>JAVUNC010000030.1:5152500-9952500 GCA_032173965.1 Sitta carolinensis
AGATTAAATATCAGGAAGAAATTCTTTGCTATATGGGTGGGTGAGACATGAGCAGGTTGCCCAGAGAAGCTGTGGCTGCCCCATCCCTGGGAGTGTTCAAGACCAGCTTGGATGGAGCTCTGACAACCTGGTCTAGTGGAAAGTGTCCCTGCCCATGGCAGAGCAGTTGGAACTAGGTGATCTTTAAGGTCCCTTCCAACCCAAACCCTTCTGTAACCCTAAATTCAACACAACTAAATCCTGCAGAAAAAAATCAAGGGAATATTTTCACTGGCCACCATGGAGATTTGACTAAGAGCTGCATAAAGCATGTCGAAGAGATCTGAATTTTAAAACGGCAAAAAAGAATCAAATCCTTTAGACAATGTCTGTAATCATCATCTTGAGTCTCAGAACTAATTAAACTGGCTTTTTAGGGTGCCAGACAAATCAGTATGTTTACCTCACAATGTCACTGAAGAGACCACCAGCTCAGAACTGGACTCCAAACATTTTGTGATGATTTAGTTGGGACTTGGTACACATAATACCTAAGAGCTCCTGGAATGGCATCCAGACAGGACTTGAGGTGTATAACCTTAACAGCACTTCTGTTTTCTGACAGTACTTCTGTTTTTCCCATCCAAAAGGGGATGGGAAAGTGTCTTCTCTCCTGTCTGCCCCTTCACTTCCATTTCATGTTCTTCTGCTCAGTCTATTCCTCTCCACTAACGCACCTTCCTTGTTCCCCATGGCTCCTTCAGCTCCCCACCTCCCATATTCTACACTTCTGGCTCTGTCCTCCTCCGGGCTCTGTCCTTCCCTGGTGTTACCACTTTGTCCTTGTGATTCCCACGGCCCTGCTGTGCCCTCAGCACCCTCTCACTTCCTACTCCTCCCACTCCCCAGCCTGACCCTGTTGCTGTCTCTGCAGACGGAAACCCCACGGAGCATTTTCCCACCACTCTGACCAGTGCCCCAGCTTGTACGTCAGCACTTCGTGCCATGCCCAGGGCACGTGGAAGTTACCACAGGATCTTACTCTGTGAGTTTGTTGCTAATTAGGCTGTCCTGTGTGAGCAGAGATGCTTCCTGGAAGCATGTGGGGACACTGAAGAGCCTGTGCCAAAGTCTGCTGGGATCCCACATTCTGATAGTGGGAGTGGCTGAATTAAGAGCGGCACAGTGGCTATTCTTAGCTACCAAAGCAGCCTCCTGGTAGTTGCAGGAGGAGGAGCATGGAGCAGAGAATTCTCTGTTATAATGGCTAAAGACTTTCAAGGGAAAAGGCACTTGATTGCAATGCCACCTTTTTTTTTTTTTTTCCCTTCATTCTTTCTCCCACCACCCTACAACCCTGCCTGAAGTAACTCTCCAATTGAAGAGGTCTGAAGATCACTGGAGGGAAGTACCAGGTGCTCCCTTTCCCATCCATCTCCTCCTCTCCAGCCACAAGCCATCACAAGTTCAGCTCAGGGTGAACTTCAGCTCATTGCTAAAGAGATTGGAGGGGCACAGAGGCAAAGGGAGGAGAAGCAGGAACTGGACAGTGTGACTCTGTCCCCTGCATCAGGGCTGGCTGAGCTGTGCCAAGAGAATCTCATTCCTATGCATGCAAATTAAAATGATTCCCAGTGGCACTGCTCAAATAATAACCTGGAAGCTGGCAACTCTGCGAGCAATAGGAAGTCACTGTGGTATGGATGGATGTGTCAGAAACCTGCTGTGCAGGGGTAAGTCCTCTGGAAGTCTAGGAGTGTGCAAAATGTGTCCTTTGCACCGCATCCTGGTGGTCTGACTACTGGGACCACTGAGAGCTGCACTGGAAAAGGTCTGTGCTGATCCCTGGTGTTCTGCTTCTGCCGAGAAGAGACAGAAGTTGCAATGAGCTGCAGCACTGCAGGCTTTGGTCACAGCTTGTACTGTTGCTGGTGAGGCTTCAGTTTTAAAATGTGGGTCAGCTCCTTTTCCATTTGAGTCCATACGAAAGCTATGGACCATTTACAGTCTCAGTCTGATGGGTATATAGTTGCTGCTTCAAGTCTTGTGTGTTGCACAAGTTACTCTTTTGTGTTTTTGTCCAGTGGTGTGTTCTGCATATTTGCTCATGTTTAGGCCACTATTTGTATTCCTGTGCTGTGTTTCCTTGCCACTTCCTTTGGATATGCCCCAGCTAACATCCAGGTTGTGCTGGTCCAGTAAATCCAGATCAAGTACTTTTAAAATGCAGGAATATTCCATTCTTCATCTCTAACAATCATTTTACTGTATGTGGCTAGTTTTTTCCTAGCAAATAACTGTGGTGTTTCTTTTCCTCCAAAGGTGATGGTTCTTATGCAGTCTGGTGTTCTTCACTTCCTCCTATCTACTCTGATACTTTACCTACCACTGAAATGCAACCTGTCTCCAGGGAATAAAAGCAGCAGAAATTTAATAACTTGGCATTGTTACCAGCTCAAAAGAGTAGGACTAAAAAGGTGAATTCTTCCTGGATGAAAGTACGGAGGCCACACACCTCTAATACTCACTGGAAATCCTCAAAACAAGGCTTAAAGGAAACTTAATTGAGACCCAGACCTTCTCCCCATACATGAGTATTTCACTTAAAGTTACACATATGAAATATAACTCAAATAAAGGAAAAAAAAGAAAAAAAGATGAGATCGAAGGGTTACAGACAGGCAGTAATTGAGTTGAACTGAACTATGAAGGTTGTTCAGGAGGGTCTCAAGCAATTACTGATGCTTTAAAGTTGAAACTCATACCCAGGAAACCATTCCCTGCGAGCCCCATTTACATGACTCACTCGAGCCTCTTGTCCCTGGGCACCTTTCAGCTCAGGCACTGGGGTGAAAACTCTCCCTGAGAGGCCACCATGGGAAATCAAAAGGAATTAGGTCTTTCTTAGGGATAAGTGAAGCAATACCTGGAAGGACTTGATGAAGGTCCAAAGCAGTGTCCGGATGCCCTCCCCTCGGCTCAGGAGCTTCACGAGGCGCATCACGCGGAAGAGTCGGAAGAAGGTGATTGAGATGCGAGAGTTTTCCTCTGCGTTCTGGAAGCCATTGGCACAGAGGCAGGAGTTACAACAGCACGAGAGCAACGAGGGCCCTGGGCCACACAGGACGCTATGCTGAGGGCTCACTGCACTGTTCCTTGTCCTGCTACTGCTCCCCGGGCTCCCCGGCACCCCGGGACAGGCCAAGGCTGCTCAAGCCTGTCCTGTCTCCCATGGTGGTGAGGCCACTCTACAGGGCACTCGAGGCCATCAGCCTGTCCCTTCAATTTGCCTGGGCTTTCAGGGATTAGGTACAGGTTATGCTTATACCCCTCCAATATGTCTCCTCATATCAGAAAGAGGCAATTCCCCTTTGACCTTGCACTGGAGGAGAAAGACACTTTCCCTTTTGGCCTGTCTGGAGTGTTTCACCCCAGGGGGAGCCTCAGCCAGCAGTTCTGGTGAATCTGGTGTTGGGCACCAGCCACATGCTGCTTGCTCTGCTGGGAAACAGGGGCAGGTCCCAGATCTGCTCCTGGGATGTAAAACCCCATGGGGGCACAGTGTGTGCTGGTGTCACTGGCACCACTGCCAGCCTGGCTGACCCTGTGCTGCTGCAGCCGTGCTCCTGCAGGCTGCTCCCTGGTCACTCACTCCCACTACTGGACCTTTCTCATTTCTCATGACCCCTTTGTATTTCCCACAGTCTGTGCACTGACTTTTGTTTTTTTAAAAACATTTTATTTTGGCTTCGCTGCTACTGTTCAAGCATGGAGTATTTTAAAATAGTCTTTCTTCTGACCTGTTTTTTCTCACAGCATCTGCTTTGTCCCTAAGCATTTTCCCCTGGGGTTGTAACCAGCTCTGAAGTTCCTCAGCCTTCACATGTGTGAAGGCAACATCTATCTGAAGGCTGCTGCAGCAGCAGGCTCACCTGGCCTTGGCAGAGGATGCACTGCCTAGCTCAAGGGCACAGCAAATGCCATGTTTTCCAGTTTATTAACCCCCTAAAATACTGTGTCAAGCCTGTGGAGCTGATGCCTTCCGGTAGCAGCACTGTGGGAATGTGACCTCCTGTCACAGGGGGAGATAACACTGTCACCCTGCCACTTGACCTGCTGTGGAGCAAAGTGCATGGAAACCCCCTCTCTGTCCCTACCCAGGCTGCTAGGACTGCAGTTTGAGTCCAAACACCACTGAAAGAGCAATATTTAGGAGGAAGAAACAGTGCAGATCACCCCTGCTGTTAACTACTCACCACTGTGTAAACCAAGAGAGAACAGACCCTTTGGATTTCCTGTCACTGGCCAGTGCAAACAGCAGCTACTTGCCTGTCTGCTTCTGATAAAACCCAAAGCACAGGAGCAGCCCGGGTGGATGATTCTGGGATTAAATCTCCAGATGCAGATGTGTACCTGTGTGTGCTCCTGTTTCTGAGCCAGGGTGAGCAGATTTGTGCTCAGCTCTATCCCTGTCCCTAGGCAGGGCTGTAGCTGTGTGCTGGGTGTGACCCCTGCTCGCACAGAGAGCTCAGCACCGTGGGCAACAGTTCAGGATTGCACCCAGCTGCAGTTTGTCTGTCTGTCTGTGGTGTGTCTGTTACCAGGCAGCTTCCTCCAGCACCAAAGGCTGACAATTGCTGCCTGTAGAGTAACTGGGTGAAAAAGATTAGGGAGGCTGTGTCAAGGAAAAGCCTGACTGCTCCCTACACCTTACATCATCCTGGTTTGATTACTTGGACATCAAGCTGTGGGCTTCAGTGAATTGGAGGGAGTTGCTCTGAGGTGAAGGAGGGAACGTGGCCTCCAAGGAATCAAAAATCATGGCACTGAATACTTTCAGCACTATGGGCCCAGAGAAATAACTGTAAGGTCAAATACCTCTCCCAGTACTACAGAAGCCAAGCTCTAATACCATCTAAAACAGCTGAGACCCAAACTTAAAGGTTGTTTGGACACCAATCCTGCTATGGTTGTGACTAAAAAACCAGCGTTTTCTTATGCTACCTGCTGTGCTTCTTGTTGGCTTGGCTCTTTAGGTGGCAGCAAGTTGGGACATGGGTCTGGACAGAGACCCTTTGTCCTTCCTTGCTGAGAGGAGGCAGCTGCTGTCGGCAGAAATTTATCTCTGCCCTCCCAGCGTCCTGGAGCAGGCAAAGTCTAAGAAGCAGATAAAATAGAACAAATCCCTCCCTGACGCAAATCTGCAACTTACTGGCATCAAACCACTTAGCCAAAAACTCAGCGATGCCTCAGAAGATTAGAGTCATTTTAAAACTAGGTGGCTATAGATTAGCTGGTGCTTGAGTAGCCCTGCTTGCGTCCTCCTGGCTTTCATCCAGCTTTTTGAAGGTGTATCCTTGCCAGAGGAGGGAGGTTCTGCAGAGTGGCAATCCAGAAACTGGAGTCACTGCAGCTCTGTGGGGGTGGTGTGGGAACTGCCTTGCACACCAAGGCAGCAGTATTTTGTGCACTATTGCACCACTTACTCTTTTTTGTGCACAATAGTAATGAATCACCTTATTGAAGAGGAGTTTCAGAGTGCAAACCCTTTCTTTTCTGGAGGCTTGGACATGAAGTCACACTGCAAACTCATTCAGCGTCACATCGATAGTGACGCAGGGACATCATTGTTTGTGGCTAACAAGAAATCTTACCAGGTCCAGTTCTCTCTTGGTGGTTCATTAGAAGGCAGAACGACAGTTAACTTGACCAAAGGAAAGCTCAGGATGCACAAGAGATACACATGTGCAGCATATTCACAGCTCATGTGAACACCAGACTCACACCAATACACAACATGGCAGCTTCATGCACAAATAACTAGGCTGGGCTTGGAGAGAGAACTTGTGATCACGGAGAAGAGAAAAAAGGAGTGTGTTAGAAAGAGTGTCACAGAAGCTGGGAGGGTGGTCTGTATTTTCGGTCTTACCATAGAGGAAGAGCATTGGGTATGTTCAGCTGGCTTTAAAGAAAGGCAGACAGAAATAAGCTGTAATAAGTCTCCAATCAAGAGCCCTAGTAAACTAGGTCTTGGCTAACACAGGAGCAACAAAATGGCAGAAGAGGGCAAAAGGGAATTTGAAAGAAATGCACAAGAGGCTGGGCTCATTCCCTAGGATGCCCAGGATCAAGGCTGGCTGTGGCAGAAGTAGGTACAACTGCCACTTAATTTGATGTAAACTCTTTCCACTACCACCACATGTGAGTCACACCCAGTGTCTCCTGAGTGAATGACACCCTGGCAGTGGAGGAACTGTACTGGTAAAATGTTTCTTGTATCACTGCTAGGAGTTCAATACAGGGGCTGATTTAGCTCTCCAACTCAGATCCAGGCCATGTCTTCACAGGGATCAGCCAGCTTCTAGTGCATCCATCTGATTTGTAAACCCAAAATACCCCAGTGCTAAAGCAACACTTTCTGCTTATATATCCCCATTCCCTTACACACAGTTCTGGGTGAAGCAATGTGTTGGGAGAGTCTAACTGGCTCTTGGCATCCTTACAACACCCAGCCCCAGCTGTGGAAAGTGGGTTGGTGCAGCTAATTAGCTCACTCTACCTTCACCCACCTCAAAACAAAACCCTAGGGACCCAATGGATGTGTTCTTGGAGGCCAGGCAGAGCTGAGCCGAGTCCTGGTCACGCCTGGAAGAGTCAAATTGCTGCAGACACTCTGCCTGATATTCCTTGATTAACCTCTGGGGCCATTTCCAATACTGAGAGCAATTCTAAAAAATACCCAAGGCTGCAAGTATCCTTAGGTGTAAGAAGCAGAATTGTAAATTAAATAAAACTGTCTTTATTAGGAGTCCTTCAGTTCAATAGTAACATAATCCTTCAGGCCTAACCTCTACCATATGCCAAACCTGTCTACTACTTTAGCAAAGTGGGAACTGATGTATTTCTTCTGTCAGTGTCAGAGTTCCACTCCAGTGCCATGGAGGACTCCTGCAGCAGTCTCCTGCTCTCTAAGGATGCTGCAGTAATTAAACTGGCATTGTATTACTTCAAGAAAAACTGTACTTTTGATGCACAGCCTATTTGGTGATACAGGCAAATGAGAGAAATTAAAAACCTAAGATACACCAACTCAATAATTTGGGTTAACTCATTGTTTTGGTAGTGTCAGCTTTCATTGCTTTTATCCTCCTCTTTCACAGGTTTGCTCTTGTGTTTTCAGATCACATACAGGCAAAAGTTGGCTTGAATACTAAATAAAGAAGCAGTGCCCATAGAGACATTTCTTACAGGTCAGGCATAGATTTGATTTTGTGTTGCTAGGCAAACATCCTTCCAGCAAAATGTTTCTCTGTCCCATCCCCCTTCTTCTTTCTAGTTCTGCAAATCACCTTTTCTAACAGTAGAAGGACCCTTATTCTGCTGCTTGCTGCACTCCTGGTAGAAGGTACAAAGGCCCTCCAAAATAACTGAAGGAAGCCTAAAAAATGTTGGGATTCTCCATTTTTCCTGGCTGACACTGTGCATCTGTGACTGACAGGCTGAAGAATCCTTTTGAGGTGCTGTGGAGTATTGTACCTTCATGAGGGGGAAATCCCCAGCATTGGGTTGCTGAATTCATTTTCTGATATCCAAAGAGGTTTCAGAAAGGAGACAAATCCTACCACCTGTACCAAAGGGGCACCCCATGGACCTGAGCACAGGTGTCCGAGAACTCATTACTGGAACTATCAAGTGTGGCCATTCTGAACTCTAAAGCTGAGAGAGCTACTCCTAGGCTATCCAAGAATCTTCAGCCTTGCCAGTGATGTGGGAATGCTAATTTTAGGACAAGGACAGGCAACTGGCACCTGAGAAGGTAGTGGTCACATCAGTTCCCAGAGATGGAGGCATGGTGACAACGACTTGGAATTAAAGCCAGTGTCTATTGCCCATCTGAAGTGGTCAGGATTTCAGTCCTACAAATCTCAGAACTATGTGGAAGAACAAACCCTCCTCTGTTTAATGTCTCTGAAAGCTTTTGGAGAAGCTACACCACTGAGCAGAAAGCACTCTTGGCTGTAATGTTTAATTTCCAGCCATCCCTGCTCCTGCCTGAGGTTTAACCTGCAAAGGAACTTCAAGCCTTCTGTCCTGCCCTTCTCTTTTGGGGCATGAGTAGTGTGAACATACTGAATGGAAAAGGTCCACAGCAGGGACACTAGTCAGAGATCTTGTTCTGAGCAGTTTCCCTTGTACAGAAAATGGACTTGAAGTATAAATCACAAGTCCAAGGCCATATTTTGAGTAATATACAAAGGAACTTGCAGGGTGAGCAGGAAAACAAATATCTGAGGCAGGATGCACCTGTATAAAGACACTTGGGGGGATGAGTGCAATGAGAACTCTTTGGGTATTTTTTCTTTCTTTCTTTCAATGTTGTTACCTTTAAAAATGCAACAGAGATGCTAAGGAGCAGAAGAGGCCAAGAAAGAGAAGAGAAGGTTCTAGAAGCCCAAGTAACAATTCAGTAGGATAAAGACTGAGTGATCCCTGAAACATGTATGAAAACCTTCTCAAAATATTGTTGCCTGCATACATCTCGTTCACATTCAGTGAGTATCAGAACACCTTTCAAACAAATAAACTGCTTCAGGTGCTGCAAACCTGTGAGCATTCTTAGAGCCCCTACAGGCACCAAAGATGAAGACAAAGCTTATGCTCATCATGAAGTCAGGATCCCAGGTAAGGAAGTCTCCGGAAAAGAAGCCAGGTTTATTCAATGGAGAGAGACTGAAAATCTCAGAGACCACAGCACTGGATAAGGTAACTGTTCCTGCTAATTGTGCTCTGCCTGAGTAGGTGGGAGTGAGGTTTACTGGGAACTGCTTGTGAAGAACACAACCCCTCCAGGTCCTGCTGAACCTCCATAATGTCTCACAAATCAAACTTGGTGTCTGATACTGCCATCAAGTCAAGGAAAAAGTTTCTAATGGGTTGTGCTTTGGAAGCTAGGAGAGGATAAAATTAGCACTTCAGGAGAACCAGTCTCAATCTTTCAAGAGTAATACATAACAGAGTCCATATAGTAGGATATTTATGCTGTAATGCAGTCCATTCTGAAATTCTGAGAAGGGATGATGTGGCTTTTCAGACCTGTAAAGACAGCAGCAAAAATATGAGCAAAAAGGCTTTGTATAGTCACAGTAGTATCAAAGTTCCCTGAAATGTTCCTGGCTTAGAATATTTTATGGATGAAGATTTCGAAGAAAACAAGAAAGTGTGTTAATAGGCAGATTCAAATGAAAGTTTCAGTAGGAAATGCCAGAGAAGAGATATTAATCCCACCTCATCCTTGTGGAACATTGGAGATGGATGACCATGTTGGGAGGTTTGAGTTCCTTTTGGCTGGTTTGCTGACAGCTGAACTGGCTCTCCAGAGAAGCAGCACCTGGAAATGCCTGGAAGGGAGCTTCATTAGGCCTGTACAGTGTGTTTTTAATCCATGTAACCATGGAGGCTCCTCGACTGCTGGGTAAGCATCAGTAGCTGTTCAGTGGCTGTTGAAGCCTGACTGCTCTGAGGTGACAGGACAGGCAGGCAGCACTCCCATTTGCCAGCACTGCTGATGGCAGCAATTCTTATACACCACAGGACACACTGAAGATGAGTTCAACTCCCTTGGAGGGGATCCAGTCTTTGCTAGGAAGTCCAAACTGATTTTTTCCCTGATGTTTGAGGAGCAAAACTTCCTTGCTGATTGTTTTTTACTTTCTAATGACACTTTCATTTGTAGGAATGAATCTCTTTTGACAAGACATAATTCAGCCTTTATGTTGAGGGGAGCATTTAAGCAGCTGAATGCACAATGTTATAATTGCTTCTCCAGAGTTGTCTCAGTCAATGCAGAGGTACAACTGCAGCCTTCTAGTTATGCCTGATGCCCTAGGTTAGAAGAGATGAGAGGAAATGTGTGTTTGAGATGCTGGCACCAGAGTCTGACAGAGTAGCTTCATATTTCTCAGGAGAATGAGTGGTCAGGTGCTTATGCTGCCTTTTGTGACAAACAATCTGTAATGACATTTCTCCACTGAGGAAACTGTGGCTCATGGAGGAAGATTTTGGGAGCCCACTCAGAGCAGCTGGTTGCTGGTGGTAGATGCCTGATAAGGTATTTCCTTGGCATGGAATGAAAAGTTACTCGTGAAGATGCCATATCTGTTGGAAACTTGATAATTGGTCTGCCAGCCTTGTCCCATAAGGAGGGGGGTGATACATGTTCACTTCTTGGTTTTTTCTCCTCCCTGCAGGAAGGGTGCCTCTGAGAATCTGCTCTGCAGAGCTTTCCTGAGAGGGCTGAAGTGTTGTGTAGTTCCTTTGCATTTGTAGGATATTGTAGTCTGGTTTCAGGCCTGATGTTTTGGTTTTCTGATGTTCTTTCCCATGAAAGTGTGATAAACATGATGGAATGTTTTTGTAATTATATTATTCATTCCTTCTGATAGGAGGGATTTCTCTTGATGTCCCTCTGGTTTGACCAGTGTGGTTGAAAAGGTTTGCCTTTGTTTCACCAATCACATTGGTCTGTGTAAAATTGTATATAAGGGAGAATCATCCCTAATAAAAGAGTAATTTTCTTAGCCTTCTGATCACTGAGTTTGTGTTGTGTGTTATCTGAAACAGTGACAGGGTATCAGCCTTCTCCAGGGCAAGGTCTTTGTACATGGAGGTCTCCTCCAAGACTCCAAAACTTCAGTCATGTTTTGGGCACAAGATGAAGGGTGGAAAGAGACATTCTGGGGAAATGAACTCCTCAAAAGCACAGAAAAGGTGTGAAGGGGAATTAAAAGCACAAATATGGCAATGACAAACCACATTGCTCTTCTGGAGATGTTTCCTTCCCATGTGGTTACACTGAGATGGGATCTGCAAGGTTGTGAGTTTCAAGAAGAGCAAGAATTTACCAAAGTATGGGAAAAAAAGGAGGTTAGAAGTTATCTGTTCCATGGAGACATGGTAAAAGAAGACATTAGACATCCTCTTGTATTTGTAGTGTCAAAAATCTGAAGTGACCTCAGAAGGCTGAGTTGCACAAGTCTTTGTGGAGAGCTGGGAAAAGTCAGGGATTCAAATCAAGCTGACTGCTGGCAGGTAATATTCTGCCTTTCCATTGGGGAGTTAGCACAGCTCCTTCTGGAGCCATCTGCCACTGCTGTCTGAGGTTTTAATCACAAGGGCCCTGGAGATAACCCACCAGCCACCAAAAGTCTATGAGGTCATCATAAGGCCAGGCAGAAATGTATCTGGTATTTCTCTGACAGGGAATACTACTGGATTGCAGATGGCATAATTGTCAATTCCCACAACCTTACAGTGAAATCAAATTATTAGCAGAGGAAATAAAAACCAAACCTGAGAAGCTTCTCAAACTGTGCATTCTTCCTTTAAGTGTGCAGCTCTTGAGAATTTCTGGAAACATTTTGAATAAAACTAGCCAAAATTCTCTTTTTTTTCCTGCAAAAATATTTTCTGTTAGAAGAATGCTGATGTTGAAAGTCAAATGTTCTGTAGAAACATGCCAATTTTGAAACAGACATTTCAGAAATGTAAGGTTGCAATCTCACATTTTGTCCTCACACATTTTAATTTGATTTACATTTCCATTATAAATCATATATAACTAAGAAAAAAAATCAATGCCAGATTAAACTTCTTTTACTTTACTGAAGCATATGTCTTGAATCTTGATTATTTCAATAGAAATTATATTTTATGGAAAGTTTTTTAACTTTAAATTTTTCTTCTATTTTAAAACAGAAAAAAAATGTTACAAGGGGCTTTTGGGAACAAAAAAAATCGAGCCTCCCTGTAGCTCTAATCTGGATGAAGCACTGGAGGCTTTTTTTGATCATTTAATGCCTATTAGAAAAGGCCACCGTCTTGCAGGAAAACAGGGAATTGAGGGGTGTGATGCTGCCTTTCTGGGGCAAATGTTGATTTCCCTGGAAAAAGCTCTGAGTATTCCAGTGAAATATAATGTGCTAATACTCAGACAGCTCTGCAAAAGTGACTGAACTCTCCTGCAGCAGGGAGTTAAAATTTCATTTCTTGCAATGAGAGGAGTAAGGAAAAATGTGACATCTGCAATGAGGTTTGCCATTACATTTTTGCCTACACTAACTCAGGGGGGCCAACAGACACCAAGTGTCAGCTCATCCAAATGCAGTATATATACATTTATACTTCACTGATTCCACATGATCTCAGACCTCAGGGGAAACATTACCATATCCCTATGCAACAAAAGCCTGTTTTGAATACAGTTAATAAGGGCAAGGTAACGTTTTAAGCAAATGAGTCCTGCAGCTATCAGTTTTTTCCCCTTCATTTCTTATGTATTCTTAGATTTTGAAATTCTGGAGCTTGCTTTTCTAATTAGCTTCTAATATGCAAATCATACCAATTTGAATCACTTATTAATTACTTTCATATATATATATATATATAAAATATATATCTCCATGAAATTGTCAGACAGTAGTCTTATGGTTCCAGGTGCTTAAGGTAAATATAAGGAAAGTCAATTGCTTTAATTTGGTTATGCAGATTACCCTAGATTGACAATTAGAGGACAAGTAATGAAAAGGCTGCTTTTTTACACAGCTAAAAGCTCTATTTTTTCCCATGACTTTCAGAAAAGCAGAACAATTGGTAAAGTATATCTATGCAAGTTATTCTTAATTTTCAGGATGTTTTAATAATCCTTCTCGTTAGCTCTGGGAACTCAAGTCTTATGGCAGTCAAGCCTGGGGGGCTCCTGAAAAAGAAGCAAATACTAACCACTATCAGAGGTGTAGTGCTCATCTTCAGGTGCAGCTTGCCTGTGGTTCATCTTTCGTGTTCTGGGGGACAGGCAGCCAAAAGAAGCCCTAGAACATCTGGATAAGAAGGTGTTGAAGATAGATTGAACCGTGAAAATAAATGTTGAAAGGCTGCTTGTGTACAGGACTTTTTGTTTTACAGGTAGAGTGACTTAGAGGATCTTCTGTTTGAGTAAGAGAGGGGAGGTTTTGCTGATTAGAACACCTCTGCCAGGAGCCATGTGTGATGAAATTTTTTTCATTAAACTTGCCTTTTCATTTGACCAATTCTTGATTCACAGGGCAATGGCTCCCAAAGGAGACAATCAGACTGTCCCAGCCCGGAGCAGCCTGGGGGGGATGACCTTGGGAACAGAACAGACCACTCAGCAAGATGGAGAGTCCCATATCTCTCCACCTTTCCTCACTTTTATTGCCATCCTTGCCAACAGTGTCCTCATTGCTGTTCCCAAGCAGTCCAATGTGCTTTACTGCATTTCCTAAGGCAAAGTTAACACGGCTTTTAAACATCAAACTCAGCAGTGTATTCAGCACTGGGCTAGAAAGGGCAGCCTTCCTCCACCTCTTTAGAAAGGTTTATGTCCTGAATTACATTGTTCATTATTCTCTTCCCTTTTTTTCATTGTCTGGGAAGGAAGAGGGAGAGAAATCTGCGGGACAGGTTTTCCAAAAGGAGCTTAGCCTGTATCTGGTTTTGAATCCTTCTGAATAACAGTTATTTTCACATGCAGATTCTCCCATCCCAAACACCCAGATAAATCCATCATCTTGACTCCTTATCTGTAGCAGTGTTGTGAAAGCACAGCAGCTCTGGAGGGCTGCAAGCCAGGAGATGTTTTCTGACACACTTGGCCTGCTAAGGTTCTCATATATTAAGACCATGACACCAATTTTGATGTCAAAATAAAAGAGAAGAAAAAGACTGTTCAAAACATTCAGGCCAGTCCCAATGCCTTTACAGACATGCTGTTGTGCACTGTATTAGAACTGATTTTTCCATTTCTTGCAGCATCCCACAGCCTTCCTTGGAAATGAGAATGGCAACAGAGCTCTTCTCTGACATGAACTTCCTGAGCCATTGATAGGCAGGAGCTTTGTGTCCTACACCTTGCAGTATTCCACTGATACTGAGAGGGTAAGTGACAGCTACAGGCTTCTCCTTCCCTGTAGAATGGTGATTTGAGGAATTAAGTAAACTTCCAGAGGCATGTCCTTCTGCTGCCATGGCTGTGTTTGTCTTCTCTGCACTGGATGTTTGAGCACTTCTGCAGATATTTGTTAATTAATTCTGAATTAGCCGACAGGATTTCATGGTGTGCGAAAAGGACAAGGTAGAAGGAAAGCTGAAGAACGGAGTGAAACTTGGTGCTCTCAGCGTATTGGTGTTTCTGGGGTTTCTCTGGTCAGCCTGTGGCTGAAAGGAGGAGGGAGACCTTTGGATTTTGTAGGGTTCCAGAGGCACGTGAATCCAGACAGAAACTTCAGTAGCATCTTTGTTGTACTGTACAAGTCCTGTATAAGTGACGGGGAATTACAGTGGTGGTGCGAAGGTGGGAAGGAGGCCTGTGGTCTGCAGCAAAACCCCCACTCCTCAGGATAATTTGGGACTATGGGAGCCAGATGGAGACTGGAGCAGGAGCAGGTTTTTCTGGGAAGGGAGGCAGGCAGGCTACCAGCTGAAAGATTCCACATGCAGTGTTACCAGGGCCCAACCTGTGGGAAGCCCAAAGGCTCTGGGACAGTGTGAAGATGGATGAGCCACCTTGTGCTTTGATGAAGGTGCTTAAAGAAACTGCACAAGCTGGTGGAAGCAGGAGAAAACCCAATACATCTTTGTTCCAAAGCAATCTTGTGGATTGCAAGAGGCTCTGGATGACTGTAGGTGAACTATCAGCCCTTGTCAGTTTTGTATAATTAATCTTTGCTCCAGAGATACCAGCAGCCCAAACAGAGAGATTGTCCTCATTTTCATCTGAGATTTGTAGCAGCTAGTATTTAATTCCCAGCCTGTGTCTTTTTATTGAATTTTAAATTAGAAAGTTATTTAATGTTGATGCAGAACACTTCCAAAAAAAACCCCAAAAACAAACAAAAAAACCCAACCCAGCCTACAGACTCATAATGGATTTCTTTATGATATTATGGGATACAATAAAGCCTGCATGTCATTCTGGGATTTGAAATGCCAATCACAGGCATTATTAGAAAACATTAGAAATGGTCACACGGAGACTGAGGAGAGATCTTACAAAGCTACTGAGCAATGTGTTCTTGTTCTACACATTTTTCCAAGAATAAATTATTATTGATTTGGTGAATTCTTTTGGCAAAAAAAAAAAAGGGTAGGCACTGTTTAGATGATAGGTAATGCTCATTGTGTGTGATTTACTGTGTCCAAGTATGGTCAAACACTTGATTCTCAAATTCCCTGTATCTAAACCATCAATTTGTTTTGATGTTTTTCTATTAACAAGTGTTTCTTCACAGCTGAGGCATCTTTGCCTTCATGTCTGTTCATCTTATGTAATGATGGGTGACTTTGGAGGAAGGAGATTCTCTCCCAGCCACTCAGACAAGGCTCAGCAGGCAGCACTGCTGGCTGGTGTCTCTGAGCTTCCAGGGGGAGTTGGAGAGAACAATTGGGGTGCGACCAGCTGGGATGTACCATTACTCTTCAACAGCAATTAGAGCCAAGTCACATTTTTTGGCCATCAATCAGCTGACCATAAGAAGCAATCCAGTCCCTACAGCTTAATTGTCTGGCTGCAGCAGGGAATGGGTCCCATTTAGCAGATGCCTTGGAAGATATATGAAGCAGGAGTCATTTTGTTGGCATGTTGTGCCAGACAGCCTCCACAAAGAACAGATCAGGGAGCAAAGGTAAGAGCACAGCCATTTTAAAACCAGATGTCTATTAAGAAATAATAAAAAACCCCACCCCTCGTGTGTTTGCCTGGCTGGTGCACGAGAATGTATAGGAAGCAAGGCAAGAGCTAAATGAGGGTGCTATATCGACTATATTAGAAAAGGTAAAATTGATTTGCATGTGTTTACCTCTGAAGGCAAATCTGGATGAGCAGCAAAGCCCCCACAAGTGGGTGTGTATTTGATGGGAAGTCTGTACATTTGGGTTTGCAGACTGCTACCCTAAGCATGCTGAAAGGCTGCCCAGTGCCTGGCAGAAAAACCCTCACCAAGGGGAGCAGCTCTTCCCCTGGACTGATGGGATCTTGGCTGAAGACAGAGAGGAAAATCTACAGCTACATAAGATAGAGGGAAACTTCCTTGCTGCCTTACTGAAAATGTCTGCTGCTCAAGATTTCAGCAAAATTGGGAGAAAATCACTGGGAGAAGAAGATGGGGGAGAAGAGCAAGTTAAAGAGGAAAGCAAGTAAAATTCTTATGTGTGTCTTTCCTTCTTCCATCACCTCCGTTGCTTTCATTGCAACTGGCAGTGCAGCCTGGGACCAGTTAGAATTTCTGTAAATATGCACAAGATGGTGCACGCAGTGAGGTCTCGTAGCACTGATGCAAAAAGCTCTTGTGATTTGCATGAAGAGCAGGAGCTTTTGCAGCAAAAACTTAGTGAGTGAAATGCAGGGGTTTGTGCCCTCTCCGTTGCTGCAGTCTGTGTGTGGAGAACAGCGACACTGGAAAATTCCTTGGGCATTCTCAGCAAGGTAGGTCTGAGAAAAACAGAGAATTAAGCACCAGAAACATCTTTTGCTGCTTCAAGGAATTGCCTAAGATGACAGAACCAGTTGGATTTGAACTCACCCGAGCACCTTTTTGACCATCTAACTTAGGGTGCTTAGAAATCATTAATTATAACATTAATATATTCAGAGATGATCTAAGGAATCAGGAGTCAGAGATTTTTCTGTGGATTCATATAAAGATACAATCTCTATTAGAGTTCAGGGAAAGTTAAAAGAAACTTTTGCTAGGCTAAAGGAATGATTTATCCTGGCTAGCAAGCCAATGGAAAAATATAATCAGCTTGGGGTAGCTCTTTTTAATTTGAGTGTTTTAACTCACTTTGTGGAAAAACACATTGGAATTAAAAGGAAAATGAAATATAACTGTAATATATCACAGATGTTGATGTCAGAATATTGTAGTGGGCTTTTTCTTCAAAGTGCTGTGATAGAAAAATTACAAGTAAAATTAAATATTCTTCAGAAAATCTGGATGTAGGCTTTCTAAAGAGCTCTATTTACTGAAATGTAGATATCATACACTTATTTTTACTATTGAGCCAGCACAGGACAAGGTCTATGGTTCTTTGTGTTCCTACTATTAGCTTTTACTGTTATTGTAACAATAATTTACAGTCAAATAAGAAAACAGGACTTCTGCTCTAAAGGCCTTAATACCCTGCAAGATTTTGGGTATGTACAAGCCTGCACTAATTAAAAGCACAATTCACTCCTTAGGGCAGTCAGTGAGATGCTGTGGGCCACCATTTAAAACATTTTCACTCAGAAGGACTCCAGACAGGTTTATGCATCAGGTCTTACAGTTACAGCGCTGTCTAACTTTCTCTTTGCTGCTTTCACATTTAGCTCCTAAGAATTTGTTCTCCTGGATTCTTTATTTTCTGTTTCTCCTATTTTAATTAACGAGAATGTGTCTGGTTAAATTTTTCCAGTAAGGCAAATTTATTTTTATGCTACTCTTAAGTCTTCCCTGCTTTAAAATACATTCTGATTTTTCCGTGGGCCTGGAATTATGTCAGAAGCCAAGTATAACAATTTTGTGGAAATCACAATATTGAGGTACTTTCTTAAAATTGGGTAGTATAAAGTGTCTTTCAAAGTGGGAACCACATGCTTTCTTCTTAGGATGCTAGTGCTGCTAGCAACAGCTCAAATACTTAGGTTAACTGAGGAAGGAGTAATTTGCATTTACTATCCCCCTTTTATGCAGAAAATACATACTTTTTTTCTGATTGTCCATATTTCATATAGATTTCCATACAGAAAAAGTTGTGCAGTTACCAAAATCACCTCTTTTAAAGAGTAAATCACATTATGAACTCTGGAAATGCACGCAAAATACCAACATTTTAAAGACAAGCAATTTAAAAAAATAAAAATAAAGAGGCCCCATCATCATGACAAATATATACAGAAATAAAACCAAAAAATAACCCTGTTCAAACATGGTTGTGGTTGGACAGTCATACCATACTTCTTTCTCACCAATACAGGGTGAAAAACATGCACAAAAATTGTTGATTAAACATGGGAGGTGATCAAATTCAAATTTATCTAAGCCTAATCTGTGGAAGAGTCCAGGACAACTCTCCTGATGCTTTTCAAAGGCAAAATAAAGCACTTGCCACTGCTGCAGCTCACAACCATGCTTCAACGTGGCTTCCTACAGCTGGGGCCACCACGGTGTGTTACCTGAACTATTCCAAGGATAAAAACACCACCAGATATTTAAAAATTAAAAAAAAAAAGGTCAAACTAAATCCACCCTCCCCCCCCACCCCCATCAATTTTATCAGTATCTTTTCCAAAAGACAACAAGTCATATATACATACATATACACGCACACAGGGAGAGCTCAGGACTACGGACAACTTCTGGGATGGCAGCAGTAAGGGTGCGACAACACGAGATGTCAAAAGAAGCCACTGTGCTTCTCCAGCCCTTTGCTACATAATTTGGAGGCCTCTGCTACCCAGATGGCATTTGAGATGGAGGGAAAGGAGAGGGAGGGACAGGTTTTCTGCCTCTTTCTGGAAGGTTTGGCTAAACGAGCTTGCGAGCCGTGCGAATTGCAAAGATTTTGCGCCCGGCGGCAGCTGACGGCCGAAATCTGAGCAGCAAAGGGCGTGGAAGCGGAGAGAACCAGACAGGCAGAGAGAGAGAGACAGACAGACAGACACAGCGACAGAGATGAGTGCCAGTCCCAAGTGAGGTGCAGGCGGGGTGCATGTCGTCCTTCCCGCGCTCCTGGCTCCCTGGAGGGGGGTGTGCAGGGGCCTGTGCGCCAGGGCCTGTGCGCCAGGGCCCGTGCAGGCCGCACCGGCACCGTGCAGGCCGCACCGGCACCGTGCAGGCCGCACCGGCCCGTGCAGGCCGCACCGGGCCCGTGCAGGCCTCACTGGGCCCGCAGCCATGGCTGCGCTGCCTTCACACATCGGCTGGGAGCGAAAATGAACTGCCCAGTGAGGTTTAGTGTGGCTGGAGACGGGGCAGAGGAAAACGAGGGAGAAAAGGAAGAAAAGTGGGGCGTGGGTTAAAAGGGAGGAGTGCAGGAGAGGGTGAAAGGGAGATTTAAGTATAGGCTTTCAGATATTCCAAAGAATGGGAGCAGGAGCCCATGGCAAATAATATAAAGCCTCTTGACACCAAAAGCAGAATGACTGTAAAAAAAGGCCTCATGCGCCAGGTTTAAGCCTGAGCTGCTTTACGTTAGAAATAAAATATACTAAATGAGAAATCACTGCACAAGTCTCCAAGTCTTGGGAGCTCAATGCTTTGGTATTTCTCTGGCCTTACTGCACCAGTACTCAGGATTCGATCAAGCTGCAACCCTCTGCTGACTTCCTAACAGAATTTGGAAACCTTCCAGAAGTGCAAGGTATGAAATACTTGGCTCTCCTGAACACCTGATGGACAAACACCAAACCATTACCCAGCAGGCTGGGGCAAAATAGACCTGACTGACATTTTTTAGGGAAGAAATACATCAAGGTGTGGTTCGTGTTTCCCTAACCTTCTTCACAGGGGTGTTACTTCCCGCGGCACCGCAGGCCTGTGTCTCCCAGATGCCCACACACAGCACTGCACACCCCTCCTGTCTTCTCTCCCATTCAAACCCCGCCATTTCCATCAACCCTCAAACCACTTGCAATGTCCACTCTTAGGAAAACGTGTGCTGCTACAACAGGAGGGCGTATTATGCACAGAAATATTCCATTATTTCACAAACCCTCTCAAGTCACAGGTTCTGTGTCCCTGGCAGCTCTCGTCTCGTAGCCATGCCCATGCCCCTGGCTCTCACATCTGCTGCATCCCCTGGTGCACCTGTGCTGGGTACCTCCTCCTCCCCTGTGCCTCCTGCAGGGCTCACAGACACACTCAGACACGCAGCTGTGGCGCTGAACGAACAGGCAGGGTGGAGACCAGTGCAGATGGTTTGCTCAGTTATCCTCATGCACCCCCCAAGCACAGCTGACAAACACAGAGGCACCTGCACATGCAGACACCAGCAAAAGCCCTTGGAGACAGGCTCACAGACAGGCACAAACCCTCCCTCCCTGGCATCTTCTCCAGACACACAGATGGACTCAAACACACAACAGCCCACTGTCACTGTGCTGCTCTGGAGACACACGTGGGCCCTGCTGGACTTGGCTCTGGAACTCTCACCCCTCTGCAGGCCATGAGCTGCCCACTGCAGCGGGATGAGCGACCCCTCAGCTGGCCAGGGGCTCATCCGGCTCAGTGAGCACTGATAGAAGCACTGCTTTGGAGGCAAATGAAGGCTGAGCCATGCAGTCTCTTTGGTCTGACACTGGCTGGGTAAAGGATGAGGAAAAAGGACCCTATGGACCAAGGAAAGTCAGTTTTCTTCTCCAGCCAAGGGGAAGGAGGTCACATGAACAGCTTTCCCAGTGACTCAGGGTCTCACTGTTTTTCTTTCAATACTTTGGGCACTGTGGCACGGCACAAATTGAACTTGATTTCCCCATTTGATACAGAGCAACAAACAATAATGAGCAACTTTCTTTGCCTGGAGGAGGGGACAGCAGGCTGTTAGTCACCTTTACAGTACACAACTCCAGGCTGTGTCTGCTGATGTGGAAAGGAGGGAAGTGATACTCTGGGCTTGGGGCTACTTCTGGGATGATATAGTCCAAACCTGCTGGTTTTTATTCAACTCTTATAAAACGTATTTCAATTGATAATAGAGACTAATAATTTTTACCACTTTAACACTTACATATAAAGGGTTTTTCAAACTCTAATAACAATAATTTTTTAACATAAAGAATAATATCAATCTCTACTGATGGGAAGACTGAGGTACAGGGATCTAATCAAAGTCCAAGGAATATAATCCACAGGCCCTACATCCCAGACCTCATATACCATACCATTTTTCATCTTACTCCCCAAAAGTCAAGTCATTCTTTGTCTTGAAGAGAGCTGACACATGGTAGATGTGGTCTCTGCCTTGGAAGTTCTTTTTTAGCAAAAGATTTAAAAGTCCTCTCCTCCCTCTTTAGTTACTTAAGTGGCAAAGAGTGCCCAAAAACAGAAACATCGAATATTCCAAAAGAATTTTTTTTTGAAAAACAGTATAAATAATAATAAAAAAAAAAATCTCCATTTTGTGGCTAGAAAGTTAGTTGTACAGCAGTCACTGAGAGGAAAACTCTGAAAAATGCAGCTTCAGGGTTGTGCAATTTAAAAGTGAATTTGGCAGAAACTACCATTCTGAAGGGTTTAAAACCATCAGATTTTGACCTTCTGCATGCCCTTTGCACTCCCTGTGTGAGATGCCTCTGTGTGTCTGTGGATCTCCTTGGGGGGGGCTTAGGAGATGCTCCCAGGTTGCAGGAATCAAGAGGGCCTAACATGATTTGACTTACTGCTTGATGTATTTCCCCACCATGGAGGTGTTCTACATGAAGGCTTCCTGAAGGACTCGGAAATGCTGAGCTCAGAAATGCTGCCTTGCAAACACATGGCTCCCCACTATTTTGAATGCACAGCCATGCTAATGAATGTCTGCTGAGCTGGGCATGCATGTGCACACTCACCCGTGGGCATGCAGGGGAACATTCCTGAACATTCAGGAAACTCCCAGGCACAAACACTCCTCCCTAAACAGGTTCAGCTTGTACAGTGAGACAGTCACATGGGCTCACACACACACACAGCAACCCCTGAATCCATCAACAACCATTCATGGCACAAATATACATGAAATACTGTGCTTGCATTCACACCCTTTCCCTGCCACATGGATTTATGTCTGGACACTCTCCCGTGGATTTGGAGCCCATACAGGCATCCAAACACACTCAGGGACATGGAGTACAATTGATGGAGTGCACACACAAAGACTCACCCATGCACGCTCATATATATCTTAATGAAGGTTTTGGTCTGGGAAATTCCTTTCCAAGAAACAAAAATAAATGTGAAAAGGAAAAATAAAAGACAAACCAGAGCACAGAGAACTGCACAAACAAAAGCAAGCACATACCTACACACACACTGAGGAGGCTGTCAGTCATTCAGGGCTCTCCTCACAACTACAGCTCAGTGACTGCTGGGTTTGCTTCTCCTGAGTGCAAACGTCTGGTGAACCTCACAGATTTCAGGCTTATGTGTCTATGACCTGTGCCAGGACTCTCCATCTTCCCTTCAAACTGACCACAATAAGAACTGACCTTCCACTCCAAGAGCAGCACCTTCCAAGATCCTACCACAAACATCTTCAGCTTCTAAGGAGTTAAGCAGAAATATTTTACAAGCATCTGACCAGTCTAAACATCTCCTATTTATGGAGCTGATTGGCATTTTAGGGTTTATTGTTTCTGTCCTTTTCAGACCCCAGGTCTCTCAGAACAAGACAAGACAGTGTACAGAAACACAGGGCAGGGCTTGCTCAAACCCACAGACAGCAAGGAAGCAACAAGCCCCTGAGGAGAACGGAGAAGTGTGTCTGATAAACTGCCTCACACTGCTTGGGAAGATGACAACTGTCCGTCCAAGATGGGCTGCTACTTCCAAAGCCCATTTTCTACAGATGTAACATTACTGAGTGCTGCTAGCAGGGAGGGAAACTGACAGGACAAACCGACATACAAAACATTCTCTTATTCAATAAGGGTTAAAAGTGCAAAGGGATTTCAGAACATTTCAGATCAAACTCAATCCATAGCTGCTGCTTATTTATCAGTGCATCAAAAGGTTGTGCAAGTTTTTAGTAACAAACATTAGAAACTAGTAGCAAAGGACTTGCCTAGATAAAAAGAGAAGATTTAAACATGCCAGGTAACAAAAAGACGTGTGCAGAGATCTGTAAAACTGTATAGAAGGAAAGGATTCTTTAGAGGAAACAGAGGGACCATCACACAAAGCCCTTCACAGCCCTTACTACAAGAGTCAGGGCCAACCCTGCTGCCTCCTCACCTAAGTCAGGTACTGGTTATTTGGACAGAGGCATGCCCTCATTTTTCATAGGTTTCTATAATCAAAAAGTAGATTCTGGGCTTTGCCTGATATGGACTTGAATTGAGAGAGTGCCTTGTTGTTGGCAGTTAAGCACATCAGCATGGACAGCCCTGGAGACTGAAGATCACAACAATCAGCAGCAGCATCACTGTCTTGACAAGATGCTGAGAATGAATGTGATTTACACTGCTTAAATTTGATGTCTGGGAGCTGGGTGTCTAGACAAACCTAACAAACCTAGACACTCACCAGTCACTGGTGGGCACCTCCAAACAGCAATTTATTTCCCTGTCACAGACATGTCCAGGTCACCTGGAGAGGGGAGCATCCCTTGCCACTAATGGCAAGAGGACACCTGGGTGACTCTTCTCTCACACAGTGGAAGTTAATGAGGAGATGAAGTCTGAATTTCTTTAAAAGGACCCACTGGATTTCCCTGCAGTCTAGGATTTCTGACTATTTTTGACCAAAACACAAGGATTTACTTCCTTTCTGCTTAGAAGACTTTTGTACAGATTCAAATACATCAGTCAGGGAAGTCTTGTTGATGTTTAATATGATTCATTTCCAGTTAACTGTGCTTATTCCCTCCAGTGCCATGTACAGTTCTCCCTCGATGATGAGAACTGAACTTTTCCACATTCTGAAGGCTATTGCCAGGATCCCTACTTAGTTTGCTTGTGACAAGTGTGGCAGAGAAAAGGTTATAATTTCACTCTTAAGAATTACCAACTTCAGCCTCTTTGTAACATCCCTCTACAAAATCAGCCTAAAACTAATATCTACCTAGTAAAAGGGTAACCAAAATTGTTTACAACACTCTGTGAGAAATGTTGTAAGCAATTTTTGTGTCCAGAAAGTAGGACATTTAAGAGATGCAAAATAAAAATTCTTTTTTCTTTTTTCCATTCTTTCAAAAGACAAGGAAAATAAACTAGTTTAAAAAAATAAAAATTCTTTTATTCAAAATCAAAATGTTACAGATTGAATAAATATTCTTGTTTTGGAATAAAAAGAAAGAAAAAAAAAAAGAAAAAAAAAAGAAAAAAAAATTGAACAGAAATCAAACAAGAACCAAGATATGAAAATATTTTGTTTGGAAAGTTACAACTAAGGCATTTTTATTTTTCAAAATGCTGCCTAATCTATTTTCCCTAAACACAGCACTGAGTGAAAACTATGCTGTCACTTTTCTGCTTGTAATGGGTTGCCTTTACAGTACTCAACAAGTCCAAGATGGAATGTTTATTCAACAGCCACATAATTTTGAAAATTCATGACTAATTTGCTGTCCTTTAACATATTTACAGCAATTTTCTTTCAATCTTTCTATTTTCCTGGCCTTTATAAGCTGGATTTTTCAGTTTAATTTTTGTCCATGCTCATAAACCCATCGTAGTCTTTCTTTTGGAAATCTGTGTGTTTCCTGCCTATCCTTTGTCTATTTATCCTATAATTCTGTATCCATCCACCTCCAAAAAAAAGAGATCTAGGAAAAAAATTGCCTTGTGTGATTTTTTTTTCCTGCACACCAGATGCTCATTTCAGTCTCCATGGCTCACTCAGTCCTTCACCTCTCTGCTGAGATGGACACCAATCAGTGCCAGTTGGGCTGGTGCAATTTGAGAGATGGAGCAAACCAGGTTGCAAAAATAAAAATAAAAAAGAGTTGGAACTTTGGTGCTTTGTTTTCCTTTGGGATTTCTGCTTTATTTTTGTTTTATCTACTTTTTTTTTATTATTATTATTTTCACATTTGAAATGGAACATTAGGAGCAGGTTTTTCTAAACAGAGATGATTTGGTCTTTATTCCTTTTGGAGGGAGCCTGAGTGAGGAGGCACAGGGAGGATTCTTGTTTCGGTTCCCTCAGTTCCACCTCGAAAGAACTGACCTTTGTCTCTCTGTGGGGTGGAGAGTACTGAACTGCCATGGGAAGCACAGCATAACACTGGGCAGACCAAAGTCCTGTTCAAGCAGCTCCCCATGGCACAAAGAGCTTTTTCACTTACACTCCACGTTTCCCATCACTTTTCCTGCTATACAGTTTAATTCATGCCAGGCGGATTATGAAGGGAAGAAAAGGATGCAACAGTCAAAAAGTCCTTTAAGTCGTTCCAAAAAATTAAAACAGAATAAAACCAAATAAAATGAAAGAGAAAAAAAAAAAAAAAAAAAAAAAAAAAAAGGAAAAGAAAGAGCTTTGAAACTAAACAAAAAGTTGTGAAAATAATCTCAAAAGAAAGGAGGAAGGGGGAGGAAAAAAAATTTAAATAAGAACCCGGGAAAGACAAATGAATGTTAGAGCAGGCACGATCATGGACAGACGCCAGCTACTTACGTTCACCTCGGTGATTGCTATATCAACAATGCTACCCACAACAATCAAGGCGTCAAATGTATTCCATGCATCACAGAAATAGTGCTGCATGTGGCAGAGAAGCCAAGAAAAGAGAGAGAGAAAGAGAGGAAAGAAGGAAGAGGAAGAAAGAATGAGAGAGAGAAGAGAGAGAGAAGGGAGAGAAAGAGGGAAAGGGAGAAAAGAGGGGAAAAAAAAGTAAAAAGTAAAATAAAATAAAATGAAAATAAAAACAAAACAAAAGCATGAAAGAGGGAGAGAAGAGGAAAAAAATAAGAAAAGAAAGAGGTTATGTGGGCATATTAAATAGTCTCTTACCACTCTACAGTATTGGTTGCTCAAACCTCTGTAACGTTTCACATGATGGAGGGTATCAACAAAAGCCTGGTTAGTCAGAAAGTTACACTCAAGCATGTCTACCTTTTGGAGGGAAAAAAAGCACACACACCCCAAACTCTGTGCGCTTTCACCAGTCACAGCCTTGGGGCCAGCTATGACAAGTGAAAAAGAAGGAGGCATTTCCCCCCCTCCTTTTTTTTTCCCTGGGAGAAGGAGAAGGACGACGGCAAGTTCAATAAAAGCATGACTAGAGGGAAAAAACCAGAAAACAAAAAGAGAGAGAAAAAAAGAGAGAAAGAGAGAAGGAACAGCAGAGGAGGAGGAGGTGGTGGTATCCTGGGGAGGGTAGAGTAATACTCACATTAGTTTCACTGAGAATGACGTCTATAATGCTGCCAATTACGATGAGGAAGTCAAAAACATTCCAAGGATCACTAAAGTAACCCTACATAAGGAAGGGGCAGGCAGGATGGGGATTAAAAAGGAATGTTAGACAGACAAAAACAGTTCAAAATTACCATTAGAATTTCTGCCCTGATACCTCAAGGGGTTTTCCTCTTAAGTCTACTTGTTGTGTCTCAAGCTGTAGCCCAGGCCTGGGTTCCCTGACTCATGTGAGCAGCCCCTTTCCAGCTCATGGGATTCCAGAGAAGCCACCCCTCCCCTCCAACTCTGAGACAAGGGCTAAAGGGAAGTCACTCAGATCATTTTGAGCATGGCTGCTGGCAGGAATGGGGCTTGCAGGACCAGCTCCTCCAGATATCGCCATTCCTGGCAATGCAGCCCTTCCCATTTGACTTAGGGGGGAGAGTCCAGGAGTAGTGTAACGTGGATTCCTCAAAAAATGGCTCCCCACTGCCAGTATCAATCCCCCAGTTCATGTTCCACCTGTAGTGCTCTGTGCTGGAACTGGGAATAGCTGGCTGCTCTGCCATGGAGGAGGAGAGGGCACAGTCAAGCTGGGGATGTGCTATCTAAACCTCACCTTTCTCTTTTGCCAGTCACAGTCAGTATTACAACAGCCATTAGCCTAACAGTTCCTTTCAGTAATCCTGTCTTGATAATGCAGAGCAGGACCAGTATCTCTGTTACTCTGAAAGCACACCTGCAGCACAAAATGGAGCTGTGGCTGCAGCCTGGCTCGTGCCAGCAGGAAGGGGGGGAATGGGAGCATAGCTGGCTTTAGCATTGCTCAGAGCCAGACCTGTTGCTCTCTCCTGGTAAAGACAGTGTCACAGCAGCACTGCCACCTTGGCTGTCCTGGACAAGTGATGGCTGATCAATTCAGGGGCTATCTCAAACATCTCACTGTCCTAAGCAGAGCTCAGGAGATGCTAATCAGCACTTCTTACTGTCCTCATCCTGAATAATGTTTTGGTGGATAGGCTACAAGGACAAAGAACCCTTTTGGAGAAGGTCCTCTTCAGCCTAGAAGATGAACCTCTGTATGTAAACTTCCTCTACAAGTCAATGTCATGAGCAAAAAAAACTTCATCTTGGCTCACTGAGCACCTGCACCAATCTCTTGCCCTTGTTCTACAGTCTTAAAAGGAGACAAACATACAAAATCCTCCATGCTCCTTTCATGTGTTTGGTTTTGTGAGCATGGGCTAATCTGACCTCCCTGTTTCCCAGCTGCAGCTTGTCTCCTGTGAGACTGAACCCGAGTTGCACTGTGACTGCTATTCTTAGTCCAAGAGTCAGGTCATGGGTAAAGTGTGAGCCTGTGTTCCCAGGCAGCATTGCAGAAAGCAAAAAGGAGAAAAGAAAAAAAAAAGGATTAAAAACAAGAAAGGAAAAGAAAAATTATCCCAGTAGTGGCACTGGGTTAGTCAGGCTTGGGAACCTCAGATTACTGTGGGTTCAACCATCACATGGAGCAGGCACTGGCAAAAAGTGTCTTTCTATCTGCTGAAACACTGCCTCCATGAGACTTTGAGACTCACATTTATGAACAACATTACACTTTGGGCAGGGGAAAAAAAAGCAAAAAACCCATATGAAGCAGAAAAAGCCACTGCCCAGCTGGTTCCATGCCAGTGAAGGGAGCTGGTAGAGGAGACTTTGAAATCTTCTCCTCAAAACCAGAATAAAACACCTTTATTCTGCAGCCTGAAATAGGCAACTCTCTTAGCAGATCTACACTGGAAGGAGCAACCATCCCATGGCTACACATTACTACTAATTACAATTAGCTACAACAGGGAGGAAGCAAACAGGAGCAAAAGCAAATTCAGAGAATATTATTATTCAGCGTCCAGCCTAGAAATACACAACAAATATTAGAATTAATTCAGTGGTGATGTCCAGCATCATTAGAAACCAGATGGACCTGGAATAAAACTGTAATTAGACTTCACCAAGAGGAAGGGGAGGGAGAGAACAGCAGATTAAATTGTAGAGGCATTTTGAATAAAGGACAGACAGAGATCATACAGAGTTACACAAAGTGCCTTTGCAGCCTGATGCGACCTTGGCAGCCAGTGCACTTGCAGGATCAAAGAAGAGAGTAGACGACAACAGACCCAATCCTCCTGCCCCTGTCCATGGGCACAGTCCTGCACAAGGCAACTGGCCACATGCCAAATGAATACATGTGTTCAACAGCAGAGTTCTCTTCTACTTCCTCTCAAATTGCATAGTTTAGGAATTAGTAAGGATTTCAGCAGGAATCCAAACAACTTCCAAAAAACCCAAGAGTTTGATTTTGGGCAGCTTCAAGGGTAAAAATCCAAAACGTGTTGTTTAGATGATGACTTTTAGTGATTTTCAAATCTCTAGTGACAGATATTTGGTAATTTTACTATGATTGGCATCATACTGCAAAAAATGTTTTTGGTGTAACCAAATTTAGAATTTCTTTCTTGTGAGCAGCTTCTTAAATAGAGTCCAATAATCATTGCTCTGGTAAAACAGCATTTGCTGTTGATACAGAGCCCAGGTGACAAGTGGCATCAAAGCCTGTCCTCAGATGACCACCAAAGCCAGTCAGTTTTATATTGCTCTCAGTAGCAGTAACACAACCTCACTGGAAGCAATGACACTGCACTGACAGAGCTGGCACATCTCAGGAGAGATTCAGGCCTGGAAAGAAAAGGTCCCTTTCTCATTGCCATCAAAAATAGCTGCTTTGGACCTCTGAGACACCACAGTGTATCTGGAGTCTCTCTGCTGACTTCAACAGTGTTGCTCCAAATTTACACTGCAAGTTTTTTCTCCTGGGATGCTCTGCTGAGTCTCAGTAGCAAGATCCTTGCTTGAAAGTCATGGGCTGGTCTGCTTTGGGATCCCAGAAAGAGCATTGTCCCAGTCTGTTATTGTGTGTGGCTGTAAGGTGAGCTCAGAGAGCCCTTCTCTTCCTCCTGTGTCTCTTAGATGAGTGATAGAGAGGAACCATGGGTGTGAATGCAGTTTTACTCCACCCCACATCCAAAATGCCAGTGTTGAATTAAGGAAACATATGAATTTTAAAACCTTCCTTTCCTCCTCACCTGCTCCCTCTGTGTTTCAAACAGAAGGGTGAAAAACAGGAAGATATTATTCACAGTAAGAGAGCTCAAGGAAACAGAGGACACAGACGCTTATTGGGGTACAAGGTGAAGGAATCCTTCCCTGAAAAGTCACCCACCCTCCTCAGAGACATTTACCTACAAACAGCTATATGGGACTTAGCTTGGGTCAGACCTCATAACCTGGTCACAAGTTATGAGTGTGTAATGAGAGTGAGCTGCACCCCTTCAGGACGTGCCTCTTGTGACCTCAAAGGACCTCTTCAAGCCACATTCCTCACTGGAGTGTACCAGGGTGGCTCATGAAAGACAAACTGAATGAAGGAAGAGCTTTCACTCTAATAAAGAGGTTGTATTTCCAAAATATTTTTCCCACCAGAAAGTTCTGCATACTTTTCCCAAGAGGGTGGAGGTCTGACTGGAAATGAATTGATGGCACTGTTTGTTTTTGCAGTACAGGAATTTAGAGTGTAATACCATATTTTACCCATAAAGGGAGATGCTTGACCTTGTTTTAGCTATAACTGCATGCCACATAATGGCATCCTCAGGGGTTTACTGGGGAATGGTAGTCACCCTCTCTTGTGGGATGTCTTTGGAGATCCATGAAGCTTTTGGGGAGAAAAGAGGACAGAGAGAGACCAGGAGGTTTGGATTAAATATTCAGGAAGCATGAAATAGCCCCACCAGTAGAGCACAATTTTCCCCCATTTTTTTCCCCCCAAAGGTAGCAAATGCTAGTGTATCACCACATGATCAAGAAGTTAATGAAAGGCTGAGCATAAATATGCAGTAGCTGACTGGAATGGAATCTCATTTGTGCAAGATGAGCAGACATTTCAGAATGAGTATGCCAATCATTTTTAGGTTTTCTAGTTGCTGAGATTAGCTGGTAAAGAAACTAGGGTTTATTTAGCTGCTAACAGAGGCATTGATGTCTCTGGACACCATTTCTTCTACTTTTTGTGAATATGAGATCCTAAACAGGACATCAAAGAAGCCTCAACAATAACAACAGGGAAAATTGCCCATGGGAGTCGATCTGAAGCTCAGAGTCACCTGGAGCCCATAATAAGAATTTGTGGTAGCTCAAGTGCTGTGTATTCACACTGAAACACAGAAATCACCAGGGGAAGGGTGCTGTTGAGTCTTGGTACTGGCTGGGTTTTGAGCTGTGGGACCTGCAGGGTCACTTTTGGGTTTTTTATCTGCTTAGTCACAGGTTTTCATTTCTTTCTTTTCTGAGCAGCTGGCAAAATTTAACAAACCCCTCTGAGAAAAAAGTATCTGAAGATAAAGAGCACAGCAAGGTCAAGGCTATTCACTGGATAGGATCTGAATGTAGGTGGGATGGTCCCAAGTGGAAGTAGGCAAAAAGAGAAGGACATACATACATGCATGCATGTTTGTATTTATGAATACAAGAATGAAGCATCGAGGAGGAGAAACTAAGACACAGAGAAAACTGCACAGTTTAAAAGGAGGGCAAACTGCAGGACAACCTTGCTACCACTTCTCTGAAATAATCCTGCATGCTAAAACAACAAAAAGAAGCATCAAGTCTAAATCAGTTGGAGAGAGTACATAGGAAGGAGAGAAAGGGGCTGATACCCTGATACTCAGTGGGATTTCTTAGCAAAAATTTCCTGCTGATTGTAAAGGGCAAAGAAGACTTTGCTGGGGATTTGCAAAATGAGATGAACTGCTAGTCTGGCTGATGTTTAGTTAATACAAGGATTCGTTTCTGAAAATGCTGCGGGCTGTTTGGAGCTGTGAGGGTCAGTTCTCAGACTTCATTAAAAGAGGCTTTTCCTGAAAGTACTTTTGCAAAAGGGACAGTATTGAATCAAAGGACATTTACACAGCTCCATGGCTCTTGGCACACGCTCTCACAGCAGGTTTGGGGGCTTCATGTGAGTCCTGAACAACCTTACAAAGCCACAATGGCTCCTGACATGGAACAGAGATGTGTGTCAGATGCAAATTCTGTTATGCTAAGATACCATTTAGCCATAACAGCAATCAGAGAAATTAGCAGAACCTAATAGAGAAGGAATCAAGTGGAGGATGCAGCTGCTTGGAGTTCCTGACAGGCTGCAGGAAAACAGCATCTATTTGCATACTATCTATCAACTCTCATCCACTGATGGATTAATTCTGAGGCAGAGTCCCTGCAGTTCACCTACCAGTCACTGTAATGAGTCACTGCTGCAGGGAATTAAACACAGCTCCCTTCTACTCCTTCAAATCTTTCCACAGACAGGCAGAGAAAGGGGGAGCATTTCATCACTCCAGACTATTCTGGTGACTTCTGAAGGAGCCTCACGACTCTTTGCTTATTCCATAAGAAAACAAGACCAACTTACAGCCCAAGATGGGCACTCAAAAATGCTGATGTTTTCCTTTATCCTCTCTCACTTGTTTCATGCTCTCTCTCACAGTGGGGGCACCTGTGAAAGCAGACAGGTGTCCCTCGAGGTCTGAGGGCCTGCTTGGACATCCTGAACACTCTGCTTAACAGAAACAAAAGAGTTGGAGGACCTGAATGCTCTGTGATCTGGTAAAGAGCTCAGATGTTTATTTCTAGGTTGCTGGTAGAAAACTGAGGTACCTCCTTAGTGGCCACTTTGAAGTGGATATCTTCTGATTACTGTTTGAGATCATATAGGTCCTAAAACAAATTACAGGTATCACTTGTGCTTCTGGGGAAGAAATCACAGGAAAAAACCCAAAGAACCCCACTGCCTGGACCAAGGTCCCCAAGGCACTATTTGACAAACTTTAACATTTATGGAGGCTGGAAATAAAGAATCTCTTTTTTATGCTCTACACACCTAATGATAATTGACAATGTCTGGAGGACATGACTAGAAAAGACTGTATCATATCTGTGAACTGAGAACTTCCATCTCCAGATTTTGCAATCCAGTTCATTTCACCAGAATTGCATTATCTAAAGGGCCCCATGAGTGCCTCCATGCCCATCTACATGGACTCATGGGGTGGTTTGGGCTGGAAGGGACCTTAAAGACCATCGAGGTTCAATCCCTGCTGTGATCAGGGGCACATTCCACTAGACCAGGCTGCTCAAAGCCCAATCCTGCCACTGCCAGGGCTGTGGCACCCACAACTTCTCTGGGCAGCCTTTGCCAGGGCCTCACCACCCTCACAGTAAAGAAAATTTTTCCCAATACCTGATCTAACCCAGCCCTCTTTCTGTTTAAGGCCATTTCCCCTTGTCCTATCCCTATGTGTCCTTGCAAAAAGACTCTTCAGCCTTCTTGCAGGCACCCTTCAGGTGCTGAAGGTGGTGGCATTTGGTGGCACAGTAATCTTACATCTCCCCCCATTTCATTTATTGTAAAGTGGTTAGAAACACACAAGTTCTCAGCCACAGGGGAGGTTTGAAGTGCAATGTTCTGGTCTCAGGTCCTCCAAAGACTGGGAAAGAAGCATGGCAAAGGCAAGATGGAAGTATTTATTATGAAAGCATCTCTTAGACAGAGCAAAGAGTGTATTTCCAGACAACATGCTGAGAAGGCCTGAAGAAATTACACCAGTAAAGCATGCTGAAACCAGATGATTCAACTAGCTGATCCTGATGTAATTTTTGGCCTGGATTGCTCTTAACTGCCTATGAAGGAAGGGTGAGTAATGCCTCTGAACAATAATGACTAAGGCCTCCTTGATATAAATGCATGAAAATGGTGGAAGAATAGCTGAGAGCTGTCTTATAAATTTTGCTGTTCACTAAGAAAATAAGATAAACATTCTTGATCTTCCTACAAGGTTTACTGTGGCACAGCAGTACCCCATGAGGAGTTAGACCCTTTTTCTCATGAACAGTAAGCTCATAGCAGCCATTTAACAATTACTGCCCTGCAGCCAGAAACCAGACTTGTTCTCAGCAAAGAGAAACAAAATCAGCACCAGTTTTTCTAGAAAGACTGAAAAGTGAATGTGATGGCTGAATAGATCTTTTATCACAAAGTGCATTCCATGAGAACTTTGCTGTCAAATTCCATTTGGAAGAAGCTGCAAGTCCTCAAAGACTTTGGAAGGTCTATAAACAGCATGTCTTGATGAGAGCCAATAAACAACTCCTGAAGGCAATAAACCTACCCAGCAAGATGGAACAGTCCTATGAAAAGGGCTAAAGGATGGGCTTTATTGTTTAAGATAGTCTGTCTCCTAAAGTAGGCTTGACATCCCAGCCCAGGCAAGAATGATTCAAAAGAAGGAAAACTCAGCCTGTAAGAACAGAAGTGCCACATCTCTCAGAGTAAAGAGTCACTTCAAGTTGTGGGAAGATGAGACAATGGCAAGCAGTGGGTGAAGAAGCATTCTGAATATGGGGCTGGACTCGGGATAGCTTCCCTCTCTCCATATGAAGCATGGGAAGAGGCTGTGGACTGCTCTGATGTGGTTGCTGGGTGCTGGATACTGGCAGAAAGGCACAATGGTCAAGAAACAGCACAGAACATATGAGCAGTAGGTTTTTACATAGCTTCATTTTAAGTTACTCCATTTTCATAAAAGGCCTAATTCTATATGGATTAGAGTAGATAATAAAATAATACTTATTTTTATGCAATTCGTCAATTACAACTTGCCAAAAGAGGATGATTACTCTCATTCTACTCTTGGGGAAGCAGAAACAAAGAAAACAAAAGTTTCCAAGATCTCCAAAAGCCAGAGGCATGGGAGAAGGGAGATCACCTCTCTTAGATGTCAGCCAGGTGACCGTGTGCCAGTGGAAATGTCACTTTCTGACGTGATGAATGGTTTTTAACAGGTGCTGTATCACAGTCTGCTATCTGTTACCATTCTTATGTGAAGATTCACATCTCTGAGAGCTTTTGACCATTTAAAACAACCTCACATGAGGTGGTAGAGGGTTGGGATTTTCTGCCTGAGAGGGAGAGCAAGTTGCTTTTCCCTGGCACTGTTCCCTGTCCAGGCTGTTTCTGCTGCTGTGAGTGAGGCCCTGGTTCACCATCCCACTGGGCTTTTAACACCGTGTGGATAATTTTCTGTATTAAATAATTAAGTGCAGTAGCTAATACAGTGCTTCCCACACTGTTGCATTGTGCAGTCATATAATTATTTTTGATCGTTTATAACGACATTAAAACCCCAAGTGCCAGACTGAAAATATATCTGTCATAAAGTTGCATCAGTATTCAAATTCTCTGGGTATGTTTGCTGTGAAGGAAAAGGTCCTCTATCACCGAAGCTCTTACACAGCTCCTTTAACAGCCTTTTCTGCCTACTGAATTCTCCATTGATCCTTCAGAAAGCTGGAGGATTGCACAGCTCTGGCTGATCATTGTTAGAGATTTCACACATTCTCTATAGTAATTAGAGGATCTATTTGCAGAAAATTGCTGGCCTTGTCCTCCAGAAGAGAGAACATCCTGCATTTAAACAACAGATGTAACATGGGGAGCAGCAGATCAAACAGCCTTTTTGTCCCTCACCAACTGTTTCGACCACAACATGAAAGGACAAGCTCTTTTCATGAAGAGGGAAGTTTGTTCTGGATACTCATTTCGTTGTTGGCCTCTTTCTTAGGGGCAGCAAAAAAGAAACCAAATAAGGTGCACTCTGCTCATGCCTTTGTGCCAGATATATTTATTTTCCGCAATAAAATGGGAAAGAGCCACTTTATACAGGATGTCAGACAGTGCTGACAAGGAAGGCTTTGATGCTTCCTGACCCAGATTCAAGCAGAGTTATGAGCTAGGATTTAGGGTGAAAGTTTCATTTCTCTTTATCCATCTCATTTCTTCTGTTACATTCACCTACCAAGTGTTTTTCACACTGCATGACTTGTTTAGGTTCAGTCATGCCTATGCCATCTCAGAATATAAGCATATGCACAATAGAACAACTTTAGTCTGGCACTACTTTCTTCTCCTTTAAAGTGTTTGGAAGGGCCAGATTTCTTCTCCCACACACACTCAGGAACTGGTGAGGAGATCGGTGAAATCTAGAAGCCATCAAAGAGGCTTCCCTGTGCTTCCACATGCTAGAGAAGGCAGTTCTCTATCTGCTAGCTAACTCCTCATTTCTAGAAACTGTCACTAAATCAACCTCATCTCTGAGCATTCTGTTGCAAATTATCTTTCTCTGTATTAGCTGGAAGATTTATTATTCCACTTGATGGGCCAGCATTCTAAAGCACCAAGATGTAGTTCCTCTTTCTTTAAATTTCACTGCCTTGTAACATGTTGGCAGCACTCTCTCCTGAGCAGTTTCCATTAAGTACCTGGAATAACAAATCCAGGCTTTGGCTCTTGGCTAGTGGGGTCTTCCATGTTCTGTGAGAAAGCCTCATTGCTGAACTGCTGAGAGAATGCAGTGGCACAGACTGGGCTGCAAGAGGCTCACTTTCTTTCTTAGCCTCTCTTTTCCTTCCTTTTCCTGGACATATGGGCAGATAGGAATTCTGTCAGGCAAGCAGCTTCCAGAAGTAAGTCTACCAGCTGACTGTGCCAGCCAACTGATGTGTATAAAGGACTGGGATAACCTGGCCATCCATGTCCAGAATAATTATTCCAAGTATTTCTTCCCACCAAAGTCACCTAAATATGCTGCTCTGGCATACAGTACTTTTAGTATTCATTTTTTCAGAAGGGGTTTGAAAAGAGGCTCCTTCTTCCTTGCAGACCTATAGACATGAAAGACAATATGGTCAAGTCTCTTCATGGTGTGTACACTGTGCAAAATGCATGGGAATTCTGCAGGCAGGTGATCACAGTAAAGAGAAAGCAGAGGAGTGCCTAATAAAGGGTTAGATTTTTTTTCCCCTTTTCTAGTTGGTTTCCAAAACCCTCAAGGCTGATTCAGCAGTTCCTTGAGAGCCTCAGGCTGCCTGCACACCAAATGCAGTATCTGGTATCTTTATCTGGGCATGACAAAGACATCAGGGCTTTCTGGTCCTATGGCAGCTGCTGGGCTTGCTGAAGCAGCTGAGATTAATTCCAGCTGGGCTGCTGGTGGTATAGACGATCCAAAGGAATATATAAAACATTCAGACTTCACTCACAACAAAATCTGGGGTGAAAAAGGAAAGCCTTTCTGAGGCAACCTGATGATACATTTTGAAACCAGGCTGAGTTTCATCCACAGAAGTAGGGAAACATACTGTACCCAACTTCTACTGCAAATTATCCTGATGAGACAGTACACAGGGAGGCTCTGTGGCTGAGATTCTAATGTGTTTGAACATGGAGACCTGGGATGCCTGCCAGGGAACTTCAATGAAATGTAGAAGCACAAAAAGATGCTCATTAGCTTAAAAGGTATGGATTTTAATTCAGTTTTTCATTTTCTAAATATCCCTTCCCATGTTTACTTTTCTTTCAGTCACATTTCTTTTCCTTGCATCACTTTTGTCCAATCACTTTGTCCTCCATTTTATTAATACTTTACTATTTCAAGGTCTTCAATTTACTTTTTCTTTCTGCCTTTACGGATATTTTATCTTTTCCCACTCTTCATTACCTGAATGTTTTTTCTCCCTCCATGGATTTGGGTTTTCTCTCTTTTCCTCTCAAACCTAGTCCTTCCTGTTGTTTTAGTTCTTTCCTTTTCTTCAGCTAACAAACTCTTACCTGACCATTCCTAGTTCTCTCCATGCTCACTACTTCTTACACAACATCAAGCAGAGCTCACTCTTCCTTTTTGTTAAATGGAGTATATTATTCCCCACCCGCAGGTTTTAACACATATCAGCTTTCTTGCACTTTCTTTTGCCTTTTAAAGTATTTCTTTCACCCAAAGCCAGGATGGTGGTTGGACCTGCCCTTCCTCCTGCAGTGGGTACATGACTCAGCCATCAAACACTCCACAGGTAGAGGCTGCCCCTCCAAAACAGAAAAGATCATACTGAGGCTGAGGGAACAGTGAGGGGGATGCCAAGGTTCAGGACCTGCCACAACCAGCAAAAGAAATCTGCAAAGTAAGAGCCATTTGACACCCATCACCTTTGGCCACACAGCATCGTGTGGCCACAGCCCATGGAGGGAGGCAGCTGCCTGCACCACGGGCTCACATTTACACAGCTTAAACCACTAATTTATGCCACCATTCTGCATCCCAGAGCATGTGATTTCTAACTAAATATGATTCCTGTTGGATGGAGCTGATGTGTTATTCAGCTCTGAGCACAAGATCACTCAGCTGTAACCAGTTTTCCTGATGTTTTTTATCAGTGCAGGACGTCTTTACTTCCTATTCTCTGTATAAGCTGGGGAAATAAGACACTGTGCTGAATGATGTCAGGGCAGCATCCTAAGATATACAGGTATTTCTACAGGTACTAGAATGAAGAAGTACAAAAAAGTATTAAATTTCCAAAATTAACCAACATGGTTTCTGTGGTGCAAGAGGACAGCGTGGATATAAATTTCAGCTGTTTGTGAAAATGTTGAAGCCTCTATTCTGACCAAGGAATAACAGATTATGGTTTTGGTGAGAAAGAAAAATGCAAGCAGTATGAAGCAGCCAGTGTGACTCTAGGAGGGACTGCTCAAAGATCTGTTTATAGGCATAAATGCATGAGAAATGTACTGGTAAAAAGGGAACAAAAACAGATGAGTCATTTTGCAGATTTTAGAAGAGATATCTGTACATCAAATGCATGATAAACGCTGACTGAGAGGAGCTTAAAGAGGAGTAAAGAAGTGCAAATGCATCAGGGGAGAAAGAAACACTGAGGACATGTAGATCCATCAGTGCATGGAGGCTAAGAAATAACCATGGGTGGCACTTGTGACTTCCACAGCACAGAGGGTCACAGCACTTCCTGGGCTCTCATGGGATTATGTGCCTTGTGCTGAATGAGAAGCTTGTTTGAAACAGCCCACTGAAGTCTGAACTCTGCTGCACAAAAAATGATGTGTAAGAATGGCAAGAATTCAGAGAAAAGTAGCAGTGATAAATGAGGGAGTGAAGTCACTATCTGAGGCAGGACAGATGGCGTTGTTACAGGCTGCCTTACAAGTAACATCCATAAACACCCAGGGAAGAAAGGTGCTGACAGTGTCTGGTAAATGGAATAGACTTGTGATCTGCAGTCTCTCTGATAGTCATAATTCCACAGAGGAAATCTCCAAGATTCCCTTTCCACACGCAGGCACGGATTTGACAAAATATATGATCATGTGCTTTACTTTATGCATAGCAGGAGTTCCATGGATATGTCTTCCCTAGTTTGAGATGACAGGCACAACAGGAGAAAAATTCATAGCTCTTGGATTAGTGGTCCTGCCCTAGCTAATAAGGGGACAGATGAAGTGTTTCCTGAAAGAAAAAGTTGTGATGTGGCTCATCAGCCCATTCCAAGAAGCTGGAAAGATCCAAAATTCCTGGAGTAATATTCATCCTCATTGTACATTGACAGATGGTGAAGCTTCATATGAACAGGAATTTTAAGTCACTGTCTTTAAAAGTAATAAACCCCAGGCAGGTTTTGTAGAGAAGCTGGCCCTCCATGGACTGGTTCTTGTGGGGATTTCTTCTCTAAGAAGCTGGAACAGCACAGCACCTCATCCCCTTTAGTAGTTTTCTCTGGAAAAAGCCTGAAGCAGCAGCAGCAGATTTCTCCATGCAGGACTTGGAAAATAGCTCAGCAGACTGGCTGGAGAATTTATAAATTACAAAAACAAAGCAGCAAAAGGCCTTGGCTCAACAGCATTACTTTTAGACTGTCTGTTTCTTTAAAGTAACTAGTCTTGAATCAGTTTATGAGCATCAGCCAAGACAAACACTGAGGTCCATTTGGGAGTTTTGCTTCAGAGCAGCATATTAATACTCTGTAAGGAGATGCAGGGCATGTAGTGGATGTTTGCTTTGTCAGAAGCCCTAATCATCCCAAATATCTCTACCTCACTGTTAGCACACCCTCCTGAAAAAACTGCAGATATGGATGAGCTGTCTGACAAAGTGCTTACATTAATCCTGCAAAAAAAAAAGGGGTAACTGACCCTCTGCCCCAGAAAAAGTGTCACACAAACCCAGAGGGTTCTCAGAAGCCTTGTCCCAGCCTGGCACACACTGACTGTGCCACAGCAGCGGCTCCAGCTGACGTACTCCTCTTCCCTAGGGCCTCCCAGGAGACCAAGCAAACCAAAACACTGCTCACAGAAGATGGCCAGCTAAAGGGACAATTTTCAAAGGGACTTGCTGACCAGAGCAGCAAGTAATGTTTATTATGTTTAGCTAGGAAAGCCCTCGTCTCCCTACCCCCTTCACATATTTTCTGTAAGTGTTAGGAGACGAGTCCTGACTTGGACTTGGCTCCTTGTTCGTACAGCTGGCCTTTCAATAAGGAAAGCCTTGCTCCCACCACAAGAACTAGGGGCAGGGCTGGATTATCCATGCTGGTTCTTTGTAGACAGGCACATGAGTGAACCTGTTTCTTATCTGTGCAACGGATTGTGTTTGCTTTTTTCACCTCTAGTATCAAGAGTAGCAAGTCAGGAGGACATCTCAGAGAATGGGCATGAAGAAAAAAATAAAAGGGATACAGTAAAAAATTCCATTCAGTCAGACTGCCACCTTTCCTGTTGTTGTGCAGGTAATACACTGGTGTGCATTGTATTTAGTGGATTTTGGCAATGGTAGGTTAACAGCCGGACTTGATGATCTTGAATGATCTTGGTGATCATAGAATCACTGGCTTGGAAGAGACCTCCAGGACCATTGAGCCCAACCCATGCCCTAATATCTCAATTGGACCATGGCACCAAGTGCCACATCCAGTCTCCCTTAAAATACATGCAGGGATGGTGACTGCACCACCTCCCCAGGCAGAGCAGTCCAGTACTTTATTGCTCTTTCTTTGATAAAACTTCTTCCTAATATCCAGCCTATATTTCCAATCCATTTCCAGTTGAATCAGTGTGTCTGTAATAACAGATGCCACACCATGGGCAGCAGCAGGAACTCTGCAGATTAGGCTTCCCCTAAAGCTCTTCCACACGGGCACCATCCCTGTAGTGACTTCTGTGAGAAGGTAGCGTGATAGCAGCTCCTCAGGGACCTGTCCCAGTTCCCTTTCCAGCTGTCCCTGGTGAAGGTATGGATAAACAGCAGCTCATTCCTCCTGTGCAGATGGAGAAAGCCTCATGCCTCTGTTGCTGCTGCTGCAGACTCTTCATTCCAAGGTGCCTTTAGGAAGTGGCTGTGCTAGGGAGAGCTCTGCAGTGGCTGCTTCAGAGGAAAATCAGTTCCTGCTTGTCTTGCTGCAGTTGAAGGTTAAACTGCAGCATCCACGACTGGGTTAAGCACCCAAAAAAAAAAGGAGAAAACAGACTGAATGTTGCCAGCTTTGATTCTGTGCTCAGTTCTGTTCTGTCACATTCTCCTGGGGCTTGTCATTAGAACACAACACCTTCAGCTAACCAAGTTTCCTCCTTTCTTGTTGTCAGTCATAAAGCTTACAGTTCTTTTATTTTTAGGGTATTCTTTAGACAGAAAAGAGTGATGTTTGGGCACAAATTCAAAATGAGACAAAGCAGCTTAAACAAAGGCTGGTTTGTGTTTAATTGCTCAGGATATGACAGACAATTCTGTCTGCAGCAGAGATGAGCATTTCATCTTGCCATTTCCCATCTGGAAAACACTAATAACAATCAGCATCTCACTTCTTTGTTGGGGGTCTTGGTTGGTCAGAGGGGACAGGTAATGATGTTCTCCCAGGTGACAAAGAAATGCTTTTGGACTTTCCCAACTGGTGTTCCTGGGGACAACTTCCAGCTGCAAATGTAGTTTGGCCACAAGGTCTAGCCAAGCAGAAGATAGAGGTAACGATTTGCTCCATGCTGGAAACTCCCACTTCATAAATATTCTAGGCAAGTTCATCTTCAGTACTGGTGTGCAGCCTGAAGAGAAGCAGATGGTGCTCCCCAGTGCTGGTCCAGATCAGTACCAGTGGTCATCTGGGAGAAAGGGTGGCCTTCTTTGGAGAGCAGGGAGGGAAGGGTGCAGCCAGATCCTCGTACATAACACTGACAAGTTACACAAGGAATTTGGTGTTTCCAAACCCGAGTCACTGAACCAGTACTTAACATATTTTGGTGTGAATGTGCTGCAGGAGGAAAGTCTTTAGTGTGTTATCTGTTTTCACAAGGTAAGTCCTGTTTTTCTTCCATGTAATCCTTTGCTTCAGTTTTTAAGATGTTAGGGTTTTTTTTTTTTTCATTAAGGTATTTAATTAAAATAGAGATATGAGTTAGTACCATCTTTGGCATACAGGCCAGACCAGGATTTGAAACATTTATTGTTAGTGCTGGCTGTTCTTTGACCTGAGGTTGTTGTCTGAGTCCTAGCTCAAAAGACTTCAATAAGACTCTAATAGTCTCGTGATAAGGAAAATTTATTTTTTACTCACTTTTACTATAGTGTAATATCTGGGAATTTAGTTTGGAAATTACAGAATCATGGAAAGTTGGGCTGGGAGAGGCCCTGTGGTCCATTCCATTTGCCTGTCTCAAGACAGATCATAGGTTCCTAAACTGTCTTGAATTAAAGATTCCCTCAACTTAATTTGAAATCCTCAAACTATAGAGATTCCACAATTACTTTAGGAAGTCTGTTTCAATGTTTTGCTATCAGAGATACATGCTTACCCTCAGCTGATTTTTTTAGTATTTTTTTGTGCAGTACAACTTGAAAAGGAGATTGAACAGAGGAAAGTAAACCACAGGAAGCAGAAAGGACTTCCAGTACCATCAATGCCATCTCCTTTCTGTTGGAAGCAGCCATGTCAAGTAAAGCCTTCCTTGTATATGTGCAAAACTCAGTATTTGACCTGGTTGAACTTCTCCCCTAAATGTTCTAAATGAAATTCTGCTGAGATTCTCATTTTCCTGGAAGTTAAGAATCTCCTGTAAAGCAGAACTGCAAAATCAGAAGAACATTATAAAGCCTGTGAGACATACTTCTGGGTACATGGTGTGCAGATAAAACTTTTGTGAAGTGACAGAAAATTTGCTTGCTAGCAGACATGGTGAAGTCTCAAAAATGAAAGATAGATCTCTCCTGAAAACTGAAATCCCTGCTGAAATAGATAATGATGCTTCTAAATTTCCCAAGACAGTGTTTGAGATCTCACAAAAAACCTCCAAAACCCAGTCTTCAGCAGGACTGCCAAGATGCTCCTTACTTCCAGGAGAACTACATCTGAGCTAGGATAGTGATATTGGGCTTGGGTGAAAAATAAGATTGTGACTATTATAAGAAGTCCTAGAAAGTGTGGAAGACAAAGAGAAACTGGGGGGGAGTAAAGTCAACATGGAGTTGAAAAGAAAAAAATAAGGCCAAATTCAGTAGAAAGGGAGAGCCATATTTCTGAACTGAGGATGAGGAAGATGTTAGATTTCACATGGGAGGAGATAAATTCAGTGATCCCCTAACTTTAACATGAAGGACAAGCATGACTGCCAGACATAGAAGTTCCCATTTTTACCAATGTCGTAACTGATGCTTCAGAGAGCATCTTGACCATCTCCACCATGTTTCAAGGCTTCCTTCAAGACACAACCCTGTGTGTCAAGGTACCACTGAAGATATGAAATCACATGAGGGACCTATATTTAGGCATCTGGATTCAACTTTTTATGACACATCACTGAATTTAAACCCCACAGAAGAAAGTCTTGGGTAATTCTGTGAGGTCAGGATCTTTGTCCTTGTCCTGCAGCAGCTGTGAGAACTTAGCTAGGGGAGCTTGGAGGTTATGATCTACCTCACAGTGCAGCTATACTAGCATGATGTCATGGCCCAATGCACAGAACAATACTTTCAGACAGGACCTGCTGGGGTACTGAATATTATCAATGAAGTCTTAAAGCAAATCTAGAGCAATCCAAACCATCACTGTGATGTAGCCCTCCCAGAAGAAACATTTTTTTCCAAAGCTCATAACTCAAAGTGAGTCATGCTTGATTAACTTCACTTGGGTCAGAAGACTAATCATGAGATGCTATTTTTAAATTATATAAGGAAAGTCAGAGAGAGAGCATTAGAATAACATTCAGAATGGAAGACATGATATAGCCTTAGCAGAGTGTCACTATGATAACAATGAAAACTAGGATCTGTCTCTATTAGCAGGTGTTGTCTTCTTTTTAATTTTTTTTTAAGTGTGTCTACTCTCCAATGAAAAAATTATTAAATATAAGTGAGACTCCAATCCAGAGAGCAACTGTCCAGCTCAGTTCTTGGTGGGGTAATAGATCAGAAAGTTTCACCTCCTCCTTCTCCTCACAGCTGCCCCACACACATGCACACACACACAGAGGCCAGGGAAATCTACTCTAGGGCACCTACCTTGGGTTTGAAGGCGATTAATTTCAGGACCATCTCCACAGTGAAGAGGCCAGTGAAGAGCATGTTGAGGATATTCATGGCTTCCTTGAACATGCAGCTCTGGCCATAGTGCTGAAAAATAGCATCCCAGCAGGAGTGTGAGGATAGGGCACAGCAGCAGTCAGGAACACACAGACCCTCCTGGTGTCCCTTCATGCCAAGGTTCTCTAGGGAGGACCCCAACGTGTTTCATTTTTTCAATTAAGAATCTCCAGTTCCCATCATACATAAGCACTCCCATGCCTCTATCAATTTTTGCCACCTGGTTCTAAATCTCTTCTTTTTAGAAGAATCTTTTTGAAGAGTGGCTACCAAAATCATACTTAGCATTCTAATTCAGGGCTCATTGTACATTTGCACAATGTTACAATACAATCTCCAATGGGGTTTTTTATCTCAACCTTTCCTAACACTTAGATTACTTTTTTGATTGATTGTTTGACTGCATAGTGAGCAGGGGTTTTACTGAGCTGTCCAAAATGATACCAAGCCATTCCCCAAGTAATCACACTAAATTCAGGATTCTGCAAGGTACATGAGCAACTCAAATCATATATTTCCAATATGCTTTATCTTGCCTTTTTCAACTCCGAATTAAACTAGCAATCATGCTGCCCATTCACTTAACTTTATTAAGATCTTATGAAGTCACTCTCCATCTTCTACTGATTAATTCAAGCAGTGTTTTCTGCAAGTGTTGCCACCTCACTTTTCATACCTCTATTTCCAGATCATGATACCTGAATTGATTGTACTGCCTTATTCTAAGGTTGCCTTCCAGTTCATGTTACAAGATCTCATTTATAATTGCTTAACTTTAATAAACTTCAAACAGCTGAGATGGATTTTCATGTTCTCTATTGGCACAGGGTGATTTATTCAAAGCAGTTTCAGATAAAACAATTCAGCTGCAGCTGAATGCGAACCTGAGAAAAATATGGTGTTGAAGCATTTTCAACATTTTTCTTGAAAGGCTCTAGTACTTGCAGGACTGTTTAGAAACGTGAAATTTGTTTGTTTTTAAGGAGTCAAAACAGAATTGTTCAAAGTATCAGATATTAGCAGGAAGAGGGTGAGAGTTGGATTCCTCATTTCAACTCCTTGTCATCAGGAGTGAACACGGTCCAATGGTTTTATTTTAACGTGCTTGTCCCTCTCCCTCCACACAAGGTGTGAAGGTGAAAGTAGGTCTCAACCTCAGCCATTTTTGCATTTTCCCCAACAAAGTCTACTGCTTTATCACCTGGAGGTTTTCTGCTTGCTTACTTACTTGCATGGCCAGGCAGATGGTATTCAGCAGGATCAGAACGAACATCAGGTACTCAAAATAGGTGGAGTTGACCACATACCAAACTTTGTACTGGTACTGGTTTTTAGGGATGTATCTCCGCAGGGGCCGGGCTTTCAGGGCGTACTCTACACACTGGCGCTGTGGGAGAGGCAGGGCACATTTAAAACTCAAACCCAAAACATCAGGGTGGTCAGCTACCTTCAAATGTAATAAAAATATAATATGTTCCAAAGGTTTTTACTGAAATGAAAATTGGGCCATAATGCTAATGTGCACGTTTTACCTGTTACAGAGTTCTGTATGCAATTACTTTGGCCAGACACTGCTGCTGTGTCCATCTAATCTCAGTGAAACAAATGGTACAGTAAATATTTTTTAATTCTTGTCCCTTGAGCAAATCTTATAGCAAGATTTTTTTTTCTACCTGACTCCTAAAAGATGTCAGCAAAGCCAGCTTACAGTTTTATCTTGTTGGCAAGCTTAACATTTTCCTCTCTGTGTGCATTTGTTGGCAAGCCTAACATTTTCCTGTCTGTACGCATTTATCTATTAAAAGCTTTTTCTGAACGTATTTTCTACCTTTATTGACAACAAGGTGTTGTAAATTACCTGATTTTTGTCCAGCTCACAGTTCTTGTACTCTTGCTCTCCTTGTTCCTGAAATGTGACGATGACGAAACCAACGAAGATGTTCATCATGAAGAAAGCAATGATGATGATGTAGATAATAAAGAAGATGGAGATCTCAACCCTGTGATTATAGATGGGTCCCACATCCTCCATGTGGGAATCAATGGACCTATACAGCAACCTGAAAGCAAACAGGAGCCAAATGCAGAGAAAATCTGCAACTACCTTGAGGCCTTATAGGCGATGTTATAAAATTTAACTCTGTGATTTTCTTCTACTTGTAACAAAAGTCATTCACTCAGAGATGTGCAGGCTTGCACCAATCTGAGTGCAAATGTCTGCAAAAAAGAAGACCTGGCTCTTACTAATTCTACACATTTGAACCTGTTTGGGGTGAATTGTCTTCATAGTTGAACAAAGCCATGTTCTTCAGTTAACAAAAGACAGGAGAGTCCCAACAGAGCTGTTGGGAACTGAGTTTTGTGAGAAAAAGGGAATCCCAGGAGTCAACAGTTGTTAACACTGCTGTTGGCATCACCTGGTGACACAGGTACCCCTAATACCCTGCATGTTCCCGTCACCCTGAGTGACTCTGGGAGTCCCCAGCTCCTGTGGCACAGACAGCAGGGCCTGGAGAGACACCCCACATCTGCCAGTACTGCAGAGGCAGCAGTGCTCTGTTCCACACTGCCCTGCTGACTCCATGGGGAGACCTGAAACCTGGCAATGCTGGAAAGGACCTGATATGCATTTTACTTTCATTTATACACATAATAATTGTAACAAATTCTGGTATCACTGCTACTAATGGAAATCATCTTTTAAGAACTAAAGACAGTGCTTTGCACTGTTTATAAAAACAGTAACAGAAATTCCTGCAGGCCCTGAGGAATTTAAAAAGCACATAATACTACAGTGCTGCTATTGCTATATTTAAACCTCTAGAATTATTTAAATACTTAGAAAGGGAAATAATATGCTCTGCCTTTGAATTTTCTCTTTTGAAATGAATGAGGATATTGCTAGTGTTGCACTGGTCTGAGGAACACTCACTCTGGCCAGCCCTCAAAGGTGGAGACGGTGAAGAGGGCCATCATGGCAGTCAGGACGTTGTCGAAGTCGAACTTGCTGTTCTCCCAGCTGCGGGGCTGTATCATGGGCTGGCTGACCTCCCCATCCTTGTAGGTGATGTAGTACCCTCTGTGGGGGGACAGGGGACAGAACGTGGCAGCCCTGCACTGCCAGCACGTGCTGGGAGGCAGCGAAGGGCTTGGGAAAGCTCAGACCCACCTGCATTCTGCTTCTGTCTGCTTGGAGCTGTCAGTGCAGCTGTACAGCTTGCCCTTGGAAAGGAAGAAAGAGGAATGAAGCTTCTGCTTGTTGAGTACTTTCATGTTTATGTCCTGAACACTTGTTGTCAGGAGGGTGGTGAAAGGCAAGGAGGTAAAAGCACACATAAAGAAGTGAATGAATGAACAACCCCCCATGGTTATCTGCTATGGCCCTTCCTGTGCAAGAAGGGAGGTAGAGAGCCTGCAAAGTCCAATCCTTTTGAACAGCCCTCTTCACCTTCCTGGGAATGTGTCTGCCAATGTGAAGCTGTTTAGGGAAGAACAACATTACTGATCATTTCTTCTGATCACAGATGATGGGCAAGAGTTCTGCATATGTCTGGCTCAGTTTTGGAGAACTTCTGGTAGCAGAAGCCCAGGCAACACTGGCAGTGCCCACGTCTTGCCTGTTACACAAAAAAGACACCATTTTCCCAAAATTCTTCAGGCTTTTCATGCTATTTTTGTTCCCTCCCCTTAATACAACTCAATGTAATGAAAGAATGACTGGGTCCAATGTTTTTACCTTAAACAGCTGAACTCCAATGCAGGCAAACATGAACTGCAGCAAAGTGGTGACAATCACAATGTTCCCGATGGTTCGGATGGCAACAAACACACACTGGACCACGTGCTGCAAATGCAAGAGAGGAACAAAACTCACTTTTAGGATTGTTCTCAGCTGTTCTGGCTAAAGGAGAAGCCCAAGAATAAAAATACATATCATAAGAAACAATTATTTCACCAATACCCATTACCCAAGTAATGTTTCGGGAAAGGGGACCAACTTGTTTCGTTTCTTGCTGTACTTTTAAAAGCCCACAGAAAGGGGCAGGAAAATACCAGAACTCAGCTCTCTGAAACTTCCTGCACAGTTGGGCACCCACCAGCACATAGGAAGGAGTTTATCTAATACAGGAAGGTTGTGTTTAGGGTTGTGGGCCCATCTCTAACCCTAGAAAAACACATCATTTCACTTCTGTGCTGATGGGGCCATTCAGCTGAAAACCAGCTTGTCAGAAAAGGACTTGGAAAACCTGGGGGACACAAAGTTGAGTATGAGCCCTCACTACAAAGATGGCAGTTGGTATCCTGGGCTGCATTAGGCAAAGATTTTAACAAGTTGAAGGAGGTGATTCCTCCCCTTTACTCAGCACTGACGAGACTATGCCTGCTGTACTGGGTCCATTCTGGCTCCTCAGTAGAACTGTGGACATACTGGAGGAAGTCCAGCAAAGAGCCACAAAGCTGACTTAAGGGACTGGAGCATCTCTCCCGTGAGAAAAGGCTGAGAGAGCTGGGTCTGCTAATCTGAGAGGAGGCTCAGGGGAATCTGGTCAATGTATATTAATACATATATAAGGGATGGTGCAGAGGAGCCAGAGCCAGGCTCTTTTCAGTGGTTCTCACAGAGAGGACAATGGGCACAAATTGAAGCAGAGTAGGTTTAGCTGAACTCTGAGAAACACTTCTACTGTCAGGGTGACTGAGCATTGGAAAAGGTCATCCAGAGAGGTTGTGGAGTTTCTCTCCTTGGAGGTACTCTGAAGCCTGGGCAACCTGCTCTCAGTGGCCCTGCTTGAGCAGGTCCCTTCAAACCTCATCCAAACTGTGATTCTGCTGAAACATTACTTGAACCACTGCAAAAGCCCTTGCAGCCTGAAATAACCTGAATTTATTGTTTATAGAATGCACTGGGACTTTTCTAACCTTTAGTCCTTTGGCCCTGTTGATGGCCCTCAGTGGTCTAAGGACCCGCAGAACACGCAGGATCTTCACCACATTAATGGCACTGGACCTGGAAGAAAGAATTGGAAGGTTTGAGAGAAACAGCAATGTGGGGAGCGTGCAGCAAGGACAGATCTTTGAAATTCCACACAGCCTGAGACTGTATAAGGTATTTAGCCAACTTTTTGCCATGGCATTTCAGGGGTAAGGAAACCAATCTCTGATGTTATCTTCAGAGGTCTGGCTTTTTGTTCTGGCTTTCATCATCTCTGCTGTATTAATGAAGGGGGAATGGAACATGGGTAAGGTGTATTTTTAGAGCAGGCCACACATATTCTGTAGATATCTAAGATATAGAAATTGTGCAAAGATGTAGTCATTACCAAGGCATTTCCAGATGAGGCTCAAAGAAGCACTTCATTGAAATATTCACAGAAGAGTGAAAAGTCCAGGAGACTCCAGCATTAAAGGTAGAGTACCCGCCTGACTTTGATCCTACAGTGTGTTTTGGCCCCTGCACCCACAAATCATTTAAGTGTGTACATAAATTAAAGGATGTGAAAACTCTCACTGATTTGATTAGGATGATTTATGTGCTCACTTTTAAGCACTGAACACAACTATTTTCTGACTCAGAGCTCTCTGCACCTTCCAAGACTAAAACCCTGACTGAGAATCTTCCTTGTGCTCAATGACATCATGCTCTCCTACTGATTTTGGGAACAGTTTTAATGTTAATACACCAAGAGTCTGACTTAGGTCTGTAAGAAAGAAACAGCAGGTTAAAACAAGAAGTGTCCCATTCTTAAGACCATGACTGAAAGCCCCATGGACCTTAAAAATCATCCTGCTTGACTTAGTGTGCAACATATGTGAGCTGCTAACCTATAATGGTAACAACTGGGAGCTTTTTTCTTATCAGATGTGAAACTAGTTAGGGAACTTCCTACCTGACACATAGTCAAATAAATCTATAAATTATTAAGCAAATTAACAGACAAACCAAAGGAAAACAGCATGACAGGACTACCACTACCATTCTGAAGATTCTCACAAAACTCTTCAAACACTTGATGGCCTTCCATTGACTAAGATTCACAACATCTTAGGAGGTAGGAAAACATTATCAACCTCATTTTCCAATAAGGTTATGAAAAAGCTAGGAGGGAACCATAAGTCCTGAACTGATAACAGTGAAACAAAGGCCTTGGAACAAAGGTAAGTGTCATGATTCCCAACAAATACACCCATTTTTTGTTCTCATTTGCTCTTTCTGAAAGATTTCCCCCTCCAGGCCACCAGTGTAGCATTTCCCACTTATTACCTCCTCTCTTGAGGATGAATTTTAATGGCCTTGAATCATCTGAGAAAAACACCTCATGAACACCACAACGAAAAATCTCACTCAGATAAGACAAGGAGCCTGAGCCATCCCTCCCAGCCCAGCCCTACAACACCCCCCCTCCCCTCAAAACCAGCCAGCTGGAAATAGCTCACTCACTGGATGCCAAAGGAGATGAGAGAAACGCTGACCACCAGCAGGTCTAAGATGTTGAAATAGTTCCTGCAGAAGGAGCCCTTGTGGAGGAAAGCCCCGTAGGCAGTCATCTGCAAGGAGGCACAAACACACTTTGCCATCAGCAGCTGCTCAGGAGCCAAACCCACCTGGTTATGCTCAGAGTGGATAACTGGGGAGGGGACACTATTTCTATTGTTGGCAGACAATTTACTCCCAGACCCCAAAGGAGAAGTTAAGCCCCCATGGAAAGAAAAGAGAGTGAAAAAGACAGCAAGACAACTGTGATAGGCCTAACTAAAGAAAGTGAGGAAAATATGCACTTTAAGTGCACTGGATACATAGCATTTAGAATTAGCAAAGCAGCAGAATGGCTGTTTGCAAAAACTTCTCTTTGCAATCATATGCTTTTCTTTTTTTCTTCAGTGACAGAGGACACTTCTATTACATAAAGGCCTCTCTAGAAAAATTGAATAAAGGATATAAAATAAAATGGTCTCTTCTTTAATGCTCTTCAGTACTTAGACCAGCTGCAGTGGACAGTTGATGACTTTTCCCTTCATGAAGGACAAACAGAATCCCTCAGGGATCTGATGCTTTAGAGCTGAACTGAAACAGCAGGAGGAATTACTGCTCTCTTCTGCTTGCTCCTTCTGTTCAGCTCAATCCCATATCCCTTTTCCTATCCATCTTCATTCATTTTTCCTCTAGATGCAGTTGCATTTTCCCTTTAGTTTCCCTTACAAAGCCCAGGCTGTATTCCTTGAAACAGGGTAATTTCTTTATGGTGGTAATCATTATGAACATCACTGGGCAGAGGGAGAGAAAACAGTTAAAAATTTTGCAAGGGAGGCTCTGCCCTGCCTGGGTCTGAACGGGTATTGAAAATCTGCTGGCTTTGAGGAGGATGTCACAGCTCCAGAACTGGATTGAGTGACAGCGTAAACAGAAAAGTTTAGACTGAGCTCTGTGACAGAATGTGACTAAATGAGCCTGGCACAGTTAAAGAGGATGAGCTGAGGGGTATTTGTACCACCTACCTTAGACTTGGTGAGTGATCTAATGCAGCTGCTTTGAAGAAACCCTATCCCACAACTGCTAATGTTCCTTCATTAGGAATTGACATTCCCATCCAGGCTTCTAAGTTTGGTCCTCTGAATCTCCTCTAAGTTAGGTGTCTAAAGTAACCTGAGGCAGACACCATGAGACTGAGCTGTAGACAGACTTCCAACTGAGAAGTGTGAACTGGAAAGTCAAACTGGAGTTTTCTGGCTCCCACCAGTAGCTCAGGGTGCTGTATTGGCTGGTGGTTTCCAAACTGTGACAACTTGATTCAGAGCAGGGTGGAAGGGCACATGGTAGATCAGATTATTTTCTTCACCAAACATCCATGACATCAGGGAACTGACTATCAATCAAACAGAAATTAGAGGGGAGGAAGTATAAACTCTGGTCTTGGCTTAGAATTTATACTTGTAGACACATTCAGTTGGGAAGGGAGGAGGGGTTCTTGCCATAACAAAGGTGGTAAAGATGCCCTTTACTGGTTAGATTTTGTATGGCAATCTTGAAAGAAAGACACCATTGAAATCAGGAGGGGAAGCTCTGCTGAGTTTAAGTTCAGTACAAATTGTGGTTCTCCCAAGCCTGTTGAGAGATTTTGTCATTTCAGAAGAGACTCTCAGAGTATATAATCTATATCTGCCTCCCATCTGGGGTATTAAACAAGTTACAGCTTTTTAGGATGCCAATTAAAAATCCTTGGCAATCACCTTGCCAGCATTCACCAGAATGCAGGTGTTGTTATCAGCAACATGAGGGCAGGTGAAGCTTGTTTCTCTCCAGCTTTGAACATCCCACGGCCATTCATTCTTTTGTTTTTACCATTTCCATTAACTTTGCTGCTTTGAAAAACATTGTGCTCAGTGCCAGGCAGTAGAGAAACATGCACTGAGAAACAAAGCTATTTGTGACTTAAACTTATGGTCCTTGCACTGTTCTCCCACTTGAATTTAGAGAATATCCAGGGATGTTGTCATGAATCATGGAAGTTAACAGGAGGACCTTGGCAATGCCAAGGCCAATGGGTTGGGTTAAGTTCTGCTTCCACTGAAATCAGGAGGAGTGTGTTACCACTTTCTTCAGAGCAAGCAGAATTAGTAGTTGTGAGTCCAAACAAGTCCCTTGAACTCTCGTTTCAGTTTTCAACATTGCTGTTGGGATATTTTCCTTTTCTTGACAGGCCTTTTGGATCTGCCACGTGATCTGTGCACATTCAGATTTATTGTGTAAACACAGATGCAAACTGCACACGGGCATAATGTATACAACTCCCTGGAGAACACTATAGCTTTGGTAATTTCAAGTCATATAAAAAAAACCCAAACCACGTTTCTCTATAAAAATATGCAGGGGCCACCCTGCTTGCCAGCCTTCCATATAGATACTGTTATTAGGGTCTTGAGCTCCAAAATTTGAGCAACTCTAAGGCACTCCCTGCCAGCACTTAGAACTAGCTTGCCGAGAAAGAAAAAACAGCTGCCAAGTGAACCTAGCATTTAGAAAGCCAGAACTTTGCTCAATTACTGTTATTTAAATTATTAGCCTACCAATTTGGGAAAATTAGAGTTAAGAACAAAGCAGCCTTTTTCTATTTTCTTCCAAGCTAAACCATTCTCCTGCGCATTCCCCTTGGTACAGAGCATGTTCCTGGGAAAGGGGAAGCTGGGTTTTGATGCAGCAGTTTTCATTGGCAGCTACTGTCCTTGGTTTCTCAGTGACTTGTACTCTTGGTTCTCTCTCTACATCCAAAAAGTGAGCTTTTGCACTGTGGTCCTTGCTTCCTACTTGGCTGTGCACCCTGCAAGCTCACAGAAGTCATCAGCCACCCTTTGGGCTGGTTTCTGCAGAATGGAGACTTTCTCTTTGGGTGTAGTATGTGTAAGAGCAGTATGTATTCAGAGTTTCTTGCAGAGCAGAAAAATCCTGTTTTGGAAAGAGTGGCAAGGGTAGAGGGCAAAATTTATCAGGGATGGCCTTTTTCTTGGTCCTCTCTTACATTTCCCAACATTGCATCCTTTCATTGTGTTTTATGAAAAGCACTGTTTTGCTATTGGCCCTCAATTATAAGCTTGAATATCAAAATTTCCCAGGAGACTCTTTAAGCAACTACCAAAACGTCAAATGAAAAGAAAAACAACCCTTTGTGTAGAGATAATAATGAGGTTAAAAAAATAAAAAGAGAGAGAGAGAAAGAAAGAGCAAAAGAAAGAAAGAGAAAGAAAAGAAGAAAACAAGTGTATTTCTCAGATTGGTTACCTTAAGAATAATTTCTAATGTAAAGATACTAGTGAAGACATAGTCTGCATTGCCTAGGATCTGAAAAATAAGCACAATTGGGTTAGTGGTACTGAGAGTGACCCAGGAACAAACAGGCGTGTGTGTTAGCAACAGAGAGTGGCAGAAAACTAGAAAGCTTGTGAACAAGTAATGGTAGAGAAGATGGGCACTTTACCTTCAGAGCAATTTCAATGGTGAAAATGACAGTAAAAACTATATCAAAATAAAAGAGAATCTGTAAAAAACAAAAGGGGATAGGAGTGGGGAGGGTAGGTCAGTGGCTGATCACTTGAATGGGAAATCACAGTTAAATATATGAGTTCTTTTCACAAGGGAGTGAGGACAACTCTATAGGGAATGGTTTTGTAACAACGTCCTGTTGAATGCAGTGAAGGTCCTGGCACAGAGGACAAGAAGCACATTACATGAAATCTTTCCTGAGCTACAATCCCATGAGCACTATAGAGGCAAAATAACTTTTGGTTGCTGTAGGATTTTTTTTTTTTTTAATATAAATCTCATAAAGAACATTCAAGGGTTTTCCCAAATAGAATTCCAAACCGAGAATACAAAGAATGCCTGGTATCTCAGTGGAAAACATGAGATTCCTTCTTATTAACTTCCATTCAGTCTTGTCCTGTGCCTCTCTCAAAGGAAGAAAAGCAAACTGCAAAATCATACTCCAGCTATTTCTTTTCTCTGTCCTGAATTACTCTGGATTAGGATGAATAACAAAGACTCTTCCAATTGAACAGAATCCCAGCCCTTGTACTGCAACCATAATTTGGTCATTCTCTAAAGGTGCTTAACTTAGATCCTGCATCTTTCTATTTGCATCCTGAATAGCCAGCCAGCTGAAATGCTCATCATTCCCAGGAACCTAGGCCTGGTGATGGAAATACCCATGGCATGCAGAGCAGACCACAAAAAGTGGTGTCACAGGAGGCAATGAGAAGCCTGGAAGTGTAAAGGGGCCCTCAAAGGAGCAGCTTCAAGGACAGGAATGTCCTTCACTGCCAATATGTTGGCATCACACAGTAAATGTGAACTTTCTCACTGATTTATGAGACCAGGATTGAACTCTCTTTGTTCCCAATGTATTTCAGCATCCCAAGCCACTTTAGTGCTATCTGCACTACAAATGTTGAATATCAAAAGTATGATGCCCATGGTTTACTCTTGTTTTACCATAATCATGTTTTAAACCAGAAGGTCCATATATGGGAGCTGTAGAAAACTGATAATTTGTGAAATTTAGACCTTTGTTTCTAAAACACTAACAAACACAGAACAGGAAACTGCCCTCTCCTGTCCCACAGGAGTTTATTGTTTCTTAGTGCCTGTATCCTCACTCAGATTTATAGATAGCTGAATTCTTACAGCTTGGTTTGCAGAGGGGAAGCTACTGAAGATTCCAGGTTTATTTCACATTGCACTATTTAAGCACAATCCGAATCTGGATTTGACACTGCATGTCAAATGGGGGACGTATCACTTAGTGTTGCCATATAACTCAAAATTCTTCAGGTCACTGCTCAGTTTTTAATCCCAAATTCTTCTCAAGGTTGTCTTGGGCTCTATCAATTTTTGCAGCTTAGAAAATTAAGACAGGGCCACTTCAAGGGGACAGACCTCAATTTCAACATATATTAATTTACATACATTACAACTGGAAAGATCCTTTAACCTTACTGCTTTGTAAGTCCTGACATTTGATTATTTTATCAATGGAATAATTTTATAATCAGTGGGCCAGATTCATGCATGATTTGCATGATTCCACCAACCTAAAGAAGCTGCAAACTTGATTGAAGTGAGTGATTAAGCTGCACCTGTTGCTGTTTTACCTCACCACAGTGCTGCAAAGGAGCTAGAACACACTGATGAATGTGGCCCCAAAGGTGCAGCAAACAAAGATGAAATCATGCTTCATAAAAATGGTCACTGCCCCACCTGAGCAGGCAGTTCCATTTATCAGCATTTATTACCATCTAAATATGAACTTGCTCTAGAATATATTAAAATGAATGAGCACCTTTCCAAGGTGCAAGCAGGGGAATTGTGAGCACAGTCTTAGGACTTGCTTGGACTTCAAAGGTTTGGTGAGACTGGGCTGGCTCTTCCAAACACTCCCTGTCTGGGCCCTGTGTGACACAAGACAGACCCAGCCTGCCCAGGAAAGCAGCAGAGTTCTCTTCACCAGCCCTTGCTGGGCTCCCTATTCCTGCCTCCCTGCTCTGGGATAGTCTGTGCCAGCAGCATCCCCAGGCTGCACAAGGGCTGGTGCACAGGCTCCTGCTGAGTGAAGGCAGAGGCAGCTTTGCTTGCAGCCTGATTTCAGCTTGCTTTCTTCCTTTTCCTCCCAAGCCTCCGTGTGGGCACAGGGAGGACACGATCTTACAGTTCTACTGTCACAGTGCCAAGGCAGGCCACATTTGCAACCCAAATATCTCGTCAGTGTCCCCTTGTATGGCACATTTTAAACATCTGTACCTGCAAAAATTAAACACAGGTTTTCATGCAACACCAGTGGCTTCGCATACACTAAACAACGCTTTGCCTCAGACCTTCAGCTCTTTAATCCAGGACAACCAGCTCTGACTCTTTTTTTCCCCTCTCACTTAAATCTCTGCTACAGACTCTGCAACAGTTTCTGTGGCATGTCAGGAGCCCATCTGCCAGCGGACATGCTGCAGCACTAATACATATTGGCATTCAGTTATTCCCTACATGGTGTGCACCCTCATTTGTGCACAAGTGGGTTATTGGTGGCACAGGTTTGACTGGATTATTTAGCATCCTCCTTCAGGACAAAATGCAAAGCCACTCTGAGATATGCTCAGGAATAGACTTCCATTAACACCTTCTCTGCATGCACATATGTGTTCAGATGCATGCTCAGGACAGGATATTTCAGGGAGCATTAAATTAAGGTTTTATTATTAAACAAGAAAAAACCATCCCACTCTTCAATTCTAGCAAACTCTTTAGGCATCAAGGCACCAAAATGCCACTGCAGACACCAGAAATCAGAGGTCTTGCATAGGTCTGCTGACTCCTCATTTTTCTGCAATGACCTCTGACTAATGGAAACAACCACTGGCAAAATTAAGGGAGCACTGAACATTTCAAAAGGCAAATAAAAATGGTCAGGAAAGAGGGTGAGAATGTATCTTTGTTCTGAATGCTTTCCTCTTCTCTCACCAGGGAGGTAAGGAGAAAAGCACAGCATTTTTTTGAGGGTTATCTCAAATTTAATGATAGCTTTGTGGCTTGTGTTCAAAAAGTCTGGTTCTAAACTTGATGACATCAATTTCCCCCAGAGTGACAGCATCAGACTCAAGAATGTTACTACAGATTTACACCAGTGTGAATAAAATGAAAATCAGTCTTTGGGTTTTTAGTTTAAAAGACAGCATGTGGCAGCAGAACAAATGTTCCAAAGGGAACCTGAAAATACTTCAAAATTGAATTATCTGTATCCCCAATCAATATCTTTACAGCTCATTTGTAATGCTTTAATCCCAGGGCACAATAATTTTGCTTCAGCCTCCTGTTCTTCCTTTCCCCCCACACACTTCTGAAGTGAACTAGAGGCCAAATTCTGCACTGACTCATGTTTCCTACAAAACCTAATGATTTCACAAACAGCCTACAAAAGGCAGAAACCATGGAAGACAGGCACTCCCAAAGCCTCTGATGCAGCCTTTTCTAGCTTTCCTGGCTTTGAGGCATATCTGCTTGTACCACACTTGCAAATACCCAGTGAGGGAAGGAGGATGTGAAGCATACTTGGTTCCTAAAGGAGAGGTGTCTCACGGGGTCCTCAGCTGCCAGGGAGATGCTGCTGAGCAAGATGAAAAATAGGATCAGGTTGGTGAAAATGTTATCATTAACGATTCGATGGCAGTGGACACGAAACCTGCAAGAGAGAGGAGAGGCATGGCTTTATCTCCCAAAGAACAGCAAGACCTGGGAAATTTCCCCCCTCCTCTTCTGCCAGCAGGACTAGAGGATTGCCCTGCAGGGCATCTTCCCTCTGTCCCAGCACAGGGACAACCTGTGCAGGGCAATGCTGGCTCTCCACACAGGACTCACACTTGTTGTATTTGAGTGGAGAACAATCACTTCCTCCTGACAGAGCTTTTTGTGATTTCCATGTGGTCTGAAACCTGCCAGCCCAGAATTATATCCCTTGCTGCTTTCATTTATGGAACCATTCCTGTTTCATTTAGGAGGAAAACAGCAGAAACAGGCTTTAGGGTGCCAATGTCTTTCCAAGCTGGGACTGGAGTGTCACTTAACAAGAACTGTGGGGGATCTACCTTGCTAACAGGGTACAGACCTTGCCAGATGGATATAGGGCAGGCTGGCATCAGCAAATCACTTCCGAGAGACATCATGCCATGCAGGATGTATGCTAAACATAGGCCCACTTGGTGCTCTTAGTGGGAAACTAAAAGGTAAAGAAGGAGCAGTCTCCCATCAAACTTGCTTACTGGAGACCATTACACCACTTTCCATATGTTGGTAGCGGGATGTGAGGAGTTAAATCCCATAATAGCTCTGTGCATAATTCTACAGGCACTTCATTAATCTATTTAATCTATTTAGCTCTACTCTTGGCTGTTAGGGCTCCAAGTCCCTATTATAGCAATTTTACAGATAACTGCAGAGGTTAATTTAGTTCTACCAATGGCAGGGGGTGGGTGGCAAAGCCAGCCTTACAGTCCACGAGCCCCAGTCATCCTCAGTCCCTCCCTGTTACACATACCCGAGGAGGAGTGGCACAAGCTCTGCTGGGAAGAAAAATGGCTCTGAATTCAGTGTTGCAGGTACAGCCCTGCCTGTCTGGGGCTGTGTTTGAAGGCTGAGTCCTCAGGAGAGGTACTGCAATTCATAGTTCTGCACAGGCCATTGGGCAGTGAGCTCATTTCTGTACCCTTGCAAAGATAAACTCACCTGTCTCCTAACAGCTCTCCACCCACAGGTCCTGCACATCTGTTTTGGAAAGGCAGGTGTGACAAGAGGCTGCATTGCAGGAGCCCATGGACACAGTGTGAGAGAAGAACTGTGCTCCCTAGACACCTCTCAGAGCTAGGGACTCTCCACCCCCTCTCATTTCTTCTTTTATGCTCATTCTTGATGTGCAGCAGTGAGCAGAGACATGAACTCCCTACTGGAAATGGATTTTGGGCAGCCCTCAGGACAGGAAGCTGCTACCTCCCACTGGATTGATTGCATGATGGCTCTCCTGGATCTGTTTGGATCAGTTTGGACCTGGATATGTCGGGAAATTCCAATTACTGACTCGCCTCTGTGACCCTTATTTCTGAAGTTTTCATGATTTGTGTCTTCAATCAGCTTTGCACATGCCATGAACTCTCATTAAGTATTTTCACTGCACTCCCTACAGTTGTGGTTTCACAGGATTTCATGCCTTGAAGGAGAGGTGGGTCAAAGGAGGCCTCTGGTATGAGCTGCTGAAAGGGAGCTCCACACCTCAAACTTTTGGGGCCCAATGTGAAAGGGGTACCAGCTCTTCCCCTCCTTCTTCTGGCTAACCAATCTCTCAAATACCTGTTGTTAGGACTGAAGATGAAAAAAGCACTGGCATCAGGCATGGGCACAGCCTTTTCCTTGAGGTGCAGCTCGGACATCGGGCGAGGTCGAGGGCCGACAGGCATCTCAGGTTCTTCCTCATCTTCCTCTGCTGCAAGAAGCATTTCTGTCTTTTTATGCAAAATACAACCCATTCCAAAGTGCTGGGGCATTTCTCTCTGTCATAACTAGAGCTAAAAGCTAAGAGTCATTAAAACAGGGTGCTGAGGCCTTGAGTTCCCTTCCCTCCCCTCCTGCGAGGCAGTGCCCTTTACCCAGTGCTCACCCTGGTAGACATTGGTCTCATCCCTCTGTAAAAATATTACTGCTGGTAAACCTACAACATCTCATAACACTCTTCCCAGATGCTTCACAGTTCCTTCTGCAAAAAAAAACCCAAGCAGAAAGGCTACTTCTAATGGTTCATTTGAATTTTTCTTGCTGTGGTCTAGATCCATTATCTGTTTTCTTATTTTCCATGAACACAGAAAGTTAAAAATTGCCTTCCTCTTGCAGAAAGCTTTTGTGTACTTGAGGATCACTGTTATGCCTCTGGGAGAATATCTGGTTCCTAGAGCAAAAGAGCAGCAGCCTTTCCTGAGGTGCTGTGTTCCCCAGGTCTCTGATCACTCCTGCTACTTGCTTCCAGATTATCTTCAGGATTAACCTGCTCTTGAGGTTTTACTGCTGCAGAGGAAAGCTAGATTACTTCTTATATCTTCTAATACTATCTTCCTGTTAAATGTCCTTCATGGAGACTTTTCATTATACTTCGGCATTAATTTGCCAGCAGTGTCTGCTATGCACAAAGCACAGATTATTTACCATAGAGCGACAGTCTGGCCTGTCACTCCCCTCTCTGCATTTCTCCTGCTGACAATTCCAAAAGTGGCACTTAGACCTCATCCTTACTGAGGGGCTTTTTTTTTTTTTTTTTTTTTTTTTTAACCATTCCTCCAGTTTATCAAGATTGTTTTTCTTCTATTTGTGAGCATCTCCATGGAGCTGCTGCTACATCTGGAACCATGTCTGGATGAGCACAGTTATGCCCCAGAACAAACAGTGAGCACGTGCACATTGACTTACACAGATCAGAAAGTCCTAAAATTGTCCCCTTTTATAATTTAGTGGGGGGAAGATCAGAAAGCTGGGAATGAGGCTGAGACTCTTGAACCTGTGTCATCTCCAGGCAGATCAGTGAGCAACCTCAAGACAGAAAATGCAGAGATGAAGGCTAAGAGATACATGAAAGAGAAGCTTCTGCCTTTGAGGATTTCTTCTACCTGATGAAGTCAGATGGTGTTTTGTAAATGACATGATAGGATTTTGTAATTTTAAAGATCCTAATCCACTCACTTAATCATAAAAACAGGAAAAAAAAAAACTTTAAGAAAGGAGCCTGACATGTTAGATACAACTGTTTCATCTTCCAGGCACTGCAAAGGAGGAAATTCTAATTAAAATGTTCATCTTGAGTCCATAAAGGGAGATAAGTTCTAGGAATGGTGTTCCTTTAGGGTGAGGTACTGCACTTGATCTGGTTACAGGACACATCACAAAGAACAGATGAATCAGCATAGATCCTGATCTAGATATCAGAGAGAAGAGAAAAAGGCCTTTTTTGAATGCATGCCATTATTACATGCAAATAGGATTCTTTCTTTACACTTCCAGTACCAAGAGTTCACTTGATAGATCTTTGCATAAATGTTTGAGTTGGTACATAGAGTTTGTACTTTTGAAGTCAGTCTATTTTTTAACAGCTCAATTTTATGTGTAATATACTTCATAATACTCTTTTTACAGGCTTTATTAGTTAAAGAAACATCTTTCAGAAGTACTTTTTTACATAGGACTTGTAAAATAGGTGTTAAGGTTAATGTGCATGTTTATGTCATATAATCATACTTTGCACTTGCACCTTTTATCTACAGGTTTCAGAGCAGGCTGACAAAGAGTGAAGTAAGAAAATTCTTTTCTTCTTTAACAGGCCATAAAACCAATGCCCAGGATCATATGGGATATTTAAAACTCTAACTTAAGAAGAGTATTCTGGGTCCCTGCTCTGCGCCTTCAATGTGAGATCGTTCTTCTTTTATTACCCAGAGGAATGGTTAAAATACACTTTTAAATGGGCATGGAACAATGCCTCTGGAAAATAGACCCTTAGCAGAAGGATCAGCCCCATGAAGACCATAAAAAACATTGCTCCTCTCCTCTTTTTCTCCTATCTGCCATACAGCAAGAAATGTAGATTAATGGTTCTGGGAACCAAATACTTTCAGACTGAAAAACACATTCAGTTCCTCAGCCATAGATAAAGAACAATGTTCTACTTTTCACTTAGAGTCTAGGGTGCAGAATAAAGGAAGCACTGAGGGCCAAATTCACCAAGAATAACATGATTACAGCCCCTTCCCAGGTCACTGCCTATGCTAGCTACCTCCATAGAGAAGCAGCACAACTGCTCACATTTGTAGAAGTGAATATTCTCTGGCTGTGGAGACAAGCACAAACAGGCTACAGTGCAGCATCAGTGAGAAATTCGATGATGGGGAGGGTTTTTTTACTGTACAAAGACCAGAACTCTCATATAAGGGCATTATTTTGCTTCAAGCTCCCATGAATCATCCCAAGCTTTTACCTTCATCTGACATTCTGAATTCTTTGTCTATTTCTGTACTAGGCTGCAAGACTAGCTCCTTGTCTTCCTGTAATAAACATACCATCCTAATAATCCTTCTAGTGTACACAAATCTCTGGGAGAACTAGTCTGTCCTTCCTAAAAAGAGACCAGGTGATCTGAGGAGGCTGCAACTGTGCTGGGGCTGAGGAGCAACATTGTGCAGCAGAGTCAGAAGAGACTGTTGAGAAAACTGGTTTAAAGAGCAGAAACAAAGCAGAGAATGAGCAAGGTGGGTTAGGAAAGACCTTGCCTTCTTAGGAAAAACAAATGAAGTGACCAATACAAACTGTTTCTGAACACTGAATTAGGATGAATGATGTTTTCAGAGGATGGATAGTTATGGAAAGGCCACAGGTGCTAACAGCTTAAATCATAAACAGAAAATAGGCAGAACCAGCTGGCTGCATCTGAGAAGCAATAGGATGTTTTATTTAAAGCACAGCTGAAAAGGGATCCATGTGCAAACTGAAGGAAAAGGTGCTCCCAGATGGGTTATGCGGCTGCACAGCATCTCCTGCAGCACAGCTGGACTGATCAGCATTCAGCACAAGGATTCTGGACTGGCCAGATGTCCACAGGGGAACTGGACAGGTGCGTGGGGCTTGGGAAATTCTTGCTTGCTAGTGCTGGAGAAAGCCTTGAGGCCTTGCTCTCCAAAACCAAATACACAAGGCAGAGGTGACTGTCACACCAGCTCTGAGAGTGCCTTGGTGTTTCTGGGCATTATGCAGCAGTGTGGAACAGATGACCTTGGTAAATCTGATCTAATAAGGGGTTTAAAAAACTTTACTGCATCTGAGCCTTATGGTTGGCTTCTGTGAAGTCTGAAGGATGTGGATTTTGTGAACTGTTAGAGATCAGCTTCAGCCTTCACAAAGAATTGATAAACAATTCAGGGAGCAGGCCTGTTTAGAAATGGCATTGATGTCATACAATGGAATTAACCAAGGTGGTGTCCCTATGCATTTCTAATAGGAGACAGGAGAAAACCTGATAACTCATTCAAATTCAGGTGGTGTTCAAAAGTATGTTGAGACAGGGACTGGCACCCCAAGGCAGGCATTAGAAGTATTTTCACTTGGTTTTCTGCACTTTAATTCTATGCATGGCTGCATTACAAAAAAAGTAGATGTAGGGTTTTCATTTATAAGCAACTCTTTCTAAGATATCTACAGAAAGTAAATAAATCCCAGTTCTATTAGCAGTAGACTTAAAATAGACATTCAGATGACTGTTATTTCACTGGAAAAAATGTAATTGTCTGCAAATCCAAGCCATCTGAGAAACAGAAACAAAATTGTATCAAGCTTTTTTAATTTGTGCTCCTTACTAAAGACTCCCACAAACCTCTTAGCAACTGGGGATGTGTGTCCAGTAAGTGTCTGTGCCTACAGAGGTGATGGGAAGAGTAAATCCAGAGTGAACCTGCCTCACACAGTGTTAAAACAGTATTCCACAGAGTTAGAACCACACTCTACTCCTGATAAATTGGCTATCAATATGGAAGAATACAAGTACAGCATATGTGAGGACTTCTTGTACTGAAAATCAAGTGCAATGAACAGTTTCCATTTTGCTTGTTTGAAACTCTTGTCCATCTACTCAAACTGAGCTCTTGTGTTCTTTTTTAACATAGCAAATCAACCTGTTAGCAGACATTTATTTATCAGGAACCATGGAATAGAAGAGAAAGTGTTTTATAGCCTATTATAGCTATATATTATGTGTTACATAATCACAGAAACAGAAGAGCAGAGCAGGGAAGGATTACAAAAGGCCCTCTGGTTCATGCCTCTGCCAAGCCAGGTTCAATTAATTATTATATCTAAACCTTTTCTGGGAGACATTTTTCTGACCTGTCCTTAATAATATTCAGTGATGCTGGGCTTCCACAACCATCTCTGTGAACTTTTACAGCCTCACCGTTAGAAAATTCTCTCTGCTGAGAATATTAAATCTGTTACTTCATAATGGAGATAATTCTCCTCCTATCTGTAGAAGGTTTTTATGTATTTGAAGATGTTTCTCCTGCCTTTCCCAAGTCAAATGACCAAAGGTTCATTCAGCCTTAGTTCTTTCTACCTACTAGCATTGTTTTCACCATTCTCTTCTATACTCCTTCTAATTCAGCCCCACTTTATTAGGCAGAGCAGCCAAAAAGAGCTATGATATTCCAGATTCCAGAGATCTTATTAATGGTGAACACAATGAAACAATTGCTTCACTCTGATTAGCTTTCATTGTCCAGTTAAAACAAATCCATAACTGGACAGAATGGTCATTCTTTCTCTGTGTTATAAATCTCACACTTGGCTTGCCTTTTCAAAGACAGCAAACTGCTACTGACATCTGTTGAGCTTGTGGTCATAAGATTCAAGCCCTTTTCCCAAGGACTGTTACCTAACTAGCTGTCACCAAAGACCCTTTATGTGTGAATTGTTTATTCCTGTCTATGTGTAGAGCCTGGCACTTTCAATTTTATTTAGACCATTTATCCAGGACCTCAGGAGCTCTTTGAATTCTAATGCTGCCCTCCAGCACAGTTCTTGTCCTTCCTAGCTTCATGTCATCTACAAATGTAATAAGCATATTGCCTCTTCCATCATTCAGGTCATTAACAATGAACTGAGCTGAACTCTAGACAGGCTTTTGGGTTGTACAAACTCACTTGGGCTATCCCTGTTCTCCCCATAAAGGGCCTGATCATTTCTCTCACTATCATTTAGACCATATTTTTCTAGGAGAACACTGTAAGAGATAGGGAGAAGCCTCAGCCAAGTTAAAGAATATGACATCTTTATTCCTGTCTACAAGTGTTTACAGCCTCTTTCAAATAAATAAGGGTGGTTTGATGTGATTTGCTCTTGGCAAGTCTATGTTGGCTGCTAGTCATCTCCTTATCTTGTGGCCATATAGTTTGTTTAATCCTTTGTTCCAGCACTTTTCCAAGAATGGAAGTTGAACTGACTAGCTCCAATCCTGCCCCCCCTACTCAGGGTCTCTTGAACATTGCTTAAAGTTCTGAGATTCCTTCAACCAGCCTTTCAAGTGTCTGAGAAGGAAATTAATTAGGCCCACCTGGCTAGAAAACAAGCCCAGCTAATGCTACAGCTTGTTTCTTGTACTTCTAGGCTGAGATCTTACACCTTTAGACTTACGTTAGTGTCACATTGTCCTTTTTGATTAGAAAACAGTGCAAAAAGGCATTCAGCACTTTCTCTTTCATGACTATCTGTTGTGAGACTCCCTTGACCACTGAGTACTGAAAAAGCACACTGAAAACAGTGTCATATGTATATTTTAAAACAGGGAGGTTTTTATACAATTTGATTCTCTGTACAGCTCTGTATTTTCCAATAAAGAGCTTTACAGAGAATCAGATCAGATATGATTGATCAGTACAGGGTCTTCAAAGGGCCAAGTCCACAGCTGTGCAAACACAGGCAAGAACACCATCCTGTCCCATCATGAAAGCATTTCCAGCACACTGCTACCACAGTTTGGCTTTGTGTGCATTAGCCACTGGAGCCTCTGCTGAGTGAGGGATACAAGGAAGGAGATGTATACCTGGTGCTTCTGTTGTGGGATAAGGGCTCTTTTCTTCGTTTTCATTGGGCTGATAATCATCCACATTGATCTGACAGAAATGGAAGGAGAACCATTAAAGCCTTTATCAGAGAAGGCAGACAGTTTTCATTTCCCTTAGAAACCCAAGCTGTTCATGCCATCACTGCACAGGGAGTGCTGGCTGCCAGCAGACCTTACCTTGGTAGCAGGTGGGGACTCTCCGTCAGCAGTGATTGATTTCAGCTCAATTTTCTCCTCCTTTGTCTCTTCCTCCACAGCTGTTTTTTCCATCTCCTGTTTCTTTTCGGGACTAGCAGTCCTAGCAATTTTACAAGATAAAAATGGAAGAGTTACAAAGGTGGAAAGCTGCTTCCCTTTCAGGAACTTCATGTAGTACAGCACACACCATGAGAACAATCAGCTGGCTGGCATCTCCATCCTGACTTCAGCTTCCATACCAGTGGCTCCTCATCTGCAGGCAAAGGCAGAGGCTCTGATCTATTTTTACACAGTGTCCTTTATTTTGTAGCTTTCTCAATGGCATGTGTTTGTGTGTGTGTTTGTGCAAATGCATATTTTAGGTCTGCCAGCAGAGATCTCTTTGTTCACCCAACAACAAAGGCATGGACCATTTTTGACCCATATATTGTGAACTTCCTACTACATTGCCTACAAACGTTTTGCCCCTCACTGCACCCCTAGAGTGAGGGAAATCTGCTGAGCTGCATGCAGGATGAAGCAGAAAGCTGCACAAGAGATCCCCTCCAAGCAGCCTGGATGACAGTGAGTAGGAATAACCAGTAAGGAGAGGCTTCCCCTCTGCTGGCAGCTGGGAATGACAGAGAAGCTCCTCATCCAGCTTGTGCCCCTTAAGTGTCTGCAGAAACACTGAAAGAACTGGCAAGAGAAGAGCAGCATGTGGCATCAAAAGAAAAAGAAGCTGCTAAATCTCATCATGGGAATGACAGAAAATATGCCTCATGGCCCAAAGCAATCAGGAGATAGCAGGGAGATTCAAATGGGATTGACACCATCTCACACTCATACTCTGCTGATGCTCTGAAAGCTCATCAGTAACCTGCACTTCCTTTCCTCTGCTCACACCACTGCAACTGGGGGGGACTCCTAGTTCACAACACTTTCTTTTTCTTAAGGTTGGAATTAGTTTGCAAAAAAATGTATATATACATAATTCCCTATATAATTACATTAATCACATATATAATCTATACACATACAGATGAGTTATATATATTACATATACACAGGTATGTATAGGCATCATATTCATATTTATCTATGCTATGTGTAATTACAGGAATGTGTGTAGATAGGTGTATGCAAATGGATTTACCTAGCTAGCTTTTTCCTTTCTTTTTCCTCTTCCTCCTCTTTCTGTGCAGATGTTAAACTCTCAGCATCAGCAAGGTTGTCCACAGCAATGGCCAAAAATACATTCAGCAGGATATCTGTTTGTGTGCTACTTAAAGAAAATAGGCTTTGAAAACTGCAGAAAAAGATGTACCAAAGGTTTCTTAATTGAAAATTTTTAGCAACCTGTCATCAGATCTCTTGGATTTTCCAAACTTCCATTTCACACAACTGCATATCCATCATGCACAAACCTACACCTTCCTTCCACACAGATAACACACTTTGTGGGTTTTCAAGATTTCACAACAGAATGGCTGATGTAAAACATCTAAGCCCAGATTTACATTTTAGTTCCCAGTTTCCCAAGAGTGTCCCTTTGTGCTGAGAATCCCACTGAACATGAGAGGAGTACTGAATGCTTTGCATCTTTTGACAGTTTAGGTTGCACAAGTGGATTTTAAGGACAGCAAGCACAGTACTCTGCTGAGCATTTGAGGTTAATTTAGTCTGGACAGTGAAGGGTTGAGCTGACAACTCTGCATCTCCTAGCAGAGAATCTATGCATGGCCAGTCATCCCATTCATGCAAGGAATCACTACTGTTTTCTTGTCTTACCAGTCAGTGTTCAGATCTTATGTTATACACCTGACCAAAAGGTTGGTTTATAAATTTCTTGAGTGTAGGTCTTATTATACCATGATAACTTTTAAGCAAACCCTGGTTCAAGGCTTAGTCTGGAAACACAGACATCCCCTCCTCCATGGGCTCCAAGGTCTAAAGGCTCCAAAGTCAGCCAGCATGTAGAGTTGGCTCACATTTTCACAAGGAGATCCAAGTTGTAGCTTTTTTTTTAAAGCTGTCAGCCAGATTGCCTACCTTGACCTTCAGATAAATGGAATTGCACCACCTCACTTTGAAGTGAGGGCATGCAGGTCAACTGAAATGTCAAATAACAGGGTTTGAGAGATCTGAATTATGGGCAAAGGCCAGAAGAGCTGGGCTGAGTCTATAAGGTGGCTTTATAGAAGCATCAGTATAAAAGGAAATGTCACCTATGACACAGGAGAGCCATTTATTAGGGAAGCAGAAACTAAACACAGACAAATCTGGAGCAAACTGAGCTAGGGAACAGAGTGGCAGCTCTATGTTATATGCAAATTCCTGTGAAGAGACACTCACAGCACAATCATGCAATGTGCTTTGTGCCTCCTGGGGTACGTACAGTGCCCTCACTTCACCTAAAGCCAGACAGAACTGAAGTTACTTAAGACCAGCACAGGCTGGAAGATAACAGAGCACAAAATTTTCTCTTTGAAGAACACACAGATTGCAGGGGCTGAAATGGAACACAAGTCCTGTTAGTTTATACATGAATTAATATATGATCTCACATAAATCAATTATGTCAAACATATGTTACTCCTATTACAGCATTTGTATGAAGCATATTGCAGATTATACATATTTTTATTCCACATAAGGCTTGGATGGGAACACATGGAATATATTACTAAAAAAGCAATTGAAGTAAAAGCAAAATGCAGTAAGTACAGTAGGAACACCCAGAGATCAGTTTGTGGAAAAGGCGGGAAAGAAAAACTTATGAGAGAATTAAGTGGAATGAAAAATAAAAACACTAAACAGGTGAAGATACTAAATAAAAGCTAGCATAGCTGGTTCTTACAACTGTTTATATGCCTTAGCACCAGCTAACAAAATGAACTTGTTTAACTTGTGGCAGTGCAACGCCAAAATTCAGACCTAGTGAAAAGGCAAAAACGTGAGGTACGAAATTAACTGTTTTCTGACATAACAAAGTAAATAGTGGTTTTAACTCATCCCTTCTTGCAGAAAAGAGTAGCATCAAAGGATACAGTTTCCACAGATGAAGAGGATGATGAAGTAAATACAGACCAACATTCCTGGAAAAGAGGGGCCGCCATAAGCCATGATCCCATCATACATCACCGAATTCCAGTCCTCCCCAGTCAGGATCTAAATGACACATTCCCACCAATAAGGGATACAGTGTTAGACCACACAGAGAATTTAAAACCCCCATTAACACAAAGATACCCACTGTCCCAGAGAGCACCCCCTCCCCCCAGGATGGAGCTGATGGAGAGTCTGGCTGTGTCCATCTAGAAAATTAAAAAAAAACCAAAAACCAAACAACAAACCACAGAACAAAGGAAAAGCAAAGAAGGCCTGTGCTCAAAGTGTGAAAAAACCCCAAGCAGTGTCTTCTTGAAGATGATGGTTGAAGGCAAATGGCTCTCCTAGACAACTCCTTTGAGTCTCCCCCTTGCTCCAAGCATTTCCCTGCCATGTGCCTGCTGTTTCAGACAGGCTGCACAGCCCTCCAGGCCATTTCCCTGCTCCTCATGTGTCAGTGAAATCATGATCCTGATGCTCTTGCTGGGTCACTCCCAAAGCTGCAGAGGGCTAAAAGGCCATGGGATCATTTCTGTGGTGCTGTGAGCAGGTATTTGCTCCCCAGAGTGGGGACAGCAGCAGGGCTGGGACATGGCAATGGCTGTTCTCTTGTCCTGCCCTGCAAGGACCCTGTGGCCTTGCAGCACACAGGACTTTTCTCACAAGTGGGAATCTTTGGTTCCCACTTTGGGAGGGAGTGCCCCATGTGTCAGCACAACCAGGCACTTGTTCCTGGAGCTGATAGGGTCATGTCCCATCCTGGGGACTGTCAGGCTGCAGGACCTCTCTCGCCCCATGAAAACACAACACGTTGGCCCCATGGGGACCACACATGCCCTTACCTGAAACACAGTCAGGAGGGACTGAGGGAAGTTGTCAAATGTACTCCTCCTGGTCTGCATCTCATCAAAGTTAAACTTGCCCCCAAAGAGCTGCATCCCCAGGAGTGAGAAAATGATGATGAAGAGGAAGAGAAGCAGCAACAGGGAGGCAATGGAGCGGACTGAATTCAGGAGTGAAGCCACAAGGTTACTCAGGGAGTTCCAATATCTGGGGGAGAAAATAGAAGCAGTTAAAATTCCTTCAATTCGAGACAGGTGCTCATGGACTGCACAGGATATTGGTTCAGGCTGCCTTCTGTGTAAAGCAGGCATTTCCAAACACCCTGTTAAGCAGTGAATCATTGATGTGCTTCCCTAAGATAACGAGACCTACTGCAGCTAATGAGTAATTTTACTACCACACGTGTACATACACAATTCCCTCCACCTCCCACTCCACACACACACCCAGAAGATTATTACAGCACTCTCCATCTAAGGCTCTGCACATCTTATATCAATATACAGTGATTAGTTCTTGCTGCTTCAGTGAGTTACATTCTAACCAACCTCATTACAACACTCACAGATGTTATGGCAGCCAGAATACCTCACTCCAGAGAATGGCCTGTAATAACTAACAGGAACAGATGGGGAAACTGTTTGGATGCAAATACAAACTTGCCTAAAACTTGGAGTGTGTGAGTATGTGTGTGTTTGGGCTCACTCACAGAGAGGCTGCTGAGCTCTCTGGGATTGGGAGGAATGAGAAAGATATCAATGCTCTTTTTACCAGGGCCCTAAAGCAAACTCCAGATCTACATTCATTTGGAAGACCACAACATCAATGGTTTTTTTGGTTTTCAAACCTACTCTACTTCTTCAAACAAGCTGCAGAATATTCTCAAATGGCTTCATTCAAGAGACAGGATGTTTAAGACCTGTTCTCCCAGTGTATTCAGGCTTGTGCCCAGTTCAGACTCAGGTATGATGCAGGGAGAGGGTCTTCTTGCCCTTGTGGTTCCACTCTAGGGTTCAGAGAGATACCAGCAGCATGTTTGCTGCAGCATGTACCTTTGCATTCTTTGCCTGCCTGCAGAGTAGTCACAAGCTGAAAAGAGGCATTAGAAAAAATTACTAATGAATTCACCACATCACCCATGAAGTAACTTCCGCTTTGGTCTTGCATCTGCTCAGTCACTCCTAATCTGCTGCTTAGCTGGTCATGAGCTCTTCTCTTTTGTGCTTTGAGGCTGGCAGAGCTGTCAGATTTGGCTGAAGATTATCTGTCATCCTCCAACCACCTCATTTTGATGCCCATTATTAGCAAAGCCTCAACAGCTTTCACAGGTCAGCAAGCCTGTTTGCCTGTGCTGTTCCTTCTACCTGGCCTGCCACCATGCTTTGAGAGTCCTCCAAGGTCAATGCCTCCAGCCCCTTCTCCCAAAGGCCACAGCTTTGAACATTTCTTTACTCAGAGGACTCTGTGTTTCTAACCATATTTTCCCTGAAGACAAAAGTTCCAGGTAAAAAGGATGGCAGACTGGTGCTCTGGCTCTTTTGTGGAAGCCTTAGCCTTCAACTCATAATTTTTTTCTGAAGGTAGTATATTCATTAGAGACAAGGGCTCTTAAAATCCTAGTTAAATTAATATTTTTAAAATATCAATCTAAAAAGAATACTTTTCTTGTCCTGTGGGAGGCAGGACTGCCTGAGCAGCCCAATCACTTCAGGAAGATTAACAATCTGATATGCAGAGGGACATCACCATGTCCTCCCAAGTTCAGCAGCAGGTTCATCTCCAAGGACTGAGCTTCAAAGAGAGCTGTGATGTCTTCCCTCCAGCCCAGCTTCAGCACTTCAGAGAAAACTAGGATGCTTTAAAGTTTAACTGCAATTAAAGAGATGAGCAATGAAAAACTCCAGAGCAAAGGTAAGGGCATGGAAGCTGTGGGCTCAGTGCCACCAAATATCCACACGGAATGTGCAATGTAACAGCTCCCTGTGTTTGCAGTTATGCTCACAGCTCACATACTTTCACACTTTTGGAAAGAAGGAAAAGTGACACAGGAGAAAGGAAAAATTCGTTCTGATGAAAGTCAAATGAATTCAGCATCCTTAAAGCAGAGGCTGATGGGCTCCAGAATCTCTCCAAGTCCTCCAATGTCAGCCAGGACACAGATTTTCTAGGTCTTTCTAGCTGTACCTTTAAGAAGCAATAAAGTTGTTAAACATCTGAACAGTCCCAGTGACTTAATTTAAATTTAAAGGCCTTGCTATCTCAGCTCACAACTGAGTGCAGACTTCTATCAGCTCTGCATTTCTTACAAATGGCTCAATACCTGGGATTCAGATTCTTACATAAGTATCAAGCTTCAAGCAATTAACTGAGATGGCTTGGTGGTAAGATTAGTGCTGTTTTATCTGTGTACTAGTGCTAGCTAGAAATATAGTACCACTAGAAAAGTAAATAAACCAATCAGGGAAAAAAAAAAAAAAAAGAAGAAAAAGGAAAATGGAGAGGATAAGAAATGCTTGACTGATTAGGATGTGAAAATAACAAAAGTCTTATCTCAGGGTCCTAGAAGCCTGATCTGAGGTTACCATCTGTCACATTTGGTGGTTGCAGAACTAATATGAACTCCCTCAAAGTGAGGTCTGGGATTACTCAGTGAAACACTAGGGTTTTATGCCAGCAATGGTTGAAGCCCAGACAAAAATCCTCTCTGGTTAATGCCTTACTACAAAGGAAAAATCAGCACTGGATGCTGGATGGAATAGATTTTGGATCAAGTAGATTTTAGAGGGAACTATGAGAGAAAGCAGTGCTGCTGCTGCCTCAGATTTAAGGGAAATGGATGTGGAAAGCTCCCACTGCAGATCCCAGGCCCTGGAGGGTGCCAGTGAACGAGGCCCTGCAAAACCCCAGGTGAGCAGGACGTGACTGTCATCCCTGTTCAAAGTGCAGGAATGATGCAGAGAAGTCAAGTGGTTTGTTCAGCATCTCACACAAAAATCAGCTGCAGAACTGGATTAGAACTTAACGTGCTCTGCTCTCTTCCCTCTGCTCTCTCTCTCTCTCTCCATTGCCTGCCACTATATCTTTATGATCACATCTCTGGCAATCACAAATGCAGGCCTTAAAACAGCAGCAACAGCTGGCACACTCGTATTGGAAAGCTTCCCAATGTTCATCCAATATAAAACCACTTTGACAGTGATTTTTGACAGAAGGTACAAAAACCAGGGCACCTCTCTTTCCTCCCTGCAATTAACAGTGACTTACCTAGTAGCAGGATTAGGTATAAAACATCAAATTTCTGTATGCTGTTGCAAATGATAAGATTTATTTTTTAAATACAAAGGACTATAAAACATATAAAGCAGTAAAGGATTATTTATAATGAGAAAATAATCTGTCTTCCCATAGCAAAATGAGATATTCTGCACAGCACTTTAAAAATTAGGGAGAATAAAACAGATTATATTGTCTGCTTGTCTAATGAATTTACAATTTTGGAAGAAATGTTAGGTCTTGAAATTCTAAACGGTGTTTCTAAAATGATGCATTGCTCATCTGATGGGGTCTTTATTTGCTTCTATCCTATTATGTAGCTCTATTTGTGTTTCTTGTAGAATTGTATCATCTTGAAGACCCAGAATTTGTTTGTACATGGTGTTTACCAGGGAAAATCTATGCAAATATATAAAGAATAGTCTACCTATTGATACATTCTCACCAGAGTGATTTCCCAGCTTTGTACCTTTTTAATATCCTAGGTTATCATTATTCTCACCTCCACTGTACATCCCCATATGCTCATGAATTATGTTTGATATAGAAACCAACACTATCATTCCTCCTGCCCCTCCCACCTTTCCAGTGTTGTATCTTTCTGAATTATCATTGCACTCAGGTGAGGTATTCCGTCAGTGCTGATGTCATTAATAAATCCTCATTGTATTTAGAGCTGAGTGAACAATATAAAAATCTGTAATTTACTAGAGAAGTTAAAAGTTTGGCTTCAATGCCAAAATATTCTGTCCTGCAGTAAGGGATGAGTGAGCAAAAAATACTGCTTGGGGGGCTCATGTTAGGGCCTTCCACATGAGGGTGAACTTCACCCACAGAGGGAAGAATTATGAAGAAAATTATGAATAATTACAAAACATATAAATTTGAAACTACTGCAGCCTACTTGTCAATATTTTAGGAACAGGAAAGAAAGGAAAAAAATCTGATTAATACATTATGCATCATGAGTTCTTCCTTAGCTCTGTGCTTTACACACAGACCCATGCACAAATTGCAGGAGACATATTCCAGGTAACAGTTTTTCCAGGAAAAATTGTATTCTAATTGTGCTGCACAGTGAAGGCAAATGTAACTAGTCCTACTGCTGATTGGATCCATGGTCACATTTCTGCCAGAAGCTTTAGGAATATTTGAGTACTCCACTGGCTCAGGCTTTCTAAAGTATTAATGATATTCTCTCAGTGTTTGCCTTTCTATTAGAGAGTTCTCTTATCTAGCTTATATATTTAATGTAGAAGTGGAGACATATCTTGAAAAAACAGTGACCACTCTGGGATGCTATGTGGAAGCTCATACTTTTATAGCTATTGGTATTTTGCCCTGGGTGTATCTGATTACTTAGTGCCTGAAACAGCTACTGCTGTCCTCAGAAGCCAGGCCTGGGACTTGACATCCAGGAAAAATCCAGGAAAAACAGTCCCCAGACCAGAGCTCCCCACTATTTCTGAAAGAGCAGAGATGCCTTTCTTTCTGGAAATTCTTGTCTCCCCTCTCTGGGAGATTTTCCCCTCTTCAATGATCACACATCCAAACAGACCATTTTTCCCCCCTTTTGAAATAGTTGTAGACGTGCTTTGGCCTCCCTCTCTGAGACTGTGAACTGATTTTCTGTCTCTGCCATCTGACCCTGAAATCCACCCATCCTGCCAGAGATCTGAGCCTCAGTAGCTTTAAGGGCAAGTCTTGTATGATGCACAAGTCCAAGCCTGTTTTTGTTTTTCTGCCTCTCAGCTCAGCCATCTTGACTTTCTTCCAGTTTTGGACTTGTTTTTCTCATGTGCTGTGTTTTGTATCTCAAATTTGTCAGAAATTTCCTCTGGCAGAGGTTGAGGGTGGGGGGATGTTACAGCAATTGTAGGGACATTTTCATGGCTGAGCATGCAGAAAAAGCACTCTCACAACCTGAGTCAAACTTTTTGTAAGGTGCTGACTGGTGCCCTCATGGGAAAAGGCAAACCTTGTGCTGCTTGGGGCAAGCTCTTGGATAGATGTTTTGCAAGAGCTCTGGGTGAGTTTGGAGCTGATCTCTCCTACAAACTCTCCTCGAGCTCAAACTGCCCTGCCAAACCAAGCTGGTGTTTTGGAGGTAGCTGGCTCAGTAAGCAAGTGACTGTTTAATAGATATCGCTGTGTCCTTATGCAGAGGGAGAGGGGAAAGAATGAAAAGGGAAAAGAGGACATATTGGAAGCTGGAAAAAGTCTAGTTTCTTCATAAAGTTGTGGCTTTGTGATGGACTCCTTGGAAGGGGAATAGCTGGCAACATCCTTTGCTGGTGTTGACACAATCTCCCTCTCAGGTCACTGTTGAGCCTTCTGGAGCTGGCATGGGCTCCTCAGTCAAATGCTGTTTTGGCTCAAAGCAGCCTTTCAGGCTTCTCTCTTGTCATCAAAAAGTGTCAGAGGAGGTCACAAGGCTATCTGCTGTTTTGTTTTTCTTTGTCTTTTGCAGAGAACTGTAAGAGCCTGAGCTCAGTTCCCATTATTCCAGATTTCAGTTTAACACTTTACACGGTGTCAGGTGTCTCCAGCTGCCTGTGCAGACTCCTCACCACTCACATCAGGGATACACACCCAGTCTGTACAGCCTTCCCCACCTGTTACAGACTTCAGAAGATGAGGACTGTCAATCTAGCACTCTCCCTACCTAATTAGTGATAGAAAAAGTGAAAGTAAACAGGGATGTGAGTGACTTGTACCCACACATATTGTGCATTGAGCAAGCAGCCCTCCTCCAGCCCCAAAGAAGCAATAAAATACCTTGTGATTTTAAATATTCTTAGGAGTCTGACACATCTCAAAACCGAAATGCCCAGCGGTGACATGATCTTTGTCTCCACCAGGATCGTTTCCAGAATGCCTCCACACACAATGAAACAGTCAAAGCGGTTGAAGAGGGACACAAAGTAGGCCTGGAGACCAAGGCTGTACATCTTCAGCAGCATCTCTGCCGTGAAAAGAGCTAGCAGCACCTTATTAGCAGTGTCTCATGAAAAGCAAAAAGAAACAGATTAAGGAAACTTAGTCAAAAGATCATTGCAATTAATCATTGGCCCTTGCTTCTAAGGGTGCATTTTAAGCATCAGTCTTAAAAGTTTACTTTGTATAAGCTTGGGTCATAGAGTGAACTTGAAAAGCGTGGGCGTCTCATTCACAGAAACGTTTTAGCAAGAGGGTTACAGCAGTTCTCATGTACTGCACATACAGCTGCAATGTGTTACACAACCTCCAATGGCAGGGACACGCCTTCCATGCACAACCTGCCTTCACACCCATCATCTGCAGAGGAGAGTGGGAATAGAAGAGCTGCTGTGCTACCTACTGTTGCTTAATTAAGCCTTTTCAGCTGCTCTCACCTCCAGAGAGAATTCAGCTGTTCTGCAGACAGAAGAACTTTACAAATCACTCTTCATCACCTCCCTAATAATCAGAATTTAGCATAAATGCCATTTCAGGGGAAATCTTGGACAATGTGGTATTCCCAGTAGCTATCCATAAATTGGGAATCCAGTTGCTGCAAATATAAATTTAGCATAAGCTCCTGATTTCACTTGCACCCAGTGGAACACAGCTTTGGCTGGAAAGTAGGTACCGACATTTTTCCTATAAGTTCTCCCACTGAAGGCAGGTAAGTTTATTGTATTATTTAGGATCCTCCACAGACACAGGACTGCTTGGAGCAGCGTATGTGCCTTTTACATTGGTGGTTTAGTGCACCAGCTCTTCTCTCAGCTCCCTTTTTTAACACTGACCACAATAAACAGAAACAGGAGCTCCTCCTCACCTTGGACCTCTGTGAGCCAGTCTGGCTGGTTGTAGTGCTCAGAGGCAATGGTGAGGGTGTTGAGAAACACGAGGAAGATCACCAGCCAGTAGAAAACATTGGACTTGACAGCAGCACGGCACTTTCTTCTGCAGAATCGATTCCATCGGCGCCAGTAGCGACTTGAAAAATTGAAGAAGGGAAAGTGCTTTTCAGAGAGGGATCTTTAGGCTATTGCAGCTCTCTGTCAAGGGAGACTCTAGTCTTGATTTATTGTTCAAGAATGATAGAGAGTAACTTAAGTTTACCCTGAGTTCCTCTCTCATCTGAGTTGACACTTGTGAACATCCCTCCTATAGCTATAGGAATAAAGTTTGTCCTAAACCAATTTGCAAGAGCTTCAAGCAATATCTTAATTTGAGTTAGACATCCACTGCAAAAACCCCAAAAGACTTTTTTAGCTCATTTGCCACAAAAATAAATATTCACCTTGTACTTGATGCTTGAGGCTTGCAACAGCATTTTGCCCAGCCTCAAGTAGTCAATAGAAAGATATTTTATCACATGGAAGGTTTAAATCTATGGAGAGGTGAGGTCAAATGAAATCCAAAAAACATTTCCAGCATTCAGTAACATTCAGGAGTAAGCCAAATACAATGGCTAGATCTGAAAACAATCCCAAAACTTAGGGGACTTCAGCATCTAACCTTCATGCCTGGAACTAAGGATACCATTTGCTAATCAAGAGAGTTTTTAAAGTTTGCCTTCCATGAACACATCCCCTTGTGTCACTGATTTCTCAGGGTAATTGCTAACCACAGAAGATATTTAAAGCTAATTACACACCTCCTACTCTTCAGAATTTAACTTGCCTAGCAACCAGTATCCAGGCAACACTTGCCACCGTATAATAAATCTAATAGTTTTATATAGATACTACATACATATGTGTGTGTGTCTGAAGTGACACACACATACACAATGTTACAGGAGAAAGAACTTCTCTTGGCTACTCTTCTCCTGTGTGTAATTTTCAGTGGCAAACTATAGCCATGCTTGAGATCAGGGTTCTTATCCATGGAAACTAAAGCCAGACCATGTGAACACAATGGGAACAAGAATTTTGCAACAACATTTTAACGGGTGGTCAAATCTAGGCTGTTTTACCTGTGCAATTCATAAAGGCACTCAGTCTATCACAAACAGATACATTGTGTGTTTTGCAGCGGATTTGGGAGGAGAAATAATCTTCCCAACTTCCAAAGTGGGCATTAATGTTGTCATTAAGCTATTTGCAATCTCACCTGCTTTTGTGTGTACTGGTGCACAAAAGTACATGTACATGACAGTGTTTTCTGTGCTTATACCTACAGTCTTTACATGGGGAGGTCACATATGTGCTTCCCAAATTGACATTACTCATTGCTTCTTAGGTAAGCAGAAGGAATCAGTAATGTACTTGCTCCAGTTATTCTGAAAATACGTTTAGGATTTTATAAAACTTTGAATTCAGGGTTATGGAGCCAGCTGAGCTCCTACCAAAGGGGTAGAAATGGACCTTAACAACCAAGTTTCATGAGTTCAGCCAGCTTCTCCAGTGAAACCTCAGAAATAGCCATCTTGGGACTGCTTCACTTTTCCAAAAGCTCTAAGTCAACAGAAAACCAAACACCACCAGAGAAGCTCCCCATGCCCCGGGGTGAATGGGGGAATTTCACAAATAAGACGCCAACTTCATCAGCTGAAATCTTTACAATCAAGCAAAGCAGAGAAGTTCAACAAAGAGAGCCTTGAGCTGACAGGGTTGATACTGATGGATGTAGTAAAATTATGTGGTTGAACTGGCTTTTTATTTCTGATTTTATATCTTATGGTTTGAGGCACATAGGTAGCATAGATAGGTACTTCAGTAGTCAGTGGTCCCTGTGCCTTATTTCAGTGTGAAACTAAGGAAAAAATTATGACTAAAATCTGACATATTAGCAGGATCTCCTAGAATCACTACTGCATCCCAGTGATCTGGTGTAAACCACTTCAGAAAAGAACAGGAAGGGAAGAAAGGAGGAAAAACAAAAGTCAGTTTTACTTACCTAAATTTTGATTTTGAGATCCGATGCCTGAAAGACAAGAATTGACATTAGAGTCTCTGAAGCTGTCCCACACCTCCCAGGCTTTTGTGAAAATAGCAATAGAAAGTCACAAAATTAAGCTCAATGCATTTTTTTATCCATGCTGTTTTCCCCTTGCATCTGTTGTAAGAAAGTCATGTAGGCACTGGGCATGGCTAGAATTCCCCAATAACCAAATCTTGTGTTTTGGTGGGACTTATGAAACAGAAGTCATGGTGGGATTCTACAACCTACAGATATCAGTGAACTCTACAACTGCTACCAAATTTCTTTCTCAAGTACGACTATTTTTTTTATTCATTATTTTTTTCTAATATTAAAATATGTATGACTTTATACAGACAGACTTGTTGTTTTGCATGTCACCTGTCACTTCAGGATCTATAAGCACATTATGAAACAATAATGGTGAAAAGAATGCTTTTTTTAGCAACTGAAGGAAAAACAGTGAATGGCAAATATTTTCAAACTTAGATACTAACACTTGTTTGTCTTGGTTATCTATGTAAATTGGTTTGCATTCAAATGAGTCTGTACAATAACAGATTCTGTTGCTATTAATGAAATTTTGAGGATTAAGCATTCCTGAAAATTTGGCAATATTCCCACTATATATGTGTTTAAATATCTAATTCAATGCATTTGAATTTATTCACCTAAGTAATCTCATTAATCTTTTATGAGAAGTCACAGGCAAAGCTAGAAATAGTAGTTCTTAAATCACTACCTTGCTCTGCTTGGCACACATCCTGTAAGGCCTTTGAACACTTTGGCTGCCTATTGGTAAACCATAATGGTGAACAGAGAGAAATAAATGTATGTGGATACAATGGTGTGAGTCAGAGGTGACTTAGGAAGCTGCAAAATCTGCTACCAATAGCAGCAGAAATGAGAATCTGGGGAATGATTGTGAAAAATGTCTTTCTGCTGGGTTGAAGCATTCCTTGAGGTTCCCTCTCTGATGGGAAAGTGAGTCATTGTTGACAGCAGTCAGCAGAGGTCTTACTGCACTGCCCTAAAATTGGATTCACTGTTAGGAGAGATGGGAGAATGTAATTCTCCAAGCATCTAACACTCCTTACTGCAGCAGCCTTAACAATGGTCCTGTCCCTGCTTGAGGACATCAGCTACTGACAACTAATCAGTGATAGGCCAGGTTCCTTATGTGGAAGAAGTTTTAGACAGGGGAACTTTTCACCAGCAGATGGACTGAGCAAAAAAACCAGAAAAAGGTCTTTTCACCAAATACATAATTCCTGCTGTGTCACAGGCAGCTTGTCTAGGCCACACACTGGGCAGCAGTGAGGTTACAGACATGTGCAAGACTCTTGAGAAAGAAAAAATAATGCACTGGTAGAGCAGAATGCTAAATTATGCTGCAGAGACAAAGCAAGCTCTAACAGGGATGTCAAGTGAAGCACCTACAAAACACATCTCTAATGTTAAAGCTATTCCTACTTCTCACTGAGAATTCTGGCTTGATAATCACTGCCTACGAACTGTAATGGAGCAGATCTACAGGCAACAGGAAAGAAGGCTCAAAGACAGGAAGTAAAAAAATGTAAAAATGACAAGGAAGCAGAAAACTGAGCACTGGAAAGAAGGTGGTGAGGATTTTGATAGGAATAGTTTGGCAGGGACAAAGGGGGAGAGAGAGCAAGAGAGCAAGAGACAGAGATGGAAGGGGAAGGACAGGGAGTGTGAAATCCTCTGGTGACCTCTTTGGTTAATGGTTTCCTAGTGAGCCAGCACTGAAATCTTTTATTTATTTAAGCAAAAGAGGTGCAGCAGGTGTAGTACTCATCATGCATGTGATAATTATATCTTTGGAGCATTATGAGCAGCAGCCAAGTGCATTCAGTGCTCCCACAGGTTACCTACAGCCTTCATCCCCCTCCCTACACCTTGCCTTACTGCTGTGGCAGAAGGCTTTATCACATGTGGGTGTGCTATATATATAGAACAGGACAAGGAAGGAGGATTTGATTTATATTTAGAGGTAGAATCAGAGAGTGAAACGGAATTTTGGCAATAAACTGTATAATAAACGTTTCTGAAAACATTATGCACGAATTTGAAACATGTTTTTCAAATGACTCTTATGATTAAATTTTTTTTTTCAGAACTTGGGTTACCAATGTCACATAAAAAATGCTTTCATGGCATCACTAGGGGCTTCAAATAGTCTGGAAATAGGGCCTTGCCACAGTGTCTGTGACACTCCAAGATGACACTTAATTGGGTTCAGAGTGGACCAGATTCTCTGCTGAGTTTAAACTCTTGCATCTCAGGTGTCCTGGGAGGTTTATGTTGTTAGGACAGAGAAGGTGACTAATTGTGTCCAACTCCAGAATGTCTTGTGAAACTCTTGTTTAAAACTATGGTACAGGAGCCTAATGAAAACCACTTCAGATCATTACTGAGTGCTTTTATCATAGGAACCATGTAACTCTGTGTGTCTTTTAGAAAGACAAACACAAAAATCAGCTCTCTACTCTCTGACTAGCTGTCTCTCAAATTCTCTAAGACTCCTCCAACCTTACATAGTTACGTACAACACACAGATAAGACTGTGAAATTTAAAGGGTTTTATCAACATAAACTCTAGATAATCAGCATTACCCAAATGTAAGGAGATATCCCACATTCTGAGAGATAAAGTTTTCATTTCCCTGTTCACAGTGGACACCAGAGAAGGTGTTTGTGAAGGATGTGACAGTTTCGTGTTACAGGGATTGAGGGCTCTGTGGAACTGTACACACAACAGACAATTCTGGAAAAATCTTGTAGGTCACCAAGCATGACACAAAGGCCACATTACAGTTCTTTTCTGGGTGTGGACATTACCAAACATGACCATTATCTAACTCTCTGGTCACAACTACTTTTATATTGTATGATCCCGACTTAGAGGCAACTGTATCTTCATTAGGACTCACAAAAGCCTTTGGATATCAGTAAAACTTGTCAGGAAAACAGTAACACAGAAATGGAATTTACTAAGCTTCTAGGTTATAAACAACTTTGGAGAACCTCCAAAGAGGTTCTTACAGATTTCAGTACTGTGAGAAGGCAATCCTGGTGTGATATGGATTCTGTTATGGTGCAATGTGGTGCATTCATGCAGTTACCAGTAAGGTGGCGCATTAAGAACCTACAGAATAGCCTTAAGAAAATTGGATCTGTCTAACATAAAATTGACTTGGTTTGCTATTCAACAGGCTTTCTTACAGGCTGGGAAAATAGGGCAGCATTTAAGCATTCAGTAAATAATCTTGCTCTCCCTGTGGCAAGTCACAGGAAAGGCCTGTCACAGAATCTGACGCAGGAAGAAAATTCCTCTTCCAGAAAGGCATTCTACTGTCCTTTAGACACACCCCTGTGTCTGACTGTGAATATTAAAAGCACCTTGCTCATAATAAGCTGGAGAGCAGTATCTGAGACTGACACAGAAGGGCTGATCCTGTGAGTTTTCCTGCTGAAGTCAGCAGTGGTTTCAGAGCTTTCAGCAGACTTTCCTCCCACTGTTCCTGAAGTGATGGGAACTTTGGTTCCATCACATCACAAGGAACCCATCTCCTCTTAAAGGGAAAACCAGTGGCAGCTACAGCAAACCTGCAAGAAAACTTTTACCTTTACCAGCAGCTCCTATGCTGATTATTGCAAGAACTGCACAGGAATTAATTTCCATGCCAGGAAAGCAACAAAAATCACTGTCCATTCAGCTGCCAGGGAAACCTTCCATTGCTCATAAAATTTTCAGGACACACTGAAAAATTTTCAACAACATTTGCAGTTGCAAAGGCAGAGTATGTCATTCATTTTGGTTTATCCTGTTTTATTGTTTGAACAGTCTTTGGTGGAAAAACAACTGATCTGTCCCCCATATGTATGGAAATCCTGGCCAAGGTGAAAATGCCAAGTGAGTTATTGTTTCAATGAAAGCAGATAATTTTAAGCTCTCTTTCCCTTTGAGCTCAAGTGCTTCACTTTTCTATTGAGGCTCTGTGGAGAATTAGTTTCCACAAAGGTCTATTTTTTAGCTAATGCATATGTATAAAAGCAAGCTCTATTGTGGCACTCCAGATCTGTATGGTTGTATTAGAAAATTAACATTCTGCTTGTATTGGAAGATTATATATGCTGACACCCCGCACAGAACAGATTACTCTTGATTATGAGCAACAGCTTGTCCTCAGGAATCTGAGTCCTGCACAGCAGTAACCCCAGAGGCTCAGGGAAATTACTGCTTATTGGGAAGTCCTGGGTGTAAGAATACCCTGCAAACAGAACCCCACTGCTCCTGGGTCTGGGTTTGTCCCACTGCTGCCCACTGCAGAGGAAATGTGTTTCTTTGTACCCTGAGGCAACAGGTTATGAAAGCTGTGACACATCAAAATAAGGTAAGTTCCACTTCCAAATGCTGTCCTTGAGGATAAAAGCTGTTGTGCTCCTACTGCAGGGCAGATGTCAGCCCAGTACAAGGCAATACCATGACAGGAATAATATAGTGTGGAAGCTGTATGATTCTTTTCAATGTCCTGCAAAGCCATTTTCAAATTCAGATGCCTGGTAAAGTGAATACCCTTAGGAAGTGAACTCTGTTGTGCCACAGCACTCCTGTTGCCAGCAGAATTACACCAGAAACTATTATGAATTAAATAGTTTGTGGGGTTTTTTTGTTATATTTCTAAAAATTTGGTTTACACAACAAGTAAAGAGAGATCAGATGTTAGATTCCTCCTGAAACTCCTGCTGGTTTGAAGGCTGGCATTACTCCAGACAGGACAGTTGATAGAGACAGTTTTTGTAGTATGGCTACTAGAGAAATAAAAGCTACTTTGAGACACTTTATCAGCAGGCAATAGTTTGTGTTTGAGAGGTACTCTCCTGATCTCACACAGCATATGTCTCTGTGGAGCTGAGAAAGGCTGTCAGGGAAGAGCTCCTTTTCCAAAAGGCACATTTGAGCCTGGCTTCTCAAGCAGATCTTTCTGTCAGTCACAGACCCAGACTTTCAAAACTCTACAGATTTTAAAAGAACAGAAAGAATAGTGAGTAATTCTAAGTTGCCTTCAATGAAAAAAGCTTTTGCTTTCAGTCTCCTGGGCATCTTTTTCTTTTATCACGAGTGCATTTTGGTGTCAAGCTCAGCCTATAACTGTGGTGGTGGTGCTGGGCTGGTTAAATGCCCTAGGCAGCCTGATGTCAAAAAAGAAATAAATATATTGCCTTGGACTTGAAGGCCCCATGTTGCTTCAGCCATGTCTGGTTGCAGCCTGCCCAGAGCAGCTTCTGCCCTCTGGGAAGGAGTGTGTTTATAGCAAAGCAATGGGGACTCGTGGCCACGGGCTGAGTTTAGAATGCTGGCAAAAATACTGAGACTCATCTGCAATACCTGAAACTCAACAGTTGAACAAAAATCTTGGCCAACCATTCCAACTGCAAAAACAGAGTAGGTGACTGCTCAAAAGTCTAGACCTGTTCTTCAACTACAGAAAATCAGGATGACATGACTATAGTTATTAATGATAGTACTCAAAATCTAGTACTTGATGAGGAACTTTTTTTAAAAGCTCAACTGACTTCCCACATGAATTTTCACTGTTCTTGAACACTAGACCAAATTCTGATTCTTAGTCAGGTTCTAATAAAAGAACACTCTCATTCAAATAAATCCTTGCTTACATTTTATATGTTCCAGAAGGAATATTGACCTATGGGGGGGGGGGGGGGGTGGTGTTTGAATGAGGACTCAGTAAAAACAAGAGTACTTAATACTTCTTGAAACAGTGACAGTTGGTTTCTTTGTCTGCCTGTGTGTGACACAGTAACAAAAGAAACCAGAAAGGATTCTAAGCCTCAGAATCAGAGGCAGGTCTGAATCGGCCCATAACTAAGGAATTTGCAGATCCACAAGCTTGAAACAAACATCTTACAAAAAGCAGGCAGCATACGCAAAATTTGTATCTCACTCCAGAATTTCATATTCCATGATAGAGCCATTCGTTTTCATGGAGGAAGGAGCCTATCCATCTCTTAGAGATGAAAAGCAATCTGACAGAGGCCTTGAGGATCTCAGCTGTCCTTGGGTGAGGACTAAACAAACCCTTCTCAATAACAGACTTCAATTTGCCTACTATACATCACCCATATCCAGATGAAGTGAAAAGTGGCAAGGAAACTGTTTATCTCTCTGCATCTTATGTGTCCTGCTCTGCTGAAACTTTGGGCCCTGTTTTAACATTTACAACATGAGAAAAAGAAATAAAGTTCTGTCTTCCTGTAATTTTCCTGTGTCTTTATCCCTAAAATATATTGGACTTAGCCATCCATTCTAATGCCAAATCAGGGTACTGCCATTCTCCCGTGAGCACGCTGGGCTATTTTAAGTAAACTCCATTCTAAGTCATGATTACATTTAGAGTTGGGTTTAACTTCAGCCCTCTTGGCCATATTCCAGCTAAGATAATTATGTTCTGGTTGCCAAAATTCCCAGTGCAGTCTCAGTGCAAAACAAGTTATCCCTCACACAACCCCTTAAACACTTGTGCCTGTTGTTTTTAAACACCTGTCACATTTTACCCTGAAGGTAGCTGAACTCTGATGCTGTGAAAACAATCCCAGCATTTACAGTTCATAAAGTGCTTTAGGATCCTTTGGGATTAAGAACATTAAATGAATGCAAGCTGTAATATTAAAAATATATGAAACCTTAGAGTAACTGCTGCCATTCTTTTTGGCACTGTGTCCACACCTAGGAGGGACTTCACTACTCTGACATATTCTGGAGAAGAAAAACAGCAAAGCAGAACAAGACCAGGAGGTTCCTGGAAAGCAATGATAACAACTTTCTGACACAGGCAGTGGAGACTCCCACAAGGAATGTGTGCTGCTCAACCTCATACAAAAACAGGGAAGGCCTTGCTGGAGACGTGAAGATTGGGCTCAGCTTTGGCTGCCACTCTGGACCAGACGAGCCAGGGTGGTCCCTTCCAACCTGACCTATTCTGTGAAGCACAGCTGCAGAATAAAGATGGCTCTCCAAAGTGGATCCAGCTGGTGCTTCCTGTACTGCCCCAAGAGCATAAGCAACTTGGTGGGATGCCAAAGAAAGGGATACAGCTGCCCCAGTGCTGTGGAAACTTCTAGCCTGGTTCCTGCAGGAAAGGGATCATAATCAAAACTGAAAGACTCAGCAGGTTCCCAACATCAGGCAGGTAAAGGAAAGTGATCACAAATAATTTCTCCTGGGCTTGTAAGTCACTGACTGACTCTTAAAGGAAAGCAGAGGCTGAAATTACAATATATTCCACATATTTTAATGCAGATCACAGAATTGGCTAAGTTTGGAAAAGACCTTTGAGCTCGAGTCTAATCTATGACCAAACACCACCTTGCCAACCAGACCATGGCACTGAGTGCCACATCCAGCCTTTTCAATCACCTCCAGGGATGGTCACTCTACCAGCTCCCTGGGCAGCCCATTCCAGGGTCCAATCACCCTTTCTGTGAGGAACTCCTTCCCAGTGTCCAAACTCAACCTCCCCTGGCACAGCTCAAGGCTGTGCCATCCTGTCCTGTCCCTGGTGCCTGGCAGCAGAGCCTGAGCCCCCCTGGCTGCTCCCTCCTTTCGGGCACTTGCAGAGTGACAGGGTCTCCCCTGAGCCTCCTCCTCTCCAGGCTGAACTCTCCCAGCTCCCTCAGCTGCTCCTTGTAGGATTTGTGCTCCAGCCCCCTGTCCAGCCTTGCTCCCTTCTCTGGACTGGCTCCAGCCCCTCCCTGTCCTTCCTGAACTGAGGGGCCCAGCTCTGGACACAGCACTCCAGGTGAGGCCCCCCAATCCCTGCCCTGCTCCTGCTGGCCACCCCATTCCTGAGCCAGGCCAGGGGCACCTGGGCACACTGCTGGCTCATGCTCACTGCTGTCCATCATAACCCCAGGTCCCTTTCTGCCTGGCCACTCTCCACACACTCTGGCCCCAGCCTGTAGTTTCCTGGAGCCTCCTTTTGGCTTTTTAGGGATGGGTGACATGCTGTCTGCCTTCCAGTCATCTGGAACCTTCCTTGTGAGCCAGGACTGAGGACAAATGATGGAGAGAGGCCTGGAGTGCTCTTCTGCCTGTTCCCTCATCACCCTAGGATGGATCTCAGCTGGTGCATTCAAGCAATACCCAAGGCCTCAAGGTAGCTCCCAGGACAGGATAGAGCCTCAAAATACTCCAGTGTGGTACAAGCTATAGCACTGATATGCTTAGCTCATGTGTCAAGGCAATTTGGAGGGAATAACATATTGCCCCACAGCATAAAGTCCTTTCTTGTTTAAATAAGGCAAAAGGGAATAAAGGATTCCTCTTGCCTGTACTTGCTCTCTGTGAGGCTAAAAAATACACCACATATTATGGCATTTCATAACTCCTATCTCACACATTCTTGAGCATCTCCACTAATTACAATGGTGTAATGTCAAGGAGGCATTAATCAACCCCTCCTAATGGTTGTATTTCTTTGTCACTATAGTACTCTGTTCAGCATTTGAAGGGTGTAATTCAGCCTGCAGGATGGGAGCTACCCTCAATGTACTTTTATTACAAGATGCTGTAAAGGGCACAAGATTCTTTAGAAAAATTAAAATAGACCAGTCATTTCCACTCTTCAGTCTACATATACTGGTTTTGAAAGTCTATCACTAATGAGGAATTTTTAAATAAGAACACTTTTATCCACCAGCTCCTCTTTTAGATATTATGCAGAACAAGATCTGCTTATCCTGGGCACTCTGTCCCTTATTTACATCTGTGTAAAATGAGAGGTTCTTCACTAATGTCCAGAGTGAGTTTACATTACAATTAAGATAAGAACCTGGATCAATAGATCTTCTCTGGCCTCTCCTTTCACCCTCTGTGGGTTTTGTTCATCTGGCTGACACCTGCCCTGGCTTTCCTCCCAGTTCAACCCAGGCCCTAGCACATTATCTGAGTCTTGGACTGCAGTATGTATTCTATCACCCTCTGTTGAAACCAGATAGACCAGTGTTCTTTAGGTTCTTTATCTCTTCCATGACCTATCCCTCATAACTCCAGGGAGAAACCTTCTGCTCATGCGCCGTTGAGTCTCACTGACTGATAAACTGACACCATCCCACTGGGAGATACTCCATCCAGGGGAGGAGCCAAGCATTCCTACCTGGATAGAATCTGAGACTTGGAACACCAAGGCAGCCTTTTCCACTGGATTCCCAGAGAGAGACCAGGCCCATCTATCACCACTGGACCTTCAGGGGAAATCTACACTTCTGTACAGGATCACTGCTCCAACAGAGCCACATATGCCACTGCAGGAGGGCTGCAGCCACCATTCAATGGCTCTGCTGGAAACACCCCAACCCACAGGGGGTCAGGTTGTATCCTGACTCTGTCAGTGGCTTTGTTTTTTTTTTTTGTATTACTGCATTTTTATCTTAATTTTCCTAATAAAGAATTGCTATTCCTATCCCCATCTCTTTGCCTGAGAGCCCCTTAACTTCAAAATTATAATCATTTGGAGGGAGGGGTTTCCATTCTCCATTCCAAGGGAGGCTCCTGCCTTCCTCAGCAGACACCTGTCCTCCAAACCTGCACAGGTACTCACGCCAGCCTTGCGCCGCAGTTCTCGCCTTCCATGTCTGCTCCAGGCACGTTGTCAGTGTTCACGGACTCGGTCTCACTGGTAGGCATGCTCACTGCAAGAGTCAAAGGGAAGAAAAAGAGAGGGATGGCCATCAGAACCTGGCACACCTCTTAATGAATGCATGACTGAAGGAACTGGCTTCATGAAAAGACCCTCAGCTGCAGCTCCGGAGGATAAAAGAATTTGCTAGTGCCTCCCTGCACAGAGCAGGTTGGGCAGACTTCAGGAACAAGTTACAAGTTACTCAGATGCTAAAGAAAAGGGAAGAAGCAGCTGGTCTCCTTCTTTCAGAGTCAGTTCCTGGAAATTTTATGAATGAAGACCACTGGAAAATAAAAAAACTGACAAACCCAACTAGAAGCTTTTGTTTGATTCCACTGAACATTTTTTTAAAAAATTCCCCTTTACCTGCAGCAGCCCAACCATCTCACTGCACCCCCCCCACCCCCCCCAATCTTTTGTGCAATGATTAGAACACAAATAAAAGGTACCAGGATTGAGATGCATGCAGATAAACAGCTTCTATTAGCCTGATAGCTAATACCCCATGAAGAATACTGATAGCTCATCTGTTATTTACTAACCATGAATGTGATTCAACCTTACTCCTAGAAACTGGACCTAGAGCTGTAAGAGAGAAATTCAGACTCTGGCCCACTCAGATATTACCAACAAAGGAGATAATGAATCTGGACTATGGTGCAGCTTTACATTGACTCTCACAGCTAAGACCTGAACATAACCTTCTAGACTTTTACAGGACCATGGAACAAACATCGAATGAAAGCAACCTTAGGTGTGAACCTCTCTCATCTAGATTCAAGAACCACTTTCTAGCTGTTATCAAACTTCAAGATTTTATTTGCTTCTACGGACCATAAAAAAATCTCTCAAACCCATACTGTTTTCATTTCCCCAGTTGCTCACAGCTCCTGCATAAGCTCCAATCACTCTTTATACATAATCATTCAGTTAAAGGTAGGGAAATGGGTAAGATCCAATATGTGTCCTGTTACCTCCTCACCCCTTTTGGAATACACAAAACAAATGAAAAATTTCTACTTAAGACTGAATAATTGAGGAGTAAAAACAGCTCTTCAAGGAGCCTGGTAGAACTTCAGAACATGACCAGTATTAGCTGTTGGATACATAGCTCAGATGAGGCTTGAGAGCACATGCTGTTAGCTGTTGGAGAGATTTCTAATAGCCTGTAGGAATACATAACTCCATACTAAGAATATGTCTATTTGTGGGTCATTGGTGGAAAATGAGCCAATGCAGAAGAAATAGGTTCTGCACTTCAATTGGGCAGATGCTCATGGGGCCATGGTCTCCTTTCAGGGGCTAAAAAGACATCAGAAGGTCCATTAAAAATGTTCTGGGTTACTGCTTTGAAAGCATTATGGTAGAAACATCCCTCAAAATGAACTATCTTTCCTTCAATCCATCACAACAATTCACATACCTCCAACACACTTCTTGGGAAATCTAAAGTTCATGTACTGTGTTCTTAGGACCACATGAAATAATGCACTCTCTAACACTCCTGACAGAACAATGAAATAATGTACTCTAATGGTGCCTGCTCCTTTATGAAGACAGATGTTTTAATAATCTTGTCTATTTGAAAAGACAAATTAAGGAATAAACTGAATGCATGTTCTGATATACATGAAACAGTCAAGTAAGTTATGAGAAAAAAAACCAACACTCATAATTAAATTCTTTTGTCTAGAGTAAGCCCTGCAGGAGTAAAACCAAAAAGCTGATATTTCACAAGCCAGTTTGGCAGATGAGGTAAAACACTTTAAAGACATATTTGAGCTTATTTGCAAATGGAACACAATTTTGAAGGCATTAGCATGAGATCGATTTGCAGAGCAGCTTGTTCCCCTGAGTGCATGAAGAGGACACTGCACAAGCAGCAGACAAAGCCAGGCACACACTTGCAGGAGAATCCAGAGCTGATTTATAGGCCAGTGTGCACAGAGATGTACAGACACACAGACACATGCAGTGTGGACACAGAGCAGTGGAACATTACCATGGCTTTCTGTGGAGTGACTAAACCAAGCAAACTTTCCTTTCTTCTCATCAGGCAAACCAGCTGGAGGGCTTCCTTTCACAGACAAGATGGTCAGTGTCAAGTACCAGGAACAAGACATCAACAGAGAACATGCAGCCAGTGACAGGCAAAAGAAAAAAACAAGGAACTCAGCTTACACATGATATCCACTTCTGTCTGAAAACTTCATCATGTGAGTTAAAAGTGCAAAATGCAAAACAAAGGTACACAGAAGTATGAAATATCACAGATCATCAGACCACAACTCTCATTTGCTTTCTGTTCTTTTTTTTCTATCTGGCTCTTGAGATCAGGAAGTTAATGAATTTAAGTTTATGGGTCATATCCCAGAGACATCTTAGCGTGTACCTCTTCCTTCCCTGACCTTACTGCTGCAGAAAGTCAAACTGCAGTAAAGTGAGAGATGCAGGTGCAGTGGTACATGGGCTGAAGAGACCCCATGGATCACTTTGCTGGCACCCCCTCACAGGAGCTCAATACACTGCACCGATGGAAAACGTTAAGGACAATCAAAAGTATTAGGATGGTATGAAGCATTAGAGGAATGATGGTCTAGAGGATAAAGGGCAGGACAGAGGGGACATTAAGGATGAGTTCCCCAATGCCATGTGCTCTCAGAAGCACAATCACTTTACCTGGCACCTCACACCACCTTCATTGCCAGGGGATAATCAGGTGTGCAGTGCTGTAGGGTTCATTCAGGCCAGTTGACAAAACCAGAAAATAGAAGATCCTGCAGAAGAGTTGTGCATAAACTGGGGCTGAATATGAGAGGAAGTAGACCAAATATAGCCCAGATGGCTTTCTTATCTGGCTCAGTTCTCAGAGAAGCCAGATCCTCTGCCCACACCCTGGCTCCAGTCTAGAAACAAGGCAGGCATTTTTTGCAGTCCGAGTAATTAATTACTGGAACCATGTACCAAGAATGCTGGTGGTAAATCCACCACGGGAATGTTTTAATCAGGAAGAGATGTTTTTTTCCAAATGGTGGGCTCAAGTCCAGACCAGAGTTGTGTTTAGGACCATGGCATACAGACAATGCCATCTCAATGGCCATTTCCTCCCTGTAATTTTGGGAGTTGAGACAAATGCAAAAAACATGCAGAGGCTGACACAAATAATGGTGGCTTTGCTTACATGGGAATCTCCTTTTTTTAGATTTGTCATTGCATCCATAACTCACTGGAGTTGATGAATCATCTCCCATTAGTTACTTGTTCTCTAGGTAGCATAGCTGGCAATATTTTTAAAGGGAAGTGAAACAACTTTTTAAAGGCAGGCAAGTCTCTCATGGTTTCAAATCATAAGGACCAATAGGTCTGATATTCTCTCTCCAGTTCCTTCTGAAACCTCTGCACTTCTTACATCTTGCCACAGTGTGGCTCATCACTGAATGTAGACTTTTTCTCCTGGATTACCTAAACTCCAACTTCACGTCACTTGCACAGCATCCCCGCAGCAGATAAAGCAGCAGCAAAAGCTATTTAGCAGCTTCCTTAAACACAAATCTGAAAAATGCTTCATGTTACGTTAATTCTAGCTCTGAGGCCTAACAGACAGAGAAAAATATGAGCAGAGTCTGCAGTCTGTGACTGACTAGACAGATGTGCAAGACCCTTTGAGAGGCTCTGTTCCATGTCCCTGGCGTCAAGCACTGATACCAGCTCTACTCTTGCACTAACATATGTCCCTCCTCTGATGAAATGCCCCAGGGGCATGCAAGGAATTATTGGATGGCAGGTTGCCAAAAGACAGCCAACCACTGAAACAGAAAGCTGGCACAAGCAAACACCCTTCTGTGCAGTCCTGAGAACATTTTTCTTTCATACACTTGGAGAACAACATTTGCTTCCTGGTTCAGAAAAATAATTTCCACTGTTGCATCTTGCATTTATGAAATGCTTGTCATCTTGGCAGTGGAAGTAATTTTAATATTCAGATTCATTTCCATGGATTATATAATGCTGCCACACTTCTTGCTGAATCTCACTTTAATACTGTGACATTTTAAGACTCAGAGGCAATCATGCTTGGCAAAGGGTGCCCAGTTCCAGAAACACAGACAAAACAAACCTTTCACAGATTTTGAGGGGACATGTTACTACATGACTTTGTAGATCTGGGCATTAGTTATAAAACTGGATATATCAGAGGTTGTTCACATCACCTGACTTCCCCTCTCTGATTTAGCTGTTTGAGTTAAGCTACAGAGGCAGATAGATTCCTACCAGAATGCCATGCTGATATCTCCCTTAGTTGTATGGACAGGTTAAAAAAGATATTTACTTTACTTACTTGGGTTAGGTACCAGACTTGAAACAGCATGACTATCCAGCAGTATTCATAGTGAAAACCCCTTGTAGTGGGTTTTCAGATTTAAAAAAAACCTAACCCAATAAATTTGATTGACTTTTATAATATGCTCACTCAGACTCTGATTTCTCCAATACTCTAGTGTCTTCTGGTAATGAATTACTTTGCAAAATATGGGTGTAAATAACTCCTTTTGCCCACATTGGCACTTCAGGTCACAAGGACCTGTAGACATCTGCCCACCATTTCACTTCACTGTGTCACCTTGGCCATATGACCAAGCTTTTCTACATACCTGTTCAGCTTCTCTGCCAGAGGGGTTGTAATTCTGCCCTCACCTTGGCAGCCTCTCTGAGAGGTGCAGGTGAAACACATCCCAGGAAGTGCTAAGTACTATAGCTATTACTGATGCTAATGTCTCCCAAGCGGGACTCGGTGCAACTATAAAGCCAATCTAAAGAGCAAAGTAGTCCTGTGAATTCTCCAGCTGGGATTTAAAATTTCTTTTCCATCAAGCACAACAAGAATAAATTGCAATACCAAGGCTGCTTCTTTTAACAGTAAGTGCATGAAGTGAATGACTTTGTCTCCCTGCTTCCTGTGGTGCCTTTCATGCCCATCATTTCATGAATGAGTCTATGGGCAGAATATCAATTGACTTGTATTTTTTTGGTGGAGAGGTCTAATTTTAATTAATATGTGAATATTACCTAGCTTTCCTCTTCTGCCTGGTTTGAAAATGCTGCACTCATTCATCTTATTCATTAATTTAAATAAGACATGGCTTTCATTCTGCTCCATGCATGCAGTGCCTTGGGAACAATCAGTGGCTGTGCTCTTAAATGCAAGCAGCATCCAGAAGGTGTACTGCAGAGGTAAGGCATTAGTGTTCCATGGATGTCCTGATTTTGTCAGGATAATATAGTAGATGTGACTGGGGAATTCTTCAGTGTTTTCTGCTTTGAAAAGGAGCTCTGTGACAGAAAAGCTTTCACAGGAGGAGAAAGGGAACTTGAGCTATGTGTAGGATTTTGGTGGTTGCATGCCTCCCAAACTTAGACAATGTGTCAATAAATCTAGCACAGTGAAAAACACCCAGAAATATTGTAAAACTACTTGGAAAATTATTTTCTAAGGGCTCAGGGATCAACACTCATAATGGACAGTATTATACACTAAATTACATTAAACACATGCAACACATACACTTTCCATAACCTAATTTTGGATTGTGCACAGATGAATACAATTGCATGGAGAATGAGCTGGATTCACACTCTCACTCAAGGTCAGCCACAGAACACAAGGATAGCAATGAGGAGCCATGAAGTAATTGCCAGTTGCATTCACTTCAGTCAAACAGGAAAAGGCTTTTGGTAAAAACATCTTTCCATCCATGAAAGGCACCACAGGCACTGAGTAGTGACCAGACCTGTGATGACACCAAGCCCAGGCTGGGTGCTGGACTGCACCACAGAGGCTGATGCAGTGCCACACAGCTTTACTGAATGGAGAAGCACAAAGCAGGGACACTGCCAATACTGAGATGGAGTATTGTATCATCAAATGTTTCATTCATACATAGATTATCTATTTTACAATATAAATAGCAAAGTATATATTTTATTTATAAAGGCTTGTTTTAACACGTTCTTCTCCCCTTCCAAAGGGTCACCATATGTCCATACACATGTTGAGGGGATATAGCTATGGGCTACATAAATTTACACCTTACAGAAGGGAACAGGAGAGAGAAATGTATTAATTGTGCAGGCCTGTGATTAACAGATCTGTCATTACCAAATGCAGATTACTGCACACCTATAAATGCATTACCTTTCTAGTAATTAATCTTCCTGGGACTTATTTTACTGTAACAAACTTGTCAGCTAGTTTGAACAATTGCCATTTCCCTTCTTTTATAGCAGTATTGACAGTAATATGCTGAATTCCATAAATATTTGTTCATTACAGCCAGTGAGTGGAATGCACATTGCACAGAGAACGAGTAATGGGCACAGTTATACTCCTGGCCCTGCCAAGTGACAGCCTTTGCCAGTTCCACACATGCTCTGTTCTGGATTTGAAAGGAAGAACTTCAAATCTCTTTGCATTCCCTGCCTGAAGGACAAAGCTCTTCTTTTCATAACCTGTGGTATCTCAAAATACCTTGTAAGCACAGGGCATGGGACTCACCCAAAAGTAGACTTTGCAGAATGAAGTCTAACTCTGCTGAAAAGGGCAAGAGGGGCAGTGTCCCTGGATAACTGTGCTGCTGAGCAAACACCTGAGTCTGCTGCAGGAGCCCACTCCATGCAGAGAATCTGCCTGCAAGGGCAGTGCCAGTAACTCTTGCAATCCCTGTGACTGAAGGAGGACAGACGGGCTGGGTCACAGGGTGACAGAGGTGCTACCAGTACACGCCTTGAAAGATGTCTCTCTCCTGAATCTGGATCCTTCTAAGACCTCCTAAACTGGTTTTCTTGTCTGATAAATGACTTGCATCATTTGCCTTGCTAGGAGCAACAACCAAGGTGCCAAAGTGCAAGGCTTTTATTTGCCAGGACATGGTTTATAGTGTTTTTTGTGTACAATACTTTTTAGCAACCTCCCCACTTCCTCACAGAATTCTGAAGTGATTCAAGAATGGACAGACAAAATGAAGGAAAGGCAAAACTACTGAGGATCTGTGACTCTTTCAACAGTATTTTGCAAATAAATCACAACAGCACATTTGTAAGAGTTCTATGAGTTTACTCTCTCATTCCTTATGATTTTTAGCAGAGGAACTTAGGACTGGCAGCAGTGCCATCAAATGCTTCTGAAACAACCCCACAAAATTATGTGTGGCCACGAAAAGCAGGACCATCTAGAAACTAGAAACATCTAGGACTAGAAAATCAGAAGGATTCCATTATTGCAGGCTGATCTTGCAGGCACCTTAGAAATGGGGCCATGAGAGCTGCAAACCCTACAGTGATAGATAATGTGTTGGGAAGTGATACAAACGTTGATCATGAACAAAATAACTAACAACAAAGGAAGTGCCCTCAAGACAGTAAAAACAACTAAAAAATCTCTCTACTTTTTGTGCATCTAATATTCATGAAGTTATTCATATTTATTATTGGCATTGTTATTAATGAAAACAGACAGGACAGAGGTTCTAAGCACAAATGTGGTTTTAAAGGAGCCCATGTGCTGCTCTCTGCAGTTCCTGTGCAAGGGGAACTTCTGCATCTGCCCACCCACACAGATATACACCTGCATGATGGGGTGGTAATTCTGATCAGGATCTCTGCTTCAGCAGCAGCACCTTTGCTCTTTCAGCGCACAGCCCTGTGAATCCATCTTCCCTGCAGAGTCTGGGAGAAGCAAAAAAAATTACAGTAGCTACTTCCAAGCTGATCTGCTTAGGTCATCAGAAACTCTCCAGGGAGTCTAGGTGTCTGCTTTACACCTGGACTGCTAAGGTTCAAAGTGACTTGGATGCAGCTCTGGCTGTTTTATGACATTACTGCCTGTCAAAAGCCATTTCAAGGTGGGTGATGCCTGAGAACTTGGTGAGTGGCCTATAATTTGTGATGTATAGCACATGAGAGGATAGGTCAGGACAGCAAGGACTGTTTGGGCAGTGCAGTGGGTGGGAAATCATGTGGTCACCTGGTAGCTCACAGTGGACATTTTCCCCAGAGGAAGCTTGCACAACCCTACAACCAGGGACCTTAGGCAGCAATTCTGCCAATGAGAAGGTGTATTCTCTGGTATAGAAGAAGGAAACTATTCTCCAGGAGGCTGGCCCTTGTGGGCAGAAAAACTAAACTAAACTAAAAAAAAAAAAAAAAAAAAAAAAAAAAAAAAAAAAAAAAAGTGAATTTGAGGGAAAACCTGGGCTGTATTATTTCATATTTCAAAGGACAGGCAGAAACACAGAAACACTGTGTAGCAACTGGGACACAGGCAAAGAGACAGTAGGAAAGAAAAGGTGACTGAGAATTTTCATCTGAAATACCACTGAAATACATGCTGGAATAGAAGTGTGTGCTCCCTGCATTTGGGAAAACTCGATTTAGGAGTAGTGTTTAAAATATTTAAGCATTAATCTTATGAAGAAAAGACAGCAGCAAGGCTCTGTCCATGTGAATAGACAGTACCTGACTGAGATGAGTTCTCAGCAAGGACAGACATTTTCTAATAGCAGGATTCATGTGGGATGTGTGAGAAGGCTTATGGATGATGCTTTCCTTGATAGCAAACAAACAAGCAATTCAGTTCCCTGATCAACAGATACTGCAACACATACATGAGATTTAGGTCTCTCCAGAGCCAGGGCTCTGAGAAAGCCCTGGCCCCTTGGAGTTGTATTCTTGCATCACAGTGAACAGCTCCAATTCAGCCTCGTGACCCGAAGTGGAGCTCACCTCTCCTATTGCCAAATGTGCATGACATTCTGTTCTGAAACCCTGGTCTGTTACATTCATTCTGTGCCTAGTAAATAAAATGCTTGTGATTTTGTGTGCTGCTCCTGCATGTGGTGTTCCTTCAGACACTTTTACTAACATAATGACTAGTCTGATACCAGACACTATTATCACAATATCATGAGTCAGAAGCATGAGACATGCTAGCTGGGCAGGCTGTGTATTACTGTGCAGCCAGGAAAAAAACAAAAATTGAAGTTAAAGAGCCTTGCCCCTAAAGTCAGCTTGTCAAACATATGATTAAAGCTTTTCTACCTCTTGAGCAAGGTATTGAGAATAGGCTGATTACCCTGAGCCAAAGAAATAGGCATTTTATAGTGGCCTTGAAATAATAGATTCCTGGTTTGCAAATACTTCCAGCATGCAGGAGAGCGAGGGACTGATAACAACAGCTTGAGTTAAGCTTAGTGTGGGCAGGTGTTATGCAAGCTTCCCTCACACAGCTGTGTTAAAACAAGTCACTCGTGACCTGGCATAGCCCTGTTATTCTGCTCCTGGTTCTTCAAACAGCCACATAATACACTTACATTTTGATCTGCACATCTGTGAGGATCCAGCAGCTCTGCTGCTGCATCCTTTTTCTGATGCTTAACCCTTCTGCTACTGCAGACTAGGGATTTTAATGTAATTAGTACATGCTCACCCTGATAGAGAGACCCCTATCCTATGGGTTCACTACAAGTCCTCTATAGTTTGAACCTAGAGGGACATGTCTGAGTGCAGCCCTTCCTCAAGTGGGAAAAGAGAAGAGAGATTCATTGTGCTGTGATTTGTGAACTTTGTAAATGGGAATGAGGAGGTGAGCAGCCCTATGAACACCTGTGGGCACTAAAGCTGAATTTGAATTTAGACCTCAGGATCTAAAAGGCCAATTCTTTAATCTGTTGTCTTGTCTCTACAATCCTGCTAGCTGAAGAGCTGCTGTAATCAGCAGGCAGACTCAGTGCTGCAGCTATTTTCAGTTCAGTTCCTCAGTTGGAAACATTTTCCTTCCCCGCCACCTCTCCAGGCTTGATGTTGTCTATGAGATAACTGGCATGGAGAGACCTGCTTTTCTCCCCAGGAGCAAATAGAAGCAGAGATTTTTATCCCATTAGCAGACTGCACTGAGTGGATGGGGAGTTTCACCCAATAAGCAGAAGGGAGCAGGCACAGAGTGAGGGTGTGACTGCTGCTGCCTTGGAGCTGTGCCTGCACCAGGATCCTAGTGCAAGCTTCCCAGGCTTCCCAAAGCACTGGAAAGGGCTGGGTGCCATTCACAGCTGTCGGTTCTCCTCAGCTGCTCAGCACTGGCTGCCAGTTTGGTTACATATGTGCGAGTTCAGCTGTGTAATGTCACCCAGGCTCCCTGTCTCTGAGCTGTGCCTCAGGAACATCGTGGTGCCGCAGAGCTCCAGTCAGCCACAGCTCATTGCACAGCTCCACTGCACTGCCTGCACAACAGCAGGGGCAGTGCTCTAACCCCACTTGGCTTTCAAACAAAATACTTTTATCTTTGCCTTCTTGTGTGCTTGATTGTGAATCGACTTAAGCAAGCGATGAGCTACTCAAGCTGCCTTGCAGTCAGGGCTGGGCAAGGTGGAGGAAATGAGAGTTTCCTGAGGAGAGCTCTGCTAACACGCCTCCTGCATCCCTCACTCTGTCCTGGGCTCTCCAGACCTCCTGCTCTGAGCCCTTCCCAAACAGACCTCTTGGTCTGGGCTTCACTATTTACCTCTCTGCCTGTGAATCTTCAAGTTATACCATAACATACATAAGGGAAGACAAAGAGATAGGTCATTGTGAATACACACTTAGACAAGGAGGAAGAAAAAATATCATACCAGAACAATTTTTGTTACATCTGGTTCCATCACACCCTTTTAAGACATTCAGCTTACAGGATCAGTATTGAAGGTTCTGCTTGTACTAAACTTCTCCTACGTATCTTTGGACTAATCACACTCAATTGCCTTTTCTGAGGCACTGGATGACATTTTTGACACTCCATTTGAGATATTCCTTCCAACTATCACACTGCAAGAGTGCAAGCCTCAGCTTCTATACTTGACCTCTCGGTTCACAATGAAGGTCTTGGGTATGATGAGATGTCTAAATTGGCATTAGATTAATGTGTTCAGGCAGCTGAACCCCATCTTTACTAGTTTTGATTTCCTGTAATAAAGAAATACATGCAACATACTTTTAATTTCTGTATATACAGTGCAAGACACACTGTGGCTTTGATCTTGGCTGACATTACTATAATAAAACTGGTTCTCATCCCCAGCAGTTGTTTCTAACTCAAAACACATGCTTCAGCGTCAGCTACCGTTGCTGAACCCCACAGCCTCTCTCCTGACAGTTCTTCATACCACATCAAAACAATGCTCAGAATTTCAGCTATCAGTCCTGCTCACCAGTGCTTTCCTCTCACTGAAGAGACCCTTGAGACTACATCTGCAATGGTAACTTCTTTTAAAACACTGAGCATGGGCCATTCTCACTGACTTCAGCAGGAACTGCCGAATACTCCATAGTTTTTAAAACCACTTTATAAACGTTCTTGCAAAGATTTAAGAGCACACTTTAGGCATCTGCTTTAAAAATTAAATAGAAAATGGTCTTGCTCTAAGAATACTCAGCTTGGGGGTTTGTGGCATTTCTTCCAAAACTTTTCTCTGGAGATGCTGGTACCAAATGCTTTCTATGCCTCTCTAACCACGTGAAATAAAGCAATTCATCAGCAGGTATGGCAAAGACAGCTTTCTCACAGACTAATGTCCTCTCTTGAGGAGTAGACCACTGCCAATGGATTAATCTTGACAGCTTCAAGAAACACTTGCCAACAGGGCAGATAGAGATTAATTTATTTGTACAAAGGTGTCTTTCCCAGCTATATAAACAACAGATTTCCTCTAAAGCCTTAACTTCAAAGATATTTCTATGTAACAAACTGGCACTGTAAGAGAATTCCTATGACAAAACTCTCTCTTCTAGCAGAATTCGACAAAACTCTCTCTTCCAGCAGGAAAAGCAGAGGTGTTCTCTCCCCAGTCAGTCTTTGCTAGGGAAATAGCTTTTAGAGTGGATAAACTTAATGCCCTATCAACATTAATGCCAGTCTCTATATGCTGCAGCTGGTCACAGCACTGCTCCAGCAGCTCTCAGGACACAAGAACCAGGGAAGGGAGGAGCTGGAAGGACCTGGGAGTTGAACAAGACAAGCCAAATTCTCAGATGCAGGAGAGCAAGAGCATGTGTAGATCACCAGAAAATTTTTTCAGTCAGAGGGATATTATAGGAAGAGGGGCTTTTCCCAAGATGTAAACTACAGTAACTTGGAAGCTTTACTAATTGCTGCAACCTTTGTTCCCTGTAAGGGAGCAAGAAATAAAAACTGAGTCTTTGGGCAAAAATTAGCACAGTTTGGGAGTTTGGTCTTCACTCTGGCATCCATTCTCCCATGCAGAAGTGGCACAGAGATTTAGTGCTCATCACAGTGGCCCTCTCAGGATCAGCTGATTATCCCAGAGCTGTCACTATCCACCAGCACTCACTCCAGAAGCTGGCAGAGGGAGTCAGGCACATGCCTGAATTTAGCCCATCTTGACCCAATGGGGGAATTTCCCTAATTCCTAGAAACAATTTTCCCTCTTCACCAAATTTTATCAGGCCTTCTGATGCTCAGGTGGAACAAATTACTGCTGAATTATAGGTTGTTGCATTTGCCACAGCTTTGTCCTGAATACCAGCAGCTTCTTTTACTCCCTGTTCAAACAAAGGAAACATTGTTTTCTCCATATTGTGCTTTGACAGAAAATGTAGGCTTGAGCTAAACTGCTTTTACATTTTGTTGGGTTAGGTGGGATTTACCTACCAGAGCAGAGACTTATGAGCAGAGAAGGAGGTTATCAAATGGTTGCTTGCTTTTTGTTTTATGACCAAAGCCTTCTTAGAGACAGAAAGAAAAAAAACTGGGAAGTTGTGAAATCTAAAGGACAATGAACTTAAAAGCTGCTTTTGCTAAAGGCTGTGTTATTAAATTATATTACTAAGAAAAGCCAGAAACCCAGACCTTTTGATTCACTTACATGGAGTGAAGCATCCATACATTCAGGGGAACAAGAAAACTGTGTTTCTTAAAATGAGTAACATGATTACTGTGAATTGCCAGAGAAGGAAAATTCTTCAAAACCACCCTGATCAAACATGGAAATGCCTTATGTGATGCAATCCAGGGTCAAAATTGTGCTCTTTCTGCTCTAGAGGGTAGAAAATTGTGTGAGAGCCTGTGCCACTGGCATTGTGGGGGTGGGTGATTCTGAGAACATAATTTAGCTTTCCTGTGCCTTTTTTTTAATTGGACAAAAGAGTCCAAAACAAGATTTCACCCCTCTCCAAATATCACTGTGCATACACATATTTCAAGAACCAATGTTGTAACTGAAACATTTTAAAGCATAATTCAAACCCCCAAGTTTTAAATTTCACTTTGTTGAGAAGACTTAACTTTTATCCCAAGTATTTCCTCTTGGAAAAGGAGAAAGCCAAAACAATCAAGGGTAAGGATCTACTGCTTCCTAGTTTTTTCATTCACAACAAAAAAAAAAAAAAAGAAAGCAAAATATGAAGAGAGTCAGGAAGAAAATCTACTCTCAGTTTTGATTTTATTCCAATAGGAAAAAGTCAAATGCTGACATTATAATTTTGTGACATTGATGGAAAGGTGGAAGAAGAATCACCCTAAATGATTTTTTTTCCTTTGTTCCTTGAGCTGCACAGAAATCATACAATGAATGAAAATTATGCTTGGAAATGGCAGCTTAACTTTCATCTACCTCACCGAAGATCATTGCCACCTGTACTCTGCTACCACAGCTACCTGCAGGGCCACCATAAAGCTTCACAAATAGCTTCTCCTTTTCAGGATATTGGAGTTTACCTGGACCTGATCACACATTTATTTCAGTATAGTTGTGGAAACCACATGCCTGCAATGACAGTGGGTTGAATTCATGCCAGATACAACTGCATTTTAGCCAGTGGAATCATGCACTGGGCAAAGAGTGCTCAGTGGACACTCAGTGCTGGAAGTGTTTTCAGACCCCAGGCAGGTCATGCTCTCCCTTTGGTGGATGCCACTTACACAACACTGAAGTCATGTGTGAGCACTGAGAAGCTCCTGTGCTCCAAGACCTCACATTGGGCAACCTTGTCAAGGGCTGACATTAGCATGTTTTGTTATTGGCCTTGGGTGGAACCGACTGGGGCCCAAGTCCTTACCCAGGCAAAAGCCCCAGGAATTTCAGTGCAGTTTTTGCCTAAGGACTGTGGGAGTGATTCAGCCTAATGTGAGAACTAATGTCCTAGAAGCTTTTTCTAGGCAGCATCCTAATTATAGATTCAAGCTCAACATCTGTAGCACAAACCCGTGCTGCATTTTGCAACCTGAGCTTCTCTGTGAAGAACCACACAACAAAAACAAAGCTGACTTATCATTTACAAAGGCCTCTTATTAGGTGTCCTCAAACTCTGGAATTTATGTTAAGAGCAGCTGCTTCAAAAGATGACAAGGTAGGAAATTGCCACTGGGACTATTCTCTAGTGGGCACAGCACACAGCTGGGAGCTGCTGTCACTCCTGTCCAAGCAAACCATGTGTAGGAACCTCTGCACATTAATACATGGATTTTTTTCCCCTAGAACAAACTGGTGGCAGAGTGTACATCAAAAAGCACTTCTTTTGTCCCTCTGTCTCCAGGTGAAAGAGAATAGATCTATCCCAAGTTACTAAACTTGTGAAGTACCTATCAGGTGCCCTTGTGAAATGCCTACAAATTGTTGGCGCTGCAGCTAATCTCTTCTTGGTTACCAGATGATTATTTTCCACATCAGTGGACAATGATAAAAGTAAAGGAGATTGTGCTTTTTTCCTCTTTAAATGAGGTGTTGACAGATAATAAATCATTTTACAAGACTGGCATTGATTTCCTTGTGTTTAAATATGGAAAGCAAAATGCAACCACATTCTATGATGCCTTTCTCAAGCCACCAACTGGTATTGGAGGAATTAAATTGATAACCTTTATCAAGGTTTCATTTTCCAGCCTGTGCCTCTTAGAGCTTTTGTTTAGATGATCTTAAATTCTGTGCAAAAGCCCCCTGTGGTTTTCTCTCTTTTTTAATTGCTTTTTGACAATATCTGTACCTGCCTGTCAAGGGCTGGTTGTCCATATCCTTCCATGTGTGTGTAAAATACATCAGGACAGATTCTGTGGATGAAACTAGAATAATACAGGATAAAATAATTTGCTGTCAACAGACAAGTTCTAGTATGCTCTGCTAAGCAGAAATTAACTTAGAACAGGATCTTTTTGCTCATACAGTTAGAAGACAGGGGTTTTAAGGCAGTAAGGGTCAAGACTGGATGTAAAATAGGTATCTTTTAAATATCCACTCTCCCATTTTCCCGTCTGCATCTTCCATGTTTATTCCCCAGCTGTTAATTTAACTTGCCTATTAAATTCCATTGCAGAAGATGGACCATGCGTATTTTAGGCCACCCTGAAATTTTAGCTTGTAACTCAGTCTTTGAAAATCCTTCCTACCTTAGACATTATCCCAGAACACCATGATATTTTATTTCAGGCTGAAAGTAATAAGCCACTGGCTTGTCAGTACACTAAACACAAGATTTGGAGGCCACTGAACAGGCTGACATATGAAATTAATAAATGTACAAACTAAACAAATGCACAAATTGGTGCTCTTTTATCTTGGTGTCATGATTAGATCTGTACACAAAGCTCTCTCTATCCAACAGCTCCACATCACTAATTTTCCCAAAGGCTTGCACAGAATTTAGTGACAGCTTTCATTCAAGTTAGTGGTGGGTATTTTGTATATAACCTCACTGAAATCAGCACAGTCTCCTTGTGGTGCAAACTGACTGTGCAAAAGGAAGTCAAGTCAGCAGGAATTGGATAGATAAATTCTAAAATGCCTGGACTTTTAGGGACAGGTGGTCATGCTTTTTTTCCCTGTTACATAACAGAGTCAAACTACTATTGGAGGTCTTGGGAATAAAGCCCTGCTTGGGTTGAAATTACTGAGGCTCCTATTTCTAGAGTTCTAAAACTCTTCCCTTCTCCTGTTTAAACTATTGTCTCTCATATTCTCATTTATGACCTGATGTGCAGAAGCACAAAGTGTTTCTATGAAAGACACAGATTTTCCAAAAGCTGTAATGGTCTAAGAGGTACCAATTTCTTCTGAAATTTTGCTTTTTCTGTTGAAAACTTCTTCCTTGTCTCAAAATAATTTTTTTTTCAGGGAAGACTCTCATAAACCTGTGATTAAATGCAGTCTACTTCCTAGTTATGGTGATGTTCAAAAGTAAGAGTGGTTGAAAGAGTGAGACAAAACCTGTAGTCCCCCAAAATATTAGGTTGTCATTGATTCCTTAGAGGCAGTGAACTAAGATGTTAATGAACATTTTCAAAGGTCACTAAGGCACTACAGCAATGCCCTGAAGGTGAAGATTGAACACTATTTCTTTTTAAACTGCTAAATATTTTAATATATATTTTAAAGCCTGCCTGTACGTCTGTACTTTTTGTCTTCAACTGTGCACTATTCTCACTTCAACAGAGGCATAAATCTGCATGTACAGACACACACCTTTCATTATTTAATGTACGGTCTGAAATATTATATGAGTTTGATAGGCAACACATTGATTTGTACTGATTTTTTTTCTGCTGTGTTACATGAAAACTTAATTATCTACAGCCATCAGTTCCATTACAATAGGGCCTTGGAGAATGATTAAACTTTTAATTTTAGTAGAGTAAACTACTTGAAAATTAATTCTTGAATTTACAGTACTATGTTGGATATGACTTAACAAGAAAAATTAATTGTCTTGAATCATGGAATGCCTTTACAAAGCAGTAGGCTTTTTGACTTTTAGGGACTCTGCTGGCATTAATGAGGTCATACTCTCACTGCACACAGTAGCACTGAATAGAACTGAAATAGAAGGAAACAGAGGGAGGACAAAATCTGAGCACTCAGAAACATCAAATTATTTTGTCTGTCCATTCATAGATTATTTGTGACCCCACTGCAGTCTGTGGGAGTTTTTCCAATTAATTTCAATAGGAGGAGGAACTGGGTTGGATTGAGGTTTCCTGATTCTGCCCACAGCAACAGATGCATTCCAGACCACTCAGGAAGGGAAAACAAAAGTGCAAATTCCCAGTAACTGTAGCAACAGGAGGGAGGGTTTTCTTTGCCATGGTGTAATTTTGAATTCAGTAGATGTTCTGTGACATGACGTGTTTCTCCCCTCTGTCAAATTAATGCTTTCTTCCCATGCGGAAGGCACGTCAGGGAAAGAGCACAGAACAAAACCATCAACACAAACAGCCCCCAGAAGCCTTTTCACATTTCCCACCTCACATCTGTCACAATGGCAAATCCATGTTTGCAAACAACATGGAAAAACTGCCTTAAATGTGGTACTTCCTCAAAAGACAGGGAATTAACTCAGCCTGCTCTGTGAATGCCTCTCAATCCCTGTGAGCGACGGGTGGTGATGAGCCCCCTCAGCAAAATGCCAAGACCTCTGCATTGGAGAGAAGAGCTAAAGACTGCACAGGTTGTCCAACTCTGGTTTCATTCGTCTTCCTTTTTCACCCTTTCCTTCACTAAGGTCCTCTCTGTTGTATCCTTGGGCTTGATAACTTCATTAAGGGCTGCAGACATCTAGTAAGGCTTTGGGCAAAGTTTGAGAACCTCAGGAAAGCAGCAGAATACACAAAATATGACTGATGATGCCCTAGGGACTGTCACAGGCAGTCAAACTGAGAGGGGATGCAAGTGAGTTTCTCTTGCCTTCCACCTTGTGTGTGTTTTACAGCAGGCAGTGCCCATGCTGACAAGCAGGCAGCACTCTCTACAAAGTTAGAAGACAGCAAAATCTGCCTCTGTAGCTGCCAAGGACAGAGAAGAGACTGGAAACATATGTTCTCTGTGTTTGGGATGATTCAGTTTAGGTAGACTACCTGGGTGAGAGCCCAGATGGTGTAAACTGCTGAATCTCAGAACTTATATTAGCTGAGTCTCTAGATTAAGAAGTATTTTTTATTTGAACTTCTGAACTATTCTGATACTCTTTATTAAAAAAACCCAAACCAACTCCAAGCCCCCAAGCAACCTCCAAGGGAAAGGCAAAGAAGCAAAAACTGATGTGACATCTTTAGAGCATGGGTGTGCATCGCTGTGGAGAACAACACTCGACACTACTCTTTGTGGAATTTTTCTAAAGCTTTTGGAGAAATTAATCTGACTGATTATTTCAAAAACTCCTTTCTTTATATACATTTTTGACAGACTACAGTGATTGGTGAACGAAAGACAACTTCTTCACTTACATTGGTCAAACCAGAGGGACATCAAAAGAAATCTTTCCACAGAAAGAATTCCAAACATGAATATTGTTACAAAAACAATCCTGATGTTTATGTGCTTTTGCTGGGAAGGAGTTTCAGCAAGCAAAAACATCAGGAAAAACGGAGCTTTAGAAGCTCAGATTACAGGTGTGAATCACTGTCAGAAGTCAGGCAGGAGCAGATGTCCTCTGAGCACCAGTACAACACCACTGATGCAAAGGCCACACCTGAAGTTTATTGAGCTAACACAGCAGCTTAAGGAGGTCTGAGCTGCCCTGTGTGCTTCAGTGATCTGTCCTTTGAAATTCTCAGGCTGTTACTTTGAAAGTGAACATTAATTAATCACTGAACAGTGTGCTTGAAAGGGCAGTCTCAGTCTGCCATGGAGTTCAGGATGCTGGACTAGAAACAGAAAGTGATGAGCTCTGAAGAGCACTTGAACAAAAGACACTGAGGATGCATAGGAGGCAACACAAGGAAACAAGGAAGACATTGGAGTCTTGGTGATGTAAACTTGGCCTGGGAGAAGGTGGGATTCAAATGTCTTGGGAACAGTCAAGTCAAAGAGATTCATGAGGGAATTTACAACTGTGCCATCTGTCCTTTACTTATTTTGTAGATGGCTTTTGGAAGTGATATCATACCATCTTTCCCCTTCAATTTAACCCTGCTGGTGATTGACTGCTGGCACAAATGCCAAAACATTCAAGCCAGGAGATAACTCACCAAAAATAAACTTCACCCTAAACAAAATGCCCTGCCCTGTCACTTACTCACAGTACCTTTTCTGTGGTATTATCTTAAGCTGAAACCACTATTTCTCAGTTTTTTCTGACTCAGATGTGAGAGGACTAATTTTGATAAACCATGTCTTACAATACTCACTTTATCAAATTAACCAGGAAGATCTGAAAGCAAGCTGGAGATGCATTACCTTTCAGTTCTTAATATTACCACCCATAAAAGGAACTTTTTAGCTCAAATATGGATTGACCACACTCAATAGTACATGCAGTGAATCCTCATCTGATTTACTCATGTATTGTATGCCACAGAGCAGCAAATTTTGGCCACGATTAATAAATTCATTTCTGAATGGTCACTGAGGTTAAATTGTGAAAGTAATCTATATGAGCTATGAAAACACCAGCATAAAAATCAAAATAACCTGATTTGGGAAAAGTCCAAGCAAGTCACCACAATGATTTCTTCAAGTCCAGATACCTAAGTATTGTAGGTATAACCTGATACTAATGACCCATTTTTTTTCCTAAAGAACTTCATTGTTTTGGCAGCAATAGTGGTTACTAATATCCTAAAGGTCATAAAAATCTATTAAAAATCTTGCTGAAGAAAGAAAGGCACAACTTTCACATATTCCAGTAACATCTTCCTGTTACTGGAATATGTGATGGGTTCATCCTGTAGATTTTGATTGTTTGTTAAGAAGGGTGATATCTAGGGACATGTTTCATGTCTTCTCTTCCAGAAACAAACTGAGAAAATGCACATTCCCATGATGAAAGCCAAGAGTAGAGCCACCATCCACTGGTTGTGTAAAAGTTCCCAGTCTGCCATTTCCCAAGTGCACAGCCAGCAATGATAACTGTAAGTGGTTGTGAAGTGTTACACAGCCCGTGTTGGTAAAAGAGAAGGTGGCAGAAGATTCAATATAGGTAATGAAATGTTGGGAAGAACTGTTTTCTTCAAGCCCCTCCTTCTTGAAGATTTCTAACAGGAGATTGTTGGTGAATTTTCACTTTTTACAAACAGCTTGTCAACTCCAAAAAGAAGAGTAAGAAATAACACTCTTATACAAGAAGTGTCTGAGAGCTTTACCCAGCCTGGCAAAAGCAAACACAAATCCACTGATTTCAATGGAGATGATCCACTCAAGGCACCCACGAGCTGATTTGGCCCTCCTCCTGTACAGTAGCACTGCTTTCCCTAGGACACCTTTGCTTACAAAGGAACCAACCATGTGCAAAGAGCCTGCCACACTGAGCTACAGTTAAATAAATGAATAGAAGGCAAAATTGATTTTAAAACTTTTCTCAGTAGTGGACTTTACCAGGACATATTGACCTTTAATCTGTTTAATATCAGGACCTAATGCCATATCACAGACTAAACACTGATCTGCAGGATATCAATTATTGTATGTGTATTTTTGCTTTCCATGGTTTCCTACAAGCATTACATTGGAATCATGTATAAGCATAATGCATGTCTCAGGAAGAACTTGTTCTTCCTTAGAAGCCACCTCAGGACTACATCACATGGGCACAGGATTTATTGCTAAAAGCGTGGAGAGAGACAGAGAAGGAGAGAGAGAAAAAGAAAAAGAAAGTGAGAGAAGAAAGTTGCTTACTGTTTCGAGGCTTCTCCTCATCCATGCCTTCATCTTCATTTTCTGGATCAATATCTTCTGCTTGAGTTATCCAGTCTAAGTATCCCTTCAGATCCTCCTCTAGCTGTTGCTTTTCCCGTAGCTTCTGGAAGTCACCTCGAGCCTTAGCCTTTTCTCTTTCTTTGGAAAACTCCCTAGCAAGAGGGAGGGAAGAGGAGGACATGGGTGGAAAGAAGGAAGAGATGGAAGAAAAACAATGGGTTAGATTGATTTCCACACCCAGCTGTCTCTATTCTCTCCAGACAAAAACATGTATGGAGCATCCTTGCTGCACACACACATGTAAAACAGCTGGAGTGTCCACATTTCTATCAGTACTTAGGAAAAGACTGATACCTTTTCTGAAACTTTCCTCCCAGATTTTGATTGACAATTCAAATAAAACACGTGTAACATTTATGTACAATCATATGGACAATACCAGACATTTTCTAACATTCTGTAAACACTTGATATTCTCCAACAGTTATCTACAAATGTCTGTATGAATAATGGTTAATGATGAACTGTTTGACAATAATCTGACATCTGGAGAGTGAGATGGTGGCTCTAATTTCTATTCAGGTTTCAATCTGTGTTGAAGATTTTATATGTAATCACAACTAAGTTGGGCTAGTTTAAGGGTAATTAATGGTACTCACAATCCTGTACACATTTAATTATGGACCATTTCACCCACAGGACTGGAAAATATAGTTAAAAACTCAGACTTCAAAGTTTAACTAAAGACTTTCAGCATTCAAGGCTGTTATCTGACATGAAATACATTTTTCAAATCTCACATTGGGTGGAAAAATACGATAAATTACAGACAAAACCATTAGATTCTGCCTGTAAGTGAACAGAGTAAAATATTTGATAATAGTTTTATGAAAGAACACTGTTGGGAATATAGACTTAAAACAGGGCATAAGAACAAGAATTTCCCATTGTTTAGTTATGACCCTGGGTTCTTAGCTTTGCCTTCTTTTTGGCTGCAGTGCTGTTTCTTCTCCTCTTTTAGGAACACCTATACAGTGATAATTTTTTTGAAGAAATGCTGACCTCCCTTATTTAGAGATTCATGTAGTTCTAAACCAGGTTTTAATGCTTGTATTTTAAAAAGTAAGCTTAATGATTGTGAAAATTGCTGGACCAAGAGTAGCTGAGCATTAAGCCTTGTATCTGCTGAAGCAGATCACTACACAAGACCCACACAGCAGATAATAGAGGCCACTCTTTCTAGACAAGAGAGGCAAAGCCATCCTCCCCAGTGGATCCTTTATTCCATCCATTACTGCTGCTGAAGACTGTCAGCAATGAATGGATTTAATGAAATGCTACTCCACTTGGCATTTGTCTTAGGTTTGCTCCTGCAAAAATGAATAGGGGATCTACCACTGATTTTGGTGGCATAATATTAGGATAATGAAAATCCTAGCCAAAATGTCAATTTTGTGAGTGCCATGTGGCTGAGATTGAAGTAGGTTTCTTACAGTGATGGTGAGGTGCTTTCCCCCTGTCTAGTCCAAAACCTGCTGAAAGACTCTCATGGACTTCACAGGTTTTGGATCAGGTTTTCAGAATTATGAGCTGTGCATGAAACCAGCACAGCAGCAAGATCAAAACAGGATGAGCCCTTAATTTCTAGCTAAAATACGTGACAATGTATGCCAGTGTCATCTGCACCCCTGCCTCACTGCCGAGGGTTCAGGTCCTCCCAAGTGAGTGTGATAATGAAGATGGAAGCAAGGAAGAGAACCACAGGCTTTTCTGGCCTGAAGTTAGGTCACAAGAAAGCTCTGGGTCCAAACTCAGCCTCAAGGCATGGAAAAATGAAAAATGAAATTTTCTTATACTGGGAGTGATATTTTACTATTTACAATGCAAAAGAAAAAATTAACCCCAACAATAATAATAAAAACTGTACAAAGATTGTCAGGAAAAAATCCATCAATGGTGGTTATATTTTCTGCTTCAGTAACACCTTTCCCCTGGGTCTGCTACAGCACCATATCCAAATTAATGAATTAACTCTAAAAAAATAATCACTGAATGAGTCTTATTCAGCCTGTTTGTTAAATCAAATTCCAATATTTCAATTTTTAGCTTGTAAAGTTTTATTTTAGAATCTAAAACAAATGGGTCCAATTTTGAAATGGGCTGAACCTAGACTTTTCTAGCACAATGCAAAAAACTGTGATTGCCTCTTGTAAATGACCTGCAATTCCATGTCTCTTCCCTTTGTACAGCACATGATACTCCACACCTCAGATGACTCTCCAAAGAAGACAACTGCTTTAAATTGTCTTAATTTCTATGCTCTACTAACATTAAACCATTGCAAACAGGTGGCTCAGGAATTTGCTGCTGCAATTCCAACCACCTGCCACGTGGAATGGCAGCCTGGACTTGGGCAAATGTAGTTCACATCCTACCACCCATGGTCATTCCCACCCCATGGGAAGGGAGCGGGTGGCCTGGACTCAGGCTGTATTGCAGGCAGGTGCACACATTACTGCTGCCTGCAGCACAGCTGCCAATGCATGGTCACTGTTTGCAGCTCCAGCAGGCAGGCCAAGGACCAAAAAAGCTTTTGGTGGAAGTGCCATGTTGAGTCTAGAGATTGTCTTCTCAGAAAAGGCTGCACTATCATGGCAGGGGAAGGTCAACAAAGGCTTGCAGAACTAGCAAGCAATCTGCCTCTTTTCAGTGAACCCAAAATATCAGTATAAGAGTGGTAGAATCTGATTGTTTTTACCACAATTCAGTTTGTTCCACTTTGGTTTACATCTCCATGAAAGTTATAGATATGTCTGCCAATGGGAATAGCAAAGAGCAGAGTATTCTGGAGAGATGGCTAAGAGCAGAGTATTCTGGAGAGATGTTTTCTCTGTGTGAGGTTAGAGTGGGTCAAGATCATAAATACCCAGCTCTGCATCATGTGCTGTTTCAGAAGAAAATTCCTCTTTCCCATCCCAGTGGTAGAATTTAGGTTATTCTTGTTGACATGATTTCTGACATTTAGAAGTGAGATGGAAATTGAGCAAAACAGCAGAATTCTAACCGTTCAAAACTCTTGCTTACTACTCAAAGTAGAGCACAAGGCTCCAAACCTCATCCACCCTGAGAAGTACACCAAGGAATGGGAAGGGTTGGAAGAGGGGACAGAAGACTAGGAAAAACACCTGAAAGGTCACAGAAACTGCTCAAGGAGGAGCTGCAACCATAGCCAGCCTCCTGTTCACTCTGACCTCTCTCTTGGCACCAAAAGCATCAAAAGCAGCCAACTGAGGATCCTCTGAAAGCAGAGGAAATGTCTCTTCTCCTGCCCTCCATTTGCCTTGGCCAACTGCTCGTTTGGCCTGTGTCCTGGGATTTGGATCAAAATATAAAGGAAATGTGACTCCATATTCTTAGGTGTACATGTCGGAGGGCTGAACCTGCACTGTGTTTCTTTTCCTCATTAATTAACTCAAACAGATAATACAGATGTGAACATCTCTGATCTCAAGCAACTTCTGATCACTGCCAGAGCAATGATGTGGAATTGTTTTGCCTGGGCTTGGGGAGGACTGTGTGATCTGCTGACTGGATATTCCTTTGGAGTACATAAATTTTATATTGGGCTCAGCCAAGTCAGGAAGTGATTCTACCTCCACATAGAAATACTCTAACATGCTATTTAGCCTAGTATGTGATTAGTAAATTCACCAGGACCATGAATGGATGACATACCTGAGGAAAAACAAATTACAAAAGAGCTCTTTCAGCAGGGCAGAATTCAGCATTTAATTTTGCAGGTGCAATCAAGGTGTCTTTGTGAGTACAATTAATTACACTTATGTATTCAGAAGTGATTAAACCCCCCCAAGCTAATCTGTCATTTGTGAAGTCTACCTACACAACATGCCTGCTGAAGCTCCTGAAATAGATAAATGGGAAAAAAATCAGAGATGCCCAGAATGGATATTCAAAGATAACCAGGAATGCTGCTTTGTATCTGGAACAGACAGGTGCACCATTAACATAGATCAGACTAATAGCAAGTCTCCAAGAAAAAACAGCTGAATCTGCAAAGTGAAGACACTTTGAAACTCAGCAGAATTTAGAACTGCTTTAGAAAGTTAATTGTTTAAGAACTGCTTATTTAGACCAAAGAAAATTTGGAACATTTCTCCCATAATTTCTGTGGTTTTTCATGGATGAAAATTCTTAAGTTTTTTTTTTTACTTTTCTCCAGTTGGGGACATTTTTGCAGAAAGAGTGCAGCTGTTTCATAACACTGTGAAGACAGCCAGAAAGAGCACTCACAGCTTAAACAAGGTGAACTTCATCTTTTATTTCAGTTTCAATCCCCTCTACATGCTGTTTCCATCTCCTACCACGAACTGTGGTGGTCTAGCTGCAGTATGGCAGGAGGGGGAAGATTTAGGTCTCAAAACATTTTCTTGAGTTGAAAATGAAAAAGAGAGAGCATTAAGTTGTTAATTATGCACAGGCACAAATCCAAGTGCAGGTAAATTGAATCAGCAGTGCTTCAATACTATGCACTCCTCATGGCTGGGCTCACAGGCACTTTTTTTCCAATCAGATATGACATAATCTTTAAGAACATTTCTATATGGTCCTTGAGTGCAGCTCGGATAGAACAGATCCCTTTCCCTGTCAGCTCATCACCCCCACTAGTGCTGGCATCTTTACCTGCTGGGCAGAGGATCCACCTGGGGGAATGAGGAATGTGTGTTTTAAACCTGTACCAGAGCATCACTCTCCAGATATGCAAACACAGACTATTGCCCAACACTTCATTACCGCGGATTTTCTCCACACTTCCCTTACTGTGTGGAAGCCCTTCTTTTTGCAGCAGCTGTCACAGTGGCTTGTCTCCTTCAATGGAGTCATGAAGATAGAAATAACACCTCCTGCACAACTTCTATTACCTGTCTCTTTGCCAGAGGGCCAAAGGTGGATCTTTTTCTCTGGTCCCACTGCTGCCCTTCTTATCTGGTTGGCCCAAGTACTGAGGGCATAATTTCTCTGAGGCCACTCTCCTGCTCGTTTTCCCTCTCTTTTGATCAAAAGACAAGGGACTTCAGGGCTGCCTACTCAGGCAACAGGTACAGGCCCTAATCAAATTCATTTAGAGCTCATCAAAGAGGCAGGATGGTAGAAACAAAAAGAGGATGCATAAAAGTCCTCATACCATATTTATCCATGTACACAGAATGTCTGTAGCCCCCAGTCATGCCCAAATATGGAACTAGAAGCCTAATCCTAGAAGATTATTTTTTTTTTTAAATCTTGCAAAGAATGTTTGCTGGCTTGATTCCTTTAATTATGTGGCTCCCCAGGGACAGTAAAGTTTTTAACTACTGGGGACAATATCCATTGTTTTTAATCAAAGCTACTAAAATGATGCTTTGCAGTGAGGGTTATACTGCAGACCTAAAATGTCTGTCTTAAAAATGCTTAAACACTAAAAGAACTTCTCCTGCTTCGTTGTTCATCTTTGGTTAAAGTCAGAGGAAAATGATTTTTTCTCCCTGCATCATGCCAGGTTTGTAACCTGCACAATAGAGAAGATGGGCTTACTGAAGAAGAAACATGCCCAAGACTCTCTCCAGGGAAAATAGTCTCCTGGTCGGCTGTGCTTTAGATATACTAAACAATGTGAAAATTTATCCTTTGAGAAGACATAATTTGGCAGAAATCTCATCCTACAGATGTGAAGGGATTTGCCTCATGCTCTCATTCCTCCTTCAGTCCTACTGACTCTTCTAGAAATTTTACTATAATCCTATCCTGTGGTGTGTGGATGGTTTTGCCCACAGAGAGCATAGTGCTGTCATCTTCCCACAGAGTACAGGTAAAGGAATGTGTACAGCAAAAAAAAAAATTGTCTCATATTCCTTTGATTTAGTCAAAAGCCTCTTTCTGTGATACTAGGAATGCTGTATTTTGCTATTGGCACAGCAATAGTCTAGGCCTTCTCTTAAGGTTCTTGAGCTCAACCTGCCACTGACCATTGTTTTGGTAACCAGAGAGTAGGAATAGAAATACAGATTTTTAAAAATAAACAATAATAAAACATTTTCCTGGTACTGCTTACCCGCTAAGTACACCGAGAACCAAGTTAAGTACAAAAAATGACCCTATGATGATTAGTGTAACAAAATAGATCCAGGGCCAGTCCCTTCCTATGGCATCATTGACCTGGAAGAGTGGAATGATAATTAGTGAGACAAGCTCAGATTCTGAGCACTGCAAGGCTCCAGCCAAAGAGATCCCAAGTCACCAGCAGTAAGATTCTTCAATAGCCAGTTTTCTGGAAATTTATGACAGGTTGACATAAATAATTTTGAAGGCCCTGAGGTTGAATTTCTCTGTCAGGGGATAACACCGCTTTTGTTACCTGTATTTTTGCAATATTTGAACATTTTGTCAAAGTATTTCAGAGCTGATGTGAAGCTTCCTTGGATTCGGATTTTTAATCCCTCTGAAAGTATCCTGGTGACAGGGAAGAACCCTTATTATGGAGTCTTGCCCTGTAGCATTGGAAAAAGGACACCAAAACTGTCAGCTTACCCGCTCAACACACCAAGAACCAGATTTAGAACGAAAAAGGATCCAAAGATGACCAGACTGACAAAATACACCCATGGTAACTCATAGCCCATAGCGTCCTGCATCTGGAAAGACGAAGGAAAGTTAGAAGACAGAGAGAGAAAGCAGAAATGATTAGGCAAAGGAACAGATGGAAAGGTTTGTAAACAGAGCCTGTGGTTGGTTTACACATAATCATACCAAGTGTTTCTCTGTGTTCTCTCTGATGTGACCACTCCTTTGATTGTTTTTTTCATCTCACAGTCAGTGACTAATACAGCCTAAGATATAACAATGTGCCCCTGCTGGCACTTCCTTGGATGCTCAAAATTGTGGACTTACTTTTTGGAATTTACTTACAACACCACAAAGGGTCCACCCCATGATTCTAAACTTGGCTGTTCACACATGTGCTCTGCTGCCAGGGAATATATTGCTAGTTTTTGGTAGGCATTGCCAGGTGTGTTGTCAGATCACATTTACTTCCCACTTGTAGCACAGGTACCTCAGAGAGGAGCAGGTGGGAACCGGGGACAAATACTAATCTTTCCCTGGCAGTGCCCTGGGAATCTTCACGGTTTATCACAGTGAGGGCAGTAGCTTTGTTCTTTTGAGGAAGGTCTTTTCAAGGCCCACCGTGTTCTGACCTGGTCAAGTGTTTTCTAAAGCTTCCTCACAAACTTCCTCCTCTCTTGATTCACAATTCCTACACAACAGAATACTAAGAGAATCTGAGACTGTAAACTGAAAGATATGGATTTTACACTACTACAAGCACCTGCACAAGAAGCAGGCAGACCTATCTTAGCACTAGAATCTGTATCATATGAGGACCAGTTCTTGCCCCTAATAAAGTCTCATATATATTCTAAAAGCATCTAGTACATAAATGCCATTTCATCTTGAAGTATCCTTTCAAGATCAAAACTTTGGAAAGTTGCTGGATACCTTGACAGCATTTCACTTTCATAATGGTATCAAAAATACCAGAGTCCCTTCTTTACTCCTCATAAACACTTATCTTTGGATCCAGACGTAGCATCATTAAAGAAACAGATGGTGATTAACATTTTCTGGAGCACTAAATTGATTTATGAACATAAATTGCAGACTTTAAAGTACCTAAATGCATAAAGCAATGTACATTCCTTTGTTTTCCACTCTTTCAAAAATTTCGTCTTCTCTTTCCAGGAAAATGCTCTTTCCTTTGCAACCTAAACATTTGCTGGAATCACAGAAGGAATATCCTTCCATACACAGGCAATGAGTATGTTTCCCCACTTAGGGGAGGTAATTTCACTCAAGATTCATAACAACTCAGGAAAGAAATTTCAGACCTTCAGTAAGACAAGGCAGGAGAGTAACATTAATATAATCAGTTCTTTGTGGATGGAAGTCCATTACCCATTTTTCTTCCAAAGTAGAGTCACTAAAGTTCTTGTCTGGCAATAGTCCACAGTCAATGGACCAATCCAGAACTCCATCTCAGGGCTCCTTCAGCTGTGACTGAACTGAAGTAGACTCATTAAAAAATAAGCTTAAAATCTACCTCTGTGTAAACAGTTCATCAGCTCCTTCCTCACAGGATAAGTACATTTGGTGGGCAGAAGATTATCTGAGCTGCTATCATTCCCTAAGCACAATAAACTTCTTCCCTTTTTATAGTTCTGCAGAATTTTTCAGTTAGTTTATAAATCATACTAATTATTCTTTATGCTTGCAAGCCAGATTTCATCCCATGTGACCAAAAATGTAGCACCCCTGGCATCTACTGCATATCAGGGCTTTAATGAGAACGAAGCATCATCAAGTATAAAGATGGAAGCAAAAATTCACCTGAGATCCCAGCTGGGAAACCAGGAAGGCAAAATGTAAATGCCCAAGTAGGAATTAAGTAAAGAAATGAGATTTAACACCCTCTCTCTCCTACAAAGAACACCAATATCTTTATAAAGCAACCTGCACAAACAATGAGTACAGATGACTTTGAAAAACTACCGTAAGAATTTACCACTATGGGCACAATGATGAATTGACATCCCTCCAATTATGATAGATGGTGATAAAAAAGCCTCAGCTGCATGATATTAATCTATCATCAGTTTGGGATGTTTTTGTCAGTTGGGCAAGTGAGCTGGAAAAGTAGAACTTCTCAAAGCTGTGGTACCAGAGAATCGGAAAGACCAAAGACCAGGTGCCAGGCACAGAGGTCAAGTGCTTGTCAGGAGAAGGACAAACATCTCCCGGCATGAAGAAATTTCCAGAAGCCAAGAAGCTTCCAGCATGTCCTGGTAAAGTATATAACTAGAATATAATGTAGTCTGTTATTCCCAACGCCTGCACAATTGCATAACAATTGTACCAGCTAGCATCAGCACAAATTAGTCCTGTAAAACAGACCCATGTTCTGGTACAGCAGAGCATTTGGGACTTCTCAGACTGAAAATTTCAGGGGTCAGCTTTTCATCTCCTTTTTATTGCACAGTTATATACATAACAGAGGAGCTGAGGGGCAGAGACAGCAAGAGCTTCTCAAGCAGAGAGAAACTGTCAGTGTTTGCCAGACAGATGAGTCTGTCTCTGTTGCTGGACTTCCCTATGTTTGGTGCTCTCATGTAATTTTTTCTTTAATAGCAGGTGAGATTATTTCATTATTATGAGATGAGATTATTCCCGTGGGACTGACCCAGAGGTGACAGGAATGTATGTTATATGATCATATAATATTAAGTGTTCTGTTAAATTATGTTAAAACCTCCCTGCAATAAGGAAACAGTACACTGTGAGCTTACTGCTTGCTCCTGAAAACAACTGCAAGAGAAATGCAGAGATACAGGTTGTTTGGTGAAAGCTGGGGAAAAAGGAATAGGAGTAGACTTACTCAAAACTGTAACGGCAAGGCCAGGATGTTGCCATTTGCACCCTCCTGAGTGCAGAAAATGAAGTCTGCAAAATTTATTTTGTACTCTTCCTCCCAGTGAACTGGAACTGGCTCAGTTATAGGTTACCTCTCTAGGATGAACAATTCCTAGTACTTAGTTTCCTGGTGCCTGAGTGCAACACTGCTCCCCAGTGCTTACTACCAACCCTAGGAATCCCAACAGAAAAGGTAGCTCAACTTCTAAATTCACGGTTCTGAACAAAGACTATCCTATCAACCAGTGTAGGTCCAAATTATAACTTCCAGTACAGGTGACTGCAACCCGATGCCAGCTTAAGCATGTGTGGAACGATTGTTACATCAGCTGGAAGCACAGGATCAGTGGGAATCTGCAGATTGTCATTTATGGAAATAATTCTGCTCTCTGAGTCAAACTGCCCGACCTTTCACAGCTCACATCTCAACACTTACATGTCACTATTCTCAACAGTGAGGAAGCTGGCACATTTCAGAGGATTCATGCATCATCTCCCAGAGATCTTGAAGATAAGGATTCCTTCTCATTATTATTTCCTACATACCCTCTCTGACACTGTGGGGACATCATTTGGCTCATTATGCTTCAGCTCTCCAATCTGCAAAGTGGGATTCTATCTTGCCTCGCTGGGTACTGTCAAAGAAACCACTCAGTTTCATGACAAAAAGAGGTCATTTCAGCATATATGAGGTCTGTTGGAAGAGCTCTATCTTTGCCAAGCATCCTTAATTGCTATTATGCCTATAGCATTTCAGCAAAGGCTTTTCTCTCAATGGTGCGGGTAATCACCTAGAAATAACACCAGGGTTTTTAATTCCATATTCAGCTGGTCTCAATTACTATCAGCGGTTTCAGTAGGGGCCAAGGAATGAAAGTCTTTCTTAAAAGACCTTAGTGCCTTTGTCTTCTGGTTCTTCAGAAGACACAGGTGAAGCCACGTTGGCCAGGCCACAGGAGACATTCATATATTAGTTGTTCGGTAATTTTTTTTCTTTCCCAGGGATAATAGCCTGGCACATTTGCAAATGTCTCATTCCTTACACAGGCACCACAGTTCAAAGACAATGTTAGAGGCATATAACCTGTCACCATAGTGGTTGAGCATCACCAAGCACGAGCTTTCAGTCACTTCCTGGGAGGGGTAGGCACAATTCACTAAATTCTGCCATGAATTTACAATTCACACGCTCACACCCTGACACTTTGTGGTAAATGCCTTTCAAAACCAAACCATCGTCACAGGAAAAGTTTAATCCATCAGAAAAGGGCAGCTGGAAATCAGTCACTGGAAAACAGCAAGCTGAATAAAAAAATTAATTGTGCCTTGTTCAATGCACAGTGCTGGAGAGCTGCAGTTTAATGCAAAGTAAGTTAGGGCACCTGGGCTAGGCTTCTCTTCCTCAAATAAATTGTTAGTTCATTTCTAATGACTATAGAATGTTGAGACGACATTTTTTAAAATGATATGGAGTGTCTGTATACATCCGTCCAGTGAGGAAGCAAAACTTTGAAAGATCTGCCTTTCCTCGTGCTAGATATATTACATCAGCAGAAACAGATGAAGAACAAAAATATTCATCCCAAATGAGAAAAATTCTATTGCTGGCAGCTCCTAAGAACATCCAGCTAACAACACCTGGAGACAGCAGGATTTTTGAGGCTGCTCTGAAAACAAAACCCATATTTTGCTCAACAAAACAATATCTTCTGGTTAACTTCTCAACTGCAGACCAGCTTTGGGGTTAAGAACTCTTGGCTCTGCAGTACTTTGAGTCTTTACCTTGAGAGCTCTTGGTAGTTATCAGAGGATGTGTGATGAGGTTTGATTTCTTTCTCTCAGCTTCTACTTGGAGATCTGAGGCATCTGGGAATTATCTCATTTGGTCATGCTCTTAACTTGTAGGTGGGTAATAGGATTGTGACTATTGAGACTGTGACACAATAAATCAACCCCTAAATAAGCAGAAATTCAGTGTTGTTAGCTCTGGTAATGGATCCTGTACATTATGTTTTTATCTGATCTCTAAACTGCACCCTGCTAATGTTATACTGGGCTTTTTTATTTAATACTTACAATAATTATATTAACTACACAATTTAAAATGTATTGTAAACCTCACTGCTTTCAACAAGGAAATAGCTTATTATTATTCACAATTTCTAACTTTACAAAACTGTAAATGTTTAAAAGAAGCCACAGAAAAATATCAAGGAGGTGATACAGAACTAAAGGCTGGGTTACAAGGGACACAGTACTAAAATTGACTTTCTCTCTGTGATAGGCTCTACAAGAACTTTTTGCAACCTATGGGGAAAATGATGAGATGGTTTCTTTAGCACTGAAATTCTGCATCTCCTGAATCTGCTGGTTTGTTTGGAGCCTGAATGGTGTGAGGTTGCTGCCTATCATGTCAATAAAGACATGAAAAAAAGCATTCTTTTACCTGGTAAATTACTATGGCTCTCCACATACACTTCAAGTAAGTTTATAGACACTGCATATATTCATCTGACTTCACCAATCAGAAAAGGAGCAAGGAAAGGATCATATTTCCTGTTACCCAGCACATATCCTAAAAAGTGGATTTAATGCATTATTACACTAAGGATGCAGAATCCACCTTGCAGATCTTTCATTATTTAGAATCTAATTAATTGTCTTTGCTTGGTTGGTTTTTTAGTCCAGCAATCATGTACGTGCATAATTTAAGGCACATAAATGAGTAATTCCACTGAGGGCAATGGTCAGTATTATTGTTACCAGTGGAAATGAGTTGGTATGCACAAGTGCTTTGCTTGAATGGGCTGGGGCACAGGACTGGGAGGAATGTATGATTAGGAGTTTATCTTCAGAAATTCCTTGGGAAAAAATTGATATACATAGTTACTAAAAGATGACAAAAACATTTAAGCATTTCCATCCATAAATTCTAGTGCATCATGAAAAGTATTATCATCCTGTTGACATGGAATAGCCTTTCAGATGTTCTCAGTATTTTGGACAGGTGAAAAGGAATGGGAAATTAAGGTCTCAGAGCTGACTCAAGAGAGAGAGATGGGGGGAAAAAACCTAAAACCCCTCTAAATTTGTAATAAGCAAAAACCATAAAAACTAAAATAAACTAGACTTATTTTTATGAACTTAGGAGCAATGGCTTAAAATACAGGCAAAGGCCTCCAGATGTCTTTGCTCTTAGTCTGGGTAGAATTTCTTGCCAAGCATCAACACCCTAAATAGTCTTAAAGGGACTCTAAGCCACAGCTGCTCCTTAAAACTATTCCTAAACAGTCCACATTTAGTAGCTGGTACTATCAGATGGATGCAAAGGTGACACCAGAGAGTTCAGCCCAGCTTCAGTTTGACAGATGACAGTCAAAGGAACAAGCAGCACTTGATCAGCTGGCCCTGTTTTGACAATCACATTTCTTTTATTTTGAAGTACCAAAGGAAAAAGGAAATTTTAAGCAGAGTTGTCTTCTCTGAGCTCTTAAGAATCTGCTTACTGTGTTACCTCAACTGTGGAATGTTACAAATTCTGAATGTGTATTGTCTAGGTACATATAAAGACCTATAACGTTTTTCATTGTCTTCATGAGAAAGGCAAGACAGACGTGAGTGAAGACAAGGGCACAGGGATTGTGAACCAGGGCAGAGAATGCTCCAGACAGGTTATTCTTCTATACAGCCACTGTAGGATAAAAATGTGAATAATGTGGGCAAGATTCATCATACATTGGCAGTAGGAAAAATAAGAGGCCTCGCATGTGTAGCTTGGTTCCCCAATTATTCTGTATACTCTGTAGTGATGGAAAGAGCAAATTAAAATTCTACTCTGAGGCAAGAACACTGGCAATTTGTACTGAGCTCTCTGCAGGAGCTAAATGGAGCCATTAACTGAGAAAGGACTGCCTTGATGAGGACAACAGAAACATCAAGATTAATTTGCAACAGAGAACCCTTGAGAAAGAATCAAAGAAACTGCAGCAATGGAAGATGAGTCCAGAAGAGAGAAGGGGAAGGTGGCAGGCAGATCTGAGAACGTGGAGCCTACAGAGGTTGCTTCTTCACCTCTCCTAACAAAGACTGAAGATCTTCAAAGACCAAAGATGTTGAATCTGCTATAAAGTACACCTGCCCTGATCCAGGTGAACCATAACTTGTGGTTTATTATTTTAAAGGTTTTGGTATAGCTATAGCTATAGTTCATTTATACACTGCCTGATCTCCCTGACAAGAGGGGACAGTCTCCAGAAGTGAGCAAGCTTCCCCACACAGAGGGGGAGGCTTGGTCACAATGTACAGAAGATAAATGGAAGCAGTGCTGGGGCTCAATTGCCAGAGCCACGAGAAAACACCCTCCTGCAGGAGTTGCACCTTGGCTGGCTCGAGCTTCCTGGGGATGCTGTGCAAAAGCAGGGGTCCTGCAGTAGGGCCCTACCAGGCTGCTACCTGCTCAGGAGCTGATACCAGCTCTGCCTTAGAACCAGGTCGCTGCTTGATGGCAAAGTGAAAACAGGTAAAACAGCTCGTATGAGCTTCTCTACAGTTATACAGGAATGCCATTTTGCTGTTATATGGAGCAAACTGTATCTGCTTTAGTTGCATACAGTTTAGGGGAAGTGCATTGCTACCAGTAGAATTTGCCATACTTATTTTTTATAGCAGCACACTTTCATCATCCATTAAACACAGGCCCCTTTTCAAGGATATGCACATTTTATCAGCTGGGAAAAACTGTATAAACTCAGAGTAACATAGAAAAAGACAAAACTTTCAACTGTCTAGTGCCAGATGACTGATACTGACTGTTATGTTGTCACTGAGTCCTTCCACTGTGTTTTTTAGCTCTCAGTATATAAACACTGAACTCCACAACATTATTTTGCTCGTTAGTAAAGTTCCACATTCACATTTCATCTGTTTTCAGCTTGGATGCACATTGTTTTTTACAGTCTGATGTTCTTTACCAGACCAAGCCATTATGGAAAATACAAGGTCTCTGACTGAGGGTAAGGAAGAGAATTACAGCTTAAATTCAAATACCAGCAGGTCAAAATGTCTGTGTCACACAATGCTTGAGCTGAGCTGTTTTCCACTGCAAGTAATTTCTGTTGAAAATGCTTCCTGATGCTGTACTCCTCAGGCACAGCAGTTTGTGCTTGCTGGAGAGGAATCATAGAACCATTAAGCCTGGAAAAGGCCTCTACAGATCAAGTCCAACCACCAACCTAGAATCAACACCCTGTTCAGCACTAGAGGGGAAATACTGAATGTGTTTAGCAGTGTCCTAGTTAAATCTGTGGTTTCAAGTGGCCTTCACACAAGTTTGCTGCACAACTTCAACAGATGGCAAAGGCCATTTAACTTCACACTTTTCAAAATAGAGGAAAAAACCGTTCAGGTCTCCCTTCACTTAAAAAAATCCCAGCAGTGTTACTTGTTTTTGTTTTCACAAGGTTGCAACTTTTATTAGCACTAGTAGTGTTCCAAAGGGACATGAATCATTATGGCGAATCAGATAGCTGAAGAGTGGATTTGCTGACGAAATCTCAGCATATTAAATTTTGTTAGTACAACTACCCCTGGGAAATTCCTCTAGTCAGCTAGGGGAGGGGAAACAAATAATCAGGAAGCTACCATTTATATGTCCTCCCATCCCACCTGGAATTTTGTGCTTTCTTGAGGAACTTCTCTGTTTTTCTGTGAAAACTGGAGGGTGCTACATATCTCTGTAGCATGTTTGGCAATACAGGGATTCTGAACTCCCACTAAAAACATCAGTTACACAGCAAGAAATCCTTACATCAAAGGAAAATTCTAAGCGCCAATAAAACTCACTTTCACTCACTTTCTCTAGGCTTAATATGTAGAAAAGAAAAAAAAAAATTAAACGTAGCTCAATTCAGTTTAACATGGAACATGTTAACCAAAAGTGAAATATTGAAATTCAATTACTGCCAAGTGATAAAGCAACTCACATTCTAGAGCATGCTGAAATTTCTGCACTCTGAGGATGTGAAAAATTCCCCTGAAACTGTTCCCTCAGAAGTCAGTTGTTTTTTCTCAGTGGTGGCTCAGGTGACTGTCTGGGTCTGCTCTGAAGCTGTCTGGGTCATAGAGACCAGTGGGGGAAGAACAGCCCAGACCCTGACCCAGGCAGGGCTCTTAAGGATGTGAGACCCAGACTGAGCAAGTCTTCCTGACTTTCCACAAACACGCCCTGCAGTCTGCGATGCCAAGCCCTTGCTCTTGACCCATTCTGCTGTTGATAAAGATGACTGACATAATTTTCCCTCCCTCTCCTGTACTCAACAGCTGACATCAGTGCCAATATTACTTTGGCCTGCTTAGTACCCTGCTCTTCATGGCTCCTGGACAGTGGATCTGCTTTGAAGAGGCTCTGCCATCAACCCACCTGCAGTGTTCTGCCAAAGCCAGGTACCTGTAGAGGGGCCATGGGGGCTCTCCTTTCTCTCGTGTGACCAATTACATGGGTGCTTGTTGAGGGAATTTACAATTTACAGAAATGCCAAGGAGTGACCTCTAAAAACTGTTTGGACTCATGTGACTTAATCAGGATTTGAATCAGGAGCTCCAGAGATAAAAGTCACAGAGCTTTATGTGAGTTGCCTTATTCCCATGTAAGTGTGTACAACTTTTTCTTTTTTTTTCCCTTTTCAAGGAAAAGGTTGGGCTTTGAAAAAGTCATTCAAGAGCCCAAAGGCTATTTAGCCACAGTTCTTTCATTACAGCTACTGCAGCAGTTCCATCTCTTACTGCTACTCAGTTATGTAAAGACCTTTTTGCCCTATAAAGTCTTTGGAAATTCACTCCAAAAGAATCAAGTGCTCAATTCAGGCATAAAAATATCCCCTACGATGGTGAGTTTCCAAACCTAGAAATTTCATTTCATCTTTGAATTCCGAGCTATCCCTTCCTGTCTCTATTTATTTTGTGTTTACATTTGCATGGCTGATTATCCAGAAAGGATTTTCTGCCTGTATTACTGTATTGCTGTTTTCTAAATGCTTCTACTTATCTCAGTGTAGACTAATAGCAAATTCTTCCACTACTACATCAGAACAGTACTTATTGCTGCATGCACAGGAATATACAAGCACACACTATTCATTGATTTCCATAGTCAATTAAGTCCTTAAAAATAAAGATTATGAAAAACATCACTGTAAGATGTAGATAATCACCACCTTCTTTAATAAGTGAATGCAAGGCTGTCAATTATTTTTTTGCACTTGATCAGTATGTCCCAAGTTCCTCTGTATCCAGTTCACAATATAGGAATCCTAGGAAAATTCTATATTTTAGATAATTAATCCAGTTTCCAGCTGTGAAATCACATCCAAAATTCTGAAATAAAACATACAATATCTAGAACTCCTAGCACACAGAAAATAAACCTCTGTCTGATCAGCACTCAGAGATATTGTAAAAGCTCTACAGGTTTACTGGAGATATTACTATCTGAATATTACTATTGATATTACTATTACTAGCCTGATTGAACTGCAGCTGCATTACTGCAGACAAGACTGCCCCTTCTTCTTGTCTTATGAGTTTTATAACCAGCACCACTTAGGCAAGATCAGCACAACATCCTGACTTATTTGTTCTAGATATGCTTTAAAAGTCAATAGCATCTATGCTTTGTGGTGAATATTCATAGAATATGGGTTTAAAAGGACCCTTAAAGACCACCTAGTCCAACCCCCTGCAATGAGAAGGGACAAATTCCACGAGATCAGGCTGCTCACAGCCCTGTCCAAATTGATGTTTCACAGGATGGGGAATCCACCACCTCTCTGGGCAGCCTGTGCCAGTTTCCCCACCCTCACTGTATATATTTTTGTCCTTATATCTGATCTAAATCTGCCCACTCCCTGTTTTAATTCATTACCCCCTGTCCCATCACTACACAGCCTTGTAAAGAGGGTCTCTCCAACTCCTTTGTAGGCCCCCTTTAGGTACTGGGAGGTCTCCCTGGAGCTCTTCCTTCTGTCCTCCAGACTGAACAACCTCAGCTCCCTTAGCCTTTCACAGAATCACAGAATTTCCTCAGAGGCGAGTTCCTCCAGCCCTCTGATCATCTTCACAGTGCTCCCCTGCACTCAGCCCAGCAGCCCCATGTCCTGCCTGAGCTGGGGCCCCCAGGGCTGGATGCAGCTCTCAGGTGGGCTCTCAGCAGAGCCCCCTGCTTCCCTGCTGCCCACAGTGCTGTGGGTGCAGCCCAGCTCATGGCTGGCTCTCTGGGCTGTGGTGGACATTGCTGGGTCATGTCCAGCCTCTCAGCCACCAAAGCCCAGGAGCCCTTCCCAGTAGGAAGTCTGATTGCTCTGATTGACTTCTAAACCCTTCATTCTACACTTCTGGTCTCTGTATCTTTTGGAAGATGTGCTCAATATCGTTTTTAGGTCTCCAATCTGGGTGCAGTTCAGAGGATGGGAGTCACAAGGAGACAGTTCTAGAGTGGGCCATGGGTGCAGATAAACTACATGCTTATGATGGCATGACCACTCATCATACTGTGCCCTCAAATCCAGGCAGAAATCCCTTTGAAACCAATGAATAAAGCCAATATTAATGGCAATATTAATCCTTCTTGCAGGCAGGGAGGACTTGATATTTACAGTAAGACTGGTGAAGATTTAGTTGCATTGCCCTTTGTCTTAAAAGTAAGATGCTGAAACAAGTTAAACTCAAACAAAAATTCAGTAAAGGGTTGTAGGCACATGACTTGTGTCCTGACCTTGGGAATATTTCCTTGTCTTTTTCTTTCCCAGGAGCTAGATAATGAACCAGTTTGTTATTTGTGAAATTGTCTAGTAGATATGGGTCCACAGCTAACAAACCTGATGATATTTTTTTCAAAAGGTATCAGTCATCATTTCTTGATAAAACTGGTGGTAGGGCTGAAGCAGTGCACCCACAAACAGAGGCACTCAAAATCCTAAATTGTGTAGAAAAGTCCCATTAGTTTAGCTCTTAATTTTATAGCTCTGGGACAAAAGATTAAAGACAAGAAATGTCTCTGTGGTGATTAGACAGCAGCGATTAGGATACAGTCTAAAGGAGAATAAAAGAAGAAAGGAAAGTGAAAGGGCAACAGAAAGACAGGGCTATTAAAAAGGTCCTTCCCACACAGGAGCACTGGGCAGAGGGTCTCTATTAACTCCTCCCATAACCAACCCAAAAAAGCTTATTTTTAATAGAGAGTTTCTTTTTATATAGAGGAAAAGGGCTGAGAAGTCAAAAGTTGAGTTCTGAAGGGCTCATAAAGACTTCTTTTCACACAAGTGTATTGAACAAATGTTCAGCAGCAGGTTTTTGTGGCAGGTGCCAATGAGTAAGTCACTGCTGTTACTCACTTTCAAGTCAGTGGTACAGCAACCACTACAGTTGCATGTGCAGTTGTTAACAAGGAAAAGGAAAACAGATTGAGGTCAGCATTTATGCAAATTAAATGTGGAAACTGCTTTTTTAGTGCATTGATGCTGTGGCCCTTCAGTGCTCTGAACTATGGCCCCTCTCCCCTTACCCACCACTGTTTCAGCAGATGGAGATGAAATAACCTCTGCAATCACAGTAATGGGTTGCTCATACTCGCGTGCTTATTCTTTGTAAATTTTTCACATTCATGCAAACCCCTGCCAAAAAGATGATTAAAAAAACCTCAACCCCGCAACAATAAAAGCCCAGCGTTTTCTTGGAGGGGCGGAGGTGGATGGGGAATAAACACCATGGAAACATGTAGACAGATATATTCTTAGAATCAGATCATTCTCTTTTGTGGAAAGCCTTACTAATTCAAGCTTAAGTGCTGCAAGAATAAAGGGTTAGAAGGAAAAACACAGCTGGCAAAAATTGGGGGTTGCAGCTCTGCGTTTAATGTCTTCCACTTTGTGGCAATGTCTCTGAATTTCTCACGTCTTCCTCATTGGCTGCAACAGGCTGGAGGAGGGGGGTGAGAAAAGCTCACAGAATCTGTCAATGCTGTCAGCAAAGTAAATTACATCTGTTGTTCAATTTGTTCCATTTTGATTTCATGATGGGAACTTCAAGGGTGACTGTAAGCCCGTGTTTCAAGCTGATTTAGCGACTCTTGAAAGTATGATCTCAAAGACTGAGAGGTGGAGGGAAGTTCCAGGGCAGCCTGTTTAACCCACTGCATCAATATGTGTTTGTCATCCCTGGGGATGTGATGCTCCTGAAGGTTTGCACTGATTCAATCTCACTGTGTCGTGTCTCTCAGTGCACTGTGGTGGCTCTGCTGCACTGTTTTAGATTATTAACTCATTTTCTTGCCTAGGGGCTGGGGAAGACTAACAAGGATTTTTTAAATCTGAGGGAGTCAACTGCTTTTGTGCCAGTTTGGACATCTCTCCTAGGGACAGGTTAGTGCCCTGGATGTCATCCAGGCTTGGCCTAAGTCCATCTGTAATAATACCACACTCTTTATTTTACACTTAGAGCCTTGAGGTAAATTGTTCCTGGAGGCACTGCATGTTATTTTCAGAGACCTGACCAAGTATTCTGAAGTGTTGTCCAAATGACATGAGTCAGAGCCAAGGCTCCAAAACTGATGGCAGGCTCAGGGTTGCTCATTATTAATAATCTTCAAGCAGATCAAGCAGAATTACTCAATCCTAGAATTCAAGCCGTAACAACTGGGACCATGCTGAGATCAAGGTGAACAACTCAGGACCAGGTTCTCCACTACCCAGCAATGTGAACAGCCCAATACAACAACATATGGTTGTGTTGTCCAATTTCTCTGTGCTTTCTTTTCATTTATATGTACAACTGCTTAGTGCAGGGCAGTGGAGAGACCAGGCATGTAAAACTGAGGCTGCAGTGGATAGATTTGCATGCAGTGTCACAGGTCTCCAGCTGCAGAGAGCACATTTCACACAAAGATGAAAACCTTTCTAGAGACAGGGCACTGGCTGAATTGTATTTAATTCCGAAAAAAAGCTTGCCCTGAAGGACCGTAGCAAACTGATTAAAAACAATTAAAAAGAAGATCCATTAGGGAAGGTTGAAAGAACTGAATCTCCTCAGATTAGAAAAAGATTAAGTGAAGACAAACAATGCCTACAAATATTTAAATACTATGTTATAAACTGCTCAGAGATTAATTTTCCTCCTTAGTCAACAAGAAAATAAAAAAAAATGGACTGCAGCAGAGACTGATTACAAAACACCAAATGATTAAATTTGCAACATTTGGATTTTCATCTGCTGCTGGGAGTCTCCAAGATGGATGGGTCTTCAGAAATGGGCCTTGGTGCCTGCACCAAGCAAGCTGCTAATGCTGGCTGATCATACATCAAGGAGAGTTTTGATAATAATAGCCTCAAATCTTTCTATAATGCATAGGAAAAGTTATAATATGACATATCACAAGAGGTGCCTGTCTACTCAATGGTCTGTGGGCTGACTACCCATGAGACAGAGGCGCCTGGCATGGGACAAAATACACTTGTAAGACTGAGGCAGTGCAGGAGATGTGTTTCTACAAACACTTAACACTCCCTTCAACAAGGATCAATTCTTCAGCGAGGAATCAACAAGGCTGTTTTGCACAGATTTTCATCCTGTCCAATATAGTTATTTCACTCTAAAAATCTGGGTCTTTTTAAGTAATTATCCTACCTTCTGTGATAGCAGTGTCAAACTGTTTTCCCCTATATTTTTATTTCCCATTTTTAAAGAAACCAATCTACTCACAAGTCTTATCTGCTAAGAGAGAGAGAGAGGAGATTGGAAACTGTATTGATCCTAGTGATGCCAAATCCTTCTAGGGAATAAAAGTTTATTGCTTTCCTGCCTCTGATTATCTTTCTGTGAGGATGTGGATCACAGGCTGGGAAACAGTACTCCATGAGAGAGGAGACAGGCTTCCCCACACAGACAGAAAGCCTGCTCTGGGAAGCATGAAGAAGGAAGCAGGAAACTGAAGCTAAAACTTGAAGAGCTATTAAGTGGATTAGAAGCCTAGGGCTTGTGGAAGGTCACACAGCTTTCTAACTTTCAAACATGCAGCTTTAACCTTGCAAACTGTGGCACAGGACAGACATTGGTTTAATGAAATGACTACTGTATTTTTCAGGGCAACATGCTTAAATGTGCAAAGCTCTCTCCATTCCCACCAAGAGGAATGAAGAGATCTAAGTTTCTTTTAAAAGTTGTATTTTTTTTTCTAGAAAATAAGAAGCTATAATTGAGAAGCACTTATAGAAAAGTTCAAAGCAAGGGAATTGCTCCATCGTCTCAACACTTCCAGCCAAGTAATTCAGCCCAGAGCTTTATCTGTTGTTCTGCTGAGTTTTAGGTCAGGCACACATTTTCAGATTTAAGAAGGGAGCAAAGAAAACTCTCTGCATCCACATATATGTCCTTGGAAGACTAATCTCAACAGATACCAAGGTCTGATTAGGCATCTGTAAGTCCTCGTGTTGTACAATGACTACACGTGAGAAATCTCAACAACATGATCAAGATTTTGCAAAATACAAAGTGAGAAATTAATTTGAAATTAATGACAATTTTGCCATTGACTCCAGCAGGACCTCAGATTCAAACCTTTTTATTTACTCTGAATTGCAGAGGAGCTAAGAACTTGACAGTCTGCTTGAGCTTTGAATGCTCAGCACTTTTTAAATATGAGCCTATTAGCTTACATTGTTAAGTTTAATGAATGACCTCTGAAAATCATCACCTAAAAGTTTTGTCTGCAAAACTGTCCAATTTGCAGCCAAAATTTTCTTACACTGTTTTAAGATCTGTACTTTCAGTGTAAAATGGACAACAAACTCTGTATTTCTAATTTAAATAACTGCCTAGATTTACTTTCTTATTAAGCAAAATTTAATTTTTGTGACCTCACTGTGGTCTCAGGAGATCTTTCAGAGCTGAGAAGAGAATATCCTCCTATCTCTGCACCCTGTGGAGATGCAGCTCCCAATGGGTTGTCTATGAAAAGTCTACTCTTCCTCAGTAAAAAACCACAAAGACCAGGGAATAAAGTTATGTATGAGTCAGACTGCAGTAAGGAAATGGTGGCTCACAGTAAGTTTAAGATGGATATTTGTATCCTACCTCACTTACTAATATTCTTCCTTCAGCAAATGAAATGTTGCACCTTTTCTGTTCTTTACTATCCAGAACACTCTTCCTTTTCATTCTGGCTAAATTAAGCTGGAATGCTCTTGCCATGGGCTCTAAATCTGACTGTATGAACCACAATAGATATGGTCAGAAATTACATGAAATGACAGTGTGAGTGCTTAGAGGCTGTTTGTACACACACATATGAAAGCAATGGTGTTTCTCCCAGCTGTGCCCTGCAGTAGGTGCCCAAGCAACCCCTGCCCCCAGCATGGCACAGACCCCTCTGCAGAAGGAAACACCTCAGACACCTCCCTTTCCAGGTGGGAAACACTGATCAGAGCTGAATTCTGTCTGCTTTGCCAATATAGCACCAAGAGACAAAAGTCATATGGGACAATAGTATTCCTAGGATTGTTTCCAGCAGCTTAACCAAGAATGTCTGCCAGCTCAGGTGTGCAGCTTTTTACTCAAGCTTTGTATTTCATGGTCTTTAAACATAGGTGATACTTTTTTTCCTTTATGAAATAAATTTCCTCCTCCTCAATTACTGACTTTCTTTTGCAGTGCTAACTCTCATCTTTTGTAGTCTTGTCTAGGAATAACTGGGAACTGATGATAACAAATATTTCTGCTCTTCCCAAAGCAAGCATTCTAACAATGCCGTAATTTAAAAGGCTCACTATATGCATGTCCCTAAAAATAATGACCAGCAATCTGTATTAATTTAAGGTCTAAGCTCAGCATTCTGTCTCTAAAATAAAAAAGAACAGATCAGGAAATCGGTGATAAAAAGAAAGCTGGCTGAATATCAAATAAAAACCAACAACTAAAGCCCAGTTTGATGTAGGGACACCATAAAAAATCAAAATGTCTGCTGCAGTCATGGTAGAAAATCTTTTGAAAGTGAGTATATGCTTTTGGCTCCTGTTCTTAGATAACTGATAATGAGTTAAACATGATTCATCTCAAGTCATGAAACCGACACATGGGCCCTAAAGGGTGGGAATTGGAAGGGTCTTTCATAGCACATGTCTTTAGAGAAACTGATGATAACTTGTGGAGAGGTTTCACAATTCTGAATGGTATACAGGGCCAAAACTATTTTCATTTCTTCTTCTGATATCATTTACTCTCTCCCATTTCTTTCCCCTGTAAATAAGTCCTCTCAATCACACAGCATGGGGAAACATGAGCTAATTGTGGCAAAAAGACAGGTATATTATATGTAGCCATAATCGAACTGTGGAGCAGTTTTGTCCAGTTTCTCTTCTGACTTTAACCTACTCTTCATTTTTTATTTTATATCCTCTTTTCTAGTAATGGCAATTTTCTTCTGAGACCCAGACTCCCCTTGTGGTTTGATCTCTGCACGTAATATCAGGTATTAAAAGGAAGCTATAGTCACTATTCTAATCTAAGTTTAAGAAGATAGACAACTTCTAGCTGTCCACACAGAGACCATCCTTTGTAGATAAGTTAAATCTTCAAAGAGAAATCTAGGAAACTATAAATCACTGGTGGGTAGAAGGCAGCTTCGGGCTCATGTTTAAGAGAGAAGCTTGTTGATTTACAAGTAGTATAAGTATTAGTATAAACTGCCTCAGTCCAGATTATCCTTTTGTGTGCTTTGAGCCTTCTCAAGTCAAAGGGCATCATGCATTTTAACACATCCTACCATCTGGGGAACCATGTGTGTCATAACATGCCAGACTTACAAGCTGGTGAGAGTCTGGGTTAGTCTTATACACAGGACTGTCCTGTGTGTGAATGAAAGTCCTAGGTCATAACATACTGCTGCAAAAGTTGATGGCCAGAGCTGCATCCAGAAACACATTTATCTCTGATTTACTGGTGAAAGCTAAACCTGATATCAACTCCTACAGTATAATTGTATTGCAGTGAATTTCCCAGTACATTAGGAATTAAAAGGTACAAACTAAAGTTGCTGAAATGCCCAGAATTAGGCTACAGGACAAGATAAGGCTCCATTTATACTACAGATAACATCATATTTTGGCTAATATGTGAGCATGATTGATACCAGTATCAGAGCTAATAGCATTAGAATAAATTCTTCTATGACAAAAGTCATAATCAGGAGTACTGCTGGAATTGGTGAGGCCTTTCTTATAAAACCTATGAGCAGATCAGTGTAGTGCCTTTGTAACACAAATGCCATGGGTAGAGCACATGGCTGTCAGTCACAAATTCTCCTGCATCAGTAATTTGGAGATGTATGAGATGTTTCACTCCTGCAGAGAGGGTCTTTCAATGACTTTCTGCTCAACCAAAGTACATTGCAAACCTTCAAATCAATAAGCCATCTGCCATCATTCAAAATTAAAATATCAATGGAAAGTCAACATTTACATTTGAGTTCATTGCACCAGATAACCCCTTCGTTTTACCTAACAATAAGCTGAGTTAATTCAAGCTCCATGCTAGCAACCATGCCTTCACTCTAGAGAACAAGCAAGAAAGCTAAAGCCCCCAAGTTTCAACATAGCTGTGAGCACGAGCAGGACTCAGCCTGTCATTTTCGGATACGTACCCAGTACAGCACATCTGTCCAGCCCTCCATGGTGATGCACTGAAACACCGTGAGCATGGCAAATGCAAAATTGTCAAAGTTGGTAATGCCATGCTTAGGTCCCTCCCAGCCCGCCTTGCACTCGGTGCCGTTCTGACACTGCCTCCCGTGGGCAGACTGGGGGGCACACGGAGAGGGGTCATCTTCTGCAGGCGTATCTTAAAGGAGAGAAGGGGGAAAAACAGCTGAAGGAAACCACTTGACACACTGAGAAGCAAGTGAAGGATATCAGATTTTAACAAATGTATTTTGCAGTGAGTTTGGCAGATTTCTCAAGAACTCACTGTCGCGCTTCACTTTCTTTTTGCGAAAAAATAATAGCCAAGCTGTCAAATTTTATAGCCCAAAACTGAGATGAACTTGTTTTTTATCCAAAGCATAGCCTCCTGCAAGGAAGAATTCATGCCTTTCAACACGACAGGAACATCAGATGAAGCCCATCATGTTTCATTAGGCTGCATGTCGTGGCCAGCGCTTTCCTACCGCAGTCCCCTGGCATCTGGGTTAATCCTGGAGGCGCAGCACTGCCTGGCACTGCTGAAGGAGGCTGAGCCCTGCAGCAGACAGGCTTCAGTGCTCTGGAGACAGGCTGCTGTGGCACTGGGCCACTGCTGAATTACAGCACAGAGTGTCTGGAGCTCTGCTCTTTTGGCATTTAGATGATGTATGGCATTTTATCAGTAGCCCTGTGGCACTCAGAAACTGAGACTGCTACTTGATTATCCACCCCTGATTCTGCACAGGTGTTCTCAAAGTCCTGACAGCCTTACACAACAAAGCAAACTAAATGCTTTGGTATAAAAAGAATGCTCCAGAAAACATTTTTATGAGCACACAAACTTCTGAAAAGTGATTTTTTAAATATACAGATTTCAGATCTTCCTGCTATGTTTTCAACAGATGCAAGTATGTATGTATGTGTAGGAGAACAGGTTATGATGTTTGTTTCTCATCTTGTTATATGGTAAACAATGTAATTTTCCAAAATTGTGATCACATTCTGATCATGAAAGAATGCCAGAAACAGCAATATCAGAATTAGATGCTGTAATGTAAATACTTCCAGACAGAATGGAGAAAAATACACCCACTTTAAAGCTGCAAACCAGAGTGACAGTTCATTATAGTTCTAGCATCATTTCCAGAAAATGAAATCTGCCAAAATTATAAAAGGAGAAAATGCAGAACTTCTGAAATAATTTTCTGCTGTACACTATTTTCTTATGAGCTGAGCTGGGTACTAGGCATTAATACCCTCTACCACATGAGAAATAACTGCTGTTCAAGATCAATAAACCAAATGAAAATGAACAGATGGTTAGATGAGTGACAGTGCAACTGAATTATTTTGAAATGTGAATATTTCTTTTCAAATAATTTGAAATAAATAAATTTCCTGATGGATTTGAGGTAAAAATTTTTCTTCCCATTAATATAATTTTGTATTCTTTCTGGTGGCACTTCTAACCAGTTGCAGCTTGTGACTAAAATAAAAAGGTGCTGCCCTGACTGAATTTTATATTCCTTTACAAATACTGGTTTAAAACAAAGATGCATTTGTGTATGAGATTATTAAAAAAATATATAAGTTGTTCATTTCTGTGACACCATCTCCTGTGTAGCTCAGTCTGCAGCAGTGAAATTGTGAAACCCCTAAGAAGTACATTAACAGTGAGTAACAGCCACCCATCCCCTGTGCTAGGACAAATGCTCTATTACACAATAGAAAAGTCTCCCTCTGGAAATGTTTGTATGTTTGTGTGTTTCCCCTTACCTATCAGTCCCCCTTGCACATGGTAGCAGGTCTTATGCATCTTCCCCATGAATAACTCCAGTCCAATGATGGCATAGATAATAATGACAAACAGCACCAGCAGGGCAATATGCAACAAAGGGACCATGGCCTTGATAATTGAATTTAAAACCACCTGGAGACCTGCAGAGAGAACAGAAGGAAGCACTTATCAGTCAGAGAATAAAAATCAGAGAGGCTGTAAATTGCACAGTACTGTTTCAATTCTGGTTTGTTCCCCCTCACCCGAACTCATTATCTTGATGATGCAAATATGTACATTTACAGATTACCTCCCTCCAGAAGGTCCCAAACATTTCAAAAATTTACCACTGCTTCCCAGATCACAGACCAAACTGAAACAGGTAATTACCTTACCTGCCACCAAAACACCCCCATCCTGAGGAGGGAATATATCAGCTAGCTTGCTTGTTCTTAAATAAAACAGGCCTAAGGCGCTGCACACATGGTATTGAGGAGAGTTAAAGTGTGGGAAAAGCAAAAACCGGGCCTGAAGAGGGACAAGAACCATGATACCCATGAGAGGTCAAGTGCTGGTGCACAGAGCTGCACTCCAGAGCATGGGGAGAGGTGGCAAACTGAAGCTGTGCCCCTACTCTTATGCTGGGTGCTTCCAGAAGTCAAGCCAGCCTCAGGCAGAGCTCAAGATGCCCAAGAATCACCAAACCCATATCGTGTGAGAGCTCCAAGTCCTCTGGGATCTTCCTGTGCTCCACACCCACCCCATCTAACTTCCGTCTCAACAGAGGGGGAGTCAGAACCAGCAGTGCTGCTTTTGTCCCAAGATTTACGGATCACCTTTTAACAGAGCTTGCCCAGAAATGGATATGAGCAAAATATGATTGTTATAGTATGAGACTGTTGAAAGTCCTAATCATGAGCAAACCAAACATTCCCAGAATGGCCATGGGAAGGTGACTTGTAACCAAGTTTTCTAAATCACTAAGCAGTTGTACCCTCAGATGCACTTGACTCAAGCTGCAGATTCATGTGCCTCCCTCTGTCTCCTTCCCCTCATTTTGTAAAACTAGAATAATAAAGCCAGCCTCATAAGCCTTTAGTAAGAATTTTCATTTACAAAGATCTTAAAGTTATAACTTTGAGTAGGAATGATGGCAACCACTGTCACCAGCAAGTTATTAATGATGGAAGTATTGAGTGACCTCTAGAAACCTATAGCCTACAAATAGCCAGATCAGAACAATTACAAGCTCATGATTTTGCAATGACTGAGAGCCAGAAGTCATTAATGTCTCTTGCAAATGCTGTCATCTCCTCAGAAAAGCTGGTATTAGCTGTGATTTTTGAAAAATGTGATTCATGAGTTGTAAATGTCTGTTATACATCTGCCAAGAGAGCTTGTGATAACTAATAACTTTTAAAATCTATCATCTAAGATCTTAGACTTTCCTTTTTTTTTTTTTTTTTTACTAATTTAAATACTTTCTAATGAGGATGACACATCTCTTGACAAGTCCTTTTCCTTGTAGGCAATCCACTTGTCAGCTCACAGCTGAGGCTGAGGCTGCCTTTGCTCCATGGCTGTGATGGAATACAGCAGAAGCAACCGACTGTGGCATCAGCTGCCTGGCCAGCAGCATCCCTCACTGCATGCTAGCAAACACTGGCTGGATTCTAACATCTCTCACATGTCAGGACACTTTTTCAGGTGTCTATGGGTGGCTCAGTTATCTGTTATCAGTTATCTATCCAAAGGCAGTGCCACTCAGCATGAAATGTTCTGGCTTTCACAGGGGCTCTTAGCCAAACTGCATCAAAACATCCTGTACAACAGTGGGCCACTCTGCTTGCTCAGTTGCCTCTGGGTGCTTTCCTTGATAAGCAATACCTGGGGGGGGGGCGTGGTGAATAAATTGCTGTGCTTACATGAGGCAGTCAACCTTTTCCTCTAAATGCCCACATCTCTCAGCCCATTAATGCTAAATATGCACAGAAAATGAAGTGCAGTCAACACCAGCATTGCTCCAGTTCTTTACATCGGCTGGGAATGTCACATTTCCCAGAAAATTAAAACAATGTCTCACTTTCTCCCAAAGAAGGTACAGCAGTACAAGAAAGTTAAAAGACTACATGATGGCTGCAAACCTGAAAAAAACCCCCACAAACTTTGCAGACTGAAATATTTGTTGCTTCAAATAAATCTTCACAAAAGCAAATAAAGGCTTCTCTTTTCAGTGACTTTAGGAGTCTTATTAATCCAACCTGTAGCCAAACTTATGAGGCTAAGAGTTCTAATACCAGGTCTTACATATTTTACCCTTAATTATTATTAATTAACATTCATTGTAGGTTATACCCAGTACTCTTTGAGAGGGTACTGAGGACAGACAAGAAGATGAACAAAAAAGTTCTCTCATTTTAAAAACAGCTTCATTAACACCCACACCATGAAAGTGCTTCAGCCTACTCAGATGTCCAGAGAAGATAATATCTGCACAAAGCAATGCCTTTTGTGTTAACAAAGCAGAGTGTATGAAAACAAAGGTTAGCACCACAAACTTGAGATGATGTTTAGATGGTTGAGGGGAACATGTCCCACCAGAGCATGTACAGGACCTTCAGCCAGCTTAATTAGAGAAGAGCTTCTTGAGGATAATAAGCCAACTTTGAAGAGGACACGAGGTACTGAATGCTTTTAGCATGAACTGATGTGTGTGCTGTGCAGTACCCCTTTAGGGCAGCCTGTTTTTAAATCCAGATGATTCCAATAATTAGCAAACTTAAATACGTTACCATCAAAGTATTCAGAGAGTTTCTAGAAGTTAAAACAACACTATGTGGCAGCTTTACAAATGCCCTCAGGAGATGTAATGGATGCTACTTGCAGAAAGGCAAGAGATCCATGCACATCACCAGGCTCCCCACACTGCTGTGCAGCACAGCAGCTGCGTGTAAACTGCTTTATTCTGCCAGGCAGCCGCTTGCAGCACACAGAGCTGTGGTAAGGAATGGCATGAGGAGCCGTGCCCAGACTCTGGGAAAACTCACTGCCCTGGCAAAGGGGAGAACAGGGAGAAGGGATGAGCAGGAGTTAAAGGATGGGGGAAGTGCCATGGGTACATGGAACCGAAGCACTTTTTAAATAAAAACCTCACATGGTTCTAAACACATCAAAAATCTGTGTTCTGAAACCCCAGAGGTGCAGACACATTCCTGACCAGAGTGAATCAAGGCAAACCAACCCCTTATAAACAGTCACAAAGACTTTTGTAACCAGTGGTGACAATCCTACATGCTTTGATGGGCTCCTTCTCTGTGCAGAGGAAGAAAAGAGTTCAGCTTATAAAATAATGATTTCTCTGTCCCAGCTCATGTATGCTCTTAATCTTTGCATGGTGCAATAACAGGCATCACCCCACACAGGTGTTCACACCATTCCCTATCTCTGGTGTGTTTTTCTCACTTGTGGAAGTAAGGCTTGCACCCCTAGCAATTAGCTGTGCAGCTGATAACCATAATTAAATCAGAGTGCCTGGTGACCTGATCAGACTGCAGAGCTGGCCTCTGGATTTAAAGGAGGTGGTGCCAATAACTGCTGTCTACAGCAGAACCAAGTTTTTAGAGTGCTGTTTGCAGAGGCTGCCAAGGTCGTCACTGGCCAACCATAAGCACAGGGTCCTGAACTTAAGTCCTGAGAACTAAATATAAAAACAAAGTGTTTTCAAATATTTGGTATTCTAAATGTACTTATTCATGCACTAGACTCTCTCCAGACATCTGTTAAGGTGCAGCATCTGCCTTGAGGAGCTCACTCCAGGCTGGATGGACACAGAGAGCTGCACAGGGATTAGGGAAAGTACAACGAAACGGACTGTTTGGGCTTTTTCAGCCCACACTTTTCATCTGTTAATAATGAAGATCTTAAACAACTCTTAGTATTTATTTTAAAAGCACTTCAGTTTACCTTTAAAAAAATCCTCTTGGCTGTGTTCTGTTGGCTGACACTGATTCCATAAATGTTTCAGCAAGCAAAACACGTTAATGCCGTTCCCCGGGCTCACAGAATTTAGCATTTATTTACACTGATAAAACATTTAAAATATTTATTACATGGGAAAAAACATTGCTTTTTATACCAGGTCAAGCCCTTTTTAGCCTCTAGAGGACTGCATTAACCGAATATTTAGAATGCAACTGAGAAGAGGGACTATGGAAGAACGGAGGAGAAAAGCTCATACCAAGGAACACTGATCTTTCTCAAAGCTATGGGAGATGCACTTTTAGGGCTGTTGCAGGTGGTTTAGAGCTATTATGTGATGCTGTGTTTTTCTCTCAGGAAGATGATGAGAGGGGCTGGTTGCTGTCTCATCGATTCAGGCAGTTATTGAACAATGTGCTTTATCTTTGAGCATGTAAGTGTCTGCACCTAAAGCAATGGGATTACCTACATATCCCCTTGTGTACTTACAAGCTTTTTTGGATTTCAACCAATGTTTAGCAAGATGGCACAAGAAAAAGACCCAGCTGCTAAAATGCACTTGGCATTGTTGCATTGTGAAACATATCCAAGGAAATTAATGGTAGGTTTGCTAATACAGAATTCCTCTCAAGAAAAACACACCTATAAAAAGTAACACAATTCTTAGAAACACCAAACTCACCTTTTTTTTTCAAGACTGGGAACTTTCAGGCCCAAAAAAATCTTCTTTCTGGGACTGATTCTGCCAGTTTTTTTTCTCAAAAAGATAATATCTCTATTGCACAGTTGTGTTCATAAATTCCCAGTTAATTAATGAACAAGTGCTAATTACCTCAACATTTATCGCCCTTTTTCCATAGGTTTCCTGTCCTTTTGTACCCCTCATGTTTCCTGCCCTTTATCTTTGTTCCCCTCACGTTTCCCGCCGTTTTACCCTCACGTTTCCCACCGTTTTACCCTCACGTTTCCCGCCGTTTTCCCCCTCATGTTTCCCGCCATTTTCCCCCTCACGTTTCCCGCCGTTTTCCCCCTCACGTTTCCTGCCCTTTCCCCCTCTGTTTAAATACTTCAAATGTTGGAAAAAGGGGGATGTCTTCTGAAATTAAACTCTTAAAACCAAGGGAAAAAAGGATTGTCTTGCAATTTAAGCCTAAAGATGATAAAAATGGGGGATTTTCCCTCAATTCAAACCAAGTAAAATGGCATTGGAAAGGTTATCTCCTTCCATTTAAACTAGAAAACAACAACTCCTCTTCAATTGATACCTTTAAATCAGGGAAAAGGTTGGTTTTCCTAAAATGGATACCCTTAAAATCATGGGTGAAGGGGCATCCCTTCCAATTTAAACAGATAATAATGGAAAAGGCAATTTGCCCTTAAACTTAAGCCTTTTTCCCTCAAGCTCCTCTTTTTTCTGGGTAACTGGGATGCACTAGGGAGGGACTGGGTGAACTGGGCAAGGGATTAGAGGCACTGGGGTGGGACTGGGAGGATGACATCGAAATGAGAAAGGATCTTCCCTGCGCCCCGACACTGCCCCAGCTCCTCAGTGCCCTGCTCCCCTCTCCTGCACTGCCCTGAGCACAGGGATTGTCCCTTTGCACATCCCAAGAATGCCCCAGGAGCATCCAGGGGCTCACTGTGAATGCTGTCCCTGCTGTCCTTTGAGAGATCCCGGAGATTGTCCATGCAGCAGGTACAGGGATCCCTGAAAGCAGCCCTGAGCAGGGCCTGCCCCTCCTCATCCTCACTGACCACACCTGGGGCTGAGCCAGCCATCCTCATCCTCACTGACCTCACCTGGGGCTGAGCCAGCCATCCTCATCCTCACTGACCACACCTGGGGCTGAGCCAGCCATCCTCATCCTCACTGACCACACCTGGGGCTGAGCCAGCCATCCTCATCCTCACTGACCTCACCTGGGGCTGACCCAGCCATCCTCATCCTCACTGACCTCACCTGGGGCTGAGCCAGCCATCCTCATCCTCACTGACCTCACCTGGGACTGCCCTGCCCCTCCTCATCCTCACTGACCACACCTGGGGCTGAGCCAGCCATCCTCATCCTCACTGACCTCACCTGGGGCTGAGCCAGCCATCCTCATCCTCACTGACCACACCTGGGGCTGAGCCAGCCATCCTCATCCTCACTGACCTCACCTGGGGCTGAGCCAGCCATCCTCATCCTCACTGACCACACCTGGGGCTGACCCAGCCATCCTCATCCTCACTGACCTCACCTGGGGCTGAGCCAGCCATCCTCATCCTCACTGACCACACCTGGGGCTGAGCCAGCCATCCTCATCCTCACTGACCACACCTGGGGCTGAGCCAGCCATCCTCATCCTCACTGACCTCACCTGGGGCTGAGCCAGCCATCCTCATCCTCACTGACCTCACCTGGGGCTGAGCCAGCCATCCTCATCCTCACTGACCACACCTGGGGCTGAGCCAGCCATCCTCATCCTCACTGACCACACCTGGGGCTGAGCCAGCCATCCTCATCCTCACTGACCTCACCTGGGGCTGAGCCAGCCATCCTCATCCTCACTGACCACACCTGGGGCTGCCCTACTCCTCCTCATCCTCACTAAGCACATCTGGGGCTGACCCAGCCATCCTCATCCTCACTGACCACACCTGGGGCTGACCCAGCCATCCTCATCCTCACTGACCACACCTGGGGCTGACCCAGCCATCCTCATCCTCACTGACCTCACCTGGGGCTGAGCCAGCCATCCTCATCCTCACTGACCACACCTGGGGCTGAGCCAGCCATCCTCATCCTCACTGACCTCACCTGGGGCTGAGCCAGCCATCCTCATCTCACTGACCACACTGGGGCTGAGCCAGCCATCTCATCCTCACTGACCTCACCTGGGGCTGAGCCAGCCATCCTCATCCTCACTGACCACACCTGGGGCTGAGCCAGCCATCCTCATCCTCACTGACCACACCTGGGGCTGCCCTACTCCTCCTCATCCTCACTGAGCACATCTGGGGCTGTGACCTCTTAACCTCCCAAGGGTTTTTAGGTCTTATCCTGACCATCAACGCTGTGATTTATTTTATTTGCAAGGACACTCAGTAACCAGGAGCCCTGCTCTTGAAGCAGTCGATGCACTTTTTGGAACTATTTGGAAATAAGAAGTTCCATGGCAATTACCAGGAGCTAGCAGCTTTTGTCCAAGGGACGCTACATTGTGATGCTCAGCAGGCAGTGTGTTTGGAGCCCCAAACTCTGCACCTTTCAGTGTGAGCCATCCCTTCATCTGAGCCCATTGTCTGGGCTCGGACTTCTGCCTGCTACCTGCTTTGGCAGTAGTTTGCAATGACTGAGTTCTGCAGGCAGAGCTTAAATATTTCTTAAGGCATTGGTCTCAGAACTAACAGTCAGACCTTGCCAAGCGCAGTTTTATCTCACATTTTCTCGTGTCTTGAATTTTGTATCTGTACAGGGCAGTTTCCTGTTCCCACCATATTAGTAGTCCAGATCTAGAAAGCCTCTCCTGAGTCTACTCTTCCACTGGTTTTGCAGGAACACCACGGTGTTGCCTGAACCCAGAGTGTGAGCAGGCACACTGAGCCCGGAGTGTCTCGTAGCAATGACCTCCTAGAAGTGAGCAGGAATAAAAGGGAAAGGAGAGGACCACCCCTCCTCTGCCTTCCTCTACACCCAGAAATACACATTTTCATACTTCAGCCAGTGCCAGGGGTGTGGGAAGCAATTATTTTCCTTCTAATACAGTTCAGAAGAAAACTACTACTTTGTGCAAGCAAGGAGGAAGCAGGGAGGATTTGTGACTCAGCACAGGGCCTGAGTCAGATCACTTCTGGGAACCACTCTGAAGTGGTAGAGCTGATGCACCATCCCCAGCCACGAGCAAGGTCTACCCACAAATCACATTTATTTCTGACAATACACTGAGAGACTGCCACTACAGTTCTATTTCCAAAGCACAAGCAATATAACCAGTAATATTCCCCAAAGTGGATGTTTATCATATAATAAATGCAGGCATTGGCTAAGAAAATTGAAAAATATTAAATATTCATAAATATGAAAGATTTTACAGAAATTTCAAAGGAAGCCTGGAAAACAACAGATAGTTTTAGCACAAAAAAGGTCCAGTTCACGGCGAGATATCTTAGATAAGTACATCTACAATTATTTGTGAGAAAAAACATTGAGGGATTTGTTCACCAGTGTTGCAAAGGGAAATCATATCACACAGTTCATTTAAGAACAGCTGTACAACAGCAATTTGGGGAGGTAGTCTTTTTCTGTCTTGCTGGATTCTCAAAATATTAGTGACAGATTGGTAGATAAAGTAAAATCTGTGGGTGTAGCCCAGCAATCTTGAGGCTACAGATGTCAATTCTATTTCAAGAATAACAGGGAAGGTCTTGGAATAGTAAGGAAAGACAACACAGGACAGAAAACTAGTTGATGTGAAAAGAAATAGGAAAGAAAATTTTCAAGCTGCAGGATGTCCATTTTGGAGTAGGCAATGCCATTTAAACATATACAAGCACTCAATTCAAAACCATGTGCTGGAAAAGACTAAGAAAAATAAAGTTTTGGCATCTGCTCTGATGTTCTCATTCCTGCATTTTCAAACTGTCTTCATTGACTTCTCAAACCAAAATAGTCACATGCAAGGAGATCCATGCAAATGGGCACGTGGACGTGAACACAACTGGTTTATGTTTGCCAGGTCTTGCAATACTACCCCTGCCTCATCCTTTGAGGTGAGAAAGGATCAGGAGAACAAAACCAAAAGACACAACAAACCCCAGCTCTTCTTTCTGGATTCTTTTCCCCTGGGAAGCAGTTCAGCTTGAGTATCCTCTGCCAGCCAGAGTGATCTAACTCAGGGAGACAACAGAGCTTGTCCTGAGCACGGTGGGCACACAGCCCCAGCCTGAGGGGGATGCTTGGATAAATGTACACATGGCTTGGGCTCCTGGACTCTCTGCTGGAAGAGACCTCTATTACCACTCACAGAAGCATCTCTCTTTCCTCCTGGGGAGCTTTAACTTTTTTTAGTAGCCTTTTGTTCAAAGTATGTAAGTGTCCACTTTCTTATAAAGTTGCTTGGTGACTAAAAAGACTATTTCATCTTTCCAGTTCCAACATATGAGGTAGCTCCTGCAAGTTCAGCCTTGCTCTCTAACCATTTGATTTTAGCTCAGTTCAGCTGAGGATGAGACCCAGGCAACATCTTCAGACTTTAAATGCAAAAAAATCAAACCCCAAAATGGTGTTGTGTCCCTCCCATGCAGCTGCCTGAAAACAGAGGAAGAGCATGGAGAGAAAAGCAGCAACTAGGTGCCTCCAGAAAATTCCACATTACAGAAAAAAATGCCATCTTGAACAAAACCAAAATGAACTTCAGTGAGCAAACTCCAAAGGTGTTTTTACAGAGACCACAGTGTGCTGCCAAGTAGTCCTACACAGAGTGGGAAGGCTGAGGTCAAGTGTTCTCTGCCACACAGACTTCTAAAGATGGATTAAAGTTAAGGCAGGTAAAAGGGCATTCAGGAGCCCTGGCAGTTCCTAGGCCAGCAAGGATCAGCTGTCACTATTTCCCAGGAAATAGGTTTGAATTTCTGCTGATAGGATGATCATGGACTGGGAAAACCATTTATGGGGTCACTGTAAAGGTTTAACCACTGTGAAGGATCACAGATAAGAAGAATTTTTCTTGGCTCCTCTTCCTACAGAGCTATCCAAACCCAAAGACACTCTGGCCCAAAGACTGTCCCAGTTCTCAGTGAAATGACCCACTACATTTCTGTTTTTTAAATTTCTTCACGCACAAGCACAGCTGTGACAGGGAACAATATTTACATTGGGAAATTTTGATCTCGTCCTGTGCCACTAGATTCAATCAGAAAACTTCTGTAGGAATATGTCAACATGCTTTACCATCTTCAGTCTGGTCAGGAGAACATAAACAAAACCCAAGCCAACAGTTAAACACCCTCTGCACTGAGATAATGATGGAAAAGCCTTGTTTCAGGATGTCAAATGCTGTTGTATGCAGCTCTGAAAAATGAATGCACATGTCCTAAGGAAACAGTTTTGCAAACAAGGAACTTTGAAAACTTGGAAGTGCTAAAGCCTCGTGGTAGCAGAAATGGGCTCAAAGCAATTTGGTCTCAATCATTTGAGTGGAAAATTAATGACTTTTGGGTTACAAACACCTTTATAAAATTGTTAATTTTTTTTATAGTTTTTTGACAGAATTCCTCAGGTGAGTAGACATCAGTCTTCTTTCTGTATTATAAATAATAAAGAGCATTTTATTTGTTTGATGTCCTTCTCCAGTTGCCCTAAATCATTGCTTGTGACCAGGTTTAGAAAAGGCAAAAGCTTAAAAGATAACAAATGTTAACAGGGATTCTGTAAATGTAGAAGTCCAGTCAGGGATGACAAGACTACAGTTTTGTAGTACATGGAGAAAAACATATTGATGAAAGAAATTGATCTTCTTGCCCAGCAAATAACAAGTGGCTTACTGTAAGCTACACAAAGTTTGAAATTCTTGTGATAGAAGAATTACAACAAAATATTGGATAAAGCTGAAACTTTGTCTTTAGATGACTGCTTAGAAGTACAGCACTGTATATGACAAATAATAGGTTATATAGCCCTGGAGAGGAAAACTCACCCAACCTGTCAGTTTGGATAATGCTTAAAGAGCATAGATGGGACTGAGCTCTGGAGAGACACAGTGAGACATTTTCAAATCATTGTCATGGAGGCTTTCTAGGAGAATGCTGAGAATCTAACAATAGAAAGCTACCTGATCAGGTAATTAAATAACTGAAGCAAACCCTACAATGTGTGATCATTGCTGCATTACTGTCTTGATGCACATGTGGGATTTGTTTTTCTTCCTTAACAACTGAAAAAAAAGACATGGCCAGACAAAGCTGAGCAACTCTGACCCTTAGTTTTAAGAACAAAGACTGGATTTAGGGACTGATCAAGTCAGTGGTTAATCAGTCCCATCTCAGAACACCTAAAACTCCAGCTTTGTTTCTTTTTCCACATTAGTAAGCGTGTTGCTTTTGATTTTTATAAACCTGATTAGACTTAAAACTCTGCTTACACACATCAGATAATAAAATGCTTTAGGGGAAAAAAATGCTTTCTAACATAATAAGCAAAACGTCCTTTAGCTCACTAGGCAGCCCAAGTATGTTTGGACAGAAAAATTAATGGTTGCCATTTTCACAAAGTTGTATTTGTCAGAAGAAAGAATGGTTCTTTATTGCTATTTACTTTCTTTGCAACTCTACAACTTGCACAGTTCAAAGGCTTTTGTACAGTTTGTGTATGTGTTGCTAGAATGCACTGGAATTAAACATTTATTTATTTTTAATTTCATATTACATATAAGAAGCTGTCAAGAGGAAATCATCAGGCTCTCCTACTGCAATCTGAACCATTAAATAAAATTCTTAACAGATACAGAAATATACAAATATAAATCTGAGAGGAATTTTACCTCCTCCAAAGTAAAGTGTTAAAGTAAAATAAGCTCAGCACTGGAATACGAAAAGTGAAAGCTGGGCTAAAGGCTGAATTTAATTTTTCCCCTATATTGTGAGGGGAAGGGTGAGACTCAATCATAAATTCTTCATTGGGTGTTGTTTATATTAAAACCCAGAACTGTTAGATTCTCAACAGGCCCTTGTAAAGCCTGTGTTTATTCATACCTGGATGTATTGGTTTGACTTCTGCCCAAGACATCAAACCTGATTAAAAAGGAATTTTATCCTTTGGTAAACTTCAATACAAATAAAAACCAATGTGCAGCAACACCCTACAAGAAAATGCCAATTGCAGAAATGTCCTGAACAACTTTTTACAGGAAAAAACACCCAACCAATCACCAAACCAAACAACCAATGAAAAAAAAGAGAAATGTCAGACAGGTTGCTAGCTTAATGTGTGAGCAATAATAGAAAATAACTACCCTCAACAGAATATACTTCTAGAATGTATAGCATTTGATATGCCCCAGTTCTCACACCACTGCCTTTGCCCTCTGCAATGCTGGTGTGTGGCTGAAGATGAGATGCTTGAAGAAAGTTTAGAGAGGATGTTTTGTAATCTTGTAAAGAAATTGAATTTCTATAGCTATTTCCACTGCTAAAGAAAACAACATTTAGTAAGGCCTATGGAAAGAAGTGACAAAAATAGAATTTTTATAATTTCTTCTATTTCTTTTATCCCGTGAGCTACATTCTATCAAAAATGTTTCTGATGTAAAACTGTTGAGCAGCTTTAGCAGCACAGAAATTGAAAAAAAGATTCTTTGCAGAGGGTTAGCAGATGTTTTCTGAATTGTGATTGATGTGGCAGGGCAAACCAGCAGAAGATAATCTAAAACTGAAAAAATAAGAGGCATAGCTACTCAAACAACTCATAAAAAATAGTTGCAACAAAGGGCAAAACACATATGGGATAGGTTATTGTTACATGTGTTAAACAGGAATTGGATTTGCTTCTGGAAAAAAGGGAGATTAAGAAAGATGTCTGATCTCCTTCCCTTTTCCCTGGCACAAAGAAAACTTAGATAAAATGTTAAGAGACTGGGCAGATTAGGTGGGATGCCATTTGCATACTTCCCCATGATCAGAAGAGCAAATTATTTCTTCCATCAGTGAGCATCTTAAGCATTGAAAAGTTTATTAGTTGTTCTACCAACCAACATGCCTGTGCTCTCATCTAGCACAGTAATAGCAAGCAGACGTAGCTAAGAAGGTGGTACCTAATTTCAGAGAAATCTACATTAAAGAGAAGAGGGAGACTCTCCCATACATTTACGTAAACATTGAAACTTAAAAATATAATTTTCTCATTTTGCCTGTACTTAATTCATGCTTTGTTTTTTTTTTTTCCCTGCAGCAGCACTTGTACAAGAGGAAAGATTATTATAAATTCAGATCATCACTGAAAAAGAAATTATTGGCAGGCTTAAAATGCATTCACTGGTTGAGAGCACTATCTGACCAGTTCTGCTGCTTTGTACTTTGCTGATATTTTGATATTGCTTTGTGAAAATCACAACAAGGGCCATAGGCATCCAACAAGGCTTTTGGAAGGCTTGGAAAGACAGAAGTAATTCAAATGATGCCAGAATTGTGGAACATCCATATACTATCTTGTGTCCTGGGCAAAACCTATGAACTCTCCTGTGTCCCACTTCGGAGTTGACTGCTACCTAGTATGTGTGCCAGTCACATTCTTGGGACAGGATGAGAAACAGAATGTTAAAATGTCCCATCAGGGCAGCAATATATTAATAGGCACACATTTACTCTAGAGAAAATGAACAAAGGACTTCAAATTGTTACTTACAAGATCTTAAATTAATAAACAATGCAAAATGCAGCCAACTGAAATCAAAGTATGCAATGCAATTTGTTGTAAGCTTGGGATGACACCAGATGCAGTAGAGGTGTCATTTGGGAGAGAATGCAGGAAAAGCCCAAAGCAGATCATGCCCTTACTACTTTGATGTGGAACAGCTAAATCTTCCTTCCCCAGCAGCAGTCAGCAATCACAAGTGAGCAACTGGGAACCCAACATGCTCCTGTTGGTACCAGCTAGCTACAATCTGTACAAATACAATGCTAACTGCTCTGAGGAGACAGCAGATGGCATTCTTAGATTTTTAGATGCTTCAGGACAAGCATCTTGGTGGCATGGGCTCCCTTTCAGACCTGTGCCCTGCACCCAGTCTGAATAAGAACTCTGGGCATTACTTGAAGAATGAACAAAAGATACTAGAAATGTCTGATCCATCCAGAGTCCTTTGGAAATTCTATTACTAAGCCAAAATAGATTTTTTTTTTTTACTATCTCTGTCTTCTCTTTGATGTCAGCATGGGGTTTGTTTTCTTCATTTGGAAAGGACTGCCTATACTCTGATGTGGTCCCACATTATGATACTGGGATTTTTTCTGTTGTGAAGACATGCTCAATAATCATGCCAGCATGCACAGAAACTAGAAGAATAAAGGCTGAGGCAGTTTTTGGGTAGATTTGTAGTCAGTGTTATTTTTAAAAGAGCTACATAGAAAAGATCAAATAAATATTTCTCTGTTTTCATTGGTGTTCCTTAAATATGAGAGAAATCTTTATGAGAGCAACAACGTGCCTCTGTGAGTAATCTTCCTTAGCAAGATAAACCCCTCTTTGCTACTGCTGCACAGAGTTAACTTCCTCTGCCATAAATGACATCATTCTGCGGGCTGTACCTCTCAGGGAAGCACGCTTTAGGTCCCGGTTGTGTAATCCCTGCTCACAGCAATGATCCTTACCTAAGGGAGATGCTGAGCTGGAATCAAATTACTCCCCTGAGTGATGGTGACCTAAGTAAATAAAGAACTTGCAAGCATGTGTAGAGTTTGCAGTTAACTATGAAGAAACGAGCCTAATGAGGACATTTAGTTCAGACTGTTCTATCCTTTCTAATCCGCTCCCTCCCCATTTGTAATGAAAGCAAAACAAATTGGCCACTTGAGATTAAAAACACTGAGGCAAAGACATGGGAAAGGTGGTGCAACTTTTCCTCTCACAGTGCTGTATGTGCTGGAGAAATGGCACACGGGGTTGAGAAGTCTTGTTCAAGAATGAAGGAGAACTTCAGGGATCTGCCTGAGAGCACGTTTGCCACAGCTTCTGGACCTCAAGAGAAAAGGAAGGAACTGGGTTTGGCAAAACCTGAAATTATTAAATGTAACAACAGCAAAATTTAAGGCAGAACTAATATTTGGAAGCCAAATTTTGCCTAAACGTTTATGAAGTAATTCTGTGTGTTGTCAAGGACCTCTTTATCTCCTAGGTGTGGTGGCAGTAAATTGCCAGTATATTGTTTCCTCCTTATACAGCTTACTGTATTCTTTAGTCCCTACACACAAACCTTTCACTCTTGGGGAGCTCTGATCAGGCCACTTCTATCTCCTCCCACTGAAGGCAAGCCACAATCCTCCACTGGTGTGCAGGTCATAGCATAACCTCAGGAGGGCAAATTTAAGTCCCTTGCTCCACCAGTGACAGTGAATAAATGCAAATCACATGCAAGACACACCTGTCAACTGTACTTTGCTACAAGCATATACATTTTAAAAGAAAGTGCTTCCTTACTGCCAGTTAGTGTTTTCTTAAGACCTTTAATACCTGCTATTCAACATAGAGAAACTGAATGGCTCACCATTTCTTTGCCATATTCCAAAAACACATGGTTATCAAAAGATATGTCATTTTGAATTCCTTGAATTCTCTGCTTATTACCTCAATTACATTATTTCTTCAACTCTATGATGTAGTGTTAATTTTCTTTCACAGAACAGAAAATAATGAGAATTTACAGTTTAAAAATTTGACTGGGCACTGAATAAAAAAAATCCCAAATGCAAACCAGATAATTGCCTTGAATGTGCTTTGTTTCAACAGCTGCAGAACGGAATCATTGCAATGGGCTGAGCTGTGCTCAGGGGCTGGGAAGGGGGAGGGCAATCCCAGGCCACACAGCCAAGGGCCCAGGATGCCCTAGGGTGAATGGCACCGCTGAGAGACAGGGAGCTGACAACATCTGGGGCTGCTCTAGCTCCTGTCCTCACCCTCCAGCAAAGTGGTTTGGCAAACCCAAGTTGGAATCATGCTACAGATGAGAACAGTGTATTTTCCCTGGGACAGAACATTTGAGGGTAGTTAAACATCAGCATTTAGCTCGCCCTGCCTCACGCAGTCCAGGCAGAATGGAAGGCTCCAGAGTGCCTGCAGCAGGAACTGGGCTCTCTGCATGGTGCTTGATCCTTCCTTACTGGCCCAGCCTTCTACACACACTTCTATATACACCCAAGAGGGACTCTGAGAATGTTTCAACTACAACCAAGCTCGATTTGGCTTCTAGAATAATTCAGGTGTACAAGAATTATGCAAGAGAGAAAAATGTTTAATCTGTTCCTCCCTGGTTAAGCACACTACCTCTAAGTCAGGTGTAGTGGAAGACAAAGTCTCTGCTATAATACCACTTTCTAGCTCACAGCATTAAGAGCTCTTCTTTTGGGCAGCAAGCAACAAACATCCATTTTACTATAAATCATTCAATAGCAAATTCTAAGTCCTGGAATCAAAGATGAGATAAAGTAGTTGCTTAGTCTTACATTAGAAAGTTGAACATGGTGGTTCTGACATGCCTCTGCTGTCTTAAACTCTGCAAGTTACTCTGTATTTTGCTACGAATGTCCCCCTGTATTTTTCTTTCAGGGGGAAGTATCACTGAATTATGAGCCCATACAGACAGAATTCCCCTGTGATTTCAAATTATTAGATTACAACATATCCCTTGAAAAGAGGGAGAAAAAATATTGCCAGTCTTAGTGTTAAGAACAGTCATTATTGGAAAATAGACTATAACCTCAATATCTTATAAGCATTTGAATGCTTTTGCTCTTATTTCTCCACAAAAACCTGATTGTAATGTAGCACACACAAGGTATTCAGGCAGTACCACACACAAAAACACCTAGACAGGAAAAAATCCAGTCCTATCACACCTGTGATTTCCTTGCTTCATCTACATGCAAAAATATGGCAAATTGACAATAAAGACAACTGGGTGACTTGGCCAATGCAGCACGTCTCAAAAGAGCAAAACCTTTCCTCATGCATTACTCTCCCCATAGAGCCCTCAGGGTGTTTTTTACTTCTCATCTTTGCTGTATGTGGTGAGTGTAGCATCAAATATATCGACCTGGATGGCTCAGATCTATCAGGACATTGCAAGGAAAGGCAGGATACTTTCCTACCTGTTAAAAAGTTCAAAGAAATATTTTGATTAATGCCAGAGAGTTTGGGATATGGATAGAAGATGACTGTGGCAATGAGAAAACACTGCAATAAATATGGGGTAGAGAACACTGCTGAGACTGAGAAAGCATTACACACTTTAATAGAGAATTTCAGGGCAGATTACTAATTGCAATGAGACAGACCAAAATCTAAAAATGTCTGAATTTTTCATCTACCTTGTCTGAAGGTACCCAATTTTCTCATAAACTCAGAGTAATCATGGTCTTAAACATAAGCATCATTTTGAAAAAGTATGTCTTCTAGTTACTTATTTAAATACACGTAAAGGCAGTCATTTCTAGGCATTCACACATGAAAATTCTGCTCTTATTTAATTTTAACTCAAAAAATGTACTCTGCCAGTTACATGCTGCTGTGTCATTAAGAGAAGGACATTGCATTGTCATGAGGAGGGTTTGGCTTAGGTCCTTCTGCTCATGCCTTCTCTTTCCCTGTTATACCACTGCTGCATCTCCAGCAGACCATGTAAGAACTGGTGCTAGAGAGGGACCTAAACTGCCTTTGAGTAACTCTCCTGCTACGAGACTCCAGTGAAGCATGAACACATCACAGGCTTAGCTTTCTGTGGTTTTAAAATAAAAATCTTATAAAAATTTCAAAAAATAAAATAAAAAAGAGAGACATTTTGGCAAGTTTTTGTTCCAGTGGAACAGTCAAGTTTCCTCTCTAGCTTCATTAAGAGTAGCAAGGTCTTCTGCCCACATAAATCTGTGTTGTAAGCAGATGATCTTGTTCAAAACACAGATACGGAGCACAGCAGCTACTCAAATTATATGACTTCCAAATTGTCTAGAAGAGCTTATCAATTAAGGTTGGCAAATATCAGATAGACAATAACCAGTGGCAAAAATGCAGTTACATTAAGACAAAGTACAACATAAAGAGAATGAACAGAATGTATGAGGTGGTATAATTGAGCAACATGAATAAAGGTGATAGAAATGGAATTTAATAAGTTAAAAGGGCATGAGCAAGCATGCGTAGGAGTAACTCATTGCCCTTTCCAATAGTCAGGAGTGATTTTCTTTTTTAATTGGATCATGTTTCTTCATTGCCCAATTGCATGCTCCTTTTTGCCCTGCTGAAGCACAAAACGTTTTAAACAAGTTTTAAAGTATGTAATAACATAAAACTGAGAGAGAAGAGTAATCAACAGAAAAGTCTTAGCACAAAAGGGCTGTCTTGATTCTGTCCCTAGAAAGCTTTACACTGCTTTATACTCCCTACAAAGGAGATACTGGGTAAGCTTCCAAGACGCTAAACTGATTAAGTTTTGGTAGACATGCTGATTTTGCACTTGTCTACTTATGTCCATCAAGGGAATTGTTTTCCTTCTCCTTTCTCAAACCATTATATTGATCTTAATGCCACACACTAAGACAGGTGCTCTAAAACACGTCTCAAGGAAACTGCTTTGGTGCTCCAGTAGTAAAGTTCTTTCAACAACCAAAATAAAGCGTGCACTGCAAGAATTGTGTTAATATGACAATAAAGGAATAGTTGAACAATGAAATCTGGCCTGTGTATCAATGATATCAAGTGCTTAGATCTCATTTTCAAAAGTGACTTAACTACGATGAAACCTAATTCATCCATGTGCTTTGCAAAATAATCACCATTCATCTACACATTAATGCCAGGCTAAAAGGACTGAGTGTGGACCGTTTTTCAGAAGCAGTAGGACTTTAAAAAAAAGTGGTGGGGAGAAAAGAGTTTGCTTAATTAGCTCAGAAGCTCTGTTTTGTATACAAAGCAACTGCCAGCACTGGGATGACAGCTGTGGGAAGTGTCTAAGTTTTTACTCTGCCATACACCTCACACAGCCACCATAAGAACTGTACCTCTCACTCAAAAAAAAAAGTTTTCTGGAAAAGAACTCAAACTACTTAAAAAAAATCTAATGTACAAAAAAACCCTGAAATCAAACCAAATTAATCCCTATGGAATTTCTTGGAAATGTGTAAATACTTAACGCTATGTTTTAAAGTTGTACTGGGAACCCAAAGACTTTGCATTCAGTGCCTTTGAAGGCTTCTACCATGATGGTACAGCTGCTTTTTGTGACATGGATAAAAAATGTCTGTCTTATCTTTTGAACAAAATGTCTATTTTCTTCCTTAAGACAAGTGGTCTTGTGAATGTCCATATAACCACAAAGCATAAAAGTGTCATCTGTTCTCTTAAAGATTATAAAAAATTGATGCACCCACAACCATCATCCAGATGTAGTCTTCAGGCTTTGTTGAACTCATGATCTCAAACCCTTTTGATTTTAGGAGGCACTAACATCATTTGGGGCCTTGGACAGTTTGATTCTAACAAAGATTGTCAAAGGTAACTTTTTGCTGGTCTGCCCATGGGTGAACCAGCTTTGCTTGCACATGAACCACTTATTGCACCAGACCATCCTCCATTTCTTGGTGGAGGCATTTACTGGCAAGAGACACCCAAGTCCCAGGAATTAAGCATGCATGGAACATGGCAAAAAGGGACTGTGAGCTCTTAACATCCTCTTTCCATCTATCTGAAGTCATTGGGCTGTTGTACTGACCTATATGTCTAGCACTGGTAGCCAATAGAGACATAAATAATTAGAAGCCACTTCTGCAAGTGTTAAATCTTGAACTTTTGCTTCCAGCTCTCAGTCTGCAAAATGCAGACTCCAGAGATTTACCTCAGAAGACAATAAATGTATCTTTCCCCCACTCAAATCAAACTTATGTGGAAACTCTCTATGCTGAGATAGATCTTTAAATGCATGAACCTGAATTCAAAACATGTCCCTCTTAAACTGGATTATTTCCTATGGATTGAGCCAGAGAGAAAAAAACCCATGTAAACTCCTTGTGACTCAGAAAAAAATATTCCACACTGCAAGCCAATCTCTCCACCTCAGACAAACTATTTCCCAAGACTGATCCTAATGAGTTTAAGATTTGCACGCAAAATTCACCATGTGTTTCACAGATTTGTTTTATAGGAATCATTGTGCTTTACACACTTTTTTCCAAATAGTGGTAGTTAGATCTGGACCTCAAGCCAAGCAGCAGATGTTAGAATTTCCATGCAGAAGGTGACTGCCAGTGACCCAGAGGATCCCCTCTTACTAAAGAGATGCTGCTTCCATACAGAATGTGTCAAGTGAGAAGGAATTGCAGTGTTTGTTTCATTCATGTAATTTTAGGACAAATATGTGCAGGTTTTTTCCTTACAGGGAAAAAGCCTTCTGCATTTTGGAAGGGCAAGGAAGCAAAAAGCATTTCTTTATAGATGGCAAAACTGTGCAAGTGCAATGTTGGTAACTCACCCACTGGTGTTTATGATGCCTCTGGGACAGAACTTGAATGAGACCTGAGACCTGACTTCTAAACCTCTGCACTAAACTTATGTAAGAATGTAATCCTGTAATGTGCTATTTATGGCTATCTTAGGCAATCTTATCTAAAAGACCTCATGAGAAAAGTTACGCTCTATACATATGGATGCGATAACATCTATTCTAGGTTAATCAACAGGCAGTTGTAAAATTAAAAAATGCCCAGTCAGGATTGAGACTGCATTAGCTACAGATCTCAGTAGGCTTTTTAAAGCCACGCTGGTCCCCAAGAAACCTGCTTTAACAAACATGTCCCTTGCCAGAACCAGAAAGTTTAATAGAGGGTATCTGTCAGGTGAAGTTGATGGTTTGCTTGCTTCACACTGCACTAGCATTTTGTTATCTAGACCAAGTATTTTTCAGTCTGCAGTAGGCTCCCTGGCTCTGTTCTGGTACAAATTAAATACTCCTTGATGAGAAAACTCACAAATGGGCTGATAGATAGTCTCTGTTGGGACTGGGATCCTATATGCATACAGATATGAACTGTGTCAGGTTCCCTCAGCTTCCTCAGGTCCTCCAAGAGCACCAAGCAGGCAGCTAAGCTCAGTCTGTACAGAACAGCTGATATCACAGAGTTTAGGGCAACTCTACTCAAGCTTTTTGCATGACTAAGGTTAGAAGTACTTTAATATATCAGTCTAGCAAGATCCTCAAATAAAAATAAACAAGGTGCTCCCTACAGCTATTCTGGAGAAGATTAACTCCTTTTCTGCTCACTACATCTCTCTTTGCTAAAATCATGGAAACCAATGACAGTTTTCAACCACCTCTCTCTCCAGAAGGTAGACAGGTCCCTTCCATAACAAACTCCCAAGCCAAATGATATAATTTTCCCACATTGTCATGTCCATATTCCACATCCACAATGGAACTACCAGACTTTGTTACTCATAGCTGCATTACAAACAAGAAAATGGATGAAAGAATATTGAAGGCTGCTTGAGGACTTTCTCAGAGACATCACAAATAATTTAAACATATCAGACTAACAGAGAATGTGAGAGTGTCATTGCCCTGTATTCTGCTGCTTCTAAATTGTTCCCAGTTCTCTTGATCTGAACATCACATGCAAAGAAGAAAATGCAATTTTAATGAAAAAGTTCCTCTCCCTCCAAAATCAACACACATGACCATACAGAATTTCCATCAAAGTCAAGAATGTATAATACCAAAACTTCACTACGATTTCACAATCATTTAAAGAATTTTATGCTTGAAATCACAAAAATCCTGGATCTTCCCCTTTCATTACTTAAAAAGGTTGCACAATCAGACTGACACACCACGAAACTTCCATTCCTTTTCAGCTCTGCTTTGGCCATCCTTTGATTAATAACACATTTATCACAAATATGCACACTTGAAAATAGTTTTCCCACACACACCAAAAATAACCTGTATCATGCTTTGTCTACAGAATTGTTACAAAAATGACCCCTGCCCCATGGCACACCCCAGACATAGGAAAGGAAAACACTGGCATTACTTACTAGGAACTCCAGACACCAGCCGTAGTGGACGCAATACTCGGAAAGCCCGCAATGCTTTAACATCGAATCCGGCACCTTTTCCTCCTATTGAATTCCCCCCATCTGCTTTGGTTGCTTGTTCTAAAATTGCACTAAAAAGCCTGCAAAAAGAAAGAGGAAACAATCTGTAGGCAGACAGCAAGTCTTGGGCTGAGCAGGAACAGAGATCATCACCATCATATCACCCAAGCTATCTCAGAGACCTGTGAAGGGTGTCACACCTCTCTCTCGACATTCACATATGGTGGAGGAGAGACAGACTCTTCCCATATGCAACAGCCTATTGGTGATGTCTGCACTGTTTGCAAAACACTTGTTTCTGGAGCAGACATAAACATGACAAAAAGCTCCTCCTTCCTGCTCTCCATGGCTCCCTGCAGCCAGCCATGGGCTACCAACACTTTGCTGTCTTTATTAACCAACAGTCTATCTCAGGGGAGAAAATCATCACCCTTAATTAAGCCAATCATTAATTATCTGTCACCTGTTTTACAAAGAATTAAGATTCACTATTGGCACTGCAGGTAGAACTTGATGTAAACTTGAGGACCCTTCAAGGGGTAAGTTTACAGATGAAGGAGTGTATGCTCACACTGTGTGTGGATCCATTTGTAAATTCCTTATGCACTGGCTAAGGAGAGTGCAAGAGTGTAGGAGTCATTATTAGAATGTTTTATTATACATTATACTTAGTGTTTTATCTTGGCTAGTAGGAGTAGATGCTTTAAGGAGAAGATGTCTCACTCAGAATACATTTAAAAAGGCAGAGCAAGAAAGAAAAGGCAATGTTCTCCTGTAAAAAACCTGAAGGCTCACCCTATCTGTTAATAAGAACTTGATTTAATAAATTAGCTTTCAGGAAGCAGCTTCCATTTTACTGGTAAAACATTAGTACATTTGGGGGAGGACGGATTCCTCATGAATTTGCTAATGATATTGCTTTCAGCCTTGAAATCCTCAGCTTGAACCCAGCCAAATTCAGTAGAGGTTAAAAGCTGTTCCAGACTAAATGGATGTTTGGCTCTCTGTAAATAAGGTTTGCCTGGGAGTGGCAGAGACCCCCTGGCCCACAGGGTGCCATGGAGGTGCCACAGACAACTAGAAAGAAACTTCCTGGGATGAGAGAAGCAGTCCAGATGGAGAGGCCTGGATACAGCAATGGTTCCTCTCGCAGACTTTGTAGTCTGTGGTGCCCCTGTCAGGACCTCATCCATATCCTGACTGGTATATTCCACAGAAAGCCCCAGACTATGGGTCAGGAAGAGGCTGAGTTGGCTGATGGATTAACAAGGAGCTCCAATGCCTGCAGACTGCAGATAAATCTTACTGATGGGTCACAAACACAGGGAGCTTGCCCTGTATATTAAAATGGAGATTCACTTACAGAAACATCTAAATCAACAGATTCCCCCAGCACTAAATCCACACAAAAATTTTTGTTTTTTAAATTCATATTGAGAGTCTTATAAAACTTGTCAGCTGTGACTGAGGAACTCTAAACTGGATCTATTCAAAGCCTGAACTTCAAGCACCACAGAAAGATTTAACAACTAGGTAATGAGCATGGGAAAAACTGTGTGTGAGGAGGTTGGATGCTGAGCTTGTAGGTGTTGCAGAAGCAGGATGCAGAGAAGACAAAACCAGAGCCTATGAGAAATACTGCATTGACTACAGATATCACAGAGAGACAAACAAGGGTTGATGCAAAGGATGTGAATTACTGGAATGCATGCATTTCTTGAGCTGTGTACACAAATTATACAGTTGCAATTATCTGCTGGTCTTCATAACAGAAACACTGTAGGTCAAATTTGGCCTGATATATTTTCAGTAAGCAACTGATTAAGTTCTAACAATGTGCTCTGTTTCACATTCAAACATTTCTATCTTTCTAGTCCACAGAATTCCCATAACAGGTGATGGGTGACGTACCTACACAACAGTCTCAGTCTTCTGAGATCCTCTAAAGAGAAAAGAATTTTAAAGGCTTCTAACACTGTTTTTCAGCTCCAAGACTAGGAATCTCAAGGAACTCTGAGTCAGCAACTGTGCAAAACTGAGGGTCCATTTTCCTCATCCCCATTTTCACTGGCCCCATGTTTTCCCAAAGAGTCTCTCTTGGCATTGGGCACCACGGCTCTTTCTGCTGCCACTTGTATAGTGAGCAAACCACATTGCTCTAGAATTCTGCTGCCCAAGCAATGTCCTAAATTAGTTCAGGAGGAGCAGAAACACAACCAGTAGGATAGCTCACTCCTCTGGAGATAGAGCTTGCCCTCCCAGACTAGTGCAGCTCCACTGCAGGCCAGTTTGCCTTATTTTTGTGATTTTTATATTTATTTCAGCACTGGCATGCTAAATGTGCTCTTTTGAGGTACCCACAGTCATCTGCTTCTGCACTTCAGGAATAATTTGCAGTAATTCCTGCTGCTCCTCTTTTAAAAACCTATATTTAAACTTGAATTGCTTTACTCCTGCTAATCCTGCTTCAATGCATGTACTCCATGCTTAATATCTCCCCTGTGTTAATCCTGTTTTTTACTAATACATTACAACTACTTATTTCTCTCATTTATTTCACTATCTTTGCCTTTTATATTGGGGTCTAGACTGTGCCTAGTGTGGCCTACTGAATCTCAACTCTTCAGATTTATAGCACATCTTGTCAATTCTTCTTTGTCCTTAGCACCTCCCTCAATCAGGGCATGGGCAGAGATCCTTGGTACAGCTACCTGATGCTCTTAGGTTTTGCAGCTAATTGTTTTCTGAGACTAAAACAGCTGGCTGGATGTGGAACTACTGATACAAAAGATGAGACCAAAGCCCTTCTATCTTGTATTTATATGGGAAATTCTGCTCTTTGATGAAAACCTTTTGGGAAAGTTTTCAGTAGGTGTGGTGGAGTGAGGTTCAGTTCTTTATCAGTGGGTGAGTGAGCATGCTCCAAGCAGAGGGTTAGAGAACACTGTGCTGACAGAGAAATCAGAGTTTGGGTGGTACAAAAAGGGCAAGAGGGCTAAGCTCTTGTGGCCACTGAAAATCTCCCCATTAAACCCCCCTCCTCCAAAAACCAGACATCAACCTTGTTTCCTTCCTCCTAACTACTTTCTGCCAGCCGAAATTCAGGCCCCATTTTCATTAGGATATCATATTTTCTGTTGATGAAGCACAATTCACATCACCTTGATTTCTGAATTTCACTTGTGACATGACTACACCTTAACTAAATTCATCTGACAGCATGAACTATAGAAGCAGAAAACCAATTTTTTATCACATGCATGTATGGATATGCTCCATGCTTTGTTTGGGGCTTTTTACATTTCCCTGTGAAGTATGAAGCTAGCTTCATTGGGCTTTTTTCCTTGTATTTTTCTATTTCCCTTTTGACATTTGATACATCAAAAGGGTTTTCACTTTGCTAGATGACCCCAACAGCAGCATGATAAGGTTGCAACCTGCTCTTTATCTCTTCCTCTGTGGGGAGTACACTGTGATTTTTATAGCATCGAAAAAGAACTTGTCAAGGGCCTCCAAAATATAGAAAAAAACCAGAGGGCTTGGTATTTCCAAGGCCAAAAATCAGCAGAAAAATATAGCTGAAAAAATCTTAGGCATAAAAAAAGAGCAAAGCACAAAGGTTTTTTTCACAGTGTTTCACAGTTCACCTGTGATTTGTGAATATGAAAATGTTTGGATCTGCCCTCTAGAAACACCCCACAGGTCTCCAGAAAGACATAAACTGTGACCACATTTTCCAGTCTGCTCTGACTTCAGATCTTGTCTAAATATCTTCACTGCTTACCTTCCCAAGCAAGACTATAATACTGCCTTTCAAATTACAACACCTTTTTTCTGGCAGTAGTTACAGGTCCTTGGAGAATGACTATGCTTGGCAGACAAACCACAGCACTGCCAGGAAAGACAGGGATTCTTCCATCACAATACTGTCAAGCTGGTCTTCTCTCAAGAGAAATTTCCTAATATTAAGGGACTTCACTGTGATATCTAAAAGTTTTAGTGTTTTCCTAAAGAGGAACAGCAAAACTGAAGGCAGTGGGAGACAATTTGCCTAACCATTAGTGTTTGTGGGTTGTGCCTCGTCGAGCAGCTTAGGGCTCTGGCCTCTACTATTAATTAATAACGTTGGTAGAGCCTCTAATTGATACCCTCACACAGACATTCTTCAAAGCAGCATTTAAAGGGCTGCTTATAGCAAGGTCAGAGGCTATTTAAAGAGAAGCCAGATTCAGGCTCTAAAAGACAGAGCTGATAAATCAGCAGGTCTCCCACACTTCAAGAATGATAAGCTGCTACAAGCCTACAGTTGAAAATGCATCCTTTCACCAGAAAATATAGCACTTGTGTTCAGTGCTTCCCTCTGAGGCTGTTGCATATTCCTATGGCCTCATTAGAATCCCTGTCTCTACAATCCCTTTGGATACTTGGGGCCCTATCTTCAGAAGGCAGGGGAAAGTATGCAGGCACATTGCTATAAACATTTCTTTACAAGAACTGTGACTCCTCTCTAAAATGAATACCTGGTCCTACACATATCCATTTTTCTCTTACTCTAGTGACTAGTGCAGTTTAAGGTAAAGGAAGCCAGATGTGCTGTTATCTATTGAAGCTATATGTGGCAAACTGAGTATAGGTGGATTTGAAAGATCTAAAACCTGTCTCTTTTTTGCTCCTTTAACTTGCAACAGTACTTGAAGAAGGGCTTCCCACCTAGCCTATGCTTTGTAGCAAGGGCAGTCATCATTGAAAATGAGGATGATTGGTAAGGCAGAGCAAGCACAAATGGCAATTACCACAGTCACACCATCCTTTGCCCCACACACCAAATAAATCTCTCTGCTCTCTGCCCTAGCCCTGTTCAAATTACTCAGTTTTCTCCAATAGCTCCATCAATAGGCAGAAAAAGGCACCACAAGGAAATGTTGTTATCACACTCGCTTTCTTCCTCCTTCCTCTCTCTCTTCAAAATTTATTTTAAACCTTTTCCATGGGGCCTCCTTCCCGGCAAAATATTCACATACACTGAAGTTTAAACACAATGTCACTGAGGGATTTCAGACAGCCCCTAGGACAAGAAGACAGGGCAGGAGAGGAGCAGATGGTATCACCAAGTAGATTTTGCAGAGGGGCTGTGGAGAGGAAAAGCAGTGCACCAGCCTAGGCTGTGGTACTGTCCGAGTGAGTTTAAACAGATAAACATCAAAGGAACCCATCCGGCCTTGAAGTGGAATCTGTCACTTGAGATTGTTACTATTTAACAGAGACCTTGCGGTCCTGGCCATGTTTATTATACTCATGTAATCCTTCCCCAGTTAGATTTTTTGTTCCCCATCTAGTGACTAAGAGCTGCTGGAGGCAAAAGCAGACAGAAGAGCTGAGAGCTGCAGCTTCTCTCATTGGCAAGGGAATTAATTTCAGCCTGAATATCATCTTGCTGATTAACTGCCCTAGTAGAAAAATTGAAAAGGACTGTGCTTAAACTAGATGTAATGCTGCTCTGTGATTTCTGGAGTCCTGCTCTCTCACATCCAATGGAAAAAGAGGAGGTAATGTGTGCTCTCTTTAAAATGCCTCTTTCTCATAAAAATGAAAAGGGAATAATCATGTTCACAGGAGTTTTGTTCTTCAATCTTTCTTCCACTTAGGCAGCAATTTCCAAACAGGTGAGATATCCGAGGGCATTCAAAGGCAGAACCAATGATAGAATTGGACATCAATACCAGGGGAGGGGGTGGGGATTTTCCAATTTTCAGGTGGTGATATGCTATGGAATCCTCTGTCTGTGGGTAGGAAAAAAGGAGAAGCACGATGGGCGTTGCTGTAAGGAGAAGCTTTATGCCCACATGGAGGCAAAGAGGTCTTGAGACTAAGAACAGGTTTCAGCCTGTTCTCCTTCCCCCTCACTGGGAATTCTCCTTCCACCCACTCTTCTCCATGATGATGGGAAGTGGGAGGTATAGGGAAGCACACAGCAGTTTGCTGATTAAATATTTTGGGGCCTCCACAAAAATGGTCAGGAAGGCGGATTGGTTTGGGGCAGAAAATATGAAGGGGTTTTGATGACTAGGAGTGTCCCTTTTGACGTTTTCCCTAGGAGCTGATGCAGAATTTCCTTGGTAAAGAGGTGAAAAAACGACAAGATTTTGTGGGCGATGAAATTCTCTAACAATGGAGTGGTGGGAGGATGGGGCAAATTATTCAGGCAAAGAAATACTTGTTCCCTTTGTATTCAGAGGTAGTTTATCCTTTACCTCTTCCCTCCAACAACCACAATTCCAATGCCTTGCTTATCTCTAACCCTTAGGTAGAAAAAGCAGAAGGTGTATTATTTTGCTTTTATTCAAATAAATTAAATGTCAATCTTGAAAAACATGGAGAGGAATAAGAGAACTAGAAAGGTTGCAGCTCAAAGTGGCAATTTGATCTACAATAGAAAACTAGCCTTTAAAAAGGTTAAAAGATTAAAAGGGTCAAAATTAAAAGTGTTGAAATTACCAACAGTAAATTACCAACAGCAGTGCAGTTGAACTGAGGAAATTTTTTTTTGTTTTCAAGTAGGAAAACCTGTGACTTAAATTTTTCTTCCATCTTTCAGAAGCCGAGAAACATCAGCAAAAGTTCACAAGATGGCAGAATTTATCCGTCATCAAACTCTTAATTCTATTTTTCAAAATTCATACAGATTTTAAAACTAATGCATTTTCTTGCAGTTAAGCACATTCAGGCAATTGACTTTGTCCAAGAGCTTTGGACTGCTTTCTCTTTTTACCCATGCTTCCCAAAGAGCAGTTGAATTTCCCTGTCTTGCAAACCATTAAAACAGTGTTTGTCAGAGGAACGGGATGGACAGCAATGTCTATCATCATCCACATGTAACAAAACATTCACCCACCCTCATGCTCCCAAAGGTTGCCAGTACCTCCATGTGGACAGTGCCTTGAGAAACAAACTTGGTACTCACCCTACTACCACAATTATAAAATCTAGTAAATTCCAGCCATTGCGGAGGTAAGCGTTGGGGTGAAAGAGAAGTCCGTATGCTATTACTTTTAAAAATGCTTCCACTGTAAAAATTATGAGAAAGAGATATTCCACTCGTTCCTGGGGAAGACAAGAGAACAAGAGAGACACTGGTTAGTGTGAGTGACAAACCACAGATCAGGATCTTTTGTCCTAGGCCCCCTCTGCAGCCCCAGCTCCCTGGCTGGCACTCCTCCCACCCTGCTGGCTGCCCACAGGGCTTTGCTCCTCAGCCTTGCATGGCTGCAGTCACTCTGACACTACAAGGGGCACTAAATTTGTAGTTAGATTCTGAAATTTGCTGCCCTTGCCTCGGCAGGACTGAGCCCTGAACAGGCTGGTGCAGAGCAGGAGGGGAGAGGGTTGGCAGGAACTTCCCAGCCCTCAGGGCAAATATTGCCAGCTCTCAACAACGAGCTGCATCAGTCCTTTTCTGCCTCTGGAGAGAAAACCGTGCTGCATGCAATACTGTGGAGAGACATGGGAAAAATTAAGAGGAGCCCACCTGAGACTGATGTGTGTGTCAAACTGAGCCTTCTTTGGGATTCCCTTTGCTGTTGTTGGGAATAAGTAGGCTGAATATTGGTGATAAGTGATTCACAGATCAGGCTGACTAATGCTAGAGGCTTTTAGTCATTCTGTCAGAATTGTACCTATCCCTGCAAAATGCAGGCTGTAATTCAACATATCCAAACAAAGGCACTTCCAGTTACAGTACAGCCTGATTTAGGACAAGAAAGCAGGGTTTTGGAGTCAGCACACAGGCTCACCATCTCTCATCCTCAGGGCTTTTAGCCCATGTGGAACAAGCATAGCAGTATTGCAGAAATGGTTGGGATCTCCACCTAAGTAGGAGGGAAACTGCAGCATTAGGTAATCACTACACAAGTGCTGCGTGGCAAGCTGAGTGGGAGATAAGTACATGAAAACGAGATGACAGCAAAAGGAGACCAAGTCCCTACAAGGTTAAACTACAAAGTTATTAAAAGTTCACACTGAAGAAACAAAATCCGAGATAAATACAAATTAAAACATCCTAGGTATTCCTGTCATATCTTAAAGGATACCCAGCACAACAGTCAGACAGGTCACTACTTTTCTTTTCAGCTACAACTTGCAACTGCCCTGTTCCTCTGTCCAGCTGAATGCATGTATGATATTTTTGTATTATACAGCAATATAGAATGAGCAGGATTACAAAAAAAAAATAATTCCATCATTTGATAGCTGCCCATTTGAATTCCATTCAGCTCCAGGTTATTAACAACACTCTAGAAGCCTGCAGATCAAAAAAAAAAAAAAAAAAAAGGAATTTTCATCTGCATGTTTACATTAACATGATAGTTTAAATAACTAAGAACCTACATCTGACAGTAGCAGGCACATGTTTGTGCTTTAAAATATTGCTGGCTTCCCTCAGACAATGCTTTCCCAATGCCTGCAGTATCCCCAGTGCTTAGTACAAGGAATACCTAAAAAAAGGAAAAGTGTCATTCTGCAGTTATCTGATCCAGTAGTAAAGCTTTTGAGCACACCCACAGCAGAGGATTTGTCTGTCGTTGTCCTAGATGGAGACACTGCAGCTCACTAAGGATTTCCCTTCCCTTGAACTCAGAAAAGGAAACAACAGCATGCTGTGTTCCTGCTCTACAAATAGTAAGTGCTTGCAACCAGGAGTCCAAGCAGGGGCTTGAGCACAGGGAAAAGCTCCATCATGGCCTACACACTCCGAGAAGGTGATGCCTTAAGTTTTAGCTTTTGTATTTTTCAGATTCTCTGCTGGTTTAGTGGGTAGTTCTGGGTTTCATATTAGGTGCTACTAAGCTCTCTTCAGAGAGTAGGTAAACAAAACAATTCCTTGTCTAGCTTGGTACCAAGGACAACCAATAGAAATTTCAAGCCCAAGAGCATAAACAGTGGTGAATTGAAAAGAGAAAAAGAAGGAGGATGGAAATTCATAACCTGAAGCTATAATTGGACAATTAACTCCAATCTGCTGATGGACCAGAACTTATAAAAGTGTGACACCTTGTGATCAGTCATCTATTTTGTGACCATTTTGGGTTCATCTTGGGTGTAGCCCAGCCAGGCTCCTGTGCTGCCCAGGTGTGCCTATGGAGGTCTTTTAATAAATCCCTACTTTATCCTTTTGCTCTGCCTGGTCTCTGTTCCAGGCCAGCCTCCATCAAAGGGACTGACATGGCAGCTTTTCTCCTTCCACTACAGCTGAGTGCTGATACAAACCACAGCCAAACAGACCAAGTGATCCATCTCCACACACACATTGGCGAAGTAGGACCAGCTACTGTGAATCTCGCAAACAAAACCCAAAAGAAATGCAAAATAACCCTGTGATGGGAACTCCATGTGGTCTTCCCAGCTGCCCTGCACCTTTGTGCTGCCACATGGCTCTACCAACAGTCAGCTCACAGGAGCTCTGCCTCTAATGCCCCATGTCTGAAAGGACAAGGTAAAGCCTGCACAGAGACTGAAGAAAGATGAAAATGGGCTCTGAGGGGGAAGAACCTGCCCTGAACTGAGGATGGGAATAGGGAGTGCTGTTCCTGAGACAGACACACCCTCACTAGTGCCAAATGAACACCTCTGAGGATGGAAACAAAGATTTCTCTTATGGCAACCCAACCCAGTAATTAGTCTTTCTCACTCCCTGTTTCAACCAGGGACTTTGCACAGTTGTGGGCAAGCTCCTCTTCGCTCCCATAAAAAGGGCCAAACTCCTCCTCCTCCTGCCTTTGAGGCTGCCCTGCACACTCAGTTCATCTCCCTCCATAAACACAAACGGGCTCATGACAGCTGCTGCAGGCCCTAAAGCCTCTCCCAGCAGCCACAGCTGGGATGGTGCAAGGGGCTGGGGAGGAGCCCACTCACTCATTCACAACAGGAGGGCAGAACAGGTGAAGTGGAAGGCCAACAGCATCCTGGCCTGCATCACAAACAGTGTGGCCAGCAGCACCACAGGGTCATTCTGTGCCCCTGTACCTGGCACTGGTGGGGTCACACCTCAGTGCTGTGCCCAGTTCTGGGCCCTCAGTTTTGGGAAGGACATGGAGATGCTGGAGCGTGTCCAGAGGAGGGAACGGGGCTGGACAGGGGCTGGGAACACAAACCCTGTGAGGAAGGACTGAGGGAGCTGGGGTGTTCAGCCTGGAGGAAAGGAGACTCAGGGTGACCTTATCACTCTACAACTCCCTGCAAGGGGCTGTGCTCAGCTGGGGTTGGGCTCTTTCTCCAGCAGCACTGACACAACCAGAGGGCACAGTCTCAAGCTGCACCAAGGGAAATACAGGCTGGGTATCAGGGAGAAGTTTTTCACAGAAATATTAATAAAATACTGGAATGTTCTGCCTGGGGAGGTGGTGCAGTCACCATCCCTGGATGTGTTTAAAACAGACTGGATGTGGCACTGGGTGCCATGGTCTGGTTGAGGTGTTGGGGCATGGGTTGGACTCCATGACCCTGGAGATCTCTTCCAACCCAGTGATTCTGTGATTCTAAGGCTGATCCTGTGCCCAGCAATTTAACAGCAAACACTGTCACTGGCCTCCAGGGACAAACACTGCTGCCAGCCCTGTCTGGCTTCGTGCTGCACAGCCAGAGCCCTGTGCAGACCTGCCTGGCCAGCACAGCCTTTCCACCCCATGAATTTCATTGAAATATCCCTGCTAATGCCAGCAAAAGAAGTCCAGGCAAGAAAAGACTTGGGAAAGTTCTGGAGCAACTTTTCTTTTTTTTTTTTTTTTTTAATTACTGCTTAAAAAATATTTAGTGCTGCACAGAGCAGACAATATATCAACAACTAACACGTTCCATTTGGCTGGGCTTAGGAGCCTCATACCTTTTCTGTCTCTAAAGATGCCTATGGGATTACAGACACTTTTTGTTATTGTAATAAATGCTGCTTGTTGAACCGTGTTATGGTGGTAATAATATGCCAAAGTATTGCACACACATGCATGTATATATACCTATACATTGATATATACATATATACAACAATAAGCTGTTTGAATAAATTCCTTACAAAGATAAGGTAGAAAGGTCCATAAAAAAATAAAATTCTATAAAAGCTTCTGAAATTAACATAAGATACAGAATGTTGAGCAGAGGATGGATTTTATGATCCTCTGCACTTAAATTAATGATTTCAGGGTCTAAAACTGAAGGAAAAATACTGCTGAGATTAAACAGTGCAGCTGCTCCAGGACCATTTCAGAAAGCTATTCCTGCTCAGACTCAAGAAGAATTTGAAAAGCCTACTAAATAATCTGTGTCCCCTTTTCTTCCTATACTATAAAACTAAAGAGCCTTTATGAACAGATAACTCAGTAATGACATAGCATAACTGAGTTCCCTGGAATGTGGATTGCAGTCCCAGTTCTGATACCACCTTGCCCAGTGATGGCAGAGATGTGACTCAGCCACTCCCTGCCTCAGGTTGGAAGTGACAGGACTGTCTCTCACCCTCAGCAGCCACAGCAGGATGACTTTGTCTCTGCTAAATAGCCATCTGCACTTCTGACTGCTCATGTGAAGCTTTGCTCTCACAGATGAGGTAGAACAGGGCCCAGTGTTTCAATCTCCCAAGAGACAGCACTGCAAAGCATCCATCATCCCAGCTCTTCTGGGAAGCTAGTTTGGGACAATTTTAGAAGAAGCCAAGCTAGACAAATATTAGTATTTCTCTCTGAGAGAGTTTCCTGCTGAAAGGGAAGGAGGGAGCTGAACACTACCTTCATGGGACTGAAAGGAGATAGCAACAGCATTGCCCCTTGAAACACTAAACCAAACCACAGCACCAAAAGAGAGGGAACTCTGGGTCTGCAAGAAAGAAAGAACAGTATTTTTTTGTCTCTTAGAAAGGGGAACTATGGTCATTTGGCTGAGGCACATAAAGCATTCTGCAGGCTGCAGAATTACAAAGCAGGAGCTACCTCCTTGGACAATAGGGCATAAATATTCTGAAAACCAAAGAAAAAACACCAACAAAATATGACCGGAAGAAGAGGAAGGATAAAAGTTTTAGAAAGCAGACCAGTTCCTGGAGCACACATGTTCTGGGGCTGGCTGCACCCCTGCTTGACTTTTTTTGGGTTTTTTGTAGGTACAGGACATGAGCATCAGCTACCCTAGCTGATAGATTAGCCAGCACTAACATGCCAAGGAGCAACCTGTACATCTTCTTACTTATAACAAAGAAACATATATTAACTTACTGTTAAAGTTCTAAAGATATATTACCCAAAGACAGTTACTGTGTTATGTATGAAATCCCTCTAATCCCATGTGTCTTCCAAAGAAGTCATAGGTTTGATTTTGTTTATAGTTTTTAAACTGTATGTAATGTCATCGTAGGGTCATAGAAGGAAAACAGGAAATCCAAGGAAATTACTCGTGGGTGCCATAAGGCTTTTCTCCTGTCAGAAAGTGAGTAGACCAGTGCTGTTTCTGAGAAATGGTCATCAGAATGATATCTTGATCCCAGCTCTCTAAACTCCATCCATCCCTCCATCCCTCCTTGGTTACAACATTTTCTTTGCAAGAACAACTAGGTTCTTGTATTTCATACACACCAGTCAAAAGAGCTTACAATCCAAAATTCAGTCACTAAATGTTTTCTCAGACTTTGCTGTCTCTCTCTCCTTGCCCTCTGATCAGCTTGTTACAAACCATGCTTCAAAAACTACAGCTTACATGTTTGAAGCAATGAGTCACAAGCACTGTGTAGTTAGAACCTTTATGGGCCTGCCTGTTTGACCTCAGTTACATCTGAGCCTGCATTGTTATTCCCTAAAGCTTCCTTTAACATAAGAGAATACATCTCTTCAGTAATGCAAATACTCAGATATCCAAGGAAAACAGCAGTATTTTAAGGGTCTCTGACATATAGGATGTTTTGGGAATGCTTACAGAAATAGGCTCTGAAAAATATGAATCAGAGTGGGAATGCTCAGACCTTCCCCAAGAAGGGAAAACAATCTTTTCTGATGGTCAGTATGGAGTCTGAACTGCAGTGCTGGGAAAGAATGCCCAGAGACTCCCTGAAAAAATGTTTCATGACTCTTGGATTACAGGTTATCATCCCATCTGGGATATGAATACCCTTGCTGTGTGCATATGTTAACCTGGAGACATTCTGCTAACATGAATAACTGTGACCTTCAGTGGGGAAGAGCCACAGGTGTGCACTTGGAGGATCAAATCAATAAAGAAGTTGTAAAGACAGTTTTGTTGACAATGAGTTACTTCTGAGTATACTTATTTACTCAAGAGACATTTTCAGCTAAGTATGCATGAAAATATACAAGTACATGAGGGAATAAAGGGACAGAACACATTAGGATTTTCAATTTCTCCTTAAAAATACTGTCCCTGCAGAAACAAGTGGTCACATCCATTTAATAGAGAGAAAGGGATGGTAAGATGTCATACTCCTGAACATAACTCCATTTGCTACTGTTTCTGGTCCTAAAACACAAATCCCTTCTACACACTTCCTCAAAAGATTATCCTCAAATTAGAGCAGAACACCATCTGACAAAACAAGCCCAAAGAAGAAAGTGGGTGACTACAACTGAACTAAAGATTAACTCACCATTTCAGAAAACAGAAGGGCTTCTGAAAGGTTTAATTTCCAAATATGATCAGCACTGCCTTCTCTCCAATCAAGCCAAAGACATTGTCAGGCTTTCAAATGAACAGAGTTAAATTCATACCAAGCACTGCAGAAAACCCAACTTTTAATTAACCCCTAGTAAATGGGGGATTCACTGACATACATCTGCTCTAAAGGTGTCCAACACAAGAATAAATGAAAGATAGAATTCTCACTAATCTGAAAGAAGCAATTATAAAACAGGAATATAGTGCAATCCAGCCTTCGGTACTTTATGATAATTCACAATGTGCCCACGATGTATTTAAAGAACTTCCCCTGAAATTAATAGAGGAGAGAACATAAATAGTTTTAAATTATTACAGCCTCATACACATGCCCTATATTCAGAGGTTCCTTGGCAAATCAATGAGTACTTCATGCATAACCCTTTTGCAGAACTTGATCTATAAGGTCCTTGTTTTTCTTAGAGTACTTTGGCAAGAATCAAGTTGAATTTATTTACAGGTTTAGTGGAACTGTGCTGTGTCAAAGTCCAATTGTAATGCAGAGCCAAGATAAATGGGGTTGCCCTGGTTTAGGGCAAATTTGGGAGGAAAATTCCAAAGGGGTCCCTCTAGAAAGCAGGCCCCTCCCCAACTGGTTTGGGAAAAGCTTTCCTTGGAGAAAAGTGGAAAAACCCTGTTTTTTTAAAAGCAAAGTATTCACAAGCATAAAAATTAGTAAGATTACACAGTAAAACCTCTCGCTGTTCTGAAGAGATGGTAAATTCAGAAAGTCCTTTTTGTGGGATGTAGCTTGGTTCACTCAGTCTCTATCAGTCCCTCCTGCACTAGAAAATGCACAAGTGTGAGCTCCTGGTGTTTTTCAGGGTTTTCAGCCCAGAGCAGGTTTGAATAATTCCAAGAAAAAGAAAAGCCACAGTCTGGGGAACTTCTCTGCCTCAGCTAGCCCAAAAGAAGCTAACTAAAACCAAAGCAGAGCTTTCTCTTGCTGTCCCTGCTGCAGACCACAGAGTGCAGGAGGAGGATGCAGGGGGGCAAGTGCAGTCTGTGAAAACAAACTGTGTGCTTCTCTTCCCCCTTTGCTCTCAGAGCCAGTCTGAAAGGTGCAGAACTCAATATCCAGCACAGACAGAACTGGGGACACAAGCATCATAAAATCACCCCAGACAGGGGTCAATCCGGGCTGGTTACCTTGTGCAAACACTTTCCCTTCAGTCACCCACGTGCTCTGCTCACTCAAACCAGAACACACATGCTGAATGCCACTGCTGTTCTAATTTATTATCATTTCACCCACATTTTTCACTAACAGAGGGTGGGAGAACAAGCCCCAAGTACACAGAATAACATAATTATTGGGAGTCCTACATTTCCAAAAGGGGTGACATGCTAATAACATTTGGATAGCAACACAATAGGAATACTGCTTTAAAACCTTTTTACTAGAGAAGACTCTGAACAGCTTGATTACTTTTGAAGACAGTCCTGCTTGGAGACAGAATTTGAACTAGACAACCTTCATAAAATCCTGATTCAACCTATATTCTGAGACTCAACATGCATGTTTTATAACTCTAAATGTGCCTCTGCTCCTCGGAATAACCTAACCAACTTGATATTTCCTTTCCATTGTACATCAATACTTCCCAGTGGGATGCCTCATTCTTCATAATAGAGATGGTCAAGCAAGAACCTTCCTGGATACACATAAAGGATTATGCACCCATTCAAACTTCAATTTGAACTCTGGTACCAATTAGACAATGCCTAAAGCTTATAAGATATTTCTTTCCTGTCTTTGTCTAGCAATTGCAGAAATCTCTTGCGTGTTGTTCCTCAAGATTAATTTTTTTTTTTTTTTTACTGAAATAGAACAATAGGATCCTGGCTATATATGAGTCAAAGGCAGAGAATATGTCCTTATGGATTCAGATTTTCTTTGGCATGACCAAGAATTGAAGCCATGCAAACAGGCCACGAACAAATATTCCAAACTGAACAGCTCTGAAGAGGCAAAGAAGGTTGTATCATAATTATTTTTTGTTGTTTTGGTTCACTACTCTGATTAAACTGAAATGAACTGTCACTTTATATTTTGATCAGACCAATAAGAGATTACCCTTCTAGGAGGAAGCAAAATCAGGGGAGGCAGCATAAGGTTTATGACTGAGAGAGCCTCATTTAGGACCTCTGGATAGAAATTAAAATGTGGCAAGGTGTTGTTACCCTGCCTGGGAATTAAATTCACCTCTAGAAGAAGCTTTTACTGGATTCCTTTACTCATTTTTGGGGCAGTGAGGCAGACCAGTGTCTCCTTCCAAGGTTAACACAGCCATTAGAAACACCCCCATCATTTTTCCATCTACCAACTACTGATCAAGACCAGGGTACCAGAAACATCCATTTAAATCAGAGCAGCCCCAGTACAACAGCTGTATCTAATAGATCACCACAAGGCACATGTATCTCATCCAGCTCCCAGAGTGACACAAATAAGTGAGAAATTGGCTCCCCACCATGCTCAGGTGTCTGCACTCAGTCACATACACAACGACATTCACAAGTCCAGCAGCCATGAGGTGTTTCAGTACTCCACTATATTAATTTTTAAAATAATTATTACTCTTAAAAAAACGCACGCTAGTGTTAAATATTGAGTGTTTTGTTGCCAGACAGAGCTCTCTGTGTGTGTATATATGTGTTTGTGTGTGTATTTATCTCCACTTAAGGAGAGATTCTAGAGAACTATCTAATCAAATAATGATTCATTAGGACAGTTTCTAAGAGGACTTCTCCCCAGTGCACCATCTGAGCAGCATACACAAGCACATTTGCTTTTGGAAACAACCTAGGTGACCTCAGCAACAGCAGCTCTCATGATTTTAGTGTTTTGCACCACCTGTGAGCCGAGGCCTAAGGGGGCAGCTCTGGAGTTCCTCTCATGAGATCACTTCAAATGATCACCATTACACAATCAGAGCTTTCACTGCATCATTTTTCAACGAGTCCTAAAATTCCTAGTGGGAGGCACGAAGCCTAAGCAAGGTGAAACCCAACAATCTGACTGCTAAAAAGAAGTAATCCTGCCCCCATGAGATTTATTAATTTCCAGTCAATTACATGATTTCAGGAGCTGAGCATTTAACTGCTTGCAATCAACTTTATGGCAACTGTGCTTTGTCTGCCCTATAAACTTAGAGTTGCCACATGAACCCTGGGACACATTCATGGGTGGATCCAGTCATCTTTCCAAAAAGGTGCCCAAAAACTCCAAAAGGAAGGGCTGAATTCCCAAGAGAGCTCAACACAGGGATAGGGAGTTCCTTTGAAAATATACTCATAATGAGACTTTCTATGTGCCAAGGATTTTTTACAATTCCCTCATGGATAAAAGGTGGAAGAGTTATATCCCATACCCTTAACTTAACAAAGAATTATTTCTTTCAGAAAGCTAGGGCTTGGTTTGGGTTTTTTGTTATGTTTTTTTGTTTATTGGTTTGGATGGTGGTTTTTTTTGTTATTGTTTTGGTTTGGGCTTTGTTTGTTTGTTTGTTTGTTTGTTTGCTTTTGGGGTTTTCTTTTTTATTATTATTATTGGTTTGGTTGGTGGGGGTTTATTTTTGTTTTGGTTTGGGCTTTGTTTGGGTTTTGGGGTTTTTTTGTTTTGCTGAGGTTGTTTCATTTTGCTTTTCTGATTTTTTTTTGTTTGGTTTTTGTTCTTGTTTTTTAAACCTTTTTTACTATAATTTTACTAAATTTCACTTTTTTACTAGGTTTTACTAAATCTTTGGTCCTACAAAGTTTTGAATAATTCTAGTACATGCCAGGTTAGATAGAGCCTTAGTCAGGGAGAATTTTGCTCCTAATTTTGTCTGTAGGCTGAATTGCCCACTTCTTTGTCTTTACAACTTTGCAGGTAACAATAAAAAATTATAAACTTTCCCTAAACTGCCTTGCAAGGGGAACCCAAGCCTGCAGCCCCAGGTGCTGAGCAGAAGGGTTGGTGTTGCCTCCTGCCAGGAGCCCTTGGCACAGAGCACAATTCCAGGAGGGAGCAGCAGCCAAAGGAAGGACTGGGGCAGCTCTCACAGGAAGAGATCTCAGCAAACAGGGGCTCCTCAATAAACCATGGGCACACCAGCCCGATTTGGACCCTCTGTGGATCACTCTCAACCACTGAGATAAAAGCCAGAGCTGCAAGTGAGCCCCTGCAGAAATCTGGCCCTGGACCTCTGTTTTAATAGACTTTTCTCTGACTGACCACCCAGAACACCTCACCAAATCCCACTTTTGAAACATCTCTGTCAAATGCATTTTAATCCCATCACTCTTGCACATTTTGGGATGCTCTAATTTGTGTTTTTAATCTACTACGATTCTTTTATAATTGTTTGTGCAGCGATGCCTGACAGGGAATGCTTTATAAGTAAATTGAATTTATGACTATTTATAACCTCTCCCTCTTGAAATTTCTCAGCAAATAAATTAGTTCCACAGCTCAGTCTTCTAGGGTTGGGGTTTCTCTGTACACATTCATACAAACACACAATGTGCATGCATGAAAGAGAGAACAGGACAGAGAGATGGAGTGTGTATGTGTGTGTGACCTCTTCTCTCCATGAGTAACTTAAGGGCATATTTAACATTCTCTTCACAGTGCTCACGGCAGACAGGAAAAACACAACTGAAGGGGTGAAAAATGAAAAGTCCTTGCAGCTTCTTCATCTAAGGCTCCATCCTTCCTTCCGTGGGACAAAGGTTTTCATGTTTTGTTTACTACCCCGAGTAAGTTTCTCTTCGGTTTCTTGCTGCTTGAGCAGACAGGACACATGAAATGAGGCAGATATAAGGACCTCTGACAACCAGCACATAAAACTCATTTTATTTCCTTAATGGAAGGCTAATTGGTAATTAAAAACATGACTGTGACCTGTGCAGTACCCAGAGAATAGAAATTGATTTCATTTTAAACAGATAAAGCTCACAGGGCTGCAGCTCTGCAGAGTAGCAAGACTTTCTGGGCACAGAGAAGTGAAAGAAGTGTTTTCATTTTTAGCAGGTTTTTCTAATTTAGGCAAACCAAAAAAAAAAGCCAAAGAACTTTGCCAGTACTTCAGTCCCTGGGTTGACTCCCCAGAGCTCTCTGCTGACCCTCACTGCAGCTGCTACTGCTCTTGAAACAGACTCAGAGAAGAGGAGCTGGAAAATGGAATTCAGATTCTTGCCTGGCCTCCCCCAGTCAAACCAGGGCAGGAGTTTCCATTTCTTGTAAGACATGAGTGTGCTTCATGCTCTTAGGTGTGTGTATTGAGGGATAAAGAGAAACTAATACTCCTGCTGGGTGCCCCCAGCTTTCCCAGAGCCTGCAGGACTCCAGCAGCCTCATGGCACTGCTGGGGGGCTGCACAGTAATCCCAGGGCACGTCACCAACAAATATTTGGATTTGCTTCCAACCAGCCAAACTCACCCACCTGGGAATGTTAAAACATTTTTGTTCAATAAAAGTGTTTAAACATGAGGCTCTGCTATTTCTGCACTGAAACTCTGTGAGCATTTCCCTTCACAGACAAGGGGACAATTGCATTTAGAGTACTTGCGACTTTTCCTTCTAATATTCCACAAAACAAGTTTTGAAATACTGGAATTTTTCAGACAATACCTAGATTTCCACCAGCCTTACTGGCAAACCAGCAGGAATGAAAATTGGGAAAAAAAGAGAAACGGCTATGAAATGGGTTAATACAAACTAATGCATTCAATTCATTAAAAACAGGGAAGAAGGATTTCTAATTAAGTTCAGACACTAATAAGGAGTAAAGATTGCACCCATACCATTTTTTGCAATTGAAAACTCTGTAAATAACTATGGTGAGCACTAATTATCATGCCAGAAGAGAGGAGAGGCATCCCATGTATCTGTATTTTCTTTTACTATGATAAACACTTAAGACAATATTTATTTGCATGCAGATAAAATAAAAACTAAGAAAAACATTAGAGTCATGACAATGAGAAGTCAAGAATCTTATTAATATCCTATAATGTCCTTTAATTAAACCAGCTTCTGGCTGGTTTGCAAAAAGGTGTATTCCTCCCATGTTCCCTGGCTGCAGAGGCAGCTCTGTCTCCTGCAAACATTGCAGGCTGTGGGATCTCTGTCTAAAGGGAAAATTAGATTTCAGCTGGCCTGTCTAAAAAATAAAGAATTAATAAAAGGAAACCTAAATCCCATCCACAACCAGAATTCCCTTTTATCATTTAAATAAATTCTTACGACATCCATCACTCAGGGGGGCCAGTCCTGGTGAAAACACCTCTAAGAACTCAGCCAGATTTCCTCTACGTCAGAGTGTGCTCAGGGCTGGCAACCATCCTGCCAAATGAACTTGAATTTCAAAGATTTTGTGTTCACTTGATGAAAATATGATGTTACACTCTGTGTTTTCACTCCCTCTGTTCCCAAGGCTCCCTTTCTCTTCAATCACCCTCAGGCTCGGAGCAAACAGGATTCATATTGATCAGTCTGAAAATTATTTTTAATGCTATTAATGTTATAGGCTGTTGTAATGGATGTCTTCCAAGTTTTTCATCCTGACTAGTTGTTCTGACTGATCTGCAATACACTAAACCCATCACTTGCCTTGCTGCTAGCCAAGAACCCAGCTCCCAGCACGGGGGAAAAAAAATTAAAAAACATCAATTTGACAAACATGATGAAATTTCTCATGAAAAAAAGACCTGATTTTGAAAAAGGATTTTAAATTAAATCTTTATATGGATATAATTTCTACCAACTTCTCAAAGGTCTGTACAAACAAGAACTTAGAAAAACAGAGGATGATAAACTTTGGCCTAGTAACACCAAAAATATTCTTCACTAACAAAATCGAATTGCACAGACTTGGGGGATTTTAGCATTTCCTTTTAGTTGTCTTCAAACTGTGCTAAGGCAGTGCTGTGCTAATGTTTGAGCTCAATGAGGGAACTAATTAAAAACTAAATAGAATAAGCTGTTATTATTTATGAAACAGTGAAAAGGGTGTTAAAAGAACAAACATACACATGGAAAAAAATAATTTTTAGATTGCTCTTTCAGTCTGTTTTGACTATCTTTGGTACTGTTAGTAACACACAGATGAAAGGGGAACCAGTTTTGCAGGTAATAAGCATTCCTCAGTCCACAGTTTATCATTATCCTTTGACAGACTGCAGGAACAAACACAGCAACCTAAAATTCATTCATAGAATATTTTATGAATGAAAAAGGAGTCGATGATTCAATTTTCACAAAATGCTTTTGTGTTTTGCTGCCATCTTCTCATTTTAGTCAATTGGTCTAAACTGAAATTTTCCAAAATACTTTTTTCTCTCCTAAAAATTTCTTCCTTATAGAATCCATCAGAGTCATGAAGATGTAGAAGAACATTCATAGGATAACATGCAAGGACTGGTCTTAAGCCCCTGAGCATGACTCCACAAGCTACTCTGCACAAGTTCTATTCCAAACAACTCTGTCACTTGCACATCCTCTGTTTCCTATGCTGTCTCACCCCGTTTTATTTCAAACCCAATTTGTTTTCACAAGGAGATTAAAAAAAAAAAAAACAAAAAAACAACAAACCATAAGCAATAAGGACTATGAAACCACCAGCCTATGGCAAATGTCATAAAATAAAATAAAATAATTAAGGGAAATTCTTTAATTTTAATTAGCTTCGCTTCTGCAGTCATTCCCTTCATGAAAAGTTCAATTACCAAGACTCAGTGCTGCTAGATTCACTGCACTATATTATAGTTAGCTGGGTTGTTACACAGAAATGGGAACTGACAGTGAAATCTCTTGTACAGCTTGCCAGATATGAAACTAATAGGGGTGAATTATCCCACAAGTCTTCTGGAGCTGCCTGAAAGGAAGAGATTGCCAGACTGAAAGGATAAGTTTGTCTCATCATGTAAGTGCTTCAGATCTTCAGAGAAGGCTGCAGGGGTTATATAGTCAACGACACACTGAATGTGACTCAATGTCACGCTATGGCAAAACAAAAAAAGCAAACACCACGCTAGGATGTGCAAACAAATGTACAAGCCACAAGACACAAGAAAAATCCCTTCTGCTCCACACAGCGGGGGTGAAAGCTTGGCTGGAATTGTGTGAATGGAAGGAGGCATGGATGGGCTGGGGCTGATCCAAGAGAGATCAACAGGGATCTCCTGAAGTGTTCAAAAACTACCTGAGAAGAAAAGCTGCAGTGAGACCATTCAGCAGAGAAGGTAAATCAAAACAGGGCTCTGGACTGCTGCAGAGGGGGTGAATAATTCATTTACCCACTTTCACTGTGAATGTGGCAGGAAGCAATGGCTTTACAACGGCAAAAGAAGGTTCAGGATGGACATGAAGGAAACCTTTCCTTGGGATGCCAGTATTGGTGAGAGGGCTGTGACAGAGCACACTGGCTGGGAAATTACAGACTTTAAGTCCCTAGAGGATAAACTCTCCTGTGAGATAGGATGACTAAAGGTCATCCTTGACCAGGATATCTTCTAATCCTAACTTTTGTATTCCTGAGGCTCTAATAGATGTCCACAGCCTTAAGATCCACCCAGATTTGTCTCATCAGGGAGGCAGCTGTCTGTTGGGCTCGGACAGAAAGACTCCAGGGGACAGTCCTTCTCTATTCACCAGTGAAAAGCCTTTCAAAATGTTTCTGACACCCATGCAGCTAAGGCAGATTGAGGCAAGAAATCTATTAGTCATTTGGGATTTCAAGGAATGCCTCCATGTGTCATCATTTGAAAAAAGAGCTCAATATCTCTCTTGGGGGAAACAGAATTCAGGCTTCTCCCCAGGGCTGCTCAGTTTGGAAATGTCACTGCAATTGCACTAGGATGGAGTAAGTTTTCCTGTTCTTGCATTGCAGTTTCAGGGTGTTCAAAGCTTTCACTGCAGAGCCCAAGTTAAGAGGAGGGATTCTCCCCTCCCTGAGAGGACTCTCAAGCACCATCATTCTGACTGATTCTCATCTAGGCTGGTGATATTAATAACAGGAGTTTCTCTTCTTCAATGCATCTGGTTCTGAAGGGCATTCAGGAACTTGACTTTGTGAATGTTTAGTCTTCTTTTGATAACTTTTGCCTTGGGTCCACAGAGCTCCCTGCAGCAGAAATCTATGAGATTTGCTGAGCATACTTGTTATTAATCCTAGAGAAACGTGGGGATTAGTGGATTGCTGAAATCCTTGTGTCTCTGGAGGAATGCTGGAGTTCCCTTGTAACAAAGAGCAGAGAAAGAGCCAGAATTTGGCTTAGACCACTGAACCTACTGATTTCCATAGATCAGAGAAGTCTTCAAAGCAGCAATACTACCAGCTTGAATAAATACAGTCTCCTTCATCCAAAGGTTGCAATAAGGCTCCACAGACAGTAATGAATGAATTAAAATATAAATGACACCCCATGGGCAAAAGAGAAACTGTCTCTATTTCACAACTGAGGAAATTGAGAAATACATAGGATGAAGGTATTTGAGGTCCTCCAATTTGTAAGTACCCATTTTAGGACAATGACAGCCTGATTTTACTCCTTTTTTTTTTTTTTTTTTTTTTTTTTCCTAGAGACACCAAGTGGTTTGTTGACTAATTGGAGTGATGATGCCTCTAGGGATAGGAGCTTGGCATAGTGACTTGACTGATTTAACCAGCTAACAAGCTAATAGCAATTTACAGAAGACAAACCTCTGACAAGCATGAAAAGACCTTGTCTAAATGTTTAGAAATCTGATTAATTCCTGGTGGATGAAAACTGAGATGTTGCTCTCTCTGCCCCTCTTTGATGCTAAGACTCTACCTCCTGCCTCGAGTTTCTGCCATCTCTCTGACCTTCTGTCTCTTTTGTTGCTTTGTTTTGCACTCCACCTTTCTTTTTGTATACAGGGATTTCCAGAGGTTAAGGGCAGACATCTGGATCTCCATCTACAAAACAAAAGCTGTTCAAAACTGAGAGACAAGTTTGGAAATTCGACCTACCTGATTACCACCTCATGAGAAAATCAAGAGAGAGATGGTGGAATCCTGGGGGGATACTTTCCTATTCCACACTATAGATATGGTATGCATTTCCAGCAATGTTTGGGAGGTGCCAAAGAAACTTCTTTATGCAGAGGATGTTTTTTGGGCTCACTTTTACAAACCAATGCATAGTGCCCTAGGAACACACCTATTATTTGGTGACATTTCCAGTGTAACATCAAAATGACACCAGGACCTCACAAATGCAACTGCAGTGCCAATGGGGAAGTAGGAGCAACAAGATTCTCTCTCAGCAGGAGATTGTCTGAATAAGAAGCTGTCAAAACCAGTTCAGCAGCCTGTTATAGTGACATGCTTACAGGGAGGATATGGTGCACCACAGCACGATGAATTCATTGTGTTGCAGCTGGTAGGAAATGCCATTTGCTAAAAGCTCACTTTTAGCTGTTCAGCCCACAGCTGACTGCTGACTGGGGTGCATAGGCTGCCTGCAGTCTGGGTCTTTCAGGCCTGAAGCTTCGGAGTTTCTAAAGCTCTGTTTTTCTGATGTTTTGGGTTTCCTAAACTTGTTCCCAGAGCTCAAACATATACATCAGGATTGTTTTTGTAACAATACTCATGCTTGGAATTATTTTTGGGGTGGACTTTCTTTTGATGTCCCTCTGGTTTGGCCAGTGTGGGTGAAGGGGCTGTCTTTTGTTCACCAATCACAGTGGTCCATGGCAAGATGTATATAAAGGGAGACATCATTTGACATAAATGGAGTCAGATTCATCTCTCCAAGCTGTTTGGAGAAATTTCATGTCATGTGTTATTGGCCACAGTGACATCTGGTGACCCCAACGTGATGGAAAAAACAGAAGGGAAAAACAGAGCTTTAGAAATGCAGAAGCTTCAGGCCTGAAAGACCCAGCCTACAGCTGCCTTGCACACTGGGGACAGGCTGCCCTCACCAGAGAGAGAGAGTAGTAATTCTTATCTGCACAACACAGTTCTCCTGTTCTCTATAAACCCTGACTTGGACCAGCTGCCAGGGCCCCAGTGAAGTTGAGGTACACCCGGTGCACCAACCTGCTGCTCCTCCTTCCTGCTTCCATCCTTCCTTTTCTCTGCAGAACCAAAACTTCCCTCACAAAATTGTGATTCAGTTCAAGTAAAACATCCCTGACAGGATGGACTCTCCAGGTCTTTGAGACAGAGTAATACAGAAAGCTTCTGCTCTTTAAAATACAGAATGAAAAACAATTATCTAAAAAGATGGAGCACCTAGTGAGTGCACAACAAGGGGAACATTTCTTGTAAAACAGGCACTGTACAGCTCACTGCAACAGCACTCTTCCTTTAAGGCAATCAAGAGAATTCATGCTGTGGGTAGATTGACGAAAATGGAGATTCCAGGTCAAATTCTGAACAGGTCATAAGTAAAAAAGAGAATATTGACTTTCTGTGGACTGTAAGCATTTCCTCTGTAAACTCACCCACATGGCTTAGAAATCCCTGCTGGTACCCTTTGGGTAAGGCTGGCACTGCTCTAGAGCATTGCACTGTGAGCAAGGAAGCCCCCAAGGGAGGACAGGGGAACACAGAGACTGGGGGAGCCCCAGCAGGAGGGAGATGGACTGGGGAGCCAGCAGGAGGGATGGACTGGGGCCCCAGCAGGAGGGAGATGGACTGGGGGAGCCCCAGCAGGAAGGCGGGGTCCCACAGAGGTGGTGTTGTTCCAGCCCCAGCTGTGCCCACAATACCCTTCCCTTCACCAGGACTCCTCTCTGCACTCTCCCAAGAGGAGCTTTACATCCCTCTAAAATAATCTTTATGGGTCTGCATTTTACCAGGCAGTGATTTCTAAGAGAAATTCAGCAGCTTTAGCAGTTATTCTTAACTGTTTAAGAATATGCTGGTGTTTAGGTAAAAAAGAACCCAAGAATAATAGGTACTATTAATTTCTTGGTTTTACTCTTTGAAATTCAGGCCATTTAGGAGGAACACAAAGAAGTGTTGTCAAGTATGCAAGCGTATGAGCATCAATGTATTTTAATGGATTTAATGAATACATTCTCTCTTATGTCAAGCCTCTGAGCATTTCCACCTCTGAGTGAGAACTGAAAATGCACTGCATCATCTGTATTGCTCTGTAACCCAAAATCCTAGGTCTCCTTAGGAAACTTGCCTTTCAGAACAATTTAATATGATGTGATATTAACATCCCAACAGTTTCCCCCTCATGAATTAGAAGCGTCGCTCCCTGTTTTGACTAATGTCTGCTAGATAAATAAGGTCTACCTCAATTAGAGAAATTCCCATGTCCTGAACTTTTTATTTGACTGGTGAGGCTTTCTTTACTTTGTACCCTGAGTTCTTCAGTGGCTTTGCCTCATTTAAATCTGTATCTCTGCTCAGCACGCCTGCATTCCTGTGGAGAGAGTTGCTTAATCCCTCTGTGTACTCCCAATCTGCCGGCAAGGAACACACAGAGCATTTCCAGATCTTTAAATGGAGGCAACACAAAAATCTTCTCTCTTTTATTAATGGAAAAGAATTCCTGTACTATTTTAAAAAAAGAAGAAAACAAAATCAACCAAGCCCCCTCTTTTTTGGTTTTATCCTTTTTTCCTGCTTTACTCAATTATAGCTGATTAACTGCCATGACATATGAGTCATACAGGATCTAGGACACAGGATGTGTTCAGAGTTGCTTAATCATGTTCTAAAATCTAACATGTACACTTGTTTACTAGGTAAGAGAGTTGTGCATGATATTTACATTGTGCTGTGTTAACTTGGGATGTTAAAACTAGAATGGACAGAGAATGATAAACAAAGATGATGCAGGCAAATAAAAGGGAGAAAGGAAAGATAAACCAAAGCACGATGAGAAACAGACTTCCAGGGCAGGGGAAGAAAGAATTCACATTCCTTTTCTTCTTTTTTGTTGGGCAACTCATAGATCTTCTCTCAATTATATCAATTTAAGCTCAAGGTACCTTTCTTTTCATGGTGAAGACCCTAAAACCAGCCAACCTTTACATACCTCAAATTTTCCTCATAAATACCTAACTCTCAAATGCCCCTAAGACTCCTTCAGTATATGAGGAAATCTATCTGCGCACCAAATAATAAATTTTGCTGCCTATTTTGAAGTGTCAACATCTGCCTCTAATCACTTAAGGAAAGGAAAAGAACATCCTATATACAAAAAATTTTTTTTTCTCCTCTCCCTTGACAGCATTTAGCTCTCAGTCAGCACATCAGACAGCTTTCAAAAGAGCACACAGAAAGAAGCCAAGCAGAGGATCACAGCACCATGTTCAGTGGTGGGCCATGAATGGTGGTGAAAACAATTCAGCACAAGGATTCCCCTCTAAAGAGTGAACATCTTTTTTTTTTTTTTTTTAATGGGTAAAAACAATAGCTAAAAAAGATTACTTGGCTGTGAAGCTTATGGAGGAATGACAAAGCTACATAGCCAAGATGGAAGAAAGGAACAGAAATAAGACATACTCAATATAAGCAAGGATATTTGAACTCAGAATACTTAAGACAGGCAAGTAATATGCAAAATAAAAAAAAATCCTATTTGGCCAGCTTCTCCTGGAGGCTTTCCACAGCTGAACATGGTTTTGAAAGGCCTGAAGGCAGTTTACCACAGGGACTGAGTCAAGGCAGCTTTGCAGGAGAGAGGACAATGGCATTCTGCAACACACACAGGACAGATCCTATTTTTTGCTGTCTCCAGGGATCCTCATTGTGGATACAAGACAACATGGAGCACTGCAGCAAGCAGAGTCACAGAAATAGAGCTTAACTTGGAAACTGTTTTACAAATTAATTGCTTTGTTTTTCTTCCTCGCACTTGATGGCTTTTGTCTCTTGTCCTCCTACCTGTGACTTCTCCCATTTTCATCCCACTTTATCACCCCTATTTAGATACTTTTTTTTTTTACTTCTGTCACACTCTGACAGAGTTCCCAAGCTCTTGATAAAACACTGCAAGCACCCTATAGTAACGATGTTTTTAATCCCTTGGCTAGTTGGGTTTTTTTTTAATGGAAGCTTACAAGAAAAATGTGTTCCTTGGGAGTTAGCAGAAGCTGACAATGAGGCTTGAGAAATCCAAACAAGACAGCACCAGAAGCTGCTTCTTGCTGGGTGCTCTGGGCAAGACTGATCAATTCTGCAAGGATCCCTCATGTCTAGTCCCTCTCCCTCAACTTTGTTTCTGTTTTTCTTCTTTTTTTCACCCTTAGCCACTCTGCAGTTTTCTTGTTAACTAGCCTCTGAACAAAAGTTCCCCTTCCAACAGCACAAACATCTCAGTGACATGGCAGAAAAGCTAAAACACAGAGCTATTAAGATATCACTTCAATTTATTGCCCAATTCAAGTTATCAAGGCCCCAACACAGCACACAGCTCTCTCTGAAAACAGAATCTGAAGGGCACAAAACTCATACCTCAGCTCTGCAATGCTTGCTCAGAAATGTTACCACTTTATTACATCACAAATGACCATAAAAACAGCATGCCCAATACCAAAATACAAAAGAGCCTTATAAAAATTGTTTAGGTACAAAGGAGGAAAGAAAAGCGACAGATCTGTTTTGTCCACCAAACTACTAAAGTAAAAAAGATTTAAACATTCTGATTTACAACATTGGAAAAGAATTAATCTGACTCATACAATTACTAAAGGACATTTGTCTCCATAACCCAGTAGGCGACTTCATTTTTCATCCTGTTGAACAGTATTTCCAACTTTTTTTTCTTTCCCTGGTTAGCAAATATCCCTCTTAGTCTTGTTGCTTTTTAACTATTATCCAACCAAAAAACCTAAAGGTGAAAAATAGTCAAGCATTAAATAACCAGAATATCTGTGTAAGATCTTTGCTGTGTGGGGCAGATTATTGAGGGAAGACACTGAATTCCCCTCGGCCTGATTCCTGCAGGGAAAGAGGAACTCTGCTGCCTTGAAGGGAAAGACAAGGTTCAGGCACAAGAGTGACAGTGTTCCAGTGGAAACACTGAAAGGATGCAGAAATTAAAGAATGTCAATTCTCTTTGGTATGCTTTTGGAAATACAAATTCAACCTACACAACATGGGTCTTCAAGAGCACTGGAGAGGGTTTTTTACAAGAGCGTGTAGTGACAGGACAAGGGGTCAAGGCTCTAAACTGAAAGAGGGCAGGGTTAGATTAGATACTTGAAGAAATTCTTTACTGTGTGGGTGGTGAGACTCAGGTTTCCTAGAGAAACTGTGAATGCCCCATCCTTGGAAGTGTTCAAGTACAGGCTGGATGGGGCTCTGAACAGTCCAGTCTAGTAAAAGTTTTCCTTGCCCATGGTGAGGGGATTTAAACTAGATGGGCTTTAAGGTCCCTTACAACCAAACCATTCCATAATTCTAGAACTCTTTTTTTTTTTTGAGCCAATAGGGCTCCTTACAAAATACTTTTGTTCGGCTATGTCAACATTACCTGAGTGAACTTTGTATGAAATAGCATACCAGCAGGAGTTTGCCCATTTGCATGGATGTTAGCAGCAGTATTATCAAAAACTCAGCATTGACACCCAATCACCAAGGAGAGAGGACTTTTTTTTTTTTTTTTAATCCAATTCTTACCAATTTGCAGAAGAGAAATCAAATTTTACTTCTCTAATTGGGCTCCCTAACCAAAACATTCAGATCTTTTGTAACCACTCAGATTTCTCAAGTTACAATAAGGAGGAGAGAGAGGAAATCTCTTTCTTCAGCACTGAATTGGGGCAACTCCTCTGCCTGCTGCAGAAAATGCCAAAGTGCTCAGAAACAGGTGAGTATCTTTCTCACAGGTGGTCTTCTCTAGGCAAAATACACACTGGCTGGCTTCAAGCTACAGATACTGGCAAGTTAATTATTGTTGCTGTTCCTATTATTTTTCACTCCTCATCTCTCCTGTAACGATTCACTGGCTTCCTTGGAGGAAGAAATGTGTCTGCGGGTAATGATTTCCCTGCTTTCCCTCCTCTGCCCGCCTCTCTGTCGCTCTCTTATATTGAATAATCATTTATGTGGTAGTTTAATTAGCTAATTATGAACATGTTTGGGTATTTTAAGGAGGAAGAATCATTGTTTACTTGTTAGTAATTAAGTAGGTTCCATTTGATTTTGGTGTTGGGAAAATTTACGAATATTATTTTTCTGTGTGGCACTACCAAATATTAAAAACGTAATTATTTGCTTATATCTTGGCGCACTGAAAGGAAAAGTAAATTTCCATGACTGTAGACTTTGGGCTTCTGGTGGATTATTATTAGTATAAAGCAATCTGGATTTACTTATTAGGACGCAGAAAGAGCAGTTGAGAAAGGAGACCAGTCATGGATAGAAAAACCCACTGCATTTTGGAGGCCTTGCACAACACCCAAGTCTCCTGTCTGCCCTCAAAGCCAACACAGTTTCCAATTCCCTCCTCTCCCTATAAAGGTTTAGGTAAAAGGAAGCATCACAGTGGGTCACCCATGGTCTTTGTGATGCCTTAGGTTTTAGCTTTTCTATTTTTCAGATTCTGTGTTGGTTTAATGGGTAGTTCTGGGTTTCATATTAAGTGCTACTAAGCTTCCTTCACAGAGTAGGGAGACAAAACAATTCCTTTTCTAGCTTGGGACCAATATAACTTTTGGGTTCAAGAACAAAAGCAATGGTGAAGTGAAAAGAAAAAGCAAAGAGGACAGAGCTTCATAACCTGGAGCTGTAATTGCACAATTAACTCCAATCTGCTGATGGACCAGAACTTATCAAAGTGTGAGACCTCGTGATCTGGTGTCCATTTTGGGTGCATCTTGGGTGTGGCCCAGCCAGGCTCTTGTGCTGTCCAGGTGAACCCTTTTAATAAATCCCTGCTTTATCCATCTGCTCTGCCTGCTCTCTGTTCCAGGTCAGCCTGCAGAAGGCATCCTGTGCGGTGTGCATGCAGCAGCTCTCTCATGCAGCCCAGAGCTGCTCCCTGCCTGATTCCCCTGCCCTGAGCAGAGAGCACAGGCTGCCAGCAAACACCAGCAGAACTGGGGGGAGGCAGGAGCAGAGCGAGCAGGCAGACCCAGCAAGGCTCTCTCCCTTCCAGCAGGAGCCCCAGAGAGGCAGGCAGGAGCACACCTGCTGCAGCCCTGCTCTGCCACCAATGGCAGGGACCAGATTTATAACCCAGGAAGGTTTCAGAATGCACAGACAGTGAAGCAGGTCTAAAGAAACTCATGCAAGCCTGATCATGGTGTACATTAAATATGGGTAATAATTTCCCAGGATCAGGTTCCACCTGTGGCATTTGTCCTTCCCTTGCAGTGAGGGCCAGTGTGGAATGAGATGAATAATGCAGAAACAATACAGGGTGAAGACTTTGGCCTCCTCATTTCACTAAATTTGAGAAACATACATTACTCAGACATTCCAGCTTAACTGAGCATGGTTTTAAGACCTCCATTTGGAAGTTTCAGGCGCAGCTGAGAAGACTTTTTAGTCTTTGCTAATGCCAAATGAGCATCAAAATGTGCAGTGCATTGTCTCAGGGTAAGAGAAACAACACGTTCCTGCCAGTCTGCTTTATGTGACAGCGTCTGGAAAGGAGAGATGCCTGTAGGAAATCTTCAGTTCCCTCCCAAAGGCTGACTTTATTTCAAAAAACCAAAAGCCCAGCACAGCTCCTACAGTTTTCAGCAGCATTGCATCCAGCATGATTAATGGATAACAAGGATAAACAAACCACCTGCCTTGTAATGTGTCCCCTATTTTGTTCCTTTTCAAGCAAATTTTAGGGTAAATCATAAATCAGCTCTTCCACACTCTGTTTTGCACTCTCTTGTATACTGCTGGTTGCTCTTTTCAAATGTTTTTTTTTCCCAAGGTCTCGGAATTTGTTTCAAAGCAGGACATACTATAATGAACAGCACTTAAATACACAAATCCTGAATTTGCCTTAAAAGGGCTTAATGAGAACAGCAGAACTGTGTTTATAGATGCTTTTCTTTGATTTACAGTTTTCTGAGGCTTTACTACACGGTTTCAAACTACAAAAGCTATGCAGGCTAGAATGTTGATGTTTTTAAAATTAAAACTGAAAGCAACATAACTGGACAGGACTGGGCTACCACAAAATAATCAACTACTGTGCAACTCAAGGTAAAATCACGGGATTTAGCAGCTTAGACTAAGTGCAAGCAACATTCATTGCAGCACTCCAGAATCCATCCATACACAATTCCTATTTACAAAGGTCCCAAAAATTAAATCCATCTTGCAATGTGAACTGAAGGTCACTGGAGATGGGTCCAGCTGCACCAGCAGGGGAGGGAGTCCTGGAGTCAAGGACCTGGGCTAAATATAACCTGCCATCAGCTTCATCCTGCATTAACCTTGAGGCCATTGTCAGAGCATTCCGGGGAATTTCAAGTGCCTTGGTGTCATGTGAGAAGAAAGTTGCTCTCAGGTATTCCTATCACTGCATTTCACAGCTTCACAGTTTATTAATGACATGTGTGCAGTGAAATTAGATGTATGAGCCCTTACGCCTCCATGCCCTCACACCATTTTCCCACAAGTATGTTTTTTTTTAAAAAACAGAGTTATGAATTGAGAGCAAAGCCCAGTCCAGCATTTCATTGTTAATTAATATTTGCCTATATGAACGTTTTATTGCCTAAATACTTTAAAAATCTAGTTTATATAACTTTCATAATCTAATTTTTAATTATCAATAATTGTTCTCCCCTCAGTCATATGACTCCTCTGCGCTGACTAATTAATATTAGAGACTAATACTTTTTCAAACACCTTGAACTCATAGATCACCAAGATCTACAGCACTGTTATGAGTGAAACACACGTGTATATCCAATAATTTGGAGTTATGGTCACTCCAGGGATGGCCAGATTGCAGAGCCACAGAAAATTGCTGCAAGCTTACAGTGGGAGCTTTGTTCACAGCTGGGGCAAAATTCTCCAAAATTTCAGATTCCTTGGAATCAAATAATGACACTTGTCTTGTGCAGAGTCCCCAATGCAGGCTCATTGCATTTTAAGTCAGCAATGCTACCTGTATGTTTTTAAAAAAATCACTTTGGAGCCAGAGAAAATGTTGCAAACTCCCAGCAACATATGCATATGATGAAGAGCCAAGAAGATTTTTTTATGCCTCATGATATAAATTTCCATCTTCATTAGGAAAATTTCTTAGTATGTCTAATCAATTTAGGCACAGTGTCCCTCACGTTTCAGCCTAGGTATCACAGTCATTACGACCCAAGATCTGCACAGTTCATTTAAATTTGATTTTTTTTAGATAATAACTGGCCATCAAGGACAGAAAAAGATGCCACAATACCCCAATTAATGATTGTTTTCCAGCCCCAAAAACACAACAGACTGTGCTGCTGAGCAGAGAGACACCACAAATGCTCTATATAAACCTGAGAATTCTGGTCCTGTTATTGACAAAGAGTAAAAAGAATGAGGCAGAGCAAGGGGAGGCAAAATGCCTTCAGAGATGATCAGAGAAACAAAGAGATTTACTCATTTTTCCACTCCTGGCCTTGAAGGAACCCCCTTTTTCTCATTTGATGGTTAATAGCACACAGAGACACATACTTTTTATTATGGCAGAAGCAAAACTACCAATAGCCCAGAGAGAAAAATCAGAATAATTGTAAGAGTGGCAGTTGAAGAAACAGGGCTGAGCTTTACAGTGTGTATTCTCCCTGCAGAACTTTCATAATGCTCACACTATACAGATGGAGCTTCCACTATTTGGTTTCCAAGCTTTTTCTCCAAGCCAGGCAACTTCACAATTGGAATGTTTCCTAATACTTCAATCACCATTTTATTTGTTAAATACTACTAGTTTTCACTCTATCTCCTTCCTCCAAATCAGCTTCCTAACCCAAGGAGTTCTCTTTTGAGTCTTTTGGGAATATGCTGCAGAAGTGCTGCATTTTTCTGCACTAAAAAAAAAAAAAAAAAAAACCAAAAAAAAAAAAAAAAAAAAAAACCAAAAAAAACACAACCCTTTTTTTATTCAGGGCTTAAGAAAAATGTCTACTGAAATAGGATCAGAGAAGTTTTAAACCAAGGTGGGAAAGTGAGTACAGATTCATCCCTGGAGTATGCAAAACAGAAATGAGATTGAAAAGTGAACGAGGCTCAGATAAAGTCACCTTGTTTCAAATGACACAATTACACATTGCCAGGGAAGAGCTCTGTGCTGCCCAAGCAGCCAGGCTGCACATTGCATCTCTGCTCCAGGTTTTTCAGTTGCTGTAAGGATGAAATCAGGATAAGCAAGACCAAAACAAACACGAGTGGTTTTGCTGCTGCAGCTGGAGGAAGCTGAGCACCCTCCAGCCACGGGGCTGCAATCAGGGCAGGATGGAAGAGCCTGGAGCCAGCACACGAGGCTTAATCACTGGGCTCTAACTAAATTGCAGTGCAGCACGCCTCAGCCTTCTGCTTCCCCCATTATCCCTGATTTCCTCCCCAGGAAAGGACTGCACACCTTCAGGCACAGCGTTTGGAAGCAGCCAGGAAATACATTTGGACACAAACAGTGCAAAGCACACTCGGACCTCACTGTTTGTTTATAACTGGAGTGAATACCAGGATGGATGTGCATTAAGCAATGCCCTGAGGACTGGGATTCTGCCCAGTGCACTTCCCTTCTCCCTCCCATTCCCAAGAGAACAAGAGTCCTCAGGGTCAAGGCTTGTTGTGCCGTCTGGAGTAATAGCAACCCTAGAAAATATTTTTCTTTACTAATGCATCCTTAGAACTTGGTATTTGGGGTTATTCTCAGTGGAAAAAACATGAAGCTACAGATGAAGCCTGTTATGTGCACAAATTGTGTTAATACACACTTTTTTTCATGTACAGATGAAAACAGTAGTTTGCAGATAAGTGCATTGACCTTTTCTTTCTGAAGCCTGCTCTTCAAAGACTGCAGGAATCAGTCTGGAGAAGGCAAGTGACATTCTCTGAGGTGGGCAGCAGGAGTATTTCAACATTTTAATCAGTCTCAGGTACATGCACCTCACAGGTCATACAAAAAAGGACATCAGACCATAAAAGATGCAACTGTCCAGTCATAAATTTATAGTAAATTCATTTAATTTGGGACCTTAAGATTCTGAAATCTGAGAAAGTCACACAACCAGACACTGAGATTTGGAAACTGCTGCTCCTGCACTGGAAGGAGATTAAAAAGGGGTAAAGCTCAGTTATTTGGTTTGCCTTTAGTCTCTGCAAGATCTCTGCAAGATGGATTGTTTTGGACACTCAGTCATCAAGCAGGCATCTACATTAACGATCTCACCAGCTTCAGAAGGTGCTTAGGTGGCCCCCACTGGAAAAAATTGTGTGTTGGGGATCTGGAGCCTCTGTAGCCTTCACAGCTGATGAGCTCCCTCCCTAAGGTAACCTGGCTACAAGAACATGTCTGTTCTCTCTGAAATCCCAAGCATGCACACTCGCACCAACATGACTGAATAGGCAGCTGAAAGGCAGAAAGATTATTTCTAATATCCCATCTTATCATCACACGTCCTGATGACATGAAGTGACCCACGTGGAGAGTGGCATGCTCCTCTTCAACCCTCACCTATATCAGCAGGAGGAAGGACAAAGCAACCGAGTGCAAGGACACCAAAATTCAATATGCAAAGTCTCTAACTTGAGACCAAAAAGGTAGAGCCTGGAGGGAGGGCACTCAGGTGATCTAAACAAAGCAGCACAAAGCAGAGACAACACGGACTTTCCTTTGGCTCATTGCTGAGGCAACGAGTGCCAGCAATTTCATCCTGGGAGAGCTCCAAGGCAGAACTCACAACAAGAGCTAGCAGACCCCACCAGCTGCACTGGCAGAACACGCTGGCATGCTGCTCTCCTTTTGCTGTCCCAAGGTGGCTGGGTGAATGCAGCCAACCTTGTTAACAGAGGGAATTTTCTCAGCACTGCTCAAACAAACCTAGGACATCTCATGAGCCAAGATGTTTAACCCCCATCTGCCTGACCCAAAGCCAGTGAGTGACCTTCTCCTGCGTGACTCTCCTGAGACAGCTTGACCCTGTCTGACACTGGAAGGTTCCAGATCAGCCTTTAGGTAGTGGAGACCCAGCAGCTGCTCCATTAGAGTTAGGAGCACTTTGGAAAGCATCATTTTCCCCTCTTCCCTAAATCCTGACTGACATGATACAGGGGCACAAGTACCCTGTGAGGTAGCACAGAAATTAAACCAAGATCCTTTTGCTCTGAGATCATCCTATTGATCTGCTGCTTCTTTGCTTCCCACAGTATCACACCCCCTCCCAACTCCATCCTTCTCTGTGGCTCCAGGCAGCTGGAGGAGCCACCCAGGATCTCCCTGCTTCATTGATTCAACACAAGTCACAGCTCTGTGAAATCTGTGTGTGGAACAATGAAAGCTGGGGAGGGTGGGAGAAGGGTGTATAATCAAACAATTAGGAAAATTCACTTGTCAGTGCACAAACAGCAGTAAGAACAATTTCTTTCTATTCTGGAGCATCAGCAAATGGGGCAGATGTTAGCCAAATGAAACCCAGGGGAGTGAGGGCTCTTTCCATCAGTGGGAATTCAGCAGGGGTTAAAAGTTCAACAGGAGAGAACACCGATATGCACTAGATAAATCTCTTAGGATTGCAGTAATAGGAACAATAATATAAAATTAGAGAGACCAGCAGGTGAAAAATTTACTCAGAAAAACACAGGCCAGCAAAAAATAAGACAAAGGCATTCCGGTTCCTGGCTGAGGAGAGCTAAGTGGGTCAGAACCATCGAAAGATATTCTTTATGTGGCTCTCTTATCTACCTTCCCTCAAGAAAGAATTTGTGCAGAATTTGTAGTAATGGAAGACAGATATGCTAAGAAAGAGTTCTCTTTGGCCCAAAGTTTATCATCATGATGTAATATTTTGTTTTGCTTATCTAGTTCATTTTTACAAGTTTTCCTAGGTCAACAGGGTACTGATATTTGTCCTAAACAGAGATTTAAAGAACTAATGTCAACAGAGAGCTTCACTCAGTTTTGTGATTATATTTAATGAAGAAAATTAAAGATTACAAAGTAAAACAAATCTTATTTTATTCGTTTGCAGGAGATAGACCTTGCAAAAATCCCTGTCCCACTTGGGGAAAATAGAATAAAACATTAAACGTAAGTGTAAATATTAGAGGAGGGAAGAAAATAAAGCATATTTATGTTCTGCAATACGAGAATCCAAAGAGCAATTTTGGTCAAGACGACAAAGGTCTGAACATATTCTAAAAGTATAGGCCATGTAGAAAATTATGAGAAAGTAAAACTTACAGCATCTGAAATGCCAAACCTAGGGATCGCAACACCGACTCTTTGCAAGGCTTCACTTTAGTCTCCATGACAGAAAAGGGAAGAGGAAAATGGTATGAGGCAAGTAAGTATTTGGGAGGATCAAAGATCCTCTCCACGATGAATTCACCAGTTGAAAAAGGCAAAAAGGAGCTGTGGGCCCCTCACAAAAGGGAGGAAAGCCTGGAGCCCTGGCACAGACAGACTGATGGAACAATGGGGCTTCTGAGGGAAAGGAGGGTGTGTCCTTGTAGAGATAGCACACACCATACAGACTCTTGTGGGTTTTCTTCTTAAAGGTTGTGTGAAGAATTAATTTATTTTTAGGGATTGTTCTTTTATACATAATTTTCTACAGACCACTGTGATTGGTGAAAGAAAGACAAATTTATTCACCCACATTGGTCAAACTAGAGGGATATCCAGAGAAACCTTTCTTCTCAGAAAACATTCACAACTTGAATACTGTTATAAAAATAATTTCTCAGTGTTTATGTTCTCTCTTTGGGAACAAGTTTCAGAAAACTCAAACATTAGAAGACTAGAGCTTTAGAAAGTCAGAAATTTCAGGCCTGAAAACCAGACTACAGGGGTGCAAAACTCCAGACCTAAGGTGCAGAAAGATGCCCAGGGCCCGTGGCAGGGAGGGAGCCGTGTCACAGGACATGGACAAGTAACACAGGAGGCTCAAATGCCTGTAAGCTCTCAGGTGCAAATGCACCTACACACCTACAGAGCACAAGCTGTAAAGCTGCACTGGTGGTTACTCTGGTCTGCTCTGTTTGGCAACAAAGTGGAACAGATCAAAACAGGAAATCTCAAATGAAAGAGGAAGCAACGATCACCAGGACAAGGATGGCATCTCACCAGGAGCTGTGCTGCAAGGAGAACTCAAGGAGGAGGGGACTCCAGACCAGCCACCCAGAGGCCAGGACAGCAGTTTGTGCTACAATTTTCTCTACTCTCCAGTACCCAGAAAAGAATATGTAAGGCTGGCAACACAGACAGAGAAGTTCCTATAAGCATAAAGAGAACTGCAATGATTCCCAGCAAAAGCAGAGGATATAAAAGGTGTGGAGATCCTTTGTAGCTCCCTGTGCACATCTTCAAAGGCCAAAGAGATGCTGAGCTTTCTTACCAGAGTATATTCTGTTTTAGAGGGAGGTCAACTGCTTAATGCAAACTAATTAAGACACGACACCCTTTCTTCATTCTATTACATACATTTCTTTCCTTTTATTCATGATCACAGTCCTGTAGCAAATAGAAGAGCAGCTTATACATTAAGAAATGTGTTTAATGTACTCTAAGTGCCTATAATGAAATTTAGTGTCCAAGGGAAGAGACTGCACTTTGTGACCAGACAATTCTCTGCAGACCACATAAAACACAAAACTAGGGTTTGCAGACCATAGTCAGTCAGCTCTAATCTACAGAATGATGGAACAAAATTTTCAGCTACGCCAGTTTCTAAAGAATAAAAACTGCCAGAAAAACCTGAGTATCTTCTACAGAATTGTAAAATTTGTGGCTGTAGGGAATATAGTATTACATGATGTATCTGAAGCACAAGCATTTGACAAAGCATCTCGGGAAACATTACTCACAGAATTAATTTCCTTGGATCTCGATGGGAAAAACCAAAGCCAAAGCAGGCTGAATGACAGTAAACAAAATCTGGATTTTGGCTCTACATCAAGTTTGCACACTTAGCTTGCTGGAATATTATATGAAAGTATGTGAGTCCACTTTTTACCTAACATCATCATCACTGCTCCAGAAAAAGTGAAGGGTCTATTAACAAATAATGGCATGGTTACAAACTAAAAAAAGCAAAACAATGGTTAGAAAAGTTAGATCAGAAATCAGAAAGTTAGGAGAAAGTAGATTTAAAGGCTGGAACAACAACTGGAAACCACAGGCACATGAGGACAGCAAGCCTGATTTCACACAGCAAGAGGCAGGGTTCACACAGACCTCCCCACTAAATTCAACCCACCAGATTTGCTCTACATGCACAATTTATTTGCACAGGTACATTAGGAGCCTTTGCAAGTTGTGAGTGCTGGATGCCCAAAAGCAGAGAAAAAAAATTCTGTTTTACAAGGTATTCTATTTACATGGGAAATCCTGTCATAAACAGAATATCTGGGAATTCCCACACTGAATCAGGCATCTTTCAACCTCCTCACAATCCCATGAATTAAGATGGTTTTGCAAGACTCTGTCCCTCTTTCTAGAACACTCAGGGATATTTCATTCACTTTGAGATATTTCATTAACTTAAACAAAAATGGAGCTGAAGCAGTAGCAGAGGAGAAACAAGAACATCCGGGGCTGATTTAAAAGAGGATGTTAAAAAAAATGAAATATGCAGACCTTGGCTTGAAGACAACGGAGAAAAAAGAATACAACCAGAAATGACAAATACTTGAAGGCTATAAACACCAAGAAAGGAGAGGAATTTTGGGTTGTACAAGAAGTAGTAAATCTATGAGTAATGACATTAAATTATGAAAAGATAAACGTTCATTGAAACATTAATTTGTCTTTACAAGTAGTTCCAGTATGATATCAAGCAGTCTTCCAACAGCAAGTTCAAAAGATCCATTGCTAAGGGTATTTAGAAAGATTTTGGACAAATAATTGAAAGTGCTCTATAAGGAAAATATTCCATATTAGGAGCCAGAGAAGTTTCATGATTTAGTAAGTTTTTTCCTTACTCTGACTTCTCTAAATGTCTATTTTGAAACAAGCCATTAGCATAAGATTTTCTACCTCACGAAGACAGCAAAAGACAATTTGTCTTCTCTTGCTTAAGAGGTCCCACAAATTACACAAGTATTACACATTACTTATTGAATACTGCTTGACATCACTGCATCTAAACTCGCTGTAACCCGTTTAAAAGGAAAGACTAAGAAAAAGACAAATATGCAGACCTTGGCAAGGAGACAAAGAAGGAGAACTCATATGTACCTCTTTTATATATGAATGATATAAACCACAAGGAATCAGATACAAAAACACACTCAAGAAATAGTAGTTTAAATGACTTCCTCAGTGTCCAGAACTAGGCAATGGTGAAGCCAAGAATTGATTCCAGAGGTATCTCAAAGATGGGCACTCTGGATTCCCTGCTTAAACCAATAGGACATGTACATCCTTATGTCATGTCTAAAAGCTCATTCCCTCTATAAAAATGTACTTTTGTTAAATCTAAGCTAATCTAAGAGGTACCAAGAAGCCTGCCAGCAGCCTCAGAAAATGAAAGGTGCTCAGCTCAAGCCATTCACATGGTGGAATGGACACATTTAGTGTTTTTATTGGAATGTGACAACAGAAGCACAAACATATTTATATTAAAGCTACTAACGACACTTTTCGCAGATCACAGAATATTCTGAGCTGGAAGGGACCCACAAGGATCTTGCAAATGAATGGGGCTTAGAGCCTTAAGGATAAAAAGTAAAAGAATTGCACCTGTTACACGTCACAAGTTTGAATCCACAAATCATGTTCTCATTCAGGCATTGAAATATTTGGGTGATTTTTATAGCTACTGGGGAAACAAAGAGACCTTTCTGACCTTAAATGAGGTAATTACTTTGTAGTTCTGAAAACAGACTCAATGCAACTAAAAGCCCTTCCCAAACTTCAGTCTCATAGAGAAGAAATAGCAATGTTTGTGTGTATAGCTGAACACCAACCATGTCCCTTTCTACTGAAGGCTGTCATGTCAGTGTTGGCAATGGCTGTGGATAATCCAGGCAGCTAGGCTTGGAAATCTTCTTTAAAACCCTAATAATTAATCAAGTCTGGGTTTGCAGTATTAGTACTGTCAGGGGTCACAGACAGCCTGATGAGAAGAGTCCAATCCCTCAGAAATTAATTCAGGTCCTTCTAAAGGGATGAAGCAATTGCATCACCAGTGGAAAAGGGAAGCGTCAGCTGTAAGTTAGTGCTCACTGATGGAACTGAAGGGCAGCAGCTGGATCCCACTGGATCACTTTTGCAGTTGCCCACAGTACTTGTGCAGTGGCTTAAACCTCTGCTGAGAGACTGAAGCTATGGCTATTCTTTGCTTAAGGCAGAGAGAATTTACTACAGGATCCTAAGTAAACAGGGGGCAGGGCAGACAGGATCCAACTGCAATCTCATTTAGGAAATAAAATTTAGTGACTGCGTCTCTAACAGCAAAGTAATGCTGGCTACATGGTGCAGGTGGACACCCAGCACAGTGACTGCCACAAGGTGAGGCTTTCTGGAGTGTCACAACTCCAGAGCAGGGACAATGCCACTCCTCCACACCTGGGAGACAGGAACACTGCCATTCCACAGGCAGGCAGGGCCCTCCAGCTCCCCTGTCCTGCCATGAGGCTAAGGTTTCAGGATGCACTGGTGGAACCACGCCGCAGTTTCCCCAGAACCTGCTTCTGCTTTGAGAACTGAGGTCTCCCAGGGAAAAAAGTTCTGGGCTTGAAGATTTTCTGGTCTCTGCAAAATCTGCCTTTTTCTTCATTTTAAGGACTTAAAGTGAAGCTGAAAGGATGGGGGAGTGGAGGAAGAAGCATCACTTACAGGCATTGCATCAAAAAAAGAGAAAAAGAAGCGTCGAGGTATTGGAGTCATTAACACAGTAGAGCCCAGGGCTGGTGATGGTTGTGCCACACAGCCTGACAGCTGCTTCCCTCTTACCTTGTGCTCATCCTCAGTTTCCCCACCACAGCATGCCCCTTTACAAGGCCATGGGGCCAGGCAGCCCCCATATCCCTGCTTTTATCCATGCAGCTGCTCCGAGATGAGGTGAGCCTGCTGGAAAGGCACAGCCTGAGGAACATGCTCCAAATTCTCAGCCACAGGAACATCCCTCCAGCGCAGACCTGACTGGGAGACTCAAACTCCAGTTGAGCTTGGGGCTGCCTGCCAGGATGCACCCCAGGGCCACTCCAGGCAGCAGGAAGGGGAGCACACTCCTGAGAGAAGGGCAGGGGTGGCTGTGGCTCTGAGATGAGCCCGTGTGTGGAGCACAGCCTCTCTGGCCCTGGGTACAGCACTGGAATGAAACAAGCGGCTGGAGGCTCTGGCTGGCAGGCAGGCAAGATGGAAGCCACTGTTTTTGTCACCTGCTGGAAGGACACTGGGAAATGCTGTAGCCCAGACTGCACTCCCCAGTCCCAGCTTGCTTTTCCTTTTCTCCTCCCCACCAGTGCAACACGCAGCACTGCACAGCTCAAGGCAGCTGGCAGGGCAAAAATGCAAAGTGTCACTAAACACAGCAGCCTTTTTAATGAAAAAGCTGAAAAAGACTCAAGCCTCGGCCAAAACATGAATCACCAGAAAACTACACTTGCAGAGATCCCCATAAAAGGAAATGTAAATAATCATCCCATGCCCCCTGCACATTCAGACACCCTTGTGCTCATGTGCAGGCCAGCTGTACTGGGTTGAATACATGTGTGCATATTGCTAACAAACGTGCCTGTGCCTGGAAAGCAGTAAGTGAAAAAAAAAACATCAGAGAAGAACACAAGAATAATTTTGGACAGGAGAGCTAGAGCTGGAAATCGATAATAGCACAATATTCAAACAGGGTCTACAGGTCTCAAAAAAAGGCTGCAAAAGCAAAGATCTTCCCCACCCCAGGTTTCTTTGTGAGTGCACTGTGCTACTAAAAGCAGCAGTGTTTGAGCTGTCCTGGCCCCCTGGCTCCCCTCCCGCTCGGAGAAAGCGGCCCCGAGCTGCGGGAGGTGCCAGCACTGTGCTCACACAGACTGAGCACAGGCACGGCCAAATCCTGACCACTTTCTACAGAAAAAAAGATCCCCATAAAAGGAGATCTGAGGCTTTCCCTTCGGGGCTCAGGCCGTGGGTGGCTGTGCGGGATTGCACACAGCCACGCTCGGTTCAGCACTTTAACCCATTCCTGGGTGACGTGGATTCAGAGCTGCTTTGCCACTTTGCCGCCCTGGGTGGTGCCTAGGTGTTCCCAAAGCATGGAAGCAGGGGAAGGGATGTCTCAGGAAAAGGGCTGGGCTCCTGGCTGCCCTGACTCTCCTGGTGGGGCTGGCCTTTGCCCCAGCCAGCACCAGGGAACAGAGCCTGCACACTTGGCCAGCCAGGTACCCCAGCCTTTGAGTCACACTCCCAACAAAAGGCAGACAGAAGGAAGAGGTACAGAGATGCGGTTGATTCAATCCAAACAACTATTATTGGAGGCTGATTTGATTCATGAATTATCCCAATTGCAGCTTAGCTAGTAGGCATGTGAGAAGGCCAAGTCATGGGCTAAAATTGAAGTGATTTTCTTTTCTTCTGTAACTTAGCTCTTTGGGATGTGTCAGACAACAGTTTCTAGCCACACACAGGGCTCACTAGCAATCCAGAGGGCAATGTCAGCTCACAAAGCGAAGGCACCAAAAAGCCTTTTTGGTGGAGAACAATCACATTAACAGGGTTGGAAGAAGGGGGGAAGGCATGAAGAAGAGGTGACACTGATAGGAAGTGAAAAGAAATAAAAATCACAAAAAGAATGAAGGAAATATGAGAAGGAGGGAATTCAGAGCATACAGTCAAATGCAGATGTACTAAAAACTGCTAAATGAAACACGTGTTTCAAGAACAAGATTCAGTTTTCTGAACAGAGACAGTTTGAAAAACCTGAAAAATTTTGAGGCAGCCATGCTGGGCTGGCAAAACTGCCATGAACCCTAATGAGGAGACAAGATCCTTTGGAGGCCAGGCAGTAAACTCTGGGTACCTAAAAGGGCCCAAGCTTAAGCAGGTGAATTGCATTCTAAATGTGAAAGACCTCAAGGTAGAGCCAGACACCCAATGAGAAGAGAACCAGGATCTCGAGGAACAGTGACAGAGTCGACTTTTCCCATTCTCCAACAATCTCATCAGATAAAAATAATCCTTGAACTGTTTGAAAATTGTATGTAAAAAGCAGGGCAACCCATAATAAGGTGGTCAGACTGGCCAGAGTTACTAAAACAAAGAAGAGATATATTTGGATTAGGCCCTTCTCGAACTTCTGTGAACTCTTTAATATCCCTGACACCCTGCATGAAGGAGCCCCACAGATGTCCCCTAGGACAGTTAAAAGTCAAGTTCTTGTGACTTCTTTGAGCCTGCCCTGCCACTTGCTAGTTTCATGTAATCCTTTGCCTGTCAGAATTCAGGAAAAGATACAATTGGCTATTTCCCTAGATTCCTACCTTGTGCCAGTTGAGAAAACAGAGCACAACCAGTCCGTGCAGAAGCTCTGGTGTTTATCCTACTTCTGTTTTCCTGAATGAACAAGCTGGCTTTTATTTTTCCTCTGTACAGTTGTTATTGTACATGGTTAACAAGACAGAGGGTAGTCAGATAATCACACTTGATGAAGCAAGCTGGGGGAAGGCAATCTAAATGTAATTTCTTACATCTTCCCCCTCCTCAGTGGGCTGATCCTGCCTTGTTAACTGCAAACCTCATTGAGCAGCAGACTTTTATATCCTTCACTAATGCAGCCCAATTGAAAATGGCTTTTTCAGGCTAACTATAATGCAATACACTGTCTGTGGCACATGTGCACTCCTGTCCGCAGCAGCTATCCTGAAGACAGGATAAGGGAACAGCTGCTCCTAACACTACCAGGAACAGGAGATCTTCCTTAGTCCCAGAATTTGCACCTGCCTCTTCCCTGCTGTGGGAGAAAGGTTCTTTTATATGCCTTGGGAGGGAAGGGAAAAGTGTGATTTACCATTGAATGAGCCTTCCCTCCACACTCACCGATTCACTTGCTGTCTGGACATTCCTGGAGGAAATACAAAGGGCAACCTTCAGATCTATCAGCACATCAACACACACATATCCCCAGCTCCCTGCAGCAGCACTGCTCCCTAAGTCAGTGTGGATTGCACTTGGGGGTGAATCACATCAGGCTGCTTTTGTCTTTTTTGTACATCCCTTCTCAGAGAAACACAGAGAAGGAATAAAGACTCTCCTGTGAAAACAAGAGTGGAGGCTAAGATGGGATATGTGAACATGAAGTGGGAAGAACTGATAGATCAAGCAAGGAGAGGAAAAATAATGGAGAAACGAAGCAAAGGAGATAAGTGGAAAGAATTGAGAGGATGGCTGCTCATGTGATGCAGCACAGTGAGCATTTTTAATTGGGTCAACTCTATGAGAAGGCAAATGACAGTCTGTTTTTACTGTGTATTTTTAAACTTATGTAACCTTAGCACGGTCCATTATTGCAATACATTTTATTGCTAATCATTTCCATCTGCAAAACCATCTCTTTGTGAAACAAACTGTATGCAGCATATTGGAGCTGAAGCTACATCCCCTGATTTTCTAACAGAATCTGATTTTTTTTTTTTTATTGGGAAAGCTGTTTTTGTACTACTAGGTAAAGAAATCCACAATTTAAAAGCACCTTAAAACATCCTTCAAGAATTCCATGCCTCTATTCAAAGTTTGAGAATCTATACTAGGAAGTAATTCATAATGCTTTTAAACCAGGGCTGCATGTGAAGATGCAATGACACAAATAACCTAAGAGTTATAAAAAAATATATTGTTAGGCATGCACTAACACATATGTGCAGAAAGGACAAGCCTCCCCAGAAGACACTGATATATCTTTAGTCAGCTACTACTACTAGTATAAACAAAACAATAATACAAACATGAAACCCTCTGTGGGAGAGCTTTTTAAATCATTGCATATGCATGTAACTGCTTAAAAAAATCCATGTGGGCATAAAGCTTAGATTTTGACTACACAGAAGCCAAGAAACGTGGTTTTGGCAAGATGTGACTTGTTGGCTTTTTGTAAAGCTGCTGACCTTGCATAAATGGATAAAAAAAACCCCGAGGTATTTGTTGAAGATATGAGTGATGAAGAAAAGTACCTGAAGATACACTTTTACCATTGAAGCCATTAACCTACAACTACTCACATTTGGACCTCTTTTGTTCGGGCTAAAATAGCATGCTCAGTTCCACAGACATTATTTTTAGAGACCTGTGCACTCCATCTGGACTTAGGGCTGCTTGCTCAAAGAATTCCTTATTTGAAATAGCTGTGGCAAGAAGGAAAATGAGTCTGCCCCACGTGGCATGGGTTCAAACACCAAGCAATAGACACACAAAGAGTGAGGATGGAAAGGCTTCTGCCCATTCTGAGCAGTTCCTACACAGCTGTTGGACAGTGTTTATTCCTCTATATGGCACCAGCCCAACTTAGGTGAACTGTGAGCCTTATTTTGGTAGGAAAGCAAGTGAGAGCTCTCCCTGGATAGGTGTGTCAGCCTCAGTAACACCTGTTTCTCTCCTGATGGTGACAAACTGCTGACTGCTCTCTTTAAGAGTGCCAATGCACAGAGGCAAACTTCTCCAGAAGTACAGAAAACAATACAAACACACACAATGTATTTTCCACTCAGTTGCCTGCAGGATCTCTGAAATGTCACTGCAGCTTCTGCAGCACAACTATGAAAAGCACAGTTCAGCTGTAATTGAAGGCAGCTGGCTGCCCAAATCACAGATTCCCTCATTTTGCAGCAATATAAAAAGCCAGGTGCTGGCTGCGGACACGAGCAGGCACTGCAACGGAGAAAAGCATTCCCTGGTGTGGGAATTTGCTGTTTCTGTGTGTGGCAGGGAAACAAGCAGCTCCCTGGATAGGGCAGGAGCATGTAAACCTGCAGCTGTCCTAAAACTGAGCCTCAGGGCTGGAGGCTTTGCTGCTTAGACTACTTCTAGCCATGGGAAGAAATCTGCCTAATTATGAACCAAAACAGACAAAGTCTGTTCTAGTCTACCTACCAGATCAAGTATAAAACAGAAAAGGAAATATCCCAGGCCTGATTACAATGTCCCCAGGCACGTAGAAATCTCATTTGACCTTAAAGCTGTGGGTCATTGTGTCTTCAGCAATAGCAGCTGGTTGCAGAGAGGCTAACTCTGTACTTCAGGCTAGCTGGAGTAGCAAACTACTGTGAAAAACAGCTGTCTGAAAGTGAAATGCAGCAAAAATAATAATAATAATATTAATAGTGAAAAGTAGCAGATGAGTCTGAATTACATATTTTAGTTAAAGCACAAGAGAGAAGGACATTTATTTGCATTCCTGTGTATCAGAAGCTCTAGCAATAAAACTGTCAATCAAAGTCTAGTTGTGCCCAGAACAATACATCAGCTTGAACCAAGTGCAGCCCAGCTTGGCTGCCAGATGACATTTACAGAAAAGCCTCACACATTTCTCCACTTACAAATCAGAAGCTCTTATCTTGAGTAAGGGTTGTATAGAACCCATACAATGCAACATTTAATCATTTTTAGATGTAGATACTACCCAAAGTAAGTATTTTAAAACTAGTCAGTGGTAGGGAAAACGAGGTGCATGGGATTATCAGTTACTAATGGAGGGCTGAAACCAAGAGTAAGAACTGGATTTGGCTCTTCCATCAGCCTTCTCATCAAGCAGTCAAGACAAAGTTCCTGCTTTGTTCTTGCCTGCACATTCCTGTTCCAGGACTTGCTTCTCCTCAGAAGCTGAGGCCATGGGACATGTAGAGTCCAGAGTGCTCTGGCTGACTCCTAAGGATAATTAATACCATGGACAACAGAGAAAGATTTGCAATGCAACCTACTAAGCAGAAGCAAAATGATCCAGAAATCTGGAGTGAGGTCTCCCAGAGATAAAAGGTGTAAATTCAGCTTAGAGATGGTGCTGCCTTAAGGAGGTATCCGAAGATCACATTTCCTACCAGCCTCCAGAAAATCCCATTTTCGCACTATCCATAAATGCTCTCCATTCATGTGTGCAGAAATTGTCATTTGTTTACACCTACCCAGTACCTGGAGAGACAGACACAGCCTCTCCATGGGCAAATGTACACCTGAATGCATTTGTGCATTGCTCTCTGCAGACATTCATCCACTGACATTCTGCACAGTTTGGGCAGCTACTGCAAATCTGACTTGAACAAGTCAGTGCCAAAAGCAGAAATGAACTTGGATGGGAAGGCCCAGATTCAAACACACTCTTTATTTTGTGTGCTGACTTGTCTAAATTTGGGAGGGTGCTTATACATTAAGGGGAAAAGAATTAACTTATGACAATGGATCCAAAACTCCTCACAAAAACATTCTCAAACCTGAGTTTGATTTTGATTTGTGCCCACTATAAAATTAATATTTACAACTGTACCTAACTGTTTTCTTCACCAAGGAGAAGGGCACAATGGAACAAGTAATATGAAAAGGGTTTATAAGAAATCCTAACGTGAGCTCTGTAAGTAGCACACCCATTTCAACTCATTTGCTCTCATGTGGTAATAAAAATGTTTTAATTCCAGCCTCCTGAGATTTAGCATGTATAGTACCTCCTGGAAGTTCCATCAACACACCCACACTCTCCTCTCAAGCACGGATGTCCCAGTGTCTGAGTGCTCTATCTACCACATACAGCACCAGCAGCAGCATAGAAGCAAAAACCTTAAATAGGCAGACAGAAACCAGGACAGAAACACACCCTTCAACTCACAGCTTCCTGAGAATTTGAATAAACTTATGCTTAACCTACAGGGGCTAACATTTCCAAGCAGGAGAGCTATGCCAGCTCTTTGAAAGGGCTACCAGGAAAAGCTGGAGGGCTTTTGGTGATAGTGTCTAACCTGAGAGTCGGGGTATGAGGTTCACTAATGCTTCTTGGAGCACCCAGAGTTGTTCAGTGAAGGGTGTGCTGGAGGCAGAAGCACTCCTGGAGACACAGGCAGAGCTCTGAGCCCAGGTCCAGCCTCCCCTCAGCAGGCAGGGAGGATTATCTGCTGCAGGAACACGGCAGGGCACTGCTGGCTCCTGGCACTAGGGAGGCTCAGCCCTTCCCTGTGTGCCACAGGGGAGCCTCTACATCAATCTTCCCTAGAAATCACCCCCTCTATCAGGGAGCTTTAGGCTGGGATTTAGGCCTTACAATGAAGACATCTGCACTCAAAATGTCAAGTTCCAAAAAAAAGGGGTATGTTTCAATACCATCCCTTACATTTAAACTCTGGGAAAGCCAGGTACTAGTATTTCATCTTTAACAGCATTATTGAATCTTGATATCTGTGGTTTAGGTTGGTTATCCATCAATTCTACTTTTTCTATAACAGGGAACTTTTTAACTTGGCAGATTTTTGTCCGTCCTCTTACCTTGAGTGAATCAGAGTTAAATTCTGCAGAGAAGTGTGAACTTCTCCACCATGACCCCCCCACCCCAGTGCAGAGAGAGTACTGTTTTCTCCACCAACAGAATTTGCATGTATACAGTTAAGAAACCCCAGGGTGCACCGTGCACTTCCCTGTAACAACGAGATGAACTCTGCTGCCCAGTTCTATAGCTGCAAATGAAGTAAAGATTATTAACAAGACTGAAGAGGAGAGAAATCAGGACAATCCAAACAAGGATTAAAACATCATGTTGCTCAGTCTGCCAGAGAGTCTTATATCAGTTATCTAGGAGGAAAAGAATGCTTTTAAGAAAGAATTAATCATTAGCAGGGACCTCAAGAAAGTTCAGAGAAATTATTCTAATCCATGAATCAGCATAAATACACTGGAATCACAGAACCCCAGATCTTTGCATGACAGATTGGATGACCCTTGAAGACATCTGCAGGCAAACATGTACAGCCATCTGAGTGTGATACCTTAGCCCTTTCATGATATTTCAGTCTTGTATATTTAAACACACACACCCCTCAAAATTGCCTTTTTTAAAATTGGTAGTAGTCTGCCATTAACCTTTTATTTCTATTTGAGCCCTTGTTCAAACTTACACCCATTTATTACATTAAATAGGGAAACCTGCTTCTTTAGCTCGTCTTTAAAGGTTTGAGACAAATAAACCAGCAGAAGACTAATAGACCAATCAGCCTTTTTCAAAAGCAAGGCAATCAGTACAACATGTAAAACAAAAGTGAGAGCAGAAAAATTACACTCCTGCAGAGTGTCTCATGAGGCAAGAATTGTTCTTACAGACAACGACAGAGTGAGAATGACACAATGCTCCAATATGAGCCCTAGAAATAGAAAACGAGTCAAAGGGCAAAGAAATCCACATTTGAGGGAGTTGTTTCAGTAAGGAAAATATTCCCAGAGAAGATGGCATGTTCTTAGGTAGGTGAACATTTTCTACCTTCAGCCTTGACAACTTCATGAGCTTCTAAAAGCTATTATTTGTTCAGGATTGGTAGTTTGAGAGCTGCTTTCTGGAAGAAGCTGCTGGAAAGCATCCAGAGCAGCAACTAACCTGTTACCAGGCACCAGTAGGTGACAATTCACTGATTATGCTCTGTTATGTGCACCTACAACACCTAATACCAAAGTGACTCTCTTGTCCTGCCTTCTCAGCATTTGGTTGAAAATATCCCTACCAACCATGTACCACTTCAGGGCCTGTGTGCTTCCTGTTCCTGCCTGTCCAGAGGACGTACCCAAGGATGAATTTGTGAAGGTAACATCACCATGTCAGGAATTTGCTCACTCATCTTAGTCATCCTTCAGCTTGTTCCTGTGGGACTGGACCAAACTACACTGCAGCCAGGGCTGGTGTGGCCCGTGGCTCCCAGGGGAATGCAACTCTGTAACGCTCAACCACGTCCTCAACAGACACAAGGAACCCCAAAACTCTTGAATGTACACCCAGAAAAACGAAACCAATCCTTTTCTCTTCACAGGGAGTAAAGTCTTTCATCCGAATTCCATCTTCGTATTATAACGTAAACATAGCTCTTAAAAACAACAACAAAAAAATATTTTTATGATGAAAAATCAAAATACTCTGTTCCAAAACTCTGGAAAGAAAATGGTAGGGTGTGCTGCTTCTGTTCTTCCCGTGTTTTATTTATTTTGTCTAATTTAACATGCATCTTTCAAGTATTTCAAGTTTGCTGAAATTACATTTAAGGAAGGGAAATACTTCCAGTAAATGTCTAACCAACTCCAGCAGTTGTGTCAGACTTGCACTTGTCTCTCTCTGCACAGTTGGGTTAAGATGTCCAGTGAGAGGCCTTAAACCTTGAGTTTGAGATGGTTACACTGGCAGCTGGGGATTATCTGCTGTTGATTAACCAGAACATGATATTTAATTAGCATCACATTTGGTGTGAGATGGAAACACCAAAATAGTTCTTTGAAGGCTAACCTTTCTTTCTCTTCATCTAGTTAGCTCAGGTATTGCAAAAATACAGACCAAATTTCACAGGGATATTGAATGTTTTGTCTTTTGTGTTCAGGATTGCATGGCAGCAGTTATCCTTGAAAGGTGCACCAAGTATTAGATTGCCCAGCAAACAAATAAGACATATTTCTGTATATGAAAACAGCATGAACTTTGAATTTGGAGGAGGATCTGTTTAAATATCAAAATAAATCACCACTCTCATTTGTTATTTACTGTGCTTGTCCTAATCATATAATGCCAATGCATCTATAAATTGCCTTGTCACAAAGTGACTGCTGAAAGTGATGAAAGCTGTCATTTAATCAAAAAGCCTAAATTAATCAAAAGGAAAGGAAAGCAGGGCCAGCCCTGCCATTAAGGCTTTTTCCTGCTCCACCAGGATGACAGACACGACAGATGCAACTGAGGGAGCACAAAGTTCACAGAAAAATGACAAAAACAGAGAACAAGCTCCCAGGCCTCAGTGCCAAGGCAGATACCTTGGCTGGCCCAGCACCTTCTCCAACACACCCAGGCCACTCTGCAGTTTTACGGGAATTTGATCTTCACATCCTTTCTTCTCATGGTGGCAATAAAAAGTTCTGCTAAGAGACTGCTGCATCACAGCCCCGGGCTGAGGCTTCTCCTCAGGAGTGGACACAATCCTCCTGTGAAGTGTACGGATCCTTTCACAATCAGGAGCTGCTTTTGGATTTGGCCAGAGGAGCAGCACGACAGAAGGGCTGTCATTCCTTCAGCCTGGCTTCTCTCCTCCGAGCTGCTGGCAGGCCCAGGTTTCACAGCAGAGGGGCTCAGCCCTCCTGAGCAGAGGAGTGGAATAAGCATGGGCTTGAGCAACACTCCACGTTGTACCCCTCCAAATCCTTCTAACAGTGCTGAACCACAGGCCTACAGCATTTCTGCTTGTAAGGGAATGCATTCCCACTTGTGCCAAGGCAAGGTTGGTGTGGGATCTCTTCACCTGAGGCTAGCCAGTAATAACATCACACCATGGGGATGCCATTGCTGTCTCTACACACATCATGGTAGATACAAGGGAAAGAAAAGAGCTATTTAACCAAAGGATACTGTGGCCCGAGAACCAGCTCAAGCCTATGATCTCAAACAGGAATTAGAAAAAAATATTTCTAACCAGAAAAGAATTGAGATCCTACAAGAGCCTCTCAAATAAGAGCGAGCTATTGTAAAATGGGGTTTGTTCAGCCTATAAAAGGGACTACTCTGTGGTTTGACTGCAGGACTAGGAGATTTGGCTTCAGAGATTATTCCCAAATCTTGCTTTAAGTTGTTCTTTCCCCAGAATAACAACTAGTACAGACAGAAACACTCCAACAACAAGGTCAGCTACTCCCTATGCAAAAGCCAAAAAGAGCTATAGAAAAATCTAAATCTAAGTACTTGACCTCCACAAAGCCTTGAAGATCTTGGTAACATAAACCAGCTGCATCTGTGCACAATTTCTTCCTGATGCCAGCTACAAGTTCCTTAAAACACAGGGAGCTGACATTTATACTTTTATGCAAACCAGAATAATCACTACTTTTATTCAAATACAAGTCTAATCTTCTAACCTATTTACCCATTGCAAGACAGGTTGAATTGCATGTTGCACAGAAAAGTGTCTTACTTTAGCATGTTATATTTCCTTCCTTTCAACTAAGCCAGGACATCCAACTCGAGCTGACACCAAACCATGTATTTTTTCATTCAGACTGCCAACGAGGGTGCTGCCACACATCACACCACGAGTTCCAGGCAGCCTGCCTGTGTTTCAGGGCCCAGAGAATGGGCTAAGCTTAATCAAAAGAGAAAGGATTCCAGACCAAACCCTCACTGCTCAGCCCTTCCAGGATACCCTGGAAAATCAGTCTCATGCAAGCAAGGACATCTTCAGTGTGTCAAAGAAATAATTAGAGATGTTCCAACATCTCTATTTTCCACAGTGTGCTTTTCAGCTTACATTTGATCTCCCCAACTGCTTATCCTCTTCTGATTCATTCTGTTAGAGCTTTAAAAACGTCCCCTTCCCTGCAGTTACCTTACAATTCCTCCACTTCCTCCTTTCCAGAGCCCAGGCTCATGTGCTCCTCTCCATTTCTCGTTACTCACAGACTCCACCCTGCTCCTCTCAGCATTTCTCAGTGATGGCACATGAAGAGCACTCCTTTCTCTTCTCATATGTGTCAAATATGCACTCTGCTATGTGGGTCCCACTGGTACAGAGAAAATCTGTTTGCTCTTCTCTGCTTTCAGAAGGTGTCACCAGTAACAAACTACGTGGCATCTGCTTCATGTTTGTTGCTTACAAAGGTTTTTAGAGCTCGGTGATTCCTCCGTGCAGTATTCCAAATTTACAACATTCTTCCACTTCCATTGATAAGTGACAGAAGGTCAAATTATTTGGTTTATTTCCTCTTGGAGATGCCCTACTAATATTGTTTACAGTGTCCATTCACACCTACAGGCTAGTGCTTAGTCACAAAATAGAAATGCTATTCCTGTAAAGACTGCTGCAACTTTCCAGCTTGTTATGGCACAGCTCTGCCACATCTGTTTAGAAACTCATATTGCTGAACAGAAAAAGGGCATTTTCATTCAATTTCAGTTATCATCTTACTCACTTTAAAGCTTCTTGACAGACCAGCCCCCTGCCAACTCCCTGAAACTGTAGCACATATAAACTCAGAGATCTTCCAAAGAAATTCCTGCAACTTCTATCAAATCTCGTAACAAATAAGGCTAAAAGGATCCTCTTGATTTCATTGTATTTATGGCAAATTGTCACTCAGTGTCACTAAATCCAGGAGAATGTCCTGCTACTAGAATGGTCTTGACAGGGAAGATGCTTTCTGATTGCCAAATTACATTCCTGAAGCACCCAACCCACCCTGTTCAGGAGCAATAACAAGGTGAGTCATGGCTCTTTTCTTAGGTATTCAAAGCTATCACCTTCCAAACCCCCTTTCTCCCTTTATGAGAGAAAGGGTGAAAAAAACAACCTATAAAATCAACCTTCCACCCACCTAATGGGTAATCTGATTTACTGAATTTATTCCTCTCTCCTCAGAAAGATGAAGATGTTACTAATGACTCCAGCCTCTGGTACTACTGACTGTCTAACTGTAAACCTTCCTTGTGGACAAGAAATAACTTACAAAAGTCAAGGGATTTAAATTTACTTCTGCCACACATTTGTCAAAAAAAGCTACAAACATTTTGGGGGGCCCTTTCCTTTCCATTTGCAAGAAGTCAGCTGTACAAAACAACAAGAATTCAAATGTCTTTGAGCTCTCTTGCTCTGACAAGCAACCGAGAGAGCCAGGGAGGATAGAAGAGGAGATTATATGTTAGGGTCAGCTGAATCAAACCATCTAAATACTGGAAACACTCAAGGGCAGTCTGAGGAAATTCTCAGTGCAGATCTGCAACAGGCAGTGTGATAAAATGGGAGACCAAGGCCCCAGGTACAGGGCCAGTTTCTGGCTGCAGGTCACCATTAATGAATTTTAATTTTCATCAGCCAAAACATCAGTGGGCACTTTTTCTGTCACTTGTGCCTTCTGCATTCAAAGCAAACAGCACATGAGTATATGGGACAAATAAATCCCAAAATAAGCAATCAGAATAGACTGCAAATCCTTTTCCAGACAGACCCAATTATGTATGGCACTCCTCCCAAATCTATCACTACATGGCACAAAATTAAAAGATTATGGAACAAGGAGGACTTTTCCACATTGAGTAACCAGATAGGGCAGGTACAAAGACTCAAGCAGCTGTTAAATAATTCACATTAATTTATTAAAGACAGATGGAACTTTTTACAGTTGATAAAATGCACACATACACCTAACACTGAAAACATGCCCTGAGGTAGCTAAATTTGGTGACATACATGAAAATTGCTTTTCAGTCAAAGAGCAAATATATTTTTACTAATAATTCTTGACAGAAATCAGAGTCTCTGCCAAAATATTTACACTCAATTTGATTACAATAATGATCAGAGAGCATTGTTTAATTTACTGTTCATTCAGTTTTGGCAACAGCAACACAAATGTGAAGTAATTGTCTCTCTCTAGATCTTTCATATGTACTTAGTACATGTTAAATTATGTATTTATGTGTGTTCATAATTGTGTATATTTTTATATATAAATGTGTGTATATTTTGTTCAACATTTTCATTCAGCAAACTGATGTAAAGCAGCAGGGGTAAGTTAGAGGTTCTGCACCTTCATTAAATTAGCACTAATCAGATCTGCACCCATTCCACGTTTTTGCTACTGCCTTGAGAAATGACACGTTCTAACTATGTATGAATTTTTAATTCCACAATATTACTATGTAGATCTGTTTCAAGACAATATTGAGCAGAGTAACAGAGGTTATTACAAACCAGCCTTTTGCATCTAATCCTCTTCCTCCTCAATCTCTCTGAAAACCTCACATGTCCCTCTGGAAAACACAGAGTGCGTGTTGTTGAGATAGGTAGCTCATGACCACACCAGAATACCCAGCTGGCAGCAGCCACCCCTCTAAAAATGTCCTACCCAGACCAGAGCCAACTTTGTGAAGGAGCTTAACAAACCAAGAATTCAGGCTAAATTTGCTGCATTGCACTGAATCTCTCTTTGTAAATAACCCAAATACCAGAAATAGACTTGGACTGAATACAGCTTGGTTACCCTGAATGTGATGATGGCAGGATTCACCTGCCTGCCCGGAGGCAGGGGAAGGACAGGGCTGTGCTGCTGCCCATGCTGGCTCTCAGAGCACACCTGGTGAAATGGAGACCAGGCCTTCATCTCAAATGTTCCTTGGTGAAGTGAACCAGAAGCTAACACTGATCTCTCTTCTGCAAAATACTGTTCACCTATACATCCAACAACCATCAGTGCCTACTTCAGAGGGAAAAAGGGGCTGGTGGGTGCAAGAATTAAATAGACTGTCAGGAAAGAGAAAAATCCAGTAGTGGGGGAGTTTTACTTTGGTGCTCTCATAGTGGCCCAAGCACTGCTGCAGAAATATTCCAAAGTGCTGTGGGGTTTTCCTTCTTTATACTACGGTGGCTACCAAAACACCTACCTGGCTCCAAATGGTTTGGTCACTAACAGAAGCTCTGGCATTGCTCCATCTCCACAGCAGAGTAATCTTTTAAAGAGAATTTCTCACCTTGGGGGGCATTTTCTGCTCTGTTTACAGCAACAGCCTGTTGTGACATCCTTAGCTCAGGGCCTTCATTTCTCATTAAGATTCTCAGCTTCGTGGAGAAAGGTTTGAGCAGCAAAAGCTTCAGGCTCTGTGCATGTCAGAATGGTTTCATGGCATGTTAAATTCAAACACAGCCATAAACTGAAACTTCTCTTAAAGCAACTGGAGTTTCTATTAACTGCAGCAATTACCAAAAAGTGTCTGTAAATGTTTCAATGTCTAGCTCAGTTCTTTTTTTCTGGCTGGAAGGCTAGTATAGGGTGAGAGAATAAAGCATCTTGCAGCTTCAGTAGCTTGCAGCAAATGTTTTTTTTTTACAGTTACAAATAAAATAGAAGGAAGGTATACGTAGTGTTAAGAAATAATAGCAGCACTTTACTGTGCCTCATATCTGCATCATCCAGAACAGTTTTGAAACACTAATTAATTAAACATTTCAGCAGCCTGGAAGATGTGAGAATTATTCTCATTTATGGATGGTTAAACAGAGGCTCAGGGAAGTTAGATGTCTTATCCGAGAACACAAAGGCAACTAATTGCAAACCTGGGACCTGATTTTTTCAGTGCCAGATTCTTGCCACTAAAATCATCTCATGTCTCTTGGAAATAAAAAATGTGATGAAATGATTTCTGGACATGCTCAGTTGTGCAATCCCCTCAGTAGAGCAGGAATCTGTCACAAGTAGCACTGTTGATGGAGGTGCTGCTGTGCATTTAGATGTGTATCTGCAGCAGGTCCTCCTCTACCTATTTTCCTAAATCATCTGCCACGTAACTCAGAATAGGTATCCTCCCCAATAAATATAATTTACTTCTACTGGATTATTTCATGCCTCTTCTTTAAACATATGGGTTTCCTTTTGCTCATCCAAAAGCATCCCAAAGCCTTCCATAGCTCCTTTAATATTACAAAGGCTTCCTCTGCTGTTGTGTCTGCCCCATCACAAAGATCCTCAATGCATAGAGCATCTCATGGGAAGTTGCAGGGAGACCTAAATGGAACAACTGGCAAGGATCAGACAGGAAAGGATACGTGATTTCAGCTTTCTTATATAACAAGTATGTCAAGGTTATCAGTAAAGGAGGCACAATGCTGGAGAAATGGAGAGGAGCTGGTGGGACAGTATGGACCTCAATGACATCCACATGCAAAAAATGCAGAAGAGTAAACTCTGCCCCAAGTCAGTGATCTTGGTGTGTCCTGTTGTTACCTGACATTGATTTTGTCCTTATTTTATAAGATCAGTGCTAATGTACTACAGCTGATAAGAAAATGCAGGCTAAACTCCCTAAGTCAGGCTTGTCTGGCATGGGTGAGGGAACAAGAAGCTAGAATCTCCAGCCATGAGTTCTAACTGTGCTACTGAGAGGGGGATGTCACAGAAGCTGCTTCCTCCTCTTCCTCTCCACTTTTTCCTTTACAAACTTTAACCTTTACTGTCACTCCTCAGCATCCCCATCTCTTCCTCATACTCCCAGGATCCCCCAAAACACAGATTTAGACTCTTATCTATATGATTATCAATTTTAGCTTCAGGCTTAACACCAAAAGGAATCTACCCCACCTAGAGATCATTAATTCTGCAATTTGTGATCCATATCATTGTGCATCTCCCAGTCAAGGAAAATGGGTACTCTTTAAACCTCAATGCTTCTCTTGAGGGGATGGCCAAAAGAAGCTTTCCTCAGCCTGTGTGCAGAATGCTGGGACATGAATAGTGGTGAACATCCACACAAGGAGACAAAGAGGTCAGAAATTGGGCCTTTATGTTACATGTCACAGAGATTGAGAAAGATACAAGAAACAAAAAGACTCTGGACCTGAATTGAGTGCTCTGAGGCCTCATGGAGCTAAGAAACCTGCTGAGAAAGGAGGAGCCTGGAGAGTTCGTGCAGAAGGAGACCAGATAAATACAGTGGAGAATGCACAGACATTACGAGAATCTCTGTGCCTCAGTTATGGGCCACTCAAAAATCCCCTTGTGAATTTCCACACACATCACAAGTAGAGCTACAGAAAAGAGTACAAAGAAGGAAGAGGAAGAAAATATCAGGGTTGAAGGCAGGGAATAAGTAGTCAGCACTGATCCTGAAGAGGGAAGGCAAATGAATTGTGCACTGCAAGGAGGATCAGTTGACAGTGAACTTCCACCTGCTAAGTATTGCAGAATTTACAACTTCAGTTAGCTCTGTATCAAGAAAGAGAGGCTCTAGGTGCTGGGATCGACACACAGCAACCTCAAAAAAAAAAAGGTGGATATTTCCCTGGTAGGAAAATACAAGATTTTTTTCACAAGGAATACCCATGGTTTGATGGGCTAAAGAAGTTTTATATTTTCTAGACAGAGTGCTTTGGAAAACTCAAGTCAGTCCTCGCCCTGGCAGATGTTACTTAGAAATATAAGATTTTGGAGAGCCTAACAGAAATAGCTGTGGCATTTGCTGTTAGATAGCTGAGTTCATTTAGAAAAACTCTTTCTGCAATAAACACTTGCACATCTTTCTGATACTTACTTACTTTGCAGAATACAAGATCTTCTTTTGGATCTGCCATAGGAATTGTTCAAAACATTAATATAATAGTACATTCAGTCCACAGCCTGGTAAGCACTCACAAAACACAAATGAAAATCTCATGAGAAGAGGGGAAGAGGAGTAAAAAGGTTCTTGAATGCATGTGCAGCAGTTATGGCAAGGATAATTCCCAATTTAGGGTCAGGTCTGTTTCTGAAAGAGTTGCTTCAGTGTTAAAAGGGTGGCTGATCTACAACTATAAATACAGCTATAAAAAGGCTACAGTAATTATCTTCATGTAGCAACATGTTCTTTTTTCCCAGATTGTGTAATTGAATGGAAAAAGACTAGAAGCTTCTTGCCATGAAACCCCCACTAAACCACGTATTATGCTTCAATTCAGGCTTTTAGCTCCCATGCCAGTCAGTGGCAGGGCAACGTCTGTGGCTGTATACAAATGCAATTTTCTGTCCCAGAAGAACAAAAAAAAAAAAAAATCTATTCAGGTTACTTAAACTATTAAATTTTTTAGTTTTGAAAAGTTTTTAATGATAATTAGCTTAGCTTTCTCAAGGAAAGGTCATCTTGAAATGATAAAGAAGTATTTTTAAATCTAAAAAAGGTCAAAATAGCTGTACTGCAAATTTGGAAAATTTCTTCTTCCCCAAAAATATTTGTCTTGAAAAATTAATCAAAGCTAACTTGTGATGTGAACTGGTTCAGTTTTGTTGAATCCACTTATTTTAAAAATATAGTTTTCATGGGAATATTAATGACTAGCTCCATGGTGTTCCTAGTAGTACAGAACATGCTGACTCAGAGCTGGAGTCACCCATCTCACTGGGCTATACCTTGTTGACCTAGGGAAAAAAAAATATTGGGAGAAAAAAAAAAGTCTTTTCTGAATTGGCCTCTCCCAATAAACAGAGAAGGTACTTCCATTGAAATCAGCTGCAAAACCTCTTTAAAAGTTCTAGGTAGGTGAGATGTTCCATTGCATCTACATTCATTTGATTACGTAAAACTGATCTTGAAACAGTCATGAAGTTGGACTAATACAATGCAGCAAATCCCTAAAGGAAGAACAAGGGAATCTTGAAGCACAAACATCTCTGCCATTAAACAAAGTCAAGAAAACTCTTAAACTGAATTAAAACATCCATAAGGGAACCTTACATTTTGCAGTGAAAGATGACAGATCATACTGAGAAAGGGGAAGCATTTTACTACTACAAGCATTCAAGAGGAGGCAACCAACCTTCAGCCTCTGATTTTGCCATGGAACAATTCCTGCTCCATCTGTCATGAGAAAACAGTCCCAGTCCCTCAGGAATGAGAGGCTGCCCATTAATAGTTTTGGCACAAATAATCAAACTGAAGGTTGAATGCAGGTTTAAAGCTGAAGAGCTAATTTCATTCTCTTCAGTGTTTTTTCTGCAAGGCAATTGTACTGCTCCTGTGATCCTGCCAGCCAGTTTAAAATTTGAAAGAAACCTTTGTTTATGTGGTGAGGAACTCAAAGAAGAGGCAGAGTGGAAGACAGGATAGTAGCCTGGAATCTTGTTCTGGGTGGTGTCCTGACTGCAAGGTGCAAGGTACAGGGTACAAACAGAGTAAAAGTGTACACTGATGCAGAAAGGCTGAGAGAACTCCAGTGCAAAGCCAGAGGTGTTGCTTTTTGGTGGCACAAAGGTCTCAGATGGATGACAGGAAAGGCATCTTTGCTTTTCTAAGCATTTTGCAACGTTCCATTAACTGTTTTCTTGAGATGCACAGGACAATCTGTCACTGCAAATGGTGCTGATGATTTTTCCTCTCTTAAATCTTAACGTGATCACCCTTAACAAGATCACTCTCTAGGCTAAGAGCTTTCTCCGTTTATGATAAAACATGAATAAAAACTGACAAAGAGAGAAGAACTCTTTTTTAAGAAACCCCTAAGAGGCTGAGGAGGCTAAACAAAGGGGTCCTGATTATTAGCTCAGGACAACCTATCACCACTGCTGCATGGAAAAATTGCACTGCATGCCAAAGCACATGAAGACACCATAATTTATCAGCCAGAAAGCAGAAAATTGCCCAGTGCATTGTGACTTCCCAGATCACATTTCTTGCCACAGGTCCTCCATTTCTCTCCTCAAGAGAAATCGCAATGCAGAGTAGAGCTGAAAGGGACTTGGGGAGGGACCAAAGAAAGGCATCACATGGAACAGCTCCAAAATCTCAGCTCCAAACTTAAAACCCTCCATTAGGTATTCAGTTGAGGGGCCCTGCTAGACAATAACTCAAAGCAAGAAGTGAATGCTAACACAAACACATCCCATGATTTCCTATCAGCTATCCCAGGAGCTGACAGAAACTGAGCTCTGAACTTGGATACCTGAGAAAGGAAGGTGATGTGAATGGATACCCTCCTGGGTGTAAAATCTGGGACAGCCAAGAAAAATCTGGTGGCACTGCTAACAGGAAAAAAGATAAAAGTATTCAGAGTTTTTCCTTTTGCCACTCTTAACAACCTAGAATAAGATGGCAGCACAACAGGAAAGTCAAATGAATGGATCTCAAGGAAGTACACTTCAGCAATCCCAGAGGATTATCAGGAAAGGTCACCAGAGGATGGTCTAAGGAAAAAAGGCCTTACGGAGAGATAGAGGCTTTCTAAAGAAATAATTGTTATGGCCTTATGTGCCAGCTGTTCCATGATGGAGAGAAGACAAGTGACACAGTAACCTTGACTAGACCATAAGCTCTTCACTGACCTGAAACATGAGAGGGAAGCAAACCAGCAGCGAGAATCAAATCAAATTACCACTAAAATGTACCAAAGCCCAGCAAGATGACAATAAAGTACAGAGTGCTACTCACTAAGAGTGTTCAGGGTACAAAGTTGGATGTAACCAGCAAGCAACATTAAGAAATCATTCAGTGAAGGCACGAACAATAAAGGAAGGCTCAAGAGCATTCTGCTGTGAAACTGAGCATGAAAGTCATTGATGGATGAGGTCAACAAGGTCAAGCTGCTAATGCTTTTTTGTGTGTTGATCACAAAAGACAAGCTTTCATCAGATGGATATCAGCTCAGATTCCAATCACAAAAGACCAAGAGCTAAGTCTTTGAACAGGAAAAAATTCCCTCAATTAACAGGTATTAGTTAAATTTAATTGTTTTCAAATTACCTAGTTCTAATGAGCTTCATTCCAGACCAAAGCTAAAGGTTTGACTGATGAGATCTAGAGCTTTTAGCAGTTATTTTGATAACTCATCAAGACAGGTCGATATGATGTCTAATACCTTACCCATTCTCTAGTTTTTTATTTCTTAAAAGACATTAAAGGAGAATTAAGTGAATTAGAAACAGCCAGTTTAATTTCTGGAACAAATTATGAGATGTTTGTAACTGTATGGAAGGTAATTAACAACATCCAGCATAGATTTGTTGTGGAAAACACCAGTCTAATTTTTTTTTAGGACCTGGTAACAGAGAGAGAAAAGGCTAGAGAAGCTTCAGTAATGTATGCAAGGCTTTCTTATGTGCTGTAAATGTAGAAAAACTAGGCTTAGATGAAAAAAATCAAAATGGGTAGGAACACTGTTTTAGAGATTATGTCACGATTTAATCATAACTGATATTGAAATATTGATTTCTATACGAAAAGTTAGCATGCAAATTCATCTTTGCATTCGATTGAAGGCTCCAGGTCTGGGTGCTCATTTCTGGATGCCACACAAGGACTGAATAAAACAAGTCCAAAGTGAGCAGTAGAAACTCTGGGAGGACTCAAAGCAACCATCCACAGAGGCCTACCCCTGGCACTGATGAGAAATCCTAAGCATATTCCATGTCAGAAATCTCCAAATAGTAACTTTCAGTAAAGATACATAAAGGGACTGCTTATTTATTTCATATTTTGAGATTAGTCCCATCTTATCTACTCTGGAAAATTAATATATTTTGTTACATGTACTTCAATCAATCAGCCCAAAGTGATTGGACGTTGTCACAGCAGTGTACAATTTTACCTTGAATATGTGAAAAAGTGTGCATGTATAAAAATACATATATGCCTATATATATATACACAAAAAAAAAAATGTAGTACATCCTCAGAACAAGCATATATATATATATTTCTTAGAAATGTCTTTCAATATCCATCCTGTGAACTCAGAGCCTAGGGAGACCTCCATGTCCTACAAGCTGCTAGTCTTGACCCTGCTCTCTTTACCTGTTGGTTCTTTAACTATTCTCCACATCCCCAACACATTTTCAATTAGCTACATCCTGTAGGATTTGTATTCTTAAATTCCCTATTAACAGCTATTTTAAAAAACTGCTCCACACTTTAAGACTTGTGTTTCTCTATTAATTACAGCTGGGATGTTTTGAAGAGTTTTAGATCTGCTCCAGGCTGAAAGCTGGCAGTGCCTGCCCTCTCAAACAGGAAGATTTCTACCCTGGACAACTCCACAGAAGTCATGACTGCTCTGTGAAGGGCTCCCCTTGCACAGGGCAGAGATCGTTTTAAAGGATCATCATGGCTGTACTTAAAGATGTCAAGGCCTGCCATCAAAGCTACATTCTGGCAATCTACACTTCAGAGCGTGGCTGCACTTCTCACGGTGTCCTGTTCTCTTCCCTGTAACACAGGCCTTGGCTTGATGGAATCACAGAACGTCCCAAATGGGAAGGGATCCATCACCGAGCGCAGCTGCTGTCCGTGCCCAGGGCAGCCCGGCAGTCACACCGTGTGCCCCAGAGCCTTGTGCAAACACTCCTGGAGCTCTGGCAGGCTGGGGCTGTGCCCGCTGCCCTGCGGAGCTGTTCCAGTGCCCAACCACCCTCTGGGGGAAAAACCTGTTCCTGATATCCACCCTAACCCTGCCCTGGCACAGCCTCAGCCCATTCCCTCGGCTCGGGCACTGGCACCAGGGACAAGAGGTCAGTGCCTCTCTGTCATTGTGAGTGAGTGACAAAGGACATGAACCTCGTTTATGAAAACTTCATCTGACTCCCATCTTTATTCAAAACCTGACTCCCGTTATATATCTTCTAGAGCAGGCCATCTCACTGGTCAGAAGAGTGCCAGAACTCTTCATCCCATTACCCCAAACCGAAAGACAGAGAGAAGGTCCATCCCACAGACAGGAATTCAAAATATCACTCTTGTTACAGTAACACTTGTAATGTTTATGTCAAGCCTGTGAGAACCAGGTCTTCCCAGACCAAAACATCATGAGGAAACTGAGTCTAGCAACTCAGAAACTTCAGGTCCAGGAGCCTCAGACTACACCTCTCCCTTTTCTTCCCCTTGCGAGGCTGTTTAAGATCACCGTGAGGTCTCCCCTCAGTCTCCCCCAGGCCAAGCTGACCATGTGCCCTCAGCCTCTCCTCACAGGCCTTCCCCACCTTTGTTGCCCTCCTTTGGACCCTCTCTCACACCCAATGTCTTTGTTACCCTGTGGCACCCCAACCTGCACACAGGATTCCAGGTGCCCCAGTGCGGAGCAGAGCTGGACAATCCCCTTCCCCTGCTGGGCTGGATGCCCGCACACGTGCAGGTCCCTGCGGGCTGCCAGGGCACTGCTCACCCACCTTCAACTCATCATTCACCTGCCCCCAGAGAGAGAAACTTCCTTTCCACGCCCTCAGGGCTCAGCTGATTTCCCAGGTTTGCCCCAGCCCCGTGCCCCGGTGCACTGCAGCAGCTGCAGAGCTGTGCCACCCCTAATTACTGCCAGCAGCGCCAAGCTGGAGGCGCTGCTGTCACAGAGATGGCAGCAGAGTGCAGAGCATGACAACAGCAGCAGCAGCAGGTGGGCAGAGCAGAAAAGGCCAGATTACTGTCTATGTGATTACTGTCATTTATCTCAAGTCAGGCAGAAGGCAGAACATGCTCTGCCTTTGCTCGTTCCTTGCCTCTGTTGCTACAGAGCAGTTCCTGAAAACACTGTACAGGGATGTTATGCACTTGTTAAGCTTTACTTTAAGCACCACTGTCAGAGCAAGTAATTGCCCCTTACAGCAGTCACAGGTCTTTCTCAAACACATGTGCTAAAGGAAAATAAACAAGGAGGCATCCAATGTTAGAGCCAACTAGAAAAGCTGTTGGAATTTTACAAATTCAACATGCGTGTTTTTCTGTCTTTCAGTGTATTGGCCAGAGCAACATTTGAAATGTAAACAGGAGCTTTATCCTTCCAGCTCTGCCTTCTCGAGGCAGCAGGAGTGTGATGCTGTCAGGGCAGCTGCCTGCTGGGAGAGCTGCAGGAAAGCTGCTCGGCTCCAGTGTAGACCAGCCTGTGCACAGGTGAGAGAAGCAGCACTCCCCTCTAATGCTGGGATCGATCTAAAACATGCTCTTGCATCTGGTTCCCATCTTTGCCAATTCTTCTCCCTTTTCTCCCTGATATTTCACAGAGCGATTCTGTGTCACAGCTAAGTGTTTTCAATTCTGGCTGTCAGATTTCTAAATGAAATCCATATATTTAAAAGTATACAGACTAATGTATCAATTCTTTATACAAAAAATGTCATCTCTGGATCTTAAAACAGACTTGCTAAATTTAGCCAGAAAGCTTAACACCATCACAAATTCAGCCTTCATTGCAACACATACTTTCCTCCTCCAAAACTGGATCCAAACTTCGCTCCTTGGCCTCATCATTAAGTTAAGAACAGATGATAAAATAAGATTCAACCAAAGCCTGTGTCCATATGAAATGTAAATCTATTTTGAGGCCTGAAAATATTCCATATGCCTTGATTTTCATTCCATTGGTCGTGAACTAGAGACAAAATTGAGAAAAGATTTGATTTTGTAGGGAAAGTTTTTCCTTTCCACATTACGGAAGCAGAAAACTCTACAGCCCAAATGAGGTTTAACAAAAATCTTCTGCATAAATCTATGGGCCTCCTGAGGGTTTTTTCATCACCCACTCAGACAGGGGAGAGAAAATATAACAAAAGGCTCATGGGTCGTGATAAGGACAGGGAGAAATCATTCAATTACCGTCACGGGCAAAACAGACTCAACTTGGGGAAATTAGTTTAATTTACTACCAATCAAATTAGAGCAGGATAATGAGAAATAAAACCAGATCTTAAAAACACCTTCCTCCCACCCCTCCTTTCTTCCGGGCTTAACATCGCTCCTGATTTGCTCTATCTCCTCCCCACCAGCAGCACAGGGGGATGCAGTCAGTGGTTCCTGCCACTCCTTTTTCCTAGGGAATAGGAAAACTCGCTCTCTTCTGCTGCTCCAGTAGGGAAGCCCTCCCAGGGAAGACAGCTCTCCCTGAACACTCAGATCCTTCCCCGAGTGGGATGCAGGTCTTCACAAACTGCTCCAACATGAGTTCCATGCTTCAGGAGCAGGCTGCTCCAGCATGGGTCCCCAGCAGGGTCACAGTTCCTGTGAGCAAACCTGCTCCAGGTGGGCTCCTCTCTCCATGGGGTCACACTTCCTCCCAGGAGCCTGCTCCAGCAGGAGTTCCCACAGGCTCACACCCTCCTTTCCTTCAGGCACCCCTTGCTCTGGGGTGGGGTCCCCCAGTGAGGTGCAGGTGGGTTTCTGCTCTATTGTGAACCTCCAAGGGCTGCAGGGGCACAGCTGCCTCACCATGGCCTGCAGGGGAATTGCTGCTCTGGCACCTGGAGCATTCTCTTCCCCCTCCTTCATCCATGACCTTGAGATGTTGGCAGAATTGTTCCTGCCACGTATTTTTCCTCCTGTTTCCAGCTACAATTGCTGTTGCCCAGCAACATTTCCCCCCCTCTTTTTAAATTTGTTATCCTTGGAGGGCTGCCTCTGATGCTGATGTGCTCAGCCCTGGAGAGCAGTGGGTCAGCCTTGGAACTGGGCTGGGATTAGCTCTGCTGGGCATGGCAAAGCTTCTGGCAGCTTCTCATGGAAGCCACCCCTCAAGTCCCTCTGTTACAACAACCCTTCCACACAAACCTAATGCAGGCATTAGCGTGAATGCAAGATAATACATGTAAAAAATGTAGGAGCATTTAAAATGTATTGTGATGCTCATTTGTCTCAGCTACTGAAGGGTTTCTGGGCTGCCAGTTTCATGTGAACACAGTCTACTCATCACTAAAAGCAAAATTTACTTGTTCCTGCTATTTGTAGTATGTTCTGCTTTAAAAACAGGCAGTTGGGAAGATCTGTATTGGAATATTAAGGCAGCTCCTGGTAGACCAAACGTTCCAAAATCACTGAACATGGGTTCTGCATCAGCTATTTTTAGTCAGCAGCATAACTAGAGAGGCTTCACCTCACACCACATACACCCACTGCTAAACAGCTATCTCCTGGTCAGACATGCCCCTCTGCCCTGAGAGCACACAAAATCCCAGAAAACATCAACAGTAAAGGTTTTCAATCTGCCCTGGAAGCAGAAAATAGTGCCTTAATTCCTGCTTCCATTGCAATCTCCCTAACCAGCCTACTGTCCCCAGCCATTACAAATACAAGGAAAACAAGTAGTGGGTGTACAGAAGACCACTTCACACAGCTCTAAGCATTAGGTTGCCAGAGATACAATTCCTTTTTTTTTTTTTTTTTTTTTTTTTGTAGGTCCAGGAACTCTTCCAGCAGCAAAGCCTGAACACCACCAGTGTGATTTCACAAGACAAGCCCAATGAACGAACAGAAGTGGGTCTTCACTGGGGCCTCTGACCTGACCCTATATCTCCTGTAACAACAGCCCCCTGACCATGGCAATCCAGCAGAGAGACACAGCAAAGCTTGGAAAGTGTGAGTGGAGACAGGGAGAGCCAGGGAGGTCAGGAGTGCTGACACTGCTTGCTCCTGCCCTCTGCTTTGCCAGGCAGTCCTTCTGCCTGAAGGCAGAGGAGGCAGCTTTTCCCTCCAGCCACAGATGTCACAGCTGCAGAGGGCTGATTTTAATAGTAAAAAACTGTGCCTAAAAGGGCAGCCTCCACAGCTCCAACAGGGGTAAGCAAACATGAGCAAAAAATCCCATATGAGCACATGCCGCAGCTTGCACAGGTGGATCAGAAAGCTAAAGGAGACCACAAGTTACCCAGCATCTACATGATGAGTAATTGGAGAAAGAGTGGACTTGAAGCATGATTTCCCAGTGCCTAGTTGGTGTCTTCTCTCCCTCTCTCCTTCCTTCCTGAAGGCCATGAGAACCTCCCCTGAGCTGGGCTGTCCTGCTCCTCCTGCTGGATACGCAGGCAGCAGGAGAGGCCCTCGATGGCACTGTGTGGCAGATGCTGCAGGAGCTGGTGCCACCAGTGAGAGGAGGGACTGAAGGCCTGGAGACACAGCTTCTCACCATGGCACCTCACAGCAGTGTCCAGGTCAGGCATTAGCCCTGGCCAGATCCAAAGCCCAATCCCTGGAGGAGTTCAAGGCCAGGTTGAATGGGGCTTTGAGGAACCTGGTCTAGTTGAAGATGTCCTTGCCCATGGCAGGGAGGTTGAACTAGATGGCCTTTAAAAGGTCCCTTGTGGCCCAGACTACTCCGTGGAAGCTGCCTGACCAAAACACTGAGTACAGAGGACCAAAGGCACTGCTCCTCTCCTGGCAGGGTTAACAAAGAGCCACCCAGAACAACCAGATGCAAAGGGGGCCCAAGAATCCCACGGAGCTGTGGCTTTCCAGCTCTGCAGGCTGCTCTCCAGGAAGGAAAAAAAGGAGATTTCCCACCTGCTGGAGAGCCCCCAGGAACACCCTGCCTATCCCAGTACCCACCAGGCAATGCCACTTCCACCTGCCCTTAACTGCCTGCTCCTGCCAGTAGCCTGATTAGCAATAATTAACAGACTGAGTTTAAAGCAGGAGGAAAATAAAACCCCGAACTAACCCAAAAAACCTAACACCTCTCTGGTAACGTATCTGCCTCCTCCTTGACATATTAACTCCAGCTACCACACACATGCTGCTGCTTCCAGTCTGCATAAGATAAAAGGTGCGACAAGCCGACCTGAGGTTGCCATGGAGACCAAAAATCTTTCCCAGTGCCATGGTAACTGACTCCGGGATGTGCTATGAAAAGCTGACTGCACACCCTAGTTGAACGGTTTCATATTTTTAAACCAATTAACTGAGAGTTCAGTTAAATTAGTTGCTGTTTAAAGAAAGGTACTGTCAAAATGTAAGACATATTAGCTGGTGTCTTTTTTTTTTTTCTAGCCAAATAGAAGAAAACAGAACCTTAGGGAGACTACCAAGCTTCATTTGATTGTTTCTGAAAATCAGGAGCCTTATCTTTCCACATAAGAAATTCCATCTTTATATATTTATATCAAATAAGAAGGACAGAAGTGAGCAGCTCTAAGCCTGCCTCCCCCTTCCATGCTTGTATGTCCTTGCACATCCAAGTCTCTGACATCACTGGAAGTTTCAGAAGGACAAGAAGTAGCTTCTAGAGGAGAATAAATAAGGCTTCAGTAATATATTTGAGATAAACACAATAAAACTGTGACAGCAGCTGGACGTAGTACAGCAAGCATCAGCCTGCTCAGTAAGAACAGAAACATCAACCCTGGCTTCTCCATGTCTCTGCTTCCCCACTTGAGTGAGCCACGATTTTCCCCTCTCCTCACAGTATCCTGTGATACCAGTGAACTAAAAACTCTCCGATTTCACCAGCAAGCATTTCAAATCTCTTTTTTTTCCTGTTTTGGGCACATGCATCACAAACACGCTCCTTACTGTGAAACTTGGCATCCAGAGCTTTCTGCACATGAGGCTGCTACTGATAAACCACGAGTTTCCAAGATGCTGCTCCATCCTCTGATGGTAAATGCACACCACGTAGGTGCTGTTGCTTCAGGCTAGTAAGCAAGGAATATAACATGGCTTAATCTAAAGAAGAAAGTAAACCACATGAGTAGGAAAGAGTGGAAGTGGACGGCACAGGGGACGTAATAAATCTAAAATAATTTGTTCTCCAGGGTAAATGCTGAAAAGGCTGAGCAACAGCTGAGGAATACCTGCCAGTGCTCCATGTCTTGTTTGTGGTGCTGACTTGGGGAGCTGAGGTGGAGAGAGCTCACAGAGACAGCCACGTTCCCTCCCAGCAAAGCCTGCTAATTCAGAAATCTGGGTGCGATCCAGCTCGTGTATTTTGGGGTCGGAAATCTGGCCCTCGAAAGCGAGGAGAGTTAAAAAGAAAAAAAAGAACATGTTCATTTCAGCAATGTAGGTGGCAGAGCTCTCCCACTGAAATTGTGTAGAAGTGTGTCCTCATTTGACCCGGTTGTAAAAGGCTACCTGTGCTGTGGACTGAACTGGGTAGGTGCAGGGGCAGTCACACAGCACTCCAGGTAAGGAGAGGTGAACCCAATCTTGCCTCACCATCACGTTTGTCTTTTACCTGTTTGCCTGCATTTCAAATTCATTTTTATCTTAGCAAAACTTCGGCGAAAAAATGTGTCTAGAACACAGCAGTAGGTACTGCACAGGCTGCCAGCACATGTCCTGAGAAGGGCCAGGAAAAAGAAAAGGACACTGATTCTGCAAGCTTTAATATGAAAACTGACATTGCTAATAAGCAGCTGGTAATAACTAAGAATATTTTCTTTGAATTTAGAGTGAGCAAACTCATGTTTCTATATAAGGCAACTACTGCATCAGGAGCTGTACTGGGTAGGTCTAAAAAAAAAAAAAAAAAAAAAAAAAAAGAGAGAACCAATTCTACAGTCTTTGTTCAGAAGATAATTCCTCATTCCTCTCTCACTTTAGTCATTCTTAAAAAAAAAATTCCATTGCATTAAATACAAAGAAATGTTATTTTGACAGAACTCCTGTAAGGCACATTCCTACAGAATCACAAAAAGCCATGCAAAGACAAAGAGGGATTGCTTACACCAAAAAAATACAAGGCAGATACTACAGTAAACATGTTGCAATCATCATGGAAATACACCCCTAAAGTTTTTGACAGGTATTTACTCAGAAAGTCAAGGGTATAAGCAAAAGACATACAGAGAAGGAGCTAGAATCCATATGTCTCCTTCCTTCAAAAGAGGGAACACTGGCTAGGAAATAAATATTACAGATATTGAATTAAAAAAAAAAAAAAAAGGTGAGCAAAGAGTGCCAAGGAAGCAGATCAGAGATATTTCGATGGCAACTACTGGAGAACACAGCTTTGGCTGATCAGCAGCAGGAATCCATCTCTGAGTTTTTCAAGAGTTGCTAAAAATACCCACAAGTATAAGATGCCAAACCAGCCAGCTAGTTGAGGAGAAGCAAGAACAAAAGAGGAAAAATCCCAACATGTTACAGAGACGATTTATAAAGAAGCCAGCAGAAAAAACAAAGTGAGAACGTACTTCCAGCTCCTGCCCATATTCTGTTCTGCCTCACATTTGCTGCACAATTTATTTAGAAAAGCTTTTCTAAACACTTCACTGCAAGCAAAGTCATGGAATAGGCATTTAGTGCTAGAACAGATTTGTCAAAGAGGTTCCACACTGCAGAGACAAGCACTCCAAACACAGGATTTCACCACAATGCCTCAACACTCTTCAGTGCAGTCTCATCTCAACTTTGATTTGTACTCTGCTACTCCAGGGACAACTTTGTGTGGTTTATCCTCTGGTATGTGTAGCTATGCTCAGTTCTGTAAGAAAAGTAAATTGTCATCTTGTGTGGCTTTCCTTTTATCTGCCTAGGATGCCAGTGAAGTTTGTCTTAAACTAGACAATTAATAAGAGATTTAAGCACATGCCAGATTGAAACTGGCTGGGAGGGCAGATCTGTGCTTCACTAATGAATCTACAGAAATCAAGTCTTATATCGAACTGCAGATTATATTTCTTGAGATTCAGAATTAAATAACAGATAGAGATGGATGAAGTATGCCTATCTGTGAAAATAGCTGCCCATTCTTCTTTTATCATGCTGTAATGTGAAACAGGCTTTGACTTTACAGCATGATAAGAACATTACAGTTTAAGAACATTAAAATATTCTGCATCCTGAATTGCTGTGCCTATGTGGGGAAACAGCTCTTTGTCAACTCTGAAGATTCCAGAAGTAGAAGCTTCCCAGATGCAAGAGAAATTAAAAACAAGATTAATGACAATAAAGAATTCACAGCTCCATTTCCTCCTTTCCTGACTAAATGCAATGCTAATTGTTTGTAAGCTGGATGGAAATAGTACTCACCAGGAAGACACAAAAATTTAATTTTTGAGAGTTGTCACTTGAGCATAGGCATATACTTCCAAAACCAAAAAGAAATTACCTGCACTTTTGTTCTCTTCAAAAGCAAATCTCAAAATTTTCCAACTAGTTTTTGGTCAGTCAAATGTTTATTCTACTTTTATTCTACGTTTATTCTACAGTCAAATGTTTATTCTACTTGCAAGCTTCTGCACTTCCATACTGATCTTCAAAACATCACGAAAAATCCTCCTGTCAAAACACTCTAACTCCTTGGAAACAGGTAATTTCCCAAATTATTACTGGGAAGTTTTCTCTCTGGAGATTTTGAACACGGTGCCAATGGCAGAAGCCTGTAACTACAGTCTCCTCAATGCTGTACCATTTGGCTTTTCCACAAAACACATCCAGGTAAAGTCTGCCACCATTCCCACCTGAAATCCTACCCTGGAGCTTGCTCAGGTATGGCTAAGGGCAGAGCTCCACATGTAGTGCTTCATCAAATTAACTGACTTGGCTGCTCTTTTCTTTCCAGCTACCCTGACATTTTACCTGTTTACTCTAAATGCATGTTAAGAGCTGTATCAACAGCAAAAGGGCAACTGGCAGACCCTGTGTTATGCATTAGCAATCCCTAGCAGCACTTTAAGCAAGCAGATAAGCAGCACCAGCCAAAAGAAAAAAAATTACAGGGGTAGGGGTAGGAGTAGGTTGGAGTTTTCCCCCCACTTCCCTTCCTATTGTGGTAGAAAAATGAAAGGAATGCTTTGCAAATTGATGTCCTGAAAGAGGGAAGAAAACTTTCTTAAAAGCCTCTTTGGTGAAAAAAATAGCATCTTCAGGTACATTACCAGGGAAAAATGGTCATCCTGAGCTATTCCCCCCAGAGCCAGGCAGAAATCAGTCATGGGCAAAGCTCAAATACCTTGAAGGTTCAGATGGGCATTTACGATGTCTGATGCTTATCATAATCCCTCGAGCCTGCCCAAGAGTCGTTATTGTGGTTTCTTGATGCTTCTGCACAAAGTGCAGAGATAGGAAAAACATGAAAAATTAAGGGAAAAAAGTGGCCAAACATTTCTGAATTACAAAGAGAGCTCCATTTGAGGTTTGTGGGAGGACTGCAGTTAGCTATTATTTTATCTAAACTGGCTTGTGCATCCCTAAACAGCTTTTCTGGTGGGACTATTTGGAATTCTTCTAATCCTTTAAGCTACAAACACTACCTTAAATCATATTCTAACCTGTTATCCCAAAACTCTTAAGTACCATTTTTTTAATACAGCAAAACAAAGAAGAACTGTGTAAATCTTTGTGTGCTAGCAGAGATTTCACTGGTGTGGGAAAAGACAGGGAAAATGGTCACAAACAGCCATTAGTGTAGTGAAATCATGTCTTAGAGCAGTGAATCAAGGGAAAGAATCACTACTGTATGCAATGCACTACAATATCTGATTATGAGGAAAACCAGAAATAGCCAGAAAGATAATTCTACAGCTCAGTACAGAAAGACACAAAAGTGATTATTAACCATGCTTATTGCACCGTTCACATACTAAATTTCACTCACTGGACTACATTCAAAACATCATGCAAGCAAAACAGGCTTCACAGAAACATCCAGCATGGGCATATTGTTCTACAGCTTATCAAAATTGTGTCAGTGCTCAAGGATCTGAAAAATGAACTAAAAGACTATGCAAAAGATGAGCAGATACTATTGGTTCAGAAAGATGTTTAAGTGATGGGGGGAAAAAAAAGCCTCCAACCCTGATAGATCAGTCTCCTAGACAGAAATATTGATGTCTGTGTTCCATGGGGAATTCTGTATTATGAAGAGAAATTTCTAACCGGAGCTGGAGCAATGATATATGAACAGGGGAATAAAAGCAACAGGGAGCTGAAGCAGAGAAGAGATAAAAGAGATCATAGCAGGCCCAATCACCTTCTCCTAAGAAAGTTTCTGATACAAAAATTTTCCGTGATCTATTTTTTGTTCCAATTCTGACAGAAAGAAGAAATTATTCCATCACTGTGCTTCTAAGACAATCCCTCTATGAATTCCCAGTGGAAGAGGAACTAACTGTATTCAGGGGCACAGAGTTTATATAAACAATATTTAATTCCTTGCACTAACTAGCCCAGTATTAAATCTATTCACTCATCTATTTTGGCACCTTCTTTGCACTCTTGATTTTTTCTTTTAAAGACCTGCTAAATTTATCTGAATATAATTTGTCTTTGAAAAGCATTGTACTGCTTTAAAACAACAAACAAAATAAAAATCAAAACCTGATACTTTAAATGATTATCTAAAACTGACAAAATTTTACATGAAAAAGTCAGAAGTCTGAATTAAAAAAACAACACATGAAATACAGATAATGTAATCTGCATCCTTCTACTGGTAAGTCTGGCTAAGTAGAGTGAAGAGTTGCAGGTACATCCCAAATCCTTGCAGTTTGTTGCTATTATGGAACAAAGTAAAAGAAATTAACTCTTTAGGAACTAAAATTTACTTTTTGAAGCAACAGATCAAATAATGACACAAATTTAAAAAGAGAAAAACTGAAAAAAAATCCACAAAGTCAAGTATTTTGAAACTTAAAAGTAACTTTGAAGAATGATTTGCTTGTACCATTTCTGATACTTGGAAAACCAAACAAGAAAACCTACACATCTGTGGCAGCATTCTTCTGCTCCTGGACATTTTCTCTCAAATGGTGGCAGATCTGCTTCATTCACAACATACATTTTATATGTCATATGATAAATAAAAACATTACAACACAGTAGGGAAGAAAACCCCCAAACAAAAGCAGGCCACAATACTGCTGAAATGCTTTAAATAAAATGGCATGGATTTTCCCCCATTGGCTTAACATCAGAAACTCAAAAGTTATTTTAAAATGGACAACAAATGTAGCTCTATTTCACTGGCAAGATGAAAATAAACATCTTGATATTAAATGCCCTTACTGAGAAAAGAATGACCAGCCTTCATTTCCAAGCATCAGAAGTTTATGAAAAACAGAGGGAAAAAAAATCAGAGAGCCTGTCACCCCAAGCCAGGATGAGTCCCTGTGTAACAAAAGTTTAAGAGCTTTTAGCCCTTGGATAGTGAACGGTCCAGTTTTCATGTTACCAAAGCCACTCACAATTTATTTAAGTGTTCAAAAAATTCAGGTTCCAGAAGAGGTATTAAAAAGCATGCAAATGAAATATTTTGACATCAGCTCTGACAAACAGCAGAGAGAAACTGAAAGAAAACCCTGAGCCCGAGTTATTTTGGTTAGCGTTGTTAATGCAATGTTTCCTTTGAGGACACGGCTGCTTCACACAGAACAATTAAGAATAGCTTTGTCTTTCCTCTACACCTGTAGAATTTAAGCTCCATAAAATTATCTAAGAGTAATTAAGGAAAAAATCGGGTTCATGCCGTTTTTATTCCAGCTCTCTGTACCCAAAATCATATCCAGTTAGAAGTTTGCATCCATTCCTACTTTTGTTGTACAGGAAGTCAAAAAAACCCCCAAAAAAAAACCAAAAAAAAAAAAAAAAAAAAAAAAAACCAAAAAAAAAAAACCACAAAAAAACCCAAAAAAAACCCCAAAAAAACCCCCAAACCCAATACACAACAAAAATCTTTATTGTATTTGAAGTATGTGAAAACAGATGCCCCAGTCAGCTGAGAAATGGCCAACTCATGTATTGTTCAGGAAAATTTAATTATAAACAATCAAAGACATATTTAAGCCACATGGTTTGATTTAAAAATGGGGTAAAAACCAGATATGTTCTTCTTGTTACCTTCTTGCTTCAGGCCTCTGCATCCATGGTAACACGATTACCATCTCAGGGCTAGAATTGATCAGAATTTTTATAATTACATTCAGCCCTAACAAACCAAGTGCCTTGTTCTCTGATTGGTGGAGAGTTTTTTTCCCAGTTGAATTTTATGGAGTTACTGCCTAAATAATCTCCGCCATTCCCCCAAAAATGTTTAAAAGATAACTGCTACTAAAAGGTTTCTTTTTCTAGTCCTCTTCACTACAAATTCAAGCAGCTAGAAAAACCTGTTTAATCAGGGTCCTGTATAAAGCCATGGATTAGTTCCCATCTTTCCCTGTGTCTCCTCTGATCACTCACATTTTATTGAGAATCCTGGGCACTGGAGGAACAGAGCACAATGAAACAGCAAGGGGGGTTTGAAGCCTTGCCTTATCACTGTGCCTTCTGCAGTAGTTACATTAAATTTTGCTGACTTGCAAACTCATGGAAAGGCCAAGAAGAAGTGATTTTTGTGTTATCTTCCAGTTCTCATCCGCTATTTAGTGGCTTTTATTTTGAATGATTAAGCACTTGTGTCATCCATGTAATTCCCTTTTATAAAGAGATATCCCTAGCTGGTTTTCCCAAACCAGGAGCGTGCAGTGCCTACCAGTAGTAACAGGTAGAATATAGAGAGAAAATAAAAAAAGCAAAGAAAAAAATTAGGAAAAAATGTGGTCTCCTTCAGTTATAAGGACATAGAGACAACCACAAACCTGTGCTAAGAACGAAAGACAGAATTTAATCTGTAACATGCAAAAAATAGAAAAAGGACTAATTTGTACCAGGTAGCAACCTCAGAACTGGAGAAGGCAAACAAAGGAACACAATTGCCTTTGCTGCCTAGAGTGAGTGGGAGCTAAGGCAGGAACAGCTTGGGAAGGTCCAGGTTTTAGACTCCCTGTGAATAGCTGAGGTGCAGCTCAAGGGAAAGCAAACTCACGTGAATCACACTCGCTGAGCATTCCTGAACAAAGATGATACCTTATTTCCTCATGCTGGCAGATGAGTTCATATGGCAGCACATGTGCCTCACAAATAAGTTTACCACATGGAGCAGATACTATAAAACCCCCACAAAAGAAAGAGGAATTCTTGGCTGCTGTAACGGCCTACACTGTCTGGAACACGTTGCCCATAAACCAGGAGGACACATAACAAAATCTGTCCTTTTGGAAATCACTGGAACTTCCCCAACACCCAGGGCACACAGGACTTGCCAGGTTTCTAGAACAGAGAAAACAGATTTTCAGTTCCCTTAGCCAAATTTTCAAAGCTATTGAGAAGACTAAAAAGGGCTGATAGAGCCAAGTGAGATTTTCAGACACAACTAACCAAGTCAGGCATCCATCTCCGCAGCCCTAACCTGCTTATCCACTTCAGAAAATCTCATTAGGCACAGGTCTGCATCTTCAGATACCTGTCTGCTTTCAGACTCTGGTTTCTTTCCTCTACAATTCCACCTTTTTTTATCTGCTTTTTTGCCTCTTCTTCCTTACATCTAGGTTCTCACAAGATGCAGTAGGCTTTTAAACCCTGGAAAAGGGGTGCTGGAAAGCTTTTTTACGGAGTGTTTTCTAAAGGAGGGACTAAGCCCAGAATAATACCTCTCAAAAGAATAGGCTGAACAGCATTTTTTCTCCTGTTTAACCAGCACAGTGTAGATTATAAGGAGTTTGGTTTCATTACATAACAACCCATCATTGTTCCCTAATACATTATCTCATCAGGAGGCCCCATTTCAGAGAGGCTACATAGACACACATTTCTTAATAGCAGAGCTAAGCAGCAGCATGATCTAGTGGATTAATTATATAACTGGCAACTAGGATTTCCTGGTAGTAATACAATTTTAAACTTACATCTTTAAATCAAATTTTTAGACACCTAACAGCGTTGGCTATTAGAAATCTGTATGTAGCTTATTTGTTGAAAAACATGATCATTTGCCTCTTTAGGAGCTTTTTTAATCGTGCCTATCCTCACTACAATCAGAAACTTTTGGGACAACAAAGTGATCTCAAAAGCCTACAGTAAGCACCTCACAAATCTTAGATATTGAAGATTAAATAGAAGAATGAAAATTAGAAATTTTATACCATTATTTTCATTAGTAAGGAAAAACAAAAGAATGGAAAACCAAGTGGAATCTTAGAGTTCTTACCCATTTTTGCCTTTGAACAAGTCTGATAACACACAATAACTTCAATCAAAGGGTACCAGGTGCTGAGCAGAGTAAAAGCAATATATGTATATACATATGGATATTTTAAGAGATCCTGGGTAGTGCATGCTCCTGCTCTACCTGGAAAAGCTTACTTTTTTTTAAATGAAATATCATACGAGACTATGCATTTACACACACTTTTATATCTTCTCCATATGGTACCAATCCTTCTAAAAACGCAGACCTTGTGGCTATCAGGATTTATGAACAATTGTTAAGTCAGGCCACTGAAGTGATTCTAAAATAAAGCTTGTAGATACATCCATACAAATTCTTCCCCAGATTCTTCTCTTTTTTTTTTTTTTCCCTGAGATTTTTTTATTCAAGAACAGCTGAGAAACAAAGCAGAGGACTTTTACTTTTCTGGAATCGGAGCACCTTATCAAATTACCCTAAGTGGTTTTGCTATACAATTATTTTTAATGCTCTAGACATGTTTCAATGCTGAGATTTTATGAGGCTTACAACAAAATCTCACTCTTTAAACAATGCTGTGATTTACCTTTGTACAGTGGAAATGGAAGACAGAGGATTGTTCCAAATCTGATTTTCACATCATCAGTGGCAGAACCAACCTCAAGTAAAGAGAATCAATCCAGTTTTGAGGGCTGAAAGCTTTCATCCTGCTCCTTTCATCACATACTTCTTATTACATTTGTTGGTTCTATTGACTCCCTCTCTGTGAGGGTTGAATATGAATGTGGAATGTTCTTCTTTCATACCTCCTTGTTGATGCAGCTTCCATCTTATTCTTTCCAGATTAGCAACTGAAAGACAATTTCATTGATTGATACCCATTGTCCTGCACAATAGGAATTGTCCTATTGGGTCAAATTTATGGAATAGACTGACAACAACTATTCAGGACCAATGTGGCTGCTGCCAGTCAACAACCAAGCCTCCACTTGCCTTAACCCATAACCATAGCCTGTATATTCATGACAGAGATGATCTTGGCCCCTAGCCCACTCATAAATTAAGCCTGAACCAGTGTTTGAATCCAACAGGAAAAGATAATTTCCATTCCACCTGATTCTAATCTCATTTGCACTGACTTCGCACTAGTGCTGATTCTGCTAGCTTTATTAGGAGTGTTCCTAATCTTCATCATTGTAGATAAAAATAAGAACATCATATCTCAGGTTTCAAGTCTGAAGATCTTTTTCCATCTTGAAAAATTTGCAATTCACTCTAATTCTATGTATGTTAGTGAAAATCTGGAGTAACTCCAGCTGGAGACTATAACTTTTTGGCAAGCAGATAGCAAAAGGAATTTAGCAACAGTTTCTCTTGCTCATGTAGCAGACTGCAGCTCCAGTAAAAAAAGTAGTATTAATGGTCAAAACTGTAAATTCTAAAATCTTTTATCTCTTTTAGCATGGAAAAGAAATTAATTTTATCACGGTAAAACTTATGGAAAGGAGATGCTTTTGTAGTTCAAGACTAACTTGATATCAGTCAAGGGATAATGAAACTTCCAAAAGATGCTTTTGCCAAATCAGATTAGTTAACAAATGCTAAAGAATAGTAACATAACATATTTAAACAGAAAAGTATAAATTTTTTTAGCAATAATTTTTATTATCACAATTCATATCATTGTGTTAGAACTTGCTGGTAATTTTTGCACAATGAAGGGGAAAGAAATGCTAAAAATGTTGGCTTAAATTGAAAGCCAGCCCTCCCACAGAATCATTTTAGATAGCTAAGATTATGCACAGTATGAGTTACAGGGTTAGTAATGTAATTTGAATAAAACTTAACAATTATCTCTGAGCTACAGATTGTCACAAAGTAACACTTGATGGACAGAAGAGATGAGATGGAAGCAATAATATTTAATGGCAAGGAATTCTCTACTTGTCTAATATTTGAAAATAATCTATTAGGTCATCTTTCCCTTAGCAAATGTATTGGTTCCTGCTATTATCACTATTCAAATTTCTTCCTTTGGGATGGAAAAGAGTTTTGTCCAGGAATGAATCCAGGCTGAAGGAGCAGGCACTAGAGCACAGGAGCAGTTGTGCATGAGAGCTGACAAGAACAAAGGATCCAACTAATGGGGTCCCCAGGGAGGAGAAGTGAGCTCTAACCACAAGTCCTCCCTCCATTCCTTGAGTTGGAGTCTCTGCTTTTTTTTTTTTTTTCCTCTTTCTTCCTTTTCTTTTTTTTTTTTTCCTCCCAGGCTTGGTCTGAACATGTTAATTCTCTTTTTCACCTCTCAAGTGTATTCTCCTTCCCTGGTTTTGGTTTGTTTGGTTGCTTAGTGTTTCTGGGTTTTCTTTCATGCATGTCTATCTAGAGGACTTCTTCCCCCAGGGAAAACCAAGGGCCCACATTGTTGCCTTCACCCAGGTGTTATGCAGCACAGTGTTGCCTCATTTCTCTACTAAAATTGTACTGTTTAATGAATTTACAAAACAATACAGTTTAAGAGAGAAACTGCACTAATCAAAACCAAATAGATACCACAAAAGAACTTTCAAATTCTATTTCTTGTAATTTTCCTAGCTTCAATGACTGTTTTTGCTTAAGCCTGGCTTTGATATAGGAATTGTTGTGATGTAAGTAGCATTGGCTTGAGACTGAATGACAGATAAAAAGGAGAAGATCAATCAGGAAGTCACATAAATGCAATAATTTTGAAATTGTCCAAATAATTAAATGTTAAACAAAACAAGAACTGGCCTTAGTGCAAAAGCTGCAGGGAACCTTTAATATTTCCTTTATCCATTTCATTGGAATTTGAAGTCAGATGACATCTGTGGTAAGATGATAGATTGATTGACCACAGACTTGGAGAAATGAGCATTCAGTTACACAAGCTTGATTTCCTTTCATCAATCACTGCATGTCACATGTTGATCAGCCTTCAAAAACTGGCATCCATTGCTCAAAGACTCAAACAGCTGCCATTTTTAATGACAGTTTCCTGAAACAAGTGTGTGCCAAAACACACATGCATTACAATGCACAGAAGTTCCATTTTTGGGAGAACACAAACATCCATCTGTAACTACACAGGTTTTCTCTTACACTCAGAAACATCTTTGTGGAAATTCTGGCTCTGATCAGTCACCTTGACAAAGCCAATGCTTTCTAGAACTTCTGCTGAGGGAGAGGAGACCACTGAAGTTCAGATGAGTGCACCCAGTGAAGCCTGGATGTGAATTCCCTATTGTTATGTGGGAAAGCACTAAACTCCCATGAATTCTGTCATACACCTTAATACCTCCAGCAATGACAAACTGATGTGCTCATTAGCCTTTACAAGACAATGTCCTTTTTCAGGCAGCCTTTCAGTTTGGACATGGCTGCAATGACAACTGCAGAGCTAAAAATGCTGCTGGAAACAGCATCCAAGTGGCCACAAGGCAGAAAAAGAGGTGGCTCTTGAAGACACATAAAGAACAGACAGCTCCAAGAATGCAGGTGGCTCAGGCAGGTTTTCTTGCTAGTAAGAGGCTTTGACTTTCAGTCAGCCCTAAAGTGGTCAGACAGCTGGATTAGATGATTATTGTAGGTCCCTTCCATTCTACACTAACCTCCTGGCCACGTGGAAGATATTTGACACAAAAGAATCCATGTGCTGCTTCAAGCTCTAGGAGAGCTCAATAGAGAATGCAAATACTACAGACATCAAAATAAAAGCTACATAAAAGACCTATTGTTTTCATTTTAAAAAATCTAACTGGAAATATTTTACTCCTGTTTCATTTACAGGCTGCTACATCTAAAAAGCTCTGTGAGTTAGCTGTCCAAATCATTTCATGGGACTTTGTCTTGAACCAAAGCAGAACAAAGGTACTCTGAGCTTGCTAGGAGCTCATTCAACTTAGAAGCCCATTTGAACTTCTCCCTAAATATAGAAAATTCATTTTATTTGCATCACATGGCAACTCACTCCACAAACAAATTTCTGGATTCCTAGAGATACATGTACTTTCTTACCCCAAAAGTAGATAAATTGAATCTTTATCCTATGTCTCCCTGCTGGAGGTGATCAAAAGGCAGCCAGCCAAAACTGATTTGTGTACCCATCTGTTCTAATTAGGCCGAAGATCACCAATGTCTGTCCCTCTGAATTCTGCCTTGCATTTTAGCCTCCCATAATTTAGCTTTTACACCACTGACCTTTGAGTAAAAATATCCTTGTTTCATTCCTGAATGGTTGAGCTGCCAAAGCACTGTTTTTCCATTACTAAGCGTTCCAGTCTGCATTTGTACCTTGCATTTACTCAATCCCCAGCTCAGAACCCAAGAAATCTTATAGCTGGTCAGACATTTCTGCCTTCCACAGGGAAATTCTGCAGAGGCTGGGGCTGAGCATCAATGTGTAACATTCATCCTGTTATAGTCTACCCTCACACAGCTCAATTACATGTTATGTGCAGCTCTATAGCTGCTAATAATTTGCCACTGTCATGAGGAGACTCAGCATCAGCATATGAAAATAAAACCCAAAATATGCTGCAGAAAGAAACTTCAGGACCACATACAGCCCTGTCTTTGCTATTTTAATGCAATGTGCCCTTTGCAGAGAAACCATTTCAGAAGACAAATTTAAATTATTATGAAATTCTCCTCCCTGACCCACACCCCTTCTCTAAGCTTCTGACATATTACATTCTTTACTGTGAGAATATCTATGTCACAGTGGGAGGATTGTCTGTCCTAGAAATGCATTTACTAACCAATAGACAGGGGATACAAAAAGAATAAAAAGGGTGACAAGCTTCCCATTTTCATATACAAACAGATTGTGTAGTAACAATTTTGGGACAAGAGTTTCCTAGGAAAAGAATCCAATGTGAAGGGTAAAAGGATTCTATTTATATGTTATGTTTCCATTTGTATTGTTCACTAAGTATGAAACCTCTTTTTTAAATCTATGTCTCTTGGTGTCTTGAAGAAGAACAGACTATTCCTGCCTGTCTGACTCATGTATCTCTGGGCAGTCAAACCTTCTGACTCACTGGATAGGCAAAAATCTCAGATTAATAATAGTGCATGGCCACTAAAAATAGGAGCCATAGACCCTGGGATTGAACATGGGCAGAAATAAACACATTTCCTCTGAATACCTGCAACCAGTGAAACATAAAAGTGTTTGCATTCTGCTCCTTTACTAGCATTGCATTCGATTTTGTCAGAAAACCAGGTCTGAAACTGCCTCTGCTGCTGTTTCCAAACATCAGCAGAAGAGGCCTCAGCACCAACCACATGTGTTTCCGACTTGTTCACCCAGAAGAGACCTGGTTATATTTAATAAGGAATGCCCAAACATCACTTTTATAGGGTTATACCCTACCACACTACCCCAACCTCAGCATCTCTCACAGGTCCCATGACACACATCCCAACCCCCAGACACCTTAGAAGTACTTTTGCTTACTTTATTCTGTCCTTGCTTTTGGTCTGTGCTAGCAAGTTAGCCTTTCTTGAATTAATCAGGACAGATTTCATGAAGATACACTGAAAAAGATGATCTGTCTGTAAAATTGGGCATACATGGTTGCTAACTCTTTAAAGTTACCATTGTGATATAAAGTATAAAAGTAAACTAAACACTGTAATCTGGAACTTAGTCCTACAAAATTTCCTGGAAAAGTCATCACAAAAAGCATGGAGATTATTCACATTGCCTTTTATCCTGGATCTGGTTTGATGCTGAGACTGACAGTTCACTTGTATTAGTGTACCAATTATATTCATTTAAACCAACAAAATGAATTGGCCTACCCATATGATAAAATTCCACAGAATTGAGACTCCAACTGTTTTTTGAGTCAATATGATGAAGGAATTCTGATCAAATAGAGATTTGGGGCATGTGATCAGCAGGAATTCGTGAAACTTAAACTTTTGATCTCCTGCATCAGCACATTTTCTTGCATAGCACCTTCAATATCCTTGACACTGAACACTCTTGCCTTGTAAAATGTCCCCAACATGGGTTACCTAGAAACCAGGATTATCAATGCCAAACAGCATCTGCCTGCTCAGCTTAATGGTTGGGAAGGTTAGGGAATTGCTAACTTCAAAGAAAAATTAAGCATAAGAACTTCCAAAAAATCCTATCAAACAGCCAGCTTTGGAAAGCAAAATTTTAGGCTTGAAAAAGAGATTTAAAAAACTGTCAGAATTGAATAGGCAGCAGTGCTTTAATCAGGTTCTAGCTTTTGAGATTGCAACTTGGGAGAAAAAAAAAAAAAAAAAAGCACAACCAAACAAAATAAAGAACTAAAGCAACAAAACAACCCAAATATAACAAGAAAAAAAAAAAGCACCAACCAAAAAACCCACCAACACATAAAGAAAACTGGTCTCTAAGCACTTTAAAATTTCTTACCCTAAGTACCTGCACTCAGGTTCATAACTGCTTCTACTGGGCAACCTTTTAAAAATACTTATTCCATGTTGTTTCAAAGTGTACTTTTTGGCTGTAATTAGAGATAATGCTTTATCTGGCAAGCCATTTTTGTTGGTCCCTGGAGCAGCATTTTAAAAGAGGCTAGGCCAGGGTGAATGAGAAAGGATGTGGTCATGCACAGTCAGTAAAGCTGCAAAAGAGATATTGAAGGAAAGGTGGGGAAAAATCCATAGAATTCTGAAAAATGAAATAAGATTAGCAAGGATTAAAGTGATGCAATGCCAGTAAAAAGTTCTGCAACCAAAATTGTCCAGTGTTTGACTTCTTTCTTAACTCCTGTCAAGCCGAGGCATCAGAGCTTTGTAAGAGAGTGGTAAAAAACCTGATGTGGCTGCCAAAAATTATCCAAGATTGACTAGCAGACTAAAATGGCTTCTATTCAATGCACCGTTGAACTGCCTCTGGAGAGATGTAAGTAGACAGCTATTTGGACATGGAAACTTGGACAAGAGCAGAACTTATTGTATTTATGTCACAAGTAACAAAACTGAGGTGCTCGTTCTTAAACCTCTGGTCTACCCTAGGCAAGAATATCACAGTCATAAGAGCATTGGGAGTTTATCAGAACATCAGCTCTCCATCACCTTCAGACTGAATTCAGGTTGAAACTATAATCCTCCTGAATAATCCACATTTTTCTCAGAGATTCATGGAATTAAATGCAGGAATTAAGGCTTGCTTATCTTGGTGCTTTGTTAACACTTGAGAGCACGCTCTCAAAGGTTTTGAAGCCTCCGTGGCACGGTAATCAAATGACCTTGAAATATTTCTTTTCTTCTTCTCTTCCTTTCCCTCCAGGTTTTGTTTTCTGAGTACACTCTGAAATTACAACCACAGAAACACTTGTAGAAATTACTGGTGCTGTCAAATTTACTGACTTGACATCGGTTGAAAGAACTGATCAGATGAAATGAAAGTGGATGCAGAGGGCCACAGAAGATTCTTACTTGGTGAATGCACAGAAAAAGGGAATGCTGGAAGCAGCAAGATGCACCATCATTTTCTAACATGACTTTGAAAGAAGCAACTTGAGCTACTTCCTGTCATCATCTTTATCTGGATCATGTATCAGGGAGATCTAACCTGTTACAAAGGGTTTGTCCAAACAAGCATATTTTGGGGGGAGATTACATTACTATAAACAAATAAACTGAATTCTTAATCTCCTTTTTGTTCCCACACACCCTTATCCATGTAACAGGCACCACTGTTGCCAAATGACCTTCCTGGCAATCTTGGCAAGAGGCAGAATTATTAGGCCAATAATGATAATTTCTTTGTGATTCATGCCAAGGCAGCTTTCACTGTTGCATACTTAATCCTCTCAAACACATACATTGAGGGTGGAAAGCTCAAGCAGAGAAGTAGTACTAAGCATACTTCAGAATAGATTATTGAAGTGCATTTTAATCTTTCAGGCAACATTTTTTTTAAAAAAAGTCACTTTAGAATGAAGTCTTGACTGTATTTACCACTGTATTAGAGCACAATTCCAAGTAATGACAAGATCAGACATTTGAGAAGGTTTTCCAGAAAACCTCTTAGCCTTAGAATCAAACCAGACATTATTTTGCCAAGCACACTCTTAGCAATAAAGATTCAAATGTGTTATCTATGAAATGATGAATCTCTTCTTGACAGGATTCAAATGTTGCTTAAGGTGCTCCTGCTTGGGCAGCTCTAACTATATAAAATACAAGCAGCTCACAGTCACACACCAGAATTTCCACATGCAATGATTAAGACTTTCCTACGTCCCAAGCCAATTGAAACCTCTCCTATGTTCACTGGGACCACAACTTTACAGCATTGAAGTGATAATCGTTTTTTTGCCATCTCACATCATTAGCTCTTTTCTGCTTTGGAGGAGAACCCGTGAATGTTGCAGTGCAGACAGCCCTGATCCCATCACCAGTACATGTCACACTTCAGCAAGTCCCTCCACTGGGGACAAGCCCTGGGCAGCTGCCACACCTGCTCCAGCTCCTTCACAGCACTTCTATTAGAAACTTTGACCCATAATTAACTTGGGTAAAGCCAAGCTGCAATTAATTACTGGATCTTCCTGAATCCATGTGCATGTAGAAGCACACAAAGAGAGCAAACTGAGCCAGGCAGTGCAGTGATGCTTTACTTGTTCTATTTCCCAGCTATCAATGCAATAGAACTCTGAAAAAAAAAACACAAAAAACCCCAACAACAACAACAAAAAAAACTTACTAAAAAAATCAACATACATTTAGGAAAAACTTCACAAAAAAGCATCCTGCAATAAAGCAAATGTCTTGTCCTTAAACTTGGACTCAACTAGGACTAAATGCTTTCCTTTCTCTGCCTAGGATGTTATAAAATAGGAATTACTAGAGTCTGAGTTTATTTAAATAATCTTACACAGATGCTAAGCAAAAATACCTTATGATAGGTATGCATAAAAGGGGGAAAAACCAACTCAATCAGTTTTATCCACATCAGCTTTTTTAGAGAGCATTTTTTCCTCTAGAGAGGAAAATTTCACCCGTAGCTCTATACAAAATCTCTTCTGGTTTCTCTGGGATATTTTGTATATCAATACATATAAAAAAACCCATGAATTCATTATACTGACTACAGCAATGTTCAACCAATTCCTCTAAGATAAGAGACCACAGATTGCACACACTTTTGTGGAAAAACAGGATAGGCTTAGGAAAAGAAAAAAAAAAAAAAAATCAAGAGACTTCTTAAACAGAGAAAAGAAACAATAAAGGAAAAAAAAAAAGTAAAAGATTATTTAAAATCTCATTTGAAAATACAATATACAGGCCTAAATAATAATGGTGGATCCAGACACCTCAAGTGTTGAAAAACTCCTCAAAAATTTGATCTTGGGCATAAAACTAAAAGTTTTGGATCTCAGTAACCAGATAAGAGATACCGGGAGATAGTGAGGTCTATATTCAGGAATATCTCTCTGAACCAAATGTAAAGAACAACTTCTGCATTGTTGGGGGTGGTGATGTCATTTTTCTTTTCTGAAGACACTTGTCACTGCTTGTCACTGCATCCTCTCAAACTCCAAATCTCTGACAACACCAGAAGTACAACCATGCACCTCGTGTAAAACATGAGTTGTACATGGTTAACCACGAGATGAGAGCAAGCAGATTCTCAACACCAATTCTTTTTGCCATGGTAAAATTTCACAACTGGACATTGATGTTTGGTGCTAAGACCAGGCAACTCCACAAAGAATCCTGCCCACTCCCGAATTAGCCTGACAGCTTCACAGCTTTGTTAACAATCACCTGGACACACACTGAAGCACAACACGTAATTAACTAGCAGTATTAATTAGGGGGTGGAGGGGGGTGTTGGGCTTTTTACTTTGCAGAAAATTATTTCTTCTGTTGTGCACCTATTAGAAGCCAGTAACAGAGCTGGGCCATTACTGCAAATCCCAAGTGTAAATAGTGCAAAGACATGTTCTCCTCCTAAGGTATGGGCAGTAAGTCTCACTCAGGCATTGTCCCACTAAATAATCCAACTGCTTCACTGTTCACTCTTGCACTTCTACAGCTGTTTTCATTTGTGTCCAAGTTTCACAATTAGCAGCCTTCCTCTATTACTGAGACTAAAAGGGAGATCTGCTCATGGTCAACTTTCAAAACTTCCTGTGTTTTGCCATGCTCTGTCTTACACAAATGCCTTTTTAGCAAAATGTCTACAGGGTAGAACAGTTTATAATTATTCTTTGTCCACAGGACTGAGCTAGTATTTCTGCCCTTTTTATAAATTACATGAAGAGAAAAATAGAACATTTTTATGTCTTTCTGCAGAAATATTTTGAGCATTTATAAAAAATTACTACAGCTTAAAGCACTTAGCTTAATTTTTGTCAGCAAAGTCCATCATATTTGTTGATCCACTAAGAGTGAGTGATAGAGATTAATTGAAATCTGAATTTCAGATCTGCTCTGCCTGCTTTGCTTTACATTGCTCCAGCAGCAGTACTGTGGGATCACAGAGTCAGAAGGCCAGGAAGAACCTTCAGAAGCCATTTATTACAATGATTTTCATCTTCTGAAAAGCACAACTCCCTTTTGGGTTATATATCTTCATGCAACAATTATGTGAATAGGGGCCAGAAACATCAAGGTCAAATGCTATTAGATATAACCACTGCTAACACTTTAAGGTTCTTTGAATTCAAGAGTAGCATGACCCAGAGTTTGAAAATCACCAGTTTATTTCATCTCTTTAACCATAATTTACTCCTTCTACATGTTCCAAGGGAGAATCAAATATACTTACATCATTTTTAACAGATGTTTGCTTAGTCTTTTGGAAAACTTCCAATGAATAAGACTCCACAGCCTTCTTTGGCAATATATTTCAAAACTTCACCATCCTCATTGTTCAAATCTTTCCTAATATCTAGTCTGTACTTCCTGTCTCTAGACTAAACATTCCTAAGCTGCAAGTCATGCTTTGATCCTTCTGCCTCTGCACTCTCTGCAGCTGGAACACACCTCCCCTTAACATGTCCTACCCAGGACTGCCCAGTGCTTCATCTAAAGCCTTCCCAATGCTCAGGAGGATTGAAGCTTTCTGCCCTTTCTTCTGCATCCTGTTTTCCTGCCTGCACATCCAAAGATTGCAGCTACTCTCCCTAAAGGAGCATAAGGGGCTATTTGGCTTTGTGCTGATTTCCTAGTATCACTTCTTTGCTTTTCCCATCAGAGATGCATCATGCCTTTGCCTCAACAATTCCTGGGTGCCGGAAGAGCCATTTGGGGCCCCAGCCCTCAGGAATATAATTTACTCCTGCTGTGAGCTTCTTACACTGGGACTAGAGCCATTCCCAGCCTACACCAGAACAGAGCTGTGTCCTCCAAGGACACTGAGCAAGCACAACCTGGAAGGCAGTGGAGGACCTAATCCTGAATGGGTACCACAAAGCCAGCAGGTCTGCACAGACATCAACTCCTGTCCTGGTTTTTTGCTGGGATAGTTGATTTGCTCCCTAGAAACTGGTACAGTTCTGTGGTTTGGATTTAGGATGAGAAGAGCATTGATACCATGCTGAGTTTTTAATTGTCGCTGAGCAGAGCTTACCTTGAGTCAAGAGGTTTTCAGAATCTCAGCTCTGCCAGTGAGGAGAGGCACAAGAAGCTGGGAGGGAGCGTGGCCAGGGCAGTGACCTGAACTGGCCAAAGGGATATTCCAGACCACAGCACTTCATGTCCCATACATAAACTGGGGGGAGCTGCCTGGGAGTTGCTGATCACTGCTGGGGATGGGCTGGGCATCCATCAGTGGGTGGTGAGCAATTGCATTATGCATTGCCTGTCTTGGGGTTTATTCCTCTCTCTCTCTTTCCTATTATTATTATAATAATATTTAACTTTATTTCAATTATTAAACTGTTCTTATTTCAACCCACGGGTTTTACCTTTTTTTGGATTCTCTTCCCCATCCCACCGGTTGGGGAGGGGGAAGTGAGCAAACAGCTGCGTGGTACTTAGCTGGTGGCTGGGATTAAACCATGACAATTTCTAATGTATTTCTATAGCTGCAAGGCAAATAAAATGATAAATCACACAGCTGTGGGTCCATTGTATACTTATATCTACAGAAGGCAAATGCATACAGGATACAGAGCTGCCAGAATAATGATTGTGTAACTACCCAGGACTCACTCTGCAAACCTTGTTAAAGTGTTTTCTGTACTTAGTGCTTCTATTTTTTATTTTTTTTTTACGAAGCTGAATTCAAAAATCTAGGATGCTACAATCTTACATTTTGATATGAAACATTATTTTGCTAGGCAGTACAGACATTAATCATGTCAAGGGAATTAGAGTTAAACCATGTGTCTTGTTTTGGATAAATGGGAAGCTAGTGAAAGATGAGAGGCAGTACCTAAGCTGTGCAGGGCAGGTAGCTTGATGTTATAATTTAAAACTTCTACATTTCCTCATCTGTTGCATTCCATCATGGAATCTTACCTGGAGCTTTTTTTTTTTTCTGTCCTTGCTACCTGACATCTCTCTCGCCTCTATTCTTTCCTTTTTTTTTTTTTTTTTTTTTCCCCAGAAGGAAGAACAAACCATGTTTTCCTGACTTGTTCTGAACCATACAGCCACTTGCCCAGCTGAGGCAGGTAGCCTTCTCTTGACTTCTAAGAAAATTGCTGTTGCTTATCACACCTTCAATTTAGAGTAATGAAGCACTTTGAATGTGTGATTATGGATCTATAAAATCAGACTTTCCAAAGCTTTAATACCTGCTGGAGCCCTCTTATATTCTTAATGTCTCTTATCACATTAAGAGGTTCAGCTGCAGCTCCCATTGGGAATGGAAATATTTCAATAGCCCTGAGCAAGCCTTTAGTATAATAATTTTCATACACAATCAGTGAGTGAGATGACCACGTCATTATTATTCAGTTTCTGAAATGAAATAAGGAGTTGCACAGTAAGCAAAGTTTCCCATGGGAGTTCAGTGGGCAGTGTGTGGCATCAAGGGCATCCACACAGTGCAAGCAACAGTGGGAATCCAAGCTGGGCATTCCATAGGAAAACAAGACAATATCTGTACAGCTCCTTCTTGACTTGTCCAGTCCCACTCCTGTCCGTGGATTCCAGAGACACTAAAAGCAGATGCCTGAAAAGAGGTGTTTTTTAAGAGCTAATTCATAGATGTCTATAGACATATAAGAACTCCAAGATATCCAATTAGTACAGCAATGAAGCAGAAAAAGAAACACCTTTCTATAGTGTACCTGTAGTCTAAACATGGCAGTTACACACTTGAGTCCTGTCTGCAAGTGATATTCTGCAATTTCGCTGTCAAGTCTCTGATTTTTTTATTTTTTTTTTTATTCCTGAGAAGAAGAAAGCCTCTTTCTTATTCCCTTTCTTAATCCAAGGGACTATGCTGGAGCTGTTTTCATTGACTGAGTTTGGAGAAAAATATATTTGTTGCCAAAAGCTTTACGAGACCTGTATGAATAATAAGTGAAGGGCCCAAAAATCAAACCAGTTACTATTCTGGAGGAAAAAGTTTGGGCTTCTCTCTAACACATTCATTGGTAGAGGAGAATCTGGTGACTTGAATCCTTCCAAGATTTCAACAAAGAAATCAAAGCACTAAATCTCACACTCAGTCCATGACCTTTGCTGGGGAGAACGAGCAGTGATCAACAGGAATAGTTTTGCTGCACTTGAGCAGAAGCATGCTGGGAAATTCTCTTTCACATCCAGAGTCCTCATTGGAGGAATCCTGCAGATTCCAACCTTTCCTCCACGTTAGCCACTGCCTGCACTGAGCTGCTGGGAGAGCCAGTGAGAGAACAAACCCTGTGGTGCTGGCAGTCTGTGAGCCAGCCCACAGCTCCACAGCTCCTTTTTGGCACATGTAAACAGCACCATCCCTCAGCTTTCTCAGTGCCTCGATGAAAACAGCATGTGGAGGCACAGAACCTACCTACAGCTCCACAACCTACACACCACTGAGTAACAGTGGTAAGAAACAGCGTTTTTCTCTCTTCTCAGAGACATTTGTCCTCAGATTTTCTGACTGGGGTTTATTTAGTCCCAGCTGCATTCCTTGAGACATCACCCAAATAGCCACTGTAGCAAGAAAGCCCAGTCCTGTGCATGTCTAGAGAGAAGCAGAACATCACCTAAGTGCCATGATTATCTTAGAATTTTATGCATTTGGAAGCACAAATCATAGAGGGACTTCCCTGCAATACTCAGCTTCCTGCTAAAATCCTCTGCCTGATACAGAGCTGAAGGTTCCTGTTCAGAAAAACGATTTTTCCTAGGATTATTTTGGTCAAAGTAGAACTACCATTTTCCCTTGTCAAAGCCTTCCTGCAACACCCAATTTTCACTGACACAGCAAATAATGTCCCAACTTTCAGAGCAGCTATGTCACAATCACACTTACAAGAACAGTAGCTGTTCATAGTTTCATTAGTTTCAGAACAAAATTCAGTGCTTTTTTTCTGTTGAGATTCCCCTTGACAAATTTTTACCCACACACATACACACACAAAAAAAATGAACAAATAACAACAAAACCCTGTAACTAAATGAAATCATTCCTTTCTCCAAACTAGAAAGGAATTAACCAAGACCATCAACTTTTATATATTTGAGACATTCAGATATAACAGCTAATAGACTATACAAACACTTCAGTGGATGGTATCCAAATTCCACAGCCACATATGAGAGTATAAAAAACATTAAGTAATATGTCAGAGTCCCACTGCAGTAGTCCCAGAGGAAAGACAGCCCCTTTCATCCTAGAGAAATCAGTTTATAGTAACTAGGTCAGATTAGTGGCTAGGAAGGGATTACTTTTAGGAAACTTACAAAAAGCAAAGTTGTAAGCAGAGTCAGTGGTTGAGATTTATGCCTCCCTCGTGGTAGAGATCAGCAGAATCTCTGTAGTGCCCTTCATCAGAGAGTGTGAGCTACAAAATGTGGACCCAGGAAGATTTGCTGATGTTAAAACATTTAAGGGAATGTGCAATTCCATAGGATCAGGCTGCAGTCACTTTAAATCTCAACCATGTTGCAGAAGAACCACCAGCTACTGAAGCTTCCAAATAATGACTCAAGTCATTAAAAGAAAATCAATCACTGTCAAAACCTCTGAGTAAGAACTCAAAGAGTCGAAGACATCCCTCTCTTCCTTGTGGCTTTACAAGGACTGAAGCTGGTTCATGGCCAATGAGGGTTTTCTTGCTTAAACACAGCTTAAACTCGGAGGTAGAAAGGAGAGGTAGAACTCACAAAGTATTCAACTTTGGCTTTTCCTAATGAGAACCAATCTGACTAGAGACAACTCAGTTTTATTTATGACTGGTCCATGGATATTATATAAGGCTTTTCCAAATGCATCTTGTGAGAGGATTTTAATAATAGTGACCCAAGAGGCATAGGCTACAGTGCTATTAATACCTTAGAACATGAACCTCTTTCATATAGCAATGGATATTGTGGACTTCTTCCTCTGTAAAGTGCCAGCTGGGTAACAACTTTAAGAGACCAGAAAAGAAATGTTTTGCAACACAAACTTCTGAAACCCCCCTGACTAATTTTCTCAGCTGTTTTTATCTTTCATAGCTAAAACTATTTACAGATTAAAGTAATTTTACATAAATATTTGATGCTAGACTTCATTATGAATCTGGGTTTAGTAACAGCAACTAAGACAGAACATTCCACAGACAGCATTTTCCAATACAAAATCATTTAAGCATCTGCCGGCTGCAAGAATAAATGTCTCAACCAACTTGTCAGAGCCTGTCAGGCCTATAATTATGTTCTACAGCATTAAAAGAAACTACTTTTGATTGTGTGGGTATGAATTGCAAAAATAACAATACCAAATTACGAAGGCTACCAGCAGAACAGTCTCAGTGGGAACGTGCACGACGTTTCCTGGCCAAGGGCTCCTTATCCCCTCGGATGTGTGCAGGGGGCCCTGGCCAGGCTCTCACCTCCTGGGTCACCCAGCTGTGCAGGATTTCATTGCAGAGCTGACATGCACCTCCCCTGCTGCAGATTCTGGTATCTCAGCATACCCTGAGAGCCTCCAGCCTGCCCACCTGGCAGTGCCCCACTCTCTGGGTCAGCTGCTGCCCGGGAGGCTTTCAAAGAGCACAGCTGGTGGCAGGGCAGGACACAGAATATTTCCTGTACATGGCAGCACAGGCACCACAAGTGCTCAGCCAATTATCTGTAATCCTCACAGCATTTCAGCCTCACCAGCCCAAACTCTTGGCTAAGGTGGCTCTGGGCTCTCCTGGAGCTCTCGGGCTCCTCTGCACCCCAGACAGCTGCAAACATTTAAACAGCACACAGGCATCTTCCTTACAGCCTATTTCTGACCAGGGATAGGGTTACAAGTTTCAGCATTCGCTGACTTCAAAGAACAGGGGCTTCTAAACAGTGGTAATTTCAAACTGAAATAGCACATTTTCAGCTCTCAAATACAAAACACCTCTTGATGATCAAACTTTAAGCTTATACCTATGCCCAAATTGCATTTCTCACTTGCAGAAAGCAAAGAGAAAGTGCTGAAGGAATTAATAGTTTTATGGCTTGTAATTAGCATGACAGTGCTAATGAATAGTGATATTATAGATATTACCTGGAAATAATAGACTATGTGCTAATTACATGGATAACAAAACTACTTTGAAACTAAATAACTCTAAATTGTAACTAACTGAAAAGAATGCAACTTTAAATATTTCATCTTCTAACATTAGAAAAATTTCAATTTCCTTTTAAAACCTTATGTTTTATCCAAACTCCAGAAATAACCATCACTTTTAGTAAAAAAAACGATTGTCAAGCTATGCTATCGAAATGTTTATTAGCTTATCTGCTATTTAAGCCCTTTAGGAAAACTAACCTGCAGTCAGAAAAAAACCCACCACGAAACCCAAGACACATTAAAGGCTTGTGCTGTCACATTAGCATTAGGCAACATGGTAAAATTAATTTCTATGATGCATTCCTTAAAAAAAAAAATGCACAAAATTATGTTGGGCAGCAGACAGCGTGGAGTTCTGCCAAAACCCCCACAATGCTGTAAAATAAGCAAAGAAAACCCTCAGGAAGTCACACTAGAGAAAAACCCTTCCTCTTATCTTCATCTTCAGGCTGTCATTCACCTGGAGTCTGGTGGCTCTTGCACAGAACTTGGTGGAAAAACTCAGCAACAGACTTCAGTCAAAATGGAATTAGGCTGCTAACACTGGAGACCTGAGAGCCAGCTTTTTCTTTCAAGAGACAATTATCACTCAAGACTGGGTCCTTATGGTCTTGTTTTGTTGCAATTCTGCACTTAAGGGAGTTGTCTGCTTTGTTATAGGGCGCTTATAAGGAGGTTTTTTAAATTGGTGTCTCAGGTAATATAATGTGTAAGTCAGAACTATAATTTTATCTTGAACCAAGAGAAAAATCTATAGAAGTAGCTGCACGAAATACATGTAAGAAAAAGATTTTGTTTTCTTGAGTTCTGTTATTCTTTGCTGTGTTGGCTGGATTTTAGTCTTGGCACACTGTCAAAATGCTGGTCGTGGCTACATTACTCACAATTTCATTTTTCTTGTTGCATCACCAACACAAGCTTTTATAACTTCACGTACAGCTGAATAATACCCCTTAACTATTTCTAAAAAAACCCCTAATAACTAACAAAAAATTAAACGTACAGTGGGAACTACAAGTCTATGACCAGATTGAGGAAAGCAATGCTTGGATGGGGAAGAAAGCCTTTGTCCTTTTAGCAGCAGCTGAAGAGGATAATTCCATCAAGAGGTCTGATTGTTAGATCAATCATATCTTGGGAAGTTAGTCAGCAGTCAAAGGCCACTTGCTGGGAAGCAGCCCTGCCTTCCCAAATGGAAGCGTCACTCAGGAATGGGCAGAAGCAGCCTGCAGGAATCTGTCAGTGTTTCTTATCTTAATGGAAAGGTAACTCGTGCTTGACTTAGCTGCAAACATCCAGCCCCCTCTTTCCTACAAAGGCATTGTGTTCCTCCTGCATGGGAGGGGAGGCAGTGGCCACCAGTCCCACTTGCAGTGCCATGCCAGTCCTCCAGCCACGTGAGGCCACATCTAAGGACCCTTCCTCTGCCCTTACCAAACACAGCCTCTCCCCATGGCATCTAATCCATCCTCGCCAAGAATAATCCCCCCTGTGTCAAGCACATGAATCACCAAACACATCCCTTCCCACAGTGTCAGAACCCAGGCTGTGTCTGACAGTCCTGGCTGATCCCAGCTCCAGCCAGGGGCTCCAAAGCCCTGGCGGGGGGGGGGGGGGGGGGGGGGGATGTCACAAACCCTGGCAGGCAGCCAGGGACTCCTGGGGCTTTGAGTTTGACCCGTGGAACAAATTACCACCTGGGAATGAAGAACTAAAAGTCACAGAAGTTTAGATAGCATGATAGTAGTAGTTGTAGAGTGAAAAGGGAAATTTTGGGGATTTTTACCATGGGGGCTTAAGGAGGTAAGATGGGGGGACTTGGGTGTTGTCCTGTCCTCCTTCCTTCTTCTCCCTAACCCCATCTTCTTGGTGATGTTGGCACTTGGGGATTGGATTGGAGTAGAATGGAACTGTCTAACACAGGTGATGGGCATTGGATCATCACTGTAAATAACTAACACATAGTTTGTAGTATAAAAAACAGCACCTGCCCCAGGGGAGGGCAGTGTGCCTGGGGCTGCCCTGCTGAACAGACCTGGGCAGCCCAGACAGAAAATATCTTAGATAAGAAACAATAAAACAACCTTGAGAGCATCAGCTGAAGACTTTTGACTCGTTCTTCAGCAGCAGGGATGGAAAACAGAGACTTTTATACACCTGGGGGTCATCTGGACCAAAAGAGATCCCAAGACCACAGCCCTGGGAGCTTTGTCACTTCTGCCAAAGCTGGGGACCTCAGGGATGCCTGGGGACACCAGGAGATGCCATTTGCCCTAGGGGTATCTCCTAGGCTGTAGCAGAAATGGTAACAGGAGGATCAGACAGCACACTCAGGAAGGCAGAGAGGTGCTGAAGTGCTCAGATAATCTATCCTGCTCAAATAGCTACTCCCTGCCTCCTTAGAGTAAACTTCAATAAATTGGAGGGAAGAGTTTTTGACCAGCAATCAGGCCTGCTGGCATGAGTGATCATAGATGTTTTATTCCAGGAAAAACCCTTCTTCCATTTTCTCATCAGGGATTATGTGAAATGCATCATGAGAATCCCAGCATTTTGGTAGAGAAGAGAAAGGATTCATCTTTAGTAAAAGTTTGCATCTGAAATAATCACTGAGATTTTTTTTTTTTTCCAAGTTGACAGCAAATAAGAAACAGTTCTAAGTTAAGATTCCACCAATTATTTGAGACTTCTACCTTGAAGTAGATGAATCTTATTTTAGACACAGACTGCTCAATCCTACCCTAAAGGAGTTGGCCAAGGAAGTACAAATGGATGCATTGGATTAGAGGCACCCATGGTTAATTCTGTTATTTGTTTAAAAAAGGCTGCTGAAAGATTGAACTTTCAGGAATTGCTCAGGAAAAAAATGAAGTGGATCAGTGGAACAGTTGAATTTTTATGTCTTATCTTTTTGGACAACTGGTCTATGTGAGACTAATTTTCTAGAATATCAGAAATAAAATTTTTTAGAGGTATTACCTTGGGATTTTGTTTGTTTCAAACTGGTCTCTCATTGTATTACAGTTAGGTCAACTGAGTTGTGAACTGGCATCAACAGAAGAGTTCAGATCTTCAAGAAAAAGTTACATTTCAATTAAAGCTCCTAAAATGGCATGAAGACCGCAGGAAAAATTTCAATTTTCAACTGTGCTGCAGTCAAACTGACAGCATATAAAGAGATGTAACAGAAACCAAGAATGTAATGTGAATTTCTCATTTTATTGCTTCTGCAGCTGTGTCTCAAGGGTATTTTGTATGGGACCTAGAAGCTGAATTTTATTTTGCTACTAAAAGTCTTACTAGGAAGGCAGAAAATGTACTAGCTACACACAAAAAAAGCATCGTCTGGGCAGAACTCCTGCTTCTCAAAAGGAAAAAAAAAAAAAAAGGGGGTGGCAATTAATGTAGAGATAAGTGACCTTGGCTGAAATATTTGACAATATGCAAATATTCAGGAAAATATATTCAGGAAAATGTATGAGTCCAGCACAGAAGTAACAGAAAGTGATATACAGTGACAGTCACAGAGGTTAAGGGAAAATGGGATGCAATGGCTATTGGGGGATGGGGTGGGTGGGAGGGGAAAAAAATAAAGCGGTGTATTTTTTTCTGTGAAAAACCTGAAACACTACTTGTTACAGTTACAAAAGAGGGGATTGAGAGCCCTCTCTGGTGTTAGAGTTAGCTTTAGTGCCTCTTGTTCAGCTATGATCTCCTTAAACAATTTTAGATCCTATCAGCCCATAGATTGAAGAAGTCTTGAATTGGAGCAGGGATTAATATTTGGGAGATATTTGCTTATTTGCAATGCTGGCCTTTCACTTTGTTTCTTGAAAGGAAAAAATATTTTAAATTATTTACCTTGGCAGGGCTGGAAAAGCTTTGTTTTGTTTTAAATCTCTCCAACACTTCCTCTACCTTTTTATTTATTCTGTGTATGCTTGGAAACACTTAGGCTGGCTCTTAATTCTGCATGGAGGAAGCAGAACATGAGGCAAGTTGTACAGGATCTGAGATTTTGTCTCCTTTTTCTTACTGGAGACAGTAAGAACTCTTACACCTCTTACACAGTGCTCCAGCTCAGTGGAATTTAATGTAGATAGTGGTCAAATGGAAGGTTTGGGTGTCAGGGCACTCATTTTATCCCTTTTTGGGGTTGTCACCAAATAGCTGCAGAGAACTTTTTTCATAAACAAGAGGAAGTTAGGTCAAACTTAGGAATGTAGAACTTAAATAGAAGAAAGGAGAGCAAAAAAGATTTCTTTAACCTAAACAGAGCAGGCTAACCCTAACTGCACTGAAGTGTTTCAGACATAAAACACCAGGGAGTGAAATCTATTGCCCCAACATCAGCCCTCCTCAAATCTATCCATGGTTCTCCTGCAGTCTTGGCCTTCAACAACATGCATACTCAGACTGAAGTTACACCTAAAATTAATAGGAGCCAAGAAGCAGCAAACTGAATAAAAGAAAACTGATCTTTTAAAGCCTTAGGTAGTTTTCAGTGGGGAGGGGGGTAAAAAGTTCCCTTTTTTGGAAGCTGCAACTTCACTGACATAAGGAGCCTGAGCTGAACTTTTGCAGTCAAAGGCACCCTCGACATCCTGTAAGAACAGAGAGATAAGGTGGTTATCTCAGGGTACCACAGAACTGACTTGCACTTGAGAGCAGACTTAAAACCTCAACAGGTTTCAATCAGATTCTGCTTTTTTCTTTACTGGCAGAGAAACTCAGGAGCTTCAGGCTGGGCTCAAGTGCAGCCTCTGCCTCTCTGGGCAGCTGGCTAAAAGTCAGCTTTGCTCTGTGCCAAGGGTGATCTCCAAGCACAGCTCTGAGCAGCAAATCAGAGCCTTGGTTAAACACATCGTGGAGCAGCTCTGCTATTAAGCAGCTGTAAATGCAAAACTCATCAACACAGCCCCAGCTTTGCAGTGTCACAGACACGACACAAGAAAGATTTAAAAAAAGAAAAGAAAGTACCACCTGCATGTATCAGGATACAGAGCTTATTTAAACACACAGGCATCAAATTCTCTCTCTTCCTGCCCAAGTCCTAACTTCACAGCATCATTATTAATATGTGATGTGTGCTTGTGAATCTGCTAGAACTCAAAGCAGCTATTGCAGAAATGTATCCAAAATCCTACCATGGCCTGTTTTCAAACGTGAAAGACACAAACAAAACGGGTGAAAATCTGAGTTTTCACATTTGGGAATATTTACCGAACAGTTTGTATATTCTGAATGAACCTTATGTAAGAGGCAACATGTTCAAACGGCCAAAAATAGGTCTGGAAAACTTTAGTGAGCAATTTCATAATATTTCTTCAAGTTTTATTGAAAGGCTATGTGCTTTGCCTACTTCCTGCAGTTTTTGTTTCCTTCCAACAGCTCATAAGACAGCAATACCTCTAAGGATTTCAGAAGAATCCTAGGTTAGAGATCTACACCACAGTGTCTGTGGTGTCACCCAACAGTAATGGAATTATTTCCATTTATTTTGAACAGAACCAAGCCCACCAGAAACCCCTACCAAAGCATACCTCAATTAAGTTAAATAAACCCCATGAGGAGGCATCTTACACTTGAAGTAGGAGATATACATAATCTTATTGTCTCATTCCTGCACTTCTCGAGCCAATGAAGAAAGGGACCTAAAAAAGTCTGGCCAGCCAAGATCCTTCACTCCCTCCCTCCTCCACTATATACCATTGCTACCTATAATATCCAAACATTATGATACGTGAGCAACTTTTCAAAAAGCAGATCCAAACTAGAGAAAGTTTGCCCAGAAAACAAACAATTAACAAGGGAGTCTGGATTGAGGTGTACAGGGCCAACAGAATCATTAAAGAAATAACAAAAGCTCTCCCTGCCTGCAAATCACTGCAAGCTCCAAACAGCTTTTAGATGCAGCCTCACCCAGAGCTCATCAAAGCAGGCTATTCTCAAAGTGACAAAGGCATTAGCAGACCACACTCCTCATCTTCTCAGTTTCTATTTCTAGCCCCACCAACAATGCTGGGAAGAAAAGGATTTATAGATATTCTCAGAAGATCTTGCATGTTTTCAGATAAGTAGTGTTCATACAGAATTGATTTGCAGCATACTCAAAAGTAGAAAAATAAAAGCCAAAAAACATAACATGACGAATTTATTCCCCTAGAAAACAGTAATTGCATTGGTTACAAATTGATGTGATGTAATGTCCAGATGGAAAAGTTATGAGAGAAAAGAAAGAAAATTTTCTAATAGCTTATATTAGTAACACTTACTGCAGAGTAAGCAGCAGGTTTTGCATCAGAAGTTTTTAAATTACTTTTCAAAACATACTTCCAGAAATCCTTGCCTTCTTCTCTGAAATCCATCCCCTCTGAAGTGCAAAGTGACCACAGTAAAGGGACCAACTGTAGGTAAATGAACAATTGGTTCAAGGCAGACTGACCTGCATACAGGTAAGAAGGAAGATGACAACCTTCTCTTAAATACCTGATAACACAAAATCCCTGGTCATGGTTTAGCCCAGAGTGGAGCTAACCTGTATCCTGTTCAGCTACCACAAGATCTAGAAAGAGCCAACAAGAGCTGCTGTAGGTTTAACACAAAAATCTTCCTCTTGGCAGATTGCATTTTCCAGCACACATTCCCCTGGAACAGTCTGATGTCCCCAGACATTTCATGAGAATTCTTGAGAAACATGTCCTTCCTTTGGGAAAAGGGGCTTTAAGAACATTGGGAAGTTCAATGTATATACCTACATTTATTAAAAACATTTTCCTCTTACGAGCAGCAGCATTAGAAAAGTTGTAAATTTGAGAGATGGAGCAAAACCAGCTGAGCCTGGACAGAGGGGAAGTGCAGAGTTCCACACATGGAAGCCTTCCCAGTAAGGGATGAACTCAGAATAGAGGTTCTGACCCACAAACCAGCACCAGGAACAAGTGCTGCAGAGCATTTTAGGACTATAACTGGACACAGATGTAACTTCACTTAAAAAGAAGCAGGGAAATTGACTTTTCTAAATTAGAATGTGATTGGCATATATATGTGCATGTGTGTAGAGGATTCCTGCCCTTGTGAACTGCTCAGAGGTATTGCTGACAGCCAGAAACTGATCCCATGTTCTCTTAGGGCTCCAGCAACTCAGGAGGTCCAGAGAGACATTAATTCAATATTAACTTGCACCTAAGAAACCTGTCACTGACACATCTGTAGTCAATGTCCTGAGAGGTGAACACTGTAATATTTTTTTTTTTTTTTTTTTTTTTTGCTATCCCTAGTGAAAAACTTGGAATCAAGTTCTTAGGCATTTTCTTATTCCACTGAAGAGGAGTGACTGCCAGCCTGCATTCCCTTTCATGGCATACCTTAAGTATTCATTACAATTTCTGAATGTTTTGGTCATTTATTTTATATGTGCTGATGGTAATCTGGGGACAATTTGTAAAGCAAAGGGCAATTTCAGCTTGTATTTAAAATATTTATAAAAAGCAATTATTTCAGTCCATTAAGGATGTCACCTTGGGCAATTTATTCTGTTCAGTCATAGCCACATAACAGGGGAATTCCCTCAAATAGAATTGAGCACAAGAGAAAGGAATGCTTTACTGTACATGGCTAGGAATTTCTTAAAACCAAAAAAGAAAACTGTTCTGGTTTACATTAACTTGCACTATTTCTTCTTTTACATACTTGTTTCAAATGCAATTTTGTACTTGACCCAAAGCGTCCCTTAAATAGTTTTGTCATCAGGTTCCTATGAAGCTTCCACTGTCACCCTTTGTTAAGTATTTTCTTGCAATTTCTATCAGGAAAACAGGTTTGTACATTCGTGCTGGTGGGGGCTCCTGAGGAAAAACAGTGTCTATATTGCCCGGATTAAATTCCTGATTCACAAAGCACTGCTTTCAGAATAGCTCCTGAAGCTGGAAGACAGTGAAATGTCCTGTCCTTGTTGCCTGGGCTGCAGGTTGTCTGACCTAATTTTTTCATTCTTGTTAATGCTCTTCAAATCCTTCTTGACACCTGGTGAGCCCTTTCACTTGCCACTCAAGCAAACTATAATCTTGTGGTACCCTATAAGCTCTCTCAGGCTTCTGCTTTTTCCACTTCTCCAAACAGCTCCAGACTAATATAAAAACATATGCGAAATGCACATGGACAACACACACACGGAGTTTGCCGATTTCAGATGTGCTCACAGATTAATTCCTCCAGGTGTGGATATAAAGTTGTTTGCCTGATTCATGACACTCGAGCCCACAGGACATTGCCCAGTGAACGCTGACAAAACTCCAGCAGGTCAAACTTTATATCTCGGTTACAACACCCAACAGCTCAGCTGGAATGCTTGTGCTGAGCTATAAATTAAGCCTAGAACTAAACAGTCCGGGAACTCTCGAAAATATCACAGCTCAGCAAACCTCTCGCACACGTGAAATTAGAAAGCCGCATTCACAGCCTCCCTCACAGCAAATCATAAAAGCCAAAGTTGTGCCTTACACCAAAAAGGTCTCTTGAAATTTGTGGATAATTTATGCTTAAGAAGAAAGCAAACGAAGGAGAGAAACCAGTGCTCCTACAGAGCTGCGGGGTCAGCTTCCCCTGCTCCCAGAAGGTGGACTGAAGTGGCACATTACATCAGTGCTCCTCTCCGGCCAAAGCCCAGCTCCTCGGGCTTGCCCTGCCCACCGCCTTGCTGCCCCGGCAGGGAGAGCAGCACAGCCCGCAGCCCGACTGCCGCCCGGGCAGCGCTCGAAACAGGTGAGATCATCCCGAGAAAACCCTGCCACGAATGCGCAGCCTACCGGCAGCCTTTCCGTCAAAGGCTGGTTGTCAGGTTGAGCCCGTGTGAGCAATTGCTGTATCTCATTTAGAACACAGCCAAGCTGGCTCATGAAGGAAACAGCCTTTAAACACAGCTGGGAAATGTTCCTTGTCAATAGTGCAGCTCGCAATGCTGACAGCACGGGGGGGGGGGGGGGGATTTCCCCTTCTCCCCTTCCTCCTTTTTGTGGGTAATTGACATTAGGAATTCAAACATCTCAACCAACAGCAAATAAGCGAGTTCAGAAAATTTGTAGATAAAATTGTCTACTCTACATTACCAGCATTTCTTTCTCCCAGCAACGATCACGTCTCTTGCCATTCCCGTTCCTTTCCTATTTGCTAGACCACAGGGTCATTCACAAGTCATTCCTGAGAAGCACTGACACAGAATTTTGGGCATCCTACTCGACAGTTGGTCCTTCCTCGAAGTTCAGAGTGGCCAAGTCGCACAAGTCCGGTTTACACAGCTCAGAAACCCTCAGAGAACAAACGAATCTGACATACCTCTTCCTAGCAAAAATATTGGCCTCCCTAGCTATTTAGGGGTTCAGGTTCATGAGTTTCTTAAATACCTGTCCCCAGGATGGTTTATTAATCTTCTTTAAGCCAATTTTCAAAGAAGTTAAAATTATTTCTCCTCTCTGTCCATCCTTCTCTTCCCACTGTCTCTGTTCCCAAGCACTGAGACCACCTTGCCAGTCTCCAAGCCTAAAGATAATTGAATATCAGACTCGCAAACCAAAGCACTCGTATCTTGAAGATATTTCTACCAACTCAAAAGCAAACCCCTCTTTTACTAAGAAAATAAGGATTACTTAAGAAAAAGTGTTCACAGGTGCACGTTACTGGAATAAGGGATTTTATCCCCACCTGGTATGGAAAGTGTTGACAATGACAAAGCAAATAAACGCATATGATACTTTTAACATCTTTACTGCCGACAGCACTACTCCCAGCCTTTTAACGCTGGAGTGATTTCTTCACCTATTTGCCAAGAAACTACTGCTATTTTCCGGATGCTTCACATACAGACAAGTGTCAGTTTTCTCACCAATGGATAAATCAGGGGAGACAAATGGAGTAGCTCACATGATGTAGGCCTTCTTGAGGACAAAGAAGGTGATTGTCTCTTTGTGTTTGTGATGCCACCAGGACGCACGCGTTCTTGGATGTGCCCACACGGACGAGGCACACGCGCTCCGCTGCGGGTTGTTAAGCTGCTTTTAGCACCCGAGACATTCAAGTGCTATTAGCAGGTTATTCACGCCAAGCCCTTTCCCCTAACACGGCCATTACCCCGTTATCTCCCCGGGATTATCTCCGCGTTATATTACAGCAGCTGCCCTCGGTGCCTCCAGCTCGCTGCTGGGGATCTCGGGCACTTGGCATTACTGCAATCCGCACTGGAGAGAGTTTCACTGTCTGGCTATCCATATTCCTGTATTTTATACGGATGACTTCCATTATTATCTCCTTTTTCTATTATCAGACACGCAGAGGGGGCTGCTGCCAGCAAGCAGTGATTTCGGCGGTGCCTGCCCGGGAGCTCGCTGGGGCCGCAGCGCAAAGGGCCCCGAAGCGGAGAGCTCTGCCCGGCAGCGCTGCACAGAGCGCGCCCTTCAAAGGCTGAGCTGCCCCTTCAGAGCCACACTACAGCACCTGCACTTCTCCGCCCCTCTCCATTACTGTCAAAGGAAGGAAGGCACAGATTTCTAGCAGCGTTGAGACAATTTTTAGCTAGCCAACATAGTGTTCCTTATTCCTAGAAAACTCTGAATCTATGGAGCTGGACTTTTTCACAGAAGCTCGTTCCCATTGGAGAGTTTTAACGACGTGGATGTAACTTCTAGGTCTCTGTATTTCTTTGGGAAGCCATTTAACAACATCTTAATAGGTGAAAGAGGAAGATCTCCAGGATGCAAATTAATTTTAGTCAGCCATAGAAGCTAACGATGTTCTCTCTTTGACACAGAATCAAATAACTAACTTCAAGTAGCCTTATGTCAAAGTCAACGTAGAGATTTGCAGAGATTAATATTAATTAATCCCAAATAGTTAACCAGGTTTTCAGCAGCTCTGAGGAGCCCTATACAGAATGTACACATTTAAGAAATAAAGCACACTCTCTAATTCTCAAAAAATTATATATAAACATGTCTGATCAGCCCCCTTCAAAGGAGAATATAATTGATATTAAAAGTGGTAACGCTTTAGGCTCAGATGGATTCTGATTACACATTATCAAATATTTAAAACAAAAGGCTGTAGGCTCTTGTGCAAAAGTAGTGCTGGGGAAAAAAGATGACAGTCTTTCCTTTTAAGTTTATACACAAACATCTATTTGGGTGAGCTATTACTTACTGTACTAAAAATATGCATCTGAGCAGTTGTAGATATTGCTATAGGATTAAAAAAGAAAAAATTCCGAGCAATTCAGGCTCAATTAAGTATCTGCCATTCATTACAGTGGCAAGGGTTATGTTACACCTGGGGTCAATGTACATGAGAAAAACCCTGAATACACTCAGGAAATACAATAAGAAAAATTCCACCATTTAGGGTGGGACCTCAGAGATAAAATCCAAATGCATTTAAGTAGCAAGACACTAAACAAACTGCAGTAGCTGGCATATCATAGACACAATTCATGGGATGTGTTACCAAGGAGATAATGTTAATAGGGAAGAAACAGGAGAGTAGGAGTGGAATTAAGTAACTATTCTTTCTGCCTGTCGAGTCAGTTGTGTTTCGTGTATATGGAAGGATAAATAATCTATTTTTAAAAAGCAGTGAAAAGCATAGCTCTATTTAAATATAGCTACTGCAGAGCTGAAGCTTTAGCTCAGTGTAAGGGTTTGTCAAAGAAAACAGCTCAGGCAGGAGGGTTGTCTTGTTTGTTCCGCCCCTCCCCGAACACCTTTTATTTATGAGAAGATGAGTAAAACCGTTTAACAAAAGCGATTTTTGATAAAAAATAATGGGTGCCTGGAGCTCCCAGCACTTCCTCCTGTCTCCAGAGTGACAGCTGTAGTGTTAGTGTGCTCAGCCTCTAAACAATCAGCAGCCTTAGGTACACTCCCAGCAGACGAAAGCCCTCATGCTGCAGCAACAAAACACCGAAATTTCTCAGTCCCCGCAACTAATTATTAAATTACTGTATTTATTGAAAGACTGACAAAACAAGATGCCCTTTTGAAAGCTGACTGCTTGGAGATATTTCAGCTTCAAATGGGTACACAGTGCTTTTTTGTATAGAAATTAACGGGAGCCATTGAGATTTCAGGAAAATTTCTCATCCAATAGGTGGTGCTAGCAAGTTCTCCAGTTACCTAAACAGCTGATATAAGTATTTCTAAAAAAAGGAAAAAAGACAGAAAAAACCCCAAAACCTACTAAGAAGAACCAAAACCAATATTCTGCAACAGCAGACTTCCAAAGCACACTTATATTTACTGTCTTAGGTTTGCTGCTCTCCTCTGAAGTGATCGAGCTCCTTTCATTTAAAAATTTCCCCAATGTTCTCATCAGAATGCATCTGATAACACCAGCTTGTGTGTGGCTGCATGACACCAGTGATCAGATATTCCACTTGCAAATTTCTGCTCTATTTCATATGTCCATCATTCCTTAAAGTGAAAGGGGATTTAATACTCCTACAAAATCTCATAGTGATATTATATTCTCTCTTTCAAGGCACTGGGTGTTTTCAAATCTTCCAATTGTAACATATTATTGAACATGGGAACTGGCTTCTTGAGGAATGCCTGAAACATGAAAACTAGGTCCAAATCACTTATTTTGAGATGTCTTCTCATTAAGTTCATCTTCTCTTCAAGAGATGAAAGGGTCACATTTACTCAGCTACAAGGCCAAGAGTAAAGTACATTTTCATGTGGGCTCTGTACCACAAGTGGGAAAACTAACTCTGGTTTTCAAGAGATGAGAGTGATAATAGAAGAACAAGGTAGAGCCAGTTTGGGCAAAATGTTCTGTGAATGATTGGATTAAAACACCAAGCTAACCCAAACCTCCTTGGCAGAAAAAAAAAAAAAAATATGTCGAAATAACTGCATTCAGAATATTTCAGTATGTCATTATATTTTTTAAAAAAGCATTAATCTAAAATAACATTAAGTCCACAATACATGCAATGCAATATTTTAGCTTTTAAAAATGTTCAGGTCCCAAAACACTTATTTTTGCTTTTACATCTAGTTAATATTTACATTGCACAAAACCTTCTTCATATTTTTGCCCAATTTTATAATCTTTTCAGCATTAGTTGGACACTAAGTACAACTTCACAGAAGTCACTGAACTTCTTTCTCTGTGTGACTAAACTATAGCCTTCAGATAAATTTATACATTAAATTGCCATTTCTCAGCTCCTTCATCATGAATTGGGGAAATTTCCTGAATTTTCTTGTGTATTAAGTAACAAATGGCACTAACACAAAAGCAAGCACAATGCACATCACACAAAGTACTTTGATAATTCATTTCCCAAATGTCATTTATAGTGCTGGTTATTTATGATAATATTTCTTACAGTAATAGTAAATGCCCTTGGGCATATTTTTATTACTTAAGACTCTTTTGCTTTTAAAAGACCTCTTTGCAGCACTCTGTTGTTGAATTTTTGCTAAGTGGCAGGGAAGCCACCATTTTTCTGTTGGGCAAATAAACACAAATTTGATTGCTAAGGTTTCTTGGATCTTTTAAGATCACTTTGGCTCCTTACATTGCATTAAAATCAACTGCTCCTGAATATCTTTGAATCATTATCATCACAACACCTCCTGAGAAGCAGGAAAGAGACAAAAAATTTTTAAAAAGAAACTAAAATCTCTATTTCTTCATTGCTGAAGCCTTCCCCCCCTCAGATGAAGAAGAGAGTATTAACTTTCAACAATGAAAGATGGCATGTGAAGCTTATCCTATGCAGCCAAATGAGAAATTTTGAAGAAAGGAATGCATTTCCCAGAGCTGGAGAGGTTGACATCCCCAACCTTGCAGAGAAGCACAACTCATGACCATAAATAGGTTGAATGCTGGAGTTTTCAAGCTGCTGCTCATGAGGCTCAGTGCCAATGTTTAAGCACATCCTAGTGTCCAAAGGGGCAGTCTGCTCACTCAGCTCCTCATCCCTGGACAATTCCCATCCTCCTCAGCCCCAGCAAACCAGCCCTGGCTCTCCTGAAGGCTTTTCCTTCTCCCTGATCTGCCTCACCACAGAGCTGCACAAGACATGTGGCAGAAATTTAAAATTAGAGGCAAGAAAAATACTAATGCACCTCCTTGGCAAGGTCCACAAATGATAACCAAACCACAGTTTTGCTTTTATTTGCCCATTATCTTCAAAGAAAACAAAAGCCCTGCAATATTCAGCCTCTCCACAGCCCCAACATCCTGAATATTATTTTTTGTTCAGCATTTCTTCAAGATTGCAGCACACTGTGGCTGCACTGTTCTAGAAAAACACCTGCTGATCTCTGCTGCACCCACCAGCTGTTGATCACCTACATGTTCTCTTCTGGGAGATGGTAACAAGGCTCCAGCAACTTGGAGAACAAAGGAACTGCCTCCTAGCCATGAATAGTTCATGACAAGGATCATACTTCACACGACAATCTGACTTAGATTGCAAACCAAGGAAGTAACAGCCAACAATATTAGGCAATCAAGGTGTATGTTGGTGAAAATGCTACAGTTACCAAATTGAAACAGCTTCATTACCTTAAGTGTTTGCAGTTCTGGGTTGGTGTTTTTTTTAAATGGAAAAATATAACCCACTCCTACTTGTCAAAAATAGGAAATGGATCCAAGGAATACCGAGGCAAATTCAAGACAAACCAGTCCTGGTTTGTTCCATACTTCATTATTGCAGAGCTGTGATGGCTCTACTTCTCTCATGCCAAGTGGGCTGACACCTTTAAGATGTTCCTCATAGCCTGAAGCTGTTTGAGCAGCACTTCCAGACCCAAGCCCTGAAAACAGGCTGGTGCTTGTACTGTTGAAGAAAAAAGGTCCAGCATTTACGGTGCCAAACATATAAAGAAATAAAGGACATGAAAGGCATTTGTCTACTACACCAGAGCCTGCCTGTTCAATTTTGCTCGATTTGCTTTCCCTTCTGTCTCCAAATGAGCAGTACGATCACCCAAACCTGAGAATATTCTTTATACAAAACATCATCAGCAAAAGTTTTCAAAATATGAAAGACATTTTCCTCTTATTTCTGAGTTATTAGTATCAAGAGTATTCCAGAGCCCATTCCTCTTGAGATTATCAATATTATTCTTCCTCAAGTAAGGATAAAACACATCAAAGTGTTTAGAATTGTTAATACTGTCCTTAACATGGAACCTATGAATGACCCGTATAAAGCAAGACAGAAAGAAAGGTGTTTGCAGTTACTAATTAAACTCAGAAATAGTGTTGAATCCCTTCTTTGTAAAACAATTTTAATAGTATTTGGCATAGAGCTTAACTAGCATACTTAAAATAAATGGCAATGGACTCAACTTGGAGTTTCACACCACAATTAAAATGCATCTAAAGCTAGAGACACCTGCATCCCATTACCTTAGATGTATCCAGATTTAGCCATGTCAGTGACTTAGCAAGGAACACGAGGTAACCATGCTCTCAAATGGCCTAAAATCCCCGATTTCTATGACAAATCACAAAAATCACAGGTTGAAAAGACTTCTATAAACCAGCAGAGACCCACATAACAACAGGCCTGTAGCCAAGCCACCATATATCCCCTCCTTGCCCTCTGCACACCTAATGCACAAACTGCACTCCTCTCACAGCCTCTTTATTGCTCAGGAAGCTTCTGTCTGCCAGGCACAACTCCATCCATTGTAGTGTTGCTCTACAGGGCAGACACATTTAGTACATAATTATTCAAAGGTGCCAAATTTTAATAAACCATATTTTTCAAACCGGTCCACTCTGTTAGATGGAAACCCTTTTAGCTTGACTGGCAAGTTGACAATTTGGCATCTCGTCATTTTAACGAGCTACATAGCTTTTGAACAGAGTTTAATTAAAATTGGCTATACTACATACACTGCCCTGCAGTTTATAGTACAATTTTCAGGTCAGATGCACCTATTAGTACCACATTTTGACAGTCACAGCTCTCCCAACCAAGCACACTAAATATTACTCGACTCAGGCTGCAAGAGCCACTAGATAGCAGCAAATCAAGCTGTGTGTTCATCAGGATGTGCAGTGCCCTCTCCCCCACCCATCCACAGCATTCACAAGCAGCTGTGCTCTTAGCATTCACTGTGCAGCCTGTGCAAAGGAACACTTGGAAAGGGAACACTACACAGGAAAAACACAGGCTTTCCATAAGCCACACATGCACTGGAAACACACACATGATAAACCAACTGCTAGCAGGTACCAGCAACCTCCATAAGAGCCACACAGGCCAGCCAGGGGCTGTACTCACCTGGCTGCTCCTGCAGAGGGGCAGGCAGGGCTGGGAGCATCACTCAGCAGGTGCCTGCCTGAAGGGAGGCAAGCTCAGCCTTGAGGAAAGGCTTTCTGCTCAGGGGAGCCCATCTCTCTGTCCCACTCTGCCCAGCAAGAGGGGCTCGGTCCCACCCCTGATGGGGGTGAGGAAGGACACCTGGGCAGCCCTCTGTTCCTCACCACAGCAGTCTGGGCTCCCTGTCCTGCACAGGAGCACCCTCTCAGAGGTGATTTGCTCTAAGGAGAGCAACCTGTGCTGGCTAAATCAACACCTGTGCCCTGTTAGCTCAGCAATGAGTCAGGTGTTGTAGGTAACACACTCCCCTCAAGGTCACTCCAGTGATCTTCTGTCATTCTTAGAACCAGAGAACTGAAGACAGAGGTTTCCTTCAACCTGAATTTCAGTTCTTTTGCTGAAGACTTTTGTCTTTCCATACTGTGCCACAGAAGGCAGCAAGTGGACTTGCACTTTCATATTTTCCTGGACATCAAAGCTGGGTGATGTGCTTGAAGAAACCTTGTGAAACAAAGATACCCTCAAAGGCTTTAGTAACAGGCATTTCTTAGCACATGTGAATGCCAGAAAAAAGCACACGTAGAGGACAGAGTACAGAGCTGGGCAGAAATTTACTACAGCTTTGACAGCAAAGACAGAACAAGAGGAAAGGAGGAATTTCACAGGCTCCCATAAGAGGCCTTGGAAAGATTAGATCAAAGGAACAAAGCTGGTGTGGTGATGCTGCCCAGCTCCTGTTACCTTCTCTGGCACAGCTGGGTCAGGGCTGTCCCTGCAATCTCTCAAGCAGCGTTTTGTTCCTCTTTGTGACAACCACTGAGGAGGCATGAAACACTCACTCAACTCCCCTCGGTGGAGAGGCTCCATAAAGCCTCAGCAAAGTCAATACTGGTTTGAAATTGCCAGCTCTGTGGCAGGAAAACCCAAAGGTGCACTACTCCACTCCAGTGGAGGGAGGAAGCAAGCTGCCAGGAAAGATCAATGAGGAATGAATGGTTTCCTGTTGGGAATGTTTACATTTTAAGCACTCTGACCATAACAGAAGTGACTGAAATTAAGACCGACATGCATTGGGAAGCAGCAATTCCTCACACCACAGACTCACCCTGAGCCTCTGTGATGATGACCACATAAAACTGCAAATTTTCAGACCAGAAACAGAACTTTTGCAGTTTCAGGGTGTTCGGGACTGAGCTTTAAAATTGAAGCAGCTTTTTAGAATACATCTTGGAAAAGATGGTACACTGTTATGTGGAATGACTGACATAAAAAGGATAAGGAAGAATTTTTGGCACTTCTATCTTCCACAAAATAATTGTGTGTGCTCATGCAGGTGCAATTGCTGTATGCAGGTGGGTGTAAAAATGCACAGTGACTGTGGGTATATGCAAGCAGGGAAGAAATAGATAAGAAAAAATATTATTATTAGAAAAAAAAAAACAATTTACAGATGTTTTTCCATAATGTATCATTATTAAAGAACACAATGTTAATGAAAAAATGAAAAACAAGTAAGAGTGTTAAAAGTGCTAGATATGGAGGAATCATGAAAGAAATCAAATGAGCAGCAACAGATCTCATCCATATCCTATTGGAACTCCAAGTTCTTTTACCATCCTAGGTAAAAAAACAGTTCACTGCCATTGCAGAGACCACAGACTCATCAGCACCTGCAGTATAATTAGAGCTGAATTTCAGGTTATGTATCAACAGCAATGAGGCCACAAAATGCAGATGCTCACTACTGGAACTACTGGAAGAAACAACTGGTAAGATTTTAGCAAGTCACCTTCATACCCCCAGGAATCCACCCTCAACCTTCAAGAGACTGAAACAACATCTAAACTGAAATAAATCTCAGTAAACTGAGAATACAAATACATCCCTTCATGAACTCATATCCCCAGTTCCAAATGTCTGATCATGGAAGGAGACATACATGCTGGGTAAGGCTTTTTTGATATTCTGACAGCAAAAGTCCATCTGAGTCAGTCAACTAAAAATACAGCTTAAAAAATGGAAGAGGTGTGACTTACTGACAAGTCTTCTCACCCACTCTTTTATAGACTCAGAACATGATAGATGGAAAATGGAAAAACATTTGGGTAAATTGTAATTAGAACTCTGCACACAAATTAGTAATGGAACAGTGAGGGAGCTCCTGCAATTCAACAGCTCAGGTCCCAGCTAGGAAACACAGGAGGGGGAGAGGAGGAGCCAGATGAGGCCCCACTGAGGGATTCTCCTTCACCTCCAGTGCCAACTGTCCTGCTGCAGAGCTGGTCTGACAGAAAATCTGTTGTCAGGAATATAAAGGTGAACCTGAAGGAATAGATCTACTCAGATTCTCACACAAGTATTTTCCTTTCCCTTCTTCATTTTTATTTTGACAACTTTTAAGATGGGTTTTTCAAAGCCACCCGTTCTGGGACTCCAGATCTTTTAGACAACTTGAAAAATCTGCCTCTTGCTGTCTGTTTTGCTTGCTTTAGCAGGCATTTCAATTGTCTCTCTCAGGAGGAGGGCTAATAAATCAACCTCTTTTGCTCAAAGTACCTAAAAGCTGGCATCCACTCTCAGGTGTTCTTGCTCAATTTTTACATATACCAAAGTGGACATTGTTTCTAAACTATTTTGAAAGATGATTCATTCCAAATATCTAAATTAAATCTGATCCTTGCATAACATATGCAAGCACTAAATAATTTCTTGTCTGTGAATCTAAGCAGTTCTTTCTTTGTTTGTTCTGCTTTTCTTAAGTCTTTATGGAGGCAGAAGAAGTTATTATTTTCTAAATAACCTATCTGGAAAAGAATAAAGTCCTGGGCCCCAAATTCTAGTTTTGTAAAGAAATCTAGTTCACTGAGGGTGGAATCAGGTCACCATGATAGTGAAAATTGTTCGAGAAGAGCTCACACAAGAGAACTGGAAAATTAGAATTCTATGCACAGAATTGTATTGCACTTGAGCTGTGTTAAAACAAGTGCACAGCACATACCTTGTGCTAGCAGGAACCAGGACAACTAACACAGCACAAATTTAAAGCAGTAGTGAAATGCATACAAGACAAAAGGAAGATAAGGAAATTTGACAAATATATAACCAACTCAGGAATACTGTAGTGTGCAAAAGTCATTTAAAATGGTTCATCTGCTTTAGGGAGAGAGCCATCCTACCTGCAGCCTTTGGTGTTTTAACACGAAGGTTATGCATGTCTGTACCTGGGCTGGCTAGTGTTGGGACCAGCTGGAAGCTGTCACATATTCTCCTCAAACCTGTCTCCCTGTGCCCATAAAAGGCTACTGATTAATCCTACCTGTCCCTGCAGCAGCTGAGCCTGGCCTTTTTGAAAAGGACCACAGGACATCTTTTATGAGTAACACAGTGGTGCTACAGCATGACAACAGGCAGAAAACACGGATTTACTTCAGAGATGAACTTGACTGGAGTCAGGGACAGTGAGCTTTCCCCAGCTATTGATGCACACAGCAGGAAAATGCATCATGGCAAGCTCAACATTGCCCTCTTGAATACCAAGTGGGTTAAACCCCAAGCAAACCTTGAATGCACTTCCAGTGTTGGGGCAGCATTTTTCATTTCAGGCCAGAACTAATAAACAGCTCTTAAAATACAGAGGAAAATGTATTCTCAGGGAATTACAGAATCATTAAGGTTGAAAAAGACCTTAGAGATCAAGCCCAGTCTTCAAGCACCACCTTGTCAACAAGAGCTTGGCACTGAGTGCCACATCACCTTGAACACTTCCAGGGATGGTGGCTACACTGCCCCTCTCTTAAGGCCAGTTCATGATTTAACATGAAGTTATTCCTCCTGACTTGCAGCCTGAACTTGCCCTGGCACAGCTTGAGGCTCTGCCCTCCTGTCCTGTTGCTGTTGCCTGGGACATGAGCCCGACCCCCACCTGGCTGCTCCCTCCTTTCAGGGACTTGCAGAGTGCAAATGAGGAGTTTCCATCAACTTTCCTTTTGTTGCCTAGTGGAAAAGCTTTAGAGCTGTCCCAGCAACACAGTTAAAGACTCAAACAAATGGGAGAAGCTAATTAATATACAAAAATAATAATACTGGCAAATATCTGGGGGAAAAGAAAAGTCCCACGAGTAGCTAGTCAGTGAACCAGCCACAAAAATCAATACACTAACAGCAATTGTGTGCTTCAGAAATTGCAGACTAACTGCCAAGGCGTGGTGGCCAAAGGAATATTTATAGTCTTCCAATAAGTGTTCCATTTCATGTTGCAAGATTTCATACCAGTAAATGCAATTCCTATTGCTTTTTTTTTTTCCATACCTGTCGACTCAGAATGACAAACAAGACCCTCCTCTCTGGCACAGTTGTACCTAAACCATGCTGAAGTTTAAGGTTTTAATAATTAAATATTTCCAGCAATTGTCTGAAGACGTTAAAAATATTCAGAATTGTTGCACTATTTATGTTTGACACTATCCATTGAAAATAAAACTCTCTAAGTTTAATATGATGTTAGTGCAACCAGAGATATTGCTTCTTAAATGAGTTTGTGGTGTTCCATGTCACATTCCAGGGATTAGATCCCCCATGATGGATGCTCCTTGTACAACCAGAGAACAGGCTGTGAGTGTGCTGTAGACCAAGGCTAATCCCTACAGAGGAGAGAGGCAGCAGATACTTCAACTATTTCTCTTGTGAGGCATCAAATCAGCTCAGGAAATCAACAGCAAAAGGAAGATATTCCTGTACAGTTCAACACTATGAAAAATTTTGTTTCAGATGAAAACCAGACTCAAATATTTTGCTTTCTCTTCCAAAGAAAACAAAACACTGGTAACAGTTTTTTGAAGGAAAATTTAAGTTTTTCAAAAGACAAGTTTTATTTCAAGTAATATTTCTAGAAAATGTTGCAATAATAACACAGACCAAAGAAATCCTCTTTCATTTGCAAACTGCTTGAAACTGTTGCAAAAGCTAATCCTCTCAAGAGATATCCTGCTAAACCATAAAAACAAATCACTTGTGTGATTCTCTCTAACGAAGAGAGTTTCTGAATTGGAAGCTGCAAGAGCAAACATAATCTAAGTTTTAGTTATATATCTCAAATTTTACTGTAGGCTGGATCAAACATATTTTATTTGCTGTCAGAAAAGTTCAGCTGCACGCCTTATAACATCCCAGCAAGGGTTAGTAAGTAAGTGTTCTTAGTAAGTGTTCTCAAAGCATGATTTGAGAACCAAATTTAAAACAGAGGGATGTGTGAGATGCCCTTTGCTATATTAATAAATGAGTTTCCAAACAAGTGTCCATGATGAAATATTGCTGCTGAGACATCGTAATACAAAACGAACCAGAAAGATGTCATGTACAGAAACAGGACTTAGCAACCAAAATTAAGTGGAAAAAATAGTCAAGAGATTTTGCAGAGGGCATGTTACCAAAAGCCCTCTTCACTGTTGTGGCAATAGTTGTAATAAATAGTCAAGACATCCTTAAAGCTGCAGACACCAAGAGCACTGTCATTTGCCATTCCTTATATATCCCACTGGGAAAAGGTCCATCTAATTTTGGCTTCACAACTCTCACCCCAAAACAAAAACTGAACAAAATCATGTATTTTCCTGTTTATATCTGTGCTACATCTACCTTTTAGTTCTACACCCACAATTTCTAGTTCCACAGGGGAAAGGCCTTATATCCCTTCAGAAACAGATTCCTCTGCAAGACAGCCCTCAGAGTCATGAGAATACTTATGGGTGATTAAAGTATGCTTAGAGAAGTGTTTTTCTTGGTTTAAATTCAACTTGGATTCCAGGTCAGTTCCCATTCTGAAGAAAGGACACATGAACCTAAGAAAACCCCAAATAAAGCTTGTTAGGAGCAGTTGTCTCTTTAGTTCAGACATTTTGACTTCAGCGTACTCACAGAAACAAGTTGTGCCAGACACTCTGGGCATAAACATTTCAAAATCAATCAAATCAGAGTTTACGAGAGGAGTTAGAACAATATTTAGGTAACAGCATTATGACCAGCTTAAAGGTTGACTGTGCATTTCACTTTACATTTAGCAGGTCCCTTAGCTAGTCTCACTTTTAGTGCTGAAGTAATAGGATCTTATTTGCTAATTAAATCTTAATATGCAACAAAGAAGACGCACAGGAAAACAATTCCATTTTGAGGCTTCATATAAACAGCTCTGTTCAAAGACAATTAAAGAGAGAGAAATCCACAGCCAGCATTAATGTTCTAATGAGAAGGGGGATAAGTCATAGAGCCACTGCAACCTGAGTGTGGTAAACCTGCTTAGGTTTAAACCATGCCCAGCTGCAGGCCACCAGGCCAGTGGGGCATTATTTTATAACTGGAGTATTTCCCATTTCTAATATTTTTAGCTAATTTCATAGAAATTCATGTCAATGATGCAGCAAGTGTTAAATGCTGGTACAGACATTTGGTAAAATGTGGCGTTGCTAATTATATTAACAGCACGATAAGTTCTCACATGGATTCAGATTCAGGAGTCAAGGCATTTCATGACACACTCACAGAATAAAGTTTCTTTACAAAGAATCAGCTCACGAAAATATGAAAACAAGGGAATACAGAAAGGAAAGAAAATAGAATTGGGCAAGCCATAGAGGCAGTTTTTCACCCAGTAAGGAGACATGAGCAGCCAGATTGTCCAGGAGAATGTCTTGGGAAGATGGGATCAGTGAAGGCTCACCATGGCTGTAAGACTTGATTGTCACACTCCTTTAGGTGAATGCCAAAGAACTCGAGACATGTTTTTAATACATGCACTTAAGAATAATACTTCACATCTACTTCATCTGAAACTGTTCAGAGATTTAAAGGTGATAAATCGAGCCATCACACCTTTGAGACATAAGAGATCATTATTGGTTTTAGAATTGTTAATGAATATAAAATGAATACATTCGGGTGAGGAATGACCTGTGGTGAACTCAGTACATCTGCCACCGATTTCAATCAAAGCCAGGATTTCACTTAGTGCTGGAAGGCTGGAAGAGGCTTTTAAAATTCAACAAAGAAAACCAAAAAAGAAAGGCTGGACTTGATGTGTTCATTTGAGAAAATATTAAATGATGCAACCATGGCATGGTACAGGGATGAGAAGATTCCTTGGGAAACAAAACGTTTTGGAGGCACAGCCTGTCCACATTGCCAATGTGCAATGAAATTCTGTCTCAGAATGTGAAAGATGACCTCACAAATAAAGGCAGTAAAACACTTGTATTAAGTTGTTTAGGATTGTGTTTGGGAATTAACAATTTTCCCAGTATGGGGTCAGCTTTCCCCAAGTTTTTCCACGCAAACACATGTTGCTAGCTACATAAACATGCTAAGCTTCTTTAGTTAGAAATTGCACTTTTCGATTTTATTGCAGTGACTAACACTCCTAGACTATTAAAAATAAAATCAAATGAAGAAGTAACTCACTCCAATTGTATTGTGGAATTTCATGAAATATATTACATTTCAGAAATAAATCAAAATAGGAGGCTGCATGTGCCCTCTATTATTTGTAGCTTGCTTTCTTAAAGAAATCTTGAAGCCTTTTGCAGCCTTTCAGATTTATGCTTTAAGAGCTGTGAAAGCTCCAATATTCTCTGGAAGAATGACAAAACATCAGTTGATCAGTCATCGAACAAATTTTAAATCAGAAATTAGATTTTAATATATTTCCCAATTTTTAACCTTACTAAAAAAGAGGATCCTTTACATGTTAAATTCTGAGATTATCTGCAAACAATCCACTTTATTTTACTAACTACATTGATTTAGTGACCTTGGCCCTGTTTTAAATTACGGTTTTCAATTATTGAGGTGTCACAAACCAGGAATGAGCTGCCTGGGTAGCTCTATCTGACAGCAGCTTTGACTATATAACAAACCAAGCCACTGCAAAAACATATTTATCCTAAAAATGTCAAAGAGGAGAAACTGAAAATGTTGTTAAGTCTCATAGTCCAATGATGAGTCTTGAACAATGACACAAATTCTACTTATAGAACATATGGCAATAACTAATTCATGGGCAGATCAAAAAAAATTAAAATCAACCCGAAAGATATTTTCAAAACAATGCTATCAGCAATTATATTAAAATAAAACTATATAATATTCTCTCTCATTTCTCTTTTGAGAGTTTCTCTTCTCTGCCTAGACAGTCACTGATAGACTCACATGACAAGGCAAGTGTATGCCACAAATCAGAAACTTCAGATGACTTCCAGTGTACTTAGTAATTTCAAAACCAGTGTCCAGGGCAGTACTAAATTAAACCTCCCCACTCAACCACCACTGAGACATCCTGTATCCCCAATAACTAATATTTTTTCAGTATCCTAAATCATCAGATTACAGCACCTCCATGGTCAAACCAAGTTTAAACAACATGGCAGGGGGTGGGGGAGAAGGAGGCATGGGGCAGAACAGAAAAAGCACAAGCACATAAGGAAAAAGTCGGCTTCTAATCAGAGAAGCACAGCTCAAAGGGTATATAATCTCCTTGCCTGAGCTGTCATGAATAGGGCTCTAAAATCTCCATGATAAGATTGTGTTTTGACAAAAAGAAAAAATCCTTTAGATACACTGTGCAGATGAAAGTGGAGAAATTCTTCTATAAGTATTGATAATATTTTAAAATACTTTGCAATGAGAGGCATTCAACGTTCTTTTCAAACGAATTCTCACCCTTTTACAGAAGAAACTGAAATAAAAGATTGGCAGGATGGAAAAAAATTAGGATGGAAAGAAGAAAATCTGCAAGTCGTCACTGCACAAGTGACTCACAGATTATCCTTCCATCTTTTGACTCTCTTCCACAAAATGTGGCAGAAGAAACATTGCAAAGCAAAAGAGCAGAGAGCTGAGCATGGAAGACAGCTGAAATTAAATGAGGGGTCAGCAGTATTTGCAGGCTGACATGCCAAAGTGCAATTTCCTTTTCCAAACTGGAGGTTAAGTGGGCCAGAAGAAACTCCACAGTTACTGGAAGATGGGAAGGAGAGAATGGAAAAGAGAGCAGAGGGAAACTTCCTCTGGAACGATACAGCCAAGCAAAAGGGCGCAGGGTGGCAAAGAGGACAGGAGATTTGTCTACAAAGAAACTTCCCGAGGCCCTAATGAGGGCAGTTAGCACAGGGCAGAGGAAAAGGAAAGCAGACAGAAGTGGGTTATCAGGCAGGGTGTCAGACTGGAGGAGGCAGCATCTGGGGCAACACCTGCGGGTTATTAACTCAGCAAGTCTTCAGGTAAGGCAGAGAAAGGTACAGGGTGGAAATGGGAGGGACAGATGAAGTCACAAAGAAGATGTTTAATTAGAGAAAGAAAAGAAGAGGGGCAGAAGAGGCCGGAGGAGGAGGCAGCATGAAGGCAAGATGCGTGGTTAACATCTTCCTCTCTGAATTGTGACTACAGCTTAGTGCATGCACAGGCAGCAGGTCTGGTTTGGTTGATTTCTTTCAGGCCACATCCTAAAACAAGTAGTAATCCCTATTAATATCTCTCTGAATTAGTATTCCCTCAGGGCATCTAAATTTCTTCTGCATATTGAAGTAATTTTGCTCATTGCTTACTCTCCAACGAGTCACTGGCTGGACCCTTTTGTAACTGTCAATATTTTGACAGTGCACAAGCATTTAATTCTATGCTGTCCTTACCCTGTAAAGTAATTTTGCTTGAAGATTTAAGTCAAGTCTCACCAAACTCACTTAGCATTTTGGTCGGTAACAATGGGGAAAACAACAAAGTTTTAAATCTATGTTTATATTCCTGGTGAGAGCAGTGAAGACAGCAAACATATATATTCAGTTCTTCGGGAAGGGAATGAAAGCATGCTTGGATCTCAAGGAATGAAACCTCCAGAGTCCTTGTTTGTGGCTTAGCAGAAAGAATCCACCTTGGCTCTGCAAGGGATTTATAAGTGGATTCCAGCAGAATAGAACTAGGCAGAGAGAAAGAGAAATTACGTGCCTGTATCCTGGCAAGAAGAAGGTGATGCACATCACAAAAGTGTTTTTAGCAGCGACATTTACAGGTCGTTTGTGCATGCTGCCCCTTACCTGTGTAGTAAACCAGCAGCGATTTGGGACAATTAGGTGTGCATACCCTCTGGCTGAGTAGTGCACTACTTATATTAGGTGGCAGAGCTGGATTAGAAATCGGTATTTCTTCGCATTTCTCCTGCGTAGGAAACTTGCTGCATGTTTATAATAGAATTTTCAAATAGCTGATTCAAAAGGCTTTCCTTAGAGGACACTTATTTTTCAGAAAGCAGCAAATTCTCCCTAATAGTGAGGATTCCCCACAAGCAAAGTTCTCAACCAGAAAAATGTTCCATGTGTGCGCAGGGCTCTGGCCATTCTTCATTTCTTTCATATAGTTAGGCAAGCTTCAATACTGCAATGACCTAATTTCAGGCAGTTTTATTTGAAAAGACTGGAAAGTATGACTTACCTGAACTCATGGAGCAATTAGTTAGAATAACAGTTTTTACGTTACATTAATACAGAATTCCTCCCTGCAGAGAAAACTACATTTTCCCATCTGTTCCTTTAACTCTCTGATGGAAGCTATCCCACTACTGACAACCAGCATATCAAAACTGCCACAGAAAAAAATTCTGCCATTTTGTTTTGTAGGGTCGAGTCAATGTAACAGTATAAGCCACTTATCCTTTAATCTTCTTTTCATAGTAGCAGAACACTCAGAAAGATAATATCCTGAATTTCCTTTCGCAGGCTGGGCAGCAGCAGGCTCCCATTAAAGCAGGCTGCCTTTTCTTCTCTCTGTAACTGTACTTACAGCAAGAACAAGGTGGGAGCATCTGCGTTTCAATCCGGAGTGACCTTCCAGAGCAGCAGTACGAGCAATTACCTGTTGCCACTACAAGCACTCCCACTAGGAAAACGTGTCAGCATTTCGTGTGTCATTCGATTTTGTTTCACAGTGGCAGCTAATATCTGTTCTTTGCCTGCAGAGCTGCAAGAATGGAGAGCTATTGTCCTATACAATATTTCCCTTTTTATTCTGTGGCACACCTTATTTTGCTCCATCCAGTGCAGCTCTAGAATGCAGTACGATGTCCCATCATTTGGAGGCAGAAAGCAGAATGAGGAAAAGAATAGCTGGTGACAGTTTTATAACAACACTGAGAACCCATGCGTTCAAAACCCACTTTTTTTTTTACTATGTCTACAGGAGAAATTTTTCTAACACAACAGAAGAGGATCAGTAGGTCAGAGCACTTAAAACTCAGGCCCCTACCTCTCCCCTGTATGAGGTTCTGCTGCAAATTCAGAAGAAATTAATCCCGTTTTCCTGGATCAAAGCATCCTCTCTCTATACATGATGTAAAGTGCTCTAGCAGACTGATCCCTGCTTCAGACCCCCCATGCTCCCTTTAGGATTATAAATCCTCTGGACACGTAGACAGTTCAGAGCTTCTGATCTGAGAAGAATCTATTTAACATGAACCAAAATGAGAAATGAGAAATGAGAAATGTAGCAAGAGGGGTAAGTGCAGGCAATCAGAGTATTTGTTTCCAAACTGCACTGCTCCTCTGTACCAAAATGCTAAGGGGTAAAGCCACCTTTCATTTGGGCTCTAATGGGGTAATTGCAAATAAAGAAGTAACACTGCAATAAATACTTAAACAATGGGAGTGAGTCAGGAATGGACGTGGAGCACAGAAAGGTGGAGAGCTGGGAAAAGGGGCTGGCCTGAGCACTGCAGGGACTGCATGGAAGTATTTATATCACATGGGGCCCATCACTTCATTTTAAGTATGGCTCACCTGTTTTGTCTGTCACAGTGTAGACAGTGAACTCAGACTTTCTTATTTTGGTCACATTTTCTCATCGAAAAAATTTCTACACGAGGAGATGCATGCAAAGTTTTACAAATATTTATCCTGCATCATTTTATCATCAGCAAAGATAAACTTCTACAACCTGAAAATCTACCCAGCTGTTATAATCCCCTGAATATGATAATGAGAGTATTATTTTCCCAGTCTGGGGTGCAGCAATTTTCAATCCTGTTGGTTTTCTGACTTGTTCCTTTCCAGTCCAACAAAGCCATAATATTTGCTGAGGGCATTCAACCCTGATGGGCTAAGACACTGTGGTATGTAAGAGCTAAATTATTTGGCTTAGTTTTGGAAGTGATTTGTGCCCCTGGGAATTACTAACTGCCAAGATAGTTTAAAAGAGATGTCTGTACAAAAAAAAAAGAGTATCTATCAAAAATATTCTTATTTTTTAAAATATTCTTGTTTGAAAAAAGAAATCTTGTTTGAAAAAAAAAGTCTTTTTACCCTTAGAGACATTCAATTATTTCTTTTTAGAAATAACTACAGCAACAAAGTGAACTAGCAATTGTTAAAAATGAGGTCAAGTTGGGCCTTTATTTGTATATTAAAATGTTAGTCAAGACTCCGGTTATCAGATTTTATGAATGGACAAAAGCTTATGTAAATGGTATTTTTATACTCTCCAAAGATTGTCAGTGATTCTGCAGGATGGGGAAAATGTAATTCAATTGATACAGTGCTTAACAGAGCCCTTCATAGACTCAAACAATTCAACAGAAAATTCAACCATTTAAAAATCTTTTAAAATTAACTCACACATAGTAATGCTATTAACAAGGCTACTGGAGGTGTCAATGCAAGATTCCTTTTACGTGGGAGGATGAGATGAATCCTGTGTGTGAAAGCCCAGCATAAAGCTTGAGCCCTAATACATTAATATTTATTAATATATATAATTAATGCTATTAATATTTAGCTGTAATGTGCGGGGTGTGATGCTGAGGCCTCAGGCTGGCTGTGAACACTGGCTGAGGAGATTCTCTAAGTCAGAGCTTCACTTGTGTTTGACTCATCAAATAACCTGCAAGAGCCTGAAAACAATCTTTTCAAAAAGGGCTTAGCTTCTCAGCTTTGCCATCAAGCCTATACTCAAAGCAACACATCTGAGTCATTCTGTTTACAGAGCACAACCAAATCACTGAGCAAAGGACAATATGGAAAATAGAACAGCTTGAAAACCCTTATTAAAGTAACACCAAATGGAAATTTGCACTTAACACTGTAACATGACCTTCCAAGAGGGAGAAAAGAGAGGGAAACAGCAGAGTACCAGCTGGGAAAGAATAGGCTCTGTTTCCATTCCAGATGAGGTTTTCTTATCTCTCTGCTCTGCACCAAATGCATCAAGAGCTTAAAGATCTCTAGACATTAAAAAATCTTCCTACCAGAATTATCATTTTGAGTAAAATATGAGACTTATTAATAATAATTTAAGGCAGACAAACCCAGTCAAATGTGCAGCCAGGAAGGGCACATTTAAAAGAGAAGCATGCAACAATGCACACAAGTAAACAAGGAAGAAATATTTCTAATCCAAATCCATCATTCTGATCCAAATGGAGTCAGATCCATAGCTCAATTTACTGCATTTTGAAGTAGAGAATGCAAAGACAGAGATTATTTACTGAACATGAGAAAAATTAGAAGGAACTATACAACTCCTAACACCATTTGAAAACTAAAATTCACTAACTTCAAGAGAAACTGAATTTCTGAAGTGAAATATATTTTTTTCTTACTCTTTCTATACTAAACTTGAGGAGTTAATTCATCACATGGGAAGGCAAAGGACAAGATGAGTTGCATAACTTTATCAATAACATCAGGAACAATGCAAGCTATTATTGGTGTCCAAACCACATTTCTGTGGGAATAAGAGTCTCATTCCTCACCCCAAAAGATCCCTGCATGCCTTGAATGCTGGTGGGGTTTTGGGGTTTTGCTATGTTCTTCTGATGCCACAAATGATCAGAATTCCCAGGTAAAGGTGTTAGACTTGAGGTATCAGACATAATTCAAGGTAGCAAATCCAACCATGCCCTGCCTATGTTTTTCAAAAATTGTTCCTAATTCCTACAAAGTAACTGAAAATTAAAATGCAAAGGGTGTAAAAACAGATCCCTGACACTGAATTCAGTCATTGTTCATCTAAAAACAGTCATCTCTACTCTTCTTCACATTTCCCAGTGCTGCAGGAAGGCATTTTTCTTTTTATTTTTTTTTCCAAATGTCTAAGAAAGATGAGCGTCAAAGGAATAGGACCAACAGACAAGCCATTCCAGCTGTGGGGAACACACATACAGTGTAGTATGGATGCTAGTAATGTCAAAGATAATTTGTGCTATTTTCAGATATGCATTAGACATATTTTTATTTTGGCCCCTGCTTGGGGTGTTTATCTGAGACTACACCAGGTGCATATTAACTATGGATAAAGTACTTCCAAGCTATTATGCCAAAGCAGCAGCTTGTTACAGCCTTCATTTCACTGCTTTTATTGTTACTGGTGGTGATAGAAGTAAAAGTCAGTGAAATGGCACAAGTCATTGCTTAGGAGGCTCCTGTACATTTTAAATTCTGCAGGGGTTAGGAGAGCAGACATGGAAGGACAAAGGCTGTTTACAAGTTGCTGGGATCACAAATTCCCACTGAGATTCCAATTTCCAACACAATTAAGAGACAAATTTTAGAAAATTTGTCCCTGCTTTTTAGAAAGGAGATTAAATTGCCAGGTCAAACAGGTGCCAAAGCAGAAGCTAGGCCAAAAAATATAAGCTTGCCACAAAAATATCCTCATGTCCTGACTCTCCCAAAGGAGTGCTTGTTAGTTTGTGTGAGCACATACCTTTTGAGAGCACACTGAACAGAAATGGGTTTTATTGGACTCTGGAAAGGGCTCCATATCCCTTCCTATTTCTCTGTGTCCTGACCAAACATTTTCCTTTCTTTTAAGAGAAACAGTGGAACTTTGTTGCTGAACTAAAAATGCATTTGAAATTTCTTAGATGCTTTCCCATTTTGGAGAACCAAAACCATCTACAGAGCCCGTGATGTTGACAGAAGATTGTCCATCTTCCCTCCACATCACTTCTAAATGTTTAAACACAGGTGAACTTTTCTAACATCATGAGACACTTTATTCCATCTTCTACCCAGGAGAGCTGGGAGGTATAAATTCCATTTCATGGAAGCTTCTCACAGACAGGGATGGAACCTGAATATGTGATTTCCCCTTTCTCCTATCGGAAAGCTCCTCCAGAAAAGTTTTCCAACACAGATGTAAAGTCAGACAGACAAAAGTGAAACAAAATTTATGTCAAGGGAATATGAATAAATAAATATATATATATATATATATATATATATATATATATGGGTCCTCTATGCCCTGTCAAGGTTTGGTTTTAGCAGCTGGGAGAGCTGAGTTCCTGTTCAGAGAGCTGGATAAGGGCATGGGCCAGGTAGGAAGCCATGTGTTCCACTGCTTCAGTGCCCTGAGCACACCAGCTCTTGGAAATGACTGGGAGCTCATTTTCATTAATTCTTATTAAATGGTTTTTTAGAGCTGGAAAAGTGCTTAGAGTACCCAGCCCAAGGACCTAATTTATCACTTATTGGGAGGGGCATGCTTTTGATGCTGAAACAGTCCATAGATGCAGAACGCTAAATATCAAAAGAGAAGTGGCAGCCAGGCACTGGCACTTGAGACACAAGATAAAATAAACTTCCAGAGCATTTTATCCTTTGGCAGCTGAATAATCAGGTTTCCAACATAACATAAGTGGATAAGACAGAGTCAGAGAGCTGCATTAGCTACCCAACAAGAAAATGGCTTATAAGGACATTGTCTTTAATTGTCTCTTAATGTGCATTTTACACCACTGCTCTCTGTTGAATAGAACCCAATTTTTTTATGGGTGTGCAATGGCCCTTCCAAATCCATCGATATGAGATGCTGTCTCATTTAACTCATGTGGTTTGTGCTCTTGGAACAGCACCTGCTTCTACTGCAAGATGTTCTCAGACTTTACCAGAAGTTCTGGCTGGCCACACAACAGGCAACAAAATGAAGATGGGGATCTGAAAAGGTGAAAAACTTGGTTTAATGCCCCTTAAAATTGTAAATATTTACTAAATCCAGCACTAATATATTTTCCAGTAGTTTGAATCTAGATTGTTTGGGATTGCTTTTGCCTCAGATTTCAATAATTTATTTAATTTCCTCTCTCCTCTGGTGAGATTAGATTTGGAAAACCCACTACTACAGCTGATATGTACCAGGGTCATGTTTGTGGACATAAAGTAAAGGTTCTTCACTTTTGGAAAGAGGGAATTTAAATGTCTTCTCATTATTATTCCTCAATTAACATCCATGTAAGGAAAACTAATTTTAATATAAGGAAAAAAAGAAGAAACTTTCAAACTTTCATCATCAGAAGAATGCAAACTGAATAAGAGAAAGTAATTAATTTTCCCAGGTTTAAAATTTTCCCCTAGATTTTTTTTTTCCCTTGTCCAAGTCTGGGGAGTTACCCTTCCCTACTGCCAAATCCTTAACCTTAATTTTCTACTTCATTTTCTGTTTCTTAGTCAAAAAGAGTGTTTGGTAGCAAACAAGAAGGTGAAATCCCATAAAGAGTCCTGGGTTTTATATATGTACATGCAATTCGAATTTCAATTTAAAACAAAGGAATGAAATAATTTTATTTTCTGCAAATAAAACAAATTATAGTTTGTCCAAAAAACTCTACCTTCAAAATATCCTGAAGGCAGAAGAAGCCAAAGACGTCAAAAAATTAAAATTGATTGCCAAGATTTCTTCTTCTTTTTTGAAGCACCACCACCAGCTTTCTCAGCAGAGAGGTCCAATCATTTTAATCCTTCTGCTCCTTACTCTTGAAATAGAAGTAATTATATTAATTTGCCAAACAAGGATGGGATATGGCTTTTTGTATTAAAGAGAGTGCAGTACTTGAGGAAGTATTTTTTGAAGTCAAGCTGCTGGACATTAATAGATAATTTGAAGAGCTGCAAATCAGTGCCATCTTCATTAAAAGGAGGACTAAGAAAAATATTTGTATTACTCTGTTATGTGTTTCCATAACCAGATTGCTGAAAATAAGCTTCTGACTCATGTTTAAATATTGAGAAAGGCAGTGTGGTTTTAAAAAGCACAGATCTCAGTAGCTACCCACCTGGGATGATGAAAGATGTAGAAGCCTAATTTTCATCACACCTTTAAACTTTACTTAAGGCCTGGTCCTAGATATTCTTCTAATTATATCACTTGAATTTTCCATCATCTGAGTACCTCAAATATTTGACTTTGCAGAGAAGTAGAGATGAACATTCACACAGATGAACCAGTTAGCCTTTTCCCCCTCTGTGCACTTGGCCATGGATGAGAAGAACCAACTGCCATTACTCCTTGTCTCACTCCTCTTCCATAAATATTCCATAAATGTTCCGGGATCAGAGGCACAGCCTGAGCACAGAGGAGCCTGAGTGGAGGAAGGGCTCCAGCTTTGTTGCAAGGTAAGGGAAAATATTCTTGCTCATTGGCCATGCCATGGGGAAATGTTCCCTGGAAACAGATCAGAGAGATTCCAAGCATTCCTGCACCACCACTGGAGCTGGGTCTGCTCACTCAGCACGGGCCCTGCACTAAAGGTGGGTGGCACAGGGGAAACCACCATGAGCCTGAATTATTATTTTGTACAAAGAGAATGACACTACAGTGAGTGAGATTTAGAGAATGCTCAGCATGAACAATCTGAGGAATACAGAATGTGTGGATGATCATCCCCAAATGGAGACTCTGCCTGAGCCATTTTAGGTGCTTTTAGGTTTCAAAATAACTCAGGAGTCCTGAAGTCTAAATCTGAATTTTTCAGAGAGGATTGTAGGATCCAAGCCTCAGTGAGTGAGGGATGCCTAGTAAAATCTGAGAAGGGGAAAACTCAGGGCTTTATTCAAAGCTGAATTTAAAAGAAGACTTCTATATTTTTCTGTTCCGTATTTTTGAACTGAATTTCAATAGCAAACGTGCCTTTCTAAAAAATCAAAGGAAGATGAGGATAGATGAATCTAAAATAAACAGAGAACTCTCACTTGTTTGCGAAAAGAACACAGACAAAGGCAGAATCTGTACCTAAATTATTGGGACCTCTAAATTTTAATTAATACTGTCACAGGACCCATGGTCAAAGCTAAAACTATTGGCAGCTTTGGGGACTGTGACCGATCTCCAGCCACGAGCTCGCTCAGCAACAAAGACAGCAAATGCAGCTCTGCATAATGAAGCATCTCAGCATCAATATGATGCACTGTCATACCATCCTGCAAAAAAGCAAAAGCCAATCAATTCACAGTGAGTACTAACAGAACAGATTTGGAAAGCTCCCAGGAAATGCTTTGAGACAGATCCTCCATCACCAAGCTGCTCTTCTCCTCAGGACAGGATCCAGACAAGGAAACCACCAGCAGGCCAGAAGTGCCCTGGCCAGCATCCAGCCAGCCGGTGGTCTGAGGTGCAGCCAGCAGAGGGGAAGGAGATGAGTGGTGCTGGTCACAGTGTGTGAGCCCTTACAAATCACAGTTAACAGGGTCATGTCAGGGCAGCCAGAGAGCTGCTGCACTCTCCACCAGGACTGCCACCCAGAGTCAGGGGCATGGAGAGTACCAGAGCATCATGCGGCTCGGGGGAAGCAGGGTGGGGAGAGGGAGCCCCCAGGGACACACACAGGGGACACAGGGCTTCCCTACTCACCCAAGCACTTGGGAGGGGCTGGCAGCAGCACAAGGGAGGGACTCAGCACACAGCTCACAGGCCAGCTGCTTTTTCAACTCTTGGTCTGACTAAATCAACTTGAACTGCTCTCCATATCTCACATTATCTGCCATCAGCCTCTTCTCCTTTTTCCTTATCCTGAGCTGCTCCAGGCATCTCTGGAGGAGAAGAAGGAGTACTGTATATTGTCAGGGCCACCACTGCTCCAAGAGTGTTGTAGGTGGTGCTTTTTCTCTTTGAATTCCAAAGCCTGGGAAGTCATGTGCAGAACAGAGTGGAACTGGACTGTCATCTTCTGCTATACCACAGCCCATCTAGGAAGGGACAAAAGCTGCACAGGTCACACCCAGGTTACAGGACACAGCATGGGATGGTTATGGGAAGCAAATGGGGAGTCAGAGCTTCCTACTGTCTTTCCACAAAGAGTGGAGTTGACCTGAATATGCCACATCAAGTCCAATTCAGTAAATCTACTTTTCATTTGCAATCCATTCAAAACCTTCCCTTCAAATACCACCAGCAAGTGTCACTGCTCTGGTCCAAAGGGCACTTTCCAGACAGATCTCACTGTGCTCTTCTTACCACCATCAGATCCCAGCACAGCCAATTACTGGCACCAGACTGGGCAGGGAGTCTGTTGCTGCAGCTGATCCCAATCAACAGCTGCTTTAAGAGTAGGAGAACTACTCCAGGGAAGATCAACGTGCAAAGTCACAAGGAATTGCAGACCAGAAGTTGTCCACCCAAATAAAAATGGTGAGCAAATTCAACAACTATTTTCAGGCTACCTAGAAACTAGGTTTGAATTCATGTGAGATTTGATTTGCATGGCCTAGATGATCTGCTGGCAGTCTAAGAGGTTCTGAGAATCCAACACTGAAAAATTTAATCATCTGTTTTCTTTGAGAATTTCTTTAGGATTTACTATAGGGAGCTAACTTTACTTGCTGGAACAAGCCTTTAAAATCAAAGCATTTCAGAAACTGAAGAAATGTCCAGATTTATTTTTGGAGGAGAATCAAGGGACAGAATGTAAAATTAGGAAAGTGGAGTAAAAACAGAAATAGAGAAATAAGTGGCCCTTTCCTGTCCTGAACATTTCTTAGATTCCCAAGTCCTCTGCTAGCCATCACCCAGCTCTTTGCCAAAGCCAGTTCTCATGGACTGTACACCTCCAGAGGCAGCAAGGAGCAGATGATGTATCCTGGAACAGAGGCTTGGCAGCACAGAGAATGGAAGAGAATTAAGTTCACAAAGTTAGACTTCATTAGGAGGCAAGACCATCTCTAGCTGTACCTGAGAAGTGAATTTAGCCAGCAGCCTTCTTGAGAATGATATTAAGAATGTGACCTAAGTGCCACATTTGAAATATGAGCATGGAGTGACATTCTGAAGGTACAGATTGAAAACAGGATTTAACCTCACTCTTCTTGGTAAGCACATCAGATTTCTAAGTCCTGATATTCAAACATGGACCACTGCAGGAAGGAATAAAACCTCTTAAAATCAACTAGTAAATATACTTATTCTGGCAAGAGAAATTAATAAGCTTTAGAGCCTGTACTTGTAAAAGAAACTTGGGATTTGAGATTTGTCACAATCACAGGTGATGGAAAAGGTTGCCTTGATTTTTGCATCCTTAGTTTTAGATGTTGTTCTTGGTATTTTTAGAGTATTCAGCAGTAAAACCTCTTTTTCATTTTATCCTTGGCCTCATTTTTTCCCTATGATAGAGCTTTTTACCTTCCACTAACCTGAAAGTGTTTTTAGGATCCTTCCTTTTCCTTTCAAATATTTTGTCCAGTCTTTATATATCAAATCCTGTTCTCACTGAGAATATGGAATGAATATCAATAACATCAGTAGGATTAGCCACAGACCCCATGAATTAAACTGCAGAGATCTGAAGAAACTGCTAACAGGCCTTTACTGGAAATACAGAAAAAGAAATGCACGAGAGAGATGAGCTAGTAAATCACTGTTAAATCCCCTGAATGGCAGAGAATCTTCTGATTCAGCCCTGTCATTGTCACTGTTTTAGTTGGTTGTACCCCGAGCTGAACAAGGTGGGAATAGGTAATTTCCAAATGGAGACTATCCAAACACAAAATAACATACTGCAGGGGTTGTTAGTGACTTAGTTCTGGAATCTGGCTACATTGGAAGCATTTTGTGGTTACAGGTAGGGACCACTTTTCAGCAGCAGGAGAAAGCTTTGAATCAGATCTCTGTCTCTCCTAAGAAGCCCCACAGAGGGGCATTTGTCAGCCTCATACCAGAGCTAAATTTCCACCTAGGGAATTATTTCTTAACTTTCTGATATGCCCAGAAATGTCTCCTCTAAAATCATGCTGTAACTGTGGATGTTTTAACACAATTGTTCTATTTCACTGTGGAGGGATTTTCTCATGGATTTGTTTGTTTGGCAAACAGGAAAACCCAACATTTCCTGTGAAGATAAGAACTTCATTGGGTGAGATTTGAATGTATGCCTCTATCATGCTGCATTGCCTTGGATTATACAGGCCTGGGAACTGGAGTCAAGGAAGTAACAGAGCAGGAGAAAGAAAATTATCTTTGGAGATATTGTGACTTGAATGGAAAGGATTTCATGATGTTTTGTAGCCTCCCCCCTGCATCGTGCTCCATATTAACACAGCAGCCTGGGATGGTGAGCTTCTGCAGTCCTGTGATTAAAAAAAAAACTTGGCAACCGCTTGCTTGGGGCACCCATGAGGAGCAGAAATGTGGAAAGGGTGGGGAAAGAAGAAAGTACTTTATAAATTTCCCAACTGCTCTATTGGATTGGCAGGCAAACCACCTGGAAAGGTTGTGGCTGAGCCTTTGGCATGAATACAAAACAGAATGTTTAATTTAATAGAAGAGAAAAAACCAAACCCCAACCAGAAAAGAAGTTATACACCTATATTGTTCTACCCATTAAACTATGCTAACACAAATTCAAAAGGTGCACTCCAGGCTTTGGTGGCACCAAGACCTTTTATTCATTAATCTTCTTAATGCAGCCAAGGAACTTAAGAATTAAAGATACCTGGACTAATTTTTCCCAGCTCCATACAGCTTCTTAGCTGATCACTCTATGTAAACAATACTCAAAAACTTTGATGAGAATGCAAGGCATAGATTTGCAGAAAAAAAATTATCTTATACACCAAAAATATATTCCTTAACTAGAAAAATGATAGATCAAGAGGCTGGAAACACTCTGTTTTCTTTGACAGACAACATGCAGGTTTTACTCTTGGGAGAAGATGGGAAGAAAACATAACCCATGCATCAAAATCCTGCTATGACTACAAGCACATATGTTAAACCCAAAGTTATTTTTTCATGGGGGGGGGAAAAAAGAGAGGGAGTAGGAAGATCAAAACAAAAACACCATCTAAAACCTACTCTAACCTACATAGTCACACATTTTCTCACATAGATGCTCTTGTTCCCATCTACCCCAGCAAGCCTCCATCTACCCACCTAAATACGATGCTCATCCCCGCTTAAACTGCCTTTCTCACCCACAAACACGTCTGTAGTCCATGGGCTGTCAGTCTGTCACCACACTTTAGCCATGACACAATGATGTTACTGCACTCAGAAGACAGAGAAATGTTTATTCAGTCTCTGGGAGCCAAGCCTAGCAAACTGACTGCAGTTGTTTAGTGCTGGGGTCTGGTGCACTCAGAGGGTACCACACATCCTTGTTCATCCCACGTGAGCAGAGCCTGGTAAATCCAAGGGTAATGACAGCACCCTCACCTTCCTGTCCTGCAGTAACAGCCAGCTATTCTGGCTGTCAGTGAGGACTGAACCAGGGCAAAACACACATGTAGAGGAGACACAAGGCACAGAGTTCCCTTAATCGATGTAAGTTTTACTACACATCATAAAATGTTTCCATCAGACCCAACATTGCCTCAACCAACGTAGTAAGAGCAGCACTGACAAGGCTCTTCAAAAATGCAAAAATAGGTCAAGATAAAAATGCCCCCAGATCTGAACTTTATTGCAGTCACTGTGAGTCTTGTTGAAGCCAGTTTGGCCTTTGAACTGCAGAGAAAATGTGCACTGCATTAATCTAAAGTCACCTTTGTTTTTCTCTTTCTTTTTATTTACTACTGGGAGACATAAGCAAAAGGACACCAATGGCGAAAAATACTGCACTGAGAAAATACAGTGTTTAGGAGAACAATCAAGCATTACAGTTGTTGGTACTATGTCTTCTTTGTAGACTATAGATCAAGCAGAGCAAAGAGTTATCATCCTGAGGTATTTGTGTTTCATGTAATAATGCCTTAATGATTCAATTAGCATTGATTCTTTAGCTGCAACAATATTTTCTGACTGATCTAGTAATTTAGCTCTCACTGTTGATTGATACAATTCCTATGAGTAATAAGGCACTTTGAAAGAAATTTACTTAATAATTCACAGAAGATTTTTAGAGAAGATTTTTATTGCTTCTGCCACTAGTAATCCCTAAGATTTCAGAAAGTGAGTTATTTCTTTTAACAATCTGGCATTTTTAATAGTGACTCTTTCTATTAGGAAGTAATTTTTCACCTGACATGGCTGGGATAATTCCATATGAGAATATTTACTAGCCTTAAGTTGGGGAAGATTAAGACAAGTGTGGGTGATCTGAAGATGAATTTATATTGTATGTAATGTGCACAGTTCACTTACAAACAACACAGGCAACTTGTATAAAGACAATGGAGAAAATCTGGGTTTGAAACCCAGCCAGAAATCTCACTAACTATAAGGAGATAATATTAAGTGTAATTGGTATTAGAGCTGGTCTCCACAGAGAGTGTTAAAATGGTTACTGAAGGTTTTCAAAGAGAGATACTCAAGCTGTGTGACGGGGAAATTTCTTCTAGCATGAAAATGGTAGTAAATAGATGAATTATAACATCCTTCTAAGTGTTTTGGGGGAAAACATCTGCTTAAGAACTTCTGCAGCAGAGGCTTAACCAATAACAGCTTCATGGTCTTCATGATGATTCCTGCTGCAGCAGCAAAAAAATATATACCAGGAAAATTTCATTAGCCTTTCAAAATAGCATCCTCCCTGTGATTTCTGCTTGTCCATGTTCTACAGTGCCTCATAAATCTCCACACTGATAAGTAGATCCTGTTCAAATGAAATGGTCTTTTAATGTGTTTGTATGTGTCTCTTTGTGCATGTATTTATATACACTTCTTATTTCATGATGGCTCCCTAGGCAAAATCCCTCATTCTCCTCTATTAATTGGCTACTGTTTCCTGGGGAAAGCAGTTCTGGAACACACAGATTTTTCTTTAAGTCGTATTGTTTGACATTTTTTTCTTTAAGTTGTATTGTTTGACATTTATTTTTAACTCAGTGGAGAACAATCTGGTTGAAAAGACAATGTGAGGGGGAAAACCAAAACCAAACCAACTATTTCACAAACATGAAAAAATATAAAAAGAGAAACTCGCATGAAGTTTTGGGGAGTATTAATCCTCACTGGGATGTATCAACTTTCCTGTTAATTTCAGTCTTTCAAGGAGGATAAATAGCTCTGGGTTTAAAATACAGACCAGAGAGACTAAAGACAGTTCTCTTGCTCACTCTGACTAAACTCTCCACATGACCTTGAAGATAAAAGGTTCCAGTTTGAAGCTGCACTCAAGTTACCTGCATTTGCCCATATCAGCCTTTTGCAAATATACTGGTTCAACAGGTGTCTGCTTTGCTATGAGATAATGCTTTCACAATTTGGGGATGAAACTCAGAACCTAATCTTCCTAAGCTTTAGCATCCTATCATGCTCCTGCATAAAACAGTGATAATGACTCTTACCTAGCTGTACTTCACAGGCGTGTTGCGAGGCTCCATTCATTCATACAATATTCATAAAGCTTTCTGAGATCCCCAATAAAAGATTAGACAGAGCTACAAATTATTGTTTAAGGGTGGAAAATCGAAACATGGTGTGTGGAATGCAAATGAGAGGGAGAGGTGGTGGCTTTGCTCTGGCGGACTGAGGTTGTCTCCTTCCACTGAGTGTCAGCCAGCCTTGCGAATGGGAATGCAGGAAAGCTGTGCCTAACCACTGTACTACAAAAAGCCTGTTAGCACAAGGTTCTCAAGAGCAGCAGAAGTTCTTTCAAACAAGGTTGTACAAATGGCAGTTTGGACAAAAAGGAAAACAAAACTGAGTATCCACTGTAGGTCTGTTGGTCCCTCCCATCCTGTCAGCTAAGGAATTCACGCACACAGTTATGTTCCCCCTTCTTTACTTTTAATTGCTATTATTAATATATCTAGGTCATTTAATAAAAACATTTCTAGGGCAGGTGAACAGGAGGTGACACAAGGAACTGGCTGGTGCATCGCTGATTTTATGCCATTTTAGAATTAATGAAAAGTACAGAATAGAAAAAAACATTTAATCTTGTCTACTTTTTCCTTAACTTCCTTCTGTCCCTGCTACACAAATCAGTATCTAGCAACAGAGGGCCTTCTGTTCAAGTCTTGCCCTGTTTGGTGCAGTGTTCTGTGAATTTGGGATGATCCCATTTTCCTGCCCTTCCTAACCACAGCCACCAGCACTCCCACAGAGGATGGGAAGTACTGAGGATGTGCCTCCCAAGCTCCCTCAGCCCTTCTGAGGAGCAGGTCCAACTGCCTGCCCTATCCCCTCCTCTGCCTCCGTGCTTGCCAAGGTAGAAAACCCCATCAACCCCACAAGAGAAGCCCTTTTACAGCTGCAGGGGTAACACACACCTGAGTGCAGCAATCACACCAGGCAGGCCAGACACGGGTGAGGCAGTTCCTCCTTGAGCCCCCAGTGCTGAAATATCCCAGGAGAAAACAGAGCTACCAGAGCCATGATCTCAGACATCAACGGGACCTCGCTGTTTAACAGACCACAGGTTAAGTGTTTAGAGATCTAAAGCCTTCCAACACAAAACATGTCCCTTCTGCTGTAGAGCTGAGGCACGGGATGCTCATTTCCAGAGAAGGGAGAAAGCTGAATATTCACTATTCAGCTAATAATCCATTCAGGATTACCAGCTCATACTTTAATGCTCAACTCAGTTTTAAAAGAAGTAAAACCCCTTCAGTACCATTATTTTTTGATCACAGGATCTCATCTAATATTCTCTTATGAAAAAGTATGACCATAGAAATGTACAGAGCACTGAGTATAAGGTTTACATTGCTTCCAGGGGATTGTCTATAAGTGGAACTGTAATACTGAACTATGTCAGTACCTGGTCTCTTCTTTCAAGAATAAGCTCAGTGTCACACTAGGGTTCTTTATTTTGCTTCTTGGTTTAATATCATGCTGCCAAACCTCTGATAAGAATTTCAAGAAGTTTTCCTATCACATAGTCTAGTTAAGTCCTTTAAGAAAGAGAGGAAGTACATAAAATAAGTTTTTGCAATATATAATTTAGAGATAGTGAACATTATATATGAACAGGAGAACATCTTTTCCTCCCAAGAACTATGACTATGAATCTCAAAATATACAGTATCACAGAAAGGTAATTCTTTTTGATTTGCCATGAAGTTCTTAGGTATCACCTGTAACTTACTAGCTTGCTCATAAACTCATCCACCTCCAAAGCCATATACTTCCAGATAGGCAGAGGAATTCTGGTGAACATTAAAATAATAAGGACACCTCATAATGCTGTGAACGCCTCACTTTTTGATTTCACCTATGATCTGTAGTGTTATTCAACAAGGTCTGTACCCCAAGGGAATTGGCCAGCTTGCTGGCCAGCAGAAGGAAAGGGAGAAGCAGGAAGAATGTGCTGAGAAGTGAAATGTCAGTGGGAGAATTAGTAAGAACTAAGTTAAAATCATTTTAGTAAAAGCTGAGGCAAATATAGCAGAGAGAAATATTTTCCCTCTAGACTCTTACTTTCACTCAACAATGTTATAACCCTAAGAGTGGTTGACCTTATTTTGGAGTCTCTCCCTTGCTGCACCGTGTGTTATTAGCAAGCCAACCCTCTGGACAATGACTGACTGCTCCTGTAACTATGGAATGTCGAGGACATTTTGTGTACCAACAAGTTATAAACAATAAGTTTCCATTAGTGAGAAATGAAGACCTTATCACAAGTGTGGTAGCTTTAAAATGGTTGGACCTCCTCCAGGATGAAAATCAGTAGCAAGTGTAAATTATTTTTATATGTCACTGGAAAAACATATCTCTTTCCTAGATTTGTAAGTTCTTACACTTGACCTAGAACTTTTATGTCAAGGACCATTAATTATCTTCCAACATGTTATACTAAAGCAAACACCATTTTCTGAAGATTTGCTTGAGTTTAAAAGGATGAAGTAAATTAATACAACTCAATCATATAAAAGACATTCATTTGACTGTATCTTTTCATTAGCTGGCAGTTCCACCACTCCTGTACTGTGTCTCACCTGCAAATTAAAAATTACCTTTCTTATAGTGCTGATTGTTTTCAGCAGTTTAGTATTGGTGATTCATGGCTATGGGATACTGACAGGAGGCACAGAAAATATCAAAAGCAATATCTAACAGATCCTATGACACTCTTCCACAGTTCCAGTGAGTTTTCAGATTCATAGGATCATATTTGAACACCATTCCCTTCTCTGGGATGATTTACTAAAACTGGTTAGTGTCTTTAAGATTCAAAAAGATAAATTACCACTCTCTATGCACTCACTGGGTGAAAGTCAGCAGAAAGCCCTACGCCCTACAAGACAACCAAGGACAGGGAGTTGAATATAAAAGTATAGTATTTAAACAGGGAGGAAAAAAAAAGATTAAAACTTCTTTTATTAAATAGGAGAAATATTGTTGTATTCATATTAAATATTAACACATTGAAAGTGAAATAAAGTTCACAATGAAGTTTATTGAGAACCTGACTGTTCTTCTTAAAAGAGTGCATCCTTTCCATCTCCTTGAGTACAATGTCAAATTGTTCCCTATTGTACATTTATTAACATTTTGTCCAGTCTATATTTAAATGTGTCAACAATAGGATTCCCACCATTTCTCTGTTCCACAATCTATTCTCCTCAGATCTAAAATTACCCTGTTACAATTTCCTATCATTAGCTCTATTTAACCCTCTAGATCCATCCTAAAACAGGCTCTCTTTGCTGTGAGATTTATACCATTCTACCATGTCCCCACTTGCTCTCTACTACTGGGCAAAAAAGCTGCCACAGGTGGCAACACTCCTGTCAGCACATCGAGGGCTGTTAAATGTTCCATATTGAAATGTTTTTTTTTTTCCACTACTTGTTACCAACATGCTAGAAAACTTGCTAGAAATTTCTCATCCTACCTCAAGCTGAGTTTGGTGGATTTTTTTAGATTATTTCAGTAAAGATAATTGTGCTATTAGCCAACAGGAAAATGTTCTTTCCTCTATGTCCTGTCTAAGAACTCCAGTGACATTTCCGTTGAGCAGGCCTAGCATGGCAGATTAAGACCAGAAACCTGAAATATGAATAATCTTCTCTCCTGTTCCTTTACTTTTTTTGGTTAAACACACTTAATTTGAGCAAAACCTTTTTTTAATCTCTCAAGACAAACTCAATAGGACAAACTGTATTTCACAGACAGCCACCTATTGCTCTCATTAGCACTGTGATTGCCCTTGTGAGCTCCCATTTTCTGGAGCATTTCTGATGGCCTGTCCTGCAGGGCACTGATTATCCTCAATAATCAATGGCAGCTGAGCACGCTACCCATGGCACAGGAGGCCCTCAGCCACTTAAGATTATCAGCATATCAAAAACATCACAGAAGAAGTCACTTGCTGATACTAAAACTGCTCTTTCAAAAAAAAAAAAAAACCAAAAAACCAAAACTCAAAAGGAGGTCTTATTCCTGATGCAAGCAGGGCCTAAATTTAAAAGTGTTATTAACTGTAGGGAAAGGTGGTCAAACTGATACAGCAGAGGGAACTTGAAGGGGAAAAATGGAAGAGGATTGTGATCTATAGTGTGTGCTTTGCACACTGTACAGGCCCATCCATCATGGGACACAAAGTCTTCCCTGTTCATGCCCTAATAACTACTATGGAAATCAGGGGTGGAAGAGAAAAATGACAGAAAGGGAAATTTGACAAAAGCACGTGTTTCAGCATATATTATAAAGTAACAGCAACAGTTTCAAGTACCTTGGGACAAAGATCCATCTCCATGGCCCATCAAGTCCAATTTAAGGTTTGTTTGAGCTAATTTTTTCCCTTCCTACAGCTGAGTCTGTCCTTCAGAACCAAGTGGTACCATGTGGCTGTCCAAATATTATCTGACCATTTACTTGAGTAACTTTTCTACAGCTCCAAAGTTCAGATGATCTATTCAATGGGATAGACTGGATGGACTGACTAGTCCCTCAAAATGAGCAGAGATAAATACTGCAAATATAAGACTTGTAGCCAAGCCTTCCACTTGACAGCTCATATAAGGAATACAGGTGAAGCTGGATACCAAATGAAGATTCCCACCAACTGCATAATGAATATCAGAAACGAGAGCCACTGTCATTCCAAAAGAAATACTGAAGGCAAACCACTCTGTTTGTCAAATGTTACATGAATTCAAATAGAGCAAATAATACCAAACCTGCAAATCAATAGAAAATACCTTGATAGCTCTGCTTTAGCCTGGTTTTGCTCAGGGTGGTGGTGAGGTAAAATATATATTCTTCCACTTGCAGAACTTTCTGGTCAATAATGGTTTGCAAAGCACAGCAGTGTGAACTTGCTAGTGGAATTTTTTGGGGGGAAGCCAAAAAGACAAAAACCAGGAAAAATATGGGTTGTGATGTCTCCAGATGCTACAGAACAGTAACAATTCTACATTAAAAACTGGGATATCCCTTTGGAGTGTTTTGATATTTTGTGGGTTCATTAAAAATTCTGGGGACCACATAATTTACAAGTGTTAGAAACTGTTAGATTTTTTAATACTTTATCTTTTAAGAAATTATGTGGAACTGAATGAGGAACAGGAATTACAACAGTAAAATTCAATGCAAAAAGGAAAAGAGGAAACACTGCTGCGACAACATAACATTCATATATTTACAGTATAATATGGATTGAAAAAGAGCCCTTATAATCTCATATAATTGTTTACACTCCCAATACCTAATTATGAAAGACAATTAAGAATTCTCAGAAGACATTAAATGGAAAATTGGCTGTTAGTCTTATAAGTGAAATGGAGATGCTCTTTAATGCATTTCCATTTCATAGGTACAATAAAAGTCAGTTGATGTAAAGGTCATAAAAAATGAATGTTCTGGATTCACACCATCTATGAGCAAAAATGCTCTTCATTATCAAGTATTGTCTGTGTGATGCCAGGAATACCACCAACACATTCATTTAGAAGAACTTTGAATTCCCAAACTCAAATACTACAGCTGAGCTCATGGTAACTGCAAAATATTCCAACTTATGTGTCACAGGAGGAGAATGAGTGACATAAACTGCTTTGGATTTGCTGAAGGGGGTGACTGGGTACGTGGTGATCCCACTCACAAGTGGTGCAAAGTCTATGAGCAGCCACGTTCCCACAGTTATGCCTGAACACAGCTTCCAGATGTTCTGCCACCAGCACGGCTGGGAATCCCAGGGTGCCAAACAAACTGCAAAGCTTCCATGAGAAGCTCTGAAAACACTGGGGCAGTTAGCTTGGGCTGAACTCCGTGCTGCTGTGATTAAAGAGCTTCTGCCAGCCAAGATATTCGGTTTTAAAGCCAGCTCTTCTACTTTTGCACAAGCTGCTATTATATATGCCTTGGTTCTGATCGATCTGTCAGCTACTTCAATTGAATAAGGAGCTGCTTCTGAGTTTTGAAATTCCCAAAAGATTTCATATTGTGTGCATTTGGAAAATACTTCCCATTCTACAACCTTCAGTATGTGTAAAAACAGACATTATTTTCTTTAAAACAGGTATTATTTTTTTTAAAGTAACTGATGATTTGAGCATACGAGGCCAACACATCAGTGTGGAACTAGATAATTTACCACTTCCCTTCCTGGCTCCCTCTTTTGTGGCCCAACATTTCACAGAAGCTAAAAGCAAGTGAGCTGAATCCTGCCATAAATTTTGACTCTCCCTGGAAGGAGATGCGAGTATATGACTGAAAATGTTTTTCCTATTGCATAGTTTGCATTTGTGGTGCCCTTACTTATGGCAATCTCACAGCAGCAACATGTGCCCTGGTCACCACGTGGCCAGAAGGGTTGAGATTCTGCAGCTCCCAGGCTTGCAGCTTGTTCAGGGTGGATTAGCCCATCTGCTCCTCTGTTCCACAAAGAGCCAGCGGATTTAGTCTGCCCTGAGTGCTTTCTGGGGCTGCTCAGACTGGTATTTTGACTGGGAAGTGATCTCACTAAGGTTTAAAACCACAGCTGGAAAGACCCTTTATAGCACAGAAACCTCTGTACTGACCTGGCAGCCTCCTTGTTCCAGGGATTCTGCTGCTGCCTGTTGAAATGTACTTTATTGTGGCTGATTTCCTGCCAGTGGAATTCACTGCTCTGCAGTACCAATTTCGTCTTATATTCCTAGCCATTTTTTATTAAACAAAAGCCTTCAGCATTTTTTAAATATCAAGGGAATTTTTAAATTATATTTATTTAATGATTACTTCTGGCCTTATGTTTATTAATGCAGTGTCTTTCCCAGTTTCCCTTTTGAGCCTGTAGATGTGTAAGAGAGAGAGGGATAGTAGGATGCTCCCTTTGTTTTTAATCTGTTTGCATTTTAAAACTACGTTATTTATTTAGTATTACTGAATTTTAATGTTTAAATGAGTGATTCCTTGTTTAAACAAACAGAATAAAACAAGAAATGGAGAGTGCTTTATACGTAAGAGCAGTGTTCTAATTCTGCTGGCATCAGAACGATTGTCCAGGCAGGGCAGGGCTGCTGTTCTTAGGCATCACATATATATAATAACCACAGCTAACATTGGTAATGGACCACGATTCTGAGGCAAAAGTGAGTTTTTCCCATCAAGAGATGAATAGCACTTGCACAGAGCAGCTCATTGCAGAGCTAAAAGGTGCTCCCTGAAAAAGAAGGGTAGCTGTTACCCAATCCAGGGACTCTAATGGCTGTTCTCTTCAAGGAATGAAACAATAAGCAAACGCCCCTGGAAGCCTAAGGTGAAAGGAGGTAGATAAATCTAAAAAATTCAGGGACCTAAGGGATGGGTGTGGAGAAAAACAGGCCTGATGGAAGACCAGTATCACCAGGATCAAGTGGAAAAGCAAGCACAACCAGGACTGAAAAAGAGACAATTTTGTCTTCTGACATACCTCAAATTTTGTATGGGAGCACCCAGACCTGTACAAATCATGGGTGGTGCAGCTTCCACCTTGGTGCTGATTTTCAGTGTTGCAGGGAATTGAGTGGCTTCCAAGGGTCAGATATTTTGCATGAAAACTTTGGTGAGAAGGTTTCTTCATGTTCTGTCATACAAAAGGCTGAAGCTACAAACGTAATGCATTTTTGACCAAAGTCCTCTCAATCTTACAAATATCTTTTCATTAGAAGAAAATTTACAACATATTGGAATGTTTTTCAAAATTATATTTGGGCTTAAAAGCCCATCAGAACTTCAGTGTAAAAAATGAAGGCAGATGAATGACTGTACAAGTTAATTCATTTGTGCAGATATGATCCATTTGATCTAACCATGATTTACCACGCGCTGTCTCACCCATGGTTGCTACAGCACTAATGCACACATCCAGCTTCTGTCTGGACACGTCATTACAAATGTTCTGTCACACAGGAGAACACGCAGAGAAAAAGGCAGCAGCAGACAGGGACGTCCTTGCAAGACGCTGAGTGCTAGTGAAATGACTCTGCCAGTGCAAAACAGAAAAGAAGCAAACGTGCTGCTGCCCAGCAGCACAGCACGGGCAGGTGCCCTCGGCGGCCAGGCCAGAGGGGCAGGGGAGCTGTGCCAGGCCCCGAAAGGGTTAAGGCTGGCTGCCAGGCACACACTCTGCTCGGCACCCTCGGACCGAGCCCCGCGCTCCTGCGCCGGCCGGGGAGGATCGATCGGCATGGCTCGTGTGCGCGTTAAACACCCAGAGGAGCCTGCAAACGGCAAGGAGATCACTTCGATATATTTACCCCACAGGCTCCCTCTCCCCTCCTGGCGTTCTGTTCTGTGTCTCCCAAAGGTCTGTTGTGAAACAATCTCCCGAGCCCTGGCGTGTTGTAGCTTTCTCTAACGCGATCTGAATTTCCCTTGGTAACAAAGACACAGCACCTCAGCAGTATTCCCACTCTCCCCTCTGAATAGTTTATCATTTGATAGTGGAGCTATTCAAAATGGCATCTAGTGTTTTCTTCATAGGACTTCAGTGCTGAATTATTGATGAATTAGAGAGTAATTTTAAAGGAGCTGTAATTTAGCAGAACAGCTGGGTAAGTGATAAATAGAGGGTTGGCACATTTTCTCGGTGATAAGTTTTGCCTATAACATTCAATCTCAAGGTCAGGACTCTCATTCGCAGGCAACATTTAGCTTTAGGAAGAAAATCAGCAAGGCACAAACATAAATTCCCTCACCCCCACAACTTCTATATGAGGCAGGTAGGTGTTCTGACACCCATTACACAGAAAACTGCATCTTCTGAGACAAAGAGTCCTGTCCAAAGTCTGACACCAGTCACCAGAGAGATGTTTCAACTATGGTATCTCTGAAAGCTGGCTAAAGATTTTTCAATTATATCTCTATTGGCTTTTCCCTGAGAGATGTTGATAAATTGAAGTCAAGGCTTCAAATGAACACCTATGCCTGTATCAAGCAAGACAGATACCCAAAAAAGGAGAATAATGGCTTAACCAAGCTCAGTTTGGCAGTGAGAGAATCTAAAAAAGTAAAAGAGAACTCAAATTCCAACCAGAGTGGAGGTTTAAAACTGCTTCAGTAAGCATAGACTTTATCATGGAAAATGAGTACCTGTCCTACTGCTCTAGGAGGAGCATCTTTCCTTTCCTTGAAACAGATGTCCATCTACAGAGTGAGTCAATACTTTAAATGTTGCAGCATCTCATGGGACAGGAGACAGTCTTTCTGCCCTTTCCTACTAATTGCTTCTGAAGTCCAGACCAAATAATATCCAGAAGGCTTTGCAGAAAGATAAATGAAGTTATCATGACTGAGGACACAGTTGTCTTGATCTTATAGATATATCAAAACCAAAATAAAATTGGCTTGGTCCTTCCAGCAAGCATTCTGGTGAGAATGAGATGAGAACTAGAGCAAATTCCACCTCATTGTGAAGTGGGGTAGAATTAGTTCAACAGAGAGGAAAACAGTAACAAGTTACTTCTGACTAAGAGAATCTTGTTGCAGAGAATACCGAATAAATAGAGGCAGGAAAAAGGCAATTCAATTTCATGCTAATTTGAGCATACAGTACTGGAAAATGCATGTTTAAATTTATCAGCATCTATTTTTAAATTTTCAAAAAACAAATACATTGTTAGGATTATTCCTCTTGATCAGTTCACCCCTAAAACCTAATTGTTTAGGGAATCCCTTTTAGCAAAATTTTGTTTTATATAATCCCTCAGTTTTATCAGATTTCAGAGAGCACTTTTATTTATTTATTTGTTATATATCTCCAAATGAGGCAATGCTAACACAACTGCTTTTAAACTTATTGAGTTAATAAAGGTCAGTCCAAATCAATCCTGCAAGCTGCCATTTGGAGCTTGTGCCACACAGACCCTACTGACAGCCTTGTCATCTGCAAATTTGATTCTCAGTGTCATCTTTTCACTGCAGACCTTTGAAAGGACCCTGTTTGAACTGTTTTCCAATAATGTCACAACAACACATCACTGGAGGTGTACAGTGAGCATTTCTGTCTCTCACCTTCCTCCATCAGGACTAATTTATCCAGCTGTTTCTTGGCCTAGTTAATTCTCACTTGAAAAAACAAACAAACAAACCATTTAAATTAATTATTTTTACACATTTGTTAATAGAATTCTGGAATATGACTCTGGTAAAAGTATGGAGAGAATGGCAAAGGCAAAAGGAAATCTTTAAAAAAAAAAATTGTGCTGGCTTTTGATCTGAAGTTACCATAGCAGCCTCTTCAACATACAACACACTACCTGAAGACTGGAAAGAAACTGATAAATAAAACCTGGCAGAGATCATGTTAAAACCTAAAGGTCTGCTTAGCAGCTTCCCTATTTGCATGCATGAAAACAAGCAGAGATGTTTGTTGTTTTGATTCCTGGCATCCCTAACTTGACAGAACCATGCAGAAGGTCTCCTTGGTCCTCATTTCCTGTGGCAGTATTCTGCAGGCATCCTTTCTGAATTAATTTCTGGTAGGCTTATATAATAATACAGGTCCACAGAAACCATACTCTCTGATGATGAATGAGTGTTTCTTTTCAGTTTTCTACAAATGAAAAAGAATGCCTAATCCCAAATGCTATCAGCTCCCTAAGAATAACCTAATCTGATGTGAGATCTCTGAATTGAATGCAGACTTCTAATGCTTATCTAATGAAAAGTGATTTGTGTTTGCAAGTCTTGGGGATCTCTCATGCATATTTTATATTCATGCATATGTAGAATCAACGGCTATGTGATAAACTGTATATCCAGCTGGTATCCAGATGTGTCATTGATCTTTTACATACTGATCTATTTTATTTCAACATTTCAAACCACTGGGTCCTTGTTTACACGGCTGAATGGCAAAATTACTCTGTCATTGGGAATTATGTCATCCATCAGATTAACTAAACCACATGGTCACATCAAGGTGCTGGATCCTGCAGCCTGCCTATAGCCAATATAATTAATTTTCAAAGTCCATAAAACTGAGAGCAAAAGTAACACCAAAGAGGCATTACTGGTGTGTAGGTCCAACACAGCTCAGTTTGGCTTCAGAATGAAGTTTGTCCCCAGCTTCAAAAACCTCCACAGGGATGAAGAGGGATTCTTGCTGGAAGTTTATTGTTTTTAAGAAGGGATTTCCTCATTATTACTTTGCTGGGTACAAGTGAACAATAGAAAGCATAAATAGACCTTCTCAAAGGTTAATAAAGAAAATACTTAAGTTGCATAGCTGGGATTCTTCTCTGCTACTAAAGTACATGACAACTATCTCTCCATGCTAGATGGAAATCAGGAAAGAGATGACCCCAGTTCAGTCCTACAACAATTTTAATGAGATTTGGTCTCAGTGGGGCTCTCTCAGTGTTTGTCAATTATGCCACTTTACCTGTCCCTTTGGCTTTTATTTCTCCAGTGACTTCTCTGTGCAGCTTGCCAAATAACAACGTATAACAGTAATGAAAACTTGCATTTTAATGCAGCTTTCATTGGAAAAATAAACATACAGCAACAGAATATAATTCAGGGCCTGGATACAGAACAGTGCTTAAGAAATTATTAACTTTAGACCTATGCAACAGTCTTAAAAATGCTTAAGTACTTTCCTGAATAGGTTTTGCAGAAGTTTTAGTCTGTGTAATATATTTCTTTATCACTCAAGATGCAGGAATTATTATTTTCCCTGAAGCTTTATCTTTTTGCTACTGAGAGTGCTTATGGAAGTTTAATTCCCATCACTTCGAGGATCATATTTCTGCATCAGTTGAGACAGTCCATGTCTCAAAGATATTATGATGATATGTGGACAAGGAAGACAAATGTGAGAGAACTGAGGGCAATAAAAGAGTAACAGTAAGTAACCACCAAAAAAATGAGATGTGGAAGAACATGAACCCAAGATATATGATATACTTTTCAGAAGGAAGAGTGGAGTTAAAGGATGCTAATGGTGGGAAGGGATGGCCTATCTGTTCTCATGCATTCCCATAGACTTCAAATACACAACATAGCTTAGACTTAAATTTTGACTCCTAATTTTTGCTGGCTTGGTTAGTTAAAGCACCTGTCTTTCATACTGAACCACAAACTTGAATGTCCAAGTGTCCATTCAAATCCAGCGCTGTACAATTCCTTAGAAGGAGAGTGGAAGTGTGCAGCAAGAATTTAACTTTTCTGGCAGATTCAGATTCAGCTATTCCTAAGGAAAATTTATTAAATTTTTCTCGTGTGGAAATTAGTGACTGAAATATTTAACTACATTAAATTGTGTGTGAAGAGATGAAACTCATAAAATATGTATCAAAAGACTTGTGAGTAAACCTTAAAAAAAGAAAAGGAAAAAAATCTGTTCACATAGAGAGGTCAAGCTAACAGCCAAGTGTGAATCTGTTCAGTCAGCCAAAAGAATTGATGATTGTCCTGTCATCAATGAAAAGATATAATTACCAACTAGACCTAAATCTCAGTTTGTGCAAGGATTGCAAATTTGCTTAATTAAGACCAGCCACCCTTAAAGCCCAAATGGTTTTCAGTTTAGAAAACTCTCACTGCAATCTGCTGAAGCTTGTGTGCTAAAAAGAAGTGTCACAAGGACTGGCAGGATGGCCTCATGGTTTAGAAAGAAAGTTTATTTATGAACTTGGACATGCCTGCTGCATTTGAGACCTTCAACCTGCACTTCAAATACTATTGAATTCAATTTCTTATCTGCAAGGTGAGGATAATAATACGTGGCTTTTTCTTAAAGCATTTCATGATTCTTGGCTGAAGGACCTATAGAAGTGTAAACTATTATTATGCAAATTGTTGTTGAGAATGATTCTGTGGCAGCAAACCGTAATTTCTTCACTTCAAAAACACATCATCTCTTCTAAAGGAATTCTCTCCTAATCCCAGAATATTCTTTCATTGTATTAAATTACCAAGAAAAAGCCTCAAGGGACAAGTTCCCACAGTTTCATTCATTCTTTCTTCAGCAATGTGAAGTTAGTAAAGTGTCTGTTTAAATAATGACCGAGTGAAAACTGATTAAGGAATTCAGGACTGAGTTAAGAAAGTGACATTTTCCTATGCACATGGAGGAGGAAGCAATTGACCTTCCCTAGACATTATCTTTGTTATAATACAGTGAAATAGATTTGGAACATTGTATTATTCTTAGTTAAGAAAAACACCCCTCAGCATCACACAATATGCATTCCAGCTCTCATTTGTCATGCTAAACTTATTCAGATAAGTTTTAAAATAGCTAATATTATTTATTCAAAAAATTAAGCTTTTCAAAGAAGCAAAGCACATTGTTTATTCCCAAATTCTTCAGGAGCATCTCTAGACAGATTGATTAAAAAAAAAAAAACAAAAAACAAACCAACAAAATCAGGATTAAAAGATTCCTGAGTTCAAAATGCATTTGGAAAGAGCACATCCATAACAATGATTTTATTTTCAATTCAGCACTCCTGTCTGAAAAATCACATATCTGAACAATAGTCCCCTAAAGCTGATGAATGTCTTTATTTTGACTGAACTACATCTGTTCCCAAAGCCTTTCATAGTCCACTTAAATTCAGAGTTTTATTTTCAATATACAGTCATTACTTCATTGCAGAGGTACTGCTAAGCAGATGACAAACACTAACAATTTCATGGTACATAAAATTCTGCCAATTGATAATGCTACTCTCTTTCTGTACAGGTTCAAATACCCTAGAAGTCGTTCAGAAATTGAATTCAATCTTTGATCTTCATGCATTTGGATTTGAAAGAAAATAAGCAAACTACACATCACCATGAAGTCTCTTTTAAGACACTCAACACCACAGCTATCAAACAGGAAATGGTCTTTCCAAGAAACAGCAGAACTCTGCAGAAGACTTTCTTTTCTATGAACATGGTTTATTTCAGTTCCTGGAGAACAGGCAAAAGTCAAAATTTCCTCGAAAATATTCCCTGTTGTTTTGTTTCACAGAGAAAAGTAGCAAGAACTTTCTAGTTATGGAACTTGCAGAGGGCTCAGCAGAACATCTCCAACAAAACTTTGCGTGTCAACCACCACAACACCCAGACAACAGCCCCATTACAAATTGTCTGGAAGAAAACACATTTTCCCCAATCCAGAGTTCTCTAAAGTTTGCATAATGTGATCAGCAGAGCAGGCTGTTTCTACAAAATTCTCCCACTTTGCTTAAGTTTGTCATTTCTCCAGGGCGAAATGCTCTCACTGCTCCCTCCACCGATTGCTTGAACCCAGGCCATGGCTGCCTCCTGCTCTTTGTGTCCCTGCCCTGACTGCTCAGTCACTTCCACCACCTTTAGCAGGCTATCCCTTCACTCACAAGAAACTGGGAGAGAAAACAGACACTTTTTCATAGGAGGCTGGAAGCAAATGGGGTCTTTGATTAGTCTTGCACAGACCTATTTCCACAGGTTGGCAACCACAATGAAAACTTCAGGGACCCATAGTCTGAGTATCACTTGCTGGGGATTAGGAGAATCTATGGGGGTTTTTTTATCATGCCCTGCCTGTTGCATGTAATTTTCTCCCAGATCCTGTCTTTCATCTCTCCATCTTTAGACACCTGATGGCTCTAAATTCTTCAGGCATCTTTCCATCAGTGACCTTCAAGTCAACCCTCATTCTGGGACACCAGTTACAGTATTAATCATATCTTTGCTTTGTCATTTTATTAGACAGACATCAAAATGTGTGCAATAAACATAGTTCAAGATACTTCACTGCAGTAAAAACATTTTCCTCCAATATCCCTGTGAATACTGTTATCCCTTTGTGTACCATTTCACTGTAATATTAATTCTTTGGTGTCAGGACCTGTTGTTTTATTTGTCTGTAGAGTGCCACAAACATCTGTGGCTCTGTAAAAAATAATAATAAAAAAAAAAGTCATGAAAATACCATGTTCTTATTTTCCTTTAACAGTTTCTTGTCTTTCTCACCTATTAATGCAAAGTCAGCCTGAAAGTTTATCACAAGTAGACTGACCTTTGTTTTAGGTTTCGTCTTAAAATAGACAAGCTGTGTTGCAGAACAAGTCAAAAGCCTTGCCCATCTTCTGCTGTTTTGCTATGTGGCAATGGCTCAGATGTCTCACTCTGCTATTTCAAGTGGTTAACTGCATTATCTAAAGTCAGCCTTGATTGTCAAAGCTTGAGCCCATATCCTTCCCTGTTTTCTCTGAAGGTAATGCAATTTCAGATAAACGATTATTTCATCTGATGAGAAAATAGAATGACAATGCTCTCTCTAATGCACTGAAAGGATCTGAGCACTAATGTCTTAATACACTGTAATGAACATTAAGAAAATATCTTTTCATCTTGTGAAAGGGAAAAATTTTGATTGCAGAAATGCATCTGTGATAGCAACACTACAGAGCACTGCATATTCAGCCCAGGCTGATGATGCTTACAGAGCACACAACACAAAGCACTTCTTTTTTTATATGCTTTTGTTCCTGGATTTTAAGTAAGATGTTCGAGGAAAGCGTGAGGGCAATATTTTGAAGTTACATAACACACTGTCAACCCTTCACAGTTAAAAATAAAAGCATTCAGACTCTGCTCCATAATTGTAATTTACAATGAAGAGTTGCATAGACATATTCTCCTAAAGAATTTCAGTATTTATTCCTCTTTTTAGCACCGTGAATCATCCCACTTCTCTCTTCAGGCAAGTTGCACACACACAGTAGCTCTATTGGATTAGCAACAAAAAAGATCAGCTCCGAAGTGTCCTTGTTTTCTGCTTTTGTTGCTTACAGGCATTTCATAGAAAGTTAAAGCAAACTATCAGCACACCCCTCAAAGCTGCTGTTAGAACTCAGCTTGGGTTTCATTTCTCCCCAGAACTCTCCCATACCCTTTTCTACTCCTTAATGCTGCATATTTGCAAGATATATTTACACCACAGCTGGGGTAAGAAACCTCAGGGTAAGAGAGGCAGGGTAGGACTAAGAGGAATTTGGGAAGAACTGGTAGGAAGCTGCATGTGGCTGGCAGGGGACACATCTGACACAAAGGTGCTACCAGACCTACAGAAAGGAGAGAGAAGCAGCATTTTTATATTTCAATTAACTAGTTTGAGCAACTGAGGTGCCAAGAGACAACAAACTGTGGCTCAACCAACAATTACAATCCTGAATGTATTTCTAAGACCTACCAAGGAGAACAGAGTCCTTCCCCTCTATGATAGTCTTATTTGTAGAAGCTGTAGTTTTCTATAAATTATTAAGGTTTTATTTCCAAAGGAATGATGAACTACAAGAAACCACCTGCAACAATGCAGTAATTGCAAAAAGAGATGTAGCTTGGATATATTCTAAAGCATCTTTCATCCTGCCAATGGCTTGTTGGATTAATTATGTTATTGAGAGAATAAAGTGTTTACTGTGTCAGTAGGGTAATTATATCCAGGGAAAAAACCCATATGCTCAGAGCCTCTCCCCAAAACACAGCTATGTGCTAAAATAAAGAATGATGTCTGTAGGAATATTCTCAACCTTAAGAGAATTTTCTCTTGCAAAGCTCACAGCATCCCATCCTTTCCTCCCTATCTTCCAAAGGTGTCAGTTGTCTTCTATCTTATCACTGTGAGCACAGTGCAGCCCAGCCTGCCAACTCCTTATCCTGGAAGAGCATTTGAGTGATTAGAGGTTTCTCTTTTGTTTATGTATTCTTTCCAATAGCTCCCTCACTCCTAATAGTAAAAGAGACATATTTTTTCTCACTACAAAGTTTGTTGAAGGCTTCCACTAACAACTTCTTCAGATGCCAAAAAGACTCAGAATGTTCCCAAGCCTTGTGTTAAAGGCTTGGGGTGAATTACAAAGCCCTGAACCTGAAGTAGAGGCAACAAAGATCACAACCTCAGCTTTAAAAGGCTAAAATAAGACTCTTGGAGGCCTTGAGTAAAATAAGTCTTTAAACTATGATACACTTAACTTTTCCAGAGGCCTGAATAGGATTGACAAACTGTAAAACTTTTACCAAAGATTTCAAAGCTCCAAAGCATACTGTAGATTTCGGATGAAAAGGAAGAGGAATCTCTTTATAAATATTAGATTGAACCCATTGAAGTATGTTGTATTAATTAAATTCTTTTAAAATTCATATTTATCAGTATTTCCACCAATCTTTACATGAGAACCTCAGCAATCTAACAGAGATATCTACACTCAGAGTAAAGATCAATTACTGATGTAATGAGACTGTACTGACCGTTATCTCACATAGCTAAGGAATTTACAATAACTCCATCCCTCTACAAAATTTAAAAGTAATCTCGGGTAAGCAGGTCATTATCTTGACCAGCAAAATCATTTAAGTCATGGGGTTCAACACTGCTGTGTCCTCCAAGACCACGAAACTGGTATAAGTCCCAAAGACACCAAACTGAATTCTCTCAGTCGGCAAGTATCAATCAGAATTTTGTCTGTTGCTTTATATCAATTTTTTAAAAACTCAATCCAAATTACTAAATGCAGCTGCTTCAAATCAACATAATTTCACATGCCACATAATACAGCATTTTAACCATGAATGAGGAATGGTGAAGAAGGCAAAGCAAAAGGTAAAAATACTAGATGTCACCATTCCTTGTAATATATATTCAAGTTCTCCCCCCAACATCTTCTAAATCAAGGTGTGTATTCTACAAATTCAATACTTCCGTAGGTTGCAGTAACACAGGAATTTCAGTCAAGTTTAAAAGCATGGAATTGAGCATTAGCATTTTGTATTTTACTAGTGCTAACAGATGTTATGAGAAGACAACTACTTAAATAGCAGACCAGTCACAGAGTATTCAATTCCTCTGAAAGATAAGGGAAATGAGTATATCAAATTAGTACTTTTATGGGCAGCTACAGACCCTCAAAGGGAAGAGTGCCTGGGGTTTAATAGTGTATATTTGAGTATTGTTGGGTAAAAATGAAAAACATTTCCCTTCTGCTTTACCAAAACACTCAGACCTTTACCAATATATAGTAACACGGAGAAAATCTAAGACATTAAAAGGCAAACAATTAAAAAAAAGTTCCAAACCTACCAATTCACTTTGAAGATGAGAAATTCCAAGGCATATGTCTCTCATCTACCTGCCAAGTACAGTGTATCCAGTCTCATGCTTCTTTCCCAGTTAAGGCAGGGAATATTTGAATGTGCTGGTGGAAACTCAGCAGGACCCGAGAGATGCTGGTGTCAGGTACTTGAGGAGTAGAAGGCAGACAATCCCTTCAGTTCTGAAAGCAGGCCCTGAGAGGAATTTGTCCTTGCAAATGTTTTTTTGAGGGAGCCTGATGTCCCAGATCTCCATTTGTGCTGGATCTGCTCTCTGCCACTTCATCCCTTCTGTGTTTGACCATCAGCACACGCGCCAAGGCTGCTCCTCTGCTCTAAGGAATGTTGTTCAGAGCTGCCTCACACATTCAAAAAGGCACTGACATCAAAGACCTTCATGACAGACTGTTAGTGACCACTGTCAACCCAAAAAGAATGGCAAACCAGCAGGTGTCATGTCCAAACAAGAATGATTCAGAGCAGCTTTTTTATCCCCACAGAAATGTCTGTGAGCAAAATCAAATTTTGAAGCTAGCAAATCTTCCAGGAAAAACAAGCCTGTTTTTCTGTAGATAATACTGATTTCATTTTAACATACAAAGTTTATCAGGTTCTGATTTTTTGAAAACCAAGCAAAATTCAGCTTCTGAATCTGAGGGCATTCTTGAATTTACTTTTTCTTCCATTATTATGATTAATGCATCACTTCATTTCACAGTACAAATGAAAAAACTACAGCACACTCCAGTCTGCAGGAAACCCACTACTGCCATGCCTCTGTCCTGGTTTTGGCTGGGAAAGGGCTCATTTTTTTCTTGGTAGCTGGTACAGTGTTGTTTCAGGCACAGAATTATGTTGATAACCACTGATGCTTTCTGTCAAAACTAGTTAAAAAAAAACCCAAAAGTGGTCTCTTGATGACTGGGACACTCCCTCGGCTCTCATGAGCGCACTCCATCAGGTCCCATGCACTTGTGTACGTCCATTTTGTTTGAATGTTCCCTAACCTATAGCCCTACCCTACAAGGTCTCATTTGGCTCATCAGAGGGCGAGCTCCATGCACTCTCCCACCTCACTCACATGAAAATTAACTCTCCCTATCCTGTCCTGGCCCAAACTTACAGAAAAGCTTGTGCACACCCATGACTGTGCTGCTCTTGTGGGAGCTATCCCACCACATCCGCAGCTCAGATGGTTCTGTAGCTCTGAAAGTGCACACAGACCCAAACTCCTCCTGTTCTTTCCCTGCACCACGTGTAGGAGCAGACAGACCCTTCAGACAGGGACCTGGTCATGGTCATTTTTCAGAAAAGACATGAAAGCTTGCCCTGTGATGCAAAGTGAAGCTGTTAGCAAAGCAAGCGATGTGTCCAAACATCCGGGGCAAGAATGGTCTTTGTGCAACAACTCTCTCCAGCAAACTTTCATGCCAACATTCCAGAAACTCAAAAACTCTTAATTTTCTGTTATGAATAAAAGTAGAATAAGCACAAAATTTTTTTAAAACCCCTTACATCTGAACTGGCATTACGTATTGCATTAATTTACAAAAGGACATACAGCGTTCTCCTGATGTATTAGTTTCACCTCAATTAATTAAATGCTCAAAATTCTGCTCTCTTTTACAACTTCGGCACTAAAGTTCCAGATAAAACTGTAACATCAGTACTGTGTCCACTTCTGGGCCCCTCAGTTTGAGTGTGTCCAGAGGAGGGAGAGGGGCTGGGAACACAAACCCTGTGAGGAACGACTGGGGGAGCTGGGGGTGTTCAGCTGGAGAAAAGGAGACTCAGGGGTGACCTTATCACCTCTACAACTCCCTGCAAGGGGCTGTGCTCAGCTGGGGTTGGGCTCTTTCTCCAGCAGCACTGACACAACCAGAGGGCACAGTCTCAAGCTGCACCAAGGGAAATACAGGCTGGGTATCAGGGAGAAGTTTTCCACAGAAAGAGTAATAAAGTACTGGAATGCTTTGCCTGGGGAGGTGGTGCAGTCACCATCCCTGGATGTGTTTAAAACAGACTGGATGTGGCACTGGGTGCCATGGTCTGGTTGAGGTGTTGGGGCATGGGTTGGACTCCATGACCCTGGAGGTCTCTTCCAACCCTGTGATTCTGTGATCAGCGATGAAACCACCCCGGTGTCACGCAGAAGGTGCAATTCCAGGCACGAGCCATCTGAATCAGCACGGGCTGGGTGCCTCTGGCTGAGAGCAAAGTTCGCAGAGAGCTAAAGGAAAAGCTTTGTCAGCAAGCGCAGAACACAACCAGGCCCCAGTGCAGCCGGGGCAGCGCTCCGAACAAAGACAAAGAGCCTGGGCCGCGACTCGAAGGACGAGATGAACACGCCATGAGTCGATCTCCATTCCCTGGCAGAAGCGCTCCCTCCTCGCCTCAGCACGCAGGAGGCGGGCCCGGCGGCAGCCGCGGCCCGGCCGCCATGGCGGGCCCGCAGGCCGGGCCGCAGGCCGCGCCGTTGCCATGGCAATCAGCTGTTGCCGGGTAGCCGGCAACTCGGGGAAGACCAAGAATTAGCAAGGCCTAAAAATAGAGGTGTCGGGGTCTTGTTGGTTTGTGCTTTTTTTTCCTAGATGTTCATGTGTAACAGGCAAAATAATAATCTAACTCCCTCAAGATCTCGGCAGTTATGGGGTGTTTCTATCCTGCAGGCTTTGATCACCTTTTAAAATTAGTGCATTTTTCTAAGCAAGGAAAACAACCGAAACATGACAGTGGGGAGATATTTCGAATCAATGAAAACATGAGACTAAAAAGCAGGAAAGGAGATAAACTGTTCTGAATATTCAAAGAAACTGACAGATAAAAGACTAAATGCTTTCTAAACCTCTGCATCAGCAGAGTCAGAAAGCACGGCAGCTCTCCTGGTTTACATCACCCGTGCAGGAACTGTGCTGTGCTTGAGGGACAGGGGAAAAGGCATTTAATTTTCATCCCTAAACATTCCATATGCCATATCCCTGGACCATACAAAATAGGAGAAAATTAACAACTTAGGAGATTGCACAACCGAGGACAACAAGGGCTTGGCATCCTCAGGCTGCAGGGCTGATGGCAATACAGGCTGTGCTGGGTCTCACTGCACAGGGTTTGTGAAAGCAAATATTGCAAAGGCTCATCCCAACCAAGGAAAGGCTGCTGCACTGAAAGATTTTTCAGCAGAAGTTACAAAGAAGAGAAAAGGTGGCTTTTCCTGCTTCTTCCTAGTCACTACATGGATATATTACAAAACAAATAAACAAACAAACAAAACAAAACAAAGAAAAGAAAAATCTCCCCAGACAAACAAAGAAACAAAAATAAAAAAAAAAAAAAAAAAAAAAAAAAAGTAAACAAAACCACATCTAACCACAGGTCACCCCAGGCTATGTGGAGAGATCTGTACCATCTTTCTTCCCAGGAGCAAGTAATTTAAAAGAGAGGAAGCTGTAAGAGCCCCTGCAAACTGAAATATCAGAAATCAAGTCTAACTGTAAGCATTTGTGTTTTACAGTGATTGACTCCAAGATCTGCATGCGTTTGTGCTACTGGATTCCCCAGAACTGTTCCTTAGAGGTTTCAAGGAATAAGCCCATAGCAGAAATACTGCAGGCTTCAGCCAAACTGCTTGTCAGGCTGATTCCTTTTACAGGAAAAATTCGACAATGAATGAAATATTGCGTCTGAATCCATTTCAATGTACAATATAAACAATTCCTTTGGATTAACCAAATAAAAAGGAACTTTATTTCCCCCCCCCCCCTTCATTTGAAGTAAGGAAAATCTGATGGAACACTAATTCTTTCTATTAGGAAAGACTTTTTTTTTTTTTTTTTTTTTTTGTAAACTGAAATGAAAACAAAATGCAGTGACGTAAAACAGAAAAGGAATTATGAAATTTAAAGTAACTTCAGATTTGAACAATGTAAACTTTCAATGCTTAAGATGTTAAAATGAAACATTTGGTAGTTTTTGAACATGTATGAGTAACTTGACAACAAAAAAGTAAAGCAATTTCTAAAACATCTTGGATGTTGCAAAATCTGTGTTTCAGTAGCAGTACAATCTGATGAAATGTTCGGTTTTCTTCTATCTCAAGCACCCAGCCCCAAAACAAAATTACCCCTTAAATTCTGTGCTGTATGTGACCTTATGTTTAGAAAGACTGAGCACTAAATTGCACTATAAGGACAATTATTCCCTCACTTCTACTTCTTTCTTTTCCATGTTTCAATGAATAATGTATATTCTGTAGTGTACATTAGGAATCAATGGGAAGTGGAAAATGTCTCAATAAACACTTAATAGCAGCACAATGTATTTTAGAAACTAGGAAAACATCCCTTTGCACAAAGACCTTTGAAATAATAATAAAAAAGCAGCGGGTTTATTGAGAATATCCTACAAACATATTTTTAGACACCATACAAAGGCACCAAATTTTTTAAAAAAGGCCAAATTTAAGTGGAAAATTACTCACAAAAATGAACAAGAACAATACAAAGGAAGCTAAAACAATGAGAGCTGTGTCTCTTACTAGTGACTGTTTGTTTTAAGAAAGGATTGCAAATTAAAATGCCTCTTCAAGTTATAAGAATCATTCTTATCCTCTTCCTTTTATTCTGGCATCCATGACTGAATTTTATACATTTTGACCTGCTGAGCATCAGATAAGATCAATTTATACAAACACAGGCAGACACACAGAACCCTTCATGTGTGTTAACTCTGCTGATTTCAGAACTCTACTAGAATTTGATTTTTGTCCAGATGGTCCCCCCCAAACACTAAGCAGTTGCAAGTGTGGTGATAAACTTTAAGGAAGCCACAAGCTTGAATACTGAAAAAATCTGACTTGATTATTCCCTCTTGTTCCATCCCTTGGGGGAAGACAAATACCCATCCCAGGGATGGTTTCCAATGTTCTCTGAAGCTCAAAGGAGTTTATTTTGAAGTCTCGGACTTTCTGAGCTTTGTTTCTAAAGCACAATTAGAGATTGCTCAGCCCAAGCCAAGTTCTGGCATATATGGAGATGCCCATTCTCGGCTCCCCTGAAGAAGGGCACCGAGTGGGATGACTTTATAAAGTCATAATTTATAATTTGTTCCCTGTGCCATGCTCGAGACTCCCTTTGTCTCCACGCTGCTTAGCTGAGCCAGGGACACAGTGCTGCCCCCAGGAGCCCTTCTTTTACCTGTGCTTCTTTTTTCCTGTAGTAAGTCTTTCTTTTGGAATCTTTTAATGCTTAAAAAACTCCCCAGCAACACCACTCCCTCTCTCACTCCTCCCTCACACACCCCCCAGCGATGGCAGAGAATTTGCATAAAAATAACTTTTACAAAATTACTTTTTTTTTTTTTTTTTGCAGCATGTTGATGTCAACTAAGTTTTTGACAGAACATTGTCAAAGCTTTCCACTCCAGGTGTAGAACACAGCAATTAATCTACTCTCACATTAAACTATTAGTTGTGATTCTAAATGTAAGAACAGCATATATTATTCTTGGTGAGGTAGTACAATAAAAAGCGGAAGTAAAATTAATCAAAATGTTCTGATACCACTAAAGTGATTGCTGTACTTTGAATTTTAATCCCAAAAATGTCAAATATTCCAATTTGAAATTATTTTCTGCTTGAATTTTGAAAATTCCCATAAAAGAGGAAAATTAATCTTCTGGGAAAGAGAGTTAAAGGCCAAGAGCACCAGCTAAATAGAATTCACTCTAGAAAAAGTGATTATTAATTTATCTCCAGAAAACTGACATTAAAATATAATTTAAATTCAAAAAATTTCATATATGTCTCTTCCTCTAGCCTCCAGAATAATTTTATACTTATTCTTTTTTTTTTCCTTTCATATCCACACTATATTTTATAGTTAGAACAACAGTTATCTCATGAAATAAAATGAGAAAGCTCTCACAACATTGACTTATTTCCTTGCAACATAGAAATAAAAGCTTTGTGTTCAAATAACAAATGAGGGGAGAAGGAAATGCATCTGGTTGGAGCCCCACAGCAGGAAGCTTTTAAGACACAACAAACCTCTCTATTAATCCAAAATTTAGAGATTGCACAGTGAAGGAAAAACTGCTGATAAGACCTGTAGCCAACAGGAACATAGATCTCGTTCTAGTGCAGCACTTGATCTTATCTCTACAGTTCCCCAAAACCACTGTTGAGTTTGAGAAAATTTCACCCTAATTGCAAGGTAAAAGCATATACATTACTGTAAAAGTGGTTTGTCATCTGGGAAGGTATTTTTTTCTTCTTAATGTATAGCAGCAACAGAATATTTATCCTTTTCCTTCACTAGACTCTTCTGAGGTTTTGCTCACTTGTAGTTAATTCAATAGTTACAGGATTCTCTACTCTTGTCCCTTTACTGGGTAAGAATTGCAAAATCTCTGGCTCAAAACCACACACCTAAAATATCCATGTATCCATTTCGGTGGGAACAATTTTTATTTATCCCCCCCCCCCCAATTTAACTCAACTTAAACCTAAAATGTAGAGTAAAATTTTCCCTAAAATCATTGAGTTGCAGCTAATTTGCACTAAAAACTTATAATTGCCTCAAATATACTTGAAAGATTCACAAATCTCTTCATGGTTTCTCTTCTACAAAGCAACCCATAAAAATAATTCTATCAATATGAACAGAAGCTACACAACTTTTTTGTACCTAATTTCCTTAGCAGCTGCTTTAAGTTCCTTTTCTTCTTCCTATCAATGAGGAAAAAATATGTTGATCAAAGTCAGACAGGCTCATTTTTTACTTATATATCAATTTATAAGTTTCCATTGAAGAGCCAGATTTGGAAGTTTATGGCACCTGTAAAAGCATGGGCTTGCATAAGTTTCATTGAGAGTCAAGTTATGCTGCAGAATATTATCACTGATGATGCACAAAGTAGGAAGGAATCGGGCTTGTCTTTCTTTGCTAAGTCTACAAGGCTGACAGCAAAAATATCTGTAATCTAAATATATTTGATCTGAAGTTATAGAGAAAGAAACATGACAACCTATCACATCTTTTATCTTTTTAAACAAAGTCACATCTTGAGAAGAACGGCAATTTCAGGAGTCTTTCAAGTTTTGAGGTCTGAGTCAGTTATGAAAGCTGCAAGTGGGCATAATGAACATGCAGAGCTCCAGCAGGTACCTTTCGACTCACATCAATCACTCCACACCCTTGGAAGGGTGGCTTTCCCTCGGGAGAACTGAGCAGAGCTTTGTCCTTCAGGACTCATCACCACATCCCATCTCCTGGGGAGCTCTGGAAAGCAGGCTACAGTTCATCCTGTGCCCCAGGGCAGTGCTTGTGCAGCACTTTCCTGAGAATTGCCCCCTAAGAGGCCAGGAGACCTCTCTCAGGAGAGGTGATGAGGTTCCACCAGCCTCATCCCAGTCTCTCCACCCTGCTGCTCCACCCTCATTTCTTCACAACAGCCACAGCAATCCACCACTGCTGGAATTTTTCCTCAAAACAACTCAGAGAGGGATGATTGCATTTTGAAAACCAGGTGCACCATCTGAAAAGCTCAGATCAGAAAGTGATCTACATTTCCTACAGTTTATTACTTTTTAATTATTCTAGCCCATCTCATTGAAACACACTCATCACCTTCAAACAATAAACTTATCCATATGGAATATTGGTAAGACTGGCAGGAAAACAACAAATTTACATAGTGAGCACTTTTGAAGTTTTGATCTCTTTTGTTTTTTGATGAAATGAAGGACTTGATCACTTATCTCCCATGCCTTGTGCATGACTAATTTCCACTAATCCATACCTGTTTTGCTGAAATTCTGACCAAGATTTTATGTAATTGCCATCAAAACTGAAGCATCTTACTTCTTGGGAAGAAAAGGAAAGATTTAATCAGCTTTAGTTATGACTTTAAGTGAGGAAAAACCAACATGAAAAGATAAATTAAACACTGACTTCCAAACACAGCCCCAATGACTAGAAGAAAGAAAAGAAAGGTAGCATGACACATCCTTTTTGCTTCAACTAGTAAGAGATACAAAGGAAAAACAGAGATGTTGATCAGCATCCAAAGAACATGAGGTTCTTGAATATGGATATTTCTGACTTTTTTGAAAGGTCTCTGACATAGCACAAACCTCTAATTTACAATTTTCAAAGAAAACTTGAATGTGACAACCAAGACAGAGACAAATTAAACCTAACAATTATCTTCTTTCTCAATAATGGAGTCTTCAAATACACACAATATTTAAAGTAAAATTTTTACAATTCCAATCTATATTTGGGGTGAGGATCCTTATGCAGAGATGTAAGCACTAAACCTCAACCAGATTCAGCTCTACCTAAAAGGAAGAACAGTGCACAAACGTGCAAAATAAAAGGAAAAAAAATGGCTCCTTAGGCTGTTCCAGATTATTTACACCACATCTTCTGCCTCTTGTACTTCCGTGATGAGAAGCTCAGCCCACCCCACCTTTTGTGTTGTACTTCCATTTAGATTTCCAGGCTTCCCCAGATACCTGCAACAACAGCTACCTGCAAAAGATTGTCGCTGTTCCTATAACACACACGGCACAGACTCCTGTGAATTCTTCTCAAGGCTGCATGAAGACAGAATTACTTTATTTTAGGGATCACTCCCTCATATACAATTTTCCACAGACCACTGTGATTGGTGAACGAAAGACAAATCTCTTCACTCACCCTGATCAAACCAGAGGGACATCAAGAGAGATCCCTCCACCCAGAAGGAATCACAACATGGATACCATTACAAAAACAATGTTCTGTTGTTTATGTTCTTTTGCTAGGAACAAATTCGAGCAAACCAAAACATCAGAAAACCAGAGCTTTAGAAACTCAGAAACTTAAGGCCTGAAAACCAGACAACAAAAGATTTTCTGCTTGTCCCCAAATTTGCAGGAGTACTCCATATTGTTCTCGATGTTCCTTTACCCCATCTCCAGGCAGCAATATTCCTCACTTGCCTCCCACCCAATGCCCTGTCCTGTTTGGGCAAGGCAGAGCAGGAGTTTGCCCGGAGCTGTGCATGCTCTTTGCTAAGTGATGTCTCCTCACATGCTGCTTGCTTGCCTGGCACCCTCGTGCTGTCTGCCTGACCTGCTCCTGCCAAACTCCATGGATAACAGCAGAGTTTCCCCTGCCATTCTGTCACTGGGGCCATTAGCAGGATTTCCCTGCCTTAACTAGCCACGATTTTGGGAATTGTTTTAGGAACTCAACACTCGCCAGTTATCTGTCTACATGCTAATTTTGATTAAAGTTTGCCAACAAACTCAAAACTTATTAGCAAGAGGATGACAGAAAGTGCTATCACATACTTTTTCCTTCAAGAACCTATGCAAAAGCACAGTTCAAAGAGCTGTCATTTGTGGTGCTATTCTTTCTCTTGTCACAAAACTCATCTCAGATTGCTGTAATTCATCCAATCTCAGTCTAACTTTTCTTGTTATATTACACTTCCTTGGCCAGCTCAGCTACAGTTTCATGCAGAGTTAGGAGAAATTGCAAGTTGTTTTGCAGTCATACAGTGGGTTACTCCCACTCCAGCTTATTAAGCCTGAAGGAAAAGGTGTGAGGGGCGACCTCTCTGCTCTCTAGAAAGACCTGAGAGGAGCTGGTGGTGAGCTGGGGGTCAGTCTCTTCTCCCATGTAACGAGTAACAGAATGAGACCAAATGGCCTGCAGTGCCACAGGAGGTTTAGATTGGATATTAGGAAATATTTCTTCCCCCACAGTGTTGTCCAGCCCTGGCAGAGGCTGCCCAGGGCACTCTTAGAGTCACCATCCCTGGAGGTAAATTAAAGGTGTGGAGAGGTGGCACCTGGGACTTGGTTTAGTGGTGTCCTTGTCAGAGCAGCATTAGTGGTTGGACTTATTTATCTTCAAGTTATTTTCCATCCTGAATTCTTTGATGATTCTGAGTCTAGGTTTTTATCTCCCTATCCAGTCTCTCTCTCGCTTCCCTCCTGTACCAAATATCTTCTATTTGCTTTTTATTTTCAACACCAGAAAACAAAGTGGGGCCTTGTATTGGTCCTTCTAACAGGATGTGAATTTCACCTTGATTATAGAAGAAATGTAGCTAAGAACACACTGGAAAAATCAGGGCAAACTTGCCTGAAAATATTCCATTCTAGTCATTAAGGCAGTTCATAAAGGGGTGGCAGAATGAAAGCTTTTATAAAGACTGAAATGCTGCTGCAGTATCTTTGATGGGATTTTCCCCTCCTAAACATGAATGAGCATTTTGTTGCTATGAGATTTTTCCTTTAAACACATTGATTAATAATTCACTATAAAATTAATAAATACTCAATCAAGAACACTGTCAGTTTTCTACCAAAACCTTCTGCAAAATGTTAAAAATAAATACCGTGCTTCCTCTTCCAAATAAGTGACTTCTATTTCAACAGATGGAACATGCAGCACTGATCATTTTGATTGAATATAGTGCACCTCAGGTCTTGAGTGAAACCACACAAGAAGGTCATAACATTTTTTGCCCTTTCTGGCAAAACAGTCCACAACCTCATTCTTAAATTTCTGTTGTATATACATCAAATGCAAAAGAGATGAATTGCAATGGATGAAAATACACTTCTATTTTCATCATGCCAGAGATTTATTTTCTGTGGAAAATAATTATTAGTTTAAATAGGTACATGGTTTCTGGAAAATGTGTTACTTTAACAGGCCCTGACACAGTATTACATGCTTTAATTTCTGTTATTTCGGGTACATAACTGTTTTCTGGCTAGTTCTGCTCTCCACCCTTGTTACATTCTCCAGCTGTGAGAGTCTACAATGAGCAGTACTGAAACCTGTGACTTGCAAACTCTGGCCCCTGGACCACTTATTGTCCCTACAGACTCCATGCAGAGCAGTTCCTGACTCAAGAGGGAAATATTCCTTCCTCAAGAAGCAGCACTTCATCTCTAAAGACCAACAGCAATTTTATAAAATCTCTTTCCTCCCTCAGAAGGTTTTTAAGATTTGGAAAACTGTTTGCCTCAAAAATGAAAAATACTTCCTTTTTTTGTTTTTTTTTTTTTTCATTTAGAAGGAGTCCTAGTGCTGTACTGTAAAGATCCACCTAGGTACATGGCAGAGAATGCCTCTGACATGTAGAACATGGAATCTTAAAACCCTTTCCCACAGCCAGGACAACAAAGCTTTTAATCCTAGACAGCCTAAACTCAGCTGAAGACTCAACCCCAGCTGTTCTCCTCCACTTCCTCCTGATGTAACAATCCTCTTTTGTACGAATAAGGAGTAACAGGGACAGAAAAACGTAGCCCTCCCTGTTTAACAGTCTCTTGTGAGATGAGGAAAACCAACTCTCACCTGCTCACTGCAATGAACTTGCCCAGCAGCCAAACCATTCCAGCTGAAGGGCAGTCCCAGATTCCCAGAAGGAATCAGAAGAGAACTCCAACCCATTTCCTGTGTCCCAAGTCAGTGCTTCATCAGCCACAACACTGGCCATGCTACGAGTGCTGTTAGCCAGGAATCCCATCCAAGGTTTCAGAACCCCTTCTGATTTAAGTTCTGACAAAAACACTAGATTCCTACAAAAGCTTTCCTTTCAGTGAACTCACTTTCAGATGGAATCATTTAGGTGGGAAAAAAAAGAGTTGTTATGCAACCATTTTTAAGGGATTTGCAGACCCTTATGAAAAAATTGACTCCCCAAACCAAGCATTTGTCAGTATTTTACTAAGTTTAGATTTTCTTTGTTGTTCCTGATGTTAAACTGTGGCCGTGTTTGTCCACAAAGAAACATGAACAGCAAAGGACCAGGAGAGCCTCCTAAACTTTCAAGGTGACCTTGGGATATTAGCACCTCAGGAATGCTTTCATTGCCCACAGGGAAGGAGATACTGGAGGACATTTACATGTTTTGTGGAAACATATAAATCTCCAGCATCTATTAGATGATGAGCTTATCATTTCAGTTGTGACCAATTACCTTTATTCCAGTCCCTAAGAAACCAGCCAGCCCTACTTCATAGCTGCAGATGCAATGGATTTTGGATTATATTAGGGTAAAAAAAGAAAAGCAGTGGAGCTGTCTACAATACTCAAATGGGACACTCCATGTGTTCAATGCTACACTATCAGTCTTTCTTCTGCTCTAAAGAGAAACATGGGCACCAATTTAACATGGATAGGCTGTGGAAATAATATAAATACCATGTGATTGTACATAACATTCCTCAGTACTCATACCTGAGCTTCTTTTACTTCACCAACTCGCTCAACCTTTACTCAGCTCAACCTCCATCCTTCCCTTAGCACCAGCCTTGTAGCAAGAAAGTTGCCCAACAGCATAACTTCAACTTGCATCTGTGGACAATGTTATTCATGCCTCTGGGTGGTTATTACCTTCTCCACTTCAAAATAGGCAGGGGTTGTTTGGGTTGTAGTAAGGAATGAAAAAAAAAAAAAAAAAAAAAAAAAAAAAAAAAAAAAAAAAGTTATATTTTTTTCCTATATAAAATCAATGCAAATTTAAATGAAGCTAAACTATTTTCCCAGCAATGCTATAAACCACTAAATTATCCTTTAAACATGGTATTTTTCTATGTAATACTTACTCCCTGAGAACTTGTAGGCAGTAACTGTACCTCCTCTTCAGTTTTGTTTTCTAAGCAGGACTCGTGAAACTACTGCAATCAGCTTGATAGATAATGGGTTTCATTCTCTTACTCCCTCTCTTACAACATTCCCCATCCTTTGGGTGCACTCACAGCTAACATTAAAGGAGATGTGGTGTACCATGTACAGCAGGGTTATTACCTCTTTCCACCCCTTGGACTTCCCTTCACACAACGAACACATTAACCTCCTTCTCAGCTAAGTTACCCTGGAAATTCCCACTCACCCTCTAGCCAAACTACAACCACCTCAGCTTTTTCCAAAGTGCTCTTCCAGATGTACCAGCATTTCCTCTTGCTAGTTCCTTAAGGCTTTTTGTGCTACTAGACTACATTTGATTTTTAATACTTTGGTATCATCATCAAGACACTCCCGTATACCAAATCTTCTTTGGCAGTATAATGCCTCATGACTTGAGTGGTCAACAACTTCCATCAGCACAGTATTCATTCTTTTATTCAAAGTCAATATCAATAAATAATATATTTAACAAAATATGTTATGATTCAGGGAATTTCCATTGTGGGAAGCAAAAAACCCCCAAATCCTCATCTGGTTACACCAAAATAGGGCTGCTCCCTAACCTCAAAGAAAGACAAAATTTACATTTCCAAATCTGCTTTTTGAAATCTCTTCATGTTCTCTTCATTGCCTACTCAAAAGAAAAAAAAAATCTCAAAAGACAAAAACATTAAAAAAGCCTTTGTTGGGTCTCTTTCACACATCCATCTGTATTAGCCACAGACTCCAGCTAAATCTTTGATCATGTACTGGCAACTACAAACATGTTAAAACATTCTAATTATGCTTCCCATTTCATCAGATCTAGATATGATATACATGCTCCCTGATTTTCCAGGACACATCTATACCAGCCTCTAATGAAATTTAAGAAGCTGACAGGAAGATCTAGGAATATTCAAGCTGTGAATGTATTTATGCTGAAGATTATGAGCCAGTTCCTAACTATGAAATTGCTTTCCTCACATGACTGAAATGCCATCATCTCACATATTCTATTTCACACTATTTGTTCCATCTGCATTCCTAAAGCAATGATACTTAGCATCATAATGCTCTCCCTTTCAGGATTACTTGAACAACAAGCATCAGTTCCATTCCAAGGAAACAAAAACTGTTGCTACTCAGAAGGTTTACAGAAAGGAGACCAGCACACTATCCAAGAACAGCGGTGGGTCTAAACTAAAACAAAACCATCAAGGAGTGAGTATTGAGTTCCCTAAGAGAAGGGCAAAGTGTGAAGGCACATCTCAGCAAAATTAAGTCAGGTTAAGGAGCAGTACAGGTGAACCAAGGTCAAATCAAGGAGCTGGTGCACAAGATGGAAAGAAAGCTGTTTGGTTAAAAGAGCCTCAAGGAAGAAAGCAAAACCACAGAATAAATATCTAAATAATTATATTTACACCATGAAAAAAAGACGGACACCATGTTATATTGTTAGAAGATCATAAAAAAATGAAAGTTTCTATAATTTCTTTTATCTATATTTGATTGCTACTGAAAATGACACATTCTTCTCAACTCTTCAGTATAAACTAAATAAATAGATACAATCTGAAATAAAAACTTGAAAATTTGATTTCTAGTTCTTCACTGCCTACATAACAAAGTTAAACACAGAGATATCTAATTCCTGGAGCATTGCAAAGACTTTTAGATAGTGACTTTTTTCTATATGTAGGCCTTGGTGCTGCAGAAAGCAGTATGGTTTTCACAGGTTATATTAGCATAGAAATATTACATCAAGGTTTCTGGATTTTATTAATCTTTTAAGTGCAATTTTGGAATCACATGACCATATATATCCATAAAAGAATCATGCTAATGAAAAAGAACCAAACTTGTCTTTAAGAAATAATACCTTCCATTTTAGTATCCCAAAGAAACACACAAATGTTGAAGACTAAGTATGAAAGGAAAAGCTATCTAGTGCCTAAGAGTTCAGAGTGCTCATTCATTTTGTCTCCCAACATTATGTGCCTCAAAATTATTTAGAATGGAAGCATTTCCTTTACTTTTTCAAATTCAGTTTGGCACCAAAATAAATTAGAATGGAATTTTAAAAAATAGCATTGAAGGGTTCTGAGTTATTAAAATAAATTGCAGTTTCCAACTACATATATATCTGTGATGGCAGGATGTAACTCAGACCAGAATTTATATACATGTATATAGAAAACCTTAGCACAGCATTTCTGACGGGATATTAGCAAACACACTTCATCACAGGTGTGGGGAAAGTGACAGGCTGTGGAATCTCCATCCTCAAAGAGGATCAAAACTCACCTGGGCAGGCACTGAGCAATACGTTCCATGTAACCTCAAAGCTAGTTCTAATTTGAGTGGTGGCTTAGACCAGATGACCCTGGGAAGTCCCCAGTAACCTAATTTCTTCTGTGACTTTGTCTCCAAGGTCAGCCTTTGCAGGTTGAGGACAGAAGCCTGCTACAACTCTCACGAGTGCAGGCAGAGTTATCACACTCCGGTGGTGATCCTGCCCAGAGTCCCACCCGCTGCTCTCTTGCCAGGCCGGTTTTCAAAGCACACCTGATACTGCTCAGTCATCACTCTGCCTGTGAGCACCCGTCCTCTCACCTCAGAGTGCTCAGGGGCAGGGCCCCTGGTGCAGTTCTGAAGGGGAGCTTCTGTACTTTTGTCTCATTCAGACATTTGTATCTGTACCAGAAAGGGGAGCAGAAGATTCATCTCCCCATTGTGGTTCAAAGGGGAGATATGTAGGGGCAGCAGTCAGAAGACCATGAGCTTGAATCTAGCTGATATGAGACACCTTCAACAAAAGACAGGAATGATTTACATTCATAGGAACAAAGGTCTCTTCAGCTTTGCTAGAACTTTTACTTTCTTTTCAGTGTTGAAGGTCTTGTATGCAAGAACACATTTCATTCTTGATTTTAGAAACAACCAACAAACATGATGTTGACAACAAGCTTTCTGCAGAGAATATATTTTATCATCAATGTTCTAGAAATTCCATCAGTTTCATAGATGAGCCTCATTAGGAAGCAGCTTTAATTTCTGAAGAAAATTATCTGCCAATATGTTAGATGGGGATGGGAAGGAAGAGCAGACCTCCAACATGGCCAGGTGCTGGTTCCTGTGCTTGGGTCACAACACCCCAAGCTGATTTTCTGGTTTTTAACCAGTCAATGGGCACACAGCTGCTGACCCACCTCCAGCCTGAGGAGCACCACAGGTGATTTCCTCTGCTCCACTGCTCTTTCTGTACAATTGGTATACAATCCATGCCCAGTTCTCTGCACCTCCTAGGCTTCATTTTTCAGCACTGCAGGTGACTCCCATGGTTTTTACCTCACAACCACACTGTGGGCTGCAGTATAACCCAGTTGACATGACTGAGTTAGATTGCTGTGGTTTACTTCAATTTGCACTTCTTATCTGTAGTGCTGAGTAAGAAAACAGCCTTCCAAAATCCAGCCGTGAATTATTTGCCTTTGGGCCATTCGTTTATTTCTGCTTGTTCTGATTTTTTACCTGACTGCCCCAATTAGACTAAATATGTTTGTAGAGTAAATACTGAAATAACCTAATCAAAGTAACATTCCCAGCATCATCTGTCACGCCTCTCCAAAGTCTTACTGATTACCCTGAATAGCGTATGAAAATAAAGAAGGATGAGGTAAAACAGAAAGTACCATGATTTTATCCTTCCTAATGAATTAGTCTTCAGATATCTCCAAAGATTCTATTATTTTAATCTGTCACAGATGCAAATGCAACCGTCACAGGCCACAGTTTGCTGGCCACAGCATGTGGCTCACTGATGCTTATTAATTAATGCTTCAAGAAAACAAAAAATTCTCATTACAAGAGTCAATATTATGTTTTTCTGTGGGACCTACTCCTTATGAAGTTATTGTGGTGGTGTAAAAGAGTGCAGAAACTGGTTTTCTGATTCAGGTGCCTGTGCATGCATGCACACAAAAGCAGTCTGCATTTTTCTTGTCGCTCCTGAAGTGTCAGCTTTGGCTTTATTTTATTATCACTGAGGAATATGCTTCTCTGACTTCATCTGACCTTTAAGAGAACTGCCTGCTAATGCTAATAGCACACTTCTGTGTCTGGAGCACACCATGAAAGAGACTGGCTGTTAGATATGCAGTGTACTCTCAATCAAGGAAAAATCTTTTTAACTCTGAGCAGGGACAGGCTCATTGGAGATTTGAGGTTCTGTTAAGCACACCAACTGGCTGATTTCCCAAACCCTTACCAAAACTCTTTGGTCTGTTAACACAGAAGTTTGGCAAGAATAGATGTGGGAATTCATGTTTCTTGCTTTGCTGTATTTGGTTGATTCAGCATTATTTTTCCATGGGAAGTTTCTGGTCCCTCCCCAGCCTGGCCTGGCTGGAACAGTTGCCTTCCAGAGTGCAGGTCATGAAGAAAAGGCCTCCACTAGAACAAGGAAATGTACAGTTCACAAAAGTGAACAGAAGTGGATTAACTTTAATAAAATGGAAATAGTAGAGTCCTGACTGAGTGATTTCAATTAAAAATATGTGAGAGACTTCACAGTTACTTCAAAAGTAATCTGATCTAGGTTTAGTTCAAGGACTTGGTAAAGACAGAGCCAGTTCTAATTTTAGCCACGCTGATTCACCTATTTGTAATGGCTGTCCTACGTGGTCTGAAAACACAGTCCTGTGGATCTCAAACCAATGCTGGGACACAGGTGTCAGGGATTTAAGACTCTCAAGAGGTTTTTATGCTGACAAACTGGCACCTTGACCAAGCATCTCTTACGGGTCCCATAAAGGGGCACATATTGTGGAGATTTCCTAGGACAAACAGAGGCACAGCAGGCAAGCCAGTGTGGCCCATAAGAAAAACAAATTAGCAGCCAACTCAGAACAAATCTTGGAGTATAAAACACCTTTACTGTATTAAATGTAAAGAAAATACCAGTGTTAGAGCAAAGTAAAGAATTGCAGCATAAGTTTCCTATGAACACACAAAAATAGAATTACTCTTGACACAATTGTCCATGCCACTGGAAAGGCAGCAGCATAAGAATAATTGAGACATCAGTCATAAGAACAGGAGAAAGTTAGGACTGTACAGTTCAGCACCTTTCTTTATGTTCCTCTCTTTATTTTCCTTGAATTTTACTTTGGACAGAAAGGAAACTTCTACACAATTAGAAATCGAGGGGGTTTACCCAAAGAACATCTGCACCAACATCACCAAACTTTCTCCCCCTCTCCCTCCCCCCCCTCCATATTTTTTGCCAGTGCTTTTTAGCATTGGCAAAGCAGAACTCCTTTGAAAGGCATTGAGGACAATCCTGCATGAGGAAGATCACTCAGCCAATTATGGTCAAATTCCAGTGGTGAATTTTCTGATGTGGGCACTACTGATGATTTATAGAGGGACTATTACTGTAGCAGAGAAACATTTACTAGAAACTGGACTGGGGCCACCAATTCATTTCACACAAGCTACTGAAGCAAGTAAAATGTTCTCTTGTCTCGTTTCTAATTTTAACCAGAGTTATTTGGTTCCTTTGAATCAATGTTTCTCTTTAGCCTGCTTTGGGTTCAAAAGGCTGCTTACAAATTTTGTGACAATTTATAAGGCTTTAAGCACTTAGTTTAGTATAGTTCATTGAATAAGGGTTAAAGTAACTGAAACATCACAGTGAAACATACATGGGCCTTTTTCCAAATTTCTTCCCGTTGTTCTTGAGACGTTGCAAAACAACAAAGGCAGTTTAATAACACAAATGGTATTGCTTTATTACTGGCTTTCATAATTCTTTCTGACCATTTATATGGAGAACTGCAAAGAAGTCATTTGGTACATAAATGGATGTCCTCTGTCCACAGAGAGCCTTAATGAAACAGCAGCAAAAGAATACACACATAAAATGGGAGCCACCTATCATATTGAACACTGAGGCACTGTGTAACACCTCATCTAGACCAGACAACGGAACCTAGGCAGGAACAAAGTCCCTGGGTTCCTATTGCAAGAGCTGGAAACTAATTTTTCTTACAGATGAGGGCATTCTAGAGTCTAGAAGGAAAAAGAGAGCCCTTACCCACTGCTTTAAGCAGCATCTCTGCAGCTGAATATGGCACCCATCCTGGGGCTTTGGGAAATTCCAATACAGATCTTTACTCCTCTTATTTAAAGAGGTGAAGCTTAATTGTTTTTTTAAAGAATATCTCAGCAAACAGAGAATTACTGCCTCCCAAAGTTTCCTGTTGGAGAGACCTCATTACATAAAAACGACTGACTCACTGCAGACCAGGCTTGAATCTCTTCTGTATAGCTCCAGTGATTGTCCTAACTGTGGACATGGATTCAGCTCCCCTCACTTGTTCCACACTGCAATTAAGCTCACCAAGAATATATCTGGCAGGAAAAAAGCCAGGAATGATCCTGTAGCTTGGTGGTCAGGGCATTTTTTGGGTACAGAAGCCACTCCTTGAAGCTGCTGAGCTGTTTGGAGACGTGGATCTGAATCACTGCATCGAGTGAGGGCCCTGCCAGTGGCTGTTTCAGGTTCTGTGTTTTCTCATCCTAACTATAAATTCCTCTCCGAGACTAACTAGCTTTTCCTGCAGGAGCTGCTAGTGAACACTGCTATAAAAAGTGGCTATTGTGACACACGCACACATTCCAGTCTGATTTATGAAATTACATGACTGGAACTGAATTAGAGGACATAATCGCTGCATCCTCTGTCTTTAAAAATGAGGCTTCCATCAAAAAAATATCACCCACTGCCTTGCTTCCTCCATCTCTGTGTAAACAGGCTACCACAGGAATCTGGATGACTCAAGTGAAGATGTGGCATAAATGAGCAATATGATGGTAAATATGATAATGCCACCTTGGGCGAATTTAACCACCTTCCTTCCACACATTTTAACAAGCACTCTCTGCTGATCGTGTTCCTTATCTTCTTTCTCCTCATGCACTTAGGAGCACAAAGGTGACAGGAAAAAAAAGAAATAATCAATCCCTCTAATTGTTAAATTCTTTCTCCCCTCTAACCAAGTCCAGGACAGCAGGACATTCCAAAACTAAGGTTTACAACCAAATTAAGGAACACCACTACCTATGTTATATAACATGCAATACATAGCTATGTGTTTTTTTAATATCTGAAGGTGCTTCTGAAAAAGAACTGCTACTTCAAAGGAAATAAAAAAATATTAAAAATGTAAGAATTTAAAATTTTACCTGGAACGTGACTGTGAACATGAGAAAATGACAATACATCCTGGCAGTACAGTGTCTGTGCATCACAAGCAGGACAACCCTTGGCTCAGCAAGAGACGAGACATGTATTTCTCATTGGATAAGACAGCCAGACTTTAATTTGATTTCACAGCTGTAAGCACTAAATTTGCTTAAAAGAAATCCTGAACCCCAGTTTGGAGTGCAATGTTTCAGCAAAGTGAGGTAACCAGGCAAGAAAACCCAAACCTCCATTAGGCAAAGGTCAGTCACCATCCGCAAGAATATTTGCAGGTCATCTTTTCTCACTCAAACAGCCAACTTCATGTGACTCAAGTAACACACCCTTAGTTTATGTTCGTGCTACAGCAACCAGTGCCTGAGGACAGTCTCCCAAAGTGTATTGTAACTGCACAAACAGATTTTGTTCCTTGGTGTGACAGTTAAAGAGGGAAGACAGCTACGTAGGTGGAAAGACTACAGGAAAGCAGTAAAATAAGGAAATGCCCAGGGAAGAAGAGCTTGTAGTTGTTGGTTCTTCCCCACCCTCACCACAGTTAAGCTTGTTTTTAACATGAAAATTCTGTTTTCAAGCAGTTAAAAGCCAGTCTCATTGAAATCCATGTGGTTACACCAGTTTACACAGTCTGAGGATCTGGCTCTAAGACTGCTGTTTGTTTGGGATATTTTATTGTAAACTGTTTCATCTTCACAAATAACTCATCACCATAAGAGCCTCATATGGGCAGAAATGATCTCATCTCACTGGCCATCCATGAGCTGTAATTAAATAACTTATAGTAGGAGTCCTGAGGCTCCTGCCTGGTTTTAATTGTGTTTTCATTAGAGCAAGTATTGCTATTGTGCTAGTGAACTGTGAGCTCTGCAGCGTGGCCTGAGCTGCCTCTGCAGAGCCTCTGTGAACCACCAGCTCTGGTGGTTCAGAAACAAAATGCTGCAGCTCAGAATGCACACAGGCCTCTTTAAAGCCACTTGATTTAAAAGAAAGCAACATCCTTATTTCCTTCTTTTACTTTGCTGCCAAGAGAAATAATCATACTAAACCGGGGCGAGGGAAAGAAGCCTTATGCAACAGACAACTGGCACTTGCAAATACATTTACGAGTCTCATGATGCTGCTGGAGTAATGCAGGCACAATATCCTTCCTTACAGAGTAAAAAAAAAAAAAAAACAAAAACAATGGTACCAGAAGAATGTACCTTCCAGCTGAAACCTGGCAAAGAAAGCAGGCAGTCTGCACATAAGGCCCAGGCAATGCAGTTTGGGTTTAGCATCTGCTGCAAGAGTAGCTTTCCCCCCAAAGCCACTGTGGTTATTAATATTGAGAAAATAGGATTATTGTCTGAACAGCACAAAGATGAAAAACTATTTGTATCTGCAAGCTGTCTGCTTATTTAGAAAGCGTTCACTTCCTCTTGATAACACATATGAAGAGGAACTTTGGGAAAGTGATTCTTTTGGAGTAGGATTTTTATTTCTTTTCCTCCCTGCAGATGACTTGTGAATTTCTAAATTTTTTTGTAAGTGACAGAGTGCACACAAATCCTTGCATCTTCCAACCACATGCATGGGAAGGATTTCCAAGTAATTAAATTCAAGGAGTCCAAATCATAATATTAGAATAATAAAGACTGATCTGGAGGGCTGCCTGCCACAGGAAGCTTGCCCTGAAGTACATAAAATCAGCTATTGCCATTACAGACAGAGGTAAGAGTCTCTCAGGCTGTTTTTATTTCATACCCTAGCTACAAGGAAATGGAAAACACTTCAAAGGGAAAGTGGATGAAAATACTGGCCCTGATGATGGTTGCTAGGCACCAAGCAATGCAGAGAGGACTACTACTGGCCAAGCTTCAAGCAGATTTAGATGTTGTTCTAATGAACACAGAGTGTCATTAAAAAACAAGGTCTGGTTTAAACTATTTCAGCCAGAAGGCTGAAAAAGGAAAATAATTTCATCTTAGCCACATCTTCAAAAGCAGATACAATACCCAGGTAGGAGAACTCAGCAACAGCTGAAACACAACTCCTCATGCTGAATTCCCAAGGAAAGGAAGATCAAATTGCATCCAAGACCCCTCCTGAGCTTAAGCTCAGTGGTTCGATTGCAAAGCACTTGTGGCAGGGTGAGAATCCAAGTCCCACCTGCTCCTTGCCTGTCAGCAGGGCCCCCAAAGGGACATTTCTGTGTCCAGGCTGTGCCACAGCAGAGGCTCTGCCAGGGAGCTGCAGTGCCTGGGAGTTCAGCTGGCACAAGCCCAGGCTAACGTGTACCTCCCTGCTAAACACAGCAGGGAAACCAGGAACTGTAAAATAATCCAGGCTGGAAGGGACCTCTGGAGGAAATCCAACCCAATCCAGGCTCTGGGCTCAATGCAGACAAAGCAGACTTCAGGTCTTTAAACAACTCTCTCCTTAAATATATTCAGTTTCTGAGCCTTCACAGTTTGGGATTTTTTTTCCCCTTTTTTTGTAAGTTCAGGTCTTTGATCAAAGTTGTTTTTGTGGATATATGATGTTTCCTCACCCTTATCTGCCATTTGTCTTCATGCTTTAGATCTAGAAACTGACTGGGAATAAAGTAATAGCCTTTGTCATTCCAGATTTTGAAACACAGATAATAACTTCTCAATTTTTGTCTATCTGTTCAAAATGCTTGGTTTGGACATAGTTTGATCCTGCTGCTCTCAGTTTCCTCTTATATTCTGATTATTGCTACAGTTACTTAAATAAAAGCAATTTTTAAAAAACTCTGCAAATTGCCATCATTCCAATCCATAAAACTCCAAACAATCCTGTGCAAGTCAAGGAGAACATGAAACTATATCCAAATACACCCAGAGGCATAATCTATTCCAAAAGTTTCATTTTCATGAGGCCATACTAAATTTCTCTATTAAAAAATGGTTTTAATGAAAAATTTCCTCAATATTTTCTGAAAAAAAAAATTTCTTTAGGTCATGTGATACTAGAAGCAGAAGTCTCTGTTTAAATATTCAGTTATCTTACATCACTTCTTCAGACAATTTTATTTTTTTGTATTTATCTAATGATCTTTTAAAAAATATTATTTTGAGATTGTGTCATAAATTGTGTTCCAATCTACTAATGGTGTTTGGACAGAATTTCCACTTTTTAGAAGTTTATTAGGCTCTAATGAATTAGGTTTTTACCATGATTTATTGTGTCCAACTTAATACTTTTATTTTGTTATTCAATTTACTCTTGTAGAAAAATGCACATAAATGGCCTTACCCAGTATAATTTTATAGTTTAAGTTTTCTTTTGTTTTTCCATCTAACTTTCAACCATATTTGAATTATTTTTCTTCAAGCCTCATAAATGAAACCATGTAAACTTGTCTCAAAACACCTCTGCTAATAAATTAGAGTTCCCCCACTTAAAAGCTGAATTACTTCTAGCCTTCTATGGAGAGGTTTGGGCTCTGAATTTCAGCCATTATAAACTGGTTAAAATACCATAATTCTATGAAATAGTTATCTCCCTCCTATCTTCAGCTCTTCAGCCAGTTCTTTGATCCAGACTGCAGCAGAATCAGCCCAGGAAAGAGAAATTTAAATGATTTTAACCTATTATCAGACAGGAGTTTTAATTTTTTAGCTTCTGGCATACTGTGCCGTACTGTTGCTGGTATTACCTGTATTCACTGATATTCATTACAAAAGGCAAGAGTTTGTCAAGCAACTGCTTGGAGTTGGAATTCTACACCTGATCCCCAGCATCTAAAGCAGTGGGTTAATTCTCAAAAGTGCTGAGCATACTGCTTCTGATTGAATTTTCAGAACAAAGAATCAAAGCCACTGAAATTCTTAATTTTTTCCTTAAGAAAGTGTGGCTTTCAAAGTTTATTTGACATGATTTCTTTTCTTTTTCATGACACAGCTAGAAAATTTAACAGGTGAAGCAGGAAAGCCTGACTAAATAAATTAAATGCTTTTATATCAATACTGGAATTCATTGCCACATTCTCTGTACATGGACACAAAAAGAGCTTTAGTCTTCCTTTTTTGTCTTAATACCAATGCACTGCCAAGAGATTATCAAGAATACAAATTTTGACACTCCAGATCAAAGACAACAATATTCAGCCTACTGAATTTCAAACACAACCACAGGATCAAAGTTTTCAAAGTTTTGCCACCCTGATACATTAAAAAAAAAAAAAAAAAAAAAAATCAGAAAGGAGAATAATCAAAATTATCCTGCAAACTCATATCCAATACAGCCAGATCACTGATCTGGTCAGTTAATCTACATTGGGTACTGGCCAGTTTCTGACATTTCATAGAAGAGCACAAAGTCTCCATCATTCCCTTGGACAAGTGAGAAATTTGTAACCACGTGGAGGCAAGGAACTTCATGGACTCCCACAGGCAGTGGGACCTCCTGTGTCAAAGTCTGCTGCATAATTAGATATAATAATCACTAATTGCCTTCACTGGAGTCCAGATACCATATTGTCTTATCAGAAGTCCGACAAATTAACATTTTTATAAGCATTTAATGAATTTCTGTGCACGGTTATGTGTCAATATAACAAAACCACCTGTGATCCTAGCAAATATGTTTACCCTTGATACAATTGCATACTATAAAGTTTATGAAGAACAGAATGAAGGTAAATCATGTTCAAGGTCTTCTTCCTTGTCCTGGCACAGATTAGAAGCTGCCCCCAGTCAATAAGTTAATTTTACCTAATGGTAGCTGGAAGAGTGTCAGGCCTGTCAAGGAGATAGAGGTGGTCACATCTCTCCTCTGCCAGCTGCACAGCTCTTCCAAATCACTTGTCATGCACAAAGAAAAGATGCAAGAGTCTGTCTTAATCCACTGCAGTGTCAGCCCACAAAGCCTCCAGGACAGTGACTCACTGCAATGACTGAAGTTGAATTATTACACTGTTTGATTTGAATCACTCTGGATCTAGAAGAAAACCCTCCTTTTCCATCCTGGTCCTAAACCAACGTTTTATACCATGCAAATCTGTAACAAATCTCCCTCCAAGACTCAGACTTGAGGAATGGGATGAAAAATTTAGTGTCTATATCTCATCTTGCAGGAAGGCAGGAGAAAACAGAGTTGCAAAGACCACAAAATAAGGGTGCAACTTATCATGATGATTCCATTCCAAATTGCTGGTTAAAAAGATTCTTTCTCTTTCTTTTTCTTAAACAAAGTTATCATAACCCATAGTTCTTTAAAAACTGTGTTTCATGCAATCTTATGCATCTGTAGAGTATCTAAAGGCAACAAGAGTATAGAGACCTTAAGCCTGTTGTTCCTTCTCTCATCCTAGTCTATTGCTTTACTTCCTACACCATGAAACTGGAAACTTTCTGTAAATTAAAAAACATAACCCTTTGGCAAATCAACCACCCAAAAATTCATTTCAATATAGCATGGCTACATCCATGAACCTTGGTGCTTAATCAGTTTAAGCTCTGTCAGTTCTCAAACATTAAATCACAAAAACTAAGGAGGTTTGGGTACAAGGAGAACCTAAACACAGAATGTAAGCAGAAATATTACAGAAAGAGGACTGGTTAATTACAGGGCATTTTCTTCCCTTCTAATCCTCAGTGAGCCAGAATGGGCCTAAATAGCCAGGTTCTGAACACTTGCCAGCAGTGTAACAGAGTCATGACATTTACTCCAGGCAGAGGGAAAAGGTTTGTAAGACTGCAAAATCCCACTTTATGGGATTATTTTTTGGTTTAGTTTGTTTTAAATTTACTTTGTTGTCTTCTGATTTTTTTTGGTCTTATATTCATTAGATACATAGAGTGAAAACGATAGCTATCATAGTTCAGAGCTACTTTTATAAAGCACAAAAAAAAAAATCCAGTGATGTGTTTATATTCTCAAATTCTTTGTTTAGAGGCGGTGATACTTTGCTGCACTTCTTGACATGCAAAAGCAACAAGACACCTCTCCTTCCAGTTTTACCATATCAGAAAAAGTACCTTAAAAAAGAGATTAACTTCAGTTTTACACTGACAGATACAGTGCTATGAGAGAGTAATCCTAAAGCCTCTCCTGTTTTGGTAAATTTACACAGCTTAAGAAACTGGAAATGTTCTGTAACCTCATACATTCTTAAAAATAGGCTTGTAAAGCAGTAATTGCTGTGATATCTGCCACTTGCTTTGATACATGTCTCTGGCTTCAAGATAGCTCTTGATACACAGATAAGCTCCCTCAGATAACAGCTTGTATTGGCAGATAAATTCTCTGCTCACATTTGGGAAAAGGAACCCAGCACTTGGAGAAAACTGCTCAAGTCACACAGCACTGCTTCTGCCAAGCTGAGAGATTCGGTGCAGGGATGAGATTTTGTTCTCAGCAATGCTTTTTGCACAATGGGGCTGGGTCTAGCTCTGAGCTTTGGGGCAGCTTTGGTTCTGCAAATAACTGCCATGCACTCTGATGGTAGGGATGGCTCTGATGCCTTAAGTTTTAGCTTTCATATTTTCCAGATTCTGTAGTGCTTTTATAAAACTGAATTTCATAGAAAATGTTAGCAAATTCTCCTCACAGTTTAGTCAGACAAAACAATCCTTGTCCAGCCTGAACCACCATTGCAGCTTCAGGCCCAAAAAAGTGCAAACAGCAAATTGAGGAGAGCACTCTGGGAGGATGGGACTTCATAAAGCTGTAATTGGACAATTAACCCCAGTATGGAAATGGACCAAAACTTGTCAAAGTGTGAACACTCGTGACTCAGGGTCCATCTTGGGTCTCTCTTGGGTCCTCGGGCAGAGCCAGGGCTGGGCTCTTGTACTGCTGTAATTCCCCAATCATCTGTTTAGCTCAGAAATACATTTTGCACCTTTAAAACTGGATCTGAGAGTGAAGGGGGGAGAAGGAGAAGCAGTGGAACGTCTGAGTGCCCAAGGTGTATCCTTTGAAGGCCCCTTTAATCAATCCCTACTTTATTGCTTTAACACTGTCTATCCACAGCTGCAGGCAGCTCTCCAGGCACCGGCACACACAGATCTACCTGTGCACACTCCACACTGCTGAGGAAAATGCTCTCTGCTGCTCCAGCATTATTTCATTCAGGAGAGCAAAGCTGAGATGACAAGCCTTGCTTCAACCTGTATCCAAGATATTCTCAGCAGGATACACAAAATGCTTCTGGAATGAGCTCCAGCCCACTGAATTCAAAGCTGCTCCTCCAGTTGTGCAAGCCTGCTGCTGCTGTAGTGGGCAGGGATGGCCACAGACCCTGCTCCACCCTCCCCAGGGCCCTCCTGGCACATCCAAAACAGCAGCCAGGGGAATGATCAACAGCCAACACTGATCCATGGGAAGAACTCGCACTGTGCCAACCACAAATGGTCATGTCAGTAATGAAGGGACATAGAACCTCTCAGAGCGTCAACATAATGTAAAAACTATGAACTGATTCACAACTGTTAGCAATTCCAAAATCCATGTTTACACATTCTCTTGCTCCTGTTATTTGACATAGTTCAATGCTGCTTAAAAAAATTAGATAAATATTAATAAATGAAGCTTCCTTTTCTTTTCCAAAAAAGTTCTTTCAAGAAACAAGTGCATAATTTTACTGCTAATGACTAGATATCTGATAATGACATAATTTAATTTGGAGAGAAATATAGAAATATTTACTTCTCCAGTTTTAAATTATTCTTTTAAAAAGTGTCTATCAATGATAACACATAGAGCCTCCTCATGGCCCATAGTGCTATCCACATAATTTAGGTCACATATATTTTTATTGCATTTATTTGTGCTGGTTGAATTAGGCCTATCAGCCTGAGTCACTTACCAGAAAGTTTCAACTCAAGGATTTTTATACCCATTTTATAACTCCTTTGTCCTATGTACTATAAGAGTCTTTTCAAAAGTGTATAATTAGTGTTCCTAATAGAACTGAACTGCTTTTCATAGAATCACTATATTAACTATTACTGAAAGGCTTTGTCATGATACATACACTTATAATTTACAAGTGCAGAATATTATAACCCCTCACAGCTGATATTCTATGGGTTCTGTGACCTTCTCATGACTTTGCTAAAACTGTTCTCTTTAAGAAGTGTCAGACAGGAATTGATACCTGTCCTAACTCCAAGTACCTAACTCTGGAGTGAAAGCAAACAGAGAGAAATAGCAAACATGTCACTCATTTCCTTATTAGCTGTGACTGGATGATTGTTTTCACCTGACAGTTCTATTCTTAGACAAGCTGTGAAAATAGGAATGATATAACAAGAAAAGTTCTGGTCAGACTTCTAGGCCATTATAAAAAAAAAAAAAAAAAAAAAAAAAAAAAAAAAAAAAAAAAAAGCATCTCCATCAACATTTTCAGAGACTGAATTTAGGTAAAGTGCAAGAAGTGAGTGTGGTGACCTGCAGAACCATACTAGGACCCTCTTAACCCTGTGGGATATGTTCCTGTATTGCTGTCCTGTTTTGAATGTGAGGTTTCCCAGAAGGTCAGTGATCCAGAAAGTGGCCAGTGCTAATCATCCTCCACATCTGCTGATACAGAGGGCACAATGGGCTATTGGAAGCCAAGTAGATCCAATCACAGATTAGGTAACTTCGAATTTTCTTGCCCATCTTAAGAAATTCACAACTGCAATTCCAAGTTGCACTAGAGTATTTTAACATCCTCAGGAAAGGAGTAGCAACTGATAGCAGTCCATAAAAGAAACCTTATCAACAAAAGATGAATTTAACAGCAAAATTTTACAGAAGCATGTGTACAGAGAAAAATATCTCCATTTGCAAATGCATCAGTGTCTGGATTCTAATGGCATCCTGGTGATATATTAGCCAGCTAAAAAAATGTTTCAAGTTATTTTTACCGACTTTCAGGATAGTTTTGCTGAACTGTCTTCCTAGAAAATCTGAGAATTGCTAAAAACTAATGCAAAACCAGCAGGATATTTTCCAAGATAAAGAGTCAGCACACAAACAACACTAGAGACTGACCTAGATGCCACAGAGCTCATCCCAGGCCAGTTCCTGGGCCCAGAGAAATTCCCTTTCATTGCTAACACAGAGAGTGACTGCTGTCCCCTCAAAGTTCTGCTGTACCCAGCTTTGAGTGGTTCCAGTACCATCTCAGCACAGCTGGCAAGCTGGCTAGGCCACCTTGCAGAAATGCAGCAGGACTGGAAGGGGAGCAGGTGCCTTGTAGAATAGGGTAGGACACCCCTGGGGGAGCAGAGCTGGCACTTGCTGATGCACAACCTGCTCTCCTAAGCTGGCTTCTAAGGAAGTTCCCCAGTCAAGAACTTTATTGGAAAGACTGAGAGGATTCTGTTCCAGCAAGGTTTCTGAGGCCTTAGAGGGATCCATTTTTTCAGATATCTGGGACACTTATATCTGGATTCAAAGTGGCTGGGGAATTGATGAAAATAGGGACAGTATCTAGACCATGCCGCTAGGTCTGTTTTCCTCGGAGAGAGGCTGAAATGTCTTGGGTCCTGCCATCTCCTTTAGAGTCCTTGTATGTGATTCTCCACTAAAAGCTCCTTGAAATAAAGCTACTGAAGGACATCATGAGTATAACAAAGTGTCACAAGTCTGATGCTGAATTGTCAGCTTCTTTGTGAACCTTCATTGCCAAGACTAAAGCAGGGTTCACAGTGCCACTTCACAGATTCCCAATTTCTCTTACTTAACTGCAGTGTGAAAACAAAATTAGATTTAAAGATACATGTTTTGAATATAAGGCTATATCACAAATGTGCAAACCAACAGTGAAATTATCTGCCTCCCTTCTCCTTAATTTCTAGCTGATATTGCCACCTCAGCTTAATATCACTCTTTTTAAGATTTTGTAACTTTCTGAGCTGAAGAATTTTTGCTTAATATTCTTTCACAATTACTAAACTCCCGAAACAAATACTTCCTTTTTTAACAAGGAGACAACTTTTACAATGCATGACAGCATCCTGAAATATTCAGGAAAGCACAGAATTTAGTTTTGCTCCTGGAAATGCCAAGCCAATATACATTTGATCAGCATTATCACATGGATACTATGCTAATGTGATTGGCAGGAATCTCTGGTGTGTTTGGTTTACAAGCTGTGGCTTTTGATGACCAGCCTAATTAAAAACCTACTGAGAGGGAATTAAAGGCATGTTCTTAGGAAGAATTCTCCCATGTGAAAGGATTCAGAAGTAGAAAATTCCCTGTAAAGTTTTACCAGTCACAATCCGATTTCATTTCCCAAATTCATTCAGATCTAAGTCCACAATACATATGAAGCCAAGCTTTATTACCAACAAAATCAGCAATTTGAGATAAAGTGCATTTTCAGATGTCTGTCTGAGTTTGGTGGTTCCTACATTACTGTCTCAGGGAGAGCATCTCAGCTGACAATCTTCAACCTTTCTCCTTCCTCAGATTTAATTACAATAACAAGCCACAAAACTTCAGCTTCACCTACAATTACATTCCCTTAAACCAAACTAAAAGGCCAGGCTGGGCAGGCTTTTGAGCGACTGGGTCTGGTGGAAAGTGTCCCTGTCCATCACAGGGGCATTGGAACTAGAAGATCTTTAAGGTTGCTTCCAACCCAAACAATTTTTCCTCTATGAAAACCAAGGACCGCTGACCTTAAAAGACAGATATTCAAAATACGCTGGTTCCTTACCTTACCTTTCCTTTCCTTCCCTTCCCCTCCATGCCAGCTGAAGGTTGGTCACCAAGACATAAAGTAAAAAGCAGTGAATTTTTCTGTATTTTGAACCCCAAAGTCCTGGTTTCCAGGCTCCCCCACCCCTCCAAAAAAGACTTCATCTAACTCAAGCTCTCCAGGAGAGACCCAAGTCAAAAGCCAAAGGGAGATCAATGACAAGACAGGCTTGTACCTCTCCTTGATCCTTCTCCCAGTCTCCAATTATTTTAAGCTCAGGGGATTTCCTCAGCTGGATGGAGTTTATCTAATTATTAATCCTTGATGAACCTGTCTTCCAAATTCTCGTTCCACTCTCCTCTGGAGTTAATGTAAACTTTCTGCATTTTTATACAACAGTAACACTTCAGACTAAACCTCTTGCTTGTTCCTGAAGTAATGTCAGAGGGGAAGAGCATGAAGAGTGAGTCATTCCTGTCTCCTGACTCAACTTTTGTCCGGGAATGCTATTTTCCTGTGAGGCTACAGGGAATAGGAGGGAACTACTGCTCCTTGCATAAGTCAGTCACTCAGCTCCCGAGTGCAAAACTTCATTTGAATAAGCGACCAAAACAAAAGATTTTACTGAAAGTCATAAAAGGCTGCTTAAAGATGGAAGCTGACCAGCACCCAAAGCTTACAGACTTCTCGGATTCACTGAAAGCAGACTGAAAAATGAACTTTTGCTCACTGAAACAAAACATCACCAAGTAGTAAGAAAAAACCTACTAAGAACTCAGCCTTTTTATCAGCAGTTCAGTGTAAGATTATTTAACAAACTACTTTTGCTGTCACAGGATTATGAGTATTTCAACAACATAAAAAATTATTTAGGTTAAGAAAGACTCAACAACCATCATATCTGTAAAATACCACAGACTCTATAATCTGAAAGGAAGCTAGGAGTATTTTTTTTACGGAAAACAATGAGGCAACAAGCAGGTTTTAATTTCTAAGTAAATAACCTCCATGTGAGAATACAGTGTTTTGCTTTCCTCCTGCCTCTCTTCTCCCTGTTCTAGCACTCAGTGATGGAAGCAAAGACAAGTATAAATCACTATATACCATCAAGGCAGAACTGTCCCTGAGAGTCTGGCATCATGCCCAGGATTTTACTCACTCCATGACAAGTGGTGTTCTCTTCAGTTCAGATTTGTCCAGCCTCATCAATAAATACCTCAAGCATGGTCATCTGATGGACATGATGAGATTAGATTCCAAAACATTTAGGGCTGTATACAGTATCTCACTATTTTAAAGAAAATGGCAAATATCCTGAAGCAGGAACAATTTCTTTTCCTTACATTAAATGCCTGAACAAGTAGTTGTTCAATCCTTGACAACCAGGCATAAAATCAGGGCTTTTTAAAAATTTACTCAGTTCTTTTTCTGTGCATTATTCTATGAGCCATTTTCTGCTCAATGTTTGCTTTATAAATCATCACTCCTTTACTCACTTATGTATGACGTGGGAGAATATGTTCTTATCTGTGTATTAGCAAGCAAGCTCTGGATTTGCTTACAAGCTTTCAGACCTTGCTTTTCTGAATCAGACCAGGGAATCTAAAATAGCAAGGTTTAGTATGGCAAGTAAATAAAACAGACTCAAAGCTCACAATCAGTCTCTTGCTCTGCAGTCCAATTACAGCATGTTTGCTGATAGCAGAAGAGAATGGCTACATAATCACTGGTGTGCTGGACAGGGCTCCAGCAGGAACAACGGAGGGAAGATGGAGAGACCTGACAGGAGGAGCCAAGCAGCAGAGGCAACACAACATTTTGTTTGCAAGCTGCTCAAGTAACACTCACTGACCCACTGAAATCAACCTGCACATTCCCAATTTTGCTGAAGCAGGGCAGGTTTAAGTGCATTTATCAGAGGACTGGGAGCTATTGGACAATCAGCCTCAGCATAGCCAAAACCAAAGGTGTGAGCTTGGGATCAAGGAATGCAGGTCAAGCTTATCAAACTGTAAATACACATTGGAGAGCAAGAGTTTCTCAGAGTGGCTTCCAGAACATGTCCAAGGTCAACTGAACACAAGCAGCAGGGCACAACTTTTGGAAAACATGGCTATTAAGATTCCAGGAGTTATTAATTTCTTTGTTGCGCTAGTGACTGCAAAATCAAAAGCTTTATCCACCTCCAATGGCCATCCTTCAAACGTGATGCTGATGAGTGTTTTCAGGAGAAAAAACAAAACTAATTATCATCAGGAAATAGTGAGAACATAAAAAAAGTTACAGCCCTTTTAATACAATCAAGAATAACCTGTCAGAATTTACACAAAGTTAAGAAATATGCTTTTATTCTCAGTGTAAATTTCTGGAGCAGTAGAGGAATGTATGGAGGAAAAAGACCTCTATATTTTTTTAAACCCTTTAACAGTTTTCAATTAAAAGTGAGGTTGTCCTTAGAGTACATTATAAACATTTTCCCTTTCCTCGATAAGAGTTATATGAGTTATAGCATAAATAGATAGGAGTTATAGCATGAATTTATATGAACAGCAGAAAGCAACACTAGAGGCCTGATGCCATCACCTCCCACTTTAAAATATAGTCTGATCTATGGAATTTGCCTAAAACTTGGAGTCTGTGCTCACCTCTGGGTCCTGCTATGTCCCACAGGGTCAGACATACTTTAGAGAGGTCATAGGCCACTTTATTTTAAGCAGTTCAATGAAAAAGGAATAATTTTCAGCTCCCTATGGATTTTCATGCTTTCAAAAGGTCAAAGGCTCTGCAGAGCCCAGTTTGCCTTCTGGGCTGGAACAGCAAAGGCTCATCAGTCCCTGGAGGCAGGGGCAGCCCGAGCAGCGTGGCTGTCACTGAGCTACGCCGGGCACACAGGCAGCTGCATCGATTGCAGGCAGGCTTGAACTCTCTCCTGATCAAAGCTGGAACTGTGCCCCGGGGAGGGCAGTGCAAAGCCTCACCTGCTCTGTTCCACAGGCAGAACAGCCTTCTCGCCTGCAGGCAGTCCTGCTGCCCACCCAGCAGGACAGGAGGAGGGAGAGGCTCCCCTCCTGCACCTGCTGCCAGGCAAAGAACAGCTCCAGCTCCTGAACTTCTCTGTCAGCACCACGGGGTGCTTCTGGAAAAGACTGGGAATGACAGGGAAAAGACCTGACAATCACACAGCCTATCAGGGAGAGCTGGGGTGTGACTTGCCATGAGCATACCCAGAAACATCCATAATCCTCACCCACAGGAAGAGCTCGGGAGTGGAGCCCAGCAAAGGTAGAACCGTGCTCTTCCTAAGTTCTGCTTCAATGTATTGGCTCAATAGAGGCATTTTAAAAAAATAATAAAGCCCAAGACATACTGAAGAACCAGTGGTACAAAAATCCTACTTGGGAAATTACTATTCATCTAAGAATTGCTTGCATCCAGTGAAACTTTTCTTTTTCTGTATATCATTAAAGAGCAGCAGTGGACACACAAACTGGCAGATGTGTCTGGTTCAGGTCTGGGTGATGGAAGGAGGGAATGAACCACAGAAAACTCTGTTTCAAACACACTCCTTAAATTCACATCAGAGCCCAACAGTGCTAGCTGTGTACCATGGAAAATGACTTGAGTAACCAAGATGAACTGAGGGAAACCCATGAGCAGCAGCCTGAACACAAGCTGTGATCCATCTCAGTCTCCTTTTTCAATACATATTGAAATGTGAAAGCAAAGGTAAACATTTCCAAAGGGAACTCTCTGCCAGGACTGAATTTATTTCAAGAGCTATTTACCAGAAGTATTTCCAGGGTTGTAGCAGCAGTTACTTCTCTCAAACACCACACTGCATTTTCCCCAGATTAGCTCCTGCTCTCTGTACTGCTCTGTCCCTCATATTGCCATATCCTCTGGACAAGGACTGCTAAGTGCAAGGTCAAAATTTAGCAGAATTAGACCTTCTGAAAGTTATAAATGCATTTCTGCATTTATTTGTTCCTCCTCTTTTTCTTTCGCTCCTGAAGATTTCAATACAGAAAAAACATCAATTATACTCAAACATTATCATTCATAGCCTCTGAAAGGCTGAAACATTCAACTTTGCTTCAGCTGTTTCTTCCTTTTTCTCCTATGAGCTTTCAAATACTTGCATGCAACAGCCTGGTGTGTCAAAAGGAAAACAAAGCAGCAGTAGTGCTGGTTTTATCCTAGGGACAATGAAATTGGAGATCAAGTTGATCTGTACATTAATATTCATATGCAATATTAAAAAAACTCAGCTGAAACCTAATTTGAGTAAGTAAAGGCCAATGCTGGAATATGAAGTGCTATAAACAAGAATTTATTTATGTCAGGAGGGAAGCATCACACCCCTGAGATGGATAAAAATTATGTAATTGTCAAAAGAGAAGTAGGATACTATGAAAACATCAAATAAGAAGATCTATTAAAAAGCCAGAGGCTTGATGCAGAGCTAAGACATGGTTCAGGTTGAATAAGGGAAGAATATATCATGGTTAATGACTTATAACAATTAGCATACAAGTTGTTGGGCTGAAAGGAGATTTATCAGATTTTTGCTGGTCCGTATCAATGCAACATAAGTTGTAAACCACAGCTGCACATCCAGCCCAGACAGCTCCATGTGGATGCTCAGCTTTTACCTACTGCTGTCCCTACTTGGACACACAGCACTGGATTTTACAGAAAACCCCAGGTGAAACTCCAGCACCACCATATAGCTGCACATGATTATTCAGTATTTGCACAAGAAAATGCCCAGTTAGGTCCTTGGACTCAGGAGGCACCTGAGGCATTTAACAGAAGCAGGAAGCTGGAATTCCTCTATTTCCTTCCCTTTGTTGCAAGGACAGCAGTGATTTTAAAGAGCAGAAGCAGCAGATTTCCTTGTTCTACAGCCAAACTATCCTTAACAATTAAATGCCCCAATGCCTGCCACCACAGTGACTCCACTCCTGGGTGTGTTTGAGACCTTCCTTTGTCAGTGTTGTGATTTAGCCACCGCTATAGAAGCTGTGCATTCCCTTTGATGCTATTTCTATTCACAGTTTTCATCTCAGCCAACTGCTCCTGAAGGGCATTGATGTGCCTTTTGTACAGATTCAGGCATTATCTTGATGACCATAATGAGGAGAAGCTTTCTGTTTGTTTGTTTTTAAATACAAGTTTAGATTGTGAAACAATTATGCAACTAGATCTTTTAAAAAATCTTTTGTGACCACATGTTTCCCTGCATAATCTCATCTAAACAGGGATTCTTGTTTAAAAGTGACTCAGACAATAAGGCCACACAAGGATAACAGCACTGTAAATTGTTTTCAATGGATAAAAATAATAATAATAAAATTACATGCAAGTTCCGCTTTTGTGTGAGGTTTTATATTTGAGGGCATGTAATAGAACTGAAACACTTTAAAACATCCACATAAAAGGCATTCACCATGCTTCAGATCAAAGAGTCATAGTAAAAGATTAAGCACATTTATTGCTAAGTAGAAGAACATTTCAACACACCAGATGAAGATAACCATATGCAAAAGACATTTGCTTCAGTTCCTAATATAAGCTACCTAAATATAAATTTTACAAGCAAGAGACAATGGCAAACCAGCAGAAGATGATGAATTCCAAAACCCCATGCCTTCCCAACAGTGCAAGTTTATCAGGACAGCCTGGAAAACAGCTGCACATTTGCCAACACAGCTGGCCAGGGAAGCACCCACATCCCATTCCCACTCTGGAAAGCTTCTGCTCTGGGAGCTGGGCTCTCACACTGCTCCATTGCTGAATGGAGCACACAGGGCTAAAGGTGCTGACACCCCTGTTAGAGAGGCTGGAAAGGAGCTGTGCCAGCAGCAGCAGCCCCAGGAAGGTGGCAGCTTCCAGAGGTGCTCCTCTGGCTGCTCAGGGTTCAAGCTCTGTATGGGTAAGCTCACTGCAAGCACCACGACATCAATTTACACCTCGTGTCTATCCAGCTTCACAGCTATACACCATTCACGTGTCTGCACTGAGCAAAATATGCATTCCTTGGTGTCCCAGAGATCATCACAAGCCCTTAAGGTTGTAGCAAAAGGTCAGGAAAACACTGCTGTCCAAAGATGGTCCAGCTCCCTTGTCTAGGCTTAAGTGAAACAGAACTTGCTGAGGTGTCTTCAGGAGATAACCTGCAGAGCCAACCTTCCAGCATCTGCCAGCAATGCAACACACTGCGAAGACACTAATGAATATTTCCTGCTGCTTGCTGGAAGTCTTTCCCTAACCAGTGGTCTCTCAACATCATGTTCTTGGTCAAGAAGCATCTTTACTAAGTACAGGCTCTTCAGGGGAATTGTACAAGCAGGAAAAGAAATTTCATTCCATGAGGTTACAGATAACATCAATTATGTATTGTCCAGCATTTCTTGAAGGTGAAATCCAAGAATGGTCTCATGTTGCTTTGAGGCTGTCTGTCATTCAGCCAGGAGGACTGAGAAGCTGCTATGACATACAGACCCTCATGTTTTAGGAGTCAGAAAGCATAGGAGAAAATAGGAATTGTCCTCAAGAGGAATACCCAGTCAAAACTCTGACAAACACAAAAACCACTCTTCCCTTTAGGCAATTCTGTCCCTTGGCAAGCAGCACGTCCATTATTTTACTTCGAAGGGAGCTGTGAAATGTTCTTGGGGTTTTTTTCTAGTTTGAACAAGTACATTGAGCGTTGCCTTTAGAGTCAATGATTTTGTACACGTCAGCAAAGCCTGATGTTCCAGCAATTGTTTGTCAATGGCACGCACTGAATTAGTGGTTTTTGGAGACAGTCAAACTCCAGTGAGGTCAATGGGAAGCTTGACTGACTTAAAACCCAAGAATACGCATAATACAAACTATACAAAAAGGAATCTAAAGGTGATATGTAATATGCTCAGTTGAATTTCTAGATTTTCTAGATGCTTATTTCCTTCCTAATGTCATTAAAAGAGTCTGAAGAGCTCATTAACAGAAGTCAAACATCCCAAAGACTTATAGAAAGATAAGGATACTTGTATCAAAAAGGACAATAGAAAAATGACACGCCATTTTGAAAATTTCCACTGTTTTTAAAAGACTGTTAGTTTTGTGGTGGCAGAAATTAGACTACAGTGAAAACATCACAACTTAAATACTCTTCTTTGACCTCTTCCACATTTTTTCAATCTTTACTAAACAGGTAAAAAAGTGCTAAAAAACCCAAACAAAACACACACACACACAAATCCTACACTGAACCTGAGGTTTGATAAACAAGAATAATTACCACCTGAAAAAAACCCCAACACACTTGTTAAAGATTTAGAAAGCCTACACATAAAGAAAGGGAAAACAGTAATCAGAGCTGTCTACAAAAATGGGATAAATGGTTTAATGTTTGGACTAACTCGATAAACTTGCCATCAATCAGAACCAAAACATACAGCTAAAATTTAAAATCACTTACACAGAAACATACAACCTACAGATTTCAGGTTACTCTTTCCATGGAGTTGGATTAGGTAGTGTAGCATTCACAATTTACAGTCCTACTGCAAGTGCCCATGAGTATCCCTGTCTACTGCTGGTGTTCAGACACCACTGGGAAGAACTCTGATTTCAAAAACAAAAGGCTCAGACTAGGAGAGCAATGTGTAGAGAATGCAGCTAAAAAAATAAGGAGATAGAAAGTGCTCTGGGATTAATTACTTGGTTACAGAGTCCAGGTGTAGGAAAGGAAAGGGGATTCAAGAGTAAAGTTAACAAGAGAAGTGGTCAGGAAGCTGAGTAAGCAGAGCACTGAGGTCGAATGAGAAAACAGGTGGGAAACATTAAACTGCTGTGGAAGGGAGGCTGCAGTTAGGAGGAAAACGGGGAAGTCTGTTAGAATGTGTACTGGAACAAGGCAAGGATTATGAATTTAAAAGAAAAAAAAAATAAAAAATGGGGGGACACAGCTATGAGAGATCTCAGATCCCATAAAGAGATGGCAAACAAAAACAAGCACAGATTGGATGAGGACTCTGGGGCCACTGGTACAAAGAGAAGCTGGGTTTGTTTGGAACTCTGAACCCAACAGTTTTACTCCTGCTAGTAATGCATATGTCAGTCTCTCCTTTACCAGTTTCATCTTCACAAAGCCTAGGAAATGACATGACTGTTAAAAAAAACAAAAACAAAACAAAACAAAAAATAAAACCTACTTCTAAAATTTCTTTTTTAGTCAGTGACTACTGTCTTGGGACTGATTGCTAGGGATTTTCTTCTTTCCTTACAGTCTTTTCTACAGCATTTCTTGTAATGATGTGATGGAAAAATTAAGATGGCAATTTATCCAAGGCCAGACAGCTTGCCAATACCAGGAGCAGCCCACAAGCTGAATGCCTGCCTCTCAAACCCAATGCTTATTCTTCCACCCCGTGCTTCTCTGCAGCTCAGGATGCTGAGTATCACCCTGTCAGAAGCAGGGTTTCTGGGAACTTTGGGAAACATTGAGCCTAAATTCCATTACATTCAGCTTCCTCAGAATCACAGTGATTCACAGTCTTTCTGGAAGAAATCCTCAAGGATTTTTTTGGCACAATTTCCTTTCTTCTCATCCTGACTCCAGTCCCTTTCCAGCCTCCTCAGCATCGTTCTCCCAGCTTCTGTCACTCAGTCCTCGTTCCTCAAACACTCCAGCTGTGTGAGCTCCCCCAGCTGCAGCAGTGCTGGCCTCAGGCCCAAGGTAAAAAACCTCTCAGAGCTGATTAGCCCGGGGTGCACGCTGCCCCTCACCCCTGATGCTGGCATCTCTCAATCCTGCACTCACTCTCTAGCTGGGAGCTGGCACACGGAGGGGGAGAGGGTGATAAAACAGAACCAAAAGCTTTAGTGCAGTGTTCTTCCTCACCCTCACCCAGAAAAGCCATGCTCTCTTTTCCAGACCCCCTCACCCCCACTTTGCTGTCTAACACTTTCTGGTTTCACACGAGAAAAATTGAGCCTGTTCCATGTGGTGACTCTAGAATTCTCTGATACAAAAATTGCTGAAGTTGTTAAGACAATATATAGAAATGCAATAGATAGTCACATCCACGCCTATTGTGTCAGTCTCCTAAATATGCCAGAAAAAAAAATTATAACAACTTTCTCATTTTTAATACAGAAATCCCCTGCTCTGCAGGGTACTTCAATAGTGACCATATAATAATGCAGCCATACTTCCTGAAAGCCCCCTTTCCATGGGCAGACACAAACATTGGCTGGCACAAGAACTGACAAGCAAGCAGAAATCCCATCTTTCTTTTCACCTGTTTGAGGTTTAACAAATTAGTCTGAAGGTGATAGCCTGTTATAAGCTCACATATGCACACAAGAGATCTTTCTTTACATTTAAATAGTGTACAACAGGATTTCCTTCCTGTAAGGACAAGGAAGGGAAAGCAGACTTATCAAAGCAACTGAAGGAAGATTTCCCTGCTCTTTATCCAAAGCATAAACAACCAGCAGAGTTGCCTTCCCTGGAACGTGTTGTAAACCTTGGTCTTAACCTCATTATGTTATCACCATGCTGTGACACTGACCAGGCTTGTGCCATTTGCAGGTGCCAGTAAAGTGACAGAAGCATTTTCCTCTCAGCTTCCTATCTTAGGCAGACTGCAGTTTTATTCCTAAATGTATGTTATCTCTGCCCTAATGCATAATTGCAGGGATAACAAGCAGAAAGCCTCAGTATCAGTCACAGCCTCTGATGCAGGCTGACTTTTGAATTCCCCTCAAACCAGCTCCAATTTTTCTGATTGCATTAACACGACTGTTCTTTGTACAGAGTTACACATGAGCTTACTTTATTTGTAAATTTAAATTAAGTCTCAGCAAGTTTATTAATGCAAAAAAAAAAAAAAAAAAAAAAAAAGAAAAAAGAAAGAGAATTGCACTTAATGCAACTGCCCACCATTTGTGTAAGTTCAATAGTTTTCCAGTACTTTACAGTAACAATAGTTTTCCAGTTAATTTTGTAGTAACGCTGCAAAAGTAACACATAAAAACTGCTGAAGCCAATTTCAAGCATTTTTTATGAGTACATTATACTATTCTAGCATATTTCTTAAAGGCAGAAGCAAAGATATGGCAGTGAGCAGAAAAATAAGAAATTTGGGGTTTAGGATAATATTCATTTCAAAACTGAAAGGGTTTCACAGTGCAAGTTACCATTCCTAGACTTGATAAAAAAGGGATGAAGATTTATAGGAATTATTATAGGAAGACAGATTGTAGAGAAACAGGCAGAATATCTATGTGATGTTAAAACTGAACTTGTAACACACAAGAGCCATTCAGGATTCCTGGCTATGGAAATGCAAAAGGGAAGGAATTATCTACTGGACTCTTCTGTATCTAGTTTCAATGCTCATCATGGAGGCATCATATCAAATAGGTCTTGCAGCTAAAGACAAATGGAGACATGGCAGAGGTTACTGGTTATGTTCAGGTCCATGGGGAAGGCACACAGCACTGCATGTGCCCAATGGCTGGCCACGTGTGAAATTCACACAGAGCAATTATTCAGCAAAGCATTGTTTAGGCATCATTTTTCTACTTTTACAGAGAGAAGGAAAGAAGGCACTCACATAATCCAGGATTCCTTACTCTTCCCTCACCACCCTCTATTCCATTAGCTTGTTGAAGGCAACTGACTGAGTTTTAACCTCAGCCACCAAGGAAAACGTTATTTGAAAAGTTAGGATGAAACTTTGGAGAAGGAATACTCAGAGCCTAAGGCAAATCTGGCAGCTCATTGGAAAGGTGTTATGGCACTGCCAGAGCTTGTAAAACACTCACTGCCCATTGTGTTTTCTGCAGACAGTTTCTTGTACCTCAAGTTAGAGATGTCTTAGGAAACCAGGGATGTGGGAATTTCTGTGGCAGCTAAACTGCAACATGAAAATGAATCGAGGGCTCTGGGCAGCTAGGAGAATTCTGTATGCATTCAATCACCTTCCTGTGATTACAGAACACACATCTGTGCATGACCCACGTGCACACCCTGTGTACAAAAACTCCTTGCCTGCGACATATTACAGCCTTTGCAGCCCTCGACTTCATGGCTACAAAATAAATCTGATTATGAAATAGATGCTCACAGGTAGAAAAAACTTCAAAGATGAAGTGAGTACATGAGCTTTTACAGGAGCATTATTAACCCCAGCTTCTTTCCAGTCTCTTCCATGCACAGTTTGGCTCTTTGACAGTAAGGTCCCACTCTTGTACAGTGCCTGCCTGATGGAAGAACTTTTCTTTAACTCTCATCTATTCTTTCATTTCATTCCAAAACACAACTAACACATTTTTTCACCCTTATCTCACACATATGCCCTCTCTTCCCCTCCCTTTTGCTCAGGACTTTGCTCACAGAATGCAGCATATGCTGTATACTCAGTGTGTCCCTCAATAGCAGTGTATACATGCCAAGGGATAAGGATGTAAACTGAGAAAAAGGCAACAAAACCCAGCAACAGCAAACCCAGACTAACAGAGATCACAGCCTACTGAGCAGTCAGAGCTCCAGGGTTTGATCTATAATGTACAAGAGTCTTGACTTCAAGACTCCACACCAAGTATCCCATTTTCCAGTTTTAATTATTTTTTCCATTAAGACACAAGGAACAAAGTGGAGTCAAGCAGATTACTTATTTAACTTTCTTCTTCCCCTACTTCTGTGAAACAGCTGTTTAGGTAAATTAACAATTCCTCCTCATCCTCAAGGCTGTAACATTTCTGAACTTTCCTGAGATGATAACTCTTGCTTGGCTAGGTTTTTTTAAACTTTACCAACAAATAACACAAGTGTTTTTATAGACATTCTAAATGACACAAAAGATGTCTTGGAAAACAGATGCAGAATGGAAACTCAAATCACAAGGTGCACACATTTCTTGATAGCAGAACAGCTTCAATACATCTCCTTCAATTACAAACATAATTCCAGCCTGGTTTCAGCCAGCAGCCTCCCCACTGAACTGAGGCAAATACCCACAACCCAATTAAACTGCAAACAAATTGTGAGTCCTCCAACCTTCAAATCTGCTTCATTTTCCTCTTTGAACCCCGCAAGAACAGGAGGTGTTTTCCTCACCAGGAGACCAACTGAATCTGGTTTTTATTGAATAAAATACAGTGATTTTTGAGAGGTGCCCTACTGAAGTTTTTTAAATGTACTCACCACAACTCATCATTGTTAAACACTAAGTCACACTAGCAAAGAACAGCCAAAGAGACCCAAGACCAACTCGTGTGTGCTGTCTGTGGAGAGAGTAGGTAACAATCTCTTACCACCTCCTGCTTCTCTTTCTGTACCTCTTCGAGTTACAGGTTACAGCACAAATGCACCACACTAAAAGTTTTTTACTACTTTTTCTTTTTTTTTTTTTAAGCACTGGAATATTGTCTCAGCAATTCCTGAAGTTTGCAATGTGTTTTCTAAAGCTTCAAGAGGGATTTAATCAGACTGACTTCCAAGAGCAGCATGAATCTTTTTAATTACAGTGTCTGTCAGCCGTCCCAGTTGTTGCTACTTTAGAAGTATGGCTTTTGTTTTCCTTCACTGTTGCTCAAAAATTTCTTAAGTCTCAATAAATTTTATTCAGGAAATAGCATCCCTGCTCCTAAACTCTGGGAGTAAGTTTTCATCCTGATTCAACCCGACAAGTAGGAGATTTATTCACATATTTGAGAAGGAAAAAAAATGTTTTCTGCTAATTCAGTAAACTACGTTCCAGAGCTGGTTTGTATTTTTCCCTTACTGAATAAAATTCTTAGCCCTGGCTTCATGCTAAGCCAAAAGTAAACACTCTTCCTTTCTATATGGACAGCTCAATCCCAAACTCAAATCTCAAACCAACACTGGCATCAGTGGTGACAGAAGAAAAACTATATTCCCCAAACAAGAAAGAATGATTAAAAAACAAACAAACAAAAAATCCCCACACCAAACCAAACAAAAAACCCCAAGCCCACAAATACTGTTCAGCAAAGTCAATGTATGTGTCTGAAACGCAAGCATTAATTTGTCATCAATCACCTGAGAGGAGGACAGTACCAACTTCACAATGGCACACAGCAAGAAAAAACTACCTGATTAAAAATCCTGATTATAAATATCTCCCACAAACACCTGTAGGTTAAAATTTACCAAGCACTTTCGCAGCATCCTGACATTTCTCAACCTAAAGATCACATACAGCACCTGTGCAACTTTTTGGAATATTCTTCTCTAAAGCCAGCTCCACTGAAACAGGTAGTAAAATGAATTGACAAGACACAGCAGTCAAAACCAATTTTTATCTAATCTTTGGTGAATATATTTACATTCCCCACCTTCCCAAGTCTCCACAATTGCTTTTCAAAAGGACTTTGAAAAATTGCAAAAGCAAACACCATCAAGGACTTACCAGATTGGAATTGGTGGCATTGGAATCATCTTCTGGAAAGGGGATATAGATAGCTAAGGCCACACAATTGGCAAAAATAGTCAGTAAAATAATTATTTCAAATGGTCTGAGGAATGGAGTTAAGGAAATTGTTTCAAAATGAGCACACAAAAAATAAAAATTAAGAAAATATTTTTAAAAATTCTGTTTAAAGAAAGCATTCCAGGCCCCTTATATTCTGAAAAGAAACATATGCCTTTTTAAGTGCTTTTAGGAGCTCCCAGCCAAAACTCTTCCTAATATGTCAAAAGCAGTGCAGGCCAGTCGCGTGCCAGAGTAAATAGAGATTTCTTCAAAGTTTTCTCTTCTTTTACTTATTTAGATTGCATTTTCCCAATTTCCTCCAAATGTGGCTGCACTAGTTTTCATAAGAGAAACCTGTGCTATACTGACTGCCCTTGTTGGTTTTAGGATTATTTTTTCTTGGTTATTTTCATCTGCATTTATAGATTCCCAGATAATTTTAACAGACATTTGGGTTTTTTCTTTATAATTTTGTTGATGTTGCTGTATTTTTGACCCCCTTCCTCAGTTTCTCTCTCATATCTTGGAGTTAAATGTGAGGGCTCAAGCAATACATGCATACATGGTTAGAAAACATTTTGAAGAGGATAAATTTTGTTAAGGTAAAAGAAGTCTTTGTTCAAGATGTGCTTACACTGCACATTGCCATGTACACTTGTTTTGCTTTTAAATTATTTGAGGGAGTATTTCTTTTTCTCTTATTTGCATTTCATTTGACATCAAAGGGAACACAAAGGTCCCTGCACAGAGTATTAGGGACAGCAGGAAGCTGAGAGTCCTTTCTGACAGCTCAGAAGAATTTCAACCTCACATCAGCTTTGCTAGGGAAGAGAAAAACCAAATGTTGGCAATGTTCAACAAAGAAATCCTGCCCAAGCTCGATGCCCCCGTGTCTGCCCACCGAACCAAAGGGCATTTTTGTACTGCCCAGCCTCCTGGCACTGCACTTTATCCCCCTCAATGGTCTCCCTAACCTCAGCTGCTGTGCAGTGTCTCCAAACCCAGACTAGAGACCAGATTTATGGTCTGTCTACATTTACTAGAGGCAGGACTATCCTGGGGGCTACCTCTGGGATAGCTCACCAGTGCTCTGGAGGGGAATGAGGAGCAGGAGAGAACAGGGAGAATGCCAAGCATAAGCTCAGAGTGCATCTGAGCATGGCTTTATCTACCACGGGCCTGCCAGCTGCCAGCACAGCACGGAGGATTCTGGTCAGCAGCCTGCTGCTCTCAGCAGCCTGGAGCACAAAGAACAGGAGACCTCTTCATGTGAAGCTGAGCTGCAAGATATACACAAATTCCAGGCACCTGGCTGGCTGTTTATGCTCACATACATTCTATGTTTCACATATGGAAAAGTCAGAGGGTTCCAGACTCACCAGACTACTGTGCTTAAGCCTCTGAATAATAGGAGATAAATGGTACCACAGGGGAGAGAAGAGAGATCAGGACTGGAAAACTACATGAGAAATCAGTAAGATGTCTCAGGTATGTACTACCCCAGGCTGTTTGTAAAATGTTTACTGCTTAAAGACCTGGATTTCTATAGGCTTTCATTTTCTTAATCACTTTTTTCCAAAACAATTTTCTTTGTTTGCTTGTTTTGGCAGGGTTATTAGCCATTAATTTATCACTGTTCACACATATTTTCTTTTACTCGTATTCTCTTTTTGCACTGTAAGCATTAAATTCTATAAAATCTACAAATACACTGCACGAAGGCAGAAAATTAAATACACAGCAAATTTTTGCAAAATATGGTAATTACTTCATTTCGCTTTTTCTTGAATGTAATTGCTCATTCAGGCTCTTAACACTGTAACATTTGGGTAAGAATGACCACTGAAGTACTATTTAATATTTGTTTAACATGCTTAAACTTTAGTGGCACAAAAAATTTGGCTAAGCCCTTCTCAGTAGTTTTCAGCAAGTAGGAAATGCCAGAATATAGAATTAAATAAACTTTGTCACAATCCTTTGATATTGCCTGTTGTCTTTGAAGTGTTTCATGTTTACAAACTTTAGATGTCCAGTGAGAGGTTCTGATGGAAAAAAAAATTACTTCCATCAACTCTCCTAAACCCAATGAAAACCCCAATCTGCAAGCTTCAGCATCTTTGTATGGCTTTAATTGCACTGTTTGGTCATCTCCTGATCTCAGCAGTGCTGTACCCTGGTTTACAACACATCATTCCCATCATTAATTGCTGATCTTATTCATCTATCAAATGTCACTCTGAAGACATGTGGTTACTGGGGTGGTGCTAAGTAAACCAATATTCAGTTTTATCCTGTTAGTCATCACCCATCATCTTATGCTTAAAGTATCAGTCTTATGTCAGAAGCAATAAAAAGTAGCAAACTTAATCAGGGAATTAAAAATTAGCATCTGAAGAAGAAAGGAACAGGCAGGCAGGTAGTTTAAGGACATGGAAGGATTGACAGGAGCATTTTTAACAAGTTCTTCATCTGAAAAGTATGTCCATGTCAGCAATACCTAATATACTCATTTTCTGTTTTCACCCAACATCCCACCAGACACCCAATGGAATAATATTATCACATTGTCTTAAATGCCTTAATTCATTTTTATCATACTAACTACTGCCAAGTTCTGTAGTGCCTTTCCTTGACGTGCTTATCTCTCCCTAAAAACATTCTTTTTCTTTTGTATTTCCTGAAGAGCTATATTAGCTTGTGATTACTGGTCAGGGTTAATCCTGGTTTCTCTTTGAGGATGCAAAGGAGGCATACTTCATTTCAGTTTGTTTCACACCAAAGACTCAAATTCCAGCTTGCACTGATCAGACTTGGATGAATAAAAGGGCTTTGCTCTTTGCACACAATGCACAATGATCAGACCCTCCCTGACTTTCCAGGGAAGCAGCACTGACCCCTTCACTCTGCAGTTCTGTGTCAGTGGTTATCATCCATCATCTGTGACACCATCTGTCTCTTGTTCAGGCTGGTAGATCTGGCTCTGCACTGCATTTGGACATATTACTTTAACTGTTTTTCTTATTCCCTTCTCCTAGATAACCATTATTCCTTACCAGTACTTACTGAGCCTTATTATCTTTACCAGAATTCCAATGTAATTAACAGTTCTCAGCCCAGTCTCAGGGCCTTACTGCATACCTCTGGGGGGTTTTTACCTGATTCTTTTGCCCCATTCTTCTCTCCATACTGTAGAAAAATGTGATGTCACGTGTTTAACAGAAAAAGTGTACAATTCAAAGTACCAGAGCTTTGGACTGGTGACACCTCTTAAAAAATAATAAAAATTAAAAAATAAAGGAAAAGCCAGCAGCTGCTATCAATCCCATAGAGACAGTTCAGTTCTGACCTCAGATACCTCAAATATCTCCCCGACATTTCAGCCTGGCCCATACCATTTTCAAAGAGCAGAATTCAACCACTAAGCTTTATCATTCAGGCTTCTAGTGGTTTCTCACACCAGGTTAGAGTTGAGGCTTCTGTTCTAATCCTCTTTCCTGATGCACCCCCTCAGCATAAACCACCTCGGTTAAGACATCAAAAACTATTCCTGTACTTTAACTTCCCAGTGGTGTCTTTCACAGAATCACAGAATGAGGAGGTAGGAAGAGACCTCCAGGATCATGGAGTCCAACCCATGCCCTAACACCTCAACCAGACCATGGCACCCAGTGCCACATCCTGTCTGTTTTAAACACATCCAGGGATGGTGACTGCACCACCTCCCCAGGCAAAGCATTCCAGTACTTTATTACTCTTTCTGTGAAAAACTTCTCCCTGATACCCAGCCTGTATTTCCCTTGGTGCAGCTTGAGACTGTGCCCTCTGGTTGTGTCAGTGCTGCTGGAGAAAGAGCCCAACCCCAGCTGAGCACAGCCCCTTGCAGGGAGTTGTAGAGGGTGATAAGGTCACCCCTGAGTCTCCTTTTCTCCAGCTGAACACCCCCAGCTCCCTCAGTCCTTCCTCACAGGGTTTGTGTTCCCAGCCCCTCTCCAGCCTCCTCTGGATGTGCTCCAGCATCTCCACATCCTTCCCAAACTGAGGGGCCCAGAACTGGCCACTTTCAACCTGATGCACTGATTGTCCCCCCACTCTGAGCAGGAGCTGAAGTGCCCCAAGGCCCGTGGGGCCGTGCAGGAAGGATATTTCCATTCGACGATGCTGATGCACGCCCTCCGGATGGGATTCTTCAGCGTGAGGCACAGCAGCGCCCGGGGAGGACGGGTGGCTGTGGTGGTTCCCTGCTTCTTCTGCTTGCCATACTGCTGCCGTTTCCTCTGCGTGGAGCTGGCCGTGGAGATGGTGGCGTTGCCAGCACTGCCCATCAGCTTGGCCTGCCTGGCGGCGTCGATGGCGGCCTGCCAGGACAGCGCGGCCCCCGGCGTGGGGATGTGCTCCGGCGCCAGCCCCGCCGCCGCATTGGCGTTCATGTTGGCGTGAGCCGGACGGGGACTCCCATAGTTGGAACCTGGCGGGGAAATGGAAAACACAGACAGCTTGTAGAAAGCCAATCTCGGAATGGAGGAATGTAAGGAAGTTAAAGCAGCAAGGTTAAGAAATGATAACGCTACATGCTATATAGAAGCCGTAGTCTGGTTTCAGGCCTGATGTTTTGGGTTTCTGGTGTTATTTTCTCAGGATAGTGGGATAAACACCAGGAGATGTTTTTGTAACTTTATCCATGTTGTGCATTCTTCTGGGAGGAGGGACCTCTCTTGATGTCCCTCTGGTTTGACCAATGTGGGTGAAGAGGTTTGTCTTTCACCAATCACATTGGTCTGTGTAAAACTGTCTATAAGGGGAAATGACCCCTAATAAAGTGACTTTACACAGCCCTGAGAAAAAATCATAAAGAGTCTGTGTCGTGTGTTATCAAACAGTGACAGAGGTAGGCTTTAGAAAGTACATTAAGTAAGATAGTAGAAATAGGTAAGCTTAATAATGAAGCTTTATCTATTGTTTTAAATTATCACAAGTAAGCATTGTTAGAAGCAAGATGTACATGTAAGTTTACTAATTAGCTTTAGCAAACTTTTTTCAACTTTTAATATTATCCTATTGGCTAAATAGCTTTTAAAAGCCCATGTAACTAAGAGAACTTCATCTGCTGTCACAGTGGCTGAAGCTGTTTCCATCTCCCTTGCTCAGCTGTTGATTATGATGGAATAAAAGCTTCAAGACAGCTGCTCCAGCAGTCCTGCCCTGTGCTTTGTGCGTATATATGTACATATTTAAGAAAAAATCTACCATTCCAACAAGGAAAAAAATAGAAATAAAATAAACCAGAGAAATTTGTTAAGACATTTTTTTAAACTGCAGAAGAGATAGCTAGTGTTTTTTAAAAGCCTTCAGTGTAGGGTATTGTAGGTAACTCAAATTTTTCATTGTAAAATAATACCACTATGCATCCTTTGTCTTGCAAGAGACTCCCAACAAGACTGATGGTTGCTGAGCTGTTAGGAGTGCCTCCAATCAATGCAGTCTCCAGAGAGCCAGAGAAAAGAAAGTGTCCTTTCTTTCTCTTTTTTGCCCACATATTTTGCAAGCTGGACTGTTTGAAAGCTCAAAAGGTGAGGCTAGTCCTCATCACCTTCTCACTCAGACATACAGCACTATGCTATATGGCAAAGGACACAAATGAAATTTTCAAGTCCTATCATAAAAATCTTGATGCTTCTTTGAGATTACCTCAAGGTAAGGAGAAATTTTACCAATAAGCTTAACTCTCCCTGTAAATAGCACAGATATATACATAGGTCTAAGAACAGAGCAGAAGGTACAGGGAAGCAGAAACCAGCACAGCTCGTGGTTTTGTGCTCTATGTGTTCCTGTGCAGAGAGTTTAGGCCAAACATATGTTTAGAAATTGGAACTAATTCCATACCCTGATAAACTGATAGATGAACTACTGAATCAAAGGAGAAATTTATTTTAAAAGCATAAATTAGTAAGAATGCTAAAACCTAGCAGTCCCAAATTTTGCAGCTTCTTTAGCCAAAAGTGAGGAAGTATATGCATTTGCCCAATCATAATAATGGAATATACACATTGGGTGACAAGGGCTGATGTTGAGAAGATCTTAACAGTACAAAAAATAAAGTCACTCTTTCAAGCTTGTGTAGTTGTTCCAGTGTTTCAGTAGAGACAGCTAAGTCACCTGTGCCTCTTCAATGGGGCTTTTCCAGTGACCCAAATCGAAACCTTGATCACTTCGAGAAAAGAGAATTTTGAAATTTCAGTACAGGTCACTTTACTATTTAGACTATGTTTCAGTTGAGTTCTGCTAGAACTTGTGAAAAGATTGACTGAATTTTAGCCCAGACACTTTACAGAAGAAAATGTAAGTCCTGTTTAAAAAGTGCAACATGGAATCTTACAGAAAGACTCGACAGCAAACTTTGATTGAGAACGTCTTGTTTAGGTATGTCCTGGATCATATTTAGGAGACTATTTAACTTGTTGTGGACTTCTATATGCCCACACTGTATATTGTGGACTTCCCTGTATAATTTGAGGCACAGGTAAAAGGAGGCCTGACTAATACAGCTCTTATTCCTCCACAGTCCAGCTTCAAAGCCCTGCCTGCTCCTGACACTGGTGCTTCCATTTACACCTGAGCAGCAGAGGACACTTCAGGAAAAGCACAATCCCAGGGGCAGGGAGTGGAAACCCAGACAAGGAGCTAGACCACCTATTCTAGAGCAAACTCAAAGCCTCCTGTTTCCCATGTTCTACTTTACATTAGTGTATGAATATGGTGTTATTAAATAGGACTGATGGGCTCCTGTAGACTGTTAGACAAAGCAAAGACCACTTGTAACACTGCTTCATTTACAATACCAGATGAAAGACATTTAAAACCAGGGACTTGGCAAGCTCTTCTTGAATGGAAATAATTACTCAAGATGCATATTTCATAGCTGGATGTGCAGTGCCAAGGTATCACAGCACTGACTGCACTACAAATGAATTAAAGCAGGTGGAATAAATACAATTACATTGACACAGTGCAACAGGATGTGCCTCTACCTAGAAAGCATTCAAGATTTGTAAATTCATCTCACTGAATCACAAGGAAGGACATGATAGAGTCAGATGTTATTTTATGTCAGGCATTGCCATCAGATTTTCAGGCTGTTACAGTGTCATTACAGAGCAGGGAAATCCAGAGCTCATCTCTGCTCACTGAAAAACCTCCTAGCTGCAAAGCAGCCAGAGGAAGCTGATGAGTAATGGGACTCTGATATGTGAAAGGGAAAGCTGAAAGAAACAAGAAATGGGAAATGGTTAATTCACATCCCTCAGATTTTGAGGATGAATAAAAAGAGCTTTCAGAATCCTACAGGCTAAGCAGATTTCCTCGATGAAGCAGGCAATCAAGTGGCAGACAAACTTAGTTTTCCAAGGCTAAGCAAATTGTACACAGCACTACTCATGGGATATGTATTTATTTTCAGACTAGTTCCAGATGCAGTTTTACTCTTAGCATCTATTTGACCTCCCTAGCCTGAGGCATGCTGGAAAGGAAAAATAAATGGAAAATCACTCTAATTTTTCTCCAGCTCCAGCTCTTGTTTAACACTGACCCATCAGAGGGAGAAGAAAGATGCGTGTTTTCCAGTAAAAGCAAACTTGCTGATCCCTCTCCACAGTGTTCTTATCATGCTGACTAGACCATGTGCTCCTGTAAACAAACAGCTGCTGCTTCTTAATGAAGACTTTTCTGCAATTTGGGAATGTGTCAAGTCTCCTCGTTATTATTTCTTATTAGTTAGGTTCCACATGAGGATCCAAGTCCATGCATATTGACTTTGATGTGCCAGCAAAGTTAAGGATCCAACTTTCAGTGGTTTTATTGGTTTTGCTTCTAATATCATCAGCAGTCCTATAACAAAGTGCTTTGTCTCAAATTAATTTCAAACAATGAGTCAGTAATGACAGATTTATATTAACAAATATTACAGATATTGATTACTGATAAGGATCTGTCTTTTTTATGAAGCTCAGAGGCTGTAGACAGGATCTGTAGTAAATGACTAATGGCAGTGACAAAAGACCTGTTCTAGAGGTGCTTTATAGAAATGGCTTGAATAAAAGAGTGAAGCTCCCACAGCTACATTCAAGATCTGAGCAAAATATTTTCAAAGACAGCATAGCCAAAGTTTCAGGGAGAATGAAATTCCACCTTATAATCTAAATGCTTAGGGTTAATTCCTGTGAAATAAGGTGAACACAGTTCCTATTGAACTAGTGAGGCACCTATGCTGAAATTTCACCTACAGCACTCATTTCTTTCCCACCACAAAACTTTGCTGCAACCTGAGAGCTGCAGTTACTGGATTGGGGTTTTCTTCTTTTTGCAGTGTAGCAGAGAAATACTTCACTCAATTTCCCTGCTACAAATAAAGTTTCACACTTCCAAAAACACCATTATGAAGCTGGATGTTGACCAGAACTAGGAAATGGAGATTGAGCCCCCACCCAAATGCAGTAACTCTCTAAGCACTGTGATCCACAGCATCATCACCCTGCTAATCCCCACCACCCTTCAGCAAGAATTTGTACTGCTGCCTGTCCAGCTGGTGCACAAAATTCTGCTCTCTCAAGCCCTTCCGTGCTACAGATCATGAATTTAAGTGTCTGAACATAATCAAATAGAAAACTCAATATCTGTGAACAAGTTTGATTGCAAAGCCTTTTGAAAATACTTTCACTTCTGAAAAAAATGCAGATTGGCAGAACTAAAGCAGATGCAGAAACAACAGAAACACAGGTCTCAAAAATCAGAGTTCAGTCACAAAAGTAACAGGTAAGGTTCTTCTACAACAGGAAATGAACCACGTTGCACAAAGTACCTGATGCTGAAAGCTTACAACCAAATCACCAAAATTGCCATTACCAAAACCACTATAAAAATGCACAGGGATGACCATTTGAAGTGGTATTTGAATTCTAATACTGTCTGTCATGCCACCTATTAACTATCTCAGAAAAGCATCATTAAAAAACTATGCAGTGACCATCTGATACAAGACATTGGCAAGTTAATGACAGTGGAATCACAGCTTTGAGGGGGTTTGACTTCGTCTATAGTTAGTTATAGATTTATTTTAGAGAAATTTGTGCTTAGATTAATTAATTAAATGAAAAATAGACCAATCCTGATGTGGTGGGTCATTATTTTTTTTCCCCCCACCACGTTAAAAACAGAAGAATCCTAAAATTGCACACATTGAAACTGCTGCACAGCTGTGTTTTGCCCCAAAGCAGAGGAGAGCTGGGTACAGAAAAAGATGAGATTGGTTAACTCTGTGTCTTAACTGCTCTCAGAATGAAAGCAAACAGGAAGAAGGAAAGTGGTCCCACTGCTAAGATCATGTGTGAGACCAGTTCAAGCACATGGGGAAACTGTTATAAAATATTGAAGTGAGAGGTGTCAAAATCAGAAGCACAAAGGACAGCACAAAACAAAACAAAAAAAAACAAACAAAAAAAAAGTCAGTCTATGAGATCATCTGTTAATGAGGAAGAATGTGGAAAACATTGATCCATTACCCAATGGAAAAAGGACAGCATTTGATATATGATTCCAAGAAGGATTAAGTATTATATGACATTTTTATATCAATTTTTACTAAAAAAAAAAAATCCATCAAGAGCTGATGACTAGCACAAATAATCCCCAAACCGAAGCAGGTATAATTTCCAACTGCAAAAGGGAAGCAAGTAATTGGATAATGTCCAAATGTCCATGCTTTCAGCTACTTTGGTACTGCACCCTAGAATGTTCTAGAATATTTAAAGCACATTCTGCAGTAACCTCAAAGCAGCTGGCCTCTCATGGAAGACAGGAGAGATCTCAGAGGACTCAGAAATGGTAAGTGGAATCCCCAGTTTATTAAAAAGAAAAAAAATTAAGGAGGGCAAATTTACATCCAGATTAACTTTAGTTTCAAAAAAAGAAAAGGAAACCTGGGAAACCTGGAATAAGCAAAATAAATAAACATCAGCAAGTATCTGCAGGACAAGTAGCAAAAGAGCAAATGACATGGACCTGTCATGAATACATTGCATGAAAGAAAACCAGTTTCTTCCAGAAGTGAGCAACAGAATTCACAGGCAGGATGGAAACAGTAGGGTCCATGTCCCCTGATTTTATTAATAGTTTTATGAGGTCTTGTATGATAGTTTCATAAGAATTCTAGGGACATACAAGCAAGAAAAAAATTGATAAGTCTTGAGTATGAAAACAGTAGATTCCTGAGAGCAGTTATCATTGCTATACATCTGAGTTGGAGGATGTGTCACAGGAGGTACCCAAGTGCCTGCCCTGGATCTGATTCTGCTCCATGTTTAGATTCTGCTCAATTAATGATCTGGATGATTAAATGGTGAATAGTGTTATTAAACAAGCAGGTAACTGTGAAGCTGGGAGGTAAAGCAAATACACTGAAGGACAGGATCTGAATTTAAAATTAACTTCATGAATTGAAGAAAATGTCTTTAAAACAGGATGGAGTTCAGCAGGGACAAATGCAAAGTGTTTAAGCAAAATGAACCATCTGCCCAAATTATTTTCAGCAAAGTCTTGGGGGTTTATATTGGATCCCCAACAGAACAGAAGTTGATATTGTCATACAACAGAACAGAAGCTGATAATTGTCATGCTGCCTTCTTCCCATTAAAATCCAGTCATAGCCATGGAGTGCATAAACAGGGATTAAATCCATGCAGCACTACCAGTAATCCTCCCCCTCAGCTGGGCTTTGGCAGGGCTTCAGCTGAAATGCAGGGCAGGTTTGGGTGATTTGTGGAAATCTATATCATTGCATATATATATTGTGTGTGTGTGTGTGTGTGTGTGTGTAATATATATTATATAGTATATATATTATATAATATAATATATATATATATTCCATATGTCATGTATGTTGCATTGTACATTTCATTATATATAGCATATTATATACATTATTATAGATCTATATATTATATAGATATAGATAGATATATATTTTTTATATATATATATATAACATATTATCCATTGCTAATCAATTACCTTTTACTCCCTAACCCCTTGTCTCCTGGGGTCCCCACTCTGGACAGACAGGCTCACGTCAGGCTGCCCAAAGTGAGCAAGGAAACCAACCCAAGGCCTGGAAAAGCTGAGCCATGAGGCAAATGGGGATGGCAGGGCTCAGCCTGCTGCTGCTGGCATGGCAGGGCAGGAGGGCAGGACATGTGTATATATATTTTATTTATATTATATATCTGGGGTTTATATATATTTTTAGTCATAAAGTACTTCAAAGAAGAGAAAGGTAGTATCTACCACTGTAGTCTGGTTTTCAGGCCTGAAGTTTCTGGATTTCTAAAGCTCTGGTTTTCTGATGTTTGTGTTTTCTGAAACTTGTTCCCAAAGAGGGAACATAAACATCAAAACTGTTTTTGTAACAATATTCATGTTGTGAATTCTTTCTGCAAGAAGGATTTTCTTTTAATGTTCCTCTACTTTGACCAATGTGGGTGAAGAGGTTTATCTTTCTTTCACCCATCACAGTGGTGTGTAAAAAATTGTATATAAAGAGAACAACCCCTAAAAATAAATTAATTCTTCACGCAACCTTGAAAAGAATCACAAGAGTCTGTGTCATGTGTTTCTCTCTATGACATACCACTGGGTTTTGCAGTAAGAAAAACTCAGGCTGCACCTTCCACACTCTCAGGTCTGTTAGACCAGGCCAGAAAAAAATCTCTCTCTGCAATCACACACCCGAGGAGAGATCTCTAGTGAGCAGCACTTTTGTACCTTTAAAGCAAGTGTGATGTGAAGAAAAGCCTGTGCACAGAAAGCTGATGTATTTATTCCATCAGAGACCCCTCTGAGTGAGCCCTGCTTCACTGCAGCCTTTGGAGGATCACAGCTCCCCCAGCCCCTCCTGTTTCCCATCTCCCCTATTTCCATGAGTGTCTCCATCGCTCCAGGGTGGGGGGAGGTGGGCGTGCTCAGGACCATCGACCTGGAGCTCTGCCTTTGGTTTGAGAACCTCACTGTGCAAATTTTAAAAGCCTAATAGACTTTCAGTATCTTAGGACAACAACAAGCCACAGACAAAATTTAAAATCTTGAAATGAAATAAACACACTTTTTTGTATGGGAAAGCAGGGTTTTTTTCCAGAAATCTTCAGTAACTTTTCAGTTGCCAAGCCTGGAAATTTCCCACAATGAATGCAAGGCTGCACACACCTGAAACTCTTTTTTTGAAGCATGATTTTTAGTTATTAGCCTTTCTTAAATAGTTGACAAGATATTAATTCTGATATCTAACAGCTAAAGTGATGCCTGGGGGCTTTTTCCCCCAAACAGAAGGCTTTTCTGAAGGCATTCTGTAAGCAAAGGTAGGAATTATAATGAAAGCTGGATTGCAACTTGAACTAGGGATTTTTCTATAACAAAATTAATAATAGACACATACACATTTTTTACACTTTAAAGATCACATCAGGCTAAGACTCAGTGTAGTTTCTAGCCCAGATAAGAGAGTTAAGATAGAAAATGCATGACTTAAGACAGTTTGTTTGCTATAGTTGAGACTAGACATTTATTTAAAAAGCAAAACAAAAATATTGTTTTCACAAACACTGCTTCACTTGAAACGAGATCTTGGTTTTCCTTTATTTCCCTCCTCAAAAGCAAGGATTTTTTTCTGCATGCCATTCACAGAAGATGCAATGAGCTCCTAGCAATGTGAAAAAAAAGTCCATGTCAATGAAGAGGGCAAGTGCACAAGCTGCTCTCACTTCCAATACCAAATGCCTCCAAGTTAAATATTTACACTTGAAAATTAACTACTGACACTGCTTGGCAAATTATTGTCACTTTGCCAACACTATTTAGATTTTGAATTTTCTGAGAAAGGTTCCACATTGGTGGAACAGGCAGCACAATGGATTTCTGGCTCATGAATAAGGCACAAGAATTCAGGCAATAATAATTCCCTAGACAGTATATTCCCTACTGAAATAAAGTATGGGACAGCCCTTCCTTAAAATCACCACATAAATGGCTCTCTCCATGCAAAAAATCCCATTTTTCACAGTATGTTACAAATAAGATCATTCTATATTCACAAATCTTGGCTGTACAAGTGATCCAGAAAACGAGATACAAATTTCTAGGATTTGCCTCTCTTTTTTGTTTGAAAATGCTTTTCAAAGAACGCAGTTCAGATGTTTAGGGTGGTTTGAGTTTTTTGAGATTTTTGCTTTATGGCTTTTTTTTTTTTTTTGTGGAGGGTGGGGAAAAGGAAGGGGCACTGTTAGTTTTGCATTGTGGGCTTTTTTAAGAAAAGGCACCATCTTTTATTTGCAGTAAAAACAAATTAAGTTCCTATTTACTGATAAATTTGGGGTTTAAAGCAACTCTGTGTTCTGCCTCCTTCACCAAAGAGGCAACTCAAACCTTGCCCAGGAGAATCTAGAAAGCTCAAAGTTTGAAAACGCCCAGCAGACACAAAAATCCATCTAACTTGGGATGTTTCTCTTCTGTAACTATGGATTCAAAAGAAACAGACTGGGAGGGAGGGTTTGGAGATTTTTTAGGGGAGAGGAAGAGGGGGGAAAAGCACGAACCCTACCAAATAATAGGACACAAGACAAGTGCCTGATGTGAAAAGTTTGATAATTGAAGAGAGATCAACTCAGTTGAATCACAAATTCTATCAGGAGATAAATTTATTAGGGTGAAGAGGTGTTAAAGGGCAATTTCCTTCAAACTACTTGCATTTTTTCTTTTATGACTTTCAAGCTACAAGAAAGCCCAAAGAATCTCACAAAGAACCCTTTTTGGTTTCTTGAGATGAGTTTCTGGTGGCAGCAGAAATCATGCCAGGGAATGCTTTCCTTCAGCCACAGCTCAGTGAAACCTTCATAAAACTCAAAAGCAGCAGCAGAGGACTAGTGACAAACATCTTTTTGCTGATAAGAGTATTTGTTTTTGTCTGAGAGAACCCAATCAGCCCCGTGTTTGAAGGAACATCTGGTGAGGGTATTTTTTACAGAAACCCACAGTTCTCCTGGGATAACACAATCTCCAGCAGAACACAGAGCACAAGGGTAATATTAACACCAAAGGGCAAGTAAATAAATAAAATAAATAAATCCCCCAAGTTCCTCGCCTGGAGGCAGCTGTAGATGCATGTCTCATGGTATATTGCTTTGATACATCATTTTAGTGTCCCTATTTTTAGGGCACCTGTCAGCACAAAACCTTTGCAGCAACATGCACACACCTGAGGAGCTGCTTGGAGAACACCAGGCTTCCCTGGCAAACTCCACCACAGATCCTCAACCCCAGACACCAAGAGAGAGCTTTCTTTTTTAAATGTAAATTTTTCCACCATTTGTCAAAATTATCATTGCTGCCATTACAGATCCTGGGTGCAAGCACATCTTTGGCAAGGTTTCCTAAACTTCAGTAAAATTTCTCTGGGGATTAACCGTAACTCAATAAATTGGATTCTTCTGACAAACCTGTCATCCTAACTGCTTGTCATTTTCTTATTGGTGAATGATTACTCTTCACTTAGTGAGTAATCTAAATATAACTTCTTTTCAGAAATTAAGCTCTTACACCTCAAAAATAATCCTCACCCTATTAGACGGTCTCCAGATTCCTCATCTGAAAATGCAGAGTGGGATAGAAACCAAGACACAAACCTGTAAATTTTTTTGCCTTACCCTACCCAAACCATTTAAAAAAAAGGGATCTTGTCTAAACCCCCTCCATAGTCAGTGCAGAGGGTCATTTCTTCCATCCTTAGGACAGATTTCTGAAATACAAGTGAAAGCTCAAAGTGCCAATCTCTCTTACTGTACAGAAGTAATCTAAAATGTAAGTTTAATTGCACAACAAATTTCAGTGGATTAAACGAGATTAAAAGACTCCCATTTATTTGTGGGGAGCACATGCATGCACATGTGCTTGTGCTCAAGGTAGAGAGCAATTCTGCAGCTGCTTTTAGCCCAATTCTGGAGCTGCTTTTGGCCCGAAGCATGTGACACCATTTGGAAAATATGTACAAGCATATGATACCTAAATAATTCAAAGCCCGCAGTTTCAATAGCCTTCATCCTAGAAAAATCAATCACAGTTCTTCCACAACTCATAGTATTCTCAGTCCAGAAATAGCAGTCTGTTCCCATTTACAGCGGATGATGGCTAAAAAGCACAAAGGGATCTCTATGTAGGTCTGCATCCGAGCTACAGCAACAGGCATTTCAATAAAGACACACACCAACAAGAAATCAAAGTTTTGCACACAGATCTAAGCGGGGCTCAGCCCTGACAGCACCAGGCAGCGGTGATTCTGACAGGCTGGGCTGCTCAGGAGGGAGCGTGCAGCCACAGAGCCCTGGGAGGAGCAAGAATCTGAACTGCCCAGGGCAGCGGGAGCCCTGCCTGCCCTGCCTGCCTCCAGCCCTGCCTCCAGCCCTGCCTGCCTCCAGCCCTGCCTCCAGCCCTGCCTGCCTCCAGCCCTGCTTCCAGCCCTGCCTCCAGCCCTGCCTCCAGCCCTGCCTGCCTCCAGCCCTGCTTCCAGCCCTGCCTGCCTCCAGCCCTGCCTGCCCTGCCTGCCTCCAGCCCTGCCTCCAGCCCTGCCTGCCTCCAGCCCTGCCTCCAGCCCTGCCTGCCTCCAGCCCTGCTTCCAGCCCTGCCTGCCTCCAGCCCTGCCTCCAGCCCTGCCTGCCCCTCCAGCCCTGCCTCCAGCCCGCTGCCCTGCCTCCCAGCCCCTGCCTTCCTAGCCCTCCTGCCTGCCTCCAGCCCTGCCTGCCCTGCCTGCCTCCAGCCCTGCTCCAGCCCTGCCTGCCTCCAGCCCTGCCTCCAGCCCTGCCTGCCTCCAGCCCTGCCTCCAGCCCTGCCTGCCTCCAGCCCTGCCTGCCCTGCCTGCCTCCAGCCCTGCCTGCCCTGCCTGCCTCCAGCCCTGCTCCAGCCCTGCCTGCCTCCAGCCCTGCCTGCCCTGCCTGCTCCAGCCCTGCCTGCCAGCCCTGCCTGCCTCCAGCCCTGCCTCCAGCCCTGCCTGCCTCCAGCCCTGCCTGCCCTGCCTGCCTCCAGCCCTGCCTCCAGCCCTGCCTGCTCCAGCCCTGCCTCCAGCCCTGCCTCCAGCCCTGCCTGCCCTGCCTGCCTCAGCCCTGCCTCCAGCCCAGCTGCCTAGCCCTGCCTCAGCCCTGCCTGCCTCCAGCCCCCTGCCCTGCCTCCAGCCCTGCCTAGCCCCTGCCTGCCTCCAGCCCTGCCTGCCTCCAGCCCTGCCTCCAGCCCTGCCTGCCTCCAGCCCTGCCTGCCCTGCCTGCCTCCAGCCCTGCCTGCCCTGCCTGCCTCCAGCCCTGCCTGCCCTGCCTGCCTCCAGCCCTGCCTGCCTCCAGCCCTGCCTGCCTCCAGCCCTGCCTGCCTCCAGCCCTGCCTCCAGCCCTGCCTGCCTCCAGCCCTGCCTGCCAGCCCTGCCTGCCTGCCCCGCCTCCAGCCCTGCCTGCCTCCAGCCCTGCCTGCCAGCCCTCCTGCTCCAGCCCTGCCTCCGCCCTGCCTGCCTCCAGCCCTGCCTCCAGCCTGCCTGCCTCCAGCCCTGCCTCCAGCCCCTGCACCCGCCTCCAGCCCTGCCTTCCAGCCTGCCTGCTCCAGCCTGCCTGCCCTGCCTGCCTCCAGCCCTGCCTCCAGCCCTGCCTGCCTCCAGCCCTGCCTCCAGCCCTGCCTGCCTCCAGCCTGCCTCCAGCCTGCTAGCCTGCCTCCAGCCCTGCCTCCAGCCCTGCCTCCAGCCCTGCCTGCCTGCCTGCCTCCAGCCTGCCTCCAGCCCTGCCTCCTAGCCCTGCCTCCAGCCTGCCTGCCTCCAGCCCTGCCTGCCTCCAGCCCTGCCTGCCCTGCCTGCCTCCAGCCCTGCCTCCAGCCCTGCCTGCCCAGCCCTGCCTGCCCTGCCTGCCTCCAGCCCTGCCTGCCCTGCCTGCCTCCAGCCCTGCCTGCCCAGCCTGCCTCCAGCCCTGCCTGCCTCCAGCCCTGCCTCCTCCAGCCCTGCCTGCCTCCAGCCCTGCCTGCCCTGCCTGCCTCCACCTGCCTGCCTCCAGCCCTGCCAGCCCTGCCTGCTCCAGCCCTGTTATTTTACATTATTATATAAATATTTTTATTTAATCTATTTTTATAGTATTTATTTCTTATTTATTAAATATTTATATCTATTTATATATAAATAGATATAAAAATATAAATATGTACATATATATTCACATATCAATATATTAATTATATTACATCATTATAGATATGTTAATATTATATGTTATATGCATAATAATTATACTTATATAAAATGCAATTATAATTTACATAATTATATATTTATATATGTATATATAATCCTTATAATTATATATAATATATAACATATTATATATATTATTATATATTATATATATTGTATTATAACATTATATCTTATTATATGCATAATATTATTATTTAAAATTCAAGTATAACTACATATTGTATATTTTTATATGTATATTGTATATTATTATATAATGTATGCATATATATATATATTATATATATAATACATCTCTAATTTCCTGAGGTACCTACTACATGATCATCAGTGAAAACCAGACATTAGCACATACATGCAAAACAGGCACTTCAAAACCATTTGTTGCTTTCCAGAAAGGCAGAAATTTATTTTAAGCTGCATTTACCTAATTTTAGATTATGCATGCAATATCTTAATAAATTAAAGATGCACTCCCTGTTGAAATGCAGGCAGTTTCAAAGGAAAATGTATTATAAGATGTTTCAGTGTCAAAACTGACTTTTATTTCAGCTATTAATTTTAGTGTTCTAAAAAACACCTTTTTCTATTTTTAAAATATGATTTTTGTTCTTCCCATGCTGCTTGGAATTATACATACAAAACATCACCAAAACCAACTGAAGAGGAAAGTTTTGAAACAAACGATTCAAAAATTTCCATCAAAACCTAAGAATTAAGTAAATAAAAATAGAAAAGTTTGGTGTTTGTCCTAATTTCAGTCCTCTATTTAATGTTATCTCATTTTTTAATAACTTTAGACAAAATAAAAGTATTCAAACAGTAACTTGGCATCATTAAGGTGTTTGAAAGAGGTCATGAAGAAGGGCAAAATTGGAATTGAGGGAAGACTGAGAGCTTTGTCCATTCTCTCTCTCATTTCCTTTCAGCCACGAAATCCCCAGGTGGATGCTGCATGTACAACGTGCTCTGCAAACCCCTCAAACAAACACACAGAATTACCAACCACACTAATGTAAACCATGCCATACAACAAAGGAAAACACTGGCTTGGCTAATATTCAGGGTGACATTAAAAGATAACTAAAGATAAAAACCCAAAACAAACCAAAGCCATTCATTCACTCAAGCTAGACCTTTGTGATCTAGAGGTATTATAGCATTTACAGATTTAGAGTCATGTTTTTATAGCACTTTGCATAGAGGAAAATGATTTCACTGGGTCGTCTGGTACCTAAAGTAATATGTTCTATCTCCAGCATGCAGGCTTTTCTCTAATATTTTTTTTATCTCCTGGTATCTTCTTGCTGAATGTTCCAAGTCTAAATATTAAGCACGTGTAATATACAGATGCAAAAATAAACACTCTTGGCTTGCTCTGCTAGTTATGAGCATCTCCAACCTAAAAAAGGCACTAATCAGAAGATTGCAGCAAAGAGGGGAGCTGAGGGGGAGAGGTAATAAGGACGTGGGGAAAATTAGCAAGAGACAATCTTTGCCAGCACCTGGATGGGGAAAAGCAGCATCTGCTTCACATCTCAGGCTGAACACTGTCACACGTAAGCCCAGAATAGTTCTCGTGTCACTGGGTGACTACACAAAGACTGTGACCTTTTCTACAGAGGATGCAGACAAATGTTTGAGGCAGTCTTTAGATTCTTTCTAAAAATAAAAGCTCCTGTTTATATAAAAGCAGGTCCATTGATCATTAGTGGGTTTACACAGAGCAGAGCAGCGGTGGCACGAGCAGATCCACGCCAGGTTTGCAGAGCTCTTGAAGAGCCTCAGTAGGCTCTGTGTCAGCACTGCCTTGGGGAGAAGGCTCTGGCTGCTGCTCCAGCTCTTTGGAATTTGCAGATCTCACCAAAGATGGTGAAAGCTGAGGCTTTTGTGTTCCTTCCTCGGGATGCTCCACACTTTGCAGGATCAACATCACAAAAGAAGCAAGTTCCCTATAAACCATTCACCTGATAGCTGGTCAAGAGATTCTGTGTTTCTACTGCTCATTAGAGCACAAAAAAACCCCACACAAAAACCCAAATCAACAAAAGGCCTCAAAATATCCAGCCTATTTAAAAATTGCCATAAGTATTGTGCCCTCCCTGTTTGGAGGAACGAGGTGCAGGTTAACTCCTCTTCCATGACTGAGCTGCTTTGTCCTTGTTGGCTCCAACCCCTGGACAGAATGAACCAACACACAGAAACACAGCCCTGCATGATTTCCAACCTACATGCAAGCCTGAAAGTCCAGGGAAAAAAAAAAAAAAAAAAAAAAAAAAAAACACAAAAAAAAAAATGTATAAGAAATGTAGAGCAGGATAACAGCTTCGATGAAGAACTAAAAATAGCTGAAGCATTTAGTCTTATGTAAGAGTGAGTTTTAAAGAATTGATCAGAATTAATGAGCATGAGCACGTGAAAGGCTTTTGACACACCTCATGACCCTTTCAACTTAATGGAAAAACCCTGATTATATTCAATATTTGGTAGCTGTAGCTAAGCAAATTCAGATGTCTAATAAGGTGTACACTGGTAACAATGAGGAGCAACAAGCAGTGGAAAGTTAACTGTGAAATGTCAGGGGTCACCTCCACTCTATCTCCCCAGGCCAGGTCTGCTTAATTTTCTAGTGACCCTTTTGGTGATCAAACAGCAGGATTCAGAAACTGCTGGGAGAGATTCTTCAGCCTGACAGATGTCCTCAAAAACTGTCACCCACAGATTTCCCAGGACAATAGGAAACTCAAAGCTATCAGGATGATCTTTAAAGTACACCAATTGGAAATGTCTCTGTAAAAATGTGTGGCCTGTAGTGGGATAAATGCAACATTTTCACATGTAGATTGGGGATCCCCATTGTCCTTTTTTCAAGTTATTTGCAGTACAATGGCTTAATCAGAAAAGTAGTGTTGCAAGAACAGTTACATTATTTTAAGTAAATTACTCCCACTTAAATCCATACATTTCCCAAAACATTCTCTTGTTTTGAGTCATTGTATCATTACCAGGCACAGACAGTAAATGAGCATTCAAAAGCAAATGGTGAAACGATGACAGAAAACATCAGAGACAACCCTATGCAAAATTACAGAATAGCTTTTCAAAGAGGCAAAACATATGTTTGTGATTTCTTCAGAAAGATTAAACTGGAAGCCACCGATGGTAAATACTACATTTAAAGGTTGTTATTCAATTAAAAAATCCCCTTACTTCCTATTTTCAAAATTCAGATTTCACAACCGAGTTCACAAAGTCCAAATATTTCACCAGCATGTCATGAGAAGGGCAGGTATTGCTTTGAGCTGCTCCATCCCCTTGCTGATGCCAATTTGTGCGAGGAGAATCTCTGGCTGGTGCTCTCCAGGAAGTTGGAAGAGCTGTTTCACAAATCACAGGCGCTGTGGCACAGATTTTCTGCCAGGGCACAGCAGGATTTGAGCACTACAGAGCTTGTGCAAAGGGCAGCATGACAGAGCCAGAGCTGTAAATCCTGGGCAAAGAGGCCCTGAAGAGATGATGGGGTGATGCAGGAAGACTTCATGTCCCTGCGTGCAGCTGTGAGAGGGAGAAATTTGAAAAGATGCACGTTCTTTGAGGTGATACAGTAGCACAGATATAAAGAAACAGTCCCTTTATTTATGATGATACAACTTCCTCTGCCAACACAGGTTCACCTTTTCCGCTGATGTCACCAGAAGCGTTCCACCCTTGGCTGCATGCTGGGGGACAAGGGCTGTCCTCTGGCTGAAATCACAGATCCAGCACACTCCACCTGGAAATCCAGGCTCTGGCAGGTGGAATTCCATTTGCCAGCATGCCCAACGATCAATGAAGTCACTGACTTCTTAAGACCAGATGAATTTCACCCCTCAGTGTATCTTCTCTTTCAGACCCTGCTAGAGAAGGAGTTCTCCACGACTCAAAAATGGTGCTCTGAAAACCAGGCATGCTGCCTTTGTCCAGCCCAAAGCAGAGGCCACACAAACCAAGGGGTTACTGCACTGAGCCCCTCTGCAGTGCTGTCACCCAGCTATCACTCTCTCCTGGTGAATTCGGTACATTCCAGCCAGCTCAGCTGCCCACACTCACTGGGCAGGAAGTAAAGCCTGATGATGACAGCATAATTCCCCTGATGCTGTGTCCTCTGCCACATTTGCCATCGCTCTCTGACACTCCCAAAACACTCCTCTCTGGCTCCTCAACAATGGAAAGCCCATCTCCTTCCTGAAGTCCCCTGCTCTGCATTCACAAAGTTTCCCTCTCCTAAACACAATCTTAGGAAAAATAATTGTTCTCACAACACAGGAGTATTCCTCAAGAAGCAGCTCCGATGAAATTCCAAACTGGGATTTTTCCCAAGGTGTTATTTTCCTTGTCATGCTTTTCTTTGCCAATTTCTTTCGTTTAACAAACAGCATGCATCCAGGCAGAAAGTATTCACTGAACACGTTTGCATTCACACAGGCCACCTGAAAGACAGGTGACTCAAAACTCAAATAGGCATAGAACTCCTTTCTTCACACTATGCTTCTGTTGTTGACAACCAAAATTAGAAACTGACACACATGCATAAGGTAGAATTCAGTTCAGTAGTTCTAGCAATCTGAAATTAGTCTAACTAACATTTAGTCTAACTTAGTCACCAAAGCTTTAGCTACATAGTCAAGGCAGAGTGAAATAGCTCCCAAAAAAAGCAGCCTAGCCCACTTGTTTCATATATCTATAATGTTCCTGGGCCATGGCTGCCTTCCTCTCCACTGACTGCACACCAGCTCTAAAGGATTAGCTCTAACTAGACAATTTAAACACCTACAGTGAGGAAAAATGAAATATATGCCAGATGATCAGTTTTACTATATGAAGAATGACACTTCTTAGAATGAAAAGTTAGAGCATTTCTCTCTTATTTCTATTTCTTTCAAAATATTTTATAACACAGCTAGATCTTTCCAATCACAGTCACTTATTCATTCTGGTCCACTAAGCAAATTACACTTCTGCCTATATATACACACAACTGTGTAGGCACAGTGCAACTGCAGACATCTCAAAGACATTCTAATGGTTCCCAAGAGTAGATAATTTTTTTTCTAGCTATTTGGAAACAAAAAATAAAAATTCCTCATGATACACACACTGGAAAGATGACAGATAAAAATCGGAAATATCAGTATATCTAGGTTTCTATTCAAGCCCTGGAGGTGATAAGTATGTGTAGGTTTGGGAGGAAGAGAGAGGTTTAATTCCTCCTATCCACGCATGCTGTGTGCACAGCCACAGCACCATGTGCAGTCCCCAGAGAGAGACCAGACAATGGTGCCCCTTCCTATCGGATTCCATTTGATCATGGCAATATCTGCATTCAAGAGAAACACACTTTGTCTCTGCAATTTACATCCAAGAGGGAAGCCACATACATCCTGATTATAAAGCATCTGGCTCAAAATCCAGAAGCGTGTGCACTGACTCCTCATAAACCTGTCTGGTCATTTGTTTCCAGTTCCCAAGACATCAGCCTCCTTCCATGGCTGTTACACCCTGACCATAAAACTGATCATTGCCAGGGAAAGGCTGCACTGACAAAGGAGAGAATCCTCTTTACTTATTAATGCACAGCACTCATTACTGGAGTTAAGACTGCTCAGAATAATTGGTGTTAGGGCTGCAGGCAGATGACTCAGCCTGGCCAACTGAACAGGACATGGAAAACTACTGCCTATGACATGAGAAATCACCAGGAGTGGCAGCAATTGAGGAGCTGACAGGGGTTACAGGTGAGAACTGGAATTAGAGGAGAATATGGAATCTGGCATTGTGAGAAATGTCCAGATTCCATACACAGTTCAGAGGGAGTTGTCAGAGAGGAATAAACTTCACACTTTGTTGAGGAAGGCACTGGAGGTAGGGGAGTATTCCAGGGACAACAGTGCCCAGGTAACTGTGTTAGGAATGTGAGATAAGGCCAGCATTACTGAAAACCAGTACCAGGAACACCAGAGTTGGGTATGGAGGTAGAAAAGCTGATGCAGTTGGAAAAAAAAACAAACTAGGGTCGGGTTGTTTATTTCTGGAGAAGCCTGGAATGACAAGGGAGTCACAAAGGAAGAGAAAAAGCAAGTCAGCAGAACTGGAAAGAGATGAATCATGGACAACAGTTGTATGGGGGCACCTGACAGGAGCCCTGCTCCTGGATCACCACAGCTGGACTAGGACCAACCTGTGGCTCTCATCCTACACGACTCAAACCTGCTTGTGCACTCAGGAGCACCTGGGCAGGGTTTGCTCTCTCTGATTTGTACCCAGGCACAGGGACAAAACATGCCAGTATTGCTGTGTCTCTTCCAGGCTTGATGACATCAGTAACTAAACATCATTTCATAATGTGGATCTTATTAACACTGAATGCTTTTGTAATTTCTTTGCATGCACCTCCTAGGGTGATATCTTCATATACGCACACACAACATAGCTAATGAAGAAAGAGAAAATTAATTTTCCAAGCCTATTGACCTGGCACATTGGAAGATGAAGAGAGATTTTTATACTGGAAGATGTTCACATTACAGGGAGCATGACCATGTAAATACACAAGAGGGAAGTAAATAACTTCAGAGAACATATTTGCTTTTCAACCTTCTAAAAGGAAAATATGAGACTTTTTCAGAAAGTCTACCTCCTAACACAAGAATAAATTAGAATACAGTCTGAATGCCCATACTCCAGACTTTACAATAATCTCTCAAACAGCACCTGACAGTCTGTCAGATCTTTGTTCAGTGTGTTGTAGCTGCAGAACCAGGTTTTGATACTTTCTACTGCTGTTATCAGAACTAGCTACATGAACTAGAGGTTTAAATCCTAAGATGACAAGTGGGGCTTTCCGTCTTCTGCAGTAATTCTATCTTTAAACAGTATTCTAAAATAGTATTCCAACACGACATAGGGAGACAAGTAATAAAATCCACCAATGTATTAAACCATCTGGCTGGGCTTACATCACACTCCTTTTGAAGTACCAAACACCACTGATACATGCTAAAAGAATAAATTTCCTTCCCTCTGATATTTGTAGAACTGACTCCACACAGGGCTTTCCCATCCGTATTTCTCATAAATAATGAGCCCTCTGGCCCTACAGCATGCACACCAAAATCCTTAGGAACACTCAGTGAACTCTAGGCACTGGTGTTCTCCATCAGAAACCAGCTTAAGGCACAACAGACAAAATCTCACGAATGCATACCCCAAAGCAAAAGATAAAAAGTGTTCTTGTGGACTGAGAGCAAATTGAAGGCAAGGCATGGAAACAGCAAAGCTCTCAATAAGAATGCTAAGTACTGGAAAATAGATAAAGAACTGCTGACCCATATGTACTTATTTAGATACAAGCTTTGCCTTGAAACAGCAGGAAGTATGCTCCAGTCAAATGCATATCTCTCCACAGAAATACTCCAAGCTGTGTAAACCACATTGCAAATTAAAAGCACTTAAGGAGATGTCTAAGCATAACATTTCATAGAAAGTAGCACAAGTTGCATTCTCAGCATTAAAAACTTCCTGCAGTGCTTGGTTGAATTATTTATACTTGGAGATGCCATCCCTTTTTAAGCACTTCACATTTGACCGTGTGCCATGATCCATTCCCAGGGATTCTGCCAGGCACCTGTAAAGATCCATGCTCAATTTTCCTTAAGTTTGATGACTGAATTTTTAAAAATTTTATTTTAAAACGCTTTGGTTGTCTTTAAGAACTGCCAGTAGCAAGTCCCTCTTGTCATTTTTTGATTGATTTCCTGGCATGCATAACAGCTTTTATCACTGCATGCAAGTTGGGCCACAATTTTCATCTCTTATGATCTTTCTTGACACCCTTTGCCTTAAAGCAGAGAAAAGCCTCCAAGTCATGTTCATCTTAGTCTTTCTGCTTTTATTTCTGACTTTTGTCATAATGGCTGAAAAGACAAGAGATACTCAGAGTTACTCCAGTCCAGTCATCACTGTGCCATTGCAAATCCAATTCATTCCAATCCACTTCAAATCCAAAATTTAAATTAAACTATTAACACTTTTGGTCATAATGCAAACCCAAAAACTTAATTAAGGGTTTGGGTTTTCAGCATATACCCTCATGAATGTGCTCATTTCTGATTTAAGCAATAAGCTTCATTACATTGAACAAATAGCAAACAATTCTCAAAGAAAACTGTGGAGAAATTTTTTTGAGAACTCAGCAGTGTGTGCTGCTACACGCAGGACAGCACATCCCAAACACCTGCTGACAAACATTTCACAGTCACAGAATTTGTGCAACTGAGCCAAAGCCAGTGCGAATCTGCCAGGAAAGATATTGGAGTTTTATGGCTAAAGCCATTCACCAATTTATGAATTCCACTTGTGATGCTGCTGGCACTAAACATAACTGACGGCTGCAAATCTCAGGCTTTTCTCTTAAAATTTTCACTTAGGTGAAAGCGATGTAAAAATTTCATGTAATCCACTCCTAGCTATTGCTCCTGAATACAGTCACACTAAAGTTCTATTAAACCCACAATTAAACCTGATCACTTTCAATTTTCACCCCATAAATGCCTTTTACTTCTCTCTAAAGACACCCATTTGAATTTAAATTACACCTGAAAACACTCTGTGCATCTATACAATTTATAACAGGCAACAATAACAGGCAATATACAATTTATAAAAGCAATAATAGGCAATTTAATTATCAAATGTGAATTTCAGCACACAGGTGAAGTTTTCCTCACTGCACGAGTGTATTTGTTCACAACTCCAGAGAGTATTGCATACTATGGATTTCCTCTGTTTTCTTAATGGCCCTTGGGTTTATATGACTTCATTTGCTGCCTTTGCTGTCAATATGTCAAATTCAACCCAAGGAAATCAGACCCCGTCGTACTTAATTCAAATTACAGATAGGGTCTGCATGGAAAATGTTCTTTTGTGAATTAAATGGAAGCTACAAGATGGAAAACCCAGCATTACAGACCAGTCTTAAGTTCCAGCTTTCTGATATTTGTCAATCTGCACCAGAAAGAAGGTTCAACAGAAATCCTCTATGCAGTGTATTGAGGGGCAATCACTCATTTTCCCCTCTGTCTTCAACACACATCAGTTTTAATTCCTGCATTCGCACAGATTACATCTGCTCCTCACACAGTTCATTGCTGCATTCCTGGAGCTAAAATTCAGGAACTCTGCTACTAACACCTGTATCACACAAGCTGCAGTTTTCAAAATTGTTATTTTTGTCAATAAAACATGAAGCTGAATATAGCTGCTACCTAAAAGAGTTGAGCTGACTTACAAGGAAGGAGACAAAAGTATTCTTTTTGTCTATGTGAAAGATTATTTCATCTGACAAAAGAGCATTAGAAGAATATGTGATGTATCCATAGTGTATATTAAATTTCAAAAATTACATATTACATTTTTTAAAATTGAGGCATCTTAAGAAGTCTTACTTCCAGCGAGCCATATTGGAGAATGGGAGCCTTTTTTCTCCTTTGGAATAAAGAATCTGAAATCTGATCAGTAACATGATTTTGTTCCTACAATGCCTTTAAGGAAGAAATGTTGAGTTAATTATTCAATTTGAGCATATTTACTTTGTAATTATAATGTCATGTTCAGTCATATTTAATTGTTTTTTCCAAAATACCCGAAGGCAACTGTACACATAGTGGGTTAAAAACCTGAATATTTTAGATAAATAACAATACTGTTTAAAGAAGGATATTTTAAATATATCAGAGTGTTCTTTAAGGTTAAGTGGTACTCGGGCAATATTTTCACTGCAACAATTAACTCTTTAAGGTTTATGTACAAAATTCAAAAATACTTCCTGTGCAATCAGATTTCCTTTTATTACTGTCTGATTTGGAAACCACTAAGTTTCCAGTCACCCATAATAATTATTTTATTTTAATCTTCTGTCTTTTACTAAAGAAGCAAGTTTTCTCTCCCTCCTAAATATGTTGAGTTTCTTGGTATTCAGGTGAGACTTGTGGATTTCTTTTATTTCTTGACAGGTGCCAGGTTAAATGATATTTTTTTCCCCAACAAACAAGGCTTTGACTGGTACTCTGCTAATTTTTCCCAGCTGTTGAAGGACATTCAACTCGCTGGTGTTTTTTTTCATGTATTCAGAATGTTTTGCCTGCTGAGGCAGCCACTGAAATTTAGAATCTTCTATGTGGAACTGAAAAAATACACAGACACATACAGAAAAAAAAAAAAAAAAAAAAAAAAAAAGGAAAATTGCAGAGATCCTTTACAAACACAGTTCTATCATTCCTGTATAAGCTTCTAACATCCTAGAGATTTAAAAAAAAAAAAAAAAAAAAAAGCAAACTATTCCAAAAGTACTGGTGTGATGCACTGAGGCACAAGGCCCTGGAGCAGCCTCTGTGTCTGATGAAACACAGAAAAGTGGCCACAGCCCAGCTCCAGGTGACCCTGGGCAATGAGCTCTCCATCTCCACAGGCACAGACTGCAATGCACAGAGCAGGTACCGGGACAACCCGGGCAGCTGGCTGGTTTGTTTGGAGGGCAGTTCCATTCTGCAGCAGGCTGCCCTGTGACTCTGGGGGCGCTCCATCCTCGAGGCATTCAGGATTTGCCTGGACATGGCCCTGCACAGCCCTTTTTTAACTATCCCTGCCTGGAGCGGGGTGTTGAGCTCCCCAGCTGCAGCAGCTCCCTCCCATCACACAGCACCATTTTATCCTCACTTCCCAGAAATGCAATTTTTGCAGTGAAACCTGAGCCAGGGAGAGCAGCACCTCCCAGAACTTTTTGGGAAGGGTGCCTGGGAAGGTGCATACAGAGCAGCGCACCTTCAAAGCCATCAGCATTCAGTTCTCCTCGATCTCATCTCCTCCTGAGGAGGAGCTGTGCTAATAATCTCTCAGCTCTACATTGCAATAGCTCAACCTTGCTAGCTGGACAACTGCCAGTTTGACCAAATGAAGTCAAAATGTGATTCCATCAAATCTTCTGTCACCTTCTACAACACATATATTAATTTTTTCTCCTTTTTTTTTTTTTTGTTTGTTTGGTTGGTTTTTTGCCCTTCCACACCTCTCATGGACCGGCAAAGGCACCTATCCAAACCACACAATCTTTCATGTTGTATTTGGGTTTCTGGGGGAAATTCAGCCAGGTCTTTTGTTCTGGAAATCTCTATACAGGTTACAGAGACACCTGTGACTCTTCCAGCTGGAAAAGACCTATCCTGAAACCATCTCAAGTCCTTACAGAAGTTTCCTCCACTCTTGTGGTTATGCCTCATCCACAAAAACTCTTCCAGGGACTCTTTCAGAAAAGGGTTTATATTTACTGGTGTATTCCACAACAACCCTGCAAGAGCCTCTGTGATCATAAACCCTCCCCACTGGATATCAGGGATCCCAACAGGACCACTCCAGCACCGGAATCCACAGCTGCTCTCTGGCAGGAGCACCATGAGCCCATCACTGCCCTCTCTGCACTGAAGACTGACTGGCACCTCCTCTCTCATTAGAAAAATAAAAAAGAAAGACAAAGAAAAAAAATAAAGTTTGACCTTGCATTGACAGTGATGCTTTTACTCCAATAAAACAGAAAATTACAAAAAATGTCCATATTTTTTAATTTTTAACTTTCATTGGTAATATTACAAAGAAGAAATGCCAGTTTTTTGTTAGGTAATAGAGGAACTACAGAAAAAAGGAAAAACGTTCAGTGAACACCAATATGTCTGAACCCTTAATAGCATTTTCTCTTTTTAAAATTAATGATGCTGAAATACAGTAATAAACATTTTAATGAATACATTTGCTCTCAAATTTGTATCATCCCCACTATCTAAATAAAACCAGTGCTTCAGATAAATGATTGGAAACAAAAAAAAAATGGACTGAGTTTGTATACAGTCTTAAAAAAAAAAAAAGAGATAGGCAATTGAACCATTTAATAACATTATGTTTTGTAAAGCATATATCTGCCAGTGGTAAAAGCTTTCTTTGGTGTTGATCTGATTTGTTGTGTTCAATAATTTAAGAGAGACTTTTACTGCACACAGTCACATCTGTTATGCTGGTTGATAGTCAATAAATTTAGAGAACACTTGCTCAGAAGAGCTCTTTTATTTGCTGTTCCTGAACTTGAATGACTCTGTTCCTTTCATTATTTTCCAGAAAGGGTTAAACAAGACACTTCCAGCAGGTCGATGGCCCACACACACAAGAAGTAAATTTAAGAGTGAGTGACTACCATTCAGGTAAACCCTATTTTAAGCATGGATGTTTTCCACAAAACTGAAAGAAAGTAAGCCAAGACTAAGCACATATGGCAACAGTGCAGTTACAGAACATGTTCTCTGGAGTGTTTTGAGGAAATAAAACAAAAAGATGAGGACAGAGAATTCAAAGTAAATATCTCAGTAGGATAAATTAATTGCACGTGGCAAGGCTGTGTCACATCTGCTACAGTGAATTACTCAGCTGTCACCCCAAAACCAGATGCAAGCAAGAGGGGATTCACAAAGGTGCCTTGGCTGCAGGGAGGGCACCAGGTAAGTGCTCACAACAGCAGGGCACACTTCAAGAAGAGCCAGTCAGCAGGAACACTGATGATGACCTGACCAAAACTGGTCTCTGTGACTGAAGATAATTTCAAAGAAAACCTTTGAAAAGTATATACTTTAAATTCCATGCCTTTTGCAGGACACTAAAATACTCCTTTTAAGGACAGGAGATGCTTGAAAGCCTTTCTGAAGGCTCTACTGGCAACTTTCACAAATAAATACAGTGCACTCTATTATGCAGAATGTTTAAGTACTGTTAACTTAACATTATATTAAGTATTTTTATATTACACTGCTATTCCATATTATATTGAATTAAATGCTTGAGCCAAATCCAAAGTTCCAAGTACTTTGAGGCAGAAGATAATACTTCATAAATACAAGTGTTTATTGTTAAAATAATGTGGAGGTTGGAATTCTAGTGTTGCATTTTTAAACAGTGATTCAGACTTTTTCTTCAAAAATCCTGAAGATAAGCTGTTTCAGACCACAGAGAGGTATTCTTTATGCCCCATGGCTAATGCCTACTCTGACCAATCTTTACAGCAAAACAAGAGCATAAGAACAAATACTTTCAAATGACGACTAAGTTTGCTAATCTGGTCACTTTGTGACCACGGAAAGAGCATGGTTTCTCCTACACATGAAAACATTGCCCCAAAACAAACAGGAAATAAAATTGGTATTCTGAAAATAGAGCAGAAAATTAAAGCAAACATCCAATAAATTCTATAGCAAATGGTTTTGTTTTGTAGCACAGCATGAGACAGATTTAAACTCTTCAACTGAAATCAGCTGTGAAGTGTACACAATAATCTCTCCTTATACCTGCAAAGTTAAAGGGAATATTTGTGGGTTTGACCCTCATTTCAGGTCAGAAAATGCATTAGGGACTCTGCTTGTGACTTGACCTTCTCTCTATCAATAGGCTTCCAAGAAATAAAGGGTATACTAATTAGTTCTTAATTTAACAGATACAGGAGATACAAGGACTATGAAAAGAGTGTCTTACAGGGAAACATTTCAAGAACAGGGTATGTGCAGGTTAGGAAAGGAGGTTGCAAGAAGACCTAATTATGGTTGACAAATACCTGAGGGGGTTCTTTTTCTACAAGCAGCAGGTAGAAATCTGTTCAAAATACGCAATAAGGACAAAGCCCAAAGGCATTCTCTGAAATTGAAGGCAGGGTAGTTCAGAGGCGGGATCAGAAATGGCTTGTCACTCAGAGGATCGTTACTGCACGGAATAAATGACCTAGCAGGGGCTCTTCGACGCTACCGACTTTTACCCCGGGCCGCGCAGCGCTGTCTCCCGGGAGCCTCGGGCAGAGCCGCGGGCTCGGCGGCCCCGCAGTGCCACCTTCCGGGAGAGACCCCCGGGCCTGCCCGCCGCCGGGAGCCGGGCAGAGAGCGGGACAGAGAGCGGGACAGAGCCGAGCGGGGCTCGGCAGAGCCCGGCAGAGAGCCGGGCAGAGACGAGCAGAGAGACGAGCCCGGCAGAGAGCCGAGCAAAGAGCAGAGCCCGGCAGAGAGCCGAGCAGAGAGCTGAGCAGAGCTCGGCAGAGCCGCTGCTCCGGCAGAGAGCCGGGCAGAGAGCCGAGCAGAGCCCGGCAGAGAGAGCCCAGCCGAGCCCAGCGAGCGGCGGATGGAGCCGGGCGCTGACAGCCACAGCGGCCAGCCGGGCTCGGCCCCCCCGCTCCCGGCCCGCAACACGTGGGCTCGCAAAGCGATGTGCTAGCTTAGAGGAACATCGAGCAAGTTTGCCGAAGTGTCATGAGGGAACGCGCTAGAGATGCCCGTCTAGGATTCCACCCAGTCCCACATGTGCGTTAGATGTGATGTAGTTAGTTTTGGAAGCTTTTGCTGGCGCTTCTTGGGTGGGGTTTTTTCATTTTCTAGGTGAACATAAGCTGTATCAATGAATTATTATTATTAAAAAAATATACTCCACCGTGCAGCAAAAATGAACATTGTGTCTCAGCATCAAATAATAACATACTATTTACTGGCCTTTGTGCAATAGGAGACTGTAATGAAAGCACATCCAAAAAAAATTAGGAAATTCTTACTTTAGAGTCAAAGATTTTCAGGACATGTAGTCACGTTCAGAAGTGTAAAACAAGTATATTACAAACCTACCCAAATTGGCAGTTAAGAAGCCAACAAAGCCCTTTCAAAGACAATTCCTCTTCCCCCACAGCCCTCACAACGTAACTAATGGCCTCTCTCTGCTTTATTTATTTATTTGCTTTGAGTAAGCCCTGCTGGAGCAGCTCCCCCGCTGCCCAGGTAGCTGAGTGTGGAGCTGCTCAGGTGGGCTGACAAGGGGCTGGCTGGTATCAGACCTGTGCAGGCAGCAGCTGCTGGCAGAGGCCTGCTCACGTCAGTCACATTTCAAGAACAGACATCAAAATTTGTCTCTACTGTCACCAGTCCCTGGAACATTCACCTTGCTGCCAGCAACTGTGCAGGATGCAAGAGCAAGGACTGATCTAAATCAGTCTTCCATGTCAGAAGCGAGAAACAGACCAGGAGCCCAGACCTGGCTTCATCTTCTACCCCTCTATCACTACCTTGCAACTGGCAATCTGTGGTTGCTTCAGTGGCTCCATTCCACATTGTGATTGGTTTGCTCCCATCTCCTCACCACCAGGTTTTCTTGACTACTGATCAATTTAACCTTTCAGGTGCTGTTTGCATAAAATAAAAATAGATTGTAAATAAACGGCAACCTGAGCACCATCAGGGAACACAACTCCCTTCCACCTAGCTGATTTTCTGTTTGCTTTAGAAGTTGCTCTTTCACCTGGGAGTAATGACAATCCGCATCAAGAGACAGATGCAAAACTGTTCCTCCAATTATATAATCACTGCAGCTGATAAGGAGGGAGCTGGATTTAGGTTGCCATAGCGTTGGCATATTGCTATGGAGGCTGAGCTCTTCATCCACTTTATCAGCTCTGGACCAGGAAGAGCAGCCCAATTACGCTTGCTGAATGCATGTGCTGCAGACTAGCTCCTACTTGGAAGAAGCACTCTGGATCAGGGGCTGCTTCCTTTCCCCTCCCACCTCATTTCGATGGAGTGCTCAGGGGTGGGGGTGCTGGGAGGTTTTATTCTTTATAATCTGCATTTAATCAGAAGGAGGGTGGTGTTATGTCTAAGCCCCGCTACCCTTCCACCATCGAGGGCTGCCACCGCGCTGCTGCCCCTCCCCAGCTGCACCTCCAGCCGCCCCTCCGAGGGGCTCGGGGGTCCCTGGGGCTCACCGGGGCACCCTCGCCCCCGGAGCAGGTGCTGGATGCCGCCGGGCGGGGGCACGTTTGCCAGCAGGGAAGTTGTCGCCGGCCCAGGGAGGGAGGGGCTGCCCTGAGGAGCAGGCGGGGGGCGATGAGGGACAAGTTGGCCGGGGCGAGGGGTTCTGCCGTGGGGAGAGAGAGACCCCGGCAGCCGCTCCCGGCGGAGCGCCGCTCTTCCCCCGCCGAGGGGAGGAAATGGCTCTGCCTGCTCTGCAACATCGACGTGTGTGTGCAGCCAGGGCTGGAGGGAAGGGATGAGAGGGGGTGACACCATGCAGGTAACGGGATAAAAATAACTTCAGGAACGGCACATCGGGGCTGGGCGGGGGGGGAAGGAGGGGGGCGGGGGAAGGCTTCTGGAGTTTGGACAAACAAAGTTTTACTACAGGGAATAGCGGGGACATTTGCTAATGCCGAGGAGCAACAGCACGGGTTGGTATCCATGATGCAGGCGATCCTGAGAGGAGCTCGGCGACAGATCACTGCCCCAAGTCAAACCCAACTTTCATTTTAATACAGGCACCCCCGGTGTCCCTCGTTCTCTCAGCACGGGCGCATCTATGGTGCACATGTGTGTAAATAGATAATTCTCCCTTCCCCTCCCCTTTCGTGTGAGAGATTGGAAATAGCGTAAGGGAAGGGAAGGGCTCCTCTCCCGGTGCCTTAGGAAGCCGTACCCAGATGGAGGTTAGGAGGACAGAGACAACGTTAATTGGGAAAGCTCCCCTAATTCCAGCGGCCCTGCGAGTCCATTCTCGCCTGACACGGAGGAGCGGCCGCTCCGCGGCTCCCCCGAGCCCCCGGCCCCAGGGCGCAGCCCCCTCGCTGGCCGCCCCTCCTCGCCCCTTCGCCTGAGAAGGCGACGACGGCGACTTAAAGCAACTTTTCTGTGCCTGGGCTTTCCTGAGAAGCAGCCGTTCTGCGAGGGGCTGCGAGGGTCTCCCCGGAGCACGCCCGGCCGAGGGGAGCTGTGTGCTCCGAATGGAACCCGGTGTCAAAGGCTGTCCTCTGCCCCTCGCCCGCCTCTGCCTGTGGCGGCGGCGGCGGCTGAGCCGAGAGATAAGGGACAAAGGGCAGGGGAGGGAATGGTTGCTAGGTCCTCGGAGGTAAATCTCAGGCTTACCTTGATGGTTTTCTTCTGGAATGTACATCCTCTTGTTTTCATTGACCATTTAAAACGAGTCCAGAATAATCCCTCCGAAAATCGGCTTGGTAAAATTCAAGGAAGAATGGAGCTGTAGAATTTCCCCTTTTATTATTACCTGATTCCCATTATTGCATCAAACACCAAAAACTGATCCTTTCCACTACTGCCTCCTTTAGTGAAATTGCAATGCATCCTCAGTACATCCGGGCCCCTTCCAAGAATTTAGCACAGCACCTCTGGCTGTTAAACCATAAAAAAGAACAGGAAGGGGGGAAACGAGAGAGGGGAGGGGGGAAAGGAAAAAAGCAAAAGCATCCAGGACAAACCTCTGAGGGTTAAATGTCTTTTTAAAATCCACCAACTACAAGAGTAACAACAGGAGGAAGAGGGGAAAAAAAAAGGGAGATGGTCAAACGCTGCTGCTCCTCCTCTTCAAAGCCATTCTGAGCGCGTTGTGTTGGCAGGGAGCTGTTTCTGCAGAGGAAGAGAGCACAGTCCCAGCCCCTTACTCCCTCCCCTCCCTCAGCGCGCTCGCTGCCCGCTCTCTCCCGCTCGCCGACAGACAGACACACTGAACGCTTCCAGATGTTCCAGCTGCGGCGGCTGCACGCAGCTCCCCGCGCACGGCGTTGGGAGCCGCCGGACTTGATCTGAAAGTTTAACACGCTGCCTGCCTCCACTGCGCCTGCTGAAGCCTCGCCACAGACATGACGTCAAGGAGGCGAGCTGGAGCCGGCTGCTGCCTGGGGGAGTGGGGGACAGCCAGGGGAGCGGCGGGGGCCGGGCCGGCACCGGACAGCGGCGCGGCCGGCCCGCGGCACGGCACCGCGCCCAGCGCCCCGCCCGCGGCCCCGCTCCGACCCGCTGCCTCGGCAGGGTGGGCTCTGCCCTGCGGTTCCACTACGGAATGCGAGTGTGAGCTGCATTTCAAGGAGCACGGAGCCGCTCGCATGGTGTGCGAGCGCGGAGCGAGGCGGCGGAGCGGGCTGCGGCTCTGCCGGAGCCCCCGCGGGCCGGCAGACACGGGCACGGCAGGCAGGCAGCGGAAGGGAGAGATACCCGGAGGGAGCTGCACAGACGAGAGGATGCACAGATGTTTAAACAGATTAATCAAGCTAGGATTTGCAAAATCCTTGGTGGAAACGCCAAAGTGCTCCGCTGGTATCCCACCACTTGCCTTAATTATGCCTGTCATTTGGCCCTCTATAATTGAAGCCTCCGCAGAGAGCAAAAATGACTCCTTTAAAATGAAATGCGAACTGAATGCAGTGCATGTTAAACCTATCTGGACTCTCTGAGCTGCCATGTTAAACAAGAGATGCAGAGTCCTGAAACACCCCCCAGCACCACTGCAGAAACTGCCACAGCCTGAAGAACAGAGCCACTCTGACACGCACGGAGGTGAACACCTGGAATACCGTGTCCTACGTGCAAACCCATAACCGAGTACCCACCTAACATCACATGCGTGCCATACTATTTGTGGAGCTTCTAACACCACAGTTATTTCCTTTCAAGTGGTTTTCCATTTTAACTAGAAAAAAAGAGTATTTCTAATTGGTAATACCCCTGTAAGACAAATACTTTTGAACAAACAGTGCCTTCTCTACAAATGCCTTTCAGTGGGACATATCAAATACCCATCTCCTCATGAGGCTTTCTCTCCTCCACTTTAATTAAGCTGTCTCTCAGCTGGAACTCAAAATATTATAGAAGGCACCACCAGCTAACAGATTTATGGAAAGAAACAAAACAAAACAAGGAAGAAAATCCATTTGGAACTACAAGAAAAACTAGAATAGATGTAAAGCACTTACCGAAAACTGGATGCAACCAAATCACTTGTCCTAAATAAAGGTCATTTTGGTTTCTAATAACCACTGATGATCACAACTTCTGCATTAGATGCTATTCAAAGGGTAATTAACCAACACCATATTGCCATTGACAGCATGTAGAGGCACAGCTTTCTTTCTGACTCAGGAGGAAGAGTTCCTCTGAGCAATTAAAATACTCTCTCCTCTCTTGCCTAGTTTTTCTCTAATAATGTCACATGCACTTACCCATTTAACTTACCAGATCAGGCAAGATCACAGCTAGAGGTAGAATGGCAATATATTGGCTTTCATTTTCAGTTCAAGTTTTCTTTTCTTAAAAAAGTCAAATCCTCCCTTCACCATTATAGAAAGGACTGAACAGAAAATACTTCACTGCCTACATTTGTTGTGTAAATGTACATTTTGTTTTTCTCTTGTGACCACAAATCCTTGCCATTTTGGGTTGTGCTAACTCCATTTTTTCCACCCATGAGTCAACTGAGCCTTGCATGATTCACCCTTGCATGGACAAAGTATCTTGGTAAGTGCTTGCATGCTGATCACCCCTGCCAGAAATCAAACACTGCTGGAGCACCTGTAAATATTTCTTTTGCCTTTCTTGGGTCACATCCTCAGCTAGCTGAAGATTTATGTACAGTATTATTTAAACAGTTAAAATCCACATAGCCTGCTTTATGCCAGCTCACATATGTATGCAGGCACATACACAAGCTGTCTCTGACACCTACAAATCTTTTTCTCCGTTCTTTATCCCTCTCTCTCTCTGCCAAGCTCCCACAGTAGGACACAAGTTGGGCCAATTACCAAAAATCAAATACCAAAGAAAAATAGAACAAGAAACAAGACTATTAGCTGGCATTAATTTCCCCAGCATAAATAAAATTCTACTATAACTTGAGGTTTCCTTACTCAGCAATTCTAATAAAATAATTTCCTATTATTTTCCAGAGAAGTGGAAAGAAACTGATTGTAGGACTAAGATGGAAGGATCCTGCTAATGAATCAGGTGGCATAAGAGTGAACACCACACCTTCCCCTAAAGTATTTGCATTGCCCAAGTACACAAAGAAGATGTACTCTATGAAAACAAGCTTGGTAAAGAGGTGGCATTTGAAGTAAAGCTGTTTGTAAAATTTTTTTCTTAATGGGATTACTGAAATGCACATTTAATATGGACTCCATCAGGTAAGAACTTGAGGTGTTAACCTTCATAGAAACCAGGAAAATTAGTCTTCTTCAGAGTTCAATCCCCACAGACACACCCAAAGAGGAGTACACAAGCGAGAGATCAGCTTTAAAGAGAATTACAAAATAATTACGGTTTCAATACAAAACCAATTCAAAAGTTCTGCCTGACATGGCAGCCAGCAGATTTGGAGGTGAGATGGACAATGTAAAGATCAGACACAAGGGTTATCTCCCACTGGCCTGCATCAGTGCCTGTGGACTTCCTCTGGGCACGTGGTGACAGACTGGACAAATGACCCAATGAATATTCAGCCTTAGGCCTCTCTAAGGTGGAGATACAAATTTTCTATCCCATGCAATGGTACAAGAAGAAAAATTGTTCTCCAGTTGCTCTGAGAACAATTGTGATGAGGGCCACATAAAGCACCAAGTTAGAGATTCCTAAAAACTGCTATTTAAAGTCATATGTATCAAAAAAATGACTTGCAGGGTAGATACTGTGAACACTCAAGTCCATTCTGCATGTCAGGAATGGTTTGTTCTGTGTACAATACAGCAGCCCTTCCCTGAGTATACGGGGCACAGGAAATTCTTCAAAACCCAGCATAGGACCTGCACCCATCTTCAGAACAGAAATCTGAATAGGTTGTGCAGAACATCTCCCTGCTTCCAAAAGGAGGAGTTACTGTCATTCTGTATGGAACGATGGGGCTGGAAAGCAATGGGATGGAAGCAGACCAGAGTGTGCAACAACTCTGCACTGAACTATTTTTGTAACTTATAACATTATTTGTAAGGCTCTTTTAAGCAATCTCAGTATTTCTAGAATGGTGTAGGGTTTCCATTGGACCTACTGCATAGGCTGTCTAATTGCAGCAGATTATGCTCACACTATTTTGGCAGCAATGTCTCCTACTCTAAAAGAAAAGGGTAAATTATTCAAAAGTGGAAAAGAAATGTATTTTATCCCAGAAATGGTACTAATGTTCACAATACAAATGCAATTCCTTCCAGGGCCAGCTCAGAGAAATGGTGCCAGAGCCCTGTATTACTTTGCTGAGAGGTATTTTTTCCCTGCAGATTTTAGGTTTTGCACCCCTGCCAACAAACAGAGGAGGCTCCTCATATGTATCTGCACTTTTTTGCACTGAAGACTGTGGGGTATTATTTTTTTCCACTGGCCATTCCAGCCTAAAGCAACAGCCTAAGCATTCCTGTGCACACTTAAGAATCACTGTGCATGAACAACATGATCCTCCTAACAACTCCTGTCATTTCTGGCAGGACTGCATTGTTGGTCCACACACAGTATAATACCAGTATTGGGTATTTGCTGGTATTGCATGAGTAAAATTTAAGTTTTTTAAAATGAAATATTGATGATAACAAATCTTTCTCACATTTCAGGACTGTTGTGGTAAGAATTGTTCTCCAAGTTATTTTTGATTCTTTTGAACTATGTACAATCTAAAACAATGTCATCCTCTACACTTATTTGTGAATGAAAAAAAAACCAAAAAAACCCAAAACACTTTGATTCTATGAATACAGATTTATAAAAATGTTCTTTATTTGACTTTTCTTGGTTGCTTAGTTTTAATTGAAATCAAAGCAATCCATAATCCTATCTAAAGCCATTCAAAGTGTGGTTAGGAAACTGCAGACATTTCAAAACTATCAGCTAGCTAGAACACAGAAGACTTTCTCAAGATTTGAAAAAAATCTGGGATGGATGGGAAGCAGAAGACTGATGATCAGGATTTCTACCTGATTTCATTTCTTAAAATCTGGAACAGCTACATACACACAGGAACTTTTAAAAATTTATACAGTTAAAAAGATTGATTTTCAAAGTCAAGTTGGGAAACATAGCTGTATTTTTCACATTCAAATTAAAAGAAGTAGTTACTTGACCTTGAAATTTTGGTCATTAGCTTTTATATTTAAATTTAAATTTAAGTAACTACAAAAAATTAGAAGGGAAATTATAAGATTTTCCAGGTAGTTGTGTGGCCCACTGAAGTGTATTAAGGCCTAGTATTGGTAAATGACAGAAAATGTTAGATCTAAGGGAAAAAAAGGAAAGAATGAAACAATTGACAGCCGGTAGAAAAGCAGCTAGTAAGGAAAATAAATGGTCATTAGACACAGGGGAGAAGGAAGTAGATGAAATTGATGATGATTTTTTTTTTTTTTTTAATTGATGAAATTTTAAGGTGTAACTTGAAGGGTGAAGGTTCAAGACTGCTTGAACACTCTAAAAAACAAAATAGGCATCTGTCCCAAATTAAAATATAAATGTAGCCATGTTTATCAGACTTGAAAATAACTTCTGGCAGTTTTCATTATGCCATCACCATCGTGGATACCTGGCCAGGGAGGAAGGTTTAACACCTTTGCAGAATTTAAATACAAAAGTATTGTCTGGAAAAATTTGGTGGCTCTGATGTAGAAGTTTAAGGGAAGGACCCAAATTTAACAAAAAGTGTTGCATTGTTTCTATTTTAAATAAGGAATAATTAAGTGTGTCTAGACTGGTTATGTACTGATACAAAGAGATTTAAACTTGCTGTTAATACTAGTCTAAAATCATCAGTCAAACAAAAGACGTGAGCTTATCATGTCGACAAGGAGATGTACAATGAAAAATGACATTTTAATCCAATGAGCCTACATCAGTGAAAATAATCATGCAAACTCTTGAGTTTGCATCTTAGGAACTTGCCACAGCTTACACAATAAAAATTGAGAGTTTACTACCATTTTAATTTTCCATCACCATTCTAGCAATTACTCAAGAATATGGAGTTTGTAGCTTGTTCGTAAATAAGAACCACACAGAATTTTGGATTTAGGGCAAGCACAAAGAGACTCTTTTGGAAGGGAGGGATTCTTCAAAGATTAAATGTTTGTAAGTTGCTGAGGAAGACCTGACAGTGACTAGAAGAATTACATGATGCTGACATTTGGAAACCTCAGTGGACCTAATTAGCAAACAATGAAAACTACACAAAGTGAAAATAAGAAGGCAATGCAGAAAAACATATTTAGCTAGGACAACAAATTCCAAGTATAAAATTCATAAACTGAGTTCAAAAAAGACAAACAAATTAACGTTAGGGTGGGCTGTAAGACCAAGTTCCTTCCTTGTCTTTTGGAATTTAAAGATTCAAAACTTTTAAATATGCTTTGTCAACACAGAAAATTATTGACAAACTCAAGGAAGCCAGCAATTTGGAGTTCTGACAGATTTTGGAGGATTTGCAATAATCACTAATGAGATAAAATGGTCTAAAAATACATCATCTTAGGACCAGCTGCAAGGAAGATGATTAGATTAATTTGTTAGGATAGTCAGGTACTGTGATGTTGGCCTGATGTGCAATGTCAACATTTCATCTTCAACAATGACGCTTTCTATACTGAAGGGCTACACTGCTTGGTAAGTGTATCTGGTTATAATGCAATATTTGAGGAGTTACTCTGGGTGTTTTCCTCCCCAGTTATTCCAAAATGAAGAAAACTCATCCAGCAATCAGCCAGTTTCAACTGCAGCAACTTTATTTTGTGTGATCTTAAAATCTATTCCACAACTTGCAGCTCTCCTAGTGCCTCCTGTTCAGATGACTTGTAATTGTGTTTGGTGGAATAATGATTTTGTGGTCAATTCAAAAATGGCACTAAGTTAGAAACAACTTCCACATGCAGCAATGCTTGATTTCAACCCCATTTTCCAGAACTGTATTGTTACAGACTACAGACAAAACAGAGTTATCTCAGCACCACCTAAATATTGTGTTCGATGTTTTGCAAACTGCCCTTTAAAACAAAATCAGTTCCAATGGATTGCTCAAAAGTGCTCCCTTTATTCAAAAAAAAAAAAAAAAAAAAATTGTCAAAACACCAAAAGCAAATGCTATACAAACCCTAACTGAATTGGTTACATCATCAGTGTTAAAAATGTATATTCCATTAGGTGTCATCTTGACTAATCCCACTGCTAGGACATCCAAAAACTCATGTAGTGGGACTTCAATAAAATGTTACAGATGTTCTGGAAGTGTGAAACAAAGTGTTTGGAGGTGCTTTTTGCTGGAGAGATATTAAAGGGATCCTAAAAATGTTCCTGAACACAGTATAAACTAAATCTGCTTCCATTGCACAGATCTGGGCTTGCACACAACAGTTATCCAAATAGCTTTAATTTAAAAATGGTTGTGTGGCTGTCACTGGGAACTCCAAGACTGCTGAAAATAATTCCAAATACTTGTAGCACTGTGTAATGGGTGGCTGCCTGAATATGAGCTCTCCAAAGCTTCCTCAGCTGCAGTGGAACCTTGGTGGAACCGAAGCAGAAAAATAGATGAAGTGACAGGCAGCAAAGTTGAGAGCATTCTTTGATTCGGAGGATAATACAGTAAGGTAGTAGATTTTGAATTGACATAGTAAAAGAAATGTTCATTATGTTTGCAGTTTCTCAAAAAAAAGCTGAAAAATGTTATACTGTTATTTAAACTACACAATCAGAACAGTTTATTTATGTCTTCACTTTTAATTCTCCCATCTTTCCTTAAACATGCAGATAAGCAAAATAAAACAATAACTTTAAAGTCTTTACTCACTGATTCCACATGTTCTGAAGGAATTATTTCTATTTCCTTAACAGAAGTGGTTCAGTTATTTTATAATGCCATCAATGTGTACACTAGTTTATAAGAGTTGTATCTCCAGAATCCAGGAGACCATGAATGACCAAGCTAAGCTCCTAACATACACAAGAAGAGCAGAAAGAAGGAAAGCAGGAAGGAAAGCAAGAACGAGGAGAAAGAAGTGACGGTTTTATCTGAAATGAATGTGTCACAAGAAGTAAGTTTTCCAGACAAGGTTTAATATCCTCTTTGATTTAGGGGAGAATAAGAGAGAAACAGAGAAAGACCACCTTCTGCTTGAACTGCAAATGGCCACAGTTTTACACTGAGGGGAAAGCAGGTAGGTTCCAGAATAGGTTACACCACTGGCTAAGGCTGCTTCACCCTTTTTTAAAGCACAGAGGAATTTTTAAGTCTTTATTTGATATTTGCTGCTACACTATGGAAAAAGAAACTAATAATTTTTAATAAGAATAAGCAAAAAAAGGTAAACAAAATAAAAAGAGAATGGAAAGCTCATGCCAATTACACATATAGCAAGCTCATGTAACAGCATCATTTCATTGTTTGACATTATCCTTCTTTCCTGTCCCCTTCTCCTCAGATTTTTGCACTGTTCTCTTAAATCAGAAAAAAAAAAAAAAGGAGTTGTAAAGAACAGAGATCCTGATAAAATGTAATGATACTTTTCATAGGTAATCTTTCTAATTGGTAAAAACCAAATAAATGCCTGACCCAATGTTGCACAAGAATCAAAGTAAAGAGAACAGAAGAAGCCCCACTTCCCCCTTTTTGCCCCAATTGCCTTTTCAGATGTCCTCTATGTCTCATTTACCTGTGTTTCCACAAGACAGCATGAGTCTTGTGACTTCAGAAGAAGACTGGGTGAGTGAAAGCAAGATGAGTATTTCAGACCTGGCTCCCTAACAACTAAATCCCTGAAGAAATCTCTATCCAGTTCTTTAATTTAGTCTTCTAGGCTTCCAGAGCAAAACAAAGCCATGTTCCTTATGAACAGGCATGAGTGACAGTGCTCATAACATAAAACACAGCATGACAACCCTTTTTCACACTGTGAACTGTCAGGAGCTGGACTATCTTTCTTCAGTTTGGAGGGTTCTTCTCTTATATCAAAGGAACACAAAAGGCTCAAAATCTTACTCAGTTCCCTCTATCATTGCAATGCAAAAGGCTTGATCATTTTGCTACTTAACTGAGTAACTCTTGGACATCTTTCCTCTTCAGTCTCATAGGAGTCTGACTTTCACAATTATTGTATCATCTGCTGCCATCTCCTGAAGAAACACAGTCTGAACTTTGGAGAAAGGCAGGGAAATGGAGACATCCACATTCTGAGCTTTCTACTGGTCAGTGCTGCCTGTCAGTCCCAAAGGAAAAGCATAGCCTGAAAGCTCCAGGCTGGTAGATTCTGAGAATGTAGAAAATGATAATATGGGACCTTTACATCCCTCTGACCCCATTCCTCTCCCACTCGAATCCATGGTGTTTGTGGCAATGGCTGCCATGCACAACAGGGGCTGCTGGTTCCACTGCAGCCCGAGGAAAGAACTCTTATCAGCAGGAGCACAACCACAGAGTTTGTGCAGATACCCAGTACACAGGCTGCACAAAGAGCACCTGATGTAATAAAGCATGTGGCTGCTGCTCTAACTTGAACAGGCATGGACTTGTGCCCAAGGGATGGACTGACAGATTTCATGTTTGGAATATCTGTATTTAGATCTACACTACTGTACTGCTGTTTTCACAGCCCAGCGGATGTCTAGAAGCAAAAGACATCAATTAGCTGAAGGAAGAAACTAGAGAGGAAATTCTGCTCTCAAAATGATATAGTTTGACAGAAGAAGAATGCTACAGAAAGAAGGAAAAAAAAAGCAAAAATATAAATAAAGAAAAAATGCACAACAAAACCTAAACAAACCCTGCTTGGCCCAGTGACCCAAAGACATGCCAGTAAGATGATCCTGACCACAGCCTGAAATGACTCCATATCTATACTTACATAAATCTTCCTTTTTGTGCTGGTGTATCAGCTTCAGTTTACCAGAAATAGAACTACAAAAATAGATCTATAACCATATATAAACAATTTTTTCTTCTGCGCTCTTCCAGTTTTTAAAAATCATTTTAAAATCATACAGCTATTTTTAAACTAGATTTTTGCAGCTTAACTGGCCTAGCATATCAAAACAATGTAGTCATCAAGAGAGTTACAAAGCTAGAGGAACAAGCACACTATGAAAGAATGGCAGATGGTATTATTGTCAAAATGGAAGTGAGCTGGTGGTCAAGTCTAATAATTCATTGAAAGCTACATCATGCCTGAACTTTCACACTTGAAGAACACAAGGTTTAAATGCCTTAATTTATTTTTAAAATATTCTACTGACGAATAACAAGCAGAACACACAGCTGCTCCCCAGTGCAGGGAAAATCCACACGCTTTGCTGGGGAACTAAACATATGTATTTGCTAAAACCAAAACTGTTTCTAGAGGAGCTGTTGGAACTGACAAGATCTCACACAAGAATTACACCGATGTAGGTCAATTGCCTTTACCAAATTACTCCCAACTTACATTATTACAAATGAGATCACGATGCCATTTAGTCGTCAATGGAAGTAAAATCTAACCCATAAAGATGCATCTGCACTTCAGCATTCAGCAGAATGGAAGTGATGAATCACACTCTTGCCCTAAGAGTGACACAAAGGAGCAATCAGCTTGAGCTGATGTTCTGGCACCAGTGAAGAACACACTCGTGACTCCCCGTGTTCTAAGTTCCTCAGTCCTTGAGATGAAGCTCCCATAGTTTGCAGCAGCATAAAATATAGTCACTGATGATATTCAAACACCCAAAAAAACCCCAAACTTCAGGGCACACAAAAGGTGTTTAAAAATAATTTTACTAGTCACAATTGACATTTGAGTTAAAGCTTCATTTTGAATTAACACTGCACCGTACTCTGAAATCCGAATTGAAAAAATGCCATGTGAAGTGATTTATTATTGTAAGAACCTGGTCAGAATATGAATATGAAAAGGTTCAGTGAGATGTAGAATGACCATAAATGGTTGAGCTACCAGCTGTATGTTACAATTACAGAGGGGTTGCACACCAGGCAGCACAGTGAAACCCAAACCATCGTTTTGTTAGCTCAGTCCTTCTTCCAGGAGAAGAAGGGAATCTGCTGACCAGCTTGACTACATCTGCTGTCACCCTGATCTCTTCTTGAAGGCCCATTGGATTAGTAACTACAACTGATGTTGCAACAGCTCAATTGCTGCTACTGTGGCAAGCAGGACAACTAAAAGCTGGGCTACACTGGAGTGAAGAACCAAATTAATATGTTTACACAGAATTTTAACTCTTTGAAGCATTGCAAAATATTGACTAATTAATTCTTCCATAAAGACAGAAAATAAGATCTTGTTCTTTATGCTTGGATTCCTGACTAAATCACAGGGATCTTGGAAACTTTGCAGCAAAATACTTGTGGAGGCAAGATGCAATGTTTTCAGATAAAGCAGGATGTCAGGTCAATCCTGTGCTAGGAAATTAAAAGGTGAGAAGGTGGCTGCCTTGCTGTATTCCTGGATGTTAACATTCCCTTCTCTGTCCATAAATACCTCTGAGAATAAATGTTTAATGGACCCTCACAGAAGAGCATATTTCTTCCACTCTGTAGCTTAAAAAGAGTTTTGTGGGTTTTTTAAAAGAGAACTTTAGCTCCATGCCAGCTTCCACCTACTTTTTGTCTTTCTTTATATACTCAGTGCTCCAGCATCCAACAAATATTCTCTTGTTAATAGATCAAACAAGACACTTGGAAGTGTTAGCCCTTTCAAAGCCAAAATGAATTGTGGACCATGGGGTTCAAGAGTAAGGGGTAAAAGCTAAATCACAACTGGACTCCCAATTAATTTGCTGTTTCCTGTCAGCCATGAGTAAGGAAAGCTGCATGACTAAGGCCATCCTTTCCAAGCTGGTGGAGCCAGATGGTGTGATATGATGGAGGTAATATTAATGTTTGCATGCTGCCTTCTCTTGACTAATCCAGAGTGCTGCTTCACACTGGTTTGGGGAAGAAGGCTGCAAAGCCAAGGAGATCTGTCATTGTAAGGAAACATGAAGCAGGAATTTCTCCTTGTTCAGACAGGATTTGGTTGCTATAGTCAGTAGCCAAAGTTTTAGGCAGACTTTTATCTTCAAATTTTTATTTAAGAGAGTTGTCTCAGTATTGGGGACACACATCTTCAAAATGCATTCAATTTTTTTTTTTTTAGTTGTGGATGATTGCTCTGTGGGCACTTCTCTTCCCCCCAAATTGTGCTTTAAGATAATATTTGAAAAGCCAAAACAGTAACTCACAAGTAATTTCTTTCACTCCCTGCCACACACAATTTAGCACTGTGCAAAAAGTTCCTTTCACTGAGCTAAAAACCACCACAGTATGTTACACCCCTTTCCTGAGCTTCAGAAGAGAAATTCAGGGTATTTCTTTACTCTTTCAATCCCATCAGTGTAGGATTTCTCAAATAAGGAAGCATTTCCAAACAACCCAAATTTGGACACAATTTTGATACTGCAGCATATACAGTTGTTACCACCTTCCAATCACCTGGGCCACATCCTGCAGGACTTACATTCATTCAGGTAAAATGTTAATCAACCTAAATAGTAACTTAGATCAATAAGAACTTCGTAATTTCACATACTGTTGCTTTTCATTTTTAATAAGGATGGATTTTCAAGTCCACATAAGTTTTCCTCACAGGCAATCAAGGTACCTTTTGATCTTAAATAATCCAGTTTAAAATTGTAATTTACTTCTAGAACACACTTTCATCTTGATATATTGTACTTTGTTGGTGATGGAATCCCCATCTATCTTCCCTTAGTAAGAACAGTGATTTTTCTAATATTATTTGCCTTTGTTTTAATTGGAGAGGTCTCATCTCTATGGCTTGTGTTCTGATACTTGGTATCTTCTCTTCTTCAATAAACAGAATTCAAATCGTGATCTTTGCATTCTATAGCTATTAAAAATACAGAATTTTTTTAAAAATTGGTTTCTTTATAATATTTAGTAACACAAAAGCCACTCCAAAACCTGTACTGGAAGAAAATATTTTCAGCTAAATTATATTATCAAATTTCATTCAATTTCTATTAACAATATGAACTAAAATCTGGTTTGGCTTTTCATACTGAAGTGGTACATCTGATCTTCTCAGGCACAAATGCTATTTTTAAATAAAAAACTGCTTCTATAAATATTTCAGCTTTAAACACCATAATTCAGTTTCTCTTTTTTTTTTTTTTTTTTTACATCAAGAATTGCAGCAGGGCCTTGGAGAGGTTAAACAACTACAAAAAACCCTAACATCCACTTAATGACTGCTAGTAGCATTTCCCCATGTTCAAAGCAGACTGTCCATAATTCAGAGGACAAGACAAGGTCACTAATAAACATCAGTGAATTGTATCTGCTTTTGCAAGTTCCACATAAAAATAGTGCATCCCTAGGAACACAAAACAGACATAATAGATTGGTTCACATCAGAACACACACAAACACAAGAAGCTAATCATCTTTTGATTGCAAGAGGCTCTGGCTCAATTATTTTGCAACACAAGCAGCAGTCCCCTTTGTGTAGGGTTAAAAGAAAGGAAAAAAAGTTGCTTTGTGGCTTTAAGCAATCAGAACTAATGCCAGGACCAAATTAAGCTCTTTGTAGACAAAAGTAAAAGGCTGCATTTGGCCTGCTACCATCTACACATTTGGCAGAGCTGGACCCAAAAAAACTACAGTGCACATCATGAAGGCATCACCAGCTGAACTGTCCTCTCCCACCAGAAAACACACATGCAGCAGGCTGGGAATGAAGCTGTTTTCCACCCCCTGCTTTTTTCTGAATGTAAAAAGTGATTCCAGGAGGTACCACTTACCTGCAGCTGTGTGTACCACAGAATATCCCAAAAAGCAAAAGCACACTGCACTGCCCTCTCCACATAACCTCCCGTCAGCTCTGAACAGGGAACACACTCCCCGAGTGACCTGAGCCTTGTGCTCCCCAAAAAAGTGCAGGGAAAAACCACGTGGCAACCATGAACTCAATGGGTAAAATGTCAGCCTGTGAGAGGCCAACACAGGGAAGTTACTACAAGTGGTACATAAAGAAGGTGCTCCTGAATTATTACTCTCATAATAACAAAATATCCAGGAAAAGAGTGCTGTCATCCTGAATACCTGAGTGACAATGACTACTGAGTCCTCAGAGAAAGGTGAATGACTTCTGAAATACTCAAAACCTTTGTTATTAGACACTTGATGTCATTGAGTTCCAAAGAATAAGCCAGAATACACCTAAAAATACCCTCTGTTTAAATAAGAGATTTACCAGCTGACCCAACTTCCCAAACCCCCTCCACCAAAATAAAAGGGAAAAACTTGAAACATATTTTAATTTTGTTTCTTCCATACTCAATGCTGTTTAAGGTGTCAATTCACTGCATCTTCTGCATACTTTCCTTGTGGTTTTTCATTCTTTTCCCTTCTTAGCTTTCTGGATTCAGATCAGATTTAAAGTACCAGAAAGAGAGAAAGACAATTTTTTCAGTTTCTTTGGTTTCCAGATATATCTTGATTTAGCCAAACTGTCGTGTCCTCCACCCTTTACTTTCCAGCCACTACACAGAGTTAGTAAGGATGTTTGTACTGACTTCTTCCCATCTTTTCCTTCCTGTGGCACTGTGGAAGCTGGTGTGCTCTCAGTTAAGGGTGGGAAGAGTAGATTTGTAAGTGCTGAGTGATTTATTATTGAAGAAAAAGGAACACACACTTGACATGTCCTTGTTAAATTCTCCATGATGGAAATGATGTCATTTACATACAACATAGTCAATATTTTGACTGGCATACTTGCTAAATACTAGAAATATTTCTGAAAAAATATTTTTCAATATTTTTTCACCAGTAGAAAATTGTCCATACATGATATATTAGGTATCTCAGAGGTACTTCAGTAATATGGGCAAACTTGTAAGTGTACAGAGGGTAATAACCTCACCAAGCTACAGGATATACACTACTGGCCAGTGCAACAGAAGTAGAAGGTAAAAATTATTGTAAATACAGAATGACACTGGTCATTTTAATAAGAATCCAAAGCAAAATATAAACAAACAGAATTGTATGGATTTTTAAAAAATATTTCTAAAAGCTACAGGCCGACAGATAAAACATGTTAAAATTTTCCTCTTGAAAATTTTTTCTTGAGAGTGTCCATTTAACTTACAGTCAACACTCTCTTTAAAGAAAGGGCACCAAGAGAGCCCTCTATTAGAAACTATCCATAATTATTTCCAAGTTAATCTTTGCCTTGAGAAGCATTTTCCTGTACCAGATAACACAGATAACACAGGTGATCGTAGTTTTGCCCTAGCCAGACCAAAATGATGGAAGTGAATATCTGAAGTACTTGATTCACTTAGCAGACACCTGGGCAGGACATGCCCAGGCATTACCTACAAAGGAACATGGAGGGTAAAAAAATATATAATTTTTTGTAACTAAGCAAGGTTTTTTGACAGTGAAAACAGTAAGAGACCTAGAAGTTACTGAAGTCACAGGGCCACGCTGACTTCAGCCACCCTAAACAAAAGTGAAACTATGAAGTATTCCCTACATCTGCAGTTTCAAAGGTTACCAGGAAGGACTTGGTAAATTATTTTGTCAAACGTGTGTTGCTTCTTCACTCACACTGATCAAATGCAGCCTCCCCCACCCTATTTTTATTTAAAAATGAGTGTAGTACTTCTGCATCTCACAGAGGTATTTGTGAAGCACTTTGAGACCTTGTAGTGAAAGAACTGAAAATCCACATGAACAACAGTGTTACTAAATGGCACCCTGCAGTTTGATTTTCATTTAAAAATAACCCCTCTTTAACACAACATAAGTACAAGGCAGCACTACTACAAGATATTCTTTTCAGTTTTTGATCACAAAGTTTTAACTGTTTGGATTGAAATTTCTCAGGGTGGAGGTTGAATTTATTCTGCAAGTTTCTGGAGAAAAAAATCAATCAATTTTAAAAGAAGGGTAAGAAGTGTTTTATCCTACAATATTCAAAAATTCACACACTAGAAATTCCCAATGAAAACGGGTAATAAATGCTTCAGAGCCAGGACTTGCAATCTGACAAGCAACATTGCCCAGATTTCAAGGCCTTCTGTCACGTACATGACTTGAATCTTTTCGAGTTAAAGTTACATAAAAGAATTGTGACTTCCATACGCTCAGTATGGAAAAAGAACAAGCCGTAGGGCCAGAACCACCCCAGAACACAAGAGGCACTAAACTTAAAAACTAACTGGAACCTCATCCCTGGATGTCTCCTCTCTCCAGCAGGTTTAGCCCCTGTTTTCTCCTCAGGGCTGACATAAGAGTGTGATCACCTACACTTGTTATCAGTTACTCCTGTTTTTCAAATGGTAAAATAAGGGCTATGAATTGAAATGTTCCAGCTGTTTTAATAAACTGTGCAGTAAAACCATTTTGTGTATTCAAATTTGGGTGTGAGTGAAAGCATGTGTTTCAGGAGGTGCATACCAAGAAAGTGATATCCAAAAGACTGTGTGGATGACACAAGAATTAAGCCTCTGTGAGTAGCACCATCACTCTGTTTCCATGGAATTAAAATATTTACGTTATGTTCAAGTACCGCTTCCTGACAGAACCCCTGGAATGCCTTACTTCTGTGATATTGATTTATCTTCTCTACCTTTGGAACTAAAAGACTGGGGAAAGAGGTTGGATTTACACTGAAACCCCTTCCCCTGGAAAAAAGGCAGATCTCTACAGTGAACCACTCGGGTATCACTGTAACTCCCAGCAGGAGTCACAGTCTTTGCTGAGGGAAAATAGCAAAGAGCAGGCTGAACACAGTTTTCCAAACTGTGATGCCATGGCCATTTGGAGACAGCCACCCTGTCATTTGGTACCCCAAATCAAGCTGGAATCCTCCTTCATAGGCAAAGACTTGTTGATGGTTCAATGAAGGCGACTAAGGAAAATTATTTTTCTATCAATTAGAGTGGGACAAAGGCTGGTCTTGCATTTACTTCTCTAACAGAATGCCTTGATGGACAAATTCAATGAAAGTTGAAAAAAGTTAGGAATTTGGGCCTTGGAAGACAGAACTCAACTTTTACAATCATCCTCAAAATGTGAATTTTCAGCTGCAGATTACCAACTGTTCTTCTGGGACACTAAATACCTCTATGAGCCCAGACCTTCAATGACCTAATTATTCTGTCTTATTTTTCAGTAATCTGTTGTTTTCCTTGTCCTCTGGTAGGATAAGGAAATGTCCTACTTTTTGACAGTGTCCTCATGAGTGCCCTATCCTCAAAAAGGGGAGGGAAAAAACCCCCAACCATGTGGAAAACCTCCAGTTATGAACCTGTGCCTGTGATGGTGCACAATAAGAGCACAGAGACTGCTCTTCCCAATTTATAACCTGCTGCACTTCCATATTTGTAACACTACAAGGAGTATTTTTTTAATTAAAAGGGTTTTTCTCTGAAGCTTTATGCTAGTTGAAACATGCAATATCTTGTACTATATCACATCCCCATTTAATCTCTGAGGATGTAACATATAGGTGTCTAGCTGACTCATTTTCCCATATGACAACTTTCTAATGCCCTGGACAGTCATAAACTTCAGTTTTCAAATCATACAAAACATTTCCTCCTCTCATTTACTTCCCTTTGCCTTGCTTAGAATGATTAACTGCAACAAATGATTACTTACATAAGGCATTCCTTTTTCCTCATACAAGACATGAAATACTGCATTAAAAATCAAATACATGAATAAGAATTGGACATGATCAGAAAAACATTTTCTAACTTAATTTAACAAAGGTTACTAACTGTTCTGTACATGTATACAAGGACATTCAAAAATCCTAACAGTGTGCTGGGCCTGAACTCCAAAAAGTCATCTTGATGCCTGCTTCTAATCCCTTTCCCTGGAATAATGATACACAGCTCAAAAGTCCATGTATCAGAGACTGGGCAGCAATTGACTCTGAACAGTACAGTCAGTTCACTTCCCCAGAACAAACAGCAATACCTGCTCCTATTAGCCCTTTTACTCTCCTGAGAATCTTTATGTAATGTTGCATTAGTAGCCTTTACTAAATTAGAAAACCAAAAGGGAAGATAAATCAATATGAATGTACGTTTGCTGATATTGATTTTTCCTCTCATAGTCAGCATGGGAATATTGTGGCTCCTATTAATACAAGGAGTGGAAGAGCTTTAAATGGTTCTGTTTGGATAATTACCCAGTAGTTTGGGAAACTTATTCAAACTTCTTTAGTCTGTAATTTTGAACTAGACACTTCATGAAATCAATTCCTTCTCATGAATAATCATGTTAATATGTTGATGACAATTTCTTGATGTAGCTTATCAAGATGACTAGGAGAGGCATTCAGCCTGGTATTCATAAAAAAAGGATGAGGGGCTAGGCAATGTGAAGGTCAAGGGCAGCAAGGCTGCAGCAAACACAGCATTCTGCATTCAACATTCTGGAAGCAAGAGAAATATTGGAGTCACAACTTTGGAATTTGGACTGTATTTCAGTAGGTTTAGGGATGGGCTGTGGGGGATCCCACAGAACACTGCCCTGCAGGGCCAAATGACCCAGGACATGTAGCTGGTGCTCATGGACCCCTTTTGAGCGCACAGCAACAGGGCAGCCTGCCAGGCAGGAGGGAAGCCCATGTGGCAGGAGGCCAGCAGGGATAACAGGGAACTCCCACCTCAGCTCAAGAATGTGGGGATGGAAGGCCAATGCCAAAGCTCACATGGAGCTGGGGAAATTGAGAGATTAAAGGGAAGAAGGGCTTCTGTAAGTACATTGGCAGCAAAGGGAAGGCTGGGAAGGATAGGGCCCCACTGCTCAGTCTGGCAGGAAAAGCTGTGACAAAGGACATGGATAAGGCTCAGGTACTCAATGATTGGTTTGCCTTACATATTTTTCTGGGTTTGTTTTTTGTTTGTTTTGGTGGGGAGGGTCGTTTGGGGTTTTTGGGGCAAGGGTTTAGTCCTGGTAAGGTTTGTCTTTAGGCCTTCAGAGTCTCCAAGCCCAGGGTCAGTCTCTGGGAGTGGTGCACTTAAGCCAGTTGAACACACCCACACCCTTGGAACAACACAAGCCGTGTCTGAAGGTGTGGAGAAAGGTGGCCAATGGCACTGTAAAGTTGTTCTCTCATTTTTGAAATGTCACAACTGTCAGGTGAGGCTTTTGATGAACAGCAAGACAAAACACCAAATCTATCTCCAAGAAGTAGGAGGCAGGGAGCTCCTCCTGTAGGGCAGTCAACCTAACTTCAGTTCCTGTAAAGATCATGGAGAAGCCATATCCAAGCAGACAAAGGATAAAAAGGAGCAGCCAGGTTGGAATCACCAAAGGCACACAATGCCACACACCTGACTGTTCTATGGCAAGATCACTGGCTCTGTGAACAAGGGGAGGGTAATGGGTGCCACTTACCTTGACTTTAGCAAGGCCTCTGACAGTCTGCCATACAACTTTGTAGCTCAGTTGCAGAGCTGTAGATTAGCTATGGAAGAAAGACAGAAATTTCCCTGGACTGCCACAAATCACAAATGCCAAACCCTGCACCTGGGATGCAATAATCCCATGCATCAGTAGAGGCTGGGAAGCAGCTTTGCAAAAAAGAGCCAGGTGTCCTGGTAGACAAAAAGCTAAACAGGAGCAAGTAGCATGCCCTGGCTGTGGAGGAGGCCAAGCACATCCTGGACCCCCTCCCCACGGATGCTGCCAGCAGGTCACAGGGAAATCATTCTGGGAGCCCTCGACTGGAAGGCCCTGTCCAGCTTGGGGCTGCTCAGTAGGACACACTGCAATAAGAACAAGTCCAGAGCCTCTAAGAGAATGAGGGGGCTGAGGCACACACTGAATGAGCCCAGGATGAGAGAACTGGGCTTGCTGAGCTTGAAGCTAAGACAGACCTTTTTGCTGTCTTCAGGTGTTCAAGAGGAGGGTATAGAGCAGTTAGTGCCTGCCTCTTATCAGAGCTATGTAAGGATGAGAGGCGGCAGACAAGTCATAAAAGAGGAAATTCCAATTAGATACAAAGAAAAATTTTAATTATTATTATGAGGGTAATAAAACACTGGAATAGATTGCCCAGAAATGCTGTGGAATCTCCATTCCTGTTGCTACTACCTTAATTTAGGTAAAAGATCTGTTTGGAAACACTTTTACAAAAAAGGAAAATTTGGGATCTTTTTTTGTTACTATAGCAGTTGAAGTACAGTATTCTCATTCACAGACCAAAGATCACATTCCTCATCACCACAGGACAGCTCAGAATCAATGCAACTACAAAACCAATGTGGCTTTCATTCTCTCCTAGGACAGCAAGATGAATTTGCCATGTGAAAGAAAAAACCCATAAGTCAGGCAATCTTATTCACTTATACTGAATGAAAATGGAGTCATCACTGATGGAGTTAATGCAGATAAGAGGAAATCAAACTTCAGAGAAGCTTTACATCATTTCATTGCTTCAAATTTTTAGTGGTAAGTAAAATGAGCCTGTCTCTCCTTTTGGCCCTGTGGTTTTTTTGCATACAATCACACACATATACTACCTAAAGCTCAGACAAAACAGCTTGGTTTATATAATTTTTGCAAACAGCAATATCAAAGATAGAATGTTAAAAATAGATCCCCACGCCTTTTCTTCCCTCTATATCCCAAACCACATTTCAAACCACAGTCTCTATTGACATACTTTCAGGATAAGTACGACTTTTAGGATAAAATGGAACTGCTATTTATCAGCTGGAGTTAATGATACTTAGACATTTGAAAATGTTAGACTGCATCATCTCTCTTGGAACTGTACAGAGGGCTTCTACGTCTTGTGGCAACTGTTGCCAAGTAGTAGGGAAAACAGAGATGCTTTCTAGCAGGCTTTATCATTTCATAAATGCTTCCTCAATCATGACAACATTTTTCTTGATAGTCAATCAACTTCTCCTACAATTGTTAAGTCTACATCTCTTTCTTTCTTGAGAGAAAATGTCTGTTGGTCTGCATCAACAGAAAACCCTCAGAAACCCGGTGGAGACAAAGAGACAGAAAATCTATGTGATGCTGAATCTGCTTTCCAGTTTCTCAGTGCTGTGTGAGGGGAGACTCTCCATAGGTTCTGTTCAGTAGCAGCAGCCACTTCCAACTAGGTCACGTCACAACCAGCAATTAAAGTGACCTAAATAATGGTCGTGGCAGGAGGACAGTTCTTGGTAATGACAGCACACTGTTTACCCATCCTCGTGCTCAGCATTTCCTTCCATCAAAACACTCCTCTTACTCTGGTTCCAGTTGCATAATCTACCTGAATTTTCCTGCCTCCAGACCCACACAACTCTTTCCACTCCATTTCACTTTGTTCCTAGCAGATGTCCCATTCTGGTGACACACCTCCTTCTGTTTTGCCTGTGTGCCAATCCTGCCTTCCCCTCTGCCCTGGCAAGCCTTGCTCCACCTGAGCCCTGCCTCCTGTAGTCCATCCCAAGCTTCCTGGTCCTTCTGTCCCCTTGAGACACTCCCTGTGATTCGTGCATCCCACCTGCCCAGTCGGGATGTTTCTGTATTGCACTGACAACGACACAACACTCTCAGGAGATTTCTTCCAATCCTCACCTCCCCTTTATAATCATGTTGAACACCACCTCCAGGTGTCCCTTTCAAGCTGAATCCTGCAGTTCTGAGAGCACCATGAAGTGCTGTATTAGCTGACCTTTTAATAACAGAACTCCCCAGAAGCCGTGTAAAACAGCTGCAGAAGGATCCTTCCTTAAAGCTGAGTAGCAAGTCAAAAGTAAATAACAAAAACCCCAACAAAAATGTCCTGAACCTGATGTAGTTTTACGCAGTCTTGGTAGGTTTACTAGTGCTTCAATGACACAGCAATTTCATTGTGGATAAGAAAGCAAGCTCAGCTCAATTTTATAAGATTAATCTAGGATGATAATAAAATTAACAGATTTGGGCAAACCAGCATGAAAAATAAGAGAGAAAAACAAAAAAAAAAAAAGAAGAAGAAAAAAAAAAGAAACCCTGTCCTGTTACTCCTCATGGAAGCTTTCCTTTGAAAAAATCCATGCAGTTCATGTTTCTGTCAGGCGAGGTAATATGCCTGTAAATTCAATCTGACAGAAGAAGCAGCACAGCATCAGCAGAAAATGACAAAATCAGATTGTCAGAGAGGGACAGCCAAATGCCTTCACAGCTCTCAGAATGCACCGAGGGAAACAAATTCACACAACTGTAATAAACCCAGACTCAGACACTCACTGGAGGTTTGTGGTGCTAATACCTTTAGTTTCCACTTCAAAATCTCATTCAAAAGTGCTTAAATCTTGTGTTGGCTGCCTGATGGAAGGTGCCTTTGCCTAAATCCAACCCTTCGGAAAACCAGGGATAGACTGCATTTATTGTTTCCAAGGGCAACACTTCAAATGTTACCAAGTTTTGTTTTCTGGTTCAGTTACACAAATCTGAACTCCTTTTTCTACCCAGGCCTTTCTTCTCATACCCACAAGCCCTAAAGCAACACAAATAAGGACCAAAATTTAGGTTTAAAATTTAAAAAAATGAAATTTTTTACACATCAGGAAGCTGAAAGTAATAGAATTTAAAACATAGAGGTAATTGTTATCCTTATTGCAACATGCTGCATAATAAAAGGGGAAAAAATCAATTTTCAGTTTGAAAGACAGCTTACTTTAAAACAAATATTTTCTTCATATTTTCTTACCAAATAAAGCCATAAACAAATAAAAATGATCACCCGAGGTGTTGTGCCAAAATCATGCTATTACAGGTTAGGTGATCTTACCTTAAAAGACACTCAAAATACCTTTCATGGCCTACTTTAACTACAGAAGGTGTATTTGTGAGAGCCATCAGCAGCTCTGCCCACCTGGAGGAGCAGAGCTGAAATAGCCATTAGCAGCACGAGAATTTCCCCAGCAATAACCATGGGGACCTATCAAAAATACAAAAGCATTGGGGGAATATTTAACACAGAAATGTCACTCAAGTTGCTTGGTTTCTTTAAGGATCATTCCTTACATTTATCTGCTCTCTGAAATTCAGTATTGTTGGAACACTCTTCGTTCACCTCTATCTAAAGCTATGAAAGGCTCTATCAGTCTTTAACAAACACCAACATTGTTCACTTAAAAAACAAACAACAACCAAACCCAAGAGGATACTTCTGCCTTGAGAAGGAAATAATGCAAACTCTCTTAATAAAGTAGCATTGTAACAGCTAAAATTCTAATGTTATTCAGACTTTCTCCTTCTGCTTCCTCAATTAGCTTAAACAAAAGCTGATGGGAATGTTGAGAACTCATAAAAAGATATTCTGGCACCACAGGCACAGCTCCCCAGCACTGTGGATTTCTCTGCAGCAGCAACAGTGGCTCTGTGATGACTCCATTCCCTCACAGGGCAAAAGCTGCTCTGCCAGGTGAGGCAGAAAAATAAACTCCTGACTTAACATAATTATCTAATGAAACTTTCCATACTAGGAATTAATTAAATAGGGGCATCTTCTCTGGGGCTGGTTGGAAAATACCTCTTTTAGAGCAACAGGTGTTTGATTCTGCCAAATTAAATGGTGATTGCCAGAGAGATGTGGTTGGAGAGGTATTATCATCTTAGGGAAGATAAAATTGCTGCTGTACCTTATTAACCTATGGGAAATAGCAGGACTGCCTGATTCTCTTCAATATTTTGGTGGCTTGTCCAGCCAATCAACTGAGCAAAGAATGAAACTGGTGGCTCAAAACTTTATGTCAGTTTATCAGGACAGCAATGAGGTAATGGCTATCAATAATATTTTACTGAACTTTAGCACAGACAGTTGTGGTAACAAAATCACAGAAAAAAAATCACATACTGGCTCCAAATGGTTGCCTTCTCAGGATAAAATCTAGTGTTAAACTTTAACTGTAATTAAAGTAGCATGGGGGTGGAAGTAAAGGAATTTGCAAAGTTAAATGTTCTTATGAGAAATGTTACAGCAGTTAGTGAATTCTGTACATTAAATAAATAAAGGAGGAAAAAGCCTTCTGTAAGTTTTGACAGTATTTTTTCTTTGCCATGGCAGGGAAATCAACAATATATGTTTGGAATATTATCAGCATTAGAGACAGACTGGAGGATGAGAATTTCATTAAGAGATCTGACATAATCATACTCACAAATGTATAGTTATAGAAGTCAGGCAAATTTTGGGGATAAAGACAACACAATGAGGAAAAATATGCCACATACAAAGTATTTAATACATCTGCTTTAGGTTTATCATATTCTAATTTCTGCTTATCTATAGACAAGACAGTGAAATTATATAGTCACTTAAAACATTAAAAACACTGAAAATCTAATAAAAATAGAAGTTTTTACTGATTCAGTGTACACAAGGAAGAGGTTTTTTTCTATTCCTGGATAACACTAGAATTCAGTGCAATTATATTGGTATAGGCTCTCCCTTCCTCCTCCTGAAATAAGTCTTTTCCTCGTGTTAAATTTGCTTTTGCAGCTCAGATTGTGCCCTCTGAAAAGTGACTGAAAGTAAAACAAAAAGAATTCTTCACAATTATATGTACATAGGAAGTTAGAGAGGAAAAATGTAGCTCTACTAATGATAGTAGGCGACTTTCTTTTAGCTCTCCTCAAGCTAAGCCACTGGCAGAAACTGGGCCTGTAAAAAGGTGAAGCTCAGTACCTTGCAAATAAATGCATTGCAAAAGCAAAGAGTTATATTTTGCTAAGTGATTATGATAGCAAGTCAGCCAAAGGAAAAAAAAATAAAAAACTTTGGTAAAAACCCAGGCTCTTACATGCAGGAAAAATGGAACCCTCAACTGAAAATCCTAGTAAATTATAGTTAATTATTTCATTGCCAGTACATGTAATATCAGAATTCCAAATCCAACAATGCTGAAGAACACTATCCCATTACTGTGTGGACTAACACTGCAGGAAATCTCAAAAAAGTCCCATACACTTCACATTGCAGTGCCTGCTAAGAACCTAATGTGCTGGGGTTTATCTGGGGGCAGGAGGGGGGAGCTGTTTAGAATTGGAATGAAAGCAGCCAGATTTAGTTTTAGTGCAGAGAGAGAATATTTTAATAACAGCAACAGACGAAACTATAATAGTCTGACCCTATACTCATGAAGGAACCTTCAGCAAGTAATAAATTACTAACAAAAAGACTAAAATTGTTTTAACCATTAGGGCTGGAGTTAAGAAGTGATCTCAGAGCACGACAGAGAATTCCAGCTTTTCGAGCATGAGGAAACTATGCCAGTGCAAAACTACTGAGAGCCTTAATAAATGCAGGCTGAAAAGACTATATATTTCAAATTATTTGTGCTTGGGAAGGGATGCAGCCAGCACAGGGCACTGGTTCCCAGAGAGGGAGAGCTACCACGCTGCAGCACTGAAGGCTCATGCCCAGGAATAGGTGGAGCATGGGTAACCAAGCCTTGCGGGATCGTCCTGGCTCCAGCAGAGCAACCTGCTGCTCGCAGGGAAGCAGCATGCTGCAAGGTATCACACAAACACATTTAAGTAGCCCTGGATGAGTAAGAGGAGCTTGGGACTACTGCCTCAGACTCCCTCCTCTAGCAGGGGCAGCAGTGGTGCCACCAGACAGAGTGAGAAGGAAATTGCGGCAGCCTCTGGGAAGGAGTAAAAGGAAAAAGCAACTACCATGCAATAACAGCTCCAAAGGGGCTGGAGAAGAGGAAGTGAGGCAAATGAGGGGCTCGGCACTACATTGGCTCAAGTGATTTCTGCTGTTTATCAGAAAAAGGTGCAGCTCAGAGGAAGGAGTGAGTGTGGGCAGGGAGGCAGGCAGCCAGGGGAGGCTGTGAGCTCAGCAGTGCTGTGAACACTTGTTTCTCACACAGTTCATTTCCCCCATCTGTCTGGTTCACACCGAGGCCACGCACACACCTGTGCCAGGCCAGATCCAGGGTGCCAGAAGGGCAGGACTGAATGCCTGGGACCTGGGGCAGGGCTTGCACATGCTCAGCAGTGGCCCCGAATAAATCCACAGAAAATCACATGCTCAGTGCCAAAAATTTGCTGGAGGAAGCATGCCTAAATCTTTAAGAGTCACAGATTCTTGAATGTGAAGGTTTAATAACTGCTTGAACAACCCTAGTGAAAAGGTTTGGCCCAATCATCTCCACATTTGCTGTTAAAGGAGACCTTCGAAATGTCATGCTGCATGGATTTTGCCTTAAATTGGCCTGAATATTACCTACACAAAATCCTTTTCAAGCCATATGAAAAGCAAGATGTGGTTTGGGTTTTTTTAACATAACAGTATCCAGGTAGGTAGCAGACAAAAAAGTGACATTCTAATTATATACTTCATGAAATTGTGACATTTTGAAAGCTAGAAAATTACTTTGTTTCATAAACAAAATTTCAGCAAAATCATTCAGACTTGATTTTACAGTTATCATGAACTACTGGATTACTGACTGTAAGAAAAAGAACCATAGTTTAAAGGATCAATATTTTTAAGCTGTGACATTTTTGCTAAAACATCCTTAAGTTTTTAGATGCAGTGAGAAGTCTTTCTCTTCTTAACAGTGTCTTGTTTCATTGGAAAATTTTTAGTCTGCTATCAAGTGATCCCATAAAGCAGGGCAGAACTAATGGCTTTATTAAGTATATTTACTTCAGGCTAAATGGAAGGAGCAATTACATTCCACTTATGCAGGAAAACAGCTGGAACCAGCTGAAGGTACCTCAGAGTGTAGCACAAAATACAAAAAGGTCTGATCTGAAGCTTGACAGGTTCACTGACTCAAAACACAATGTTAGGGAATTGTCTGTCCAGCTGTGTGATAAAGGGACACAGGGATCTGGGAGGGAGGTGGTAAAAAGCAGCTACAAACAGAAATACACAGCCAAAATATGACAGGTCTGCCTCAAGAGATTTGAAGGGGGAAAAGAAAAAAAAAAAAAAATGCAGGGCATCTTTTTTAAGTATTATTGTTGGAGGCAGGAAAAGCATCTGTAAAGGAAAAGTCAAGGAGTGGGAATCCAAGAGTTTCCCACTTCTAAGCCTCAGTGATAGGTTTGGACTTTGTGTAAGCAGGAGAATTGCCAAAGAACTGAAGATGATGGTAAAGAGAAGCCCCAGCACATGAGGAGGAATGTACTTAAAGGTGTCTGGAAACTGTGAATTGAGAACTATTTAACCAGAAAAAAAGAAACTAATGTGCAACTGTTAACTCTTTAAGCAACACCTGACAGCTTTCCTACTTAGTACTTTTTCCTTTTTTGTATTTGTCTTTCTACTCTGGTCACATCCAGAGCAAGGACAGCAAGTTTCCTTGTCCACCATGAGCCCATGTATCTTCCTTGCTGTCACAGGATCTGTAGGTCAGCCAGAGCTTTGCAGTGGAACTGCTTAGAGCCATTTTCCTACCACAAGTATCACAAAAACCCACAGAATTCTAAACTCCAGAGCTGTATCTCATCACAGTCCCAATTGGAACAAGGTGGCTTTTGACAAGGAGGTGAGACAGACTATAACCAGAGTATGTTCAGATGTTTCCTCTAATAGATGCTTGCAGAGCAAGCTGTAGGTCCTTATTCTTTGTGATGAACTTTTTGGTGTCCTTCTGGGATACCATAAAACCTACAGAGTCTCTCCTAAGTCCCCAAAAACAGCCTTTCTTTCTGTCCTTTTTGACAACATGGCCACACCTAACTCCACTCAAGAGACTCATTGTCCCTGCATTTAATTCTATGAATTCCCAGCTTTCTGTCTCTCAGTTCTTTCCTAGCCTCACTTCACAGGGTGGGAGTCTTACCTAGGCTTGCCCATGTGCTCTTGGAACAGATGCTACTGCTCGCTCGATTCCACAGGCTCCATCTGGCCTGGAGCAAGAAGAAGGGAAGGAAGCACAATAGCAGACCTCATTGCCTCTGTCCTTTTGAAAATGTTGGGTCAGGAACATGGCAAATGATTAAGCCAGCATCCACTACACACCACCTTGGTTCTTCCAGGGCAACCTGTTCTCTGGAAGTAAATATATTACCCTACTGCTTCTGTACAGGGATGGTGGTGAGTGCCTCCAGAATGGCTACACCAGTCTGAGGTGATGAAGCAAAAATAATTTGTTCTTGCATGGGGTTCAGGCAGGAGGGTTAAGCAAATCTTTTCCATGTAAGTATGTACTGAGTTTATCTGCATGCCTCATAAAGCTCATGTACATGCTGTAAACAGTCAGTACCATTAGATTAATAAAAAACATACGTGTCTGATGGGAAAACGTGGCAACGGAATCCTTGGTCTTGTCCATCTGTTGCTCGCTGTTTGTATAACTCCATATTATAGTATGCTTGTTTGTTGCACGTATGAGTAAACATATACATATATATATATATATTTGTGCATCTATATATGCCCATGAGGGTTGTGTGATGGTTTAGCACGAATGCTGTTCCTTTCAGCTGGGTGAAGCTGTGTGTGAAGGTGTGCCAGCAAACACGGGCTGCGTGTGCTTGGGATCTGGGACTGCTGCTTTCCCTGGCCTGGGGGGCTGGAGCCAGGCAGACCTTCAGGATAGCTGGCCTTATGATCTGAGCCTCATGGATATGAGCCCTCTGGGTACTGACCCCTCACGGATAGCTGAGCCCCTCACGGATAGCTGAGCCCCTCTGGGATAGCTGAGCCCCTCACGGATAGCTGAGCCCCTCAGATCTGTAGATAGCTGAGCCCCTATGGATAGCTGAGCCCCTCAGGGATAGCTGAGCCCCTCACGGATAGCTGAGCCCCTCATGATAGCTGAGCCCTCAGGGATAGCTGAGCCCCTCAGGGATAGCTAGCCTTCTGGATAGCTGAGCCCCTCAGGGATAGCTGAGCCCCTCATGGATAGCTGAGCCCCTCAGGGATAGCTGAGCCCCTCATGGATAGCTTGAGCCCCTCACGGATAGCTGAGCCCCTCATGGATAGCTGAGCCCCTCACGGATAGCTGAGCCCCTCATGGATAGCTGGCCCCCCCGGATAGCTGAGCCCCTCATGGATAGCTGAGCCCCTCAGGATAGTGAGCTGTAGTGCCCCGTGCTGCATGGATAGCTGAGCCCCTCAGGGATATAGCTGAGCCCCTCACGGATAGCTGAGCCCCTCACGGATAGCTGAGCCCTTTATGGATAGCTGAGCCCTTTATGGATAGCTGAGCCCCTCACGGATAGCTGAGCCCATCACGGATAGGTGAGCCCCTCATGGATAGCTGGGCCCCCCCGGGATAGCTGAGCCCCTCAGGGATAGCTGGGCCCCTCACGGATAGCTGAGCCCCTCACGGATAGCTGGGCCCCTCAGGGATAGCTGAGCCCCTCAGGGATAGCTGAGCCCTTCATGGATGCCTGAGTCCCTCAGGGATAGCTGAGCCCCTCAGGGATAGCTGAGCCCATCATGGATGCCTGAGTCCCTCAGGGATAGCTGAGCCCCTCAGGGATGCCTGAGTCCCTCATGGATGCCTGAGTCCCTCAGGGATAGCTGAGCTCGCAGACTCACGGGCTGGATGGGCTCGGCCCCGCTCTCTGCAGGGCTCCAGGGCGCCCACACAGCCTGACAGAGCTGTTGGGCTCGGAAGGGATCTCTGGCGATCATCCCGCCCAGGCAGGGCCACCCGGAGCAGGTGGCACAGGGACGCCTCCAGGTGCGCTTGGAATCTCTCCGGAGAGACCCCACGGGCCCCCTGGGCAGCTGTTCCAGAGCCCTGCCACCCCAATGCAAAGCTCTCCTCCATGCTGAGGTGGAACTCCTTGTGGTTTAGTTTGTGCCCACCGCTCCTCGTCCTGTCGCTGGGCACCACTGAAGCCTGGCACTTTCCCCTGGCGATATTTACACGTATTGAGGCGATTCCCCCTTAGTTTCTCTTTCCCAAAGAGACCCAAAGCTGGACTAAACAGGGGCAGCTCCCGCACGTCCCCTGCTAAGGGATGAGTCCAGCATTCCCAGGAGGCCAGGGACGAGCTGGAGCCAGCAGGGTCAGCCCAGCTCACCGTGCCCTGTGGTGATGGCGCGTTTCATTCTTACTTCAAATAATTTGAAATACGTGATCTTTTCAGCCCACATTTATTAATGCTCTCAGCAGCTTTGCACTGGAATACTCGAAAAGCTTAAATTCTCAGTCGTGCTCTGAGACCACCTCTTAACGCCAGCCCTAATGGTTAAAACAATCTCACTGCCCTCGCGCTGCCGCGGGCACTCCGAGCGCCCCCGCGCGCGGCCCGCCCCTCGCCACCGCCCGCCATCGCGAGCGCCCGGCGCTCGGCGCTCGATTGCGGCGGCTTGCTCCCGGGGCGGCGCGGCTCGGCGCTGGATTGGCGGGGGCTGCGCGGCGGGCGCAAGATGGCGGCGGCGCTGGGCCGGGGGCTGGACATCAGCCTGGCGGCGCTGCGGCAGCACGACCCCTACATCAGCGGCATCGTGGACGTGGCCAGCCAGGTGGCGCTCTACACCTTCGGCCACCGCGCCAGCCAGTGGGTACGTGCGCGCGCCCGGCACGCCCCCCGCGCGCCGCGGGGCGGGGCCACTCCGCGTCACGCCCCCCTCGGCAAGCCCCGCCCCCCGGCGGGGCCGAGGTGTGAGGGTGGGGGAGCGGGAGGGGCCCGGCCGTGTGCGCGGCCCGAGACCCGGGGTGCGAGCCACGGGGTGTGAACCCCGGGGTGACCCGCGGTGCGAGGCACGGGGTGCGAGCCACGGGGTGTGAACCCCGGGGTGACCCGCAGTGCGAGGCACGGGGTGCGAGCCACGGGGTGTGAACCCCGGGGTGACCCGCAGTGCGAGGCACGGGGTGCGAGCCACGGGGTGTGAACCCCGGGGTGACCCGCAGTGCGAGGCACGGGGTGCGAGCCACGGGGTGTGAACCCCGGGGTGACCCGCAGTGCGAGGCACGGGGTGCGAGCCACGGGGTTGTGAACCCCGGGGTGACCCGCAGTGCGAGGCACGGGGTGCGAGCCACGGGGTGTGAACCCCGGGGTGACCCGCAGTGCGAGGCACGGGGTGCGAGCCACGGGGTGTGAACCCCGGGGTGACCCGCAGTGCGAGGCACGGGGTGCGAGCCACGGGGTGTGAACCCCAGGGTGACCCGCAGTGCGAGGCACGGGGTGCGAGCCACGGGTGTGAACCCCGGGGTGACCCGCGGTGCGAGGCACGGGGTGCGAGCCACGGGTGTGTGAACCCCGGGGTGACCCGCAGTGCGAGACCCGGGGTGCGAGCCACGGGGTTGTGAACCCCGGGGTGACCCGCGGTGCGAGGCACGGGGTGCGAGGCACGGGTGTGAACCCCGGGTGACCCGCGGTGCGAGACCCGGGGTGCGAGCCACGGTGTGTGAACCCCGGGGTGACCCGCGGTGCGAGACCCGGGGTGCGAGGCACGGTGTGTGAACCCCGGGGTGACCCGCGGTGCGAGCCACGGTGTGCGAGCCACGGTGTGAGAGCCACGGTGTGAGAGCCACGGTGTGAGAGCCACGGGTGGAGAGCCACGGTGTAACCCCCGGGTGAGAGCCCCGGTGTGTGAGGCACGGTGTGACCCGCGGTGAGAGCCCCGGGGTGCGAGCCCGGGGTGCGAGCCACGGGTGCGAGACACGGTGTGCGAGCCCTGGGGGACCCGCGGTGAGAGCCCCGGGGTGCGAGGCACGGTGTAGAGCCACGGTGTGCGAGCCCCGGGGTGACCCGCGGTGAGAGCCCCGGGGTGCGAGCCACGGGGTGTGAGACACGGGTGTGAGAACACGGTGTGCGAGCCCGGGGTGACCCGCGGTGAGAGCCCCGGGGTGAGAGCCCCAGTGTGCCCCGCGGTGACCGGAGTGCTCCGGACAGCCCCGCGGGGACCGGGGGTGGAGCGCTGGGAGGCGCCACGGTGGAGGCGCCACGTGCGGTGGAGGCTGGGGGTTAAGCTGGAGGTGTGGGGGAAAAGGGCTTAACCTCGGGCTGTGGGAGGCTGTGGGTTCACCTGGGGTAGTGTAAACTGGGGTTTGGTCTAGGGCTCTAGAGTCTAGGCTGGGGTTTAACTCGAGGCCACGAAGACTGGGGTTTAACCTGGGGCCATGGGAGACTGAGGTTTAATTTAGAGCTGTGGAGGCTGGAGTTTAGCCCAAGGCTTTGGAAGACTGGGGTCTAATCCAGGGCTGTGGAGTCTGGAGTTTAACCCAGGCCTGGTTTTTATCCCAACGCCATGGAAGACTGGGGTTTAACCCAGGCCTGGTTTTTATCCCAATGCCATGGAAGACTGGGGTTTAACCCAGGCCTGGTTTTTATCCCAACGCCATGGAAGACCGAGGTTTAACCCAGGCCTGGTTTTTATCCCAATGCCATGGAAGACTGGGGTTTACCCCAGGGCTGGGGTTTACCCCAGGGCTCTGGGCCTCAGGCACTGCTCTGCCCTTCCGACGCCTATAACGGAACCCAACCGTGTGCAGGAGAGCAGTGCAGTTACCAGTGCTAACAGCATTGTAAGAGGTACAAACGCAATTACCTTGGGGAAACTTTAGGTAATAGAACAGTCAGGCTCTTGGCAGGTGGTTCTTGGCTCGGTGTAATGGTGAGACTTGGGGCCTGTGTTTGAAGAACCTGCCCAATCTGCCTTTTGTGTTGTTTTCCCCCATTTCTGTGCCAAACATCACCACTGAGGGCAGGTGCCCTTTGAAAACTCCTCTCTCTGCCTCTTGCCTGTGTGTTGTGCTCAGGTGTAGCCTAGAATTAAACCAGTGCAACGTTTAATGTCATGGTAGTGTGCCTGCAGCATTTTCAAATCTTACCTCAGTCCCTGGGTCAGCTGCATGGTGACCTGTCCTAGCTCCAGATTCTCACCACCAGCCCATGAAACTGGGTTTTGTTATTTTTTCCTGCCTTGGGTGATGGAGTACCTGATGGTACTGGTAAAACAGAGAAGAGGGGGCTCACTGATGGTGAGCAAAGTGCTGCCCTGTTTTCAACTTTCTTAATGTTCCTTTTCTTCAGGAGAAGACGGATGTGGAGGGAACACTGTTTGTTTACACAAGGTGAGGACACTACATTTTGACATATGCAGGTGAAATCTGTGGATATGGAAAAGCTGCCTGGGATGGAGCATGGCTGAATGAAATAAAATGCTCCTTTTGTTCAAGGGTGAAAAGAAACTGAAACTGCCAGAAGCAGATGTGGGAAAGAAAACGCTCTGATGGAGATATGACACTGTATTTTGATAAGACTTCCAAATGTAATTTAAATGTCAGTATGGGCAAACCATAGAAATCTTTTGTGTTTGTTTAAATAGGATTTGCAGTTTAAAAGTGTCTGAACAAAAAAAAAAAAAGAGATAAATAAATAATGATACTGCTTAAAGGAAGGGAATGGCAGAGCTTTTGAAATATTGTGTCCCCTACTTAGGGAACTTTCATACTCCTTGTGTCTGTTCAGTTTTCATGCATATTTCATCCAATATTTTGGATGGTTTTCATGCTTGCTTTTAGCAGCAACTCTGGTTGTGGCTTCCAGAGCATCATTTTTTGCACCATTTGTTCCAGCACAGGTGTTTGTTCTGTTGGAAGCTTGCCCTGTGCTAAGATTTCCATGTTGGTGCCCCAGCATTTGTCTGTGACTGCTGTTAAAATCAGAAAGTTATAGTCAGCAGGTCTTGTAGTAGCTGCGGAGGTGTAACACCAAAGCAGAAAGTTTCAGCTTTTTTATCAAAGAAGATCTTGTAGGAGAGCTGAAAAGGCAAGAGGTGGTTTTGAGAAGTGTGTGAGGGGACAGAGAGGCCCAAGAGCCTGTGAGAAATGGGAATGCTGGTTTTGGTCTTTGCAGCCCTCTTCTACCAGCAGTGGCAATGGTCATCAGTAATTTCTCTGAGCTGCTCTCAGGTGAGTGGAGATCAGATGCTGTAAAATTGCCACCATGAGAGGAAAGCAGCTGCCCTTTGTTGTGCTGGCACCAGGTGCATGTGGTGGATGTGTGCTGCAGAACAGAAGCAGTATTTCCTGGTATGTTGGTTTCAAAGCTCTAGAACTGACAACATGAAGCCTGGTCATTCTGGTATTTAGCTTTCACTGTTATTTTTGTTGCCTGAGGACGTTTCCATTTAGGGCACAGGTTGCTGCCTGGCTGCACTTTAGGCAGCAGTATGGAGCAGGTTGTGAACTGCGAGTAACATCATGCATTGCCCGCATCATCAGTTTGTAACTTTAGTTTTCTGTGACTTCAAACAAATTTATGAAGTCCTGTAGAAAAGACATTGTCAACAGACAGTTTGGAGAGCACTGGTGCTGCCTGTGTTTCTTCTCATTACCTTAGTCACAAAGTAAAATGATGTTACCATTTTGCTTGGGCTGACTTATTCACTGCCCAGCTCATCTTTGTGAATTCCAGGAACAGTCAAAAAGCCAGGCTTCCAACTGGGTGAACCACAGTGGAAGTGGACTGTTTGTTTAAGTGAAATATTGACCCTTGCCAACAAGGATTCCTGTCAAGGATTTCCCTTTTGTTTATTATTTGGTTGACTCCAATCCTGTAATATAAGTTCCTGTGTTTTGGTTTCATAGGGAAATCCACATAACAGCAGTTAAGCAGAGGTGGCACTTTCCCCAAGTGTTTAGCCATCATCTTTTCCTTTATTGCCAAACTTGGTTTGAAAGGAGTGTCTACTGTCAGGATCATGACAGGTTCAACAGTTTTATCTAAGTGACTTGAACTGTTTTCTCCATGAATGAACATAATGATTTAGAGTCATTGCATGGTTTAGGTTCATTATTTATCAGAGACCATTCAGGAAGGGGGGAGGATTCACAGCTGCTCTGGGGCCACCTGTTTCAGTTCCTCACATGGTGACTTTTAGCCTTACGTTTTTGGTGGTATAGAAAATTCTCTCTTTGATGACTGTTAATATCTGCAGTTGTTAACCTGAGTGCTGAGAACTTGGCTTGCTCTGATTTGTTTTACTTTCTGCTTTCTAGTCCAGTGAGGAGCTGTAGGGTAGATGGTGGCAAAGGATCATGTGATGCTGATGGTCTGTTTATTTCTCATCCATAACGTAGGGTTTTGCCATAATTAAAAGGAATACCGAAACTGCAAGAGTCAGTTGTTATTTCCTTGGCAACAAAATTAGATTTTTGTAGCTTCTCTTAGAAATAAACAACTAAATAATGAATTTGGAGCACTACACAACAAAGAAATTTTTGGGATTTCCTTCTTCCTTGACTTGATAGGATTTCTACTTGTTCCTTTTCAGATCAGCTTCTCCAAGGCATGGTTTCACCATCATGAACAGACTGAGCATGGAAAATCGAACAGAACCTATAACTAAAGACCTCGATTTCCAGCTCCAGGACCCTTTTCTTCTCTACAGAAATGCCAGATGTAAGTATGTGACACGTTGGGTTAAATACTGGAGTCAGGTTCTCTTCAGTCTGTTCTTGGTTAAGGTAGTCCAAATGCCAAGACTGCAGCATTCAAGGGGTGATATTGAAGGAATGCATTTTGCTTTTTTTTATGTGCTGAAAGACAAGAATTGGTCAGTGTTCCCAAAAATGCCACTCTACTAAAGAAAGTATTAGTATGTGCTTAGAAGTAATGTCCTCATTTAACTGACAAATTGTGGATGTTTGTGGTTGCCTGTATGTGATGGGCTGAGAGAGACAGTGTGTGTGTGTTTTCTGAACACACCCCAGTCACTGCTTGGAAGTCTCAGTGTAATATTTGTAGTCTTGATTTTCTGCATAAAAATAGACAAATGCAGCCAATTCAAACCCTGTTCTGCTCCAGCTCCAGAATACTGTTCTTACAGCATGCTGGAAGGTAGGTTGCTTCTCAACTATTAGGCATAACTCTTGACAACATAATGCTGAGTCTAATTTAAACCCTGCTGAAAGACAAAGTTATTACTTTAGGCCTTCTGTTGATATTGCATGATTATCTTTGCACAAGAATTAGCAAGTGTTAGGCAAGCTCAGAAATGAGTGGAAGACATGAGGAAGCTTATTTGTGCCTGCAGATCTGCACACAGGCTGTTACAATGTGCAGGGAGCAGTTGTAAATCCAGTTTGTAGCTGTGCTTGGAAGCAGAGCTGTAGTACCTGATCTGTGCTTTGTCCTTTGTGCACAAAAGCAGATTGCAGAAATGGTTCATGTGAACTGTGATGCTCAAATGTTCCCTCTGGATGAAGTGAAGGCAAAAGGAATCTGTGGCTTGCAAAGCAGCCTGATTTGATAATCTGCTAGACCTTCTTATTTCATAAACTAATTTGGAGTTGGGAAATATATCAAGAGGGAATCCTGTTGTTCACACACACTATGTGGTAGAAGCAGTAGAGAAAGAACATTCTAAACAGCCTAAATGAAGCTGCTATTTTTGTGACTATTTGCTAGGTTGACAAAGAATTGGAATTCAGAAGGAAACTGAAAAGAGTTGCAGACATCTCCAGGCTAACCTAGACTGGGCCAGACATTAGGATTTTAAGTGCTGTGAGACCTCTTTATTCCATCTGATTTTGAAGGCTTTTTCTTATGTAGCTGTAATCTTGTTTAAGCTCATTTTGAGACTTCATTAGTAGTTTATGTATGTATATACCAATATCTACCTTTTGAAACCTGATCTATTTATTTTTCATTTTTGTTGACTCAAGTGGTACAATGAGTAATTAGAAGTTGTCATAATTCTGTGGTGACAGAAAACGTTTTTATTCTGACTACTGCACTTAAATTGTAATTTGTTACTTTTTTTACTAAGAGAAAAATCAGGGGTTGGGGGATGTATGCTCTTTTTTCACTAAGAGATGTGAAAAGTTTAGATTTGCAGGGTCTCAAACATAAGTAGCAGCCTGTGCTTCTGAGCAGCATGCCTGGATCTGTGGATCTGATTTTTACCAGGGTGAGCTGTTTGATCTAACCATGGGTAAATCTATACCTCTTAGGTGAAACAGATTCATGTTGTTTTATTAAAAAAAACCCAAACTATAAATTCTGTCAGTATCAGGTGAGTTCTGGTACAAGGATATGTTACCCCTAGCTGTTTATCTTCCTAAAATATTTTTACAAAGGCTTAATTATTATTTCTTCAAGAAAACTGAAGATTTTCATAATTCCAAGGAAAAGCTGTTGTTGTCTCAGATTTTCATGAAGACATCTGTTTCCAGGGCAAATTGGAAGACCGCTTTTACCAACTCATTTGACTTTTCCAGGTTTTCTTTAGGTCCCTACAAATAGTTCATGTGGTGATTTCTTCCCTGAGTTGCAGATAGCTCTTCCCTATTTCATATTGCAAAGCCTTTGCAGAATAAAATAAAGGGATCTCCTTGACAATAAGTATGGGTTTTCACAAGGCTCTCATCCAGACACAGTTCTGAATAGCCTCTTGAATTTTCTATATGAATATTTTCTTGCTCTTGTGCTTTATTGTGCAACTTGCCTTGATAGTTTTTTGTAAAACTAAGGCTTGAGGTTTATTCCTTGTTAAATGAAGTTTTCATACAAAACTGGGGTGTTTAGGCCCTTATGTTTTAGCATTATTTTTATCTCCTGCTTTCACATACTAACAAGGAGTGCTCAGTAATAGCTGTTTACTTGGCAGAACAGTGGCCACTTTGGCAGTAATACTTAACAGTATCTGGAAATAAATTATCTTTTTTCTGTTATGTAGTTTGACTTGGTGACTTCTTAGGCTGTTTTTCATACATGTCTTCTCATTAGATCTAACAAAACTGACAATTTTCTCTGTGTTTCTAATTGCTGGCCCTGTCCATTGTTTTGTTTCTTCCAATATCCAAAATTCATTTAGTATAGCTGAGTATCTGTGGCTGGTTGTATCACACAGTCTAAAATAAATCTTTTTGGCAGCAAAAGGTGGTACTTGTGTACTGGACAAGCCCAACAACACTTTGTCATGTAATAGCTATCCTTTTGTAAAGCTTGCTTTGTATCCAGTATATGATCACAATAGAAAAATAATTTCTAACATTATACAAGATAAATGTAACTTTTAAAATAAAAATATTTCATCTTTTTACTTTCTTAGTTCTTATTTCTTTTTATTATTTCATGTGATCCTGGTCATCTTAAGTTGAAATACTGTCTAAACACCATGTTGGAGACACAGTCTAATCCCAGGACTTTTCAGGTTTGGATTTGGGATCCATGCCAGTTAATGTTTGCCCAGATCCACTGTTTCACAGCAAAGTTTTGTTTGGGGAATCTGTTAGGATAGGGCTGGGGTTATTCGTTTCAAAGCCAGGAGGGAAGCACAAATCACAGTTTTTAATGCCAGCAGAAATCTTTGTCCCCAAGGAACAGAAGGTTTATGGATCAAACAGGCAATTTTCAATGTGACCTTTAAACTTCTGTAGTCAACTGCAATTTTACATGCTTGCTTTCTGAGAGGAAGACAGTAGTTCTGGTTTTGTTTAGATGATCTAACAGTTTTAAGGATTTTTAAAAATTTCATTAATTATGTATTTGACTAATCTTATCTACATAATTATTGCTGATTTCATTAGTTTTTGGAGATAGTTACTGGGAAAACCAGTGTTAAGAGCCTGCTGTTTAAGCCTTGGTCTGATTGATATGAGATAGTTCAGAAGAAATACATAGCAGTAAAGTATTGATTAAATTACCTTAATTTTCTCCCTTTAGCAGCTGTAAAATAATTACAGCTATTCACCACTCTCTGCTGCACCAGGTGTTTATGTCTGTGTGCTGGGTCAGGAGATTATTTCTTGATTTCACTCATTTACCTTTCCATCTCTAAAAATACTGTTTTTGATGCTTATAGGAAACAGGGAAGTTGGGGAATATTAAGTTGCTTATCTCAGAGCTGTCTTCACCTTGAGCATTTCAGCTGCCAAGAACACAAGATCCTACCTTAAAATAGTATGCTAATTGTGACAATGATCTGATACAGGTTAATTGGGTGCTTTTCTGCTATATTGAGTGGAGAAGGGAATTGTGTGACACGCCAACCAGTATTCTCTCTCTGACAGTTTCTGTACCTATTTGGACATAGAAGTTACTTTTCACTCCTGTGCCACCCTGTAGCCAGGGCTTTGCTCCTGTCACCTCCTAAGCCTGATATGGAATAATGCCTTCCTAGTGAGAGGTGTCTGCTGAATTTGGGCTTTTGCAGAGGTTCAGCAAGTGGTACAAAAGCAGAGCAGACATGCCTGGTTTTGGCCCAGCTGTCCAGGCACACGGGCTCTGTACATAACCTCATGCTTGTTTCAGTTTTTCACTTTAACCTGCCACCATATGTCTCTCAGAACCCTGAACATTTTGTATTGTTTTCCCAGATTCCTACACTGCAGAGACATCTGGTAAATGGGATAGGACACAGAGGGAAGTTTGCCAGCTGTCTAAAGAAGTTTTGTGGGTTTTATCTGTGGTTTGTGGGGTTGTTTTCTTTTCTTCCCCTGTAGTTCATAATTATGCATGAAAATTTTTCCAAATATATGCCTGAGGTCAAGTGATTGTAAAATGTTTAGGAAAAGGTAACAGCATATATTTTCCTCAAGCTATTATTTTTATTCTTAGATTGTGTTACAGCATCCAGGAGCCCTCTCAAATAGAACAACTCATCTTCTTTTGAGACTGATCGTGGCTCATTTTAGTTCACCCTTCTAAGGAAATACATCCTGATAAAAATACAAATGGATTATAAGTGTCCCTCCTCTACAGTGACCCTGCAAGTAGCATTTCTCTTTTAAAAAACATCGTAGCTTGAAGACTTAAAAAGCTCATTTCTGAAGGGAAAAGGGAGGACGCAACAAAAAGAGAATCGGAGTGATATCGAAAAAAATATTATGAAAAACAATCTTTTAGCTACCATAGTGTCTTTTTCTCCTTGAATTGTGTTCATAGTCTACACTACATTATTGTGTAATACAGTATTTTAAACCTTTTCTTTCTTTCTTTTTTTTTTTTTTTTTTTTTTAATTTGAGAATGAAACCAGCATTTGGTGATTAAATTTCCTTGTGTATGTATTTACACTTGGCCTTCTGCATATTGACCAATAAACTACTACTTGCTCAATTGAGACAGGCAGAAGAGATATTCCAGCCTTTGTCTTTATGATGTAATAGAGTTTCTGTTTGATGCTTTTGGTTTGGGTAAAAATACCAGTTTAGAAAGGAGAACCTTATTTATCAGCCTCCTTCCTGCCAACATACTATTGGCAATATCAAAACCCCAATGGGATGAATGTAGACAATTGAAATGTGTATTCAGTTGGTTATTCCCCAAATGCTCATTCATCTTTCAGAATTTTGAAACAAATACCTGTAAATGTGTTTAACTTAGTCCAGTTTGTATTATTTTTTCTGTAAATGTCTCCAAGTCAGTGGTCTACTGATTCAGAAATATTACATGGCTTTCTGTTGCTGCATCATTACTCAAAATGCAGTGGTTTTTGTCACAACTGAATAACTTAAAACCAGATTTTTTGAGCTTAAGTTTGTTTGCAGAACTATTATTCTGGCCTGCTGCAACCTACATGTTTTGTTTAAGAAAATATTTCTGTAGTTTAAAACTCTTTGAAAAGTGTTTGTCAATTGGAAACAAAAGTGCGAACTCAAACTGTAGGAACACTAAGTAATTTCAGCAGAAGGGCCTTGCCCTTTTTAGGGATGTATTCTTCTCAGCCTGGTTTTTTGCTAAACAGTTTTGGATAAAGCTATTTTTAAAAAAGTCTGCCTGGACTGACTGCTGCCATTTGTTGAGAATACAAATGACTGTGGTTTACCTGAGGTTCTGTCCTTGGAGACTTTCTTGTCTCAGAGATACAAACAAATCTCTCCTCCTTTCCATTCCAGTTTCTCTCCTTTGATCAGCATTTTAAAAATTCATTGTGTATCCAGGAAGACAGAACAACAGCAGAGGTCATTATTATCTTGCCTGGATGTTCCTGACCTTAAAGTGAAACCTCAGTTTTGCTGAGAGTGTTTGCAAGCTAACACTCTTGAGCACAGGCATTATTTTCCTTTTTTAAATTTCCAAAGGAAACACACATGCTGAAAATAATTAATGTTTTTATAAGATTTAATTCTAAACCCTTTAAATGAAGGATGCAGCATGAGTTTTGTCGTGCTACCTCCATTTGGTTTGGAAACCTGTTTGCACTTCTGTCTAACTTAACTGTTTTATTTTGGCATCTGCAGATTTTCTTGAGAGAAGCAAGCAAGTTTCTTGCTGCCTCTCTTTATTGGATTCATAGTGATAATTTTTTTTTTCATGTGAGGTGGCCTCTAGCACTCATAAACCAGTTTATAAAAGTATAGATAAAGACATTACTAATTTTCTACTGCATTTCCCATATAGTTCCTGCCTTTGTGGTCTATACTTCAAGTAACCAATGATTTTATGTGCTTAGCAAATGGTAAAAATTACTTCAGAATGTCAAGGAAAATAATAAACTGCCCCTTGGAAATAGCATAGATACCAATTTGCATCTTTATCACTAGACCCATAAAATATGTGCATTTATATATTGGATTTTCAAGCTTTCTGTCTCATTTTAATTTTCAAGGCTACCTGAAAATCTTTAATGCCTGCCTGCTGAGATATAAAAATATTATTATAACTTGATGGCATAAGGTAAGAGAGCAGTCAGGGATAGATGGACATGCAGCAGTGCTGGCTCAAGGAAAGCGGGGTTTAACATCAGGAATTACAGAATTTGTCATTTACAAAATTACAAAATTTGTGATTTTGTAAGTTACAGAATTTACAGGTCATTTGGCTTGCCTGTTCTAGAGTACACAAACGACAGGGTTTGAAACCTGTAACTAAACTCTGCTTAAGTCCATAGAAGGAGGAATGGATTTTTAACCTAGGGAAGGGAACAGGAAAATTAATTTAAAATAATTTAACTGAAGAAGTGCCATAGAATATAGCTTTTTATGGAAACTTGTAGTTGATCCTGGTTTCTTCTTTCCCCAAGTGTCTGTCATACTGAAGCTGCCACTCTTCTGAGCAGAAGGCTGGACTAAATGAACTGCAGAGGCCCCAACCAAACAAAATTATTATTGTGAGTCTAGTAGTTAATTCAGCTCTAGGCTGTTTGGGGTTTTTTTTTTCTGTGTATTGTGGAGAGTAAATGTTCTATGATTTATGTTTTTATGGTTCATATTGAAAAAAAAAGGAGGAGGAATTGCAAAACTCCTTTTAGTTTGTTGTTTTTAAAGCAAAATCGTTTGGACTAATAAGTATTTCTAAATTTAGTTTTTCTAGGACTTCCTTATTATTCATATTTTCCTTTAAACTGAATACAATTTCTGTTTTTCAGTGGTATTTGTAGACACCACTTTTGAAGGCCTTAATTTTTAATTTTTGATGCCTAACACCACATCCCTTGTTACACTGCCCAACTCAGCACCGATATTTCTATTCAGACTTTCTAAAAAGGACGTTTTAGTTGTTTCTTCCTCTCCCTTCCTACCCTGAGGATTTGGTGCCAATAGTGGGAGCCTTTGGCTGAGCAAAGCAAACAGTTTTAGAATGGTTTTTGTTTGTCAAGTCGCTTTTTGCAGCTGTAACTGTGGTGACTGCAGCCATCTTTTTGCTCTAATGATGTTTTCCTGTTGTGTGTTGAAGGTGCTTTAAAAAAAGTAAGGAAAAGAAGTGCAGTAATCCTAATGTAGGTTTTCAGTTTCAGCCCAATCTGGAAGTCAGAGTATGCTATGTGAGAAAAAACGGGCTAAGGAGCTAAGACAAAAAAGCTGTGTAGTTTTTGGATGGCTAGTAATTATTTTGTGCATGGTGCACTGTACCTCAGCTTGGACAAACAAATCAGTAGGAAAAGGGTATGGAATAGAGTTAGAACTGTGTATCAAACATTCCACCTTTGGGGATGAGTTTCTGTATGGGATGGCAGGAGAGTAATGCTACATATATCTGCTAGACACAGTCTTTGTTTCCCATTTATGGATGTCAGCATATAAGCAACAAATTAGCTTGTCTGGAGGTTTACTGTGAAGAGTGTAGTGTCAGTGCTGGGCATTCCTGACGTCTTTTCAAGATAAGATAGGCATATGATGCAGCAATGCTCAAGAGTTGGGCTTGCAGCCCATAATGAATTTTTTTCAGAGGGGTTATTTTCACGTGACTGCCTGTATACCCTCTGCTTCACACACCCCTCCTTGTGCAGCAGAAAATGGTAGGTGTTTCAGGAGCAGGGCAAATGTGTCCAGGAGTGCCTACATCTTTCTCCTGCAAACGAGGCTATTCCAGAGCTGGTTGCTTCTCACAAATCCCTTGTGTAACCGCCTTTGCAGCTTAATCCCTCCGCATACGCACACACGTATTGAGTATTTGCAGCTTTCATATGTTTTAAACTTCTTAGCCTCTTTGTCTACAATAAAAAATCCTGTTTCTTTCTTTTTCCTTATACTGGCATTCCTTTTTTTTAATCAAATCACAGTGGAAGCGGGAAAGCAATGTTCCTTAGATGCTCAAAATACAATATATAACCAAGAGAAACCGTCCATCTACTTAACTCCCCAGATTTGAGAATTACCAGAATTATCTAAATCCTGTGGTGGTGTAATCACACATTCAGGGCTTCCCAGTACATTATCACCAAATACTGCTGTGAGGTATTAGGGTAGTCTCCTACATTACACAGATTGCTCTATTTAAACGGGAAGGCAACACTCAGAGCAGCTCCCAGGACAGTTTGTGTGCACACGAGGGGGTGATGCTGTCTTACCTCCAGGTTTGATGTAGAAGCAGTTCAGCTGAGTTTCATGCACTAGCTTCCCCTTGTACTTCGTGTCGGGTTCCCCTGGCTGGTGGCTGGGCAGGGGGTGATACGCTTGCCGAACCAAGGCTTGAAACATGGTTTAATTCCAAGGAGCGTTGAAGCAGCTGAAGCTAAGTGTATTTTCTATAGATAGTAAAGGCACATTCCTTTTGGTTAATTTCCTTGCTTCACAGTTATGTAATAGCCTTGTACAGAAGTTAAAACCTGAATATTGTTTTAAATTGCTGACAACTGGATCTTCTAATCTAGGAACTATTTCCTAGCTCTTTGAAACGGTTTCAATATCTTTCGTATTCTCCTTCTTTTCCTTGCTGTTCACTCCTAATCCTTTGCTTGTCCTCTGTGCCTTATGCTCAGTTGGAGCCTTCTCCTCCCCCTGTCCGTTTTTCAGGAAAACTTGGATTGAGGAGTGGAGATAATGGGCGCCATCCACCCGTCAGCTCATCACCTCAGCGAGCCATGACGCTCTCTGGTTTCTGTACATCCACACGGGCTCCTCTGATAATATCCTCTTGGGCTTGAAAAAAATAGGTTTGCTTAGCAGAGGGTGGACTACACTCCTGACATAGCCAGAAAACTTCTCTTGGAATGTGAGCTTGCTTACTCACACTCTTTTATTGTGTGTGTATATATATAAAAATATTTGTAACCTTCTCTCAAAATATGGAAGATAAATATGTGAGCAAGTGTATCCCACAGCACATATACAAGCTGCTCACTTCTGTCTAACTTTGATTTAATACAAGCTCTTGAGTGCCTCATCAGTGCTCTCTTTGTCAAAACAAGCCTTAAATCGGCAGTAAAGAATACTTTTCAATTACAGGAGGGAAGAGGAAAGAAACCCTTCCAAGTGTAAGATAGCATACCCTTTAAAGGACAAGGAATGTGTTATATACAGAAACACGGTGCAAGTGCTCCAGTGGAATTCCACTCGGGCTGCAAAGGCTGTGTTGCTTTTTTGTCTTAACTGGCATCCAAACCAGTGACAGCACTGGGCTTAATGCCTGCTGCCTGCTCTGCTTTAGTGGTTGTGGCTGCAGCCCAGTTGTGGGGTTTGCAACAGAGCCTCCTTTCATAAAATATTATGTCTTCCTATCATAATGCATTGCTTAAAATCAATCTCAGGAAATACCCCAGTGGGTTTTTCCTGCTGGCTTCCTTATTTTGGTCATACATATGCCTAGGACTTTTGGAGCCTGTTTTTAATAATCCCTTTGCATAACAGAGGTATTATTTACATGCATAAAACCAACCAGAGAGATTCTGTAGCCAGGGGGGAAAATAAAAGAGTAAGTAATGTAAGACACAAGCTTCAGGTCAGAAGTCAGCAATAAAGGGACTAAGAAGATTCTTTCTGTGAATCATCTGCTGCTGGCCATTGTCTTAGACAGGATATGGACTTTCTGTTTGAGCTTTACCAATTCTTTTGTTTCTGTCAAACAAACTGCCTTTCTGTAAATTTTCAGTATCTTTTCCTAAACAACATACAGTGTTAAATCCTCTGTACAGGCGTGTGTAGCATCTCTCAATTAACAAGTTCATGAAATTTCATAATTATAAAAAGGAGAGAAATAACATTGGATTTTTTTTGTAAGTATGGTATGTCTTCCTGCAGGGCTTTGCTGCCTTCTGTTTATTGTTACCTGTTATTTTTATTCTGGTTTTTCTTGTGTGAATATTTCTCTCTCTAACACCCTTTAACAGAAAGCAAAGTAGATGTTCAGATTTGTACTGAGAGTTAAAAGCTGAAGGAGGGGAGAGACTGAGGAAGCAGATGATGACTGCTGTTAAGTTTTATTCCTAAAGGATTATGCATAAGCCAGTAAAACACTGCTGAGTTCTGAAGCAAAATGAAATATGCATTTTTATTTCGTGTGAAAACAATACAGTTGTTGCAGTGAAAATAGTCCAATGCAAAAATCCCATTTTTTTTTTATTTAAATATGACTGTAGTCTATAATCAGGGATTCACAGTTGCAGGGTACCTCCCAGTGCTGCTATTATGAAATACCTAGCTGCTAATATAAAATAAATTTGGTAAATGTGAGGGGTTTTTTTCTGTTGAATTACAGGTTAAATAAGAAACTGTTTACTACTTAAATTACATTTTCTTGGTGACAAACTTGATCTCAGGGGTGCGTTGTTTCTCTCTTTTACATATTCACAGACTGTTCTGTATTCCTGAACATGGAATGTCTTGTGTGCAAGACTACAGAAAAATCAGTAAACTTCTCAATAAGCTGAACACTAACTTCAATTATTCAAATAAAATTTTTAAACATATACAAATATTTTCAAATAGAATTACAGTAATCAAAGAGAAAAAGCAACGAGATACTTCAAAGGGGTGGTGTTTGTATCTTCATGAAAGAAATTACTAAATTGCAATTTCACAAGAAAAACGAAGATGAAACATTTGTTAATATTTTATGTTCCTTCAGCTTTCAAGCATGTAAAAAATGCAGTGACCATATATGAATGATAAAGGGTTCAGGGTGAAATTTAGCTTGTGAACACAGTGTGAACCTCCCCCCACCTGGAGTAAACCTATTGCAGTTTGCCTGTCATTCTGTGAGAACAGCAAAAGTCCTTTCTGTGCCTGTGAAATTGCATTATATTGCTAAAAATTGTACTGCAAGGTTTCTGTCTGCAGCTCTGCAGACAAGCAGATGTTCCTGAAGGCAGTGTAACAGCTGACTGCAAGAGAAGGAATGGCTACAGAAGAGGAGAGAACTCTTTATTCTGTGGAGTATAACCTGTTAACAGGCTGGGGCAAAGCAGTCAAAGGGAATGCATAAGATAGGCAATAAATATCAAGTAACTCAGATCTCAGGAGGAGTAGTTGACTTTTGCCTATGTGGATTTTTAAAATTCTTTTTTTAACAGTTTTAAAGGTAGAGATGGTGTAGGAAAAATGAAACAATTGCCTATTCAAAATGGTGTTGCGTGTAGAGTATACAAATGGAGAAATACCAAAATGTTTATTTTTTTTTTTTTTAGTTATTATTTCTTATTATTAGGGAGTTTCTTGTTACAAGGATATACAAGTAACTCAGACTTTCATTGTTGCAGGCTAAGAACTTAGTCCAGATCTGCAACTGTCTTTCCATTAGTTAGGATCTGAAGGTATGCAGTGGAGAAATAAGAGATGAGATCACAACAGTCAGAATTAGAAACATCATCTATAGTTAAAGTTGCTTATTTTCCTCATGAAACCCTTTCTGAAGTTGTTCATTATTTTGTGGGAGTTAAACCATTTGGAGTGACAGCTCATCATACTGATTATAGTAAAAATTCAGGTTTCAGGGAAAAAATGACATGCTATTGAACACCTATTTGAGGTTAAAATAGTCTTCTCTTTTTTCCCCTGTCTTCTAATATACTGGAAAGTGGCATTGTTGGAGTTTGAAAAACAATTTGACCTTGAACTTAACTATAGCTGTGGAATTAGAGGTGTACCTGTGGCAGGTACCTCAGAGATGCACTTTAAAAATAATTGGGAACATATATTGGACTAAATTACAAATGAAAGCCTCAATGTGAGAAACCTGGTGAGTCCTCTACCAGCTGTGTGTGTCCCAGACAGCAGAGCAGCTTTTCCCTGGGGGACTGGAAGCCCAGATACTCCACAAGAAACATACAGACACTGCTTTTCTTAACATAGTGGAAAGGAAAAGGCTGGAAATTGAGACACTGAAGGTAGCTCTCCTTTCTGTTCTTTCCAATAAAAGCAATTTTTTTGTTGTCTCCAGGTTGGGAAAGCTGTGTTGTCCCCTTCTTGATTGAACAGTTTGCTTTCTGTTACTAGGTAGGAGTGAAGTGCACAGAATCAAGAAAAGGTTTCTAGTTTAACCTCTTCCACTTGTGACAGTCTTCTGTTAGAATAAACCTTTCTGCTGATGGAAGGTATGGATTATATTTAGCCTAGATTTGTGTAAGGCATTGTTGTGTTCTGCTCAGGTGGTTTCTGTAGATCAGGGCTGGCTTCATTTCAGTGTGTTGAAGAAATGTTTTATTGTTTGCTTTAGAAAGTTAGCAGAGAATGTAGAGCATGGGTAAGCTAAAAAAAAAAAATAATCATTTCAGGTGCTGAGGAGTTGCATTTGTTTTCCAGTAAGCCTTTCTCTGATGGATTTTTATTTCACAGGAACCCTGCTTGTGTTGACTGAGGATATTTGGATATAGTTTTTGGAATTCTCATCTGATGGGGACATTTTGGAAGACTATTGTGAAATAGTAACAGGAACCATTTGTTATTTAAGACAGCCTATTTATAATAAAAATATTCCTTAAGAACAACATGTTATTTAAGAAATTGATAGCCTGGCATCTACAGCCTTCCTGCCTCAATTTCAGTGTCACGCACCATCATGATTTAGAAATTATTTGGAACTGATGATGCAATGGCAGGAGGTGTGACTGGAAAACCAGTGGTGTGGGGGAAAAAAATAAATTCTCTAAGCCAGATGGATCATAACATAGATGCTATTCCTGTGTCATGACTAAAAATTTCTTGTAGCATCAACAGAAGGCATATTTAAGGGAAATCTTGCGAATACAGTTTGCATTTGGGTTCTTTTCCAAAAAAAGTAAAGAACCTGCTGATGGACTCTTACATCTGCTGAGCTTTATGGAAATAAGTGGATCAATGGGCTTTACATTTTTCTGCAGTACTAACAGAATTTCAACTTTGAGACCATTTAGGGGGCTTTCCAGTGACCCTATTTTTTTGGACTGCTACACAGTTGATTTTTTCTTCGTAAAAGTTTCTGATAAATTTGGATTAAAAATCTGCCTGCAGTCAGTCTCTCACAGTAGAGTCACAGCCATGATTTATTAACCCATCCACCATGTCTGTACTGTCCCTTTTTTGCCTCATGAAATGAGAAATATTTGCTGGCTCTGTCTGGAAGTTTGCACATTGGTCCCCCAACTTTCAGACTGATAGATGATGGTAGGAATATTTCAGGGTCCATTCTATTAGCAAAGATTTTGCCTTGCTTTTTAAGGCATAGTTCCAAGCACAATTAAACAGATGGTGGTGAGGAACTTATTCTTGATTTCATTAATGTTGCCAATCATTGCCCACTCTCAGATCATTTGCTTTTGGGGGAAGGGGTCTAGAGGGTTTTTTTCATTTTGTTAGGGGTTTTGTTGTTGCATATTTTGTGCTTCTTTTTTTTTAAATAAAATTGCTTAAAACAGTTCCCTTCTCAGTTGAAGTTCACGGGTTAAGCTGAAAAATAACGCTATGTAATCATCACTTTGCACTGACTTGTGTCTGAGTAGGATTCTTTTTCCTTTAACAACTGGTTTGATTGGTGTTTTGGTGAGTTTTGTTGGTTGGGTTTTTTTCTTTGGGTTTTTTTTTTTTCTTTTGTAGTTTGTTCGTCCATACATAATATTTTAAACATTTGAGATAATGGATATACCAAGTCTTCCTTTTCCCTGTCTTTGTTAACAGTTCTGCAAATAACTGGATCAGGAACTTTATCAACCTTTAAATGAAAGAACAAGTGTCTGATAATTTAACAGGTAGGGCCTTTTCAGAGGAAATTGTTAGGAATTTAGATTAAGTTCATACCAAAATACACATTTTTGTTGTTTCAAAAACTCTTACCTTGCTCCAATTTATTGACATTTTTATGCCTGAGAAATCATTGAAATTTTTACTTCTCTGTAAAAACTTCCAGAAATACCCAGATATAGCCAGAGAGGAATTTCCATTATTTTGAAACAAATACATTTATCTAATACATACTTATTTTGTATTGTGCAGCTTTCCACAATGTTGAGGAGCAAGAGGCCTAAAAATTCCAGTTCTGTTGATGAGCCACATTTCTGTCAATATGGTGTAAAAGGATACAATTGAATTTTTTTCTGGTGTCTTGAGTTTAAGTATCTAAAGAGCAAAATTTGTATTTGAAAGAACTTAAAGCCTGTTTAGAGCTGAAAGAACTTTACTCCTAAACTAGGAAATACCAGAATTAGAGTTGTTTGTGCAATCTCTCTGTTTATGGAATTTTATATTGTGTGGTTGTCTTCTTTTGCAATAAAGACTTTGTTTCAGTTATCAAACATTTGGAGTGGTGCTCACATCAAGAGGCTACTCAGGATTCTGATTTTTTCCTCATTACTCATGCATGGATCACTTGCTTTGTTTTATGCCACTAGAGTCAGAATTATTGGGTTTTCTTGTTGTTTTCTCCAATAATCATCACTATAATAGCTGATAACTCATGAACAAACAGAACTGTTTTACCTTGCTCAGATTAGAAATATTCTTCTTCCCATTTCACAGATTGGGATCCTTGGGCAGAGTAGTTACAATTAGAGACCAATTAAATACGGAGTGTCTGACCTTAATTACTCAAGCCAAATTTTTGCAAGTATATTTGTTATTCATACATTCAAAAACACTTCTTACAGACTTGGATTGGGATGATTGGTGTTCTTTGCAGGCCACACACTCAAATCTCCCAGGTCTGGGATCTCCACTCAGCCACTGGGCAATGAAGCACACAGAGCCAGGGCAGCCACTTCAGCTGACATTTCACAGCTTGTGTATCATTGCATAACACCTCTGGGGTGGAATTCAGCTTTCCAGGATACTGTGCAGCTGTCTGGGCTGCAGGGGTTTTCATGTTTTCCCCTTGTTGCAGTCCTAAACATAGCAACATTAAGGTGTCTGCCTGCCTTGCAAGACATGGATGCAGAAACTTCTTTTTAATATTGCCAAGTGTGGATTTACATATCCAGGAGCAAGAGTCTAGACTACACACAGAGCAAAATTCCTTAGGAAGCATGCAATCAGGAATAAAATACAAAAATTTATGGCTTGGGGGTTTTTCTTTATTTATTTTTAATACCAGCAAGTATAAAACAGTTCCTAGGTACAGGGGAATCTCTAGTCAGTAGTTATTTCTGTATCCATTTTTACCAAGCTTAAAGACTTTATGCAGTCTGTGGAGGAATAGCTTAAAAATCACATGTTTCAGGTACACTGAAACAAAAGCTTTGATAATGGAAATGTCTATCCCAGAGACAAAAATCTAATCACTGGAATAATGAAGAGGGGGAAAAAAATCCTAGAAAATGTCTTTCTTTTTAATAGAATACTTAACACGAATGATTGAAGTTGATAAGAAATTCTGTATTATCATAATAACTAAATTAATGTTTCAAATATTGAGAGGTTAGAAATTGTTATCTATAATTCTGGGAGATAGCAGCTGTCAGCTTCTGCTTATAAATAGTATCAAGTGTTCTAGTGTTTGTGAGGACAGGAGAAATCCATAGCCAAAAAATGAAAATTGTAGGGTGGAAGCATTCGAATCGGCTCTGAAGTCGTGATTTAAAACTTAAATATTGTCCTTCCTGAAATTCAATCACTGAGCTATTCAAGGAGCTTCACAGAGTTGGGCAAAATTTTTCAGTTTTGATTTATGAGTAGTCTGCCTTTTAGAAATTCTAAAAATTCTAAAGAATGATACCCTTAATAATTAATAATATCAGTCAGTTTATTTAAGTAATTTATTTAGATTCCCAGTCAATATTAATTGGATCTTCTTGATTTCATAGCTGCATTATGTCATAGTTTTGTGTAATCTTGTTAGCAACATTATAATTTTGGCAATTTTTTTTCTTTTAATGTCATCAGTTCATTACTTTGACTTTATTTTTTTTCTGTTTTTTTAAATAATCTCTTCTTACATAACTTTATGGTTGATGCTGGGCCTACAAGTGCCTTAATATTTCCTCTTCTGAGTGGCAGTAGAAAAATTTGCTTTGTGCCTCTGATGTTTCGTGATTCATTTTTAACATGAACATGAAATTACCACTCTACAAATGATACTTAGATCTGGAATTCTATTTTGTCAAACAGTCTGACGGAGTGGGAAGGCAGATAAAAGTAATCTGTTTATGTTTAATCCTGATAAAACAGGCAGTGTTTTCCTGCTGGTAGAAAGCTTGCAGTGAAATTGTATTGTGTGTCTGTGAGTGTGCCAGGTTCCCTGACAGTTACATGTTGTTATCAGCTTAGCTCCTCATTCTGCTCGTGGGGTTTTATGTGTTGCCACACACATAAGATTTTTTTTTTTTTTTCATTTAGTCTTCAGCATTAATCAAGATGGAGGCCAGTAATGCTCATTTTTACTACTACTAATTGTATTTTTTTCTCTTAAATACAGATTATAGGAGAAGGTAGTACTGTAGTGTGAATTTATGCCATGGCTACTCCAAGTATCTCAGATTTCCACAAGTTGCTGTGTTCTCACTGGTGCCTCATTCTCACATGCAAGAAAGAGCTCAGGGTACGTTATGCTGCCACCAGCTCAGGGATTGTTTCTCAGTGTATTTCAAGTGTTCATCTGTTCTGGACAGATGGGAGCAGTGTGGAAGGAAGAACAGTGGGACTGTCCACTTCTGAAAGATTTCACCACTGACTGGATGAGCTCTGAGCTCAGAGGATGTTGTGCTTTGGTCTTAGCTTGTTTTCAGCTATGATTCCTAATTTGGGTTGAAAATCCCATTTAACCAGGGTGCAGGGTACACGTGGGGTGGTTTGAAGTTCAGCTGAACTCTAGGCCAAAGGTCTCTGGATCTGCAGTATCCTGACCTCACACTGGAGCTGAGATGGGATGTGTGGTTGGGTGGTGGTGTGGTTTGGTGGCACAGACCCAGTGTCCTTGTTCTGTGACCCAAGTAGGTTTGGATTTGTTGCAGTTGTATTTCAGAATATGAGCTGTAGTTCTGTAAAATCTGGTTATTTATTGCAGTTATCACTCTACTCGTGTTTGTCACTGAGCTGAGCTAAATCAACAGCAGAAGCAAGCCAGTTTGAGTCTTTCAGCTTCAAATGGCCAGACACAGTTTGGCATTTCCAAGGGACTGTCAGCTCTCAGATTGATTAGATATTCATAAATAGTCTGTGAGATGTCTGTTCTGTTGGCCAGAGGTGAAGCTGTCCAACCTGTGTTGCATAATTGATGGTGCCACCAGCTGTGGTAGACAAAAAAAAGTTCAGAAGATAGAGCAGATGGCAAAAATTTCATCAATACTCTTCTCTATTGGAGATTTTTTTTATAAAAATAAGAATCTTGATTAAAACAAATTTGGTTTGTCTGGGATTCTCAGTCTGCTTGCTGTGCTCTTGCACTGAAGAATATGGAGTTACTTGTGATTTGGACAAGTTTTCAAATGTGTTTCATCAGAAAGGATGTGAAGTTTTGCATAACAGGTCAGTGTTCTGAAACTTTGAGTTGTTCACACTTTTCTACAGGCCCACAGTTTATTATTGAATGCCCACTGGAATATGCTAGAACATTAATGTGTATTTGAAATACATATTTTAATATTTATGTTGAAAAAGCTGAGATTACTTATGCAGTTCAGCTCTTATGTTGCACATTTGTAGAACCACTGGTGCATATTATGTTTCTTGCCTTTCTTAGATGAATAATGGAAATCATCACACTTTTCAATAATCATAAAAAGGATAGTACATATTTTAAAAGTTAATTTTTGTATGTCTACAGGATGTCTGGTTTGTGGGATATTTTAGACTTTTGCCAATGTGCTGTGTATTTAACAGTTGGGTCCATTTTTAGTTCTATACAAGACAACACACAGCTTTAAATTTGGGGGGAAATTGAGAAAATATTATACTTGTGTCTTGCAAGCAGCTGTACATTCATTTTCTTTCCAAACATTAACAAAGCCAAGGTACACTTCACATGCCATGGGTTTGGCTCTGTGGATTTGAAGGAGTTATTGCTTTTGGATTCTCCTAATGTTAGGAAATATTACATCATCAGGGTCAGTGTTGCAATTGTTTTTGAACAGGTGCTCAACCCATTTCAAATTAAATCCACTTCCAAAAGGAATGTAGCACCACTGTGTTCAAAGACACGGTGGGAACTGCCCAGTCTTGGTAAGGTTGAGAGACAACTCCTCCCTGCAGGAGGGGAGGGAGGGCAAAACCCAGGATCTCCTGTTGAAAACAATGGGCAGAATTACAGCAGATCTGCAGGGAGGCAGAGGTATGTTCATCCTACTCCACCACCTCTGATGGACTCTAAGATAAACCTGCACGTTGCTTGATTTTATAGGATCTGAGGTGTCATTTAGTGTTATCAGATGGGGAAAACATAAGATGGAAATAAATTCTGAAATTCATTTACAGGTCACATTTAAATATCTACCAGGTAGAATTGCTGTTTGAGAAGATGCTCACAGTTTGTGTTTGATGTGCATTTACAGTGTCCATATATGGGATTTGGTTTTATGATAAGGAAGAATGCCAAAGAATTGCAGAGCTCATGAAAAAGTAAGTGATGGGTAAACAAGACTTCTGTGCTTTTTTTTATGTACGCCTTTCTGTAAATACATGCACATTTTATGTTTTTAGGATTATCATACCCTTCTACTTTAAACTTATATTTATAAACTTTGTTGCAAGTGTCAAGCCTGCATTTCAGAAAATCATAAATAAGTCACTGTATTGCAGTAATTTTTCCTAATTTGTAGTGCAGCTCTCCAGCTACATCAGAGTGTACCAGTTGATATGATTTATCTCCTGATGACTCAGAGATCTCTTTTGAAGAACTGTATTCTTTGGGGGTTTAATATATTTTTCAATTTGGAGAGATTTAATTTTTCAATATCATTACCTTTTTTTTTCCCTTAAATCAAGGTAAGTGCAGGATATCATACTGTACTAATACAATTTCTGTGGGGTTTGTCCTGTTTGTACATCACAGCTGAATCCCTGCTTCTCCATTTCTTAGCAATAGTTACAAACTTCACTTTGATTTCAGCATTGAAAGCAAGATTTCAATTAGCTTTAAAGTCATTGCTTTCATGCACATAAAAATGTGGTTTTATACAAGTTAAAGTTTAATTTTGCGGTCCAGCCAGAGGTGCAGATTTCACACAGAACTGTGTTCTCAGCTGTATTTCAACCTAAGAATGTCATTTTGGTAGTTTTTTTCAGTATTGCTCTTTGCTTCTGTTGTCCAGGATGGGCAGGGCTCATTCTTTTGCACTGTTTGCTGGGACCCTTTCCTTAGGACTGTGTCCTGCAGGTTTTCATGTTTGCTCGAAGAAGGAAGGAGCTGAAGTCATACAGATTTTATCCACAAAAGCAATCTATGTTTTTTAGAGCTGTATGTGCAGGGTGTAGTAAAGGGCTGGGGAGTGATTGGCCATTCCTGCTGCTTGTGGTTTATAGGGTTAGGCACACCAGTCAGGATTTGTGATAAAATACTGGATGGGAAGGTAGTCATCTTTCCTCCATATATCCTTTTTTTTGAAGTAATACCTGCTGCTTCTCATTTTGCAGTGACAAAGCAGTGTGAGATGCAGACTGTGACAGTGATGAGGTTTTGTTCAGTGGGGTTTGTTGGTTTTGCTGTATATCCTACTCTAAAATGAGTCAGCTGTGACCCAAGAAATAATTGATGGGGATGAATTTACAGAAATAAACAATGAACCCTAGGAAACCCAGGTTTTTGACAGCTCATTTTAGTTAACTAGCTCAAGTTTCGGTTGGTGGTGATTAGGTGCTTTCAAACTGGTAATTTCCTACAATAAACCCTAGTTTTCAGAGGATTCATGCAAATGTAAACCATGTGTAGTGGTTTATAATAGCAGTATTTCATATAGATAAAAAATACCCTGTTGCTCAGCCAATTGGCTGTGTGTTTTAATTCTCAGCATTCTACGATTATAATAAAACAGCTGGGCAGGAAATTGGTCATTTGCTCGTACTTAAAGCCTGATTTGTGTGTGTTTGCCATCCTCCACCACCAGCAGAACTGAATAACACTATAAATTCCTTGCTCCTTCTGGGTATAGAAATTGTGACTCAGTTATGGAAATTTTATTCTATGGCCTGGTGTATTCAAGATTGGAGAAAATTAATCTCATGTCAAATTATGATTTTATAGAGATCTTTTAATAGCGACTTTTTTACTGCACATTTTAATGTAGATGGGGAAAGACAAATATTTGAGTTTCAATCAAGTATTGTACAGTAATTGTGGTTAAGTTTTTATATTTTATTTGTACTTTTTTTTCTCATATATCCTTCACCTTTCAGCCTAACTCAGCAGGAACAATTCAAAGCACAGCAGGGCACAGGAACAGGGGTGTCCCCCATGATCATGAATTCTGCTAATAACAAAGAGGTGGATATCCTGCGGATGCTTACCAAGGCCAAAGATGAGTATACCAAGGTGAGACTTGCTCCCACTTTACATTATGAAACATTAAAGGTTTGATTTGGGGTTTTGACGAGTCCTGCTCAAAGTGATTTTGAACAGCGCGCTCTCGTTTTGTGTAGGAGTGGCTGGTAAAAAAAAAAAAAAAATTAACAGAATTTGCTAAAAATTCAAAAGAAATGAATGCTGGAAGGAGAATGTGGATATGATTGCTTATTTGTGAATGGTAGAGGCTAAGACCAAGTAAAAATTGCCTTTCATTCTGACCCTTAGAGCTCTTGTGCCTACTGAGGAGCACGTGCAAGCTGTGCCCTCTCTCTGCCTGAATTATTTACCTGGTGAGAGTTTCTGTGGTTTGTATAAAGGACTTGGTTCAGGAGACTTTTGACAGTGAAGTTACTGCATTTAATTATGGTTGTTAGCTCCTTTCAGGCACTAATGGAAGGAAATGAAAAGGTTGAAATGTAGTATGATTCCAGCCCGTGTGCTGCTTTGGTCTTCTGAGGCTTCTAAATAAAGAAGTAACTAATGGACTAATAATGTTCTCTATTATTGAGCAATCAAAAACGTTTTACTTTGGGGAATAAAAATCTAATAATTTTAACTATCCATATATAAACTGCAAATTGTTACAGAGCCTGCAGGTTCCTGCTGCTGTTTCCTGTATTGCTTATGTGCTGTCATGCAATAATAGAGCTCCTAAGTGTTCCATAAGAGGCTGGAAATGTACATATATCTTAACTTCTTCTCTCCTTAAATTTTTTGTGTTTATTTTTGTCTGAAATGTAGCTACTAATAAAATCCTCAGAAAGATGATAGCAAACTATTTGAGCTAGGGTGAAATGGGGCCCTTTTTATTGCTGTTGAAGTATAGTTGCTGTTGAAGCTTGGGGCCTTTATATTTTCTGTAGTAGAGATTTAATGTATTATAGTGGACAAACACTTCCAAAACCTGGTATTTTTCCCATATTTTAATACTGCATCAGTATCTAAACTTGGCATCAGAGAATAGGATTTGAGATGTTCTGAAATGTTTAAGAGGTTTTCATTAGATAATCTTAAAAACTGCAAATGGAAAAGTGGAAAAATATTAGGCTGTCTTCAGATTCTGTGAAAAGAGGGTGATAAATCTAAAAGATGTTACCTTCCATTTCTGCATTAGCACACAGAAATCAAGACAAAGGAGAGGAAATTCTATTGTTTAAATAATAGATTTTAGCACTCTTTTCCCTTTAGAATCTTTTGCGCATTTGCTTCTTACTTTATCTTTAATCTTTTTGCATTTAAGGGATTGCCAAGGACATAAAAAATAACATGAAAACTTCCTCCTCATCTGGGATGTGAGTGCTAGGAATGCCTGACCTCTTATGAACAGGATGTGTGTGATTTCTTGTATTGCCAGTAATATAAATTTCAAAAGAGTGTGATAAATAAAGGCACTGACAACCATTTTTCTATTTAATGTCAATATGTTTCAGAGCAGTCGTGCTTTTTGACTGGTTTATGACATCTACTTTCTTGTCAGTGTGTGTTTTATTACTTACAATTCAATGTGCTGAAATTAGCTATGAAATATGTTGTTCTCTTCTTTGAATTGTGTTTATTCAGTGAAGAGTGTTTTAAAGTGTTGGAAGCTGTAGAATAAGAGCACCAATTTTCCAAAATTTTAAGGGATTTTTCTCAATTTTTAAGAGCGCAACTAATTTTGAAGGTTGTATCTTGTTCACAAATTTGGAGGCTACATTACATGCAAAATAAAATGCACAGCTTCCTCCTCCCTTTTTGGATTGATGGAGCTTTAAGATGCCAAATCAATGAGTTATTTTTTTTTAATGTACTTTTTATACACTTGATCTCTGGTAAGAAAATGCTGGTCTCACTGCTAGCCAGGGAGAAAACCAGTTGAAGAGCTGCAAGGGTACAGAACAAAGCATGACAAAATGGGTTTCTCCTTAACCATTGTGCCTTGTCTTGTACTGCAGGACAAGCTCTGGGTTTAAGTCTGGGCTGCACAGTTCTTCTCCCAGCATTTAGCAATTTCAGCTTCATATTTTACAGGTGGAGTATGAATCTGACAACACAGAGCAATTGTTTCCTTCAGATATCTCTAACTCTACCAAACTTGCCAAACCCCCAGTGATTTTCTTGCTCTTTTTGATCCACATTGACCATATGAGTCTAGTTTTGTTCCAGTGTTGCTGGAACCTTTTGATTACGCATCTTTTGTAGCAGCAGAGGTTTGAAAAGGACACCTGACTAAAGGACAGACCTGTGAAGCAGGGTGTAATAATTGCCAAATGTAGCTGGTGAGGACTCTCAGGTTCTAGCACTGAAGACTATGGTGGCATTTCTTTCGTGCTGTTCTTTGCTGTTTGTTGATAATAGCATCTGATACCACCTTCACCTGTCTGCCTGACAGGTGCTTAAAATGCCATGCAGGTGCTCCCAACTTACTCACCAGCAAGGCCATGCTCCCCATGTGCCAGAATGGCTTTCTATCCTGAGCTCCAATGCTTACAGATTCTCTGAAATCATCACAGGCTTCTTTTCTCTTCCATGTGCCTCTGTGTTTGACAGCAACCTACTAGCCTTGTTATCAAGTCACAGCAATGATACCAAGTCAGGTCAATGTCATTCTGGTGTGTACTGATGCTCATTTGGCTGAGGAATTTGGTCTAAAATATGCTCATATAGTGATAACTCTGTTAAACACTACTGCTTCTCACCTCATTTTTATGTGCTTAGTTCTGTCATCATGCAGGCTATGACAGTGGAATATAAGGTACTTAAGGTTTGAGAAGAATTCAGCCTATTAAAATATCCTGAGGAAATCAGGGTATTATTTAAATTCTGCCAAAGTCACTGGGAAATATTCAAGAGGATGTTATCCATGGTGTTAAAAGAAAAAGCTTATGCGCTTTTTGCCCAAAAAGTTATGCTGAAAAATGGCAATGAGAAGAAGATACATTGAAGAAAAGGCAGCATCATTAGAAAGAGAACTGTTTGGGAGGAAAAAAAAAGCTATTTAATCTTACTGAGGTGCAGTTTTGGTCCATGTAGGATCTGTCTGATCTGACAAATAGCTGAAAGTATTTATTGAGTTAAATTATATTCAGTATATTATTGAGCTGAAAGTTTTTTATTGAGGACCTGCTGAAGCCCCTTAAGAACCCATGAGGACTCCAGTTCTGGTTTACTGGGCAGCTCTGGAACCAGCATGTCTCTGCTTGTTGTTGCAGTAGGTGTGAGAAATGGGTGAGGTGATCAGCTTTGTACCTTTGAGAGTGGCGTTAGAATTAATAGAGTTAACTTCTTGTTAAGTAATTCTTTTAAAAATCTTTCCAGTTTCTTAATTTCAACTGTATCAAGTGACAGTGACTTCAAAGATACTGTCTTCTTTTCTACTGACAGTAGCATTTCATGTATACCCAATGCTTTTTTAGTTTCATTGACTAAATCTTATATATAGTATCTTATTCACAGTTGCCTTTTCCATTCACTGTTTCTCTTTCATGGAGCATTTTGTGGGGTTTTTTTTCTGAATTAAGTCATGCCCTTCTCTCTCTACATGACATTTTTTTGTCCCTGGTCACTTTTAGTTAACTGTCTCTGCCATATTTTTTATAAATATTTTAATAATAATAATATTTAATAAGAAATGCTACTGGTTCTACAAATTGATTAAATCTTTATTTACTTTTCTGTGCATGTATATGCATCCTGCAAGTTTCTGCTGTATGAAGATTTATGTGAAACAGTTTATGATTCTACTTCTTTACAAAAGCATTTTAAATTTAATGCGTGTGTTAATCCTTCATGGATCTAAACTACTTCTAGCTGCCTGTTGATGCAGGCAAAGCATGTCTCATGCTTGGTTTCTAAGGTGCTTTTTAGAAGTATTTTATGTTTCAATGCAGGAAAAGCAGAAGGCCAAAAATAGTACTGAGATCTAAATTAGAGGGAAGCCTCATACAAGGGAAATCTTGGAATCAAGTGTTCAGTTTTACATGTCTTGTGGTTTTAGAAAATTAGGTTGCAGTTGCTACAGTTCTTCTAATAGCATAATACTTCCTCCTCAGTGCTGCAATCAATATTTTTGGTTATTGAATACCTGTTATATCTGTATTTTACTGTGGTTGGGAACTAGAGGACAAGATATTGTCACACATACTAAGAAATCCCTTTCTTTCTGTTGCAGTGTAAGACCTGCTCGGAGCCAAAACAAATAACCAGTTCCTCTGCCATCTATAACAACCCCAACCTGATCAAACCCATCCCAGTGAAGCCCAGTGAGAATCAGCATCAGCGAATCTCCCAGCAGAGCAAGGTAAAATCTCGGGGGGTTCCTGGCTGCTGCTGCCCCTGAGTGACAGGAACATTGATTTGAGTTGGAAGGTCACTCCAAGAATTTGAGATGGAACCACTGTAAGGAATGATTTTAAAGCACAACTAATCCGGTTTGTAAAAGCTCCCCAACCCCCACTGTATGATGTGGGAACACCTGAACTACAGATATACTACCCTGATGCAACAAAGAAATACTGGTCTTTCATATTTCAGGTGCTGTTTTGATCATAAACTGATCTACTCAATTGCTGGATCACACTTTTTGTGGGGTTTTGGTTTGGTTTTTTTTTCCAGGGGAAATCATTTAAATAAAGTCTCTTGGTATGTCTTCAAGAAAAATCATACTGCAAAATCCTAAAAATTGAATTCAGCTGTGACCAGCAGATGCACAAGAAGTGGCTCTACTTCATACACAGGCAGATTTCTGTCTCTTACTAATATTGTACTGATGGCTGTAAAAGAAGATGCTCTTTCATGTTATTTAAAGCAAAGCCACTGCTATATCTCAGATTCGCTGATTTTCTCCCACATTAGCAGCTTGACAACAGTCCTCTTGCCCTTCCTATGTGACAAAACTATTAAAAATCCTCTTGGGGGGAAAAAAGAGCACAGCAGTTTTCTCAGCCTTTCATTGAATTCTGCTGGCTAAACATTGTCGCTGTGAAAAACGAGGTTCACTTTCCTGGTAAAATTTTTAAATATTTAAGAGAGACAATAAGAGAAATAAAATAAAGAAATAAATACAGTTGACTGGGTGTCTTGGAACCCCCCCTTTTTATCCTTTTCTTCATGCATGGACTTATGCACATTCACTTTTTTAGGAACTGTTCTGCACAGTTACTCTTTGGGTAAATCAAGCATAATCCCACTTTTATTCGGTTCTTATCTTTTGATTTGGGCTTTTGTCTCTTTTCCACAGGCGGAGAATGCTGAGAGTCACTTGGGCTTCTTTTGGAAGTTATTCTATTTATTCAGGCAGCTGAAATACACTACACCTAAATTCCACACTACAGCAAAGAAAAAACTTTATACATCTATTCAGGCAGTTAAAATTGAATAGTAAAAAAACTACAGAAAAACTATTACACTTGTGTTATAAATGCATCTTTTGGTATTGGCTTTTCGCAAATGTTGGAATGAATGTTATAAATATGTTTATTTCTGTAGTTCTTAGTGTGTTTTAACAGCCTGAATAGATGTCTAATGGGTGTTTTTTTGCTGTAGTTTGGAATTTAGGTGCAGTGTGTTTCAGCTGCCTGAATAGATAACTTCCAGAAGAGGCCCAAGTGACTCTCAGCATTCACCGCTTGTGGAAAAAAAAAAGGGACAAAAGCCCAAATCAGAAAGATGATAACTGAATAAAAGTGGGATTACGCTTGATAGACCCAAGGAGTGGCCATGCAGAGCAGTTCGTGGAAAAGTGAATGTGCGTAAATCCATGCATGAAGAACAGGATAAACAGGGGGGATTCCAAGACACCAGCGTGCCAAGGCACCCGGCCGGCCGGATTAACCTTTGCTTTATCTGTCTCTTACCGTCCTTATTAAACAATTTTCAACTTTACCAGGAAAGCGAACCTCGTTTTTCGCACTTACACCATTTATCCCAACCCTACGATCTGCATTGTGCCTGGCCAGTGCGGTACCGTGCGCTCACTGTGTGCCTCGTTCCCCCCGCAGCCCGCGGACGCCGAGCCGCAGCACCTGTCGCTGACGGCGCTCTTCGGCTCGCCCGGCGGCGCGGAGGGCGCGCCGGCGCTGGCCAGGCCGGCCCAGGACGGCGTGCCGCCGCGCCACGGCGTGGTGCGCTCGCTGTCCTACGAGGAGCCCGGCCGGCACTCGCCGGGCGCAGAGAAGCAGCTGTGCCCCGCCATCCAGAAGCTGATGGTGCGCGGCACGGAGCTGCGCCCGCTGGCCGAGCTGCCGGAGAGCCGCCTGTGCGCGAACGGCAGCGCTGCCGCCGCCGGCGAGGCTTTGGCGGGGCTCTTGCAGGAGCCCGCGGGCACGCAGAGCCTGCTGCACAAGCTGCACGGTCAGCCGGGCGCCGTGGCCAAGCTGGAGGCCAGCGGCACGGGGGCTGCGAGCTGCCCGGCTGCCGCGTTGAGCAGGACTGCAGCGGCCGGCAGCGGCGTGAGCCAGCCCCCGCTCGTGTACTTCAATGGGGCCCTACCCGGCCAGGCTCTGGAGGCTCAGACGCTCGGCAAAGAACAGTCCAAACTGCCCAGACAGCCGCTTCCTCTCTCTGGCAATCAAGCAGCCAATTCCGGGGTGATTTCACCGCAAGAATTATTGAAAAAACTCCAGATAGTGCAGCAAGAACAGCAGCTCCATGTATCCAGCAGACCAACGTTGGCAGCGAAGTTCCCAGTTGTCACCCAGAGCACCAACACCCTGAAACCACTGGATTCCTGGATAGAAAAGGCTCCAGGCACAGAAAAACAGAGCACTCTCTTGCAGGTAAATGGGGAACTTCATCATAAATAAATACAAATCCAGCAGTCTCTTAAACTCGATGGTTTATGTTTTATGTTTAGTCTTGGTTTCAGCGTCCTGCTGCAAGTTGAACAAGTCATTTTGGAGGTGATACTTTCCCACCATGGAGTAAGTTCTGGTTTTCAAAGATGTGATGTTGTAAATCCTGAAGGCCCCATCTCTTAACACATCAGTGATGACCAGGAATATTGCAGTGTTGGGTTATCCCAGAGCCCCTTTGAAAAGCCAGCTAGTTTTCACTTGCCATACTTGGGCTGTTAGGTGTAATTGCTTGCTATTGAGTGTAATATTTTGGGTTTAATAATTATTTTTTGCAAAACTAGCCATAGCTTTCTCCATGTTGATGGGCATTCTTTTGAATGCCAGTTGCTAAAGATTCTTAAAAGGTCCCTTGTTTTCTAACAACAGCTTCTTGAAGTACTTGTACATTGGTCAATTAGTCATCTTGTACCACACCTGCTACTTCTATATATTCTATATATATACTTCTAGATATTAGCTATTTTTATTTAATTTGCTGTGTGCTATTTTGTAAAAAGGTCTTTTGCCTTAATAACATCAAAAAATCCTGGGTTGTTTTTTTTTTTTCCTAGAAGTCAGATTGGTGTCTTAAAAAATTCAGATGTTCAGAGACTGTATCCCTCTCATAAGTACATTTCTATGTTCTTCAGCAAAGCAACATGTGCCATTACAAAATGTCCCATCCAAAACAACTGCTGTCTTTAACAACTTCATTTTCTGTAGTATTTTCTACACTAGAACGTCCTTACATGTCCTGTCTGAGAATGCATCTAAGCCTTTTTTCAGCCTCCTTTATTGTGGATAGGCTGTGTTGTCCTGGAGTCTGACTTGGATGGGAGTCCAGAAGTTCCTAATCCCAAGCATTCCCCTTTCCAGGGTAAAGTTGAAAAGCTGCTTTTCTATTGTGACTATTCCGTTCTTGTATTTCTGTTTTATTCTGGTTTTCTTTTATTCTATTTTTCTAGTTCTGTCAAAACCTGACTGAAAGACTACAGGACATTTCAACATGCTAGAAAGTTCTATACATGAAGAGGTTGAAAGAGTCATTTAATAACATAAGAGCCACATCTGTCACCAAGTTTCTGACAGGTCAAGTTTTCTAATTCCATGAAAGAAGTAGGAGGAATATGAAGTTGATACAGCAAATAGCCATCATTATTTTTGTTCTTTTTAATTAATGCAGTAGGATTTGAATCTGTGTGAAAGAGTTTTTTGGGGATTAGTCATTGAAATTATTCAGGATCAGTTGCTTACAGATGGTGACTTCAACTTTCCAGTGGAGAGCTAAAGAATAAAAGGAGGATCCAAAGTCAAAAAAATTGATTTGTTTTCACTGGGAATGGAACTTACCTGCTTTAAATGTAAAAAAATTGTGTGATTCACTGGTACATGTACTGACAGCATGAAGGAGGATATCATGAAGGTAAAAGTGAAATGAGGCAAGTCCAGGCTATACACTGTAAATCAGTATGCATGAACAAAAAATAAGGAAATATGCTGATATGTTTTTTCAGATGAAAAATCTCTACAGATGCTGCTATGGCAAATGACTTTAATGTTATGTATATGAAAAAGAGTGGTGCCAGCATTAGTCGCAATATGGAAAGGCAGTTCCTGAGGTCTGGGCTAATGCACTTGCAAGTGTTTGACTGCTTGAGTAGGGATAGAGCAGCAGCTTGTGAGGAAAGAAAAGTCTTCTTGGAACAAGGCTCATTCACTGGGATTATTGCTGGAAGTTTGCCTTAAAAAAGCAGCAACTGAGATTCTCAGTCTCCCTTTGCACGGCTGTGAGCAGAACAAGGAGACTGAGGCTGTCTAGGAGTGGCTTCACAGGCTGCCCCAGCTGCTATCAACACAATATTAGATGCATTAAATTTGGAGATTTAATGCATAGACTAAAAATGATAATGAAAGTGTCACTTATTATTATTTAGGACACCTAAAGCTCTGCAGTCCAGGAGGGATGGCCTCTTTCACGTGCAGCAGATTGCCGCAAAAGCAAAAGCAGGAGGCTAAAAATGAAGGAAGGACTCTGTTCCTTTGGAAACCATGAATTGGCCACACAAGACATGCCTGCTTTTGAAAAAGAACCTGGAAGATAAAAAACAACTCTTAAACCCAACATTAATCTTTTCATAATATTATCCTTGCAGTAGACCAGAGGCTTCAAGTGCTGCCATGCCTGCAGAGTAGATATTTGAGTGAAATTGAATTGGCACAAATATATCTGCACATGCTCATGCAGAATTGATCAAAGCAGATTCTCACAACAAGTGCAGCAAAAGGTTTGTTCTATGTAATTATTTGTCTTTTGGTATTGCATCTCCTACTACAGCATACAGAAAAAGCAAAAGTCTGACAGGAATAGAGAGATATCTGAGCCATGTCTGTTGTTGGAAAAATCAGATTAAAGGAACACCCTAAATCCATCAGCAGCACTAAGAAAATGTAAGCAATAGTCCTTTCCACAACTGACACATTACAAGTCCAAGTTTAAATTGGCTTCTGCTGCATCTCCATATGGTATAAGAACTGTGATCTCCCACATGGAAAGGAAGAGACCAGTTACCAAAAAAATGGGAAAAAAAAAAAAAAAAAAAAAAGAGAGAGAGAAGAAGGAAAAAAGCAAAAGCCAAAGAATAATACTTGGAAGCATTCAGCCTGGTCTGGTGCCATCCCTGTTTTATGAAATATTCCGTATGCAGACAGTGAGTAACATGTGCTTAAGATACAATCAAAAAGCATTAATGTACAGTGGGCTTTTAGGGATATGTTTAGTGTTAGGCATGTGTTATCCTGATTATAGATACATGCATGCTTAAGTGTTTATGTTAATCAGAATTATGGTTTTAAAAGTGCTTACAGTAACCCAGACACAAATTTATCATTTCTTCAGAAGGCCACATATCTTGCAGCTCATTTTTTGCATTTCTTGGAGCATTTTTCCATCAAGAATGTATTTTGTACATAATGTTTCATCTTCTGAGTATGTGCATGAAACCCAGTGTCTGTGATGTGAGCATCACAGCACTGCCTCTCAGCTGTCCTGACTGCAGTTCCAGCATGCAATTGTATAATGCAAATAGGTGCATTAAACTTGTTTCAAAAAGTAATTTCAGCTTCTGTAGCTAAACATCAATTAAAATATTCTAAATTAAACTTGAAAGACGAGGCAATGTTAGCATTGTAGCCAGCTTTGTTTAATTGACTGCCTTTAAAGTTTCTGAGCTACTCTTAGAATTATGCTCTCAGTTTAAAGCAATGCCTCTGAAAACTGTTTAGGCCCACAGCACCCACTGGGTGCTGATGTTCCAGAGGAGCACGTGATCCCCCTGGGATTCTGTTCACCCAGGAAGCAACACAAGGTGCAGTTTGCACTGCAGTGCACTCCTTGGTTCATGGTGCTACGTGTATTTGTCAGCTATGGTGTCACCCAGCTGCCAACAGCCACCCAGAACACTAAGCTGATATCTTAGTGAGCACTTGGGCTTGAGGGAAGGGATGTTAGATGCTGCACCAGGGCTCGATATATTTTTCTTGATCTTCCTTCATTGCTGCACAGCTGACAGCAGACTCCTACTCTGTTATTAGTGACTCAGAGATTTAAGTGTTGACCTGACAGCTGGAGATAAAATGAACAAGCAACTCAGGTTCTTTGGATAAGAAGTTGATCAACAGAATTTTGGAAGGGCTGTTGTGACTGGTGAGAAGCTACTCAAAGCTAAAAGATTGGTCCAAAGGCTGTTAGTGTCCCTGCAGAGTATTTACAGTGCCTTCTGCAAAAGCATGGTGTTACAGGAATTACACTGGTTATGCCAAGGTCAGTGTCGTGTTTTCTGGTGGGTGACAGTGACTCAAGGTGATCTGAACTGAATCTCAAATGAAAATTTTGCTTTATGTTTAAAACAAACCCAAGCAATCCATGTTTTTTTATGTCAAGATGTTCAATGGCAGAAGCTTTGAGCTTGAGCTGTTAGCAAAAAATACATTCTAACATTGAGTACAGACATAAATGCTATGCACTGAGAAAAGACATATACTCTCTATTCTTCTGACACAGCATTTGAAGTGCAGTCCCCTGTAGATGTTGGCTGTGTCACCAGCAGATGGCAATATTGCTCATTCCATATAGTTTCCATATGCTTGGCATGTCCTACCAAACTGACCTTTCTATCCAGAGAAGACAAAGCATTCTCCCCGAGTCTTTTAAACCATAACACATGTTTGTCAGGAGGAGCCGTGTATTATTAAGGACACAGTTTGTCTCGGGTGTTCTTTGTTTGCCTTGGGCACATGAGAAAAATTACTTTTGATTTCAAAGGCCATGTTATCTGGGGCTGACAGTCTGCTGTAGATTCAGCTGTGTTAGTGAGACACTTTATCTCCTCCAGCTGCTCCCAGCCTTCCCTTTGCAGGAGGTTTCTGCCCTTGTAGAACAGTTTTGTATATGCATTCTTGAGATCACATTAGGAAGAATCATCTTGTTTAAGCAAACCCTGCCAATTTTGCTGGAGGTAAATTAAAGAGAAGTTGCTGCAGCATTATGGATGAGTAGAGCAGAGGCATTGGGATGGGTATCTGGGGGTAGTTGGTGTTCCACAGGCAGAGAAGATCTGTGCACAGTCTGAAGGTCTCACTCCACAGAGGGATGTTACTTTGGACTTACAGTGATTTTCTTCTAAAATGAATGTTGTTTTTCAAGCGTAGGTTACAAACCTTCAGTCAGTTCGTAATACCTCTTCTCAGTCAGAGGCTTGGAACACAGACCTGGTGATCACTGTTTAATACATGCTGTGGGGTTGGAAGAAAGCTGTAGTCAAGAGTTTTGTAGTACTCTGTGTTTGAGAAACAGACACAATATTTACCTAACTGGGTAAATATCGTGGGGAAAAAAAAGAGAGATTTTTGCATTAGATGTATATTGCATGCTTTCTTTCTTGACCCCCAGTCTTTCTGCTTCCTTAAATTTTCTGTAAAACAGCATGAGATTTCAGTTCTCTTTGTTTCTGTTTCTCTTTGTATCATGGTCTCACAAACATTGTTCAGAAATGTCTTGGGTAGAACAATCATAACTAGGAGAAAGACAAGCTACAAAAGTGTGACTGCTCTTTAATGGTAATCTGTGTGGTTTTGCAAACCTAGGACATCAACAGTTCTATTTTCTTAACCTTAATTTTTCGTCAAAATTGAAATGTAATTCAGGACACAGAATGAACTGATTCAGCATCGTTTCACCTTAATATTCTAGCAGTAAATCATGCTCCAGTCCAAAAGGGAGGAGCTTTTGTGAGCTTGTATCAATTCCTTTGTATGTTCTTTAAAAAGACTGGATACTTAACTAGCAAGAATATGGCTGATTTGGATTAAGTTTTATTACTGTAATTACCTGGAGAGAGCTCTGATGTCTGCAAACTGAGTTAATTAACTTCCTGTTATGTTGTATATTACATATGATAGTATTTACTAATATTATATCTGATAGTACTTACTAATCCTGCAAGTTTTACAGTTCCAAGATTCACTGCAAAATTTGAAGGTGAAAATGATTTGGCTGATGTGTAGGTTGGTGTAGTTAGGATGCTGAGGGAACTGCAGCATCAAGGTTCTCTTTGAGGGCCATTCTGATTTTGTCAACAGTGCGTTGGTTGTGAGTCTGTTCTGTTTGTGACAGTGCCATGAGCTCACTGTGGATCTTTAGCTAAATAGCTGAATCTGTGGTTTTGATTTCTCTCTCCTTAAGTGAAATGAGAAGGTAAAACACACACACACACACATATATATATATAAAGTAATTTGAAAGTTATAATTGGAAAATACTTTCTAGTATTAGGTACAGGGGTTAGTGTTTAACAATTATATTTGCATGTCTCATGTTCTCAAAGATTAAAACTTCCTGAGCTGCTGTCCCTGTGTGGAAGACTTTACAGCTGCATTCTCTAAGTGCTGATATTTAATAGTAGTCTGATTCCTGTAATAAACTCTTCTTGTCCGAAGATCATTTGCCTGTCAGATTTATCACACTCGCATCCTCGTCTGCCATCTAAGATTGGACGGGAGGCCTTTCGCTGTGCAGGTAGATGCTAGCGGTGGTTGAGCTGCAGTTGCACGGTATCGATCTCCAGCAGCCGGTGCCAGTCTCCCTGCCGGTCTCACCCTCTGCATTCCCGCAGAATGAAGCAATGGCGTTAATTGCCGCTGTGTTTGTACCCGGACAGGTGATCTCCCCTCAGCGCATCCCTGCCACCGTCACCCCCACGCTGCTGATGTCGCCCATGGTGTTCACGCAGCCCACGGCGGCCCCGGCCAAGGGCGCGGAGAGCGGGCGCCTGGCCGAGCCCGCGGGCAGCCTGCTGCTGCCCCTGCCCGAGCCGAGCAGCACGTCCATCAGCAAACTGCAGCTGCAGGAGACTCTGCTGCACCTCATCCAGGTAAGCGCCCGAACGGCCCAGCCTGGGCTGAAACCCTGCTGCCCGCTTCGGAACGAGTGTCACCGTGAGACACAGAGGGAACACAGCAACACACAGAGCAGGGGTTCAGGCAGAGCAGGAGAAAAGAACTCTCCAGTTTATTGTTGACCTCGTATCTCTCAGTTTCTGGACAGTGATCAGAGATTGGGCAGAGAAGTTCCCACCTCTCCATCTCCACTGGTCACTTGAGAAGTCCATCAGGTGAGATCTTTTACAAAGGAATGCAAACATGGTCCTTGTTTATCTTATAATTCATGAGAACTGACTCCATTATACTAAAACAAATCAGAAAGCTTGTTTTCAAGGACAACATACAAGCACACAGTGACTGTTGTATCTGGCTAAAGGCAAAATGAATAGATACATGTTGGAAGTTGGGCTGCTTGTGCCAGGGGCATGCAATAGGCTCTCCTTGCACGCTCTGGCTCGACTACATTTTGATTAATGCATCTGATCTGGCGTTCAGGAAAGGTAATAAATTTGGTGGAAAAGAACAAAGATGACTTGAAAGCTTTGTAAGGTCAGCCTATGAGCCAGAGAGACATCTATTATATTTTTAGCTAAGGATAAATAATGGGTGATTATCCTAGCTGCCAGATATTTCAGAGATGTGTGTAAGCAGTAAGAGGAATTCAGATGGGAGATTAAAATTGCAGGATGAGTGTGAGCAACTTTATAATACGGGCTAGATAACATGAATATATGTTAATTCAGTTTAGCATTTGAACTAGAGAATTACACTGAATAAAATTCCTTTTGCTTCAGTTTTACAGGTTTAATTGTGATAAAGCATTAGCAGTGTTATTATATATGAGATGATTTGTTTATACTCTGGCATGATATGTAATTATGATTTCTTTTTTTCCTTAACTTGCTGTGTTAGTAATATCTGAAGAGTAGAAGTTGAGGAGAGATTACATAACTAAAGACCTGACTGCAGAACACAAGGAGCAGAAAAACACATCCAGTTTGTAGGTCAAAACTATGTGCCTGTATGGCTTTGGAATAAAAGTTATTATTGTAAGTTACTTAAAATGTTATTTAAGTTATAAATTCAGAAAAGAAATAGTATCTCTAACAAGCTGGAGGGTTTTCTCATTTTTCCCTGTATTTTTTTTTGGGGTTAAAAAAAATCACATCATCTTGACTTTACATACTTTGAGTGTGTGGATACTATTAAAACTATACATTAAAGAGGAAACTAATCAAGGAAGATTGGGGTTTACCCTCTGTAACTTTGTACTTGTAAAATATATATTTAATCCTGCTATTCTTATAGTAGTTAGGATTAACTGAGTTACCTGGAAATTATTCGCAGCCAATTTGTTAGCTGTCATTTTCCATTATATAAAACTACAATCTTGGATGTGCCAAATTTTCCTTAAATATTATCTTGATTGTAATTATCCTCATATGTTTATGTGAGCTACTTATAACATTCTTTCTTAATGTGGGCTGACTCATTCTTGCAAAATATTCTTCAGAAGGAAAAAGTTAAGCATCAGAGCAAAAGGAGAAGCATCCCTTAGGAGCATTAAACCTAAAAGAGCTAAACAAGATGCAAAGATTTTCCCAGGCAGGATTTTAGTGTAGGTTCACAATCCAGAGTGTTTAATTATTCCTTCAGATAGGCTTGGAGTTATCACTGACCTGACAGAGGATACAACTTAAGGGAGTCCATGGATAAATGAGGGCAAAGAAGAGAAATTGCAGGGTTGTAACTTCAGTATTGTCACTGAGTTATTATGCAACAATACTGGACTCAATTTAAATGAACTGTGAGTTTAGAAAATCTTTCAGTGTACTCATTGCTCCTGACTGAGGTACAGTCACGGGAAATGAAACAGATCTTTGGTGAAGGAAAGGGCTTTAGCTATTGTTCTCTTTTTGAAAAAGAGTAAGGCTGAAAAGTATCAGGTCCATAAAATGAAATAACCCTCTAATCTCTTTACTCCAGTTATCCTGCTAACAATTACCTGTTTTGTTTTTCAGAATGATGACAACTTCTTAAACATTATTTATGAAGCATATCTCTTCAGTGTGAGCAAGGTGGCAATGAAAAAGTCTATGTGAAAGATCATCTTTTAAATCCATTTCCATGGCTTCCTGAATTCCAAGAAGAAGAATTTGTAATTTTCAAGTGTGATTATGTTGGAAGAAATGAATGGTCTCAGTCATTTTGCATACACTTAGATTTTCCTTGTTGGCAAATACATGCTGTCCTGAGGGGGAAAAAAAAAAAAAAAAAAAAAAAAAAAAAAAAAAGTGAGCAGGAATGGATTGTGCCTTTAGCGAGGGGAGCGTCACGACGCTGAAGAATTAATCACAAAATAAATTATTTTTCTTTCCCTGGTCCATACTTAGAGTTGTTTTCCCGGCATAAAGAGTCAGTTCTCAGGATCGAGTTTCCTTTTTTACTCGCACCGTGGTTACTCTCTGCCGGGGTCTTTGGCCCTGGTTTTCCCTGGAGCGCGCCCGTCCCTGACCGCCTGGTGGCAATGTTGGACTATTTTTAGGAATGCGAAAATCCGGCTGAAATCTTGGAACGACCGCGAGGCTTCGGCAAGACTGATCGTAGTTGCCTGCAGAGCGATTTAGAAGAAGTGTCACGACTTCCCCCAAAATTTTTGTAGGAAAATCTTTTTTCTATTTTGACAAGAATATTTTTAGCTAGATGTAGAAATGGGATTCTGCAGATGTTCGAGGAGTTTGGGGGGGGAGGGTGTGGGGTGTTTGTGAATGTACTTTGCTGTCACAGAGCTCTGGGGTGACACTGGATTTCATGTTTCTATTATTCCAGGTCCAATCTGTATAATTATAAGCAATGTGAAAATTTGTTAAGGGGAATACTACCTGGTGTAATTTTTTTTTTTTTAAGTGTGTTCCTGGAACACAGTGATTTCATTGATCCATTTCTAAAGAAAATAAAAATGGATAATCCCTACTATGTGCTGATTTCATTTTATTGCACCATGGGCTATATATTTAGGTTGTATGACTTTAAAATATTTTTACACTTGCCTGAAGACACATGAGGTTTAAAATCAACTAGAATAAATGATTGAAAGGATTTTTATGTGTATTTTTATTAGCATCTTCTGCTGAAGTGCCAGTTTACTACAGTTGAGGAATACACAGTTGTTGCTGAGGAGGCATTTCTTCTGTGGGCGCAGAGAACCCAAACTGTAATCCATGAATAATTATTCAATCTTCTTTACTGTGGGCATTGATGTAGTAAAATGAGAGCTCAGTAGCCTCATCTGTGAAAGATCTTCAGTGTCAATTTGGCTGCAGGTTTCAATTACTAGAGTTATAATGAGTCATACAGTTGCTCCTGTCCCCTGCAAGGGGAGGGGGGATTTGCTCCCATTTTTTGGGAAAAGCTCTAAATACTTAGGGGGAAAAAAGAAAGTCAAGAGCTACTTTCTTTATTCACCCAAGAAACTGCTGGAGTTTCCCTACACTGAGTAACTGGTAGACAGCAAGTCACACTCTGGTTGCACTTTGTTACTTCATGAATCTTGCAGATTCAGTGAAATGAATGTGTTGAGCAGACTTTAAAGATAGCAAATTCTAATTCTGTAACCTTCATAATTTATGTAGTCTTTATAATTTATGGGATTCCACTGAGTTAATTGGTATTATTTCAGAATGAACTGGTGTGGAAGAAATTGCAATCTACACAAAAGAGTTTGAAACTAAATACATGCAAAATTGGTGGCTATGATGTTGGATTATCTGAGAATACAATTTAAAGATGATGGGGACACATAGTTAAGACCTCATTTGACATGCAGAACTTCTGTAATTGGTGGGTAAAAATAATCCTTAAGCATCTCAAGCTGTCTTGGTAACAGACGTTCCAGTTAAGGGGCAAATACTTTATTGACAAAAAGGCAAGTAGAAGTTTTAAAACATCTTCTTTATTACTTGTCAGAGCAATTTACAGAAATTAAAGGCATATTTTTTACATCTTTTAAGTCTTGGTACTTACAAAAACTGTAGTATTGGCATTATGCTTGACAAGCTGAGGCTTATCTTCAGGCAGACAAGGATTGAGCTAATTCAGGGTTTCTTTTCACTGCCCTCTCTTCTGGTTACATCTACACCAAGTAATGCTGGCAGAATTGGATTTCCTCACTGTATTGCACTGTAAGGGATTTCTGGGATTACTCAGAAGGCATAAACTTGCCTTTTGTGAAGAAAAGTTGTTGCTAAAGAACGGAGGTGCTGTTTGAAAGGCTGTCCTGCTTCCCAAGAACAGCAATAGTGAGAAGAGAGAACAAGCTCAGAAAGAAAGCTTGAGTTTTATGACAATGACCAGAAGAGGAAAAGTAGTGAGAGAAATCTCTTGAGAAATGAAGCCAAATTTCTTGTCTAGGTTTCCATCTCAGAGGACAGAATCTGCTTTATCAGGTGCATTTGAGAATTGGAGATGGAGCTTGGAGTCATGCTGGAGTGTAGAATTGAGCCATGTCCATTTCTACTGCGAGCTGAAGTACCTGGCTCAGAAAAAGTCTTTATCCAGAAATACAATTGGAGGCTTCCAGTGTCACGGAAACCTGGAGGATTCTCCGGGAATACTGAAAACATCATCTCTGCCTTTTGGCTTTGGGGGTTTTTAGGAGTTTTGGGTCAGCTGGGAGTGTCTCTATGCAGCCAGGTCTGTGCAGAATGCCAAAAAGGATGTTTTGGGGTTGGTAGATCACCTCTGAATATGGTGGTTGTGAACATTTGGTTTCCTCTGTTTTTCGGGGGTTTTTTAAGACACTATTAGAACTATGAACTTTCAGGCTAACGAGGCCTTTTGAGAAGAAAAGACTGCTGCAGTTAGAATTGCCTTTCTTTAGGCATGTTTTGGTTTTTCTTTATCTGATTATGGAAAAAAGAGAACAAGTAGAAAATCCAAAAGTATATAAGGATCACATTAACTGTAGATGATTTCACAGTATGCATGTGTAATTTTTTTCTTACTTATGTACTTCTTGTGATACTGATGATTTTGAGTTACAGTTTGTGGTTGTTTTTTTTTTTTTTTTTCCAGTAGAATTAAATAACTTGTACATTTGGGACCAGCAAGAATTCCAGTAGCAGTTGCAGCAGTGCCTTTTGCATTAATCCCATTCTCAGCCTGGAGTTGGTATTGGTTTTCAGTGTTGCTCCACTTAACTCTGTCCACTTCCTTTAAAAATACCACACCAATTAAACTAGAGTGAGAAGACAAGGAGTAAAAACTCAGTGAAACATTGAAGCATCATTTCCATCCGTGTCTATCATGGAAATCCACAATACTCAGTGAAGGCCTCCAAATATTTTCTCACAGAAAATTCCACTCCTTAATTTGATTTTTATTCATTAGCTCTCTGTTGCTCCTGCTTGTTGTATGTAGCTGCAATGGGAATAATTAAAATGGTGCAGCAAAATAAAATTTTCCAGGAGCAGGATGCAGCTCATGGCAGGATGCTCCACCTCCTCTGACAGCCTATTTAGAACGTGTTGAGCTTTGAACTCCAGTCATAAAAGTAGTGGGTGTTGGAGATACCAGTGTCCCTTTAGGACACTAAAATCATAGTTCAGTATTTTAGCAACCTTGGAAGTCTTTGCTGAGGAAAAGGCAAAATTAAAGGACATTTTTCAGTAAGCACTGGAGGCTCTAAGGAAAAAAAAATGTTATGAGAAGGCAGCTTTACCCAGAGGGGTCCATGAAACCTAGAGAAAGGCAAAATTCCACTGCAGGAGATGAATAATGCACTAAAAATTTAACCCTCCCTCAACTTACAGTAAACTTTGCTGCTAATTCTGAGGACTTTTAAGAGACTCTTATGAGTCCTTGCCTTTTCCAAGCCCCTTTGAATATCTCTAACAAGCTTGTTCTGGCCTTTAGATGTAAACCTGTGCACAGCTCAGTTGGGAATACTGGAGCAGGGAGCAAGACACTGAGGAAAAAGAGGTTGTGGATTTATAAATACTTTAAGCTGGCTCTGCTGCTGAAGAGTAATCCCATCCCAGCCACCCACTCCTAGCTGCTCCTCCCTGCTCCCACACCAGTCTTCTCTGCCTTTGCCCTTCATTTTTCTCCTTTTTTGATTTTAAGATGGCTGCATGGTGAAATGTCTTGCAGCAGAATTAATGCAACATGCCAAGGCTGAGTTTGATGTCGTGAGGCTGGGAGGGGAGCCCAGACACTGGATCAGAGCAGGGATGGGGGTGCAGCCCTGGGCTGGGCTGGGTGGGATGTGGGGGGAGCAGAGAGGGGCAGGAGCTGCAGCTCTGCTTGGAGCTGATCCAAGGGGTTGGGGGAACTGGGACCCAAAGGCTCTGCCTCTTGGCTGACACTGCTGCCTTCTGGAGGCTGGCCTGGAACAGAGACCAGGCAGAGCAGAAGGATAAAGCAGGGATTTATTAAAAGGCCTCACTGGGCACACCTGGGCAGCACAAGAGCCTGGCTTGGCCACACCCAAGATGAACCCAAAATGGTCACAAAATGGACAACTGACCACGAGGTCTCACACTTTGATAAGTTCTGGTCCATCAGCAGGTTGGATTTAATTGCCCAATTACAGCTCCAGGTTATGAAACTCCATCCTCTGTTTTTCCTTCTCACTTCACCACTGTTTTTGTTCTTGGGCCTGAAAGTTGTCCTTGGTACCAAGCTAGAGAAGGAATTGTTTTATTTATCTACTCTGAGAGGAGAGCTTAGTAGCATTTAACATGAAACCCAGAACTACCCACCAAAACAGCACAGAATCTAAAAAATATAAAAGCTGAAAGTTAAGGCATCATTTCCCCCCTTTAGAGGCTTGACAAGGCTTCTACCTTGTTGAGTCTCTAAATCTAAGTACCTAACAATCTAAACTAGACTTGGAAAACAGACTTGGAAAACACCACAAATACCAAAAGGTGGCTTTGTTGTCCCAGAGCATTGGCTGCCTGGGAATCCAGGAGTGTTTGCAGGTCCCCTCCTGCAGGGTGCCTGCTAATCCCGAGCCTAATCTCAGCACAGACCCGGCGGAAAATGGGATCTTGGCACGGGTAGGGCTCAGCACAAACCTAATTTAGTGTGGGGGATTAGAGTGTCTGGGCTAAAGTTAGTCTGGGCTAAAGTTCACCTGCCCCACCAGCAGCACCCAGTGCTGAACTTGCACTGGCACCAGTGTCAGCCCCTGCTTTTGCTCAGAGTGCAGCAGAGCATGGCATGAATCTGCCCCTTGGATTTGTGGGGTTTTTTAATTTCATGGAGAGTGTACCCTCTAACCAGAACACTGCTCAGATGTAAATCTGCCCAGCATGGAAGTGAATGTGAAATGCAGGAACCACATTGCTTTAAGTATAACTGAAAAAACTATGGGAAAAAAGCAGGAAACAAGCACTGGAAAGGGTAAAGCAGAGAGAAAAAGGGGATTTTTTTTTTTATGTCGCTTTAAAGAACAGATTTTGGAGAAAATGTGTTTGTAGGAATGCCTTTCCTTTATAGCTGTTATGGAAAGAATTTGAGTTGCAAGTAAACTCCATTCTTCTTCCTTTCAGTAGGTGAGCAATAACAAAAAAAAAAAAAAAAAAAAAAAAACAAAAAACAAACCTCATTTATAATAAACATCTGGTGTACACAATAGGAAGTCACTGCACATTTTTGAGAGCAGCAGCTTCAGTCAAACAGGTAATTGAAAAAAAAACCCACACATTTTTTAAGCCATTTGGAGCATATATTAATTAAAATCCCATTTTTCTCTATTTGGACACAAATTCCACAAAAAGCAAGGGAAGCTCTGTAAAGGCAGAAGGCAAAACCCTCTGGCACGTGGTAACTAAACAAGAGTCAAGAAACATAAAGTATGACATCTTACTATCAGCAAGAGAGTATCCTGCTTCCATGCCATGAGGGGAATGAGAGCATTCCTACAGCTACTACTGTGTGCACCGAGGGATGATAACCCCATGGTCAGATCCCACCTAAATATGAACATTTTTCTTGCCCAAGTGCTGCTGCCACACATTCATTACACCCTTAGTCTGCAGGTACAGCCACCCGTCCTGGATTTCTTCACCAAGACCTGAAATCTGCTTCTCAAACCTCCTGGAAGGCAGAGAGAGATTATTGATATGTCACTTCAGAACCCTACCCACCTGTGGGTTTCTCTTCAGCACTTGCCTGTAAGTACGAGGTTGAGAGGGAGAGGAGAAAGGAGCGTGCAGGCTCTTGGCAGCCCTCCCGGAGCAGGGCTCCTCGGGCTGCGAACAAAAGCTCTGTTTTCCTTCCTTTTTACTGCTGTTTCTCAGTCTGGCTCACCGAGAGCCGCCTGCTCCCTGCCTGGGGCAGCAGCCCCAGACCCACCACTTAGAGCAAGTGCCTGCATTTCACATTCAGCCGAGCAGGGTTTCTTTGTGCCTGAGGCTCCCCTCTTGGATCCTGGTCGGGAAAAGTCCTGCCTCTCCCGGCTTCTGCCGGGGATGCAGCCAGATGTGGCCAAGAGCTCCAATTAGGGGAGCTGTCAAGTTGCAGAACCCTAACGAAGTCCAGGAATCACCTACTTAATGCTGGAAGCTTGGCAGCAGAGGCGCAATTCCCATCTCTGTGAGAGGTGTGCTTGCAAGCAGCATCAGCCACTTGTCTCTGCTGTCTTTTCCCCTTTTCCCTTTCTCCTGTTTTTACCCTTGAAGGCCAAAACCTAGTGCTTCCAAGCAATCTGTGCTCTCCTCCTTACCCCTGCCCCAGTTCCTATAATCCCCACCTCCAGTTCCTCCAAAGCAGCTGAGGGAGAGGTTGTAACCCTGGTCTGCTCCACGAGCAAGCACAGCCATCACCACGGGCTCCTTTCCAAGTCCATCCCACCTCACCAAAGTGTGCCACAACTTAGGAGGGTCTCAGCAGTGCCAGCTGGGCCACAGGTGAAGATGATGAATCCTGTAACAAACAAAGCATTGTTTCTTTGAGAAAAGTCCCTCTGGGGATTATAAAACTGGAGCTTCATCGAGGGAAGGGTAGAGGGCGTGAGTAGAAATGTAAAGTTGAGGAGTCTCCAGTAAACTCCTTTGTCTGAGAGCTATGAAGAAATGATGACTGTGTACTCAAGAAAATCCAGTAAGGACTTTGAAATTAGTGAAAAATTTTAAAGAGATGTGGGTTGTACTCGATGATCTGGAGGTTTCTTCCAACCTAGTTATTCTGTGATTTTGTGAAAACTGGAAATTTTCAGCGTGCCTTTAGAGGCAGAAGTAAAGGTTTGGAAATCAGAAGAGGGAGCAGGAAGATAGAAGAGCACAAACAAAGCACGATTTTGTTCAGGAAAACTTTCACTTCCTTGGCTAAAAGCAGAAATTTAGAGAGCATTAAATTTCAGGACACTCAGCTAATCCCTCACTGCAGGGGCTGCTAAGCCCAGCAGACAAAGGCTGGCCTGTGTCCAGTGCAGTGAGCAGTCACACACCCAGGGAGGAGACAGCAAGGCCTCGTGTCTCTGCTGTGCACACCCTGAAAAAAACAGGTTATGAAATGGGAAGATCTCAGAGAGAAAATATCACCATAGAAGGTGACAGGAAGATGGAAGTGGGGCTCTTCTCCTCACACCATACCAAGGTGCTTAATTGTGCTGGGAGGGCAGACTGAACAGACAGAAGGTGGGCAGGTACAGAACAGAGGGTCACAAACTCTCTTCAGGTGTTTAACCTAAAGTGCTCCGCTCCTTTTCTGGAAGTGATGATTTCATAATCCCCTGAAACTTCTCTGACATGGTTCTAAAGGATTTCTATTTCCTACATATATTTTTTAAGTCTTCAACATTGCTCTACGAGTGAATTTGCATAAATAGCTACATAGAAGTGTCTATAAGTGCTTTTTATACACAGTAACTTCTAAAGGAGAGAGAAGGAAATATCCCACTTAAAATGGACATGAGAAGTGGTTCCATAATGGTTGTATGGAGGTCACAGTAGAAGTCAAGAGGCAGAGGCTGTTGCTCAGTCACACCTCCTGAGGCTTCACTCCCCTCCCAACGCTTCATTTTTGTTTGCAGCCAACAGAGAAATCCCTCAGTCCAGTCCAAACTGCTCTGTTTCCCAGATCCAGCACTTGGTGAGAGATCAGCAGGTTGTGTAGGCAGCAGAAACTGGAAAAAGCAAGGAGCACACAGATGCAACAGCAGCAGCCTAGCAACCATAAAATTAATCCTGACAAATGCGGGATTTCTGATATTACATTCCTTTCCCTTAGCAGGTACTGCATCACCCAGCAGGAATCCCTTCCCCTCTGCCCTGCTCTGCAGCATCCCAGTGGCTGGCACGTGGCAGCCTGGCGTGCCCTGAGCCTGCTCTAGGCCAGGCAAATGAACAAAGCCAGCAGGAGTGACCAGAACAGCGAGGGCATTTTCATATGCAGCTCCTGTATTGAGCAAAAAATAAATTGCAGTGGCTCCCAAATATGCTCTCTCCAGCTGTGTGACAAAGATGACACTAAGGAGGCCAGTTGGTGCAGATTCCCATTATCCTTCCTGTCCCATTAGCTCTGCTCTTCCCTTGCTCTCTGCTCAGTCTCTGATGTGATTTGCGACGTGCTGCTGTCAAAGCTGTTGTGCTTCTTCCCTAGAAATGTTTTCCTCTTGCCTGATGACTGTAGCAGCTTAATGGGAGTCTTAAAGGGGTTTTGATGGTCTGTCCAGAGGTGAGCAATTGCTACTGTCATTTCAGAAAAGACTGGAATAACAAAAAGTCCATTTTCACTGGGAGAGGAAAAGGCAAAACCTCCCGTGTTAGCTCCTTCCCCACAAACATGACTTTGCCAGAATAGGGTGGGCTGTTCAGCTGTTGAGTTTCTGCCCTTGTCTCATGTGCCAGGGAACAGCACTGCTCAGCACTGGTGAAAGGAACCCACTGTGGGTGATAAAACATCCTCCTGAGCACTGGACACAGGATGCACTCACCTGATCTCCACAAATCCCCTGGCCAGACACTGAGCTCGCTCTGTGCTCTCTGCATTTGTGTCTACACCTTCACAGCCCTGAGCTGCCACAACTGGCTATTTTCTGGAGCTAATATCAATTTTCTCCTTGGTTAACATGTTCATCAGAGTACTCAGTCTACCTAATTGGTGTCTTCCCTGCCAAAAAGCAGGAGAAGGGCTCTGTGGCTCTTTAACCTGTCAGATTTCCCAGCCCTCCTAAGCAATCCATTCTAAGGAGTTCTGGTCACATCAACCTTCTCTGCTTCCATCTTATTCCATACTAGATGTGTTATTTCCTTTTAATCTTTTAGCCTGAGTGTGACCAGCATGCTGTGGAATTTGGAAGTCTGCTGGACTGCCCCCAGCATTTTGGGAGGACTGTGAAAGCAGTGAGTTCCTTTCTTTCCCCATCACCCTCAACAGAGATCTGGCAGATGATAAAGAACACCAGCCTGCCCTTTACTTCTGCATCCTTGGAGGGAAGGCTTTGGAACTGAATAACCTTTCCAGTTGCTGTTTCTACCTGGGTAGATGAGAAAAAAGCAGCTGGTGGTGGATGTGAAGACAGATATTAGGAAAAAATACCAGCAGAGCTCTGGAAAAACCTCTGGAAGGCAAACAGAAAATTATGGTACTATAAGGATGGGACAAAGCTGACCAGTAACTGTGACAATAGCACAGCACAATTTGAAGGTGGCCCAGGAAAGGACTTGTGGAATCCTGGGCACAGTTAGTTCCCATCTCCAGGCAGGGTGAGGAGGATGGGGAGGATGAGGAGTGCTGTGTCTCTGGCCCTGTGTGCTTCCCTGACAACCAGAGAGAGCCACAGGCAGTCCCAGGAATCCTCCTCCCTAAGGAGGCAGAGCTGGTCAGGGGGAGGTGCAGGTAGAGCATCTAGAGCAGGAGAGCAGGAGGAGTGTCCTGGGAGTGTCCCTGTGCCCGGTGACAGACACAGAGAGCCTTAGGGCTGCCTGACAACATCTGGAAAACCCAGTTGCTGTGTTTGGCCGTGGTTACCCCCAGCCCTGGGCTCCCCGAGGGAGGCTGACACTCAGGGCTGCCCTGAAGGAGCTCAGTGGCTGTCAGAGTGTGACACTGCACATTTGAGCACAGAACAGCCAGGCAGTGCTTTCCCTGTCTAGGGGAGTTATAGGCCTGGCCAGCAGAGTAGATCTGGGCTTAAACTGCCTTTGTAAAAGGGAATCACTCCAAACTGAGAACGCCAATTAACTCTAGCATCACTTGAACGAATTAAGCCAAGGTCAGGGCTGCAGCAAGCAACCAGCACTAATGAGATTTCAGCGCCACTCTGCCTACTTTATGCACATCAGATTTCCTGTGAAGGAATCCCTCGGGGCACAACTGTTTGGCTTCTGTCTGAAACTTCAGGAGCCTCTGGCTCAGAAAGATGTAAACTTCAGCCTCAACGCTGCACTAACAAGAAGGCAGGAGCTGGAGTGCAACTTTGGCAAATGAAAGATGATATGAGACAGACATCGCAAGTTGGAATAGAAATTTCCTTTTTTACAAATAAAATTTAGTAATATTTACACTATTAAAATTTTATATTTAATTTTTTTATATATAAAATATTATTTATCGATACCTTCTGCAGTCCTAAATTCCCCTTTTTGTCACGGGCGGTGGACGCCGTTCTCGGTTTTGTCTCCAGCCTGCTGCAGACTGCTCTGCCCCTGACCCGATGGTTTGCTGGGCTCCCCCTGTCTCTCTCCTGCCTGTCCCATGTGCTGCCCAGATGCTGACAGCAGCAGGGGGAAGCAGAAAGGAACCAGCCTGCTAGAAACTGCTTTTTTCAGACATACACTTTGCACGCTGCCACACGTTCTAGCAGTAAGAGAGAGGTTATTTTCTCTCATAACACACGTGCCCAGGCCAGGCTAAATCCTTGGGGACCACTCTTGCCTGGGGGTTTGACAGTGCCCTTAGCCAGCAGCCGGGTCGGGAGGGGATGGCCGTGCTCTGGAGAGACCTCACCCACCCGGGGGGGACCGGCTCCATCACCCCGCACCGAGGGGCGTTAGAAAACATCCACGAAAAAACACAAAAACAAAACAAAACAAAACAAAAAAAAAAAATAAAATAAAAATAATTTAAAAAAAAACCAACAAACAAACCCACGCTGGCAAGAAACACGCTGGTTCGCTTCCTCAGCTCGTTTGTGCTCCTTGAAGGAAATCAAAGGAGGCATTTAATGATCCTCCTGGGCTCGCCGTGGTTTGTGTGCGCATCCTTTAGGGCAGGCTCCCCGCACAGCCCCGGGGTGGAGGAGCTCTGCAGAGCCAGGGATGCTGTCAGACGTCGGAAGAAGGAGCGTGTGCGATGGGAGCTGGCAGGTGACGGAGCTAATTACGAACTCGGAGGCAATTTAGGGTGGCGGGAAGTGCCTCGAATTGGAACCAGAGGTTAAAGGAGTTTAAAAGGAGCAGCCACGCTTGGATGGGTGAAGGCCATTCCCTGCCAGCAGCTGGAGGTCAGGGAAGCACCTTTCACACTCAGAACGGGGGAATTTCACAGCAAAACACAAAACGCTGTTAATTGGGGATGGAAAGCCTTTAGCAGATCCTTCCCCCACCTCTTTGTCTTCTCCAGAACTGTCAGGGTATTTTAATAACAATTGATGGTTGCCTAAAATCACAAAACATGTTTTCATTAATATTCATGAAAGAATGGACTGTTTTTATCTACACCTACATCAGTGTGTGGTTAAATGTATCCAAAGCCCAGCTTTTATCTTTAATCACATTGAAACTGATCGCCTCTGATTTTTGTGGGGAAAAAAATGTAGTCTCGTTTTCAAAGGAGAAAAAACATGAAATGTTATAATTTGTGACCTAGAATTCTGGCAAAGCTGCTGCCTTCTGTGAAATTAAAAGGAAGGAGGGGAAAAAAAAATAAGTCTTTTAAGATTTTTTTAATTGAGTCCTGAATATTCCTGAAATTCTGATACATATTTCTACACCAGGTGTGGCCTGAGCACCCCGTATCAGCAACAAAACAAAATTAGCAGGAAAGATTTTCAACCTCTGAAAGATGAAAAAGACAAAACATCTTTCTGCCCAGACCTTGCCCTTTATTTAGCATGCAGCAGCTTCCCCAGGGACGAGGCACGAGTGCGGTACGTGCGAGCCCACAGATGGAGAGCCCGTGGCCCACAGCTCAGCCCTGCTGATGCCATCCTTCCTGACAGGCAGATGTTCCATGCCTGGATCACTGCAGAGAGGCCTGCAGAGTGCTGCAGCCCAGCTCCACTGCCTCCCTGATCCAGCCCTACTGGCAGGGAGCAGAGAAAACCTCCCTGGTAAACTCACAGTGTGATCCAAATGCAGCAGGGCAGGGATGCAGAGGGCTTTGCTGCTTTGTCCCTGTGGATCACTTGCCAGGCAAGAAGAGGGGCCTCAGCTCTGGAGGCTCTGCTGTCTCCCCTGCAAGAGCTCAGAAAATTACTGTATTTCCAGGACACCCTACAGCCATGGCCTAATAAATCCTTGTCAGGATTTCAGCAAGGAGGTGAACCAGTTGCATCAGATCACACAGGCAAGTAACTCATCTCTGTGCCTTCCACACCTGCTGGCCCTGACAGTGGAACTGATGGAGGAGGGACCCTCCTTTTTTGTAGCCCTGCCAGGCTGGAACAACTTTAATTTGGCCTAAATACCTCTGTCCTGATAACCTTGCAAAATCCTGAATCCTCACTAACACATTGAGCAGAGAGAAGGAGGGATCTGCAGAGTGTTCCCTGAACAGGGTCATTGCATCATGCACGTAATACAAAGGATTTGGCAGCAGAGATGATGTTGCTAGATGTGCACTGAGTCAAGTGTCTTTGCAGCACAGATTAGCAGAATGACTGGCATCATTTATTCAGTCACTTGATGCATCAAAATTCCTGGGGCACCCCACCAAGCAAAGCCTCCTCCCCAAGAAAGCTGTTCTAGTGCAGCCAGTTTATCACAAAAAGCTTTAATCTCTTTTAAAATGGGATTTCCCTTTCTCTTAATCGAGTTCCTTCAGGTGGAATTGGAATGTAAAAGATTAAGTTTAACCCTTTGATAGTGGAGAGAGGAGGATAAAGTTGACATTCACTCTGGGTGCTTTTGTGGCAGCACACAGGAAAGCTGCATTCTGCTCATTGTCCCCAAAGAGAGTATCTGCTTTCATTTACTTTTCCTTTTCCTTTATTTTTTAAATTCATTCTTCTTTTTCTTGCCATGGCTTCAGAGGTGGCGGGAAGATACTCCAGTGCTCTTTGTTTCCTGTGCATTCTGCCCTCCCTTGGTGTCTCCCTCTGTGCCCTGAATTTCCTGCTGCTCAGAACACTGTGTCTGATGAGGGTTTAAAATACTGCTAGCAAAAACAAATTTAAAAAAAATTGCTCATTTCATCTTGGAGTATTTAAACAAGTCTAAATTTAGAGCAGAGCTGTGGAAAAAAAAAAAAAAAAAACTAAAAAGGAAAAAAAGGCAAAGTTACCAGCCAAAAGCATTAATTAATATGACACCTCTATGGCTGCTTCTATAAACTGCAGGAGAGCATGTGGCTTGCAGATGAATGCAGGCAGAAATGGACTGAGCCCCCGGGTGTGAGGTGGGCTCAGGGAGGACACTTGTGCTCCAAGCCACCCTGCTGGTGCCTGGCTCTGCAGGCCAGACCTTCCCCCTTTCTGAACCTGCAGTGAGGGCAGGGGTGCAGTGCCCATCTCCATGGCAGGCATCCCCATCCCCTGTGTCCCACTCTGTCCTGCTCTACACACTCAGCTGTCAGGCATCAGTGCATCCCCGTGGTGAACAGACTTCTGTGTGCCCCCTTCTGTGTGCCCCCTTCTGTGTGCCCCCTCTTCTCAGGGTCTCCTTGTGACCCCTGGCACTCACCAGCCTGATCTCCAGGGGCAGGAGAACCTTTCCAAGCACTTCCCCTGCACCCAGGTGGGGTTCAAAGTGGCTCATTTAACCCAAAACACACATGGAAGGGAGGGAGGTGTTTCTCCACCAGGGTTGTGGTGAGCAGGGGGCACTCACAGAGGCTCTGCTTGCCCAGCACAGGCAGTGCTGAAGATCTTTCAGGTTTCACCATCCCAGACTTGCCACTTGCCAGACACACAGCCAACAAAGTCCTAGAGCAGAGAGCATCTCCCTGTTTCATTGCAGCTTCCCAGAGCTCAGCTGGGATTGCACAGGTCCTGATGGGATCAAAGGGTTGGGAGGGCAGCACTCAGCTGGGGACACCTCCCCTGGTGCACCTGCAGCACCAGCACTCCTGCAGGAGCAGCTCCTTCCCACTCCCATCAAACCCACACCTCTGCAAACTCAGCTTGCAGAGAGTGCTGCCTCTCCTCAGCACTGGAACTCGAGCAGAGGAGATCTGGGGTTTGGTTTTTTTGTATTACTACATTTTTTTATCTTAATTCTCCTAATAAGAAACTATCCTATCCCTATCCTTTATCCTTTATTCCTATCCCTATATCTTTGCTTGAGAGTCCCTTAATTTCAAAATTATAATAATTTGGAGGGAGGAGTTTACATTTTCCATTCCAAGGGAGGCTCCTGCCTTCCTTAGCAGACACCTGTCTTTCAAACCAAGACAATGGTGTCAAAGCAGAGTATTTGACCCGGGTAGGAAGGAGGGTTTGTGCCCAGATACTCATCTAAGTTGCCTGGTCATGAGATAATGAGGGGCACAAGGATCTGCTGGGAACAAAGACACATAATTTATTCCCATCATGACTTGTTTTACAGACATTCTTCTCTTATGTGTCCCACTGTGAGACCACACTTCTTAACCATTCTTTTTGTGGCATTTTTTCTTTTCCTGGTAAAACATTTGCCAGTATCTTCCCATAACATGTTAATCCAAGCTCTGGTTTTAGTCAAACCAGAAATAAATAGAGCAGGTAAATCTCCCCCCTGCCTGTGTTTACAGCACAAAATCACACTGGTATTTTTTTATTGCCTCTTGGTTTTGCAAATGTAGCTCTAAATTGCTGCACTTGCTCACCTGTATCTCTTGCTGCCTTAAGTTCTCACTTCTTCTTATGTATTTGCTTTCATTCTTTCTCACAGGTTTCATTTTCTTTCTCCCCAGTCAGCCCCTGCTGTTATCTCTTTCCTTTTGCTCCAACTGTGCTCACACACTGTGGAGGCTGAGCTCTGCAGAAGCAACTGGATGCACACTAATCCCATTAAGAACCCTCCAGGCACCTGGGGTTTTCAGTTTTCAGTGCTATTTTCATTTAATCTTCCAATCTTACTTCCTCACAATTTTAGATCATTAAGGGGTTAAGTGAGATATATCCAGTAAAGGAGATAAATCCAAATAAAGGGATTTGGATCTCCCAGTTCTGCTGCTGTCTCATTGCCTTCTCTATCAATGTTCCAGGGGTTACCAAACATGCCCAGACAGGGGCTCTGGCCAGAACCCATCTGGACTAACCTGGGTCCCAGCTGCAAACACCATACAGGGCTACTGAAGAGATCCTGCAAAAATCACTCACAACAACAATTTATAGGGCTCCTTGCAAAGTGGAGAGAAAATGTGATCTAAAATGCTGCTGCTCCTGCCTTCAGATCTCATTTCAGTTTTTTGGGGTTTTTTCCAGAGTGAATTTTTATCCTCTCTTCCCTCAGGTATCCAGACCCTGGATGTCACCCCTCAGTTTTTAATCCTGGTAAGCACAGACAAATGAAGCCTTCGTTGTCACTCTGCCTAGCTCCTCTAAGAGCCATTTCCTCCTATTTTCCAGCTGCAGGGGCAGGGGGAGGCAGCACAGTTTGGCCATTTGGGAGAGGTGAATTACACAGACCCAAATCTGCTCTGCTGTTGCCATCCAAAGGCAGCTGCTGTGCAGCCGTGGGCTGTGCTGAAGGCACTGTCTCTTGAGTGTTTGTTGTGTAGAAAGTGATTTTTTCCTAGATTTTAAGGTCAGAAAGAAGCATTTTGACTTTCCCATGTAACACTTTACACAGACTTAAAAACATAAGAGAAATTTACACCCTCCAGGCCCACAGCTTCTGCTTGAAGAAGATTGTAACTTTCAATAAGACATTCAGTCTGGAGTAAATATTGTAATAAATGACAAAACCTTCCTATCCCGAGGTGAGTTATTCCTGGAATTACTTAATTCCTTACCACAGCCTTTCAGCCTCTTCATCATACAATTTAATATCTATTCAGTGTTTCCTGGGGTTTTTTTTTCTGGTATTCTCTTCTCAGTATTTCCTGTCACTTCTATTATCCCATTTAAAGTGCATCTGGGCTGGGATACAGTCAATTTTCTTTACAGTTACCATCTATACTATGGGCCTTAATTTTATTTCAGTGCTTTGACAGCCAGTTTCCCCTCTATGTCCTTAGAGGAACCTAATGACCTAATGTGGCTTTGCATTTTACATTAAACATTTGCATTTTACGCTGCATTTTACATTAAACAAGCCATTTGTAACTGTGCAAAGGATGATTGGAAGGTACTGTAATAACTGGGTTCATTCATAGCTATGAAGTCCAGCTGTTCAACAGGTTGCTGTAGCAATTTGTGCTCTTTCTGCTGCCATATCTGTAGTTATGGGTAATTCATACTTCTGATGATAATGAGAGGAATTATGGGTTTGTCTTTACAAACAAGCTGTGGGTCTGCTGTTAGATAAAACTAGCAACGAGAGATAAAAGAAACAATGGGAAGGATTCCATTGATGAATGGAAAAAAGACATTTTACAAACAAACTGTAGGTTTGCTGATAAATGATACTGGATATTGAAAGATGAAAGAAACAATGGGGAGAAACCATAAATACCATGAGAATTAAAAATTAAAAGGGAGGGTTGTACATTAGAGGGGAATTTTATGTACCAGGCGCTCTGAGCAGTCTGTGCCTCTCAAGTACCTCAGGCAATGGGTAAAGAGAGAGGGAAATGTGGCTGGGAAATTGGGATAAAAAGGAGGGAAAGTCCTTCAAAAACTGGAGAGACCCCAGGGGAACGCCCCATGGCCTCTCACTTTATTCGAATAAAGTAAAAGGACTCCTCTGTCTCCTTTTTGGACATAAAGCTCTGGTGTCTGTGGGTTAATTTTCCTGACAATAATGAGCTTCCACGGTGTGTCCCTCATCCCGGCGTGGGGTTTGCTGCTTCCTGCTATTCATCAAGCCCAGCAGTTGAGCTCATTTGATTCATTGCTCTCCAGACACAGTCAAGGGGATGGCAATCTCAAGTGAAAGTTGGCCAAACGGAAAGGTCTGGCTATTAATAAATAATCATTCACATTAGGAGGCGATCAGTAGAAACTGGCAGAGTCCTTCCTTTCACGTCGCTTCTGCTCTCCACTGCTCGTTTCCCCTCCTCTCCCCTAGCCGGAGAACCACAGAGAGAGGAGGCAGATAGCCTTGGCAGTTGCCCCGGAGCTGTCCTGGACGCTGCCCAGGCTCTGCCGGTCTCCCCCCGCCGTGCCCGGCCCGGGCCGGGGCTGCGCCAGGCTCCGGGTCCAGCCCCGGTCCCCGCGGGGCGGGAGACAGCGCTGGGAAAACCTTCGGGAGCAGCACCCTGCAGCCCGGGGGGCCCTGCTGGGCAGAGAGCAGAGGTCAGCGAAGGGTTTGGGGGATGCGGATGCGACCCCTTTAAAGCAGGCACGGCCTGACCTCCGGCTGGAGAAGCCGAGACCCGTCTTCAGAAATCAGAGTAATCCCGGGTGATTTTATCCCACTCCACTTCCCTAAATCTGCGGCTGCTGCTGCTTGGCCAGGGGATTAAGGGCTGGCAGGAGATTACGTAGCCGCTGCAGCTCCCAGCGCGGAGCTCCGGGGCACGGAGCGCTCCGCACCCGAGGGTGCGCACCCCTGCCCGGGGCCCGGAGCGCTCCGCTGCCGTGTTCGGGGCCCGGAGCCGCTCCGCTGCCGTGTTCGGGGCCCGGAGCCGCTCCGCTGCCGTGTTCGGGGCCCGGGGCACGGAGCCGCTCCGGTGTTTTCGAGGCCGGACCCTCCCGACGGCGCCCGGCGGCCGCAGCGGCGCTGCCGGGGCAGAGGCGGCCGCGGTGCCCCCGGGGCTCGGCCCCGCTCGGACAGGGCTCCCGGCCCGGCAGCATGTTGGGGGCCGCGGGGGAGCCCCCCCAGGGCAGCAGGAAGGGCGCGGAGCCCCCGCATGCCGCCGGCCGCAGCCCTTGCTGATGGCTGGTGCCCGGAGGATGGGGCCCTGGGCCGTCCCGTGGATGACGATGCTCTGGCTGCTCTGCCTGCCGCCCTGTGCCAGGGCCCAGACGAAGATCCCGCTGGAGACGTGAGTGTTTCTCTCTGCTGCTGGCAGGTGCCGAGGGCACGGACAGGCGGGTGGGAATGCGTCCTCGGCAGTGGGCACGGCGGGGACAGGCTGCTCCGGAGGGACACACGGCCCCAGGGGTTGGCATTTCCCTGCCGTGGCAGGGGACACAGACACGGGAGCCACGAATGCTGTGCCCAGGTCTAGACTACCTCTTCCTCCCCGCTCGTCAAGCATAGCAATGATACTCGTTTCCTGTAGTTAAGCACTTGGATATCTATTAACATACTGGGCAGCAGAAGGCAAAACCAGTTTAAAGGCAGGTTTGTAAAACCCCGCTGCTGCTGCTGCAGCTTTCAGAGATCCCACCATGGAGGCAGACAGGAGTGGCCCCAGTTTGGCAGCTCCCAGTTGAGCAGAGTGGTTTCAGTAGATGCTGCTGGGTTTCAGAATGCCAGGAACACCCAAGGGATGCACTGCCCTGGCCAGGTTCTGGCTGTGCAGGGTGCACAGGGGTGCTGAGTGAAGACACATCTCTGCCACACATGAGACCCAAGCCGTGCAGGGCAAGGGCTGCAGCTCTGAACCTCTGGTCCCTTGCATTGCTCTGGATCCCTACTGTCTGGAAGGGCTCTGGGTGACACACACAGCCCTGTTTATTCACCTGGTGGCTGTCAGAGGGTGCTGGTGAGGGGAGGCTGAACAGAGGAAAGAGGCCTCAGCGCTTCTTGCTTGTGCTTGCTCCATCTCTCTACAAAATGGTAGAGCCAGAGCTCTGCAGAGAAGGAATGAGCAGCTGAGCTGCAATACAAAGCACACCCAGCCATAGTTTGTGCGTGCACTGCACATGAAAGGGGTCTCAGTGCATCTGTTGGGGTGTAGGTTTGCAGTGCCCCCATGCCAGCGTGCCCCGGTGTGACACAGCTCCTCCAGCACCACCACTGCCAGAAAGCTGCACCAGCAGCATGGCCCTGGCTGCCCCTCAGGAGCCCAACAGCTCTCTGCAACCCCAGTTTATAAAAACTTCACCTTGTTAAGCTGATTTGGACAAGTTAAATCCTTTAAGGATTAAAAATGTCAGCACTGCCATTGGTAAAAGTTGCCTTGGGGCAGCCTATGGGGTGCTGGGAGAGGGTTGTGGGTGCAGGGCAACAGCTTGGAGACAGCACTGCCAGCCAGTTGCAAAAGGAGATATATCTGAAAAATCAAGTCAAGTCAGCTTAAGCCCTCTCCCACGTTTGGGAAAATGTTTTGTATTCAAAAATTGCCAATAATGCCCTTACAGATGTGCCACCAGAACAGCCCATCTGACCAGGACCTGCACTGACATTGTCCAGGAGGGGCTCAGGAAACTTTGCTACCAATTCTATTCTTGTACTATCAAGCCCTTCCCCAGCAAAAGTGCTTCTGATTTGGTTTTTACAGAAAGGACACAGAGATGACACAAGTTAAAATCCTACTTCTGCCAACTTCAAACCATGCAAATCAATGTCCAGGATAAATACTGCATAGGAGTACCTTTCAGCACTGAAGCTGTGGCATTTAGAAGCCAGCCTGTCCTTTCTGTTGTTCTTGCCACTGAATACAAGAGCAGGGATTAGAGGCAGGCAATCTCTGACCAAATCCTTTTCTGATGTGTTTCGTTATAATGTGATAGCCCTTTACTACTGAAAAAAAGAGATTTACGTCACTTTGCACAATTTGTAACTTATTCCTGTACAAGAATGAAGAATAAACAATAGAAAAAGAGCTTTTCTCCTCTGGTACTAAAACCAGACCAACAGCTGAATTAATCCCTGGTGTTTCAAATCCACTCATGAATTTAACCAAAACACAAAAGTCGCCCATTTGAAATGAAATTTCGGTAGAGAAATACGTTGGCCAGGGGCCTGGAGGGAGTAAATCAGCAGAAAATGGCTCTGTTTTGTGGGTTACACGGGGACATTTTGGGGACACAGAGCAGAGTGCTTCAAGCAGCAGCTGTGTTCCATCAGGGTGAGCTGACACCAGGCTCTGCTGCTCCCCAGGCCCTGTCTGGCTCTGCTGCATCGGGCTTGGGTCACTGCCAGCTTATTCCAGAGCTCACTCAGCTCTAACTCCAGCAGTGAAAAATCTGCTCAGTCAGTTCCTAGTGGTGCTCCTGGGCTGCAGGTTCAGCACACAAACTGCCTCTTCTGCCCCCAGACACAGCTCTGCTCGTCCATCAGCCATGCTGTGGGCAGGGGTGCTGCTGAGGAATTGGGGCTGGCTGCTTCTTGGGCCACTGCAAACCCTGGGAAATGCTGGGGGCAGAGGCAAAGATCAAACTGGTGTGGCCTCTTCAGGCTGCTCCTGGTGCCTTTATACATCTGCTCCTGAGCTGGACAGAGCCAGAGACCTTAGAAGAAATTTCTCAGCAACCTGATGAACTCCAGACTGACCTTTTCTCTCGCTTGTTTATGAAAAAAAAAAATTAAGGAAGCCTAATTAAATTCAGCAGGCTACCCTTGATTTCCCAGTATTCTAAGGTTGCTAATTTCCTTGGCAAATAATTGTATTTTAAATAAGCAAATGCCAGTGTATTTCTGCCTCTTCACTTTCCTACTTTTCAGTTTTCATGAAATGCCACCAGTTATTTTTAATGACACAAACTTTAGCCCTGTAACACAAGGATTTGAAACCTTTGTGCCCTCTCATTCCTCCATGCCCCTTAACTTTCCAGCCAGTCCTCCAAAGCTGCCAGTCTCTGGCCCTCTCTTTGGTCCCCCTGTCTTTGTTCCTCGTTCTTTGAGACCAGAATAAATACCAGTCCCCAAGCCAGAGCAGACATCCCAAAACTGCACAAACTCCTTTTTTATTCAAGTTCTGCTGTTACTGGAAGTTTCAAGAACTTTCAAGAAGATGCTCAACTGCACCCACGAATCAGAAATTAACACCACAGACTCTTCCACCCTGCTGGGTTGAAAAATGTTGAGGGCTGGAAGGAGTAGGGACACACTACACATATGACATTAAACAGAGGTGGAGAGAGGGAAATGGGGTAAAAATAAACATCCCTGCTAAAATTACTATCTCTTCATGTTTAGGTTCTCTCTTTCTACAGTAAAAGGCAAGGAGACTGGAGAATATAAGTTAAATTCAGCACAAAACATCTCATACATAAAACTTATAAAGCCAGCAGCAGCAGATAGGCATCAGGGTAAATGTTGATCCACAGATCCTCATTTTGAAGGGGGTGCATTAGTCACTACTACAGCAAACAGGAAAGCATCCCATGGGAGCCCTCTCATTCCCTCTTTTATTCCAGACTTGCAAGAATAGCTCTGATATAGTCCAATAAATCCTGGTCTCCTAGAAAATGCCTGTATTCTTTTTTTTCTCTAAAGATGAAATGATGAGATAAAAGCTCGGGCTCTCAAAATAAGATGCAGAGCACAATGCAAAAACAATTTGACTTCAGCTGGTGCTAGTTCACTCTGAATGGTTAAATGTGAATCCCTCATTGCCAATTAAGGATTGATTTAAAAAGGCACCCACGCTGTCATGCTTTTTTTATAGCAGTGGAGAGAGGTGCAGTGCAGAGCTGAAGCTCTGTGTTTGCTCCAAATCATCCCCTGTAGGTGCCTGTGTGTTCCTGTGTCACAGGAGGGGAGTCAAAGCAGGTTTTCCTAAGCTGATGCAAGCTCTTGTGATTATTCCACCATTGCTATGCTGGTTTTACTCCTGAGCTCATCCCTGTGTTGGTGTGTTATTTGGGGTGCAGTGCACTGGGAAATCAGGGCTGAGGTTAAAGCTTGGGACTCAAAGAACTCCCCTGGGAGCTGTAGGTAAGCCTCTGCACACCATAAATAAGTAGTGTATTGTGGTAAGTGGAGAAGGCCACTTACTGCATTAGACAGCTCTCTCTCAAGTGAATCCTGGTTGAGGGATCTGTGTGGAGGTGGAGCTGCGTAATGTGGCTCGTGTAGCAGCTTCCTGCTGAAGTGCTCTGTCAATTTTGGGAGCCATCTATTTTAATTTGGATGGCTCAGTGTTCAGGCTGCTGCTCAACATCTGGATGTTCTCCACGTGGGATCACTGCCATCCATTATTTCCAGGCTGGCACAAGTGTGAGGGGTGCTTTGCAATGGCAGTGTGCACAATCTGCTGTGGCATGATCAAGCAGCAGCACCACCAGTGAGAGCAGAGAATTCCTCTGGCTCATCAGTCTCTGGCCTGCTCTGCTGCAGGATGACTCCAAGGGGTGAATCATGACACCTTCTTTAAATCCTGACACTTACTTCAGTAGGTTTGGCACGGGGTGTCTAGCCCTTCACCCCAGGGCATGTCAGCGAAGACAAAGAGGTGTCTGCAGAAAGCAATTTATTTCACTTTGCTAGCCACGGAAGGAGCTTGGATGCTCTCTAAGACCAAATTTGTATGTCTGAAGTTAGGTGGGACAAAGTCAGCTCTAAGCACAGTGACTGAGACCAGCAGAGCTCAGTGTTTCTCCCTGCTGACCAGTGTCCTGGGTAGAGTGTCCAAGAGCAGCCCTGACCCCTGCCTTCCTGCTTGTCTGGCTGGAGTCTGGGGACAAAACATTGCCTCTGTTGCAGAGTGGCTTAGAGAAAAATAGGGGTTTGTGCTCAGGAAGATGGAGTTGTACCGGTCTGAAGAAGTAACCAGTCCTGCAGACTTGGAATTATTAACATAGATTTTCCTTCTTATGGCCTTTTTTTAGGGTGAAGTCCTGGGCAGATGCCTTTGGTGGGGAGCTGTACTCCATTGTGACTAAGTATTCAGGCTCTCTCCTGCTGCAGAAGGTAGGCACAGTCTGTGAGGGCTCCCTTGGCTTTGCATCACCTCCCTGTGTGCCTTCCCAGGTTTCCCCCAGGGTGGAGGAAAGAGCAAGACACTGGTGTGCAGCTGTCTTTTAAAACCATGGAGCTCAGTGTCCCTAAGCCCAGAGTGGTGCCCTGTGGCCATCTCCGTGAATTGGAGAGGGAGAGCCACTCAGTGCCTTCCCTGCTTTCATCAGCCACTGCTGAACACCACCTTAATTGTACCACTTTTTGTTAAAAATACTTTTTCCCAGCACTCCTCATGTTTCCCCTCTGATGGTCACTCCCTGCTCTCCCATGCTGACCCTTCATCACTCCTTTCCTAGGTCCCTCTGCCACTCACCACTCACTGCTCATTGTCACCCCATCCTCCCCTCCTGTATCTCTCTAGCTGACACTAATTTTTTTACTTTTTTTCTTTCTCATCTGTATTCTGCCAGTTGTTTATCAATTCTTTGCATTTTGCCCTTAAGACTCTGCTTCAGGCAGTGCCCTGGAAGCCAGCAGGGCAGAGCTTTGCTTGGCTTGTTCACCAGACAGGCACTATTGCAGTAAACTCTCTGCCAGCATTCAAGGGTGAAGCTGCAGGGGCTTTAAACCAGTGGTTCCCTTTTGCAGCTGTATAGAAGCTTCCTGAAGTCAGTGGTGAATGGCTGCTCCCCTCTCACACCTGGGGATCTCTGCCCTGCACATCCAAGTGCTGCTCTGGGGGACTGGTGGCTGCTGGCTGCATCTAAAGGAATGCAGACTCCACTTCGTGGCCTCTTTACTCTTTCCCTGATTCTCCAACACAATGCATGAGTTGCCCCTTACACCTCCCAGGTGTCTGCCTTCTGTCCTCAGATTAGCAATTATCCCCACACCCCAGTGCAAAGCACAGCATCTGGGTATCACTGTCCTTGCCTTGCTGCTCAGCCCTGTTGCCCTGTGCTGCTTTTTGCCTGCAGTAAGGGATCATATCCTGCAGCACTAACTTTCCTAGGTTTGACCAGGACAGGCTTTCAGCATCCATCACTGAGGTCTGTGCTGACCATCAGCTCTTCTTGGGAGGAAAGAGTCACCCTGCAGGAGAAAGCTGTCAGCCCTGAGGAAGGTTCTTCATGCTCTAACTGTGAGGCAGCTGCAGCAGGATTGCAGGGTGTGGGTGCAGGCAAAAGTTGGGCTTTCAGCAGTTTTGATGCTGCTGCATTGCCTGTTGTCCCCTGGGGTCCCCAAGCCATAGCTCCCCGAGGCAAAGGGGGCACAGTGTCTGTGACTCAGAAGGAAAATGTTGCTTTCAGCAGGGGTACAGATGAGTTTGATCCAGCCTTGCTCTGTAAGCACTCCAGCACAGAATCATCTCCTAAATTCATGTTGTGCTGCGTTCTGCCCTAACTTAACTTAAGCAGTTTAAGCAGCTCAAGTTTCTTTCAACCCCACTTCTTGAGCTTTTTCATCTCCTATTGTTCCCCTGGGAAATAAAGAAATGGGGGAGAAGCAGCCAGCACTCACTTCAGTCCTTCTCTCAGCCTCCTTTTCTTTAGGTAGGTTGGGCACCTTTTCATAATTCATAATCTCAAAGCAGGGAGCATCCCTGAGGGCTCCCACTGCATCCCTGGCACCTCCAGCACTACAAGTGGATGCAGACAGATCTTTTACCATTAAATATATTTTTCATGCACTGTGGCAGACCCCAAATAACTTTATGTAGATCATTCTCATTGGCACAGACTTGGGCATGTTAAGCCTGGGGAGCCAAATACACCAAAGTGTGGAAATTGAACGCATGGATTTCCCTGCTCCCCAGGCACCTTTCTCTTTTTTGGGCTATTACCTGTTTTTCACATCAAATATTTCTCTGCGTACATGGGTGTGCCAGGCCAGCAGAAGGGTGGGGAGCACAGTGCAGAGGTCCAGGTGGTTCTTTTCTCAGTGCTTGTCTGAGTCAACAAGCAATTTGTCTTTTGAGGAAATACAGAAGGTGCTGTTATCTCAGTTTGTATCTTACTTCGTGTCTCCCCTGTGCCAAATAGTCTTGAAGTAACCATCTTATTGTTGCTGTGGAGATTGTAATTTTTCAGTTACTGAGTGTAACTTTGCATGTCAACATCATCTTTAATACTTGGCATAAGCTTTCTTTTGTGGTTTTGAGTCTGCTTAGTTTTCTCTGAAGTTTTTGTTTGTTTCCTCCAGAACAACCCTAGGATCATGTTGCAAACCCAGGTAGTTGATTTCCTACCAGGCTGTATCATTCCCAGAGACCTGGTGAGCTAACAGACATCCCTTGAATCCCCAAGGAGAGGCTTTTACCCTGCATCAGAGTTTTGCCCTGCCATTATTAGAAAGCCCAAAAACATGGCAAAGAACAGACAAGCTTGAGAAGTTCAGTCAAGACGTTTTCCTGGGTGCAGATGAAAGGAATGTCTTTCACACTCTTAATTTAGTTCCACTAGCAGTGAGTAATGCAGCACTGTGTACTTCAATAGGCTGAATTTTATGGAGGTGGGAACAAGAATATATATTTGGTGACATATCTCTGTTCACAGATAAAACTTAGGATACCGAATTCTGCGTGTTCTACTTTTAAATCACCACCCCCATCACTGCAGAAGGGGAATCTTAATGAATTGCTCCTGCTGTTTTAAGGGAATGCTAAGTGCTAGATGAATAAGAAAAGGTTTTCTGTTAGAGCTGAGCTAACTTTTTGGCCTCTTTTCAACATCAGATCCTTTCAGCCAGTTCTCCCAGGCCTGACTCCTGTTCTGTGACTTATAATGATCTGATAGCATGAATCCTAAGCACAGGTTGTACAGGATAATCTTGGCCAACTACATGCACCTGAGGTGACTTTCAGCCGTGGTGTCTGGAACTCAAAACTCCGTTGCCCACCATTAGAAAATCTTGGATGAATAGTCATCAATAGCCAGAGATTTCTGTGGCAGGAATACAGGCACGTAGTGATTTGCTGGTTCATTTGTAGGTGAAAAGCTCAAATAGGATTTGAGCTCGAACCTGGTGTATTCCTTAGCAAACTGGAACTTTGCAGAAAGCTTTTTTTGGTGTTGGGGTTGTTGGGTTTTTTCCTTCCCATCTCTGGCTAGATCTCAGGGCTGAGCTGTGTGTGCCATTAGCAGACTGCTTGTGATTTCTCATGATTACTTTGACCCAGCAAGTAACATCTCCTAGTGAGCACGTCAAAAGCACATTTAAAAAATTAACTGAGAGGGGGAAAAGCCCTGTTGTTTTAATTGAGGCCGTGACCCAAGGTAACCGGTGGCAGGTCACTTTGTGGAGCGTGTGCTGCCCGTGCTGGTGTGTCCCCCCCCTTGGTGAGCTTTCCCAGGAGAGATTACCCTCCTCCCCCCAGCAGGGCCTGATTAAAGCCCAGCCTGGCAGGGATCCCTTCTCTCCTGGCAGAGCCATGACATGGAGCTGCAGGGACAGACACCAGCTGGGGGTGTGCTGCAGTCTCCTCACCAGCCGGGGACTCTGCTCGGGGTTTTGGTTGCACATTCCCAACCTTCCTGCCCGGTCCCAACCTTCCTGCTCAGTCCCACTGTTATAGATAATAAAACGATAAAGCCGAATTAATAAAAATGAAATTTTTTTTTTTTTTTTTATTTCGAGACGGAAATTCAGTCACTGATAGCCACAATCAAAGATGCAGCCTCGAGCCTGGGGTCGAGGCTGGGTGAACCAAGATTCGAGTTGCATCAAACCTCCTCTGTTCACAAAAATCATCTCTGCTGGAGTGGTTTTTATAGTTTTTCATGCCCGGGGAGAGGTGTTCTTTGTCTCTTTATCTTTCTTCCAAATATTCACGTAGTCCATGTTTGGAGAATCGAACATGTCTGGGACAGCTTTGTAGTCCAGTGTTTCTGTCTAGCGTTGGAGGAATCCTGTCTCCAGTTCATCTGGAGACAAACACTGCCTTACCCAGGAGCTAATACATGTGAAAAACATGTTACAGGAGTAAGAGATGTGCAGAGTTGTTTACCAGAACTGAGTTACTCTAGCTATCAGTGGCCATTATTGGCCAGTGATGGCATGAGAAATTTCGGGGAGACGCCCTCTTGAGATGCTAATTTAGAATGGATTCCTGTGTCTGCTACAAGTAAATGAATCAACCAGTTTCCCATTTCTTGGGCAAGGCTTACACCAGCCTCGGTGGATTTTTGTAATACATCCTACCATTGTGCTTTTATCATATTTACAAGCGCATGAATTCTGATACCTTTATTACACCACCTTCCTGCCCAGTCCCACCTCCTGCTGCTGCTTCCCCCGCCCGCCCAGCCCAGCTGCCCAGCCCAGCGGAGGGGATGCGAGGCCTGGCGGGTTTAATCCAGTAAAACCCTAGCTGTTAATCGTGCCAGACAGAGCGAGCAGCCTCCCTGCCATGCCTGCTGCGGGCTGGATGCTGCTGCTATTTCTGTCTGACCTCCTCAGCCTGCCCCATGCTCGAGGCGTTTCCTCCTCTGCCTGTGCTCAGCCTCCCATGGGTCAAGGAGCTCCCCCAACCCAAGGGGCTCTCCCTAAGGACATGCAAAGTCCTTTCCCTGCTGCTTCCCTCTAATTCAGAAGTGTCACTAGAGCCCCTGCCATCTCCTTGCCCTTTTCACCACCTCATTTTATTTCCCAGCACAAGAAGCCCAGCCCTGGCTGGGGTTGCTGCTGTGGAGGGGGGCTGTACACGCTGCAGACAAACTGATGATGAGGGGCCAGGGAATTGCAGTTGGTTGCCTTTGTGTTTCCACATTGCTCAGGAGATAAGCTTCTGGCTTTTCTGAAATAGGTTAACCGTCCTGTGTCCTTTCACAGGTTTCTTTACTCTTTTTTTCTGGCTATCTCTGTTAACTGTGGGATTTTTTGGAAAGGAGAAATAAAGGCCATTGTATTCAGTCTCAAAAGAGCAGATTTAAGGAGGCAGATTATGGCTCCACGGTTTAGATGTACTCTTGGCTTTATTTAAACATAGGCTGTATGAAACATGGTGAGAATAAACTGGTTCTCTCTAAAGCTGTCAGATCTAGATCCTCCTCATTACAGCACCTCTGCCCATGGAGGCAGCACCAAGTAGCCATGCTCATAATTCCTAAATCTGGGGAATTGCCTCTATGGTGCTCTTGGCCTAAATTCTGCTCCTGGGTGCCCAGTAAGTGGCATCATAACTGTCTGCCTGTGTGTCTCAGCTTTCCCTGGCAGCCTCCCCCATCAGCACTGAGCAGACCTGGCAGGTTCCCTCACAGGTGTGGGGGCTCTGGGGCAGGACAGCCCCTGCACTGCCAGGACAACTCCCCACCAGTGCCCAGAGCACATGTGACACGGGAAGAGCTGCAGTGGCAGCACACAGCTCCATTCCCTTGCTCTCCCCTCTGCCTTAAGTGAACTGGAGGGGTGTCATGTGTACAGTGCTGGTCATCACACTGCATGGGTTAGGTTTTGAAAAGTGGCCTTCTGCTTCTCTCTCTAATTTGTGGGCACTCAGTGTCAGGTGCATTGCTGCTTTCAACAGCCACAAGCTCACAGTTGGATCAATTGTTTCTACTTGGTCAAAGTGCTTGGAGTTATGGCCACTGATCAGCACATCCTGAATTACAGGGTGGAAAGGGGGAAAGGCAAAGATGGAAGGTGATAAAGTCAGAGCAATTGTTTCAACACAACGACAAAACCCAGCTAGCAATAACAGATCCATCCCTCTCCTTAAGAACCTCCTGCTCAGCAGGACTTTCTTCTTTCCCTTGGGTAGAAGTACAAAGATGTGGAGCCAACCCTGAAAATCAAGGAGGTGGATGGCTTGGAGCTGGTGAAGAAGTTCTCGGAGCAGATGGAGAGCATGCTCCGCAGGAAGGTGGAAGCTGTAGAGGTATGACCACCAGCCTTTGGGGCTCTGGGGAGGGATCTGTGTGCTGCCAGCCCTGGAGCTGCAGGCACAGCCCTCCTGCCTGCACCAGGAGTGTGGGAGTGCAGGGGTTGTGTGAGGACTTCCCTGCCCGAGCAAGAGCCTGCTGGTGCAGCTGGCTGCTCGCGCTGAGCTTTAAGCAGACACTGGTGGGAGGCTGTGGGCGTTCAGACAAGGGGATGCTGGCTTCTCCCCCACTCAAATTAGCAAATAAGACAAAAACAAAGTCTAGGAATAAATATGAGGGAACGAGCAGTCTTTTAGGAGACAAGCTGTTTTAAAAGGGAGGGGGAAGAAAACCTCTCGAAAGGGAAAAATCCAGTTCATCCTTCCACAGTGTGCTCTGGCCACTGAAGACTAGGGGCTTGTTTCAGCTGTGTGTGTGGCTCAAGGGGAATTCCTGCACCTCCTGAGCACAGGCTGCTTGGATTTCCAGCTGTGTACATGGGGAAGTGTGGACGAGGTGGCAAGGGGTCCGTGGCTGTTGCTGTGTGGGAGATCAGAGCAGGTAATCGTTCTGGCCCCTCTTGCTTCCTGCATCTGAGGATTTATCATATTCCTGTGTATTTGCCTACTATAAAAAACATATTTCTGTAGTCACAGAGCCTTGACTGTTTAAGGCTTCTAATGTGGAAAAGTCATCCAGAAACACATCATTTGAATCTCCAAGTGAAATGTGGGCATATTTAGTCCCAGAGCTTTGGCCCACAACATTAAATTCTTAGCCAGACTTTTCCAGTGTTTGGATTGCCTTATCCTTTGTGAAGGGGCAAAACGTAGTTTTGCTGAGACTGTTGCTGATTGTGCAACCCTGAAAACACATACGTGTTTAGTTGGATCCCTTCCCAGTCTGTACCAATTGAGAATTAGTGCCCTGAAGCATCATACTGGAGAAAACTGGCCGGGTTTATTGCCTTCCATAAATGGTAAGAGCTTATAAATGGCCCTTTACGAAATCCAGTCGTGGTCTTTGTCTCAGTAACAATACCAGACTGAGACTCCCACAAGGCCTTTTCCTTTGATGAGATACTGACATCAAGCTAGGGCTGAAATGCCTTTCCCATGGCTTTTTGGAAGGGTTCATGGAAACTGAAATTAAGTCTGTCTGTTGTTTCTCTAAATGGACCTGTTTCTGTTTGTATATGTCCTGTGATATCTAAAATTGCTCAGGGGTTTAGCAGGGACTCTGGAGTAAGTAGGTGTGAATACACTTGGCAATAAATAGCTGCAAATAATGTACCTTCCAAGCTGTAAAATTGTAGCACAGAACGACAGGTCAGCAGGCAAGTAGGGAAGGAGGGAGGTTTATAACCCCAGACTTGGTTGTGGTGAAGGAGGCAGGATACAGCTGGGAGAACTTCTGGAGGGCTTTGCCACAGCACCCACTCACCTTCCTCTCTGTGTGCTTGCTTTAGAGGCTGGTGGAGGCAGCAGAAGATGCAGATCTGAACCATGAGTACAACTCCTCGCTGGAGGTGAGTTTGTCCTGGTCAGTGACAGAAGGTGGCACACATGTCAGAGCAGCCAGAGGATGGGCACAGCCAGGAACCTCAGGTGCCTGGACCCCCCTCAGGCTCCTGGGCAGGGCAGGAATCGCCTCGTCTGCAGGACACTCAGCTTGTCCTTGGCAGATCCCAAACCTAGGAACACCAAAGAGGTTTGTCCCTTTGGCTCTGGGAGGGGAAGGGTTTGGGAAGACGTTGGGCTTCGTGATATTGTTGGTGTTACTTTTACTGCACAGTCAACGGTGTGGTTTTGTGACTTTTTAGTGCAAATTAGCTGGCACTTTGTGAGTTACTTGACTGGAAAATGAGCTAAAAATTGAGTGTGAATGAACAATGAGGAGGATGCTGTTACAAATACCCACAGCAAACCCTTAATCCAAATGAACTGAGTTTCTCACCATCTTTCTTAAAAGCTCCCATCATCTTTTCTGTGCCAGACAGACTCCCATTCGTCAGGACTTCCCTTAAGGTGAAAGTTCAGTGCTGTCCAAACAATTTGGATAATTGGCTTTTGGTTAATAACTGTTTGTTGTGGCCAAGCTGTGGGATTATTGCTGGTGAGGGGAGCTGGAGTGAAAAGGCTGTGGAAGGAAGCCTTCTGTCCACAGTACAGGCACAGACAGCTTAGCAGGACAGGCTACCCCTGCAAGGACATGTCTCAGTGCTGGGAAAGTCTGGGAATGAAAACACTCCTCAAAATCAAGATAGTTACTCATTTCATCTCGCCTTTTTTTTTTCCTCCTTTTTTTAAAAGGATCCCATTAGCCATGTTAGTTGGGTCAGCTGTAAGGGGCAGGGGTGAGGTGAGGTGCAGAACTGTATTTGCACACTTCAGTTGCACCCTCTGAGTGCTGCTGGTGCTTGAACACTAATCCTTACCTAACCTCTGGCTCAGATAAAGTCAGCAAAAACGTCTTAAAAATATGGGTTATCCAAGGACAAAGAATGCCCTGAATGCACTCAAGTGACTGTAGGTGGTAAATCGCCAGTGACCTTCACGGGTTGGGGACACTGCCTTGTCTTTGAGCACCTTCTGCTTGATCCTTTGCCCTTGCTGAGTGCCTGCTGCTTGCAGTGGGAGGCTGGGGGCTAATCCTGGCTGGGTGTCCATCAGGAGTTAGCTCAGTAAGTGACAGCTGCAGACACAGGGCGGGTGAGGTCGGCTCTGGTGTGTCCTGTGGTAAACCTGGGAGCCAGAGCCTGTGAGACACTTCACCTTTCCAGCTAATCCCGTAAATCCCTCTGAGGGGCCACAGGAGGCTGCCACCCTGCTGGCCCTTTGCTCTTAAGTGGCTCTCAAGCAATCACAGAATCACTGGGTTGGAAGAGACCTCCAGGATCATGGAGTCCAACCCGTGCCCCAGCACCTCAACCAGACCATGGCACCCAGTGCCACATCCAGTCTGTTTTAAACACATCCAGGGATGGTGACTGCACCACCTCCCCAGGCAATGCTCTGGCACTGACACTGCTTTTGGTTATTTGGGCACATGACAGCAGCAAACTGGTCAGAAACCATCGTTTGGGCAGCTTGACACTTTCATTGGTAATAGCTTGCTGGTGGCTCATTCTGATCCTCTTTGAAGCACTGATTCTCCATATGGCCCCTCTTTGTTTTAAAGAGTGTTCCCCCCACCCCCAAGCAATGCTGGCAATAATCTGTCCTATTCTCTCTTTGCCTTTCTCTTTTCCATTGTCTTCATCTACAGTTTGATTACTACAACTCTCTCCTGATTAATGACAAGGATGAAAATGACAATTACGTGGAGCTTGGGGATGAATTCATTCTGGAGCCAAATGAGCATTTCAATAACCTGCTGGTGAACACAACCTACAGTGATATCCAGCTGCCCACCAATGTCTACAACAAAGGTAATGGCCTCTACTTTTACACTGCTGGTAGGTTGGTGTGGAAATTACCAATAATACTGGAAACAAGGATGGGAATAGAAAAATAACAACTGACAGAAGGGGGAAAAAAAAGGCAGGGTTGGAAAGGTGCTGTCCTAAGGGGCAGTTGTGTCTGTGCTGTCACTGTGACAGGGCTTAGGTACAATCTGCTCTTGGAAAACCTCTCATGGTGGACAGGCCCCCATCTCAGGCAGGCAGTGGATTCTCCTACAGCTCCTCTGCCCAACCAGAGATGCTGTGAGACAAACTGAGATGAGACTCTATTGGCAATTGTCACTCTGGATGAAGGGTTGGCTCTGTCATGGCCTTTAGTTGTCAGGAATCTCACTGGTGACTGTGCTCTCACAGCTGCTGTTATTTAGAGACACAATAGAGAGAGTTCTGTTTCTCCCATGATTTCAAATCAGTCCCATCTGCTCTGAGAGCCCCAGACCCCAAAATCTCACTCACAGTAGGGTGACCAGCAGAGCTGGCTGTGGGGAGGGACAGCAGAAGTGTTCAGAGAGGCTGCTGCCCTCTGCTCAGTGTGGAGGGGGGATCAAACAGCAGAGGCACTGCCCAGCCAGCTGATTGCTCCCCCCACACCTCTCCAGGAGCCAAGCAGCTGCTGTGGCTGTGGCTGCAGGAGATGGAGGAGGAGGAGGGCTCCTCCAGGGAGCTGTGTCCTGCAGGGCTCAGTCCCCTCTTGCAAACAGCAGCAGGCCTGGCTCTCCACAGCTCTTCTGGCCCTGCCTTCCTGCAGGACTTGCTTTGGCTCATCCCTGGGGAGGCACAATTCAGTCTGCCCCTCATTTTGGCCAAAACTGCCCTTAGTAAAGTGACTAAACAGGAAGTGGCAGGTGAAAGCCCCAGCCTTTTCAACAGTTATACAGTTAATCCTACAGTGACCAGATTCTCATGATCCTCTGCTGCTGCTGCTCTCTCCTTGGTCTCCTGAGGCAGTGAGTCAACACAGACACCAAATATACACTGCCTCCTAGGAGTTCTTGGAATCTGCAGCTTCCTACTGATTCTAAGGAGATGGGGGCATGGTAGGACAGCCCAGGCTTTGTCGAGGAAAGGCAAAGAAGAAAAGAAAGATTTGACAAGGAAAAGAGGAGAGAGAGTGCAACTGCATAAATCTTAGGGCTCTTCTGTCTTAGGTGATTACACCCAGCATAAATTTAGACAGTTCTTGTAGAAAGGCTGTCAGTGGTGCATCAGGCAGCTGCTTCTCTAGCACCACATGTCCCCTGTCAGGCAGCAGCTGAGCCCTGCCTGTAGGGTGTGCCAGCTGTGCTCAGCACTGTGATGGCCTCCCTGGGATTCAGAGCATTATTCCAGCCAGATGTAGGGCTCAAGGGCAGACAGGGCTGGAAAGAGAAACAGGGTTAATGGTGTCTGACCAAACTGAGATCACCTGCAGTGGCCAGTGGTGGCCTGGCCTCCAGGATTCACTTGAATGGGCAGGGAACAGGATGCATCAGTGTAAAAGCTTTGGACAAGGTTGCATCCCTCCTGAGGCTGCCTTTGTTCCCATCCTTCTCCTCCAGCAGGGGTGGAGGATGTCTTCCTTCTTCTACACACTTTTCTCCCCCACAGACCCTGACATCCTCAATGGAGTTTACATGTCAGAAGCCCTGAATCCTATTTTTGTGGACAACTTTGAAAGGGATCCCACACTGACCTGGCAGTACTTTGGCAGCTCCACTGGATTCTTCAGGCTGTACCCAGGTAAAAGAGCAGAGATTGGCTTTGCTCTTTCAGTGCAACACAATAATTTTGCAGGACAGGGTCTGTGCCTGGAAGAATCCAATCTGGGAAGCCTTGGGGCATCCCAGCCCCGAGAAGGGCAGAGCACAGTGAGCAAAATACTCCTACATGGGCTAACAAGGCTGGAGGAAATATCCTGCAGGCATAAACCCCTTTGTCCCATTAGAACCAGCCACTCAGGCACATTGCTCATGTAACCCCAGAGTGGTTGGCTGGCAGGGGTCCTCCAAAGAGCTCTCAGAACACCACAGCAGGGCTCCCCTGTGGGTTTGAGTGGGGGCCAAACCTGTGAGGACACACATGGCAGATGCAGCTGGTCAGCCTGACTGGTCAGCCACTGGCCAGCTGTGAGTGGCATGCTGGGTCATGGCACAGGAGGGAGGTCCTGTGCTTGCAGGAGCCCAGGACATGCTGTGCAGCTGCAGCCTGGCCTGGTGGCCACTTGGTCAGATGGCTGCATATCCCCATTCTGTGACCTGGCACGTGCAGGGGATGGTGAAAGCAGAGGGGGCTGTGAACAGAGCCTGTAGCAGGGAATCTGGGATGCATCCCTGTCACTGCTGCTGCTTTTTTATGCTCTCAGCCACCTCTGGGAGAAAAAAAATCTGTTGTTGAGAACTACGTCAGAGTGACAAAAGGTTCAAAGTACAAGCAGTTGCTTCCCAAATTCAAACACACTATGCCTAGGTACTTTTATTTTTAACAGTAACTTAATAAACAGTTTACTCAGAACTGTCGAAGGCCAAGCAGCTCTGCTTGTATTTCTGCAGACTGGCCACTGTTGTGGCTGGCCAGCCTCCTGGGGTAGCCAGGTCTCAGCAGGGACAGCAGCACTGCAGGTGCCTGCCTGTGTGTGCTGATTGCTGCTCTTGCTGCTCTCTTCAGGGATCAAGTGGTTACCAGATGAGAATGGAGTCATCTCCTTTGACTGCAGAAACCGTGGCTGGTAAGTTTTGGAGAGTCTTGGCCAAAGCACCTTTCATCCCTCCTTGTAGTCTGGTTTCAGGCCTGATGTTTTGATTTTCTGATGCTTTGGTTTTCTGATGTTCTTTCCCAGGGAAGTGTGATAAACATGATGGAATATTTTTGCAATAATATTTATGTTATCCATTATTAGGAGGGATTTCTGTTGATGTCCCTCTGGTTTGACCAGTGTGATTGAAGAAGTTTGCCTTTGTTTCACCAATCACATTGGTCTGTGTAAATTGTATATAAGGGAGAATTATCCCTAATAAAAGGAGTCATTTTTTAGCCCTCTGCTCATGGAGTCCGTGTTGTGTGTTATCTGAAACAGCAACACCTTCCTCTCTCCCTCTTTCTCCAAGGTGACACCTTGGTGAGTTGCTGGCCAGTAATTATTGTCCTGTGGTGCTCCTGCAAGAGATGGGAGGTACATAAACACAACTAATAGCAGGTTAGGAAGCTCTGCCAGCCACAGTTTTCCCTGTGGCATCTGCCAGGTGCCACAGGGAAATCACACTTGCTGGCTGGGAGGTGGGGATATTTGGGTTTCAGACCTGTGCTGTGTTTACTCAGCCTGCTCTGCCTGGCCAAAGCAGACTTTAACAATTGTCACTCTCCCAGGAGGTGGGGTGCTGGGGCCAGCCTGTTCCTGCTGGACAGCTGTGCTCGTGGTGGCCCTGGAGCTGTGGCTGGCACTGTGGGACAGCAGCATTCCTCCCCCTGGCTCTCACCCTGCCTCCTTGTGTTCTCTGTGCTGCAGGTACATCCAAGCAGCCACCTCTCCCAAGGACATTGTCATCATTGTGGATGTCAGTGGCAGCATGAAGGGCCTGAGGATGACCATTGCCAAGCACACCATCGTCACCATTTTGGATACTCTGGGGGAAAACGACTTTGTCAACATCATTGCAGTATGTCTGCCTCCATTCTGCTGCTGAGCTGTCTCCTTGGGGCCTCACACCCTCTCCTCCTTCCCCTCAGCAGATCAGTGACCCACCTACAGCAGCACCTGTGCTGGATGGGGGTTGACCCAAATGACCCTTGGGAGGCAGCTTTGTGTGCTCAGCAGGGTGGCTGCCAGGCCATTCATCTCTCCTCCACAGAGGATGTTGGCTGCATCTTTTTGCTTTCTTAGGGATGTGACTGCAACAGACAACAAAGGGCTGCAAAGAGACACCTGAGCTAGCAGAGACCTCAGCTAATAATTCACCTAGCTTGCCATAACATTATTATGGCCCTAATACTAACAGTATTAGGGTCCAGCAGCAGCAGTGTAATCCTCAGGATAATGTTTCCAGGCTAGAAAACGACCACTGTGTGCCTTTTTGTGCACCAGCATCCTGCAAGGCTGCCCTTACAGTTCTCAGTTGATCACTTGGGCCTGCATGGAGCTTGGGGAAGAAGCCTCAGTGTTGCTGTTTTCATTTTTGAGCCCTGGCAGGGTGAGGATGTGCTGGTTACCCACAGAGAGCCAGCACCATTGACCACAGAAAGCAAAACCATGGAAAGACATGACTCATGGCAAGACTTTTGCCATGTTAAAGGCTCCTTGCCTGCTAATTCTCAGAGCTAATTCAAACACCATCTCCTTTCCCAGGCTTCTTTCTATGATAGTTTGCCAGGGCACAGCCACTGAGATATAAATTCTACTTTTTGTTGATAGCTTCTTATGTTAGCTAATTAGAAACGCCAGTGGCAACAATTCAGTCTTTATATGACTGGACAGATGGAAGAGTGAACAGTGTTGGCAGAAAAATGGAGGGGAGTCATTAAGGAGTTTGAAATATCATCTGTTCTTCAAAAACAATCCCAGAAATACCATGATTTTATATATATATATATATATATATATATATATTCTTTTTCTGCACTCACACCAAGAACCTGCTGGTTCAGAGACTATGGCCTGACCTAAGCTCCTATTGATCAGCTGAGCATCAGTGCCTCTTAGGAATTGCACTCTCCTGAACCTTGCAGGAAAAGGTTCACAGGGGCCTTACCCAGCTGTACCTCACACATAACAGCCTAGAACCATGTACTCCCCTAATTACCCCAGTGTATAGGATGTGTGCTAACCTGGTTTGTTATTGTTCAGCTGTGCACCAGAGGCTTCAAACTTCAGGGTGCAAGGTTCACCTGGTGGCTGGGGACTCACAAAGTCTCCAGAAGTCAAAACTATGTGCAAAAAGTGCTAGAAGCAAGGCCAGGGATATGAGTTCATAAAGTGGGGATAAAAACCTTTTGGTATATGAGTGGGAAAAAAACCAAACAACTCTGTGTGTGTAGGCATGCTCAGCTAGAACTCAGCAAAACACCATAATTAATGTGTTATTCAAACAAACAGAAGATTCATCAGAATCCTAGTTTGCCATGCTCACTATAAACAATTTTTAAGGGAAGTAGGTATAAAATGGCATAATGCTCTGTGCTGTTTTCTGAACATCCACCTAGGACACGGACCCACTTTGTGAATTTCTCCCATGACAGCCCCTTTCTTTTGGTTTTCTCTTTGCAGTACAATGATTATGTTCATTTCATCGAGCCCTGTTTTAAGGGTATCCTGGTCCAAGCAGACAGAGATAACAGAGAGGTGAGTACCAGGCCCCTCTCACTGTAACTCTTCATGTGAGCAGAGCAGGGGGTTGAGATGCTGGGAGGTGAAACTCCAGGGACAAGGGCAAGGTTTGCATTTTGCACCAGCTCAGTGCTGTGTGCTGGCTCTGTGGCTCACCCCAGCTCACACCAAGCAGCAGCCATAGCTCCCCTGTGTCCCCACTGCTGGGCCATGGGCAGACCTGACCCAGATTGCCTCATTAAAAACTGTGCAGAGGGAAAAAGGTGTCCATCATAGACACCCCAATCCTCAGCCTCAGAAATGGGAATAATCAGAACTTTCCTGGTGAATATCTTCTCAGCCTGGCCTGATCCTTCACCAGGGTGGATTGCCAGCAAACCCTCTCTGAGGAGGGGTTTTGCTGCTCTGGTCCAGGAGGGTTCAGCAGCCTTGAGGTGGCCAGCCTGTGTCCAGCTGCTCCACCACCCTCCAGGCTGACTGGTATTTTTAGCTTCTCTCCGTGGTTTTGGGTTTTTTTTTTTTCCCTCCTTGTTCAGTTTTTTTAGTTTGTATTACTACATCCCTGTATGCCTTCAACAACCAGATTTCTTTCCCAGATTAGCCCTAGGTCAAAGAGTATGACTGCAGAGGGTGATGTCTTCTGCAGTGTTTCCCAAAGGATTCCCAAACATCTTAGACACTATCTTGCAGAGAGGGTTTAATTTAAGCAGATCAATGCTGCTGAAGTCATAGACAAGCATTCAAATTTTTCCTTTTTCCCCATCCCCATGCTTTTTGGGTGCACAGGATGGTTTTTTTCCTGAAGGAACAGATAAGGGAAAGACAGATTTCCAGTAGTTTTGCCCCTTCCATGATCTTACATGGATTGTCAGTGGCTCACAGTCCAGATACTGAGAAATGCAGTCCTGCTGGAGCTGCATGGGCACAGCCTTCTCTGGACTGCCCTCTCCTCCCCTGGTCCAAGGGAACAACACCCTGACTGGAACTCATTCCTGGTTTGTTCTCCTCTCTTATTGCCAGCACTTCAAGCAGCTGGTGGAGGAGCTGCAGGCAAAAGGAGTGGGGACTGTGAGCAAGGCTTTGACAGAGTCCTTCAAAATCCTGAGAGAGGTAAGAGCTGGTGCTGATGCTTGCATGGGACACGAGTGTCCCTGGCCATCCCTGCATTCCTCCCACCAGTGACAGCACATCCCTCAGGGTGCTGCCATGGGGAGCAGGCAGGAGCTCATCTCATGGATCCCAGATTTGTCACAAGCATTGTGCAGGGCTCACCCATCTCAGGGGAAGTGTTGGATTGTGCTTCATGTCCACAGCCACCAGTCCCTGGCCAGGAAGGATCAGGAGCAAACAAAGCTGTGGCCTCGTGAGTTTTCTTAATGAGCCCCCGACTGGGCACCTTTACAGATGGAGGCAATAAAATGTAACTGGTCAGCTGAGAGCCACAATTCTGCTTGTAAGCAATGTTATTAGTGAGCAGTGATGATAATGAAGACATGAGAGATTATTCTTCAGATTTATTTCAATGTCACTTTGCTGGGTATCAGTGCTTGGGGAAGAAATCACAGGTACAGGAGAATTAATCCCTCTGATAAGAACCATAGGTGATTCATTGCCTCATGTGAATAGGAAATTCAGTAGCCTGCTGGTAAACATACAATTTAATTCAGTTTCTTAAGGAATGGTTACAAGAAAAAGGACCACCAACCAGCTGAACACCCCCATCCCCTCATGGCACTGTCTGTAGTGGGATTGTGGATCCTGGAGTCATAGAAGGGCTTGGGTTGGAAGGGGCCTTAAAAGCTGAGACAAAGTATGTCCTCCAGTGATATAGCCGAACCAAAAATACCTCCAGGGAGAGAGTGCTACCTGTGCACCCCACTGGACTAATGTAATAGAGGAGAAACTCCTCTGTGGGTAAAGAATTTAATTTTTCCTCTCTATTTAGCATTAAAAAATGCAGTCAGTAATTTCAGTAGTCATCACTTGTCTTGATTCTTGTTGATTCTCTCTTGCTTAATGAGCTCTAAACAGCTCTGAGATTGCTCTTGGACAGTGCAGCACCCAGTGGTGGTAAAACCTTCTGCTGTTACTCACTCTCAAGGTGAAGCACTGCTTCCCTCATGCCTTTTGCTGTCTCCCTGGATCTGGGGAGAAAGCTCAGGCATTTGAACACCTGCAGATAAGGAAGGTGTCATGCTCTTCTGTGCCTTGGAAATGCAGTCCATAAAACAGTGGTTCAGCAGCAGTGTCTTTGTTACCAAAGCAGTGTGTGAAGCAGAGTTAATACCAGCAGCTGGAGCCCCCAGGCTCTGCAGGTACCACAGATTAAGGCAAAGGGTGCTCCCTGCCAAGTGCCTGTGTGGTTTAAAGGCTCTCTGAAATCATCTCCTCGAGTGGCCCAGACCTGTATGGGTAATAGCAAAGGAAAAGGGTTTTCATCAGCGTGCCCCAAAACAAATCTGTGCAGTCACAGCCAGGAGAAAAGGGGAGTTTTGGTGTGATTGAGCATCCCCTGCTCATCAGAGAGAATTCCCACTCTCAGCTCTCAGTTCCTCATAGACTCTGCTGTTGTTGCAGGAGAATGGGAATTGTGATGCCACGCTGATGAAACAGGCTTTGCTGATTACAGCAGACAGCCTGTAATAATGGCTGTAATGGAAGTGGCTGCAGAATTTCCCTGGTAATTTTCCTCAGTCCAATTGCTCACAGAATTAATAGCCCAGCAGAAACCTACTCAATGAGGTATGAGTAGCAAAGAGGCATTGAAGAAGAGCACAAATCTCTCACTGTCTTTGTTTTCCTCCATTATCCTCTGGGGGGGCCTGGGCATATTTTAATCCATGATGCAATTTGCAGATCAGTTTGAGGAGAACAGTTAGCCAGAGACCCCCATGTCCCTCTTTGCCATGCTCAATAAACCACTTGAACTCTCCATTTCAATTTAGCTACAAACCAAATGGTTTCAATAAAATATGCATCCCAGGGAGACCATGGTCTTAAGCACACATTTATGCAGTGCTTCAAAATTCTCAGGCATCAAGTGCTATCTTTTGAAGTTTTTTCTTATTTATTAAGTTTTAATCTATATTGGTGCTCTCTTCTCTTCCTTGTTTCAACAAGCTTGGCCTGCCTTGTTCTCTCCCCTTTTTCCTGCAGGATTTTTACCCCTTTGTTCTGCCTCCAGGCTGCCTCCCCTGAAGCACCATCCTCCCAGCAGTGTGTGAGTGCTGCAGCTGAGAGCTATCAGGTGCTAAGCAGAGCAGAATAATTGCCTTCCCTGTTTTACACACCCTGGTCCTCTTACCAGGACGTGAGGCAACAGCTAGGTGTTTGTCAGGCACTGTCACATTGTTAATTCCTCTCCAGCTGATGTGTCTGCAGCCTCCCTCCCCAGGCAGAATCCACCCTTCTCTTCTGTGTTCAAGCCCCTGCCTCTCCTTTCCAATGTGTCCTCTTTTCTCAGGATACACTCAAAGCAAGTATTCTGACAGCTGTTGCTTTTCCCACCCTGTGGACGACAAGAAAAGCCAAGTTCTGCTTTCCAAGGCCACCTTGGAATGATGTTTCCTCTTATCACCAGGCTGATTTAATCATGCCCTGACTTGCTGCTGATCTCAGAAATCACGAGGACGTTGAAATTAATTTGAGTGGGCCATTCCAGAATGGCTATAGGTGGAAAAAAAGATGACAAAACTGTTAACAGACCAGATTTCAGTGAGATAAAAAATTCTGAGTGACTTGGGCAAAGTGGTGCCATAAAAAAGAATGAGCTGTGTGTTGATTTAAGTAAACAAAGGTTTGTGGCCTCTCATGTCTCACTTGTGTGTACTTCACTCACAAGATGCATGTGTGACTAATTCTTCTAGCAGCATGCTAGATGTTTAAGGACAGTTTATCCATCCATTTTCTGTGTTTTCTGTTGATTCCCTCTTCATCCTTTGGATCTTGTACGTTCCCAGTCAGGTCTCAGGCAAGCAGTTCAGCTACAGCTTCTGCAGTTCTTTCCTTTCATGCTGAGTACAGATTATTGAAATGCTTTCAATTAGTTTTTTTCTTTAAACCTACCACTTTGTGACCCCGCCTCTAATTCATTCATTATTTTCTTAGTTTCTTATCACTTCAGCAGGTACCTAGCCATTACAATATTTTCCTGTTGATGATAAAGGATGGATGCTCTAAAGCAACTCTGCCTGTCCATCTCCCTCTGTTTTTTATCGCCTGTCATCATATTATTTTTACTCCCTTTCTTCTCTGAACACTTTAGAAATTGTTTCTTGAGTCCAGTCAAATTTTTATGGTCCTGGATTCTACAGTCTATTTTTCAGGATATGCAAAGCTCAGAATTTCCTGTTTACCACTTGCTACCATTTTGTTTAATGCCCTTTCTTGTTTCTCCTTTGCTGGCTTTGTTTTCTTGTCTACTGCTGATTTTCTCCCCATGAGATGCTTTCCACTGGGTTTGAATTTTCAGTAGTTCTGGAGGCCATTCCAGAGGCAGGTGTGCATAATCATGGGGCAGGAGGAGATGGAGAGGGGCTGCCCAGTCCCTGGTCAGCACGTGGCTCTGCACATCTCTGAGCCATGCTTATGGTTCCTATTGCTTCACCAGGAGCTCTGTGCCAGCCTGTAGCTGCAGAGGGAAAGGCAATGAGCAAACAAGGGAGTACAAGAGCCTGTGACCCTGAATTAATTAGATCATGCCTGTTAGTCCTGGCAACGTGACTGAAGTTATCTAGGGGAATACACAGCCCTGGGCCTCCTTCACTGACCCAGCTCTAGCCTGCATTTCTTCAGACATCTCCTCTGTGGACACGTTATTCCTCATCTTCCCTTCTTTCACGCTCCCAAGACTTCAGTCAGAGCAGGGAATTGTGCTCAGAGCTTGCTGTGAGTGCTGTCAGATCATTTGCTACAGCTGCAGCCAGTCACAAAGGACCTAAAAACCAGGGATTACCTCTTGTTCGTTTGTTTTCTAAATCTGTCTTTTTAATCTCCATTTCTATGACACTGATGATCTCATTTTCCCTGTTGAAAATAACATCTACTCCTGTAATTAGAGATTGCTGGTTCTGATACAGCATCTAATTTCTCAGTATCTCAGTATTATGAGTTCTGAAGTAAGCTTCATGAAGACATCTTCAGTAGTTTGATGAAATGGCGGGTGACCTTAATTAAGTGTTAATTTAATAATAATCTAAACAGACATATTGTAGATGGCAACAGTTTGGAATAAGCTGCTTTCGTAGCCACAAGGTTCCTATATCTGATCTGAGCCTCATTCTGCCAGCATCTCCTGCACCCTGTGCCTCCCTGGTGGACACTCACACTGTTCTCTCTGCTAATCTGCACCCTATTGGTCTCTGTCCTAGAAATAGCTCACTTGAGGCTCTGGTTTTTTCCTACCTGCTGGTCATTAGCAGAATCCCATGTGGCTCTCACCTGCTTTTCTCCTGGATTTGCTCCTAAGGGCATCCTGTGCTTGTTCCTGTGAACACCCTCAGCCTTTGCTGCCTGTCTCCCCTCTGAGTGTGCTGCTGTGGGGACACGAGAGAGGAGGAGCCTGTCCTGGCTGGGTATTTCCCATAGGTGTTCCCCTGAGCAACTGGTTAGAAATGACCCTGTTACAGCACCCTGATCACCTGGCCTGGTTCTGGTGAGTGATACAAGCACGGGCACAGCCAGAGAGGGGTTTGTACCTGTGGTCATTCAGAAGCTCTTGGATCCTGCAGTGCAGGTACAGGTACTGTGGGAGGTTGAAGGAGGCAGGACTGATAACATAGGTGGTGGCAGAAGGGGACACTATGGTGATATTAGCACTGAGCCTGGTAATTTCGTAATAGGGAACCATCCTAATGTAATTGTAGGAGTTGTGAACTTACTAGGGAAATCTGGGCTTGGAACTGGCTTTGAGGTATTCATGGTCATGATGTTAATGTGCAGTGGAGCCACAGGACCAGCCACACTGGTAAAGGCATTTGCCTGTCATAGCATAGCGTTACCAAACCTGAAAGGAGCTGGGAATTGAACCCTAAAACATGGAAAAACTCCCAGTCATGGTCTGTGCTCTTGTTCTCCCATCCAGGGATTTCATTTTATGCAATTAATCTTGCCACTTGGATACCGTTTTTCTCATTTATAACTATCCAGTTTAAAATTGCTGCTGTTTGATGTAACCTTAGTCACCCTTCTGTCGTCTCCTCTATACTCTTCATCTCATGCTATTGCCTCTCATCAATCTTTGTTAGCAGGAGAGCTGTCTTCTCTCCTTCTTCCATAATTTTTTAGCTCTGCACCAGTTTCTGTACCCTCCTCTGTTGCTCAGAGCATGGCAGCAGTGAGAGGCAGGACAAGAAGAGGCACGGAGTGCCCCCGAGCTGGCAGCTGCAGCCACTGGGCTGCTCAGTTTTCTCCCTGGATATCCTCAGCTGCCTCTGCCACTGCCTTTAGAGCTGTGTTGGTGCTGCATGAGGCCCTGAGTTCTCCAGAGCAGGTTCCTGAGGGCGTGGGAAGCACACAGAACAGGGACAGGCAGCATTCCAAGGCTCTTATCCCTGGCTGGACAGGCAGGGTCTGGCTCACTTGGAGGAGCATGTCTGTCCCACACCTCTGCAGGTGCCCTTGGGAGCACATCAGTGTTTGTACCAGAGTCCTGTGCACTCTGCTCTGCCTTGAATCTCACTTATGCATAGTTAACAGGTCATCTGTCATGTCAGTGCATGGCCTCTCTATCTGGCACATCCCTAACCTTTCCCAGCTCCAATGGCAGTAGCCTTCTTTTTTCATATGCTCCTGCCTTTCTTTGCTGTTCTTTGGCAGATTGATGGATTCACCCTGAAATAATGAGTCTGATTTCCCACTCCTCTCACATTTTCTGCCATAAAAAGCGACAGTTACTGCTGTCAAATCAGAATTGCTGTGTTTATGGTCAATCTGTAGTTGTTTTGCATAAACTAATACGACTGTGCAAGATGTGAAGCAGCAGGGAATCGCACCCTTCCTCCACAGCACTGATTTTTCTCATTATTTTACTTCTGCAAAGCCTCCTGTGTCTGCATGTGCCAGGCAGGGCTGTATAAATAAAAAAAAAATCTATATGCAGCATGTGAACACAATCCTCTTTCTGAGCAGTGTGAAGTTTGCAAGGGGAAGTCAGGATCTGGCCCACCATAAATAGAGAGAGTGCAGCTCCTCCAGAACAGCCTGTGCTGGGCTCAGCAGTGCTCTCCCTCTCTGTTTGTAGTTCAGAGATGCTGGCCAGGGAGGTTTGTGTAACCAAGCCATCATGCTGGTCACCGATGGAGCCGTGGAGGATTACGAAGCTGTGTTTGAGAAATACAACTGGCCCGATCGCAAGGTTTGTGTGGGAGTGGTCAGCAGAAAGGGAGGGGAAAGGAGCCACTCTGCTGTGGGGGGAGGAGAAGAGCATGAGCCAGGGTATCAGGCAAAGCCAAACATTCACATATTCCAGTACCTCAATATCCATGGGCACCTGACTGTAAATGCAGACAAAGCAGCCAGGTTTTACTGTGATGTAGACAGAAACACACAGTAACACACACAAGAGGTGTTCAGGTTCAGAAGAAGGAAAGAAAGAAGTTTCTTGTTTATTGTTGACCTCGTATATATGAGTTTCTGGACAGTGATCAGAGATTGGACAGAGAAGTTCCCACCTCTCCATCTCCACTGGTCACTTGAGAAGTCCATCAGGTGAGATCTTTTACAAAGGAATGCAAACATGAACCTTGTTTATCTTACAATTCATGAGAACTGATTTTATTATACTAAAACAAATCAGAAGGCTTATTTTCAGGGACAACAGCCTGGCAGGAGCCTACTGCAATGATTTCTGAGGTGAGAGGATTACAAATGCATATCTCTAGGTCAGAGAACCTTTTCTTTTTTTATACACTTTGTCTTCTAAAGTTGTGGGCAATCAAAATGTTCTCCTGATAAAATTGTAAAGACCGAGTTGAGTATTTCAAAATTAAAACCCAACTTCTGCTAAGAGTTTTAATCCCATGCAGAACTGTTTATAATTGGTCCTGTTCAGGAAAGGTTTGGCTCCTCCAAGTTCTTATGGTGGCCAGGGGAATGATCCAAACAGCCTCTCTAGGCACCTTCCAGCCCTGTTTACTCTGATATCTGTGATTACAGGCTTGCACTAGCAGAGCTGGCTATGAAAGTGGAATACACCACTGCTCTTCCTAAACCCTCCTGATTTATTTATTTACCTCATCCCAGCTAGCAGCAATGCACAAAGGGAGAGAAGCAGCCTACTGAGAGACCAGAGCAGGGGGCTGTTAAAACAGTTTATTTCAGGATTGGCTCTTTTGTTGGTGGTCAAACACAAGAGAAATGGTAAAGCTCTCTCTAAATGATTCATGTGGTCAGCTGTTCCCCTGGGTAAAAGATTCCTGGGAGCTGTAAACCTCTCTGCATGTGGTTGCTGAGTGCCTGGCAGAGCTGCTATCATAAAATCAAACAGAATTTGCACTTTTGCTTTGTTATTCAGATGATCCCGGGTGCTACTTGGCTTTCTGGGCTTATTGTAATTGGAAATTAAGTTCCAGGCCACAAAACAGGAAACAAATGGTGCAAAAGGCTCCTGTCTCTGTGAAGGCAGAGCTATTGCTCTCACCACACTCACACCAGTGGAAAAGGGGATGCCAAACTTCAGCCCTTTGGATCTGGCAGCACTTTACAGCCTAATTCTCCTGTCTTTGTCCCCTCCTAGGTGCGGGTGTTCACGTACCTCATCGGAAGGGAGGTCACTTTTGCCCCGAACGTGAAATGGATTGCCTGCAACAACAAAGGTGCTGGAATGGTGCCCAACCTCCCCACTCCCCTCCAGGGCTTGCCCACCACTGCTGGGGCCCACCAGCCCCAGCTTGGAAAAAGCAGAACCTAAGGAAAAAGCAGACCCTGCTGGCCCATGTGGTGTGCCTGTGTCCAACTAACACAAGTCCTCCGTGCTGAGCCACTGCCTTTTCCTGACACCGTGCCAAGGGACACTGTGACTGAGATTCATGCTGGCTCTAGTCCACCTAAGTCCCCTGTGCTTATTGTGTCCCATTTGCTGGCTTTTGACAATCTGTCTAAAGCTCTGTCAGAGAGCCTGACATCTTTTGGCTGAGGTATAAAACAAACATTGCTGCTTTAAAGATTTTACAGCAATTTTCACAAGGCCTGCAGGTTAACCCCGTATCCTGCCAAATTCTTTGTGTGATTTTCACTGAGGTACCAAAATAACTTGTTAATCCCACCCCAAGCTCACTGTTCTCTGTAACTGGCATGAAATTACGTGGATGAGGAAAATCCATCCACAGTAGGTGAGTCACCTCTATGCATTTGGGGCCTGTTAAAAAGTCAAGTTAGTACTGTCAGAGTCTGCAAGAGTAAAGGAAGAAAGGGAGGGGGAAAAAAGCCATCCATGTTTGGGCATGACCTAGCCTCTGGAGACAGTGATGCTAGTTACATCAGTGTCCTGTTTGAACAGGGAAAGGAAGGGAAAACTGAAGCTGGGTGTTGGGTACAAACTGTTTTCCAGCCCAAGCAGTGGTTCCAGCAGAGCATGAAATGCATGGGAACGTTTGCTGCTGAAAACAGTTGACAGGAGAGTTGCTGGCCTGTAGAATGTCTGTGAGCTGAGGATGCTCAAGGCTCAAGCATTCATATAATTAGCACTATGAATTGCATATAATATTTTTAGGTTTTGTTAAATGAAGCAAACACCCAGGCTTCAGACTGTGTGTTCAGCCAGATCAGTGACAGAGAATTCATGTATTGTTGGTTCACTGTAAAATGTCAGAATGCATTCTTCTGAATAACCAGGTAACAAAAATGTGTTCTTTGCACTTGCATTCTCACTTACCAGATTTGAGCTGTGCAGAGGGCTCCCTGATTTTGGTTCTTCTGTTTCAGTGCATTGTGTAATAACTCTTTTGGTCCTTGTTTTCGCACACACTGAATCTGATTCCACATCACAAAGCTTATCAGAACATGAGCCCTTTCACATGACAGTGTTTTCCTGGTGGTAGGAAAGTTTTCCATCTATCTGATGTATCCTGTACCAAGTACAACCAATGCCTGTGGTGAGAAGCAGGACACAAGAATCCTCATGACATTACTCTGTGTTAGCACTTCTGACCAGCAGCTAGTTCTAAGGACCTTCTGGTAACTTGAGAACCTCCTTCCCCTGTAGTCCTTGTAGTTTTAGACTGTTGTGGGTCCAGCTGCAGGGACAAAGCTTTGGAAATAGGTAACTTGCACTTTTTATTCTGTAGATGGAAGTAGTTGCCATCCTTGGATGTAAAGCTAGGCAGACTGGAGAGTGCTAGAAAAAATCTGGAAGAGGAGGTGGGAATTTGGTCTTAATATAAAATAGAGCAGGGCAAGTGGGTAGCCTGGTGAAAAATTTTGCTTGCATATGTTTGGCCTTCCAGACTAGAGGCAGTCTGATTAGTGGAAGGTTTTTCCCATGGCCCAAAGCAACATTTTGCATCTGCTTTCACAGATCTGGTTATATCAAGACTCTCGTCTTGCACATTGCTTCAGCTTTTTTAGAGGAACAGAACCAGTGCTTTGAAACTCTAGATTTCCACAGATGCTTTTGGATACGAGGCATGTCAAGGCCCATTTTACAAAGAGCAGATTACCCCCCTGGGGAGATACACTCTTTGACATTCGGTTTTCTAGCTTTGCACTCATTTAGAAACAGGGGGGAGGTATCAGCAGAGCGACTCACACCTCTGTTTCTCCATGAAGGCTACTACACCCAGATCTCCACGCTGGCAGATGTGCAGGAGAATGTCATGGAGTACCTGCACGTGCTCAGCCGGCCCATGGTCATCAACCACGACCACGACATCATCTGGACCGAAGCCTACATGGACAGCGCGGTAAGGGCCCCAGCACCACTCCAAACCTAAATGCAGCCCTGACATTCAGGTAAAACAAGCCAGGAGCTGGTTGATTGATAGAAATTACTGGTCTCTGGGTCTACTGAGACAGACTATTTCTTTTCTGCTGGCTCCTGGAGCTAAGGTGTGTATGCAGACGTCAATCTGCAGTGACTCAGGTGCCCAGGACTAATCACACGGGCACAACGTCACCTGAGATGTGCTTCTGTGCAAGCAGGTTACCTTCCAAAGGATTATTCACACAGTAGATTATTCATGGCTCAGGGGAGGGTCACAGAGACTGATTTCCTCCAGCCCAGTAGCTAACTGCAAATTGTTTGCTATTCAGAGATACAGATTTCAGCTGAGATAGCAGGCTCACTCTTTCCTTCCTTAAACCAGCAAGACCTGACTCACCACAGTGGTCCTGAGCCCAGCCCTGGGGGCAAAGGACCAGACAGTCAGCACTCCCAATGCCCCTTGCTTTATCTCAGGCTTGCCCTGTGGGAAGACATTTGGCTCTGTGAGGGTGGCATGGGATATCTTCTGCTGCATGGGCTGTGTCAGATGAGGGCTGGGACATGGTACTACTTGAGTGTACTAATCAAAACCTCCAGAAATGCTACTAATTACCCAGGAAGTTTATTTTATCAGCAGACTTGCCACCTCTGGCACTGGTGTATAGGGTCACGCTTCCCAAGGCAGCCACAGGCATTTGTTTGCTGCATGTTTTTTCCTGCATCTCGTTTCTTGCCTCTTGTCTTGCCATTCTCTTCCTTGTCCCAGCTTCTCCTGTCTCTGATGCATTCCTCCATTCATGTATTCATTCATGTGTTCATCCATGTCTCTCACCAGCTGCCACAGTCTGAGGAGGTAACTGCCCCCTGTGTTTTGTGCTGTGCTGTTTCCCTCGTGCTGCTCGGTGTGTCTGTGCCAGCCTTCACAGCCACAGCTGGCCTGTACATCTGCAGGGGTGGGGCTGCAGCACTCACAGTCCTCTGGCTCTGGCAAGAAGAGGAGAGGAAATGCTGGATGTACTGGAGGGCTGTGCTGTTGGTTCAGAGTAGGTAGGGCTGTCTGTGTTGTGCTGTAGCTTAATTCACCCAACCTCTTTTTCCACATGTCCAGTAAGTGGAAGAGAAGTTTACTTGCTGTGTGTTAGTGAGAGTGTTGCTGAGCATGGGAAGATTCCACAAAAAATCATCCAGAGAAGTAACTTAAGATACCAAGTCTAAATCTCCATCAAATGACTAGATTGTTGACTTGCTCCTTTATGGCTCCCAGCATGCTCTGTAAGAGGGACAGGAGGTCATTTCTTGCCTTGCTACTCACTTCACCAAAGGAGAAATGCAAGGAGTGATGCTACTGGCAACAAGGATTAGAATCTTTGGATAGCTAGGCATGTTTGGAGACTCCTTTGCATGTGGCTTACCTGTTGTACCTCCTCTTGTGTGCTTTTAGAGCATCTGTCCTGTGTTGAATTGGGAACATCTCTTATTCCATTTCACATGCATATCCTGTATGCCTCACAGACATACCTCACTATGGTGTATCTGTTTGGATCATGGTTTTGTCTCCTTTTTTCTGAGCTTAGGTGGTTGAGTAACAAGTGTATATAAATAGGCTTTGTGTGTATTTGTGTCATTTAAATATTTGTGGTGTTTTTTCATTTGTGGCATTCGTATGTTTGCAGTATTGATGATACCTTGTTTGTGATTTTGCTCATATTTTGTGTTTATGCCCTTTGTATCTGTTCCCTGTGTTGTTGCTTTTATCTGTTCTGTGTTGTTGCTTTTATCTGTGCTGCTTGTTTTGGTCGGTTTTTGCACTCATTGTGTAAGTGTTCATGTCTACACTCATAAAGAGTGGTGGGTATAAAATGTCTACACTCATAAAGAGTGGGGGGTATAAATTGTGCCACCACTTCTACAGGTTCCTGTCTGTTCACTAAACCCTTCAGTGCCTTTCACTGGCTTTCATCCCATCCATCACACCCCCACCAGCAAGCACCCATCCCGCAATCCTCTTGGACAGGGAATTTAAAAGTGCTGCTCTCTGTTTCCCGAGAGGTGAGGAGGTGGCCAGTTGCAGTCCATTCTGGGGTGCTTGGGAATTGCCCTGGGGCTGCCTGGGGTGCTGCTCTTGCTAACCCATGTGCCTTTGTTCTGTGGCAGCTCTTTGCATCCCAGGCTCAGAGCCTGCTGCTCATGACCACGGTGGCCATGCCAGTGTTCAGCAAGAAGAACGAGACGGTGAGTGTTGGTGTGCCCCTGGGGCAGGAGTTGGTGCTGTGAAGTTATTTATTGAGGAAGAGCATCAGTCTGAAGGTGTAGTTCAAGTTGCCAAAGGGTCCTTTTCAGGATTTGGAGGGCTGTTGGGATTCCTCGGGGATTCCCAGGCCTGGAGCCTCAGCCAGCAAGCAGAGATCTTGTGGCCTTCCTTCTTCTTTTCTTCTTTCTTCTTTTGTGTGGATGTGGGCAGAAAAAGCAAGCAGCAGCATGAAGCAGCAGGGGTAGGTGGGTGAATGGATGTGAATGCAGGCCTTCATTGAGGGTTTTTAACCCTAAAATGACCAATCAGCTGAAAACACAAAGCTAAAACAATTTCTTTGCTCCTATTAATATTATATTCTTACATGCGAAAGGCAGTGTCAGTTCTTACACACCTTTACATATATTTACATACACTACTCTATCTATGTACATGTTCTATTTGACTATGTTCTTAATTCTATCTAAAAAATGCAGAACGATATTCTACTGTATTGTAGTTGTGTCTATGAAGCACTGAACTCCTAACTGGAGTTTAGGGAATTCTGCATTTATTCTAGGAAATCATGAAATATATTTTTATTTAGACTTATTTCTAACTTATCTATTTATGTCATTTAATATATCTTAATTTTTCTAAAGGCTTTAACTCAAATTCTGCATTCTTCTCTCCCTCTGAGAGACCCAGAGGGGGTGTAACTATTTGATTTCCAACAGGTGAGTGAGGCTGCTCTGCCAGCAGAGGGGACAGGAGGCAGCAGAACTTTGCAGGGTTCTAAAGGCAAAGGGCCTCTGAGCCAACATCCAGCCATTAGGGAGGGCAGACCTTGGGCAGGGTGGGTGGGTGATAATTTATCTGTCAGGATGATAGTGGTGCCTTCTGGAGGCTGGCCTGGAACAGAGACCAGACAGAGCAGAAGGATAAAGTAGGGATTTATTAAAAGATCTCACTGAGCACACCTGGGCTGCACAAGAGCCCCACTGGGACACTCCCAAGATGAACCCAAAATGGTCACAAAATGCACACTGATCACAAGGTCTCACACTTTTATAAATTCTGGTCCATTAGCATATTAAAATCATTTGTCTAACCATAGCTTCAGGTTTATGGAGCTCTATTTCCTTTTTGTTTTTTTCTTTTCACTTGGCTGTTGTTTTTGTTCTTGGGCTTAAAAGTCGTCTTTGGTATTAAGCTAGAGAAGGAATTGCTTTGTTTATCTTCTTTTGAAGAGAGCTTAGTAGCACTTAATATGAAACTTTACCTACTAAAACAGCTCAGAATGTAAAAAATATGAAAGCTTAGGCATCATTTGTCTGTCATTTTTTCAAAATACCCCTTAAATATGACACTTCTCCTTCTGTCCCTTCTGTTTTCAAACTGAGCCTAGTTTACAGACCCTGAAATTGGGCTGGAAGAGATCATTACCTTGTCTAGCCTGCATTTTATTGCAGACCTTTACATCTCACATAGATGAGCCAAATACCCTGGTTTTGGCAAAAGCATCATTGAAAAAAGGCATCCTGGCCCAAGCTCTCTCCATTGTGGTTACTAACTCTTTGTGAAAAACTGGTGGCTAAATTCTGCTTTTCATTTTTCTGACCTCACCTTCCTGCCATAATGGCTTCCTCAGATTAAAAAGCCTGTACCCTTTAGTAAATTCTCATGGAAGCATCTTCTACACTGCCATAAAATCAAACCTGTCTGTCTTGATAAGATTAAAAAGGTTGAATTATTTAGATGATTTGATAAGGGCATTTCCTCTGGGGCTTGAAACTCTTCAGACACTCTTTTCTGTAGCATTTCTAATTTCTCAGCATCCTTTTAAAATGGAGAATGGTACCTTAGCATTTGTGTACAAGGGATAAACTCTTCATCCAGGTCCTACAAATGATTATTTGCTTTTTCCATCTGGGGCTGTAGCCTGTATTAGCACAGCACTGCAGTGGGGTTACACTCTGTGTAATTTTTCCATAGTGCTCTCCACATGCTTATAAAACAACCAGATCCCCATGTCATGGAATTTCCTATTTTCTAGGTTAACAGTTTTGTATTTTGCATTTGATTGAGTTGGCCCAATTTAGCAACCCATTCATGTTGGTTTGCATTTTTTTCTTGACCTTTTTGGTATTTACACATACTGAATGCAGGGGTTTGCCCTCAAAACTTGCTTCCAGTGATTTTATGTAACTTCTGAATCATAGTTGTGAATATTGACTAGTGTTGTATAGAAATACTCTTCTCTGTAAACACTGGAATAAGCTCTTTGGACTTTTTGAAGTATGTTAATTGGTTTTGAATAACCACTTTCACACAAGCCTAGAGGGGTTGGGTGAGAGCTGGCTAGGGAGACAATAATGTGTTTTCAGGTAGAAAACTACCCAGGTTTTGCTTCTGAAAATGGATTCTCCTTTGTTTTCAAGCGATCCCATGGCATTCTCCTGGGTGTGGTGGGCTCTGATGTACCACTGAGGGAGTTGTTAAAACTCGCTCCACGGTATAAGGTAAGACTGAGATAATGCAGTTGATTCCTTTGCCCAGCAAAATCACTGCTCACACTTCCATGGGCATGACTGAAAAATCACTTCTCTGCTCTGTAGGAAAAACTATGAGCATAAGGCAGGAGTTGTTGGATGTAATGGTGTGTGGTTTCTATTTAGCACATATGAAATCATTCACTACTACAAGCTTTTAGGCTGCTTCAGCAACACAAGGACTGGGTGATCCACTAGGTTGGCAAAAGGTCGTGGAACCTTTGCATCCTGATGGTCACCAACCTAGAGCCCTCAGAGATGACAGCCTGTATTAGAAGAATTCAAGTTTTATATCCAGTTCCCAGTGGATGAGAGTTGCCATGCCAGCTGGCAAAAAATGTACTCATTTCACTGTCAATATTCTTAGCAGAAAAACCGAGGGCTGAATGGATTATGGAGAGCCAGCTCTCCTGTCATGCCTCAAGGTTCCTTTCTCCAGATCAGCATGATGGTTTCTTGGCAGGACAGTGTACAGAAAGTTGGCTCTCACTCTCTTTATGCTGTACCTGGATAAGAGTATTTGCTCTCCAAAATTGTTAGTCAAAAAACTTTCCATTAGCTCTATGTTCAGTATATATTAAAAAAAATGTTCATCCATAGGAAATTCCCCCAGAGATGCACTGTTTGGTTTGGTTCCTGCTGTAAGTTCCAGGCAGTGACCCTTTGTTCAGCCAGGCTGCACAGCAGGAGACAACCAGCACATCCAAGGACCACCATGAAATCTGGCAATTTAAGCCAACATTTCGAGGTTTTGGGTTCTTTTACATATCTATCAGACAACTACTACCAGTGAGGCAGTTGTCCAAAATCTGATTGCTGAAGGCTCACAGGACTGAAAGTGCTGTCAGAAGCTGTGAGTTTCTGTGGCACTTCCAGACAGGGATGCAGGGCAGACCATTAACAGGCAGCTGTAGGAAATGATCCTGCTCACAGCCCTGGACCTGTGAGTGTCAGGGTGCCTGCACTCAGCATGCAAAGCTGCCTGTTTTGAGTCAATTTTTACATGATTGTTATCTGTATAAGAATAATGCCTTTTCATCTCCCTTTCCCCACGTCACTTAAAGGACAGATATACAATAATTTTCTTTCTGGGCTAAGGAGGGTCACTTCTTTCCTCCAAGCAGTGCCAGGAAAGGAGGGAAAAAATACTTGGATTTCATTATATCAGCAGCAGGACACATCTTCTCAGAAACTTCTCCAGCACTAGACCAGTTTGGAAACCTAGGGTCCTCAGCTTGAATTCCCTGGCATACAGGCTCCAAAAGGACCAGTTCCAGCGTTTCAGACCTCTGGAGCTTGTATATTAATGATCATGCTTTTACTGGGCTGGGAAATTTCAGCTTTAATAGGCCGAAAAATAAATTTGCTGATCCAGTGTCTTGGTTTTATTCTTCCTACACTGAGTTAAGCCAAGTGTATTTTTCAAAAAAAACTGCTTCCCATAGAGACAGTCTAAGGTTTTGGTCTGGGATGTGTGAAATACAGAATTGATTCCCTGAATGCACAGGCAGATTGTAAATGACTTACCTCCTCACTTCCCTACTGTTATCCCTCCAGGATTGTGTCTATAGGAAAATAGAGTTGCAATATTTTTTTTTGAAGATAGAAACTTTATCCATTGTTGTTTTCCTTGAAACACCTCTTGTTTTGGCAAGCACAGGCTGTCTGCAGGTTTTTAGCAATTCACGGTGTAGCTGGAATTTGCATTATATATGGGCTTGAGCTGAGTAATTGCTCTCTCGGAAATCTCTCGCAGATCAGGTCAGCCAGTGTCTGCTCTTGTTAGATTATGCTATTCCTTAAAAAGCATTTTAAGACTGCAGGCTTGTACAATTGGCCTGGTTAGGTCTGGTCTTGCCAACACTGAAACATAATGCAGAGCTCCTCTGAAGTCTGACTGGGTTTCCAGGGAAGCCATCTGTGAGATCCATCCTCACTTGTTCATTCACTGCTCTGCTGTGCACACAGAGCACACAGAGCTGTCACCACTGTTTCTGTGCTGTTTGCAACACTCCCCATCATTGCCCATTTCTTGTGGACAGCTCAGTCTGGCTCTGGGTGCTAATTGTCCACGATGACAATTACACTGTAGGAGGGGATATTTTTCTGAATGTGTACTCAGACCTGCTACCTGCAGGTCCTTTTGTGCATCCAAGCACAGACAGAGCAGACAGATACCTGCTTTGGGATGGATTCTGTTTTCTGCTGGTCAATACCTTTAAAAGGAAAATATTTCCCAATATTGGTGTTACCAGGGTCTCAGCAGCACCCACTCCACAGCAGTGTTTGTAGCTAAAGCACTGATTATTCTGATGCCTCTCTCTCCAGCTGGGTGTCCATGGCTACGCCTTCCTGAACACCAACAACGGCTACATCCTTTCACACCCAGACCTCCGGCCTTTGGTACGTAGAGCTGTGCCTCTGAGAGCCTTTGCTGACTTCAACACAGTGGCTTGCAGTGCTGCTTCTGATTTCTTTGGGGGTTTTGAGCTGTGAAGGCCACCAGCCTCTGACATACAGGCACCCAGGAGCAGGAGATGCCCGGGCACATGATGATTTTACATTTCAGCACAAATCCACCTGCTCACAGCTATAAACACTCTGATGACCACAAGAGAAAGCTGCTGTGAAGCCCCATGGTGGCCCTGTCTGCTGGAAGGCAGCTTTGCCCAGGGAGACCTCAGCACCAGGAGTCACTTCAGTGTGTGAGGAGGAGGGACAGGCTGTGTTTGCAGGGCTGGGCAAGGCAAAGCCAGGGAAGGATCCTTCCACCATCAATTTGCCTCTCCCAGTCCCATTCAGCCTTCTCCCTCACCTCGGAGATGAATGGAACATCATCTCCTCTTGCATCAATTAGCTCTAGGTGAAAAGCCTCCCGTGAGAGGAGTCAAAGCCTGACTCCCAGCAGAAGAGATCTCCTGCTGGTATTATAATGTTAATGGGATTATACTCTTAGCTGCAGGGAACAAACTGATTTCCTGCAGGTAAGGGTGTTCTGCTGATCTGTTTAGGAGAAGGAGGCCACAGCCTTTCCCTGTAAGTTTAGCTGTGTTCCTGTCTGTGCCTTGCTCCTGGAGCAGCCTGTCCCACTGGAACTCCCCTAGCCCCTCACTGCCAGTGTAAAGAAATACATGTAAAGAAATACATGACATGGGACCAAGAAGACACTCGCATAAACTCTACCTTCCTGGTCAGAGAAGAAATGAGACACCCCTATTTTCCAAATTACACACCAGTTCTTAAAGGGTTGGTTTAGGAAGTGATTTTACTTAAATATTCTCCTTTCTTTTTTCCTTTTTTTTTAAATGCCAGTATAAAGAAGGAAAGAAGCTGAAGCCAAAGCCAAACTACAACAGCGTAGATCTCTCAGAAGTGGAGTGGGAAGACCAGGATGAAATAGTGAGTGTCAGAAAGTGGATATAGCTGTTCTTGTAGCACCTTCTTTCTACTACTTTGTGTGCCTGTATGGAAGGTGTGGGGGGCACTCCTGTTGTTTTTCTGTGCCTGACTGGCTCTGACTAAGAGAGCTGGATGGTTTACAAGAGGACAAAGCATGAAGTTCCCCTACCAAGTGCTTGTCTTCCTTCTCAGTATGAGTTTTCCTTCTCATGGAACGAAGGAGAAGTGCTAGGAGGAGGAAGGAAGCACTTTGGAGGATGCTCCAGGGAGCCAGTCTGTGTGTACAAGGCCCTAATGCTGCCTTAATACAAAGCCAGGGCTGTGGCAGTGTCCTGTGATGTCACCCACACGTGCAGTATGTGAGAAGTTTTATATATATATATACACTCAGAGCCACTCAACAAAATCAGTGCATTCATCAAGAGACTAAAGCTTGCAGTCACTATTAATAATAAACACAGAGCATAAAGGACTTAGACACTTGGGAAAAAAATTCCAGAATCACCTTACTGCACAGGTGCAGAGGCACTAAACGCAATAACTGGCCAGAGGGAAAAGAGTAAAAAAAACCCAAACCCTTTTCTGCTGTCTTTTGAGCAAAATTATTAACAAGTGATAAAGAGGAAACAGCTTGCACCTTTAACAGCTGCACACTGCTGCTTTGCACAGCAAGGACCCCAGATGAAATGAGAATATAGAGAGGTTCCTCTGTGGCTGGTTTTATTTTACTGAGAACTAGGAGGAAATAGATGCTTAAATTACTAAGATAAGAACTGAATTTGGAGTAAGATAGAGTTAGCTGTGAGACATATGCTTCTGGATTACAGGGGAGACTGCTGAGATAAACAGATCTGATGCTATAGATATCCACTTAAACAGGTAGGACAAACAGAGCAGCAAGAGGATCAGAGTAGCCACTGCCACTAGTGTAGACCTAGTATAAAGGCAACATCAAAGGAATTTGGGGGGTGGCAGAGTGGCAGATTGAGAAAGGGAACACAGCAGAACTATGTAACATGGAAATCAAGACAAAAATAAGGGGGTTACATGCAGTGGAACCACCAAGATGCAAGTTGCCCGCGGCTTTGTGAAGGTTCACTGATCTCTTATAGAACTTTGCTCCCATTGTAGTTTTCTCTTGCACTGGAGCCACTTTTAGAGCTATTCCTCTTTGCCTAGTTTCCTATTAAAAAAAAAAAATCCAGGAAATGAAAGAAATTTGCTTTGTCTTATATTTATTTGGCTAATGGGTTCCTGTCTGATCAACTGACACTGATACCTGAATGCAAATACAATACCAAGTGTAAGGTTTCTGTCCATAGGAAATCAGAGTAAAACTATCCAGGGGACAAAAAAAATCATGAAACCAGCATGAGAAACAAAAGCCACTTTGTGTTCCTCTGTTGCATCTTCTAGAAGAAAGAAAGGTTGCAGTCACAGAGGGTGCAGAGACATTCAGTGACGTGAGCGATATCTGCAGTGTGACTTCAGCAAGTCTAGAGGCTCTCAAGATACACCCACTGCAGCAGAAAGCTGCCAACATTTCAACACTCATATTTGTAGCTATGGTATTAGATCAATGCCAGACTCAACATCAGTTGCAGTATAATCTCAGCAGCACTGATAAGTAGCACATTCAGGCTGGAAAAATATGCCCAAGTGCTAATGATGTGTAATACAGCTGGCTGCAAAAAGAAATCCTGGAGAGGGAAGTTGGCATTGTCTGAAAAACACCAACTGATGTACAGTGGTGCAACCTGCAGCCAGGAAGCAGCAAGGGCTTGGGCTTGCCTGTAAAGCAACACAGGGATATTCACAGTGTGAGGGGAAAAAGGGTCAAGGGTCTGGAGGGGAAGCCACACAGGGAGTGGCTGAGGGCCGTGGTCTGTTCAGCTGGAGGGGACTGAGGGGAGATCTCACTGCAGCTACAGCTTCCCTGAGAGGGGAGCGGGGCAGGCACTGATCTCTTCTCTGTGGTGCCAGTGCCAGGGCCGAGGGAATGGCCTGAGGCTGTGCCAGGGCAGGGTTAGGGTGGATATCAGGAACAGGTTTTTTCCCCAGAGGGTGGCTGGGCACTGGAACAGCTCCGCAGGGCAGCGGGCACAGCCCCAGCCTGCCAGAGCTCCAGGAGTGTTTGCACAAGGCTCTGGGGCACACGGTGTGACTGCTGGGCTGCCCTGGGCACGGACAGCAGCTGCGCTCGGTGATCCTCGTTTCCAATTCAGGATATTCTATGATTATTCTGTGCTTCTAAACCCAGAACCCATAGCAAATCCTGCAGGCTGTCAGACCAGAACAGAGAGTTTGCTGAGACTCTGGAAGAAGGTCAAGCACTTCTAGCCAAAAAGAAGTAATAGTACCAGTCAGTGTTTTCATTTCCAAGATGTGGGCCTTGGGAAACATGAGCTTCATATTCTAGGTCTGTAAATAACCCACATCAAACAGCCATAATAAACAAAACTGTGGCCTTGTAAAGCCAAAGCAGTGGAGACTGACTAGCACCTGAATGGAGGCCTGTCTCTAGAAGTAAGGAAACAATTTGTGAATGAGTAAGTTACTTCCCACATATTTTTTTTTATCCAGCCTGAAGCAATAGACTTGATATGCTCTGGCAGGCTGGACCTGAAGTCAAAGCCTTTGTACTTGTGGAAAAATTTCCTGGATCTTTCTTGTGAGAGGCTGGGAGTTACTGTGAAAATTACATTTTACCTTTGGAACCTGGGTTGAATAAAGTGGTCTTCTCACAGGGCAGTGGCCTGCCCTGCTCTCATGGAGTCTTGCTTTGCTGTGCTAAACAGCTGCTTTGCTACACCTCAGAAGTGGTGCTGAATACAGCCTGCAATTTATAAATCAGTTTTAAAAATGTCAAAGAGCTTTGGATTCAGTCTGAGGGAGTTAGTGGGTTTCTCAGTTTTTTCCTCTTCCAGGCTCTCAAAGCACTTTGCTAATGAATTTCTGGCTGCCAAACAGTGAAGTCTGTAACTGGGACTGGCAATTTCATAGATTCCAGATCCTTTCTTTTTTTGCTAAAAGACATATCAACCAGCTTGCAGGATAAACTATTACTATTCTGTATCACTTACCAGCTTGACTGTCCAAGGATTCTGATCACTGCAAACAGGATTTCTGTTTAAAAGAAGCAAGACAGAGCTGGGGAGGAGAGGGACCCAACAGTGATTCTTTCTGCCAGTCCCTGTGTGTTAATGACAAGTGGCTCTGTTCATTCCTGCTGGGCCCTGCTTGGAGACACTAACACCAAACTTGTTCACCTCTGCAGCTGAGAAGTGCTATGATCAATGGGGAAACAGGCTACCTCTCTATGGATGTGAAGGTTCCTGTGGACAAAGGGGTAAGACATTATCCTTCTGTTCAGGTCACACAGGGGAGTGGATGGGAAGTGGATGCTGAAAAAACCACAAGGGATGTGGTTTTTAATGTTCAGCATTCCTGAGTGTGAGGACTTTATTGTTCCGCCACATATATAAAACGCATGTGCTAAAGACATACAAGAGAGCATCACTAGAAATGCTCGTTATACCCACCAAGATTCTGCTCTCAGAAAGGTACTAGAAATGTCTCTCAGCTCCCTCCTTTGTCCAGGCAAAGCCAAAAAGCATGTTGTTCATTGTTTATAGGGCTGTGAAATGAATCAGATCTTCAAGAGTTAGAATAAGGGAAGACTATGCTGAACTGACTCAGACAGGAGGAGACTATTTTGCCACCCTCTTTCCCTACCCAAAACCACTCATGAAAACTTTGTCTCTCACTTCGTCAGAATGTGATTCCCTTTATCCAGGTCCAGGATTAAATTTCTATGCAAATATTTGCAGACGTTTTATGAAAAGCCCTAGTGAAATGGAGACTTTTGAACACTCCCTACCAGCTCTAGGGCAGGGTTATACATCTTCCTTTGGAATTGGTGCAAAATTATCTCGTACATTTATGTTCACTGGTACTTTTTCATTCACGTTTATTTAACTCTCTCGAAGATTTTGGCTTTCATCATTTCCTGTTAGGAAGTATTCCAGAGTCCTGCAAGTTACACTGCCCAGAAGTCTTCTATATATGAAATTTTTCCATCCTTTATAGAGAGGATTTTTTTTCAGTGGCTGGCTGAGCTCCTCCCATGCTAAGCCACAGTCAGCACCAATTCCAACAAACCAAGTGCTCACAGCCACTGCTGAAATGGGCCATTTCCTAATGAAGACACCCCTCTGTTTCCTCTGAATGGTTGTCCTGCTAGATCTTGTCACTACATTTTTTCTCTCTAATCTTGGTGTTTGTGACTCTCATGGACCTGTCGATGGCTTTGCTTTTCTTCTCCTAGGCATTGCCAACATCTGCATTTGAAATATTTGCACACTTGTCAGCTGTTATGATTGTTCCTGTTGACTCTTCTATCATTTCTGGTGCCCAGGTACCAGGGCTTCACAGAACTGTGTGCCTGTTTCCCTGCTGCTGTGTACAGAGCAGCTGTTCTCTGCAATAGGATATTTCTGAACAGGGAGCCCCCAGTCTCCTTTCTGCTGTCCCTTCATTTTTTTTCTCCCTCCCACAGCTGCGCTGGAACTGCCACCCTCACTTCTGTGTTTCTTAGCTATTTTTTCCAGTTGCCATTTTTCCACATGAAACCCACTTCTCCTTTTCATCCAGCCTTTCTAATTTTAAGGGCTGTTGAGACACTTTTTTCAGTATGCAAAGAAATGTTCTATTTTGTCTTACAGATAGATTCCTGTACAGAAGGGCTGCTAAGGTAGAGTCTGTTCCTCCCATTAAATTTTCTTCCCTCCATGGCCTATTGTTTACTGTTTCTTTTTGTTTACAGTTTTGCAGCTGATTCTCCCTCCATATCTTATTCAATCCCACTTTAACTGATTCTTTGGAATAAAAGTTCATGAGAAGCTGTTTCAAGTACTTTATATAAACCCAGATATATTGTTATGCCCTTTTTTTCCTTCACCCATTACTGTAGTTATTCTATTCAAAAGTAATGGTTTTAGAGCAAGGTTTTAGAGCAAGATCTATTCTTTGTAGGTCTGGATTGCTTCTTTTGCTAGCTTAACCCCTTTGTGCACCTTCAATAACACTTCTGAGTCATCCAGTGATATCTTTTAGTTCAATATTTTAGAGACATTCTTCTGGTCCCCTACCCAGGGGAAAAAGAAGATAACAAAAAGTAGCCTTGGTAAAGAGATACTATTTGTTTTGTTCTGCAGCTCTGGAAGCCTTATGAAGCACAGGAGGGGACTGAGGCTGAGTCTATGACAGTTTTACTATTATCAGAATACACATGGAGTAGAAACCAGAAATGAAGCTTAGTAATTCCCACTTGTTCTCTGCTAGCTGATGTAGCAGAGCAGCATTAAAACAAAGAAAATGCTGACAGAGCCTTGACACAAAGAGTGGCCAGACTGTGGAGAGAAGACCTGAGTGAAGAGGACAGAAATTGTTCTGTCAGCACATAAATGTCGATACCCCACATTGATTTCAGGAAGGTGTTGAGAACAGAGTGAGATAGAGAGGAAAAAATAAGGAACAAATATAGGAGGCAGCTTTTAGGGAGTTCCAGGGGCTGAAATGCCTTTGCTTGCAACTTGACTACAGAAGGGCTGTGACTGTGAAAACAAAAGCGAGGGGACACAGGTAGAAATTGTGGCAAACCTCTGGTAATGGCAATAGCCAGACCTGGATGCCATGCACAGCATCCAGACTGGATATCCATGTGTTCCCAGGCTGCAGGGGATGGCAGTCAGCCATCCTGTCACTGTGCCAACATGCCCATGCACTCCTCCCTTGAGCCCTGCCTGATCATCCTCCGCCCCACTTGCCTCAAGGGTGTCCCTGCTTCTTTCCCATTCCAGCTGTCCTGGGGCCAGCTGAGCACTCACCAGAAGAGGGGCAGGTCAGGGGAAAAAAGGAGGAGCAGAACAAGCACTGCTAAAGGAAAGGGTCTCAGAGTGGTGGCCAGGTCTTTTCTGTGCCTCCCTGACTCCATCATCAGATCAGACAGGCAAGAAAAGGGAGGGTTAATACCTTTTGTATCACCCACGGCCACCAAAACACCACCAGGCATATTCTTTGGGGGTATCACAGCCCTTTTTGAAGATCTTGCTCGTTAAGAGAAATACTTCATGAAAAGGGTTATTTAAAAATTGGAGTGGACCGCCCAGCGAGTTGGTAGAGTCACCATCTCTGGAGGTGTTCAAGAAATGACTGGCACTTAGTGCTATGGCCTGCTTGACAAGGTGGTGATGGGTCAGAGGATGGCTCGGTGATCTCAGAGGTCTTTTCTAACCTCAGTGATTCGGTGACTCTGTGTGGTCTTGGCCCAGCAGAAACCCTGCTGTTCAGCAGTACAGTTGCCATGCGTGGAAAGAGAGAGGAGGAAAGGGCTTAAGCCACCTGCCACCTCCTCACCTAACAATATCCTGAATCCCCATCACACCTAATGATAATCCCTGTCCCTGTCAGCACAGTGAGCACAAACTTGGTGCACACTGTGGAGCTGGAGCCCCCTGTGCCTCACTTCACTTCCAGGGCTGCTCAGCTCAAGCAGGTTAGGGCAGGCACAACTTCCCCTGGGGAACACTGAGTTTTCTGTGTTCACTCCCCTGTCTCCCACACACATCCTCTCACCTCGTTCTCAGGCTGGGTCCAGGATTTTTAAACATATTAGGGTTCATATACTGGCATAAGGCTTGGATAGAAACTTTCCAGCAACTTTTCTCCTTTGGAAAAACGTTCCACTGAAATCAACACTTTCCTTCAGAAAAGGCCAGTCTGGCAAACAGATGAAGTTCTGAAGCAGCTTTCAATAATCTGAAATGTCTTCAGTTGAAATGTCAGTCTGAAAAAAATATTTGCGTGCGAATCAAAATGGCTTGGATCTGAAACAGCACTTTTTTTCCAAATTGAAAATGTAAAATTTTTTTTAACTGATTTTTTTTTAACAATATTGGAATATGCTAATGTTTTGTCCCACTTTGGCATGAAAGCAAATGTCAAGAATATCAGCATTTGCCACAGGAGTGGGGAGACTTGGCCCTGGCTGCCCACCCACACAGAGGATAGGTTTGCCATTCTGCCTCTCCTTCAACTCCACTCCTCCTTCCTATCTGCCCCTGAGCCTCCCTCCTGCTGGAGATGATGATGATGTGCAAAGCTGTCAGAGTTGCTGTGTCTATAGAAAAGCAGCAGGGCCCAGCACGTGTGCTTGGAGGGGGCGAGAGGGAGGGCAGCTTCCCCCCCCCTTCCTGCAGCCGGTGCAGCAGCCCTAGAACAAAGAAAGGTTTATCTGAAGCCCTTGTTGGGAAGATAGAGTGGCTGCCTGGATCCTGAAAGTCTCAAGGTGCTGGATATGCTGAATACTGCACATTCATGCCAGCCTCCAGCCAGCCCTAGCAGGGTGTGGGTGTTGGTTTTGCTCAGCCTTGGGGACATTTTCCCAGGTCCCCATCACCACTATGCCCTTGCTCTGTCAGAGGTCTCTCTTATCCATCCTCTTGTTTCAGAAACGAGTTCTTTTCCTCACCAATGATTATTTCTTCACGGACATCAGTGGCACGCCTTTCAGGTGAGCAAGGACTTGAGGCACCAATGCAGTGTATAAGAAGTCTGATCAGGGACAGCAGTGCAGCCCCTTCTCTTCATAAATCTCACTACAGCTCATGAGTAGAGTGGTAGGAATAACAGACTTCTTTGTTCCTACTGCCATTAAAATATTATTTGGGATCAATTGAAAAAGGAATATTATGATTTACTTGAAATTCAAAGTCCAAAAGCTATACTTTAAGTAAAGCATGTTGTTTCATTTCAGATAAATGAGACAGCTTAAAATTTCATTTCCACTGAATATGGTATATAATTCTGGTGTATGGCTTAAAAAAAAACCCCAACATTGTTATACACTGAAAATTATAAAACAACAAATAATAAATGAAGCAAATTGTGGGGAGGGGAGGGAGGGGGGTCTTAATTTTATTTCCTCAGCTGAAATGGTTTGAAACTGGCAGAGATTTGAGAAATGTTATCATTGACCTGAACCTACAATGTTGGCCAAAAAAATTGTCACCAGCAATGCCTCATAGCTCTACAGATAGGTTCCTTAGCCCCCTGTGCTGAAATCGGATCTCACTTAATCATCTTCTGATGATGTTCTTTTCTTTAATAGCTGTGGAGGGAGTTAATGTCTTTAAGGGTTGTAACTGCAGGGAATGACACCTTTCCTTGCTGACAAGCACTCTGTTTTCCTTCTTGCCTGCAGCCTGGGTGTTGTGCTGTCCAGGGGGCACGGGGAGTACATTCTGCTGGGAACACTTCAGTGGAAGAAGGTAGGTTAATCTGGAAGGAACCAGGGAGCTACTGTGAATGTCACCACTTCTCCTTCAGAGCCTGTCTGCTTCCTCGCTGAATACTCCATGTACTCTCTGGTTTCAGGTTTGCACGACCTGCTCCAGCCAGACCTGTCTTTAGCAAATGAATGGTAAGTGGAGGAAATCCTGTCAGTGACACAGGACTTTGTCATGATATTTGGGCAAAGCTCCCAGCGATCTGGTTTGAGTTCACCACCCTCTGTGGCCTAGGGAAAAAGAAGTGCTGTTCAGGTGCTGTACCTGCAAAGACCTGATTGTCTCCAGGCAACTGAGTTTGACATCTTCCTTTAGGAGATCCCACCAAGACCTGGCATTCCTCTCCCAAGAAACAGCTGAGATTTATCCTCAGTCTTCTGTGCTCAGACTTCCTTTGTCCCTCCTCATGTTGCTCAGAATTGTCTTACAAAACCTGCAGTATGTCAGACCTGTTAGGGAATTTTGCTGCAAGCTTGGTGAGAGATTGAAATGCTTTTTTAAATCCCAGTTTATTTTTGGTTGGAATCCTTCTGAACTGAGCCTAGACCTAAGTCCTGGTGAACACGGAGGTGATTTATGACGCCTGTTTCAATAGCAAGCAGAACTTAACGGCTTTGCTTGGTTTGGATATGAAACAGGGTGAAGCACGGCACTTTCCATTTATTGCTGTGAGGTTTGGGGTTTTCATGAACCCAACATTCAGTCCCACTCAGTCACATGAACCCAGGCTGTATCAAAGCCAAAATAACTATATTCAAGCAGCCCTGCACCCCTTCTCACCTCTCATTACACTGTCAAGTTTCACAAGCAGCACATTTGAGACACAAACAGTGACTTCTCCTTCTTCTACTCCTGACTTCAGGTGTCAGCTTACCACACTTTACATATTCATTTCTTAGACTTTTCTCATAAATCATTCCTTTCAGCCCCTTTATGAGTTTTAATTCTCTCTTATAACCCCTTCCTCTCCCTTGTCCTGACATTGGAGATTTCAAAATTGGAAGCAGGATTAGAAGACTGGTTTCTTTTATGGCACAGAGCATTTCTAATACATTCTTCCACTTCTCCCCAAACTGTGTTATGAGGCTCCTGCAGTTGTGTCCCCATGGGACAGCTTTTGTTGTCACCATATCACACTGCAAGATCATTCCTCATTTCACACTTTGTTCCTCTGTCTCTTATTTTTTCTGCTCCTAGTCTGGTCTCACATTGCACATGACCCTCTGCTTTTCAGGTCTCTCCATCATACTGTTATTGTCTACACAGGTACACGGACACATCTTACACAACAGAACACAGGAAACTGCTGGCAGGATTTGGAACAGCTCTGTTGCGTTGTGAGCTTTTGCTGGAGAGCACAGCAACCCTACTGAGCACAGCAGTCAGGTTAATTGGTGTTTGGTTTAGTGGTAGGGTTTGACTTACAGCCACACTGTTAGATTTAGAGTGGGCACAACATGCAGCAATGGTAAAGACTTTGCAGACCAAAGTTTCTTGCTGACTTTCTTTTTGCAGTTGTATCATCCCAGAAGCATTTGTTTGACTGTGGTTTCTCTCTGCCCTTTTGGGTTTCTCCTCCCCTTCCCACCAGGATTTACTGCATCACCGACATTGATCCCGACCACCGGAAGCTCAGCCAGCTGGAGGCTGTGATCCGTTTCCTCACTGGAGAGGAGCCTGACCTGGAATGTGAGTCCCAGGCACTGCAAGTGCCCTGCTGGGGTTTTCCTGTACCCATCACAAGGGAGAGAGGATTGTGACAAACTGACTGGTGTCAGACTGAGCCCCTGTGGCACTTGCTTACGCAGGCAGGACTGAACTCAAGCCCAGATTAATTCACAAGTGGAAATGAGCAGAGGATCCACCTCCTCTGATGGGGATCAGAGGATTTTTTTCTGTTTCAAAGCTGACACATAACTCAGCCTTATTAGAGGTCTCAACATAGGAAATACTGGAAAGTGGAATGCTTGAATGGAGCATGGCAGGGGCTGCACACCAGCTTTAAGACAGACTGGCTGGCCTAGAGGGGGCAATGGCAGGAGAAGCCACAAAAAGTGCTGAGACAGCTGTTTCCCGGGGACATCAGACATCATCCTCCAAGGGCTCACGGTGCCTTCTGGAGAGATGGGGTCTTTCAGAACAATGATTATTAATTTTGGTTTCCAAACACAACAGGTAACTGATCCAGGAGAAAAAAATTCTTACAGGATTGTTATCTTTCCTGCTCCCCCTGCTGCTCATCCCTTGCACCAGGTCCCATTCTCCTGCAGCTGATAAAGCACCACTGAACAGCAGGATCTTTATCAGGAGGCAGAGATGGGCAGCTGTGCATGGGAATTCCTTACAGCAGTTTGGGTTTAGGATGTCCTTCAGCCCCCATAGCTGTGCCAGAAACAAGCTTTTGCATGTAACACTGCACCTCAGAGGCACAAACCTTTGGCATAAGGATGGGAATCTCTTAAAAATAAAACCAGCTGTAACCCAGTAATCCTTCCTCTCTTGCACAATGTGAGCAGAGCCCTCCTGGCTGTCCTTGGAGTAGGCTGGAAAGAGATGCATGAGTTGAAGAGGCCAGGGAGGAGGAAAGTTTCAGGAGAGCTGACTTGGAGAAATATGCAGGCTTGGAAGTGCTGTGAGGAAAAACAAATATGATTTGAACACATGAATCCTAGACCGGGGGGCAGGGGGAACAGGGCTGAAGAGGGAAAGATCTCATGGTGGGCTCTGATTTTGAGGCTTGAATAACAACAGCTATGGAGAGAGGGATCCTGAGATCCGTGACAAATAAATTTGGGGGAACTTGAGCTAAAACATTAAGGGACACCTGGAATATCAACTCAGAAAGTCTCAGTGCCAGAAACACTGAAATGGTGGTGAGGCTCCACCTAGAACAGCACTGAAAGGGGGATTTCTGCAACGTGATGGTGACCGTGCTCTCACAGATTAGTGCAAGCAGAGCAATACAGAAACAAAGCAGGTCAAAGAATTGGGGTTCTGGGACATGTCATTTAGCACATGATGATACCTTGGACTTTCTTAATCACTTCTTAGCTCCAGTCCAAAGTGGATTAGACTAGTAGCCTGGACTGGCTTGAGCATCTGGTGAAAACCAGGACAGGAAAACGTTTTGTGACTCCCAGGAAGGAGGGCTAACAGAGAAGCCAGTGACCAAAGTGAGAGAGTAGAGGCCATAAAAATGTCTCTGGTGGTTTTGAAGGAAGCTACTTGAGTGGAAGGTGCTGGCTGGTGTCCTCTCTACAGGATACCCAGAAGAAAGGTCAAGGCAGGGATTTGAGGCACAGACTGAGGAGAGCCTGTTCAATGAAGGAGTCAAGTGATGGTCTAATGAGTAACTTCATTGGAAAGCCTCACCCTTGCTCACACTTGTTTGGGCACCACCCTTCCACAGAGTTTGCAGGGGAACTGGTCTGATGATTTTGGACATTGGAAAGCAGTTCTTCACAGAAAGGGTGATTAGTTCTTGGAACAGCTGCCCAGGGAGCTGGTGAAGTCACCATCCCTGGAAGTGTTTAAGGAAAGCCTGGATGTGCCACTCACTGCCATAGTTTGGTGGACATGGTGGTGTTGGGTCATAGGTTGATGATCTCAGAGGTCTTTCCCAACCTCCCTGATTCTGTAATTCTCTGATCTTGGCTTTAACAGCTGCTCCTGTGTTTTCCACCACCCAGGCTGTTAGGACTTCTTCTCTGCCCTGTAATGGGAGGCCTCTTTTTTGTGCCACACTGATCCACTGTCCTGGACAGATGCTCCTTACCAAGGGACTCTATAAAACATCTAGGGAGAAACATATCTTTCTCTCCTGATTTTTGTTCTTCCTTCTCTCCTTAGGTGATGAGGAGTTGGTCCAGGAAGTGCTGTTTGATGCAGTGGTCACTGCCCCCATGGAGGCCTACTGGACAACACTAGCCCTCAACATGTCCTTGTAAGTGTAGAAGACATAAATATGGATAGAACACCACTGAAGATGCTTCTCCAGATGCTATGGGTTTATGCAGTACCAGAAATAGTCACAAACTTTTGCACAGCATACAAGAAACTGTAGAAATAGCCCAAAAAGCTGATAGAAATAGCTCAATAGCTTTAGGAATAGCTTGAAAAATGTCTCTCAGGAGTCAGCTCCACTAAGCTGGACCTCTTTGGGAGAGTATTTAGTTTGGTGAGGATTTCTCTAATGGAGAAAAGGGAGTTTGGTCTTGTCTCTATTGGTGCTACCTCCAGATTGAACCTCAGGAAGATAGAGGACAGGCTGGCTTCAGTAAACAGCTTTGTATTTTATTATTTCCATTGAGGTACCTGTTGCTTGTGGTGTCTTGTATCATGTCACACAGATCATCTTTCAGCAGATAATGTGTTACTTACAGATATACATGGCCACTGGACTCCTGTTCCCGTGTCAGTTCCTTGTATCCCTACACTAACAGAAGCTTAGCCAGTGACAATCCTGCTAGGACACACAATTATCAGCACAGGTTTAAATAGCTACCCCAGCATACCCTCTTTGGTCACATTCTGCTACCCTGGCCATTCTCTGCATCCCTGATCCAGCCATTTTCCTTCTGCAGTTCCACTCCTGCACTTCATCCTCATCAGAGTAGCCTGGAGCAGAGCTACCAGGGGCAGAGTAGCTTATGGCCTGCTTAAAAGAGACTGAAATAAGCAGACTTCAAAGGTTTAAATCTGAGCACAAGTCTTAAACCTGCCAGTTGTCAGCCAGTTGCCATTAGCAGGGAGGAGCCAGTATCACTCCTAGTGTAAATATATATGTATATTGTACATTGTATATTGTATTATATTGTAAATGAACTTGGGACTGGGTCTCCAGATGTGGCTTCAAGTTTGAAAGGCCCTCACCCTGGGACAGGGATCATGGCTGTTCTCCTGACAACTGTTTGCTTCTGCTTGTGTGTTTCTGTTCCACAGGGACACTGAGGCAGGCATTGAGATGGCGTTTCTGGGCACACGGGCTGGACTCATGAGGAGTGCCCTGTATGTGGGCTCTGAGAAGATTTCCAACAAGTAAGTCCCTAAAAACCATTAAGGGGTTTCTGTCAGTGTCTCTGAAGGGGCAGCATGAAACCACCACCAGCCTTGGAAATGCTTTTGGGGAGATAGAATGAAAAGAAGCAACAGCTTGATGGCATTAATGCTGATTCACAGAATCAGGGTAGGGGGCCTTTGTATTCCTCAGGTCCTTTTGAGTTTTTCTTAAAATACTGTCCCAACATGCATCCATTTGAATGGAACTCTTCACCCATTGCCTGACTTCAGTCATTTGACACAGAAAATACCCACGGTTACTTCAAATCCCCAGGACCATTTTGCAGTGCAAAGGCTCTGCACTCCAGTGCCCCAGCGACATTCCAGCTTGGCTGTGTTTGATCTTTGTGTCTCAATTCCTCTGCCAGATTTATGCTGTTGTGCCTCTCACACTGCCCGCATTGCAGCAGCGTCCCAGTGCCTTGCAGTGAGGCGTGAAGCGATGTGACTGACATCTGTCACATCCCATTCACTCTCTTGTCCTCTCCCTCGAGGCAGAAGTGTGTGTGCACTGAAGGGTTTTGACACGGAAAGGGTAGTTTGCATTCTGTTGCATTTTGGATACACGGGCTGGTTCATGCTGCCGCAGGAAAGGACAGGTCACAGAGGCACACCAGCAGATGGAACAGAAAGGGACCATTGGGTGGTGGGCATTAGCTTCTTGGCAGCTGTTTTGCTGTCCCCACATTCCCCAAACATGAGTCCTATACTCAAGCTCTTCTGTGCCTGAAGGGTGGCACTGTTCATGTGTTTGAAGCAGCCTGAGCAATTCAGAGTAGTCAGTCTCTGGCAACAAGGGAGAAATGCCGTGTGCTGCAGGAGGCTAATGTGATGATTCCCCGCTGCTCATCGGGAACAGCGTTCAATGCTTTAAACAGTCACAGTCACCACACTGCAGAGACAGACCCCCACATATCCCACACGAGGAGCTTCTGGAATCCCCTGAAAGGAAGGAATCATAAATGAGGAATTATCATTACATCAAAATGTCAGCAATATAAGAGCCTGAAAACAAAGGGATTTGCCAGGCGAGCTGTGTGAACCTCCAGGGAAGCAAATGACCTGATTTTCATGAGGTCTCTCCTGAGCACTCACTGCCTGTCTTGCCATGCTCCTGGGACACATCCTCTTGCCTTCAGAAGCACCCTTTCCTCAAACACTTCAGCTCCTGCCTCTCTAGGAATCACAGAATCATAGAATTTGTTAAGGGGTTAGAATGGACCTTAAAGATCACCAGTTCCTGACCCACTCTGCCACGGGGAGGGACACCTCCCACCAGACTAAGCTGCTTAAGCCTTTATCCAACCTGGCCTTGAACACTGCCAGGGTTGGGGCATCCCCAACCTCCTTCAGCAACCTGTTCCAGCTTCTCACCAGCCTCATAGTGAAAGATTTCTTCCCAGTATCTTACCAAAATTTCCGCTCTTTCAACCTGTACCCATTTCTCCTTGCCCTATCTCTACAGTTCCTAACAGAGTCCCTCTCCAGCTTCCCAATAGCCCCCCTTCAGACACTGGAACGTTGCTGTGAGGTCTCTGCTCTGAGCATTTCCTGAGATGAGGATTTACACACAGTTGTATAACCTTACGTTTGGGGTGGGTGGTTTGTTTTTGTAGGAGACTGCCTAATCCTCTTTCTTCACCTGCTCCCCATCCCCTCCAGTAACTAATGGCCACACCTGTGCTGTCCTCGCCCGCCTGCTCGCGGGGTGCCATGCCCAGGGACCCTTCCTTGCCGCCCGGCGGCTGGGCCCCGGGTGGGCGGGCCGGGAATGGGTGGGGTGCGCTCAGACACCCGGCTGCGCTCAGAGCCCCGGGTGGCTGGGCACTCGGAATGGGTGGGCTGCGCTCAGACACCCCGGGCTGCGCTCAGAGCCCCCGGGTGGGCTGGGCACTCGGGAATGAGTGGGCTGCGCTCAGACACCCCGGGCTGCGCTCAGAGCCCCCGGGTGGGCTGGGCACTCGGAATGAGTGGGCTGCGCTCAGAGCCCCCGGCCCCTCGGAGCCCCGGGCAGCCCCGAGCCCCTCGGAGCCCCCCGGGCTGTCCCGGCCCCTCAGAGCCCCGGCCCCTCAGAGCCCCCCGGCTGTCCCGGCCCCTCAGAGCCCCCCGGGCTGTCCCGGCCCCTCAGAGCCCCCGGCCCCTCAGAGCCCCCCGGGCTGTCCCGGCCCCTCAGAGCCCCCTGGCTGCCCGCCCGCCCCGGGGGCCGCCGCGGGCCTGGCCGGGCCAACAGCGGCACCTGGCGGCGGCGCGGGAGGCGCGGCGGGCGCGGCCGCCCCTGCGGAGCGGCGAGGGCCCGGCCCTGCCGCGGGACCCCGGCCGCACCGCCGGCCCGCGCCCGAGGGGAGGCCCCGGGCGGTGAGGTGCAGGTGTGCCCGAGGAGGGCTGCTGCTCCTCCACACCGTGAACAACGTGTTATCTCCCGGCAGGAAATTCCTGACACAGAAGGATAAGGAAAGCATCTTCACCATGGACCACTTCCCTCTGTGGTACCGCAGGGCGGCCGAGCATCCCCCCGGCAGCTTCATCTACAGCATTGTCTCAGAAGATGATTCAGGTAACTCCAGCCTGAACACGGAGCAGACAGAGGGAAGGAGAAAAAAGCTTTTCACACCTTGCATCCCACACCGAGCCCATCCCGATCCCTTTATCGCTGCTTCCAGCAGTGGGAGGTGCTGAGAGCTGCCCTCCTGGCGTCACCGTGGCACCGGTGCGGGGCAGAGAGCTCACGGCCAAGATCCCCATCACTGGAAGATGGAGCTGCAAGGGGTGGGCAAGGCAGCCCGGAACGAGTAGTGCAGGGCTGTAGAGGAAAAGGATGGGAATGGAGATGCAGGCTTTGGGTAGATGGAAAGGCTTAGGGAGGAGGGAGCTGGGGGACACAAGGTGCTTGTGGGGCTGGAATACACACAAAATCCGAGAAGGGCAGAGGAAAGGTACTGCAGAAGGAATGAGACACGTGGGTGTGGCCCGGCTTGGGAGGAGACATCAGCCCTGCTGGATGACAGTAACAGCTGGCACTGGGCAGGGACCAGCAGTCAGGAAGTCTAAGTTCAGAGGCTGTCATTTTTTCCATCACCACTTTCCACAACAGGACAGGAAGGGTTTGTTATGGAAAAGGGTGGAGGAAAAGGGTGGAGGGGAAGACTTTTCCATAGCATTGGTGTCCTGCATCCTTCTAATCCTTGTATTAGAATATGGCATCTCTTGCTCAGCAAAGTTCAAACACCAGAGGAAAGCAAGGAGCAGCTTTTCAATATCTCTTGCTTAGGGTGTTGATTCCTGTGAGTATGCAGGGCCAGCCAGGACCTTCTCAAAGGCTGGAAGAGAGCATAAGAGCCTAAAAACAAACAACCTAAACAAAATACTCATGTGAGACTCCTCCACAGAAGGCAGAAATCCCCTCCGTGCTCCTCCCTGGCCCCTTGCTCTCCTTCTCTGTCACAGAGCTCAGCACTGTAGCTGTTGAAGCTTTTTGTGGCACAGTGGTGGGAGTCTGGTGGGTGGGAAAGCAAGTAGCAAAGAGAAGAAAACCAGCCTGGGAGGCAAGAGATGAACCAGGATGTAAAGGGAAAGGAATGGAAAGAGAAAATACTTGAAACCTACAAAAGCTTCTGTCCCCAACACCCTTACATCTCACTGAAAAGGCGAGTGTGGAGAGAGGGGGAGAGATGGCAGGAGGGACCTTTTACTGCCCTGCAAGCCATGGCATCTGCTCTTTGGAATAGAGCCTGGGTTGGAAAACCAGGCAGTGACACCCTCTGGGACTTCCTAGGGCAGCCATTTCCCAGACCACAGTAGTCACTGCTGGTTAAACATTAGGATTGTGGCTTGCTGTGGCTTTCTTAGAAGTCACAGCTAGGTATGGATAAAGACAGAAGACAAGTAGCTGGCACTGTTCTTTGTTTTACACGGCCATGGGTCAGAAGCTTCAATCAAGTCCAGAACCCCACTCACCTGGAAACCCTGCAGGCACCTTGTTAGAAGTAGCACTTGGCACTTGTGCCCTAAACACATTTTTAGTCCTTAGGGATGAGCAGCTGGGCTCAGAGAGACTGTGATCCATGGGATCACACAATATGCCTGGAAATATGTCAGGAAATAATACCCAATACTTCTGAGACAGTGGTTCATTGTAAAGCATAGTCCAGGCTCTTCTTTGACATCTGATGAAGCAGGGCTGCCCCACATTTTAGCCAAAATAGGCCACCCAGTTTCTTATTAAATTCTGTCAGATGCTGGAGTCCCCTTTTCATGTTTTTCACAAGTACCCTGCTGTGACAGGAGGTTTTCACAGCAGATGGACTTCTAATCATCTAAGAAAGAAAACCCCCAAGAGCTCTCCATTGGGGAGGAAATGACTGCAGGTCATCAGGATCATTTATGCACAGCACCTCCTTCCAGTGTCCAGAAATAAAAGGACAGCAGGGAAGCCTCTGCATGTCAAGTAGAGCTGTTCTTGCAACCCAGATTTTTCATGTGTTGGGTGGGATTTTTTTTCTAGAGACCTTAAGTGTATTTTCCTTCTTTGTCCCATCCTAGAAAAAGACATTTGAGGTTTACCGTAAAGGCAGGATCATGCTCAAGGCATATGAGCTGGGTATTTATTTCACAGAGGTTTTACTGCTTTTGACACACTTGAGCAGGTTAATCTGGCTTCAATCAAAAAACAAAATAGTGAGAGCCTGCAGACTAAACCGTGGTAAGCACTGAATTGTGCCCTGGACACACCTAGAATGATGAAGGAAGACACGGAAAGCAGTAACAAATGCTGAAGTTGTGGGGAAGGAAAGAATCCCTGACCCATCTGTCTAAGCAAGAGATTTCCATAAAGCATCAAGCAACTGAGGAGGGAACCAGGTGCAGACTCCATAGATCAGACTGGCCTTCAAACTGTCCCCTGACAATTCCCAAAGAGGTGCCCCAGCTGAAGCTAATCTAATAATTAAAAAAAAAATACAGAAATGGAATCTGCCACATGGACAATTGCAGGCTGAAACAACTGCACTGGCAAAGAGAGATGGGGTTCAGTTGCTTGAGCCTATCCAGCCATGTGGTTTTAAATGTCCCTTGGTAGCTCAGAGATCTGCACAGGGCTGGCACATGTGTCACAGGGCCTAATGGATGCTTAAAGCAGCAGCTCAAGGATAATTGGGAAACCCTGGGGCATAGGAGAGTTTAGACAACAGAGTCCCAGAGAGCATTGTTTCCAAAATGGAGAGCACTCTGGAAGCTCCTGAAAGTGCTGTATCTGCAGTTTGTAGTGCTGGCCTGGCTTGGGTAAGAGTTAGACACAAGCCTGGCTTTTGCCATGCAAGTGTTGTCAGAATTACCTGTCCTGCTTCTCCTCTGTATGCAGAGCTTAGATGGTGCGTTGAACAGATCAGCTCTCTGGCCTAAGAGAAGCTCTACATGGCCAAATTCAAGGAGGCCAGTCACATTTTATCACAGAATCATGGAATGTTTTGGGCTGAAAGGGACCTTAAAGGTCACTTAGTTCCACACCCCTTGCCATGGGCAGAGATGCCTTCCATTAGACCAGGTTTCTCAAAACATCCCCCATCCTGCCTTGGACACTTCCTTTATGCTTAGGATGCCACTTTTATCATAAGCCAAAGAAAAAAGAAAAATAAAATCTGTTCATAGCCCATGAGGCTGCTTTTGTGTCCTGAAAGATGCAGCCCTCAAAATTCTGGGTTTTTTCAGAGTTGAGGGTTATGTACACACTGTCCTGGATGGGAAAATGTGTGGGCAAGCTGCTCCTGCTGCATTTTATTCCACTCTGGGGGTAAGCTAACCAAGCCTGCTGTATTTGTGTCTTGACAGAGGGGGGTGGCCTGCCAAAAGTGGTGACAGTGAGCACGGCTGTGTCTGTGTCTGTGGATGGGAAGATGGGAATTGCTGCAGGTAGGACATTCTGGTTTCTCTTTTTGTCTTGAATGAAATGGCTGCATCTCACATTGAGTGTGGGAGCTGAGAGCTGTTAGCTTGTCATTCAAGGGAAGTGACAGAAGCCACAATAGCTTGTGGTATTGAGAACTAGGCTAAACAGAGAATAATGGAACAGGTACTGAATGGCTGACAGGCTTCTGAAAGGGAAATGGGCTGTTTGAATGGAAGCTTCCCATCTCCAGTGCTGGTGAATTTGTGGATTGAGACTCTTTCTCTGGAGCTGGAGTAGGTTGGGAAGTCTGTGCAGGTTTAAAACCTGGAAAAGGAAAGGGTTTTGGCTTTGGAGCATCATGTTTATGCATCTCCATTGTTATCTCAAATGAAAAATAACTTCTGCTGGTGGTTTATGAGCATGTTGCTAGAACTCCAACTCAGACCTATAGATTGCCAAACTTATTGTTGTATCTGAGCTTTAAACTCTTTTGGGCAGATCTTCACTAGACTGCATCTTCTTTTGGAAAATTCGTGCAGCACATTATTTCCAACAGAACCCCAAAACTTTTGAAGATTTACCATTTTCTGAACCAAGTGCTTCAGCCTTTATGGAAGTACATTGAACTCAGAAGCAAAACAGAGCAGCCATTTAACAAAAGAAACTAGCATTATCAGTAACCCTGGCACCATATCCAACTTAACTACTCAGCATAGGAGTACTGGGGTAAGAGAAGATGTAACTTCATGGAAATTGTTTTAGACCTGGGAACAGTGTCTAAAGGAAAAGGCTGATGGAATAGGTAATGGAGTACTTATATGCTGTGATGCAAAGCTTCTGGGGAAGGCATGGTTAGTGCTATGGAGCCTTGCATGGTGGAAGGAATGACTGATAGAATGGACACCAAAGAACTTCACTACAGGAGCACCCTATAGAGAGAAGGCCATACAGCAGATACCTTTAGATCACAGAGTCTGCCATAGCATTTGCCTAGGCTGGGTAGGAGTCAGGGTATGTTCTCCAATACTACTAGTCACTAAAACTGTGGCAATTTAGCTTCATCTGATGAAGCATTCCTTAATTTCCAGGATTTCAGTAAGTTCTAGCTGACAGTGATTTTCTTTAATTGTCCCCTGGGCTTTGAGAAAGTACTTATAAGCTGATGGAAATGTTACGAAATAGAACATTTCACTCTTATGCCCAAAGCCAGAAAATTATTATGAAGCCTGTCCAGAGACACCTTTGAACAGAGATGGTTTCAGCAAAGTTCATATTAATAGGTGCTTGGATGATAGAAAATGCTCCCAAAACTGATACCAGCTGATGCTGTTATACTCAGCAGAAAATGAAAGGGCATTGAAATTGCACCAAGGGCCTCTGTACAGCACTAAAACATTTTTCTAAGCGTTAATTTGAGAGGAGAAAAGAACGTTTTTGTAGAAAGAAGTTTGTTTTTCATGATCTTTTTCCTTTCCCTTCCTGACCTGTGGATTAGAGCAGAGGCACACAAGTAGTTCATCTGTGTTTTGGTTCAAGCCCAGCTGGAAATTAAGCACCACACAGCCACTCAGCCAACCTCCCTCTCACCCCTCCACCCCAGTGGATTGGGGAGGAGAATCAAAGTAAAATTTACAGTTTGAGATAAGAACAGTTTCATAATTGGAAATTAAGTAAAATACAATAATAATTGTAAATGGTGATGGTAAAAATAATAATAAAAAGGGAAGAACAAGCAATGTAAGATGAAATTGCTCACCACCCATTGACCCATGCCAGACTTCTCTTCCCAAACCCAGACTGGTCCCTCTTCTGGATAACTCCCCCCAGTTTCTATACTGGGTGTGATGTTCTGTGGTGTAGAATGTCCCTTTGGTCAGTTCAGGTCACCTGTCCAAGCTATGGTCCCTCCCAGTTTCCTTTGCTCACCTCCTCACTGGCAGAGGACAAGGAAAAAAACCCTTGATTTTGGATAAACACTTAGCAGAAAGCCAAAATATTCTCATTATGAATTCAAAACACAGCACTCTGACAGCCACTGAGAAGAAATTAACTCTACCCTAGCTGAAACCAGGACAATCTGGCACTCAGCATAAATACAAGGAAGGAAACTTCTCGGGGAAAGCAGGGGAGCAAGAACAAGGGGCAGGAGGATCTGGCCCTGCCAGAGCCATTTCTCTTCTGTCAGCAGCACTGTCCACTCCCCCTGTGAAGATTTCCACCCACAGGGTAATGCTGAATTCTGTCTGTGTGGACATGCTGTGAAGGGGCAGGTTCCTTTGCAGAGGGTGGAGGAAACAGCAGAGGATAGGGAAACAAATCATGTTAGAACAATAGCAATAAGGTGGAAAAATCTGTCATTTTTGGAAATGATACAGAACCAGTTTTCTCACTGGCAACCACAGAAGATGAGACATGGAAATGAATTTTCAATTGCTTTTGTTCCTTAAAGGTACCATGGTACATTAGGTGACCTGACCACAGCATCTGCTGCTCCTCTCACACATGGTGGGTGTTCTTCCTTCCTGGTTTCTTATGCTTTGATGGAAACAGCCCATCCCTGATCCATGGTAGGGGTGGGCTAAATGGCAGCATCAGGGCAAACACTGTCACCCAAAGGGTCCAAAGTTCTTCATGTCCCCAGCTGGAGCCTTCACTGCTTCAGCAGGAGTTCAAGGGTTTGCTGAGGGAGCTTCCATGTGCTGGTTTGGGTGTCAGTTTACACCATGTTTGGGGGGGTTCAGGGAGGAAAAAAGTGCTGTATTACCATTTGCTCTGTTTCCGGTAGTGTTCCAGTTCATCATCTGCATCTTTCATACTAGTAGTCATTTTAAAGAAAGGGCAGTAACTAGTGGTCACACTACCAACTGAAATACTGTTTTTTCTTGAGGATATCAACTTGGAGAGTAAGGTTGTAAATCTCACTTCATTTCCCCTCACAGTAATATAATTATCCTGAATGGCTAGATCCTGATTCTAGGGGGCTGCAGCAGAAATGATGCTGGGCAGAGCTGCAACACCAGCCTGGGTACAGGAGAGGGGTGAAGGAAGGGGAGGGAGTGTGGAGGCACACAAGAGGCAATCAGAGCAGAATGGATTGCAAATTGTTGCTATTGTTATTCTGATGGCATCAGCCTTTACTGGGATTGATACCATGGTAATTTAGTTATGAGACTACCAGAAGTTTGGTACCCAGCACTGGTTCCCAGAAAGCCAAATATCTGGGTAGACTTGTAGTGTCTGAATAAATGCAGCCACAGTTCTGTAAAAGGAGAACAACGGAGACTTTTTAAGTGCCCCTATAAAAGAACAAGTGGTATGAACTGGCCTGTCATTCTGCCACTGATCATTACTGTCACTTGTTCGACTTGATGGTGCTTGAGGGGATTTGTAAGCCCTCTGAAATGTTCACTATGCATGCAGTGAAGAATTAAGCTCCAGGATTTTCAGCCGTGCTCATGGGGAGGGAGCACCCCCAGTGCCCCCGTGGGGAGAATGCCAGTGACAGGGAGCATTGGGCCCCTTTTCTTCTGGCAGATGAATGGCAGTCCCCAGCCAGGGCAGAGTAAGGCAAGCTGGTAAAATCAAATGTCCAGGAAGATGACACAGGCCTGGCTTCTGTCAGGGAGTGAGGGAGCAGTCAGATGGGATTAGAGTTGCAGTCTGGAGGGCTGAGAGAAGGGATGGAGGGGGAAGCACAAGGGCCCCCTTCATCCCATTTCAGTCTGTCTTAGCTCAGTGGGAAATCCCAGAATGGATTTGAGGGGGGAGTCCAAGCTGCTCTTCTTGCTGTTAGAGGTGCTACTCCATGCTCCACGTGGAGAGGTGACCAAATTCAGGAAGGAAAGGAAGTGTCCTTTGCCCTGCCCTATCCTCACCCCTTTTCATTCATCCCTCTCCTTCCCCTATGGGCCTGGGAGGGGTGCACAAGGGTTTCAGGGTACACAGATTTCTTGGAGGACATGGTGGAGCTAAGGTGGGGTCCACTTATGTGAGCTAAGTCAGTGTGGTCTCTTTGGTGGGAAGCCACACAGGCAACCCTGCCTTGACTATACCTGTTTCTTGGAATGAATCTTATCTACTGGCTATATTGTGCTTTGGCACTTCAAAGCACTATGCAAACATTAAGTAATGCCTGGATGATTAATTATAATTAATTAGAAGGCAGCTATTCTCCTAGGATGTCAGTCCAGTACCTTTCATGCACACTAACTGCATTGGAAATGAGAAATAAGGAATGGTGATGGCATTCTCCCCAAGCCATGTCCTGCCCCAGATAGCACTGTCATCTGCTCCCTCCCGTGAGTCAGTAGCCTGGGGCTTTCTGATCCTCAGGCTGCAGAGCAGAAATCACATGGAGTTGCTGACAGAAGCTTTCAGTGATTTAAAGCCTCAGTGAAACCACTGGAATCCGTGCAGGAGTTCAGCTGTCACTTTGGGCTCTGGATGACGTCTCTTTCATTGCCTGACCTTCTGGCTGTTCAGCTTCTGGGGCTGTCAGCTGGCTGCCAGCCCCAGCAGGGACAGGTAGTGTTAGGTTCCCTGCCATGGCTGTCATGTGGCAGGGATGGGAATCAGACAATGGGGCGTGCACGGGGTGCCCAAGAAAAATAATCCAAATGGACACCTGGGAGATGTGGGTTTATTTTATACAACACTTCTCTCCTCTGTTGATATTGGAAGTAGCTGTTCTTACCAGCAGTTATTGGACCACAGTGAAATTGTTATCCCATGACACCAACAATTCATGCAGATGTGTTTGCAGAGAATCCTAGGCAAGCTCAAACCAGGGGCAGAGAAGAGAAATGTAGTCTCTGTTTTAAAGACCGAGTTTTGGGATACTGAGTTATCAAGACCAGTGTTTTCAGAAAAGCTCTGTACTCACAGCAGGAGCAGATTTTAAAAATATATTTTTATTTTTTTTCCCCAAAGAATTTGAAATCAGTCTGAAAAGTAGGTAATGGGGAACAATTTTGCCATTTTACCTCTGGTTAAAATCCAGCCTCTGTCAGTCTGATGAAAGCTCTTCATTTGAAAAGCAATTCCTGGCCAGCTTGACGTCTCTCCATCTCTTCCTTGGTCTCCAGTTTTGGCTACCTGCTGTCTACTACCAGCAAGTAGGAACAGGAGGTGCAGGTGGCTTTTTTCAGCAGGACTGTTGCTGTGGCATTTTTCAAGCTAATATGCACACAATTCCATATTCCTACAGTTTTGTTGCTCGGATGGATAAAACATTTCAACCTTCTCTCTGGAAAATGACAGTAGCATCAAGTAGAAGCTGTTAAAACGCACAGAAATAATCTCTAATAGCATAAGCACCTTTTCCATGGAAATAGCTGCATATAAACTGGAGAATTAAAATTATTTCACTAGGCTGGTTCAGAAAGCAGCATTAAGATACCCATATAAAATATGAGGGTAGCTGATCTCTTGAATGCTTGCTGCAGTATTCAGAAGGAATGCTGTCCCTCTTTTTGTGCCGAAGGTTGTGCTAAAGTTGTCTCAATGCAGACTTCTGTGAGTCTCTGAGGCATCACCAGGTGCCTTTATGGAAATCATGGTCCCCTCAGCATGCAGTGGTAGAATGGATAAAAAGAAGGAAGAAAAGTTGTTTTCAGTGCAGTTTCTCATTTGATCCATCAAAATCAGAGCCATCTGAGCGGGCCGTGCCCTGGAAACGAGTCCTGGAAAGTGTTAGGGGGACTTGTAAGGCAGAAATGCTGCTGATTTTAGTGCTGCCAGCAGCTGTGCCTTTCCAGGTCTCAGGACATCTGTCTGGGGGCTGTTACCAGAGGCTGGCCTAAGGGTTGAGCCACTAGTCCCATGTACAGTGTCCCTGACATGTTACTGTGCCAATAGTGTCTCTTGCACTCTTCATCCTCAAGTCTGCCTGCCTGTCACCCATTGCATTCTGCTTACACACTGAGCCTTGGGGGACACCTGTAAGCACCCAGAATGCTTTTTGGGATGTTTCTGAGGCACACACCAGCTGTTCCATGAGCCAGACAAAAGTGAGGTGGTTACATTATTTTGTGCTGGCTCTGGTCTTACAAACTTTGTCTTTCGTCAAGGTTTGGCATCAGTGCTGGGGCCACATGATTCCCTTTTCAGAGCTGATTATCCTCCAGCTGGGTCAGTGAACAGGAGAGAGCAACATCTGCCTGCAGAACTCCAGATAGATGTCTCCATGCGTAGACAGTAACTGGGGACAAGAGGGACAAATAAGTCTATTTTGACCTCAAAAGAATGCTAAAAATAGTCATGTGAGGCATCTTTCATAGCATTCTGCTCACCCTGGCTAGACCTCAGCAATTTCCTTTTCTTCCATGGTGTTTGTGCTGTCTGCATAGGCTGTAAGATGTTCAGCACAGGGACTGTGCCTCCCCCTGTGTGTGCAGACATTGTCTATTGCCTTGGGAAGAGTCCTTGTCTGGGGAAAAACCGTAGACAATGGCCAATTCTGTAGAGTAAATATTTCTTTGTATTCTCTTCTGAGTGCCTGACTTTGTGCACTGCACCACTTACCAGGGCAAAAGCTCTAAGGGAGTGAGCCCTGCCTTCCTCAGCCCGTGCAGGCAGCGCTTCCTTCACCCAGCAGACCCTGGGGTACGTTCCTGTGCCCAGGCCCTGCCCTCACCAGCCCTTCCAGGGAATTTTCTCAGTGAGACCCCAACAAAAAAATTGTGAGCAGTGAGTTTTTCCCATTTGGGGTCTGGTGAGGCAGCTGTCCCAGGATCTCCTCAGCCCTGGAGCCTGCTCCAGGCTGGAGCTCCAGCCCAGGACCCCGTTCTTGCCTGTGTGTAACAGGAATCTTCTCGCCTAAGGTTATCCATCCCCGCCGCCTCTCCAACTCCTCTGATTGCCATGGCTGTCACTCTTGAGGAGAAAAGAGCCCTTGACTCTGACTCAGGAGAGACTTGCATATAGCTGGATTTTTTAGATTGGCACCCAGCGCCTTTGCCATGTTGCCTTTGCTTGCAAATTATTTGATATCATTTTAATTCTGAGCCGAATTAGAGCAGTGCGCGGGTTGCCATAGCAACCATTACCTTGTGCCTTTTGGTCTGACTCATTGCAGACAATTACTCTTGCGCTCCAGGATTCACAGATGTGATAGGAGAAGAATCATGTGCTGGGCTTTCAACTTTTTTTGCTTTTAATTTCCTTCCCAGCCTCTCTTCCATTAACTCCTGCCTACCCAGCATCAGCAGGGCCCTGCATCCCCACCCAGGGGTGCTTGTAGGAGTGTGTTGGATGCAAAGATAAACGATGTGTGAGGTGATTTGTGCATGCATGTGTGTGTCTGCATACATAAGCAGCTGCTCTGCAGTGTGTTGTGAGATCCGTGGGCTCCCTGTGTGCACTTCTCACAGGCACTCATAACCACAGAGCAATTTGCACTTCCTCCTGTCTGTGATGTTTTCTAGGTAGGTACAGGATTGATCCCTGTGGCCATGGAGTTTTACCCAGTGTGCAGGGGCTGTCAGTAAGCACTGACAAAGTGCGAGGGTCAGGAATGGTGCAGAATCTTCCATTTGGAGCTGTGTGAAGATCCACAGGCTGCCAAGCAAGTGGCACTGACACCCCGGACACCACCTAAACCTCTGTGTGAATGCAAGGCCCGTTGATTACCCTGCTCACACCTATTCCCCCAGTCCCCATGTCTTTAGTCCAAAGTGCATGGGGTAAAGTACTGTTGTCTGTAGCCTTAGCACAGGTATAACTGATGTCCTGAGCTGTATCAGCACCTACAGGTCAGCAGAGGAGCAAAGCCACGTGAGAAGAGGCTGAAAAGGATCACATGAGCAGTCTGTAGATGTGGGGATGAAGGTGGTAAATGTCACAGCAGAGGAGGTTACAGGAAATGTCTTGTACGATGGTTTAGCTTAAATTCAGCCAAGGCAGAAGCAGACAAGTTTTGCAGGGTGAGAACCACAGGAACTTAGCAGATCTTAGTACAGCTCCAGCCTCCTCCTAAGATACATTCTTTTAGTCACCAAACTCATCCTGAATTCTTTTTCTCCTGCCCTACCTATCAGCTAAGACACAAATCTCCCTATCATAAGGCTTTGTAATGGGACTCTGACTACCCTCCCTTTCCCAAGATCTTTTTCTTCTCTTCCCTTCTCTCACTGGGACACAGAAACCCCACTCACAGGATCACAGATAATTCTGGTTAGATGGCACCTCTGCATTCTGCTGCCCCGTGTGTGGAGGGTGTTCTGCTGCTGACTCGTGGCATTGCTTTCACAGGCAGCAGTGCAAAGTCTGGAGTGTGGGGAGGGAGCATTTGAGCTTTTGGGGACTGTGTGAAGCACCCATTTCTGTGAGGATCCTGATTCTCTTGCCCTCCATCTGTCTGTGATGACAAGCAGCTGCTTAAGCTGGCTCTGCAGAGAGACTGTGTGGAATGGAAAAAAGGCAGACAGCAAAGAAGGCTGCCTCACTCACCCTTGCCTAGCCCTGCCCTGCCCTTCCTTAGAGGTCAGAATTGTATGGATAAAGTGAGGATTGCTTACATATCAAGCTGACCTTGCAAAGGAGGTTAAATCAAATAGCTTAATATTCTTCAGCTATGTGGGGAATAAAAACAAAAAAAAAAAAAAAGAAAGAAGTAGGGCCACTTCTGGTCAATAAGAGTGAAGTTGGGATCAAGGAGTCTATAGTCTGAGCAAAAACCAAAGAAGACTTAGTACCCAAGTTATTGATAAGGACAGAAATATCATCCTTGGGGAAAGAAACAAGCTGAGTGCTGTGAATAAGCAGCTCAAGCTGATTAGTGCACTCACACTGCTGGGCCTGGGTGCCTTCTGGGCCTGGGAGAGCTGGCATGTGGAAACACACACAGCAAAGGGCTTTATTCAACTCTGCACACAGTGGTGACACCATGCAGTCTGCAAAAATGAAAATTCAGCAGTTAGGATTAAAGAAGGATAAGAAATGAGTTTGTTGGTCTTAGACTTTTAAGTGTGACCTCTGCAACGTTTGTAGCACTTTAGAGGAGATCTTCAAGGAAAGTATAATTATTACCATGCAGTTAGGGGAAAAGGGAGTCAGGCAATGTGAGTTTCTCAGTGCTGGATAACACCAGGCCCAGCCAACATCTTCCAGATTATTGTTTTCCTGGAAGGCAAAAGAAATGTCAAGGGCCTCATCTCTGTATTTCAATAAAACATTGATACGTACCACGTAAGAAACAATTAGACTGGAGAAGATCAAGTGAGACTGAGGAGTTGTAAGGGGCAGGGAGGGAGAAGTCAATCTGGGAAGGCAGCAGCACCAAAATCACCTGTCAAAGTCTAGCAAAATATTACTTGCTACATTGCCCATGGTCACCCATGGCATTAGCCTTTGCTAATATTAACCTGAGACCCTGACTCAGATAGCTATGGAGAGTGAGGGATTATCCTGATGATTCAACACTAGAAGGCATTGCTAGTACAGGGAGGGACCAGGTTATTGTAGAGGAAACCTTATTTGACCTTGGCAGGAGTACCAGAAACAGAATGAATTTCAGTAGTACGACAGACAAGGTCATATGCTTGACAACTAATAATAGAAATCTTCTGTAAGCTGGGAACTCTGAGAGATCTGGCAGAGGGCACAGCAAGCAGGACTGGAGGCAGTCCTTGTCTTCTGGGAACTGTTGAGCCAATTTTGCCAAGTCTCAGTGAGGATCTGCAGTGGGGATCATCAGTATGAGCTGTATTGCTCCCTGATGCCCACATTAAATTCAGGGAACCATTATCATCTGCCAAGACCTGTCCTGAGAGCCTGGCTGAAGGGCAGCTGGATCGACTTACTGGTAAACATAGCCTGAGAAAGCTTAGGAAAAAAATGCTGGGATCTTCTGTATTAGGTGATGGTGGCATGATGGTGAGTCACAGTGTGATGCAGTTGTGGACAAAGCAAGTGCTGTTCTAGTGCATAGGGAGGTGTTCCCAGTGAGAAAATAAAATGATGTTCCCACCCCAAGCCCTGTGAGACCTCTCCTCTAGTCTGTGTTACAGTTTTGGTCAAAGGAGTACAGGCTGAGAAAGGAGCAGACAGGATGGGCAGATGATGAGGGGAAGGGAAGTTTGCCTTGGTGAGAGGAACCCAGCTTGTTTAACCAGGACAAAGCAAATAGGATTGCTGTAATGCATGCACCTTGGAGGACACATTTAAACTAAAGCACATGATTGTATGGAGATTATGTAGTACAGACAGGACAGCAAAATACATAGGGTGCAAAACTAGAAGTGGGTTTCTGTCTGTTAGGGTAATGCAGCTTTACCCAGAATTTGAGCACTAAAGAAAACAGATTTAAGCTGGAGCTTGAAAAGTATGTAAGTGGTGGTGCCTTGAATAGAAGGAGCTGAGACTCTGTTAGCCTGCAGTCCCTTGACCAGGGAACAGCTGAAGTCCCTGGTCTCACCATGTCACAGAACAAAGCCAGCAACAAGCAAGGTAAACACTCAGGAAACTTCCCATTCACTGCAGCATTCCCCTTGGGCACAAGGCTGTGCATTGTTACCCTACAGTTCACACACTCCATGATTTAGTTATGACTGAATAAAAATAAGCTGATTATTGCAGCTGAAAGCCCCAGCACAGCACCTGGGAGGTCAGAAGCTAGGGCTGACCTAAACCCCTCTCAGCCTTTGACATTGTGGTGGTTTCTCTTGATTGCTTTGGGTTTTGCAAAGTAAAGAGTGGAGAGCAGAAAAACCCCTGCTCATGATAACAAATGCTTAAAAGCAGATGGGGATGTGGGAGGCTGGTGTGTTCTGTGACAGTTGGGTAGACCAGAGCAGGGAGAATCTGAGAAGCAGCTGGTCAGAGGCACCCATTGGAAAGGGGAAAATCAGTCACAAGAAGACAAAAATAAGGGGGAGAGAGAAAGAATAACTGGGGAATCCACGACATTTATGTCCAGTGAGAGATATGTGAAAAATAACCATATGAGGCTGTGAGTGGACGAAAAAGTGAAAAATGCTGGAAGGGGATCATCCTTTTAAATAAAGGGGTAGATTTTCTCTTGCCAAGAATTGTACAAATCTGGAGGCTCGTGTTTAAAATGCACTGAATTTATACTACTGTAAAGGTAGGATCAGAACCACTTACTCATAATCTGCCTCCCTCAAAATTACTTATTAGGGTTTTGCCCTAGCATTTACATTTGCCTCCATCTTTAAAGCAGGAACAATGTTCACACAGCCTAGTGAGTGTACTGTGAGACATTCTTTAGTGGGAAGGAGTAGAGAAAAGTGGCAAAAGTCATATAGTGTCTACAATATAGAGCACAGATACTGGTGGATGAGAAGAATACTTCTAAAAGGATGAGGCAGTGTGACAGTAGACTCCAGTGTTGATCCAGAGGTGAAAAAATGCTTTCAGTGAAAGACTTAATGAACTCAATCTGCCTATTGTACCTAAAAGACTGAGAGATTATTTAATTTAGAGTATGAAGTGCCCCCGCAGAGGGAGCTGCTGGTTTCTGAAGGTTTGGGGTTTTTCTTAATCTAGGGGAGAGAATAATGAAAACTGTGACAGAAAAACCAAACAGATTCAAATGAGTTAGTAAGCATGAATGCTAACAATGAGCATGAATAGGTATTGTCAGAAGATACCAAGGGAAACAATATTTTTCCCTTTCTTGAGTGTTTTTCAAATACAAGGTAGATGCCTTTCTGGAGGATTCAACTTAGCGACATGTAAATAGTCATTGTTGGTCTTTCTATAGGATAGCTTTTCTAATTTCTGTTTCATAAGCTAAACACATTGAGCTCTTTCAGCCTTTCACAGGAAGGTATTCTCTGCCACCCCCAAATAATGCTTGTGGTTCTTTTCCACACAATTTCCAAGTAGCGTGCGATACACAGAAGGTCAGACTGGATGATCTAAAGTCCCTTCTGGCCTTTATATTCTCTGAATCTCTGCCTCTGTGAATTCATTAATGTTTGCAAGCTCCCAGAGAGCTGCCAAAGGCAAGCACTATAGAAATGCAAAGCATTGTTGTTACTCTGCATATTTCCCTTGAGCTTTATGTAGAGCTGGTTGAATATCGAAGGGTATCGTCTGTGTGTATTCCCCCAAATGAAATACCTGCATTCCTCACTCCTGCAGTGCCCTTTCCGAGTTGATTTTCTGCAGCTGTGCTAACAAACAAGTTTATTCCCAAGTTAGGACTCAGAAAAAGCAAATGTGAAGGGGCAAATCTCTGCCTGGAGTCCCAAGCAGAGAGCAGCACGGTGTTGTCCTGGCCCAGAAGCTCCACACGAGGCAGAGTTATTGTTAGCGTTGGCTCCAGGTGCCCTGCACGTGGCCTCTGCCTGGCTGCAGCACAGCAGAACTGTGGGAAAGACAGATCCAGCCCTTGACAGGGGCTTTTTCCCCATTCTGTAAAGGGAGAAGAGCTGTGAGGATGCTGCCTTGTCCCCAGGTTTCCAGAGCTGTGATAGATGTGGAGAACACCCCAGAATGATGCAGGAAATGTTTATTAACTCACATTTCATTCTGTAACTGTATTCATTGGTGAATGCTTGTTGTATTGCCCATTATTCTTGGAAGGAAGTCTTTTTGGCCCCCACAAATCCCATGCTAGGACTTGCATTTATCTGGTCAGAGGATAGAAGCTGACCCTCTGACCTGTGCTTTCAATCAGTGCTAGCAAATGCTCTTCAAGCCAGCACAGTGGGCTGAAGGACGAGGTACTGAGGAGGAGCCTTATTTTATCCATTTTACCTATTATATGTAGAGAATGACGTGGTTATTCTATAGGGTGTTATATGTGTGCATGAGTAGATATGTAAGCAGGACAAATACATTGGCCAATATCAAATAGTAATCAAATTATAATAAATCAAATTGCAGAAAATTGCAGCCTGTTCCCAGATGATCGTTCATGAACTGAAAAAGCCTAGAGTCATCAGATGAGTGTGTTGGCTTTGCTTTTTTTCTGCTCTCTGTTTCTGGTATTATATGAACTGCTGAGTAGTATCTGTGTGCACTCCTCTACCTACCTGGCAAAATTAGATTAAACTATGTGTCATAGACACCATGCTATTAGACAATAAGGGTGATCCTCCTGCAGCACATACCTTTTTAGCAGAACAGATGCCTCAGCTGTGAGCGGATTAAGAGTAGCTGGGTTCTGCTCCCAGTTTCTCTTTGAAGATCAGACTGAGCACAGCAGGGTGGCTGAGTACAGCAGTGGAGTAGGGTGGCACAAGGGTTTGCTCTTGGTGGGGTTTAACATCCTTCACAGCTCCACATGCGTCAGGATGAGCTTATTCGTACATCGAGGGAATGTGATGAGTTGTGTACGCTTAGCACTGAAAGTGGCCAAGTGGGGAATTTAAACTTCTTAGCTGTGTGTGATAGACCTAGCCAGGGAACAGCTGGTGGAGAGACTCTTTTAGCTCTAGGGGTAACAGCCTGTGTACTTGGGGGTGCAATAGGATTAGATAGCAATTTCCATAATTTCAAAATAACCTTGCTCAAGAGGGTCAGGAATCTGGAGATGTAGGAACCCATAGCTCCCTATTTGTTACATTATGTTCTAATTAAAAAAAAAAAAAAAAAAAAAAAAGCATTTGGAATCAAATTTGACCTGGATATAACTCCATTGGCTCCTGCATTCTTACACTAGGGATTAATTTGGCCCTTTCTACTTTTATGTAATGAGCTGATTGCCACAGTATCTTATCCTTGTTACACAATCACCCTTGTCTGGCTGTGTCCCTGGAGCTGTGTGTGTATGTGTTTCTAGATCTAGGGTCTCACCTTCACTGACTGTGTGTTTAGTCCTAGGGCCTCACCCTGTCTTACGTGTTTTAGTGTCTGTGTGAGTCTGTGTCTGTGTCTGTCTGTGAGTCTGTGTGAGTCTGTGTGTGTGTGTGTGTGCATGCTCACTCCAACTTCAAACAGTGTGTACAGACAAGAATATATCTGTGGGAATTGAGGGGCTTTCTCCTTTGGCTGGCTGTGTCCCTGTAGTGTTTGCAGGGGATAGGGAAAGAGTGAATGGTACTATCAGAGATCTCATTTAAACAAGAAGGAGCATAGGAAAATACATTCTTTATTATTATTCTGTAACAACAAGCCAGAAATATAATATACCTTTAAAAATTTTCTGTCTCATGCCAAAGAAACCTCCATTCGATCATTTTAGAAAATCTTGTTGCTCTCCCTCAAATGGTAACAAAAAAGAAAAAGGAATTACAAGTGCCATCTGTTCCCTGCAAGGGATGTGCCTTCCTGTCCCACAGGTGGATGTGTGGAGAAGGGGAGCAGGGGGAGCAGGAGGGGTGTTCCTGGTGGCCCTGCCAGCTCTCCATTGCCCTGGCACGTGTTGGACCTGCCAGCCCCAGAAGACCCTTTCCTGAGGGCAAGCACTGCATGTGTCATTGGAGCAGCTGCCTGCAGCAAAGGGTGCATCCAGGGGGGATCCCCCCGTGCCTGTGCAGGGACAACAGGAGCCACTGTCCCCGCACATCAGGGAAACCCATGGGCTGGGCACACAAGGAGCACTGGGTCTCATTCTGTATCCACATCCTGCGGAGCTTCGTTTGCCCGCTCGGGATGCCGTGTTCCCTTGCCGTGCCTGTGGGCAGTGCAGCAGCTCAGTCACAGCAGGGCAGCCTGATTTCCAGGAGTGCTGGGGGACAGAGAAAGCCTCTCTGCAAACAGTGTCCTGAAAGGGCACTTCCCGGTGAGCCCTGTTACTCTGCTCTGCATGCAAAAGGACAGGTCCTCATCGTGCCAAACAGAGTATTTGCTTTCCAGCAGGACTCCTCCTAGCCAGCCTTTGTGTTTCCCAGCAACATTCAGTTCTCCCCTTTCCTGTCTTCTCCTTTCCTGGGTGGGTTTCTAAACATAGCAGTCCCTTGTCTAGGGTTGAGATAAATCCAGACTTTCTGCAGTATAAATTAAAACAAAAAAAAGGAAAGGATGGGCAAGGTCATCACCAGCCCCACAACACAGGATATAGAAAATATTATTAGCAACAAAGAAAAATTGGTCAGGACAGGAGGAAGTCACAGGGAAGGTGCAGGGAAAGGAGGATTTCACACCCTCAACCCCTGCATTGTCCCCTACCTTCTTCCCATTCATTTCACCTCTAGTCTATTCCCTTAAAAACCATCTCTCTCTTATCATACGCACACACACTTACACACACACGCACACACACACACACACACACACACACACATATAGATCCCATTTGTTTTGTGCAATATGTCACCATTATTTGATGCAAGTAAAATATAGATCTATAAATATACTGCTCTGACTCAAGTCCCATTTCAAGTATGATTGCGGAGTCCAGTATGGTAAAGGGAGAGGTTCCCCTGAGAGGGAGGTTGGGGAGAGGTTTGGATCCAGCAGGCAGAGCCTGGTCCTGGCTTGCTGGGAATGTGGAGCAGCAGTAACACGCATACAGAGTCTGCAGTGCACCAGTTCTGCCCTTCAGAGCGGGCTTCACTTGGAGCAGATGGGATGCTTGGAGTGGCTGTACAGTGCATGGGGGAAGAGTCCTTCCTCCTCACATTTCACCAGCCTCCCTCCTGCTCTTCCTCTTCCCCACGGTGTGCTGGAAGCAGGGGGAAAGTGTGTGCACACACTGGTGGGTGGGCTGACTGCTTCTCCCAGTTCTTCCTCCGTGGCAGCCTGGTCTTCTGCTTCCCTGAAGAACATCCTCCTCTGCCCCATGCATCCCTGTGTTGAAGGGAAGTCATGCTAAAACAGTCCAGAGCATCCTGCCTCCTTGGCTCTGGTGACCCTGGGTAGACCAGGAGAGCTTTTGCCACTCCATGCTTTGATGAATGATGTCATGTGTCCACGGGTCAGTACAGCCACCTGTGTGGGACCAGGAGTGAGGAGCCAGTGTGCATTGCTTCCACAGGGGTCCAGTCACAGCGAGCAGGAGGGCTGTCCGACAGCACTGGGATTCACATGGAGCAGGTGGAAGAGGTGATATGGCCTGGCAGGGTCCACCTGCAGAGCATGCAGGGCTCTGAACACAGGTTGCTAGTGAAACACCCTGCAAAGCTGGGCTGGCTGCCAGCTGGGTTCCTGATGGCAGGGATCACACCATCCACAGGCACTGTGGATGCACGACCTCCGGTGTCATCTTCCTCGCCCAGGAATACCCACTGTGACGGGTTAGAGCAGGTTACCATGGCAATGTGCGCTCTCCCCTGGAGACAGCATTTTATCCCACTTCCAGTGATACAAAATGAGTCCTTATGTTGAGTTCCTTTCATTTTTTTTTTCCTTCTCACTTTTTTTTTTTTCCCTGTCAGGTCAGAACGAGCTAAGACTAATAGGAGGCACTGCAGTCTGAGGGCTTTAAAATCTGGTTGGGGGAAGTCACCCTGCATGACAGTGGCAGTGTGCACAGCTGTGTGTGTGGGCACACTCGGGCACAGCTGTGGGTGTCTCTGGACACCCCAGTTGTTGTGAAGGGAGTGCATGTGGGCTCTGCTGCCTTCCATGCCAGACCTTTCCTGAGCTTTCCCACGCGTGCCACTCTTTGCTCCAGGTTCCAGCCTTCACCTCCAAACCCTCCAGAACTCTGCCCACTCTTCTTGGTCACCCCAGCTGCATCCACAGACCATGCTGGCCCCTGTGCTAGCCATGGCAGCTCCTGGGTTGTGTGACTTCTTGCTCTGATGCCTTCCCCTAGGCTCACACTACTCAGCACGCCTTACACCCCTAGTAAGCCACCTCCTCCTCTAGTCTTTCCTGATGACCCACTTCTGATCTGCCAATCAAACATTTCTAAATGGAGGCTTCATATCCTTACCCTCTCCATTTATTAGAGAAGACATAAAATAGATAAGAACACACCTTCTTTTTTTTTTTTTTCTTCATGCTGTGTACTTATTTCCACAGACTGGTGCCGTAATCTCAATAACTTTCCCTCTCTCCATCCTCTCCTGCCAGTTCCCACTGGCTCTGCACTATGGCTGAGATTTTTTGTTACTCCTCAGTGGCGTGTGCATGTTTTTTGTCTGAAGCAGAAGGTGATACGCACTACTATGATCAGGGTAAGGTAAAGTGGCTGACTGTATCCATGGCTGCATGCAGAGGGCAGGTCAGCATGGGCATGAGTGACAGCTCTGCATGTGCAGGTGGGGTGCCTGGATGCCTGGAACTGGGACTGGCTCTGTGTGTGTGTGTTGGGATCAGAATGAGTCAGTGTGTGTGTGTACAGGAGGATGACTCTGTGCCTGTGCACCTGCAGCAGATGACGTGTGTGTCAGCTCAAAGGTTTGGACTTGGCCAGGAGCAAAAAGAGGGACACTGTGCTCCCTGGAAGTGTGTTAGGGTGATACAGGTATCTTTCCACCTCTAAAAGTGAGAAGGGAAATCTCCCACTGACTGTTGCCCTGCCATAGGGACCTCGCCTCCCTTCTGCTGTAATCTTGGCAGCACTGATTTGTAGGGTAGGCAGCAGCTCAGTGTCACACAGCAGCAGTGACCTAATGATGAGGCATGGACACTTCTGGTGTCCTGCTCCCCACACAAGGTTTCACACAGCTGCTCTCTGTTTGCAGAGAACTCTTGACAGGGTAAAGGACGACTCAGGACCGAAGCTGAGAGGATGACACAGGTTCCCAGAAGGTGCCAGCTGCCTTTGCAGCAGGCATGTGAGGGAAGCTCTGTGCAAGGGCATGAGGCACAGCAAGCACTCGAGGTCTGACTCTACTTTATTTGTCTGGGAGGGCCCAAGGGTGAAAGGGCACAAAATGGGCCTGGGGCAGAGGAAAAGAAATTGAGCCAGGTGCCCTACCCCCCCAGAAACATGTTGTACTACTTGGGTGAGTGGAGCAATAGCACAGTCTGTCTGGGAAGATGTATTTTGGGAGGACCCCATGCTTGACTGCTCTCAGGTACCTTTTTTCATCGTTGTCCCTTCCTTCCTAGAACCGTTTCATGCCACAGAAGAGATTTGTTTTTGTTCCTCATGTTCGCCTTCTGTGTCACCCATGAGTGGCTGCCTCTTCTTCAGCTCTCGGTGGTACTTTGCCATGAGGGAGGCATAGATGCAACCATAGGCAGCTGCCACCACCATCATGATGCAAACAATGCCACAAACCACCCCTGCAATGATCACAGTGCCAATAGCCCGGCGCACGCTCACAGGCCTGTACCGCTGTTTCTGAGGGCATCCCACACTGGGCTCCACTTCTGTTTCTGGGCCTGATTTAGATTTGGAAGGAGCAGGGCTTCCTTTAGTGCAAGGTGGGCCAGTATTGTCCAGCACTGTAGAGCTGTTCTCGTCATCCAGCTGGGAGCAGTAGTTGAACATCTCCATGGGCACCATTCGCATGTCCTTTCCTTTCAGCTCCTTGGGCAAGGTGCAGGCCAGCTGGTCAATTTTCCCACCTGTTCCAACAGAGAGAACGGGAGTCAATCACAGCTCCATCCCCATACAGAGACAGTGGGGTTAGATCCTCTGCTGGGGTGAGTTCATGGGCCCCCATTCACACCTGCTAAAGTATTTTCCCTGCAGAAGCTTCAACCATGTCAGTTGGCTAGTATGCCTCTGTCTAGGTTGGGTTTGACACTAGAGCTCCTGGTGCATGACATCTGCATAGGCCAAGACATGAAAGCCCTCTGAAACCATTTAAGTCAGCCTCATACTGCTCAGTGAGTTATGTAAGTCTCAGTAGAGCCACTTCAGAAAAGGAGAAATTAAAGCAAAAAGATAGGACCAGGCTATATCTTCTCAAAAAAACAACAGATACACATCCCATCTTCTGACAACTAATCCATCTCTGTGAAAATAATGACAGATGTTGAAACAAATGCTTGAGTGAGTTTGGGCAATTTCCTTAAAAGGGGAGGAAAAACAGCAAAGTTAGTCTACGTGCTTTCCACCGACCTTGTGATATGGTAGTCAAGAAAAAAAAAAACAAATAAAAAAAAAAAAGTAGAAAGTGGCACTTGTATGCTTGTTTGATTCTGCTCACAATAATGCATATTTCAGACTGCAGTATAGCCATAGGCAGAGATAATCTCCTTGCAGCATGACTGTGATCAGCAGGGATATGACAGCTGACTGTTGCCATCCGCATGATTTGAGACCCTTTCCTACTCATTGGTTCCAGGAACAGAAGGTCAGGCCTTCAATCCTCACTCCTGTAAAATGTGCCATCTTTGTTTGAGTTGCAGCTCCTGAAAGCATGTCGTCCCATCAGCATTCCTGATAAGTGACATGTACCATTCTAGTCTTCTGTGTTTAAAGGAAATATGGAAATACAAACTTGTCAAAAACTGCTCGGTTTGAAATGATGATTTTATATCCAGTCTGACTTGGGGCCTGGCTTGTTAATTTGAGCTGTAGGTTGGGTTCTCCAATATGAGTTGCAGTGTTTTTCCTAAGTGTCACTGTTTCCTCAGGTTCTTTTTTTGGCAGCAAACCTGATGCTTTACAGCCAAATCTGACTTCTAATTCTCTCAGCTTAAGAAACAGAATGAAATGGTTATTTCCAAGTGTGAAAAGCTTTTCTTCTCTTTAGGCAGAAAGATTGAATTGAATTCATAATCCTGACTTTTTAATGTTACTTGAGGAAAGTTCTTTCTTCTCTCAAAACCAAAAAACCTAGGTAATAGTTCAGGTTAGAAACAAAACAAGGAAATAGGAGATCTCTAGGGCTGCTGGGGACTTCACAGACTGGCAGTGTTGCTATATGAAGGTGCAGTGGCACTAAATTGTAGCAGGGTCCTTATGCTCTTTGGCTGAGACCTGTCCTTCAGGTCAGCCTGACCTGCCAGCTGTATCTGCTCCTGTTTCCTCCCTGTCTGCCTTTGCTTGCCTTTCCTGGAAGAGCAGCACTCCTTCACCTGCCTCCCGCAGCGCGAGCACCTACCTCGGTAGGAGAACCACTCCATCCAGTGCTTGAAGTCTCGGAGGTTGCAGTCGCATTCCCAGGGGTTATCCCCAACCTGGAGTTGCTGCAGGCTGGTTAGAGGCTCGAAGGTCACCCTGTCCAGGCTCTGCAGGCGGTTGGACCTGAGGGAGAGGGAGCGGAGAGCAGGCAGGTCGTCGAAGATGCCCGAGGGGATCTGGGCCAAGCCGTTGATGGAGAGGTCCAGCCGGCGCAGCAGGGCCGTGTGCTGGAGCAGGTCCTTGTCCAAGGCCCGGATGCTGTTGTTCCTCAGCTGGAGCTCTGTGAGGTTCCCCAGGTCACTGAAGATGTTCTGAGGGAGCTGGTCCAAGAAGTTGTTGGATAGATCCAGCCTCTGTAGAGCAGAGAGGTTGGAAAACACTGCTCCTGGCAGGATGCTGAGTTTGTTGTTGAGAAAGAGGAAGGTCCTGGTGTTTGTGGGATGTCTGAGGGAATGGAAGAGAGGCCCAGACCACTACAGTCCACTTCCAGGTTGCCACTGTTACACTTGCAGGAGGAAGGACAAGCAAAGAAGGATTCAGCAGCACATAGTGAGAGCCAGCAGCCAAGCACTGGAAGGTGAAAAGCAGGGAAGAAAGAGGGCATGGATTAGATCAGTGCTTCCCCATCTTCACCCACCACCAACTACAACACAACCCTCACAGCAGGGCTCTTCCCTGCAATGCCCTGCAGGGTAATGAGTTTCCTCACAGCTACATTCCTTTACCACTGGCCTGCATCCTGGCAGTATGACTTTCCTCTTAGACTGTTTTTTTATGAACAAGCAAGTAAATATCCTTCCAGTTTCACAGCGATGTCAGAACAGTGCATCCCAGTGGACTTTGCCAACAGATACTGGAGCACTGGTACCTGTCAGAGGAGAATGGAGCAGAGAATGGTGGGAGGTGTCACCTCTGACAAAGGACAGCTCTTTCTAAACAGTCACAGTAGAGAGAGGAGGGACCAGATATATTTAAGAAGTTCCAATATTTCAGAAATAGATGTTATTAAAAAAGCTTTTAAGAAAAATTAAAATAAAACAACCTACACTTCAGGTGTGCTCCTGCAGTTGAATCCTAATATTTGTGATAGACAAGACTCAGATCTGAGACTCTAAATCAGGGTATTGTTTGCTTACCATATTCACAGTGTGTCATATGGGCCTTGTGTCCACTTTTTAACAAATTGCATTATGTAACAAAGGGATGACCAAGACAACTGCTAAAAAGTGAGTTCCTAAAGCACTGGACACCTGATACTTGCCATTGCTCTCAAAACAGTTTCTGAATCCCATAGCAACAGCCCCAAAAGTAGTTCTGAGTGGCTCTTGACCACCTCCATCTAGAGGTGGTAACTGGGTATAGAACCAGCTTTTGTTCCTGTTAAGAACTTTGGACACATTCTGGAGTACACTCCTGTGCAAATTAAGGGATAACCCTGAATCATGGTTACCAATCGGGCAGACAGAAGACATGTAAAGAACAGTTCAAACCACATCTGACCAAAATTGCTCACAACAGTGGAACAAGGAAAAAAAGTGTAAGTTGGTACTGACAAAATCAGTGTCAGGAAAAGGGTTAACACATACACACACCCTTTCTCCTACACTATCTCAAGGTTGGACAAACTACAAATCAGCATTTTTAGAGCTGCTCTAGATTCCAGACATGAGTCCAGATCCTGCCAGTGGCACCATGGCACTAGTTACCAACCTTCTCTGGGAGGCAGTGGCTTTTCAAACTCTCATTTTTGTGACAAAGAGGCATTATCAACAAGAAAGCAAGCTTTGTGCCTCTTGTCATTAGAGGAGTAGGAGTTATGTTTAAGCAGACTATGTAAAACATTTGCATCCTTCATCTTAGTTCCTTTTGTGGAATTGAGATTGCACGATGAATTCCACTATTCTTCAATGTGGGAAGCAAATTCAGCTCCCTCGCAGTTTTTAAGATGACAAGTTTGAGAATTTGATTAAAACTGAAGCAGGTTTGTCTGTACATCATGCCTGTCCTCTCTTTCTCTTCAGAGAAGGCAGTCTCTTGCATTGGTAGAGTCTTTTTAGAGGTGAATGGTAGCTAAAGGGTTTGCATTTATTGTCTCACCTTCCTGAACTGGCAGTCAGGTTCATCTGTCCTGCTTTTCTTCAAGGAACCAACAACCAGGTGTTTTACTTCTTAATCCTAAAGGAATTGTGAAAAGACTGCCACAAGAGAGGGAGCCAGAGGAGACCCATGCTGTGGAGAAGCACTGCCTGGGGCAGCTTTGCAGTCAGCCATGCTCTTCCTCTCTTCCCTTGTGCCACTCTCTAATCTGACACACAGCCCATTTTTTAATAGCCACTTTGCTTCTGTCAGCATTGATACTCCAACCCTGTCATCCTGCATGGGGCAGGTTTTGTGTTCCCAGTGATCCTTGCCAGAATTGGCAAATTTGTGGACTGGTAGTCTAAGGAGAACTATCCTGTTTGAATCCTAAGCTACCTGGCTTTATTAAGGACCAAAGGATAAATGTACAGAGATAATGTATCAGTTCTCTCTTATTTCATCCACCTTTTGCAATTCTTCAACAATTTTTTACTGTCCTACAGTTGAGATCTCAGGTGTACATCAGCCCTGGCCATGCCAATAAATGTGCTCTTTTAAGAATTATGGATAGTTATGGTGAAATGCATGAGAGATCTTTACCCAGAGCACCTCTCTGCTTTCTTGTCATGCCTACAGCAGAAATTGCCATGAAAGTAGATCATAGCCTATGGACTACTGCAGAACAGGTACCAACTGGCTGGCTGATATTTAATTCTGTTCAGAATACATCACACTCTTGTTGTAGGAAAAGAATTAAAAGAATGGGAGCTAGAGAGGGGAAGGGAAAGAGCCATGAGTCATTCAAGTGACCCCCGTCTTTTCCTGGATGCTTAACAAAAGCCCAGTATTAATAATAGATTGGCAGCTGTGATGGTGAGATAACAGCTGCTTTGTACACCAAGAAAGGCAAGAGCAGCCCAAGTGTAATGCTATCCAGGTGGCATTCTGTTCAGGGCTTATCTCTCAGAGTGCCTGGCTGCCTGCGGCGCCGACTGGGTGGCTGGGGGGTTCCACCAGTGTGTATGCTGGCAGTGGCTGGCAGCAACAAAGTCTCAGGCAGCTGGCTGTGGTTATGTTGAGGAAGTGGATTTATGCCAAGCTTCTGCAGCCATGTAGGATATGCCAAAAATGTCTTGTTGTTACCCATATATTGCTGTATGCTTTTGGAAATATTTAACTACAATCATACAGAAAAGAGATTTCGGTTTCATTTCCCTGCAAGAAGTGCATCCATGAGGATGTGAGCTGAGGCCAGGGAATTCATTGCGTTGGTTAAGATGCAGCTCTACAGGAAAGAGAGGCAGGGAAGCAATAGACAGGACTTGAAGCTGTCTTCCAACCCTACAGAAGTATGGATAATAAGTGTTTTTGTGTTTGGGGAAGATCAAGTTACTGTGTGGGATGTTTGGTGACTCTAGTAGGTGGCAGAAAGCTGATCCAGGTATATCAGATTAAGTCAAGACTCAGTAGCATTCATTATAAATAATTTACACAGTCTAGTCTGTGAGGATGGATTACAAAAATGTTTGTTTTCTGAAGAAGGAAATAATTCCCCCAGCTTCTTACAGCTGCAGCTCCAAATGTGACCAGGAGGACTGGAACAAGGGAAACCACAGACCTACTTGGTGCCTGGGAATGCAGTAGTGAGGGACACTCTCCAAGTGTCCCCTTTACTCTGCTGTGGTCCCCAGATGTTTCTCTGAGCTGCAGATAAATTCCCAGAAGCGCCACATCACCCTAGCAGTGCCTGCTGTGCACTCAGGGGTACCAGAGCAGCTGCCCCAGCCCACTGGGAGTATGCACAGGCTGAATGTTAACAATTTAATTTGAAAGACAGCTTCTTTATTTACTCCTTGATTTTCACTACATGTGGCAGTGCCCAGTAGGAGAATTCTGCCTGCACATCCTGCATTTCCTTCTAAAATCTGTTATGACTTTTGCTGTGAAGAGCTGGGAGCTTTGCTCAGCAGCCTGTGTATAAACCCCAAGCACAGAGAGGAGTCTGCAGCTCATAGGATACTGATGTGAGAAGTGTTCAGGGTGGATCTTTGTGTGATGGTGTCTGTTGTGCTGCTTCTCACCTGCCAGGCCCACTGGAATTCAGAAGCAATCATCACTCACTGTCCCACTTTAAGCCCATCTTCAGCTTTAGAATATCACTCTCCCTCCCAGCTAGCCTGGCCTCTAAAGGAATCAGGAATTAGTTCAAACATCTCCATTCTTAGCTGTCCCTCTCCCCTGTTCTTAACCCTGATGTGACCTATTTTCTTCCCACTCCCTTGACAAACAGGAATATTGTAGTTGGTACCTGAGTAGGCATTACTTACGACAAGCCTCCTGCCACCTCATGAGGAACCTGCTCCTCCACCAGTGGCCAGCACTTGTAGGCAGCATCGTGGTCTTCTCCAGCGTGTCTTCACATCCAACAGCCAGCCTGGCACACGGCCCCAAAGGGAGAGGGAATGACCTTGTAGCCTGCCTGCCAGGTCCTGGAGAGGGAAACAGAGCAGAGCAGATGAGAGTCACTTCCCTGGGCGCAGCACACGGGGCTGAGCTCAGTGCTGTCCTTTCCCCTCCCCTATTAGTGTTTTGCCTTTGAGGCATCAGTTCTGTTTTGGAGGAGAAATGGAGGATGTCTCAGGAGGCGCGGTGTGTTGAAGGCGCACCATTAATTCATTTTGAACCTCGCGGTGCAGAAATAAAACCTGATTCACCTATGTGCCAGAGAGAAGTTTGTGCTTGAATAGCCTGCTGTGGTAGCTACATTAGCCTCATGCTCAAGGTTAACCTGATGAATTGCTAAGGTGACCCTGCCGGGGCAGCAGACTCCGGCTCATGCCTGTCGCCTCCACGCAGGCTGGTGCCACCTGTGCATCCTCTGCCTGACGCACGGCTCAGGCTCGCTGAGATCTGGGCACCAGCGGCTGCCAAGCTGCTTCTCTCCCCGCTCCTCCTCCCCCCACTCCACCACCACCCCCCCATGCCGTATTCCCTACCAGCACTTCCTGTCTGCTTTAAGGTAAAATGGATGTGGTGGCTAGAGCAGCACAGCTTCAGCTTGGGGATTTCCCACTGCAGCAACTGCAGGAGCTGAAGAGCGAACGAGCCTCGGAGGAAAAGGAGAAGGAAGGACCTGAGGCGGGGGAGACTGAGTGGGAGTGTTGAAAAGAGAGGAATTGCATCTTAATTAGTAGAAGGAAAAATCCTTGGTCTAATTAGAAACCCAAAGACCATAAACTCTCCCCTGACAATAAGTGACTGACAACAGGTTTCAACTTCCCTCCCGCTTCCCTTTTGGATACAAGGAGGCAGGAAAAATGAAAACACCACAAACCCTTCTGTCCCCTGCGTACTCTCTGACGTGCCACCCACAGTCACAGCAGCAGTTAGATGGACACATTTCAGCCAGAGTACAGAAATAAGCCATTCTCCATCCCCTCTGAAGGGCTCTGACAACATCCACAGTGGCTATTTTATCTGGGTGCTGCACTGCCACCAGGACACTCTCCCTACACACGTGCCAGGTGCCTACCCTCCCCCAGGCTCTCAGACGGATTTATTATATATGGGAATGTAAACCACCAGGAAATATTAAAATTAGCATCTTGATGAAAATTACAAGCAGGTTCAGTACCTAGACTAGCACATTTGCAAGGCTATTTAGATCATTTACTTAAATGCCAATGCAGCAAATACCTCTCATGGTACAGAAACCAATTCAGCCTTCACCCGCTGCAGCCCCCCACTCCCCAAACTGAGCTGGAGCCCTTTCCCTGCAGTGCCCACTGAAGGAGAAGCTGCAACAAATAGCTGTCCCCATTTGGTGCCTGCGCTCGACCTGACCGAGGAGACTTTCAGCCTCCCCCATAGAAACGTCTCCATCCTAAATGCCACCCCTGAAGTCTCCTGTCCCCGCCTGTCCATATGGAAAAGGAGGATGAAAAGCTGCAGGCACTTACCTGGAGGGCTTCTGCCTGCAGCCACTTCCACCCGACTCCCCGGACACTGCCCAATTACAGCCTCTTCCTTCCCTCTCCCTGCTTGACTTTCACTCCCCAGCAGCAGGCTTTCCGTGTGCTCTATTTAACTCCCTACAGCACTGGAATAAACGGCAGAGTTAAGCTGACAGCCACAGAGCCTTATCTGCCTGCTGGATAGCGCCAGTCGATCAGCTCCAAATCCTGTTGCCAAATGATCACGTCCTTGCTCTCAGCATCAGGGGCAGCCGCCTGCCATGCTCTGCCTTTCCCTCTTCCCCACCTTCACTCCCTCTAACTTTGTCAGGGTTATAGATAGCGCTGTTCCTTGTGCTCTTGCCTTTTGGCTCTGTTTTGTAACACCCCATCTGTATCAGCTGGCTTGGTTCCAATTAGGGGGGCTAAGCAATTAAAAAAAAAAAAAAAAAAAAAAAAAAAAAAGAACAACCCCAAAACCCCAAACCCAGCTTCCTTGGGTGCTTTGTGACACGGTTTACCTCTGTGGTGTCCCCTCAGCCCAGGCCCCTGCTCAGGCCATGCACTGGTGTCTGTCCCACCGTGCTCTGTGCAGTTCATCCACGCCAGCCCCAGGAAATTATGGGGGCCGGGCTGGCACACCCGGGTGTGAGCATGGGGCCAAGGTGGGGGTTTCCACCCCCAGCTCCTTCTGCTCTGGCAGGGCAGGTCCAGCTCTTGCACTCATTTCTGGTACCTCACGGGCGCCTCTTTCCCTCAGGCAGCACTGAGGCTCAAGCAGAGAGTGCAGGGTGGGAGGAGCAGCCATGTATAAATAAGCCTTTTCCCTATGTTTAGAATTTATTACAGTGCATAGTGATTAACACCTGTTCAGGCTTTAATGCTGTCTCCTGCACTGCAACATGCACTGAGATGGAAGGGCCTTGATAAACCCAAGATTATTTTAAAGCATGTCACATATATGCTACACTCCCCACTCCATAGATAGCAGCCACCCTGTGTGCACTCATACACGTGTTTCCAAGACTTAGAAGCAGCTACCTTCATGTACAAATGCACAGAGTCACCAGCCTAGCTTACATATACAAATGTGTGCACGGAGTTGGGCTGGCACATGTGCTGGGGTCTCTTCTGTAACCCATATTTATTAACCTCCACGTCTCCCAAAAAACTGCCTGCTTCTCCAGGCATGCCATATGCCCAGGTGGAAGAGCAGTACATTTGGAATACAGTTCTTGGCTGCTGAAAGGTGAGGGTCAATGAGCTTCTGCATTTAGACCTTGGAGAAGTATGTTCATGGAGAAATTTTAATTCCAAAGATCCAGAAAAAACCCAGTTTCTCCTATGCATCTACTGCCCATAAGAACATTATACCCTTAGTGAATAATATTCCACTGTCAGGAGAGAGCAAGGAGGCAGAGAGGATTTTTAAGGGTTTCTTTTTTAAAGGTTTCCTCTTACTTGTCTTGAATTCTGACTTAATTAACAGTTTTCTTGTGGCCCAAGGGATGCCTTCTGCTCTGCAGAGCACCAGGCCAACTGCACTCACTGCCAGTGCAGCACTGGGAACGTGTAATCTTGGGGCAAATAGCACCTGCCCACACCTCCAGCCTCTCCAGAGCAGCACCAGACGTGTCTGGCTGCTTTGAGCCTGACAGCCAGGAATTTTTCCAGCAGGGAGCACTCTGCCAGACCTAGGAGTGCTCCCTGTATGCCCACAACTCAGCAAGAGAGGCACCGTGCCATCTGTTCTGAGCTTGCCCGGCATTGCTTGGGTTTGGGGGCTCAAGGCTGGTCAGCATTGCTACAGCTCTGAATGCTCTGAAGTCATCCAAGGGCTCCACAAACCAGGCATTGGTCTTTCTCATGGGCCTTCTAGATGATTCCTTCTCCCTAGAGCAACATGTCAGCTGAATGCCCTGTAATCCATGGGGCACAGTGGCCAGAGCTTTCTTCCATGTGCTTGGAGTTGAATGTCTTTCCACATTCTGGAGAAAACAGGGTTGCCTGTGGGGCTGGTGATGGCCTTTTCCTATTACTGTTTCAAATAGGGCAGTAAAAGACAACTTTTTTAGTTTCAGCTCAAAGCAACAAAATGAAATCATCCATTTCTGGCCCATGGGCTCCAGTGGCCAAAAATACACTGAGCTGAAGTGCCACTTGGACATTTGGCCTGCTGTCAGACTCTAGAGGACTCTCTAATGAGGATTCCCCTAATTAGATTGAACAGCGAGCCTTACTGCTGAGGGCCAGGGGAGGGAAAGAAGGGGGGGATGCAGAGGGGATTGTAATGACTCTGCAGCACTTGCCAGGGTCTAAAAACTACAGCAGGCACTATTCCTGCCTCGTGCCTGCTCACAGCTCTGTGCCCAGACACCAGAAGTGTTTGCAGTATCACTCCAAAGCCATAGCTTTTGTGGGGAGGGTCCCAAGGAGCATGCTAGGAGAGCAGGGAGGGTTTCAGTTTATTGCACCTCATACTGGGTTAATAACTCTTCCCAATTCTGTGTCACCTTCTATCCAAAGCTTGCCATGTGCTCCATGAATGGCTCTTACCGTGGCTGTCAGGTGGAGTTATTTTGTGTTTAGTTACACCCAGAAGTAAGGTTGAGGTAAGAGCCAGTCGTGCTTCTGCTCTGGTAGGTGGATAAATCTATCCCATTCCCCGGACAAGAATGAGGCTAGGACACAGGTGACTGTGTCACTAGGATGAGACACTGTCAGAAACAGAGCCCAGCAACTTCTGTCTCTGATTATCTCTCCAAGTCCCTTGCACTAACCCTTGGATCATGGCTAAGGGATCAGACTCGTTAACAGCCTGGCTTATGAGCACTAGCAGGGCATGTGAGTGACCTTATTACAGAAGGGTAGGTAGCAGAGACTGCAACAGATGCCAGCAATAAATGATCAGAAAGTATGCACAGACTTTCATCCCTCCCCCGCACTCTCCTTGATGGCAAAGTCCCTTTCCCCTTTCCAATGCTGAATTGCTTTAGCCTTTATCAGAAAAGCAGCAGCATGAGGGAGGGCATGGAGGATGCTTTAAGGAGATTATCTTCTTTCCTTCCCCTTTCCTTGTTGCTTTTAGGAGTCACATTTTATTGCTATCACCCTATAATGCAGGAGAGCAGTGGTACCCCAACATTTAGTGACTAAAGCATGTTTTCTATGCATATCCCTTCATCTGCCCTTAGCAGGGCAAGTGGCAGCAGAGACACATAATCTGTGTGGCCTGACTACCACACCATAAGTGGCTTTAGAGGGCATGGAGACCTCACCCATTCAGGTCCCCAACAGGCCTGTTAGTTGTGCAAATTATCCATCACAAGAGGTCACCTGTCTCAGGGGCAGCCCCTCATTTGTCAGTCTCTTTGGAATGCAAACGCACTCAGAGGTGGCAGAGAAGCTCAGCAGTGCTGTAGAAACATCCAGTGCATATCACTGCCCCAGTGAGCTTCCAAGCTAAAGAGCTGGGGACTTCATTTGCAGTACTTGCTGATTTATTAACACATGTGTTCAAGATTCATTAGTGTTGTGCTGTCACAATCAAGGGAAAGCACATTTTAAATTCATACGAGAAACCCAGCTGCAGAAGAAATAGTGCCCTCTGACTTGCAGTGATCAATCACTGCTAAGCAAAACACCTCATACAGAAAGCTGTAAAGCAAGTAGAAAAAGTGTAAAACCCACTTGGTATTATAAGGGACTCTGCCACATTCCTGGCCTGGTGTGAATAGAAACTTCGGCCTTTTCTCTGTGATGTGAAAAGGTCAAAAAGATTATGATTTTTGGATTGGCAATGTAGGCACTTCTGAAATGCAAATATGTTGATGATAAAAAATGTTTCCTCCCCAGGACCCTCCAAGAAAGATCAGCTTTATCCCTATTTTTACAGAAGGGTAAACTATGATACAGGTAAAACTGGCTGCTGATTTTGGCTGAAATTTCAGCTACCTTGCTTTTGATACCTCATGATTAGTCCACATCAGTTCCCCCCCACTCGATTTTCAAAGCTGTCAAGTGCAGCGTTGGCACTTGGGCCTGTAAATGCTCTGCTGTCCTGCTTGTAGGTCTTATCAAAGTTACACAGAATAAAGGAATTTTTGGCCAGGTTTTCCCAAAGTTTCCTGACAGGCCTGTGGCAAAAACAGGAGAGAAGCAGTTTTCTTGATTCCATACATTAAGCAGAAAACACTATTTGCATCCCAAGCCTCCCTGACCAATGCAGAGTAATGAGACTGCAAAACTCCAGAGGAGCTGGAAATACCAACAGCATAAAGCCTCAGCAAATCCTCTGAGAAATACAGAGCATTGGAAGGGGAGCACTGCTGGAAAAGACCCAGATTGCTGTGGAGATGTGGAATTCCTTGGGAAGCTGTGGCAGCAGGTGGAGAGAGCGGGATATCCAACCAGGAGTGGCAGGAAAGTCCCAGCACAGTGAGAGTGCAGCATATGGAGGAGGCCCAGAGCAGCAGCAGGAGGAGAGCTGAGGGGGCAGTTGACAGGAAGAAATCCAGCCATGTGTGTGCCAGCATCTTCTCCAAGTATTCCTGAACGCGACAGACCACGTGCATGGTTCCTCCCTGCAGAGTGGAGGCAGCGGAGAAGGGAAGCAGGTGAGGGAGTGGGAGAGGGGCTCAGAGGAGGGACACGTGAGCTGACTACCCAGTTTCCTCCTCTTTTTCTTGCCACAGGGTGATGTTTTTTGTTCTTCTCACACTGTTGGCAAAAATTGGTAACCAAGTGAGATGTGGAGGGGGGTTCTACATGAAGGTTGAGATAACATTTTCTGATCCAGCCGGGAACAGTTGGCTGTGGGTGGTGGCTTGTCACCAGCCCTGCCAGTTCTAATCCAGATCCCAGTTTTTCTCATTCTTTCAGCTGTGGAGTGAAGTGCCTTCCCTACAACTTTAATTTCCTGCAGGGGTTAATCCCATGGTCAGTGGTGGCTCAGGCCCTTAATCCTTTTGCTCAGTCCCTCGACAGAAGGACTGCAGCTGCTCCTGGCCTGGCAGGTCTGAGGGAGGCACCCTTCTGCTCCCAGCTCCTCCTCTACACCCCACAAGCACCCTCCAGCTCACTGGCATTTAAAATGCTGCTCCCCCCCTTCCTGGCAAGCCTACCCTGGGGGTGTGGGTGGGTGGTACAACCAGGAAAAGGTTGCAGGCAGAGAAGACAGCTTGGTGGGAGAGTCCTGGTGCTCTGGTCCTCATTCCCATCACTACTGCACTTACAGGTATTTTCTGCCCTTCTTGGCTGGACAGTGCTCTGAATCCCAAAGCACTCTCTTTCTTGTTTTTATTCAAGAAGTAAGGTGTGTATGGGCTCACGTTTGTGAAGGACTCTGAGGGGTCAAAAATTTTAACGTGGCTCAGTACCTTCCCTGTCTTTTACACAGAGTCAAAGGATGCAGCAGATCTGTTAGAGGGAAGGTGCCAGCCTGTCTGGGATAAGAGAGACATTTACATGCACAGAGTAGTAGATGGAGGTGCATCAATTTAGCAGCAAGATAGGAAAATGTAAGTTTTTAATCAATATGAGCTCTGTCCCTGGAGCGCTAGGCCAGATGTCTGCTGAGCAGCATGACCAGACTGCCAAATCAAGAGACTTCCAGATGAATACCAAGAGACCCCTGTTACATCTTATGGGGGTCACTTCAGCCATGAGCCTTTCTCTTTGTGGTTTCTCATTCCAAAAATGAGACAAGCTTTTGCAAGCCTGAGTGATCCCTTACACACAAAATGCCCCACACTTGCTTGTTTCCCATTGTTCATTTCTGCATTAGCCCAAAAACTGGTTTTGCTTTTCTCATTGCCTGCATTTTGGAATACACTGGGCCCTTGAGCTCACTGGCCTTCCTTATGCTTAACTCTTGTTACTCTTTCTTCTGGTGGAGAAGCCAGTGTGGTGAAGAACTGCTGTCACCAAGGCTGCTCCCCATTTTCCTCACTCCCCTTGTGAGCTGTGCTGCCCTGGGTGCCAGGCTCCCAAAATGAGCTGCAAGGGTAATGGCTTGTCACTTTAGCAGCTGGAGCAGGAGGAGAGAGAGGATGTAGATAACACTGGAAAAATGGAAGAACTTAACTAAGGTCTCACGAGGCTGAGCCCTGGGCATGTCCAGAGGGGCAGGGACCACCCATGTCTGCACAGTGGTGGGGCAGAGCACAAGATGCTGGCAGTGAAAATCCTCTCAGCCCTTATCTTAAGGGGATCAGGGACACAGTATGCTCCTGGCAAAACTCCTGAGGAAAGGTTGACTCTCATCATTCCCACACAATGCATTTGTACTGGACTCCGAAGGAGACCCTTTTCTGCCTTAGTGAGTGGCAGAGATTGGTCTCACTTGGCTGTCACTGTGGCACAAGGTTGTTGGTGCTGCCTGTAAGAGCCTGGAGCTGTTCTGCTGCCCCATTGCCCCCCATCATCCCCCCAGAGCATCCAAGAGGGGCAACCCTGCAAACTGTGTGGGATCTGGGCTGCTGCCTTTAGCTCTGGGGGTGCCTGCGGATCTCTGGGAAACATTTATGCTTTTTACAAGCTTGGAACACTGCCCATAGCTCAACAAGATGTGGTGACAGCTCTCCCAACCCAGAGCTCCAGCCAGGATCTTTGGATGCATCTAGGTTAGCACACAGATCACAGCCTCATGCTGCAGAGCTTGCCGAGGCTGAGGAAGGTCTGTGAATTTGATGTGACTTTAGTTTTCTATGGAGTTTGCAGCCACAGAAGAGATACCTTTATGGCCAAGTTGACATCTCATGGAAATCACTAGAAGTGGTGTGGAGAGCAGGGCCCACCTTCAGCCCCTCTGCCCCCTCACAAGTACCTCACAGCAAAGTCACAGCAGCATCACACCCTGCTTTGGACAGCACTGGCACTAGGGAGTCCCACCAGGAGAGGAAAGGACTCATCAGCCCAAGAGATGAGTACCAAGCCTTTACAGCTGCCTTTAACAGCTCGTCTCCAGCCTCAGGGTGAGGTCTTGCTTTTTTATCCCTTGTGTGAGAGCATGGTTCATGGGGAGGGAATCTGCCCAGCCTCCTCGAAGTGAGGAGGAGCATGGTAGCAGGGCATGTCTTCCAAGTAACAGCCTTTTCTTGCAGTCAGTGAGAAGTTCTGACTTGTGTGACTCTGCTGTGAATTTAAGCCTCAGTCCTTCCTGTGATGGGCATGGGGCATTGCAGGGCATAAATAATAGACAGTCTCTTGTTTTCCCATTCATAAAAATATAACAAGGAAATTGTCATTTTCATTAAAAGAAATAAAAAATTGCCAGATGATAAAATAGGCTTGCAAAGCCAAGGATTTGAATGTGAGGTTATACTTTCCCAACCTTCATTCAGCCACTTGTGACCTTCATTGAGCCGCAGCACTGCCTTTGCTTACCCACCAAGTACTATTCCTTTTTTTTCACAGGACCTTGTCCCATACTCAGTACAAAGGATAGATGATACTCAGGCTAGCATTTAGGATGTTGTAATAAATAAGGCTGTTTTTATATGGTCAGGATTCAACATTAAACCACAGTTTTGGCAGGAGGCCACAGTCTGTACATTCCTAATTTTGCGGGTGCCCAACACAAGACCCTAGGGGCCATTTTGCAGAACTGCTGAGCACTCACAGCTGTTTTCCAAAATGCTAGCAGCTTAGCCAGCAAACTGGTACAATCTCGAGGACTCAATAGCACTGAGAGCCAAGAGGTCCCAGGCTCTGGCCCTGCACCTGCTGCTCCATCCCTGTGTTTAGGGCTAAAAGGGGAAGTCTCTTTTCCCTTCAAAAGCCAGGAAAACAACCACTCTCTCTTGCCTCATCAGGAGCATAAATTCTCTATCATCAGCTACAAGGCAACTGTAGCTGCTAACATCTTCAGAACTCCACAAGACAATGAATAGTGATGTATTGCCTGCAGGGCTTGCTTGGCAGGCAGTAAACAAATAAAACACGCACTCATTTTGCAGTACCAAAAAAAAAAAAAAAAAAAGGAAAAAGAAAAAACAAAACCAGCCCCCCAGCTTCACTCCTTGAGCACCAAGTACCCTGAATGAAGCAGCTCATGAAGATACAGCATGTGATCCAGCCAGTCAGGACTGGAACCCAGTGCAAGTGGCACACTGCCTCCAGTACCAGTATTTCCTAACTTTCAACTACTTGTTTTTGCAATATGAATAATATATTTCACATCATCCAACCTCTCGCAGATGAAGCAACTTTTCCTTCCATCTCTGGAGTCTGAAGTTGAACTAGTTTATAGAAAAAAAATGCACATCTTGCTGCTATCATACCCTCGATCACAGAAAGCTTTTTTCTGAGCTAGCATTTTGGTGAAGCCACAGCAGGGATAAGGTATGTGTGACAAGGTATTTCCCTGCAGCAGGAGGAACATCCCAGAACTCCCACTCCCGCTTCTTTCCACTGAGAACTGAGCCTGTATCACGGTGTAGCATGCTGAAGCATTACCCAGCTGGCAGGAGCATCCCAGTATGGTCATCTGAGTTATGGTTTGAGCCACCCAGCACTGGGACAGTTGTCAAGCAGTGTAAGCAGCTGCTTGTAACCAAACATGGCAAGTGAAGGAAACTGCCTGCTCTGTCTTTCGACTCAGCAACAGGCAAGAGTCACCAAAGAACTACCCAGAAATGCCCTCCCATAGGCTTGAGCCTCTCCCCATCCTGTTCCAGCCTCTGTTGTTCCCTCAATGCTCCTGTCCAGGTATCCTTGTGGCCCCGTGCTGCTGCTGACCCTCCCAGCCCTACTGAGACACAGCTCTGCCTTCATCAGGTTTCTGTGGTGCCGAAGAGCCTAGAAAATCCTTTCTGCATCAGGCTTAAAAAAAAAGCCAGAGGAAGGGCAGGAAGCTGGAGTAACTCTTAAAGATATCTGAGCTGAGAGTGCACCTTGCTGGCATGAAACATTCACTTTGCTGGAGGAAAGGGTAAAGCGGTGATCTGGTATAAAAGTTACATAAGGAGGCTTCCCCCTTTCTCTTTGCAAACAGCCCCTTTGCTCAGGATTTACCATAATTCCTCCAAGTGGACGGGATGCACTAACAGAGGCAGCACTGATGTCTGACAGGGAGACAACTCCCGCAAGCCTTTCGCTCATGTGGAATAATTCCCTTGCAAATGTTGTTTGCCCACAGCAGTTAGAGGCAGATCCACCCCCTGCCCCCCCCCCCCCAAAAGACCTGAGCAACAAAGCTCAGAAGGAAAATGGTCTGCAGTTCTGGAAAGGCTCCCTTCTCCTCACTGCTGGGAATGTCCCCTGCTCTGGGACAAGTCACTGTCTGTGTTTAAGGGTTCCCCTGTCTTTTAAGGGTTTCCTTCTCCTGCAATAGCAGCTGCTCCAGTCCTTCCCCGAATGAGATCTTAATTTCTCTCTCCATCCTTGACTGGCAGGTCAGCCCCCCGCAGCAGAGGGTGCTGTATCCTGCCCGCTGCCATTCCCATCAGGCCTGTGCTGGACGTGGCACATTCAGGTTACCTGACAGCCCACCTGGTGGGCATGGCACCCAGCTTGGTCATGACCTGGCTGGAGCAACAGCTCCAAATACCCTCTCTTCCCAAATCGGGAGAGCTCCAGTTGAAGATGTCTCTCTCAATTAGCAGGAGATGCAGGCACAATAATAAACTGGTCAGGCAGAGGGAGGAGGAGGGGGCAGAAAGCCCTGTGTGGGATGTGTGTGTGTGCACGTGTCTGTGCATGCGTATGTATGCACACACACAGAGACACACATAGGCTAATGCTCACATATATATACACCCCTGTCCATCGTGTGCTTCACCTTGGCTCCTTTGGGACATCATTCTCACCCTTTCCTCCCAGTAAGGGCTGGAAAAGGCTGTGAAGCTTCTCTGTGCTGTGTTTCACCCACCCCCCCTCGGTGCTGTGCCTTCCACCCAAAAGTTCAGAAATCACAGGCTCAGCCTGCAGAGATGCTGAAAACAACTCGGGACTTATTTTTGGCTCTACTTGTGATTTGGCATCGTTCACTTCATGTCCTGTGGTCATGTCCGTGAGCACACACACCCACACACTTATACACATACACCCCCCCCCCCCCCATCCTAAAGCTGTGCACTGAGTGCTGAACCTGTTCGATTTTGGCCCGTACTTCTCCATTTTAGGTTGTTCTTACTGACACAGCTGAGTCCAAAATGATAGCCACCAAAGCCGCCACAAGTCAGGCGAGTGCCACCTCTCAGGCTGACCCCTCTGAGAGCCCCGAGGAGGGGACAAAAGGCAGGGCTCACCAGGAACTGCCCGGTGCAGGGTGACCCCAGCCCCGAGCTCTCAGCCTCAGAGCTGCGCCTGAGCCGCCTGCGGTGCAGGGAAAGCTGCCGGTGCCATTCCCAGCTGGGAGAAGTTGCTCCCGGCTGCCTGCACTGAAACTGGACTGGAACCAGGAGCAGCAACCTCTGCAGCAGGTTTGCCGTTCGCTGTATGGGGGGAATCGCTGCCCCTCGGTCTGGCACCAGGGAGCCTTGCGCACCGAGCTGTCTGGCACACAGCGCTGCCCCTGCCTGCCGCCCTCCTCCCCGGGGAAGCCGCTTCCTGGGGGCAGCTCCACTCCCCTCGCTGAGCCGGGGATGGGGAAAAAAACGCGAAAGGGAGACGTCTTTACTTACCTCTCTCTGGTAATGGGCTGGAATGGACCCTCCTGTGAGAATGGCAGCTCTCCCAGCTCTCGGAACCCGGTACAATCCCAAAGCAAATCCGGCAGAAAAGTGCCTCTGCCCGCAGCTGGACTCTCGGCGGACCCTAGCTGGCAGGAGCCCTCCCTAGCCAGCCGCTTGCCCCGCGTGGAGGGCAGGGCAGCCGCACAGCGAGATGACAGCGTGGGAAAGGGACGGTAATCCTCCGTAAATAATAAACAGGGGGAGAGAAGAGAGAGAGGCGGGAGAGGGAGCGACTGTGCGCGCTGAAGTGACAGCTGGGGGTACATCTGCGATGGCAGCAGCACACGCACGGGAACGCGCACAGACAGTGCAGAGGAGTCACCCCGCCAGGCAGGCAGGATTTGCTCCCAGACACCCAGAGGAAGGAGCTCGGGAGGTTTTCATCCCTCTCAATGCATCCTGGAGAAAGGGCAGTTGCTGTCAGTCCCTCTCTCTCCCTCATCCCGCCCTTGCTGCCATTCCTCTCCGGGTGCCAGGAGCCCAGGGGCTCGAGGAGGGGTGAGGAGGTGCCAGGGCGGGAGGAGCTCCCCACAGCCCCTCAGGAGGTAGATTGGTCAGGCACAGGTTACGAGAGAAGGCACCGAGCTGTACAGTTCTTCCCCTCCCTCCATCTCTCCCTGTTAGGGCTGATGACCATAAACTCAGAGAGACAGGCGCCAGGATCAGAGGGGACGAGGCTTTTGTGTAGGTGCGAGGCGAGCGGTGGGCAGACAGCCGGGGAGAGCCCGGGGGGCTTGGGAGAAGGGCACCCCCTTCCCACTAGTTTTCCAGAGACGGTGCTAGGGAGGCAGGGAGACAACTGAGAGATGCCCACGGTGGGCAGCACAACCCTGTATCTGTTTCCTTAGGGAAAACTTGAGGGGTGCTGTTAGAGGGTGGTTGGGACGAGAGGAATAAGTGAAAGATCCGCGGTTAGTTCCCTGAACTTTGGGACCAGCAGAGAGTGCGTTCAGCCATAGGTGTGTGTGTCAGGTGTGGTGACATCCATCAGTGACAGGCGTTCCCTGCCCTCCCTGACATCACCTGCTGGTACAGGGATGCAGTAAGCAGCCAAATCCAGCCCACTGCCTCTGCTGGGATTTCCTCTGTGCTCTCCCACAGGCTCCTGTAGCCTTTCCCCCCCAAATCAGACCCCTGTCTTGCCTTTCTCCATCTTGATAAGGACCTCAGTAGCATTTGCAAGAATTACTTTTTTGTCGATCTACTCACTGCCCGTTCTGTCAAGTTCAGTATCATAAACAGGCTGATTTGGGCTTTTTGTTCATTTTAATGTGTCTGGAAGTTATCTTTTTAAGGAAAATTATTAGAGGACTCAAAGTAAAATTTCAAGTTACTGACTCGAGAGGGAAAATAAGAATATTTCAGAAATGGGGAATAGAGAATGCAAGTGGATGGTATGGGCATGGCTGTTCTGCTGTTCTGGTACCTTCCATTTGAATCACAGGTTTTATGTAACCATTGAACCAGCTGTCATGAAAACAGGTTGTGAATAGCAAGGTAAATCTTGTAAGCACTCTGCAGGATGCAGTCTTGAGACTTTGTTATGCCTTTTTGTTGTGCAGCAGGCCCAAAGAATTAAATCTTGGGGAAAGCTCCTTATGTGAACAACATATGGATAATCAAAGAGAGAAGCCAGAGACTGCAGACAGCAAGAGAGGCAAGCAGAGGATGAGCTAATGAAGCAGGCATGCTCAGCAGAGGGGTGAACAGGTGGAGGGGAAGGCTCTTCTCTCCACACTGAGCAGCAGTGCACAGCTCTAGGGAAGGCCCCATGGCTTTACAGGCAGGGTGGGGAGCTGCTTTTCCTGCCAGTGGGAAGTGGTGCACAGCCCTGGGTACCACGCCTACCTCTGCCAGGTGTTCAGCACCACTTGCCCTCCTGCTTCATTGTATTGCTGGGCTGCTGCAGTGGCACAGGTTGCTTGCATAGGAGTAGGACTAAAACTATTACCCATGGCCTCTCTGGGGACTCTGCAGTGGCCACTCCATCGTTTCATGGACCTCAGATCTTGCCACTGATGCAGCACACCCCTTGCCACCAGAGCAAAAAGGCTCATTAACAATCAGTTATTCTTTGGAACGAGCACAGAGGAGTTTATTCCAGTTTTTTCCCTCTCACTTGAGCTATAGCATTGTCCTTATCTCAGACTGAATCACTGCTTTCCTCCTTTCTCCTTGACCTGACCAACAATGTGAAGATGCACAGATGACTATTTGCTACTAGCACTGGGGGGGGTTGATTGTGGCCTGCTTCTCCTCAGCTCCCACATCTTACTCAGGTCACCCAAATGTGTCAAAGTCTCTCACAGTTCTTGCCAGTAGCTGCCACTTTCTGTCCCTGCCACTGGCCACCAGTCCAACCCCCCAGGTTTTCTTCTTCGTCGTGTTGCAGGCAGCTCTGTCCAATCTGGGTATGTGCTACTTATACCTCCTGGGAGGAGGCAGGGATTTACAACCAGGGACTGAGACCTCTCTGAAGAACAGTTTGAGGCCAGGTGTTCCCACTGGCAAAAACATGAGCCGCTGAGTAAGTCTGCATTGCAAGGTTAGTTACACAGGTATCAACTCCTCTTCAAGTCTCATGAAAACTATATGTTCTAGGTAGTGCTCAGTCCCATTGATGTGATCTGCTGTGATAAGGGGAATGACTCTTTCTTGAGATGGTTTGAAAGGATGAATTTATTTAAAGCTACGTACCAAATTGGGTGCGTGGGCCTCATGGGACTCAGCAACAACATCACCGCTTGCCTGCTGTCATGGCGTGCTGGTTTGTCAGCAGGGGCACCAAGCCAAACCATGCCTGCCACAGCCTTGCTGAAGCTGAGGAATCTCAGCCCAGGCCAGACTCAGCCCTGTCCTTCCTACTTTGTTGGCATTCTTTGTCTTGTCTGGTCTGTGCTCTGCGAGGATTAGGGCAATGCAGCTCTACAGAATCATTCTTTTCCCCCACAGACAGGCAGTCAGATTCAGTTTACAGCAGGGAGAGCTGGATGAGAAATGTGCCTCTGATACATGGGGTTTGTAAAATGTACCAGCAGTAGGAATGTGACAAGGACACCGGTACAAAACGCGGAGCTGATGCCAGGTGCCAGGGTCTCTGTACGTGAGGCAAGAAAATATACCATTCCATACTCCACTTTTAATTCATACCCATCTGAATTAGAGCATCAGATCATAATGTTAGCTTAAAAGCACCCACACGGCATGATTCAGATTTAAAGGATCTGTTCCCCACTTTGAAGCTCCTTCTAATTCAGAGGAAATCTGTAGAAACAGCAACACTTCGTCCTCCTGATATTGGTGGTTGCAAAAAAAGGCTCCAGATCTCCCTCCCTGTATGTCTTTTTCTCCCTCACTTGCACTTTATATTCTATTTCAAGGTCCTGCTTGAGGCTGTAATTCCTCCAGAGCTCTTGGATTCAACCAGTTGACACACAGCCCAGTTGCTCCCCATCACTGTGCCAGGCTGTGCATGACTGCACTGGTTACTGTGTGTGCTTGTAGGCTGCCTGCCCAGGGACAGCCAGGTTGTCCTGTCAGGAACACCCTGCATGCTCCCTCTCCTCTGCAAGCATGCCTTAATTCAGGAGCATGATGCTGGGAATAGAAGGGAAATTAAGCCAGGAAATTAGGACACACTTCATTAAGAAACACACATACACACCGAGTTCTGCTTAGCCGCCGTGCACTAGGCTGGGACCAGGTAACACATCACTATTCATAATTGACACTTTCTGTCAAGTGGTGTTCGTAATTCTGTGCTTTTGTAATGGCTTAGAAAAAATCTAAATCTCTGTGGTTCCCCCTTGAGACAGGTGGGTTTTCAAATTAATCCCTTCCTCACTGGCCTACATTATTTCTGATTGATGCTGCATGGTATAAGAGTTGAGGCTGGGGCGATCACAAACATCCGTTCTGGCCAGGCAAATCTGAAAAAGACAAAGGCAAAAGTTCATGCCACCCTGGAGGACTTTTGGGGAATTTTTTGTGTTGTTTTTGTTGATCTGTTTGTAGCTTCATAGCATTTAGTGTGAGAGAAATCTCAGTACCTTGGTGCAGTCGGTGCCCCCTTTTCCTCTCCCTTGTTAAACCTCTGACTCTCACTTGGCAGTCTGACTCAGCGCTTACCATTCACCCTTGGAAGCAGGTTGCAATTGTGATTTTCATCCCATCACCTTGGGCAAATATTTACTCCTCTTTTCCCAACCTGTATTTGTCTTTAATGCTCCTCTTTTGACCCTCCCCTCTTTTTGTTTCCTGCAGCGGTGGGTGTGCAGATAAAGCTGGATTTGCTCCAACGCAAGTTTTGGATGGCCATGCAGCAGGTAGGGGCATCGGCAATCCTGCAGAGACACAATTTAATGCACTTCACCAGCAAGGTCGATGCTATGTTACGTCACATATGATGGCATTTTAACGAGGGCTTTTGTGGAATTCATATTAAAAGATTCATGAAGTAGATTAGTTTGAAGTCACACATTCCTGTAATCCTTTGACGGCACTAATGCCGTGTGAGCCATGAGTCTGTTCTGCAGATGCCCTGGTGGCAGTGACATCCTGGCCTGGCATTTGCTCTGCTGCATGTGACACATTTAATTGTGGAAATATGCTTGTGCTCATTTAGCCTTCCAGAAACCTCGTGGAAATCTGCAATTTTGAGCACACAGAAAAAAAATCTACTGCCTTCTCTTATCATCTTAATAATGATAACAAAATGTTACCAGCTTGCCAAAATAAAAATTATTTGCTCCAGGGATAAGCTTTTGGTGTTGTCCTAATATTAGATACTCTTCTGGACTGAAAGAAGGGGAATAATTAAAACAACTTCCCTGGTCTGGGGAGTAAGAAAAATGAAATACCTTTCCCTTACCACCCAGGGGCTTTCTCCCCAGACTTTGCTTTCAGGAAGGTCTGCTGGAGGGATGAGCATGACAGGACTGCAGCAGCACCCAGCAGAAGTGTCTCTCTGCTGTCAGGAGAGCAAACTGTCATCAGACAGGGATGACAGAGAAGGTGGGAGGGCAGGAAGCTGCTCTGTGGAGGCAGGAGCATCCTCGCAGGTGGGAGATCACATAAACCTAACCTGAGCTAAAAAGATTTCTGCAAAGCACACAAGCACATTCTGAAACAGCAACAGAGAGCTTCGTTTTAAAAGCCCTACTCAGGGCCATACCCAGGCAGTTCTCACACAAACAAGCCCTCATGGGTGTTAAGTAAAGCTGGGAGATCTTATTAAAGCAGGTGAAGAAGGCCTGTGTGCCAGGTGGCTGCCAGCCATGGCCCTGGTAGGTGCTGGTGTGAAGAAAGGCTCCGCATGGTTTCCCAGGATGTGAGTGCCATTGTACAGAGGAATGACTAACAGATTTTGTTTTCTCTCTCTCTCCTGCCTCACTGATGCTGTGCTGCTCTGGATGTCCACGCTGTGCCTCCCAGCCCAATGACAGTGATGTAAGTAGACAAAAGCTGGGGACAGGGAGGCATCCTGGCGTGCCTCACTGCCTCCTGGCTTCCTAATTGTGTCATTTGTGTGCCAGCATATTATAGGCACTGTCCCTTGTCTGTAGCCACTGGAGAGGGTCCAAACCTGTCACAGGCTGTGTTTGTCTTCACAGTAATTAAGTGTCTTTGGCAAATCTCAAAATGCTCTGGGTCACGGAGACCTGACCAACAGCAGGGGGATGCTGTGAGGTAGGCTGGTCTCTGAGGAGGCAGCTGTGCCCATGAAGCAGTGGATGTGGTCTCAGATAGACTGGTCTTTCCACCAGGGAGCTCAGGCTCAGTTCTGCCCCATCTCAGGGGCACCCTGCAAGCTGCCAGTGCTCTCAAAGCAGAGTCCTGGCCGTGGTGCTGCTGCTGTATGGCCAGCCCAGCACCAGGCACTGCTGGAACTTCTCCAGGTCTGGAAGTGCAGTGGCAGTGGGACTCAGCCCTCACACTGCTGAGGAAGATGTGTGACACACGAGCCCTTCACTGAGCTTCACCTGGGTTTCTCTATTCTGATACCTGAACCCTGGGCTCTGTGTTTGTTGTCCCCAAGGCCATAACTGTTGTTTGTTGTGACCATGTTTGTCTGCTGAGCAAAGGAAGGAACCTACCAGGGTGAAGCACAAGACCACTTCTAGGAATACGTCCAGGGAAATAAAACAACCACTTGCTGCTTCGTGGTGAGGCAGGGGTGAGATGGTGCTTGCAACTGTGGATAAAGAAATTTTTTTTTAAACAATCATCCCTAGAGTCTCAAAAAGCCAGCTGGATTCAGAGTATGAACATGGGATATTGCAGAACTGTGGCACTTGAAGCAGACTCAGGCATCTCCAAACCTCCTCTGAAGTTGAACAGAGTTGAACAGAGGGACAGAAAACTGGGTTTGTTCTGCAAAACTCAAGGGGAGAAACAAATTCTAACTGAAAGTTACCGTGTTGTTGTGGTCTGGAATGGAAAATTTACCTCTTGTTACTGAGAATCCCCAAGAAAGGGGTGTGGATTTTACATCTAAGGGTTTTGAGAAAATAGAAACTGCTGGCTGAGAGCAAACAGGCTATGTGCTATGCCAGTGTCCTTCCCCGACCCCAGAAAACCTCTGACAGGAAGGGGACTCCATGCACAGAAAAAGCAACACCGTGTCAGCTTTCTTCCCTCTGCTACTGGAGAAAATAGAATTTAAAAAATAACACAAAGAGACAGACACATGCAGCCACGACAAACTCCGAACAATTATGAAATCAATAAGCACCTGAAGGGCTTTGTTACTCACCACTTAACCCCTCGTGTCCCCACCCAGTTCAGTGTTGTGAAACACATGTCAAGTCCACTACGCAGAAATCCTAAATGAAAGAAAGGGATGGTCCCTTGGGCTACATGTGCACCATTCACATCCTATTTTATCATTAACTGTCTGGAGAATAAAGAAACCAACAGCAACAACAACAACAACAAAAATCCCTGCCTGAGAAGAACCCTGATCTAAAATACCATGCTATGTTAGTCCAGATACTAACAGATGCTGAAATGCATGCTAGTTTCTCCCTGGTGCACAATAACCTTTGCTTTCGCCCTTCTTTACAAGTGCCTCCTCTGCTTGGAGTGCACAGGTCCTGCTGGGAGCATGGCAGGGCAGCAGGTGCAGGATCTGAGCCCTCAGGAAAGGGGATGTTGCTGGTAGAGATGGGGAGTTGGAGTGCTTGACCTGGGGGTGGTACCTGTGCGTGCTGTCGAGCCTGTCCTGGTGGAAATGCCAGCTGAATTGCAGAGCTGTCTGGGATGCTGTTCTGGAAACCTTTAGCCTGGCAGTGCCAAGGGGGAATCAGTAAGAGGAGCTCATGCCATGTGCTGAGGGATACACCCGGTGCAGGTGGCTCCGAGTGCAGCTCAGGTTGAGCTCTGGGAGCCCCAGGCAAGAGGCTGTGAACTGGCACTGACCCTTTGCACAACAAAGGGCACCACGGGGATATGTGGGACAGCCACCTGGAGACACAGCAGGAGCAGATGTCTCCTCAGCAGGACCCCAGACAATCACAGGCATGGACTGTGAGGCTATAAAAGCCCAGTTCTTTGTTGGGGCCCCTCCTCAGAGGCACCAGCTTGAGCTCTTTCTGTGTCGCTGCACCAGTAATAAATTACTTTAAAATTCTGGATGTCTGAGACCCTGCTATGGGCAGGAGTTAAACGAGTAAGGAAAACTTGTCTGTCTGTGTGAGTGTGGGGTGTATGGGGAATCCAGCAGAGACCTGTGGGGTCACTAGCTGCTGCTGCCTCAGTCCCAGCAGAGAAAGCCTCTGGTGGTGGGGGAGTGACTGCCAGAGCAGCTCCTGCATGCTCAGACTGGGAAGTTTCTTTCACCTCATGATTCTCTGCTTTCCCTTTGCAGTGCAGTGGCTTGGATGGTGCCTGTCCACTCAGCTGTCAGGATGATGTGAGTTGCCTTGGTTTCCTCTCTGTACCTGTGATGGGTGTGACTGAGCACCTGCTCTGTGAAGATCTCTGTCTCCCAAAAAAGGAGAGGAGCCTGTTGTCTCCTCACAAGAGATTGCACAGCTGGGCAGGACTTCCTGAGACAAATCTGCAGTTTAGGTCTTCTCCCCACTTTGGGATTCCAGCCAATGAAAGTCCATCTCCTTTAAATCTGCCTCCCTGGCATCCCAAATCATCGAAAACAATGTGGCTGTCAGCATGACATGCATGCTGGACACCTCTCTTTGTGTTTATGCCACTGCTTCAGCCTTGGTATCAGAAATATATGGGACAGGCACCCCTCTGCCCTGAAAAGTGAGATCACCAGAGATGTTTTTGTTGTATGTTCATGTAGGATTTTCTCTCCTTCCTAGTTTTTCCCTGCAGGACTTGAAGGTTTTCCTCTAAACTCTGTGCCTCCATTTCCTGCTTTTCAAAATAAAAATAAGATCAGCACTGATACTCAGTGGTGGGGAGTGTTATTTTGCAAGTGGTTATAAAACTCTGAAATCTGAAGATGGAAAGCATTAGATACCATATTATTAAAGAGAAGAGCACTACAAATATCCTGTCTCTTCCTGAAGGATGCCTTGCCTTAAGTATGGCTCACAGCCTGCTAGGCCTGCACAGAGCCCTGGCTAGAGGCAATCTCTGTCACAGCTCATGAACTCAATACCTCAAAACAGAGGCAGAGAGGGAAAAGAATTGTGTAAAATTCGTGGTAGCAGAGCTGTGGGGCTTGGCATGGAAATGCTGAGGCTGTTGCCATCATCACAAACCCACGCTGCTCCATCCTGAACACCAACAGGGGAAAAGCCATCTTTAATATTGCTTCTCTTCCATCTCTGCAGATTCTGAACTGCTTCCTCATTGACAACAACGGCTTTATACTTGTTTCCAAAGTACCTGAAGAGGTAAGAGAGCATAAGGGAAGGAGGAGAACGGGGTTTGCTTGTTCCTGAATAACCCACCAGAGCTGGTTAAAACAAATGAAGTCGAATTGTGTAATAAGGGTGGCTGTGGTGTAATTAAATTCAACTGTGCAGTGAGGGGGAAGGCTCCCAGCAGAGTGACAGCACATTCTAGGTGAGGAAGGAGTTTGCAGTGATAAGGAAGGAACTAGTCAAAATACTGTTTGATCAGAAGAAAGGAAATTAGACTGTTCCCTTGGCACAGATGCTATTGAAAAATTATCTGAGACAGTCCCAGAAAGAAGGGAAGGGAAGGGAAGGGAAGGGAAGGGAAGGGAAGGGAAGGGAAGGGAAGGGAAGGGAAGGGAAGGGAAGGGAAGGGAAGGGAAGGGAAGGGAAGGGAAGGGAAGGGAAGGGAAGGGAAGGGAAGGGAAGGGAAGGGAAGGGGAAGGGAAGGGAAGGGAAGGGAAGGGAAGGGAAGGGAAGGGAAGGGAAGGGAAGGGAAGGGAAGGGAAGGGAAGGGAAGGGAGGGAGCAGCACTTTTAAGTGCTTCTGAAGTCAAAGCAGTAGCTCTTCAGGAAAGGAAGCTGAGGGGATGATAAGAGCAAAATGCTAAAGGCAAAAAATGAAGACAGAATAATTTAAGCAAATTGGAAACAAGAACACACCTAAAGAACTGGAGAATTTACTGGATTTGCAGAGGTGAAAGAAGCAAGGGGAAAGGCTCAGAATAGAAATAAAAATAAGGTGTGTGGTTCCACAGCCATTTCTAGGGAGCTGAAGGGGTGCAAGTTTGATGTAACATCCTGTGCACCTGGGTAAAGTCAACACTACCAGCCACTGCATGGCTGAGCTGCACGTTTCTGTTCTTGGCTAAATTCACCACAGAGCTACTTCTTTCAAAATAATTAAACCCCAGAGTTCTGGATGTCAGAAAGGGATATGTGGGAACATTCTCATAAACTACGAAGCAATAAGTCAATAGTAAGACTGGGCTTAGAGAAGAAGTGGGAAACAGAGGGGTTTTGTTACTGAGAGAATTGTGGGGTTTCATTAAAATTGCCATTGTACTGGAGTTAACAAATGCAGTTTGGGTTTTTCCAAAAAGCAGTAGATTCAGTCCCATAAATTACTTTCTTCAAGATGTGACAAACAGGTTGAAATGGAAATTAAGGAAACAGAACTCCTGGTGGATGTGATTGGCACAAGCAGCACAGCTTCCAGAAGGAAGAAAACTTATCAGCTATAGTGCTCTGAAAGTGTGACAAAATCAGGAGATAAGGGAGACTAGATAACCTATTGAATTTCAGTTCTTCAGCCTTGAACAGAGTCCCTTACAAGAAGCTGGTGAAACAGTGAAGCATGAAATAGTGACATTGATCTCAAAGCAGCTGGGACAGAAGAGAAAGAAGAAGAATTTTTAGATGGTTATTTAGATGGAGAACATCAGCTATATGAGTCCCATGGTTTCCCACCTGGACTTGGGTTGGTTAGCATCATTCAGAATGGGCTGGCAAAAGAAAAAGATGAGACTGTGCATTCTTCAGGCACTGCACAGTGAGTTCAGAGAGGCTGAGAAGAGACTTTTGAGAGTCACAGAGCAAAACCAATCTGCAACACAGAGGCACCAGGTGGGATACAGACAGGTACCAAGGGGAGCTTATTGCAAGGGGTAACCAACCTCTTTTCTGCAGGAAAGTGAAAAGGGCCCTACCCAGCACACAGAATATTCTGGTGGAAGTGTCCCTTTGATGATGTGGTGTGCCAGAAAAAACAAAAGAGCAAACAGAACATGAAAAATAAGGGAGGGAAATGCTGTAAAAGTTGCCTTGGCTCCCTACCCTGGGAGGCCAGGTCCTGTTGTGTTTGGGGTGGGCTGGTGGTCTTAGGAATTGCTGTTTTCTCCTCTGATCCCCATGGCATTTTCAAAGGTGCTTTACTGAGCCCTATGACATGTGTCCATCAGTGGAGACAATTACACCCTTTAGCTACCATATCACTGTGTGTCCTCAGCACTGCCTTCCTGGGTTCTGCCTCTGTACTTTTTCCTTCATCTTGTGGAAAATGGGTTTTCCCAAAGCTCATCTCTGAAAGATCTGACTAGCAGAAACATGGCATTATAGTGGATTTAGGTAAGTTATAAACATTACCTACATGCCTCCAAGATCAGGCATTTTGGCAAGCACCAGAGCTGTCCTCCTCCAGCTTTTACCTTCCCTGACCTCAGAGAGTTCACCACTGCTTTTCTTTCGGATTTCTTTATCCTGTTCCAGTTACTGGTTTTATTTCCTGGTGGCTCCACAAGTCTCCACACTGTAAAACCCTACAGGGAATTCAAGACAGCAGCACTAAATCAGTGCTCTGGGTTTCCTAGCTTTGCCATATGGATGTTGCTTCATGGGATCACTTGCTACTGTGTGGCCTTCCCTGCCCCATCCTATAGTCTTTTCTCAAGCCATCCTTTAACATAATGCCCCCCAAAAAATCCTGTACCTGGATTTTTGTGGGTATTTTGGCTTTTCTGCCTGACAGAGCTGCCTGCTGCCTGCACCCCCTTCCCTGGGTGACCACACTGGAAATCAGAGCAGCTTCCCACAGGAACAGGGTGAGGACAGCATGGCTCCAGCTCTGCTGTCCTCTGCCCTTGGGAAGGGGGATCAGGGTGAGGGATTGGTTCTAATAACCTCTGTATGAAGGCAGCAGGAAGCTTACTGGCAGTTGGAAACCGCCATGGAAAAGGGACTCAGGATTTTAATGAGTGACAAGTTGGAAGCTCCCTGCAGGATTACTTGGGGAAGAACGGGTAATCTCTTAATTCGAGCTAATCTCCCCATCCAGTCTCATCCCAGAGGGAGCAAAGAGTTAAAACACAGAGACAGGAGAAGGGAGTGATGACCAGGTGCTCTTGGAGGAAGGGAAAATAAATGGCAGGGTCAGGCTGTGCTGCAGGGAGGGCTGCTCTGCGTTTTCTGCCATGCTTGCAGCCGTGGCCCCACAGCCACCCCTGAGTTTTTTGCTGCCTCTCACTGCCAGTCATAGGCACAGCTGTGGATCACAGGTCTTGAGCTCCCTCCACCTGCTGCATCCAGATGTTCCCTTGCTCACTAAACCTCTTTTCCTATGATTGCTGCCTTCTGCCTTAGGCATTTTGCAGAGGATGTCTGCAGCTCTGCCCAGGTGGAGCTCCCAGGAGCAGGGTGCTGGGAGGCAGCCAAAAGGCCAAGATGCCACCAGAGCTCAGAGCTTGTGGAGAAGCAAGGGCTGGCAGTTTGAGCCATGCAACAAGGAGGCTGCCTGCCTGCCCAAAGCCTGGGCAATTTGGCAGATCCTGTTTGTCTGCAGCTTCTGAGTGTACAGAGAGTGTAAATTGCTCAGTCAGCCAGCAAGGCCTGGGTGCATGTGAGTAGTGATGTAGCTTTTGAGTCATATGTGTGCTCTGGGTTGCATGTGTGTCCTGTGCACAGCCTGCACGTGTGCCTGTACACTCAGCTGCAGGGGGTGACACAGCGTGTGTCACGGGGGTTGTCACAGCAATGCTTCCTGCTGTCAACCTCTGAAGTGGCATGGGCCTGTGGAAACTTGCCCAGAGGTGGGAGCTAGCAGAAACACGGCAGAGGGATGCTTAGGAGAGCAGCAGTCACTGGGGGAAGCAGGATGTAATGAGAGCTGCTTTAGAAAATGTTGCTCCAGTACAGGACCGCTTTGGTTTCTGCCAAGTGATGCTGTTCTGTTACTGCTGCACAGGGTACCTAAAACAGCAGCAAGCTTTGATTGTCTGGTTTGGTGTTGGAGGACAGTTTGCTGATGCCTTTCTGAACACACTCCCCAGGCCATACTCTCACTAACAGCTCCTCATTCTTATACCTATACAAATGATGGACAAATTCAGCCAGACAGCAGCATCTCTTGATAGGATGGGCCTCATTTACAGCCTTGCAGTGGCCCCCTCTCCTTGCCCCACCGTCTGCAGCTTGCACTGTGTTAAATCTCACTGCTGGGTCTGCAGACTGGTATTAAATGGAAGCAGCTGGCCTCCTCACCACCCTAATCAGATTGAAAGAGCGAGGGAGGTGAAAAAAGTTTGTGCTTGCTCAGGCACATTTGACTGTCTGAGACGATTACAGCCTAAATGCTCGAAGGGGAGTTGATGTTATGTATCAATTTATACAGTGAAATGACTTCTAAAGCCTTTTGGGAAGAGGCTCATAACCATGTAACACTACTGTTAGATGATTACCATGTGATCCTAGGTAAATCTGCCTAAGGGTTCGGGCTTTTTTTGTGGAAATGTCCCACTCAAATAAATGAAGTCATCTGTCATCTGCTAATACGTGCTAAATGACTGCTAGCCTATCAGTGGAAAAGCAAAATATCCCAGACTGTGTGAATGCTTCCATAACACATGGGAGCTATTTACTCTGTCAGGACCCATGAGCCAGGAAAACAGAGAGGACAGCTCATATCCGCACTTTCATTATTTACAAACATTTCATTTACTTGCCTGTGAACAAAGCAGTGGATTTGACAGGTTTGAAGCATTTTTGCAATAGATTTGTCATGGTTTAGTAATCAGGAAGGCCAGAATTGTTTGTTTGGGGAAATTTGCAAAGCAGCAGTTACCAGCTTTGAGATTGGGTCTGTGTTTGGGGTTATTATCCGAGGCATACATGGGGCCACAAACTCCACCTTTACTTTGGGCATGCAAGCAGGACTGGGGCGTTGTCCCCCAAATGCAACTCAGTTGTAGCTATGCCAGTGCTTACAGTATGTAAGCTACAGGGATGGATGGGTTTGTGTTGTGTTGTTTGGGTTACTGCCTGCTCAGGACTCACACAGCAGTGAGTTGTAAAACTGCATTTGCTACATAAATAAATCTGTACATCAGCCTCGTGTGTGGTGGGCCAGTTCACCTGGGGCAGCAGGAGAGGAGAGGATTCCAAAACCACTCTGGCCATGGGTAGCAGAGAGGCTCAAATGGAAAACTCAGGCATTCAGATCCAGAGAACATGGATTCCCAACAACTCATGGGAGAGTCCAGGCTTCCAGTGATTCAGCATGCCTGGGTCTCTGCAGCTTGGGAGTCTGCCTTTTTCTGACACAAGCTGCAAGGACTTACGTGGGCTAAATCATTTCCAAGCGTGGTAGAAATGGTGCAGGATGCCCAGCTGGTGATGGGGGAAGTCCTCCCTCAAGCTTTCCAGCCAGCCAAAGGACAAAGCTCGGCGTTGCCTCCTTTCAAAAGCCCTCGTTGTGCACAGCCGGCCTCCAGACAAACTAGATCAGCTGGAGCCATCGAGCATTTGGAAAATTTACAGTTTACTCTGTTTTTCCCTTCTTGTGCTTGCAGACTGGAAAATTTTTTGGTGCAGTGGATGGCTCAGTGATGACCCAGCTGCTAAACATGGGCATGTTCAGGCGGTAAGTGGGGGATCTCCACACTGTACTTGCTGTTCTTCACTGGTGTGTGGGTCAGAGCATGTTGGTCCCTCTAAGAAGCACTTGAGCAGGGAAAATGCACATGCTGATGATGCATGTGACTCTCTTATTCAGACACAAGAGCTCCTTCAGCTACCTGCCCCCTCTGCTGACTCGCTCAGCACACACACAGTTTCTCCTCATCTCTTGCTCTTCCACCTGCTGCAAAACACAGAGAGAAAAACTTCCAGTCTCAGTGTGGCGAAAGAGCATCTGCTTCTCTGTCTTTTCCAGGGCAAGATGTTATGGGAAACATTTCTTGGCATTTTGGGTGCAGAAGTGCTTCAGTTCCTTCTGCCACTCAGAAAGCCTTTCTGGGGAGAGGTTGTCTGAGACCCCCACAGATGCAGCATTGCAGCTGGCTGACCACATTTCTCTCTCTCTCTTAAAAATACCTCTGTTCATCTCACTCCACTCTCCCAGGTGGTGTCAAAACAGAGTTCAGAGTTTCAGTGGCTTAAAAACAGGAACTAGAGGGACCTGAGGTAGTTACAATTATAATTCCTCTGCTTCATAGCCTGCTTTACTCACTGTCTGAAATTAGGGACATATTTCCTCCTGTACTGACCCAGTTACATTAATCCAGAGCCTGTATTTCTTGCTCTGCAAGATCCAGCTCTGGCCAAACAGCAAAAAACACGTGTAAGCAGGTCAGCACTTCAGTGAACCCAGGAAACAGTTCATACATGACATTTTGAGGAAAAGCTGACGTGTCTGTCCCGTGGGTGGCTGCATCACTTGCTTTTGACTGCTTGCTCGTTGTGTTTTGCCTGCAGAGTGACCATGTATGATTACCAGGCGATGTGCAAGGTGCCCTACCACCACCACAGCGGCGCCCGGCCCCTGCTCAGTGTACGTATCTGTCCCCATGCAGCCCTCCCTGGGCTGGGCCTCCTCCTGCCCTGGGCTGGCCATCCCCAGCATTCCCCACAAGACTTCAGGGCATGCTTGCTTTCAGGTGGTGGGGCTGTCCAAACTCATCTCAGGCAGATTCCTCAAGCAGTGGTGGCCACTGATGTTGGTTTCCAGTGTGGCTCTCTGTTGCCAGTCAGGATCTCACTGAGAAATGGCAGGACCAGGGAGAGGACTATGACAGGTTCTCCTGGAAGCCAAGGAATCAGCTAGCAGCTGAAATAAACAGGAATGCTTTTACAGGGTGTGTTTTTACTCAGCTCGGGAAGGAGAGTTGCAGTGTCAGGGAACAGAGCATCTGGGGAAAACTGGCAGTCTTTGGGGAAGGATGAGAGAGCTTGGAGGAGAGAGAGTGAGAATGCTGGTAGCCCAGGGAACAAACCAACAGAGGGAAGGGTTTTACCAGTACCCAAATGCAACCTCTCTTTAGGCTGATACAAACTCATACTCTAATCCCACTCCACCTTCCTAACCTTGCCTCAACTAGGCAGAACAAAGTAACTACTCAACACTTAGGCCACTTCAAACTGCTCAACACAACCCTAAACAGGGATGTGTTCATTATTGTTATGATCCTTTGATACTGGAAGTAGTGCAGGAAGTACTTAGAGTGTGACATTGTATTTTTTTTCCAGTAAAAGAATTTTCAACAAAATATTGTTTAACAACATTCTTAACAATAATACTTGTAACAATGTTTGGTTTGCAGTGGCTATACCTTAAGCTGGCTAGATAACATGGTGATTGTAGTGAAAATATTTGCTTGATTATATCCTCCAATTCTGATCACTGAAAGAAATGTCAGAAACTATGAGCTGCCAAAATTGAGGTGAATTGGGAAGAGAATGAAAAGGTGAGCATTCAGCCTCCATCTCTCATCTTTCCCTCTTAGCAAAATCCTTGAAAAGGAAGTAATCAAGAAAAGTCAGATTTTCATATGCAGACATAAAAATCAGTCAAACTGACAATCACCTCTACATTTTACTATTTGCTGACTTATTTTGGCTGAAGAGAAGTCATCAGTAATGGAACATTATGCTGTGTCCTGTGACTGCTGCATCTGTTTTGGGTTTGAGGACATGAGCATGCCTTATGAGAGAGGGAGATGAAAATTAGATGTGGTTACCATGAAGAAAAGAAGCAGCAGTATCCTCTGCAGATGAATTGTCCCTGGGATAATGCTGGATTTCCAATTTGTAGCTGAAAAGCTAGAAGATGATAGAAGTCATGCCATCTTGAGGAAAAGCTGGATGAAAGCACAGTTAAGCATAATCAATCAATGGCAGATAATACTAAATCCTGGGCAGTGCTGTCACTTGTCCCAGAAACAGCACTTGTTCTCAGAACACAAAATCATCCTAAACTGGTGGTGTCCCATTTAGCTGTGTTTCTCTCCTGCTCTGAGCTCTGAAGGTCATCCACACTGGAGACAAATCATCAAGCAATTACATCTTCAAAGTCCTTCATACATTCCTGATAAACTCCCTGACCCTGATGGGGAGGGGGTGAGGAGGTATTATTAGTAGCAGGGCAGTGCTGGCTTTTGATGTATTTTGAACATTTTCCAGTGATGCCCAGACCTTAAATTCCCAGCGTGTCTTCAAGAGCTCTGATCAGTGGAGGGACTTGGTCAAAAATGTGGGGTCCTGCATAACAATTATAAATTCTCTGACCAGATCCATATGGTATTTCTCATTTCTTCTTTTGTTCTCCAGCCAATTTATGCCTTTGTAGCTGCAGTGAAGTGGCTGATAAGTGATTTCCTGATGTGAGTACCATAAGATGGGGCTGTTTGGGAGGCTCAGATCAGGAGGGTCAAGAGCTGGGGAAGCTGCAAGCGGAAGCCCCCACACAGAGCATTGCTGTCAGCCTTCTCCTGACATTCAGCTCTGCACTGTGCTCCTGGGAGACAGAAAGCTATTACCATTGCCATTTTGAGAGGCAGAGGCCCACAGCAGGTCTGGGATTTACCTGAAGTCACTCAGTACAAAGTGCCTGAGTCAGAAATAGGACTTGAGTCTCCTGGGGCTCCGTGCAGATCCTTGGTGCCGAGTCCTCTTGCCTGTGTCATTTGCCTGTGAGGAGCGAATGCACATCTTCCTCTCACAGGGGCAGAAGGCTGAAGGCAGGAAGCCAAGCAGCTCAGGTCTGAGAGCCAGGCAAGGGGGGAGAGAGGGGAGGCTCTCCTCTGGGTTTGGGTTCACCTCAGACTTCTGGGGTGAATCAGAGTTCAAGCTCAAATTAGGATGGAAGCGCCACTGCTCAGTTTGCTGGGTGTGTGAAAGGGGAGATGTGGAAAAGGTACAGCTCTGAGGGCTTTAGCCTGTGGGTACAGAATAATTCCTTGTAGTTATCTCCAAGCAGCCAGAGTGTGGGCTTCTGATGGCCATCATGCCTGCTCCTCATGTGGGTCCTACAGTGGCTGAATCCCCTCCCAGCCTCAGGGGCTGCCATACTTGTTCCTTTCTTCACTGGCGAGACCCTTGTACAGGATATACTTCAGGAAAAAGCCCATTCAGATATTCCACAGTACAGATCTCACGATACAGAGCTACATTCTAGCATGTGGAGAGGGGGAAAAAATAATTTTTAAAAATCAGGCTTGCACTGCCAGAAATTTGTAGTAAACATTTTAGAACTGATACTCACTGGGTGACAGGGCCATCTCCCTGACACCTGCATCCTTCCAGGCTGCTGAAAAAGCATCCTCTGTTCTTGCTCTTTTGACAGCTTCCTTTTGGAGTTTAACATGAGTAGCTTCTGGCACTCAGACAACTTGGCAGATGGTGAGTACACAAGAGTCCAGCCACCCCATAGCACATGAGTGTTGCAGCCACTGGTGACAGAAGAAGCTGTACGGGGAAGCCTGGCCCTGTGTGAGGAGCCTGCCCTGTGCCCCACAGCCCTGCCTCCAGGGACACTGGAATCCAGCTCCCAGATCCCACCATCTCCCCCCATTTCCAGGCTACCACAACACCAGGGTTATCAGGGTGAGGTGTGTGTGCTGCTTGGAGCACACTGCTTGCTTCCCTCAGGGAAATTAGCTGAGGAGAGGGGAGCCACTTCTTCCTGAGGACCCCTGCCCCATGTGCAGGGGGATGAGAGAGGCCATCAAGTGCAAAGAACTTCTGTTGGAAAGCCTCCCTTCCAATCTGCTACAGGACAGGACAGAGCTGGGGTGGAACAGCAGTCTCTCCAGAGCCTAGCAGAGGTCCCAGGAAGCTAGACAGACACCTTAGGAGTTCAATAACACACAGAGGGTCTTTACTTACCCACTGGACCTGCTCTGAAAGACAGAAGATGATGGCACACGTTATTGCACAGCAGCTGAGTTCAGCAGAGGGTGTGTCTAGCTTGAAATCCAGTGACCTGTCCTGCAGCTGAAGTGCTGCCTGCTGAAAACACCCCAGGAATCGCTGCAGTCCCATGCCAGCCCCTGCAAGCAGGAGTGATGTTAATGGCCCTGAGGAGACTCAGAGGGGAAGGGGAGCCTTTACAGCCAAGTAGGGGCTGTAATTAGTCTTGCTAATGGCTGATAACTAGTGGTGCCTTTATGGAGACAGTGGTACCTCCCATGCCAGCTGTGGGGCTGGGTCTTCTGCACTGAACTCTCCTGGCATAATGGGGAAACAGCCATTTTTTGAAGTTCCCCTCTGGAGAAGGAGCTCTACGGGTGCTGTTTAGCACTCTTCACCTCCAAAGAGATGGCAGTAGAAGCTGCAGCTGTCCCCTAAGCAGCCCTGGCTGCTGTGTAATACACACCAGGGTAACAGGAGTGGCCCCAGGCAGAAATTGGGGAGGAAGAGTCATATGGGCAGGTGCAGTGCTGCTGCAGTTCAGGAGAGGCTGCTCGTTCAGGGGAACAGGCTGGTGTGTGCTCCTGCTGTGCATGTTCTGTGGCTGCACTCTGATTTAGTCTGTGCTTGAGGAGAGCAAAATGGGAGGGGGGATGTCACTGCTGTCCTGCTCATCACCATTTCCTTTTGTGCTTCATTCATCTCTTTCCTACGTCACCTCCATGACTGCTGTGTGCAAATTCATGTCTCTGTGTCACTGCCACCCTGTGAAACTGTCACTTGTCTCCATCGTCGCTGTGTGTCTGTGTGTCATTGGACTTCTCCAGCCAAGGCTGTCTTCCATCACTGTAAGTAGAACCACCTAATAGTTAAAAAAAAAAAAAAAAAAAAAAAGAGAATTAACTAGAAATTCATAGGCTAGGAAAGACTTTTTTTCCACCCTTTGTACAGTGGGGGGCTTGCAGAAAGGCGTGAGAGGGCCAAGGCAGGTCCTGGCTCTGTTTCTGTGGTCTGCAAAGAAGAGATGCTGCTGCTCCTTTATCTGGCTGAGCTGGTGATTGAAGGTCTGTCACTGAGAAGTTGATAAAAGAAGGAACACACGAGCCTCCTGAGGAGCTGCAGTCACAGACAGCATCATCACTCATTGCTGTGGCCTGGCTGGGCCTGTGGCCCGTGTTCCATGTCCTTCACCATGGTTCCCAACTGGTCCATTCTTTTCAGCTGTTATTCCCAAACCAAAGACCAACCCTTCTTGCAGGAGAAAGTACACGGGTCTTTTAGACTTCAGTTATTAAGAAGTAACTTAAGTCTTCTTTTCCACACACCATGGCTTAGCTCCTTCTGATAAATCCCAGCTCTGGGATAATGCAGGAGGACTTTCAAGTGGTTCAACTGATAAGTGTATGCTGTAGCTCATAAATCCACTCCTACAGGAGAGTTAGAAATTCCTCCAAGACAGAGTCCAGACTGTGGCTCTGTTTGTATCTCACTGCTTCCATATCTAGCTTGTGTTTGCCAATTTGCTCTCTGCCCAGCGAGATGTATGTGTGAGACAGAGATGGAGAAATAGAGACAGTTGGAATGTGCCTTACTGGATGGAGAAGAGGAAGAGCAAGAGAGGGTGTCTGCAGATGAAAAAAAATGAGTGTCCATGTGTGTGTGGGGAGTAGCAGGGTGGAAGAATACTATTGGGACTGGAAGAAATGGATTGCACATGCTGTTAAGAAGGGGCTGTAGATTTTTGCCAGAGACGTTAACATTTTCTTGACTGCACGCCAAGGCTGGTGTATGCGAAAAATACGAAGCGAAGGAGACATTTTGTGAGAGAGAAATTGAGCACACACATTTTTTCCGGGTTGTGTGCAGAGGAATTAACGACCAGGGATCTAATGCTCTCCCTTGACTGACTGTGCACCTCTGGCTCTGCAGCACTGAGCCTATTTCTGCTTCCCAAGCTCTCTCTTTTCTGGGAAGGTGAGACTTGCTGTTGGAATACGGTCATGATGTATTCAGCCTGCACTCATCATGCAAATCTGCTTTTCAGAGGTGGTGAGAAGACATGTTTGCTGCCACAGATTTTTCTCTGCTCTCAGCATCTCAGTTTCTCTCTGTGTTCATAAGGGCTTCTGTTTTTATGGACATCAGCACAGGTTTGAAAGCTTTTAATTAAGCCAAAAATACTTCCAGCCAAGGCATGCAGCCTAAAAAGAACTATTTCTAGAATTCCATGGAACATAAAAGTTTCTCTTTTTCTTTTTTTACTGCATGTAATGTACACAGAATATATTTTACGAGATAATTGGTTAAATTCTATGTTTTATATTGGTAACTAAGTGGCAGTAATTGTCACGTGTCCCAGAGTAAATCCTCTGACTCAAGTGCATGATTTATGCTGGTGGGAAAGAGTTCACAATCTGGGCTCTATAGTTCATAACAAGGCACAGCAACTGCCTTTGCTGCTCAGAAGGATTGGTTGCCAAATGTCTGACAAAGTCTTTCTGGAAGTGCAGATGGTAGCAACGACAGCCTGGAATTAACTCACTCTTTGCTATAAAGTTTGCAATTTGTTATCAGCTCCTCTGGCTGTTTACTAATCCCTGACCAGCAGACTCTCAGGGCACTGATAACATTTTGATGTCCGGCGTGTGCATGCAAAGGGTCAGCTTGAGCCTTTTGCTGATGATGTACGTGCTACTGGGCTTCTCTGAACCTCTCAATGCTGCTGCAGCTGCATTGCTTCCCAGCAAATTAAGTGGCAGTAGGCTTAAGCATAATCTCTTTCATAGGTCTTGTCTCTGTGCAGGAGTTAGATTTTAAAGCAGCTTCTTTTTATTCAGGTTGTGCAAAAAAAAAAAAATATTTAAGGACTGTGCAGGCCACTTCTGCCAGTTTAAAAATATATCTTGGTGCTGGCCACGTTTATCCTGGGTGTGGTTCATGCAGTCTCTTTTTTTGACTTTCCCCTTGCAGGCCTGGTTGTCCAAGCCCACCATGACAGCCCTCATCCAACTTGCATTCTGCATTTTCCAAGCTGATGGTCTCATTCACCCCTCCCTGCACCCTGTCCTTCACACCACTGTATTTTCTATTGCTTGAACTCCATCTGCTTTGATGATGTTATAACAGGAAGCTAGTAAAGGATATGATATTATAACAGGAGCTAGTAAAGGATGTCATTCTTAACCAGGGACAGGGGAAAAATGAGGTCCTGGTACGTTAGGGCTCTTTGCCACTCATGACATGAGCCATATGTTAAATTCTTGCAAGCAGTTTGCCTCAGCTTTATGAGGTCACCTTTGTGGTCATCACAGCAATTCTTCTGAGCAAGAATTGCACAGCCCATTGCCAACAGCTGTGCTGCAGTGGCAGTGCTGTAAATCCAGGGGCAGCTCGACAGGACTCTGATGGTTTGTGGCTGAGGGACCAGTGTGTGGTCTTGCATGACCCTGAGAAGGGCTGTGCCTGGTCCAGGCTGTGATAGCCTGGCCACTTGTTTCAGGGTTTGGAGCTGCTTCCCCAGCCCCCAGTACAGTGAATTAAGGCTGAAAGAAATGCTGCTCTGTTTCTCACACTTCTTTAGTCTTAGTTTGGGGACTTTCCTGGCCAGAATACATTTACCAGCCCTGCAGCTGCTCAGACCCAGAAAGTGTTTGCAGCTTCTCTCCTTACAGCATAAATAGGGATATTCTGCATGCCCCATCAGAAGTGTCTGAAATTCACCTCAGAAACAGGGTCGTCTTCTGCTCATCCCAGATCTCCTCAGGACTGTCAGTGCCCGTGGCAGGTCCTAGCCAGAGGCATTCTCCATCAGCAGAAAGGGGAGAGGCTTTTCCCTGCCTCTGCAGTGTGGGGTTTGCACAGGGGGACAGCGAGTGGTGGCAGAGCACAGCCAGACAGCTCCTGGCTGGTGGCAGAGGTGCTGCCGGCCCCTGGAATGACAAGTTTGGTTGATTAATTCAGTGTGAATCCAGGGTGAATACAGAACGAGGCACTGTGCTGCAGTCAGGCTCTGTGTGCTTTTGAATCTGTGCAAAATGATCCTCACCATGTCAGAAAGGTGTGTCCCATAGTCTGGGGGGATTTAAGCAGTCGGCTGCCTCCCAATTGCTGGGTTTTGAGACTTCTGAATAAAAGCACAAAGTACAATTACCAGAGACTCTGCACTGCAGGGAGGGTTTTGAGTGTCCATCATATTCACCTGGGCAAGGCATTAGAGGCAAGATTGGGCTGCAGTTCCTGACTCTTAATGGATGTCTTGTGTTGCTGGATTGCCATGGTGGAGAGAAAAATCAGAGAAAATCGTGCAGTTTTTCTCTCTCTCTCTCATGTAATCCACATTGTTTAGATGGCAAGCTCTGCAGGGAGGTGCCTGCTGCTCTCTGCCTGCTCTGGCAGTGCTGGGGGAGAGGAGACCATGGCTCTCAGCAGTGAGGGTTTTACAGTGATGCAAATCACCCATCCAATCGCAGATGCCCTCTTGATGCCTCCTCACCATACATTTGCTGATTAAAACCCAGGTTGCTGCATTTTTCTATAAATCTTCAGTGCTTCTGCTGCTAGGGGTAAGCTGAGCATCCTCCAGGTGAGGAGGACCCTCTTCCCTGCTGCTCCCCCAGGAGCACTGCCTGTGGCTGCTGTGGGGGTGGGGAGCTGCAAAGTGAGGGTTTTGTGCTCAGACCCAAAGCTGATGTAGAAACCATTTCTGGTACTTGCTGCTGGCTGAGCTGCAGCCACCTCTGCCCTAGCAACAAAGCTTCACATTTCCAGCAGCAGCAGTCCCCTGTGTCCTACAGAGGCAGGAGCTGGCTTTGCTACCTTCAACTGCAGAAAATAATTGCCAGAAGGGCCCAAGGCAATAGTTTCAGGCAAGACAGATTTTACTGAACTCCTAGAAAGAATGCTCTTGCTTCTTGAGGGAGGCTTAGTGAGGTGGTTCAGCTCCCCCTCATCCCCAAATTAGTTTGGGAGTCCCACAGAGTGTGACTGATGAGTGATGGAGCAGCTGCTGCCTCCAGGAGCCAGTGCCGTTCATTAGCTGGGTCTCTGCTGGTCCTTGAGAGCTGTCATCTCTTTCCCTGTGGTCTCAGGCCAGATCTGCTTGCTGCTGGTGATTTCTTCTTAACATGACCCACATTGAGCCCCTCCAGTTTCCTGCTGTGGGCTCTCTCTGAAATGGCAGTGGGCTCCGGAGGGATCAGCAGAGCTCCACTGCAGACACACAGGGCAGAGCCCTTGGCATAGGCACAGGGACCAGCCCAGGCACAGGTTTCAGCGTTTCAAACCTGCACCATCCAGGGCTGGCTTGGGCAGGAGGGATTTCATGGCATGGCTGGGTCAGCAGGGCCCCCCTGTGCCCGAATGTCCCTGCCTGCCCGGCCAGGGGCATCCCTGGTGGCCTTAGAGGACACGAAAAAGATGACACTCACACAGTCAAGTGTCAGGACACAAAAGAGGGAAGTTTATTTTTTGACTTCGATGTTTAATAGATTCTGAACAATGACCAGGGATTGGAGAATGAGGTTCCCACCTCTCTGATCCCACTGGTCAAAATAAAAGTCCATTAAGTGTCTCTGTATCAGGAAAGACTGCATAAACAATCTTCGTTTATGTTACAAACTCTGGGAAACTGTGTTTATAAATATGTACACATCAGAAGGCTGCGATATCCCGGGTGACACCCTGGGCGCTGCGGCAGGGTCCGGGCTGGCAGCGGGAGCGAGCGGCGGGCCGGGAGCCGTCGCTCACATAGGCTGGTTTTCCCACACCACCTAGTGGGAGCAGGGATCACTGCCGGGCTGCCTTCCGCAGCATCTCCTCCTGCGCTGTGCCCCCGCTGCCCGGAGCCCGGCTCGGGCCATCCCCAGTGCCCGGCTCGGGCCATCCCCAGTGCCCGGCTCGGGCCATCCCCAGTGCCCGGCTCGGGCCATCCCCATGCCCATAGCCCGGCTCGGGCCATCCCCAGTGCCCGGCTCGGGCCATCCTCGCTCCCCTAGCCCGGCTCGGGCCATCCCCAATGCCCATAGCCCGGCTCGGGCCATCCCCAGTGCCCGGCTCGGGCCATCCCCAATGCCCATAGCCCGGCTCGGGCCATCCCCAATGCCCATAGCCCGGCTCGGGCCATCCCCAGTGCCCGGCTCGGGCCATCCCCAATGCCCATAGCCCGCTCGGGCCATCCCCAGTGCCCATAGCCCGGCTCGGGCCTTTCCCAGTGCCCGGCTCGGGCCATCCTCGCTCCCTAGCCCGGCTCGGGCCATCCCCAATGCCCATAGCCCGGCTCGGGCCATCCCAATGCCATAGCCCGGCTCGGGCCATCCTCGCTCCCCTAGCCCAGCTCAGGCCATTCCCATAGCCCGGCTCGGGCCATTCCCATAACCCGGCTCGGGCCATCCTCGCTCCCCTAGCCCAGCTCGGCCATTCCCATAGCCTGGCTCGGGCCATCCCCGCTCCCTAGCCCGGCTCGGGCCATCCCCAGTGCCCATAGCCCGGCTCGGGCCATTCCCATAGCCTGGCTCGGGCCATCCCCAGTGCCCATAGCACGGCTCGGGCCATCCCCAGTGCCCATAGCCCGGCTCGGGCCATCCCCAGTGCCCATAGCCCGCTCGCTGGGCCATTCCCATAGCCGCTCGGCCATCCCCAGTGCCCATAGCCGGCTCGGGCCATCCCCAGTGCCCATAGCCCGGCTCGGGCCATTCCCATAGCCCGGCTCGGGCCATCCCCAGTGCCCATAGCCCGGCTCGGGCCATCCCAGTGCCCATAGCACGGCTCGGGCCATCCCCAGTGCCCATAGCACGGCTCGGGCCATCCCCAGTGCCCGGCTCGGGCCATCCCCAGTGCCCATAGCCCGGCTCGGGCCATCCCCAGTGCCCGGCTCGGGCCATCCTCGCTCCCTAGCCCGGCTCGGGCCATCCCCAGTGCCCATAGCCCGGCTCGGGCCATCCCAGTGCCCATAGCCCGGCTCGGGCCATTCCCATATCCCGGCTCGGGCCATCCCCAGTGCCCATAGCCCGGCTCGGGCCATTCCCATAGCCCGGCTCGGGCCATCCCGCTGCCGTGCCGCTCACTCGTGCCGTTCTCGCCCCGCAGCTCACCGGCACAAGAAGCACGACACGCTACAGCCCTGCGACACCGAGTACCCCGTGTTCGTGTACGAGCCGGCCATCAGGGAGACCAACGGCCTCATCGACTGCGGAGGCTGCCAAAAGTAAGAGCTGCGGCTTCCCTTGAGCTGGGAGCCCTGTCCCAGGGCTGCGGGGGACAGCGGCGTGAGAAGGGGCACTGTGCCCATGGCACGGCCACCACACACAGAGCCGTGCTGGACAGAGAGCTGGAGAGACCAGGGTACTGATTCTTTAAAAAAAAAAATAAAATTAAAGCCATCTGTTAATAAGCAGAGGTGGCTGGAGAACAAAGAGAACAGCATTTAAATATATGTATCTTCCCATTCCACAGATTTCAGAAAGAAACTTTTTTTGTTCTTTAATGTTTCTGGCAAAATTTTTCTTCTTAGAAAGTCTTCCTTTTTCTTTTCTTTTCTTTTTTTTTTCATTTTCCCCCTTTTCTGTATTTCTACAGAAACAAAAGAAAAAAAAAAAAAAAAAAGCAGAGAGAGGGAAAAAAATGTTAGACTGAAAGAACTGAAAACAAGATTCCACTTTTGTATTTCCCATTTTCATTGTAAGTGAATGGGCAGTCAAAAGTAACAGGAAAGTCACTGTGAAAAGAGGCTGTTTTCAGTGGTTGCCCAGTGCCATCAGCAATCACGTGTAGAAAGGTGACAGAAAGATGAATTTCCACTGATCAGCTTTTCCTAACGTGAGGAGGCCAAGCAGATCTGACTGGAATTGCTCCTAAAAAAACCCAAAACAATCCTACCTAGTCTTTAGTATTGGATCGACTGCAGGAAAGTCTTAAAGGTTAGAAAAACAGCCTCCACTAGTCAGCATGGCTCTAGGAAAACCAGGGCCTTGCCAGACATTGTTTCAGAAGAGATTGCAGATTTGATGACAACGAGGTATTGTATGAAGCTCTGAGCAGGTCCAGAGGAACCGAGTGACCTCTTTGGGTCACAGACCTCTGCACAAACGAGGCCAGGGACTGCCCCTTTCCTGCTGGAGCAGCAGGTGCTGTGTCCTGCTTGGCTCCTTTGGAGTTACAGCCTCTGGCTCCCAGGTCCATCTTTTTTATCCAGATATTTGAGAGGGACAACCCCCAGCCCACAACCCCACCCTGTTGCTGTTGTGGTAACACACACAATACAGACTCCTGTGAAATTTCTTCAAAGGCTGCCTGAAGAAGAATCTTTATTTCCAGAATTCGTTCCCTTATATACATTTTTCACAGATCACTGTGATTGGTGAATGAGAGACAGAATTGTCTTCACCCACACTGGCCAAACCAGAGGGACATCAAAAGAAAATCCCTCCCACAGAAAGAAGGAACAACATGAGTACTGCTACAAAAACCATGTCCTGTTGTTTATGTTCTTTCCTGGGAACAAGTTAAAGGAAACCAAAACAGAGCTTTAGAAACTCAGAAATTTCAGGCCTGAAACTGAGACTACACCACCCCAGAACCCCCACCCCAGCTCTGTGGAGCACTAGCCAGGGCCTGGCATGCAGGCATTCCTGATCACATTCCACGAGTCCCTGGTGGAGCAGGGGTAGGCTGGGTGCTCCCTCCTGGGCAGAAACGTTGGATTGATGCCTGGGGCACCTCTGCCCTGTGTGTGGGTTGAAGGCTGCTCCTGAGCCCCCGAGGCACTCATTAGTCAGGGAGCACTGATGGTCAGCTGCTGTGTGTGCCACTCAACACCTTTGCCAGGGGACACAGAAAGCCCTGGAGGCTGGAAGGCAGCAAGGCCAGGTGGTGAATAACCAGGGGCACTGGGCACTCCTCCAGCACAGTCAGCCTGGCCAGTGCAGTGGGCACATCCCCACAAGCCTGTGCTTCTATTCCAGGAGCCCTGTCCCTTGGCTGAGCTGTGGTTAGCAGGACTGGGAGGCACTGAGCCATTCACAGCCTGCCCCATGCCCAGTGTCTGCAGGACATGCTGGCCCCCTGCCAAACACCAGCTGGTCAATCCCATCACACCAGTGTAGCCCACAGTGTTACTGGGTTCCTCTGTTTCCCTCTCCAGTAAGGTGAAATTTAGCACAGCTCTGCTCCTCCCGGGCCCACGGGATACAGACACCCTTGCACTGCACAAGCACACACATAAATATACATTAAACAGGCATTGACATATGTCTGGGTGAAGGCAGGCTTTGCTCAGGTGTCATCTGCTGTGATGTGCTGCCCATCTGGGGAGGGCTTGGCTGGGGTTTGGCTGGGTTGGGTTCTTGGGTTGACTTTGACTTTTGTGCCTAGCGTGGAGTTGTAGATTTGAGCCAGTTCAGAGCCAAAAAGGAGCACCAATGGCACTTCTCGTTGGAGAATATTAAGAACTCTATAAATCCAGAGAGAGGACCTTCTGAGTTGCTTTAGATGGTGAAGTTTATTTTTCTTATCTTCTGAATAGTCAGGGAGGGTGAGTTCAGCTCACATTTCTACCTCGTGGTTCAGAAGGTCACAAGACCTCTAGTTACAAGACCTTTTAAAGATTTATTAACCAATAAAATACTGCCACAAAGATTATTTCTGTTTTTAACCCAGCAGTCAGTTATTGCGTTTCATATATTTTGCTGCAATGCGGATTTTTTTAACCAATCATCTAATGACACACAAACCCACAATACTACATTTTAAAACTTATTATCTTTATAGCTACTTCTATTTTTTTTAAGTCTTAAACTCTAAACTCTGAACTTTCCACTACCTAGCTTAACATGTTTTTACCTAAATTACAAATCTGCATTTTTGCTTCTAATATCTAAATTTGGAAGCCTTTTCTAAGGTCTCAGATTAAACGCTGTATTTAATTTTAAGCTTTGACCCACAGGCCCAATATTCCAAGAGCTCTCTGCATTTCTGTAGTCCAGCACTTCTCCCTCTGTATGCCTGCTCACTGATCTCTCTGCTTTCTGCTGGCACCCTGTTTCCAATGATCTGTTTTCTTTCAGTTCCTTTGCCATGGCTCAGGCGATGCCAGGACTGCTGCTCTGGGCTGGAGAGTGGAGTTTTTTCTCACCTGCTCTTCCCTTGCAGGATGTTTGTGGCACAGCAGATCATCAGCAGTAACCTCCTGCTGCTCGTCACCGATGCTGTCTGCGACTGCAGTGTCTTCCCACCCGTCCCAATGGATGCAAAAGAGGTCAAATATATCCTTCCATGCACAGCAGGGTGTCTTGGTTTGAGCAACAGGTTCTGCTAAGGAAGGCAGGAGCCTCCCTTGGAATGGAGAATGTAAACCTTCTCCCTCTCAATTATTATAATTTTGAAATTAAGGGACTCTCAGGCAAAGATATGGGAATAGGAAGAATAGTTCTTTATTAAGATAATTAAATTAAAAATGCAGTAATACAAAAACCAAACCACTGACAGTCAGGATACAACCTGACCCCCTGTGGGTTGGGGTGTTTCCAGCAGTGCCATTGAATGGTGGCTGCAGCCCTCCTGCAGTGGCATATGTGGCTCTGTTGGAGCAGTGATCCTGTACAGAAGTGTAGATTTCCCCTGAAGGTCCAGTGCTGGTCTAGATGAGCCTGGTCTCCCTCTGGGAATCCCATAGAAAAAGCTGCCTTGGTGTTCCAAATCTCAGATTCTCTCCAGGTAGGAATGCTTGGCTCCTCCCCTGGGTGGAGCATCCCCCAGTGGGATGGTGTCAGTTTATCAGTCAGTGAGACTCAACGGCCCATGAGCAGAAGCTCTCTCCCTGGAGAGAGGATGGGTCATGGAAAAGATAAAGAAAACTGCCCCAGCTGTTTTTTAACAGCTGCCCCATTAGCGGAGGATTACCACAGCCCCAGCCCCGGTTTCAGCAGCTGGTAATAGAATACATGCAGCCAGGCACACCTTGCACTGCCCCCCTTGACTCAGGGATGCGGGGCTCCACAGGGCCTGTCATCTCCGTGTCTGCCGGCTGGCAAATGTGCTTCTGCTGCCATTGCCATGGGGGTGGAGAGCACGGCCTGGCTCGCAGAGGTCCCCAGCCCGGGCAGGGTGACCTGCCCTTCCCTCGTCCTCCCGGGTGGTGCAGCTACAGCCAGCCAAACTGCCGTGGGGCCCCGGGGGTGTGTGGCATTCATCCCCTTCTCATGCCCTCCCCCTGCCTGCACTGCCCGTCCTTGACAGCCCCGCACACAACGCCTCGGTGAAGTGCGAGCGGATGCGCTCCCAGAAGCTGCGCCGGCGGCCGGACTCGTGCCACGCCTTCCACCCGGAGGTACCGCGGGGCTGGGGGGGAGAGCCCGGGGCGGGCTCCGGGGCACGCCTGGCCTGACATGCACGAGCGGCTCCTCTCGCACCCTGCGTGCTCTGCCTCACATGCCCATCCTGCTGGCTGGAGCTGGACACGGCCGTGAATCCCCGGAGGGGGATTTCACATCAGTTCCACCCGGGAAGGGCTTGAGCTCGGAAACCACAGGGCCGGGAGCAAGCACAAACACACACACACACACACACACACACACACACACACACACTGCTAGGAGCTGAGGGGCCAAGTGGCTTCCTAGCCCACGGTGGGGCTGCTGTGGCCAACAGAATCACAGAATCACAGAATGACTGGGTTGGAAGAAACCTCCGGGATCATGGAGTCCAACCCATGCCCTAACACCTCAACCAGACCATGGCACCCAGTGCCACATCCAGTCTTTTTTAAACACATCCAGGGATGGTGACTGCACCACCTCCCCAGGCAAAGCATTCCAGTACCTTATTACTCCTTCCATGCAAACCTTCTTCCCAATATGCAGCCAATATTTCCCTTGGTGCAGTTTGAGACTGTGCCCTCTGCAATCAAACCAGTCCCTTTCTTGGCTCCTGGTGTGATCTTTGGGCCCCAGGCGTTGCTCCCTCTTCCCGAGGTGACTGACCCTTGTCTCCCTTCCGCAGGAGAACGCCCAGGACTGCGGCGGCGCTGCCGGCATCGCTGCGTGCCCGGCGCTGCTGCTGCTGCCGCTGGTGCTGCTCCTGCGGTGACGCTGCCTGCGGGCGGGGGCCGGCGGGACCGAGCGCTGCCACCGGAGGACATGGGCTCCCCTCCTGGGACACCCTCTGCGGCTCCCGAGCTGTCACAGCACACGCTCCGGCAGCACGGCGGGAGCTGCTGCCTCCTCGGGAGCCTGTGGCAAAAGGAGAGGCGAGAAGCGGCAGGGGCAGCTCCTGGCCCGGCAGCTGCTGAGCGGCTCCTCCCGGCCACCGCTGCCCGCCGGGAATGCTGGCATGGAGAACATTCCACAGCAGCCTGCCTGCCTCGGAGCCACCTGGCTCCCTACGGGCGGCAGAGGGCTCGGAGGAGCAGAGCTGCCTTCAGGAGAGCACGAGGGGCGGGGGACGCCACCTGCCTGTCCCTCTCGGGGAGCCGCCGGGATTTCGAGCACCGGGGCTGGAAGCAGCATGTCCTGGTCCTGGTCCGCAGCCGGGACGCCAGGGGTGGACACGGCACCAAAGCTGAGCTGCCCCGGCCTCGCCTGCAGCTGGGCACTGGGAGGCAGCACAGCTCGGCTGGAGAGCTGCAGCCACGCTGGCTCTGCCAAGGACACCTCTCCCAACACTGCCAGGTTCTTGTCTGCGTGTGGACTTACCTCTGGAAAGGGATTTTGTATGACCCACCAGAAGAGACTTACCTGCTCTCTTCATTGCAGAAGCAGCTAAGAAAGAGGCACTTTTCCCCTCGGAGCAGCACTGCCCTGCCCAGGGCAGCTGCCCGTGGCTGTTCCTGCCCTGAGCCTGGCATTCCTGCCATTTCTCACAGAGCTTTACGGACAATGGGTGAGGAGCACCCATTTTTCTTTTTTTTTTTTTTTTTTTTTTCTTTTGTATGAACTGTTCCATACCATCTCATTAAAAACAAATATATGGCATATTCTACATAGACACCATAGCTTCAGCATGTTAGGTGTCATCACAGCCCTACACAAATCCCAGAAACCCGTGGGGACAGGGTGTGGGTGGAGGGACTGCAAACACAGCTGTGGTGGCCCCAGGGTAGTACAGCAGCAAGGCAGAACCTTTCCCTGGTCACTTAGGGAGCCTCCTGCACCCCTCCAGGCCCCCTGACACCGCGATGTCACCTCCCTCAGGACAAGGGCCCTCCTGGCTGCTGCCTGACAAGCAGCACTGCCCACACGTGCCTGCCATGGGCAGCTGCAGCTCCTCCAGGGCCACCAGGCCACCACTGCCACAGCCAGCACTGCCAGGCTGGGCTCCTGGGCAGCTGCTGCAAAGAGCAGCTGGGTGGGAAAGGGCTTCATCCTCACACCAGGGATGCCACCTATTTTATATATTTTATTTTATTTTATTTTATTTTATTTTATTTTATTTTATTTTATTTTATTTTATTTTATTTTATTTTATTTTATTTTATTTTTTATGATTGCCACCCATGTCACCTGACACTAAGGGGCAGGATTAGTCCCAGCCAGGTCCTGGCAGGGACCTTCCAGGACCTTAGAGCTCCCGCTGTGGGGTTTTGCCTGGCTGGAGGGCGGTGTTGCAGCAAAGAGGAGAGGAACCACAGCAGTACTGGAAGTAAAACGAGGTGGAGAAGTTCGCAGGCTTCAGAGGCAGTGACCTTTTCAGAGCCAGCAGCAGCCGAGGGAGCTGAAGGCAGCACGGAGGGAGAAGGGGCAGCTGTCAGGGTCGGGAGCTGCTCCCAGATGGAGGAGCCCTGGCTCGGGGCACCCCCGGGCTGGCACAGCTCCCCCAGCCCCCCGTGCCCTCCTGGGGCACCACTCTCAGGGATGTCCTCCCTGTCAGAAAGGATTAGCAGCCCCGTGTCCACTCAGCTTAAACAGGACTTATAAATCACATTGCTCAGCTGCGGAGGAGCCATGCTTGGCTTCAGGTGCTCTAATCCACAATAAACACGGTCCTGCAGAGGTACCTGCACTGAGAGAGTGACGATGAGGGTTATACCTGGCTTAGTTGGCTCAGTGAGTTTGTCCACAGGTGGTAACTGGAGGGGACAGCAGTGACAACTGGATTATTTCTTAAAGTGAGACATAGGAGCAAAGGTTTGCCTGACTCAAAACCTGAGCACACCCCAGGAACAGCTTCCTGGTTTGGGGTTTTTGGTTGTTTTGTTTTTTTTTTTTCAGGAAAGCAGACCATAAGCAAACCTACCCAATCCTGGGCTCCAACACAGGGTTAAGCAAATTCCATTTCATGCTCTGACAGAGATAGTGACTCATGGCCCTTTCAGCCAGAGAAAAATCCCCAGGAAGAGCAGCTGCCTTCGATTCCAACTTCTTCAGCCATGTGCTGGGCACAGCAGATGAAAATAGGTCAGCGAAAGCCAAGAGTGAGCTGAGGCCAGAGGATCCAAGCAGCAGCAGAGCAGCTGTGAGAGGAGCCACCCTCACTTCAGCCGAGCAGCATCCTGCTGCCGTGCGGGTACTGCCAAAATCCCGGCTGTCCCTCCTGCCAGCCCCCAGCCACGCCTGGCAGCACTCAGCCAGAGGCAGCAGGGTTTGCTGCGGCAGGGGAATGGCAGAGAACGCCGAGTGCCGCTCCGCAGGCAGGGCTCTCCAGCTGAGCCACATCCCGCTGCTGCACACAGCGGGGGCTTCACCAAATCCACAGCCGATTTCCTCACAGGCAGGCACAGGGAGCGGGGAAGGGGCCGGAATTCTCTCCGCGAATTCCTTACGGGCTTCAGAAACAGCCGGTGCAGGCGGAGGCAGGGCTGGGGCACACGGCTTGCCCGGGGTCACACACACGAGCCCTGCCCTGACTCCCGGCTGCGACAGCAGGGCTGGCCACGCAGGGACGACTTCGTTCGACAAACAGTGGGAAAATCAGCCCAGGATTTACAGCAGCTGTTTGCAGGCACAAAAGGAGACTGGGCTGAGTTGGACTTAGCAAGAGACTGGCACATGCCAGGCTGGGCATTGCCGTGGCCGCAGGCAGGAGCCACACGCCCCGAGTGTGTCAGGAGGCGTGTGGGGGTGTGTGGCCCATCTCTGCCCCAGGGAAGGACGAGTCCCACAGTTCTGCTTGGTGCCACTCACACCTCAGGCTCTCAGAGTATTTTCCAGGATGCTTTTTCTGCTGAGAAAGCCCGGTGGCACTGTCAGCACAGAAACGCTGGGCTCTCACAAGCCTCTGCTTGCCGGGGAGCGGGGCTGAGGGCAGCCTAACACAGCAGATGCTTCTGTGCTAAGAAAATTCTCCAAAGCAAGCAGAGAAGGAGCATCAAACACCCGTGTGCCAAACACTCCCTGGCCGGCTGGGCGCTCACTGTGGGGGAATTGCTGCTCCTGTCCCCCCGGGCACTGGGGAGCTCCCCCAGCCCTCGGCACAGGCTGCTCCCCCTCGCCACCTCTGCCTGCCCTCGACGGGAGCCTTTGCCCCGCCTGTCACTCGGCCAGCACACGCCTCTGCCACCGCCCCCGGGGCATCAGCCACAGCCCCAGCACTCTGGAATGGCCCCACTCGGACACCCCCAGCAGGTTTCTGCTGTAAATACCTGCAGGAAATTCCGTCAGCCCTTCCTCCTTCGCTTGCTGCTGCCTGAAATTTTGGGAGCCCTGGCACTCCCCGTTTGCCCAGGCAGCCCCTGCCGGCAGCGGAGCAGGGCTGGGCACTGAGCCCTGTCCTTGGACCCTGGCTCTCCAGGGCCAGGCAGCTGCCACTCCAGCAGTGTGACGGGAGCAGAGCCCGTGTGGCACAGGGATGTGCCTGGCTGCTCCCTCGGCTCTCCTCCAGGAAAGGCTGCCTGGAGCGGCAGGAGCTGCCAGCCTGCCTGGAGGCGCCGCTGCACCAAGGGTTGGCCTCTCACGGGCTGGCAGCAGGGAAAGAGCAGGGAGCCCCCACACCAGTGACAACCAGCAGAGCCCCGGCTGCTCCTGCTTGTCTGGCTCGGCCAGCAGAGCTTTCCTCAGCCCCTGGCAGCAGGGCTGGAGCCTGCTGTCACCTCCTCCTGCCCGGCCCTGGGGGACAGGAGATCGCTTTCCAAGCTGGCAGGAGGCGATCCCAGCCTGGCTGCCCCTGCCCTGGCAGAGCCCTGGGCTGGCCGCCGTGGCCAGGAGCCGGCAGGGAGGTGGTGGCAGCGGCTGCTCCCTCCCAGGAGGGCTGGCTGCCCGTGCCAGCAGCAGATGCCAGCCCACAGCCCCGCCTGCCAGAGCCACAGCCACAGGGGACACTTGGGATGGGGGAGCTCAGCTCCAGAGCACAGGCACAGGTTGGGCAGGGTTAGAGGTGAGAGCACAGCCAGCCGCTGGAACCGCCCGGGGTGGCATTTCCTCCAAGGGAAACACACCATTGCTCTGGGAACCCAGCCAGGTCGGTGATTTTCCCCTCTCATTTACAACTAGACCAGTTTTACACTGCAGAGAGACTGTGCTCAGCAGTGCCACTACAAATGAGATCGTGGTGAATCTCCAGTGCAAGCTCCCAGCTCAGGAATAGCAACACCTCTGTCATTTAAACATGAATTTTACTGGAGAAAGGCAAAGGTTAAGCTTCCCAATCGCCAAAAAATTTCTTCACTCTGAGGGTGGTGAGACACTGGCACAGGTTACCCAGGGAAGCTGTGGCTGCCCTATCTGTGGAAGTGTTCAAGGACAGTTTGGATGTGGATCTGAGCAACCTGGTCTGGTTGGAAAGGTGTCCCTGTCTATGGCACAGGAGTTGGGAGGATGTGATCTTTAAGGTCCCTCCCAACCCAAACTGTTCTGTGACTCCATGATAAGATCCAGGTGGCAAACCAGCTCTGTGCCCTCACCCAGGAGTGCTGGGCTCCCACCCCACTATCCCTGCCCAAGGAACCAGCCTGCAGTGGGAAACAAGGAGCTGCTTACACTGCAAGGCTCCCACAGCAGCTGCCCAGGTCATGCTGGGCAGTTCCCTCTGCACTTTCCCTTTGCTGCTCCTTGTTCCAACAGCTGGAGATGGCCAGATGTGACATTCTCCATGCTGCCATGCACTCAAGGCCAGCATTTCTTCTTCAAGAGCAACATACACCTAGGAATTACCACATACACTCTCCAAGGAATCAATCTTTTTAAGCAACTTAATTCAAAACACATCAGTGCTCTGTGCTCCTGGAAATCAGCCTGGAGAATTTCAGCTCGGGCATTCCAGGCAGATACAGCAGCACCGTGCACCAGGAGCGTTTGGTTCAAACAAGTTGCTTTGATGCCACACAGGAGGCAGGGGTAAAAAAAAAAAAAAAAAAAAAGAGAAAGGGAGAAAGAACTCAGTTTTGCAGGGAAGCCTTTAATAGTTTCAACTAAACCAGTCAGCTCTTCTGTCCTAATCATGTACTTCATTTATGTCCAGCTCGTTACAAAGGCAGGCAACGGCCTCAAGACACTCACCTTGACTGCAGCACTTCAATCCTACTCAGGGTACTCGGCAATGAATGAAGCGAGAGATTCTCAGGAGAGGGCAGAGCACGGACACAACCACACACAGAGGAGGTGGGACATAGAATTTTATCCTGCCCAGACAACTTTTAAATATCACCCTGCTTTCTGGAAACAGAATAAACCCAATTCATATTCAGACGTAGCAGCTTACTTTTATTTTTTATTTTTACTTTTTAATTTGTGTGAAATCTGATACCGACATTTTCCATGTTCCTTGAATTTGCTTTTCATTAAAATAACAACAATGCTAGTAATAATAATCTATCCTGAGCCGTCCATCAAGCCGTCGAGGTCACTAGAAGGAGCTGTCTCTTACAAGTCACTGCAGAACACTCACCTCGAGTGAAGGAACTGACAAAAAGCACAGCTCAACTGTGGACACCCAGACCTGGTGTGAGCCAGCACAAGAGCAGGATGAGGAGTTCTCCTGCCAGGCATGTCCAGACCTTAGCTGACAGCTCAGAACAGCAGAAGGCCCCACTGGGCAGGGGCTGTTCTGGCCAGCAGCAGCCCCTCTCCCTGCCCAGTGAAACCCCACAGCCTGCACACCAGGAGAAGATCAATCCTTCACACACGTACAGGATGGGAGGCATTCCCTCTACACCAGGAATTCAAATCCCAGCCTCCTGAACTTCTTTCCTTTATCTCAACTCACCTACAATTTTGCCCACAGCCACCAAAGTCTTCAGCAATGACCCTCTCTTCCCCCAGCTCTTGTGCTTTGCACCCTTGTCCCCTCTTGCCCACACAGTGCAGAAAGACCCAGACCAGACAATAATCAATTTGATTCTTTTATTAGCAGAAGTTAAGAATACAGCAAGTAATAAGATCCCATCTTATATGGAACCATCACCAGAGTCCCCAGCCATCAAAACCCCAGAATGTGCTTCATTGCTTCCAACAGTAAGCAATTGTTAAAAAGAAAGATACTGAACAAGGCCACTATTTAATGGGGAAGGAAAGAAGCTGTAGGTCCTAACTATTCTATGGCAATAACCTGCACACAGAGCAAGCAAGCCTCTGACTGCTGAGAGTAAGGCATTCAGGTGCCAACCTGGGAAGAGTTCTCAGCAAAAGCTACAGAAAAGTGCACAGCTAGGTTGTTTTTATTGGAACACACAAACTTCTTGAACAGAGAGACTGACTGGGTTAAGAACAGCAGGTGGAGTACTGTGTTTTTGTAATAGTTCTGTGCTGTGTAGGACCAGGTTACAATCACCCTTGGAGGAGTGAACGTGGGATGATCCAGGATGGAGGCTGCTGCTTCTGCTGGTACTGTTCAGAGGTATCCCAAAGCACCTTCCAGCCAGCTCTGGTTCTGATATGTGCCATGCCTGGCTCAGACACCAGCACACTTCTGTGGGCACTCCCCAGCCTGGCCTGGCCTGCCAGTGCTATTAGCCCTTACATCCAAGGTAGTTCTGCCCTTTCCTTCATTTAAATACCACAGACCTGGGATAAAGTACTTCCAGCCCTACAGACACCCAGTGCTGGGATCCTACTGAGAACAAATCCTCTAAACTTGCAGGCTGCTGCAGCACCTCCTCCTGCAGCTCACCTTGCTCTCAGAGGCTTCACTCCAGGGTGAAGCCTTAATGCCCACTCACCTTTAAGAGAGCATTCTGCTTCTACCTGACTCCATCAGACAAAGAACTCCCCAACACAACTCCCATCCAGGGTATGGGAAGATCTTTGCAATCCATCTCTTTCTCTTGAAGAATGAAAACTGAAACTTGAGGGAATCGGGGAAAAATCCCCAAAACCCAACAACAAAAAAACCCACTCCACACAGCAACCAACCACTCTTTACCTTCCTTCCCTGTGAAATACTGCATGGTATGAGCTGTTTAACTCATCTGTGAGAGAGGTAATTGCTCTGAATTTCCAGCTAAAGCCTCCAAGCAATACCTGTGCCATAACAAACAGAATGTTCAAGTTTCACCCTACGACTCCAAAGATTCTCCTTCAGTCTGGCTTCTGACTGGGCTCCAAAGCTCAAGCTACATCAATTACACAGGAGAAGGGAACTTGCCTCCCCTTATATAGGAGGTGTGTCTGCTCCACAGCAATCCAGCTGAACTCTCAGGTTTAGGCTTAAGAAATACCAGCAGTCCCACTGCTAAAGCACAGATGGAAAGCAGACCTAAGGACAAAAAAAAAAAAAACAAAAAAGAAAAAAACCCAAAGGGAAAAAAAAAAAAAAAAAAAAGAAAAAAAAAGAAAAAGAAAAAAAAGGAACTCCACTGGGCTGGTTAGGGATCTATTCCTTCTAAGAAGAAAAACCTGCAAACTGCCTTGGCATATGGAGCCTGACACACAGGATGGTAATGTGCCTGAGGTCTGCAGTGCTGTTAACTCCAATCCTGGAGCACACAGCTCCCTCTTTCCAGTCCATCTTAACCCCACCTCTGTTTCCCCTCACATGCTCAACGATCTTCTGCCAAGTCTTTTACCATCAATCCCTCAGAGCAAACAAAGCAAGCTTGCAAATGGCAACCATCCTCTCCCTGGGGGCCTCGGGGTGTAGGCAGGCACTGGTGGAGTTGGACTGTTTGCCATTTCACATGCTCCAGTTCCTAGGATGAGACCAAACAAACCAACTGTAGGATCCATGATCCCAAACCTCCCACTGCACAGGGGCTGGGAATGCAGCTGTGCCCCCCACGGGGGCAGGGAGCAGATGCACCTTTCCAGTTACTGGAGCAAATCCACTTGCTCACACTGTGACCTGGGTGACACCACGATTAATCCAGCCTTCACATCCCTCCTGCACATGTCCTGAACCTACTCCAGGTGCTGGCCAGGACCCCACATTGCCCAGGGCATGCTGGCCACCAGGAAAATCTACAGGGCCAACGTGCTTCACTCCTGGGAATTTTACCTGGTCCTCCTGCAATCGATTATTTTGTGCAAAATTGAAACAGTGTGTGGTACTTGCATGTTGCATTCTTTACAAAAACCCTTTTCCCCCCACCCATTGTTTAAAACATTTATATAAATTTTATTTAAACAGAAAGTTAGAAATCTTATTTACAATTTGTTTTTCTCCCAAAAGAGCATCTAAAATCAACGCCCAAACCCTCCAAGAGGATATAAATTTAACCTTGACTTTTTTTTTTCTTTTTTTTTTAAAAAAAAGGAAACTGCTAAGCTATCCCTCCCCAATTCTACAAATAAATATGGCATTGAACAGAAGCCGATTTGGAAAGGGTCCTCTGTAGCTCAATCTGTAGATCCCAAGAATAAATTAGGTTTTCAGAATTTCCTGGTCTTCAAATTGATTTATTCCATTGCTTGAGGTATAGAATTCATCTTGGTTAGTCAGAATCCCCATGAAGCTCCATGCCTCATCTGCAGAAACGTGGATTCTTCTTAGGTATTCCTTTTGCCGAGCCCGGGGCTGCTCCCGGCCGTGCCGGCGGCTCTCGTTTGGTTCTGCTGGGGCTGCAGGCTGCTCCTACTGCATCCCCTCCTCCTCTGCACAGCCCCCGCCCACCGTGAAGCGGAACTCCTGCAGGTTGGAGACCCCGTGGAAGTGCACGAAGGCGCCGGCCACGACAAACACGTGGAACAGCTGATGGGAGTGGAACTGCGGGAGGAAAGAGCCGGGTTCAGCAGGGCGGCCCTGGCGCACTCACACCCCGCCGAAGGGCACAGTGACACCGGCAGTGCCCCACCCGGGAGCTGCAGGGCTCCCGGGCTGTGTGCTAAAGCCCACCCCTCTGCCACCTTCAGCAAAACAATCGAATGCTCCACACACACACATCCCCCCCTTCCCTTCAGAGTCATCTGAGCCAAAAAATGAGCTACAGAACTGCTAGAACTCTTCTTCACAAAGGGACAAGGAGAATTCCAGAACCTTAGGCTAAACACTTTTAAAATCAGTTTCTCCACAAGACACACTGGTGGTTTATGGGCAAAAAGGGTCCTCTCATACAGGTAACAGGTACAAACCCTGCTCTGGTCACAGGCAGTTTTACCAAGTGGATTCTGCATAATAGTATTTTATTTCTCTACTACAGAGAAACAGAACAGAAAAACGTGGTGTTATATTAAAACCTAGAAAAAACTGGATGTTCTGAATGAATGCCCAGGATGTCACTGACTGGAGTAGAGTAGAAGGAAAACTGTGAGGGAGCTACAGGACAAAGCATGTCCTTGTCTGAGGGAAGCCATACCAATATGGATAATGCTCCTGAAATACTCCTACACATGTGTACTTGCAGGCTTCATGGGAAGCTTGGAAAAGAGCTGGTGGTACACCAGTGCTTTTGGAGCTTAGCTCATGATAGTAACAAACAAACCAAGCAAACTGGTGCTGTGCACAAGCTGCTCAAACAACTCATTCTCACTTCCAGTCTTCTTCAAGGGGTCTTAAACTATCCTAAGTGCAAGTACAGTGTCTTTACAAAGGTCCACTTCCCCTCACCCCTACTCTTGATCCAACCAGCTCCTTTCCTTACATCTTCCTCAGGTATTTCTATTTCTCCAGTCTTCATGATTCTTTCCCTCATACCAAGTTTTACCCACCCACCCACTTGCTCACACCACTATCCCTTCTTTTGGGCCAGAGACCCCCCCAAAGCCTACCATCTCAGTCCAGCATTTTCACTGGCTGTACAAGATGAGGAGCCAGTCATGGGGAAGATGCCAGAGAACACACTGAACATCAATGAAATAACCATGTTCTGCTCTGCACAGAAGCAAGGTAAAGATGTTTGCAGGATCCTCAACACACACATAAATGTTTGCAGTTCCTTGCCCATCTGTTAAAGCTATCCAGAAATGTACTGAGGTGAATCTGCACACCAGCAGTTACCTCAGACCAGCCAGGATGTGACAACTTGGGAAGAGAGGCACCAGCTAAGCCAGGCTCACAGAGCCCAGAGTTGTTCGGCCCCTGAAGACCTATTGCTTCTGGTGCAGCAGTGTGATACTTGCAATAAGAAAACATTGACACAACATCCTTCAGGCTCAAGGGGAACCAGCTCTCAAAATGGTCTCCTCATCCAGTCACTCAGTAGACTCACCCAGATGTCACACTTGCCAGGGAAGAATCTCTCCGGGATGCGGGCAGCATATAGTGCAGCACCAGTGATGTACAGGCATGCCATGAGTGCCAGCCAGCCTATCTGCCCCATTGTGGCTGCTTTCAGGAGCCCCTCAGAGATGACAAAGTGCAGAGTGGGAATTACCCCACTAAGACCCAGACCTAGAAATACTCCTGGGAGGTAAAGAAAATGTGTGAGAGTCAGGTTTGAATGCAGTGGTGGCAAAGGGAGACAATGAAAACACAAAAGCTACGGAAGGAAAACTCAGTATTTGCCAAAGCAGCAGAGAGGTGACAGCTCTTGAAGCTGCAGGTCCCCAGAAGAGATTCATTGGAAAGGAAGCTAAAGAATGCACAAACTTCCTTCATATACCAGAAGCTCCTCAGTTATACGTTCCAGCAGATAGGTGGAACATTTCATTCACTGACTGTGCCTGCCAGCTGCAGTGTAGGGGAGTTCCTGCTCTTGGCCTGTAGAGGGAACTGAGACCACACAGACCGTGCCTCACTTCACCACAGCGGCTCAAGAGCGAGCAAGGAGACACAACAAAGAGGCTGTTTATCGTGCTCTGCACAAGTACTCCTAGGAAACAGAAAAGCAGCATCTGTGCTCATCTGATCTGCCATAGAAGAGAACGCTGTTTATTTGTTTAGATTTTAGCAGCAAGGACAGAAAACTTGTAAAAACAGCGGGCATGGGGGGAATATTCATGTCCCATACACAGAGATTTTAAGTTTGGAAAGCTGAAAGCTCTGAAGGTACCCAAACCTGTCCAGGAAGTCTAGATTTACTGTAGACAGCATGTGCAGATTAAGAAACAAGAAATATTACTATTCAACCCAGATGTGTGCACATTCCATAGCTGCCCCCTAAAGCACTCTTTCTTCCTACCTCAAAACATGAAACCAAATCTGGATTTGTTCTTTTGATGGTATGAGAGAAAAACAGTCTTAACTCTGTATTTTACCAGGCATGTCATTCAGATTAATTCAACCATTCAATGATTTGCTAATGTTATAAAAAAAGCACAAGCACTACAAGTACACATACACATACACACACCAAGCAGTCAGTTGTGTTTTGAGAGAGCAAAGTTGCCAGCTGTAGATAGAAATCCTTTGCACCTCCCTTCCTACTGCATGTGTGACTGTCCATTTCAGGAATGCACTTCCAGGACTTGCACCAGCCCTTATTTGTGCATCCAGCTGGGTACAATAAATGCTGAAAGAAAACCCATCAAGCTCCCAATTCAAGAATATTAGGTCTATAAAATTAAGCTCTCTTAAGTCTTCCCAAGGTGGTTTTTTCCAAGTGGCAAGTAGGAAGCAGGAAAGGAAGCCAAGAAGCAGAACAGTTAACTTCAGGTCTTACCTGCCCTTACACCCCGGTATTCAGGGGTGGCAAACATGTCCCATTGTGAGACAATTATGGCTGCAATGCCCAGGACACAAATCACAATCAAGTAGATGAAGCAAGGCTGGGGGTTGCAATAGAAGGAGTAGTACAGCCATGGTACAAAGCTGCCCATTATGAGGAGTGCAATGCCAGAATAATCCAGCCTAGAAGAAAACAAAAATCAGTGTCATAACAAGTGTGAACCTTTGGAAATCCTCACACACACACACACACTTCTTTAGCAGAGCAACTGTCTACTTCTCACTGCAACTAAATAACTCTCAGTACTGCAGCTCAGGTCCTGACGGCAACTCTTCCACCTACAGGAAGGGATTACCTTGACAGCCAGCCAGGAAGGCCATTTTAGAGAGACAGCAGCAATGCCTTCAGCCAAAGCTTTCTGAGGAAAACTCACATTTCAGTTTCAGAAGAGCAGTGCAAGAGCCCTCTAAAGACAGGGCACACAGTATGTTCTGAGAACACAGCCAAAGCAAACACTTCAATATCTGACAAGTGTGAGTTAGTTGGGCATTGGCTTCAGTGACCACAGAGGAATAATGCTGCAATTTTTCAACCACGCTGGTTTTTTGTACACCAGTGTAAAAAAGGAAATCCATAGCCACTGCTTTTTACCACATCCTGACAAAATACTCCTGCAGAAGTTGATAGAGTTAATTTTTCAATACGGGATTTTAACTACTGGGCTGCTTTAGAGGTGGTTTTGCAGATTACAGAATCCTAGGTTGAGTAGTCTTAGGAAATATCAGACATTCAGCAGCCAGCCAAAAAAGAACATGCAGTGAAGCCAAAAGACCAAGATATCTTGATACACACTCTCTTACATAAGTTTAAGGTTCAAAGTTAGTCAGAACAGCTGAAATGACAAGAAGTAATGGTTGAACCAAGCATTCAAAGTTCTGCAACTAAGCTCAAGGTATGTTACTTACAGCAGCAAGATGTAAGCACATGCCTGCCAAACAGCAGAAAATGATGGAGTTTTAAGACTCAAATGACAGCACAAAAACTCATGCTGAAACAAACTATAATTAGAAGAAGCTGCATTAAATCTCTGCTCAACTCTGTTCCAAAGTACATGCAGTCATGAAATGAACAACTCCCACACTGGGGCTCCAGGCACAAATCCCAGCCCTGTTTTCCCACCTGTTTCCTATTTGGCCTGCCCTCTTCTCTAGGCACTTACTTGGAGAAGAGCCGGGAAACACCTTCTGAGTGGCAATAAACTGTGTGGAAGAGCCATGAGAAGGAGAGGCAGAGAATGGCTCCCAAGAAGAACAAACCAACGACCACCTTCTCCTGCACAGGTGCTACGAAGGACATGTTTGGCCGGAACATGTAGAAGATTCCCAGACACAGGAAGAAAACACATCCTGAAAAACAGCAAGGCAGAGAGGTGTCAGTTCATGCATGTCACTGAAAGCTTTTCTTTTCTACAGGCATCACCCCTTCACGGCTCTCAAAAGTTGAAACCACTCAGAGAAGCTGCAACTTAAGCGTGTTCCTGTGGCAAGAAATGCAATCCCAATTAACACCTACATACTTGGGAAAAGATGGATCTAACAGTAATTTATTAAGGGTTAGGAAATGTTTAATGTATTTGTTTGTACAGTATGCCATAATTAAGCAAATCCCATCCAACTCTGATGGGATAAAATTAGGAGAGAGATACGAAGCTGCTAAGTTAACAGGTCACAGTGGTGATGCCTTCTGGAGGCTGGCCTGGAACAGAGACCAGGCAGAGCAAAAGGATAAAGTAGGGATTTATTAAAAGACCTCCATGGGCACACCTGGGCAGCACAAGAGCCTGGCTGGGCTACACCCAAGATGAACCCAAAATGGTCACAAAATAGATGACTGATCACAAGGTGTCACACTTTGATAAGTTCTGGTCCATCAGCAGATTGGAGTTAATTGCCCAATTACAGCTCCAGGTTATGAAGCTCCATCCTCTTTGTTTTTCCTTCTCACTTCACCTTTTTGTTCTTGGGCTAGAAAGTTGCATCAGCTGTCCTTGGTCCCAAGCTAGAGAAGGAATTGTTTTGTCTATCTACTCTCTGAATAGAGCTTAGTAGGACTTAATATGAAAACCAAGAACTATCCACTAAAACAGCACAGAATCTAAAAATTTAAAAGCTAAAACTTAAGGCATCTGTGGAATGATAATGCTGACAAACCCTACAGCCCTTTCTATCTTGCCCTCTCTTTTCTTGGAGAGCAACAAAACCATTGGCTGGGATTTTGGATTAGATGAAAGCAAGCTGTGAGTACCTAGGAGATGTGTCCAGATGTTGCCAGTCTCCGTGTGTATTCTGAAGATGCTCTTGAAACAAGCCCTGAAGGAAGGCATGGGTGGTCTGTGTCCATGCAGCAGGTAGTCATTGTCCTTCAGCCAGTCAGGCAGAACGTCGTGGGGAATGACTCTCCATCGGCCCTCCCACACCTGGGGGTCAAAGAGTTGAGTGAGATGCAGGGAATGGAGCCCCATCAGTGCATGGAAACAGTCAGAAAACCCCTATTAGTAAAAGTGCTGGAGTTAACCTGTGAGTACAGTAAACAGAACAGAGCTGATGGAACATCTCTGGGGAGAAGGTTTTGCACTGAAAATATGCTGAAGTCACTGTTCCCAGTTCAAAACTGTACCAGTGTGAACAGCACCAACAGAGAAGGAAATACTTCAGCATTCCATTGGACAGGAAGGTTATTGGGTGTTTTTACTGCTGATGAAAACATTTAATTTTCTTCCATGTTCTGTTATTTTACAGGCCACCTTTCCCATTTAATTGAAGAAGCCTACGCCTAGTTCTCTCCAATAAATAAATAAGCCTGTTCCTCCACCACAAGCCAACCTGTCTATCTGCCACCATTTGGGGCAGGCTAGCAAAAGAAGCTACTCATTAGCACTAACAGGAAACATGAAAGGGTGAGAGCCCAGCAAGAAGAGTCCAACCCCTTATTCAGGTTGGACAAAAAATGCTCCCAAGCTCACAAACAGAGACAGAGCAGTTAAGGCAACAGACTCATGACTCTCAGTTCCGTGGGATTTCTTCTTTAAAGGGAGAGTGGGGGTTTGTGCACAGAGCTTTCTTGCAGCTGGCTCCACAGGCAATAAGTGTGCACAGATGGTCCCAGCACTGCTTCAGTAACACAAGACACGTGGAGGCTTCAGCGTGGCCAAGGACAGGGGGAGCAGGGAGCTGTTATGTACCGGGGCTGTTTCTGCAGGGATCCTGGGGCTTGCTGGCTGGCTAGAGGTACAGGAGCAAGGCTGAAGGTTCCTGAAACACTAAGTTTAAAAAGCTACATTCTTATTTCAGTTTCAACACCAAGAGCCTGGAGTTTTTGAATCAATTCTCCACACTCGTGCACGGAAGCAAAGCAAAGCCATTCGGAATAACCAGCCCAGTTAAAGACTGGGTTCTGAAATACACTAAACAAGAAAATAACTGGTTTAGTTCATGAAAAAAAAAAATGTGAATTGAGGTAGAAACAGAAGGAGGGAATTTAATTTTAAAATATTTTAGAAGAGGTAAAGATGCAAAGTGAAAAAACAAAATAACCAACAAAAGCAAAAAACCAGAATGACCCATACACAAAAGACGACCAAGTAACTAGGGTCCCTCTGTAAAAATATCAAAAGTAGTTCATAAAACCAGCAGGAACCAGTGTATAAAGGGGCAGCATTCCTTTAAGCAAGAAAAGAGGGCCAGAGACTGACACAGCCCAGTGGCTCTAAAAAGTACCAAAACTGAGCCAAGGTCAACAATTACAAAATCTACAATGGATTTACTTATGTATGGTTTCAATACAGCATTGTTTTCAAGTCAGGGACAAAGCTTATTCTACAATAGATGCAAACGGTACTGGAAAAGCAAAATATTTGCAAATCTGTAGAAATCTGGTCAAATGACCTTGTAAGTCAAAGTGCCTGGAAGCAGAAGGCTTTTGTTCTGCTTTGCACCCACAGGTGTTTCTCAAGGGACACACCTGAGTTGCATGATCAGCTTTGGAGTCTCAGCTGTAAATCCCTATTGTTCCACGCTCTCACTTTAATCCTGTATGACAGACAGATGCTGAGGAAGTGCAGAATTGCTACTTAGAACATGAGATGCCCATCTGGGGACAGTGAAAACCTCCTCTCCCTCACATTAGCAGAGCAGCTGCTCCGAGCACAGTCTGCTGCCCACTGGAGCTTCCTAAAAAAGGAAATTACTTCAGCAGTTTCCACGTGCCCTTACCTTGCACACAAATTCTTCCATTCTCTCCATAGCATGGTGGGCTTGTAGAAGAGGTGACATACCCATAAAACCTTCATCTTCTTGAGGTGGCTCATCATTGTGTTTATTATCCTCAGAACACTAGAGGGGAAAAAAAAACAGAGAAAATATTTTGTAGAAAGATGAACAGAGGAAGGTGATGTTTTCCATACAAAACTATGATTTGAGGTCTTGGCAAATAAAGAAGTCTCTCCTTGTATGGAACTGAGAACGAAATTCAGAAGAACAAGCAAAAAAATGATTACATTCTTAGGTATCTGAGAACAACTCACATGTCTAATCCATTCTGCATATGTTTCCAGCAAGTTTGGAAGCCAGCAGTGCTCCTCTAAGTCATGCTTCATTAAATCCCAGATATGGAGTCTGAGGCTTGCAGCCTTCCCACCTCTAGGGAAGGATTACTCCCTATTTTATGTTTCAATGTCACTGTGCCGGTGTTAATGCCTCTATAATGTATCTGGCATTTCAGGGTAATAAAAGGTAAGCCAAGGAGAGGAATCCATTTACCTCGTTAGAAATGTTTCACCTCAATTTGCTGTCCAAATCTGAAAATCTATCCTGTTTAACTGACACTTCTGTTCAGCTTGTAATCCAGTACTGGAATTTACTCATTCGTTTGATTTTTCAAGGTATTTCAGAAACTACTATGAAACTTCTGACAGTTAGACAAAGGCAAGTTATCAAAGAAAAGCAGTAACAGGGATCAGAGTTTTAAGTTCAAATAAAGAGAAACATCCATATCCTCAGGGTGTACCAAGAGAATTATGAAAACTAAAATAATCTGCTGAGCTGGGATAGCAGGCTGGCACATATCACTAACAACTTCACAGGAGCACTTTGGTACTTTTCTGCTATCATGACATCACATCATCTACATATTTTGATACACTCTAGCTTCCCATGGAGGAGAAAAGCAGGGGGCCATGGAAGTTCTACATTCCTGTTTGCTTCCTGCAATGCTCATGGCCCATCAGAGACTCCATTCAACACTTCAGCATCCAAGGTAAACAAACTGGAGGAAGCTGGGAAGGAGAGAAGGAGCTTTTTGCACCCTTCAGAGTTACTGCAGAGAGCTGCCATGCAGCACATGGCCACACCAAGAAAGCTCCAGTCAGCACAGGGGGAGATTGGCCTCCTCCAGACTTCCCCCTCCTGTGCCCATACCATGGCTTAGAAAAATTTAACACTTATAAAACTTTAAAATCAAGATGATGTATCAATAATAACATCCAAAGTGACTGTGAATATAGTATATAACCTCACTTATTTCATCTACAAGTTATTATCAGTAATGTTCAGGTTAATGCCCTGAACTTTCAAGCCAGGAATGGGAGCTGGCTGTGCATTTGTCCCACATTACAGCTCTCTCCTTGGTAAGCCTTAACTATTTCTGTCAAGTTAACTCAATAACCTGCTTAAAATTCCCATTTTTGAATAAATAAAAGGAGACTTCTTCCAGCCTACAGTGAGCTAACCAGAGCTTTCAATATTTTTTGGGGTTTTAAAAGAGAAATGACATGCTCATACCTGTTTTGTACCCAAGCCTTGAATAGCCACTCAAGCTTCATCTTTCAAAGAGGTCCCATCCCAGTTCTTGACCCAATTCTGCTTACCCAGAATACAGATTCTGATATGTAATACACAGTACACATCCTTCAAGTTTTATGTACGAACTCACGTTTGTCCACATTAGGAAAACTTGACTGCCTAAACAAATTTTTTGTAGATAACCCACATCCCTTGTACTGTCTACTCACCTTCATCATTCCAGTGAGCAACTCCTCTGAACAATATCTTATATTTTACAGCAATGATTGCTATATTGACCAGCTCTAAGCAGATTCTCCAGCAGAAAAAGACTATTAAATACACTAATTCTGCCTAGGTTAGCCCATTAGTCCTATTCAGAAAGGCACCAGGCAACAGAAAGATGCAAATAGGTTTAATATCCTCCTAAAATAGGCACAATTCCAGTTAGGCACAGGAAAGAAAAGCAAATTTGGTTTCATTCTGACTCAACAACATTCACTGACATTGCTTCCCCACACTGTCAATTTTACTGGCTTTTTCTACTAATGGAGCTCTTTAGGATTCTCGGGTTTCAATATCATAAATAATTAACTCAAGGTCAGAGAAACAGAAAGGGTTGGGTTAGAAGGCAGCTTTAAAGATCAACTAGTCTAAGTGCCCTGGCATGGAAAAGATGCTCATCACAGTCTGCAGAGTTTAAAAACCAAAGGAACCTCTGGTTTCCAGAGCATTCTTTATGGAAAAGCAAGGCTGGCATTTAAGTTCCAGTGCCTTTGACAGAAGAAGAAGGACTGCTGTGCCTTTTAGCTCTCTAGAATTCCCTCCCCCAGCAGCACACAATAACCAGCTCCAAAGGGGTGAACAAGTTGGTAACCCTCAATTTACACAATGGGTGGACTGAAGGAAAAAAAAAGTCCCTTATGGAATCAAAGCCTGTATTCACTGCAGTCTGCCCAGTGACTCAAAGCCAAAAAACGTTCATTTCCCCCTCTGCACATACTCCCATTTCTAGAATGATGGGTAGGCTTAAATTTGAACAGACTGTAAAGCTTGAAGAGCACAGCTATTTCTGAGCTAGTCCAAAATCTTTGCATTTTGGCCATGTGCCTACAAACAAATCATTACTGAGCTTCTTTTGGTGATAAAAGGAATTCATATCATATACACAGTCCAGATTACTGCCAAAAAATGGAATTGATTTTACTATCTCCTTCCTGCCATTAAACTGCAAAATTAGCATTCAAGGGGAAAATAACCTAAAGCTCAGCTTCTTAGTCCTTTTCTTGCTAAGGAGGCAAAAGGAGGCCTGTTCTGGAACACTCATCCTCCTCCCTTGACTGCCTCCTGTAACATCTCATTAGGAAGATCAGTAAACTGTGCTTTCTGAAAGCCAGAAATCTACAGTGGAGGGCAACACCAACACCAGTTTGCACTTGGAAGTCTGAAGGAGTCTATGGACCTTCAGTTCTTAAAGCAATGACTTCAAGGAAAGAATACCACCCTTCTGCTCAGAAGACATATTGAAACATTTACACTGTGACCAGTTCCTTCAAATCTCAAGACTCACATATTTTCTCCTCTTCAGCTGATTGTATCAGAAATTCATGAGTAACCCTAGACCATAACATAAGCAAGCACATTCTTTTAGGACACATTTTCAACTATTTCTAAGTCCTGCCCACAGAATCACATTTTGAAATGAGAAACATATTGGGTAAATAATATCACTTGCCTAAGACTGTGCAAGAAATAAGAGCCCAGAAGAAAACTGTGATACTCCCACTTTTAATGAGCTATGGTATACCCTGAATTAAGTGCTTCAAGAATAACTTCAGCCTTTGTAGACCATAGGCCAAAGGGATTTTCACATGGCTGATGTTTCAGATGTTCTTTTACATCACCTAATTTATTCAACTTCTTTTAAAGCATCTCAGATTTGGCCAAATAATTCTGTGAAGTCTTCAGAGCACTTTGGAGTATCTTTAAATAAACCCCCTGGTTTGTAACAACCAAACTTGTTACAATCAGCAGCTGTCACTCTGCTGCACACATGCAGCAATGAGCATCATCAGTCTTTCACATTAAACATCCTGGCTTCTGCACACCCACTCTAAAAGGTCTGGATACTGAACTCTATGGAAATGCCAAGCAATCATTTCAACTTCAATCCTACTCCCTTTGCAAATTCACAAAGTGTTAAAGGTACCAAAAACCAGTATAGGTACCTGTGAGATGGAAATTATCCAACAGATGTATAAACAAGATCTGAGTTCAGTACCGGTACCAGAGAATAAAATAAATCTGAAGGATAAGTGAAAATATCCAGAGGAACCAGCTTTACTGGTTTATCCATATTCACTTTATTTTGTTAAGGGTTACAGCTGCTTTTGCGATAACAGTGGCAGACAAGAAGGTAAAGGAAAATGTAGAAATCAGACTTAGTTATATCAGTTTGTACGGAGAGACAGGCAACACACTTCCAGGGACAGATCGTCACCTAAACAAGAATTCCAGAGCTTATTTTGGTAGGGACCAAAAAGGTTTAATACCAAACCCAAGACTTAGAGCACCAGAGCAAACAAAGAAAAACAAACCCAAGAACTCAATGGCACAGTGCTGATCATTAAGTTTCACAATAAAATTTCACTTTTATAGCAATGGCACAAAAGGTAAAAAGAAGTTTACATTAAGTACAAGAATTATGTCAGATCACATAGCCAAAGATCCTGTTACAGAGAAAAGTGCAGTAAAACCTGCTCTAGTAAATGCAACATATTTCTCTTGTCTACTACAACAGCTTATCCTTCTCACACAGACTATTATCACTAACAGTTTCTATACTATCACTCTCAAATCTGTTAACAGACACGCTGTTTAATAATGTCCTTACTATGGAAGAGCCTGCCAGAAGTCAAGTCATAATTGCAAAAAAAGATTCCAGAAACATTTTTTCCACTTTTGTCTAAGTTATGTTCAATGGACTTCAAGCAAAGTATTTCCTTGAGGTCTGTAGTTTCTTGATGTCAGTTTAAAGATTTCTAGAAAGTTTCAGAGTCTGCACATGACTGCTCCTTGCACAGGTGACAAGTTCTGGTTCATCTCTTCAGAAAGTGTCATCAATGCTGTTCATTTGAGTGTGCAAACTAAAACATAAATGAAATCTGAATGGAGCCACCTTTTACTCTATACAAAGTGGTCATTTTCTCCCTCACCCCCATCTGACCAACACCCATCCTATCTCCCAGCCCAGTTCACACACTGGGCTCGATGTCCCATGGTCTGGAATATCCCTTTGTTCAGTGTGGGTCCCTTCCAGCCTCTTGTGCCTCTCCTCACTGGCAGAGATCGGGACACTGAAAAGTCCTTGACCCAAGGTAAGCACTGCTTAGCAACAACTAAAACACCAGGCTGTTATCAATGCACTTCTCATCCTAAATCCAAACCACAGAACTGTACCAGCTTCTAGGGAGAAAATCAGCTACCCCAGTCGAAACCAGGGCAACTAGCAACTGCAATAAAACTCTCCTACTCCCCAGAAAGAGCACAAGTCTTCTCTATCAGAGTTTATTTTCAGACGGAGTCATTACTCAGTGACCCAGGAGCCTAACTGACCATGCACATACCTATGTAGTATTAAGCTCTGGAGTTAATGAACTCCCATGTCTCAAAGTTCGATTGTCTGGGATGTCAATTCACCACCAAGATGTCACCAGCACTCTAAACCTACCATCACAGCAATTTCCAAAGCATGATGCAGTCTGAATCTGTTCTAATATTCTTGCCTCCTTCAGCTGCTCACAGACACTCCCTCACTCTCTTCTTGCTCAGTGCCCTGACAAACTCTGTGCCTTGGTAGGGATACAGGAAAGATAGCTCAGAAAAAACAAATGTCTTGATTAACACTGAGTCATGGCATATTATATGACACGGTACTTATACACTGTTTTCTTCTTAAAACTCGAGTTACAAAACATATGTTGCTGCATTTACAATACCACTGTTATTCCCCACATTAAATTGAAGTCACAAAGTCTAGGCATGACTGAGTTTTTGCTCTTGTTTATCTTGATCTCATCAGATGAATGATTAATAGTGCTTAACATGACATTCAGGTCATTTTATGTTCCTTGGGGCAGTGTGCCAGATTCAGTAACTCGAGAGTTTTCAGCGTAATGGCCAAGATACGTTCAAGGCTATAATATAAAAATGTTATTTTTCTAATCACAGTTCTGTAACATCCTTTTCAGTTGGCCAGACAGTTTTTTCCCTGTCAACTGACCTTTTATCAACCAGCCTTTCATAAGGGGGAAGCAGCAATAAGCACTGCCATGCCATTTCTCCTAAAAGCCTGTTGCACATTTTTCAGAATTTCATCAACTTATATTCTTTGAGCTGTAAGAAATAAACTGGAAATGAACAGCATCATAAAACCTTCCCTGACTTCCCCTAACTCCTGCACATACCAAGTTATTTTAAAATAACAGCTTTGTGCTTTAGAATTCACATTCTGCCTGACAAGCCTGTAAACACAGCCACACCAGTTTCCAAGAGGCTGACTACATCCACCCTCAAAGCAGGGCATGCAAAGCCGTGTTTGCTGTCACTGGACCAAAAAAAATCTTTCATTAGCACAGTGCCAAAAACCCTTTAGGCCTGTTGGTCAAAATGTCAAGTACTTGGAGGTTCCCGGAGTTTAGTGTTTTTCTTTTGTAGGTCACCTTCTTATAAAAGACACAGTCCATTTAATACAGCACTTGAAAACAGCTTTACAGTACTGGTCACGGGTGACTGCTTGCTGGCAACTCATTAAAAACAAGCACTAATATTCAAAACTCATTTAGCAAATAGTCCTAGGACAAAGTCACATTTTGGTTTCAGCAGCCTTGCTAGAACTCTCTGACTAGAACTCGCTCCCTTCTTAAATATCTTCAGATGAAAAGGGTCTGTTGAATCTCTGAGCTGCAGCAACTACTGCTTTTCTGTCAATGCCCAGTATCTGATGAGGGCCCAAGGCCTCAATTCCCACATGTGCTCAGCAGTAGTTTGGGGGAGAGCCTGTAGAAATTGATTCTACTGCAGAAGAGTCTCGTGCAGTTTTCTGCTCCTCTGCCATTGTTAATCCTGACAGCAGAAAAAGAAAACAAGCATGCTGGGCTTATGGAAAATGAAATGCTCTGTTACAAAAATAAACAAAGAGACATTGGAAGCGTACTGCTGAACTTAACAGCAGAGTCAATCAATCTGAAACAGCTGGAGGAAGATGCAAGTTAACCCACCAGCACAACACTATTTTTTTCTCTTATATCACTGTAAAAGGTCGACACCCCCCCCCCCCACTGCTGCCCAAATCCAGCAGATAGGATCTTCAGGAGAACAAAGGCAAACCCGTGGAATCTAACCCCTGTCCAGGGAAACTGTTGTGCCAGTGAATTATAAACAGAACTACTCCCTCCCTCTCCCAGTTTCAACACACAGCACAGCAAGCAATGGTTACAAAACCTACTGGCAGGCAGCAAACTCCCAGCACCAGCACTTCCCCTGCCAAGGCACAGAAACACTCCACAGTAACAGGACACAGCTGAAACCAGCAACTCGACAGCCACCAACTAGGACAAGTTCCTTGGTACTCCAGTGAGAGCTTCCTGGGAGACAGGACACACAGGGAGAATGGCCAGTTCCTACATGTTACCAGCCTTCTGGCCCTCCCCATGCATGGCTGGTCACCAGTTTGCCTTTTCTGCAGACTTTCAAACCCTGACAGTCTGTCCATAACCCAGGCACATCAGCTGCCAGCGAGGGAGGCACCAGCATCTGACCAGCTCAGGCCTGTGGAGCCTGGAAAACATCTCCATAAACGTGTCCTGTTGTCTTCATACTGCCTAAGTGGGAATACTTGGAGATATTCTGCTGTGTCTCCAAAAATGCTTTTCTGTACAAAAAAAATTTACTATATTCAAGGACTTACTTCAGTGACTAGCAGCCTGAGTAAAATTCACATTATTTCCAGTTCTTAGAACAGCAAGTGAAGGAAAAATGCAGATGTTTAAATCTTTTGATCTGAAGCAAAATGTCAACTCACATGCTTTCAAAGAAATAACATTTCTTCCCAAGAGTTGGAAAAATGAAGGAAAGAAAGAGGTGACAAAGAAATCTACAGAACAACATTTGAACACAATCAGCTTTAAAACAAAAGGAAATGTGCTTTGGTGGGACCTCAAACTTGAGTTTACCAGGCCTCTTCCATTCACACTCTACCAACAAAATCTGCAATGCAATAGAGGAAGAAGGCAAATACAGAAGCAAATGCCAAGATTTCAATCATAACCCTAAAGAACCAATAAAAAAATGTCAGACTGAAAAGAAAGCTAAACACTTTGAAACCTGCAAGTAGATCTACAAAGGATGAAATTTTACGCAATCAGAATTTACAAATATTAGCTCCAGAAAGATTATTCATAAGACTCAACTGTCTCCCTTTGACCTTCAAGGCCTCACCTGTCTTTTTCACTCAGCTGAAATGCAACAGAAAGTCAAGTAGACAATTCCATTTATTTACAGGCACCCTTCTGCAATACCAAAAAGTCTGTCTGTAGTCTGCTTTTGTAGATAATACGTTAACTCTTCTGTACCAGAAAAGGCTTTGAGTAAGTTCTATGATTTAAGTTAAAAGCCTTGAGTCATTTGCTCACCCTAAAAATTCTCTTCTGTACCTGAAATTCTCTTACATCCTTCTGCCTTCCTCCTTCAAGTCACTTTGCTATTTATGCTCTAGAAAGACTCCTGTAGGTACATGGAGATATCATTAAATTGATTAGAGGTCAATTAAGTTCTCCTTTCAAAGCCTCCCTGAAAAGCAATCCAGAGGAGGATTTACCCAAATTTCTTCTGCCGGTTCAGACGACTTGAGGGCTACACAAACCTCCTCCCAGAACCTTTACTGTAGCTTATCAAACACTTCAAAGCAACAGGTCTCCACCTTATGGGCATATTTTGGAGCCACAGGGACAACTGCTTGGAAGATGAAAGGAACCATCATCCAAGCACGGGGAAAACCCACGATTGGAACAAAGGCAGAGAAATGGTTCTTTTGTTTACCTCCAGTCACTGACAGGTTAAAGTACAAAAGGAAAGAGTCAAGCACAGGGTTTGGGGCTGCATAAAGAGCCCATTCATCACATGGAAAGAAGTCACATGCATTTGACTGTGTCAGCTTAACAAAGTCACAGTAGGAGAGATTTCTTTAGGAACTATCACTGCTGGAATTACAAAAGCAGTTAAGACACAAACTCTGGGACAGGAGAAAGGCTGATGTCCCAAAGGCAAGGCAACCCAGGATGCAACAGGAGGGAAACACCTGCTGAAAAATGCCTTATCAGCACATAGTGTAAACCAGAAAAAGGAAAAGATGTTTAAACTGCTGAGGGAAGGAGAAGAATTACGCAGCTTGCTTGATCCTTTTCTCATCATCAAGTGCTTATCATGCAGACAAATGGTTCCTTTTTGTCCGAGTCACAGCCGGCTCACCACTAACCTGCCATTATGCTAATTTCATGTTTAAAGACAGCAAGATGTGCATCTCGTCCTTGAAACTGGTACTGGCAAGAGGGGATAATCTATGGCCATATTTGCACTCCAGCAGAGAACAGAGAGTTATGGAATAAAATACAGACTGAGCGGTTCGGGTATAAAAAGGATATTGATGTCATATGATTTGTATCTTCTCATAGGAATCATTATAAAACTGGTAGATTAACAGCACTGGCAGAAGGATGCAACTGTGTTATTATTATTTTGAATAAGCATGTATGGCCAGTAATTCTTTGCTACATGCATCTACTGAATGCCACAATTTACAGAAAGTAGGATCTTTAATTTTTAGTTCACAGCTATGCAACATCCCAGGTGGGTTACTGGTGCCAGGGTCAAAAGCCTCAGAAAAAAAAAAGCTTTTAGGAGTATATCTTATTTCTTAATATCATCTTCCTTTTCTTAGCAAAGAAATGCTTTATTACTTAGGAAGACCAATATTTGGGCCAATCAAAATTAGAAATACATAGTACACAATACAAGCTGTGAGGAAGATGGAAATTAATTCTGAACAACATAATGACATGCCTCCATGCCTTCCTTCTTAGAAAGGCTATTAAAATAATTCACCAAAAATTCATCAACTACTACCTCTTAGGAGCTCAGACTGCTTACTTCTACAAGTGGAGCAGGAAGTGGATATACAAGTAGGGAAAGGAATTTTGTATAGGAGAGTTTGGAGAAGATCTTATGTAAGCAAAGAGCTGCAATGATATAAGCAGGGTAATAGGAGGCACTGGGAAAATAAACAATGTCATACTATCACAGGCTAAAAATACACACATTTTTACACTAATACCTCAAGTCCTAGGCCCAGTACATTTTACAATACATATTTATTATGATAAAAGCTTTTCCTAAGTAGAAGCATTTAGAAACATATTAAATGATGATGGTGGTTTTACTGTCAAGACACTACACAGCCCTCATCCCCTTTGCTCATCCAGCACAGAATTGTTACCACCAGCTCCACTGGGGCTGCATTTAGCACTAGAACACTGATGGAGTGGGCACTACTTGAGACCTTTTACAAAAGGCTGTGTTTAGCCTGAGTGCCTCAGCACTATTGCCACCTAGCCAAGAACAATACCCTTATATTACTGTTATCTAAACAGGAACCTCTTCCAGACCAGAGGAAAATCAGCCTTTTGAACTTGTAAGTCATGCTAATGAACTAACACATCTCTCTGCTGAGACAGAGCCAGAATGCACAGCAGTGCAGAAGAGTGAATCTGAGCTGACACTTGAGCAACAGCTGTGCTGGGGCTTACACGAGGCAGAGAAGGATGTATAGCATAATGGTTTTTCCAGATTATCTGGAACACTGCAGAATATCACATAATAAAGGCTATTAGGCAAGACAATATTGGTACTTTTGACAGCAAAGTGTTCTGTGATGATCCATTAGAAGCATCAATTATTCAGCCTTTTAAGACAAAAAACAATTTAAAGACGACATACTAACAAACCCAAGAAATCACAGAGGACAGGAATAAAAGGATGAAAAAAAAATTCAAAAAAGCAGGAGGCCATATATGGCAGAGAAAATGATGCAGATTAAGATGTAACAGCAAGGCCCAAATGGCAAAACCAAATTTCTGTGACAGCACTTTAGAAGACCAGGAAGGAGAAAAGAAATCAAACGTGAGAAAGCCAAGTATTTGTAGTGAGCCAAAACAAAAAAAAAAACAAACTTTTGTTGTATGGATGAAGGCAAAAACTCAAAAAACCAACATGTGCTATGAATGCCTGAAAGAGAGAATGAAAGTATTTCAACCATTTCATTGCCAAAATGTCAGAATTAAACACCGATTCATCCAGATAATTTCTGTTTAGCTAAGCAAATGTACAGAAAGATTTAAAGCACAGAAGCAATTATGGATTTTTACTTCAGGTATTCCATCCACAGGCTACAGGTAACTCTTATTATTAAACCAGGAAAGTCAGAGACAAGAAAGAAAACAGCCTTCAAAGCAGATGATCCCAAATACACCAACAGATATACACGTAAATTCAAAATATCTGCCTGCACAACTTAACTTTTCTTTTTCTAACCAGTCTTGGCCAAGACTTTGCACTTCAAACACATGCTTCCCAACCTTCCACAAAATGGAAAAAGACTCTGGGTTACCCCAGATGGTGTTACCCTCATCAGATACTGAGAATATCCTAGAGAAGTTATAGCAGTACAACTGTGAGTGCATTGGCTTACTAGATCTGAATACAGCTCCTGACTTCTCATTACAAGAATGCTCGGAACGAAATTCTGTAAGGGCTCCAACTCATCAAGCTGAGAAGGCAAATATCAGTTCTCATGTCAGCTGATCCATGACAGTGGGCCATGCTCATACCCAGAACTTGTGGCAAATGCAATTACAGCCACAGCCCAACATACATTAAGGAGCACCAGCATGTTTTTGCTGCTGGCTAAAACCACACAGTTGCTGTGACTGAACTAATACAGTAAACTCATTAATCCATGATAAACTGGATAGTGAGCCTAAGATGAATGCCTCTTCCACTTAACTATGCTGATATCCATCTGAATATATCCTGGGAGAAGAATTAATTACAGTTCTGGGACTCTCTAACCAGAAGGTACTTTTGTGTAGTGCTTGGCCACTGTCTTCGTAGAACACCTAATTAAGGTGAGGACACTTTTCTGCATGTTGTGGCTGCAGTAACTTACAAAGGTTCATGCACCAAAAACTCACAGACACTGCCACTGGCTCAGAAAATCTGCGAGCCACCAACTGCTAAAGACTGGGAAAGTGTTCTAGGCAAGTAACACAAGGTGCTTCCCCATCCTTTTGCTCCTCCTTGTGAGTCTGTTACTGGCTACTGTCCGAGATAGGATATCATGCACTGTTCAGTCTAATTCCAGCAAAAATGCTTGCAAACAGATTTTTCTGTCTGGATCATCAAAAAGATACCAAACAGCCAAGGTTCTGACTACATGCAGCCAGAGCCAATACTTCTCCTTTCACTTACAATTAATTGAAAATTAGAGAACAAAAATCTTTCTGTATGAGCAGCATCTCAGCAGAAGACAAACCAGTACAAGTCCCATTTCTTTGAGGACAAAATAAAAACATAAAAGCTGGTAAAACTAGTTATGGCTACTCTTGTCACCCAAGATCCCATACATTCAGCTGAATACTTCTGGAATCTTCCTGGTATTGAGTTACTCAGCAGGCATCCAAAGGTTGTAGGCTCATGGCCCACATTTCCAAAAGTTTTTAAAAACACTGAAGCACTTACATCAAAACTCATTTTTCCTAGAAGACCTAACAGGTGATCAACCACATGACTTACATTTTCCTGGTCAGAAGACAGAGGTGGCTCCACTAGAAGAAGGCTCTTTTGAGAGCTGTCCTCTTCAAAGGCTGCCTGTGTGGTTGCAGGGTCAGACATGTGTCCTTTTCTGAGCCGCAGGCCTGGCTCTGGAGAACCAGCATTATCGGGTTCCCTTAGCTCGTTCATGAGATGCTGGGAGCCTTCTCAAATATTCTCTTTCCTCTTGGTTCAGTTTGGCTGAGTACGGCTTGGCTCTGAAAGACAAATGGTTTGTGTAACTCAGTTGAAGTTAAAAGAGTGCAGAAGCTGGCTGGAAGAAGAGTTTGCTTACAAGCTACCAAACAGCTATGACAACTGCTTTTCTATGTGCCCAAAATCCCACAGGATCAATTACACAGATTTCCACACTGCTGGATAATGAATTCTCATCTTGAGACCACTAACAGTTTCATATCGTAGCACAAGTTAAACACGACTTTGAAAGATGACAGAAAGTGAGCTTCATGAAACAGTAAATCTACAAAACCACAACTAATTTTTATTAATAATTTTTACAAAATTGCAAGCAGCAGGCTGTTAATATTATTTAGAAATAAACTACTTATCACAGGTACCCCGTAATTATTGTATTTTTGCAGGTATGAAGCTCATATCCAAGCTCAATCACACACACCAGGTTTCACCAAAACTAGGACATTAAGTACTGGTAACAGCAATCAAGCAAAGCTCAAGCAGTAACTAATTTTAGACAGACTGCAAGGAGGGCAGTGATTATGCTTGCTTAAATTAATATGGTCACAATCACTGCCAGGAATGGGTTTCTACCTTTACTTGTCCAAGGAACTAAACCAGACAAATTTAAACACTGTTCATTCCATGAGAGCAATCAGAAACAGGTAAATCCCCCAGAAAGCAATAACCCCTGATTTCTACTCCAAAAAGTAACTGCATTTTACACTTACAACACCACAAAAAGGACTCAGGGTGAATTTAACTCCAAATGCTAAGGATTTGATCAAATTTACAGAAAATTGATGACAACTGTTAATCTGAGCCCTCATCAAGAGTATTATTGGTTACATTTGTTTTGTACATGCCTGTGTGGTGTCACTTCAGCAGCCAGTTCAGAGAGACCTGTTTGATACTGGCAGCCTTGGAAGGCACCACCTCCAGAGAATTTTGCAATCTGAGTGCCAGAAAGCATCAGAATGAGAAAGAAGCCACAGCTGAGGCTTCAGAATCACTCTGAATGACGACCTATTCGTTTTGCACTAATCACCTGGTGTCATTCTTATTACTTTAGCACCTAAGTGCTCTGATGTGACTAACACATAACGTTAAGACAACCCATCTAACAAGTTTTAACTTGCCAGTATGTATAATTAAATTGGAATTTTAGTGCCCAATAAAAGATGCTGAAATTTGTCATAATGTAGGAGGGAAAATTAAAAATATAAGACGGGGAATTGATATTGGCAGTCTTGTAATAAAATGTCACCTGCAAAAAGCCAATAAATAATGTATTCTGTCCTTACAGGAACTCATTTCATTTACATATGATCACTGCAAGATAATTCTCAGCTCGGACAAATGGGCAATAGTTAATTTTGCTGCAGCAGTTTGTAATATTATATCCCCTCAGCTGCCTGGCATTCCTCAGAGGACAGAGCTGCTAATGAGCAGGTAACAGACTGCAGAGCTAAAGGATACCTCGAGCTGCCCGAGTTCAGTATGGCACACTGCTTTCATCACCCAGGATGGTAAGGTGACAATGTGACAGTGGAGCAGATGGCATCCCCACCTTCCTGCTACCTCCACTACAGGGTCAGCAACCTCCATCTGCAAAGTAACATCTAAAACAGCCACAACTGTTTACTCGGTAAACACTAGAGCCACAGGAGAATTAAGAGGAGGTTTAGTAACATAACACAGGAAGCTCAGTGAAGAAGTTGAGCAAGTAGATTTTAAGAGCAGGGACAAATATTCAGAAAGCCACAGAACTGAAATCTTGACTGGTTTTGTCATATTTCAAGCAGCCAATTCACAATTCTATTTTTATGCAAGAAACATGAAGACATAATCACACTGCCATTTGGCAAAACTGATGTGAGGAAGGAAAGAGTAAGCAACAACAACTACAGTTTGAAATTAAGCTAATGGACATCTTAATTTAACAAGCAACCTATAAGAGACTACTTCAGTACAGCACTATGCTGGTTTTGGCTGGGGTAGGGCTAATTTTCTTCCTAAGTAACCATTACATGTGATGGAGCCTGACTTTCCTGGGGACAGCTGCACACCTACCTTGGTTTGCTTTGCTTGTATCCACAACTTTTGCTTTACTTATTGAACTGTCTTTATCTGAACCCACAGGTTCTCCCTTTTATGATTCTCTCTCCCATCCCACTGGGGCAGAGTGAGCAAGCAGCTGTGTGGGGCTTAGTTGCCCACTGGGGTTAGACCACAGCAAGTACCCTGAACCAATTTGAAGCTGTAGCTAAAACCAGAAAAAATGCAAGTAAGCAGAGCAGCTGTTTATAAACAAGTTACACACAGACACACCCACCTACCTGCTATTCCACACATTTCACACAGGTAGTCAGCCCTAGTTAGTTCCACAGATTGGGCAATCTCATGAGACGTTTAACCAGCAAGTTTTACTGGTTCCTCTTTCAGCCAGATTTAAGCAATAGCATTGCCACCGTGTGCTGCATTACCACTGATATTGCCTAATGCCTGTCCTTTTATCACCCCTGTGACACTGTGGGAGCAATGCTCTGGGACACAGTACAGCCACACAACAGGCTGAACCACAATTGGCCAAGATGCTTGTGAAAGGCTCTTTTAATATGAGAAGATACAGGAATGCCAAGAGACTTTTCCATCAGGCCTTGAGGATTTACTTCACCAGCACTCACTGCCAAGCATTCACTAAGGTTAAAAATAAAAGATGCATTTCACCTCCAGTGAGTCAGATTTGCATTCAGCAGTAAAGCTGATCTTCAGAGCTTTGCAGAAATAGAAGTTGTTGTATCTTGAAATTACAGTGGGATTGTTCAGTGAACTAAGACGTTTCCATGTCATTCATGCAGGATCCTCACAGTGCTAATATGCTTGCCCTAAATGAACATGCAAAGGTAAGCAAGATAAAAGCTAATCCAAAAGCATCACTACTGGGTTTTACTTCTTTTTTAAAATGTACTACTGACTGAATGCAACTGGAAGGTGCCAAGACAGAGGTGTAAATAGCCTGAAATATTTGTTCACAAGGGAAAGAAAACAGCAAAGACTATGAACAGGAAAGGCATAGGTGGTCTAAGTTCTATTATAAAGTTTCGATGACTCACAGCTCACTGAAGGATGACCTTTTCCTAAGAAATCCGGAAATCTAAGCATGGTCAGTAGCATCTAACCAGAAGATGATGGTTGAACCATTGTGAGGATACTTACTGCCCCATTCTGTCTAACTCTGCACAGATCACAAAAACAAAAACTAGAAAATGGAAAGCTATTGAACACTTGAGGTCTTGGAAAATATTGTTTTATGCCTCACTGAGATTATAAATCTCATAAATGAAGTCCTTCAACATTTTTTGTAGCATGCAAATTAAAGGTTTCATTAAAATTAGCTTCCATTTAAAGAGGAAGTTGCCATTATGACTTAAAATCTACTTAATGATTGCATACATAATATCAGCATGTAGATGAATCAGTGAGTTACTGCTGTGCTTAAAATGAGCTGAGGAAAGCATCTACAGAGTTTGGTCTGTTGGGTTTTTTAACACAGAAAACTAAATGCTCCGTCAGCTTTTAGAAAGGACTTAGCAGTTTAATGCAAGCAGGGTTCTAAACAGAGCCTATAAACACAGAATGAGGCTTTAGTCAATTCAGTGTGCTGCTGCCTTGCCACACTCCCCTAGAGCTGCCCCAGCTGCTCCCTCCAGCCTGGTTCAGCTGCAGCCAACCCCACAGGACAGTCAGCAGCAGTTTAAGGCTCAGCCCTGCCATCTTGCCAAACAGAACTAGAAGGCAATATTACTTCAGCATTCACTGCAGTTGTGCAATGTCACAGGAGTCAACACCCACAACTACAGCTTATTAGAACACTGCTTCACTCAGGAAGATAAGGACAGACTAGTTACACAAACTTAAGCACCACGGGATAATGCTATTATGCTGTATGACACTCCCTAGGATAAGCACTGAAAACCCCCCAGCACTCACCTGGCACAAGGACTGATTTGCTGCCTAAGCTAAATGATGACACATGGTAGTAAAACAAACAAACAAAAAATATTAATGGTAGTGTTTGTCATTAAATTTAAGATCTGTCACTCCCTTTTGAGGATAAAACATAGTCCCTGGTGGTCAGACTACCCCACAACTACCCCTAATTAAAGCAGTCTCTCCAGTACTCCACTCTTGCCAGTATGTTCTTGTCTGTAAGCAGCATGAGAATGAGCCTCAAGAGGTTTTTAATTCTGTCTGGAGCTGGTATTTGGAAGGAGAATAAAAACTGGTCCTCCCTACAATCCCCTCTCAACTGACTTACTGGCAGAAACTTTCCTGTTCAGGCAGGCAATGGCATCCTCTGTATGCTCTTTCCTTGCTCCCAAAGCAACCACTAAAGCAGCATTAACAATGATATAGAGTGGATGATTCCTCCTAAGATTAGCTCAATCCCCCTGACAGACCTTAAATTATCGAAAGAACAAAAGACCATCGTGAAAATTTCAGGCTACACATTTCTCAGAACACTCATTAATGTTTAATGTTGGGCTTGAGTGCCTGAAAAATCTTGTAAGAGATACTGTATCAACCTACAAACTCTGCCTTGCCTGTGTCCATGTGCCACTACAACCATGCCAGTGGACTGGCAAAGCTGATTGAACTGAGACTTCACCAAACCCCAGGCTGTTTAGGCAAGGCCTCAGGAACAGAACAGGCACAATTCCATTCCCAGGACTGTCAGCACAGGTACAAATGGCAGAGCACTTCCACTCCAACCCATGGACAGACTGACTGGGATAAGAACACAGCCTGTATATGGTGGTGGGGAATGTTGTGCCTATGGAACAGCTGATTCTGGCTACCTTGAGTGAAATAAGGTACACTAATTGAAATGCAGCTTTCTTGGCACACTGTATTTCTACTACTACCTTCTGGTAAGGAGGTTCTGTCACAAGTAGTCCCTCACAAATAGTATGGTAATGCCAACTTGAAATAAGGGACTTTTATCTCTGGGGGTTTTTTGGTTTGTTTTTTATTTAACAGTCTTTCAACGATTGAGGTTTTTCAATTCAGGAGTTAAACATTCACAGTTAACATTCCAAATAATTCTCTAAAGCTACAGTCAAAAACAAAGCAAACAAGGGTATGTATGAACGGGAGGAGAAGGAAATTCTCACAGAATACTTTGTTTTCTCAATGTACCCTAAAGGAAAAGTAGAATCAGCCTGTAAAAATTCTTTGGAGGTCATCTTTAACAATGAGGAACAATGAGGAAGTAATCCAACACCTCTTTTCTTGATGTAATTTCCCTAGATAAAGAGGCATCTACAAAACAAAGATTAGACTCCCGCAGAGGGTCAGTGGCCAAAAAGCTGTCTTTGTAACTTGTAAACTGTCACTGGACGCTTCAGCCCAAGCTATTTCACAGCAGGCTGCAGAGGCAAACAATCAAGCACATTCTGATGCATTTGGATCCAAAGAAAGGGAACAAGCCAGCAGCCTGCCTGCATTATTGAAATGCCTCCATTTCAGAGGATCCCATTACATTGTTACAACATTTGTCCAATTTGTACTGCAAATTGGACCCCATTTTTATAACTAGATTAAGAGTTATGTCAGAGGTTGGCCCACCCCCAGAGCACAATGTCCAGTCCTTACAGGCTGGATGACTGCTGTAAATCAGTTCTACTCTTCAATAAACCAAAACCAAGTGAATTGTCACAAAAGCAGTATGAAACTGAGAACGGAAGTTCAAGTTCTTTTCACATTACATTCCACAAATATCCACAGCCCAGACCTGGAAAACTTGCTTTTGGTTCATTTTTCATTAAATGGCTCAGTTTCTTCAAGTGAGAAACCTCCCATCTTTTTCTCTTTTATGATTTTATTTCTGTGGCATGCTACTCACACCAACTTGCTCCATGGCTGCCAACAACAAAAAATGCAGTTCTATGTTAGTAACACTTGGGATCACAGACTGTCTAAAAGTGAAAGACTGAAATTAAACATCACTTTCCTCTTAAGTGAAAATTCACAATACATACTTTTAGCTACTGCCTCAAGGACATCCACTTCACAAAACTGTTGGGTGAAAATGAAAAAAACCAAAGTATTTGGAGCAGGCACTAAAATCCAGAGCTACACCATGAAACTGAAGTGACATTCCTTTAACCCCTCTCCAGAGAGAATCTTTGCATGGGAACATAAAGGGCATGAAGACAGCAGCAATCCAGAGGCAAGCATTGCCCTACCCTTCCTCCTAGGAAGCCTGAGCTTCAGTCTCTAAAAACTGAATCAAGATCTTTTACTGCTCAAGAAAATGATCCAAGAACAAAACCAAACACTGCAGCTCTGCTTTTAAAACAAAAGAGGAATATGCACGTTCCAGGCTGCAAACTCCCAACAGCAAATCACTAGGACAGCTGCCTTCAGTGCCTCTTACTGGCCTGTGTGGACATCTCTTTATTTCGATGCCACCACTGAGCAGATTTCAGGCCTGGCTGGTGCCCAGAGGGGGCAGCTCCCCCTTCCCCTGTTTGGGCAACAAACAGCTCCACTTCTCCCAGCTGCCCACCCCAGAGGCACTCTGATGTTTGCCACAAACCCTTCCAAGGGACTGCGGAAAAACATTAACCAGGGGAGGGCAATGAGATCATCACTTTGCCACGAAGGATGCAAATGCTGTGAAACACAAACGGCACTGGCTCGATGCACTGCTGGGGAGACAGCGTGGACAAGGCAGCAGCCCAGCCCCAAAGGTTTAACTGCATCTATTACAGGCATTATTTTCCTAACCTATGAAACACTGGCTATCTGTTGGCCCTAACTTTAATCGTTGTCTATGTTCACACCACAGCCTTTATTGCTACCTGTTGACCAGGGGCAGAGCACACCTAGCACAGCAAACCAATCAAGATCACTAATTTTAATAGAGGCCAGGTTGTAAAAAGCTGACACTCTTCCTGGGCTTTGAAAGCACCTGCTCTCTAGTTTTACTGATAATCTTGATAGGCTTTACTCATGAGGTTGTGAGCTTGCTCATCAGTGGTTTGTTTTGAGGCCAACAGGTTTGGTTTACAAAATGTTTGCATTCCCACATCAGAAAAAAAATTAAGAATGAAGCAAAGCTACTGCTTCACTTGCCCTCAGCAATGGCATCTCTTCAGCTGAAAGCAGTGCATACCTCTCTCCTCAAAAGCCATAATGTTGTTTTGCCTCAAGTCAGACAACTAAAATGTTGCTACTTTTCTGTAGCAAAAATGCTACAAGAACACTGGAGAAATAGAATCCACAGAATTGTATCAGTCTAGGATCAAAGAAGTGGTGCATCATCTTTCAGATTCCTTCTTAACAACCAAAATTCAAGAAAAAGGAGATCCACCATAACTAGACTGCATCTAATTTATGCCCATCAGAAACAGATTTACTCAAGCTGCTGAAGTTTCACGTAATACCAGGTAAGGCTACTTATTAATTACTTTACTTCCTTAATGCAATAACCAGAGAATAATTTCTGTTTTAAAAGACAAATATTGTTGAGAATTAGGAAAAGCTGATGCAAACATTTAGTCTCCTCTACATTTAGTGACACTCCTTCAGACACAAATTTCTTTCTTAATAACATAGTTCAAAACCATCTTGATATCTGAAACAAGACCAAGGACACTGATATCATAAGACATCACTGATGCAATTTAAAAGTAGAAATGCTAAGTTAATCTTTTACTTTCTACTATCCTACGACTAAGGAGAGATTTCAAAATACCCACAGTCTACTGATGAGAATACTGCTAAAATGAAGTAGGGCTGTTGCTTGAACTCAAAACACATCTGCAGGTCCTAGACCAAGAGACTCACACAAAAGATCATCTTGCTGTGGTTTGTTTGACCAAAACACTTTCTGCTAGTACCACTGTGCTCCCCACAGAGGTTTTTGTGCAGTCTGCGGCCTAACCAGTGTAAATTCTAAGTTTGAAACAGTTCAAGATCATAAACATGTTTCATGGCAACTTACAAGTAATTAGGAAGCATTTTGTGAATATACATGTTAGACCTTTTCCATGACTTAACACCACTTATTGGTGCATGCAGACAACCATCCTGGGGGGGGGGGGGGGGGGGGGGGTGTCTGTGTGTGATCCATGTTTCCTTTCAACTCAAAAAAAAACCCAAAACTCAAAACCAAACACACAATGGAATCAAGGGAAAAAAACGCTGTAAATGAGCTGGGCAATGAGGAGCACTTACCTTCTAGGTACTTTCAGCACAAAAAAAAAATATCGTGTCCCTACTTTGAAGCATGTAATTGCCATCCACCCTTTGTAACAAAGCCACAGCGCTTGCTAAGTACAATGAGGACTGGCTGTAACACTGGAATAGTGACAATCAGCACCATTACAAGGGAAAAAAAGATTATTTTTTTCTGTGAAACTATTTACAGAAGATAGTTTACAACACAGAACTCCAACGACAGCAGATTAAGCAAAAAATTCCTCAAGGGAAACAGACACAAAGTTTACACTTACGAAAATCTCTTATTACAAAACAGGAATAAAAGCTTAATTTCACACAAACAGAAAAAGTTGAAGTTAGATATCCAAGTTGCCTTAATCTTGGGTAGAGTACAGCATTTACTGTAATTATGAAATTCACAAAACACAGCATTATGTGAAGCATTTCCAGTAAGCAATGCTGGATGTATATCATAGTTAAGCACTCCTGGCTACCCTCATACCTACACAGGTCCCCCCACAAGGCTAGGCAGGATAGGAAAGGTTGGATTCCTCCAGGATCATTTACTCCTGCTCGAGAGCCTGGGGTCCTAAGAGGGTCAGCAACATCTTTCCTAGACTTGCAAGCGACATGCAGGGGTCTGGGGACATGGAGCAAGAGAAACCCACCACCCTGCAGCCCTGTGAGTGCAGCAAAGCCCGGGCCAGCAGGAGCCCACGTGCTCCACACCCAGCCACAGGGCCAGGACTGAGGTTTATCAGGCTCCCTCTAAGAACGTCAGCTTTTATGCAGTTTAACTGTGCCAGCAGCTTTTCTAGCTGCCCAGATGCCATTTACTTCTCTTTACCTTGGTGTGATGTAACCTCTAGTCATATTCCACAAAAAGAGGCGTTTACAGTGATGTTGAGAAATACTGTCCTAGCATGGCAACGGTGAAGAAGGAGGATGCAGTGCACAGGAGTACAGGCATGGGATATGAGACAGGACACAGCCCTGCCACCAGGAAACCCCACAGCTAAAGAACTCATTAATGCACAGTTAAAAAATAGAGACCTGTAGCAGGGCAAACCTGGCTTTAGGGGTAACAAAGAAATTGTAACTAACGTGCATAAAGGGCACCATATATAATAAATTCAGAGATAACCTGAAGCTTTAGACCAGTGAAGAAAGAAAAGAGGAATGAAAGCATATTAGCAAAGACACCAAGGAAACTCAAGTGGATCTTAGAGAGAGGAAAAAGAAACAGGCAACATCAATATCATACTCCTCCCAACAAATGACTCCTAGGCCTGATAACCTCTGTTACCCTCTCCAGCAGTCCAAAGCTGCTGACCTAAAGACCCAGAGCAGCAATGGAAGGGGAAAATAAATCACAGAGGAGGGACAGAAACCAAAAAAGTCCCTGTGTTACAATTTTAGCTGCATTTGGTAACATTTGCGTGCATGCAACTGCAAAATTCTCCTTAGAATCATTAGTCAGATGTCCATAAAGAAAAATTGAGTCACACTGTTAAGATTTCCATTGTACCAGCAATAAATTCTTGGCCTTACTTGCATGCATGTTACTTTTATAAACAGACACATGCACAAGGGGTACTTCCTCTTTGACCATAAACAAGAATATAACAAAGGAGAAGGAATGCAAGACTCCATCCATTGTTGTCTGTAAAATGTTACAGGAAAATTACAGTATAATAACAAGGTCTGAAACAGCCCCAGGAAAAGCAACCAAATGAGCCGCCTGAACTGGTACCACTCTCTGCCCAGGGAGGGAACTCTGTGCTGGACTGACCTCTCAGTGTTATTTGCACCTAAGGGCCTTTCACACACGTGTATACCTTCCTACAACAGTACCTAAACATGAAACAGTGAGCCTGGCACTCACTGGCTGGGATTTCTGTTTGCAGAGTCTCTAGATATCATAGGAGACACTCCGTTTCTTTAAGAAACCTTAAGAACAGGAAGGAAACATGGCTGAGTCGATAAGGCTTCACGATCTTAAGAGTAGGAGGGGTAGGAATTTCAGTTGATTTCCTGGACAGGGGCCCAGACAGGAGGAACACGAGCAGAAAGCAAGAACTGGGTCAGCAAACTACTGAATAGTTATTTGTCCTAGTTTTCAAATACTTACTGCAGGTACTCTTGCTCTAGCCCAAACGCATCTCTTAGGGGTGTTAATACATGAAGAACTACACAGATAACTGTTCTGCAAAGAAGAAAAAAATACCTCAGGCAGACACAACACCTACTGTCATTTGAGTTAGCAAATAAAGGATCTCTTTCTAGGATAAGTCTGTTCTCTATGTGCAAGAAAAATAAGCTATTTAACATAATTTTGATGTGAAGCTACCATAGCCATGGGTGTGACCAAGATACGACACAGCTCTTTAGATTTACCTGATGTGCACAGACAGACAGACAGCAGACACAGGCCAAGCTTCTCAGCAGAGCCTAGTGCTACATATAGAGCCAGCCACTAATTTGTATTCCAAAGATGTACTCAGGTAAGTTCTCCAGCTGAGAACTCCATATAGGAGGTCAGATCTGAACAGAGCAAAAACACCGCCTTATCTACTTGTACCCCCAGGTACACCATTATGAAAAACATGAAAGGTTCTCTCAGTACTGGCAGCACAGTGGCACGCAGGATTTTGTAAAAAAAAAGGAGACAATGACAGGCTGTAAGTCCTAAGAAAAGTCAGTGCTGTAAATTTAAAACATTAGAAAAAGCAGAAGGAAAACCTTGGAGGACCTTCAACCTGCCCAGATAACCAGGCAACTCCTGACCTATGTAGATAAGCAAGCAGCTGTAACTAAGTAAACAAGTAAGAAATGAAACAAGCCTTGAACTTACAAAATAAAAAATCCAATACCTATTTTTAATGTGTGCTAGTTAATGTATAATAGTTCCTAAGTTTTACATCACATTTTACACATCTACTAAACTATTTGGGAGCAGGTTTCCTCTGTGATAGGAAAGAAAGCTTTATGTGAAACCAGAAGTGACCACTCAAAACTGCAGTTAAGATTTCAACACAGCACAAGATTTCTTAAATCTTCCTGTCTACAACAACGGCACCCCCCAAAACAACAGTAAGAAAAAGTGAAGATGCCAACTACTGCCCATCAACCAAGGTAAAGTCACACAAAGTTAGCAGATCAGGTTGGGCGACCTCAAACACAAAAAATTCATTTTTGACACAGTAGTAGGCAAACCTGGGAACTTTTTGCTACAGGATGAGGATTCACAGGGAAGATGGACAAATATACAGGGTAAAATCCATCAACGGGTACTAAGCACACAAAGCCACCTTTAGCTCTAAAAAGCTCTGAATACCAGTGCATGTCTGTCTTCTGTTGCTTGCACATTCATGCTTAGAAGCTATTTTCTTCCTTAGGGGATGGACATCCTCACTAAAAACTCCCTAAAAGAATTCTCTCTGAGGAAGGACAGCAAAGGGCCTAATGCATACAAACAAAATAAAACAGGGAAGAAGTCAAATTATTATGAGACAGAAAACAAAAATCTCCATAGAAGAAAGGATGAGGGCTGAAACAAAAAATTTCCTTGGGACACCAGGCAAAGCACCCTAAGAATACCAAGAGCTCCCCAAAGGCATCCAAGAAGCCAGCAGGCACTACCCTGAGAGGCTCTGGCCAGAGACTTACATAAGAGGACAAGGGGAGAGAAAAACCCTACGGCTGCCAGGTTTCTGCCTTCTCCCCTGAATGGTCAGCTTGGCTGGGACTGGGAGGTGGCCTGCAGCTTGGCCAGGCTTCAGACTCAAAGGGTATAACTAGAAAGGTCAGGGACAGAGCACGGTCCAAGGCTCAGTTAGAGGAGCTGCAACCTGGCACATTTGGCACCTGCACGTCAGGATTTCATCCTGCAGCCAGGGATCCGTGCCAGGAACGGTGCCAGGGCACAACTGTCACACTCCCAACCCCTTCAGCACCAGGGACACACAGAACCTGCTGAGCACAACCAGCCCAAAACCGCTTGGTCTCTCTGCTTCAGGGAGGTCTTGTCACCTCGAGCATGTGTAACACAGGGGCAAGAAAGCAGGTGAAGCACAAGAACATAAAGACGTTACTGCAGCAGGGCTTGGAGGCACACGGGTGGGTAACACACAGCCTGCTTGGATTCCACACAAGGGGGTGCTCAGAGAGCCTCAGGGGGCAGCAGCCTCAGCAGCAACTCCACAATGAAGGCAGAATCTTCAGCCAGAGGTAGTTTTACTAGTTTATCTTATAGCTCTCCTGGAATTTCAAGTTTCAATGAAATCAACTTGCTTTTTTCCAGAGACTTAAAGAAATCAAAACACTCAATGTGTCCCAGTTTTTGTTCTCACATACAGATTAGATAAAGTCTGTTAACTATGATTTTAAACTTCTTCCAGGGATAGTGTTTAAACTGTCACACAGCAATTTGATGTCACTGATTTCTACTGACGAGTCAGAACAGAATGAGCAATCGGAAAAGAAAAAACTAACCAAAAAAATCCTACCCCATTAAAAAACCAAACAAAAAAAAACAACAAAAAAAACCAAACTCACAAAACTGAAAAACTAACAAAATAAACCCTTCAAAAACTCATTGCCACAGTTTTCCTCCTGAAGGAGAAAAGGATGACATCTTCCAGCCCTGTCTCTGCCTGGTTTATATTCTCCTGCAGCTCACCTCAACAATCGACTCCAATCTGGAAGCCCCACTTGTCACACTGTCAACCCGCTACAGAAGCATTCAAACTTCTCATAAGCCTCATTTCAGAGAAATACAACATAGAGCAATGAAACAAACATCCTGTACCTTCCACATGGAGTAACACACAGCAGTTATCTTAACCACCGCAATAATTTTCCCCACCACACCAAGTACTCCTGACTCTAATTTGTTACTGCTCTCTGAGGAACAGCAGTGCTACCAGTGAGAAAGCACAGATCAATTTCTCTCACCTCAAATTCCTCCCTGGTTCTTGATGTTTATATTCAAGCTTGGAAAGTTTACAGTCCAAGATTCCTACAAGAAAGATGTGTAATCAAAATGAAGGCTTTTCTCCAAGAAAACTAAAAACCAGATAATAAATTTACATAGAGAGGGGGAAAAAAATCCAAAGAGTATGTGTCCTACACAGCAGCTTGTAAACATTTTTATCACATTGGATGACAAAATGCACGCATTCATCTAAATTAACATTCTTCCATTTTTGTAGGCTCACTCATCCAGATAACTTTGACTTAAACTCCATACAGTTACAGCTAAATTGCATAAAGATGCATCAGCACACAACCAAGGAAAGCAGGAAATTTTCAACCATCTCCACTATATAATTCTCTACAAAATGTTCAACTTAACTCCAGATACCATATCTTATCCAAACTCTCAGCCAAACAAATCTTTGCCTCAGTACTTGTTAAAGCTGATTTATTACTGTCAAATACATTAATCTGCATGTTAATCTGCCTCAGGTGACATGAAGTTAGTGAAAAGGGACCTTTGTCAAACCATATAAAATGTTGCTTTTGGTCCACATGGGAGTTTGAAATCAGAGCTTGGGGGAGATCCTCTATGACATAAATATTGCAGCATGAAAACAGCAAGAACGCAGAAGACTTTTCCTGTAATCCATTTCCATTTTCTCTGCTTCACTTCATGGCATGTTGTTAAAGCCTAAAAATTTCCCTAAATGAAGGCTGAGTTTATCTTAGGATCCTGTGTCGCTGGAGTTGTAAAGCACCAGCATGACAGCTTCAATCTGACATTCACTGCACTCCAGTGGAGGAGGGAAGGCTTGTAATTTATACAACCTACTTCATCCATACTGCAAGTAGTACACAAGACAGAAAATCTGGCTCCAACATTACACACACTACATTATGTACAGCGAGTGCTGGTAATATTTCTATACAAAGCCTTACATCCAACAGTTTGAAACCTCCCCAGTTGCATGGCTTCCTTATTCAACATTTCCAACAGAAAGCAGAAAAGCAGAACTGGTTTTCACTAGCAGACCACTTGCTTCCTAATATAATTAATTCTCTAGACAACTTACCAGACGATCCAAAATTTCAGTACAGACAAATCAAAAGTTCAAAGATCAGTAAAGACTGTTGGGCAATCCCTGAAGAAAAGCAGTTTTAACATACACATCCCGCATATTTGCTTAGCAACTGAATCACCAAAACCAGCACAATATATTGGTACTGGTCTATTACCTGTCACGGCCCCTGAAGAAGCAGTCTGGGATGCAAGCAGCAGCAATGAGTATATTCCCCACCTTTCCTTTTTATGTTTGCCTAGTAATTAATTTTAAGTGCCAGTAATTCCCAATTGCTCCATCATTAGCATGACTAAATGTCATCCTACGATAGGAATTATGCGACTGTACTTTGGTCAACCCCAAATACCACCACTGTTACCTGTGACTCTGAATGTTGTAACAAATAACACACTTATGAACTGTTCATTTATTACAAAGACATTACTTCCATTACAGTCCAATTCATGAGTCCCTTCAGCTGGAAATGAGAAAGTGTTACCTCAAAACAGGATCTTCAAGAAGGAAGCTTTACTGTCTACATGTGATGGTCTCTCAAAATGTAATGTGATTTTGGGTGGTAGTGTGAGAACTACTCGACACATCACACTTACTGCTAAAAGAACAGGAATGTGGAATTGTGCCTTTTCGAGGATGGCCTTAGCCTACTGAAAACACTCATGTGAGCCTTGCAGGCAGATAAGCCCTCAGGCTCTTGTATAATAATGAACTATTGAAGCAGAGCCAAGACATGAGTTTTCAGAGGAAAACAGTCATGGGTTCTGCGATCATGCTTTGTTTCTCACAATGACTTTACTGTGATGTGTAACAAGGGGCTGTTTGATCCAGTTAAGCCATCCAGAAAAAGTCAGCTGGAAAGGGCTTACACGAGGGAATGAAAAACTAAAGTGCTTTGAGAGCATCTTGTACCACCTTTCCAACAGCATTTTAAGACTCTGCTGCTCCCAAGCCAAGGCGAGCCCTGGTTACTCACAGTCCTGCAGAGCTGTACTGCTGCATCACCCCTGCCTTTATCTGAGTATTTGAGACTGGGGAGAATCATCTCCCACAGTCTTGCACATCACCTCCCTTTGCCCACACTGACCCGTAGCCTGGAGTCCGTCCAGATCAGTTGACACAACTGGCATTTTCAACAGCATCATGTGCTGCTCGGCTGTTTGGGGCACAAACGTTTATGCCAGGGCTCTGAAACTTGGTCAGCTTCTCTTGCTGTCCATCAAGGACAAGCTTAACTTAAAATTAATTTTGAGTTTGCCTCCAGGGCAGAATATATCCTACCCTTAAACTCTAGAGCATAGGTTCAAGGCAAATTAGAAGAGTTTTACAAAGTAACTAAAACCAATAGACACCTCCTCAGATACTTTAGCTACAAGTCTCTTCCTACTGAATCAAAGATTTCTTTTGTAAACCAGAAAGTTTTAACATTACTGACCTATTTTTTTTTTTTTTTTTTTACAGTCCTGGTTGATATAAGAACACCAGAACAAACACCTATGAAAAATCCTAACAGAGGGAAAGGAGGCTTTAGCAAATTACACTCTCTTCTTCTGGGGGATGATCTAAAAAGAGAACAAATAATTGGTATATATTTATATTTAAATAATATTGTATTTATATTTAAATTTCCTCTTCTATACCAAAAATGTATTTGAAAATTGCCCCTAGAGAAATACCTTACAAATCAAGTCTAAGCTACCTAGCAACTTCATTCCCTGCATTAGTGAAGCTCATAAAAAGGAAAGGATTTTTATAAGACATCTATTATTGAACTATTTCTGTAATGCTGCAGATTTCACATGGTTGCCAATTATTAAAATGTCACGGAGCAGGAAGTCAAAGAGCAGTTGCACTTAACCATGGACATTAAGATAACCATAACACAAGCCTTTTTCAGCATCGTCCTTCTAGCTTGGAATATATAAAGGTCAGAAAACCACTAAGAAAAACTTTTGTTGACCTTGTTATGCTTTTCTCAACTCTCAGAACAGTCACCTCAGAAAATAATCATTTTGTTCCCCACTGAAGGTACAGCAGGCAGAAAGCCAATAGTTGGCACTCTGTCACATAGCTACTTTAATAAAAATTATGAATAGGCTCTTACTTTTATTTCTACAATCATGTTCCATTAAAACAAAAAAACTATTTGCCTAAAAGATTAATACTGAGAACAGTGGCACGTTGCTGTGACCGGTCTTGCAATGCCATATGCCATTCTAGGGAATACACAGACACACAAATAATACGTAAACTAACACAATTTGCAAGGCACATTGGCTGTATCATCTCATAATGTCTGGAAGTACCAAGCTCCACCACCACTGACTTACCTCCACAGTTTTAGTATTTGTCTAAGTAATACATGCCCACAAATTCCACCAGCCATGGAGACCAACACATAAATTAAAGCATTAGGGAAGAAAACAGAAAATGTGAATCCTTCACTTTACACCCGGGGACGGCAACTGCTCAGTCTCAGGAGCAGCCCACCAGGAAATGCAGTGCAGCATTCTTTGTGACAAAACCATACCTAAGCTGTCAGCTGAGGATTCTGAAATGCAGGTGACTCTTCATCCCAAGTCCTACCAGTCAGCCACTTCCTTGTTCCTTGATCCAAATGCTGAAATCCCCTTCCCTGCAGCTAAAAGCCTGCCAGGACTCTCAGGACTGAGACAGAGCCAGTCCCAGCTGCATTCACCTTTGCATGGCTTTTTCAAACAGCTCCCACTGCTGTCCAGGGGACACGGATACATTTCTAGTACAAGCGAGAGCTAAAGAGTAACTTACTGAATTTTACCACCAGCTAAAGGGATTTTACCATTCAGATTTAATCTGAGTAGCAAGAGTTAGAATTTGCTCTCAAAAGACAGCTTTTACTGCTTCTATTCAACTATCTCATTTCCATCAAAAGTTCTGCATTTTACAAAAAAAAGAAACCATGTACATTATATATGATCTTGAAGTTCTTATTGTGGTTACACCTCCCAAAATCCAGTACTACCTACCAAGAATAGCAAGTTTGAACAAGAAATCAAAGGGGCACAAGTAAGTGCCTTTAACAAAGTCTGCAGAATTGAATGAAGAAAATATTCCCTTTAGCAGGAAGGCCCATGGCTCATTCCCTCCAGGAACAGCCTGTTATTCAGATATCCATAAACATCCAATTTACTAATGCACACTTACAACAACGTTTTGAGAAAAATCAAACTTGACAAGTAAAAAGCACCCATCAGTAGGGAGCTAAAACAGGAACCTTGCCAAAATGCTGTCATTAAAACAGAGAAAAACCCACTAAAGGCTCCTACCAGCAAAATGACCCTTATCTGGAAGTTATAGAACTGCTTAACACATCCAATGATCTCCTAAAAAATTCCACAGCACATAAACTGTCATCCTCTAGACCTAAACAGAGCAGCACAACTGACCTTGGCTTCAAATTAAGAACGGCAGTCTCTGCAATCCTCTAAGCAGATGGAATCGACATGTTGGAGAAAAAGAGCATTTAATTTGGTTAAGAAGAGAAGGAGGAAAACTAGATGAACAGATATGAGAAATGGCTTTGGTGTACTCGTGATAAAGCAGCCTCCTCTTTGAATACATGCAGATGATCAGATACCCTTAGTAAAACAACCATTCCACAACAACAAACCACCCTGGCCAAGAGATTCAAATGCAGGCAATACTGTGACATTATAACATCTAAATCTGTGTATGTTTGGTTTTCACCATTAGGTGAGAAACATGAGCGCTTAGCATTTTGAGATAAAATACTAACAGAAAAAAGAGAATAAAACAGGACAAAAAAAACCCCCAAGTAGCCTTTCCCGTTGCAGGTTTGCAATGCATTTAGATGTGCTGGCAGAACACTGAAATACCCACTTCCAGTACTCAGATGTGACTTCCAGCCCATTCTGCAAGAAAATTGTCTACTCTCTTGCCTACTGCTGTCTAAAGGTACCTCAGAGCCAATGATTACAGCTCTGCCTCCTCTAACACTTTCCTCCTGTAAATAGTGTCTGACTATTTTCTGTTCTCACAAGGGCTTAATTAGTCCTGTTCACAGAGTGCTACAGCAGCTGGCACATCCCAGCAGACTCCATTGCATTTTCACAGCTATTGAAATCCATCTGAACCATGCAGCAAATTTTTCTACATCAACAATTATGCATCCTGTTAAATTTACAGCCACCTATATGTTTGAAGATCCCTTTCTACAGTCAATTTAACCATAGGGCAGCCCTGAGGTGTCCCAAAATCACTGACACACAAGCAGTTCAGAGAACACCAAAGAATCCTGCCTAGTCAGAAAAAGAGACCCTCTCCTCCACCAACAGAGCAGCAGAGACCTACAACTCCAGAATACATGAGGAGTCATGTTAAATCAGAAAGCAAAATGCTATTTAGAAATACAATATTTGCTTTTCATATTTCTAAATTTCATATTGCCAACTCACTTCAAGTTCTTTGCTCTTTTTCAAATCAAGTAAGCAGCAGCATAAGCTGTGTGACACCTCCTTTCCTGAGAGAGGCTGCCTGCTTATCACCACACACCAGCTGCCAAACCCAACGTGGGGAGCAGCCCTCTGGAAACAAAGCCTGTCACCCTGTCCTGAAAGGGAACCTTGAGGTTCATCATCAAACTGGACTAAGATTATATTTTTACGTCAAACCATTGAGACAAACTTTCCAGAAAATAGATCTAATCACTGGGCAAGTTCAGTTTTACAGTTACATGATGGTAAAAGTCTGCATGTCTCACTCCACAACACAGAAGGCAGGAGGTTGTTCTCTTCAAAGCTCTGTAACAGGAACTGTGTGAAAACAACTCACCCCTGCTTCTTATTAGCTTACACACTGATCTGCAGCATCCTACTTCAAAAGTCAAATGTTCCAGGAGTAGGGGCATATTCAAATAAACAAATGAAAGTTAAAAATGTTTTCAGAAATCAGTTTCCTGAAGAATCAGAACTAGCACCTTATTTGTTTCCACATTCTTAATTTTTGAAAGCCAGTTTCTTTGTTAAACTTGTCTTGACAGAGTGCTTTAAAAAGCAAAGGGAGACAGTCACCACGTCAAGTACACCCAGCTGAAATACATCTTGTAAAAAGACAAGGCATTTAAAACAAGTCCTATCAGAAAACAATAGTTTAAAATAATAGTCCTCCCCTTAAACACTGTCCCAAATACTTTTTCATAATCACCACCATTATCTTGTGCAACGTCTTTTCAAATCTACCAACACCGTCTGTCAGAAAATTCACTGAATGACTCAGACAGACACTTTCAAATCATAAATACTCAAAACCGCTATTTCCATTTCAGAACTACTTCTGTTCAAGGATTTGAATTGCTGATGGCATAATAATCCAACGACCTCCTGAAGCCTCCTTATCAAGATTTTCCTCATGCACAAACAGCATGTCTACTGACGAAAGCAAGCCTTGTTGCTTTGCACAGTGTCTTGGACAATATGGTTACGCAATCCAAAACCTGTAAAACTTACGAAATTTTAGTGCCTAATATTGAGTGTATTTTGTACATGACTGCTTGACACAGCTCCTTGAACACGCAACTGAAGACATGAGATAACAGCACAGATCCAAGCATTAAAATCACTGGCATTACATGCCCTGCCAATTCCCATTAATTTTCCTTCATCACAGATCTACAGAAACGCTCGCCTAGAGCAAGCACAGGCTCTCCAAAGCCCAGCCTTCTAATCCTGCGTCCAGGAGTCAGGCTTCCAGTCTGAATCTCACCCACGTTGTCAAAACCACTGGTCACTTGCCACTTGCCAAACTCATAGCACTGCCACCAGCTCAAGAGCACTGATGATGCCCTGGGTTTTTTTATATTTTTTAGATTCTGTGCTGTTTTAGTGGGTAGTTGTAAATTTTGTATTAAGTGCTACTAAGCTCTCTTCACAGAGTAGATAGAAAAAACAATTTCTTTTCTAGTTTAGAACCAAAGACAACTTTCAGGCCCAAGAACAAAAACAACAGTGAAGTGAGAAGAAAAAACAAAGAGGATGGAGCTTCATAACCTGAAGCTGTAATTGGACAATTAACTCCAATCTGCTGATGGACCAGAACTTATCAAAGTGTGACACCTCGTGATCTGGTGTCCATTTTGTGACCATTTTGGGTGCATCTTAGGTGTACCCCAGCCAGGCTCTTGCACTGTCCAGGTGTGCCCATTGAGGTCTTTTAATAAATCCCTACTTCATCCTTTTGCTCTTCCTGGTCTCTGTTCCAGGCCAGCCTCTAGAAGGCATCACTAATCCAACTCCATTAGGGCAAAGACTAGGATAAGGGGGTGATGGAAACCCCATGGGTCTGGCTCTCTTGTCTCTTTAAGACAATTTAAGCTCCTATTCCCCATGGCATTTTAAATCTGTATTTGAGAACATACATATAATATATAAGAATCTGTTGGAGAAATTTTCACCATGAAAGGTTTTGCTTGAAGAAGTATGCCAAAATACACTCTTGTCCTTCACACTGCATTATGTTTTCATATCTGATTTACTCTCAGAAAGCATAATTTTGAAAACCTGGGCTTGGCTGGGATGCAGCTTTTAGCTCCTCCATCACTTATTCTGATTCAGTTTTCCACATCAGCAACTATCCTCCGTGGCTTTCACAGCAAAGCTGCCAACAACCTTATTCACAACCATGTTTAGTTGTCAGCTCAGACAAGGGAATAATTTCTGTATTTTATCAACTACTCTTACGCTTCCAACACAACAACAACCTTCTTTTAAGTTAGCCTACTAACAGGCACTTACAGTCTTCATATAGGTTTAAGTGTCACAGAACAAATGAAGTTCACACATCATTAATAAGTTATCCCTATAATACAAGAACCACAGCATGAAATCTTCTTAACTGCAGCTGGCTGACAACTCCACAGGAAAAGAAAAAAATGAACTCAAAACACAAACTTCCTTTCTCCTATAAACAAGGATAGGTCATAGCCAAAAATAACAAGGAAAACTGGCCATGTTTCATGATTGTGCTGCACCCATAACTCCATGACACAACAACTAATTTTGCTGTTCGCAAACATATTTTCCTTTGTTACAGCAGCTACCACAAATCTGAAATAGTCTCAATAAGGTTCTGCAGCCACAAAGCACCTCCACACTACAAAAAGGCCTCTGAAATCTGAGGATTTTTACTTTTTTACAATTCTGAGAGTGCTGTGCAGCACACAGCTCTCCACTGACTTCCGAAACAGACCTGTGAAGACCAGAGCCGGGACGGAGCCAGAAATTCGAGACTCCCTGACACTGACTACAGCAAGGGAGTGAAAACAAGAGTTTAAATTACACTCTAAGACATCAACTCTCGAAACCAGATTATGCCAAGAAGGGTTTGCCTGGAGGACCCGGCCATTTTCATAAAATTCGATCCGTTTTTAAAAACACACAACATGGTTGTGACACACAAGACAATTCAGCTGCCTGAAAAACTTCGATGCTGCATGAAGAACACAAAGTTCCTTCAAATGAGGGGTAACATCTAAAAGGTTTTCTGCGCTGTGACAAGTGTGTGACAGTTTACATACACAAAGTGACAAAACCCAGATGATTTAAAAAAAAAAGTTATAATTTAATATTAATGGTTTTCTCGAAATAAATGCCCACACATCTACTGAAGCCACGAAATCAACTGACTTATAAGGCCAAGACAAACCCACAAAGAAACTGACACTGCTTGAAAACCCCAGCAAAGAACAACAGCTGTCATCTCTTCTTTGTCTTCCAGGCGATTACCATATGTTTCAACATCTTTGTTGTTCATCCCAAACAAACAAGAGATGAATACCTGATTCTCCCAGGGAAAAAAAAAAAAAAAACACAACAAAAAACAACAAACCAACAAAACTTTTAAAAAAGTTTCTTCTGCTGCCACTTGAGAATATCCAAACTGTGGTTACCTAATGTCAAGTATTTATAGTACATTATCTACTGTCTCTAACTCCAGTGTTTATAGCTACATGCACTTAAAAACACTCTGCTGGCTAAAAAGGTTCCCATACTGTGCAAGCGGAGGAATTATTATTTCTACTGCCTCCGTAAGAAGATTTCAGGCGCAGCGGCAGATTTCCCTGCCCTGACAAGCAACAAGTGCACGGGAGGCGATAAACAAGCCCCACTTACGGTGCTCTTGACCCACTTAGGGCGCTCCCCTGGCCTGACGCCTCCCGCGCGGCCGGCGATTCCCGGCGCCCGGCCGTGCCCCCGGGCGAACCCGCTGACCGCAGGCTGCGCCCGCCGCCCGCGGGGCCTAACCGGGCCGGGCCCGCTCCCGGCCCTGCTGCCCGGGCCCGCTCCCCGCCCCGCCGGCAGCGCCGCCGGCCCGGGCCGGCCCCCCGCGCCGCGGGGCGCTCCCGCCGCCCCCGACAGCGGCCGCACGCTCGGGCGGGGACCCCCGGCCCCGCGGGCGGCGCCCGGGCCGCGCCGGCCCCGCCGAGCGGAGCGGGGCCGCGGCTCGCCGGCGCTCGCTCACCTGGCAACGGCCGGCGGAGGTGCTGCCGCCGCCGCCCCCGTCCCGCGGCCGCCGCTGCCGCCGCCGCCCGCCCGGCCCGGCCGCCGCCTCCCCCGGCCCTACGGCGTCACCATCGCACGAGGCCGCGGCCGCCAATGCGGGACGCGCCGCCGCGGCTGCGCGGCCCGGCCGGAAGGACGCGCGGCGGCCCCGGCCCCGCACGGCCCGCGGGAGGCGGCGCCGCGCCCGCGCAGCCGGAGCGGGGCCCGGGAGCGGGATCGTGCCCTCGGGGGAACGGCGCGGAGACACCGGCCCCAGCCCCCGGCCAGACACTGCCGTGTTAGCTAGAGCGGGGCACTGGGTGTCCGCTCTAGCCTTAAACACCTCCGGGAACGGCTGCTCCCTGCGCAGCCCATTTTTCTCTAAAGTGCTTCCTAATGTCCAGCCTAAGCCTTCAGCTGGCGCAGTTTATCCGTGCTCTCGTCCTGTCGCTGTTGCCTGGGAGAAGAGCCCGACCCCCGCCTGGCTGCACCCTCCGTTCAGGGGGTTCTAAAGAGCCATAAGGTCTCCCCTGAGCCTCCTTTACTCAGGCTAAACACCCCCAGCTCACTCAGCCGCTCCTTGTAAAACGTGTTCCAGACCCTTCACCAGTTTCACTGCCCTCGCCTGGACTCGCTCCAGCACCAAGAAGTTCTTCCTGAACTGAAAAGTCCAGCTCTGGACACAGCACTCGAGGTGAGGCCCCACAAGTGCCCAGTGCAGGGACAATCCCTGCCCTGCTCCTGCTGGCCACCCCATTCCTGAGCCAGGCCAGGGGCACCTGGGCACACTGCTGGCTCATGCTCAGCCAGCTGTTCACCAACACTCCCAGATCCCTTTCCAGCTGGCTTTCCAACCACTCTGTCCCAGCCTGTATCTCTACACGCAATTGTTGTGGCCAGAGAACGGAGTGTGATGGCAAAGAATGGAGTTTCCAGCCCCCAGCGATGGCCTCCGGGCTGAAGGCTCCCTCTTCACTGCTCCCTGTGTGCCCTGAGCAGGAGGCAGTTTCACCTCTCCTGTCGGAATGGGGTCAGGGGAAACCTGTTACTGTGATGCAGATAGAAACACACAGCAACACACACAATAGGTGTTCAGGTAGAGAGGAAGAAAGGAAGAAGATTCTAGTTTATTGTTGACCTCGTATCTCTCAGTTTCTGGACAGTGATCAGAGATTGGACAGAGAAGTTCCCACCTCTCCATCTCCACTGGTCACTTGAGAAGTCCATCAGGTGAGATCTTTTACAAAGGAATGCAAACATGATTCTTGTTTATCTTACAATTCATGAGAACTGACTCCACTACACTAAAACAAATCAGAAGGCTGATTTTCAGGGACAGCAAAACCCCAGCACTTGCATGACAGAGAGGCCACCTGTGGGCACAGCCAGAGCCATCCAGGCACAGCACAGCTCACTGCAGGGAAGGTGCCCAACGGAAAGGTGTCCAGAAAGGACAGGAAGAATCATGATCAGTAGTTGTGAGTGCCCAAATAACAATAATAAACCCCCTGTTATAGTACAGTGATTATATCATGCTCATGCCTTCCATCCATCAGTCTTCTCCTGCAGGACCTGAAGCTGTTACTAAAATGTCTTGTTTCTCAGCTCTGTTTAAATTACATTTGACGGGGGTGTTTTTGTTTTTGTTTTTTTTGGGGGGTTTTTTGCACTAGAAGAGAACACTGGGAGGGGACCTGAATGGGTGTCTGAATGTATCTGAATGGGGATGCTGAGAGGATGGACCCAGGCTCTTCTTGGTGATGCCAAGCAACGGGACAAGTGGCAATGGGCAGACACTGATGCACAGAAAATTCCACCTGAATATGAGGAAGAACTTCTTTACTGTACAAGTGACCATGCACTGGAACATAATGTCCAGAGAGGGTGTGAAATCTTCCTTTATGGAGATATCCAGAACTGGGATGGCCCTGCTGGAGCAGGGAGGTGGGAGCAGATGACCCACTGTGCTCCCTTCCAGCCTGACCCAGTCTGTGATTTTGTGATTCTGTGATTCTGTGGTTCTGTGGTTCTGTGGTGTGGACATCCTCTGTGTCCAGGGCAGCTGGAGGAGGGGGAAGATGTCCCACTGGGCAGGCTGACCTGCCTGCTCCAGACATGGCACCGGGCAGGGAGGCTGCAGCTGGTCCCAGACCAGAAGGATGATGAAAACCAGTGTCCCCAGGCTGATGTGGCAGGAGGCTTCTGGGAGGGCTGGCTCGGGTGACAGGGCCCAAACGCCTGTGTCTGGTGTAGAGGCACAGAGGGGGAGCACCAAAGAGAACAAGAACTTTCCCTGTTAAGGAATGGGAAGTTGTTAGCTGAACAGCAGGAAAACCTATGTGACATGGTGATTTCACCTCCAAAAATAGTGTCCTTGGGGAAAACGGTGGAAACCTACACCTGCATGTTTTACAGTGAGACCAGTCAAAACACGAAGGGAACACTACTCTGTCAGAGGACAATCTTAGCAATTGCCAGGGAGAATAACGAGATAATTTGGACAGCCTGTCTGTAATATGTATGACTCTATGTACTTTAGTGCTCTGCTGAGCCACACTCCAATCAATACACTTGTCCCCACACCCAGAAATTTTAGCTCAAATCAGTAAGTGTGAATGAGATAGTTAATGGAAGCAAAATTATCCCTATAAATTAATATTTGAGTTGTTTTGATCCCTAATACCCCCAAACAATAAATACATCCTGCCCATTCCTTACAACTCTGTTTATAAAACTATGATTCCCTCTTGTCTCCTTTAAAATATGTCCCATGTCACACATTCATTAAAGTTTTTGTTATTGTGAAGGGCGCAAGGGAGTTACTGAGCAGCAGCTACAGTTGCACTCTTGCAGTACTGACGGTTTCTCTCATCAATCAAAATGTATTTTGACAGCCGTTGGGCAGCAGCACGGGGAGCAGCAGCTGCAGTGGCTGCTCCAGCTCCACCCCGTGCCTGGCGGATGAAGTATTTCCTGCCCTGTCTTTCAGCATTTCTTCTGTAAAATGGCCCTAATGATTTAAAAATATTTTGAGCTTCACTGACGAAAGATATATGTAAAAACTGCATGCCATTTTCATCTGTCATTTCCTGTCACCATAACTTAATGTGTATGCAGCCAATTAAGAGGGAAAATGAGATAGGAATACTGATTCGATAAATATTAAATAAAAGGAATTTGGGTAGTTTATTCTGGTTGAAGAGCCTGGAACTCAAAAAGCAGAGCTGTGCCCTGCAATACAGCAAAACACATTTTCAAAACCAGAGTTATGTACTGCCTGGGCATTTGCAGATGATTCCTAGAAAATGTAGCAGTAATTAAATATTCATTGTCTTAATTCCTTCAGAATGTGTTTGTCCTATATACACAGCCCTGTGACTTGTGGAAGTTGACAGGTCATTACTGGTAAACTCTGTTGTTCCGAGCAAGAGAAAACAAATCCGCCTGTGGCAAATGAAACTGAGACTGGCCAGAATCATCACAGTGAATTGCAGAGGGCTGCCACTCTAAAAAACCCGTCTAGATGTTTGCTCAGGCCAAGAAGATGCTTAGTACTTGTGCAGTTCCTTGAGGCTGTGGACAAGACAGAGTTACAGTTAGCTCCAACACTGGGTCTACCTCACATTTTAAATTTTTTTTCCTCTTAAAGGCAGTGTTGTCCTTGCATGGTAATGCCCCATCCTGCCCATCCCACATAATCTCGATGTTTTGGGAGTCTTGTGAAGGGCTGACACAGCGCTATGGCACTCTAGGAAGAGCCACAAGACAAATGATGATTCAGAATAAAACTGCCTGAGGGTAAGGAAGAGCCTGGACCTTTTTTCTTTTTTTTCTTTCTTTTTTTTTTTTTTTTTTTTTCCCCAGGATGTGTGTTAGTGCTGCAAGCCTTTAAACTGCTTCATCTCTGCTGGCAATCATACCTGAGCAGCTCCCTTCTGAAATCCCCAGGACAGCTGTCACTGTGAGACAGCCCCGATGGGAAAAGGGCCTGGGGGAGGCACTGCAACCTCCCCACCTCCCAGCAAAGCAGCGTCTGCTCACCTTCTTGGAAACATTTCTTTCCTTATCAGAGTCTTCCTCTCCTCCCAAACCACCAAGGGCCCGACCCTCACCATGCACTGCCACGCTGCTGAGGGCTGGTGCCTGCTGCACCCACCACATTCCAAACAGCTGGAACTGTTGCCAGCAGTGGGAGCTGGGGGGCATCAGAGCCAGCTGGCACTGGGGGGGTCACACGGGGAGCTAACTGTGGCACTTAGGGCAGGTATCCCACTCGAGTGTCACAGGGCAGTATTTAGTAGCTCTTTTTATGGCTGCTGCATTCTATCACTGCTCACAGGGAGAACTCCTGACCCTGTTTCTCTCCTTTCTCTCTACATTCAAGGAAATGCTATCACATAGGTCATATCTTTTTGAATTATAGTGCATAAAAATACATATATATATATATATATTTCAACTGTCATTTAAAGAGAGCTAAGAAACAGGAGAGTATAGTAACAGCTTCAGATCCTGCAGAAGACTGATGGATGGAACACATGAGCCTGCTGTGATCATTGTAGGTTTATTATTGTTATTTAGGCACTTACAACGGCTGATCATGATTTTTTTTTTTTTTTGTCCTTTCTGGTATGTGTTCTGTTGGGCACAGAAATCTAACCTTTGCTTATCTTTGAGCTGGTTATATTTAGACTTCAGAGCTGGAATGCTCAAGGAGGTGGCCTAGTCCCAAAGCCTGGAGCTGGGACAGACTCTGCATCCACAAGCCTTTGCACAGAGGGTGTTGGTGCCAGGCAGTCAGAATATGGCCAGGGTACACATCTGCACCAAGGAGATGGGATGCATCCCTGTGTCCCAGGCATAGCCAGAGTCTGCCTGTGAGAAGGGGATCTAATATTATCTTCACATCTGCTGTGTCTGTCCTATGACAGTTCCTTCACAGCCTGCCCTTCAGTGAACTTGGCTTCACAAGAGTATCTGCTAGAAACTATTTAACCTGAAATGTAGTTAAACGAAAGCTAAATGAAAGTTAATGACCATATAAGCAGCTGATTCTGGAAAAGCCTTGTGACAGACACTTGAGAAATGCCCTGTAGTCACTGCAAGGTATTTCCCAAGGTCTCCTTGGGATGTTTTGTGGCTGTGTCAGCAGATGAAAATACTGTCTATATTTCTGTAGCCACAGGTGATGAGGAATTGCTCCCACAGTGTAATTCAAACCTACTGGGCTTCTCCCTGGATGGGGTCAAGTGAGCAGAGAGAGACTTCTGCATGTCTGAATTCATATGACTGAAGACTGAATAAGATCTGCTTCACTTGTGCTTTGTTGGGATCCATAGAGAAAAAACTTTGGTCCACGTAGAAAAATAAGTTACACCAGTGCTGCATGTCTGGACTCAACATGGCTGTTTCCTGAATTGTAAAAGGCAGCAGCTGCCCTGCAGCATTGAGTTCTGAGCAGGTACAGACTTTTTCAGGACAAAGAATGGGACCCTCCAAATGATTCAAGTGGCCTGAAGTTCAGCAGTGTTAAAAGGTTCATTTACATTTTCTCACAACCCTGACACCTTCTTTGTAGCATGATTAATATCAACTGAAAGTTTCTGTTCTGGGATCAGCTATTGCTTAGCTTACCTTGCAGCAGAGCATACTGAGGCCTCATTCATTCCACTCTAACTGAGGCAGGAGTTGCCAGCTGGAAAATGATGACAGATTTGCATCCTGTTCTGCTCCGTTTAGGAGTCAGTTCACTGACTTGCAGTAACAGTGTATTTGCATAGTGCCTTTAAGCCCAAAATATTTTAGTTTTACATGACTTAAGGGTGGCCATTTCTATCAGCCTTGAAGTGCAGCGACTTCAGGGTTGGAATGTGGCAGTGAGTATCTCATCCCTATGAAACTGCAAACAGAATTTGAGCAGGCAGAAACCAGGCTGACCTCCCTAAGCCTTACTTTAGCTACAAGATCTTCAAAAGCCATAAATAAACAAGCCCTGAGCTGACCTCTCTTTTGTAGCACAGTCCTGCCTCCAGCCTCGTGCCAGAGCAGTGCTTTGCTGCTGCAGACCCTCTGAGGCTCCTGCTGAGCCCCCAGCAACCACCTCTGACCCTGCAAGGTGCTGCTGAGCCTCTCTGTGCCGAACTGAGTGTCCCACACAACGTGCATACAGCTGTCTGCCTGCCAGAGTCGCTGAGCACAGAACCTAGGCCTTCAACTTTTGTTCAGCCACATTTCTCAAAGATCTTTACAGTAAAAGGAGGTATCCTGCTCCTTGTTTTGTACAGGAGGCTGGAGGCTAAAATGCAAATAAATTAAGTAAATATTTGAAAATTACAAAGCAGATTATCAGCGGAGCTCAGAATTAAGCTTAGCTCGCAGCCCCACACCCCTTTCTATCACTTTGTGCATCAAACAAAGCACAGCTTAAAATCCACCACTTTTTAACTTCCATGGGAAAGAAGCAGTTCTGCTGCAGCTTTCTCTTTGACTTCCTTTGGGTTTGCATCAAGCCAATCTGGCTGAGTTCTTATTTTATACTTACTACTACCCCATGGAGGTTCTTCTATGTGTGAGTGCCACTGAAATTAATTTGAAGGCTAGAGTTTAGTGGGATCAAAATTTCGGATAGAAAGTTCCCAGAAAATGTAAAATACTGACACCTGGATCTTGTGGAAAAAAGGGGGAGGAAAGAAATCTAATGGTCACTCCTATCACTGTATGGTTCCAGTCCAATAGGAACTGCTGGCTCCAGCCAGGCTGCCAGAGGTCTGGAATGCTGGGACAAAAGGCCAAAAAACATCTTTTTCCATCCAGACAACATTTTAGGTGGAAAAAGAAGGACATATCCAGGGACACTCAGATGAACAGCAGCCCTAACAATGCCAACTTTTCCACTCCCAGAGTTGTTTACACCCACGAAATTAATTGTGGTGCCAAACCGCAAGGAGAGTTGTGACTCCCTAAAATGTGTGGTCCTTATCAGAAAGGCCAGATGAAGTAATTTTGAACTATTAGACACATTAACAATGCCTGAGGGTGTCATATACAAAGAGCTGACACCTTCAAGCACTGATGCAGTAAGGATGGACAAGAACACGAGGAGAGGGTGGTGGGAGGAAAGGTCTTTTTCAGATGTATCCAAGGTAGAGCACATTTTATTACTGGGCTAGAAACAGAGTATCCCAGGAGTGAATAGCTCACACATTTGATCCCATCTTGGGCTCAGTCCAGCTCCCACTGAAGTTTAATGGGAGTTGGATCAGGCCACTGCACTCACATTTTTTCCATGCATGGAAAACTATTTCCGTTACTTTGAATTACAATACCACTGGCTGTGGATTTTATATAATAAAGTAAATCTAGGCCACTGTTTATATTCCAAAAAACTGCATTCTGGGATGCCAGCAAATATATTGCCTGTTGGATTTAAAAAAATAAAATAAAAACTGGACACATTGGTTTAAAAAAACAACAGCTCCTAATTATTAAGCATAATTTCTCTTCCTTGTGCTTTTCTGGAGTCCTCAAATATTTGAAGTATGAAAGGTACATATAAATTCTTCTCTGGTGGCTGAAATGTGGAATCTGTAAAACTGCAAAGTTTTATAAGAAACAGAGGTTTAATATAAAAATAATAATCTTCATGACTGGCTCATTGCTTATTGGCGTATTTTGAGCATTTAAAAATTTACAGGGAAAAGAAAAAAACAACACCCTTGCAATGGCAGTAACAAAGCGGATGTATATTAGCAAACCCTTATATTTTGGGAATTGGCTTCTCATGATTGTTCTGACTGCAAATGAACTCTGCAGATGCTGAGAGGTACAGGAAATGTCTTGTGCTAGAAACAGCATTTGCTCCCTGCTTTACGAATTGGATTGGACTAAAATCCCAATGTGGTAAGACTGATTACCAGACTTTGGTAATGCCTTCTGCCCTGATACAGTTTTATTACGGTGTTTTTATTGCCAAGGAAAAACACAGGGAAGACTTCCATGGTGAACATTCACCCATACTCTGGGAGCAAACATTCCTGTGGTTAGCTTATGCCAGGGAAGAGCACAGTCCCTGCCCTCTGAAACACAGAGCAGCAAAATAAAATAACCTCACCAAAAGAATAAAACAAAACACATCTATACACAAGCAACAAAGGGAAAGAAACATCATTAAGGGGCATTTAATGTTAAAAGAGAAACTGTACAAATGGGCTGGTGGTGAGGAGGATTTAATAGAGCAGAACAAGGTGACCACCTGCATCCACTTCAGAGAGGAGAGCCAGCAGCAGGATGAGGAGTGCAGCCATGTGCATGTGTGAAATGCTTCTTTCCACTGACAAAATATACTCTGCAAATATCCCTGGCACCGGCAGCTTTTCCTCTCTATTGAAAAATTAAGTTTCAGCATGGGATTTAAAAGAAAAGAAAAAAAAAAAATCCCTCACGCACACAGCCATGTGGTTTGAGCTGGGCAGATTTCCCTGAGCTCAGGCAGCACAGAAGAGCCAGGTGCTGGCTTCACAGGCACTGCCAGGCTGTGCACTGGGCAGCCACAGGTTGAACCTTCCTTCCTCACAACAGCAGGCTGTGAACTTCCCTCTACCCCACTGTGGTCTGGGGAGCATCCAGGAATGGTTTACAAGACTCTGGATTTTAAGCCATACCCTCGCAACCTTAGCTAACCTTCCCTCTAATGTGACAGAGCCCTTTAGAGGGACCAGAATCAATTCCGAATTTCCCAGTGCAGGATTTGAAATCTGAATAACTAGGACTCACCCATAGCTGGCTGTAATTTCCAGTGTGCAGTAACTATTGCAAAATGCTGAGATTTACTGATCAGAGAGAAGAAAGAACCTACTCCTCTTCTTCTCACTGTCTTTCTTTCTGTAATGAAATAGCATGAGCTGGTGTGCCTTGTCAGCACCTCCTCAGCTTCTTCACCCTGACTGAAACATCCGAGGAGAGATGCACCCAAAGACAGAGTCCCCAGCAGCACTGAAATATGTCAAATTAGCTGACCTGACGGGGCGGGGAAACTTCAAAACCAAAACGTCTCTTAAATAAGCTTCTTTAATTATTATCATCATCTGTTTATTTATACAAATATAAAATATATTTATATAGATTTATATAATATAGATTTGTTGCTTTGGCGGCTCCTTTCATTTACAGACATACTGGTCAACGATCTCTGTGCACTTTTTACACTTGACATAACAGCACCAGTGGAACTTGCAGTGGCAGCGCTCCACCTGCACGCTCTTGAACTGGTCGTAGCCCCGGCCGCAGCACATCAGCTCGCAGCCGTCCATGCCCTCCGAGGTCTTGTTGCACAGCCTGCCCTGGGTGCCCAGCGAGCCCGTGGTCTCGTTGCGCAGGCAATAGTCCGGGCTGGGGTCCACGTAGACCAGGTCCTCCTGGGTGGGCATGTTGAAGCGGTTGTTGACCAGCTCCAGCTTGCCCTTGCGGCTGATCCTCATGGCCGCGGCGCTGTCGTACTTCTCCTTGAGCAGGTCGCCCACCTTGCGGAAGTCGGCCAGCTGCAGCCAGCAGGTCTTGAGGCTGCACGAGCCCGACACGCCGTGGCACTTGCAGGCCACGTCTGCCAGCTTGTACACGGCCTGTGGGGAGAGAAATGCAATCAGGCAGAGCTGTGTTTATTCCTGCTGCACTGGCAGCTGGCTTAATTACAATGAATTCATTGCGCTTCCAGAACCGCTTTGATTATCCCGCAATTTCTGTTGTTTCGCCCTTCAGAGGAGACAAAGGTCTTCTCCTCCCCCTGTTGCGACTGCTGTGTTCCTGTTCCCTAAATATTTCTATTTCTGGTCATGCTGCCTGCAAACACGACTTCCTCATCCCACCTTCTTTCCCTCTGGCACATTTCTGGCTTGACAGCAGGGTAAAGAGCAGAAGAAAAAGAGAAGGAGCCCTCTTTGCGTGGACTCTGGGAATTCCCCACCTCACAGACCACCGTGGCATGTTCCTCCCACTCAGTGCTGCAGAAAGGGAACACCTGGGAACCAGCCCATTTCCTACCACCCGTGCCAGGAACCAACGCTGTTGTTACAGGGATACATCTGCATCCTTTGGAGATAAATCCATGGACCCACCACACCCTTTCCCTTCCTCTCCCCGGAGAGGAGCTCGTCCAGAGAGAGGCAGGCAGGGGTGGTGCTGCACAGTCGGACACATCTCCCTGGAAGGCAGCTCGAGGTGCTCCCCAGGCAGGCAGGGCTGACCGGGAGCCCTCGCTGTGTTCCTGCGCCATCTCGTGCCCGGCTCCCTCCACCAGCAGGGCTGTCGCCAGGCAGAACAGCCAGGATTTCAGCAGCACACGCGAGCTGCCCGTGCTGTCTTTCCCTAGACACTTCCAGCTACGTTTTCAGGAGCCTGCGGGGGCTGCAGATGCATCCTACCCCAGGAAATCCAGCATCAAAGATAGCAAAGAGTCTTGAAAATTCCGTGTAAAACCCTCAGCTGGGAGGCGAGAGAAATACTGAGAAATAAAAGCTAAGGGAAGTAAACTGAAAAGCAGCTTGGGTTTGTTCTTCCCATTAATTTCAGAGACAGGTACAGAAGTGCAATGCCACGTCAGCTCCTGTCAGCTCTCAGGCAGTGACAGAGCTTGCAAAGCAAGAGCCGGGCATCCCCTCACAATCAGAGCAACTCTACAGCAGCTCGATCCCCCAGCCCTTGGCTCCTCATCCTCTCGCCATCAGGCTCACATCTGCTCTCCCAAGAACATGCATCCTGCAGTGCTTTTGCCAGATCCTACGTGCCAAGCAGAGATGTTTGGCATCAGCTGCAAAATTACCACCAGCTGTATCTGGCGGGGGAGAGCAAGGAACACAAGAACAAAGCAGGGTGCTCTGAAAGAGACGGCAATGTGACTTCCAGCCAGGATTTCTGCTAAAAAACCCCAGCCAAACACAGAGGTTTCTTTTTTGCCTCACTCACTGACACAGAAGAAAGCTTCACAGCTCTCTGCCTTCACGTGCCAAGATGATTAAGGCAACTGAGCATACTGCAAGCAAAACCTTCTGCCTACAACGACGCACTGGACCAGCAGAGAGAGGTCAGAGTTCTCCTACAACAACTGGTTGCTCCTTGCCTAGCTAATGTCTAGTGCTTTTGACAGCTAGTGAAGATTCAATTTGGCTTAATGGCTAAATCACATGGAGGCAAATCCAGCTCCTGAGAAACTCAATGGAGTGAGTCCTTAAAACAGAAAAGCTTTAGTTCTGCTCCTCAGAGCTCAATTTACCAAGGCAATCCCTCACGGTGCTATGTAACAGCTACAAGCTGGGAGTTAAGCACTTGTCTTGGATCAAACTACAACTGCAGAGGACCAACCACACTGTTACTTAAGGATTCCTGCTGTACTATGACCAGACAGGCTACAGCTGAATTTCCTGAGCACCAGACACTTACTATATCCTCACTGCACTGCCAGCCTGCTTGTTATAAGCCTGCGTTAGCACTTTTTGGTTATGGTTGTCAAATCCCAGGCCACTCATGCCTCCCTTGCCCTTGCATGTGTTTTTATAAAGTATTATGATTCCTCCTAATCCTGGACTTTGTTCCTTTAGAAAAACACTGCAACTCAATCCCCCTCAGTTAATGTCATGGGAATGAGTTCACTCTGACTTGGCTTTAGGCAACTGATGCTCAAAACATCTGGCCCATGTGGGCAGTAGCTGTTCTGGGGAAGGCGAGTGCTACCAGTGATCACAGGTAAGCATGGTGCCACACCCCCCACAGCTCCCACCCACCCAAGTCCTGTGGAGCCAACCATAGCTTCAGCTGCTAAGTGACTCTTCCCCATTCACTGCAGAGATCAGGAGAAAGCAGAGGAAATTGGAGAAATCCTCTCCGACCAGGCTCGGGTCAAGGTAAAGAATAACAGACCCCACATGCAGTTCTGAGGGCAGCATCTCATCGGTGGCTGTGCCACTTAAGGTTGAAAATGCCTCTAATGGAAGGGCTTACAGCTCCTTCCCATAAGCCCAAGTTCTCTTCCAATCCTTTTTGTGCAGGAATGGGAACAGGAAGAGGCTTAATGGGTAATTCCTATGTGGTCAATTAGCCAGACCCCCTTCCAGGCTCTTCTGGCAGTGGCTGGAGTGACTGATGACTGAGAGCTGCCATATGCTGACTGGGTAAACAGCAGGGAGGACTGACTGCCACAGCCTGCCAGACAGAGCGACAGATAAGGAAGGGGGGCAATAAGAGAGGGTAATGGAGACCAATTGGAAGAAAAGACAGATGGAAGGAAAGGACATATTGAGATAACAGCCAAAGACAAACAAACAGGAGCAATAAAGCCAGAAGCCACCACCACAAGGACTACAATGTGGAGTGAAGGGGTGATGGGGTCAGGACTGCCTGAAAGATAAAAGACCTCTGATGCCCTCCTGTCCCCACCCCCAGCTCCTTCTGAGAGCCACAAAGAGAAGGGACAATCCTCTCTCCTGCCACCAGAGCTCCTCAGGATTCAAGGAGAAATTTCTCACTCATAGGAAACAGAGTAAAGGGACATGCCAAAAATCTGCCCATAAATCAGAAGGTATCAGCTGAAACCCTGGCTGTGGAAGCAGGGCAAGGCTGCAGTGGGATGGCAGCTGGTGGTCACTCTGCAGTGCTCACTGCTGGGTCTCCAGCACTCCTTTCTTCCAGCATAAACTTCTGGGAATGAGGAGTTACATATGCACCATCCTACTTACAAAAGCAGTATCTCAGAAGTTTAGGAAGGCAGGACTAGACAGGACCTCCTGGGTTATTAAGTATGATCTCTTGCTATTGTAGGCACCGCTTCAAGTAACGTTTCCCCTAAATGCACAGGGTGCCCTTTTAAAAGCAATTAGGTTTTCAGCCACCACTATTCTGATTGCCATTCCAACAATAAAATATCTTTTTCCTCATTTGCACCCTATATGTATTTACTTTATGCCCATTTGCTATTGTGCCAAATTGGCCTTATGCTTAAAAAGTACTTTTCCTTCCCTATTATTTCTCCCACGAACACAGACATCAGTCATATCCCTCTCTCCACTTTCACTTTACTAGGCTAAATATGGCAAGCTGCTCTAGCACACTTTCTTAAGCAAAGATTCCTATCCCTTGGGTCAGCCCTAACAAGCCTTTTCTAGTCTGAGGTCATTTTACTTGGGAATATGAGAACACACAATACTTTGGGGCCTCACGAGAGCTTAATACAATGGCATTAGTATTCCCCCATGTTGTATAAAAAGACTTATGTCTAGTGTGTTACAGGATATTTACCACCTTCCAAGCCACATTACATCTGCAGTCATTTGCAGCCGACTGCTGCGACCAATTCTTTCCTACTCTTTTCCTAATGACTGAAGATGTATTTCATACAAGGCATCAAATGATGGTCGTCATGTTGTTATACTGAGTGTCATTAGCTGCTGTACAGAATTCAGATTTTCCTCTGTAGTCATAATACCTGCCACCTTTGCATTAACAGCAAAGTTCATCAGCCCATTCCTAGTGCTTGTGTTGAAGCTGAGAAACAAAAATCCTAAGGGGAAGTCCTTGATGAGCTCTGCTAATTTAGCTCCATTAAAATCAAGCTCCATTCTTTCACACAACTTTACTGATGTCTTTCCTTCAACCAGTTTGTCCATCTCACAGCTACTGCAATTTTCATTATATTTCCCAGTTTAACCAAGAATTTCCCATGGGGGAAATACCTCAAATGTTTCACAGAAGTTCACATAAATGAGACCTATCAGATCTTGTCTGCTTTTAGAAAATCAATGTTGTTCTAAATGATTGTGTGATCAACCTTTAAAAAAGTCTCCTCAAGTTATTTTCTATTTTCCTCTGAGATATCCAGTGCCCCCCTCTCCAACTCAAAGCCCCAGGCAAAGCACTCACTCACTCTGAGTACCAAAACTTCTCTGCCTTTAAACTCAGCCCCATCCTCACTGGCTGTCTCCTTTCTTCCAATCTCCTTCAATTTGCAAAGTTTAAAAAGCTTTTGCTGTTTATTTTATTTGCCTTTGCAAGGTCTGACTCAGCATGATTTTTCCTGTTCTCACCTCCTCTTTACACTTCTTGATAGAGCTTTTCATTATTTATTTGCTGGGCTTTTTTTTTTTCCTCCATTCTTAGTAGGCTCTTGGTTTATTCCTAACAGCTTCACTGTGGCAGTTTTTCATTCAGTGAGGTCTGGATATTCTTCCTACAACCTTTTTTCTCTTGTTGGCATGCAGAGTTGTAATGGCTTTAGCATCTTTGACTTGAAAAAGTTCCAGACCTCCTCCATATCCAGTTCCTCAGCTGAGCTTATTAACCAACTCCCTTAGTTTATCAGAGTTTTTTTCAAATCCACAAGCTTAATTACACACTGGTTTATACTTCCCTTTAATTTAATCTAATCTAAAATGACTTGCATTCATGTTACTGCAGTTCACCTGGCACCTCAGGCTGGGGCCATATTCTGCCTCTGGACCCCTCGAGGCTGTTGGAGTCTCCTGTTCACTCCTTGCTTTAGGCAGGGTATTTATTTGTAGTAATCCAAGTTCAAGCTCCAGATATGCAGGATGTTCAAAGCAAGTAATGCTTTGAAAAGAATGTCACATTCAGGCTACTACTCCACCACACACACCCCCCCCCATTTCTAAACAAATGCAGAGCCTCTGCCCATCCAAGCAAAAAAAAAACCCAAAACCAATCCCAAACCAAAACTCAGTGAGTTATACAGCTTTCAAGTTCAGTTTTTTACCTACTGCAAATTTACCCCAATTTGATTTTGCAAAAGAGCCATGAAGTACTTGCAATGTTTCAACCAGACCCGTTGATTTCACAACCAAAAAAACCTGAACAAATCATCTCTGGTGTCAAAATGAAGCTGAAATTACAAGCAGAAAAGACAGACATCCAAGGGAAAGGGGAAGATAATTCAGTAACAATTGGAAGGAAGAAAAGGCAGAAAATTGATAAGGAAACTAAGGATATTACTTCAGAATGTGCAGAAGAGCAAGACTAAGTACACTTAATGGGATTTTTTAACATGAATTAGAAATAAAATTAACCTTTGAAAAGATTACTTCTAGGGAAGAAAGATAAAAATTTAAAACACCCTGGGGAAAATGCACAAATGTTCAAGTTAGTATTCCTGTTCTACTTTTGGAAAGAGGCAGGATTACACAGCTGCACTGCATATGAATGATGCTACACCTTCCAGGCTATTAATCACAGACAGAGGAATTGTGTGAAAAGCAAAAGTGCATACACTGAATGCATACAAAAGGGGTATGGGAATATTAGAAAGGGTACACTAAAGTGACAGGAAAATTATTTGATAGCTGATGAGAATCTCTGAAAGTGAGAGAGTCTTCATTGCTCAATCTAGTTTGTCAAGAAAGAATGGTGAATAAATTACAGTAGACAAATACTTGTATGCCAAGGAAACTGATTACTAAGAGGGTTTTGGATTTAGCTGTAAAAGTCAGAAAAAGAACTGACTGGAAGCTGGTGCCAAATAAATTCAAATGCTCATTAGGTTCAGAGTTGAAACAGTGATTAATGCTGGTATCATACTAGAAAGGGAAGTGATGGATTTTCCATCCCTAGGGGTCCTCAGATAAAAACTGTGGATCTTCTCAGAAAATGTTTGTCACCTAAATGCAAACTATTTATTGTGCCCAGTACCAAGGTAACTGAGCAAGGCCTGAGTTTCAGAGAGAGCCAGGGTCCTGGCCTTATATTCCCAAAACCCTAAATGATGGTAGTAGAAGACAACGATACACACCAAAAGGTTCTTCTTTCCACCACCAGCCTGTCACTCCCAGAGCTCTGGGAAGCTGATTTCTTAGACATAAACCTTAAAAATGAGCCATAACAGCACCTAATTTATTTGGAAAGGGCTTAAATACCTACATGTGTGTGATATACATATGTATGTGATATACAGCATCTCAACAGACCCCAGACTTCACTGGCTTTAGTTGGCAACAGAAGCCTGAAATTAAAACTGGAATACTGTCAGTATTGTCTGTAATATTCACAAAAACGCCAAAAACACGGACCTCTTACTGGGGCATCACTGGATTACTCCCCACCCAACCTCTCAGCAATCTGCTATCCAGCTGCCCCCAGCCTTGCGGGGAGAGAGGAGAGGGCGAAGCCCCTTACCCTGCGGCCAGCCTCGTTGTTCTGCAGGTTCATCAGCATGCGCGCCTGCTCCTCCGAGCCCCGCACGTAGTTCTTCTCCCTCTCCTTGGCGTCCACGAACTCCTTGGCGAAGCGGTAGCCGTACTCGACGTTGTCCCCGCAGCCGCCCCAGAGCCAGTCGCGGGGCAGGTCCTTGGGCCGGGCGGCGCGGCTGCAGCCGCACGACGACAGCTCGCCCTCGCGGCACGCGCGGCTGATGGCGTTCACCACCCCGGCCGCGCTCACCGCGTACGTGAACGCGGTCTCTCGGCTACCTGCGGGACAGAGGGCGGCACGTCAGCATCTGCGGCTGGGAAGGAAGGTGACACCGGCACCGCGGTGCTGAGGGAGGACAGGCTGGCAGCAGGGGAGCGGCACGGACTAGGCAGGGAACGGTGAGATAAAAGATGGTTTAGGTTTCTGTGCGAAGACCGCGATTTAGCTTCAAGTGATTTTGGATTTTTTTTTTTTTTTTTTTTTTTTTTTTTAATCTACACTCCCTCTAAAACGGGTTCAGCTGAATAGCAAGTATGTGACTTTAATGAGATTCATTCTTGTGCCACACACAAACGTGCTCTGGGATGGGGCACAGAATTTACTGGAACTAAAGAACTAAAGAGCACCATGGTCAAGTGCAACTGATGCCTTCAGTTTTAGCTTTTGTATTTTTTAGATTCTGTGCTGTTTTGGTGGGTAGTTTTGGGTTTCATATTAAATGCTACTAAGCTCTCTTCACAGAGTAGATAGACAAAACAATTCCTTCTCTAGCTTGGGACCAAGGACAACTTTCAGGCCCAAGAACAAAAACAATGGTGAAATGAGAAGGAAAAACAAGGACGATGGAGCTTCATAACCTGGAGCTATGGTTGGACAAATATGCCAGTGGACCAGAATTTATAAAAGTGTGAGACTTCGCAATCAGGCATCCTTTCTGGGGGAGCATCCTGGGTGTGGCCCAGATGGGCTCTTGTGCAGCCCAGGTGAACCCTTTTAATAAATCCCTAGTTTATCCTTTTGCTCTGTTCTAGTCTCTGTTCCAGGTCAGCCTCGAGAAGGCATCACAAGGGCTCCATCCTGTTCTGGGTTGCAACTCCAGAGGCAGGGACTGCTCATCTTCTTTCCCCTTCACTTATCCTTTCATTCTAACCTGGAGGAAACTCTCATCCAGCAGGAGACTGGCTGTTAACTTCCTGAAAATACAGCTGCTGACTTAGCCACTGCATTTGCCAATAATCATTAAGAACAAGTAATGAGGTCAGGTCTGTACAAAAGGAGTACTCTGGTTAAGCCAGTTACTACTCTATAATGGCTTTTATTTAATTGGGACACACAATGGGCTCCTCTTCACTGAAACTAGTTTAGTTAACATAAGGTCAGCAGAAAATTATTTGTAGTGAAGGAAATTAATTTTTACACTGCAGCGTCAAGGCAGGGGCTCTTCCACTGCCTGCAGAACCACAGTGCTGGAAGAAGTAAAACTCCCATGAAGACCATAATAAATGAAAAGACTTTCCATTAGCAGGTTTACTAGAGACTGCCCTGCTTGGCGTGCATGCCCTACACAGCCCAGCAGCTGAGCCAACAGCTGGATCAGGTCTCCAGCTCGGTATTCCTGGCAGGGATTCAGCCCCAGTGTGACCGGGGCACCAGCACTGCATGAGGCCAAGCACCACGAGTGCTGAGTGTCTGCAGAGGGAGAGAGGGAGCAGGAGGCAATCCACACCTGCACTCTCTCCACATGTCTAATAAATAGCTGAACCAACACCTTCAGAGCCATTGTGCTCATCACCAAACTTTCAGGTGATAAAGAGAATAACTGCCAAAACTTCATTAGAATAAGCAATCTAATTGTGAAGGACTACTTACACCAAACCCAGCAAGATGCTCTCAAGCAAATTTTCATGACTTCAAAGGGCAGATCCTTAAAGAATAGTTTATCACCAGCTCAGGAGGCTCTCAGTGCCAGCTCCCTCAGCAGGGCTGAGCTGACGCATTTGGTGTGCTCTTGTTCCAATTTGCACGTGCTGACAATCCCTAATTAATAGCAGCTTATCACCAGCTTAGTGGTAATGACCCAAGACAAAGGCAAGGCTGTAAATGGCATCCACCTTACAAAACAACTTTTGGATTTTTACCCCACCTAAATAAGAGACGAACAGTAAGGGTTTCTGCTCTGGAACACAGCTGATAAATGCTACAGAACACATAAAAGAGAAGGGAGGTCGTTACTCACAGGTCATTCGAAGAGAACTGTGTTCACCAACCCTCCCTGGTCCAAGAGATACAGAGGAGCGGCTCCTAGTTAAGGCAACTCAGATGAGACTGGCCCACAAGGGAGTTAGGGTAATTCTTCAGTAACCAAAATCAAGCTTTTACTCATCTAGTTTGTTTTGCATGTTATGGGTCTTTTAAGATAACAGTCCAGTGTGTAGTTTTGTCCCTACCTGTATGGAGAAAGCCCTGACGACACAGCAATCATCCTTTTAAAGAGAGCACTTCCCTGTCTAAAGGAATTAAAATACATGCAGGGAAAGGACCTCACATTGTGACAGCTCGTGCAACAGAGCCTGCGTGACTCCAGGTGCTTAGCGTCCTTACAGCCTGACTGAGACCCCTGAAAAGACACTGGGATTTACACTTCTACCGACCACATTTTATATGTCAGATACCGCAGCACAACTCAGCATTGTGCATCTGCACGAGTCGTTCACGCTGCCGAGGACGGTGGTGGGGACAAGAGGCTGGAATAAGCCACGGCAGGATCGAGTTCCCTCCCGCAAAGCAAACACTTGGAAAAGCATTTAGGTTTTTGCTCGTCCTCTCAAAGTTCAGCCCGCACCTCTCAAAGGACTGGGGTGTTACTGCCGACTGTGCCGTATCCCCCACGGCTGCCGCCCCGGGAGCTGCGCCCGGAGGAGCCCTGCCGCCCCGGGAGCGGCGCCCGGAGGAGCCCTGCCGCCCCGGGAGCGGCGCCCGGAGGAGCCCTGCCGCCCCGGGAGCTGCGCCCGGAGGAGCCCTGCCGCTCCCGGAGCTGTGCCCGGAGGAGCCCTGCCGCCCCGGGAGCTGTGCCCGGCGGAGCCCTGCCGCCCCGGGAGCGGCGCCCGGAGGAGCCCTGCCGCCCCGAGAGCTGCGCCCGGAGGAGCTCTGATGCCCCGGGAGCGGCGCCCGGAGGAGCTCTGCCGCCCCGGGAGCTGCGCCCGGAGGAGCCCTGCCGCCCCGGGAGCTGTGCCCGGAGGAGCTCTGCTGCTCCCGGAGCTGTGCCCGGAGGAGCTCTGCCGCCCCGGGAGCTGTGCCCGGAGGAGCCCTGCCGCCCCGGGAGCTGTGCCCGGAGGAGCCCTGCCGCCCCGGGAGCTGTGCCCGGAGGAGCCCTGCCGCCCCGGGAGCTGCGCCCGGAGGAGCTCTGATGCCCCGGGAGCGGCGCCCGGAGGAGCCCTGCCGCCCCGGAGCGGCGCCCGGAGGAGCCCTGCCGCCCCGGGAGCTGCGCCCGGAGGAGCCCTGCCGCCCCGGGAGCGGCGCCCGGAGGAGCCCTGCCGCCCCGGGAGCGGCGCCCGGAGGAGCCCTGCCGCCCCGGGAGCTGCGCCCGGAGGAGCCCTGCCGCTCCCGGAGCTGCGCCCGGAGGAGCCCTGCCGCCCCGAGAGCTGCGCCCGGAGGAGCCCTGCCGCCCCGAGAGCTGCGCCCGGAGGAGCCCTGCCGCTCCCGGAGCTGTGCCCGGAGGAGCCCTGCCGCCCCGAGAGCTGTGCCCGGAGGAGCCCTGCCGCCCCGGGAGCGGCGCCCGGAGGAGCCCTGCCGCTCCCGGAGCTGTGCCCGGAGGAGCCCTGCCGCCCCGGGAGCTGCGCCCGGAGGAGCCCTGCCGCTCCCGGAGCTGTGCCCGGAGGAGCCCTGCCGCCCCGGGAGCTGCGCCCGGAGGAGCCCTGCCGCCCCGGGAGCTGCGCCCGGAGGAGCTCTGATGCCCCGGGAGCTGCGCCCGGAGGAGCCCTGCCGCCCCGGGAGCTGCGCCCGGAGGAGCCCTGCCGCCCCGGGAGCTGCGCCCGGAGGAGCCCTGCCGCCCCGGGAGCTGTGCCCGGAGGAGCTCTGCTCCCTCCCGGGAGCTGTGCCCGGAGGAGCCCTGCCGCCCCGGGAGCTGTGCCCGGAGGAGCCCTGCCGCCCCGGGAGCTGTGCCCGGAGGAGCCCTGCCGCCCCGGGAGCTGTGCCCGGAGGAGCCCTGCCGCTCCCGGAGCTGTGCCCGGCGGAGCTCTGCCGCTCCCGGAGCTGTGCCCGGCGGAGCTCTGCTGCTCCCGGAGCTGTGCCCGGAGGAGCTTCGCCGCCCCGGGAGCTGTGCCCGGAGGAGCTCGGCGGAGCTCTGCTGCCCTCCTGTGCCCGCCCGCCGGGAGCCGCCGGGGCCGCGGCCGCTCCGGGGGCACCGCCGGGACTGCAGGGGCACCGCCGGGGCTCCGGGGACACTGCAGGCACTGCAGGGGCTCCGGGGACATCGCCGGGGCTATTGTGGCTCCCGGGGCACCGCCGGGGCTCCGGAGACACTGCAGGGGCTCCGGGGGCACCGCCGGGGTTATTGCGGCTCCGGGGCACAGCCGGGGCTCCGGCGGCAGCGCCCCGGCACGGCTCGGCTCCCCCGGGTCGCCCCTCCGGAGCTGCTCGAGAAGGGCATGGGATAACAACGGACCCCCTCAGGGAGACCGACACAGAAGAGCGTCGCTTGATTTTTTTTTTTTTTTTTTATAAGAAAGTTTTCGTTTCAGCTCGTTGTTTTTAAAAGCGTTAGCCCAAAGTTGGCCGATCTCGAAGAAAAACAAGGGGAAGAAATTTTCTCTTTGTTCTCTGCTTTTATGACTGTGTTTTTTTCCCCCCTTTTAGCATTTGAAAAGGCAGAATAGATAAGATCTTTGGCTCCAGAAATGACTGAACTAACCTGGAAACCCCAGCCTTGCATTTAGGATTCCTCTGGAGGAGATATAGTCTCTGCCCCCCTGAGGAAATTCTAACATGACCTTTTGGGGTGCTCTGTCCTCTCCCCCTCATAAATGTGGCAGTAAGGAATGTATCTGAATATAATGTATAGAGCTATACACACACACACACACACGTGCAGTCTAAAATCTGTATTGACAGAACAGGAAGCAGCTTCAGAAGGATAATTTTTTACTTCATTAGATATTGTTACTGAATAAACCACATTTAAAAGCTAAGAGCTAGTCTCATAACACAAACATTAGGAGAAAACGGTGCTCCACAGCAGGCTACTTCAGTGCTACGGGTGCCCCTTCAAATGCTTTGTATCACTGGACACACTGCCTCACTCCCATGAAAAGCACAAAATGCAGGTGTAATGATTAAACACAGACCGACCAGCTCTCCTGCTCCTGAGCTGAGTCAAGTTCTGTGAAGGGGAAAGGAAACTGATCTTCCAGGTTTCTGAGTGAATGCTCTCACAGGGATCTCCCAGGCTGTGGCCCAGTCAGGTTCTCCTCCCCTCTCACAATCTAGCACAGCTCCAGAAATCACGTAATACATGCCATGCTCACATCGGTGGGTGGGCAGCGAGGGCTGTTGGCACACTCTGCACCTTCTGGGTCCTTCTTATCTCCTTTCCCTCCCTCTCCACAACAATCTGGCATGTCTGTGCACTCTTGCAGATATTCTGGTCTCCAGACCTTTCTCGTGCCATTGGCACAGAGTACAGAAAAAGGGCTGTGGTCCAGATTCGGGGCTCAGAGGTTGAAAACAGGAGACAGACACACAGTATGAACCCAGGGAAGAATTACTTTATATCTGGCATAACCTAAGAGATTGAAAGGCTTTGTCTTCTTCCTCAGTGTAGAAAATATATTTGCTGAAATGATAAGCAATGACTCATTACAAAGTTGGAAAATGTAAAAGTGGAAGGTGAAACTATAAAAAAGAGGAGAGGCAGCATCTCCCTCCACAGCAGCTTATCACTGACACAGATAACAGCCATGAATCACCAAAGGTCCTGGAATACCCTAGGACACTTTAGGTGACATTTTTGTTTTGTGCAGTCTCCTGCTGGAGTATAAACATCTGAATGTGCTCTAACTGACCAGAGAACGGTTCCAAAGCTGTTGGGCTAGGTTTTCAGAGAGTGGGCAACTGCAGGCAGTCACCTCACAGACACTGCCATCAGCAGATTCCTGCCTCAGACACAACAGGGCTCACCAAGCAAATGCACACACACACACACACACACAAAGCAAGCAGCAGGAGCAGGGCTAATGGCCATACCCATCACAATCCTAGGACACCTCTGCCTTCACCAAAACACAGAGAACTACTCCCAATCTTAACTCATAGGATCAAATTAATTTTACTGAGAAGAAATCCTCCCACTTCCACTATCCACTCTAGTTCCTTCTTCCTCTATGCATTCTGATTCTTCCTACACAGCTTTTCATCCTTCAGCTCTGATCTTTGCCCTCTTAGTTCACCCTTATTTCTCTTCTCCCTGTGTGGACCCTCTCACTGCACCAACTTAGAGTTGCAGGAAGCCACTGGAGAATGAGGACTGTTCCAAAAGGGGATATTCTTGTGGAGTCACAAGTATTTCTTTGGGGATTTGAAATTTCCACCATTCTTTAGGAGAAGTTACATGTGAAGGAGTGACATCAGAAAGGAGAGATGGAGGTCCTTTTCCTTTGGTGGATGAAATTTCAGTTTTCATTCCCCAAAGCACAAGTTTTAACAATCTGGGGTTCCATGCAGCCCCATCTGGCCACCACCCTCCTTATCAGAAAGTGAGAGATCAAGGATGCACAGATGCCTTGGATGTGTGAGAGGAACTGGAAGTGTATGTCAGGAACCAGCATTTCCCAGGGGAGCACCCCAGAGAAGAATTGTTGGGGTATGAGCTGGGCAGAAAGGGAGGAATTAGAACAGCTCTGGTGGGCAGAATTAGGAATTCTTCAAGATGGAGTAACACATGCAGAAATATCCCTAGAATTCTCTAGCATGACACATGAATTTCGGGATCAAATGAAGAGATCACAGGACTTTGTGCACTATCTCTTAAATGCCCCAGAGGTATTAAAGATGCATCTCTTGGTGTCCTGCTGCTTATGCAGGGTTTTTTGGGTTTTTTTTGAGAGTGAAGCCAAAGCCAGTGCAAGCAATACTGGGGGTACAGGAGCTGAAGGTGTTTTTCCATCCCTCGAGTTCACAACCGAGAAATAGTTCTGATTCTTCTGTGTAAATGATTGGCTTTGTGGATGGAAAACAAAACCTTCAGACAGGGCTTGTGGGGGGAGAGAGAGAGAGAGGGAGAGAGAGAGAGGGAGAGAGAGTGAGGCTGTTTTAACACCTTTTCTTTATTGGCCTAGCTGTCGGACATATCAAATGGAGCCCGGATTTCTCAGTTTCTTGCCATCAGATGACTGCATTTCAAAAGGACCTGGGACAATGTAGCTAGGTCACACCTCAATTCAAGTGCAGCAATGGCCTGTCAATGTGCCTCTTACAGCCAGCAGGGCAGGAATTATAAAAATCTCTTAGGTTTACACAGAAAGTGGCAGTACGGTGAAGTGTGGGAATTTCCATGCCCGGAGACTCCATATTTCCCACATCTCAGGGCTGCATTCTCCGTGTCTGAGATGCTGGGAACGATAACACGGGGACATTGTTCGTGCTTCCAGCTTCTTCCCTCCCTACCTTTAAAGAAGCACACCGAACAGAGGCAGTCCCCTTTTCCTGACCTTCCCGTGCTCCCCCCAAAAGAAACTGTGTCCCCCTCGCCCCCAGCTGGCTCCTGCTGTGGCCGAGGTGCATCGGTGCCACCTCCCAGGCTCAGGCAGCACTCGGGCACACCAGGGAATGGGAAAGCTCGTTAAAGGCAGCCTTAGGAGCCGTGCTAATGGGGCTCATCACTCCTGCTCGTGTATTTGCGGGACGGGACAGAGGTGCAGAGGGACAGCCGGCCTGCGCCCAGCACTGCCCTGTACTGCTGGGTGTACTTCTGTACTTCCAGCTGCTCCTACCTATTTTCATGACCCTCCCAAAGACGGAAGTGTTGTCCACCGTGCTGCAGTTCCACCGCCGCTGCCGAAACTGGTACTGGCACTCCTTGATGGCGCTGCGGGCCCCTTCCCCGATGAACACCATGTGCTCCTGGTAGAGCTGGCAGAGCTTGCGCTGCCCGGGGGACAACCCCGGCAGCTGGCTGCACACCGGCTGGGCGCCGATGATGTACATCTCAGGCCTCTGGATGGGGTTCATGGCCAAAGACCTACGATGAGAAAAACATCCCAGGGAGTCTGGAGGGAGAGGCCCCCAACGCGAAGCGCCCGACACCTCTCCCCAGCAGCCCAGCCCAGCCCCGCTCCGGGAGCCCGGGCGCGTTTCTCATGTCAGCTGCCTCCCTCCACAGCTCTGCCAGATGCGAGGCTTTTCCAGGGCTCTAGCGGGAGCAACACTGTTCGTCTGTAACCCGAGTTTAAACACAGAGGACACCCGGCATGGGGAGGGGGCAGAGAGAAAGCTCAGCACTTTCTCCGCAGAAGAAAGCGAGCAGCTATTTTACACAGCGCCAGCGAGCGATGCCTGCCTTTGAGCCAGGCTATTTTCCGCTCTTCGGGGGAAGGGGCTCCGCGGCTGCTCCCAGGGCTTTTGGCAGCGGGTAGGAAACCTTACCCATCCACTCCCTACGCATTCCCCACATCCTAAAGCCCGGACGGCATTTCAGCGAGCCCGTACAAAAGGAGCCCAGAAACGCCTGGAGGAGAGGGGCTGCGTCCCACCACTCCCGAAACTGAGCAGGGACAGCGGGACGGGGGGAAACCTGCAGAGAACCGAGCTGCTGCGAAAGAAGCCCGGCAGGCAGGGGAGCTCCCGCGGAGGGTGCAGGGCAGGAGCCGCCGCACGGCCCCGGACGGTCCCGGTCCCCGGCCCGCGGCGGACAAAGGCGAGCCGGCTGCCCTCACTTACCACCAGGAGTTGGCGTCGGCCACCGGCGAGGTGCAGCTGCAGAGGAGCGCGGCGGCGAGGGCCAGCCTCGGCCCGGTCATGGTGGGCTGCGGGGGCAGCCCCCGCGGAGCCGGCCGCCGGGACGGGGCGCCCTGCGGAGAAGTGCCGAGGAGAAGCCCTGGACCGGGGCCTGCGTGCGGCGGGGGCGCGGCGAGCTCAGCCCGGCTGCCGCCCCCTCCCACCCCGCAGGACCCTCCCCCGGCCGCCGCCTCCCGGGGGCTCCGGCGGCGGCCCTGCCTCCCGCCCGCCCCCGGCCCCGGGGCAGGGGCCGCGCTGCCGGGGCTCTGCCGCCGGAGCCTCGGCGCCCGGCCCGGGGGGAGCGCACACACGGCGGGGCTGTTCTCGCCCGTGCGGGCGGCGGGAGGGCTTCCCGGAGCCTCCGAGGCGCGCCCCGGGCCGGCGGTGCCCGGAGCCCCGCGGCCGCAGGTGTGCGGGAGCCGGCGGGGCACATCAAAGCGCCGCGCTGGCCCCGCTGCCTTTGTAATGCAGAGGCGGCTCGGAAATGAGCGGCCCCCTCCCCAGAACGGCCTCCCGAAGGGCCCCACGACACCGCCCCAGCCCCGTGCCCCGGGCCGGCAGTCTGCGAGGCTCAGCGACGAGTGCAGATAGGGCTGGCACCGGAGCCTGCCTGAGGGCTTTATGGGCAGGGGAGGCGGACGGGAGAAAAGCTTCAAAGGCTCCTCTCCTTCAAACACCCTCTCCCTTCCCCACTGGAATCACCGCGGACCTCCAAGGCAGGGCAATCCGGCAGCTCCTCAGCCCTGTCTCTCCCGGACACCGGCAGAAGGCAGATGCAGGCATCCTGCACGGTGCAGTACTTCTAACACGCTCCTCGCACCCTGCCTCCCTCACGTCGTAGGGAAACAGTCACCTTAGCACACCATCGGCGCTGCCGCCTCGATCTCTACACAGCTTCCCACTGTCCTGTCCTACCCTGCACCACCTCTCTTCCATGGAAAAGTGTCCCCTGCGCCCAGCCTCCTCACCAGGCCCGGTGTCCCCAGCCCTGCCCCTGCAGCAGCGGGTCCCCGAAGGCAGGCTGAAGGTGCGGGTGCCCCCGGGCTGCGGGGAACACGAGTACCCAGCCTTGCCGTCTGCCTCACCAGCAGCACCCGAGACATGAATCACCAGCCTCGGCAGCTCGGACCGCTGAAGTATATTTTACATCGAATTCCTCGCACCCGCCGCGGTGGACTTGCTGTGTTTGTTTGCAGCACGCTTCGCTTCCTCCCCCATCCAGATGTGCCATACCTGCAGCTGGTGGCCCATCTCACCTGGCAGGCAGATGTGGGGCTGCAAGTGCCAGAATTAGCCTCAGGACAAAAAAGCCTTGTGTGACCCAGCACCTCAGTGGGAGGGGAGTTCTACTGCTTGGGCACAGCGGGATCCATGTCTGAAGAAAACAGGGTGACCTTATTCAGATCTTCTGTAGCCTCCCTTTTCCTCCCCCACGGCCCCGAGCGTGACGGAGGATGGTGAGGCGTATGTGTGTGTAGCCACGCATACGTGTTTTGGGTCTGTTTCTATAGGGAATAGACAGAATGGAAAGTTTATCTCCATGAGTCTGGGGAGGAAGGAAGTTGTGTATGGATGAATGGCTTTTCCATGACAAACAATGAGTCTGCACAGACATGGTGTGATGTCACCTAAAGAATTTCCAAGCCAGCCTCAGATACAGAAAACCTTTTCGCTGGCAGAGATGAGAGCGTCCCACCTTTCCATCCTGCCACAGCTAGAAAGAAGAACTAGGGCAGGGGGAAAAAAATAAATGCCCTCACTGTCTCACACACAAGGCATGTGCCATGACGGCACGATGGGAGAAGTGTATCTCCAAGCTTTGCCCTCACCCTGTGGATTCTGAGAAAGGAGTAAACCGTGGCGAGCCGCCCGGGTGCCTCTCCCAGCCAGGAATGTGAGACGGCAGCAGCTGATGAGGCAGTTCCACAAATACAGGTGATGTCAATGTCCGTGTGAGTTTCTCTAAGCATGTGTGCGCAGTCACAGCTCTCACGGGGCCACCAGGACACAGCACCAGGCAGCCCTGCACTGGCAGCCCACTGACAGCACCGTGCCATGGTGGAAACAAAATCCTTTCCAGCAGGGAAAGCCTGGGAGATGCTCACGTGAAACTTGGACCAGAAACACATGGCACTAATTAAATATCTCATTTTAAGTATCAATATGCACAGGCAGACGATGATTAACAACAGTAAAGTGTTATGGATACTGCTGGTAGCAACCTGACTGCCAACAAGCACAAGCAAGTGCTTGTGGTTTTATTTTGAAACACGAGACGTAAGTATTGCTGTATGGGATAAGATGGCTTATCCAGCCAGCCTAGAATCCTGTCAAAGGTGGCAAGCAAAGGAGTTCCTTCAGCAGGAGAGGTCTCAAACACTGAATTCCACCTAAAACCTGCTGCTGGTGAAAGCAACTGCAACTGCCATTGAGCTAACATGTGAATTATGGAAGTGAGTCCTTTTTAAGGTGCTGGAAATAATTTCTTCACTGGCTGTGTTTATGACTTCAGATAAAGTGATAATAGCAGGTGAGGCATTGCTGCAGGGATTTAGCCTCAGCCAGCAACTTCCAAAAGCTGAAAAGCACTTGGCCGGTGGTCTTCCCCTCTTGTGCCTGTTTCTACTTGCCACCAAAATCCTGAATGAGAGGTTTTGATTTTATAAATAAAAAGCTTGGCTTATTTTTTAAGCCCAATTGCAAGGCTAGCTCAAACAGCTTTGTGAGGTTGCTTGCCCAAGCAGGGCTGGGTGGGAGACATCAGGGAAATTTTGTCAGGATGAGAGGTGGGATGAAGCAGGGCTGCTGAGGGGCTGGAGTGAATGGAGCAAAGCATTAGGTAGGACAGCCCAACTCACTGCAGGTAGACTACCCCTCCTGGCCATCATCCTGTCCATCCTTCCCCATCCAAGTGATGGATCCCACTCTCACCCCAAAGCATCCTTCCCCTGCAGCAGCCCACTGACACCAACTCAGACCGCTCCTGCTACACCAGGGGATGAAGGAGCAGGAGGAAGAACCCCAAAACCACAGGTTGCTCTTACTTCTGTGGGAAAAGGTCCCATCCCACCCCTTCCAGTGGGCATGGATCACTCAAACAGCAGAAGTGAACCTGCTCGAGCCCTGCAGGTCTGATGCTTGCACCCAGAGCACTGAGGATCACCTGGGCCTGAAAAGAGGACATGAATCTCAACCCTTAGATTAAAGATCTAATGCTTCTTAGAGGGCAGAGCAGTGGCAGCAAGCCTTCATCTTCATAAAGCCTTGGCATTCTGCTGCATTCAACAGTCTGCTGCCCTAGGCAACTGTCTACTGTGTTGGCTGGCTGCCTGAAATTTGTACCTGTGTTTGCCTTTGTTCACTTTTCAGAGGTGACAACTGTGCATGAAGCATAAATTTACACATCCAGTTTCCAAAGTCAGTGAAGCCGTTGGAGAGCTATCACTGCTTTCCCAACGCTGTCCCTGCCATGTTTGCTGGAGGGAAGCTGCAAGACTCCAAGAAAGGGAGGTCATGTCCATGAGATCATTTGCAAAGATTTGGCAGACTGTGAAAAGAGTTGAACCCTTGCTGGAAGACAGCCCTGATAAATGAGAAAGGGAGGGTTACTCATGCAAATTCCTTGTCCTACCCTTATTGTTTCTTAAAAATTTGGGATGTCCCCAAATGTGACACAGATCTTTATCGAGTGCTATAAGGAGTGTTGAAAGAAAACATCACTTCCACATAACTCCAGCATTCCTCTTTTCTGCAACTTGTCTGATTTCTTCTGGTCTGGGGAGAACTGGACATACATTCTTCCTGTAATCATCAGGAGCTTCTTTTGAGTTCCTGTTTACTCTTGCAGCTTGACTGGAGTTCAGTGCTTGCTTTTAATGCCTCACAATGTCCAGTGCATCCAGAAACACTTATTGCTTCCTCTGACACAAGACACTTACTCAAGATGTGAAGGATACTCACTGAAGAAGAGTCTCCTCTGCTTAAGGAGCCAGTAGAGATGCACTGCCCAATGTCATGGTTTAACCCCTGTTCCTCCTCCTCCTCACCCCAGCTTGTACTGCTGAGCACAACATCCTCTGCTCTGGGGGATCCCTTTGGCCCATTCCCAACTCCTTGTGCCCCCCAGCCCACTCACTGGCAGGGTGGGCTGAGAGGCAGCAAAGGCCTTGGCTCTGGGCAAGCCCTGCTCAGCAATAACCAACATTTCCTGGGGTTATCATCACTGTTTTCAGCACATATCCAAAACTCAGCCCCACACCAGATACTATGCCAAAAATTAACTTTACTCCAGCCAAAACCAGCACACCCAGGAAGGAGGCTTTCCATGTGCTGCTCCAAGGGAATCCCTGCCCTCTGGATCTGTGCCATGGACCTGCTGCTGACAGCATCAAGAGATGTATCATAACGTCCTGCTATCCATCTGCTTCTGGCAGACAGGCTTTAACCACAGTTCTTACTAAGACTTCAGGAATCTCATTAAAGTCACATACTTGCCCATTCAGCTGAACCAGTTTTAGAGGGAGTGTAGATTAAAAAAAAAAAAAAAAAAAAAAAAAAAAAAAAAAAAGGAAATAAAAAAAAAGCCCAAATCACTCGAAGCTAAATTGCAGTCTTCACACAGAAACCTAAATCTTTTATCTCACCACTCCCTGACTAGTCTGGTTGTGTGCTGCTCCCCTGCTGCCAGCCTGTCCTCTCTCAGCACCCTACCACCACACTGCTGTACTGGTGTCAGCCTCCACAGATCTAAATGCATTTATTTATTTGTACTGCAATTATTACTTAACCAGCAACTGGAGCCACCTCCATAGGTCCAGACACAGCTGGGTTGTTACAGAAGGTGTAATAAAACCTTCCAAAAGTATCCCAGCACATCAGTCCTTCATGTCTGCCCTTTTGTCTTGCCTCACTGAATTGTTATGCACTGTCTGTCTCTGCTGGAAAGGCAGATTACTCCTGCTTATATCCTGCTTGTTTCTTTTGCTACTTACAGACTCGGTTTTATCTCCTGATGTGCTCATGCACTACCTTTTTCTGCATCTCATCACCTGTCACTCCTGCTGACAGATCCAGATTTCCTTTCACCACTACCTTGTCCTTTCATTTTTCCATGACTCCCCTGGCCAATGACATCCAGCCTCGCCGTCACCAGGGCATGTAGTGCAGCAAATGCCAAGATATACCTGCCAGTCTCAGCAGACCCAGTGACAGCTGTCCCTGAAGTGCCTCACCAAGGAGAGCAAGAATGGAGGAAGCTTGCAAATAAAGCAGAAGTACTAGACAACAAAAGCAGCTAGATACTAAACATTTGCACTGTTTAAAACCAGAATATGTATAAAGGATAATGATTCTATGAATAAAACAGTTTCTTATTCGTGAAAGATACAGAATGTATGCATAGCCTAATGAAAATTGTCATTTTCAACACAGTATTTCTTGACAGGCAATGAGCACATTTGGAGCAAGACCATCTCACCCGCTCCAAGAAAAGAAGCAAACTCCAAAGATTAATCAGGACATGATCCTCCTTCCTCTCGAGGGATTCAGTGGTAGTCATACTCACTCATACAACAGATTAATTCCTAGTGTTGAGCCAACCTGGTCCACTGAGACCAGCACAAGATGTCCCACAGAAAAGTGCAAGAGACTCAGCAGAAGCTGCATGTGGTGAAACAAAACTCATTTAGATTTTTTGAAATTGAGAAAGAAGCGACACAGACCCATCCCTGCAGGTATATAGCTGTCTGGAAACTCTGCACATTTATGATATTCCCATGGACAGATCCAAGCCATCCGGTTCCATTTTACATGAGAAATCTATTTGCATGTTGGCAGCCTCAGCTGAGAGCCACAGTCCTAAACCAGGACATGTCTAGCCCAAATTTTGCACCTCTTGTTCCCACGACTACTATACCAGGGTTTCTGGGGCTGCAGCAATCATCCATAATCACAAACTGAAACCTTCTTAGCATCCTCTATTTATATGGAAAGTCCCATAAGAAATTAGACCAGTTCTACTGTGTCTAATTATAAATCTAACAAACCACTAGATACATATATTTGAAAGAAGTACCAAGCATTATCCTCTGCTGACCATTCAGCAGCTTATTTAAGATGCCCACAGTGTGTCAGCCAAGCACCCCATCTCCTTAAACTGCACTAACAATTCCATCTTCAGAAATGTTCCCCTGGCCCCCTCCAAGGAGCCATGGGGGTCAGGTTGGAACACAAGCCCAGACAGGATTAGGAAGCCCACGCTGCTGCTGCTTCCCAACACCAGATTTCCAGGAATGAAAGGCTCCATCCCTCAAGGCCATCTAGCTAACATCTAGCTTTCCCAAATGTTAAACTTACGTGAAGGATTAACCATCCTAGAGGGGAGTAAGACACAAGAAAAGCAAGAAGAACATCCATCCCTCCTTGGTTTTCCAGAGGGCAGCCCTGGGAGCTGGTTTGCTACCTGCTGTATCTGACCAGGGCACAGACCCCTCAAGCACTGCCAGGAGGGCAGCCCTGGTCCTGCTGGGGAGCTGATGCTGCCTGCAGGATTTGTGTGAGAACCCTAGGCTTAGATTATTCTGGTTATGAGCACACACATCAGCCCTCCTTGAAGCTTAGGAAGCACATGTACACAAAGTTCTCTGATCACATAAGCCAGGAGGCAGAGCAAGGCAGCCCAAGTCAAAGCAACTTCTCTGCAGAGATTTCAGGCCAGGCCAGGGATGGAAACAGTTGGATGACTTTAAGTGTTCTCTCCCTCACTCTGATCTTGGAAAGCACGGAGCACCTTCATCCTCCCTAAAGGGGTCCAGCTCCCCCAGTCCCCGTGGAGCCATCCCAAGCTGAGATTTATGTCTCTGTATCTCACAAGCCTGGACCTCATTTTTGCTCTGGATATATATTCCTTTTAGCTTGTTCCATACGCTGTAATAATCATCTGCCAAAGGAAATCAAATATTCAGAGTTAAACTGTTGCTGCAGTGGTTCTTAATTCTCCAGGAGTGAATGACTGGAGGAAATGGAGATGCCCTGTTTACTGCTGTGTCCTGGATGTGCACCTCAGTGAAGGTCACAGGGACCAGCATCAGAATGGGTCAGACCCTCCTGTCAGCTAAATCACTGCCAGCAAAGCTTGACATGTACATTTCCAAAGGAAACAGTAAACCACTGGAATAAATCCAAATTCAGTATAATTTTTCTCCTTCCTAACAGACTCTTCAAAGAGGTTCTTACAAAGTCTAGTCTAATAAAAATAATAATGGCCAGCTTTTCCTCCACTCTAGACTTGAAAAGCAAGCACATACAATCATCCCTTTGACCCCACAACCCTGAGAGCCACAATTTTCCCTTACCTTACAGAAAGGGAAAGAGAGTGCAGGAGGGGGTGAGTGGCAGGTTGAAAACAGTAAATTTGTGGTGCAGATTTACCTCCATTCAGCAAAGCATTAAACCAGGTGCTTGAAGGTAAGTATATCCCTACTTATTTTTGGTGAATTGGGATCAAAATTAAAATCTGCTTGCTTTTTCCACTCTTTCAACCATCAAATACTTCTGCCGTCAATTAAATGTTGTTCCCACTCAAATACAGTGGATTCAAATACAGAACATTTTGAAATAACACCCAAGTGTATAATTGCACCATCTTCATGGTTTTCAGAGTTTCCAAACCAAAAAAAAAAATTTTTTTTTTTTTTTTTTTTTTTTTTTTTTAAGAATGCTTACTGTGTTTTATATTTTAAAAAAACCCTATAGTAAAGGTTGAAGCACTATAAATAAAGCCCTGTCTATATCAGGAGATTACACCAATTTAACCAATTTCAGAACTTATCTTCTAAACCGTCACACTTCAGTAAAGGAATTTCCTGTTAATTTCATGTGCAAGAGATTTAAGCTAAACCTATTCAAACTGTCTGGGGAATAGACTGCATATATATTGGAACCAAAAAGGAGATAATTTGATATCTCAACTTCATTCTAGCACCAATCACTTATGGGCAATTTGAACTGTAGAAAAGAAAGGTATCCTGTGACAAATCTTGTTTTTAAGTTCACTGCCACAGTCCGAGGGTACAACTGCACAGAGAATGAACATCATTCTCCTGGACAGGAACTACACAAAGCCATGATGCTGCCAAAGCCCCTCTGCTATCAGGGCAAGGCCTGAAGTCCAAGAACATGATAGCAAAAAAAGGAAAAAAAAAAAATCTATGTGTAAAAAAAATGATAACAAAGCATTAGTTTGAAAGATGGCTCTGTGTAAAATTACCTGAGTTCTAATGGATGAAGTTCCCAGTATTTGTGCTAGCATTTGCTGCTTTGTAAATCCTTCCCACAAGGGAAAATAAAGAACTGAAAAGTAACTGAAGCTGCTAGTCTACTTTACTCAAATTTGTTCCTTATCATTGACTTTGCCTCAGATCTCAAAGCATATTATAAAGATATTTAAACTGCCAGAGCTATTCAAAAGCTTTCCAAAAAAAGCTGTGCTTTTTTCCTGCTTCTCTCACCAACACAAACTCTAATGTGACATTTTGGTACAGCCACTAGAATAGCATCCATCTCCTCCTCCCACAACTCTGCCTGCCCAGCAGAGCTAACCAAAATCAAAACTTGCTTTACATCAACACAGCCAGTGCAAGTTGTCACCAGACTGACTTTCCACCCATGGTGAGGCTTTCTGAGCACATCCTGCACTCCAGCAGTGGCAATTCCATCCCCCAAAGAGCTCAGCCCACACCTAGGCTTCAAAACAAGGAATCAGATTTCAGAAAAGCCTGTGGAAAACGGCGTTTTTCCTCTCCTGCTTTGGACATGAAAAATGTTGTAGCTACCAGAAACGTAACTCCAAGGAGTTAAATTATCTGATAAAAGAAGGTGTTTATCTAACACCTCATCTACTCAGAGAGCAGTGTACAAGCCCATGAATGACTGGCACCAGAGGATTTGGCCCCGAGTTGTTCTGAGAGCCCAGATGGCAACACCCACATTTTGCAGCCCTTCAAATCTGGATTTAAAAGTCACTCTTCCCACAGCAGGTGCAGCTGGGCTGGATAAGGCTGCCCAATTCAGATCCTACAAACCTCAGAAAGGCACTTGGATATTTTGACTTCTAATGCCAACCAGTTTTCAACCCAATTTGCTATGGAGAGCTGAAGAAGGGCAGGACTGCTTCTTTTGCCACAGTGTGGGCTGATGTCAGCTTTGAAAGGTCATCCACTGACAGTGTCACATGGCTGAGACTGTCACCAGGTCTCAGGATCACACCTGAAGAAGGAAACGAGCAGGTACTGAATGATTCTCATTCCTGGTGGAAATTCAGAGGAAGGATGTTTTCCTCAGAAGCAGCCAGTGCTTGGAAGACTGAGGCTTTGACCTTTCCTGTGGCCAAACTGCACCCTGGGCACAGGGTGGGCATCAGGTCAGGTGCCTGCAGGGACAGAGCTGCCTCCCCTGCCCACATCACACCTTTGTGCTAACAGCACTCTCTGGCCACAGAACACATGCAAAACAGCCTCCAGTCAAAACATGTAAATATTGTCATTACTTAGTCCTTGCTCACACTTGTGCAGAACTTACCATACACAACTGAACAGTCTACAGGAGATGTCTTTTTTTAAAAAAAAAAGAAAGAAATGTGTTTTTTTTTCCCTTGAGACTAAAGGGAAAACACATACTCAATGGGAGAAATCCAGGGGGTTAAGTTCTTTCAACTGCCACTCAAATAGAGAAAATTAAAATTATCTATTTTTACACTACAATCCAAAAGAATTTTTACAGTCCTGGAGATTCTTTCCCCAACCTCTTGAACATATTTATTCTCTCTGGCAATATGCTATTGAGTAAGTCAACTAGACAGGACTAGGGAATTTCTGTAGGTGGAACAGCTGTACATCTGGAATGCAACCTTTGCTTTACTGGACAACTACAAAGTTCTTACAAAGAAAAATGTGTCCAGCAAAAAAACCCCAGTGTATCCACAGAGAAGATAGGAATTGCTTGTCTTGCAGGAGAGGGAAGCCTGCTGCACTGCACAGGGGGGTTGGAGGTTTGCCTGCAGGTGTGGACCTCAGGAAGTTGCTGTATGAGGATATGTGCACCATCCTCACAGCAGGCAAGGTGTAGGATGAAAGAGGGAATTGCCTGAGTCTCTACACTGCAGGGGAAGCAAGAGATCCTGTTAAGGATTTATGCTGTTCCAGCAAAATAACTTCCTCACTTGAAGCAGAAGCCAGCTTTCTCACTGTCTTGACTTTGCTCGTGGCTCAAGTCAAGCCCAGTGCCAGCTTTGTATGGAGAGATGGAGCATCAGGAAATGGGGTAGCAAGGCTCCCACTCCTGCTCTCAGCATCAGGAAATGGGCTAGCAAGGCTCCCACTCCTGCTCTCAGTCACAATTCCATTTGCCTCTGAGATGCACTCCCAAGACTTTGAGTGAACAGCCCGCCTGTTTCTGAGCACTTGTGGAGAGAAAGAAGTTATTTACTACATGAACAGGTTTGAAAACACAGTGATGTGCACATTCAAAAATATGTTCTAGAGAAGGCATGTATGGGAGATGTCTGAGAAGACATTTGTGCGTGGTGTGTAATAATTATAATGTGTTTTCATTTACACAGTGTCTCCTCCACGCACAAGGGAATGTAACAAAATGTAACTAAAACCACATATCCTTACAAATAAAGGGACACAGAGAGAGAGAGTTTCACACAAAGGTTAAACAAAAAAATCTGTTTGATGTCACTTTGGGGATTACAGGAACTGGAATAAAACAAACATCCAGAAGAAACTTTGAGGGGTTGCTTCAGGAAAAGCACATGTGTGCCACCACATCTACATATTCAGTATGTCTTGCTGGGACAGCGTGGGGAAAATAGGAAGCTGGAAATTTTCAGTGTGGGAATTAGATGGAAGAATGTGAACCATTCTAAACAAAACAGAGTGGAGTTGCCAGCTGACTTGCTAAAATGCCAGTGCTCTCTAGGATCCCTTGAACCAGAGCTGAGGACTGGCCCTGCACTCAGGGAGTGGGGAGGGAGCCAGGAGATCTGGGCTGGATTCCTAGCCCTGCAACAAACCCAGCATGTGACACTGGGAATCATTCAGCTCTATTTCCAAAACCTGCTTTCATGCCTACACTTCTGGGCACCTAGAATGACACAGGTGAGCCCAAACACCCGGATTTCAACACAGAGAAGCTGCAGGTACTCACTTCCCACCCACGAAGGACTCACAGTTTGGGACTCAGTTTCATCACGGATGAAGCAGGGCTAAATCTGCAAAGGAACCTGAAATGCTACAGAGCTCCAGGCATTACATGATCAGACATCTTTTGCCACAGGAGAGGTGCTAGGGATATGCAAAGGACTATTATTGAGTTACCTGTTGCTTCCCACGTCCTGTGGCAACTATTACCATTCTGTAAATATTTTCACAGATTTCAACACATCTGAAGACTTGTTTATGTTTCCTGCTTCAGGGCATCAAGGAATAATCTCCTCACAAAAGGATTCGCTGTTCCAAAAGGAAGCTAAAGAATACAGATCAGGACTGCTGGCAAAAAGAAAGGAACAACAACACTGACAAGACCAGGAAAATACTAGAACTCAAGAGTGAAACAGTGGAAAGAAAAAGGCTTTTCCACATAATTTAGTCAGCATGCATTCTGGGGAAAAAAAACCTCAAACCCAACAGAAGTAAAAGCTGTATTTCTAGATTATACTTTTCTGTGTACACACATTTTAAAAAAAAATTTGGAATCATCAGAACTATAGAAAGTTCTATTCTCATGGTATGTCAGGGGGTCTGGTCACACAGATTAATATACATTTTACTGTAGGCAAAGGTTTATTATGGGTTTTTTAAAGGTGTAGCCACAAGTTGAAAGTTGAAAGAACAAGTGTAAAACAGAGATCTTGTTTTACCCGTTTATATTTCCACCTCCAGCATGGTGAACTCTACACTTTCTTCCTGCCCTGTTTGTGTCTGCCCTTAATTTTAGCCCCGCATTTCTAGAGAGGATTTCCAAGATTTTTGTCGTGCACAGATAGATAACATGTGTTGGTGAATTTCAGCTGCCTTAATGGGGTTTTAGAGTTTCCACATGAACCTAAGAACAGAAGCCAGAACAAAAGAAGTTTCTCAAAGGGATGTCCTTTTGCAACCATTTTTCTGTGCATGCATTATAGTTGCACCGGGTAACTTTCAGAAAATCAGGGAATTTAGCATAGTTTCTGCGCTGTTACTTCTAGGGATAAAATGGTACAGTAACCTTCCTTTGGCCAGAAGCAATCCAAATCCTCCATTAAATATAACATTGTATTTTCTGTCTTTAGCCTGCCTTATAAAACTGTATTTTCTAACTCTCCCTTTTGTGCCAAGCTCTAACTGTGAATCTCATTTTCACAGCATGTTTCCAAAACAGTATTGCCCTATTTTTCAGTTTTCCTCCAACTTACTTCAGAGCTGGTGCTCATAAGGCAGGTGACATAACTTGGTCCAATTCAAGTGAATTGCCAGTTTTAGAATGCCATTTACTACCTGCAAATGTGCTGCTGGCCACAGTCGAGAGAGGGAGGAGTCAATAGTTAAAAGTAATGCTGCAGTAATCCACGGGTACAAAAATCTTGTGTTTTAAGAGCCATGCAGCTACATCAGTACCCTCCCCAAGCTGAGCTTACTCTTTTGTGAGGTTACCTTTCACTCTCGCTGTGGCAAGAATTTATGAATTACTTGTCCCTGGACCTCACTGGGGGCTCCATGCAAGGCTCAGCTGGAAAGAAAGCCCAGGGACTGATGTCTTTCCCTCCTTGCAGCTTCTGACAGAGCACACAGGGAGAAGCTTCCCTGACATCCCAACAGCCCTTACCCACAAGCTGCCAGTAATGCAACATCTGCCCTGATTGCCTGGAAGCCTTTGGCAGAGAGGAGGCTGCACCTGCTCTGCCCGAGCCTCAGCCAAGGCCAGAGCATCTCCCCATCCCAGGGGGAACGTGCTGGCTGCCAGTGGAGCTACACACCCAGAGCACCCAGCCACCTCCTGGGCTTTGGACTCAACGGCTGCTCCAGAGGAAGATTTCACAGACCTGCTGCTGTAGCAGGTACCACACAGCATGTCAGACACACGTTTCTGCTGTGGCTGCAGGGGCTGTCCCTTTTAGATCAAGTTGTAGAGGTCTCAGAGTTCAATCCCCAGGACGGGCTTATGAAAGCAATTACCACCTGAAAGGTCTCTTTGTTTTTGTGCCACTGCTTTTAATAATAACGATTGCATCAGATATTTTCTGCCGCCTCCATCTTTGGTACTGCTAACTAAGAAATGACAAAGCCCGACACTTAAAATAGCACCCAATACAATGAACTGCAAACACTCAGGTTTGAGGTTTTACATCCTGCTCTCCCAAAGCACTTTCCTTTGATGATTCTAACCATCGAGTACCGAGCTCCACGTAAGCCCCCAAGAGTGTGACATGCATGGCCGAAGCAGGGAATTGCCTGCGGGCAGGGGCCCAGGCTGCCTGCTCCGAGCACCAGACAGTCCTGTCCCACCGGAGCACACAGACAGACAGACAGACAGACAGCAGAGGCACACGGCATTCGAGGGACTTGTCTGGACAATCACAAATTGTTTTGATTCGTCAAGCAATCCTCTCGTTTATGCTTGGTTCACTCTGTTACAGCAGCAACAGTCGCTGGCCAATTTAACAGCAAAGCTGGGAATATAACTCAGACCTCCCACACTTCACACCCTCTGACCATTCCCCCTCATATCAGCAGAAATATGTTCTTGTCAGCTACTGACTGACAAGGAAAAATAAGACCTGAAAAAAACCCACAAATCCCAAAGGCTCCAATCTATAGCTGGAGCCTGCACTGAGATATTAGCTCTGAATTTTGTCCCAGCATCTAACCACATATCCACAGTACACTGTATTTTGAATAAACCACCCGATTCCAGGAAATACATGGCAGATGAGAATTACTTTCTGCAGGACAAACCATGTAATCCTAAAATACGACCTCATGTAGCACTTGTTAAAGACATGAAGCCTGCAAAGTACAAAACCCCACCTGTTTTTTTAGGGAAAGCTTCATAGTGACCTAGTCTTCACAACAAAGCTCAACAGGCAAAACGATCCCAGTATTACAATTTCTAAATAACCCTCTGATCAATTACATTTTCTTTATATTCTCTGACCAAAAAATGAAAGGTCACAACCAGCATGAATTCCAAAGGGAACCCATTCACTGAACACCCTATGCTGATTCATATTTGTGTGTATGCATGCACACAGATTTGGAGACGTCCAACGCAGAATCACAGAATCATCAAAGAGTCTGGTATGGAAATACCTTGAAAGGCCACTTAGTCCAACCCCCTGCTATGGCCAGGGACATCTTCAACTATACCAGGTTACTCAGAGTCCTGTCCAACCTGACCTTTAGTATTTCCAGGAATGCAGCAGCCACCACCTCTCTGGGCACCCTGCACCAGTGTTTCACTATCCTCAGTGTAAAAAACTTGTATCCAGTCTAAACTGACTCTCCTTTAGTTTAAAACCATTAATTATTGTCCTATTGCAGCAGTACCAAAAGGACCCTTTTGGTTTTATTCCTACACAAAAACACATTCCCCAAATTGAATTTGAAGAAGCCCCACTAAACCAACTTTAAACCCAGTTTAAGACCATGGGTTGTATCAAACATAGTTGACTTTTGTGGGTCATGCTTCAAACCTGATGAAGAAGGTCTGGAAGCCAACTTGTGAAGGGCAACTGTAGGCCTGTGGAGTGTGGCTGCATCTAAGTTTAAATGGACCAAAAGAGAGAGAAGGGTTAGCTGGGCATGGGCTTTATTGTCCAAGTGGTTTTGCATTGGTTCCCTCCTGCAGTCCCAATGGTCACTGCCCATAGGCATAAAAAAAGCCAAAGGCTAGAAAGACTCCTGTGGGTAAATTTGCAAGTTTTTCACTCTGCAGCTGAAGCTAAGAAAATGCAGAAAGCACGTGGAGTAGGGTGGCAGAAGAAAAGGAAGGATAAGGAAGGGACTCGGTTATCTCTTAAGTGACTACTTTGAGCCAACAGTTACCCTGCAAACTGACAGGCAAAAGCAACAAACAAGGCCAGGCTGAGATGGGAGCTAGAGTGAGACCTGGTGGATGTTAGATCCAACCATACAATAAAAGATGCAGGACAGACAACAGTGCAGCTTTATCAGCGTGAGCTGCTTCCAATCATAGAAGCCACGAGTGAGTTATGTGGATCCTCCTGAACCCCTGCCAAGCAAAGCTCTACAGCCTCCACTGAACACCAGTGTAACTGAAGGGGGAAAAAAATGAAGCATTTATTTGGCAAGTGCTTTCTAAAAGAGAGCGTGGCTGTTGGGAGCTGCTGGAGGGGCTGGAATGCTAGAGATGGTTCCAGAGGGATGGAGCAGCCATCAGAGTGCCTAAGAGACAGGCAGGGATTTTTAATAAAATGCAGTTTATCACATGGTGATTGCCACCTCCTATTTATGCCACATGAGATCTTGAAAAACATGGCACATATTCCTTTACCCCTGGAAACACAAAGTCAGCCGAACAACCATGTGACAAATTGGCCCTTTTCATGCACTTAGTACTTTGTCTTTCTAAATCTCTGTTTCCAAACATCTGTCACTTAGACTGAGAAATAAAAATCAGCTAGCACAGCAATTTCTGTACCCTCCTCTCCCCCAGATCAACACTAGATTAGGATTATGAATCCAGATTCCAGGCTGTTCCGCCTAACATGTAAACCTTAAGTGTTCACAAGGAAGGACAGATGGTCTAAGTATATAACACATGAGAAAGAGAACTTCAGAGTCTCCAGAAAATGCATAATTTCTAACTTCTGCGGCTACACACAAGAGGTATTACAGGCACAGTGTGCCAAGACATTAGGAAAAAAGTATTTCAGGTAAGATTTTCTGTCTTGAAGAGCACACCTTTTCCTACTCCCCTTCAAATGTGGTTTGAAAGGCTCAGGGGGAGGAAATACCACATTATTTCCATGGTAAGATTCTGCAGTTGAGTTTGGGATAATACAGTGAAAGCCTTCATTAGTGCTCTTTGAGATTGACTTGTAGAACTTGCTTGTAGCTTTGCCAGTTACGAGTAATGCAACAATCGCTAAGATACACCAACACTTCTGTGCCACACTTCCTCCACACACTGCCTGATGTCTACTGGTCTGAGCCTTCTTGTGAGTGATCCCACTGCCTCCAGACAAGGAATCCCTGCCATGACAGGCCCATGAGATACCACACCTTTCACCTGCTCCTCACTCCATGGAAATTCTCCACTTCAGTTGTGATGCTCTACAACTGATCTGAGCACAGTCGATCTGCAGAGAAAAAAAATCTATCACCCCTAATCTCTTGCTTCTTAACCCAATGGTTAACCAACATCTCAACAGCATGGACTGCACAAATAATGCTACAAAGGTAATTCATACTGGGTGACAGCCCAGTTCAGTTCCTGTGTGTGACTGCAGCTCCACAATCACTAAAACCAGGTCTAAGCATTGCTGGATCACCCAGGAGTACAAATTTCATCGGGATCAGGCCAAGGCATGTGATCAGCTGCTGCTGAATGAGCCAGAGCGCGGGATGCGGAGCCAACGCCAACCCTGCTCTGGCCACGGGCCAGGCACAGAGTGCAGACGATACCTGATCTGGCTGGAGCTAAGCACAGTGACACCTGAGCCGGCATAAAGTCTGCTAGTAAAAAGTTAACCTGTCAAAAACTTCTTGAATTAACTTGAGCAGGCAGGGTGAATGAATACCCGGTCAGCGCTTCACATCATGTGGCCACCCCATTTTGGAGCCAATAGTAGGAGCTGCACTGCTGGCTTTTGTGCACAGCCAAACCACAGCCTAATGTCGATAGTGATGTTTATATGCATGGGGAACTCAGTGCAGGATCAGGGCCTCAGAGTCCTTCAACTCGCCTTGCCTCCAACTTAAAAGAAAAAAGGAAAGAAAAAAACAGTGACACTTAAATGTTCAACCTCTAAGTAGTCAACAGAATCTACTAATATGGAATCTGTATGTGAAGGTGGAGTCATGACTGCTTCAGTAACAGATAAATTTAAATGATGATAAAAATAGAGCCTGTTCCTTCAGGTTAGTGAAGGCATCAGTACAGCAAACACATCAGTAACTAGGCTGATTTGTGCAGTATTTTAGCAAGCCAGACAGTATTAAAAACACACCCTGTCATGTTGAACAAATGCAAATTTTATTTTTTCTTTACAAAGAAAGGGCAGTCTTGCTCTTCTGAAACTGTTTTGAAAAGCCTTACCTGATCTCTGGTAGAACTTAAGCCATTTTTAACAGTGCCGCAATACTGCCCAGTGTTGAAATGCAAATGGATACCATTACAAGAGGCTACAGACACATAGGAAACATGGTTTTCAAACATTCTTTCTTGATATTGTTGGATGTCACTGGAAATTTCTTGGTTTATGTGAGTACTTCAACAATTTTCAGAGCTACCTCAAGGATTAGCTGAAAGCCATTTCAGAAGACTTTCCATTTCCCATAGCAGAGGTCCTAAAACAGTCCTAAAATGTACAGCAATCCTGACTACCCAGCTCTCTGAGCTGTTTACAGCCCTGTCCTATGGCTCCTGCAGGCCTGCCTGGACACAGGGTTCCCAAACTTTGGTCCTCAAGGCTGTCCCGCCGCCTCACAGTGGCCGTGCCGCAGACACAGCAGCCGGTGCTCCGGCAGGCAAGGGCGAGGCAGCCATCCACTTCCCCTTTGCCCCTTCCACAGCTGCACCAAGCCCTGTCCCTCCTCGCGGGGCCAGCGGCTCCCAGAGAGCTCGAGGAGTTACCAGCCAGCCCAGCATGGCCTCGATGCAGAGGTGCCCAGTGCCAGGTATGGGGTGAAGCGAAGGGGCTGGCTGGAGCATGGCACAGCACTGAGCTGGAGTCTCCAGCTGTGCCAGGGGAGAATTAGGCTGGACATTAGGAGGAATTTCTTCACAGAAAGGTGATTAGACAGACATTGGAAGGGACTGCTCAGGGAGGTGGTGGAGTCACCGTCCCTGGAGGTGTCTGAGGAAAGACTGGATGTGGCACTGACTGCATGGTCTGGGTGACATGGTGGTGACTGGTCACAGGTTGGAGCTGATGATCTCAGAGTTTTTTCCAACCTAATTGAGTCTGTGATTCTGTGAAGCAGCACTGCTCTCTGCAGCCCCACCACCCCTGCCCTGCTGAGGACCTGTCATCCACAGGTGACAACACAGCACCCACCATGGCTTCTCTGCAATGACAGGGCAGAAAATGGGGCAAGAATTATGATTAGCAATGCATTAGGGAAAGTACTGCCAGCAGGTCGAGAGAGGGAATCCTGCCCCTTTACTCAGCCCCAGTGTACTGCATCCAGTTCTGGGCTCCCCAGTGCAAGAGAGACATGGAGCTCCTGGAGAAGGTACAGTGACGAGTGATGAGGGGACTGGAGCATTGCTGATATGAGAAAAGGTTGAGAAAACTGGGCCTGTTTCAGCCACAAGAAGAGATGACTGAGAAAGGACTTCATCAATGTCTGTAAGTGTCTGAAGGATGAGTCAAGAGGATGGAACCAGGTTCTTCTCGGTGAGACCAAGCAATAGGACAAGAGGTGACAGGTAAAAACTGATGCACAGAAAGTTCCTCCTGAAAACAAGGAGTAACTTCTTTCCTGTGAGGGTGCCCACGCACTATCCAGACTGCCCAGGGAGATTGTGGCATCTCCGTCTATGGACGCTCAAAAACTGTCTGGATGCCACCCTGTGCCATGTGCTGGCGCCGGAGGAGGCCCAGGTGACCGCTGAGACCCCTCGGGCCGGGCCCAGGTAACAGCCCTCGGGCCGGGCCGGGCCCAGGTGAGACCCTCGGGCCGGGCCCAGGTGAGACCCCTCGGGCAGAGCCCAGGTGAGACCCTCGGGCCGGGCCCAGGTGAGACCCCTCGGGCAGAGCCCAGGTGAGACCCTCGGGCCGGGCCCAGGTGAGACCCCTCGGGCAGAGCCCAGGTGAGACCCTCGGGCCGGGCCCAGGTGAGACCCCTCGGGCAGAGCCCAGGTGAGACCCTCGGGCCGGGCCCGCAGCCGCGGTGGCGCCCCCGGCGGCGGCGCGGGGCAGCGCAGCGCTCGGCGGGAGCGGCGGGGGCGCCTCGCGGCCCGCGCTGTTACCAGGGCGACGGCTCGCCGTGTTCCGGACCGTACCATTGCGCAAGCGGCGCGGGTGGGAGCGGGCGGGGGAAACAGGCCCGGCCCGGCGCCGCCTCCTCCCCGGCTGCCTCCTCCCCCCGCGCCTGGCCGCGCCTCCCCCCTCCCGCGGGCCGGAGCGGCGCCGGGCCCAGCAGCGCGCGGCGCGGAGCGGAGCGGGCGGGCCCGGAGCGGCGGAGTCGGTACCGGCGGCGGGCGGGCCGGGCCGGGCCGGGCCGCGCCACCCCCTGCCCTCGCTGCCTCACCGCCGGCGCGGGATGCGGGCGGCGCGGGGCCGCGGGCTGTGAGCGGCGGCAGCGCGGAGACAAAGGGAGGCGGCGGCGGGGCTCGGCGGCCGGCGCTGGGCACGGGGCGCGGGGGCCGCCGCCGGGGCGCGCCCGCCGGGATGCGGCGCGGGGCGGCGCCGCCGCGGCAGCAGCGCGGCGGCGGCAGCGGCGCGGCCCGCCCGGCGCGGCGGTAGAGGCGGCGGGGCCGGGCCGGCGGTCGCGCAGTAGCGTCTCCCGCGCCGCCCGCGCCGGCGATGTGAGGGCGGCGGCGGCGGCAGGAGGAGCGCGGCGCGGAGCGGAAGGCGGGCGGGCCCCGGGCGGAAGCGGGCCGGGCCCGGCGGTGAGGGGCAGCAGCGCGGCGCCGGCGGGGGCGGCCGGGCGCGGGCGGGCGTGCGATGGAAACGCACATCTCGTGCCTGTTCCCCGAGCTGCTCGCCATGATCTTCGGGTACCTGGAGGTGCGCGACAAGGGCCGCGCGGCGCAGGTGTGCACGGCCTGGCGGGACGCCGCCTACCACCGCTCGGTGTGGCGGGGCGTGGAGGCCAAGCTGCACCTGCGCCGCGCCAACCCCTCGCTCTTCCCCAGCCTGGCGGCGCGGGGCATCCGGCGGGTGCAGATCCTGTCGCTGCGGCGCAGCCTGAGCTACGTGGTCCAAGGCATGGCGGACATCGAGAGCCTCAACCTCAGCGGCTGCTACAACCTCACCGACAACGGGCTGAGCCACGCCTTCGTGGCGGAGATCAGCTCCCTGCGCTCGCTCAACCTGAGCCTCTGCAAGCAGATCACGGACAGCAGCCTGGGCCGCATCGCCCAGTACCTCAAGGGCCTGGAGGTGCTCGAGCTCGGAGGCTGCAGCAACATCACCAACACCGGCCTCCTGCTCATCGCCTGGGGCCTGCAGCGCCTCAAGAGCCTCAACCTTCGCTCCTGCCGGCACCTCTCCGACGTGGGCATCGGGCACCTGGCGGGCATGACTCGCAGCGCGGCCGAGGGCTGCCTGGGACTGGAGCAGCTCACGCTGCAGGACTGCCAGAAGCTCAGCGACCTCTCGCTCAAGCACCTGGCCCGCGGGCTGGGCCGCCTCCGCCAGCTCAACCTCAGCTTCTGCGGGGGCATCTCGGACGCGGGGCTGCTGCACCTGTCGCACATGAGCAGCCTGCGGAGCCTCAACCTGCGCTCCTGCGACAACATCAGCGACACGGGCATCATGCACCTGGCCATGGGCAGCCTGCGGCTCTCCGGCCTCGACGTCTCCTTCTGCGACAAGGTGGGGGACCAGAGCCTAGCCTACATCGCACAGGGCCTCGATGGGCTGCGCTCGCTGTCCCTCTGCTCCTGCCACATCAGTGACGAGGGCATCAACCGCATGGTGCGGCAGATGCACGGGCTGCGCACCCTCAACATCGGCCAGTGCGTCCGCATCACCGACAAGGGCCTGGAGCTCATCGCTGAGCACCTCAGCCAGCTCACGGGCATCGACCTCTACGGCTGCACCCGCATCACCAAGCGGGGCCTGGAGCGCATCACCCAGCTGCCCTGCCTCAAGGTGCTCAACCTGGGACTTTGGGAAATGACTGAGAGCGAGAAGGTCAGGTGAGAGGAGGAGGAGGGTGCCCCGAGACCTCCATCTCCTCTGGAGGGACTCACTGACTGACTGACTGACTGCTGCAGAGGAGGAGAGAAAGAGAGAGGGGCATGCACAGAGACATGCTACCCACGCACTCTGGCACCGCAGGGAGGAACGCAGAGAAAGAGGGTATATCCTCGACCCTCCTGTGCTGTCCTACCTATCCTTGCTGTGGAGGAGGAGGAGGAGGAAGGGGGAGCAGGAGGACAGAGAGAAAGCACCTATCCATTTTCCAGGTCACGCCTCAAGCTCCGTGCTAGGGAGACAGAGCTCTCCCTTCCCACAGCATCCTCCCCTGCGGAAGAGGTAGAAGCCCACACTCTTATGCACTGGGGCTAGAGACACCCCTCTTTATCCCCACTCCCACACTCCATCCCCTCAAGCACTAAGGATGGATAAAGAAAGACCCTTGTTCTGCCATGTATTCAGAATAGATTATTTTTGGTTTCTATAAAGGAGAGTGGGAATGGAGATGGGAACAAAAAATAGTAACAGCATTAAAGGCTTCCTAGCTACACTTTGTGTAGCCAGCCACCCAGTCATCCTGCACTGGGCACAGACACAGCTTGTGATAAAACAACCATTCCACCTCTGTGTTTGCCCCTCCCCTGTCAACACATTTGTGACAGAAATACTGCTCCCTAGGTACATTGATTTTTTTTTCCCTTTTAAATCTCTCTTCAGTCTCCAGTTTCATGTTATTCTCTACTGTGGGTGGATACAACCTCCCACTATTCCAGTTCTCCACTGCACTGAGACTAGCGATAGCTACAGCCTCCCCTTTTGTCAGTATGTTTCCGTGTCATCCTGCACTATGGGTAATGGAAAAGTCCAGGCACTCCATTCTCTCTCCCCATCTCCACTGGAAATGAATACACCATTTCCTCCTTCTCCTGTCTCTGTGGGGACTGCACACAGACCCCACTCTCTTAAGCCTTCCCGTGCACTGGGGGACACTGAGAGTTACTGAGACTTGTCTTCCCTTTCATCATTCTCTCTTTTTCTCCCCTCCTCCTCCTTGGCAACAGGGATAGACATATCCAGCCACATATCCATTCCTCTTTGGGTTGGGGGTGAGCAGGTAGAAGGGAGTTCTCGCTCCTCTCTACCTGGGGGACATGAGGATGAATCTCCAGCTTCATTTCTGCTTCATTTGAGATACTGTGACCTGTTTTTATTTTGAAATGCATAAAAAAAATTACTGCTACAAAAACAGCCTCTTATTCTCCCATCTATCCCTTGCTTACATCCTGTAATTGATCCCAGTTTTCCTCATTCTCCCCTTTACAGTATTCATTTTCTTACATGGTTTTATTTTTAAAGACATATGAAGTTGCTGTTCTTGTGGATTTTTAAGTACATTTTTTTTCTGCTGAATATATTCTATATATATAAATATATATATGATGTCTGGCTACCTCGTTTTAATTTGTTACTTTTTTTTTTTCCCCTCCTCAAAAGCCCTGGAATTCTTACAGGAAAGAGATTTTGAGACTGAAACATTTTTGTGCCTAGACTGGAATAATGCCCCTTGGGTTTGTTCTTAATTTTGCCCCTCCTCCGTCCCCACCCTTTTTAAATTTTTTTAATTTTTTTTTTTTTAAGTTTTTAATTTTTTTTTTTTTAGGCTTACCCTACTGTGTCCCACCTTCACATTCTGGTTGTGCCTCTCCCTCCCTATTCACTGGGAACTGGGGACCCAAACTGTGCTTCTGCATTTTTACTCTTCTAGCACAAATATGTAACGTGAGAATCCATGCTGAGGATTGGGCTACTGTTAACAGAAACGTGTAAAATGCAAGTTTGTTTAAAAAAAGAAGATTATATATATATGGATATATGCAAGTGCTTTCCCCTCCCCTCCTAAGCCACCTACAAAAGGTCACTATGCCAGGCTTCCTGTTTGTAGGTGGAGAGGAGCAGAGCTGGCCTACAGGCCCCAGGGCTGCCATGTGAAGGGGAGGAGACTGAAGTTCATCTGTCTTATCTCTGTTCTGTCAATAAAATGGAGCTGGGTCTTTAGATTATTTTTTAATTATTATTTTAAAGAGGAAGAGTAAGTTTGGGTTTTGTTTTGTTTTGATTTTTTTTTGGTTGTTTTTCAATATCTTGGCTTTTTTTTTGCTTTCTGTTCAAAATCTCAAATCCTCCACAGTAACAGGCCAGACCATGGAGTTAACACAAACCCAGAGACCCCTATGGATTAATTGTACTGTTTGTGAATTTGTATAAAAAAATAACAAAGATCCTCTTAAAACATTTTATATTCTTACAGTAAAAGGTTAAACATATTTATATAATAAAAGAGGAAATATGAAGTATGTTTTTGAAAAAAAAAAAAAAAAAAAAAGCCGTATCTGTGTTGTCTGTGCTTATTGAAGACGTGTATCTGTTGGGTTTGGTAAGAACAGCCTTGTGGCTGACGGTGGGATTCGGGGCTGGCTCTGCTGGGCACTGGAGGAGGAGAAGGAAGGAGGGGAGCCTGGTGCCTCCTCCTGTGCAGGATGTTGGGTAACATCACCACGAGGAGCTGGTAAGGAAGGGGTTTGGCAGGACCGGCCTTGGCCGCGAAGGTGCTGGCAGCATCCCTGGGGACAAACCCAGCTCAGCTGCCAGGATGGGAAGCATCAGCTGGCTCCGAGGCCACACAAACCTAAAGTGCTGAAACTTGCTAGCAGCCGAATCGCCTTCTTGGTGGTAGAGGACAGCATCTATGAACGAGGGGGTGGGGGAAGGTCTGTGTTTCTTAATTTTTTTTAAGCTCCAGATAAATTGCACGGTGGAGGATTTTTTAGTGATTTAAACTCCCCGAATAGAAGACCCATCAAATAAAAACATTTCCCAGCAGTGACAACCACCAAAAAACCCCTTGCCTTCTTGCAAACCTGGGATATCTGAAACGTCTCGGTTTGATTTCCACTGCCCAGCCGAAGATTAAAGAGAAAGTAAAAACTGGGACCGTGTTAAAAAAAAAAAAAAAAAAAAAAAAAAAAAAAAAAAGTTTGAATAATCTAAGGTGTCCTTTGTCCTCCACCATAATCTTTCTCCTCAACGTTATGACTTTTAACCCGATGCGGTCCCTTTTTAGCCTCCCCGACGTGGGGTGTTTCATTGTTGCTGGAGATGGAGCTTAAGCGGTGTTTATAGGGCGGCCACAAAGCCCGTCTCCCCCAGGCCGGCGGCGGGGCTCGCTCGCCCGCTGCCCCCTTCCTGCCTCCAAGGAGGGGGAATGCGAAATGGTGGAAGAAGGCAGAGCCATTGTTCAGGAAAGTTAAAAGAGGAGCTGTCCTTGCTTGCTTGCTCAGTCATGCATACTCAATCTGGCCGGGCCCGGGTCCCTATGGAAAGGAGGAGGGCGATTCTTCCCCTCTTTTTAACATTCCTCTCCAGGCCTGGCTGTATTTAAGCTGCTTTCCTCCGCGCCGAGGAGGAGGGAGGGGGGATGGTCTGAAGTTCCTGTACATTTGCATTTTAAGCACTTCCAGCGCTGAGCAGGCCACTTTGTTCCTGCTCCAGCAGCCGTGGCTGGGTGCTGCTCCAGGTGGGATGCCCTCCCAGAGGAGGTGCCCTCGGCGCCCGCACCTGCCTGCCCTGCTCAGCCTCTGCCTCCACAGGTATTTTGGCTGAGGCTTGACCGGGCACATTCTCGTTGCCCGCTCTCCCCACCTCACCTCTTTCATGTCAGCGCTGCATTTCAAAGGGGAAAGTAGCGCCTGACTCCGGCCCTCTTAAAAAGAAACACCATCTCCTCTGCATCCTGAGGACCTGGACTATATCAGGGTCTGGGCTTTAGGGTGTGTGTTGTTCTATTCCCTCCTTTCCAAGACTTCCAAGCTTTCTGCTGAGAGTCCATTCACAAAAGCTGCATTGTTCGCTTTAGGGAAAGCCACCACAATTGGATCTAATTTAGCCTGACACTATATCCATCTTCCTCCACTTGGAGGGAGGTGTTGGGGTCTGTCTTTCATGCATTAAGAAAAGAGTTTACAGTAACTTCTTGATGGAAAAAGAGCATGTATGTATTAGTGTTATAAGCAACTCATATTATATTCCAGTTATATTCCAGATCCAGTTCTCGTAACAGCTGAAAACGTAATTGCTCCTGGGGTCAAGCAGCAGTTCCAGCCAAGGATGGGGAATGATAAACCTCTCATAAAGGAGGTTTGTGTCTGCTGGGTTGGGGTGAAAATGGCATCTCCTTTATTAAGCCCCATGTTCACATGGGTAACAGTAGGACATCTACATTGCAATATAATGTGTGTGCTCATAACCTCTGTAACCAGAAGTAGGACAGGATTTTTTTCCCCCTAAAAAATCCCCTGAACGTCTTCTCTCAACTTATGAAAAAAAACCCCAAACCAAAAGCATTGCCCACATGGCCCAATATCCTCTTTGAAGGGGAACAAAACCAAAGGAAGTTGCCAAAACCAAAGCCTCCCTGAAGCCCAGTTCTTAGACACCCTGGACTGTTCCCGTAGATGGAGCAAGTGCTCCTCATACCTTCCTCTCATGCTCCATTGTGACAGCACCTCCTTGGACACAGATACAGGCCAACAACCATAGACCAATTACCACATAACTTCTCAGCATAACCAACCACTCTTGAATTTTTGAACATGACTCAGCTGGCAACTGGTGTAAAAAACTATAAAAAACACTCCACTACTTGGAAATGAGCTGGAAGTCTCCTGTCTGTGTCAGAGAGCCCACAGTGCCCCAGCAGTAGCTTTGGTGCCAGCCTTCACCGCTGTGCCCAGCAGCAGGGCCCCTTGCCTACACCTGCACAGGGCATGGGGGGTGACCCAGGGACCTGAGGAGCAGAGGGGCCACGCTCAAGAGGTGGTGGCAGAAAAGCAGAGCAGAGCAGGAACGATATGGAGGAGGGATGAAGTGACTGAGCAGGAGAGGAGGCAGCCAGGGACCGAGGGGCAGCAGCTGGGGATGCCAGCTCTCAAGCTGCAGCGGAGTCCCACGTGTGCGTGGGGTCCCTGGTCTGCTGCAGCAGCTGCTCCCCTCAACCAGATCCATGGCTGGCTCCTCTCCCTGGGAGATGGGAGGAAAAGCAGGCTCCACCTGGGTCCTACTGCCCTTGGACTAGCACATGGGAGGTCCATGCATGACAGATTTATACACTTCATACCTTCCCGCTGCACACTGCGCGTTCGGCTGAATCAGTTTGTCATGGTGGCGCTGGGGTCCTTTGTTCGGCGGGCAATAAATAACGGGGTCACGGGGCAGCTGTCAGCCAAACCACCTGGGGCCTGTGCTGCGGCCAGAGGTGATCTCCGTGCTAGACAGCACAGAGCTTACCACTGAACCTGCCCTTTGGGGGTCAGGGAAGGGCTAAAATGAGACCTGGGTGGCCAAGACACTCACAGGTTTCGGAACCAAAGCTAGAAGTTAGCACAGGCTACCATTACAGGCTCAAGGGGAAATGTCCCTGGATCTGGCAGCCTTGCTGTGTATGCCTGTGGGATGCTCCCAGAAAAGTGAGCCCTTTCTTTGTTTTCTCTCTCCCTCCTCTACCTTAAATGCCACTCTTTCAGCCAGCAGCTCTTTAACAGTGCCTGCTGTGGAGGAAAAAGATAAATGGATAAACTCGACTGGGTGGTGCAGGCTGGACCCCTCAGGACATCAGCGAGGCCCCGCGCCAGGGCTGCTGGCTGGGCTGCACTGACACTCCCCACCCTGGCCAGCCAGCCAGGCTGTCCTGCTCAATTCCCCAGCCCCAAGCTGCACGAAAGAAAGAGCTGGAGAGGGTTCGTCAGGCTCCCGTGCCAGAACTTAAGCCTCCAGCCACATTTGGCAGGGATGCTAGTGCTTCTCCCCCTTCTTTAATTAAATTTACCATATGCACTAGCTCAATGACAGCCCAAACTGAAATCGCATGATGGAGATTTTGAAAGATCCAAATCTCATCTGTTCCTGCAAGATGACTGGGAATGGGATTTTCCTAAAAAATTTCCGAAAATCTGTGGTGTTTCTCAGAAAAAGTGTCAAAAGTTTAATACCAGTGCTTGGGCACATGCTCTGAGCAAGTGTTTCCACATGAGAGGGTTACTGAGACATAAACCAAACCCTTATTCTGCTACAGAAACAAACTCAGATCTAGAAATGGGAACCTCCTCCTAGTTATTTTCCTTCTTCTGAGTCTTGTTTCTCTGGGCACAGTCTAGTGATTTCATGATGAAGCAATTTCCCCTCCCAGCTCTGGGAAAAAAAATCCCAAACAAATTTTATCTGAGCTTGGTCCTGTTCCTCCCTCTCATTTGCCTCTTTCTCCCCCCAGACGTCCCCTTTACAAAAGCTTTACAACCTTTGGGTGTCTTTAGGGGTTTGGCAGTTGGCACACAGCATCACAGGGGCATGCAGATCCCAGCTCTGCAGCCAGCAGCCTCTCTCCTTGTTCAGTGAGCTGAAATACCAAGAAATCCCTGCCATGATCTCCCTTGGTGCCAGCTGCAGTGGCGCTCCTGGCTGCCCAGCTTCAGCATGAACCACGTGCATCCTTCAGTGCCATGAACTCCTCCTGCCACACGCTAGGTGTAAGGTCTTGTGAGGCAGTCACAGGTGAGCTGGTTCCCTCTGCCCCCCCGGGCTCCTGGAGCTGCCAGGAGTGCAATGCCTGACTGGGCTCCAGCAGATCTCCATCCGCTTGGCCAAGGCACCCTATGCAAATTGACCAGAGGTGACTGGGATAACGAGATCCCTCGGGCCGCTCGTCTACCCAACACCCAGGAAAAGCAGAAAAACAGATGGAGACCACGCTGCTGCCTGTGACGCTGGCACAGTCTCTGCAGTCACATGGGCTGGGTGGTGCATCCCCATTCCCATACCCATCCCAAACCAAATCCTCATTGCCATCCCCATCCTGATCCGGTCCCAATCCCCATCCTTATCCCTGACCTGATCCCCATCCACATCCCGATCACAATCCAATCCCAATCCCCACCCACATCCCTATCCCCATCCCAATCCTGATGCCGATCCCCATAGCCACCCCAGTCCTAATCCCATCTCCATCCCAACCTCGATCCCGATCCCAATCCCCTTATCCTGATTCCGATCCTGATCCCTTATCCTGATCTTGACCCCGATCCCTTATCCTGATCCCAATCCTGATCTTGACCCCGATCCCTTATCCCGATCCTTTATCCCAATCCCGATCCCATCCCGACCCCGATCCCTTATCCTGATCGCTTATCCCTTATCCCGATCCTGATCCCTTATCCCGATCCCATCTCGACCCCGATCCCTTATCCCGATCCTGATCCCTTATCCCTTATCCCGATCCCTTATCCCGATCCTGATCCCTTATCCCGATCCCTTATCACTTATCCCGATCCCTTATCCCGATCCTGATCCCTTATCCCTTCTCCCGTGCCCGGAGCGCCCGGCCGGCTCCCCGCGGGCGCAGTGCTCGGCCTGCCCGCCAGGCGGCAGCATTGCCCGCCGAGTGCGAGCCCGGCGCCGCGGTAATTACCGGCGGTTAATGAACGGCTGAGCCCGCGCCGCGCCCGCACGGCTCTCGGGGGTCACCCGGGGCACCCCGCGGGAACGGTGAGAAAGCGGATGGACTAAAAGGCTCAGCTGTCCAGCTCGGGACACGAACCGGCACGGCGCGGCAGAGGCGGGAGGTGCAAGGGACAGGGAACTTCAGGCTGCTCATCATCATCACTACCATCAGCATTTGGTGATGGGGAGGGTCCTGAGGGTTTGCACCACAAACAGAACTGGAAAGTCACACCCGGCATAGCTGAACTGGGAGTCAGTCACAGAACCAGCGAATGGTTTGAGTTGGAAGTGATCTTAAAGATCATCTAGTTCCAATCCCCCTGACATGGGCTGGAACACCTCTGCTATGAAGCGCTTGATTAAAGCCCTATCCAGCCTGGCCTTGAACACTTCCAGGGATAGAGCATCCACAGCTTCTCCAGGCAACCCGTTCCAGGGCCTCACCACCCTCACAATAAAGACTTTCTTCCAGGTAAGTAATCTAAACCCATCCTCCCTTGTCCTATCACTACATCTGAGTCAGAACTCCCTTTCCAGCTCTTTTGTGTCCCATGTAGGTACTGGAAAGTGTCCCAGTGACTCCCGAGAGCTTGCCCTTCTGGATAAACAACCCCAACTCTCTCAGTCTGTCTTCACAGAAATGCTCCAGCCTTCCAATCACTTCCATGGCCCTCCTCTGGACTCCCTTCAACAGGCTCATCTCCTTCTTTTGTTTGGATGTGCATCAGTGCTCCCCATCATTCCAGACCTTCACACCCCAGCCTGAAGAGCTGACTGCTGGAAACCATCCATCCTAGACTTAGCACTTCTGCCCTAAAACTCCATCTCTTGACATTTATAACTTGATGGCAAAAAAAAAAAATTTTTTAAAGCATGTAAGTGTGAGAATGGTAATGGAGCAGGACCAAACTTAAAAGTAATGCTTAGATTATTTAATTCAGTTGTGTTGTGCAGAGTTTTGCTGTGTTGTTGGTACAGTTACTCCTCCACAGGATACCTCTGTAGCACCTAGGGTATCAGGAGCTGTATGTGTGTGTCCTTTTTAGCACAAACGTTTAAATAGTCTTTTTTATCCAGTTCTCACACTGCTGCTACAGGTACAGTGACGGTGTCTTTTTCAGAAGCAACTACACCTTATAATTTACAGAATTTTAGTAATTAGCTTCTGCAGACTCATTACATACACAGACATCAAAAAGAGAAAGTCAGCACTAATGGGGAAAGAGAGGTGGAAAGAGCTTGACTAAGGTGATGTCCCAGATCCATGTGTGGCCAAACAGTGCCTGGCGTCCACCCCTTCCATCTCCAGTCCTGCTGGTGTCTGCCACTTGGAGCAGCAAAAATGGAAACGAGTTTTCCAGCCTAAGGTAATCCTGGAGAAGGAGGGTCAGGACAAAGAACATCTTCCAGTCTTCCACACCAGATTCCCTCAGCAGCCTGGAGTGTACAAGTGTGGGCTGTGGAAGAGCTCCAGCAGAAGGAGCCCCCCCCAGGAAGCCATGTCCCTCTGTCTCTGTGCAAACTCTTCCTCTGCCACAGCTTTCCTTCAAGGCAATGACCAGTCTGACCCAACAAAAGCAGAGCTGACAGCCCTGGGGGACACAGGACAGGTCCAGCTCTGCTCCCTGGACACCTCCACACCAGGACTGTGCCTGTGGCAGAGACCACCCATGGGGATCAAAGGCTCCACAGGGTCCCTAGGGCTGCAGTGCTGTCCCCCCTCGTGCCTCCCTTCCCCAAGTCACCTGCCCCTTAGCACACACTGCCCAGACCACACCGAAGGCCAACCAGCACCAGCCACTCTGGCTCTCCACACCCAGACCACAAGGGCTGCAGCCTGGGCTGCCCACTGCCTTCCCCTCACCTCCACGAGCCTCAAATGCCAGGGGAACATCAGGGGGAACACGGGGAAATGTCCCCTCCCACCCACACCTGCCAGGAGCCAGCGGGACGGGGAGGCTGCATGTGAGCGGCCGGGTGTAACTTCCACCCTGTCCCTAGTGCCAAAAACAAGCATGTTAAAGCTAATCTACCCCTGTCTCAGCTCAACTGCTTTTCTGTGACTAAGCCCCTTATAATGGTTTTACTAAAATCCCCTTTTGATGGAAAAAATCCCAGCTGGAAGTTTCGGGCAGCGGCACAATGTGCAAGTCTGCGTGTCCCTTTCCCAGCTTCACAAAAGCCTCTAATCGAGTGGAAAATTTGCTGGAGGCCAGAGGTTTAGGCCTGCAATTATTTTTTAAGGGATTATCAGGAGAGAATGGCGGTACTTACGACCCTCCCTCTCTTTGTGCTCTGCTCTGTGCCGCTTTCAGATGGACTCAGCCAGAAACCTAAACCACGGCAGCTGGATCCAGCAAAACCAGGGCTTGGCTGGGCAGCTTGCCTCCTCTCTGTCTCACAGGACAGATCCCAGACTCCAGGTTAGATGAGTCCCACTCCAGCAGCATGCAATGAACAGAAGTGCTTTTCCACAGAAGCAACACTCACAGATTTTCTTAAAGTAAAGCCTGAGAAAAAGCAAACGATTCCAGCCCCGTGAGCCTCAGTGAACTGAAAATCCAAGGAGCCAGGAGGGATGAGGTCCATTGGACAGGCTGGGCTTTGGCTCTGCAAAGCCATTAGGTAGGAGGTCTAACACAAGTTACTTGCAGCAAGCTCCAAAAAAGACTTGGCCCGGGAGATGCACACACTGTAACACCCAGCTTTTGAGGGCTTTGCTCCAAGGGTGGATCCTGGCCTTGGGGTCCTCGGTGCTTTTGTGGCCTCTGAGAAGAGCCAGACACCACTAAGGATCCCAAACACCTCCCTGCTGGGCACGGAGCCTGTCCTGTCAGCACGGGCACGCTGGAGGAGAGGCACTGCTGGCCCTCCTGCCCCAGGGGCTCCCTGCCTTGCTCAGCATTCCCAGGAGCTGCCTGTGCTCACACGTGGCCCCAAATCAGGTGCTGCTCCTCTTCCATCACATTGCCACACTCCCTCTTGCCCAACAGCAGGTGAGCCATAGCCAGAGGGAGCAGTGGTGTTCCCTGCTTTAATTCCTGCCTCCCTCCACTTCCAACCTATCCCTTCTGGAGAAGGCATGAACTAACCACAGGAAAAAGGGCTGCAATTCACTGTTGCCATGTAAGCCACACTAGTGTGGATGGTTATTCTAGACTTGGAGCAAGAAACAAAACGTGTGAAAGAAGCAACGGCTGAGGACCTCTCAGCATGTGGCATAAAGCAGCTGTTGGCTAAAACCAACCTGCTGGTTGGGATCCCTGAGCTTTCCTGGGTAAGATGTCTCAAAACAAAGTGGCAGCTGCCACTGGTTTGTTGTTTTTTGGGTTTTTTTGGTTTCTTTGTTTTTTTTTTTTTTTCTGATCTCTCCGTGCCTGCATGTGCTGGCTGTGCTCTGAAAGCACCTAGGCAGGCTGGGGGCCAGGTTGCTTGCCTTCTGCATGGTAGTCAGGCTCAAGCACTTTGGGGCAGGCATTTAAGTAAAAAACTCAGCACCCAAGGGGTGTTAAACCAGAAATAATTTAAGAGCCCCAGACAAGCACAGAGAAAAAGTCAAATGAGACATCTGTGGAATTACAATGCCTCCAGGAGCTAGGTGGTGCCTCAGCTGGGGATTTTGATTTTGCAATTTTGAATGCTGCCTAAATGTCATTTGGCTTTGTTTTGGTTTTTTCTTGGATCATTTTTTTTGCCCTTCTCTACCTCATTCTCTCCATCCACATGGACACTGTTTTTGCCAGATTTTAAGATAGTAAGATAAAAAGACAAATGGCCAATCCTTCTCAAAACTGCTCATTAAGTCTGATGTGCTTTGAGATACTCTCTGAGTCTGCTCTCCAAGACAGCTTGTGAACACCAGCATCCCAAGATAAGGAATGCACAGTCACCAGTAAGCAGTAGCACAGGATGCAACCTGCATGATTCACTAGTGGCACTAGAAGTGTCAGATCAGCTGAAGAGTCAGCTCCAGCCCCAGCTTCCCACCCAAATAAATGGAGCACCATGCACAGTGTCACAAAGAGCCATCTTTACCACTCCAAGGAAGCAGATCTTCCCCCTGCTGTTCCCAAGTACCACTGGTGAGCCTTGCTGCTGGAGTCCCAAGTCTTTCTGCTTGTACAAAGTCTGCTGTCCACAGATAACTTTGAAAATCCCTCCTTACAGTATCACTGAAACACCATGGACTTCCAGAGATCAGCATCTAAATTCTGCACAGAGGTAATGATCATATATACTTGGATCATTTCTGAAAAGGGTTGGTCTTTCCTGTGTATAGCCTGCAGCCCCCTTTATCAACCATTTCCAGTTTACTTCTAATAATTTATCTCCCTATCCACCTCAAGTATTTTTTTTCCCCAAATTAAGCTGTGTTTTTAATGCTCTCTACAACTGGCAACAGAAAAAATGCTGAGGAGTTTTCTGTTTCAGACATCCTCTTCTGTCCTGGATGGACACCTCTTTCCTTGAGTCCTCACACTCAGCTCCCTGTAGATCCACCTCAGAGGCTTCAACTCCACCTCTGTGCAGCATCAGCCTTGTGAAGAGCCCAGTTATCATGCTGCATCGCACAGGTGGATTTCTAGACGTATGATAAACATGTCTGGAAACTACTAATATCCTCACGAATATTTGTATCCTGCCAGAGTTGAAAACAGAATCACGATGATGTAAAGAGATTTACCTCACTGGGATGTTACAAAGATTTCCTATGTTTCAATATGATAATATTGTTAAGGCATATATCATAACGAAGATACAACCTGTCACATGTTCTCATACATGTGCATTTCTGTCCCCTCCCCTGAAGAACAGGCCCTGCAGGCAGAAGGGTTTCCAAACACGTCTGCAATTACTGCTCTGGAGCTGTGCTGTGTCAGAGGCTCCGTGTTGAAAGGACTGTCTGTATGTTCAGCTGCACATGGTTACAAACATTTAAAGAAGCTGCTGTTTCCAGAAAGGAAGGACAAGTTATTATTATTACTATGAAAGCTGGGGGGTTTCCAATGGTGGCTGGTGTGCCAGCAGAGGCTCCAGAGCCAGGACAGATAATCCTGACAGGAGAATCTACACGTGCCTGAGGACCACCTACACAACACCTGCACGTCTCACACGCCAGGTGTTGGTCCCTGGAGCACATAATTTGGGCATGCCCCCAGTGTGCCACTCCTAGCAGCTCCTGGCTTCCAGCAGAGCAGCAGTGTCACACGCTGCCTACAGCGACGTGCAGAGCCGCGAGCGCCAGCCCCGCTCCCAGCAATCTGTCATTGACCGAGATTATGTCGTGTCAGTGCAAATCCAGCCCACAGCTGGGAACTGGCAGGATGTTCTTGAGGTATCACACTCACAGAAAAACTGCTTTGCCCACAACTACCCAAAAACTGCAGGCAGTTTAAGTCAAAGGAGGCATGCAGAGAAGTTGGGGGTCAGGCTCCAAGGGAGACAGAGAATCAGGCTCCAGAAAACAGGCTGCAGAGGGGAGATCATGCCAGCAGCAAGTGTCACACTGCACATGGAGGTGCTTTCTCTGCAGGGGTGAATGCACCCAGCACAGCTCTGGTCACTTAGTCCACTGATCCTGCACACTTCAAGGATGGCAGCATCTCTCCTTTATGCATGAGCTGTTCTCAAAAGCTAAGGCTGAAATCCTGGCAGTAGTTCCCCACTTTCTTTAAAAGCAGAAGAAAAAAAACCCACCCAATACAACAAAGAAAAATAATTAAAAAAAATTCCCAAATTAAGAATCTGCTGCAGCACAGAATGAAAAAGTGCTTACTCTTCTTCAGGAACAGATTATATTCCTTGTATCAGGCTGAAGGTGGCCATGGATTGGGATTCAGCACATGGATGCATTTCTGGAGGAACTTTATTTTAATAAATATGCAGGGGGAAAACCTCTGTCAATACAAATCCTATGGAAAATATTGCTCCTGTAGACAGAAGAGAGACCAGTTCTGTTTGTGTACTCAGGCACTGCATATATGAAGATATTTTAGAGGCCTCTATACTTAGCCATTGTGGTTTCAATCTTTCCCAGGCCAGAGGTAGCTGTGTAAGCATATAGTCAGCACTGGCTAAACAAGTACTTTTGAAACCATACTATTATTACCAAATTAGCTAAAGAAGGTTTCTTTCTTTTTCTTTTTTTTATTTTTTTTTCTTTTGAGGTGGGGGAAAGGGGAAAATCTAGACTTCATGATAAAAAAAAAAAACAACAAAACAAACCCCCCACACACCCCCGAAAAAAACCCCAAAACCAACCAAACGAACCCCCATCACCCTTCTAGCCCTCTGAGTGAGAAGTGGGTTTTTTTCAGTATCTCTTTTCATTTAACTGCAGCCAGACCACTACTGCAGGTCGTTCTTTCACCTGACCTCAGCAGGATGGCAGCCCCGGGGTGCTCTGGGGACACCAGGATCCTTCAGAAGCCACGAGGGTGACTCAGGCAGTGCAGCTCCTTCCTCTGAGTCAAGGCTGCCCCAGCATCCCAGCACCACGCCGAGGGCACTGACCTGTTGTTCAGAGGAAATAAATGGGTGCCTGACCACACTGGTGGTTGCTAAAGACAACACCAAGCTTTGCACAAACGCTGGCGCTTGGCTACGTGACCGCTCCCTGTGTGTGTAATTACATTTCTGCCTTCCTCCCCGCTGTCCTGAATTGTCTCAATGGCTGCTGTGTTTCTCCCAGCCCTAAATGCAATCTGAGGCTTGGAGGAACAGCTCCAGCACTGCCCAAAACTAAGAACCTGGAATTTTATTGCTGACCCCACCTTCAGTTGGCTGCATGACCTAAGTGTGTCTCTCCTGCCTTTTCCTCTCCCTTGCTTTTCCCCACGAGCAAAAGGGAGGTCACAAGGGAATCTCTTGTGTAAAATGCACTGAAAGACACTGGTGGAAAACCCCATGGAAAAGAGCACCATAAAGGTGAATTATGTGAGATGGCACTATTAATTAGCTAAGCTGATTACACATTCTGGGACTTTTTTCAGTAGAAAAGGCATTATGGAAAATACGGAAGATTTGTAAAGAAAGAAATGAAGTCTCTGGATTTGATATAATCAAGACTTATGATCTTTCTTTAATCCAAGAGAGCCTTGGATTAAGGACCAGACAGGTATTTCCCCCTTTGATGTGAGAGAGTTCAGTGATACCTACTCTACAGGAAATTCTCAAAAGGTGCTGAGCATTAGGAGGAAGTTTTTTTCCACAGGCAATTCAGCTGCCTATACTTACCTGAAGAAAAAATTGTCCTCTCCTTCCCTAATCCCAGGGCTCTGACCACATTCTATGCTTGCACTGGGGACTCCATTTTGGAGCCATGTGACATTTACAAAAAACACAAAGCCTGAAAAACACACCTAGATCTGAGATTTGGCACAAGCATGCTGAAGGTTCACCAAAAGGTTTGTGACCCTTCTCAGCACAAGCAATTTACAAGAGTGGCACTGTATCTTGCAGCGTTGAGCAAATAAAACATGTGATCAAACTTGGAAGCTTTGACCAAGACCCACTTGGAGGGTTTCAGTTCAGTTTAGGCATAAGCTCAGTTCCAAACTCCCAGGCTGGAACAGAGAGCAGCCCAAGGATCTCACCTGTGTGGCAAAAGGCTCAGCTCGACAGAGGTGACAGGGACTCACAGCACACCTGGCCACTGCCAGCTCAGAGACTGCCATGGCAACACCAGCACTGCGGGTCAAACTTCTGGTGCAAATCCCCCACCAGTGCCACCACCCAGGCAAGTGGTTTGCAACTTTGAGCAGCTGTAGAACTCACAAACTGGATTCTGTCTGGATGGAACTGCACAGCAGACTGTGCTTGAGAAGGATACTCTGTGCATTCTCCACATCCATGGGAACAGATAAAACTGGTCCAAAATAACTCTCCCCCACCCCACAGTGCTATGGCATGGGTGCCAGGTCTTCAGCACCACCTGTGCCCCCTCCAGGTCTGCTCCTCCCGGGCCACTCTGCCACAGCCACCAACAACTGGGACTCTGCTGCCCCAGAACTGGCATGCAGAGGTACAGCAGTGCCCGATTATTTGGGATATCTGCTTTTGAGCACCCTCTGCTGGATGTTACAATTCCTAATCCCCTCCAGGCCAGCGATGCTGGCAGGCTACCTGTGACCACCCAGCAGGATGCTGGGGTGTGGGAGCAGGGAGCCTGTCCTCGGCACCCCCGGGATGCCCTAGCACACCATGTGCTGTGTGAGGCACTACAGAGGGTAAATCAGTGTCCACTAAGAACAACCAGAGCCCAAAGGCACACCCACCACCGAGAAAAGTCAAACCCAGCAAAAGCCTTGCCCACATGACTGAGCTGCTTACGACTCACTGAGTCTGAACGAAACCCACTGCTGAAAAAAGACACTGACAGGAGCACCCAAAATGCACTGTTCCCCAGGAGGATGGAGCTGCCCAGGCTCTGGTGATGTAACATTTCCTCCTGCAGCTCCCACCTGCAGAGGTCACCTCTCCACCACGACGCTGGAGCAGGTGACTGGCTAAGAGGTAACTGAGACGGGCAAGAGGTGGTTTGACAAGATGGGCAATTGTCACCTTGAACCCGCAGTCCAGAGGAAAACAACAGCAGCCTCATACCTTGCATTTCAGCCTTCAGGTGATTAGAATGCTGTGGCCACCTCTGATCCCAGTGATTCAGTGCAGAGATGTTCTGGAATGCAAGGCTTAGGCAGTGACTCCTCTAAGCTAGTGTCCACTGTCAGATGTCTCAGAGGAAGGCACTGGAGGTGCCTATAGGGCCAGGAAGAGCTTTTAACTGGCTGGAAGACTATCCAAGAGAAGGAAGCCCCATACCTTCTAAATGAGCTAGAACAAAATTAATAAACTGTGTGCAAGATCTTTATCCATATATCTAATCCTTTCTGCATTCTACTATGTTCTCAGTCTCAATTATTTATGTGCTGTAACAAAATAATTAGTTTCACGTGTGTCAGATGTTTTATTTCAGTTTCATTGGAAACCTTGCATTACATAAAAGTATACACAGGAATGCCTGGTTTACTTCTCTGTACTTCTAAGTTTATATACTTCTGTCATGTTGCTTTTTATTACTCTTCACTCTAATGAAGGATGCATAATCTTTTTCAGTCTTTCCACACCTCCAGGCATTTTCATCACCTTGTTCCGTTAAATATTTGTAGCAGGGTGATCAGAAATGAACGCATGATAATTTTCAAGACCAGAGAACGGCTTGTCTTCCCACCAGGGAGATCCCACACATCCCCAGGGCCAGCAGGCTCCTCCTCAGCCAAAGCCAGGGCAGAGAGGGAGGAAGCAAGGCTTGTTTCACCCTTCCACACTGCAGGATTCACAACCCATGCCCGCCAGCCTCAGCTGTGGTAAGGCCAGCGAAAAGGCATTAACCCTGCTCCCTGCTAGGAAACAAATCTCCCACTCATTCCCGAGAGAAGTTAAAGGCACTCATTTCTGAGGGACTTGCGGGGTGGGTAGACACAGCACAGCTCTCCAAAGATAGCTCAGAAATAACCTGGGAGGATCCCAGATGAAGGCTGGGTGTCTTCTTACATCTGTCTGGTTTCCGAGATGGAGTGTAAACAGTGGCACATTAGCTGAGATTAATTACAGGCTGCCGGTATTTCGCTTTCATGTAGCGAGCCCTGGGAACATAACACCGCTGATAATTAAATAGCGCCTGCCATCAAAGGGCTCCAAACCACCCAGCAAAGCAGGCAGGCTGCTCAGGCAGGGCTGCTGGGCTGGCACACAGCAGCAGCTTAGCAGGACACAGGAACACAGCATGCTTGTTTAGGAAATGAGAGATTTCTACTGAAACTACAGAAGGAATTATCACGTGTTTTACATTAAGTAAATACAGTCAGACCTGGGCAGGATTAGCATCAGTGCCAGGAGACCTTCACCATTTACACACTAAGTTTTGTATCTCATGAGAAAGATCATTTCTTCCACAATATGACTCCATACTTTTTTTCTTTTTTTTTTTTTTTTTTCCTGGAACAATGGCTCATTAATGACTGAAGAATAAAAAAAAAGTTATCTCCCACTTTGTTTAGTGCTGGGTGAAAAAATACAGAACCAGAGATAGATGCCAACAGAGAAAATCTCACGGGAGTGGAGTTAATTTTCTGTGTAACCACATCCTCTCCTTCCCCAGCTCCTTCCACACACACCACTGCCCACCAGTTATTTGAGATTTTGTGCCAGGCTCACCAGCACAGCAGTGTCAATATTGGGGTGGATGATCAAACCCTCCTTCTTCAGTGCCATATCCCATCTGGGTTACCACATTCATTCCCTTTTCTGTCCTTGCTTTTTCCAGACCCAAAGCTGCTTTGCTGTTCTTGCCCCATTCCCTTGAGTCAATGTCCACCGAGGCCAGGGAAGACCATGGTTGTTCTAGTTGGGATGGCTGAATGAATTGCTCCTGGAAGGCTGGGCTGCTCCCCAAACTGCAGCCCTGAACCCATCAGATGCTCTCTCACCAAAGAGAGAGACCCATGTGGATGCCACAGGGAGAGCAGGAGCTGCCAGGATGCAGCTTTATGCTCTCCCTTGGAACGAGGGGCAGAACTGGTGGAGGGGGGCAGGTTCCTCCTGCCTCCACAGCTGCTGGCACTGCCTCACACTGCCCTGCAGCTGCACTGGGAGCTGCAGGGAAGGAACCCTGCGTCCCAAGGTCAGCTGCCTTTGCAGGGACTAGGGACTGGGGACATAAACATACTGAAACACACACCACATCCCTTTAGCATTCCCAGAGTAACTCAGAAACCCCAGCCTGAGCATCAGCAGCACCACCACTGGGCAAAAACCTCGTGCTGTCCTCATGAGCACAGCACTGTCACTGGGTTTCACAGCCTGCCCTCTGTGCAGGGACAGAGACCAATTCAGCAAATTTCACCTTCTCCAGATTTAAGGGAAGGCCACAGATGCTCTCCAAAACCCCTTTGGGCTGTAGCCTGCCCTCTGACATGAGACAGCCAAAATGCCTGGCCAGGAGGAGATCCACAGCAATGACAGCCACTGGGAGAAGGGCTTGAGGGGGAAAGAAGGAAGGCAGCAAACTTCACACAGGAGCAATGCTGATTTTTGAATGGTTAATTGCATGTTACTGTGGTTTAGTTAATAATCTGAAGTGAAACACACACTGCCACCTAACAGAGCGACTTTTTGACACATGGTGCAGATTGCTATTGTGACATAACAGTTGAATAAAAGCCACAAATATTAAAAATGCCCCCACAGCATGTGATACAGCAGCTGGAACATGCTGTAAGGCACCAAGCAATAAAGTACAAGAAACTCACGGAGACAGAAAGCTACCAAACTTCTACAATACCTGGTAGTATTGTTTAATTACCTACCACATTCCTATGAACCATGGACAGTCAAAAAAGCAGGACCAGACACCGAGCCCACAAATGAAGCTAATGAAAAGTACTTCTCTGCCCTCTCACACTCCTGAGAGGATAAACTCCACCTGGGCTGGTTTGAATGGAAATTGTAATCCTTTGCACTCTGCTGCTCACAGCTATCAGTGCCCAGGTAAAGCCCACCAAGGAAAGGAGCCACTCAGGCTTAACAGGAGTCACAGAGTCTGGGTTAACCCTGTGAATCTCAGTTCCCAACCCTCACAACTGAATCCTCCAAGTGAAATCTGGCAGCCTGTATTGCCATTAGCATGAAGTGCACATTGCAGAGCCTTTGGATTGCTCACCTCAGAGCAGGACCCCAGCGTGCCACGAGCTCTCTGCCAGCAAAGCCCTGTGACTTTGGTCTGCAACGTGTGGTTTGTGCTGCAGGAATATTCAGGGGCCCCAGTGTGCTAGGCACCACAAAGCACGAGACAGAAATTAATTCCCATAGTTCCTATCCTCCTAGATAAATGCAAAATCTTGTACTGAAGAGTTTCCTCGCCTCCTTTTTCAGTAGGACAATCATACAGCAATACTGGTGTTCCTCTCTCTTACAGTGGCATAAGGGAGACGACTGAAAAACATGTTCAGCTGCCAGAGATGTGATTGCAGCACGTCAGACGTACAGGCAGGTGACCCTGGAGAGCTCATGGAGAAAGAGCAGGGGTTCCCACCCACTCGTTTGCCTGACTATGTCCTCGAGAGTCCCAGCAGACTCACATCACCAATGCAGCCACACCTGCCCTGCTGCTGTTAGTTGGGTGTGTCAGAGACCACAGCCAGCTCAGGTGGGCTGTGTCTGCCCTTGACAATTCCACACCCCAGGAACATCTTCCTTCCTCCTGAAATCACTCCCACTGCACTAGCAGAAACAGCAGAGGAAGACAAGCCAAAAAGCAGAACTAGAAACTGCAAAAACCCAAGCCCTCTTTAGTCACCCAGCTGCATCTGTTCCTCACACATTTCGGGAGGGATACATTTCTGTTCCACCAGCAGTGAGAGCCCGGGGTCTCCAGTTGTCAGCGTGCTGCCAGTGCTGGGCTTCTTTCTGATATATTTAGAGCTTGCAGCATCACACCAGCTCCTCTACTCATTAAGCCATGACATTTGAGCTATGACTTTCATTGCTGCTTTCAAGGTAATCTATCTGAACAACCTCTCAGACTGTAAACCTGGTTGCTGAGCAAGAAAAATATGGTTGCCTCAATGTGATTTTGTCACCACAATGAGCTTGGCTTTTTATTTAGAGAGCAGGATTTATGTCCCTTGCAAGGACAAACTTCTGATCAAGACTAAAAATCTGGGTGAGACAACTGACCAATGCATCTGACCCAAGGCTGAAAATAAAAGCTGACTTCCACCTTAGTTTCCAAGTAAACTCCACCAAATGACGCAGCACCCCATACTGCATTTCACAGGCAGATATATTTAGCCCAGCATGCCCCTCCCAAAGCACACTGTGGGGCACAACTGGCTGAGCAAAAGCCAGGAAGGAATACAGGGAAACAAAGCAGGCAAACCATCCTCTCCTACTCAGGAGTGTGGCTCTTGCTCACTTGCTTTGTTTAACATAAACAAACAAGCAAAACCCCAAAACAAGGAAAAACCTCGCAAGAAGAGTTTAATTTTCAGGTCAGGCAGCAAACCCAACAGCTGTAATTAGGTCCTGGAAATTAGCAGTTTAATTTATTTGTGTTGTTGCGTGTTCTTTGTATTTCCATCTGAGAGTCAGACAAAACCAGCATCTACCCTTTCCCCAGAGGCTTGTGAGAGAAAGTGGTGGAAACACCACACAGGCATCAGTACATGTGAACATGGAATCTCCTTTCGTGGACATGAAATGAGGAAAAAGAGCCACTCAAACAGTGATACTTGGGTGCCTGAAGGAGCACACTGGTAGCTTTTGGGATCTAGAAAAAGGAATTTTCTAGAGGAATTTCAGTGGTGTACAGACAACTAACTTGCAAATGAGACAGTGTATTTCAGAAGACACCTCCCCTGCAATGTTTCTGAGGGATCACCCCAGGGCTTGTGGAGGGTGAGAAAATAAATGTAGCTCTAGGAAGCTGAGGTTTTGCCCTCAGGGCCCTGGGAAGTGATCTCCTCCTCAGCCTCCATCAAATCAGATAACAAACAAGCCAAATTATTGTGATCACAGTGACAGAAGGCAGTGGCTGCTCAGAGGCATCCACCGGGCAGGGTTTTGGTACAAAAAGCTCAGCTGGTTGCACCAGGTGAGGAACCAGAGGTGTTTCCAGCCAGAAAGCTACAGGAGGGCTGTGTGCCTTCTCCAGAAGGGCTCCCTGCCACACAGGAACACAGGGCATCTTCTTGGCTTCCTTGTGGGGCAATCTCCTGGCCTCAGCTGAAGAAATTACACACTGAAGTCTTAGTCATAAAAGGAAGTCTTAGTCATTTTCTCAAATCAGGAAAACGATCCATTGCATACTGGAAATAAGCCAAGAAATCACAGCAAAACATAACAAAGTTGTGTGAACAGGAGTATCTTACCAAGACCCCTGGCTGCAGCTTTGCTAACAGGGCTGGCTTTAGTTCAAGGCTTTGGGAAACTCTCACTCCAAAGGATGAACTTTCAGTTCTGAGCTGGCCCAAGCAGAGTGGGATTCCTTAAGGAGCCCTCAGTGCAAAACACAAAACCATTTCTCTTACCATTTTCCTCAGCCCCAAAAGGGAGTCAGGAAAGATTTGTGGCCATGATAAGACTTTAATATCTGAGTAGCACTACAAGCACAGAGACTTTTGATTTCTCAGATGTGCACTACCTCATGCTCTCCTGTGGTGATTTATGAGGTTGAGTGGAGTGGCTGTCTCTGAGACTTTCACTCCTTTCCCCCAAAGTGAGCTCTCTTCAGCCTTATATCCACGTCCTTCCCTCAGCCAAGAGAGGCCAAGCACAGCTTTTTGCTCGTGTTACCTCTGCCCCAGACAGCCAGCAGAGGAGACTATTATTTAAAGAGGTGCAGAGTGAGACTGGGATGTGATTGTAATTACTGACCTCTGGGCACCCTACAGCAGAGGAGCACAATGTGCTGAGATGTGAACCCTCCTCCTGCAGGAGACTTGAAGAAACCTCTTTTTCTTATCAGACCGTTTAAAAAGCAATGAAAGATTTTTCTCTAATTAGACATCAAAATATTGTTTTTCAGAAGTCCTGCAAGTAATTCCTATCCTACAAGTTGTGTATGCATTGCTGACGGTCTATTCCCCAAACACATAAGAATGACTCACCTGACTGGCTGAGGGCAATGCTTGTAACCAAATTAATGATGCAAATATTTGAAGTTAAGATGTCAAAATTCAGGTCTCTTCAGCAGCCTGCTTTAGCAAGCTACCACTGCATCCATAATGAAAATCACTTGTTAAAATACAAAGAGCACGGGAAGCTCTTCAAACACAATCAAACACCACTCTTCCTCTAAATACTGGGCCAAAAGTTAACATACTCACCTAGCTCATCACTGTTCCAGTGCTGTAATGTTTGTAACAGTCCCACCACACACAAGGGAGGTTTCTGTGAGAACCAGGCTTTTCTCCTTCAAGCACAAGTCTCCCACTCATTCAGATTAATTGATTTCACACACAGTTGTTTATGTGTGTGGCCTCCTTGATTTTCTGAGCTCTCCTCGCTCCAAACAAAACAGCTTAGGATGCAGATGGAGCCAATTGCATTTGGGAAGAGGGGAGATAACACCTCAAAGCCAGACAGAAAAGGACATTTCTTGCTTCAGAGACTTTTCTCTGGATGACACTTTGAGGCAGCCTGACAAAAGCATGCTTCTGGGGAACACCATAAAACTGCTGCAGAGACACACTGCACAGAGCCTGGCAGGAAAAACCTCCCCAAAATAGTGGGGAGGGGGAAAAGTAACTTCTGAGGAGAAAGATATATGGCAAGCTGTGAGATCACAAACAATAGACGACCAAGGAACTGTCTTAAATTTTAGAACATCCTGATTTCATGTAACAGCTTGGAGCTAGATTGGGAGTGCACCAGGATCCTCATTTGTGCATGGAACGTGTATCAGGCAGCTGTGCAGTGCACTACCAATTGCTGGTTCACAAGGAAAATTTATCTTTGGAAAGAAACCTGGATATTAATTTGAAAGCACAACACAGAGCAGGGAAGATTAACAGCCCTCAGCCTCTCCAGTGGACACACCACGGGTTCAATCTGCACTGAATTACAAGTCATCACTGATGAAGTATTGAAGCAGCAAGCCAGCAAAACCAGTGGAAATATACTTCTGTGGATCTGGTCAGAGAACAGAATCTCAGTTCCCCAAGAAGGGCTGGGATTTCAGCATTTGCCTGCACCCCAAACAGGGATGAAAGGTCAAAATATTACACTATTTCATAGTATGAACAATTCCAAATGCTCTTGATTTGAAAATGCAGGGGTAGGAAGGAAGGTATTATTGACAGAATCAAAACAATTAAGATGTTATAGCAGAATTTTCTCTGTTTACCAAAAAAAAAAAAAAAATATGGACAGGCTGGAGAGTAGGAAGCCTGCCAGGGAGGTGAGGCTGAGAGAAGAGGGCCTTGAGAAAAGAAGGCTTAGGGGAGATCTTATCACCCTGCTCCAGTATTTAAATGGTGGCTACAAAGAAAATGGAGACCCCCTTCTCACAAGGAGCCACATGGAAAAGATACAGGGTAATGGGTACAAGTTACTCCTGGGGAGATTCCAACTGGACAGAAAAGGAAAATTTTACACAATGGTAACAATCAGCCATTGGAATAATCTCCCTAGGGAAGTGGTGGATTCCTCAACATTGGACACTTCTAAGATTCACTGGACACAGTGCTGGGCCACCTTGTTCAGAGTGTGCTTTTGCCAAGAAAGGCTGGGTCAGATGATCCTTGGTGTCCCTTCCAACCTGTTACTCTGTGATCCTGTGAAAATGAAATGCTGATCCAAAATGAGAGGTTTTGGGGTGTTGACCTGAAATTTAAACTCTTGTTCTGGATTTCAGCATAAAATGACATTTAAGTCAAAATGTCAATTGGAAACAGAAATCATTAGGTTTTGAAACATCACTACAAGAAAAGCATGTTTTTCTTCTGAAAATTTCAATTTAGGTCAAACTGTGTTTTCTTCTGGGAGCTTTTTTTCATTTTACCAGCTCTGTTTGTTTGCTGTGCTACTTGGGGACTGGACATTTGCTCCAGACATATGGATGTCTGCACTGGGGACACACTGGAGACTCCTTCTAGAAGTTCATGGATACACTTGCACCCTGACTTTCTTAGGAACCTGAACTATTACAGGGTAATTAGCTATTTTAATCTAGGGAAATGGTCCAAGGTGTCAGATGAGTAGCAAACAGAAACTCACTTTGCACACAGAGGAGGAGTGGGGTCTGCAGATACTTCTGGATGCCCTCCAAAGCATCTCCTCTTCATCAGCATCCAAAATAACACACCTCTCTCCAAAGGCTGGCTTTGCAAAACCTCGGAGAGGAAAAGGCAAGTGGGCCTCTGGAAGCACTAAACTGCCTCTAAAAACTCATTACTAATTTAATATTATTCCTTTGCAGAAACATACCCTACAAACAAAAGCCTAACTCTGACCTCAGTAATCCACAAAATTTCTGTGCAGACACCTTTAGGCAGATGTGCAACTACCCTGCCCTGGGCAGGAACAACCAGCCCGAGCCTGCTGTGTGGGCAGGGACAGTGACAGAAAGCAATATTCCCCTGCTTCAAACCCACAGCACAAGGGCACAGCACAACAATTTACAGGGGCTGGTCACAGATGCAAGGCCTCAGATTGCCACTCATCAAGACACTCTGGCAGATCCAGCCAGCACAATGCTGAGCTATGCCAGGAGAAAGCCTTGCCAGGGCAGGAGTGACAGGAGCAGGCGAGGAACTCCATGTGATGATGCTGGGATTAAAAGCCAACTGCGTCTGTATGTGTGGACAAAGCAGCAGAAGGGAAAAGGAAAATGTATTTAGGTGGAGTCACAACTGTTGACTGAGCAGACCAGCAGCATTTGCCTGAAACCAAATGGAGAACAGATTATGTTCAAGAAACTCTGGAGCTTTCAACATCAGACCAGCACCTGTGAGTTGATGGACTTTACAGATGTCAATCTACAGCTTGGGAATGGGTGTTAATTTGGGGCTCTTTCTATCACAGGCTGAGTTTAGGAAGCTCTGACCACCCATGGCAGCCTCTGATGCCTGTCCCAAGATGTAAACGAGCCACAATTTCCACAGGACTGGACCCCATCCCTGCTCCAGCTCCCAGCACATACATCCTCTTGCACACAGCCTCACCAGATAATCCTTCCCTGGCTGGGGACAAAGGGCTTGGGCTTTGTGAAGATCACCACCTCTTTTACCAGGAGGAAGAATGAGTTACTGAACCAACTGGGAAGTAAGAGGATAATATTCCTTGTTGCCTCAGGGAGGTGCAGGAATGGGTAGAGGTAACAGGCACGGCTTTCCATGCCTGCTCCAAGGCATCCTGTGGTGCCAACTTCCATCTGCTCCACTGGGGATGGACTGCATGAAGCACGAGGTTTGCAAACTCAGACCTCACCCAGGTTTACCTAAAGCAGCAACAAACTGACAGAACATTCTCTGTAATGTATTTAAAACACATTTCCTAGTTCTGCCTTGTCCATAAGCTAAAGTAAAGCTTAGGTAGCACAAACTAACTCTGTCTAAACTTAACTGCTATTCCTATTGCTTCTAGCTTGGTTTTATGCTTCACTTGAAAGCATTACCTGGCCTCTCTAAGTAGGGCCTGGTCCAGACTTCCAAGGTTACCCCACAAAACTTTTTTTAGATCAAGAAATGAAAAAAAAAAAAAATTAAAAAAACCCCCACAGTCCTCCCAAGACCCCAGTGTCAGCTGTGCTGACAAAGATGCCTCCATGGTCACAGCTGTGCCCACAGAAAATGCTGTGGTTTCCCCCATCTTTCATGGGCTATGGCATAGACAGTCTAACACAAGCCAAACTCAGACAGTAAATTGTTCCTGGTGTGCGAGTCTGACCTAATTGGCACCATTTTCTTGGAAGATAAAGAAGTTTTACGTGTCTTGTAGATAAAAGTTTGGGTTGTTACCTGCAACGGGGCTTTATATCACTGGGGTGCAACTGTTGTTGTGCAGAAACTCAGACCCTTACATCTTCTCAGCATGCTATGGAGGAGAGCTTTTGGGCCTTCCAGCAGATTCCTTGAAAAACAGCAGAGATGCTGAAAGAGCTTGTGCAGCTTCAGTAAAAACTGAACCAAGCCAGTGCTGCACTTACCATGCTTACCCAGCTGAGAAACCTTGCCATTCATAAAAAATTATTAGAAGCTCATTTTGAACATTGGCAAAACTCCCAAACAGCTAGTTAAGAATAGGTGGAAATGGGGAATAGTTATAAAACCAGAAGAGAAATTGGGACAGGTAATTTGTCATAACTCACAGGAGCACTCACTCCACTCTACCTGTACCCCAGGCTGTGAAATCTCCTCAGGTGCAATAACAGCTGCAGCCACCCACAATGTTGCTGAGAAACCTGGTTTGTGCACACCACACACAGGAGCTGACATTTTGGTCTCAAACCAGAAGCTTCCATTGCAGCGTGCAAAGCAATGGGGCTACCCCATGTCTGCATCATCTCAGTGCAAGGCTGCAAAGCTTCAGCTGGTTTTCAGAGATGCAAAACTGGGCAAAATTGACAGTGACGACAGCCACAGGACACTACAAACCTTCCCAGCTGTGACACAGAAATGATAATGGCAAAATATTTACTAAACAGAACCCTGACATGCTGCCAGGGCCAGTATTTACAGTAATTATTAACAAATCTGGGCCACAGAATATAATAAAGGAACCTGTAGAATTGGTTGAGCTGTAAAAACAGAGGAGAAAAAAGACTTAATTTTCCTTTGTACAGTATCAATTTTTTATTATTGGAGACAATTTCGAAGTACTCAGGAACACCACAGGGAGTAATGAACCCGACAGTCACGAAACTATTTTTTCTGAAAAATGTTCCATTAATGAAGACATGCTTGGGCTCATACGTCTCTCTCGACACTCTGTGATACATAACAAAGCTCAGAAAGGTTTTCCAGCTAAGCAAGGCAGATTCTCATTTAATTTGCTTTACTGCTCCAACTTGTCCATAACTGAGGTGCTACAACGCTTCAGGACTCGGTTAAACAATGACACCAAACCAGCCAAAAAGCTAAATACAGAACAACTGGGAAAGGAAGACAAATTTAGAGAGACCACTGAAATACTAGTATTCCTGTGACTTTTGTTAACCCTCTGCCCTTAATGATGGACAAAACCAAATCCAAAACACATGTTCCACCCAATCACTTCAGCCTGCCTCACCTCCTGAGATGGGAGAGATTACAGAAAACATATTTTCCCTCAAATCCTTCAAATAAACCAAGACTTAAACGTCCTAGGTGTTCACAAATCTCTCTCTGTATAAAAACACAATGTTGCTCTGCTTTTCTTCCCCTAAGACAAAAAACATCAAACCCTTTCAGCCTTTCCCACGAGCTACTTAAACCCACAAATTAATCTAAACCAAGAGCTCTTTACCCATCCCTGCACACAACAGTGCCATGAGCTCTGCGGCCACAGACCGATTCCCAGGAAAATTCACTCAATTTGAGTATCCCTGGTACGTTCTGCATTAATTCATCTCATTCTGGTTTGCTCCAGAGGCCCAGATGAAGCTTTGCAAAAACGGACAGTCACTTTGAGTAATCAAGTCCAGACTACTCAAGAATGCCCAAGTATTCGAAATAGCTGAACCTCAGAGAAAAAAGGGACCTTTGACAGAATTTAGAGCTGGATACCCCAAACCTGCAGTCATGAAAGCCCTGGCCTGAGTTACCTTTGCTCTGAATACGAGAGTATTAAACCCAGGCCACCGGGTTAGCTCAAAGAGGGGCAGAGGAGGCCAGGACTCAAACCATCTCTCTCATGTGGCAGACCACAGCATTAGCTGCAGGCATGCCTGGAGAGAGAGCTCAGTCAGGGGTCCCTTGCAGGGTTAGGCAGGACACGAATGGTTTGGTCCCCACGGTTTGGTTTACATGGAGCAGGCTGCCAGGTTGGGCCATATTTACTGTCCCAAACCCAGAAATTCTAAAGAAAGCAAATTCTATCCAGCCTGACAGAAACAGAAGCACTCCCTTTCCTCTGCTTGTCCCTCTCTCCAGCCCCTCTGAAGATGAGGGGCACACTACTCCCTTCTCAAGCAAACTCACACAAAAGCCAGCTTGGGGCAGCCCAGCTCTGAGCAAAGTAAAACAAGGAAGATGCCTTTGCAGGGAAGCACCTCCTGCTTCCCCACTGCTGGATCCCAATGGGAGCAGAAAGAGGCACTGTCCCTTTAGAGCTGGCCAGGGAGCAGCTCAGCATGCCTGGTCTCTGGGAGCAACCACAGCCAGGCAGGAAAACTGTGGGCTACAGTGGGACAAGGGGAGATTTCCTGAAGCCCGCTGCAGAATAAACACTCAGAGATGAGAGGACAAGGGACCCTCCAGTCCTGAGAGCCATGCAACCAGATTTAAAAATAAAACCTCCAAGAGGGAGAACTGGCTTGCCCTGGACCTTGAATGAGCCAGCATCCGCCGAGAAGAGGGAGCAAGCAGCAAACCACCAGCCCGAGGAGCCAGGAAACGCGGCAGCCAGAGCCACAGCCCGGCCACAGCAGAACAGGTCGGCTTAGCAGGGATGAAGCCGGCTGGGGAGTTAAATTTAGCCAGGTAAACACTCCGAGGGGAAGACATGGGGTTCACACAGCCCTGGCCTCTGCCACTGCCAGCCCCTGGGGAGAGCCCTTCAAAGAGCTGCAGCACCTCGGAGCGGGCTGGGAGCACACAGCCCTGCGGGCATTTTCACCCCAGCCTTTGCTCCGAGCATCCTCCTGCCTGGCAGCATCCCCAGCGAGCAGGAAAGCTGTTGAGAGGAGCACGGAGGACACTGCGGCATAAGGAAAGGTGCAAATCCTGGGAACACAGGGTACAAAGGGCCCTTGCAAAGGAAATTTACCTGGGGAAACGCAACCAGCAACACGGGGGCCACAGCATCATTGTGGCCATTTGTGTCAGAGCCCTTTTGAGCTGCCTTTCAGAGGGAAAGAGTAAAAGAACAAAACCAAGGAGTTAGCCTTGCAAACTCAGCCAGTCCCTAGAGCTGGAGTCATGCAGACCGTGAACTGGAAGGGGCACACAGCGCTCCCCCTGCTGCCCTGCCTGCAGCCCCGGGAGAGCTCGGCTCATCATCTCCAGGGCCAAGGAAGGATCCCACAGACACCCCGGTACAGCCATGTGTCCTGCCCGCAAAGCCGTGCAGGGCAGGGAGAGCATCCCCGCCCGGGAGCCGCTGAGCATCCCCCTGCCCCAGGGACCCCGCAGCTCCCCTGAGCAGGGCGAGGCCAGCATCACTTCACCGAGCCGAAATCAAAGCCTGCCAGGGCTGGGGGATCACAGCGTTTGCTCTCATCTGTAATTCCGTCCATATGGTCTCAGCCAGTTGTCTCTGCAGTGAGCCCAAGAACTTGCACTTCAGTAAAACCTCCCTTCCAAAGAGACACCCAGTCTTTACTGGGAGATTTTAAGAGCTGGAGAAGCAAATGCTGCCTTTGGTCGTTTGTTCCGAAGGTTAATCACCCTGTTGTTAAAAACATTGCCCCTTTCTGACAGAGCTTAAATGCCCAACCACATGCCTTAAGTTCTTCTCTTGAATTAGAAAGCTCTCCAAGCACCATCTACTTTCAAAGCTGCTGAAAGCAGTCAGGTATCACACCATGCTACATCTTAATGTTCTTTCTGAAATGCTACACGGGTCCTCATTCCTTAAATCTCCCATTAGAAAAGGATTTTTTTTAGTCCAGGAGAAATTCCCCTGAGCCCTCTCTGCGCTGCCTTCAGTTTTAATAAAGTCTGTGTGCCTTCTCCCAGGAAGAGAAGCTCCCTTTCTGTGCAAAAGTGGAACCAAATCACAGACTGCCCTGTCTTACATAACATGCCTTGGCTGTCCACATCCTGATTTTACAAGTACTGTGTTTAAAAGACTCTCTGAAATGTTCAGAGTGTGTGTGTGTGTCCAATTTATTTGGAAATGATGAAATGGTTTTCACTCGAACTTTGATCAGCTCCTAGAAAAAAAAATCTTATGAATAGAAACAATTTATATTCATTTAAATGAGCAATCATGCAGTTTTCAGAAAAAAAGCTGGTTTCCCTGTGTGCCTTGAAACCCAAGCTCAACAACTTCAGGACAAAAGTCTCAAGATGTGAAGCAGTCCAGAAACAGAGGGGCCTACTGGGCTAGAGAAAGGGACAAATAGCTTTAAGGTAACTTTGTATTTCACAGTATTTGATCTCTTCCGAAAAGAACAAGCTCTTGGAGACTTCACTATACAAGAATATTAATTTTTCTTCACAGGACCCTCGACTTTCTAGACTCAGCTCTTTCCGAATTTCTATTTTTTTTTTTTTTCAATTGATGTAATGAATTCTGGCAGATGGGGAGGGAAAGGGTTGAGAAAGAAGACTTCTCAGGGCTGGGAGCCTGCAGCCACAACTTCAGTTTCAGCTTTCCTAAACAGAGATCAGTCACATGTGGAAGGACATTTTCCATGTCCAAGCAAGAGACAAGGGAAAGGACACAGGGGCTGCTTACAGCTCCTGAGAGGAGAGATGTGCTAATGCTGAAGGAGCTTGGGAGGGACTCCTTTCCCAAGGGAAGGGATCTGTGGCAGTCACTCCTGGGCAGAGAAATGTGAGTGAGCAATGGGGCTTGTGAGCAGAGGAAACCCGAGGCTGGAACCAAGCCAGCTCACTTCCCCAGCTCTGCCTCCTGACCCACACTGGCAGCTCATCCTCATGCTTCTCTCCTCAGACTCAGCTATTTTCTTTAAAGAGGGATAAAAAACCCGAATAGTTGGGCTACGTTCTCTGCACACATGGCAACTCACCCCATACCTCGAATGCTTGGGGTGAAAAGCATTTCACCTGAATTCTTGCAGAGCCCAACCTTCACCTTGGCTAAACCCAGGGGTCCATGCACAGGACACTGGTTTAAGAGGAGTCTGTCTCTCTCCTGCCAACCTTGAGAAAGCCCACTTCCTTCTCTTTTGGAAGAGCATGCCCCCAGCTGGGTTCTCTCCCTTTACAACTGCACCTGTGTGACAGAAGACAGGCACCCGTGGGAGGAACTGCCACCATCAGAAAAAGTGGTCCCTTCAACTCCTATGTCAATGCCCAGCAGCAAATGTGGGAAGAAAGGGCCATGGCAGGCTCACACCTGAGCCTTGGGGCGGCCTGGGGAAGGTGGGGGAGGCACTGGAGGTGGGCATGCAGCAGGCAGGCTCCAAAGGGACAGAGGACGAGGGTAAAGGAGAGACCTTGTGTGTGCCCGGTGCCGTGTGGGCACAAAAGCCCTCATCAAGGGCACCAAGAAAGAGCTCTCAACACCTAGGCAGATAACGCACAGAGTCCTCATGTGCAGGTGATGTGGAGCGGAGCAGGTTACACTGGAAAGGTGCAGGTGCACACAAGGAACGCGATGCACACGCACCCACGGTTTTGCTATGAAGAAATTGACGTAAGAGCTTAAGAACACGTGTAAGAAAGAGCTCGGTCACAAAAAAACCCAAAGGTGAACAGGTGAGTATGTGAGTGCAGGCAGCAGGGCAAGAGTGATGATGATGATGATGACACTGTAGGGCAGCCAGGAATGCATTAGGAGGTAGGTGAAACTTGGATAGAGAGACTTACAGGGACACTCACCTGACGGCAGAGGAAAACTATCAAAAACACGGGGCAACAAAATGTATCAGAGCACACAAAAATATGTTTGGGGATGTTTGAACGTGAAGGGTATGTTTTACCCGTACCACTAAGGGAAGTATTGCACCACAATTCCCAGAAGAAAGACCAAGTTTCATAAGAGAGCGTGTCTGTCACAGGCATAACTGGGATGCTCATGCCCTGGTACTGTGAAACCGGGCACGCTTCCACTTCTCACTTGTGCTTCCAAGAGCACACGGACCCTTTCCCATGGCACATGCCACGGCTCGTGCTGGCACATGCAGCCACACCACGCGTACACGGGTGAGGAGGACACCGTGGGTGCTCCCAGGAAAGCCGCGGTGCTCGTGCCCAGGGAAAGGATCTTCATCTGACAGCAAAATCCCCGGGCTCACAGCAAGGTCCACCTCACTGGAGTAACATCTGTTTTGTGAACTCATGTCTGTCATGCCTGAGGAACATCTGTTCCACCCGCACAGCGTCTGCCACCCCGCAGGAGCATCCCTCGCGCCCCAGCAGCATCCCTCACCCCGGCGGGCGGCCCCTCACACCCCGGCAGCTTCTCCCGTGCCACCACAGGTCTCTCCCACCGCAGCAACACCACCAAGGCCCCCCGGGCCCCCCGGTCACCGGCCCCGCGCTCCGGCGGCCCCTCCGCTGCCCCGCGCCGCGGGCGGGCTCACCGGGGGCTGCTGCCCGCCGGCGGAGGCTCGGCCCCGACAGCCCCTGCCCGACCCCGGCCCGCCCGGACCGGACCGGGGGCGCCTCCCGGGGTCGGCAGCGAAGCGCGGCCGCGTCTCCCGGGCTGGGGGCGGCGGCAGAGCCTCGGTACCGCCCGCGCCGCCTCCCGCCCCTTCGGGGGCCGCGCAGGGAGCCGTCCGGCCCCGGGACGAGCCGAGCCCGGGGTCCGCAGCGCCCGAACACCTCGCGCCCCCCGGCCTCCTCCTCCTCCTCCCGCCGCCGCCCTCCCGCCGCCGGGCCGGGGCCGCCTCCTACCTGCATCTCCCGGGCGCCGCGTCCCCGGGCGGCGGCGGCGGCGGCGGCGGCAGGTGAGCGGGCGCCCGCGGCGGGCACGGGGCCCCGCGTCCCGCTCGGCGGCGTGGCGGCGGCCGGAGACCGCGAGGGGACGCACCTGCCCCGGGGCCGCCGCCCCGCCGGGCCGAGCCCCCCGCCGGCTGCGAGAGGGGAGCGGGGGGACGCTGCCGGCGCTGCCCTCCCCGCGGCACCGGGCTCCGGCAGCGGCGGCACCGAGCGCGACTCCCGGCCGAAGTTGGCGGCGGCGGCGAGTGCCGGGCCCGGGAGGTGCCGGCGGATCCCGGGGGCTCCGGCCGCCTCCGCCCCGCCTCCCCCCGCCCCGCGCCCGCCCCCCGCGCCCTGCGCCCGCCCCGCCGCGGGCACCGCCACCGCCGCCGCCGCCGCCGGGATGGGGCTCGCTGGAGGGGCCCGGCTTCCCCCGCTGCCGTCGGGGGGGGCCGTGCCGGCGAGCGAGGGGCGACAGGGACAGGACGCCGCGGTGCCGTGCGCTGGAGGCGGCCGGGCGGGCTCCCGCCCCGTAGGCACGCTCGGACACTCGAGTGCCGCTCCCAGCGCATCCCCGCCGCGCTCCCGCCCGGCCCGCTCCGTGCCCGCCGCTCCTCGCTGCGGGGGCTCACCAGCTGAAGGTTCTCACCCTGCTCGTGTGGCTCCTGGGCCGAGAGACAACGTGCTGGGAGCCAGAACCCCCCCGCTACGGGCAGCGGGATCCTGGCCCCTGCCAGCGGAGGGGATTTGACCTGGTGACCTACTGCTTCGTTTCAGCAGGGATTTTTGGCATCTGTCTCCCAGTGCGGGTGGGCGGCTGGGTTGCAGTGAAGGTGCGAACGAGGCAGAGCCCGGTTCGGGGGTGCTGTTAAAATAGACTGGCAAAGTTTGGCAGAGTAGACAGTGCGTAAAGCTCATGATGGGCTCAAAAAGCACATTCCATCCTTTGCCTGCAACACCAGGAATCGCACTGGGGGCTGTCTCCCACCCTCCTTCCCATAAAACTTCACAGATTCACAGCCAGATCCCGTTCTCACTTTTCCTGGCAGAAGCAGGGAGTAGCTGCGCAGGCATTAGCAGGATCACCACAAATTTATGTTGGTGTAACTGCAAGCGGTGCCTATCCCTCCCGGGACTGCCGGGCAGCTCAGTGCACGGAGACAGGATTTACATGCTGCTCTCCGAGCTTGGTGGCAGCTCTGCAGCAGCCAGAACTTACACTTGTTGTGTCCAGGTCCCCATCTCTGGGCCCCACATTGTCAGGCATCCAAAGTCCCCCACACAGCAGGGCCTGCAGAGCCTCACACACAGTGCAGAGAGCACCTTGCTGCTCCTACATGTACACATACTCCCACATATAAGGATCCAAATGGAATTACATCAGGGAAGCATTTGGCCCCCTGGAATTCCTCAAATTTGTACTGGCTTGGGACAAGATGCAGCTCAAGACACCTACCCTGACACAAACATCTTGTTTTAAACAGCTTTGAGCATCCATTTGGGTTCAGAGTGGAAATACATTTTTAGAGAAGCAGGTAAGTGTTTGAATACAGGCTACACACTACAAGTAATTGAAGGTTACAACTGTCTTAATTTATGCCCAACTGCACCAGTGTTTCCCACCACTGCAGTCATTAATGACACTTTCTTTTAATGGGAATAGGAGATAGAGGAGGTACAGCTAGAGGTAAATAGTAACCCAGTGTTTCTGGCAGGAAATAAGGAGCCATTGTCCTCAGAGCTGTGTAACTAGAAAGATAATAGTTGGTACAGCAAATGCCAACTAATTAGAGGGCAAAGGAAGTCTTGAAATTGCAGCTGGCTGCAGGAACGTTTAGGTGCCAGCTTTTTTGCTCCGAGGTAAAGCTTGTTTACCATATGGGCTGCTGTTCCCTGCTTGTCTGTCAAACTTCTAACTTGCACATTAAGGCTGCTCAGAGGAGAGGCTGCTCTGGGGACCCAGCAAACAGCAGGGAGCCCTCCTGGGGACCTGGAGGTGTGAAGGGGACTGTCACGGGACTGAGACTTGGTAACAAATTTCTTGGTCTGTAGAGTAACGTGCTTTTCCACTTTTGGTGCTACAAGGGACAGCTGGCCACAATAGGTCAGCAGGCCAGAGATCCTCATCCATCCTCACAGGAATGCTCTTGAGGCTGGCACTGCTTCACAGCCTGGGATGGTGCCTTACACCAGGGTTAGAGGGAGCAGATGGGGAAGGCAGAGCCATGGACCACCAGCAGAGGTGGATGGGCAGCATGGGATATACCTGTTCCTTAAAACCTTCAGCTATGTAGGGGATTATTCCAAAAAGAGACCAGGTTATTAAAATGCCATGCTGGCCTCAGCATAGTCCATGAGGAAGATGGGAACCCCTGCAGCTTTAATCCATCCTCGATGTCTCCACTCTTGCTATGGTGGGATGAGAAGGGCCATTGGGAGATACATACGTGTGTGTCAGGGCGTGCTGGGTGCTAGGAAGGGCAGGAGGGACAGCTGGGGTGTGCATCTCCAAAACTGGGTGGGAGTGATTTCCCAGCTGGCCACTCGGAGGGCTTGAGAAGAGGTGAAGTGTCCTGAAGCAGCAGGAACGAGGTGCATGGCCCATCTCAGATGCCTGTCTCACAAGGGGATGCCTTGGCAGTGCTGCCACTGCTGAGGACAAAAAGCCCCACAGAAGGAGTTGGTCATGGTGTTGGTGATGACAGGAGACCACCAATTGCTTTACCTTACTGTGTCCTCTCTGCTGAAATGTCTTTGTTTTCTTCCTGGGAGGAAAAATGTTGATTGCCTTCTTTTATCCTAGTCTCCCCTGTGATTGCTTTATCCTCCACCAAAACACCATACTATGGATGTCATTCCATAGTTTTTGTCCACTGAAGCTATTCCTCCATCTACAGAGCAGGGCAGATGAGAGAAGGGCACTCTGGCCAGGGGTGATCCTTTCTAGGGGTTGGGAAGGGGGGCACCAGCTGCCAGTAAGGGGGGGCTGCTGTCTCATCTCAGCTGCCAAAGGTGTTGTCCATGTGTTCTCTACATGTCCCACTATGATTAAACCTCAGTGATTTAATAATGGGCAGCTTCCACAACTGAATCTGGGCAGGATGTGGCCTCTAGTCCATGACCAGAGTCTGGGATGTGACTAATATTGGTGGGAGACACTGCACAGCACACCCAGGGAAGATGTTCCATCTGCTCTGTTGCAAAAAGCAGCTTAACCCATGCAGCTCCCCAGACAGCACAAGCTGTTTTATTTCTCTTCATCTCTCTGGAACATTCCTATGGCTCCAATTGTCCTCACGCTCCTCCTTCTCTTCTACTACAGCAGTGGATCTTGGGTCTCTCCCCTCACTGGTCTCTGCTATCAGTGAGCAAGAAGAGGGTGGGGAAGTGCTCATACTATTTGAGATGTGGAAATACTAAGCTCACTCTGCAGAGGAGAAGAGCAATTTAAAATGTATTAAGGAACATAAATCCCTCTCAGCTAAGGGCAGGACCCTGCAGAATATATTGAGAAGCAGAAGACCTTATCACTAGAAACTCAGCCATGTAACTTCTCTTAAGGCAGGTGCAGCCCAGTCTAGCAGTTCTGTGGTGCTCATAAGCTCTGGGAAGAATCCCAGAATCTCTTGGGAAGTTTCTTCCATCCCTGTTGCACCTGCACAATCATCCTCCCACTGGCCAGCTGATCCTGTGTGCTCTCTGCATCCAGGGTGGAGCTGAGGCAGAGATGATGCCTGTCCTGGGACAGCTTTCAAGGAGGAGGAATACTCACTGTTCTTCTTTCATTGATATGGACCTTTGTTTGTCCTTTACCACCAGCAGCAGAATCAAGTGGAAGGAAGTTAGTTTGTGAGGAACCAGACACTCTTCCAGCAGTGAGATTGCTATAAGTCAAGGTGGAATTCACGAATAAAAATCTGGAAATGGAAAAAAAAAAAAATGATCTTGAGCTCCTGCCAAAGGAGAGCTCATTCCAGACAAGCTACCTGATCTGACCTGCCTTGCAGGTGTGAAAACCTTCATTGACCCACCCCCACATTCTCTACCTGCCCCTGCAAACCCCAAAGGAAAGCACTGCCTCATTCCCAGCCTGCCCTCGTGGGAAGCAGCCAGTTTCCTTGGGGCGTAAAGCTCATGACCTGAGAATCTGTGGCACTCCACAAAAGGAAATATAGGCTAAACTTCTGAAACATTTTCTAATGTTGACGTCTTTGAAATGATGGAATTGTCTCCCCAGGGACACGTGGATGCTCCACTCCTTGAGTCAGAGAGGCAGGACCCGACAGTGCAGGGGAGAAGAATTGTTGGGAACCTCACTGCCCCTGTACCAGGGAGAGACAGCGAGGGGGAGAGGAAATAAATTAGATGACTTGAATCATTTCCAGCTCTAATTGCTATGATTTTGCAGTAGTTTTTCCCAGCCCCAAGTATAACATTAACCATCAAAGCACGATTTCACTCACGGTCAATTAAACTAGGATTCATCTGGCTTGACATCACCAAGAAAAATCCATCCTGGACTCTGGGACACCCCGCTGAGAAAAGAGAGGAGCCAGACAGGGGCTGGTCACACAGGCAGAGGTAGACATCTCCAAGTATTCCCTTCTGCTAGCACAGGACACAGAGGGAATGCAGCAAGTGTATGATGTGCAAACACTTTTCCTCTCCTCAGTGATGCACTTGTGGGGTCTCTGGGATTGATCCCCCATCTGGACAGTCCTGCTGGCTGGGGGCAGCCCCAGAGCTCAGATGGATGCAGCCTGCAATGCTGGCTGACACGTGCAGCCCTGCCAGAGAAGGCCACTTCTCCACATTCAGTGGCTACAGATTACCCCCTGTCCAGTTTGCCCCTGCCCTCCTGGTCCTCCAGCACCAGAACCCGTCGTGGGTTTGGAGTCTGCAGCTGCTCCTGAATGCCGAGGTCCACGGGGTGCAGAGCAGGCTGGGGAATGGATTCCCCATGACTGCAGCTCTCCCCTTTGCCACTCCTTGCTTTTCCTCCACAGCCCTGGTGCAAAGGGGTGAGCCAAGCCACGTAGTGGGTTTAGAAAACCAAGGGATGCAATGGCAAGAAGCCCTTGTGAAGACTCGGGGTTAGAGGCTACAGCAGTACCCAGGCTGCTGCCGTGGGGGAAGAAGCCCTGGCTCACCTGTCTCCACGTAAGTTGGTAGCAAGGCTGGGCAGAGCAGGGAGAGTTCAGGTCTCCTCATTTAGCCCTTTAATCATTAGACAGGCACTCCCAACAGCGGGTTCCGTGGGCTGGCTGAGTTAAACTGTAACTGCCCCCCTCGGCGGCCCCCGCCAGGATCCCTGGCTCCAGGGACCAGGGCAGCACCAGCCTCTCACCGAGTCCCCCAGCCTCCCTGCTGGCTGGCAGGGACAGCCCGAGCTCAGGCTGGTGTGGGAGAGCTGCTCTGCATCCCGTGATGGCATAGGCATGGATAGGGCCCTGTCAGGTTTTGTTCCATGGAGCTGGGAGTGCTCCCCCTTCCCTCTCTCCTATGGACAGATAAGCATCACCTGTCCTGTGGCACTGCTGGGCAGGGGGGACAGGAGATGGCCCTGGGGCCAGCCCAGGGTCCCAAGCACTGTGCCCTGCCACAAACGGAGCACAGCTCCTGGTTTGGGGAGGCACAGGGCCATGGCCATAGCCAGACAGTGAGGTAATCTGCCCCTCAACTCCCCTCCTCTCAGACCAAGTCCCTCAGTCTCTTCTACTTGGCTTTAACCCCGAGGTGAAGAGTTGTACATCCTTTCCAAAACGTTATCAGCATGAATTATGACAACTCTGGATATCCTTATTGTCCGTTCCAATGGCTGATCCCATTCTAAAGTCCTTGTTCTTGGCCTCCCCTGCTTCCTGTGGTAACAAGCTCCTCAGTGCAATTAAACACAGAGCCTGTGTGTGTGTGTGTGTGTGTGCAGAGAGGGGACAGTGCAGCCCTGCCTGCTTCCAGCCCCAGGGCACAGCCCGTGCTGGGGCTGGCACCAAGGGCTGCCCTCAACGCCTGACTGCCACGGGATGATGAAACCCAAACTCCTCCCCTGGCCCAGTCAGAAGGGGATGGTTGCCCTGCCAGCCCTCTCCCTCCAGATTAGTGGAGTGATGCTGAAGTCCCACAGATCTGGCAAGAAGATATCTCCCAACAGCTGAGCACCCACAGGTGGTTTTGGGGAAAGTGCACCCAAGGATCTAGCTGGGATCTGTCAGAGACAGATGAGCCCCAGCATCCCCTTTTCCTTTAGCCTGTGGCTGCTCAGGGGTGGGAGGGGATGTGTGTCCCTTCATGCTTTGCTGCCCCTTCCCTTCCTTCCTTCCCTTCCCTTCCTTCCTTCCCTTCCCTTCCCTTCCCTTCCCTTCCTTCCCTTTCCCTTCCCTTCCCTTCCCTTTCCCTTCCCTTCCCTTCCCTTCCCTTCCCTTCCCCTTCCCTTCCCTTCCCTTCCCTTCCCTTCCCTTCCCTTCCCTTCCCTTCCCTTCCCTTCCCTTCCCTTCCCTTCCCTTCCCTTCCCTTCCCTTCCCTTCCCTTGTGTAATTTCTGTCTTCCCTTGCTCAAACATTCACTTTTTCCCTTTGAGAGGTAGAGAGGTAAAGAGGTAGAGAGGCCTCTGGCTGCATCTAGCACTGATGAGGGGAAAGGGGATTATTCTCCTGACAATCACCATACAGCAGCTTCAGCTAAAGGAGGGAACAAACACAACCCAGACATTTCTTCCAGCTTTCCCACGGAGACGTGTGGGGTGATGCCAGAGGAGCGAGGCACAGGATGGGCAAAGAGGACCCAGCTCCTCTCCCTGCCTGGCCCCACGGGCACTGCTGCAGGTGGGCATGAAGGGCAGAGCCCCACAAACCCCAGAGCAGGGCTGAGAGCAGAGCCACTCCCCGGGCCTGCCTGGTGCCTCTGTGTCCCTGCTGGCTCGGGCACTCCCGGCTGCGGGGCCAGCCTGGCGCCCCGGGGCCCTGGGGACACACAGGTGAGGCAGCTGGCTTCTGGGGAGGTGGCACATCCTCTGTGGCCTGGCAGGTGGAAGGGAAGGAAATGAAATGTGCTGAGACACCAAGCCAGGAGGGTGCAACCAGTGCCACCAGTGCCACCAGTGCCAGCAGTGCTGGGCAGCTGAGGCAGTGGGCAGAGGCTGGATGAGTCTGGAATATCCCCATGCAGAACAGGACAGTGTTAGGGGGTGTTAGGACTGTGGGGCTGCAGAGGGAGGATTGGGGCAGCAGGCAGAGAGATGAGATATGTGACATGATGTGTGTCTGCCAGGCGTGGGATTGCTGGTGCTGCCTGGGAGGGATGTCACACAGCCTGGGGACAGGCACTATTTACAGCTAGTGAAGCCACAACACATTTCCTGTTTTTATTTCTGGGTCCCACAAATCCCAGGGACAAACTGGAGAGTGTCAGCGAGGCTCTGCAGCTCCTGGCTGTGCTGCTCTCACATCCTCCTGCAAGCCAACCTGGTGACAATAAAGCCTTTGTATGAAGAACACTGTGTTTTGTAGGCTCCAGAGTGTCCTTTGATGACAAATGCCTTTGCTTAATAGTCTCACCTTCCCAGTGAGAGCTGAGAGGAGCACAAATATAATCCTTGGACACTGTAGCTTCTAAATAAGTAAGTAAGTAAATAAATAAATTTATAGCATGGGTAATATATGGGCCTACACAAACAAACACCAGCACTAAAACCAAGTAGGCAGAGATGGAAACTGTAATAACCAAAGCACCAGTGCAGTCACAAGATACTAGGAAGGAAGAAACCACATGGCAATAGATGGTTTTCTTCTAATGCACTCAGATGTTGTCATGGATATGGTCCTGCCACCAGACAAAAGGGCTGTGCATGGATACTGAGGCTCCCATGGCACATCCCAAGGGCTTCTTCATGGAAAAAGTGTGTGTGTATTTACACATACAAGAAAATAAAGATGTAGAAATCAATGAGTTCTAGCTCAGAATCCTGTCATGTACTCTTGCAAAGGTAAAATTAAAGACATTAGAGTTCCCCCATGTAATTTAAGGGCAACTGTGTATGCATTCTGTATTTTCTGTGGTTGACATCCTGAAGTGATGACTCCGAATTTTCAGCTTGAGACATGGATTTTCCAGGATGTGCACAGCACCTACCTGCTAAAACCACTTGTGGCATCTGAAGTTGCACCAAATCACTAAATGTTTCATCACATCCTGGGACTGTAATTATACACACCTGCAAGAAACCAAAGGAAAACTCCCTAAAAAACCCAAAGCAAAAAAATCCCCAAACCCAAAGAAGCCCACAAAAATGGAAGACACCATGAATCATGCCCCAAAACATATTTGCTCATGTGCTTAACATCTTGTTTTTCACTCTGGGAGAAGTTTTTTTGTGGATTTGATTCTTGTTTCTGAGCCTTTACTGTTCACTGAAGCTACATTTTTCTTTATTTCCCTCCAACAATGAGAGCTAGAATTATATTTTTGGGTTTCTTTTTTTGGTAAATGCAGATGAAGACACCCTTTCCATCACAGGGCTTCAGGGACTGTGTTTGGAAGAACCAAATGTCACAGAACATTGTAACCCTGTGTTTTGACACCCTTCAAGATATGGCTTGTATACAAACCCTTTTATAGCAGCATGAATAACATCAGGCACAGAGATCTGTGGAGAGCAAACAAGCTTTTGCGAGGTTCAGAGGGCCCAGATCTGCCTCCTGTGGACCTTCATGAGGGTATAAAATGGTGTTTTAGTGGGGACCACATCATCCATTGTCCGTGGGTTACAGGAACCTCCCCAAGCACACGGCACCCAACCGCAGGCAGCAGAGCTCCATTGAGAGACCTGAACTGCAGCTGGTACCTGCTGGCCCTGGACACATCTTTGGCTGATTTCCTCTGTATTTTCTTACATTTCCTCAGCTTTCTGAGAAGCTGTTAGAAGTTAAAGGAGTTGGTGCTGCAGGCTGTCCGGCTCAGGTTCGGCTCCCAGCTGGGCAGGCAGAGGTGGCTGTCACCGGCTCTTCACAGAGCCAGGCACGTTCCCAGTGACTGCAGCACAGCCACAGCCCCGGGGCCCCGTCCTGCCTGGGCTTGCCCAGATATCATCGGAGATTGCACACCTAGCGATGAGCACGAGCTCAGCGCTGTGCTGAACAAAGCCGCTCAGCAGCCAAACCAACCCCGGCAGAGCTGGCGTCATCCCCTGCAACCCCTGTCCCTCCTGAGCCCTGAGCAAAGGCGAGCAAAGCTCTGGCTCAGCGTTAGGCTGGGTCCCTTTGCTGCACGGGGCAGGACTGGTTTCTCAGTGAGGTCATGCCTGTCACTCACACAGGGGAAGCCTCTGGGTCATCCCTGGTGATATTTGTCTGCAGCTCCACAGGTGGCTTTGATCTGCTCTTCTTACAGATGAGCGTAAGCCATTGTGTTAGCACTCCTGCTGTCAGGAGTCATCCCTTCATTAACTAACGGGGGCAATTAGAGCCTGCATCCATAAGGGCGAGGAGCAGCCCTTCCCTGGCTCCTTGGTCACTGTGCCTGGCTTGGGCTGCCAGGGGGAGGCTGCCCATTGCATTGGGTGCACCACATCTCCAACATCCCCCCCTCTGGCAAAGAAAGAGCTGCACCATTCCCACAGTTCAGCGTGCAGCCAGCAGCTGCTGCCTGTCCCCAGCACACCAGGCTTGTGGGCTGGGTGAGCAGCCAAACCCTCCTCAGGTGCATGAGGAACCAGGGGTGACAAATATCAATCCCTCCCTGCCTCACCAGGGGTGCCTGGCACACGGGTTCCTGATGGAAGACATGATCTTGCACTGTATTTTGCTGACAAATCCCAGTTTTTTCCTTTCCTCTGTTCCTCCAGGGATCTGTTTTGGATGTCATGCTGCTGCCAAACTAACAGGAGAGGACCCTTCAGAGGGCACTGGTAGGAAGCACAATCTGTGGTGTGCAATATCTCTGCAGTGATGGAGGGCTTTGAATGCACAAGGGGAAAGAGTTTTTTATCATGCTTCATCTGCCCTCAAGAGAGTGTTTCACACTTCTCCTATCACTGGGCAGGAAGAAGAGCCATCTTATAGTATTGTACTAGAAATGGTCACAAAGGAATTTGCAACTTGTTCCCACCATCTCCTCCTGAAGAAGCAGCAGCACCAAATACTTTGGGGTAGCAGTTCTTGTGTTTGCCATGCCTGCCAGATATTTGAAGGCTGTCCAAAGTAACCAGCAAACCCCTTGTGTGTAACCACTTTGGATTAAAAAATAAAGATAAGAGAAGTGGGTGCTGCTTTCTGAGACACACAGAAAGTTGACAGGGCTGAAAAATTGGGTGCTACTGCCTCAAAGCATTTTGCTGGTTTGTCATCTGAAGAGACAATGGGAGTCATGGGGTTACTCCTGCTGAATAGATTGCTGCAAGTGAGCTGAGCCCTGGCAACTGGCAGGAGGCGTGCTCCTAGCCCCACACAAATCTAAGGCAAGGATGGCAGCTGCCAGCTACCATTGTCCTCTCCAACCTTGCTGAGCAGCAGAAAGACCTTGCCATGGTTGTACATCATCCTCACTGGAGATTCTTGGTTTTCCATACAAAACCCTGTTGCAGGGCCTCCTCTGATGTAGACAATTGAGTTACCAGCACGAATTCCCACTCAGCCTGGTTCACTGTACATCTCTGGAGCCCCAAGGCTCTGTAAAGACACAAGTATTCACCAGCTGTGCCCAGCACAGCAAAGAGGCACCTTGGGAGCAGAGCCAAGCTCTGCAAGAACCTGTTAAGGGCTTGGTGACTACTTCAGCTGCATTCTGCTGGAAATGCTTAAACAAAATACAAAAAGAGGATATCCTGTACAAGCATCCTTCTCGTGGATTTATACACAAGAGAGAAGCTCCCCAAATAATTAGAGACAAAATTATCGAGGAGTCACTTAGGTGTCAGATTGGGTGAGAGAGCAGCAATGCAGACACTCACTAGTGATGCTGTGCTACAGCTGAACCTCCCTGGCTTTGGGGGTGCCATGAGCCTGTGGAAGTCCCCTGGCTGCTCCTGCTGCTGAGGCATGGCTCTCTCTGAAAACCACCTTACACAGTCACCACTTGGATTGGGAAAAAAAAAAAAAAATATGCTACTTTATAATGAAGGATACCAGCAAAAATAGCAACAGTTCAAAATATCCCTAGAAGGAGCTTTCCCAAACTTTGATGACTACCTCCACCACCATACTCATAGTAACTATTAATCCTAAATTAATTAAATCATAGGTGAATGACATGAACTACTAATTGAAGTCATGTGGGGACTAAATAATGGGAAGCTGAAATTAAATTTACCTCCTCCTGCACTTTGCACTCAGTCTTTAAATCCCATGTGCATGTATTGCACACACTCCAGTCACTGAGTATCTGATGCAGCATTTTGGAGCTCTTTGCAACTGCAGCCTGTAAGTGTCTGCAAACATGTGCCCCTTCTGTGACATGTCAGTCACTTCAGCTGTCAGGGAGCCTCAAATATTTCATATGGGACTTTGGGAAAGTCCCATATGAAATATTTGTGTTGCTGCCAGGAATGACCTGGCTGGGAAAGGCAATGTGCTTTGTAAGACAATAAATAAGGAAGCACCGACGAAGAACATCCATTTACCTGCACTTCAATGTCAAATAGTATCTCCAAGTCTTTGAATTCCTGACAAGCCTCAGGCAGTCTACAGTGTCTGATCACAGCTAATGCTCAGCTCTGTGGCTGAAGAAACAGAACTCCTCTTTGCTAGGTGAAGAGTTGGATTACCAAACCCAGCAGAAATAAGCGGGGGCAATTACAGGTCAGAGGTATGGGCATGGGGAAGTGCTGGAATGCCCAGGGAGCAACAGCACAAACAGGAGCAGCCCTCCTAATATCTAAGCTACCACTAGCATGAGGGACAATTTAAAGAACCAAAGTAATGAGAGGCTTGTGACAGGGAGAGAACTGGTGGTCTTGGATGGCAGCAGTAGTAGGGTTTGTACAATTACCAGTTCGAAGAAATCAATTCCTCCTGCACACTTAATGAAGGACGCATGGGGCAAAAAATAGTTACATAATACCTCACTGGAAATTGCATCATGGACATACTAAGCATGAAGTCATGTATATTTTCTGATTTCCAGACCTTTGCCATTGAAGGTTTGGCATTCTTGGAGTATGGTTTCCATATATTTATATCTGATCACACAGATGGGCACAGACACTTATATGCATACGTGCACCACAGGGCATTGGGCTACAAGAGGAAACACTGCTTAGAGCTAAAGCCAGCTTCTGTGCATTATATAAGAAAGGTTAAGAGCGTTCATATACATTCCAAGACTTGTGGTTCCCCAAAATGGTGTGCCCTTACAGAAAATGAAGGGTTTACTCAAGCTGAACAAAAATCCTTCAAGGATGGGTTTTGAGCTACTGCAGCCACCCATCCTTTTTAGCAATACATAAAGAAGCCAAAAGCTTTTTTAACTTGCCTTGTCACAGGATTTGTGTCCACAGACATTTTTAGAGATGAATTCCCACTGAAGTGAGCGACAACTTCACACACATGGGCTGCACTACCTGGGCCTAAATATTTAACTTGTCAACCTTCTAGAACAGTTTTAATGTTTTCAATTGTAAATATTGGGAAAAGCTACTGCTCATGTACTTAAAACCAGATGGACTTAAAAGCCCACGCCCTGAGAATCCCTTGCTGTAACCCCACAGCTACACCCAAGCTGGTCCCAGCTGTTCCACTTACATTTTATAATACATCACCAGCATATTCAGAAATAAGGACTACCAACATAAGGTGTATGGCTCTATTTGCTTGATATGCAAAAAAGTTGTTTGCACCTAATTTTAGTACATCCACCTACAAAACATGTTGTTTCCCAGGTCATATGCCTTACGTGAGTTTGAAGGTTTTTCAAGACATTAAAGAAATAGGAGTTTGGCTATTTGCCTGAGATTTCTAAACATCCTGAAGCCCAGGATGATGATAAGACCTACTTGTTGCCTCAAATTCCCAGTCTAACGGTCACTAGTCAAATACAGATCATTAGCATGGGCAATTAGCTTTAATTACTGTTTTGGGGTAATCTTTGGGCTGGCTGATGCACCCCAACAGCTTCAATCCACATAAGCAAAAGGCATCTGCAGCACAAGCACAGCAGTTCTTGTCAGAAATAGGAGATCCTAAATATGTAGCTTCTCCCAGTGGATTGCAGATGTGATTTCAGCAGTTTCCCTGACTGGTGTGATTTAGAAAAGCAGGTTTTCCCAAGTCATCCTGGCTAGAGCACTGCAGAAGGTCCATGTTTAATCAGCAGCCTGGGCTAGCTGTGCACACCCCTATGAACCTATCTGCAAAGGAAAATGTTTCAAATTTGTGTGTGCTTGATCCCAGGGCTGACCATTTGCTGCCTTGCCTGTTCAGTGTCACAGTAGCTGCAGTCAACACACAATTCTGTTCAGATGCCTCGTGTTTTACTGCACAATGCATAAAATGTAACCTGATAACGCACAAAAGGCGTTTGGCATCTTCTCTTTTCAGCACGAACAGTGTTATTGTTATGGGCCATCCAAAACATGAGTCAGCCTGCGGGGACACGGCCCTGCAACACACCAAGCAGCAGAGCCAGCGTGGGCTGCAGAGCTCAGCTCAGCTCTCCCTGCAGATGTGCTGCTCTCCCTGCAGATGTGCTGTCCTGCTGGTGCTCAGCCTCTGCCCTTCTGCTGCTCCTTTGAAAAGGACAAGTCCTTCAGAAGTGGTGTCTGTGCCATTATCAGACTGATGGGTGCCTTGTTGTGCAGTAACTGGTTAAATTTATGTGGCATGTGGTTTCATTCAGCTGATCTGGACCGTGCTGCAGAAGCCAGGCACACCCTGGCCTGACAGGAATCACGAATCCCCTTCTCAGCCAAAGATGCTCGAGTGAACATAAACCAGACTGGGAACCAAGGGGCTGATGGACTCTTCCTTTCAAAGCTCCTGAGACCCTTAATCCCCACACATCCGTTTTCCACACACTGCTTTACATGCCTGATTGAAGCCCAAGTGATTGAAATCCAATCAGCAAAGGGAAGGGAATGTCCAGGCACTGAGATCAGGATGCCTGTTCCTGTTACACATGTAGTCCTGTTCACTTGTACTGAAACAAGTCAGGACCTCAGGAGCCTCAGGAAATGATGAATTGAGGAAAAGAGGAAGGGACAAGGCCAGCAAGAAAGCCCAGAGTAAAACTGGCTGTACAGACAGACAAAAGGAGTAAAAAATGGAGAGAAATTGGTTAGAAAGTGTCCCAACTTGGGGAGGTCTGTGCTGTCAGGGCTTTGGGATAGCTGCAGAGAATCTGGTGGAGTGTGTTTAGCATTGACATTGTTCTACAATGTGGGACCCAGTGTTGCAATGCTATTCTCTTTAGAACAGTCAAAAACACCAGAAAAATGAGATTTTTATAGTGACATTATTCAGGCAATTTCCCATGTCATCGAAACTCGTCTGGAGAGTGGACACTGTGTAGAGCCCATTTCCGCCGGCGCTGCAGGGAGCACAGCTCATCCTGTGTCACAAAGCCATGACTCTCCTCTGCTCCTGAGGGACAGGACCCACATCCAGGTTTCACCAGGAACATGTTCAATAGGACGGTCTTGCTGGCCTTCCCACAGCAAGGCTTTCCAAGCAAGGCACGTTGCTCTGGAACATGTGATCCTGACACTGACTCACCACAGGATGCACATCTGGAATTCAGTCACCCATTAGCAACATTTAAATCACTGACTTGGAAAACAGGCAGGAGAGACAAAGGGGACAGCTGACTGTAACAGCAGCTGTTTTATCTCCACTCACCTGGCCTCTGAGGTCCAGGGGTTTTTGGGATGCCCCTGTGATTGCCAGTCCCTCACCTTCACCCTTGTAGGCAGCCTCAGCTGTGTCCATGAGCCAGGCACAGGGTGCAGACAAACCCCAGCAGGCTCGTCCCACTGGAGCATGTGGGCAACAAGTGGGACCTCAAGCCTGGTCTCAGGGAACAGCCCTGCAGCCATTCAGCCCTTCTACCTGCCCTCCCATCCTGGGCATGCAGGAGAGGACAACAAGCAACACACACTGAAATAAAGACACGGCACAGAATTTTTAAATAATTTTATAATTTCCTGATGAACTTAGTCTGTGAATAAAAAAAGAAGAAAAAAAAATGAACAAAGTGTTTATATTATCAAGGCAAAGTTGAATATAACACATTTTCTTTGCAATTTCATTATCCTGTCAGTAACATGACTCCAGCAATAAAACACATACAAGTTGAAGGCAGCGTGCGCACTCGCATCACGGACACCAATGTCTCCCGCTGCTGTCATTTCCAAAAGGAATTCAAGTACACTAGAGCCCATCCCTAAAGCCTGCCTCCCCCTCCACTAAAGTGCAACACGTCTCTTCCAAAGCAAATGAGAGATCTGTGTCTGTGGAGTGGATGGAGCATCCCACAGAATTCAACTTCACAGATGATTTGTGAACTCGGTGTGCAGCTCCCCTCATCCACTGCCTTGGAAGGAAACGGCAAGATACTGTTTTAGTGGGCTTGGAGCAGCATGTTGGGCTAGCACAGAAGTTATTCCCCTGTTTGTGGTCCCGTTGGATTCATCCTCCTCCAGCATCTGAACAAATGAAGGCATCTTACACTAAAGCCTCCCCAGTTATACTGTAGTGAGTGTGTAATGAGGGGCCAAATGCAGCCACCCCTGAGAGGGAGGGAGGGAGGACTTGGCCTTGCCCACAGAGAGCTGGGAAGATGGGACAGATAAATGGAACAACTTTTGTAAAAATGGTCTAAAAATTTTAGCCCAAAAATTTTGGCCCAAAAATTTTGGTCTAAAAATTTTAGCCCAAAAATGGTCTACTTTTAAAATTTGGCTTCGAATTTGATTTTTAAGATAACCACATTTTATAACAAATAAGAGTATATGTGACCAATTGATCCATTTTTTGCCAGTTTCCAAATGAAAGAAATCAACATTTTAAACAAAAAGCCCCACCAAAGCACCAAGAGCCTAATGGGAATATCTACTTAAAAGCAAACCACATTGACTTGATTTTCAAGATCTGAACTAAGCTTGCAAAATGGGGACAAACAGCATATGGTTAAGTTTGATAATAAAACTACATTCACTTAATGAAATTCTTTACCTATGCTCATAGGTAAAGCGAATTTGTCAGGGTTTGTTTTTTGTTAACCTTACATGCCAGTTTAGCTTCACGTTGTGCCTTTCAAACAATGCAAGTGTTTGATGCAACCATTGCAGGAAGTGGCTGCTGGTCCTTTCCTGCCCCATAATGGGCTTGGGTACAACACCAGAGGCAAAGAAATGCACCTTGGATAATGAACCCATGCACAACTTCCTGCACTAGCTGATCTGCACTTGCTCGTGTCTGGGCATCAAAGGGTGGGATGGAGAAAACAGAAAATTTGGCCAAAGCATTTGGCCCATTCACATCAGTGGTTCCCATCTTAGGGGACACCTGGTGTCGATAATTGTTACCACAGAAGATTGACTTGCAAAATACTGTTTCATTCTGCCCAATTCTGTCTTACACATGTACAGTATAAACCTGGGAAAGCAGGAATTTATTCAGGGTTTGTAACATTTCCTAAGAGGCCAAGCTGCCTTGGACCTCAAAAGCCTGTGAAAGGCAACTGGTTATAATTATAAGCCCACAAATCCTTTTCTGTACAATCCCAAGAGGAGGAGTCATGGCTTTGTTGCTTCTTTACTTGAATTCCTTTTAATTAAATTTATTTTTATATATTTTTAAAAACACATCTTTTTCAGTTCTACTACTATCTTTTTTTCCAATCTGACAACAGACACACATTGTTGGTAACTGCCCCAGCCTTAGGACCACACAGACAATATCGACAAGCAGAAAACAAAACAGGAAAAAAACACCCCTGAAAAAGTCAGGGGAGATACTGATGACAGGGTTACAGCACTCACCACACACACTGGAAAAAGTCAGGATTTCTGAGTTTATGCTTTTGACACTAAAAAGTTTTGAAACAGTTTTCAGTTTTTTTTTTTTTTTTCCTTGTTTTAAAAATAGTCAGCGGACACAGCCATTTTGTTCAGAAGGATCTGCTGTTGCGTAAGGTTCCTTCCATTTATGTGGAAAAAACAATTAAAAACATCATTTTGTTTAAAAAACCCCCTGACACTCCTCTTGCTCACCACGCAGATGAGAGGGGTCAGCAGAGTTGGCCCCTGATGCCCCGTGCCCGACCCTCCCACCCCGCTGGCTCCGTCGGGGCAGTGCTGGTTATCCACAGCCTTCCACGGCCTCTCCAGGGGCCTCTTCCAGTGCAGGAGTTCAGCTGAGGAGAGGCTTCCTTCCAGTACCAGATGCCTTGATTGAACTCTTTCTCTTAAGCATTTCACTGGAGTCATTTGAGGGAGATATGCCTTACGTATGTGGTGACATTTTTGCTTTAAACTGGTATCAGTGCACGACTCCACACCCTTTGTAAAGACCCCTGCAGAGGCAGCAATTGGCAATTAGTACAGGAGTGGGGACTCGACCCTCATCAGATGTAAAAATTTCCCAACAAATTGAGCACTAGCAGCAGAATGGGTGGGAATTACAGGGCAAATGAAAAGAGGTGCCCCTTTGGCTCAAAAACCAGGGTTATCTCTACAAGATATTTATGCTTCCTTGTGCAAATTTCCGAGCCCTGAAGTACCAGGCAATTTTCTGGAGAAGGGATATTCCAGCCATGCAACGAGACACGGCACACGCCATCCCGCGCATCACGTCGGACCTTCACCTTCCATCCCCAGGACTTGGCAAAAACTGAATACTCCAAAGAGGGTTTGGCATTTTCTGGAGTGAAAGCTGGTTAAAGGCAGTCAAAGCTTTGAGAGAGAATACTTTGAGAAGCTTACAGCTTCATCTGGGAGCATGCCAGGTAATTCTTCTTCCTATGACAAACAGTGCTCATATCCTCACCCTGCAATTCTAGTGTTACATCCTTTTAGTGTTTCACATGAGGTTGGATTCAGAGGAAAATATGGACTTGGATTCATGGATATCATGAACAACATGGCTGCAGTGTCAGCTTTTACAGTGTACATGGGCTTCAGGTGTTTTTTAGCCCAAACCCTGCCAAAATGATCTACTTAATTTTCTACAAACAGATCCTTGAGTCCCTACATCTCTCAGCTTCTCCACAAATGACAGCTCGGAAGAAAAAAAAAAAGAAAGTAATATTAAAGCAGTTGAATCTTTCACAGCTCCTGTACCAAATGAAACTTTATTCAACAGGAGAAGAAAAAGCAAATTTCCCCAGGGTCCCTGCTTTCCTAGAGCTGCTGCACTGCAGGACCACTGTGGTAAGAAACTGTCTGCATCTGCCTGGCTGCTGACACTTGGGGATAAGATCTTAAAAGAGCAGTCGTGGGTTAGGCAACTGGATGAGCACTCGGGATATGCCACATATGGCTCTTCTCCCATGTGCCTCTATGCAATTCCATGATGGGTTGTGAGAATAAAATCCCTTTGTTGCCTTAAGGCCAATGGTGTGGCACTCCATACGAGTGAAAAGAAAAAGCTTTCACTGGTCACGTTCAGTGTTAGATCGTGGCCAGCAGCACCTCCCAAACCCCAGAGATCCTCAAGCTATTCACCACAGGATCTCTGTCCACACAGGATCAGAGAGACTACCTCAAATAGCTCAACGGAGATCAAGTCAGATCAAGACTGCTCCTAAATGAGATCTGCCCCCTCCCTGAAAGCACTTCACAGAGGTCTAAGATCAATCTTTAAGATGGGAAGCCTACAAGACCTAGGAGGTAACAGTGGTTAACGAGAAAAATCGCCAGGGCCGAACAATTCAGATGGGAAGAACAGCAGGTGTGTGGCTGGCAGATAAAGGGCCAAATGGCCAGTGTGAAAACCAGCCAGGCTTGACAAATCCTCCCTGGGAAGAGGCTGGGAGATGTGTAAACAGCGAGCTTCACCTGGCTGCACCCGCACAGATCCCGCACACGCTGCCATGACAGCACCAGGCACCAGACCTGGGGCTGGGGCACTTTGAACCAGAGAAATGCAGCCACGAGCTGAGCTAGAGATGCTGCAGAAGCAGCAGCACTTCCCTGTGATGTGTGAGCACCGCAGTAAAGCCAGGGAATTGCAATAGCAGCCCGAGGTGCTCGCCCCTCGCTCCCATCCCCTCCCCCTGCCCCTGCCTCCAGCAGGAACGCTATCAAGGAACATCTCAGTAAGAGGTTTACAAGCAGGAGTCATTTGAACCATCGATAAGGGAAATTCCACAGCTTCTCACAGAGGAAGGATTGTTTTACAGCAGGGAACCAGGGCAGCTGGAGATTTGACCATATAAGTTAATGAGAGAGTTAGGAGGGGTGGCGGTGGCCGATGATGCTGGGTTGATGGCTCTGATGCTTTTACAGGCGGCATTAAATTCCTTGAGTGAGCAATTAGGGGTGATGAAGAAAAAGCAGGAGGAAAGATTTCAAAACAACTGCTCCTATCGAAACGTGCTGACTCAAATAATGAGAGTGAAGGGGTGGCTCTGGGATGAGGCATGGCCCAGCAGTGAGCACAGTCACTGTCTGCTGGCCTTCCGGCATCCCCCTGCCACACATTCAGCTTCCCAGTACTCCTCACACGACACAAAAAACCCTTCAGACATAGGCTGCTATTACAGGAAGAACTAAAGCTACTTCTGATTTGCAAAGCACTGGCAATTCCAAAGTTGGAAAAGGAGTGATTTGCCTCTTTTGAGACTTACTTCTTCCTAGACACCCTAGCTATGAACGCAGCTCCTTCTGCTGAATTATTACAGTAGAATCGATGGGGATGTGATTTATTTTAAATCAGCTAGCTTTCAATAGAGACTACAGGTACCTAAGGTTTCAGTTTTGCCCACTTTTCAGTGCTCGTTTGGGAAAAACTACAGGGTACATCTTCCCTTACTCCAACTTTTGCTGATCTCCTTTCTGTTGGAAGCAATTGGTCACTTCTAAAGATTAAAAAAAAGGTGTGAAAGACCTACAGGCAAGCTGTGCTGTGGATCTGAGAGATGTAAGAAATGCAGTTTTCTTGAAAGGGCCTGGAACATTTTCCTTAGCATAACAGCTTAGTGATTCAACTCAAAATGTAGTAAGTCATATGGAATTAAACTGCAGGCTCTCAATGGAAGGTTTAGTGAGAGGATTCATAATTAGCTAGTGACTAGAAAACCAAGATTTCCTCCACTGCTGTGTTGATATTTGGTCTCCTTTTGCCTTCCCCTTGCCCTCTGAAGTAATATGAGCCAGCCAAAGGGAGCAGCTCCTTTAAGGAGCACACGGGGACGTGTTACAGGGTTCTGTCCTGCAGATGCCCCCAGACACACATAACCACTGGCAGCCAGGTAAAAACTTTTCTCCCCATTAATGCATAGTCCAAGAATGAACACCCAAGTCCTACTCATAAAACAGGATTTCTGATTTGCTACCACAAGGACAAACTGACCTGGGATTTCAGGTCATGTCAGCAGGAGCTGTAACGAGTGTCGAAGGTGGAAGGGAATAAAACTAAGGCCTCTCGTAAACACAGAAGAATTGCACTGGTTTAAGTAAAGCTGTGATTTTACACCAGTCTACTCAGCTGGGTGCCAACTCCAGCAGAGATGTTCCTCTTCATAAGGGTTATTGCTCTGAACTCAAACTCATTCCTCATCAACGTCAGCTGAACTAAAATAAATTAAATTATAATTATAGTAAGAACTATGCTATTGATTTACCTAACTTAGTTTTAAAATTATACTTTTAAGCTAAATGATGCAAATTTCTCATTTACAGAATGCCTAAGACTATTCTGATGATGGCTAGTGTTCACAAAGTTATGGCCTGAAAAATTGGACAAACTATACAAGTTAAAGCTGGGAACTGACCTGTTGACCACACCTGCTCGAAGGGAGAGAGCTCTCTATGAAGTAAGAACTTAGGAGACACACACCTATGATGAGAAACCTCATATAAAACCCCCAAAAATCAACAGATGAAAACAGTTACCTCAAAAAATGCCCACCTAGCACTTCAGAGTCAGACTAGAGAACAATAAAAATCCAAGTTAAGTAAAAAGAAAGTACCAGTATGCCTACCTTTCTTCCCAGCTGCTAGATGAAATGACTAACAGGAGCAAGGAGGGAAGCTTTCCTTTCCTCACTCTGTTTTTAAGAACATAAGGAGCATTGAGACAGGCAGCAAGACCTGAGCTAGCTGATGCAGGCCAGCCATGAACCATAATCAGAGCACACTCAGGTTTGGTTTTAGCACTCTGAAATTCAAGCTTTCAGCTTTCATGAAAATAAAAAATAGGAAGAAGGGAAGAAGATAAGAAGGAAAAAGAAATATATTAATGAAAGGCGAGGGTTACTCTTCTGCAACCTCATGGAGAACTAGAGCTGCTTGAGTTCAGTGGATCCCTCTTCTTTGCTCAGTAGACTTGGAAGAGCTCTGCTTAGCTGTATCCAAAAGTCACCACCAACAAAGTCAATGGGGAACTGGATTCGAAAGTAGAAAGGCAGTGAGAAGATGAATACAAAAACGGCTGATTAATCATAGACTGGAAGAACCTAGAGAGCACGTAGTTTTCAGAAGGGTTTTTTTTTGCCTTTGTTTTCTTTGTCAAAGGTGCACCAGCAGTTTCTGTTCCATGTTCTGTCCTTCCCATTGCTCTCCCCTCCCGTGGCTCCGTGGACTGGCTGGGCTTGGCCACTGGTGTGCAGCCCAGGGGGTGGTCCCGAGGTCAGCAGGACTCCTCGAGGGCGTTGACCACCTGCTCCAGGATGTCGGGGCAGTGGTCGGCGATCTGCTGCAGGATGGCGTTGGCGAACTCCTGCAGCTCCGCGCTCTCCCGCTCCCCCTTCTCCAGCTCGTCGTGCAGCTGCAGGAACACACAGAGACACGTCAGCCCCTGCTCTCAGGTGTGCCCACCGTGGCACAGCCCTGCCCAGCAGCTCAGCCACGGCACCACTCGGGGAAGGGAGCTAACAGAGGGGACACCTCCAGCACCCACACCTTCCCTTGGTGACCCCCTCACCCAGAACTGAATGCTCTCCATCCTCTTTATTTCACTTTTTCATTCCACAGGACCAGCTTTGTGACCTTCCCAGTAAAGACCAGGCCCACATGACTTAACTACTCCTGAATACATTGTTCTATGATAAATATAAGAAAAACTTCCTCCGTAGAATGTTTTTCTAAAGGCAACCATATTCCAGGAGCAATACAGCAGCTTGCTAGTGTCTTGCTTTAAAGAGTTTGACTTTTATTCATGAACGATGGGATACTTCATAGGTCATTACTTGAGACTTATTCCTGACATGAAATCAATAGGAGTGTCACATAATTATACATAATACACCCAAAGTTAACCAGAACTGTATTTTTCCTGAGGAATTACTGATTTTCAGAAACTCTCTTTCCTAACTCTTTCAGAAGATGACTACACACAATTGCAGTGGAACATACACAATTTTTGTTTACTAACTGCATTTCCTGTTGGGTCATTCGTTCTTCAGATCCCTATAACTGGCTCAGAACAGGACATAGAATTTCAAACTTTATATTATTCACTCTGTCTAGAGTTTATAAACAGTTTCCCCAACAAGTGGTGTCCCAAACCGTGTCACACAACATATGCAAACACAGCTTTTAGCTTTGAGCCTAATGCCATTGCCAGATTTAGGGGCCCACAGAGTCTTAATAAAGAGCAGGAAACATCTGCCTTCAGTAACCTGTTTAGCTGCCCAGCAATTGATAAAGTCCACGCTGGCCTGTGAACTGTGCAAAATCCCAAGGAAGGCTGTAATTTGTGCAACCATTTTAGGGATTCCTGTACTCACAGTGGTCTAAGGACGTCAGAGAACAAGAAGCAGCATCACTTACTAGGTCAGATGACAGGGACAGACAGTGGATAAGCTTTCAGACAGACAGCCCTGCCCTATACTATGTATCAAAAAGCTCCTATATTTTCAGTGATAGGATTTTCTTCTAATGAAGTATATTCCCTATGAATATAAGACAAGCATATACGTAGCAGGTACATACACTTAAGATGGATTCTGAAGCTTATTTCCAGCTTCTGAAGCCAAAGTTCTTTGTGTCACTTTGAGCTGCTGTGAGCAACTATCTTATCTTATTTGAACCTTCCTTTAAATTTTGTGTGGTTTTTAAAAAAACAGTATTATCTGTCAGTTCTGTAACATTTCTTATTCCTAACTTTAGTATTAGTATTTTTACTGATTAGTATTTTTATTGGAACTCTACTATGTTAATACATGACATGGAAAGAATGTCAATCTGGCATTTTTCATGCCTGAAGGGGTAACTGTTCATCAGTAACAAATTTCTTGATCTGTGTTTTGCACTTCTGTAACACTGCTCAATGCAGGTTTTAAAAAGAGAGAATATCAGGCAGCAGCACAGCAGGGATCATTTTACCACTTTAAGAGCACAATGCAGTGGCAAAGGTTAGATTTCTACAATTAAAATTCTAATCAGATACAACAGCATGTCTCTGTTTAGTGATGGTATCAAGCAAAGCACAGCAGCTTGTTTCTGCAAGAAACACTGCTTAAAAACAAACAGCCTAAGAACGACTATGGAATAAATAAAAATGCTTTTCAAGGAAGTTAAGGCGCAGGCTTCTGTAGACAAAAGTGTGAGAAAGGAAATTAAAAGGGCAAGCGTGCTACACTGCTACACTGTTCCCTTTACTAGGCAGGGTAGCATATAGTAAATTACTGGGGCTTTGCGTGCTGAATGTTAGTTTAATGTGTTCTTATGTGCTTTGTTCCTACTGGCTGCTGTACTCACAGAGCAGCCATAGGAATCCGAGAGGGGCTCCTGCCAAGAATCACAATGCAAAGGCAACCTGATCCTGCTCTGTGGAGTGACATGAGCTGGGAAGTGGGGAAAAGAGAGGGAGGGGAGCACTCTGGGCTCGGGGGGGGCTCAGCAGTAACCCATAATGGCTCAGGAACAGCAGGCTGTGGATGGATGATTAGCCTGGTTCCAGCAGTCTGGCAGAGGTATCAGTCAGGAACTAGGAAAGGTCCAGTCAGCAAGCAGGATTGAGAGAGTCAGAACAAGCAGTCAGAAGTGGTGCTGGATATCAACAACCCAGGGACTGGGATTCAGGGACTGCCTCTGAGCCTGGGGCTGTGATCCTGGTGAGATCCCAGCGATGCAGGCAGCCCCAGGCACAGCAGCCTGCAAACCACCCCACCACTGGAGCATTCCTGGGAATGCTCTGAGCCCTGAACTCAGAGACAGGGCTGCCTTGAGCCCTCCTGGGCCAGCACAAAGATGGCATGGAGCCATCCATCAGAAGGATGGGAGGCCATGGAGTTGGGATAGAGCAAGCAGCAGGAGGAACAGCCAGCATTATCATTCTCCTTTTCTTATCTGGCACCTGCAAGGGTCCTGAGCTCTCTGTCCACAGGAGGAGAACCAGGAGAGGGCAGTGTTAGCAGGGAAAGGAGGTCCTGCACCACCATCACCTGCCCAGCCAGCATCCCTCTTCCCAGCCTTTCAGCCAAATCCTCCAGGTGAAGCACCAGGAAAGGACAAAGCAATTAAATTAATGAAATATAAAAGCACCTGCAAGAGACTGAACTTCAAAACTGAAAGAGGGTTGGTGGACAAGGGAGAATCCTGCAGGATCTTGTCTTCAGTGGGACAACACTTCAACATCAATGAAGTCTTAAGTTTCTTGCTCTATTAGTCAGCATTTATGTATTTATAAGATGCCTTAAAAAATCAAGATAAGCCCAATAAAATAAGCTCATGCCAAAGCTATTAAATAAAATGCAATCAAACAAAAGTAACCAATAACCAGAGGAAGAAAGTATTTCCAAGAAGAGAGTTTTTTGACCATCAAGAGCCCAAAAGGAGATGCTCTGAATGCTGAAGTCCAGCAACAATACTTTACAAATTAGCACAGACAGAAAGTCTACACAGCTGGCTGGCAGATGTCTGTGATGAAACATCTTTGGAAAACTAGCAATGTTAGCCTTGAGTTGAGTTTGCTAGCTTCAGAACAGCCAGATTTAATAATGTGATTCCTACTTCAATGAAGACATTAACTGCCTCTATGGCTGGTGGCAGCATTTCTAGATGAGGATCTCACCCCCCTGGACCTCACAGCAGCTGGGAGCAGCACACCAGTCCTCCAGCAGGCAGGGGCTGTGATGGGGAACAGCCAATTCTCAGGGGCATAGCTGGACACACCTGGATGTTTGGAAGTCCAAATTTTAGGGAAGTTTCTCTAAAAGTATTGGTATCAGTTCTGCGCCTGGTTTCCCAAATTTTTTTTCTTGTGAATGCAAGCTGACATGGTCTTATCTTCCCCATGCCATTTTTCTATGAAAATAAAGAAACGTGAACAATCCTTTTTTTTTTTGGCATTTCCAGTTGAGGATATGAGGAGATTCACATATTTGCCCCATAGAAATGACCAAAAAAGAGAAGGCAAAGCCAGATATGTTTTTTGTCAAGTTGATGACAAGTAGGAATAGACAATGCAGAAAGAAAAGGACAGCAAGGACCACAGAAGTGCTTCATAGTATTTACCTTTGCACAGAAGAACTGAAATGGCCTTCAGCATCTCAGGGGAAAGAAAGCTTGCAGATAATCTGCAATAGATTCAGACACTTTTCAGCACTGCTGCCTTCCTTCCTGGGTTTAGAGCAAGTCATGATAGGAAAAATTTTCCATTTATAGTCAAACTCCATCACTGAAAAAAAAAAAATCCCTAACAATTCACCATGAATTTAGCTTCTCTGTTCCAAGATATTCAGAACTTATTTAAAGATTTGTTGATATTCAGAGTCATATGAATGATACATATGAAGATAAATTCACAGTTAAGAAATAGGATGCTATGGTTTTATATGAACACTGTGTGAATTGTGCTGCTCTGCAGAGCCTTTGTGGCCTCTGCTTTTCCCATAATGAAAACAAAGCAAAATTAAGCTAAGATAAGAGTCTTTAAAACTTATTTATACTCCCCAGTGTGATTTTTGCCTCATTAACAATTCCACAGAAACACTGATGAAAAAAAGGCAAACACAGATAACTGGTATCTCATCTTGGGCTATGGACAGCAAACCTGAACACAGAATATGAAGAGCTTGTAGAGCAGCACAAAAAGAAACTTAGTGGAGAACTTCTATAAGGATATAATACCAGGATATAGAATTATGTTTCTCCAAAGTTCAAGTGTTTCTGGATCAGGTTATGGTTAATACATTTATCTGAAAAATACATTTAGAGCTTAAAGTAACACAAGAAAGCATCAATAAGAAATGACACTGATTTAATTTAAACCTTTGTTTTGTCTCAAGTTAAACTTCACTGTAGCTCAGGCAAATGAGCTTTTGCATCTACCCAGACAAGCCAGTGTAAATATGTGTGCTAGATGCAGTGAGAGCTAATTACATATAAACCTTTATTTCTCAACTATGTACCTATAATAATAAGGAGCCAAAAGAAAGGGTTATGAGTATGGAAATTCAGTCTGACAAATTTAAAAAAAAAAAAAAATAGAAAAATTTTTAAGGTAAATCCCTAAATATTTCTGCTCTATCTGGAAATTTGGAGTTTATGCTAGCTCTTTCAAAATATTTAAAAAACATGCATTCAAAAATCAAACTAAGGTTTCAAAATGAAACAAAAAAAGTCTTGTCTTTTTAAATAATATCCACAATGCCCAAACATTGCCCATTTTTATTTGTGCACGGAATTACTAATGTTAATCCAAATATGGTCTATCCATCATTAACTATACATTATGTGAAAAGAGATATAAAGCCAAGCAGGATGCACAGCAGCAGCTCAGCATCAGGAGATGCTGCACAAAGCTGTCACAAGGACCACGGTGTTTGAGCAAGGCTCAGAGTAACAGAATTTACTGCTGAGAGCAAAACATGAGAGGTGGAACAGGGGTTGTACCCTCTGCTTGTAGGGACTGCTTCAAATGAGGCCACTCACACTGTCTGGCACACCAGACACACACAGGATGCTTGATGATGTCCTGAAATCACTGCTTTTCCTTTTATATCTCATTTCAAGTTAGGAATTGTTAATGTTCCTGATGGATAGTTTGTATTTTAATTAATACTAGCAATTTCAGGGACAAATAAAAATGAATGATGTCAGGGCATAATGGATATGGCTGACTTACAGATAACATTTGTGATTTTAACCAGTGTTTAAGAACTATGACACTGTTCTCATCCTCACTCAAACCATTTAATATAAAAAGTTTAAAATGCCTTAAAATGCAGCAATTTTAGAGAGTTCCCATATCCATTGCTTTCTCAACCAAACTCAGGAAACAGATTTGCATGAAGAAGGATATAAATTGTTGCAATTATTACTTCTAATTTCTAACAGAGACCAGAAGTGGACTGTTTAACTTTAAAATACATTATGCATTCCCATAAGGATACAAATTAAAAATAAATGACATAAATCAAGTGGGTGAAGATAACAAGCTAATAGAAGAGCAGTCAGAGAAGGAAGACAAGGGTAAATTCTGAAGTAATAGAGTAATTTAGAATGACTAAATGCAAATCATAGCAATTTCTTTACAGTAACTAAGTTGAGTAATTCCTCACAGATGACACAGAAGAACACAAGCAGAATCTGAATCTATAAACAGGATGTTTATAAAATGGCGATTTGTAATTTAGAGTAAAGTTTATCCCACTTGCAAAACTGTTTGTATAACAAATCAAAATACGTGTTGAATATTTTCAGAATTTAGCAATCAAATATGCAATTTTAAAATGAAATTTGACAGCTAGAGATATGAGGCTTGGTGTCCTTTCATACAAACAGCTTACCATTGCTCTGGGGAGACTGAAATGTGAATGAAGTGCAAGGTAAATGTTGCTCCTTGGAACCAAGCCAGGACTATTTAGCTGACACAGCAGGTTGTGACTGCTACAGTGAAGGGACATTATCACCTTTTTCCTTTCTCTGCTTTGGGCAGCTGAGCAGAAAAGGCATTCCTGATTCCTTGGGAGAGGATTAGTAAGCAGGAATCCCTAGAAGGTCTGTGCTTTGGCAGAAGCTGGTGCTCAGGGTGAGGGAAGACAAATTTCCTGCACAATGAAGGCTCTTTGGTGATCATGAAGATTTTTCAGGAGTTCCTCTCCCTGTAACTCACAGCAAAGCAGCCCTGGGTGCAACACTGCTGGTAGTGTGGTGAGACAAGCTCCCACAGCAGGTGACTTCTGAGAGAGCCTCTGATGGAAATGCACCTGCCCAGGTGTCCAAGGCTGCTGCTGCTGCTGCTGCCCAGGTCACCAATGCTGCCAGAAACACCCGTGGGGAAGGAGGGAGGGGTCGAGAGTGCAGGGAACAAACTGCTGCTTGGGGGGCAGCAGAAACTGGCAGAACCCCCGCAGCCTGAGGGAGCCAGGACGTGCTGGACATGGCTGGAAAGAGCCTCTGATGGCAGGGAGCCAGGGGGAATAAGGCCTCCTACTCCTAGAGTTAAGAAAGTTATTTAAATTGTATAGATCTTCTGTTGGAAGAAATATCTTTTTCAAATATCACTGCAGTACCTATTGAAAATAAGAAATTCTCTGTAATATGAGGTTCTGCACGTTTACAGCTGGATTTGAGGTGCTAAGAAACATTGCTGAGAGTCCTCAAGCTATTAACAAATCTAACACTGCTGCCTACCTCTAATATCTGTGTGCTCTGTTTCATTGGCTCTTTTTATTTCTCACTCTGCTGCCTCTCAACCCCAGTGCAGTGCACCCCCTCTGACACAGACTCAAGGATTTTCAGCAAATTCCAGCTTCTGCTTCATTCTTTCCTTTCGTACAGATAAGAGCAAAACAAAACCCAAACTATAAATAAAAGTGTGGACCATATAATTATGTTCTTAATGCCATTTCCTTTCATAGAGGACTAAAATCCCTCACTTACAGGCACCTATCTGAAATGTGAAACGGAGCAGTTCTTCTACAGAGCTCAAGGATATTAACATAATGATACCTCTAGGAAAAAGTGAAAGAAAATATCGTATTTAATAGAAATTGCTAGGATAATGCAATTATTTATAATGAATGAATGGAATTTTTATTTCTTAGTGTCAAGACTTTGAGCATTCCTCTTTCCTTCTGGTAACTTCAGTTTTTTTAATAAGAAAAGTCCAATGGGACATGTACTGGTTGAAGGAAGAACTGGAGAGTTCTAGAAACAGGACTGGGTAGCTTATTTGGGGACACTGGGTCAGAACTGACTCAAAGGAATATTTTCCACCACAGGAATAATTCAATGACATGGTTCTAAGCACTTTAGATCCTTTACTGTCCACGACTTAGTCTAGTGTATTGTTTTAGATCAGGTTTTGAGACACCATATACTCATAAGTCCTGGCTTCTGTTCTTCATTACAAATGGACCACAATCTTACTACAGTAAGTCAGCCTTCCAAAATGTCTTTGATAAAATGCCAACAAAGAATGATATAGCATCTTGGCCCCACAGCTTGATTACAATCAATCTTCCCCAGGGATGTGGTCACTGCCCCAAGCCTGACAGAGTTCAAGAAGTGTTTGGATAATGCTCTCAGGCACCTGCTGTGATTCTTGGGAATGTCTTGTGCAGGGATAAGAGTTGGACTCGATGATCCTTGTGGGTCCTTTCCAACTCAGCATATTCTGTAATCAGTTGAAGTCACTAAGGACTATCACTGAATTTAATGGTAGTGTCAAGATACTATTATGGATAAGAGGCACCAATTATCAGTCAAACTTTGAGACTACAAAATTATTTATGTGGCAACAAATTCCCCTTAGATCCGTGGTGTTGATGCTGGCAGATACTTTCCCATCAACTATTTGTAAATTAGTTTCTGTGGATGCATTGCAAGAGTAAAAAGGTTAAATCTACTTCATATACCAGTTGTATCTAACAAAAAATGCCAGAGAAAACTCTAGCTGTTTGTACCTGAGCCTCCCCAGCAGGTATGAAAGATCTACCAAGAATTTTTGCTATGATGAAACATAGCAAACCAACCTTTGTCAATAAAGGTTCCTGCAGTGGGAAATAACAGCTCCAAAAGCAGCAGTATGAAAACGAATTCTTAACTATTTATAAAAAAACCCCAAAACAACCAAACCAAACTAGATAATCTCATTGGTGAGAAGTGGATACACTGGCATCATGCTTAAATATTATTGGTGTTGGTTAAATGTATCCTCCCTAATCATGTTAGCACTTCTTAACATTCAAGAGGATTAATTTTTTCCCACTGAGGCTTGTAAAGCATTATCTACAGAAGATCATATTAGAAGGGACAGGAGTGTATTTAATGCACTGGATTTGAAGTAATTTACAAAACTCATTAAAATTCCAAAGATGCAAAATGGGTATTCTGTGATGGGCTTCTGCAAATCTGGAGAACTGATTCCCACCCCCCATGGGAATACTTTAAGCACAAAGGAAACTCTGCAGCTAGAAACAGAAAAGCTCCATGGCTTAGATGAAAAGTCTGCTTTGTAAATTGAAATATATCATTAGTTTGTCTTCTGCAACTGAAACTTCTTAAATACCATCTGAGTGAGTATGGGAAAGCAGAAGAGACAGCTACATTTTACTTTAGCTGACATTATTTATGCCTGGGAATCATGAATGGAGAAGTAACTTTAAACAACTGTGGTGACAGCAGTGCAGAATTAAGACAATAATATGAGAGGATAGAAAAAGAATTCTTTTCTCTTTCCAGAACCACTTAGGTAATTCCCTTTTCTCACGATTTCCACAATGCTTTCTTTACTGTGTAACCCATAAATGTTGCTTGCAAATGGACTAGCAAAGTTTTAATGGAAAACATTATTTTTGGGATTACTACTCAGAAGAACTTGACAAAGAACTTGACAGAATTTACCCACATCTCTTGATCAAATAGCAAATACCACCTTGATTATATATATATATTATCATATACCACCTGATTATATAGGAAGCTCACCACAGCTGTAATTAATGAGGCAATTTATTTCAGTGATATCCAAACTTTGCCCATAGACACTCCCATGTTCAGAGAGATGCCTCCCATACATGCTACAAATTTTGTCACCCACTGCTTCATCCCAATCTGACAGAAAGGTGGTTCAAAATGATATGCCTCATGTTTTGATTTATACCATAGGAGCTGTAAGGCTTTAATAGAGGAGGATGGCATGCATAAAACGGAAGAAATTTTAATCCTGTATCAGTGATTACAGAAGCCAGGAGACTCTGAAGGGAAAAGGAATGTGTCATGCCTATAGAGGCAAATGTAGATATATCATGGGAGGCACAGAGCACATGCTGAATCAGTAGATGTATGAAGACAGCTACAGAAAGAGAGCATGACTGTCTTGTACCATCTCGGCCCTGTTACAGGCATATTTATCTCCAGAGGTCTGCTCTTTCTGAATTTTCAGACATGCTTCTGTTGGTTTCCTGCAATTTGGCTGCTCTCTCCAATTTTTGAATCAAAATTCAGTCTCAAGTCGAAAGTTCAAGGAAATTAATTTTAAAATCACAAAGGAAGAAAACCAGAGCTGAAGAGTTCAAGATAGGCTCAAGATATGTTCACTGACCCACAAATCCCCTTTTAACTGTATAGGCCTTACACTAGCTTGTGTGCACACTGATATATGAAAGTGAATAGTGAAAGATTTGGCTTTATAATCCAAAGTCAGGGTTAAAAAGTAAAAACTAGTCACATTTAGTTCAGGTACATGTTCCTTGCAGTAGCTTAATTAAAAAAAAAAAAAAAAAGAAAGAAAAAAAAAAGGCATTCGGTAATATAGGACTAGAATAGTAAAGTAAAAAAAAAATTGGAAAGAGAAATAGGAACAAGTTAGAAAAAGGTTGTAGGGAATGGTGAATTATAGTCCAGAAACAAGAGACAAAAACTGTCAATGAAGGGATTAAGGAAGGCAAGGCATTATCAGAGCTGGGAGAAAGGAATATTATTTCAGTAGATGATTTAAAACTAGATTGACAGCCTCGTGTGGAGATTTCATCTGACAAACTCTTACTAACCCTTTCAGTTCCGTATTCCAAAACTCCAGGAAATATACAGTTGGGTTTCTGAAGTCACTGTGTGTGCATACCTAAGCATGGGTGTATCACAGCCAGCACACTGAGTCCAATCTTGATTCAGGTATGCAGGTAAGGTGGGTAAGCAGCAGAAATTACTGGCAGAATATTCTGTTAACAGCAGGTAAGGACTCATTTATATAAAGAGACTCATAAAAATGTGTCAATTAAAATAAAAATGGTTTATACAATTAAAGTAAGATTTAAGACTTGATGACTACATTGAATTACGGAGAGCAGCTAAAATTTGTTAACAGTTAAAACATGGCAGACGTGGTATCTTGCAGTCTGATTTCCCACGAGTGTGGAGATACATGGCCCCAAGTACGGATAAAAGAGCAGATGAAATTCCACAATAAATAATAAATGGCAATGATTAAAAAAATTCCCGACTCCTTTTCTCAGCTGAAGGGCTCATCTTTGCTGCCCGCCTTCACCACTCACCACATGGTTTCACCACATTTTGGTGTGGCACGTCAGTAAAGCCTAAATCAGCACGTTCAGGCCCTTGCTCAGAAGGTGAGCCCCAAACCCACCTGCTCCTGGGTCATCCTGTGCAGCTCCTCCTGCCAGGCTGCCTGGTCATCCTGCAGGTGGTAGGAGGCGGGCGGGGTGAGCCCGCGCAGGATCAGCGGGTCGCGGTCGTGGCACAGGGCTGTCAGGTGGCCGATGTACAACTTCAACTTGCTGCGGTTCTGGTCGAGTTCTAAGAGGGGCTGAATTATCTGAAATGAGAGAGCATGGATGGTGAGAACAGCCTGAGACCCAAGCAGTGATGAAGGCAAAGATCAGCCTCTAAGTTAATCTTGTTCAGCTTCCCAGTGGAAGAAACCTGAACACTCTGTGCCCCTCAGTACTCCTGGTCCATAACGTACCAACCATCCAGAAAGAAACCAAGGACACTGGGGAAAGGGTGCAGTGATGACAGCTGTGGGGTTAGACTGGGAAATAATGATGATAAGGGTGAAAAATGAAACTGAACGCATTAACTCTACTCATTATCCCACAGTACTTCAGTTTAACTACTTCAAAAAAACAAACAAAAAAAAGATTTTTCTTATAAAAGGTGTCTGTCCACAACTTGTCCAAAAGGCAATGTCAATATGGATTTTTAGCTCATTTTGCCAACAAACATTTCATTGTAAATTAAGTATGCAATAAACATGTTCTAAAGAGAATAGTTTCACAGTATGTCAGAACACAATTCTAAGATGACTGCATTTCTACTGTAGAAACGAGATATACATCTTCACCAGAAAGTAAAAATATAATTTTTTTATGTTTTACATAGTTAAGGTATAGTCTTCTATAGTTTTAAAAAGGCAATGATTTTTATTAAGCAGGCCAGATTCTATATAACAAACTAAAAAACTGATATCAAAGGACTTTAATAAAGTACTATTTTATTTCATTATACTTTACCCAGTCTGAATCTAATCATCGTTCCCAATGCAATCCAAACTAGAGTCATCCAGTTCCCATAAAAAGTATCTGAAGGACCTTTTCTCCTTTTTTTTACAAAAATAAAGAGCTCAAGTGCATAAATGCCTACTGGGCATCCTTTGCTGTGACCTTCCACAAGAATACTGCTTCATTTGTTCTAGATGTTTGTGGGCACATATTCAAAACCACAGTAATGCAAAACCTCTAAGGTTTGCAGCTGATGAAAAATTAGGGAAGAACTGGGCTTAGGGCCTCCTTTCAATAAAGTGAGGTGCTGAGCAGGGAGAGGCTGGGAAGCCTTGCCAAAGTCCTGGCAACTTCTCTTCTGTTCCCAGGCAGAGGCTGCACCTGCTGTTTGTTAGTGGGCTGGGGATATCTTTTCAATAGGACACCTCTGACCCTGCTAATGAATAAGGAGTGAGATAATCTCTGAGTCAACAAAACAGGGTGCTGGCATTACTTTCAACAAAGACTCTGGCTGCGACCCCTTTTAATAAGGCTGTCAGGGCTCACTTATTTTGTTTCTAACGCTGTTTTACATGGATTAGTTTCTGTAGAGTGTGAGGATCTGAGAGACATGGCTAAGCAGCTAACTGATGTCATGCTCTGTGTCCTGCTGAGCTCAGCAGCCCACACCAGCACATCACTGCTGCCACAGGAGAGGACAGGCAAGAAACCTGCAAGAGACAGAGCGAGCTCATGTGCCTTAGTAAAAACCCTTGCAGCCTTGAGGCAACCTCTGTTTGCAGACATAAACACACATATAAAAATAATGCTTTGCTATATCAGGATGGGATGAGTGGACAAGGAGGGGGATGGAGAACTGGCTGAAGGGCAGATCCCAGAGGGTTGTAATTAGCAGCGCTGGGTCCAGTTGGAGGCCTGTCACTAGTGGTATTCTCCAAAGGTCAGGACTGTTTAACTTACTCATCAATGACTTGGATGAGGGGGTGGATGCTCCTCAGCAAGTTCACTGATGACACAAAGCTGGCAGGGGTGGCCAATACCCCAGAGAGCTGTGTAGGCTCCAGAGGGATCTCGAGGGGTTGGAGAGAGGGGCAGGGAAAGAGTGTCTGAAATTCAGCAAAGGCAAGTGCAGGGTCCTGTACCTGAGGAGCAGTCACCCCGTGTCCCACCCCAGGCTGGGCTGACCTGCTGGAGAGCAGCTCTGCAGAGAAGGCCCTGGGGTCCTGCTGGACAAGCTGCCCATGACCAGCAGTGTGTCCTTGTGGCCAAGAGCATCTGGGGTGGATTAGGAAGAACATTCACAGCAGGTCAAGGGAAGCCATCCTGCCCCTCTGCTCTGCCCTGGTGAGCCACCACATCTGAGTGCTGTGTCCACTTCTGGGCTCCTCAGGACAGAAGGGACATGGAGCTCCTGGAGAGAGTCCAGTGAAGAGCAACAAAAATCCCTCTTAGGAGGACAGGCTGAGGGAGCTGTTCAGCCTCGAGAAGACTGAGAGGACCTTATCAATGTCCGAGTGTCTGAAGGGAGGGGGTCAGAGGATGGAGCCAGGTTTTTGGTGGTGCCAGGCAATGGGACAAGGGGCAATGGGCAGAAACTGATGCACAGAAGTTCCACCTGAACACGAGGAAGGATTTCTTGGCTGTGCAGTAATCATGCACTGGAACAGATTGTGCAGAGAGGGTGTGGAGTCTCCCTCCCTGGGGACATTGCAGGGCCCTTGGGAGGCAATGCTGTGCCCTGTGCTCTGGGCTGGCCCTGCTGGAGCAGGGAGGTGGGAGCAGATGCCCCACTGTGCTCCCTTCCAGCCTGACCCACAGTGTGAATCAGTGACTGCAAACTGCAGAGGACAGAAGTCCTGTATACAGGGCAATAGCATGGGTTATTTTAATAAAATCAACACAGTTACATTTCACTTCCATCACCAAGAAAAACTGTCTTTAGCCAATTTTATCCATCAGCTTTGGTTATTTACTGAATTTGCACTATGTACCCCAATTTCATATAATATCTGTTACTAAGATTATGATCTGAAAGTGTATTGCCTGTGCAGGTGAAAACCAGTAATTTAACAGATGTCTTTCCTATCTTTCTTACTATTTGGTTTGCCCACAGAGGGTAAAATCATGGATTATCACATCTTAAGAAAATACTGTTCTATAAAAATTTAATAGTCAATGTCTAATAACTAGTCCAATCAATATACTAAGCTGCCTTGAATTCTTTTCAGAAACCATAGTCCTTTTAATCTCCATCAGATGCACAGATTCCAGTCTGAAAAGAATCTGTCTGGATAACCTTCCTGGCTATTCCTTGATGAAGAGAAAACAGAGCTATCTAGCAAGTAAGAATGGAAGATTTTCATACAACAGTTGAATTTGACTGCTCAGGGATAAATCCCCTTTCCAAGCACATTCCTCCTGCACCCTTCCCCCTTTTACCTCGAGCTGGAAAGAGGCCAAAAGAGGCGTGTGAAAGTTCTTAACTAGCAGCCCTCCCCAGGCTGTTCCCAGAGCAATCCTTCCCCTCACTTGGGATCCATTAAACGCTGCCAGTCAAGTAGGAAGTGCCCTTCTATCTGTTCCTGCCATATCTAATTGGAACTGGCCACTTAGCAGGAGGCACTGTGCCTCCCACACAGCAGAGCTCCCTGCCTTATCTCAAGAGGGTGTAAGAACATTTGCTAAGTGGCAAAGCAGGGCAGTGCTGGGTTCATAACCCACATCGTGTTCTCAGGATCAGCTCCGAGCTGCAGAGCTTTCTAGGAACACAGTGGGTAAACAGACCAAACCCAGGAATATCTCCTAAAGCAGCCCTCAGTCATTAATTGCCCTGAGAGGTTTAGGCCATCCTCATCAATGCATGGAATGAAGTCTGCTTAATGTACCCCCAACTTCAGAATATTGCTAATGGCCAGCTAAGTTTGGCAACATTTCGCTAAAAAAGGCAATCACGACAACTCTGAGGCAGAAACGTGAAATGCCTGACAAATCTCTCCTGCAAACCCAAACCAACTCAACCAACTAATAAATATATTTGTGAACATATTTCAAATATGACTTGAAAACAACACGTTCAGGTCTTTTGGGATTTAATACATTTAAAAAAAATCTTTGACTATGACAAATGTGAATTTTACTGAGTTTTGCAAGTCATTGGGGCAAAAAAGCTTTAGAATGAAATGATTCTGCTTCTTCAATGGTAATCCTACTATTGCTGGACAATGGTCAACTGAAACATGGGTACCTGAACTTCAAGTTTTATATGCTAAGTCTCTGCATTTAAATACCTATATATACACAGCAGTGTCTACTGGAAATAGGCAAAAAATACATAGGTGGTTATTTGGAAAAAGAAAAGTAGCAAATGTCCACAGACATCTGCAGAAAGAAGAGTGAGTTTAATCAATGTGCAATTCACCACAGCCACGAGCTTTAACTTATGCCTTCTCCAGGCAGAAAGGTCAATGGCCTGGTCACCTTCCTCCCTGCTAACAATCCCTTTTTCTCTGAAGGAAGCAACCACTTTTCTTTTTCAGAACCAAGTAATTAACTTTACTAATTTCAGAGAATACCATCTAAATTTCTACTCAAAAAACCTGAAGCTGCCATTTTGAAACAAAGTCTTACAGACACCCCTAAAAGCCTGCCTGTTTTTGCAACTGCATCAGTCAACCTGGTAAAAGTTACCTCCCTACACAACTTGCCTTACTCATCAGAATATTGCATCAATGTGGAGGTTGATCATGGATGAACAGCAGTTATCTTAAAAAAAAAAAAAAAAAAAAGGAGAAAATAACATTTTTTGAGTCAGCAAGGGCAATATAAAGTGCCATATGTTCATTTGGCACTGGCAGGATTTCTGTCACACCCCCCTAGGAGCCTGACTGCCTTGCTTGCACATACTCTGTGTGTATATCCACTACAGAACCCTAAAGGGCAGAGTGAGGCTGCTAAGTGGTCTTCATTTGGCAATCAAATAAATCAGTAATTTTTCTTAACTTACCCCTAAATCTCTAAATATCTGAGAGAAAAAAAAAAACTCCCTGGAAGTACAGCTACATCAAGAAGAAAATAAAATAGAACCGACAAGTAATCTCTGGTGTCAAAGTAAACAACGTGAGGTAAAAATGACAGTGCTTTGGCTTAAAAGTGCTACAAAGAATTGTAGGTGCAATAAATCTGAAAGCTTCCAAGGAATTGGAAGGATTTGAGAAATGATCTAGCTTGCTAGCCTGGTCTACCACCATGAGTGTTCTTCGTAAATCCTGCACAGCACAAATAAAGGTGGAATTCTGAAAAAAATCCAAGCAGAAACCCAAAGCACCACCCAACACCTCCTTCAAACTTCAGACTGGACATAACAAATATGTTTGGAAACACAGTGCAGGTAGTCCTTTATCTCCTATCAACCACGTCTGTCACGTGAGTGTGGAAAATTATTTTCAAACTTTGTTTACATACAGTTGCAACTATGCTACCAACCAAAACCTACTTCCCAAACTACCATTGCACAAGAGAAGATGGGGCCAAAGATTGTGTAAGCACATATGTTTGTTAAAAATAAATTATTCCAAAAAGGACCTGACAAATCTCTGTATACCTCCCTGTGTCTGGGTTTTATTATAGATATTGCCAGACAAGGATATTTTGCCTCTGTAGCTAAATATCTTATATTGGGAGATATGAAAATAAACTAAGATAGTGAGTGACACAGTCTGGAAGCATTTGCATGGCAAATTGAATTATGCCTTCTTGCTCAGACCATTTGTGTTTGTTTGGCAACAAACACAAGGGTTCAACAATAATACTGTAACCACTGAATGCAATGGAGTTTTATGAGGCATGAATTTGGCTCAAAATGTGCAAAGCTTTCCCAAATTCAGAGCAATTTATCACTGATGTCTTCCCTTCATTATTTTAAATGGAAACAGAAGAAAGTTCTCAAAAAGACACATCTTGACCTCAGTTCAGTTCAGCTCAGTTCAGTGATACACAGAGACACTTGGTTCCTTCAGAAGATCCCCACACAAAAGCTCAAGGACAGGTTCAGCATTCTTTAGATTTGATTTAAAGAAAAAAAAAAAAAAAAGGATTTAACTCTAACCTTCATAATTTTCTTCTCATAAACCAGAAAAATATACGTGAGGACCTAAAAGAGATTCTGGCTATTTTGACAGAGCTGTCTTACTCAGTTCCTTTCTGACAGAATCAATTAGGAAATCATTTTTATATAGCGAATTATTTTTGAAATTTTTATACACCATGAACAAATCCCATGGATTAATGATTTCCAGAGTTTACCCTCACCCTCACCTTGGGAAAAATCCAGACCAGAAAAAAAAAAATAACAGAAAAAACAAACCAGGGAAAGGACTTTTGTCATTAGCTCCCTCTGTTTAAATAAAATCCTTTCCCCATCATGTTGGTGAGGCAGAGAATTGCAGTGGGTTGGTAGGGTTCCTAAAGCACTCAAAAAGAGCAAGTAGTTCTAAAATATTTTTATACATAACAAATCCAGAAGTGCTTTCCATGACACTGGCAACTTTCACTTATGTGGGCTGTGGAGGGAAGTTGGCCGGGAACCACGTGAGGAACAGCAGGGACTGCTGGAGATCAGAACTGAAATACTGATGGGAGAGGCTTGTAACTGGACCAAGGGGAAAATGAACTTTCAGCAACGAGATACCTCAGCAGAGCTGAAGGGAGTGTGTGCACACAGCTTGAATTTCACCTGCTTCCTCAATCCCTTCCTTTCAAAAGCAAGGGCATTCACTCAATCTCTTACCCCTAAATAAACTCACTGCACTGTGCACACCTCTTTATTATTAAAATCTCCTTCATTTGAACACTTCACCCCTGTAAGTTGTGCTAGTTACCTGGTTAAATTTTTGAATAATAAATTAAAGTATAGAAAGCTGTGAAGCTGGTACCATCATGGAAAATAAAGTAGTCCCGCAGTAAGCAGAAAGAGTTTAACAACTGTTTGCAGCTTGTCCATGACACTGTGGATTTAAACAGCATTCTCCTGATCAAACTTTCATAGGTGTAACTAGGCAAGCTCTGATTTCACAAAATCAGTCAGATTTTATGCTGACTCCTTTCCTACAAAAATACAGCAGCTTGGGAATAAGTGAGAACAACCTGCTTATATTTCTAATGCATTCAAGCTTTCTAGCACTTGTTGTCTGTGCAAGAGTGAACAAGAAAGTACACGTTTCTTGCTGTGCTGTATTTTGTCTATTGCTCCTTCCTATTCCAAGGGATAAAAGGAAACAGTGCCTCACAGGCCTTTGTCTGAAAGCAGAGCAGGGCAGCAAGGCACTGGGAGAGCGTGTCCATGGCAATGCTGATGTATCAGGACTCTGCTCTGCTGTCTCCCGGCTGTCTGTTCCACTGCTAATGCAAACCAGAAGGTATTTCCTAAGTAGTCTACCAGAGAACACAACCAGTGTTTTTCCTGTTCAGATGAACTATAACCTCCCTGTCGGCAGGTGATAGGAAGCTTAGTCTTGTCCTTCTCTAACTCTGGGTCTTCATTCTGCTGCTGCAGTTCTCCACCTGCTGAAAGACACTTTCAAAGCAAAAACCCATGAATAAATACACCTCTTTATATGTATATACAGGAGTTCTTATCTAAAAGTTACTTTAACAATCAGATGTAGATGGAGAGCCTGCAGTGAGCCTACTGTGAGATGGAACTGTAAATCCTGACATGTCCATCAGTCATTATGAACTCTACCAGCCAGGAAAATGCAGTGTTCTAGATTGGCTACATGCCCTTACAGTTTTTATTCCATTCACCATTCCCTGGAACTTATTTTCATAGTTTATACACTGGAAAGCAGGTTTGGGCTTGATTCTTTTTCTACCATTGTTCATCTCCACCCTCCCTCAGTTTCTTTCCTCCTAACTGACAACTAAAAGGGCTTGGCTGCAGCTGCTTGTCTTGTGTCTCTGAGTGCCCTGTCTAAGAGTGCCAGAGCTCAGAATAACTGGGAGATAGTACAGACTATCACTCAAGCTGCAAGGAACAACTCTCCTGGAGTTGCCAGAAACAATACTGCTTGAGTGCAGAATTCCTACTTGCTACAAAGACCAAGCCACTAGTAGAAGATTATGTTCAGCTGCAAATCAAAAGAGAAAATAAGACACAGACCTGGCATAATCTCATCTGGCAGAAATGAATGATGGCCTTTTTGCAACTGTTTTGCTGAAAAGCACAAATCTCCACAAAAAGAAACCAGCCATCTGTTTTGAATGCTTTAGACTGTAAGTATCTACTTGTGTTTTTCTTTGATCTGTAAGAATAATAGGAAGACAGTGATACAGTCCAGTTACACCTCTGTTGTGAGTGTTTAATTCATCCCAGAGCTGCAGATTACAAAATTCCATCTGGAAATCTTAGTTTTATCATTCTGGGATCAGAAAGAGGATGAACAATGTATCAAGATCAGTTCTTTTGTGCTCATAGATAAAACATTCTTGGACAGAGAATACATTCTTCTGACAGAAATTAGTTATTAAACAGCAAAATAATAGTTTAAAAAGAAAAAAAAAAGCTAGCAGAAGAATTGTTCTCCAAAAGAAGAAAAGAACCAGGAGCGGAAGCTGACTTTGTCTCAATGACATTCTTCTCCAACTCTCCTAAGGATGAATGAGTTACATCATCTTATCTGAGTGCATCACATTAGGGTTCTTACTAAAAGGTTGCCAATCTGAAAAGGGGGAGTGAAGAACACTGATTGTCACCAATATGACAAAACAAACCTGGCCTCTCTTTCTTTCTGTCAGGACAAGTTTAAGCAATGTAAGAAAATCTCATGTAGCTGCCTTCAAATTTTGCACAAGGTATGTCTCCAAGGCAAGCACAAGACACTTTCACAGTGCTTCTACAGATCTGGATGAAAAACTGTAATAAAATCATTATTATACGACACAATTAGTTTGTAGAGTTTTAGAGAGGGGAAGAAATGACTCTTCAGAAGACAAGAGATAACAGTAAAGAACAAGAGATAGTGGTCTAAAGAGCTTTGTCCAGCATGCTGGAATGGCAGTTCCTCAAAAATATGGGTTATTTTCCCTTTTCTTGAGAAGGAATAGGATCTTGGAGAAAAAAAAAAAAAAAAAAAGTAGTAGTAATAGAGTCAAATACAAATTTAACACAATTTTGGGAACAATTTCAAAATGAGGTATTAGAATCACCATCATATAATTTTTTCAATTTCCAAATATTGCACAGTAATAATACCTAGCACTTATACAACACTTTTCCCAAGCAGAGCTTGCACTTTTACAGAACCTTCAGCCCATTTTACAATTACAGAACTGAGACAGGGAGAAAGAGAACAAGTGAGTGGTTGGAGACGATGCCAGGAAAGAATTTATCTTCTGAATCGTGGTCTAGTACTGTGTCCAGTAAATTACAATGTAATATGAGTCAGGCATGAAGACTTGGTGGTTTTGACCATTTTGTATGATCTAACAATTAAAAAGACCATATTGAAAATAAATCTAGTCAAAAGGCTTGTGAGGTCACAGTGACAATACTGAGAACCTCCAAAGTGTGACAGCAGGACAAGCAGTTCTGTACAAAATGTGTCTTGTGGAGAGAAGACCACATTTATGTAGTAAATGAATGCCTGTGTAATTTAAACATGGAGCTCACCATGAAAAGCTATTTACTTCACTAAAAGAAATCAGCATTAAATAATGCAGGGAAAAAAAAAAAATCTATGTTCTCCTCAAACTTCCCAAAGTATAGACACTTCTAGTGTTATAGTGATCCCAATGAAAACTTCACATGGTTTGACTGCTCTGGCAAAGATTACATTAAGCCTTGAGATGAGCCAAATATTTTCCTGTAATGACTTACCCCCTGTTTCCATCACAGACATCACCTCTGAAACCTGAAGTGTTAAATTCTGTGAGTGCCTTCAGTGCTCAACTCTCAATGCTTATTCCTTCTGAGTTAAAATCTATTGAACTTGAGTAAAAGAAAAATGTCACAAAGAAGAGCCTTTTTGTCTTACAGTATTTTTATGGTAGAATCGCCAGTATTTCCATCGTCTTGAAATATTCTCATTTTTATGCACTCCAGTTCCACACTAGCTCTTTGACGATTCCACTGTTGGTCTAATAAGCATAACAATGATTTTCAATTAATGAATGGATGAGTGGATGAAGTAGATTTCTGAACCATGCCCACACTTTCTCCCATCTTAGGTAGCAAAGCTGTGCTTCACAAGACAACTGGATGAGTTGAGCAGCTTGGGAAATCTCCCCTTCCCCCACGTGGTACACACCTGGCACAGATTTACAAGAAGATATACCTACATACACACCTATCCTTCTGCAGGTATTAGATCTCTTAAGGTGTAAATTCATATTATTCTTGATAAAAGTGAGTAATAACTAATTAACCCATTGGCCAGAGCACTTTAGCATTTGAGAAAGACCAAAGAGCATCCTCCTGTGAAATCACACTGGAATTGACTTGGATGTAGAGGAGGACAGGGAGATTTGGGGAATAAAAGGAGCCATAAGGGATTCAGACAACAAGGAAACGAGCCTTGTGAAAAATGCTAGGAAAGACTATTTCAGGATGAAAGATGGTATTTACATTGAACTATAAACTGAAATGTAAACTACCATGCTCAGAAATTACAGGGCGGGTGCGTATGTTTATGAACAGTGCTCCATTTCAAGGGAGCTCTATCTGATAAAGCTGTCATGTACAGACTTGGCATAATTAAATATTAAATTCAGTCAATTCCAGAATGCTGGAGAGGAAAAGCCTGAAGACCTAAACCATAGAAGTAAAATAATGTAGTTAACTAATGTACATAGTTTTTTGGTCTCCATTTAGTCTTTCGGATTGACCGGAGGTGATTGCATCCACAGACCTGAAAGAACTTTAAAAAACAAACTCATTGCCAAGTCCTGTGCTATTAGTTACATTTTATCACTGTAATACATAAATTTAATTTAACACTCGGAGGTTAGGGGCTCTGTAACTTACATCATCTTAGCTTTTACAAAGAGACTAAGGACTTTGTTTTTAATGAACATGGAATAACACGGTAAAAACATGTACTCTGTTGGGAGTAACTGGCTTGGGAAGCATCCATCACCTCTATACTTTCCCTGCTGACGTATGCACGACAATCTTGAGGCTGACAAGTTTTCCAATGAGATGTGTGGAAGGCAAGGCTGCTGCCTGACTCATTATTTTGACTGGGACACTCTGTAACAGCTTTCCTGAGGAAAGTGCCTCAAACTGGAGAGATAAGCTGTATTTAATGTCAACCACCCATTAATTCAGAAAACGATGAAAAACCATACTCATAGCACAGTTGCATTCTTAAATGCATCAGCACATGGGAGAGGAAAGAGAGATCTTTCTCTCAGGGTTTTCTACACAAACTCCACGTTCAGTCCAGAAGGGAAATCAGAATTATTCCTACCTTCATAGTGTGTCCTCTTCCTTTTCATCATTGACTTACCTGCTCTCCCCTGTTTATTTCTGTGCTTCAGCTGATCTTTACAAGCATTATCTCTAAAACTTTTAACAACATACACGAGCACACAACCATTGCAAGAGCAGTGATTCAAACAGAATGTGAAATCAACAGCGAGTGGAAATTAATGAAGCACTTTATCAATTTGTCACTAAAGAGATTTTTCTCAGCTCAAACCCCAAGGCATGAAATTCAAGTTTGACACTGCTACAGTTGGATTAAATTTTTCAGATGGTTGGCTTGAAAAGAGGGATTTGATCCATACAGTCAGGCAAACCGTAAGTCTGTTAATTGAGCAACTGCAAGAGATGAGAGAGCCTTATTCTCTCATGAACGTATTACCAATCTAATACAAAGCAATAATTTTAAGAAATGCAAGGGTCCAAGATTTCCACAGAAATTTTCAGTTTTCTTTCAAATAACTGATATGAAAAAATCAAATTCTTGGAAGAAATTGCACAGAAATATATTTTTTCTTAAAAATGTGATATATTTTTTCTTCAAAGGATAAGTGAAGAAGGAAAAAGTTTCATATAGATTTTTAAAATACTGTCATCAGTCCTTTAAAATACTTCAAGTACTTCAGGGAAATGTATTCTGCTTTAAAACTGATACCCCAAGGCATAAATGAATCCTGTGTACTGTAGTGTAATAATCAGTTTTTGACTCCTGGCCAGTAAGAGTTTTTTTTGCTAGAGAATGGCTGTGAGGAGAAAGGCTCTGTCCTCTGTACTGTCCTCCCCTTTGGAAATGGGAGCTGTTGTGGGGACAATTTGACAGCAGAAAAGAAAAAACTGTGGACACGGACAGAGAAACAAAATGTACTTTAAATGAAAAACAGCTCCCCCATTGTTTTGAAAGAATGAGGGAGATGGAAGGGAGAGAGGAAGGTTAAGGGGATATTCCTCTCTGCCTTCACATTTACAGACAACTCATACTCCTAGCCCATCTAGAGAATCCTGTATTGTGAGTTGATAAGTGACTGTGACTAGTTAGGTCAGTGTGCATGGCAGCAATCTCAGCAGCAGATCTCAACATGCTTGAAACCTTCAGGAGGAACATTATCTTCAGGAGGAACATTATCTCCTAGCAAATTCTTTACAAACCAGAATCGAAAAAGCACACATAGGTTTGGCTGCGGCGCAAACTGCTTTGAAAAAGAATCCGACTGAAAACATTTCCTCCGTGATGGCAGTGATAAATGATATGAAAGACATTTCCTGTTCTCTCCTACTTGCACAGAAACTCAATTACATGCCCTGGAAAGTTCTCCCCACACCACGGTGAGACAATGATAGGATGATTAGAAGAAGAAAATCACAAACTCCACATGAACACACGAGGAACACCCTCATGCATGGGGTGGAAGAGGGCAGGAAGCAAGGGGAGGGAGCATAGCTGGGTTTCATAAAGCACAAAAGCCAGGGTGGGAGTGACTGTGGGAAATGTTTCTGTTGGCAGGAGAGGTTGGTTCTCACCGTTCTGAACAAAATGGCTGAGCTAAGAGCATCTGACTGGTTATGCCCAAATACCCTCCTCCTCATCCTAGAGGTGGCAATGGGAGGAAAGCCCCAGAGCAGCATGGGAATGAAATAAACAGTTGGTTAGTATTTAAAGCACATATGTAAGTACAAACAGTAGTACAAAGCGTTTCAATTCCTCACACAATATTCTGAGCTACCCTGAGGTACAGCTTTCCTTGCTCCCCTGTAGGCTTTGTCAGCTTCCAAAATGCCCCTTTGCAAAGGGGAAGTGCAATCAGAGCCTCCTCCCACCCCCTCTCTTCCTATTGCCCTTTCCTGCGGGTTCTTTGCAAGGATTTCTCTAAATGTCTAAATTTTATTTCGTTTTTATGTGTTATCTTTTCATTTCATCTGTGAATGCTACGCCGCATTCACTTGCAAATGTGCTAAAGTTACATGATGGAAATGGCTTCAGCTCTCTGTAGACTTCAGTGTAGAAAAAACAGATACTCTAACATTTGTGCCAAATTAAGATCAGGAAATCCATTTAATTTTCAGTATTAGCAATTTCACTCTCCTGAAAAAGGAGAGTGAAACACCAACATCATCCAAAAACACCGCAGAAAATTCAAGCCAGTCAACTCACAGTGGAGGAAGGTATTAAATAAAGGTGCAAAGGGAAGTTCCCTTGAAAATGATAATTTTTCTGTTCATTTCTTTGTATACACTCCTTGTTTTCTGAATCAGACATGAAAGGAGATTTTTAAAGATCTATTTTTGCAGGGTGATTAAGTAATTGGCTTTTGCCATTTTCCTCTTGTACCCTACTCATTATTTCTGTGTATCACTAGGCTGGCACTTAAAGGTCTAGAGTGAGATGCTTCCCTTCAGATCTCACCAATTTCTACATGAGTCAGAGAGCACAGAGAAGCATTCCTTCACTCCGTTGAGGCAGTGACTAATGATGGCTAATATTTTAATTAAACTGCAGAGGATGAGATTACAACATGGGATGTGCAATTATGCTGGCATTTTCTGTGCTACCCAAGGGATGGTTAATCTCTCTAATAGTTATCAAGCACACGGCTGTGCTTTGTAAATGCCACAGGAGGCTCCTCACTGCTTTGGAGATGGTAAATTGATTTTCCTTCAGTTCACGGCCCATTGAGTTTGTGAGGGAGCAGTCTGTGCTCGTTTGGCACCGAGGCCAGGATTTCCTCATGGGAAATGAAGGGAGCTGCTCGTATGCAATCCACAGATCAGAAAGCTGATCCTGGAGCATGATTTCCTGCTACTGCAGAAACAATCCTGGAGACTCCTGGACACACTCAAGCAGTAAACCTAGCTACTAAATTCCGAATATGTCATACAGGACTCAAGTCTCACATTTTAGGAGAGTAAAGTTTTTGCTCCTTTTCAATGTATCTCCTTCTCTCCACCCACCTAAAAACAGCTTGGTACCAGGAACTGTTCATTCACATTTCAGGAGCTTTACACAAAGCCAACACAACAGCAAAATCCAGTTCTGGTTTATAACTGCATTCTGGAATGCTACTTTTGTTCCAAGGTACTGCAAGCATGTCAGGGAAAACTACTTATGACACAAAATCATTAGCCCTCACAGTAAAAATTACTTTTAAAACAAAAAAGGGAGAGACATTACCTGGTCAGGGGAGGGCTTGTGGTTGGTTTGGTTGGAATGGGATGAGGATTTGAGGTGGTCATCCTCATAGTTGTCAGCCATCAGCTTCATACGGTTCTGAGTCTGTTAAAAAAGGCAAGAAAAAAAAATCTCAGTCTACCTTCTAATGTTATCACAGGGACTAAAGGGAACAGGGCATTTATACAACTGCATATCCAAAATCCATACATGGGAAAATTGCCTGGACATCAGCTGGTATCACCACAGAGAATTGGTAAAAGCTGTGGAGACACATTCTAACCTGTCCCCTTTAAGGCTAAAGTAGTTTTGCAATTAAGTGGATCATCTGACTTGCACCTACTAAAACTTGTGCTGTACAAGAAATTAATTTCTTCTTATAGATTCTTGGGATTATAGTTCAGACACCAACTTGGAGAATAATTCAAGGAAAACGTGAGCTAGCTGTCCCTAAGTCAATTAAAAAAACCCCAATGAAGCCCTCAGAAAGCAGTCAGGTTTTAAAAAACCAAAAAGTAAACAAGCTGAAAATAGGTTATTACTTAAGAAGTCCATCCAGTTTCAATATGCAAATCAGTTTTCAACTGATATATCAAAGAACAGAAAAATTCCAGTACTGGTCAGAAAAATGTGAATTATACAAAAGCCATCCTGTGAGGAAATTAAAAAGTTAATCAATAGATATTGGGGAAGAAAAAGTGTTATAATGAAGGCTTATAAAATTAAAACCTGGACACAGTCAAGAAAAGAATTAGTAAACTACGAAACAAGTTTCTTTTTCTTCAACTTCTTTGGAAATTTCAAGTTCCTGAGGAGATAGGATTTTTAAAAACACTCATTAGAAAATAAACTGTTTAAGAATAAATGGAGTATCTGACTTTAACAATACCATTCTAGGTAAGCAATTGCAAAGAACATTAAAATACATTACCTGGCAGTGTCTGCAAAGGGGCGTGTTAGTGAGATAAAGCCCTTTTAACAGATTACCCTGAAATGAGGTCCCTGAGCACCTACAAACATTCAGAAATAAAGAAAGAAATGCACCTGGAAGAATGTCCCACCTCCCCAGCAGGGCTCACAAAGGCCATCCAGGAGCAATGACCCTCTGTGGGCAGCCAAAGGAGCTGGGTGAGGGTGCTGCAAAGCCAAGTGCTGCCTCTCTTCTCATCCTCTGGGCCCCGGGGTCACTGGAACTCACACAAGGAGCAGCCCCAGAACTGACTGATGGCATTTCTCCTCCCAGCTCAGCAGGCACAAAGAGCCCCACTGGGCTTTGTGAAATCCTTGTATTCTAAGGAAATCAAGAGGCTAGCCTGACCTGCATTAGATATGATACAGAACAAATTATCTCCAGCTAGACATATGAAATCATCAGACATGCACTAAAATTACATGTCTTAAATGAAATCTCAAAGCTCATAGAAATGCCAGCTGTTGATTCAATCCCTTCATAAGTCTATGGTTTCTCACTGAAAACTCTAAGTTTAATGAGCATCTCGAGGCTGGAGAATGCAGAGTCTACTTGTCTCTATTCAGATCACGAGAGAGAAGGTCCAGAGTTTGAATCTGGATTTGATTTTATTTTGGAATAATTTAACAATTGAGCTTAAGCAATAAGCAATTTAATCATGCAAAATTTTTATATTGTTTGCTCTGCTTTGTCAGGCAAGTTCTGAATTCCAAGTCTGACTCATCATTCATAAATCACTACTTGAAACATGCTACATTAATCCTTAAACAACCAGTTTATTGTAAAGGCACTTTCTTAATATTTATTATTTTATTATATTTAAGGTTGTCTCTTCAACAGTTTCTTCTTTGCAATGAGAACAATTGATTTTAAACCATTTTACATTTCCTTGGAAATTAATTGTTTTGATAATAAATAATAAATTCTTACATGACTTTCAATGTGTGTGTGGAGAAAATCTATTGAAACCCAAATGTTTAGCAGAATGCTAGTACAGCACATTAACTTTCCTGAGAGCAAAGGCAGCTCCTCTCAGATAGAGGCAGCATGTTTTATATTATGTGAGAAAAAACAACCCAAACAATGTTAGCTGGTACAGGCAGAGAAGAATATAAACACTGAAGAGAATCCCAGTCTGGGTCAGGCTGGAAGGGAGCACAGTGGGGCATCTGCTCCCACCTCCCTGCTCCAGCAGGGCCAGCCCAGAGCACAGGGCACAGCATTGCCTCCCAAGGGCCCTGCAACGTCCCCAGGGAGGGAGACTCCACACCCTCTCTGCACAATCTGTTCCAGTGCATGATTACTGCACAGCCAAGAAATCCTTCCTCGTGTTCAGGTGGAACTTCTGTGCATCAGTTTCTGCCATTGCCCCTTGTCCCATTGCCTGGCACCTGCAGGAAGGGCTTGGTCCATCCTCTGACATCCTTCCTGCATCACTGACATTGATAAGGTCCCCTCTCATTTCTCTCCTCCTGAGCCTGATCAGGCTCAGCTCCCTCAGCCTGTGCTTGGAAGAGAGATGCTCCAGTCCTGTCATTATTTTTGTCACTCTCCACTGGACCCACCCAGGAGCTCTGTGTCCCTTCTGTCCTGAGGAGCCCAGAACTGGATGCAGCACTCCAGGTGGGGCCTCCCCAGGGCTGAGTAGAGGAGCAGGCTCACGCCCATGCTGCTGGCAGTGCTCTTCCTAACGTACCCCAGCATACCACTGGGTATCATTCCTGGCTTCCAGGACACACTGCTGGTCATGGACAGCTTGTTGCCCACCAGGACCCCAGGGCCTTCTCCTCAGAGCTGCTCTCCAGCAGGTTGGCCCCACACATTATGTCTGTTGAGTGCCCCTGTCCCACTGCAAATCCAGTTTGAAGCCCTCTCAAAGAGCCCTGCAGAGTCCTGAGCTAAGATCCCTTTTCCCTCCTGATACAGGTGGACTCCATTTGCTGCCAGCAAGCTCAGTGTTGTATAAACTGACCCATGATCAGAAACCACAAAATGCTCCTGTTTACACCAGTCTTGAAGCCAGGTGTTCATCTGCATGCCTTTCTTGTTTCTTGCTCCATCACCCCCTGCAAGTAGCAGCACAGAAGGGAACACAACTTGTGCTCCAGATCCCTTGGCCAGTTTTCTCCAAGGCTTTGAGGACCCTCCTCATTGTCCTTATCCTTTTGCTGGGACTCTGTTGCTGCCCACTCAGACAGTCTTAAGAGGGTAACAATCACTGGGCTGTTCCAGGCTGGGAAGTTTCTTGGTGATGTCCCCTACCCAGGCCTCAGGGAAGCCAAACACCTCCCTCTGGGTTGGGTCTGGTCAGCAAAAAGCAGGGAGTCCCTCAGAGAGAATTCTGAAGTCAAACTGAAGAGGATGTGTGCTTCTGTCACTTAAATTCAAGTAGAACAACCTACTATTAATATGTGGCAACAGGTATTGAAAAGTGGCTGATGGAATTGGGCTGGTTTAGCCTGAAAAAAAAGGAGGCTTTTTTGAATTACTTGATAGGAGGAAACAGAGGACATGAAGGGGATAGGACAGGAGAAGACAGATGGAAAATTCTGATTAGAGATCAGGAATACTTTTCATAACGAGGTGCATCAAATGCCAGAACAGGCTGCCAAGAGACTGTGGCATCTCCATCCTTGAAGATACTGAAAATGCAGCTGGACAAGGCCTTGAGCAAGATGCTCTAATTAGTGATGTCCTCAGAGTTCTACTCCAGCCTAATATATGCTGCAATTATTATTTAGAATTATTATTTGGAATTTTCATCAGATCACTTGAGAGTTTCATAGATCAACTTTTCAGAAGAAGAGGGAGATAAGTTCCAAAATCCCTCCTACTTGCCAAATATGGTTTAGTTGCTTAGCTCCATTACAGCCCTTTGAATATTTAAACCCAGAACAATCTCTGCAGTGTCCTAATGATGACCAGCCTATGGCATCAGTTCACCTAGAAGGACATTTTCTGTGTTCCCCTTTTAGTTCAACTCCCACTGCAGTTGCTGTTCATTTAAGTGTGTATGTTTGTGACAAGTCTTGGCAAGAAAATGCCAAAATCAGTATTGTGATTCCATTAAAGGAACTAATTTATGTATATATTATTGGAATTAGTCAAAATTCAAAATATGGACATAAAGTAGCTTATTTCCTGATGGATACCGCTAAGAATTATTTTCCAACATTTAAAATCCAAGCAGTGATGCAAATAAAATATGTAATACTATAATATTTTTAGAATTCTTTTAATATCAAACATAGAAATCAAAAAGCTTCTGCTTAGGACTGAACTACTTATGACAAACTTTGACTTACAAATTTTAAAAACAACTGTAAATACATGAACTGAGCTTCTCTCCTGTTGCTCCTCCACAGGAAGAGAATGTCCAAAAGGATGGAAATTTCTAGAGCAAATGGCTGTTGTAATGATTTAAAAACAAACCGTTTACTTTTCTGTGGGAACCACTCCAACATCCTGCAGTCCTGAGCTGGTTTGTCATGGTGCTATTATACAATCCTCTCCCACCTCATGAGGTTATGGCTCAGATCCTAGGGCAAGCATTTCTACATCACTGTAAAAAGTATGAACAACAAAGTGGTTTAACCACGGGGTCCTGTGAGAAAATAAATGAGCAGTGCAGACAAATCAGTTGTGTCAGGAGTGCTTTTGTCTAAAACCTCCAGAGCTGTAAGCAGAACTAGCAATGATAGGAACTGGATGTCAGATTCAAATTTTGCTTATAAAAAATACCATGTGCCCTGACAGGTACCTTCTTCATGCATGTGCAGAAGAAAAGCTGGGATGAAGAAAACTGGATAAAACACCACAACCCAATAGGTTTCGTGATTTTTTTCCAGAAGGTACCTTCATTTCACTTTTTATGTTTTGGACAGATTCCATAAAATTACTCCTAGCCCTCCAATTATACCTTCCCCAAAGCTCCCAGAGCTTGTCAAAGCCCTTAACAATGCTCTTCTTTTCTTCCAATAGTCACCAAGCAAAAGAACAGTCCCAAACCCTTCAGACTGGTGTAAATTCTCAAAATTACTGAAGAGACACCACACACTCTACAGCTCTTAAGTGAAAGCCAGCAATGACTGTGGAGGCCTTGGCTCTGCAGACCAGAGTCTGTGAACTGCAGATCTGAAGCCTAACATTTACAAGAGTACTGCATCTAAAAAAATTCAACTTCCCCTGGTCATATATTAGACTTTGCTCTAGAAATATCAGCTCTTGCCAACCTCTCCCTTTTTGCACCCCAGAATTTCTGCAATTATCCTTTTGCCTCTTTGATACACTTATTGTTAATGCCTTTTTAACTTCCTGTCATTATTTAAGTCTTTCTTCTTCCCTATCCCTTGCTACAGCAGGCAATTATATTAAAAGAAAAAAGCACTAGGAGAAAACATGAGATAAAGCTATTTTAATCAACAATCAGCATCAGATCTTCTTTAAAAATGCTCTCTCTGATTGTTCCATGGTCCTCCCATGATTTCACTGTATTTTCATTATTTTTTTCCCTAGGTACCATATAGTTCACTTCTGCCTGTATTCTATGTTTGGGTAAACAAGGGAATTACCATGGTTAAACTGTTTCCAACATAACCAACACCTGAAAACTTTCATTGCAAACAGCACATGTACACTGTTTTACCTGCCAAAACTGTTTTTAAATTTTTAAAGAATCACTCAGTTCCTTGTTCATGGAGGTACTGCTTCAAAGCACGCTCCTACCTGTAGGTTCCTAAAAGTAAGTTATTTTATGTTCACTGCTGTTCATTGCTGGCCAGTAGCTTGCTTGTGCACCTCAACACTAAAGACCAGACTAATAAATTTTATCACAGTTAAATTATTACATGAGAAAAACCAGAACTGATGTTGATCCACGCAGTTTAGGAGAAAGTCAGAGACATATTCTGAACACACCTGGTAAAGCCTAGAGGATGCTGCCCAGGTCTGACAAACTCTTTATTGTGGAATCCCACATATAAATTTGAAACTCACAGATGTAACTACAGACATTGTTTATAATATATTTTACAGAATGTTTTTATTTGAAAGCTTGCACGAAGGTGTATGTTCTAATGAGAGAACATACCTTTCTTAAGCATTTCTGCAGGACAGCTAGTGTTCTGGTAACCATTACCCTGGAAAGCCTTTGAAATCATGTTTTATTCATGGGGATCACACATTTCTGTATCTCTAGAGAAGCTCTCCAAGAAACAGCAGATAGCAGCTCATGAGCTGTGCATTCTCTGTTAATCCACTCTGCTTCACAGGCTCATTGCAGTAACTTACTCAAAGAGATTGCATCAAGTCTGTTCCACCACCATGAAACACAGCACAAACCATGACATCAGTGACTATTTTCTCATTTTTGTAGAATATTTGCGTGGGGTAATTTTGGTTTTGCTAGCCAGTCTAAACAAGCTTTATTAATCCTTTAATGTAGAGTTTAAAAAACCCCACATTAAGTAAATATTAATATAATGACTGTACTTGTGACAAATGAGTATGTGGTGGAGGCAGTGTGTTAGTGCATTAAAGGAGTTATCCCATTTCAGTCTGAGTTGAATGTTTCACTGGAAGCACATGCAAAAGTAACAGTTTAGAAACATTTTTGTCACTAATAACATAGAAATAAAATGGAAACCTCATGTGATTTTTCTTTCCAAGTGTGGGCTGAAATCAGTATCTCTGAGAATTATGCACTTGAGAGGTGCATAATTCAGACAGGTTTTCAGATAGTTTTTCTCTACGTGTAAGAAACCTGCAGTGAGCCATAATCCCTGTTAATGTCCAACCAGCTCCCTGCTGGAATCTGGCTGTCAGAAACACAGAAAGAATAATCTCTGTTATTGCCTGGTATTTGAATATGATGCCCTGCATAACTACCCTGAGTGTATCTACACCTACCTTAAATATACTGCCTTGAGTCTATACCTACCTAGAGCAGTAGGACTCTGCAAAATTGTTTAAGTATTTAACTCTGTGCCTTCCCACTCATGGTATTTAATGAAATGGGAGACATTTCCAAAATTTGTAAAGAGATGGCATATACTGAGTTGCCAACTTTGTTTGTAAGGTTTAAAAGATACATCATTATTTAGGTTTGGCTTTCCTTTTGGCTATGTTTAAGATTAGCAACTGAGATTTCTCTATTAGCAGAAAACCAGCACAACTGCATAGACATGAAACCCATTCCTGTTACCACATTTTGTCCATGCAGGAGCCTGTGTTTTTGAGAGCCCAGCAAAGAATGTGTGCAGCGCTGGCATTTGTCAAAGACTGCAGGATTTAATACAATTCTACCTGAGATGCTGCTTCTGCATTTGTTGCTGGCAATGTTCCAACAATATTACTTTATAAAGTGAAAGACTTTATCAGTCCAGCTAATTTCTGTGTTTAAAGATGTCATTTTCCTGTTCATCTCCCCCAATGTGATAATTACTGAGAAGCTTCATCCTGAAGAATGCATACTCTACAAGCCTTTGAACTAAACTAAAGGTGGCATATCATCTAGATATGGCATGCTCTGTGGGACTTGACATATGTAGACCTATGTTGATGGGATTAAAAATCAACTTGGAACTGAAATTTTCCCTGTTACAGGAATGTGTTTCTTGGAACTTAGCTCCTTAGGAGATGAACAAACTAACCATGGAATTGCTCAGTGACAAAGTTTATTGAAACCTGTTGCTCTGATTCCTGTATGAAGAAAACACAAAAAAATCCAAAACAGATCAATATTTGGGATTCCTTTTTGTGTTATACTTTACATATATGTCCCTTTAGCTCTCTTTTACTCCTTTAGAGACACCTCAAGATGTGTCTAAGATCAGTGGTAACAGAACTGCCTTTCTCAATTGCTTGTTCCACAAAAGCTGGAACCTGCCCAGTCACAGGTTTGAAAGGAAACTAAAAATAAAAAAACACCTCCTCTCATGGTTAACTCCTCAGGAGCAAGCCAAGTGTGTTATTTCTCTGGCATCTTTCCACTGCATGTAATGTTCTTAGGCAGAAATATCATTAAGGTGTGCCTTCCTGTATCTCAAAGATGTCTGAGCAAGTGCTGCAGTCTGAGGACATTTACAACCATACAGTAAAACTCATTTGTAGAGAATGGGTGGGCAATGCATCAACAAACTGCATTCAGGCAGGATCACCAGGACAAATGGTAACCCATAACAATATCCTCAAAGAATCCTGAATCTCTCACACAACAGAAAACCCAAGAAATTATGGACCAAAACTGATCTGAAGACAGAACACCAAACAAAATGAGCTGCTGTTTTAATTCTTAAGGTAAAGTAAGAGAACTGGTTATGTTCACATTCCAGTTTTGAGCAGATAAAACCTCTAGCTTGCAATAAGCAGGTATTTTTTGGATTATGAGCCTGCCCTGTGGTGTAGTTTGTTAGGGCAAGTCTGATCTTGATTCCATGACATGTAGGAGAAGGGTCTTGCTGCAGAAGAGAATATAAGATCAGTATCTTTTACAGCCACATGCCCTTAAAATAGAAAAGACTAATTGATTTAAATTAGCTTAACAACTGGTTTTTGTTACATTATGTTGCTACACCCTTGGACTATTTGCCTTGTTCACAACTTCTGTAATCAGTAAAGAAGTGATTTCTTTTGCAGACAGCATGGCTACCCTTGAAGAGCATGTGAGTCCACTTTACTACCCCTTTTATATTGACTAATGAAATCTGTGTGCTTTGCATTTGTACTCTCCATCTTCTAAGCATGGCCTTCAACCCTGTAACAATCTCTTTCTGCAGCCTGCCTCCTGTGTGGTGTCTCCAGGCAAGAGTCAGCTGGGACCAGTGTGAAAGTATGTATGTTCTGACTGGCCTGCCATGTGTGTGTGCTACAGCCAAACAAAATACAGCACAGCTCAATTCTCCTTGCCTTCCCTGTGTGGGAGCTCAGCTTCGGGCTCTTTTCGCCTCTACCCAGCTGTGGATGTTAATTAAGTTCCTATAAATTAAAAAATCTTTGAGACTTCTTTTCCTCTGTCAAATCTGGTTGAAAATGGTCAATAAATTGAAAAGTTACTGAGTAGGAACTACAGCTCAGCTAAGCAGATGGATGGCACTGCATTTAAGCTCTTCTTTGGAGTCCAAACTAACACATTTTGTGGGAATTTTAAGAGTCTGGATGTAGACTCTCAAGATATCCTTGCACTAAACGCTATGCAGAAGTGGAATTTTTTGTTACATGCCTTTCTTTTGGATTCTGGGAGACTGACCTGCTAAAAATTCGTAAGTGCTCAGCAGCAAGCAAGCATCTCATGATTAGCTCATGTGTCTGCTGAATGTTTAATAGATACAGTTTATTATCTCTTTAATCTACTTTGATACTTATCACCAGAGACAAAACATTTTAAGAAAAAAAGTAGAAATGTTACTTCTATAACAATGCAAAAGGAAATACCAGTCTTTGCCATGGTCCTCATTAATCAAACTGTTGAAAACTTCTGATTGTACTTTCCCCTTGCTCATTTTTCCCCCTTGCTGTGTATTTGTGGGTCCAAATTAAAAATTTAATCTTATGTTTTACAGAATTATAGAAAAGCAAAGACAAAAAAAGCAGTGAGAAAAACAAGTTGAAATGTACTTTCTTTTGCTTGAAGCATAAACTCTTCCTAAAAACTTTGATAGGTTGATAAGCAAAATATAAAAGGTACCTCAGGTTATGCTAAGGTTGAAATACATATTAACATTTTATTGATCTTGTGATTACTTTAAACTTGTGCAATTCAAGCATCAACACTAAGCAATACAGGTAAGGCTAGTCTTACAAAATCTGAAGGCAAACCTGCTGAATTATCTACATTATATCCTATAGAACAGGGAAATACTTCTGTCAAATATGGAACAAACTTTGCTCAAAATTGTTGATGGGACTCCTGTTTTGTTAGGACTATTTGCCTGAAATTTCTCCTTCCCTTTTCACTTCTGCTTCACTCCACACCCTGCTCATCTTACCCTCAACTACCTTATGTTGTCCCCCTTTCCTCTGTTAATCCATTTGGTTCTCCTTTCCAAAATAAATCCACTTGCATGTGCTCAACTTAACAAAGCTGCCTAACACAACCACTTCAGTCACTCTGCTTTTGTCTCAGTCTTTCTCCAGGTCTGAAACAAGAAAGTTTCTCAGTCCAATGGTATCTGTGAACCCCAGCTGGCACAATCTCATATGGAATTTACATACAAGATGCATCCTACTGCCAAACCTTTAAAGCTAGTCATGATCCCCTGGCTCAACAAAATCATTTGCAGGCCATCTGCTCATGTGTGTCTACATACACCTTTCCTAGCTGAAGTGATCTGGAAGTCTCCCAATCTTTGTCTATTGTGACTGTTTTGTTACAATAAATACAGTAAAAGCATTCTTTCATCCAGCAATTTTTAATTTTGGAAAGATATGCCAGTGTTTTGACCACAGACCTTTTATTGTTACATATTTTTATTGTTATATGACTCACCACTTCAACTGCATTTGCCTGCAGCTTCAAAGAGTTGTTAACAGCAAACCCTCCCTCCCCTCTATACATGCTGTTCTTGGCAAAAAAAGGAGTTATGTACAGATACAAATTCCTGGATGCTAAAATGATGGGAGCTGCTCAGTATCATCTCAGCCCAGACTGTCTGTGACTGCCCAGAACCCAGCTCTGGGTGTATACACGAATGGATCTGTGTCTACATGATATAAACAGTGTTGATAGCAACTTTAAAAAGAAACACACAATGAAACCTCAAGACTATTTGTGCTTGTTCTGAAATTAATTTTTAAAAGATGTTGCATATAAAAGTATTATTCTTTTTGTGCCTTGCTTTCATCTCTGATTCCAGGCAAAATCCTGCATGCTAACTTCTGGAGGGAAGAGTTGAAAGGGCATTTCCTTTGACAACCAGCAGAGCTTTGCTACCCCAAACTAAACAGAAGTTAAGAATTTTTTCTGTATGGCCAATTATTAGGTTTGACATCCACCTAGAAGTGCCCTGCCTCAACAGCCATACAAACACACAGACACAACATTCCTGTCTGTCCACACCATCCGTGCGTGTGGTCTGCACACACAGGATTCCTGTCCATCCTCACTGTCCCTGTGCCTGGCCCACAGACAGAGGAGTCCTGCCCCAGAACAGCAGCACGTGTGCAGTACAGAGCTGGAGAGATGACTCCTGTCCCTTCCTCTGCTCTTGCACACCGGGCACAACCAAGGAGAACCACAATAAACCAACGCTTTTATTTTTTTTTCTTGTTATTCCAGCACAGGTTGATTTTTCCTATTAAATCTGCATCTAAGCTTAGATACTAAGTGGGAGAGACTGAAAAAACATTCATTTTTTCTACTGTATTTCTGCCAAAATTATTCTTACCAATGAAATAAATTCTCTTATTCTCTACACAATTCATGGCACACTATGCGTAGAGATGTGCCAGTTTGGCCAGATGAATTTCTCTAAGGTGTCTGCATTCCAGTATTCCTGTCTTTGCCTGCTCTATTCCTAATCTGTTGTCCTTCTGTGATTTACATTATATGATGCCATTATATATGAGTAGAGGCCCACCCAATGGGCACCATAAAGCACTCTGAAAAGCTTAGGAAAAAGTTCTTAGAGAATCCTTTCTGCTACAGGACTACTAAAAGAAAAAGATCTGAGGAACAAGATGAGAAAAAAGCCAGTCATATCTCTGCTAAGTTTTTCTTAACCATCCTTTTACTGCTAAGTCATTAAACTTAAGATAGGTGATTCCACTTGTTAAAGAGCCCTGACAAAGCAGAGAAGAAACAGAAAAGAGTGAATACAAGGACAAGAGCAACCTGACTGATTGATTTGCAATTAGAAGATCTAGGAGGAAACAAGGAAGCTCTTCATATTTTTAAGCTCTCTTTATATCACAAACCACCTTTCTGGCTGACAATGGAGGACTAGCTGGTTTTGGTAATCAGGAAAGGGGGGAAGAGAAAAATTTTTTCATAATCTGATGGTGATGACTAGGTCTAGGAAAATAAGGGATTAGTCTTAGTCTGCACTCCCCAGTCTGTGGATCCTTCCCATCAAATCTGTGAATTTTTCATTTTTTAGTGCAGAAGAATATACATCTTGCATGCCTCTAGATGAGATAGAGAAGACATTTAAAAGATGATTGAAGATCTGCATATATAAGTAAATATATTTCCCCCCAGGAAAAAAACAAAACAAAACCCAAAAAATCCCAGGGAAAAAACTAAAATGAGAAGGTATGGTCCTTGATATTTCCAGAGAGCAAATAAATTTGTACAGGCTTCCAAGCTTTAAACAATCTGTGAGTGTGTGTGTTCTTAAGGATCACTATATTGCTTTTATTATTTTTCAGCACCATTACTGTCAGCAGTTGGCAGAGGTTTGGGTTCCTAGCTGTAATAAAGGAGGCAAAGCCAAAACTGAATCCACTGGTGTTTAGGAGATGCAGGGTACACTGGCTTGGTGTCATAAATTATGGTAATGTTTCGTGTTAAGATGAAAACAGTGAGAAGAGCAACTTCTGAACTACTAAGAAGATTAAGAGTGGTACAGTGGCGAAACAGAACGTTTAAAAACATGAAGTTTCTCACCCCATACAAAAAACCACTGTAAAAACAAGAGATACATAGGTTGTTCAAATCTTGAGGAAAAACTTGCCTGGAGACAACTGTGAGACCTCCATTTATTTTTTGTTTACTCAACTACAGGAAATATTTGTATTCACACTAAGACAGACAGGCATTGGTAGTAAAAAAACAGAAAGAGAACAAAGAGCTGAGTTCTGTGACTGTAAAATTGTACTCAAATAAAGGGAAAAAAATCTCTAATAAAATGGCTGCCCCTTAACCAGGGCTGTATTCAACATAAAAGACCACTGCTTCCTCCAGGCACCAGTCCTGGGATGAGAGTTTAACACATATTTGGGAAGTAGAGCTCTACAGCAGTTGAGAGAATAACATTCACTTATACTACTGATAATCTAAAATTCTACAACATGTAATTGCAAAGGCAAATGACTTGTATTTTAAATTGAGGGTACATAATAAGCAATTTTTTCTTATATCCACATGATAAATGTTTGATTATGCCAAGTAAAATCAGACAGCAATCTTTTTGTAGCTGAGTTTGAGACTTATTTTGTCTTCATGCAAAATCTTAGACTAATCCCTAAAAGCACTTCTTGCTACTGCAAAGACTCAAAACCTTTGGTAATATACTCAAGGCAAAAAAGGGCACACAGAAAGCATGCCTTTACTTTGGGTTCAATACAGGTCTGCTCAGGGACAGCTGAGCACAAATGCCCTGAAGATGATCTGCCAAAATCACTAACTCATGCTTGACAGCATTGTCCTCAGAATCCCACTCGAGGGAGGGACTGGAAGCACAATCTCCATCAGCATCAACTTTCTCATCTTGTACCTTTCGGAGCTGGCAGCTGTTTCCTCACAGCTCCCAAGTTAGGAGATAGCAGAAAAATCTCCATCCCCTCCCTGCATTCACAAATTCCAAGTGGCATTTGTGAAAACCTAGGGAAAACCTGCACGCCTTTTCTTTGGTCATGAGTATTTCTTCACCTTAGAACAGGGCTGTAGAAAACAGCATGTACTTATTAAGGAGTAAATGCATCCTTTGTTCTGCACCTAAACATGAATAGCAATTTTTTTAAGACTAGGACTCTTCAGAACATAGCACCATGAATTTAACAGAACTAAGGGGAATCTGTAGCCACGAGCACCACTCCATTTGCAGAAGCTATAAATCTGTGTCTCATTCTGACAAACCTGCTACATTGTCCTATCAATTTCCACAACAGGGTATGTAAATTAATGAAGGATTATTATCAAGAAACTACTCCTAATTGACAGCATGTTAGATTTCCAACTGCAAGATGAAACCTCTATTTTCCCCTGCCTTACCTATTCATTTGCCTGAGATATGGTGGACTGGACTAGGCCAAATCTGACAGTTTCAAAAAGGGAAATTATTTTCAGAATTTAATGATCTTAATATAGTGGATGAGAAAAAAAAATCTGTAGACTGAGAGATATTTCAGTGCATAAGCTCAAAAATACCGGAGATCACTGTTCATGAACAGTTCACTGTCTACTGAAGCTGAAGTTCATTCCATGCAGTTAAGACTTAGTTTTTTCCATTATCAATTTTTAAGATGGTGGGGATTAAAATTCTCTTTTGCAGACAATGCATTTCCCTCTTTTCAAGAAAAAAAAAAAAAAAACAACAAAAAACCCCACATGATTTATTATGTTACTCCGAAAATAACACAGCAAAATCACAAATATGCAATATATTCTATCGTATAGGTCATTAATTTTCATTACATATTCTAGGTGTACAGTTCTTTCCATCATTCATTCTTCCTTCAAGTAACGAACACATCACTAACACATTAAGTCATACAACTGTTAATCTGTAATCTACTTGAAACCTTCTGCATATTTAGTTTATGAACCCAATCAGTCACCTCATATCTCTGACTTCACCTTCTCCTTACATATTTTTGGAAAACACCTTGAATCATCTATCACCTCACCAGTTACAGGTCTTACACAAATTAAAACCAATACTAAAGCTGGAAAAATGCCTTTCAAATTTCTACTTTTTCTACTACTTTTTAAATGACCATCAATGTGTGAATTGGTTTTTATAGAAGATAGTTGGTAACGTCACAGGTTCATTAGGCTTTTCATCCAAAGACAAATAAACACAAATAAAGTTTTACTGTACAGCTTTAGTATGAAACTGTTCAGTGTGTTGTGTACTCCCTGAGGAATAATACCATTAAATGCAGGAAGAGATGAGCATTATGTACCAAGGTAGCACATTTTGAATGGAGATTTGGTAAAGGGACACATGTGTCTCCTGGACAATTGTCATTTTCAGGTAAAACAGCCCAGATGAACAGGAATGATTTAGTTCAGAAAAACCTGCATCCAATCAATGAAATACCTGTAAGGATGCTTACACACTCATCTTCACCAAGTTCAAGCAAGTAATTAAAAATCTTTCTGAATCTGAAATTTTGGTGTGCAATTTCTGTTTCTTTAAAAAAAAAAATCTATTTGTGGATATATCTCATCAAGACCTTTTATATTTTAAGTGGAATGCTCCCTGTCAGCAGCACTTCAGAGCTCCCTAAACAATGGGTCTAAATGATAACAATTTAAATGTAATCATAAACTCACTGTATTTTCTGGTCATCCTTCAGACATCATCAATTCAAATACCAAGAGTGATGCCAAACCAGCCCAGCCACAAGGACCAATGGTTGGAAAGTCTCAAATATTTTACCTCTGAGGCACATCCTGCCACTGGACAACAATCAGGAGCAGTTGTGCATGGGTCCTTCCCAGCTCCCCCACAAACCATGGAAGTTGAGCAAAGGAAGATGTGCCCATAATTGTATTCCTTGAATGAAACCATGGGCAATCCTGAGCTCTTAAACCACTCTTGCTGAGATTTTGCATCTATCTCATGACTCATCAGCTAAGACAAATATTGTCAGAAACTATGTCCAGCACAATATTTGTAGCAGAGAGACAGAACCAATTCCATAAATACTCTGTATGTATGTATCATAGAGAGCTGTTCTAATATATTCTCTTTAACTGAAAACCACTGTGTATCAGGCCAGTGGTTTGGGCCACAATAACTCCAGGAAACCACCACATGGTACAACTGTGATGTCAAAGGACAGTGACTATTTTTACATTGCACCAACGTCCAGCAGTACTCTTCACAGATAAAGGAATTATTATTTTCCAGGCCCAAATTAGATCTTCTAATGCAGTATCTGAGGAGCTCAAGCTCAGCAAGAATTCCCACCTTTTTAATAGTGCTAACAAGCCTGGTTCTCCCAGGGGAGGCCTGAACAATCTTTCCTGATATCCAACACCATCAAGATGGTCACTTACAGGAATAGGATACAGGGTCTCTTAACTGCTAATCTAGACTTGTCCAGCCATCCTGATTTTCTAGAGACAATGTTGCTTAAATAACTTCCTATAGAGTTCATAAGCCTTGAATGAGAGCTACTGTATATGTGGCACTAAATGCTGTTGGCAATTAATTATCCAATTAATTTAAATTTATTTGTGTAAGCTTTTAGTCCGTTAAAAACCTGTAAAACTAGAATATGAAAATCTTAATATATGCAGTAAATGGTGGAATATTAATAATGGTGTGAAATAGGTTTTTGAAATCCGAACTCAAACTTGGGAAATATTAGTCCTTACAGTATTTTTAACAATGTTACAAATGTCTAGAAAGAAAGGTTACCAAGTACTGTACTGTCATCTGAGTTCCTCAATACCTCTATACATTTTAAAGTCCTCTGTCTCAGTGAGGCAAGCCTTCCTCTTCCAGCAAACCTACACAGCTATACCCTAGAAGCTCCAGCTGTGGCATGGCTGAAGGCACAAACAGAAAGCAGACAGGGCTGTTTGCAGCAGTTCCAACAGGCACAAGAAGATGCACTCACATGGCTCCAGCAGGCAGCTCCCTTCCCTGGCATTGTGCAGCCAGCCACAGCCAGGGCTCCCCTGGACATGCATTTTTATTTAGTGGCGCAAGAGGCAAAGGGTGAAGGGAAAGGAGGAGGGAAAGGGGAAAGAGTGTAAGTAATACCAGGGAAAGATGAAATGCTGCCCCAGAAAAGACTGCTGACGCTGCACTGAGTGCTGTTGCTGTGGTAATGGATGCTTAAAAATGATGGGAAAAAAGTCTGGAACACATGGCAGGGAGAAGGTGCTTTCTTTGAATCTGTCAGGGCTCCTAGTGCTGTGCTCCAGGAAGCAGTGCTCAAGGGCATGACAAAGCCTTGCTTTCTGCTGTCAGGGTGCTGGGGTCTGCTCCTGGCAGAGAGCTCCCCCTTGACACAACCAATTACTGAGGAGCAAAGCCTGGCACAACAAGCAGAGCTGTGATTGATAATCTGGGTGCGTTACAGCCTTCGACAAAAGCCACGATGCCTAAATTTGACAGCTGGCAATGCTTGATGAGAGCCAATTAGTGGATATATATTCACTCCAGCCAGAAGTTTCTTCTGTTTCTAGTCCAACAGCTTCCTGAATAGGAAGTGTACAGAGTGATTTCCCCCACTTCTGCCTGCTCACATGTATGCCAGCTACACTGCCAGCACAGCTAAGAATATACTGTAAGAACTACATATTTTGGCACCTTTGTGTATTAAAGCCAGTAACTGAAAAGCTGCAAGTGACCCTCCAGACACTGGTGGTACAAGAACCTGAAAAAAGGTCACTTTGACTCTACAGACAATGCAGTGGATAGGTGAGGCTGAGACTGCACTGCATAGGTAACAAGTCTGCTGCAAGTGACAACAGTTCTTGAAATGCTTCACTGGTCCTTGAAAAATTTCTGGCAAAGTACATTAATCTGTTTGTTCCTGCTTTAAATTGGTTAACCTGGCATTCCAAGAACACCAGAATTCAGAGTACCTTCTGTTCTGCCCAGTTCATGAACAAACCTGACACAGCACCTTCAAACTCCTCTGCCTGTTCTTTACTTTCTTATCACAAAGGTTTTCTTTCCTCACTTTTACATTTATTTGCACTCTTGCCAATGCAAGTACATGGGTACTGTGGTGAAGAGATCAATAAACAAAGCTGGATCCAAGTGCCCTGAATCTCATCACTCATTTCAAATATTAACTCTTCCTCCTCAGTTATAAAGAAGCCACCACCACCACACTCAGACAACTTACACACATGTTCCTAGACTTCCTGAGTTCCCTTCTGACAGTGGTTTGAGAGATGCCTCCCCTCACTGAATTCCAGACTGCTGGAACCTTTCAGAGAAGAGCAGGGGTTCTGTCACAAAACAGCACCACATTTAGCAATTACCTGCAGTGATTATCCATGTCACCTGACGAGAAATTTGCTTGCTAACAAGGTAATCACTCTCATCAGACATGGTTTCAAATCAGGGCAGCTAAGGCAAAGCAAAGACTAACTGCACACCCTCACAATCTGTATTATTTCACCAGGCAGGGTGGTAACTAAAGCTGCCAGAAGTGGGGCCATGCTGATACAGCTCCACAGCAGCAAGAGGAAAACGTTTGCCTGTCAGTCTCCTTTGACCTGTTTTACATTCTCTTGTTATAAACAGAAGTGACTCCAGCCAGTGGAACTTCACTTTGGAAAAGTTCACAGCAGAGGAGTGTCAGGTGTCAGCGTGCAGGGTTTCCAGGGGAACAAGTAACAGTGGAAAAATATAATTTTTGGGGTGAGAAGCTGCTCTGGAATCTACAATTCTTTCCTTTTTCTCATGATCCCTTGAACCACATTGACTTGGGAAACCAGTCTTTGCAGTAACTTGGCCACATAAAGAAAGACAGTCAAAATCTTACAGGGAAGAGGCATGAAGTAGCAGAGAAAAAACATCTTTGGTACCTGCTTGCTTAAATGAAATGTATGTTCAATATTGTATAAATACTATTATTACCAGTCATTTATTGGTTATTTGACAATTGCCAAATAATTCCTCTCCATTTGTGGGAATGTTCAATAACAGCCCCTCAAATTCATGCTGGCCCAAAGAGGAAGGCACAATCTTGATGAGGATATAAAAGCAGAAGGGAACAACAGGTATTAAAGGTTCCTCTGAATGGCAAGGCTGACTACAAAACCCACTCTTCAAACACCATGCAGCTTTTTATCTCCCTTTATTTAAAATAGAAAGGAGCTCTTTCTGAGTGAACAGCAAGAGTGTCTATGGCAAGAAATTACAGGTAGTAAATTTTTTTCCTATGGCCCCTAATAGAAAAAAATAGTAATGAGCTTAAATTGCAGTAAGGGACATTACAGATAAGCTATAAAACAGACTTCCCAGGACTGAAGACCTCCATCTCTTAGTCTTTGGGAACAGATTACAGGTATAACTGGATGAATCAACTCAGCTGCAGAGAGCTCTCTCCTGAGGCCATACTGTTCACTATTTTTCATTAACAGTTTGCATGACAAAAGAAAATGTGTATTTATGAAATACATGGAGAAAGCTTAAGCTGGTGGTTCTCTGAGCATGCTGAAGTATAGAATTAAAACTCAGCATGTCCTTAAAAGACTGAGGAACTGATCTGAAAATAACTTTTATTTAGGCATAGGCAGCATAATAAAATATATGTAGTATTAATCTAAACTGAAGTCACATGATTTCAAATGAAAATGTTGAGATCCTGTCATCAGTAACACTGAGTGAAACTAGTTCCTGGTAACTTCTGCAATAATAACAATTATGAAACATTAAATAATAATACAAGTAAATATGGCTATTTACAAACAAGTAATTTGAATAATACTCTGAGCTGTCACAAAACACTAATACTGTTTAGAGCCTCTTAAAAATTTTAACACTATTACTTCACATTTACAGCATGGCAGTGACAGAGATGCTGGTCAAGTCAGGCACCCACTCTGCCACACACTGTACAAACAGAGAAAATGACAGTCTTTGCTCCAAACAGCTCCTTGCAGAATATCCCAGCTATTTAAGACTCAAAGCCCACAGAGAGGAAAACCTCAGCCCCTTCAGATACACCTTCCCTTTACCAATCAAAACTTTGGAGTGGTGCTTTTCTTGGTTACAATAAACAGAAGCTGATACTAAAGCTCAGCTTGAGGAGGAAAGGGATGAGTGGGGAGCAGGCTGCTCCCAACAGCTGAGCAGTGGCTGTGCTCCTGGGGGCAGGCCAAGGCCCCTGGGTCCCTGTCAGCCTGGGGTGACTCCCGTGGGGCCCTCTCTGCTCACATCTGGACCTGGTTACACAGCTCCAGCTCACAGCTCTTGCATCAGCCCCTCCAGAGTGGCAGCCTCCCAGCCACTGCCTCTCCCTGAGCTACCCACGGAGACACAGCGCCCGGGAGGAATAAATTGGGACCACATTAGCTGGTGACCCTCGCCCTGCATGGCCCTGCCTGTCTGATGATAGAGGAAATCCCTCATCCAAACTGACAACCAATATGAAACAGGCAGCTGCATTTACTGGAGAGCCTGGTCAATGCTGAGCGCCTCATTAGGAAATGGGCTCTATATTGAGGCACATTCCTGCAATTCAGAGCCTAGAAACTCTAAATTAAAACAACATTGATGCCATATCCTCTTTCCAAAAATGCTTCTCTTCATCCAAACTTTAATGCACATACTTAGAGAAATTAAAGAACCAAAATGTTTTTGGCAGGACTCCTTCCCTCTCTTGTGCAGCAGTACCCTTTCCATGTGTGTGACCAAGAACGGTGCTGGGAAAGGAGAGAGCAGAAGGAATGACAGCAGAGCCCTCCAGATTCTGGATGCCCTTCCCTTGATGAACCTAATATTTTGAAATAAATAAAAGTCACAGGAAATTGTTGAGACAAGTTTTTGTTTTGTGAGTGTTGTACCTTTCTACACTCTAAGATCAATTAACAGCAATCCAGCCAATGGTAATCAGTACAAGCAATGAAAAGTCATGATCCAAACCCTCTTCCACATGCTTGGACCCATTCACACTCACTACTGCAGCACAGTCAGGAAACTGCCTTTCTAAAGCACTCTGTCAGAAGCTCTTCCCAGCCTGCAGTGAGATTCAGCAATGCTGCTACCACAGCATGCACAGCCCTTCCCACAAGCCACCCCTTCCCATATTGCTCAGCATCTCTGCCTGCATCCCACGCACGTGGAAACGGGAATCTTTTACTCAGCTCTGTCTGACCACCAACTGAAAGAGCTGCTGTCCCACCACAAAGCCTAAGCATTTCCTAGGAATGGGATGGACTGAAACACCAAATACTTATCAGGGAGCTCACCAGCTCTGAAACACAAATGACTGAGGTCAGGATCCCAGCTCTGAATCTAAGGGTTGAACAAACTTTTTGGGTTCCACAACTGCTTTTCAAAGCCTTCCAGAATATCTTGATTTGTGGCATCACTTGCCTTCCTTGAACAGCTGTGTTCAATACATCTGCAAGTCTGAAAGTTTTTTCATTCACAATTTCGACTGTAAGTTTAAGAATTACAGCTAAACTTTTAGGAAGTTCCTGAAAGGTGACACGGTTCTGTGGAGCTGGCAAACACAGATGGACCCTTGTTCTCCAGATGCAGAAAAGGGTCCATGTAGAGAAGGCTTAAACTGAGAAAGCAGCAAAGTTGTTTTGTTGGAAAATATGAGGCTGGTGACCTGGAACAACTGAAGAGGAGTGCAAGGGCCAAGTCCACAGAATATTTGCAAAGCATGTAGAAAAATGAGATTCCCCTTGACTACATCAGTAATGAAGATCCTGTAAAATTGCACAGCCATCTCTTCTGACCCATCTCCTATTTCTGGAGCTGTCAAAGTTGGTGTGATTTGAATTTATTCAGAAAAAGTACATACCAAAACTACTGGCACTGAAAAAAAAATAAATGGAATTTTTACATTCTCTGCAACTCATAGAGGTGGTGAGTAATACTCTCCTATAATAAGCAATATGGAGTTTTTCTATCAATGTGTTGAAAGCTGCACACAAAAAAAAAGGATACAAGATGACACAGCCTTAAAACACAGGATAGAAATTAGGGAGGATATGTCAAATCTCTATTTGGTGACATAAATATTTCTCAGGTATATTTTAAATATAGTTTAGATTGTTCAAATATAAACATCTATTCTGCCTTGGGGATTGTGGATGTACTGGAGAATACCTGTGATTTTTTTACTTATTCTACACATAAAACTTTTATTTATACTATTCATAGCACAGATGTATTGAGGAGATTACTTTCTGCTTTCTTCATTATTTTTAAGATTAAAATCTTAAACAATCTTAAACAGTGACAAGTGTTTATAGCTGATGGCAGATTTGGAACCAGAATCTTCAAAGGCATTTCAACAGCCTAATGAATTATTTGAAAAAGGACTGTTGCTCCAACCTCAGATCATAACTGGTCTCACTACATACCAAGAACAATTTCAAATTATTCTCCTTTGCAATTTTTGTTTATTTGGGAAATTAAGTATCCCACACATACACAGAAAAGCACTTAGAACTGGCATCCTTAAGGGAAATGGCCATGTCTTTTTAGGAAGAGTATATGATACTGTAAGACTTATCAGCACTGAAAGGTAACAATATGAACTACAACATTTCAAAAAATTATTTACCTGAAACCGAAGTCATTCCAGATAAGCACAACCTTAATACGTTAATATACACATTTTTTCAGTAGAAAAAGCTCACTACAAAATACTACAGATTGTTCCAGCTACTTACAAAGAACAATCAGAAGGAAACTGGGAAGGGCAGGGGGCATGAAAGCACCTGAATTTCAGCTTAGGACAACATGAACCAAGAAGAGTTAATTTCTCTTGGAATGAGTGGTACCATGAATTATGGCTGCTGCATCAACAGTTACATGAACAAAACAAGTACTTAACATTGCTGTGACCACTTGTGATTCCTGTTTTAGTGGATCACCTGGCTGAGCAGTGATAGCAATTACAACTGGTGCTCAAAAGTAAATAATACAAGACTGTAGCCTATACTTGCTCATTCTGAAGCTGGTACATAAACCCCCAAAAGTACTGTTCTTAAATAAAACATAATTATTTATCTTAAACAACATGGCAAATAACCTAAGGAAGAAGCACAGAAATAAATCCATTATCACAATGCCCTGTTTTTGTCTTGCATTCTTTGACAGCAACAGAAATCATCTGGTTGACAGATGAAATGTTGCATATAAACTTTACAAAGATGGAAATGGTGGCACTGAAGAATTTGATACTGGATTGGCAGCAGCATATGTGCTATTACAAGGAATGTGGCAAGGGAATAACTCAGGAAAACCCACCAGAAGTGCTGAAGTGAAAAATCTACACAGATTTTGTCAGATCCTAAATCTCTTATTGCCAGGGATGCCTTTTGTTTTCTCTGTGTTTTACTGGCAATGCGCTTTTTACACTGCATTCAGCACTGGAACGTAATATTAAATGCTTGAACAAAACCATATTTTTCTAACTGTTGTGCCAACACAGAAAGATCTTAGAAACGGGAGAGGTCAGAAATAGGAAGGGACCAATCTCCTCACAAGCATGAGACCTCCCAGAGTGTACTAGAAGGTGGCACATGGTGCTCCTGTTGCAATCAGAAATCACAGGAGAGATGGGGTGGTGTAACATTCATATTTGAGCTCTACAGCTAGGAGCAGTTTCTTGCAATTAGACTTCTTCCCCAACAAGGCAAATACAAACCCCCAAGAGAAGTATCACTACTCTTCCCTGAATCTGTGAATATTTGTACCTGTAGAGAACAATAACCAACGTCCTCTTCATTCACAACTTCCAATACATCCTATCACACATTTACAACTCAGGCAGTGACACAAAGAAAATTCCCTCAGTGCTGAGTCCAGCAGCTCCTTTGAAATTGTTATTTATGCCCTTTCTGGCCTAACATGTGACAGGATTACACATTATTAATTCCATAAATCAAGATAATAATCCCACACCAGATTATTAACTGGGGTTTTCCCAGCCCTCCTGTACCCACCTGCTGCTTGAGCTGTTGCACAAGACGGTCTTTCTCTCGTTTCAGTGCAGCCACTTCATCCTGAGTCTTCTTCTTAGAGGATGAAAGCTCTAGCAGAGCAATATTGGCATCTTTTTCACTAATGGCAGCAAGAAGGGCTTCTTGTCTGAAAACAACCCAAACAGATTATATTATTACCCTGCAAAATTTAGAGGACTCCTCTACAAAGATCTGAATGTACCATAAATGCTGTACCAGTGCGCAACTCTGAAAAGCAGTAATAAATAATTTTGTCTGGACTACATGTATGTTGATGGAACAGGATGTCAAGACCCACATACCTCCCCCTAAACAAGTGTGCTGATAACAAATTGCAGCTTGCAGAGTAAGAAAAACACATTATGTTCTTCTTCTGCACTCACCTTCTCAGTTTTTAATAACTACTATTCATTATTACCTTGGCTGAACATTTTCCCACACTCTTTACTTGTAGCAGAAAACTCTTACAACAAATAGAATTCAGAAACATTTTATACATACTGGGAAGAAAGAAGGAGATAATCACCCTAACTGTAAAACAGCAGTTCTCAAAGGAAGCCAAAAGACTGTTAGGGAAAGCAACCTTTTCTATCCTTTGACCTTAATTCTCATCTTAACTGGTGATGTGCAACAAGATTTCAAGGAAAACCTTGGCCTTATTGCCCAGTAGTGTTGGCTTGTCTCACCTCTCATCACCTTGCAAAGAAGGAATAAAACGAGGTCCTAAACGTGTGGTGGTGTGAAAGATGGCATCAGGCAGGAGGGCTGATGAAAGACAAACTGAATACTACATGTTTCTTAACTACATTTAATCTAAAAATAAAATTGCAAATGCACTTAAAGTTTTGCTGCAGCACTCAGTATCAACAAGTTTATTATCAGGATCCCAACTGAAGCCACTGTCTCAAAATGTGACAAAAACATTTTTCAAGATGAAAAGGTGCATTTCAACAGACAAAACTGTTCACCATCTGACAGGACAGGGGGATTTCTGCGGGTGGAATTTCTCTATGGGTTTACACAGGTGTTTCTTGTACAGTCCAAGGGAGTTAGATTGCTTTAAATTAACTACCAGCATATCAAAAATCTCACAGATCCAGTGTAGAGGGTACTTGGATCCTGCCTAGATCATATCTAGAAAAACATTATTGCTTCCCTTTCAAAATGTAATACCACAAAGTAAAGCAATTTTTAATATACTTTCAGGATAATCATAAAGTATTCTAACATTTGTGCTATGAAGAAATACAAATATTCTGGCAACTTAATGGAGGCAAAGAGTAGAAGAAAGGAAAAGGTGCACATCAGATTCCCAGATGCAGTGTCAAGATTGTAGGTGTGGGAACGATGGATAATGGGCGTGTTATTATTGCCATTTTGTTTCTGCTGCTTTTGCTTAATGCAAAGTATCCAATTTTGGATGTCTGCCTGAAACATGAAAAATACCAATAGAGTGAAGTGACAGAACATGATCCATGACCTCTGCTTTTTTCCAGCTATCGGTATCCTGGGAAAGACAGGCTGGCTTGGAGCTCTGGTCATTTTCACTTTCTTTAGAGTAATCTGTTTTGATTATAAAGAAACACTTATTCTTTTAATAGTAAGCCCACAATCCTCGCTGATGATTCAGGACCAGAGCCAAGAATATCTCCGTAACTCTATCTATGGAGCCATTACTCTGGTATGGAAATTGGAGGTGCTTCAAATAGCATGTAAGCCATATACCTTCTGCAATCAAATCCTTTGTTGCCCATCTCTGCTTCTTAAGTGAAAACCCCAAGGCCAGGAAAATGAGATATGGATAGCAGTCCATTATTTTTTGTGGTTTTTTTTGGCTGAAAAATCTTGCAACCATGTCTTAGAAAAGAACTTCCTACTGGCCAGAACTTCAGTGCTGGTCAAGAGCAGGGCGAAAGCCATTGTAGTTTTCTGTTTTCTGGAACTGAAACAAGGTGAATTTTGAAAAAAAGTAAGAAAAAATACCCTGCAGTAAGGGCATTGTAGCTGCATTTTTTACTTTAGCAAGCTAAATGTAAACTGGTGGGTGTGGGAGAAATGCAGGTGCCACTGTCTGCTCCACTGGAAGAGTCATGACTGTAATGCCAAGCTATTGTTCTCAGCAGAGCTTGCAACTGCCAAATGATTCCAAGACCATAAAAAGGGCATATTACCAAGCAAAAGACAAGGCTCCTGACTGAAGAGCACTACAAAAGTGACTTATTTCCCTTCCTGAGAGCTTCATCCCCAGGGAAGAACACGCTGTGAGACAGGTGATGTGGCAAGAAGGAGAGAATGGGGTGCTGTGTGTGGTGGCAGCACATGAACAAACCTATCCATCAGGAGTGCTGCAGTCAGTCCTGGAGGCTCAGGCACTGCAACAGGCTTGGCTTCTTCAGCAAAATGCTTCTCCTCAGTTCACAACATTGGAGGGCCTGAAATGTTCTCATGAGCAGGCAAAAGGTGCTGCACGACCCAAGGATGCTGGCTAGGGCCAGAGTCACTGAACAGACACAGCTCCCTGAAGATAAATCAGGTATTTCAGATGTGGTACAAGTGTAGCTGTGCCAACAGCAACTCAGCAGGGGCAAACTGCCTATTTCTCTCTCACTGCAGCACGTTCTGCAGCCTGAACTGAGCTGTACAGCGGCCCATGAGAGGCAAGCAGACTGCAACAGACTGAATACTACCAAAAGAAACCTGAAATGGCAACAGTGCAGAAAAATCCACTGAAAACCACATTCAAGTTTTACTCCAAATTGGACAAAAAGGGGAGGTTAGTTTTTTCCTTCTATTTATGCTGAAGCCTTTCACTGAATGTGGATCATGATCAATACAGGCTGGAGTATCAAGACCAGCAGGTTTAATTCTTAAGAGACAATGGTGCATATAATCTCAAGATCAGTATCAACATTATTTGTTCTGTTTGCAGTCTTCAAAAAATAATGCAAAGAAAGATGGGCTTGCCTTTTTAAAATAGATGACTACAGAATAGTTACAGGCCAGTAGAGCATAGAGATTTGACAACATACACAAAAAATAGTGTGCAAATGCATGTCTTCTTCAACCCTTCAACAGAAATTTCTGATTTGGAGAAGATAACTGGGCAATAGTGAACTATTACACTACTACTAATTAGTAATACTAATAGAATCAAGCTGTCATCAAATGGGTTTCTATAACACTTGGTTTCATAAGACAATATTCCTTCACAGCCTTTTCCTAGTAAAGGAACAGAATCCTTTTGGTAAAACAGAAGCTGAGGTGAACTTTACAAAGGAGTTTTTTACTTTGCATTGCTGTTCCCAGGGTCATAGCACTGGAATATTTATCAGCTGTATAATGAGAAAGACTAAGAGGCTGTAAACAGTGCTGAATTAATGATGCTTCAAAACATGAAAACTATACATACTCATTAAAAGAATATGTTTACATATGTCAGGGAGAACACATATTCCATATAGAAATGTTATAAATGTTCTATAAAATTTTATTTTAAATTATGAAATTTCTTCCTACCTGGAGTATTTCTGAAAGTGTGTATGAGATAATATGAAAGCAATATTGATATCATCAGCAGCTTTGATTTTAATGTCATGGAAGAACTGGGATTACTCCATCAGCCCTAGCTGCATTATAGGATCAAATCTGTTTTCCTTCTGAGTGGCATTAAACTAAAGTATTTAGAAGTCTGATATAAATTTGAAGAGCTAGAAGCTCACAGCAATCCAGTCAGTTCCTTCAACAGAGACTGTTGCAATTACACAAGCAACGTTTTCATCCTGACATTTTAAGATGATCTGCAGTTATGCCTGTGGTGCCTTTAGTCCACGAGGAAAGATTCTCCTGTTTCATGAACTGTTTTCTCATGGTGAGGTCATCAATCACCACAGAATGACAGGGGTACCACTCCTACAAGACTTGTTTCAGTTGTCTGATTTTTATCCACTACATTTATTCCAAGCCTACAGAAAATGCTGCTAAAAGCTTTTAATGCTTTCTGATCAGATACATTTGTCAGATTTACCCTAGTGAATCACCATCACAAAAAGAACTGCATTATTTGCATATGAATAAAAAACCCTCCCATGATGTGACAACAAGAGAAAGAACCTGCAGGCAGAGAGATTTGGCTACAGTACTGTAGTGTTATGAGAGCTAGACAGACAGGCAACAGCTTAGAACATAAAAGCATTGGGACATGGCATCCAGTAATTTCATGAGTTTAGCAGAATGACGGGGTTTGGGTGGGTCATGCTCAATAACCTCTTAAAAAGCAATTAAGAGTAGGACACACGAAAGCATTGATTCAATGGGCTGGATCCCCGGCCTTTTCATCATAAACTGTGTCTACCAAACTGCAGGAGTTCTGAACTCCACATTCTTTCCTACTTTTTTTTCCTGGTTAGAGAACATCTTCATAAAATTAGGAAACTCTGACTTGCAGTACCTCACAGGGAGGAGACAGTCCTTGCAGAGCTCTGGGTATCAGGATTTGGTTCTTAAAAGTAACCTTGAAAAAGGCAATGATACCAGTGAATGACATTTCATTATGCTAACAGATGAGTAACTCACTTAATATGCAAGCTGCCAAATTCTACACTGGCTGTAATTTCTGCAGCATTTAAGATGCAGCTCGAAGTATCCCAAAATGAGCAAACTTTTATCCAAAAGAAACAGTAGCTACCTCTTACTGCAAGAGAGTGGGAAAAAAATTTAACTTGGCAATAGGTACTACCTGCTTTTTTTAATTACATCTGGGAATAATCAAACCTCAGGTTGAAAATTAATTTCCAAAGCACAGCCTTAAACCTTCAGTCAAAAGGGATAATACCACACTTCTTCCATTGCAGTTCTGCTTTCCTTAATCAGCCTGTCACCTTTGCCTGGCCTGGTGGGCACACAGCAGCCCTTCTAACCTCTGGTCTATGCTCTTACAGCTACCAAACCAGAAACTTGAGCAAACCAAATGAGATGAAAACGAGAGTTTTTGTCATCAGCAAACTGAAGCTTTCTGAATGTACACCTTTCCACTGGTCTCTTCAATGTCACTGCATACATGTGACCACAATGGAAAACAAGATAAAAATACAAACTCTTTGTGAATACAGTTGTCTGGTGACTAAAGTGATGTCCCTTTAATTATCCATTATAAGAAGGTGTGATAATAATCAGTGTGAATTCCATGACACTGGAAGCATTACCACTTGTACTGCCCTTGTTTAAAAAAAAGATACTGAAAATATATTTAGACTTTCCTACACATATCTTCTCTAACATCCCAATTGTCTAGAATCACAGAACTCCTTACTAGGATCGATAAGCAAACTTTTAAAAGTCCTTTCCTTCAACATGTTTGATAAAGTTACAAGTAGTCCTATAAATATCTTATGTTACCCTTCCCATCAATGTTTTAGCCCTCTTGTATTTAAGCTTTCCATCTTAATTTTATCACTTTGGCACCAGAGGTAAAAATTTGCAATTCCTAGTCCTGCTGGTATCTCAGCTCTGAGCTCTCAGAGTTGCAGTGCAGCCTGTGTCTGCCAGCGTATCCAGAAAAAAATCTAACACTTTCACAGAGAACATTCAAACCCACTACTAATTTCCTGAACTATTTTTATTGATGAATACCTCAGTGAAAAGCTGGCTGCTGCATATCACAGCTGCTAAACTGATAGTCCATGAGCCTTACCTAGGTGCCTGTGAAGAGTGGAAGTTCCCCAAGATGGCACATTTTAGAAGGAACTTTCAATCCTGGCACGCGATGTTGTGGGAGATCTGCCCCTTTGAAGGGTAGATTTTTTTTAAAGACAACCTTCCTTGCTTCAGCAGCCTTCAGTGCAGAATCTGGAGGAGAGACAGCAGTACTCCCAAGGCTCTCGAGCTCCCCAGAGCTGCCTTTTCTGAGAAGGAAGTCCTCAAACAGGAGTTCTTTCTTCATCTGCAGTTTACCAGCAGAGCAGAGAGAGCAGAGACTCAAGGCGTACTTTTCAACATCAGCCACCAGAACACATCCACCAGCCTTTGAAAACTGACCTTGTAAGGAAGGCAGCTCTAATTCCTTTTCCTGGGACATGGTCAAGGACAGGTTGAGCTTTAGCCTAGCATGTGGTTGCACAATCGGCTTAAGCTGACACAAGACAGGCTCTTGTGGCAAGAGATGGTTCTGCCCTCCCATTCCCAGGTTCCTGCCCCTCCCTGGTGTGGGCACCACTGGCTGTGCCTCCCTGCAGCCTGAGGAGCCAGCAAAACCCTGAATAAACCCCAGGAGCCCAGATCCGACCGCAGGTTCCTCAGCCCTGGAGGAACTGCAGGGCTGCAGCTCTTCCTGACAGTGTGACAGTGTCAAACCCTTTGCTGCCACAGCCAGCACTGCCAAAACGGAGGAATGGAAAATGAATCATGGGATTCACACTGATTATAACATATCAAACAACCACAACTCCTGCAGTGAAAACAATTGTCTTGATGTCTTTGTGATTCTGGCCTGGGTTGAAAGATGGTAGAAAGAAATTTCAGCTTTATCAGTCAAACTTTGACAGCAATATTGCAATCTTACTGTGGCTTCTGATCACGTGAAGAACTCTAATCATGATTTATAACACAGCTGTTTTAAGAAAATTATCCAGTCGTTATACTCAAATCAGATAGGGCATTGAATCTCCTTGCTAAATGAATACCATGTTATTTCTGGTTAGTATAATTTATCTCACTTCTGCATCTGTCTCATTTTCCATGGCTGACATTCTGACAGGTGCTCCTACCTGCTTTCCTCTATATTTTATCAGCTCACTGAAAACCAAGACAAAGGCATTAACTTAGTTTTGGGACCATATTCATACTATCCCTATTCTCAGTGCATTGTGGTTCCACTTCTTTTCCTGATCTTTTTGTAGCAGTGACTACAGAATATTTATTATTTATTTTTATTTCTTTTGGGAAGTCTCATTCAGCACAAATTTTAACAATTCTCACTTTATTCCTACATTTTCTTCTTCCTCTAAATGTATCTTTCTCTTGACCAATTTTTAAGGATGCTGCCAAACCCCTTTTGGATGCAGATACACAGCTTTGTAACTTTCTTAAACTCTTCCCTCTTTTGTTTGGGATGCAAAGACCTTACAGTTTTAGACTTTTGATTTACATAAATGCCTTGCTTCCTCTACATGAACCTTCTGCATTCTTCTGTCCAATTTATTTGCTACCTAGTAGTCTCTATTTTTCAGTCTGTAAAACTGAATACTTCACTTTTCTAGCACATTTTTTTTCTTTGAATATAGGTTTTATCAATTTGTGATCACTACAGCTGAAGTGAGTTTTGGTGATGATTTCTTCTCCAGTGTCATCACCATTTACTACAATCCTGAAGTCTCACACCATTACATCTTGGTGATCTAGTCATTACTAAGGTAACAAACCTGGCAGTTTCTCTGATTTGTATCCAATAAATACATATATCCTACAAACCCACATTTCTCCATTATTACCTACATTTAACACAATACTATACCTAAAATCCATAGCAGGATACCATCCACTCTCTTTGTACAACTTTTATGATCCTTACATTATTCTGACTCAAAGTAATGCTATAATTCATACTCTTTTTTATTTCCTCAAAACCTCCATTACAATAATAAACACCACCAATACTTTCATTTTTACCTTTCCTGAACAACCTGTACCCACATTTCAGCTCTGCAATATTAGTCTATTTCCCACTAATTGCTGTTATCCCTGTGACATCCACTTTCATGTTACATACCAGATGTGTAGAGCCACTTCACTTTGTTTTTCTTTTACAAGCATCTAAATATTCTTCCACATGTACCATTTCAATAAATTTCCCTGTCAGAACTATGGATTGCTTTCATTATTTATTTGCTATCTGCCTACCAACCTGGATGTGCCTCACCTAACTCCCTTCTTCTCTGAGCGTTCTTTTGTACATTTGTTCAAGCTTCTCTTACAGAACCACTTTGTCTGATTTCTAAAAAGAAATATTTTCTTCAAGGTCAGACCTTTTTATATTAATTCTGCAAAGTATGTGTTTGGGCTTTGGTGGTAGTAACAACAGCAGCACTAATCCTGACCTCTCTTCCTTCCAAACCCTAACTATACCTGTATTTTAGTCTTTGGTTGCTGCTGCTGCTCAGGAGAGGGATTAAAAAAAGGAGCACAAGAAATGCCAAGTGGCTGGATAAGGATACAAATAGCAGCATCAGGGGAAAAAGAGGCTGGAAGCAGTTTCATTAAACACTGAAGCATCACTTTGCCTCCTGCTCCTGGTAGCTCCAATGTCTGCTGCTTAAGTAGTGCCAAAAAAAAGTGTTTCTAAGCATGCAGAAGTTGTTGAAAGCATTGAGGACAGAAATGGAGCAGGTGTCAGGGGCTATGGATAAAATTTGGATATATTTAGTTCTGTAATTGCAGCAGAAGGGGCCTGAGAGGTTTCATTTAATTTCCTTTTTCAGATCCGGGTCTGAAAAGCAGGTGTAGCTACTTGCAGTCCCTGAGTGCAGGAGATTTGTTTGAATGGGCACTACAGCATCTTCTGATGAGTTCTGAAGATAACTTTCTAGATGCTTGAAGCATTCTACAGTAACTAGGGAGCATCCCACCACCTTCATTTCTGATCTTACCTCTATCCAGTGCCTGTTCTTCACGAGATTAAACCAGAGCTGCATGCAGTAAAAAGTTTAAGAGACTGAGCATGTGTTCTCTGCTCCAGAACAAGCACTGTTAAGCCTGATCTAAACCATGCAAACAAACCTTTGACAACCCTTTATCAGATCCCTGCTAAGCACAGTAATGATACACTCCTATTCAAAGCCCTTTTTCATGTACAGATCTAAAGAGTTTTATTGAAATAAAGAGAAGCTCAACCATCTTAAAGTAAGCTGTTATTGCCTGTTTTGTAATGAGCCACAAGGTACACAAACCTTAAGCAACACAAAGTGAGAGAGCAAGTCATGCATATGGGAGGAATTGGAAAAACCTCAATTCAGCACATTCTAGCAACCAACACTTTTTCAAGTGAACAAATCTGAAGCTGTGTTTATGCCATAGTTTAAACAAAAATCCCACCCAGACTGCCTTATTGAAGAAACATGATCACAGATAAATTTACAAATGTAACTCTTAGCATCTTAGAAAAAGTAATACACTTCCAAATTCAAGGCTACGAAATAGAAGAATCAGAATTAAACCAGCTTGTATCACACAAGAAACTGGCTCTCATGAAAATGTGCCTATATTATAGATAAATGAAAGTTCCCCTACCTTCCTCTAAGTAACATCCTGCTTATTTTGGAAAAGTCGACCATTAATTGTTCGTAAAATTGTTAAGAATCATCATTTGGTATCTACTTAGCTATTAAGATATGTGGCAAGATTAACTTCTTGCAAAAAATATCTTCCTGAATTTTAAGACGCTTGCCTACATTTTATCTACTTTATAAGAAAAAACGAAAGCAAATAAAAAAATAAAGGGGCAGAAAATAACTTCAAGGCAGGGTGAACATGTGTGATGTGGACAACTTTTAATCCTGAAACTATCCTTAAGAAATAGGTATTCTGGACATCAATAAAAATTCTGAGCATTTTCTGAAGGGTACAGAATAATGTATTTACAGGAATATATCAGGATGCTTCATGCAGAAAAAAATATTTCAAAAACTGAAAGACCAGCACCAAAGGAAAGTGCTAGATTTTAAAAGTGACAATAGCCAAATGTAAAACGTGTAAACAAACAGTGTCAATTGGAATAGAGGCTTAGTGGAGCTGAGAGTCAGGAGCTACTCTTCACTCCTGTCATTTGTGATGTGACCTAAAGCACATCATTTAACTACCTCTGTAAATGTAAACGCTACTATTTACTGAAGAGCACATCTGGCAACATCTGTAAAACACTGACATTCTGAGCTGAAAACAGTCTCTTTCTTTTTGTTGTTTATTGTTAGCTGAAAGGAAAAGGAGGATTACCAAGAACTTGCACACTTCCAGACACCTTATTTCTGCTAGGAACACCACGACTGCACTGACATTTTTCATCTTCTCAGACAAGAACCTACGAGGCCACAAAACTACGAAGGAAACACCTGAGCAGCAAGAGGATTCCCCAGCAGCCACACGGCAGAGTGGGCAAGACAAGTGGAAGTGGCAGCGCAGAGCAAAGCTGCCTGTGTGGATTTATGGCAGCCTCCCAGTTCAAGGCCCATCTGGTTGGGAAGGGGGAGGCTGGGAAGACCATGCGCCGCTCGCATTTTTGCCATTCCTGCTGCGGTATGGCGTGAATAAATCACAGGGCTGAGGTCAGAACAGCCAGCCCATAAAGTGATTCATGGGCCCAGCAGCACATTCCCCCAGGACTATGTACTTTATTACAGTAAACCTCAGAACAAGATACAATTTCCTGTCTCAAGGAGCAGCCTTTAAATCAGGACACCTGGACAGCCCTGCAGCCGCGTACAGAACAATGGGTCTGAGCCCCACCGCCGCCTCTGCTGGCTGGCCCTGCTGCCTTCACCCAAACTCCACCTTCAGAGAGCCTCCTGCTGCTGCACGTTACTGGGGTGACAACACCGTGCAGGCAACACACTGATATAATCCTGTTCTTCAGCCACAGCTCCCCACCCAAGAAATAAATACTCTCCATATGCTGCTTTTTCACTCCATTTTAGCTTTTAGGTCTCCTCTGCACTGTAAAAATTTGACTCAAAACTCAAGAGGAATTGAAAGGGAAATCATTGGTTTGTCCGTTTGCAGGCAAACCCTGCACTGGAAGGTTTTTTTTTCTTCTTTGCAAGCTGAAGAATCTGACATGCAATTTAGGTTGTAATATGGATGTTCTCACTGTGATCAAGGGCTGAGATCTGAGTTTTGGGTTTGGCATCTGGAAAGAAACTGAGGTGGTGACAGAGATGATGGTATTGTTAGACTCCTGAGAAATCTCCCTCCCAGCTAAGAGTAATGTTGCTCTTACACCACAGGTTACATTTCCAAGAGAAAGAAAAGAGAACTCATTCTAAGCCACGAAACAAAGCAGTGGGTATTTTCCACTCAACATGCTGTGGAGCCTTACTCCTCAAACATTCCAAGCACACAGACCTTGCAGGTTGTAGAGCAGCAGCCTGCCACGGCTGGCTTCTATTCCAGCCGTCCCTCAGGTAAGGGATGCGCTGGCTGCACTTCTGCTGTTCTCCTTGGAAGCAAACTCTTCAAACGGGAGCTTCCTATATTCACATGAAACAGGACAGAAGAAAAACTTGCTTTGCCTCCTTCAGATCCATAATGGATAACCAAAACCAGAGCTAAACTTGGGTATATTTGCTTTCAGTAAGCATCATTCATGATTAAGAAAAGGGAAGGGAAGCTTCCTTCCCTTCGAGCATTTAGAGGCAAGATTTTCCTGCAGCTTGGATGACAGTAAGTCATTCTGTACAGTCACTACAAACAGTGGGAGAAATCCTGATAATTTTTACTCTTCAAAGTTCTTTTGGATCTTAAAACTACATCCATGACAAGGTAACATGTCCTTGGGAAGCTGCTTCACAGAAAACAGACACACCTGAAAGATGTTCAGAGGACAAAAACATAAGAAAAAGTGATAGAGTAGAGGAAGTTTTGGGAAAATTTGGTAAGAATTCATCAAATACTGTCAGTTAAGAACACTACTGAACTGGCCAAACTAAAAAAAAAAAAAAAAAAAAAAAAAAAAAAGACAATCTAGGTAAGGAAAGAGGAGAAGGAAAGGATTGATAAAACAGATGTAAACAGCAATAAACCTATCTGATTTATCCAAGACTGAATCTCCTGAAGCTATCTGTTTCACAATTCCTTTTCCTACAAGTAAAAACAGTTGTGTGGAAAATAACTTCTTCCATCTGCTTATTTTATTTTATATTTTTATAAAAGGTCCTTTATTAAAGGATCTCCTTGACTTCTGTTGATTATTTCAGAGCTTACAGTAGGCAGAATTAAGGCTTATTGATTTTATCCAGTCTGCTTTCCTGTAGAGAATATATACTTACATCATGCCCAGTTGCTCCAATAATTTACTCTGAGGGGCTTAGGAAAAGGACATCCACTTGGGACTGAAAGCCATGAGGAACTGGCTGCTGTCATTGTGAGTTTGTCCCAGGTTAATAATTTTCACTGTCACAGTCTTATGTCTTCCTATTTCCAACCCTTCTGTTCTCAGTTTCTGGATAATGAGCCTTGTTTTGACTGTCTCGTCTTGAATAAAGTGTTTTAATATTACTGTTATTTGATTTTCTAGATATTAGGACTATACAGAGTCTTGTGATAACTGTATCAATTACACTATAAAACAGAACTAAAATTGTAATTCTATTCATACTCATTAATCCTATTTTTATGTACCAAAGTCCTTCTGCTGCCAAGTTCACACTTTTCTCCATAACATGGCCAAATCTTTTCCAAGTCACTCCTTTCCAAATAGTGCACAGTAGACTTCATATTGTTCTGATTTATATGCTTTATGTTCATACACACTTTGTGTAAATTAGCTTGCATTAAGAAGCAATTTAAATGGCCCTAAGTGCCTGCTCTCACCATTAGGGAACACCACACCATTTTCTGTATCACCTGCACTGTCATTTTAGACTTGCTTCCAGCTCACTGATCAAACAATTATCAGCACTAAGCCCAGCACAAAATCTGTAAGCTGAAAAATAAAATTAATTGTTCAGTTTTAACAGTAATGGGAAAATGCTGACAGCTAATGCTCACTTTAAGCATATTTTCCATACAGCACTAACAGGTAACATTAAGGTACTCTTAATGACAGCACAAGGGGTGATGCCTTCAAAGTGACAGAGGATGGAATTAGATGGGATATGAGGAAGATACTCTTCACTGTGAGGGTGGGGAGGCACTGGCACAGGTTGCCAGTGAAGCTGTGGATGCCACATCCCTGGAAGTGTTCAAGGCCAGGCTGCATGGGACCAGGAGGGAGCCTGGTCTAGTGGAAAGTTTGGAACTGGAAGATCTTTCCCTTCCAACCCAGACTGTTCTGTGATTCTGAGATAATGTTGGGAATTGGTCTTCTACAGAAGATTAATTATACTTAGTGCAGAAAGTTACTTATATTAATCAAGGTTGGGTTTTTTTTAAACCAAACTTTTGAGATAATCAAGGAACCATATAATATTTTTTTGACATTACACATCTTACACAAAGTAATTTGACTGGTATTAATTAAAAGCCTATTCTTTATGTTATCAGAATATTTTATCAGTTTATTCATCACTCTGCTCATGAATTGTAACAGTTAATCAATTCATAGCACATTAGCCACCCTCTGCCTGTTATTCCGCAACACTTCCAGGACTTCAGCATTTCCATAACTTCTAGAATTTCACCAGAATTCCAGTATTTATTAAACTTTCGAGGAGCCAAAATTCCCTTTAGCCAACTTCTCTAGTGTTCTTAGATACCCAAAACAGAGGTATGCTACTCCCAACACATGTGTAACTTCTTCAGCAGTTTCTTACACTGGAAAGAGAAATATGGAATGCCACAGTGCCTTTCTAAGAAGAGAGGCAAAAACATTTCTGTTCAAGTCCTATGTGATCAAAATTAATAATGAAGGATGTTACAAACCAGTAAAGTAAAATTTTAGGCATATTGCAAATACCTCAAGTGGTCTAATAATTTGAAAAAGAAGTCTTTCTTGATTTTGTTTTTTTCCGTAATTCTAATTATGCTGCTATTTTACTATCAATAGAAAACAGCAATTTTTTATAATTGAGGAGGGCTTTTTATATGCTGGCATTAAGAAAAAAACAGAGGTCTTTCATCACTATAACAATACAAATGGTTTCCTCTCTGAAACCAAAGACAAAATTACCACTGACTTCATATAGTAAGAGCTGTATTAAGGGACCAGATTCACTTCCTTCCAAACGGCTTTAAATATTCAATGAAAGTTCCAAAAATACTTTCAGCATTTCATCTATCTACTTAAAAAGACAAATAAAATCATACTTAATAAAAAACTCCAAATATTTTAGTTTTGCTAAGTGAAATTTGCAGACATTCAGAAACAACTTTAGCTCTACATGCTTGTGGGGATGCTTTATGCTAAGTCTTCTATTAAATGAACGTATACAGGTTTGGCCAAAGGATCTGTCTTTCATTTTATCTTCAAGACCTTACTTACATGAGGTAGTAACACATTCAGGGACTATGGCAGAATAGCACCTTAAGCTGCTTAGCAAAATCATCTTCAGATAGCACTGGCAGACACCTAATAATTTTTTGGCTAATCATTTGCAGCAAAGTGCTTAACTGTGACAAAGAGTGGCTTCAAGGGCAGAGTGAAAATGCAAGTTTTGATTTTTAGGTTTTGTCTAGAATGTGTCATCCCCAATCCCATTTTAAAAAATCTGACAGCTAGCATTCTATTATTAACATGATGTCACTGAAAAACAAAGCAAGAAAGCAAAGGGGAATGCAAGTTTTTTGTTTTTTTTTCTCTCACACATCTTGCTTTTTTAGTTACTGGTGTTATAGGAACAGTGGAATGATAAAGGTGAGTAAGTAGAATAAATGTAGAAATGACAAACAGCTCCTTTGTCCTCTTGCTGCCTTCTGCAGGCTGACCTGGAACAGAGACCAGGCAGAGCAGAAGGATAAAGCAGGGATTTATTAAAAGGCCTCACTGGGCACACCTGGGCAGCACAAGAGCCTGGCTGGGCTGCACCCAGGATGAACCCAAAATGGTCACAAAATGGACAACTGACCACGAGGTCTCACACTTTGATAAGTTCTGGTCCATCAGCAGATTGGAATTAATTGTCCAATTGTAGCTTCAGGTTATGAAGCTCCATCCTCTTTGGGTTTTTTCTCACTTCACCACTGTTTATGTTCTTGGGCCTGAAAGTTGTCCTTGGTACCAAGCTAGAGAAGGAATTGTTTTGTCTATTTACTCTGTGAAGAGAGATTAGTAGCACTTAATATGAAACTTAAAACTACCCACCAAAACAGCACAGAATCTAAAAAATATAAAAGCTAAAACTTAAGGCATCACTCTCCCCTTGAAGGCAGTACCCTATATAACCTCCTGTTTAAAGGCAACCTTGTAATTATAACCCATATAATCTACTATTTAAAGGTAACCTTATCAGAACTGTGTCCATCGAGACATCCAGCTGTGGTCTCGAGCTGAGAGCTCGTCTGTGCAGCGTGCCAGGGATGCCATGAAAAGCTGAGGGAAGAGCCAAACTCTGGCTGCTCCAGGTGATGCTCTTCATTACAGCAAACACCAAGGGAACCCTTTTATCCTGCCCTGCAGACAAGCACATCCTAGGAAAGCATTCCCTGGGAATGGTGGGGCAAGCAGAGCCCAGCAGAGCCCTGGCCAGGGGATTAACACCTCTGCCTTTCATGTGGCTGCGGAGCTGTGGCTGCGCTGCCGGGAGAGCAGCGCCTTCCCGTCTGGCTGCAAGGGAGCTGTGTGCCCAGGCAGCTGAGAGAGCCCCTCTTCCCGGAGGGATGGGCACATGCTCACAGCAGAGGTCACTCTGACAGAGGAAAGCAATAACAACCTGGCTGGAACAGACACCTTCTTCACAGAAAAGCCACTCAGTTATGTTTTCGGTCTCGTACACCTCGCTGCGAAAGATTTTGAAGTAGTTAATTTAAAAATAGAGCAGGAGAGTCAGCTCTAGAAGCAGAAATAAAGTACACACACTAAATATAACCCATGCAGCCTACAGAAAATACTTTTAGAGTAATGGCTGAAAAGACTCTCTGGGAAAAAGAATGTTTTAGAACAAGGAGGCTATCACACCGTAACAGCTTTACAACATTCAAGTCAATAGCTGTGTTTCATTAATATGGCTGGTTAATATTATTTTGTTTAAATTAGTATTTCACTATTTTTGATGTCTTGAATTAGCTGCCTAGCTGTAGACATTTTCTTTTCCTTTTCCTCTAGTTAAGACTGCTGAAAAGAGTGAAAGAATGCTACCTACAGAAGAATTTTTAATTTCTATTAAACCTTTCAGAACAAGAAGTGACCTCAGCATAAACCAAAACTTGGACGAAATAAAACGGCAGCTGAGAAGAGATCCCAAGATCTCCAAGACAGTCTCAAACAGGTAGCAGAGGATAACTGTGTGACCTCAGACACTGCACTGCTTCCTCAAAAAAAATGTGATTTATGACTGATGAGCAATGTAACCAGTATCAGACAATGTGCCTCCCCAAAGGACACAGAAAAAAGCTGCGTTGAGATTAAACATACTCCTTCATTTTCCACGTACTTGAATCACTCCAAGCCCTCAAATATTCTGCAGTTCCCTAATTATGAAAAAACAAATTAAAATCCAACAACTTCAAATGAGTGTGTATGACATACACCTAGCCATGCATGGGACTTCAAACAAACACATCTGAATGAGACAGCAACTCTGCCTAAATCTAAACAGCATTTTCTTACAAAATGTGAAAACTTTTTCAGGTCCAGAATGAGTAAAGGAGGTATGTCCATGCTACTCAGTAATTTTGGGAGGGGAGGGTGTGGGTAGAAGAGAAGGGGGTTTTCAGTGCAATTTGGTTACAAAGCTTGTTTGCACAGGGCTGTGCTGGCCTCATGGTGGCTATTCATAAGAGATCCCCAGAAGAGCTGTAAAGTCTGCCTAGAGCCCAGGTGCTATAATTGCTGTCTGTCAAAACAGAGCTGTTTTCTCAGCAAACATTTCAGAATGCCCAATGCTAAGTTGATTAGTTAGTGGGTTTCTGGGGAGGAGTATAAGGATGATGGCTGAGAGACAGAGCAAAATTGATGACTCGGAGACAAAACTTGGATTTCATTAAAACGCTCCACAGAGTGTTTAATTTCTCAAAGAGAATTCCTGCCATTGAAAGGGAAGCAGGTACTAGGAAGGAGTTATTACCAATAATGCCTAATTCCCACTGCAAGGAACATTAATCAGTTCAAGAACCAAACAGAGAGGTGTTACCAGTACAGAATCCAGCTCGGCTGCCCCTTGAGCATGGCTGTTCCTCCAGAGATAGCACTCCCATGCCAGAGATGTCTCCCTTTCAGCACACCCAGCACTCTCCCTGTGAGCTTCTGAGGCTTCTCCTGAGCACAGGAGCTTTGAGGGGCACCTCCACCTTCAGAGCCTGCTGGCTCCCCACCCAGACTGCTCTGGGTTGGTCATGGGAAAAGACAGACCTGGCTCCCTCAGGCTTCAGCAGCACCACCACACAGAGCCCACTGAAAGCACAATGTGAGCTCATCTGGTGGATGTGGACCCAGGCTGACACCTGAGCCTGTGAACTCCAGAAAAAACACTTCTGGCATGAAGCTGCACATGGGAATGGCAGGGCTGGGAGAGGGGGATAGCAAGAGGAGCTGGCACGAGGGAAAAAGGAAGGAAATTAGGGCATACACACAGCAAGGCTTCAGCCATCTTCTGCAATTAAAGACACTCTTCACAGACCCATAAGGTGGCAGAAGGCATTAGGGGTGTGCCCAGGCTGTGACTTACAGCTTCCTACCTCCACAGCCTGGTTAAGAAGGCAGTGCAGATGGAACTCATCCACAACCACAGCAGCCACTTACATTCCCCTTCAGGAAGGGCTTGGTGAAGCAAGTTCATAATGGCTCTTCCTGTACATTATCTGCACTCCTGTGTTTCCCATTAGTAATCACTGCTCCTGAACATCCACAGTATTAAAGCAACGTCATTTGTACTGCTCAGGTTACATCAGTGTCAACACTTACTTGAAGTCCTAGAGTTTCAGGGGTTTGGAATTTTGCCATCAAACTTCCCTTCAGGCATGGCAAAGTGGGGCTCTGCCCGTCCTCCTTTCCCAGGCACCTTCACATAAGGATTTTTACAAAAATCCCTCGGCAAGTATTTAAGATGTTTTTGTTTTTCTCAAACTAGAAATGTCTTCTATTATTACTATTGCTATAATATTTGACAAGGGTTAATTGTGAAGCCTGAAAATGTACATTAAATGATACAACTAAAACTCAACACTTTGTTAAATCCAGTGCAACACAAATTCCTATTTGAGTGCTCCTCTTCATTTTAGTATTAGCTGACACATCTAAGACTACAGAGGGCATGACAATGGGTAATTAATTACAGGGGTAGCTCAAATAGTAAAACTAAAAAATAGTAACACACTGTGATTATTTAGGAAAAAATGTTAAATTGATAACAAAGCTTAAGCATTGCAGTAATTTGAATGAAAATTCTTATGATGCAATGGACTGATATAACAATTTCTAAGACTTAATACTGATTAACTAATTTAATGATTTTAAAAACACCCTGAGGAATACAAAGCAAATATTACTCTATTTTTCTCAAACTAATAGTCATTATAGAGCAGTCTGGGAATGCACCTATGAAGCAGACATCATGCCAAAAGGCCTTCAGCAAGCTCTCTGGCCCACTTGAAAAGGCATTTATTTATGTTATCACTCTCAGCATTGCCTCAAACCAGGCACTGGCTGCACAAGCAGAATTCACCACCCAGAGTGACATGCACAGTAACTGAGACATGCACAGAATCAGTGTTTGGCAAAAACTGAGGAACATGTGAATCAACAGGAGAACAAGAGAATACCTGTTTAGTTCCCAGTTCTAGGAATTAAAACTACTGCTGTGAGAGGATCCACCTGTAAAAGTGAGATCTGCAGCCCACAAGTGCTCATGAGGATACACATCTAACCCAGCAATTGCACAGCACTGACTGCACCAAGCTGTACACTGTAAGTGAGACCTGAATGATGACAGAGAGGGGACAGGGTGCTGAGCACCTCACTGACAGCTGCTTATTGGCAGCTTGTTCTAGAACATTATCCAGGAACTAGGAGATTTTGTCTCAGAATTTTAAACCTACACTATAGAGTGCCTACTGGAGTAACCAGGCTGTAGGATGACTTTCCATTTCCTATGCAGAAGGAAATAAAGAACTGGGGCTCTTTACTGACAATATTCAACAAGGTCCTCACTTCAAATTAAGCTATTTTAATTATTTTCTTTTTTCGTTGTCTTGATGTTGCACTTATAATCTTTATGTCAGTAAACAAGCTCATACCAGGTCAACAAAACGCTTTCCACTTTAAGCAAGTGTAGAAGACAGTTTTGCATTTAAAAGAGGAAGAAGAACAGGTGGACTCTGCCAAGTCTTCTTTGCACACCCACCCAAAGGTGGGGTTTAAAAGCTAGTCCTCTGCACTCCAAAAACAAATACCTCAGATATAAGTATTTCCCACAGGAAATATTTTGTTCTTCAGGGTTATTTTCTAGATTAACCATTCATTTATTGATTGAGACTTAAGGATTAAGCCTTCAAATTCCCCATTTTGCTTCAAACCATGGCCACCACAACTGCATAACAGAAGCTGCTCCACCCAGAGAGATGCAGCTGTTGCTGTTCCAGAAGGATCAGGAGTGGCTTCTGAAACACCACATAGCTGAGCCTGGACTGCTGTGGTGACCAAAACAAAGCACTGCCAAAATCTGGAGCTAATGCCACTGTAAAGATGGAAGACCTGAAGAGCAGTCAAGTTACCAGTCAGTGTAGTGGACTTTTTAAGTGCCAAAGTGCATTTTTCAACAGGATAGGAGATTATGCAATGCAAATGAAACTCGGTGGAAAAACTGGATCCAATTATAAATACAGAATTTTATTAGATAGTATCTAGCCCATGTTGAAGAACAATAGTCTAACTTGATGATTTCTGTGCTAGAATTTGTTTTTCTTGCAGCTAAGTTGCATGCAGACATTCCTCTTTTTGAATCAAGGGCAACCACACTACTAAAAATGATCATTCTATCTCCTTTTATATGAGGTTCCCAAGTCAACCAAGGTTACCAGGGTTGCACATTCCATGATAATACCAGTATGTCTGAAATTGCACCTACAGCTGACTCCTGAACTGGCACAGGACCTGAGTGCTCCAGATTTAACACAGCAGTGTCCCAGAGTCAAATACATTTCTGAAACAGACACACTGTTACATCAACACCTTATACTACCTGCCAAGAAGCTACAACATTCAGGATTTTTGTGTCTCTCAGAAGAGACAAATAACAGACTTCATGTGGCTCTTTACACAGATCCTTTTGATCACAGCTTAGGGCATAAAAAGGTGGACAACATGAATTACTGAATTAATGTCTTATCTAAATGGCATCCCACACTGATCTTCTGTCTAATCCTGTTTTAGTAGGGTCACCAAGTTCATTGCCTTGCAAAGACCACCATACCATATACCCAGATTCCAGTGCAGTACAGTTTCCTCTTCAACCACTAGCTACCAGAAGATTTCCATAAATGATGCTGGTCTGCTGTTTAAGGCACTGGAATTCTAACCAGAAACAGACTGGGGCCCAGAGCTTGAATGCAAAAAGATTTCCTGAGGTTTGATGTACAAGACAGGGATTCAGAATTACTCTCCCCAAGTTTGAACTTGAAGTTAGGAAGGAATTTCCAGTTAGACTCACATTAGGCTGCAAGGTGTGGCAATACACACATAACATGGAGAACAGCAGGTAGGAGAACTTTTCTTAGCAACTTCCTTGACTAACCTGGATTCCTTTGTAGTGTAGAGGTAATGACTTCCCAAACACTCAAGAACGCTTAATTGGGATGCAAATGGAAACTCCTCCCTATGTTCAACAACTTCTAATGAAAATTACAAGCTCAAAATATCATACAGAAAAATCTGAAAGACTGCAGGCAGCACCACTTCATTACTAAAATCAAACAGATGCAAGATTGGGCTCCAGTCATTTCTGTAGCCCCTCTGGTATGATGGATATAAATTCTCATGTTCTTACATTTCAGCAGATGAAAGGATCTCTGTGATAACCTTTCACACCCTAAAGATGATTCCTCTGGCTATAACTTGCATTGCCATTTGTGTTCCCACAAACAGTAGCAAACAGGATATGGTGGGGAAAGTTCACCCTGCACAAGCTGAGATGCCTCACTGCTGCAGCCACAAGACAATAAAAGAGATTGGTTGAGATTTTTACAAGTTCTGACAGCCAATTCCACTACTGCTGGCTGGCTCATAGAATTTAAATATCTGCATCTCAAGTTTTATAACTTGCCTCCCTAAGGAATTACTAAGCTTCTTTCCAGAGACTGTTTAGAAGGGAAAGTATTCACTTTGGAAAAGACAGGTCTAATGTCCTTACTCTGGGGGCTCTGGTTTTGGCTTAGTCCCCCTCTGTTCCCTGTCAGACACAACAAGAGTGAATCTGATTGCTGTGAGTCAACAATTCTAATCCATAAAGTTCAAACATCAGGATGTCAAGGACCAGGCTTCACTCACAAGCATTACCGTGTCAGGCTCTTATTTCCTGAAATTAATGGAAAAATCTGAGGTAAAGCAAGATTAAGTTACAATAAGGAGGAATAAAAACGTGATTGCAATTGAAGCTAAAAGCAATCAGATAGATATTTCCATTATAGGGAAACCTAAAGCAAACTTAATTTTTAGGTTGCAAAGAATCCCTGTGGATCAAACTTCTTAAAAACTGTTTGTAGGCACTTCTGAAAGAACTCCAAATCTGCTTCCTCCAATCAAGTCTTGCTGTTTTCACCAGCAATCAGGGTAATTGAAGCGACCTCAACTCCAACTAACCACTTAGATCTGATCCACTTTGACACTTGATAATATACAGAAACATTGCAGAAAGAGGCATTCTTAAGAGAAACAGGATTAAAGCCACATGACAAAAATATCTGTAGATTCTTAATGTTATACCATACCCACCTATATAGGACAAACAGAATTCTGCTGCTTGTCTTTTTAGGCAAAAGTCCATGATTTTCTCTGCACCTTCTTTGAACAATTCCAAATTAATTTGTGTTCAATGTTGTCTCCTTAACTTCAGTACTCTGTGTTCTACAGAATACATTCTGTAATTACAGCCTTTCAGACCCCACTGCCATGCTTTTCTCTTGGTTGCACTTCTGTTCTATTATAACCTGTAAGACAGCCTATTGGCCCAGTCTCTCATATTTTGCCAGCATTGAGAATTACAGTATTAAGGGTATTAAACAGCACATCCCTATCTAAGCTCATTCCAATATCCATTTATGGACCTGGTGTCCAGGACTCTGTCTAAGCCACATTTGATTCTGCAGACACTGTCTCCACAGTGCAGACTTCTCTGTGGCCACAAAGCCTCAGGACCTGCTGCACAAAGAAGTGTTTTCCCATGTTTTAAGCATGTTTGACAATTAGCAGAAGAGTAGAGCCTCCCCTTGTAGCTCTGACCTCTTGTACCAGCAGCCTCATCTACATCTGTGCAAGAGTTAAAACCCAACATGGAAAATAAATTCCTTCTTCCCATGAAGAAAATATTCTTTGTCACTCAGCAAGTGGCACGGTAGTGCATTGCTAAGCATTGTTACGCTTTGTAATTTCCCTGTAATGAAAATGTTAAATATCATTTGATGCTCTATTGGGTGTCCATGACGAGGTGTTGGCAGCACAGGGACTGCAGGAGCCTCTGAGAGAAGAGACCAGGGCTGCCCTGTGCTGGACACAGCCAGTTCCTGATGGCTCCAGAGGATCCACTGCAGGCCACTGCTCAGCCCCTCAGCCCAGCTGGGGTCATCTCTGCAAAAACGAATTTTAGAAAGGGCAAAACCTGCCACACAGGCAAAGGAAGGGGCATGGGGGGAAGAGGGTGAGAAACAGCACTGGGAAGACCAAGATCAGAGGAGGAGGGGAAAGAGGTGCTCCAAGTCCAAGTACAGATCTGCTGAAGCCCATGGACAGCCCCTGGTAGAGCAGACAGCCACTGCTGCCCTCTTAGAGCCCACACGAGAGCAGATCTTTTCCTGAAGGACTGCAGCCCCATGGGAGAGCCCACACTGGTGTGAAGAAAGAGCTGTGTGGCTGGAGAAGGCTCTCAGAGAAAATGGATGAAATCCTGTGAGATTACTTTGCTTGCCCTGATAGATTTGGGGGAAAAGTCAGGGTTTGGTGAGACAATGGAACAGGCTTCTCAGAGAACTTGTGGATGCCAGTCCCTGGAAGTGTTCAAGGCCAGGCTGGACGTGGCTTGGAGCAACCTGGTCTAGTGGAAGGTGTCCTTGCTCATGGCAGGGAGGCTGGAACTAGGTGACCTTGCAGGTCCCTTCCAAACCAGACTACCTATAAACCCTCAGAGAAACTGGGTACTGACCATACCCACCCCATCCCTCCCTGCACTGAGAGGGCAGAGGAGTCTGGAGTGCTGGACTGAAGGGGAGCATAGGAAATGGGACTGGAAAGGTGTTGTTTTATTGCTTCACTTGGTTTCTCACTCCCTAAACCTTTAATTGGCAATACAGTAATTTTCCCCAAAGTGAGTTTGCTTAGCCCATGACAGTAACCAGCATCTCTCTGTCTTTACCATGATGCATGAGCCTTCTCATCCTATTCTCTACTCGTGTTGAGGAAGGTGAGTGAGTGAGTGAGTGAGTGAGTGAGTGAGTGAGTGAGTGAGTGAGTGAGTGAGTGAGTGAGTGAGTGAGTGTTTGGCCCTCAGCTGAAGTTAACCCACCATAGACATATTTTTATGCTCCAAAACCAGCTCAGAAGTATACTTGTAACATGAGAAGGAAAAGTCTCACTGGAAGTAAGCCCATACATTCCCATGCCAGAGGTGGCTTTTAAAGCTGTTGGTAAAGTTCTAGGTATGAACTGGGGATCAGAAGTGGACTTCCTTAACTCTTCAGGCTGGAGGAGGAAAAGATCAGCTTTTATAAAAACAGACTGATTGCAGTCATGGGAATCATGGAATATGAAGAAATGAAAGAACTGTCACCATGCACTCTGCACAGAAGGAAAACTGTGCTGGATGAAGGAAGATGCAGCTCAGCCAGCAGGGAAGATCAGGGGCACCTGCTCTTCAAAATGAAATTCCCAAAAAGCAACGAAGCACAGCAGGGAAGTGCACTCAGTTTACTTTTTACCTGTTCTGTGTATTCAGTAAGGAAATGTTTTATTTCTTAAATGCTGCCTCATCCAGCACCTGTGCCATGAACTACACTGAAGATTGTGGTGCAAAAATTAGCTTCAATTTTAGTATGATACAAGGATACAACAATCAACTCTCTCATTTTAACAAGTACTCCTTTTTTTTCCTGCCAAAACCATTTTCATGCTGTCTTTTTCCCTACTCAGCCAAAAGTAACAGTGATTTTGGCTCTAGGCCATCACAATAATCAGAAATACCATGAAACTTAATCACAATGGCAGCAATGTCAATAAAGCCCTGGAAGAAGCCAAAGGTTCTGTACAAGCTTATTCAAATGGAAATGTTTCCTAGGCTGAAGTGCTTCCCTTTAGCTCTACAGGATGGCATGAAACATGCTCTCACTTTATTCCCACACTTCCTGTGGAGAGCAGCCACCTGGATTTCAGAGGACGATCTTCCAGGACTGGAAGATCATTAAACATCAGCAAGAAACTAAAGCAGATTGGAATGGTGACCATGCAGGATGAGCAACTCTGACACACCCTGACTTGTGAGTATAGTCAACAAAAAAGAGAAGGGGGAAAAAAAGGACTGAAGGAAAAATGATTTCTGGATAGAAAATTACTTGGCATTTTCTAACCCACAATCAAGTTTAAAAATAGTGTATTCTGGTTTCTGAGAGTAAAAATATGGAAAGCTAAATCTAAATGGACTGTGAAAGTTTGATGGTATTCAGCAATATAAGTTGCTACCTAGAGTGCTAAGAGATACTTCTCATCAACATACAGCTGCTTTTCTACTAGATTTTTTGTTATATTACACAGCTGTCCTAATTATTCCAAGAATTAGAAGACTTACCTGGAGGCTATAAAGCCACAAAATACTGAAACCCAAAAGACATTAGATAGAAAATAAAACTGATTGCCTTACACCCAAGTCTTGCATAGAAGAAATTTGGAGATGACTTTTGATTTTTTATGCAGTGGCTCCAGTTTCCAGAGTCTGCTTCTCCACAAACAAAGTGAGAAGAGGGAGAAGACAAGACTCAAAGATAAAGTGATCAGGATGACACCAGTATCATTCCAATGTGTGTGAAATGTACACAACAGTTGTTTTTCTACGGAAAAAAATTCTTTTGTGTTCTCTGTATCAAAATGGTTTCTATTTTAATCATGAATAGGCACACACTACACATAAAAGTGAATTTAATACAAAATAAATCAGCAGCAATATGTCTTTAATAATTACAGAACGGATTTTCATCTGTTCAGACAAGAATGTTTGAACCTGTTGCTCTAAGATATTTTAGGAGAAATTCTGACAATGCTGATCTGAACAAAACAAAAAAAAAAGCCCTTTCCTGTGACAGATTCAAGAATGCCATTTGGTAACCTTCCCCCCTTTCTATAAGAAGAAAAGGAATATTTTAAGATAGAATGGCTATAAGATTCTTAGCAGCTCTGCTCAATGTCACTGTTGGCTTTATTTGAGAAAGGGGTTCATGGGACAGATTAATTTTTGAGATTAGTGGGCATTTAACAACCACATCTCATTTTATCCTAAAATTTTGATTTTGAACAAATACCTTTTCCCCTCAAAGTAAAAAAAAGAGAAAACATACATCAATTTTAATTAATTTGAAAACTACAAGCTACAACCATAATGTACATAAAAGAGACTGCTTTTTGCTAGTCATAAGTAACAGTCCATGGTGCCAACTCCTTGGTACCTCTTCCACATATATCAAGTTAAAAACAATTCCCTCCTCTCATGAATCACAACATTAATGGTACAGATGAGGCACCACGTAAGGAGTAATTCCTTTGGTAGGAAAGAAAGTTGGTGGAGCCCTGACCATACCAGATGATGGGCACTGGTACAGCTAACAAAGCACAGCAGTTTGCCAGTTAAGAAGGGACACATCTAATCTGAAAGTGGTTAGGTACTTTGACAGTATAAGCAGGACTATTTGCATTCCCATGTTTTCAAATACTGCTGAAAGTCTATGTGAACAAGGCAGATGAAACAAGAAATTCTGAAATTCCTGAATTTCTGCCTCTGAAGAGAAGGGCATATGGAAACATCAAATAAATTGTATGAAAATATTTACTTCAGTCTTTCTGGCTGCTAACAATTAAACACGCAAATTAAGTTTTTATAAGGTTTTGACATGGTTCCCAACATCCCCCACGTCCAATCCCACCCATTATACTTGTTGTCTTTTCTCAAGGCTGAACTTACTATTTTTTCCTTTTTGGATTGGTTTGTACCTACAAAATATATCCCTTCAATTGACATGGGCAAGCCCATAAATGCAGACATTGTTACAGTCATATAGACACACTTATGCAGAGGCAGCTTGGGCTTATGGGCTTAGGAAAAGAAGATGTATCAATTTAAGTCATATTTAGAATGACAAAATTGCATTCAGCCTAAGGGTCACGCTAACGATTGTGCTGAGTTAGCCCTTTCTGGTAGGATCAGAAGGGGGGTAGGGGAAGAAACACCTTTAACCAAAATAGTTAAAATGCTATAAAAAAAAAAGTCAGTCTATGCAGCCCTGACCTTATAAGGAAGTGTTTTTAAACATTTATTTCTTGAAACACAAGGTTTCAATCAACAGCCACCGGAGACTCTGGGGTCACGATCTTCCCCCTCAATGTTCTGCACAAAGGTCAGAGAGGTTTTCCCTCTATGAATGAAGCTGCCTTCCAAACACTTCAGCCACGGAATAAACAGCTTCTAGCCCAGCTTGCAAAACTCAGCATTGTTGTCTACAAAAAGGACAAAATCCTGCTAAGATATTTCATGCTCGTACTCTCTGCAGACTCTTTACAAATTAAAGGCCTGTAAAATCCTGAACCTTTATTAAGTCCATCGGCAACAAATAAATTTAGAAGAACACTGTATGTCAATGTAAGAAGCCTGGTGAGTGCCTAGACTGTATTCCTCAGCTAGCCAACCAGCTTGAAGTGCTTCTTACACCTTGACATGGCAGTATATCCACACTGTGTTAGCACAGACATATAATGAACACTCATGCTTGGCACTAGCTGGGCTCGTGTCAAAAGTAAAATATTGCGAGGTTACAGGCAATCTGGAATATGCTCTAATGAAAGACAGAGGGTTAAAGTAAAAGTAAGAAAAACAAATGCTTTGCAGCATTTAAAGCAATGAAGGGAAAATACAAAGCAAGGTCTTTAGGATGTATCTCAAATCCTGATTGGAGTACTTAAGGATTAACTGTTACGGTCAAAAATGTTAATAAGTGCCACCCAGGGTCAGAACTAAAATGGAAGGGGTGTGCTCTGCACAACCTCAGATGGTATTTTGAAAGAAGTTACTGTGCATCTTATTGTGCAGTTGATAAACACTCTTGTTGGTGCCTGCCCCAGTCGGGTTGGGCTGCCCTGCTGCGAACATCACCGTACGGATCGCTCTCGCGTCCGCCTGTGATAAGTTACCATACTGAAACTTGTCCAGGAACGTAAACTTGTTAATTTTGCTTTAGATGGATTCTATTAAAATGTGAAAATCTTGGCAAGGACTGGGGTGAGACTTGCCCACTGTCTGGGTCCCTTTCCCACCCAGCCAACAGGGCAGACTTTTTAGTTCATTATCACCTCATCAGTGCTCCTGTCAGCTGCCAGCAGTGAGAACTGGACTAAGCCACTCACTAATTCCTGGCCCTCCTGCCTCCACTGAAGCAGCAGTAAATCCAGAACAGATGGATGCTCTTTAACCCTCTCAATCCAGACACTTACTTTAATCAGTCTAATCAACCCACCCAAGTCAGAAGGAGGGCTGAGTGAGGGATGCAGGATGATGGTGGGACAGAACTGCTGCAGCTCAGATCCCTAACAGCAAACACCACCCTGCACCTTGGATACTCTGCTGATAAGGGAGGCAGCTGGCCAAAGGCAGGAGGCCTCTCAGGTCAGGAGCAGGACAAACCTTCTATCAAGAGGGAAAACTGAAAAGGGATGGATTATAAAGCAGGGCAAGTTTATGACACAGGTATTTCAGCACATTACCCAAGCTATGAATGAAGACCAGAAGGTAAGGGGTGACTTTTGGTTTTGCAAGCGAAGTTGCAGTTCAGGCCACTCTAGCAGCTTGCTGTCAGTCAACTCCTTCCCCACAACATAAGTTTCAAACCTGGCCTGGTGTTGTCTGAGACTTATGGATTGCCATTTCAGTGCACTAAGCCAGCAGAAAACTAACTTCACAAAAATGTGGACTTTTATTGCTATGTTAGTGTCCTAAATTAGTGCAGTGGAGTTTTGTGAGTTGCAGACACAGCGCAAAGGAGGACCTGGGAGAGGGGAGCTGGAGCAGATGGGTCTGTAGCTCAGCCTGCCCTGCAGTCAGACCACAGCTCCTCATGTTCCCAAAAATGTATTTTCAGTCTTGGTCTGCAGACCACAGAGCGCAGCTTCATTCACGCAGCAGGGCAGGACCAGAAATTGCATGTGAAGTTTAAAATGCTTCTTAAAGGGGATTTTACTGTATCATAACATCAAACTCTTCTGTTTATTTTCATACTCATGTATTTCAATAAGACCTAAAGAACTCTGGAGAATGTGGCTAAGTATAATATTCAGAAAGAATGGATTTTTTTTTAGATTCTCTGTATGATTTTGTATTCCCTGGCCTGCTTCAGAAGACACAAATGAAAAAAACAGCATTACAGTGCTCTGGCATCTCAAATAGTTTTATACACTTAGAGGTTTGAAGAAAACCCTCACTAAGTTATGAAAAAAAAAAGCAAGAAAAAGTAGTTGTATATTAATTTTAGAGCTTGGAAACTTAAAAAGAGTCTTGGCTAAGGTAAAATTACCTAGCACCTAGAAGAAGAATGCCATTTAGAACAACCTCCTTCAGTCTTGTCATTCTGTAGGGCCTGATGTATAAAAAAGGAAAGACACACAGGAACAAATTCAAACCATAATAACAAAATGATAGCATATCTCCAAACCCAGAGTCTAGGCCTGGAAAAAAAATCCCAAAGTGGTAGCTCTGAAGTCAGATCAGCACATGGCATGAATTATTAGGAGCATAAATGCAGCTTAATCCTCCTTCTCCCAATCAGGCTATTTTAACCTCAGAAGTCGTGTGATTGCAGCTTCTCTCTTTTCTACCTTTCCTACATGTATATGAAATATAAGAAGAGAAATGAAAGAGTCAATTAGCCTCTTGCCCTGTATCATGTAAACAATGACTCCTGTTTACCCCAGGGCCTAACTGAAACCAGTTTCTTGAAACCAGGAGAGGTTGACAGGCACAATATGAAAAATAAAGTTTTTAAAAAAATAGGTATGTTTTATCATTTTTACAAATATGCTTGATTAAACCATTTAAAAACCATCCTGCTCTTGCATCTTTCAAAAGAAAAGAGATGTATCCATCTCTTAGCATGTTTTTTTTCAATTACAAGCCATACACACAAATTTTAAGCTAAATCTCTGCAAGATTTTGCAGTTACTTTTATAACTGACAACTCTGAAAGTTATGAATGAGGAATATTTGCCATCCTAATTATTAACTAACACAATGTATTTAGTGCACACCTCTATGCACAGAAATGGATTTCCATGTATCATTTTGTTAAAATTTATAATTTTGCTCTTCACCTAACACAGATCAACACTTGTAGGATTAGACATTGGTACAGAAAAGAAAAACAGCCAGCCAAGTGAAGGAGAAAGACTGTTTTGGCAATTGGCCAATGAGAACAGAAGTCACAAACAACTTTAAGGACCATTGAAAAGCTTGAGTAACTACAGAAAAACACATTCAAAGCAAGCTTTTCCTTAAGGATAATTACCATAATAATCAAAAAGACAAAAACATAGCTTAGTTTAGTGTAACTGTGAAACAGACTGGGAAAATATTTGTGCATGTGGCTGTCACATCAAGGACAGAAAAATTATCTAGCAAATAGCAAAACCAGAAAAAAAAAAAAAAGTTATAATGACATTGAGTATCTACTGTTCTTTGTTCAATAATAATGTGCTAAAATTGCACAAGAAAAAATATTGCTGTAGGTTTGTAGTTTTGTTTTTAAGTACATAGTTCAGCCATGCAAAGAGTTATCAAATACACTGTAGCATCCTCAAAGGAGACAGTGCAAAAGTCAGCTACTAGCAGTGTTTTAAGAAAAAATAATGTCAAGAAGAAACATCTCATTAAATGACCCTTTCAGCCTCAGTGATGGTGACCACCCTGTGGTGTAGAAGTGGCTTGACTCTAAGTGTTTTAGGACTAATCACTCCAAAGTTTATAGGCAAAGTCATGAAAACAATGACTCCTAATCCCAGTGAGCCTGGGAAGCATTTTGCTCCTGAATGAGGAGCAGAGAGCCTTGGCTGAGAATGTGACCTTTTAGTGGGGCTCAAGGAGATGACAGAAGCTCTGTGGAAGCTGTGAGGTCTTGAAGCACAGAGTGTGGTCTATCAGAAGTCATCTTGAAGTGATGGTGAATGTCCTGTCAGTGCTGGGAAGCTGCCAGAGCAGCCTGCAGTCTTGTCTCTCTAAGTGATGCTGATGGACACTGGTGATCCAGCTTTTCTTGGTGCCTGCCTTGGGATTGCCCAATTAATGGTGTCCAGTCTCACAAGAGCTGCCCTAGGGTATGAAGGGCCATCAAAATGTAAGGAAGATCCATAGCTTTCTGAAGAGGCACCTGGAAATCCAGTGGGTAATCTAGTGTACCAGAAATGGCTCCTAAGTTCAGACAGCACAGTGCTATTCTCCTCAGAACCAACAAATAAGGGATCAACAGGTACCTCAAAGCTGGCAATGAGCACCTTTCTTATCCAACACACATCCTGTGTGTAGAATGGTGAAGTCTTAAACATTTTTGGAGTCCAATGTAAATCAGAGACCATCACTGGTAGGCAAAGAACAAGGTTCTGAAGACCAACTAAAGGAAAGGAAGTGGAGACTAGAGAAACAGAAAAGATAGGAAAGAACCTCACTGTGTATCTCCTAGTCTCTGTCCTATTCAGAACAATTTTCTATCATGAATAAGAAGATTAATTTTAATACTGTCTGTTACACAACACTTGATTAACAGCACTTTGTTAATTTGCAACAGCAAATGAAATTTACTTTGGGAGTGCAAGATAGAGTTAAATTGCTTGAGTGTGGCCTGAAAGTCACTCCGGACAATTTATTCATGCCATTTGAATCTTTCTGTGTTCAGTTTCCCATATTCCTACATAAGAGAAACACTTGGGTTTTTTTTTTTTTTTTCTCCAAAGGATTATTTCAGGAGTTAACGTGGACTTTGCAACTGCTTCAACATTCTCAGATGAAAAGTGCTGTACCTTGTCAAGTATCATAATGAGAACTGAGGGCCATAGCATACACTGACATTATAGAAGGCTGCACAACTTTTAAAAAAAAAAATCTATTCCAAGAATGTGTAGACCAGTTATTGTAACCCATTTTGATCAGCAAACTCCTCTTGTTAATTAAAGGTATAGGTGTGTACTGCCAAGTCCCAGCAGACTGTCACCAACCTCAGCTGAAGTGCTGGGAAGTTAGGTAATGAAATACTTCCACTAGGCTATCCTAACTCTTACCTCAAATCAAAACACATAGTTAAGACATAAACTAGAAAAATAATCAATGCTTGAATTCCAAAGAGGAATAAGAGCTTTTTGCTTGTGTGCATTCCTACAGTTAATATTTTTAAAAGTTTTTTTCTAAGACTCACAGGATTTCCTTGGGAATAGAGAGAAAGGTAGATTTTGTCCTTTACTATGCATGTTCCAGACCAGCCATATCAATATGCAGAATGGGAATGAAAGTTTAACTGAAAATTTGTGATTGTTGGTCATGAGGAGTTAAATTTTCCACCTTTACCAAGCAGGCATTTCATGATGATGGTTTGGTGATTTATGTACAATTGCTTCCAAACTGACTTGGCAGTGGGAACAGGGGGTAAAGCAACTCAGAAGAGCTGAGGGTTTTATTCCATGCATCAGGCTACGACCTGACAGCTCTTAAAAAGTATTCCTACCTTGAAAATACATTATATTTTCATTTAATCATTAATCTGCCAAGAATCTTATAGAGCTTATCAGGGTCTACAGAAATAAACTGTGCTTATTTATAAAATAAAGTGACCCATACATTAGGAAAGTCAAACAAAACACAAGTGATGCATGCCCACTGCAGCTATGGAGTGTCTGCACCATGAAAATGTGTAACCACAGCTGGACTAAGGCAGGTGTACTCCAAAAAGTGTTAGACATAACTTACTACACTATTTACATATTAATAGCACACTGCTATTTTAGGAGTTAGTACAAAGAAAATGAAAGTAGAATAGAGATCTATTAAAAGACAGTGCATCTCCCATGTATGGGAATAAAGCTTTTATGCTACTTGTAGCATTGACATGAAAACCATATAGCTGCCCAAAGCAATTTCTGTCCCTCTAAAACTATTTTCATTAAAACCCTCCAAGTTCTGTTTCAGGAACAGGCAACTAAAGATGAAGTTCTTATACTTAGTTGTATTAAAGGTGCACTGAGATTGTATTTGCCCATCAAAGAGAACAAGAAATTCAGTATCTGTATAATACAGACAATGAGGATGTATCCGTGCATGTCATGAAGTAACGTGGAGCACTCTGCCTCCCCAAAACAAGGGCACAGAAGGTCTAAAGAGAGGTGTGGTCAGCTGTGGTGTGTCCAGGCACCCCTGACACCAACTCCACCCAGGGAGACTGTTCCCATGTGCCCCGTGGTGCAAAGGGGGCAGCAGCTCCAGCAGGTGGGAGCCCTGCAGGGAAGCCTCACTGGGATGTGGCTCCAAGGGGCTGTGCCTGACCCCAGATCACTGCTCTGTAGTCCACAGCTCTTCTGTTTGGGCCAAGTGCCACCCTGACACCCTCTGCAGCTCAGCACCAAACACCTTTTCCATTCTCCAACAGTTTACTTGCATTTCTGCCTAAGTGCTGGTTTCTTTTGGCTCCAAAGACAGCCTCACCTGCAGGGTTTCATTTTTCTGTTCGACACCCTTGCTGTTGATTTCCCCTTACTGCACAAAAGAACTTGCTCCAGTGCCTCTTTCACAACTGCTTCTTTGTAGTAAATGAAAGGCTTAATCATTGTATTTTTATTGTAGAGTTGATTAATTTTGACTTTGTTTAATTTGTGGCCTTTGCTGAGATCTTTGGGGCTGAGAATTAGAAAGCACACTGTACCACTGTACTTTGGACATAGGGGGTTTGCCAATTTATTTCTTGCCTCATTTGTCACAAAACCTATGAAACTGCAGTCCAAAGCCAGCTTCATATTTTTAAAGGCGAGGCAAAAATGTATTTGTTTTTCTTTGAAATTAACATCTCCTGGCTAAATTAATCTAGTTTTTCAAAATCAAAACCAGAGCCCTCACTAACAATGAGACTCTAGTAAGCAAGATAAATCCAAAGATCAGCTCAGCAGAACAGAACAGATTGCTTCTCTCAATTACAGCACTGAAGTGGCAAGAAATGCATATTCGACTTTACGTACAGACATATAAAACAAAAAATGAGGCTGGGGAAAGGATCTCTGTGAGAACATGCTAGAAGAGAGAAATACATGAAGAACTATGTATCTTACAGGCACAGCATTTCCCATGGAACATTTGTGTCTCAAACTGTTAAGACATCAAAAAAACAAACCCAGTCTCTTCAGATTTTAACTCCTGACATCACTGAAGTTCTGTGGCCATGCGTGAACAAGCCACTTCTTGTTTTGCTTTTCAGTTTACTCCTTTGAGGAACAACAATGGCATTTTTCCATTTTTATTGAAAAAAGATGACTTTGAAATGTAAAATCCTTCAGCAAAAAGAACTAAACGGAAAAACACTATTATTTATAGTTGCATTATTAATATTTTTGATGACAATGTGGCTAGATGAGATAAAGACTTTTTCCAAATATAAGAAGATATCCCTGGCATTCTTTACAACCTAGCCCTTTAGACTATAACCTAGTCCTAACCCTTTCAGGTTTCCTGCCCAATGAGGGCTTGAAAGGCAACAATGGTTTTGCAGCTACCTTGAACCAATGAATTAAATTATTTTTATTCCTTCCAATAAAAAAAGAAGCTTCCTTTGCATGAGGAATACGCAACATGAATTACCTACGAAAGCAAATTTTGTCTTTAGAAATTGAATCTGCAAGCCCAAGTCTGTATTAACAGACAGAACTGAGCCCACATCACATGAGGAACAAGCTCAAGCACATAATACATTTTTACAGGACACATTTTTCCCTCTTACAGACATTCAGTAAGAAAAGTATATGACTTGTGCTGAAGAATCACAAAAACTGCAAGATAACACAGTCTTCATCCTCAGCTTCACCTAAAAGTACCCCCAAAAGCACATTCAGCTGTGTTGAAGCTATTTGTGATATGCTGATGTAAAAACCTTCCTAGAACCCCTCCTCGCTTTATTGAGATCAGTTTGAATTCTCATCTTGATCCTCAAATCACCTGAACACCCACCATGGCATTTTGGCAATAACTCACCTTTTGGCTTTGGCTTATCAGCCACTTCATTGTGGACAATTTGAACAGCAGCAGGCTTGAGAGAGCCTTCTAAGGACATTATATAACAGAGGTTTCCATTTCCACAATCAACTACTGTTTATTCTTTTCCAGCTCCCTACTTACTCCCTTCATTGTGGTTTAACAAGGAATAAAATCCCTACTTCTTGATGAGACAGTTCTGCGAGACAATGGCACAAATCCTCCTGAGAGCAAAACTATTGACCAAAACTATGACTTGGCATATGGGGACACCTGGTTGATTTGTCATTATTTAGTCTCAACAAGTAAATTTATCTGCTACTCAACACTTAACTATTTTCTAAACATTTGCATACATCTTTGACCATTTACTCCAATCCCTTTCTGATGAAATCGCTCGCTGCTCAAAGCAACTTGCAGTTGTCATCTTTTCAAAACAGTCTCAGTGGACTAAAGTCTTTATTAATGAAATTAAACTGCATGATCAAACTAGTTGATTGTATAGCAAATACAAACTACATAATTTAGTTTATCCTCATATGCAAAGATTGATTCCTAGATTACATAGTGGAAATAAACACGTGTGATCCTGTAGTTTTCAGCTCAATGTGAATTTTAAAGCTGTAGAATGCCAGCAGACTGAAAAAGAGCTTTCGGTCTAGAGAAAGCTACAGCCAAATCTATTTAGTGCTTGAGGCAGGCCTGAAAAAGGGGTTTAGGCGACACCAAATATAACACTGTGTCAAATGATTTTTCAGAAATCAGAATTCCTATATACTCTATCTCCTAGTAGAGGAAGATAGCTCTCTTTATCCTGCAATCTGCAGAAAACTATTATAAAACTAGTGAACTGGGGAGAGCTGACTTAATAGCAGTGACAGCATCATCTCTCAAAGAAAGACACTTTCATAGTGCTTACTGTTATCTTTTAGGATTTCTAAAAGAACATCTCTGGCCAATTTTCATGATTTTGACTGCAGTTAAATGGAATCACTTTCACTGCACACAAGGTATCACCAGACAAAGTCAAACCAACAATTCCCAAATCCTATCTCTAGGGAGCTTTCTCAGAAATTCCACAGACCTGCACATGACGCTTCTTATATTGCCTAAAAGAAATCGAAAGTATTGTTTGGGAAGGGAAGAAAACAAAAAAAGACATCACAGATATTCAGTATAAAGACAGTATATACAGTCAAGTTGCTGGCAGTACATAGAGTATAAAGACAAAGACTGTATGTACTGCCAACAACTTGACTAAGTTCTCCAATTTTTCTTACTCAATTCCCACTTGTTGTCCTCCAGGATTGCAAGGAAGCAATTACTTGCTTCAGAGGTTATTTCTGTAATTAAAGCAAATTGACCACACTCTTTTTAAAAAAAAAGGAATTTCTTTTCCACTCCAGAAAACAGCCTGGAGTTAGACTTTGCCTTACCTACACCCTGCAAAGCTCCACTGTTATTTTAAACCCAATAAAAAAGTGACTTGCACATGCACAGTGACCATGTGAGCACATCCACCCTTGGAGAGCTCCCTCCTTGTATTCAACTATGTTGACGATGTCCGGATGGGATTTACAATTGCTCAAAGCTACTATTGTTCACACTACATTAAATCTACAATATATGCAATGAGATACCATAATATTTTCACTTGGAACTTCTATTAACCCACAACTTGACTGTATTTAATGAAATATGTAGTGCTCACAGATTTGATTTATATGCATTACTATTTACAGTTCACGTTTATAAAAAGAGGAAAAAGCACCCTAAGGAACTCATGGTTCTTTTGACTTGAACAGAAAGTAAAAAGTGCCTGATTTGGTTTAGCTCAGTAACACCCCTGGAAGCCCCAGAATCTTATGGCTGGATTAGGGATGGCGACAGGAATCACTGATGCAGCTGAAACAGCCAGCAAAGGAAATCTACTTTTGCTATCAACCCTGAGCCAAAACACTCCTGCATATTTTAAAACAAAATTCACAGTCATATTCATGCTTTTTGTGTATAGAATTATACTCAAACAATGTCTTTGCAGTCAGAAAACTTGGAAATGTACTTTTGTCAAGTCTTGCTCTAGAACTAAGTGATGTGGAGGATTTTTACTTCCAAGGGAAAATTACACAGATGCCCTTGAACAGATAAACTTTTACTTCTGACAGGACTTCTGAGTGTACTTAATTATACAAAATAAAGGCATATAGAATCAGTTAGCAGAAGGCAATATATTGGTGCCCTTAGAGCTTAGATCTTATAAGCAATCTGTTCTGTATATTAGTCAACATAAAACCATCACTCTCTCTATTCCTCTACCAATTTAAGACTTGGTTATCTAGAAAAAACCAACAATTCTTTTTGTTTTAAATAACATGATGTGCATACAGGTCATGATAAAACCAATCTTTTACCAAAGAAATAACCTCTGGGCAGTAAAGAACATGACATTTTCTTGTGCTGCACCTGTTCCCTAAGACAGTTTGCAATAATGACTAGAAAAACTGAGAGAAGACAAGAAGGGTATTCATTCTGTAGAGTCAGGATTGAGTAAGCCTAAAAAAAAAAAATCATACATTTTAGTACCCTGTGTATATTTATGCCAAGATCTCTATTGATGAGATCTTTCAGAGCAATTTCTGTAAGAATGTTGCAATCCCTTAACAGAAAACGAAAGCATGACCAAACCTCTACATTTTTAACACTGAGGCTATATATGAAATTTTTCACATTCTCACTTGAAAGAGGTTTAATTTTCTTTCACCATCTAGAAAACTATGGCACTGAAAGGATCACTTACACTAAACCCAGTCGCCCAAAAAACATATCCAGAAAAATAATCTCCCATGTAGCTGAATTCTCCAAAAGCTAATGAGTGGACCTCTTTTCCCAACTCCTCCCTACAACATCAACAGTCTTAGAAATTACTGAGTAGAGCAAAATGCTTTAACACCACCTGGTGTAGTTTTCAGTAGTTGGTTTTGCTTCTAGGCCTGTCATGGCTCATTAAGATAGTACAGTACTTTCTGTCTGCAAGGTTGTTCTCAGGGACCATAGAATTCAAGATAAAATGAGATACAGAGCTTTTATCACAAGACAGAACAGGACTGTGACATATCGTGCCTAGGTTTTGGTATTCAAAAAGCTACAGAAGGAAAATATTTTCAAGGCAGGTGAAGAATAACAACAAACCAGTTAGAAAAGGTAAATATAACTTCCCAGTACTTAAAAGAAACACAGTAGACCACGACAATCTAATTCTGTGTGTACTCATATGGAACATTTTGTTTATATAGGCTTTGATAAAGGTTCATATCTCTGCTTTGCAGTTTCATCACTCTGTGACACTTCAAAATTCACTTTTGTGAAACATTTGATTGACCAGTTTAGTACTGCTGCCCAAGAATGGATTAAATTCTTCTACTTGCTTCCATGATTCAGGCCAGCTAGTGTGAGTTGCAGTGGAAACAGGCTGGCAGGCTCTGGTGCTGCCAGAACACTCCTCTCAGAGTGCTCAGAAGGCTTGTGGACAACAGGAGGACAGCAAGGTTAACAGGACTCATTCCTTAATTGCCAAGAAAAAAAAAAAGTGCAAATGAGATGATGTTTTCTCTCGAGTTTTCACCTGAATTAAAAAAATAGCAGTAAAAGACCAAATTTGCAGGTAACCAAGATCTTCCAATAAACTTGAGCCTCAAAAGACACACAGTATATCTGCATGCTGTATAATTCAGCTTTTCTATTGTATTCTGTACCATTCACTTGGAGATTAACTGCAGTTCCAAGGTCAGTCTATTTCACATTAATTAAGCATGAGGTCTGTATTGTTTAGTAATTAGAAATGTATTATTTTTCATATATCAGACTATTTCAACTGAAGTAGCTACAATTTAATGGGACAACAATATGGAATTAAAATAAACATATATTATTAAATATTTTATGCTTGAAAAGGACAAAACAAAATTGAAAAGGACAAAACAATGGTAACAAGATACTAGCATGTTAATTTTCACTGTGTGCCCTGAAAAAGACACTTTAAAAAGAAAATTCCAAAGCTAATAGAAGGAAAAGGGGACTGACACGGATACACTTGCTCAGCTTTGCCCCAGACAGTGAATCCAACAGACAGAGAGTGCCCCCTGTGGGATTTGAGCTTACTTAAGTGCACACGAAGTGATCACAGGAGAAGCTTCGGTAGCACTGCTGCCATCAGGTGATAGCCTGCCAGACCCAGTGACCCCAGAGCCTGTAAGCCCGGCTCAGTCTGCTGAAGAGCCCGTGGTGGGCCTGGACCCTGCTGAGGGGAAGGCAATGTGCTGCTGCTTTGGGGCACTGACACAAACACAAAGGGATTTCACACTACACAGCTGCTCATCTGCTCTGTGCGACTGTTGTTAATCCATATCCATAAACCATAGCTTCTTTAAAGAGCAGGAAATTCCTTAATTTCCAAGAAGATAGATGTGGATGAGCTGACAAATTATTGCTGGATGGACATCGATACTTTCTTTTTTTTTAGTTCTGTTCACCATGGGTGTACACAACCTGAAGCATTTTTGTTTGGTTAAACTGTTTGCAGGGCTTGAAATTACTTTACACCTCATTTTGCATCAAGTGATTTTACTTTTCTGGCAAATAAACTGTGTCAATTAATCAGTTTCTTTTGGATTACTTTCAACTTCAGCTTCACACTCATACCTCCAGACAATGTTACTTTATTGCAGGGAAGATGAACTTTTCAGAAGACAAACAACCTCAGCTTCCACTGACTTCATTTTCAGTTGTGAGTGTTCATGCACATGCCTTTGTATTTTTCTTATCTGAGAGCCAGAACATGATGATGTGGATTTCTCCACCTACCAAATATTTTTAAGTCATATCATGCAGGAAAACTGTAGCAGAGATCTGGGTGAACAGCCTTCCTGCTTAGCCCTCCTGAGCTCTCAGCAGGCCTTCCAGCTCCCAGATGAAGAAAGGCAGGCAGACAATAAAGAGCCTCATTAAGCTCCCCAGTTCATTTCTGATCACCGCCTCCACTCTGTACCAAAGAAGCACTATCTGTGGGGTGAATTCATGTCATTAGCAACTACTGTGATAAATACTCAAAAGACTACTCAAGTACAGTCAGACAAGAAATCTAAAGATTGTTTTCTGACAGTTTGATTTTGAAACAAATTATTTTCTGTGATAACGATTAATTATATCCGTGATTATTTTTCAAGAAACAAGAGGATAGTAAATTATTCTCAGGCAAGTAATAATCCTTTCTGTTGTGAGCCAGCAGGATGAAAGATACAACTCTGAAGTGCCAACTACATTATGTAAGTCTGCATACCTTGAATTATAGGGCTAGCAGCAATTGCAATTAGCAGGAGAAGGCATAATTCAGGAAAGGGCTATTGGATAGTTTTCCAGGTCTGAAAGAACAGCTTGAGAAATGCCCCAACTGGGACTTCTCAATCCTGAAGCACATGACTAGGACGACCCTTCTGGTCCTTCTGACCATAACAAAAGGCCTGTCTAGTAAAAAAACCATGCAGACACTGTGTCTGTTCCCTCTCCCTGTAAGTGCAGTGCTGCAGATGTGGCAACTGCATGAGCTCGGCCTCAGATTAGACTGTTTGTGCTTGGTTATTTTCACACACTGCCAAAATTTGCTGACAACACCAGGAAAAAAAACCCCGAAAGTAAAGCTGGTGATTTTCAACAGTTTATAACTCAGCTCAGCCTAAGCAGGTTTTTATGGGACAAAGAACAGAGATTTCTCTGTAGACAGCACTTTATTCCTGCCTAATTTAAAAGATTTGCTGTGAATGATGGAAACATTAGAACTTCTTAAAGAAAACATAACAAAACAAAAATCCTAGCAGTTCACTAGTATTTCTCTACAGTAGATCAGTTTGGTGATATAAATAGAGACCATTATCTGCCTCTCCCATAATTATTTGCAATAAAGTTTTTTTAAAGAAAATAAAAATATTAGACTTAAAGGAAGAGGCCTTCAAAATACATAGTACTTCTTCAAGGAGAGAAATTTCTTGCTTGGAATAATTCACACTTGAGCTATTCTAGCGCCACACTATTCCCTAAGGAGTGTGAAATGATCTTCTCAGGGTTACAGAGTCAGTAGTAAACACAAGTTCTACTCTAAGAAACAGTATTTTAAACATGTATTTTCACTAGCATTATATCTAACAACTTCCTATTAAAACCCAGAGGTAACTTTCTGGAGTCCCCTTGTTGCTTTAACACTTTCTTTCACTCCCTATCTAGAATCTCTTAAAGAAGCATTTCCTAAGCTATTTTTCTTGTCTGCTCCCCAGCCACATTAGCTGACTGCAGGGCCTAGGTTGTTAAATCTACACCTCTATCAAATCTCAAATTTAATTAGTGCTGCTTTTGAGCACCTCAAACTTTTCCCACTTAAACATGCCCTAAAACTTAGGAAACAATATTGCTTCAATGTCCCTTTGAACACTATCTGTACAACAGCTATTTTTTTCCATAAGAACTCCAAAAGCAGCTAAATGCTTCACAAAACTAACCACTCATTCAATTACTCTTATTTTTCAGTTGAAATAGTAAATATTTTAATAACATGAGAAACTTTTTGCAAAGCTAGGAAACAAATGAGTGCTTTTCATAAAGACATAGGCTGGGAAAGCAGGGCAACAAAGAATATACTGGAGTTTCTGTATATAAACTAAGCTATTTAATTGACTGGGAGTCCTCAGTAGAGGACTTGTTTGCAACAGAGCCTCATGGTGAGGGTGAGTTTTTGAAGTTTGGATGCCTTTGGCAGCTTTATAGAACTTTAAGACAGACCAGCTATGACTAAAACATGCTCAGCTAGTTAACTATACAAACGTAATGCTTTTTCCATCTTTCTCTCCATGTGCTGACAGCATTAGCATTCTCTCCAGTGTTCTTCTTCCTTCTGAGGTACAATGGATCTACCAGTTCATGCAGCCCCTGATACCACATTTCAGTACAAAAACTTTCCAACAATAACTTACACAGCTAAGAGAGGTCATCATTTAGAAGTGAGTAGTTATATTAAAGGATCTACACAATTCCAAATACATTTCAGGATATGCAGTACACTGCGTGTAGATTTTAATGAGAAGGTTTGGCAGAGCAGTTTGGCAGAAGAAAGTACTGTCAAGTGACTGGATATGGGATACATCTCCAGTTGCTCTGGATTCCCACATCACCTAAAGAGCTATTCTTCCCATCCCCCCATACAGTAACTCTCAAGGCAGTCAAATTTATAGCTCAATAAATTTTTTTATTAAAAATAAAAAGTGTGGCTTTTAAGTACTGTAGTCTTCCAACATCCTTATGCCAGGTCTAGCTCAAACTGTTGTAGCTGAATATGAAGCTGGGGAGGCTTGGCCCACTTTATACAGCACTTCTAAGTTAAAGTTTCAAGATCTAAGCCACCTCTTTCCATTTTGTAACAGCTGTTTTTCTATCCTTTCATTAAAAAAAGAAAAAAAAAAAAAAAAAAAAAAAAAAGGAAAGGAAAGAGACCAGTGTAGAATAGTTAAATAAATAAATAATGGCTCACTAAACCACAGCGGAGGAACCACTGCTAGACCTGCCAATAAAAATGTTCCTTCTCTTCAGGGCTGGCTAAACAACTGAAAGTGTTTCTAATGAACTGCTGGCAGCACTATCCATCATTGCACTAAATGGATTCCTGTCTCCCTAAACTAAGGATAACTATTTATCTGTAATGCACAGTCAGAAATTAGGAAGTATTTAAGCCTGAGAAGTCTAATCCCTCTCTTCTCCCCACCTCCTCAAAGGTCAGTTTTATCCAGGCTTCCTTGTGTAAGGATGAGTAGAAAAGTTTGATTGATAGAGAACTTTAAACTGTTCCAGTGCTAATGAATCATCTGCATGAGTTTGAAAAATACTTGAGCAGACCAGACATCTGCAGTCTGATTTTAACATTACAAACACCTGACATTATGTTTATTTCTTCCCTCTTTTTTTTTGTCAATTGCTACACTGCCTTGCACCTTACCTTGAAGTAGTCACAGGCTGCTCAAAGCAAGATGGCACATTCATTAGACATAGAATACTTGAGTCCCAATTGCTGCTTAGGATCTTTGAAGATGCTATTGTGCAAAAAATAGAAGTCTACTGTAAACAATCAAAAGGAAGAAATGTTTTTGAGCTCCAGAGGAAGTGTGAAAGTGATGTCAGTAATTCCTGGTCAGAAGTCACCTCTGAAGGCTCGACTGATTACAGATAGCTGCTATCTGCAGAGACATATCCATGCAGGGGCTGTCTTTAGAACAAGACAGGAATGCATCAATAAACACATGTACAAATAATAAAACACTTACTTCATTTCCAGGACCTCCTCCAAATGTTTCCTCCTTTCAGCTCGTAAGTTGGTCAAATGGGTTTCCTTCTCAGCCAAAGACTGTTGTTGTGTAGGGGACAATTTTGCTTTCATTGACTCCAGCTCCTGTTTGACCTTCTCCATAGCCATCATCAGCTCTTCTACCTAAAACATTTTTGGAGAAGACAGGAGGACAGAAAAATTATGCAGTGTGACCAGCTGCAACTTCCTAAATGTCACAACTAAATTGGAGCACAAAGGTTACCAGGGCATGGATGCTACTCAGCCCCTCTGCAGGCTGGAGGCACCATTCAGGGCTGTGGACAGGATGTCTACACTCGACCAAAGCAGAATTACAGCTTGGGAGTTAACTTAGTTTGGTCACTGCAACATAACCATTACAATACAAACCTTCAACTCTTCTGTATTTCTGTTTTAGAGATGTACCACAGGGATAAGAGGATGGCCCGTGTATGCTAACACTGGCCCACAGAAATGCAAGGTATTAAATGAAACACATTGATAATATACCAAAAGGATAAAAAACTTTCACTGTAAATGATGCCTAAAGAGAAAGTACATATGCACTTCAGGAACAAAGGTAACGTTTCTGCAGCAGGGAGAGGAATGAAGATTGTTCCCATTTGAACAATGCTTTCAGGCCACATGTTGGGATTTAGCAACATAAGGCATTCAAAGAATTGCTGATGGCAGAGAAGTACAGTAGAACAATGCTCTTCAGCAAACTGGAAAGATTCAGCATCAACATGATTATAAATTCTGCCATATATTTTACACAAATGAACAGTCATTTTATTTTGTACACAGAACACGTTCAGGTAAAATTTATCACTAATTAACATGCAAAAATCACAATACATGCTTAAATCTCGTTACATATAGCATTCAAAAACCTCTGGATGCGCTTTAATAATTTTATAATAAAGCTCAATGGCACACATTACTTTCAATGATTTCTTCCATGTAGATTTTCTCTTTCCATCACCACCAAGTGTTCATAAACAATTTTATAACGTGCTTTCAATGGGAGAAACTCAGATGCTACTTCTGCACAAAATCAAATATTTGTATAAATTTAGTATGCAAACACAGCACTACACTGCCTTTATATCCCTCCAAAACAGTCAACATGTGATCCATCCTGGAAGTGAATTATTGAATTTACAACAAGTTCAATTTCTACTTACACATTTTTATAAGGAGAGTTGAGTATGTAATTTGCTATATAGGTGCTGCAGGAGGGAAGTATGTTACATGCTTTAATAAATCCTGTACTCCTAAAGGAAGAGCTAATGACTCAGAACAAACATGGATAATAAGACTGGTTTTCACCCTCAATCAGTGACAGAGCAAGAAACATTGCAATTGAGAATTAGAAGATTTATAAAAATCTAGCACAGACATTGTGCAGTGTTTACTGCAGAAAGCCTTTCTACTTCCATTCAAATACAACTGCCAAAAGGTAATAGTCTTATGCTTAGCAAACTAAAAAAAAAAATAAATATGCAATTATCATAAACTATCCAAAATGTACAGCCAAGAATTCATCTAGTAGTCAACAGACCAAAGGAGAACCTCAAGACAAGAGTGACAAGAGTCCAAACTGGCAAGTATGGATATAATAACCAAACTTGCCCTGTTTTGTTAGTGTTTAGTATGCAAAACAAGCTTAGAAAATCAGCCAATTTTTAAAACTAAGAGAAAACTCCATAAAATGACACAGAGACAATATATTAGGAAATAATGCAAAGAAGAACTACAGAAATAATGAATAGCAAAAATCCTACTAGGATGGAGACAGATTCTTAGAAAAATGGTGGGATACTGAAGGTGCACTCGTGTATCAGCTGCTAGGATATCAGCTTCTGCCTCCTGTGGGTGGATCAGAAATGCCTAGAAGGACATTTTCCTTTGAACTGAAAAGAGGCAAGCCAACTATAAACCCTGGGCTTGAACTGAAAACCACCTCAAATCAACAAGCCCCCAGCCAACTGCAACAGTCAAAAGGGCCTGTGTCAATCTGTCAGCTGCCAAGATAAAGCAAGCTCTGAAGCAACATCTTCTCCATAATCAGATCAGAAATACTTCTGACAGGCTTCCTCCCACTGCCAGCCATCAAGGTCTGTGATGCTAACACTGAAGGACTGGTGTGCCTGATGTAGATCTGTAGTGTGACAACTCTGAGCTGTCTGGAAGACACGAGGAAACTGGAGCCTGATATCTGGGCCACAGCTCCTAGGGAGAGGTGGCAAGGGCTAAGCCTGTGAGAGAATCTCCTAGCAGTGCTTATTGCAGGTACTTTATCTCTTTCTCATCACTCTGTTTGATAACTCTTAATTCTTAGGTTATAGTTTGTATTTTTGCAGGCCAACAGAAGATTGACCTAATCATGTATTAAGAATGGCTGGAATGTGAGTAGCTTTTTAACTGTGCCAACAGCTTGGTTTACAGGACTGTCATTACCCTCCAAGCTCTCCAGCAAGGGCCATTTGTCATGTAAGTTACTAAAGACAAAGTTCACCAAAACAGTGATGACGATATTCACAGTAAAGACTTCATTGTTCAGATTCATCAGGTTGTAGATAGCCCATGGGTCTATTTCAATTAAACTTCTACAAAACAAAACATTTTATTTGGCAGCTTCTGAATCTTAGTGCAGCCCTGTCCCTGTAAGCAGTTCTGTGAGAAATGACAGAGAAACATTCACTGAGAGCAAACTACTTGTAATGCACATCTAATTTAGCCTATACAAAAAACTTCACATCTACTCTTCAATTTTGTCCCCTGAGAGCAGCTAATCATATAATAAAGAAAAAGTATTTGCCAAAACCAGAGCTCTTGGCACACAGAGGCATTTTCAGAGACATGCTGTTGACATTTTCAATTTAGCTGTGGGTAGGCTTGTGCCCTGTCAGTTGTAGCTAGAAAAGTCTCCACCCATTTCAGAAGATGCAAAGAGTGAAAACTCTTGCTACTCCTTTCTCTTTGCTCAAATGACAGTGTATAAAGCAAGGCACATCTTTGACTGTCTAGGACTTAGCCACGATTCCGTTCTCTGTAGACAGGCCAGATAGGTCTTCATGTATTCTGAGCAGAGAACTTAAATGGAGACTTATTTGTTCATTTGTTTTTGGGCCTTAAGTGACCTGACCAGGTGACAGCTTATCTTGAAGAAAGACCATCAAGCTGAAATAAGTTTCCATTAGAGGAGAGATTTCCTGAGAGACTGAACAAACTCTGTGAAAGAAGGCAAAGAATGTCAATTAGATCAGGATGGGATTCACAGCAGCAAATAAGGGAAATGTCAAGATAGGGCAAATACTTTGCATAGTATTACATCTCCTTCCTTAGGAAACATGAAAGCAAGGTGGAGAGAAATGGTAATGCAACAGGAGAAGTTTATCTATCATGTCAATGACAGCCTGTAAAGAAATGATTTAATAACAAAAAAACCTGAAACTCTTTTCAGGGGCCTATCTACCATCTTAACATCCCCGCTCCTACAAACTGTTATTTCAGGCTCCTGCAATGGCAGATCAAAACCCAGGCTTTTGCACAGACACAGAGATACCACTTTATCTCCAAATATGTAGTGGTTCCAGTAAACCCTTTTGGCCATTGGGTAATGTGAAAGCAGGGACTTGTAAAGAGCTTGGTCAAGTTCCCCAAAAGCCAGTAAAAAGACAGCAAAATGTAGAAAGTATTACTACAAAGTATTAGTATTTTGTATGTACAAAGGATTACTGAGGCTGGGACCAACGTTGGTACTAGCTCTTGGAATGATTTCTGGTGATCAGAACAGGCAGCTCCAGTTCCCTCACCTGCTACATGAGACCTAATGCCCTGCTAAGAATTCCTGAGACACGACTGACATTGTGTGCCAGGAAGAATGCTTATATCAATTGATGTGGTTATTGTTTGCCTCTTCAAATCAGAGCCCAAAGACTCCAACAGACAGATGGATGGCTCACTAATGGAACTTCAGCATCCCAAACACTTCAGATTGTTTAACATTACAATGTAGTGGCAGCTACCTTTTTTCTTCCCATTGTGAGCTCTCCTCAGAGATAAAGCATCACCTGAAGATAACTTTTCTACTGCACAGAAAATTGGAAAAGGCTTCTCTAGCCCTCTCAGGAAGAGAGTTCTAGAGCTTAATTTTCTGCTTGAACATTTTCAGAGAAGCAGAGCAATTCTGGGTCATGATCCAAGCCACAAATGCATCCTGAATGCTGGTAACACACAGTAATTCACTACAGTGGGACTGTGAGACTCTAAAGATGCGATGGCAGAGTCACCAGTATGGGGGAAAAAAAGAGCACAATGCCATACAGTTGAAAAAACATTTGCAGGGGCAGAGGCTCTATTCTGAAATGGTGACCCACACAATCCATGTTTATAGACTATGTGCATACCAAGAATGAGGAAAAGGCTAAAGAATGCCCTGCACAGACACCACAAAGGAAAATGTTCTAGTCTCACGTGACAGGATATGAATGCATCCAAATTCACATGTGTATGACTGGCATTAAAGATAGCAAATCACTGGGACACTATATAAAAATACTTCATGGTAGGTAAGGCTTTTTCTCACCTGTAGATTAGCAATCTTTACAGAAGAGACTGTGTATCTTTCTTTTGGTTTTCATTTTTTTTTCATAGAATGGTTTGGGTTGGAAGGGACCTTTAAGCACCACATAGGCCAACCCTCCTGCCAATGCCCTTCACTAGATTAGGCTCAGCAGGCTACCAAGTGTATTTGAAATTATTTATTTTCTAAACATAGACCTGTTTTGTATAAACAAGAAATTAGCACTGCAAGACAAAATGTAGTAAGAGTCTGTACTTTTACCCAAAATTCATTAGGCAAACAAAATGTCTTGCAGTTAAAAGTCAGTAGAAAGAATATCAGAAGGACTGAAAAAATAATTAAGATTTCTCAAAGTGTCACTCTCAGATGACAGTCTCCTATTTCTCTACAGCTCTTGAGTTTTTAAAGTATTTTTTATCTCACTATGTACATTGCTGAAATGATAAAGAGACTTCAAATTTCTGCATTATCTTTTACTCAGCTGAACTGATTAGACTGCAGAGAAGGAAAAGAAATAGACATGAAAAGAAAGAAAGGCAAAGACGAGATCTGGCTCAGTGTAAACTTGTTTGGTTCCCAGAAAAATTTCCTAGAACAGATGTTAAGACATGGAAAAAGCACAGGCCAGACTTGGGACTTAGGCATGTAATTTAACTGCCTCCAGTAACATATTACAGGGAGAAAGCACTGAGTCTGACATAACTTGGATTGCCAGCAGGACCAGATGGTTTGCTTAAATCACAAGCTAATAAACCTTTACACAAAATAAGAGGGAAATGAATTATGGTTTCATCATAGCCCTATTTTTGTTAAAGCAGTAGGGTGGCTTTAAGGTACTCTTAAAGACTATATCCAATACACTTAACTAAAGTCTTGGCTATCCTGAATTAGGGGAACAAACTTCGAATTCCTATAGATATTGGGAAAGCTGCTAGGCAGAGCTTTTTTAGAGCTAAAGATATCAGAGGAAAAGGAGAGAAATCAGTAAACAATAACAAGAAAAATCTTAAATTATACTGTAATGTCTGATTTGTAAGGTAAGGACAGGCCTCAACCACAGAACAGCTGAAAGCTCTGCCCCACTGACAGCAGAGGGGTGTAAAGCAGGATGGCTCTGTTCCACCACACAGCCTGGAGCTCTGGCTTCAATTCAAGCCCCTCTTATTCAGCACCAGTGCACAGGATGCAGTAATTAAGAGTTTTCTGTACCTCACTTCTACCTGCATCTCAAAGGGGATGCCAGACCTGCAGCAACTTTTGCCAAAGTCAGCTGTGTACAGCATTAGGGGACTGTGGCAGCCTGCACATGGAGAAGGAGATCTGCCTGCAGTAAAGAGGGGAGTTAGTGCTGAAGCTGTGAAAATGGTTGGTGGATTATCTGTTGTCCAGAGAAAAGGCAGGGTCTTTTGAACATCTGTAATATACAGCAGTAATTTTAGGGATGAACTTTGTCTTTCTTTACATTACTGTGTGGCTTTCTAAAGTCTCTGTAACTTTGATTTTCAGGTTGTATGGATTTTGTACATTCAGCATCCCTGATAAAATAAAGTGTCTTGGTGGCACAACAGAACTGGTGCCACTGTTCTGTTCTTACCTTATTAAATGGGAAAAAGGAGAGAAGCAAGATAAAGAGAACAAAAGCCTATGGTCTGAAAACCTGCAGGATACTGCAGACGAATGCAATTTTTCTTATCACTGTGAAACTGAGATATTTAGACAGCTGATGTCTCTTATTTCCATGAGCTGATCTCCCAACAAAACCTTCATTATAAAAAGAGCATCTGATAATAAAAAGGAGTTAATGCTCTGTATTGCTCCTTGCTGTCTCCACTGATGGCTCTAGGCAAGGAAGAGCACTAATGAGACTGACCAGACATCTGACATTATCATGTTCCCCCTGCAGAAGCCACACAAACATCAACAAAGAAGTCTCTGTCAAGGAGTTTCTTACTTGAGTTTTCATCAAGTGCTTTTTGCTCATACTCTGAGAGTGCTGAGTTTTTGTATGAAGAAAGAGGAATCAGGATTCACAGATGCTTGGAAAAGAGAAAACTCCTAAGCCTTCGGGACTCAGCAAGTCACAGCTGTGTCTTGTTAGGATGTTTGGAGGTAGCTTTGACAGTTGTATCTCCTAAACTTGGGCTATAACCTACATAAATAAGCAACAACCTACTGCTGGGACAAGAGCTCTTGAGAAGGAAACAATAATTGTCTCTGCTTAACACAAACAAAATATTTGAGTGAGGCCTTGAAAAAAAGTGAAAACTGAATTCTGATTTCTACTGAGGAAAAGAAATCTGGTTTAGTCACTGATATCTGAAGATTGTAACAAGTCTATGTCCACATTTTCCTCAAGTGAAACCATTATCCAATGAAACATTCTCATTATGTTTTTTATTCCACATAACCATACCAAAGGAAGCTGTCCTGTTTTACTTTACATGGATCGGTAGTCTCAAGAAACTCTCTTGAGTTTATCTTCCATGGCTAGAAATTCCCAGTCTTCGTGAATACAGCAGAAATCACTGGGAACAACAATCCATCTTCAAAACACATGAGTTTTGATCATCTGTTAAAAATCTCCACAGAGGCAGAGGCACTAGAATGCAGCACATGAAGCACATCCTGTGCAGCACAGCACACGCTCATTTGGCACAATTTATCACATCCAAACAAAATTCTCTAGATCTATGGTTAGTTCAAGATACTCCAGCCACAACTCTAAACATGGCCATCTTCAAAATAAACTGCCCTTTCTTAGGTTACATCTACTGCTGCTAAGGTAGAAGTGAGACTAATTGCCCAAGAATTTCAGCAGTTTGTTTACCAGCTTTCTGCAGACCATGCTGATTTCCATTTTGCTGCATTTAAGACAGTTTCAGGTTAACTAGGATATGCCACTATGGCAGACAGTTTAGACCTAACTGAATAATATTCAAAGTAAATATTTAATGCTGTGCTACACAGCATAGCAAAGACTGTCAATTTATATAGTAGAATTGATTTTCCAAAGAGAAAAATTCTGGGATGATGTATTAACTCACTACAAGCAGTGAAAAACGTTATGCTGATTCCATATACAACTTTAACACTCTTTTCCCAACAGACATTAAGGATCATGAACATAAATAAATGAAAGCACATGCACTGCCATGTGAAGGTTGAACATGTGGCAAACTGAAAAAGCACAGTCTCATTGGCAAACTCAAGAAAGTTTCCACCTCCACAAACTCGTGGAAGCAGATTTTTAGCATTGTAGTTAACAGAAGGCAAATAGCAGAATCTAACTACAATAAATAAAAAGAACTTCCCCTATTTAGAGCCAGCTGAATTCAGGCTCAAATTCAGTGAAAGGTTTGAAGGAATCTGATGGTAAATGGTAGTACAGGAAAGTCTGGAAGCTCTTTTGGGAGTAGGAAAGATTTCAAATGAAGAGATATTCTCAATTTAATGAAAGTCAAACTTATCACTCTTCTGTGTTTTTCTGTATAGGAGAATGCTATAATAAGGAAAGAATGCTATAATAAGGAAAACAATTTCTTTTCTTGCACTTCATGGATTTGAGGGAAAAATCAATTATGTCAGATAAAGAACATATATTTTTCAACTTATAAATCTAATGTTCAAGTCTAATAAGCTTTTCTAATGCTTTAATTTACATATTATTGTATCACACTTGCATTTAAGAGCGCAGAGAATGCAACTGGAAAAGAAATTTAAAATGAAGAAAGCACAGGCCTAGCTTAAACAAGTATTAACACAAGTATTGCATGGGTCCTCACAATTACAAGCAAGCATTAATGTAACCATGCCTGCAAGAATTTGATTTTCTCTTGAGCCACAACAAATAAAATGCTGTCTAGAGGTAGGTGTTTAAGAAAATAATATAACAGGCAGAGAGATGCCAAGATAGAGCTTTGTCTGGAATACCTGACTTAGTAATAAGACATAACGTGAAATCAGTATTTATCTATTAAACAATAAAAAGGATAAAAATACAGGCAAAGTGATCTTAAAATAAGCACTTACATCAAATTTATATATAACAGTTTCCATCAGTATTTCTCATTTAATTAAATGAAAAGGTGAGTTATATGGAGAAATGCTCAATGTATATTTTGCACAAAGGTTAATTATAGCCTTTCGGTATCCCCAATTCTCCTAAAAGTCATCAAATTTTGATTATGCAACCTTGAACAAGAGCAAAAAATTAAACAAAAACAAAGCCATCATCCCTAGAGGAATTTAAAAGACAGGTAGATGTGGTGCCCAGGGACATGGTTTAGTGGTGGGCTTGGCAGAGTCAGGTTGGAGTCTGTCATCTTGGAGGTCTTTTCCAACCTAAACAATTCCATGATTCTAAAAGATTTAGAAGATTTTTTGTCGACAATGTTAAAAAAAGATCTCTGCCTCAGACATTAAGCATTATTTTCTATTCATCATTTCTCTCTCTATTCATTCCTCCCATCTGGAGGAAAGAACCCCTCCCAGCTCAGCACAGCTGAACACAACCAAGACAGAACAAATTCCACTCTTCCACCTCTTAAAAGGTACATTACTGAAAGCAGAGGAATTACATACCAAATTACCCCTCCCTTGCGGGAGTGTGACTCAGTACAAATCTGTGTATTTTTAAAGGAAAAGGTTATGTAATCCATTTAAATATCCTGGGGAAAAGAAGTAACTGTAGGGAGATGCAGTGCTCCTAAAAAATTACTACAAACACATTCACTGACAGGGACATGGTGACCTTCAGTTACCCCAAATGCTTTCTCTAACCAATGCAGAACAATCAGACAGAAGAATAAAGGAAATCTCTTGGAAAACAATGCTAAGATTATACTTGGGGCTGACACTGACTTAAAAAGCTCTTAAATTTTTTTATCAGTAAAACAAATTAAAATATAAATTTTAACACAGAATTTTACTTAGTATGAACTAAGTCCTCAAATTACTTTGCACATGTGCATATATACACACACTCAAAAGCCGAAATGATTTTGGCAGACTTATACAGAAAAGAGCTTTTCAGAAGATATTCAAAAGAAGTTCAGCCAAAGAAATGTAAACTCCCTAGAAAAATCTTAGAAAAACATCCAGCACCTTCACCCCCAATGCATAACTTGGATTACTGCCTTGATCTCCAATCTATTAGTTTATCGAATTTCTCATTAGGAGATACAGAAGGAGAGACAAAAACATTTATTAAAAGCAAACTGTCCAGAATGTATTAGAGAGCAGTCAGAACTCTGACATTTCTGTGGTGCTCAGAAAACATTTACAGGTGAGTGGTTCCTGAGAAATTCCACTTCATACTTTTTGCTTACAGGGACCTGCAGGAAGTAATTTGTGCTGTGAGGTAATTCCAATTATTTCTCAACATACGTGAGACAATAATTCAGATCTATTTCAGTAACAGAATGCTAAGCAAAAGAGATAGGTGTTTAAATTTATTTTGCATTTTTAGAATGCAAAATAATACTAGACTTGATAGTGTAGCATCAATATATAGTAAATCTGTTGTAAATGTAGTTTCTATTCTATTCTTACAATGAATTGTAGTCTAAATAGCATTTGCTGGAAAGCTAAAACCAGAATGGTGTTTGGAGGGAAGTGCAAATGACAGGTACCACTCAAAACTTGGTGAGAGTTTCTGTTCAGTAACTTACAGATAAGACAAAAGGCTCTTCTGTACATTCAGACCCTTGCAACCTTGTATTTACAGCAGGGGAATGGGGGAGAACTGTGAACAAGGTTCTGGTTGAATTATTAACCTATTTAATCTTCATTTTTCCTTAACAAACAGATACCAATTTTGAAGAAGGCATATGTGATGGAGAATTTCAGGAGTCTTGTTATCAACTTATTTTACATGTAATGTGCATATACGAAATAATATTAAATCTTGCTGAAATAGTTTATAGAGAGTGGGAGAAAGGAATGAGCATAAGAAAATACAGTCAAACAATACATTGCTTTTTCAATATTCAGTCTTTTTGTGTTTTTGTTAAAAAAGGAAAGCAGAAAAATCTGCCCTGTGTAGGATAAAAAGACAGTGTATGAACACAGATATAGCTATTTATAGGTCGACACACTTAATCTCATTTAAAATGTCCCACTGAGAACCATAACTTCAAAAAAAGTTGATGGAAGGTGTCAAGACTGGACTGTCAACTTAAAAATTTCAGTTTAAGTAGCTACTTAAGGAAGGAAGGAATGATGAGGTAATGGCCATTATTTTATGTGTTTATTTGCCATTACATTTTATCATGTTAGCTGATACTGTACAGAGAGTGAGTGCATTTAAGCAGGAGCTGATATTCATGGCAGAACAGAGCTGCACTATTATCAGTAGGAAAGTTATTTAAATTTCTAAAATCTACTGTTTTTCAAATTTGAAGGAAATAAAATAAGTTAGAGAAATGTATGTTGTGCCCATGCAATGCACCATCTCACTCAAAGAAATAGGAGCCCACTGTAAAGGCTGCAATAAGTTTCTGGTAAAACTATTTTTAGTAATAATACGAAGCAACTCCTGCCTTCAGTTCTCAGTCCTGTCCCCACAGGTCAACACTTCCTCAGATGTTCCTCAAGTTCTGCATGGGGATTCATGAACCAGAGCAGTGAAGTGCTTCACATGAAAAATTCCCTTCACAAAATAAGTCAATTGTTACCATGAATTAGGTCACTGCTCCATTTCACAACAGAGCCCCAGAATGACCTCGGCTGGGGAAACAGCAGGGATGTGTCTCAAGTATGGGGATGAAAGTGAGCAAGGAAAAGGAGAGCAGGAAGCATCTTGGGTCAGAAAACCTTTGTGAACTATGCCCTCCAATAAGGAAGGCTAAAAAATTGCCAGTAATCCTACTACTGTGCTCCTAGAGACAAGAACCTCTTGCTAATTATTGACTGACAGTGAGACACAGAACTGGAACTTGTGTTGCACTTTATTTCACAAAAAGGGTCCCACTCTTTCATGAAGATCAAAGCATGTTTCCAGAATTGTCCTGGAAATGCTGCTGCTTAGGACTCAATTTCTACAAAGGATAACAACCTCCTTCTTCCTGCTGGAGAAGGGATGGCAAGATTCACCAGGACAGTGAATGAGTTTGTGAACAAGACAGGGCCTCTTGTCAAAGAAAACCTCCAACAGGTCTTCTTAGGAAGCAAAAACTACTGCTGAATTTCAGAGCAGGGAAAAACTTCTATGTAACTCTTTTTTCCCCCCCAGAGGAACATAATGATAGCTTTTCTAAAATAAACTCAGATTTGGTAAATGCAGAAGCAGCGCCTGAATCTACATTTACCACCTCTAATAAAAAAACCTTTATGGTAGAAGTCTTTATCTGAGAAATCCTACCTTCAGCCTTATGGGAGTACTTACAAAGAAGTCTTCAGACACCTTCTGACCTTCCACACAGAGGGCTGAACTAGAGAGCCCAGCCACAGTACCACATTAGCCCACAGCTGTGAGGAATTCACAACGGCATTTACACAGAGGATTCAGCAGGTGCACCACCAAAACCAGGTGACTGTTATTAGAAAGAAAGGCTTGAAGAACTTTCAAGCCTTCCCATCTATGCAAGACTGCATTTGCTTTCTGTATGGCAAGGTTTCTGCTATACAGGTCAGGAGGGACAATAAAACTATGCCCAATTCAGTGGGGGCACTGCTCCCAGCAGGAAATGCCTGATTTTATTTTTGGAAAAGATGAAAGAAAGAACCGGTCTAAAATCCTGAAATAAACAGAAAGCTTTAGTCAGCAGGAGACATCTTGCATACACAGATTGTGTATTAACACAGTTAACCCTCTGTCACAGTAGATACACACTGACAGGATGTTTTCAAACACTGGACTAAAGAGAGCAAGGCTTTAATCTATAATGATATATGAGAACCATGAAATCCAGAGTGGCTTCGTGGACACTGCAATTCAAATCTGAAGCCTATAAAAGAGCACAACACCACACATCATGAGATGATGGAGGGCAGGATGACACAACACGAGGCTACTGTAACAACACTAAATATTGGGAAAGAGGCACACACAAATGAGATGTCCTCATACCTTGAACCACCTAAAGCCAAAATGGTTGACCTCATGCACTGATTCATTAAAAAGCTTCAGACAGGCAGTGAAGTGGCAGAATGGTAGAAAACAAGATAAACAAGAGAGGAAAGAAAAAGCATGCAATTAAAAGCAAATTACAATCAGTTTGAACAACATCAACATTTTAAAAATCACACATATCACATTCACACTTGGTCTAAGAATATTGATAGCCTATATTATATGGTTTGTGAAAGTCAATGGATTTGCCATTGATAGTATATGGAACATGGAGTCTTGCATTTAAAAACTCTAGTATTATCTGTGTTTGTCTTTCAAAATTCTAAAGAACTTCCACAGGACATAATAAAACAAAGAGGGCACTCTTTAGAAGTAATTGAAGGAATATGCACTGAAAAACATTTGAAGGGAAGTCTCCTCTGTATCTTGGAGAAACAGCTGCTTGCCACCACCCTAAAAACACCTGACTGTATTCAACTGATACAGAACCAAATCTGACTGGACCAAGTGGGGCACAGCAGCTCTCCCAGTGCTGACTGGAACAAGACTCTGCAGATCCTGTTTTGATGTGCTGGTTTGTTGCTCATGTTTTAAGAACCATAATTGGTCTGGTAGTTTAGTTCTGATGCAGTATGACTCTGCTGTCATAGATGTCAACTTTTTTCTCTTCCAATACTTCTGCTCTCCTTCCATCCTCCTTTCTCCTTATCACTTCTGTATGCTACATCCAAATCAATTTCTTATTTATGCTGGTACCTACCATCTTCCACCAATCTTTACCCCAAATCTTACCCATCTTGGCTCTCTTCCCCTCTTCTCAATCTGTCTCTTGACCCTGATGGTTTATTGATCTTCCAGCTGTGCATTTCCCTGCCTCATGTCATTTTTAAGATGTTACACCTAACTTCAACAATCTATTTTTTATATTTATAGATATAAAATATATTTTTACAATTATATATTTTAATATTCTTTGAGTACCAGCTTCTAGGTGCTCAAAGAATATAAAAATGGTCACTTTGTCTTGTAACTAATTAATTAAAACATTATAACATCCTAGGCATCAAATCTCATACCAGTTTGATTACTTTTTTGCCTCATCACAGAACCCAGTGCTTTGTCAGATGTTTTCCTTTCAAGGAGATCTAATCTTTGAAGTGGCATTCACTGCCCAGTTAATATTTCTATTTTATGCAATTTTTTAAAAGAGGTTTGGAAAGCAGCCATTCTTCAAAGTGAGTTCCATCACACTGTCTATGATCCTGAAATGCAGCAACCAGAATTATCTTCAATACATCTATCAGCAAACAGCTGAGCTTGACTCTAGCTCATAGACAAACAATTGCTATCTTCAGGAAAACTTGGATTTTTTACTTCTTTTTCATTAAAGCCTAAGATACAGGAATACATGATAAGAAAAACCTTAAAATGTTATAAAGTGCATTTGGTCAGAAGTGTTGTTAAGTAAATAACAATGACAAGGAGATCCCTCCATTGAAATGCAACTAACCAAATGCTCCTGTTTGCTAATTACTGTCCTAAGAACAATGAAAACCACTGAAGGGGTTCACAAAAAGTGAGAGTGCCAGTTTCAGCTACTGCTTCACAAGCTTTATCAAAATCTCGTGGATTTATTTGTGACTTAGGGTATGCTTTCTTGATGCTTACTTACCTGAGCTAAAATTAGGCATATCCACGGTTCTTCAAAGTTACCAGTGGCACAAAATCAATTAATGCTTAAAAGTTTGTACTTGTGGCTTCAGTACACAAGTGTGATTTTCTGTGTGCATGCTTGGATCAAGCCAAGGGACTTGTCTTTTTAACCAGTTGTTTTGTAAGTGCAAGGAGATTGTGGTCCATAAACACAACCAAGCTAATAAAAACCATTGTCTTTCAAATACATTCAATGAACAAGACAGTAAATCTAAGTATACCTTACACAAAGGAAGGCAGCTTTGACAGGCAAGATAGATCAGAAGAGTTCTATTTAAACAAATATTTCAGAAGCTCAGGATACCCTATATTTTGATTCTAATTTCAAGAAAATCTTACCTATGAAATACAACTTACTATGAATGCTTTGCAGATTTTATGAGTTCTGTTACCTAACAGTGGAAAAGCCAACAGGATCATCAAAGAAAGCCAGCCGTGTTTCACGCAGGGAAGCAGGGAAATTAGTACTTAACTGCCTGGTTACTTTCCTAGGAGGGCTACCAGTGACTTTACAAGATTGCAGACCTGTTTCTCAGCATTGATCCTGGCTGACTCCTCTTGTGCTAGCACCATTTCACGCTCTGCAGTTATCTGAACACTTTCTCTGAGTGCCTCTTCCAATTCTTCAATCCGATCATCCTTTTTACGCAGATTGTCCTGGAAAATGACGGGAGACGAGGTGAAGACGACTTATTTGGAAGTACAGCCTTTTCCCAACCAAGTTTTAAGCCAACCAAAATGTGTTTCTCCCTCCCAAGGGGCAATTGCAGGCAAATAATCTCCACACAAAGGAAAGAATGATGAAAGGATGCAAGAGTAAGAGGAAGATCACAGTAAAGAGAAGGAGAAAGCCAGCAAGGCAGGACCTCAAAGCAAGAGTGCTTGCCTGGTGTGGATATACCACAGTCCTGTCAGATTATACAGCACAGTGAAGCAAGGATTGTTGGAAAATAAGGATTAGTAAGCAGTTCTGAAGCAGCAGAGAAACCAGAAGTGGCAGGAAGATAGCAGGAATTCAGAATTGCCCATTTGCTCACACATTCAGCAGCAGGTGTGGTAAGAAGGGAAACAGAGCACTGCACTTTGGAATTCGCCATTTCCAGGTTAAGAGGAAGAAAAGCAAACATTGACCCAACAGTCTTCCACTGTTCAGATTAAATCTTAAAGGAAGTTTTATACCCAAGGCTCCCTAGGAAGTGTGAAGGATTCATCTGGGCTTTCTGAGTCTCAGACATTCAAGTATCAAGACTCCCTAAAAACTTATTTTTTGCTTAAGAGCACCTTCACAGCTGTGAGTTCAGATGAGCCTCATATGTTCAGACCACTGAAGAAAACTTACTGCTCCTCAGAAAATGTTTTACTAGTTTCTAAAAGCAGCATAACTTTAAAAAAAATATACAAAATAATGGTATTGTTATTTGTAAAGGAGACTCTCCTAATTTTAGTCGTGCAAGGAAAATAAATGGGTCTCTCCTGCTTCTGCAGGAGCAGCTTCACAGAAGGCTGCAAAGCCTGCTGTGCATACATGAATGCCCTGGACAATGGCTGCTTAATAAACCCACCGCAAGGGAGCAGCTTGATGGAAGATTTCTGCATTTGTCTTGCAGACTGGGTTAGATCATAGGGTTCTGATGAGATATTAATGCATAATGGAGTAATACATGGCTTTTTAGCCATCTCAGTAGAAGTGGAAGAATCAAAAGTGCTTTTATTTGTTGGCATTTTGCTCTTTGTCAGATGTACCCCTTTGGCGTGTGTCCTTCTATATTCAGGATTGTAATTTTCCATTTACACTGAGTTTTGTACCATATGAAGAATAAGGAAAAAGAAGATTGACTTGGAAAAAAATTGTCCCTGCAACCTTCATAATGAAAAAATTAGTCACTGGAGTTTAACAAAGGAATCTGACTTATTCCTTGATTCCTGGTTTCTAGGACCATATCCCTGAAGACAGTAGTAAAAAACCATTTCTGACAGTCTCCAAACTGCCCCTTTCAATGAGAGTGTTCAAGCAGAGATGCAAAGCTTTGTATCAGACTAGTGCAGGGCATCTGGCACCACTGCCCTGGTAAAGAGTGAGGCTGGTGTTCAGCCACCAGCACAGGCAGCAGGAGTTGTTAGGCTTTGCAAGCAGGGCAGCTTTCTGCTGATGGTTACATTCCAAGGTGTATTCACAGGGCAAGCAATTGCTGTTTTCTAAAGAAACAAATGGAGAGATCTACATTTCAAAAATAGGAGTTACTTAACATGTTTTCATATTTTCAGAATCTTTTAGGAGCACTGATAACATCTTCCAAAACCATGGTTATGACAAGTGTAAATGAAGTCTAATCAAAAAGATGAATAACAAGGTTACAAAAAGCACTGCAAGGAATACTGACCACGTCAGATACAGGAAATATTTATTTGCCTATCTGCATTACAGACAAATTATGAACTTTATTCCTTGATAATATCATTCATGGACAGCCAAGTGAATGTGTAGTTCTCTGGGTCAATTAACAGAATGGGAAATGCACACTTGAACAACAGTATTTAAAATGGAAACTCCTTTAAAAGAAGAATGCAGAATAAAACATTTTAACACATAGCTATATCCAACTCTTCATTCCAGGCAAACACTTCAGAGGTGAATTCAATACTGTATCAAACATGATACTATATAGTGCTCTATTCAGACAGGTGAACTCTTAAAGGACAGGAGGAAGAATAACTGGTGATACCAAAAATACAGTGCCACATTACCTGCATTTGAAAAATCTATATTCATATATAATTACTTTTCCTAAAAGAATAAACTTTTACATATATGATAGAGGGTTACAAGTTAAAAATCCAGGCTAACTTCAAATGAATTGCCTAGAAATGGTGAACTTTAATACGAATAACCCACCCAGCAAGGAAAGACTGAGGAGAAGTTTTTCCTTTCTGTCTCAGTCAAAACTAGCCAAAAGATGTGCAAGTGTACTCTTCTAACGGTGTCAGGATGTGTGTAACCACCTGGCAAAACCACACAAATGATTGGCAGAAGTAGCAGGTTGTTGCTTCATCAGGTAGCACCTCCATTGGTGCAGCATAGTCTCAAAACACTCTTACAGAATTATTTTGTTTCTACCTCATTTATTCGTGACAAACTGATTAATATTTGAATGACTTTTTTCAAAAATACAAGTTGCTGTCTCTTATTAGTAGATAAAATTGAAGGGAACCTTTTGACACACCAGTATGTTTTTCCAGCTGTTTGGCTCTGAACTCTCAAACATGACAGGCTCATGCTGACCTGTGCTGCTGCTGCTTTCCTCCATTTAATTACATGAAGTATTCTACATTTGAATAAGAATAAAACTCTGGAAAAAAAAATCTTCTATCTATTTTAACTACAGCTATAACATTTTTCCTACAATGACTGTTCCTCCGAAGCAATCATACCTTTGAGCATCATACCAATGGCAAATCTTCCTGTATTTTGATAAAATATCAGAATTATAAATGGTGACAGTCTCTTTTCAGAAATCTTATACGGATGACTACTCAGAAAGAAAGATATATTACTTACCTGTAAAGCAACTGCATTCTTCACAGTGTATTACCTACCCAAAAACCTCCGTGGCCCTCCTTCCCTTATCCTCCTGCATCCCACGTGCATGAGATTGCACAGCAGACATGGAATTAGACTGGGATAAAGGAGACAGCTCTGCCTTTATGCTCACTGGTGGCAGCACACAGAAAATGAAAAACCCATTCGACACTGTGGGAGGGCCAAGAGTTCAGGCACAATAAAAATTTTTGCTACCTATGCTGTGATCCAGTTGCTGATTCACATGCAAAACTAATTCCATACATGCCTGCCTGAAAGCCTGAAAGGAAAAGGAGGTGTGACTGATGCACATTTCTGGGCTTTTCCTTCCACTTCAGGAAGGAAGTGGTGGGATGGCCAAGGGATGCAGTTAAAATGATGTATCAATTTAATCTATCCTGCATTCATGTGATGTGCAATCTGCCATGAAGTTTTATGGAAGTGCATGAAATGGGATACCTGCTTTCACCAAGGCATTTAGGTTCAATTAAATCTGAGGTATCCTGGCAAATTTCATAACCGTTGTCTTGAACTACACTCACAAAGATCTTTATGGCCTAATTCCACTCTTGGAATTAAGGTGGATTTCTCTAGTTGGCTCTTGGGAAAGATTAGTTAACAGTTTGAGAAGGCAATGGAATGATTCTTTTAACTGCTGAAAGTATTTCTAGGACTAGAGAATCACCTAGGTAGGGAAAGAATTCTATCATGTAACCCTGTAAATAATGCAATAGCACATTTTACCAGTGCACTTTCAGAGACCAGATGGGAAGAACGCAGCACTGGAGGTGTTTTGCAGTAGGAATCAATTACTTCTTAAACAGTGAAATCATTACATCATTACAAGCCCTTATTCCTGTGAACTACTGCTTTTGCTTATCATATATTTCCTCAAGAAGCCATGACCTAGATAAAGAACTTAATGACCTCAGTCTATTCTGGTTGGAATAAAAGTTTCTCTAGAAAGAAAACTCCTCCTTTGTGAACTGACCTTCCACTGGGTAAGTGGAACTCAGGACTGTCAGCCGCCTCAAGTACTACTTAAAGCTTCCTCATGGATACACTCATTTAGTTTTTGAAACAACAAATTCATCAACAACATTTGGAGACAGTCCATCCACAAATGTTAAGATTTTTTTCCCAGTTAAAAATATGAGGGCTTGATTCACCGTAACTCTAAAGTGCATGCTGGTTAATTAATATGAAAACTTGAAAATCTTCTTCAAAGACTCTTCAAAATCTTCCATAAAGCTCCCTTGCTTCCTCTTTTTGGCCATAACCAGAACCAAATATGAAGAAGAAAAACTGGTTCTACATATAGTCAGCCCATTACTGAGGACTGCTGGTTTGCAATCTTAGGAATCTACCAAAAGATGCCAAAAGACTCACAAAATTATTGAAGGTGGGTTTCTGCAGTGTTGGTTGAACTGCTGAACACAGAAGGACAGATGCTATGCCAAATACCTAATCTTCAGAAGAGGACAATGGTGAAAATAAATCAGTTAGTTAAATAATGTCTACTTTTCTCTGAAAAATATCTGTAAAACCCTGCATGTTTTCCTAAGAAGGTCCCAAGGGAATATACAATGTGGTGCTACCAAAAGGGGGTATTACAGTTTCATCTGATTTCAGGAGCAAACAACCATAGGGCCTTAAAGCTCAGATGAGCATGGTGGATCTCCCTCACTCAGTTCCACACGCTGATCAACTACTTCAAGTCTCTGAACAAGAAAAGCACAGAAAATTGTCACTCTTAAATGGGGAAATACCTCTTACACTGATGAGACAATACTTTTGACTTTTAAGGCTTTCAAGAATATACATCAGGTAAATGCTGAAGGCCAGAACCCCACAGTACAAAACCCAAATGGTAGTTATGACACAATTTAGCTCAAAAGGAGTGTTTCAGGTCCTTCTGCAACTCATCTGAAGCAACAGATGTCCACAAAAAATCGTTTAATTCATTACCATTTCCTGAAGCAAGTGGCAATATAAAAAAACCCCAAACCTCCAAAAATGTATTTGCTTAAAAAGTGGAATGAAAGAAGAGTTTATAAACTCCTGAAGAAGGAAATACCTTTAGGGTAGTTCATAGCTTGGTACCAAGATGTAGCATAAACCCCAAATAAACATAGATCCAACAGTAAAGACTGAAAATAAAGTAACAGAGAGGCAAACTACCATGTAAAACTGCTACTATAAATATTGCTGGGCATGAACAAGCAGTAGAGTTACAATAACCACAGATGCTAAGGCTGGCTGCATACAGCTGTCTTGGTGCTCTCCATTGGTAAAATTGAAAAACCAATGTATTGGGGTTATCTGTGATGAGGAAATCTGGCTGTTAGGCAGAAGCTGAGCACATCCAAGTATTAGGTTTTTATAAAGTCCCTATTTCTCACAGAGCAAGATGAAGAGGGCTTTTGTAAGCACAGCAACAGCAGATGTAATTATCAGGAGCTGCTGAATGAAAGGAGCAGTCTGAGAGCTACAAGGCACAAACTGCCAAGCAGGAGCTCCTTGATCAACATTTCCTCATCTTTGGAGATCAGACCTGAGATACATGACGATTATGTCATTAGAACAACATATGTCAGCATCTGGAGGGTTTTATCTGCCAAATAAGACTGGAATTGGAATTCCAGCCTGACAAGTTACATAAATACAGAAAAATAACTACAGGAGACAAAAGGAGAAAGACTGCAGTAGAAGAATTAAATTCCAGTAGGAGTTGAGAGGGAAGTGCAACCAAAGCTGGCCACAGCTCTGTATATGCTGTTTTGAAAACATCAGAAATGGCAGAAGGTGATGAGTACATTTTTCTGAGAATACCACAGTGGAAGAAGAGAATATGTGTACATGCAGAGTTTGTGTGCACTTATGGATCATCAGTTGCAGAAAGAACAAAAATATATTTACAGTAAAAAGAAAAAATGGATAAATATTATTTCTATACATGATAGGTTTAATATAACCAGCCCATTAAAATTAGCATGGTAAAAAAAACCTGTATGGAAGCCAACACTTTATGAGAAATGGCCAGTGAAACTTTCTTTTTAAACAGAAGGGTAGAAAATGGAGTGATGTTTCAACCACACTGTCCCTGGAGTACAGTTTTAACTATACTGTCCCCTGAAAATACTCAAGAGTTATACAGGACTGTGAATGATGCTGACAACAAAATATGAGCTCTTTTGTACATAGGAAGGATGCACACGAAAATATATTTACATGGGAAAAAACCCAGCCAAACGCATGAAAGTTGGAAAAGAAATGTATCAACTCCAGTGACAGAGTGCAACAGACGATAACCAGATAGATACAAATTACTACCAATGGATCTAACTTAAATGAAAGGGAAGTGAAATGAGAGGGGAAAAAAATCCTAGTGAAAACTTAAAAGAAAAGAAAGGCTTAATCTTAAGTCTTTTTCTTACATACACTTAAAAGCCTTAACAAAACTCATGCACATTGCTATTATTGCCTGACAATTGCAAAATTGTATACAAAAATGTGTGAATAGCTCTAGCCATTGACACTTTTCCCTTCCAAGACATTTTGCATCTTACCACCCAGGTGCTTTACTTTCAGAAAGCATTTCCAGAACTCGCAGCACTTTAGTTCAACACCAGGAGCAAAGAGAAATACAGAGCCTGTGACAATGGTAAGAAAGGGTCCTAATCAATACTAATTGAAGGAGGGGAGAAAGAAGGAGAAGAAATAGGACAGTCCTAGACACAATTAGGCCCAGAAAGGGAAGGCAGCAGTGGTTATTCCTGTGGGGAACTGGCAATGTCCTTTCCTGATAGCTGCCATCTCTTTGACACTTCTTTCCTGTTGCTGCAAGCCCGGTGCTCCCAGCACAGCAATCACTTATGAATCTGGGGCTTGTACAGGCACTTTTCATTAGCAACAGCCCAGACAGACCCGAGCACCTTGCCAACACTAACAACCAGGTTTACCATTTAGCAGCTGCACGGGGTGCCAGCAGTTTTAGCATTTTGCTCCGGCTGTTGCAAATTACCACATTTGTAGTTTTTAAAAGCTAGAGGGACAACGTTTCTATCAAACCACAGCAGGTCACTGCACAGACTATTGAAATGGGACCCAAAGCTGACAATACAGCTGTGACAATGATCTGAAGTGAACAAAAGCAATAGATATCTCTAATTGTTATGGGGTTTTGTGTGTTTTTTTGTTTATTTGGTTTGTCTTTCAGTTTTTGGGGACGTGTGGTGTTTTTTTGGAGAGGCTAATTGGAGAAATGCTACTGTAAGAAGATTTGTTCTCTCATAAATCAATGCAATGACTCAAGGCTCCTAAACTGATAAGGGATTACAGAAAAAACCAGCAGCAGTTCGAACTAACTGCACTATTAACACGAAGCTCAAACCCATATGTTATTCCCTTGATACAGCCTTATTTGCCTGAACTCTCTCTGTAAATGTCAGTCCTGTCATCATCATTGTACTAATATATCACAACTCACAGGACCTACCTTTCTTTGCTCTGTTTCAATCCTTCAGCAGACAAGACCATCGGAGCACCACACATTGACAGCTATAAAGGAACACTTCTCTTGTTTGCCCTCTTTTTCACAGATGAATATAGGACAAAAATTGCTCCTGATAAAAACACCACGGAGGAAATGCTTACTGAGCAGTTGATCCCATTGAATCTCTTCCACTCCCTCAATTTTAAAGGGAATTCCTACAATCATCTCTGGTTTTTTTAGCCTCTGATGCCTCTTTCTTGATGTGCATCACAGTAGAGCAGCTTTTGTATTTGTGCTCTGAATTGCTTCCTTTAATGCAGCCATCTATCAAGATCCTATTGCTAACCACCGAATATTTTAGTCAAAAAAAACCCAAACCCTTTCTTAATTTCACTCCATGGAGACATTCTCCTTTCTCCCCATCTTCAAACTAGAGATCAGTAAAACAATTTCCCATCAGAAATAAATTATCACTGCTTTTTCACACCATCCAGGACCACCCCAAGGCACCCACAATCCCCCTGAAAGTCAGATGCATCAAGTGAAGGTAATTTCAAGGAGAAGATCTGCCTTGGTACAACATGGATTCAGCTACAAATCAGAAACAGACATATTAATTCAGGGAAATGCTTGGCTTAAAATATTAAAACCTGTTCTCAATATCTTTACTAGTAAATGCCCAATCTGCTGTTCCACTGTATCCAGAGAATAAGGACACATTTGAAGATGATGAGAAGAGAACATGGTACAGAAAATGTAAAAATCTGACAATTAAATAGTAACGTAATCAAAAGACAGTGAGGTTAAAAATACTGAAACAATGTGTTTGAAAATACAAGCTTCTCATTTGTTTATTTGCAGTGTTACACTGCCAGTAGCTTTAAACAGGCAACTTAATGTATAACATTCATAAAAATCACCATTAAAATTAACTGGCTTAAAACCCCCAAAAAAAGAGAGAATGGAAACACTTCATATTCTGAGAGATTCTCTCTTCTTTGTATGAAAATTCCAATTGTTTCTATAAAAGCCTGAGCTAGTTCAGAGGAATGGGAAAAACAGTTACTGGTTCCCTTTAGCCCCAGATATTCCAAAGTGTTCCCTATTATTGTCAGTCTGCAAAGCAGGAAAAAATAGTCCCTGGCTCTTGTCTTCACTCATTCTTTTCCATGTTCAGGTATTTAACTTTATTTACTATCTGTCTGAACAGAAGCCTGTCTCCTTATGCTTACAGTGTGCTTCCTTGCCTTTCCCTCTCCTGTTTCCACACCCTTTTCTGTGGTGTCAGCATCACTGCACATTATTCACAGGGGGAATGCACTGCTCAGGCACACAGTGGCACAGCAGCATTCTCTGGTTTGCTGATATTTCTCAAATGGCTTTTGAATGCTCCTCCTAACCCATTACATTTTCATAAAATTATTAATTCTAATTCTGAGATTGCTGTCCTAAGTAATAGAGCTAATCAGGGCCCATGATTGTGCACATATATTTAAGATTGTCTCTCCTGACATATATAAATAAATATATACTTATGCTGAATTTCACCTGCTCTTTTATCAAGGGGTTCCACTTATGAGATACTTGTGCTATATAGGTTATCTTTCCCTTAAATATCCTGAATAAATCAGTAAATATAACTTGGAGTTGCACAAAAATTTAGTCTCATTTACAAATTTAACAAGAATACAGTATATTTTATATTTTAAGAAAATACCACATCTGCCATTTTTAGCTGTGCTCTAGAAGGACATGGATACCTGTTGTTGGGGACACCATGTTCCTTCTGCTTTTATTTCCTTGCTTTTTGTGTCCTGCTTTGGAAAATCATCTGACCCCACTGATATAAAAAATTTATCAAAATTTAGGAAGAATTCAAATGCAAGCAACAAAACCAACACAATATTTTAAAGTGAATTTGTTGATGAATTTTAACTGACTACATACATCTTCTAGAATATTACTATCATCCTCCTTTAATCCTCATTAACAGACTAAGTGATACCAATATAGTTGTTTTTCCCATGCCTACATTGAGATCTGGGTGCACATCAAACCAAACTGAGGAGATTAAAGGACTGGTGCTGACTTTTACTGTGTTAAAACCTTCTGGCAGTTTTGAACACATTTGCAGCCTAATTCTCAATTCCAGTTAATATTTGCACATCACAGTAAGAGCAGTTATTCTGATACCTGCTAAGAATGTGTAAACTTTAGACAAAGAGAAAAATTTAATAGGAAAAGTACTAATTAAAGACAGAATAGACTGTTTTCTATACAGAAAACAAACAGTTTAATGGTGACACCAATTTGGGCAGTTTAGTAAGCAAGATTAAAGAATAATACTGATTTAGAATGAAGTTAATTATGTTTAGTACTATTTAAAATTAATTAGAAGAAATATTTTTAAGGAAATGCTTGAGTATTTGTTCCCACATTACAGAACTAAAAAAAAAATTTAAATCCACATGTTTTATTTTTTAAAAATAAGTTCTGAATTCTGTCTGAGGTCCCCAGCATCACCCAATCTCCCTTTCTTTTTATATTTTGAAAAAGAAGAATAAAACAGAATAGCAATTTTATTAAACAACGAGACTATGAAATAAGCCATGGCAATTGGGCATTTTTATTCTTTGGGAGAGATGAGTTAGGAATACTTTCAACACAGCAAGTTAAAAAAAAAAAAAAGCAAAACAAAAAACTTATGAGAGAGACAGAAAAAAAATCAAGAAGAAGGAAAAAATGCAAATTTATTACCATTTCTCAGGCTCATGAAATAAGACACCAAAATGAAAAGAGAGCTGTTCTTCCCCTTCAATGTGCTCCTATTGTTTTGCTTAAATCTGGCCCTCAATGTTTTCTACTCTCAGGAGAGACCTCCTCACAGGAACCACACTATGTTGTCAACAGATACATTAATCTCTCTGACAGCTTTTAGGAAAGCAGTTTGAACTCAGATACTAATCTTGGGAAGAAAAGCCTGTGCAAAAAACATCCAGTGGTTAAGGCTGCTGGCACACATTCAGCTGTGCAGTCCTCACTGTATTCAGTTTCTGGCATATCATGAAGGGCACCAACCCTTCCCTCTGCCAAACAGGCAAGAGCACAAATGGCAGGTTTCATCTTCCACTGACACATCATGTTTCTGCAGAAAAGACTGGGTGAAAGTGTGTCTGGGGAATAATACTCCTGATGGATCACAGAAAAATGTTAGGATGCAGGGAGTCTTCTTTCCTCTATTAAAACCTCTCAGGCCATATAATGGCTTTCTCTCACTACAAATCTCAATTTGCAGTAAAGGGAAATACTGGGATAACTGGGAGACTGCCTAGTGCTAGTTGTAAATAGTGACTTCCACAAAATTTTTCCATCTGTCTGTTCAGAACTGTAGAGCATTTTTACTTTACATAAGAAGACAAAGTCAGATGGTTCATCTTTTTTAAAGATGTGAAAGCAATGAATTCATCTAACCTGAACATAACAAATGCATGGTAAACTAAACCAAACCATAAAGTGAAAACTGATAGAGCAGATGGCCAAGTGTCTATCCAGGGAAATGCTTCTCCATTTCAACTGCCAGGGCCCTTCAAGCTTCCTTTCTGTAAATGTTATGGTAACAAGTATTCTGACTGGAACTCTCTCTCCTGGTCAGACACAAGAGAAGGTAATTCCTTAACAATGGATTTAATGTCATAAACATCAATCATGTAGAATGACAGACTATGTCTCTGTAAGAACTGCCATACCAAATTAAGAATGTCATGTATTTATTCTGATACTCTATTTTAGACAGAAGAAAGCTGAGCCTTCTTTCTACAATTCATTTCTGAGACAAATCGTTTTCCATGTTCAAAAGTGTGTATTCTTTGTTGGTGCTTCAGCGAGCAATATTTCACACACGAGCAAAAATCAAGTTAGCTAGACCTTGCAAATATTAATCAGAAAAATGGCTTCAATAAAACTGGAGACACAGTCTCCATGGTTTGCTTGTGGATCACAGCTCACATGGTAAGAATGTTAATGCACCAAAGCCTAACAAATCCAAGAAAACTAAGAAATGAGAGATGTAAATATAAACCTTTTTAATAGTCACCCCAACTATGATATACTTTGTATGCAGTTGTTTGGAGAAATCGGATTTCTACAAGGAAAAGTTGAAAACTGGTATTAGAAACAGACCCAGGTAAACACTCCTAAGTTTTAATGTTCATGAAAGGTTGTCTTGATGAGATTCCTTTAAGGAAATGGAGAATTATTGTCTTGCTGAGTCCACCAGGCACACATGTGAAAGCATAAGAGACAAAAGGGACTGATCTCTCTAGGAGCAGGAGCTCATCTGAGCAGGTGCTGTGGGGCTTCTTGTTTGTCAAGATGCTTTTCTTACCTTGCTGAGCTTGCTTTCTGGCAATCTGTTAGTAAATCTTCATGCCCTTCCTTGAAATCCACATTGTGCTTTATCATTTCAATAGAGAAAAGAGGAGAAAGCTTTCTTGTAAGACAGAAGCTCATTTTTACGTGCACTACTGTCTTACTGGGATGGAAATCCAACAGTTCAACATGAAAATATAATGTCACAATAGTGCTATTTCATATTATGCACTGATTTCTAGCACTGTGCAGTATTCCTCCACTGTCCAATGAACTTTTCACTCATGTTTCTGCATTGCTGAATGATAAAAATGATTAAGGCACTAACTCTGTGAAAATGTCTAAGCCTTTCTTCAGTTAGAGAGCATTACAAATGAACAATAACTGAGTCTTGTCTATAATTACTATATTAATTCACACTTAAAATGAAGTGGGGCTGTCTATTCATCATTCATGCATTATCTATGCTGTAAAAGTAGATGTATCCAGGGGGGCTTAATTATGATTTTTAATTCCCAAAAAAGGGCTACAGTTCAAATTAATTCCTCCTCACCTCCCCTCAAGAAACCTCCCCTCGCTCTAAGTAATGAAATGTGTAGCTAAAAGGTCATCATTTTTGGAACTTCTCCCAGACGTCCAGGAAAGATAATAAAAAGCTCTCTTGACAGAGGGCTGTGACACAATCAGAACAAGAGCTAGCTTTTCTCAAAGCATCTGCCAGGGTTAAATATGTGCCTGTATCTACACTGACTGCAACACACTGTGCTGGAAATCACAACCCTCTAAATACACACAGAATGAAAAGTTTGTGAACACTGTGTTTCCTGTAACATTTTGTAAAAGCTGATGGAAATGAAAATTCCTACTGGAATATTACATCACGAATGAATCATGATGCATATTGATGTCTTTACTGCATATGTATATCCTGTTTTGTAATGAAAAGCCAGCTGTCACAGAATCTCTGAGAGAAAGAGCTGGAGGGTAAGCTGATCCCAAAACTATCTATTCGCTACCACTGCCCAAATAAAATAGGAGGAAAAATTTACATACAATTGTTTCAGTTAGATTTTTATGAGGTATAACTGATCTTTAGAGCCTGTATTTGTTCACACTTCCTGTGTTTTCACTAAGAAAAGTCCCACCTACATAACACTGAGAAGCAGACAGTAAAACACTGATTCACATTACCTCAGAATCACATTTAGCTAAATTACTGAGAACATGTAACAATATTTAGTTTCATTTTATTTGGTAACTGACAAGAAAAAACTCATCCTTTCAAAAAGTACAAAAAAATTTCTTTAAAAATGAATTGCGAAGTGAATAAAAAATGGATTGAAAGCATCCTTTCAGTGACTGAGGCCATGAGCTCTGTCCTGGAGGACAGGATGAGGATGACCTAGACCTGAATGTAGCCTTAAGTGAAATTACAGCCACTTGCGTAAGTGCTGATGGCACCCAGTCAGGCAAAGCAACACTAACACCTCCAAGGCTGGGCAGCACAGGGAATTATCCAGGGACAGGGAGGCCACAACCTCTCCATGATGTAATTAATGTCTAAAAAGGACTGGGAGAGGAAGAGAGAAAAAGAACATTTTGATCTGCGTAATTCCCGAAGGTGTATCTGAGCTCAGTGGGCAGATACATGTTTGATATATCAGACTGTTCTCTGGAACAAACCCTGCACATGCAAGATGGCTTTAAAGGATAGATTTCTGCCAGGCTGAAACAGAGCAGCTGACTGTGTTCTGGGCTGTAACATGTTGAGCTGTACACTCCACTCATCTGGCAGGCAAGGCTGGAATCTGATATGGCAGTGGTCTATATGGGAATTAGTCAGGAACTCCACACTTGAAAGTCACTTATCCCAGGAAAACACCTAACATATTTAACTAGCATAGCCAATTTGCTTCAAATCTGATCTTCTCAATTGAGAAGATCTTGAACTGTAAGCTTGGAAAGGTTTACTTTAACCATTTCTTTAGAAATTTTGTACTCACTGTCCAAAAGCAGGTTCAGAGATTAATTAGGAAAGCATAACCTTGCTTTACAAAGAGCCAAAAGAGAGCACAACATAATTTTCATTATGGCATAGTATCTCTGTCAAGAGATGACATGAAAAAACTTCATCCACCCCACCTTCAAGATCCAATCATAGCATATCAAGAAAAACTCTTCAGTAATTTAAGCTGGGACGTACAGGGCTTCACTTGGGTTTTCAGGTGTTTGAGTGCTGGCACTGACTGTGCCCATGCTGTGGTGCCTCATAACAAACAGTTAACCACACAGACTACTTCAGCTGGAGGGGCCCTCCAGCAGCCACCCAGCCCAACCTCCTGGCCAGCTCAGGGCTGGCAAAAGTTAAAGCATGCTGTTGAGGGCACTGCCCAAATGCCTCTAAAACACTTGGCAGCCTTGGGGCATTGCGGGTGATATTTAATGAATTTAGAAGGTTCATTTGATGAGAAGGTTTTTGCTTATCTATCCATTTCATTGAGCTTTGCCTGGATCACAGTAAAAATGTTACTGAACAAAAAATTGCTACTCGTTTAGATTAAAAGTAGACCTCTTTCCACTGAAGGATAGGTTTTTCCAATATGATAAAGGAAACACACTATCACAAGAAACAAACAGCATATACCTGCATCTACAACTCATGGCTTAGGAATATACATTAAATTATCTAAACTTGGTGTGGAAAAACAAAAAAAGAACTACTAAGTTTACTTGCTTTCTACAGCTGCTCATTAAAGCACTTACATCTTCCACATCATCTGAACATACAGTTTGACAGCAGCAATTAGAGACTGATGGATACCTGCTCCAACACAGATTCAATAGTACACAAACCCACAGCACAGATATTCTGAAAATTCTGGAAAAACTCCAGAAGATGCTAGAGTGATAGAACAAGAAAATATATATACTTCCTTTCAGAAGCCAGCTTGAAGTATCCATTCAAATATGAAATTTCACTAAATGTTACCTTTCTAGGACAAAACAGCTTATCAATTATTTTTCACAACAGCCAAGCTTTAGTCACTTCAAGCAAAAATTTTCTACTCCAACCCAACAATTTTTTGTTTTTCTATCCTGCTTATAGACCACTCGTCAACCTCTCAGATCTCTGGAGAGTTGTGGTTTAAGGGAACGCAAGAGGAAAAGACAAATTTGGAAAGCCATTTATCCACCTCACTAGAATTGAGACATTATGGTTTTCATTCTTCCCCCACTCCCCAAAATACCAAATTTCCATCATCAGAGCTTTGTGAATAAACGAGCATTTTGTTACTGGCCTCAGGAAGAAAGAAACCACAGGCCTGTTAGGGACAGAGAGGAGAGGAGGGCACTGTGTGCTTGGAGCGTGTTTATTTGACTGGATTGCAGACGGTCAACCGAAGAACATGCAGATCATGTATTTTTAAGCATTTCATAATGTCTTATTATTAATTCCAGCCAAAACCACCAAGACCAAAATTATCTGAAATTGGTGCTTGTGTGTCCTGACCCCAAAGCCAACAATGGTTGCATAAAAAAAAAAAAAAAAAAAAAAAAAAAAAAAAAAAAAAAAAAAAAAAAAAAAAAAGTTAAACATCTACAGTCCTCTCAGGTTTAATTTTTTTAATCGATTACAAGGCAGTGCCCTTTAAGAGTCTGGAGAGAAGACAGGTCTCCACAACTAACAAACTGAAATGTGGTCCTGGGTAAATTTTACTTCCAGGAAACCAAAATGCTGCAGTCCTTGAGAGAGGGAGCCTATAAGCAGAGGGCTCTTCTAAAGGAAGGAGCTTTTATTGAACCTGTCACTTGTCATTAAACACTCCATATTTTACCTTAGCCTGATATTTTCATTAGAGCATACAGACCTTTTTCATCTGTGAATGAAAGCATTCCCTTCAGCCTTGTGCTGAATATGGGGAAAGGTTCTCTAAAATCAAGCCCACCCAAACAGGACAATTATGTTCACAAAAGTGGGAAAAGCACTAGGGAAAATCAAGTAACACTAATACCATGATAACCTGCACACTTCAGTGTTGACTATCACATCACACTTCAATCTTAAATTATTTAATGCATTTAATAATGTTCATTTTTAATGTCAGAAAAACTTGCATATATATATATAGAAAGCACAGACACCAGTGTAGAATAAAACACAACATAAGTAAAGTGCAAAGAAGTATGTACTGCTCTACAGAAATTCCTAGTTGGAAAACCTGAATGGGAAAAGGTAAAGATATCCATGCTATTCATATTTTTATATCTATGATTTCTCCACTGCTTAAAACACTTCATAAGTAAAGAATTGGATAAGAAATTGCAAGGGCAGCTATGTGTTTTTAAAGGACTCTGATATAAAATAGCACCATTTTTTTCCACCATTTTTTTCCAAGCAGAAGCTGCCTCACTGCTACCACCAAAGCTGACCCATCTCCTTGATGTACCAGAAACTGGTGTTAAATAGTTTTAACAGGACTTAAAGTTCTCATTAATTGAAATATCACTTGCTCTTCATTGCTATGTTGTACAAACATTTTATATAATTCACTGTTTCTTAAAAAAAAAAAAAAAGGCAGTTTCATTATGTAAATAGAAACTGAGAAAGAACAAATTTCATGGTTCTTTTAGTGTAATACATATGTGAAGAAGATAGAGAAATGAAAAGGGAAAAAATAACGGGGGGGAGGGGGGGGGCAGGCATGGAGAGCCAGAAAAGGAAGCCATCCATTTTAAAATCTGGAAATGCTACATAAAAACAAAGATGATGGTCTGATGAAATGGTGTCACTCAATAAATACACCATCCATATAACTGCAAGGCAAATGTCAAGCACCAGCTGTCTTTTCAGACTTCAAATATAGATTTACTCAAATGCAGAAATCTAACCAAATATTGCAGTAGTTTTAGGAATTTTTAAAGACATTTCACTAATACCAGGAGGATTGTGTTATTTAAACGTAGCTGCCACATAACAAGAGCCTTGTGAATTGCCATTGCATTACAGCCACAAAACCCATTAGCAGATGGAGAAATCCCACATTCCTGCCTTTTATAAAGCTCTGCAGTTATGAAATCATTTTCATATACTTGGAACTTAACTATTTCAGTGCCCTGTACATATGGGACTGGAGTTGATGGAGAAAACCACAAAATGGTGCATCTGAGGGCATTCCCCATGATCACATGTTTCTGTGGTTCTTTCAAAGTTTTAGCTGAAAATATCCCCCCAGCATCCCACAGAACAAAACCTGAAATAAGGAGAGAATTTATCTTTACTTGAGAACCCTTAGGATGCATTCTGTGTCTTCACTGTAGATGTATGAGGATATATGGCTGATAAAAAGAAACAAGATTTAACCTAGGATAAAAAAGGAAAACGCCAAAGAAAGGCTTGCTCTTTAAAGATTTACAAAGTGGAAGACTACAGGGTAGGGTGCAGTTTCCATGTTTATTTTCACTCACCAAAAAGAAAGTTATTTTTGTAAATTAAAGAAAACACAGTCAAAATGTGTATCATCTCCACACTTAGCATCATGGTATCCTTGCTGTACTCCACACCAGTAGCTGAATATTTTTATGACAGCAATTGAAAACTTACCTTTGAGAAGCCCCCTGCAGCTAATCTCAACACACACCATACTGAGAGATATTTGACTTGCTTTTATCCCAGTGACTTTCTTATGCCTGGGCCATTTTGAGGTAACCAGGTAACTCTGGGGCAGCAGCATGATCACCTCAGAAATAAAGACAACTGACCAGTAAGCACACCAAGAATTCATGAGGTAGAGTAAACAAGGACGACTACACATAGAAAACATGGTCCTCCAGTTACCGCATAACAATTCCAGCTTTCTCTGAGAATACTTACTTAGTTATCTTTCATTTACTGAAGAAAACACACAAGTATAAGGTAAAACCAGCTGGGAAAATACACAAAACAGCTAAGGAAAAAGGCTGTTAGAAGAGCAAAGAAGGAAAAGTCACACCAATCTCAATACAGAATTGATATAATTATTTCAACAATGCACTTCATAACCAAGTTGACAGTTAAAAGTGTATTTCCTCTTATGAAAATTGAGTAAGATATGAAAGTAATTGAGAGAAGCTGCTTTCTGTGAAATGCTGTAGAATAGGTGTGTCCTTGTAAACAATCAGTAATAAAGTTGTTAGGTAACAGCTCTGAGAACAGATCAGGAGGCAGAGCAGAGATCATGATCCCAGCTGCATTAACTCAATTCCCATGTTACCTGAAGCTGCTGCGAGCTGTCGTTAAGGTTATCCTCTCGTCTCCTGGCCTCCTCCAGCATCTGTGCACTCTTCTTTTTCTCCACTTGTTCTTTGTGCTTCAGATTTGCTACTTTCTTATTTTGATCTTTAACTTGCCTGCAAAAGAGAGGAGCACTCAGAGCATGGTCCAGCGCTGGGCCAGGGAGCAGTGGGACCACCAAGCGCCACCACTTGCTTTGCACCAGGTCACCAGCACCAAACCCATCCTCAAGCATCACCCTCAACTGTTAATTCAGCCAAAAGAAGGCTTCATTTTGCTCATTACTATTAATCTAACCTAGAAAATTTCTGAAACAAAAGCATTATTTATTATTTGATGTTGACTGTTAATCAAAACATGCACCTGTCCTCTTCTGACTTTGGGAAGAAAACTCTTCTCTGTTCACACACACACACATGTACATATAAAACCAGAGACATCTAGTAGCCTATTTTGCTTTGGGTACCCAGTGTATCTAATGTGAGGAAAACAGGAGGAGCACAAGGAAAAACTACTGAAACATGACTGGAATACAGAGGATTATCTACAAGAATTAGGCAATCTATTTCCAGAAGTAAAATTTCTTTTCAACCTCAAGATCTACCTGTTATCTTGATATTTTGAGGCATTTCCTATCCTTTCTTTTTTATACAAACAAGTAAGAACAAACTATTTGAGAAGGCATGCATAATTTCCTTTTCACTTGCATCTGTGGACTATTTTTGATGATCCTGGGAGCTACCATTGCCTGCAAGACAGGGTTTGGTCTTTCAGGGCATTAAGACACTTGGAGTATTGAATCTAATTACAGACCCTTTAATCTCAGCCTCCTGACCACAGAGAACTTAAGTCTAAACTTTTAGTCCAATCAAAACAAAACATGCTAGCTTTGCTTCCTCAGCCCTTTTCTCCATAATTATATCTGGAGTTTAGATTTTGGAATAAAAGACAGATTCTTTGGTTGCAGGATTTCCCCAAAACATCATGCAAGGAGTAGAGACAACTCTTTAATTTACTGTTTAGAAAAGAGAATGATATAGCAGCTTCAGATCTGGTATGTTATCCACACAGACAGGGAAGAATGTTTCTTCAGTATTTCAGAAATACTTTCAGAACAGATCACAAAGAACCCTTCTTTAATATTTTCTTCAGAACTCATAACAAAAGTATGATCAAGAACGCATCTCTTTGTGACATATTTATGTCCAGATTATGTGGCACATGACCAGTCAGTGTTTTGAGTTCCTCCAAAAACACGCAGCTTCAACTCTGAGCTCTGTTTTTTTTCCAATGTAAGCCAACTGAGGCTGGGAAAATTGCGAAAACAGCGAATTTTCCTTGGTGCTAAAACAAGCTATTAGGGTGAAAAAGTGCTGATGGCCTCTGGAGACCAATAAAACAGGAAAGTCCTTTTCTGATGATGTTAAAAAATTATTGGCATACTTAATTATCCTGTCCAAGAGTTGCAGCTTATTTGAGTCAGGATGCTTTTTAAACACAACCAGCGTAATTGTTGAGTTATTCTAACCCAGTGCTGCACACTGGCAATGGGCACATTGCCCAGTTTGAAAGCAGACTTGCTCAGTGATTAAACAACTTATTGGAAATATTATGTTGGCACCAACTCAGCTTGTACAATACATGGTTCTATCTGTCCAATAAAATAAACAGAGAAAGTACAGCTAAGTCAACGCAGAAAATGAAAATATGTAAGCCAAACACATTCAATTCCATATGAGAATTTTTACTCAACTTTTAAATTAAAATTAGAGGAATTAAATATTTTTATAAATTTGCAAAGCTAGATTCACCTATTGGGAAACTGATCTTTATTACTAGAACCAATTAGTTAGATAACAGACAACAATAATAATAAAGCCCCAAACTCATCAAAATCTGCGTGAAATAGATAATCTCCTACATGGTCCAAAATGTTTTGAAACAAAATATATAATTCAAAGAAAGGAGTAATTATAAGGGTATGTACTACTGACATCCCTCTTCTCAAGTCTGAACCAAAATTAATGACATTCTAATATATTAGGTAGATGTTTTGGGAAAAAGACAAGCATTACTAAAGTTAAGTCTGGAAATTGCCTAGTGCTTGTAAGACTGAGATCAATCTTCATAAAACCTTCTACTAGAGCAGGGTTTTTTTTCTGCTCAAAGCTCCAGTTAACCTGGCTTTGAATCACGTGCAAGACACAGATATCCCTCAGTATCTTTGATGTCAAAAAGGAACAAAATTTGGGCCATAAACTTTTCAAACTATACAGGTCATGTGTGGCATTAACTAAAATCTGCCCAACTGTTTAATTCTACAGATCTGAGAAGGCCACATGAAACCCCAAATCTATAAACCCAAAAAGGCTCAGAGTCATTTGATACATGAAAACACATTTCATCTCCTCTCAATGCCCATGGTACCAAATGAAAACTCTCACTTTTACAACACCCCATGCAGATAATCATGCAAAAGTTTCAGCATATACAAATCCACAGCCCTCTGATGTTTGCACCATGAAAGTTCTGTGAAGCTCTGAAGACTTCATACTGTGGTTCTGTAAAGAATGCTCTTTCTTCTCTGCCAGATAATTTTCAGTCTTCAAAGCCAGTCAGAGAATCATCTTTTTATATATGCAGTCTTTTAAAATATTTAAATACCTACTCATATTTTTAATATCAAGAGACCTCAAAAGCTTGCTTATTAGGTATCACCCATTCACTGCTCAATAAAACACTTCTGTTGCTATTTTAAACACTGCAGTAGTACTGATGACTGTTATAGAACAATTTCATTCTCACACCACCACTGCACAATGTGCAGAATTGGACCACAGACTGAACTGGAACAATAACATTAAATACAGGAAGTACATGATTCAAGTGAGCATGCTGCAACATTTTATGAGGAGACAGTCAAGAGGAAATTTTTTCATAATGTATGTGCACAAGGAAGCTCATTAGGAAGAATGAAGCAGAAATAAAGAAACAAAGCTCTGCAACTCCCTCAGTTTGAGAGCTTCATTTTGTAAGCTTAATGTTCTTTTCACTCTTTTGCACTTATCCCTATCAAAGGGACAGTAAAGTTTAAAAAAATCCCTTAATTTCTAAGAGTATTTTCATTAAAACTGAAAAAAACTGCACTTTAAATTAAAGATAGTAGAAAGAGAGTAACTTATGTACAGTGATGGCAAGAGCTTAGAGGTTTATGAATGTTTTCTAGAAAGCACTCCTGTTTGCATGTACAGCAACAGCAAACAGCAATTTGCAATGTGCATGTGGGATTCTCATCATAAAATAAAGAGCTAATGAACTTCTGAGAGATACAGTGCATTAAATATTACCAGAAATACACATTCCTACTGAAACACCTTTGCAAAACAGGCCCACAAAAGAGAGAAGGGATTCTGGTTATTCTAATTAAAGCTGGAGAGCCAGGTCATGTTCAGTGAGATAAAGCTTTGAAGAAGATACCAACTGGAACCAGCAGAAACAACAACAAACCTAACAAAAGCAAAAGTACCTCATCTCAGAAGATGTTTATCCTCAGAATCACCTCAAGTAATAAAAACACTATAGTCATACATAAAAGAAGAAAAATCTAATGAGAATGTTTTTGTTGAATTGCAGTGAACAATCCTACTCATTTTGGAAATAATAATTTATTTTGCATTTTAATAGCAATTTTAAGATAACTAGCTTTTCTTAAGAGTCCAGCTCCCAAAACATTTTGCCTTCAGAAGTGAGAACTCTTTTCCATTTCACAGTATGTCACACCAAGTACTGTCATAGTGCAAGGTATTAAAAGAAAGCAGAATCAAGTTCAGGCTTCTAACTTAAAAAATATATAACTCAAAGTCTTTCAACTAAAGACAGGCCAAGATTTTCAGAATAAATAATTTCACATCTTTTGATTTTGGGTGCCCAATTTAGGCCATGTCCCTGATGAAAAAATCCCCTAAGATTTCCTAATCTGGACACTGAAACCAGCTGTTCATACCTATGGCTTTACTGTTCCTTGAACGAAACAAAGCTGCATCACCTTAAAAAAGCCACACCTTTCCACTTCTCTAAGAAATTCTTGCATTTCAAGTGATGAAACATAGCCCAACACCATGGGGAATGAAGTCAAACAGTCACAATAAGCAATAGAAAATTTCAAATGAGAAGATTTCACATTTTAAAATTATTTCAAAACAACAAAGACAGATACAAGCCATAGAAGACCAGTGGAGCATCAGGCAATTCTGAAAAGTGGCAAGTCACTTTGCTACCCATCAGTCCTTGGGAAGACCAATTGCTACATAGGCCCTTTTATTTATTAAGGCTTTTATGAAATTTTTTTTTCTGTACTAATGTCAATATTTTTTTCATTTTCACACTAATCTCATTATCTTTTACTGTAATGCACATCAGCATACATACAGCTGCTAATTCTCTCCTAATATGGATTTTCATGCTATGCATTAATATAATGTAAGCTATTATCTGCACCTGGTTATCTTTTCTGACATAATTTCAGATGTTATTCTTGTAAAACAGAAGTTGATAAAACGTTAACTGAAAATATGAATAAGTTAATTTGAATTTTACTGTTATATTTTAATGTATTTTTCCTTCACATTTATGTGGCTAACACATAACAACAGTGTTTTTAGAACAATCCAAGTTAAGCAAACATTCAGAATGCTTTTGAACCACCACAAAAGCTTCCCTGCAATATAAAGTGCACACACACATGCTGTATTTCACACGATGAAATCACACACCAGAAACAAACATGCAGATCTTGTGCACTGCTATAGAAACAGCTTGTTTTACTCATCTGACTTAGGCACTCGGAAATATTTCTCTGTGTCCATCAGCCATGTCAGAAGGATTGCTGAGCTCAAGCCCTCATTGCTGTAGCATTACCACCACCCACAGGACACTCCACTGCTGCTGCAGCTACTAATCCTGATGGACAGACGAACTTCACATGCTTTAAAGAACACTTTGCTCCTCAACATGACTTAAACTGATAAAATAGTCAACATGACTGAAAAAGCCTGCACTGAAAACTGGATGACCTAACATGTTATTTAGTTTTGAATTGCCAAAGTATTTTGTGCTATGAAATATTAGGCTCCACAATGTATAGTGTAGAATTATACAATATTTCAAGTTGGCAGGGACCCATATGGATCATCGAGTCCAAATCCCTGCTTCTTTAGGACTACCTAAAGCAAAACCATACCACTGAGAGCATTGTCCAGACACTGCTTGAACTCTGTCAAGCTGTGTCCACTCCTCTGCCCCAGGGCCCTCATGGTGAGGAGCCTGTTCCTAATGTCCAGCCTGAACTTCCTCTGATGCAAATTCATTCCTTCTCCTCGTGTCCTGTCACTGATCCCAAAGACACATCAGCACCTACCCCTCTTCACTGCCCTCCCTGAGGATGCTGCTGTCATTGCCCAAGATCTCCAAGCACTTTGCAGTGAGTGATGCCTTAAGTTCTGGCTTTTATATTTTTTAGATTCTGTGCTGTTTAGTGGGTAGTTCTGGGTTTCATGTTAAATGCTACTAAGCTCTCCTCACAGAGTAGGTAGACAAAACAATTCCTTCTCTAGTTTGGTTCCAAGGGCAACTTTCAGGCCCAAGAACAAAAACAGTGGTGAAGTGAGAAGAAAAAACAAAGAGGATGGAGCTTCATAACCTAAAGCTGTAACTGGACAATTAACTCCAATATGCTGATGGACCAGAACTTATCAAAGTGTGACACCTCGTGATCAGTTGTGCATTTTGTGACCATTTTGGGTTCATCTTGGGTGTGGCCCAGCCAGGCTCTTGTGCTGCCCAGGTGGGTCCATTGAACCCTTTTAATAAATCCCGCTTTATCCTTCTGCTCTGCCTGGTCTCTGTTCCAGGTCAGCCTCCAGAAGGCACCACTAAGAGACACAGAGAAGTGTCCAAATTACAGTATTTACCCCAAAATGTCCTTTGCCACTTCTTTAGGGTCTGCCCCCCCCCCCCCCAAATATTTTAGCAGGCCATATCCTTAACTATAACTTCTGAATTTAAAAGATCATGAATACAGTGACATAGCTGAGTTGTTTGGGTTTTATTCCTTTGTTTTGCATTTTTTTTCGTGGTTTTGATACACAAAGAAAACTATTTACATTCTGGGAAATAAAGCAGAAGCAAACCAAGGAAAAACTCTTCCCAAAAAATGCTACTTTGTTTTGAAAATAAGAAAAAAAAATACCACTCTAAAAGGTTTTGATTTGGCTTTTACTTGCTCAAAACTCACTTCACCATAGTTAGGGTTAGTTACCAAATCTTGGAGAATAATAGAAGTGTTTGGAAAGCCTAATTGCTTAACCTCAAGTAAAAGCAAGTGATGAAAGGAAGATAAATAAGCAATGAAGGAAACAGGACTGACCACATCACACAGCCCCATCACCACAACTGGGTGTGTGGTTGACAGTCAAAGTGAAGCTGCCAAGGGTTGAACAAAGCTCCTCCTCTTACGTATTCGAACATTAGGATCAGGGGAATTACACACTGCTGAAGATCCACATGGAATTTCCTATGGCTGGGCTGGGTCTCTTTTAAGGACTGTGAGTGTTATCTGGACCCTCTCCTTGGCTTTGGCTGTATGTAGCAGTTCCAGCTTCTCACCTACTTTGTCACTGCCTGTCAACATTGCAACAAGATCAAAAATGCTGCATTAAATTATTACCTAATAGAAACAATAATTTCACTATGCTTCAGAAACTTGGTTTAATATTACCACCTCTGTTGCTCATTGCATCCAAGCTAAAAGACCAATCAGCACACTTAAACTTGTTCAACTGCAGAGCACTCAGCTCCCTCTTCTGCCTGTGAACTTCTCCCAAAACCTCTCATAATTTCGTTACACTGTTCCTTGCTGTTCTGCGCCACTTATACGACAAGGTAAGGAATGCCAATGAAAATATTAACAGATCCTGAAAACTTAACTGGGCTGCTGCATGTGAGTCAAATTGTCCCATGGTGGCTTTAAGAGATGGGGGGTGGACTTCATTTCTTGAGGCTCAGAAACTTTAATTTCTGAAAACAAAGCGTGTGTTCAGGTCAGCACTGGAGGAGGCAAGGGATGAAGGCTGTGGGAAACTCGCTTGCCCCAGATTTTAGGAACAGGAGCCCAACAGTGTCTGAATCAAGAGGTGTTAAAGCCAAGACTTCGAGCAGATCTCGACTTTACACTGACCACTGTCTTTCTTCAGTGGGAAGAATTATTTGCAGGATGTAATGCACATTTCCTGATGCAGTCAGCACATCAGCCAGCACAGCCTGTAGCTGAAACAACATGAAGATTTCCTTCCAGAAAGAGCTGATGGGAAGATAGATAGGGGAGTGCATGCCATATGAATCTAGAAACTTAATATAATTTAAAAAATGCTATCCCAACTCTCCTACAACTCAGAAATACCTTGGAAAAGAAACCTATCCTTGATTCATTAGCAAGAGATGAGGTTTACCAAGTAATAAAGGGGCATAAGTTATTAATGCTACATGGAACATTTCATGAGGGAATTAAAGAAAACAACACCAGAATTAACCTGGGTGCCCTCCAGTTATGAGACAGAAGCCCAGCTACATACAACATACAATGGCAAGGTTAAATGCTGCTTAGTATTCTCAAAAAAAAAAAAAAAAAAAAAAAAAAAAGAAAAAAAAGAAAAATTGCTCCAACCATGACTAAAATTGAGGGATTATCAGCAGAGATTAAACAAAGTGTCTGTTTTAGTGTAACAAATCCATATCAAATTACACAGGGCCAAATACAAGAAGACACTATATATTTCTGGTAAACATCTATAGCATCTCATGTTTTCATTAATCTCTAATTACAGTTTTGTAGATAAAATCCTTTGCACCTATTTGTCCAATTAATGTGCAGTTAAAACAAGGACTAATAAAATGAATCTGCAGCTTCCCAACTACTTAAATTCTCAGCACCTATTTCCTAGGAAGCAAGTTCTGTGATGAAAATAATGAATACATTACCATAATTTTATAACTGGTGTAAAATTTTAAATCAAACATCAGAGATTTAAAATAAAATTAATTGTATATCAAGTTTGATAACTATTTCTGAAAGCTGCCAGCAATTGAACTAGAAAATAAACCTTTAACCTTAAAATCTTGCAACTTCTAATTTTTATTGTTGCTAGGAATATTAAAAACACAAAATTCAGGTGAACTCTGAAATAAACCTGTAACATAGTGGTATGGGAGTTCCTTTGTTAAGAAAAATACTAATACTTTAAGGACCTTAATAAAAGCATTCAGTAGTTCAACAAATAAGTTTGTTCTGTTGTGGCTTTTTTTCCTGCTTTTGTTAACTGAGCAAACAGATGCAAAGCCAAAAATGACATTTATAAAATGGCTGATTAGGCTTTGGTGTGGATTCCTTCCCCCTGTAACATGCTGGGTTAGTTGAATTTGGCCCTGAGAGTGTGGGAAGAAGTCCCAGAGGTGCTGTTCCCTTTACCTTTAACTCCAGCTCACAAAGCAACTGCCCTGTGAACAGATCACACACGGCCAGCCACTCTCTGCTCAAGAGACCTGCACCATTTGGTTGAAAAAAGTGTTTTCTAAACAGCAATAAAATCTTCCTTATGAATGGCATTTTATTGAGGTTGCAGAGGGTATTTTTGTGATCTAAGATAACAAATGTCTTTTTGAACTGCAGTCCCACTAGGCAGAAGAGAAAATAAATCACAATACAGCAGTTGTTTTCTTTCAGATGGGCAGGAAAACTTTTAATTCCCTCTGGAACATTACCCAATACAAACAACAATTAAAACCAAAAATCAAACATAAAAATAGCCATTGTAACCAAACAAAAAATTAATGTAAGGAGAAGAAAATTTTAAAACTAGGCATTTAAGAACCACGCTAGAGTAGCTTAGAACATCTATATGTATGTAAATAAGCTATGAAAAGAGAAAAGCCCTTTCTAAAATTCTGCAGGAATTTGGGATAACAGCTGAAGATTATTATTCTGTCCTCTTGACAGCTGTATGTTAAAAAAGCAAGATATGTCTTAGACATTTAAGCTGACAAATACTGAAAATCCAGTCTTCAAGCAAAAAGTATTAAACTAAGCAGTGCTAAGGCCAAAACCAAAAGCACAATGAGTGCAGTAACTTGGTGCATGAGGATTTCTGATACAAAAAGAAATACATTCACAAGAACATTCAGAGTCTTGCTCTTAGGAAAATATGTAAGGAAGTGATGCTAGCAGGACCATTCTGAAATAATGGAAACCTGTCCATTTCAGGGCTAAAAACTTCATGATTTTATCTCACTGAGATGCCCAAATAAAAATCCGATATAATTTAGCTTATCTACTTAAAACAAAAATTGTTTTCAAGAACAATCTTTCTAAAAGACTTTCTATACAAATGTGAACTGAAAAGTGTTTACTCTACAAAGAAGTTACACAAAATCTGATCCAAAGCTGGCCATTGCCAGAGACTATACTGGGTAAAGCATACCAAAGGATGGGGCTGTTTGAAATGCCATGTTATCACACTCATCAAACTGTACCTTGCTGCAGCATCCCCCTCCCCATGACAGGCTGAGCTGGGAGGGACACAGCTCTGTTTGGGATCTGCTGCTCAGACCAGCCTCTGGCAGCAGACACAGAGCACAGAGCCCCTCAGAATGCACGCCTGGTGGATTTCTGTTGGGTGCTCAGCACACTGTAATGAAGAGGTATCTGCTTCTGAAATACATTCTGAATCCCTGCTTTTGACAGCCCCCATCAGGCTAGCACGAAGAGCACCTGCTGAGATGATTTGTAGCAGACTTTTGACTGCCTGGCAAACAGGGGCAGCAGCATTATTTGTAATAAATAACCTCCACACAGGGCTGTACAGCCTACCTGAAGAGTGCAGATGGCTTAGTCCTCCTCCTCTGACACAGCTGTAACTCTGCCTTCTCAGTCTGGCACAGGCAGGTGAACACAGCCAGGAATATTCTGCAAGTTAAGGGAACCCCACTGGGTTGCTGGAGAACTCAGTGAGTGCTGTAAAGGAACGTGTCTGAGTCTCTCTTCATTAGAGGTCTCTCTAACAGCCCTGGTAAGCCATGGACAAGGTCACTGCCTCATGCATTTGAGGAGGGACTCCTACCATTCCACAGCACATGGATCTGATACAGAACAAGCATGTCCATAAGAATTATGAATACATACTTTAATTTTCAATATATGATGAAGGAGTACACTAAAAGAAACCTCCGGCAACAAGATGCCCTGTGTGTCAGATATCTGAAATATACTCTCACTGATATCCTCAGGGATCAGAAGGTTGGCTAATTAAATTAACTCTAGTTTGGAGTGTGGACTCAGAAAGAGACATTCTTTATCTAGGCAATTACACTACTCCAGTGAACTACTTTTTATTTGGTGACCTTGAGACAAATGAGGCAAAATTAAGAATTTAATTGAGCTGATCTCCCTATCAGGGCCAACTGCCTTGATGCAGGATGTCACTGAGACATTTTCTGCCTCCCTTCAGTGAACTAATTTTCCAAGTAATTGGGGAACACTCCTAATCATGCATGTGTTTACCTGTTCTATTTAACTTTAGAATACTCTTCCAAAGGTTGGGCTTTTGTTCACACTCTAAGGATTTTGCACAAGTTACAATAATGTCTGAAGTTTGAAGCTCGTAAAACTAGAAAGCAGCCTCCTTCAGCTGTATATTTCAGCTGTCATTTGTTCATGTGATCCAAGCATACTGAAAAAGAACATGGAAATAAGCAGTCAAAGGAAGCAAACTGTCAGAACCCGTGTGCCAAGCCCCAGCTCTCTGAGCACACATCTGCATATTCCATATCAAAAAGGGAAATCTGTGCTGAAAGCAGGAGAAATAAGAAAGGGAAGCAGGCATGTCATGAACTAAGGAGAGAAAAAACACAGTTATTTGCATCCCTCTGCTAACTTGTATATAATGCCACTGCATGGTGCCTCCAAAAGCTCTGCCTGTTGCTTATGCCGTGGGGAACAGTCCCTTTCATTGGGACATATGATCATGAAGTATTTCCATTAACAAGAAATTACATTAAATGTTGCAGTTATATATGTGTTCTACTCAAATACAAGTTGAAAATCTATTATTTCCCCATTCCAAGTCAGTGGCCACTTTTGCAATATAAAGTACCATTTTGCAGAATCCTACAGAAGTTTTGACTATCAGTTTGTTAATGCTTTCTCCCTTTTTTGTTTCTACACAGGACGGCCTTAAAGTAAATGATGAAAAAAAATGAGCAAGAGGAGCAAGTGCTAAAAGAAAAGAGATTTCACACTGACTTGAGGAATCAATCCTTCAAAACATGCTGACATCCTAAATACTGAAAATGTGTTCACTCTCATATATTTTACATGGGGAACAACAGCACTATTTGTAAGAAATATCCTGCATTGTTTTGTAATAAATATAATCCAGCGTTATTATCCAGCATTACTTTGTAATAAATTTAATATTTGTAAAAATAGATTGCTAGGAGTTAGTAACTTTAAAAAGACTATTTCTAAGCTGTTTATTACTAACTGAAATTGCTAACATATGCTGCTGATTGATTTGTGAAAGTGAAAAAATCACACTGAAAAGTGAATTGAATGTATCTAGTAGTTGCTTTTAAGTTAATAACATTAATAAATTTGGAACAATTACATGAGAATTCAGGGGCATCCTCCAAAACCATGAATCCTACCATCTGAAAACTATGAATACACTTGTTTTAAAACACTGCAGACGCAAGGAACTGAAGGAAAAGATAATGCAGACTATTACAGAGTAAGGCAAGCTTAGGGAAAGATCCAAGGATGAACACAATATTGGTACTCCTAAAAGAAGGCATTTTCAAAGGCACAGCATCCACTGCAGAATCCTAATCCTTACAGAGACTTGTGGGGTAAAGTTGCATTATGTCACCTCTCTTTTAGCCCCAGAATGTGGGACTTCATCAAACATGGCTTGAACAGCTCAGGACACTAAAACACCTAGGGCTGAGCAATACAGGAGAGGGGGAACTAGCAGGAAAGCAGCCTCACTTCTCTGTTGGGTTGGAACTTTTGCTTTCTTTGTCAAGGCTGGCCCTGAGCTCTCCAGCAGGCAACTGCCACTTGCTGGATTTGTGCATTTACAGAGAGCATTTTCCAACTCGAGTTTGTAATTCTTGGTCACTTTTGGTTTTGTGCAAAAAGAATGAAGTTACTTCTAATGGTAAAGTTCATTCCAAAGAGCTTGAAGGAAGGAAGCTGGAACTGAATCATTCCAACCCCACTGCCACACCAAAACTACCAACATGCTTGATCCCAATTTCTATCAAATCTGTTCAGTATTGTAAATAGATACATAGGAATGTTCCATGTAAAAGCATTTGACATTGGTAGGAGTGTGCTGGGTCACTGAAGGGATAGGAGGCACTTTACCCCTTAGAGATGAGAGTTAATTACTCAGCCACGAACAGAAAATGACAACTGGAAATATTTTCTTCTCTAAGGAAGTGAAAAAACCCCCACATTTCTTTTAATTAAAAAGAATGGCCTATCTGCTGGATAAGCAGGAAATTAACTAAGTTACTGAGAGCTTGATTAAATCTCTCTGAATTGCCTAGGGTACTTCAAGAAGACTATCTAGAAAAGCTGACATATTCCAGTATGAAAGGGCCTTCTATTGTTTGCAGATGAAGAACACGTTATGCAGGAGGGAATACTTGAATACACTACCCTGCAAGAACAATGAAATGGAAGAGAGCCATAGAAGAGAAAGGGAAAGGGGGAAAAAAGAGCTTTCTAATTTAATTTTAGCCTAAGAATGTTAAGCATGTTTTTATCTAGCAGTATCTCTAATAGCTTACTTGGGATTTCATGGATAAGAAATTCTGTTTTCATTTTACAGTAATAAAGTGATTAAGAATGATTTCCAATTAACTGACTGAAAGCAATAGAATTGTTCACTGAATCTATAAATTGTATAACTGTAATAAATATCTCTGCTTATCTAACACATTTTTCATGCAAAAGATGAGGAATTATTTGCAGAGATGATGCATAGGCCTGTTAGGGAAGCTGGTTTCACAGGAATGAGGGTGGAAAACATGAGCTAAGTGAGCAGTGAAGTAATGCTCTCAATTGATAAGTAAAGCAGTGAAAGGCACATCTGAAACACGAGGGTTCAAATGCCCTCATCTGGGGCACACCTTGTGTGCAGGGCAGAAATGGAACTTGAACTTCACAAGGAACACAAGAACAAAAGGTTCCAGTTCAGGCACTGGCACAGACTCGACATGAGACCAGTAACTTCCCAGCCAGCTGAAAACCTCACAGCAGAAAAATGCTGCCTCAACAAGTGAGCTGACAAGAAAATGCAGGGTCAACTATGCTCTATTTTATTTGCCCAGAGTCTGAGCAAGATAAAGGATGTGACAAAAAGAGATGTGAAAACTGCAAATGGAAGATGGTTCTTTCAGCCCAAATGATGAGACTTAACAGCAAACACGGTAACTACAGAGGTGAAACAGTGAATCAATCCCTCCCTGTCAGATTAAAGGTCACTGTCTCAGTCAGCTATCAGCAGCAAGAAAAGCTTACAGAGAACATACAAAAAATTGTGAAATAGAATTCCTAATTTTATCTCCTCTGATTCTATTCACAGCAATAAAGTTTGAGAGTATATGTGTTTAGTGATGGGGTAGAAGGGGAGAGCTGTATTAGAAATCACAAAATAAAAATGAGTAAACTACTAGACAAACCTACTAAAACCACTCTGACCTATATCACAGTGATACTACATTCCAGAAAGCAGCAATTCTTTTCAAATTTGTTTATAAATTGAGAATACATATGAAATTTTGCAAGAAATAAAAGTGCAGTGGACCCCACTCCCCCATTGTCACAATTTTTCTTTCTTTCCTTACAGCTGTACATTCGTTTACCCTGTTTTATCAGATCACTATTATGTTGAAATTCTTACCAAAACCACACAAAAACTGTAGAGCTTAGCCAAGAATACAGGTGACCTTACTATAGAAAGTCAGGATCATGGAGTAACTCTCTTTGCAGGGATGTCTGAAGGTCAGCTGGTTCAATACCGTGCTCAAAGCAAGGCCAAGTTAGAGCAGACTCCTCCTAGTTTTGTTCAGATGAGTTTTGATGATCTCCAGTGCTGAGGACTCCTCAGCCTCCCTGGGCAATGTAGCAGTACCTGACTGATCACTGTTTTCCTGTCAGTTATCTCCAGGGGGCTTACACTGGAACAAGCTGTGGTTTGGGTCTGCTGCCTCTCAACCTTTTACTGAATGTGTCTGAGAAAAGTCTGACTGCCTCCTCCAGAAATTTTGGAGGTGTATTTTGCCTCATCATCCACATCACTAAAAAGACACTGAGCACTGCTGATTCCTCTCTGAGCCAGTCATCCCATCACTGAATCAATCAGGGTGGTCAGGCATGATTTGTCCCCATAAACCCCATACTGGCTGTTCCCTATCACCTTCCTTTCCTTCAGGTTCTTGGAGGTGACTTTGAGGAGGATCTGCCCCAAAAACCTCCCAGCACATGAAGCTACCCTGACTGGCCTGCAATCCCCAAGATCCTCCTCCTTCCTGAAGATGGGTGTGATGTCTGCCAGTCAAGGGGAGCCTTTCCTGACAGACACAAGCTTTTGAGGATGAGAGAAAGAGTCCTTGCTATGACATCAGGTGGCTCCCCCAGCAACCTGGTGTTTATCTGAGCTGATTCTGCCTGCATATTTCTGATTTGTTCAAATGGCCTGCCACTCAGTCTAACAATCCTGTGGGTAATGAATGATTCACTCTTCACCACTACATTATATATATTTATATATATACATATATATAACATGTATATATGTTATATCCATACTTTACCATTATGTTCAGGGATCTGAAAGGAGTCCTTATCAGGAAAAAAGGAGGAAAAGCAGATACTGAGCTGCTCATCCTTCCAGCAACTTTTTAACAAGTCCTGCCTGACTGCACTCTCTGTTAATGTCATATTATTGCTGAGTGCAGGGCCTGCCAAAGTTTGTGGTGCTGTCACTTATGGAACCATTTACACCAGTTTTATTTTACCATAGATATACACATTCACTGCCTGGCTTTTACAATTTTAACCAAAATAAAAGTCTAGCCATTTGGGGGGGGGGGATAAAATTTTGCACAGAAGCTAGCCATTATAGAGTAAAAATAACCTTCAGATTTTATTCCTTAGACTAAATGTGATGTGACACATATGGGTTAATCAAATGTTTAATGTTGCATGAAGTTTGAGTGACCATTTCATTTAATCTTTTGATGATGGCATGCTATGTAATTTGTTAGCTTTGGGTTATAGGAAGATAAAGACAAATTTAAAATGTCTTCTAAAAATAGTGTTGTTTTTCGACATTTCAAATAATATAGTAAAAACCCTACCCTTTTGTTATATCTGAGAAAAAGGAAATTAGGAAGGATTTCTCTCTCAGAGCATTTGACTTGTACCTATTCAAAATTAACAGCATACAGTGGGACACAAAAATCCTCCCTAGTGCCATGTCACTTGTCCTTCCATTGCTACCTCAGTTCAAAATCCCACTGGAAACCTGTGAATGTCTGCTGAAAACAAAGGAATAACACAAAGAGAAAAACGACTCATCGTGTTTTCACATAAATAAATTAATTTCAGCAGGTAGTAGAAAATGAATCAGATCATGTGAGACTGCAGAAAAGTAAGAATTCTGAGCTGATGTACAGCTGTGAATAATTTTGCTTAATTAAGATGCATTCAAATGAGGCAAGAAAAGAAGACCTTTAACAGAAAAGGTACAGATTCCACTTCAAACAGAAGAGGAAAGCTTTGATAACCACTACACCTAAAGCAAATTTGAGAGGCTAAACCTCTTTTAAGGATAACCACAGTTCTATTTTGTGACCTACTCATCACCAGGCCTGATGCCTTCATTTTTTCCCTTCCCCACTGTCATCTCCAAGATGCTGTATTTCCCCTCATTTACAAGTGAGAAGATACCCTATAAGGGTCAGATAACTCTTTTTTTAGAGTACTTCTTAGTGTAAATAATTCCACAGAGCAATTTTTGCTCTAAGTGGAATTACAGGAAACGTATATTGAACAGAAAAAAACTACTACAGATTGCTGTGTTTTGGAAACAGAGGAGGAAATTCAAATGGAAACTTCTTTGAAGACAATGTTTCTGTCTCTGCTGAGCTAAAACCACTGCTGACTCAACATGCTTCAAATTTTTATCACTTCCTGACATGGTTAATGACCAACATTGTGGCAGAGTAGACTTGGTGTTTTCTGGGGGTATGAAACTCAAGAGCCAGCCTAAAATGCATTTCATTTGCAGTGAAATGTCTCCTGGCTGCCCTGGCATGCTGTCAGTGCTCTGCTCCACCGTGTGTGTGTGCAAAGGCATTTCCAGCACAGGGAAAAGCCCACAGGTACCAGAGACTATATGCCTGCCACTAAGTACTCTGCTGCTTTGGTTTGGCTTTTTAAAAGAATTATTGAATAGCACCCTGAGTTTCCTGTATTGGCTGAACATTTTATGCAATATTATCTGCTATTTTCTTACAGAAGGATGACATTTTAAATATTTCTTCAGTGGTTAGACATGTTCTGTTTAATATATCTCTAGGACTCTGCAAAAAGCACTGAAATAATCCTCTCAGATTTAGTATTTCGTTTTTACTTTGATTTTATAAGGCTACACTTGAGTTGCTACACTGACATTTAATTTTACATGGACACACTCTTAGCAGACTTTTACCTGGATTCATGCCACCACCCTGTGCTCATCTAATCACCAAGACACTTTGCTTGTGGAAATAAGGTTTACACTATTTCATTATTACTTCCTGGAGCATCAAATTCTCTTCAGTACAGCAAAAAAATCAAGAAAACTTTCTTCTAAGAACTGAATTACTTGCTTTAAAATATGACAGACAGGACAATCAATTATGTGATCTAAACTAATAGAAAACCTGACAGTAGAAAGCAGAACACTAAAGGACAAGCCTCTGGGGGGTATCTCCTGTCCAGTTAAGCTGTTTGCCACCTAGTTTGAGGCTGAAAATCTTATTTCTGCATCATCAACATAGTTCATTCTTCCCTTGAAAAATATGCAGGTGCTCGCTATAGCACCTGATTGTCAATCTTTTTATCTTTATCTATCCCAACTTTCGTGACACATATTCAAAAGAACAGCTTAGAAGAACTGCAGCATATGAATTTATGGGATTTTTTCCATTTTTTTTCACTGCTGCAGGTAATGACATCAGTACAGTGTTATTTGGCTTGTTCCTCTTGAACTCGGCCAGCACTGTGGAGTTCTTTATGTGAAGCTGTCATCAGCAGAGATGCTTAGCAAAAAATCTTCTTACAGAAAACTGCTTTAATCCCCGTGCTTTCCAAGACAATTTTATTTACTATGAATCAGCATGACATCCACTCCAGATCCTTAGGACCTCTGAGCAGAAAGTACATGTCACAACAGCAACAGTGATGGGGATTACACGGTTCTATTCTGATTCACTGAGTTTGTCAACAGGAGAGAGATGATGAAAGCTTAATGGACAGATCAGAAAATTCAGAGGTATTGCACTGATGACTGTAAGCAAAGCTGCTCTTGATGAGAAAAGGAACAGTTCAGAGGATTTCTTCCTGTTAGAAGAAAGACATACCTAACACATTTTTCACATATTCAGTTCTTTTCCAGGAGATACATTTGCTTTGATGACTGAAAAAATTGCTTTACATCATTCAGAGAAAAATAAAGTTATGCCTCCCACAGCAGCTTCCAAGGTAGAATGTAACTTCACAGAACAGCTATTTCTTCATATGTTGCAGTCAATGGTAATTAGGCAAACTCTGAAACGCTTAGGAAGAAAAACTAATGTACTTCAACCACCATAATTTTCTTGTTTGCCCTGAGGAGAATATTTTTATTTTGTTTCTGGCCAGCAGAGATTTTGTAGTTCCAAGAGTGGTCATTCCACCTATTTCCTTACACTCTTGATTTATTTTAACAAGTAAATGAAAACCTCAGCAACTAACCATAATAATGTTAAAAATGGAAAAAACATAATCCAAAATAATCATTAAACCAGTGAAGAGACTGTGAGGACAGAATGGACAATCTCTTTAATGTCTTAGAAAACTCTTCAAAGTTCCTAATCCTAACACTTGGTCTCCTCAAATCACAGCCATATCTTCTGCAGCCAAATTTTACAATATGCTCTAAACGTAAGAAATGAAAGTTATGGTTACATTGCTTGTGAAAAGAGAAATCACATCAGGTCTTAAAAAGACCACAACCAAACAGCGCCCTAAAATTGTTTCCTCTCTTATCATTAATTCCAGCATAGGCACAGGTATTGATAAAACCCTATAGCCACATGGACTGAAGTCAGAACAGCTCTGACAGCTGGATTCCAGAACATCTAGGACTTCATCAGCCAAAGCACACCAAGCTCCACTCATGGTGGTAAGAGGCAAAGACAGACTGGCTCCCAGAGCCCTGCTTGTACAGCAAAAGGCAGAGCGGTTATTTCAGAGGAGAATGCTCACAGGGCAGGAAAAGCTTCCTGGCAGTTGTGTTTTTTGGGATGTGAAGGGGGTCATTCCAGGCCAGACCTCTCTCCCCAGTAATTATAAGTATGCCAGTATGACACACTGAGTACAGAAGGTATTGATGGATGACAACAGCACGATTAACTTCCAATCTTTTTCCAGTTTGTGGGAGGAAGAAAAACACTCACCCAAGGCCACGAGTGCAGCACCTGTGCCAAACCAAGGTCACGATGCTGACACAATTTAAAGGCGTCAGCAGCATCACAGCACTGAGGGATTCCAGCAGCCACCACGGTTTTCAGTGCTAATCATGGACAGCAAAGTTGGACCTTGGTCAACAACTCAATTTTAGTCATTAAGTAGTGGCTTTCTGGGCAAAGACACTGCCTGAAACAATTATGATCATTCCTTCTTCAGGACTCACAGATGGTTTCTACCAACAGACTTTATCAGCAAAGACTAAAATCCAACATGGCTGCAGAACTTTCAAAGGTAAATGAGAGTCATTAGATAATGTACTCTTATTTGTATTTTTTAGGCCACGGACGTTTACTCTGAGCTACTCTACTGAAATCCCAAAATGTATGGTAAGCAACTGCTTTTAAAATATAAAACCAGAAAAATGAGCCATGGCTGAAAGACTCAAAACATATTGTCTCTTGGTTGTTTTTTTTCAGTGATTTATAACTTTGTGTCTTCAACAAATTCATCCTCTTTTTAACTCACTTATCTTTAACCCTCAGCCCTTGGTTCTTTCTGACAGCACAGCACATTCAAACTGCACCAAAACTAGTTCTGCGACATCACTGTAAGGTTTCAGGCACAGATGCAATGATAAAGATCCAGGAGTTAAAGTCTGTATGACCAGTATTTCAAAGGAACCACTTTTGCACTCTACAGCATGTGTATGTATCACAGACCATGGCTAATGGCCATTCTCTTCTCTTCTTAAAGTAACACATAAAACCATCACTATTTAAACTGTCCTGCTTCAGCTTCCTGTTCCTGGGGTTTTCTCCCTTTTAAAACTTCATTGGTTAGTGTTCCCCCTTCTTCCCAGTGCACAACTGCATTGATTTACAATGGTTTGATATAAATTCTTTCCTTCTAAACATGCACCCTATTCAACCCATCCTCCCACACAGACTTAACCAAACCGATGATCTTTTATTCTGCAATCATGTAATTCGATGTGCAATCTTCTCTAAAATCTCAATTTTAGCTGAATAGACAGTCTTATAAACACCCTTTTAAAAATGGATACTGACCTTGAGGTGAGGCTGAAGGGAGCAGCAAATCCAGGAAGGAGATGCGAAAGAGAAAGAGTTAGAGTTTGTGAAAACAGAGTCCAGAGATAAAGCAGTTCAAGAATAAAGGACAAAACAAGCAGATATAAATCAGGTAATGACACACAGACACATGACCATTCACAAACACAGAGCTGCATGTTTTATAGACATCTAATTAAAAAGAAAAAAAAAAAAAAGAAAACAAAAAGAAATAAGAGAAAAAAGGACCTTTAGATTAGATTACACCATTTCAATTAGAGGCAACTTTCTGTATGGAAAATAGTCTCCAATATGGAACAGTTCTTGGAAAAAGAAAATAAGCCATCTTACAAGAAAACTCTAGATTTACATCACATCATTAGCAAGTACCCTTCTTCCAGAATTCTAATGAACATTTTGAAAATACAGAGTTTGACTATCTGATATGAAACCTAATGTCTTCCTTTACAACATCTTCTAAGGGCTTATTTTCTCTCCATGAGCAAGACATGCAATTTTTTCACTTTTCCTGCAGATGATCCCACCTTGTCTAAAGGGACTAAACAGAAAGGAAAAAAAACCCAACCACTGAGTAAAGTCCTTGAGACCTGAAGACTTGTCAAAGTTAAAAGCACATCTTAATTTTGACACTGAAGTCACCCCTTCCAAAGAGAAACAAAAAGAAGCAGCTGCCTCTTCTTCCTGCCATAAAATTCTCCTGTATAAGGTGCAATCTAAAAACAATAATGACCACACAGGTATTTTTGGGACAGTTCTCTCCAACATTGTTCAACAGCAGAACTGACCAAGGCAAAATGCTGGAGTCCCCTGTATAACATGAGGTCCCATAGGTTCATTATTGCTTTATTTTTTTTTTTTTCCCAAATGTCTTCAGTATCTTTCATAGGCATCTGCTGTCAATTTCACTGATAACAGCAAGGTAAGGCAACAAGGAACCATAAATACAGATCTTTTCAATCTGGTTTTAAATTGGATGATTTTTGAGTCAATAGAACAGAGGCAAAGGAAAGTCTTCTGTTCAAAGTCGCAATTTGGCATTTACAACATTTGTTGTACTTCTCCCATGGCAAAATTTCACTCTAAAAAGGCAGGATATGGTCTGAATAAAAATATTTCTATAGGACTGGCTAACTGCTATATTCTTTATTACTTTTGGTATATGGAGGCATGTAAATGAAATTTGAAGTCCTTATTTATGGCATAAATTTTACTATCAGCCATGTAGGATATTGAATTTGTACAAGCAGCTGTTGTTGGTCTGTAACAGATTAACTACTGCAAAAGTACTTTTCTTTAGCTTCTAAACCAACATTCTTCAAATCAAGCTCTTCAAGGACAGCTGGTGTAAAGGCCAAATTATTTGGGGATTTGGGAAAAGATGAGGCTTGTAAAATGCCAAATTCCACATCTCAGTGTTTGATCTTGAAGTAACTTTTAATGTTCCAAAAGCCTTGGATAATTCATATAGGAAAACGTGTAAGTAGCAATTCTGACTGAAATCCAAAGCCACAAACAAATTTAACAAAAGGGAACAAAAATGTGAAAATAAACAGTTGGTTGAATATGGGAATAAATATAGTAAGGGGGAAAATTTAAGATTCTCATTTTGTATTTCAGGGATCCTTTGGTTGTGTTGTAATGATGTGATATTGTTTCTTCAATTTAACAGTGAAAATCATACAGGCTACAACTCAGAACAGCCCAGCAGAATTTAAATGAAGCACACAGTTTTTCCAACTGCTCTTAAAGGTAGCATCTTTTGCTGGCACAGGATGAAGGCAAAACAGTATGTACAACACTATGCTGAGGTCACTTGCAATTTTCTGTGTGCTACACAAGTATTATTTAATCAGCTGCATGGGTTTTAAACAGAGAATAATTATTGCTATATCTCCATTTTGTTATGGAATAATTATTTCTTCCAAAGAAAAATACTTTTTGTGTAATTGCTACTCCCTTTTCCAAGTTTTTGTTACAGAGGTACAAAATATTTTTTAGACTTGTGGGTTTTTAGAATAATCATAATATTTATCCAAACAAAAATAAGGACTATGTCTGAAAGCATATTAAAATCAGACAAAAAAACTTGTAAGTGTGCTATCACTCGAACTAAAACCAAAGCAGACACCTGAAACTGTCAGCTCTTCGGAAGTAAATGGAGATCTGCCATGGACTGGAGGTGAAGCCTCAGCTCATGGGCTGCATCAGTGAAATTGAGCAGAGGAGCACAGCAAGCATGGGCCCCAGGCAGCAGCCCCAAGCAAGCAGGAGCAGATACACACCGAGACATGCTCCTTACAGAGCACAACCACAGGTTTTAGTCTGCACTCTTTCCCTTCGAGCAAGAACACACACTTGCAGCATTCCTTACACGATCCAGCAGCAGCGCTCCTGCCCAGCCCCATTAACTGTGTGCAACAGTCACACAGGGAGACAAGACAATTGCAATGCCAACTGGCAGTCTCAGAGAAACCCACGTTCTTTGAAAGTACCATCTCATTAAAGACAGAGCCAACTTAAATCTGATCACTGGGTAAAGATCAAAAAAATGAGATGCGAAAGCTTAAGCATTTCAATTAAGAAATCTGTGTTTTAAAAGCTGTTGGTTATTCCAGCTACAATTTTTTCCATATGCTTGTGTATTACAGGGAGTGGAATGAGTCTGCTACATTTGTCTCAGATGTACTTAGGATGTAGTTTATGTAACGATTTTCAGTCAACCTTTGAATTCCCCTTGTTTGACAGTGAGTGATTGTGTATATTTATTACTCTGTCACTCCCTCAAAGCAGCCTGACAGGGAACAATAGGCATTTGATCTTCCTTGTGTCTGTCAAAGCAGAAAGGCTATTTATGCTTACCCCTTCTGACCCGTTTTCTTGATAAAAAGAATGATGGCTGCTCTTTTCCTTTTTTCTAGGTTGGTATTTAGAGGGATAGGGAAGAGCTGGAGAGACAGAGACAGAAGGTTTGTGTATGCATCCATGCACACATGTATGCTTGGATCTAAGAGCACAGACCCAGCCACAGATGGCTACAATGGAGCACTAAAATCACTATTTCACTGCCTTACTGGCAATTACTGCATATTCCTTTTGTTCTTTCTGTACTCCAAGACAATGCTGCGATCTGACACTTTTATTTTTACTGTATCAGTTGGATAAAAGACAGTTTTGGTGGTTTTTGGGGTTTTTTTACTCCTTTCACACTAGGTTGTGAGTATGGATACTCCCATACTGCTCAAAGATGGTAAATGAAACAAAGCTACACAGCAGCTTTTGAAGAGATGCAGTAAAGGCAGGTAACAAGGAAACTGATATGCAGACTAGGCTCATTATTTATGTGATACTCTTCCTCCTCACATTTATAATTATTTTAATTATACCACAGCTCTTACACTCTACTGATCTAACAGCTGGATTAGTAGATATCTGCTAAATAAAATCCATTATTGCGACAATATAAGGCAGATGACAACTCTTACACTCATTACAGATAACAGGCATGAGAGGGAGTGCTTGAAAACCACCTTGATTAAATGATAAAAACAAGCAGGACTTCAGCACTATAGAAAATTTGGCAGGAAAAGAAGCCTTCGAGAAAGTTCACAATCAGTGCTCTCATAACTGGTATTTCTCTAGTGCAGGGTCCTCCCTGGAGGATCCAAGGTCAGATCCTTAGTCTTAGATTAGCAGACAAACCATGTTTTCAGCCAGCCCTCTGCTGAACTTAACAGAGGAGTTGGTCTGTACTCAGTTCTGTGGACAAGAATCACTCTGCCTGGCAGTGTCAGTGCTGCCTGCCTGCACAGGGACAGAACACCAGGTTTAGGTGGGTCACTGAGGGGGTAACACAGCCAGCTCATTCAGCCAGAGCCTGCACCAACCCTGACCTCTCACCGAGTCAGGGGCTGGACTAACTGAAGTTCTTTGACCTTGTATTTTACAACAGCTGTTTCTGCAATATCACAAAGTTTCAGTTTCTCCCAAAATACAGGAAGAGGGAAATGGGAAATAAAGGACAGCTAAATAAAGAACAAATCGAAGAAGGATATCCCATTATATGAAAAAGGTGAGGACAGATTGAGGAGTCACCGTAAAATCACAGTGATGGGGTTTTTATCTGGTGCTCCCTACAGATGGATTTGCAATTACTGGCAGTGTCTCTGTGTCTCTCTTTTCTTTCCTTAGATGTAGGTTCAAAAGTGATTAGTGAGTCGGAGTGCTGCTCTTACGGCACTTTAACACAGGTTGACTTCCAGAGGGCAGACCCTTTCTGAAAATCAACATATTTTCAAATGTCTGAAGTTAAATACCTGTAAGCAAATGTGTATGCATCCTTTATTCTTATCTGTTTAAAGAAGTTATACTAATATGAAATGGTTTTTGGTTTCCCTCTGTGAAACTTGATATGGGACTTCAGGTGTAATGCTGATCTTGCACGAAGACAAAGCAAGACAGAGTAGAAAGGAATTACTTCTTCCTTTCCTAGCTTGGAAATTATGAAAATCTTAATATTCAACAGATCTGTGTGCTCAGAGGTGGAGCTGGACTAAGTATGGGTCTGACTACTTCTTTCCATTACAAAACCCTGTCCTCAGCTGCTTGCCAAATACTAAAGAGTTGTGCTGCTATTTCCCATGACAGGTTCAACCTAAGCGGGGATTTTTGTGGAGAATTTCAGCTGTGTCCTTCACAAAAGCAGCATTTTTACAGAGAAAATTTGTTCATATATAGGTAAAGATTGTATAATTTCATATAAGATGTGGATTAAAATTATAATGCAATCTTCATTTCGGAATATCCTAAGATTTGAGTGATTTACCTTAGAATTTTAATGTTCACCTAAGCTGCAACAACAACAGATTCTGCCTTGTAGTAATAACATGCAACTATAAATATATGCAAATATATAAAATATATTTGGGTTTATGTTTTATGGCACCAAAATGGATTGAAGTATTTTAAAATAATATTTAATTGTTTCAGGTTTTCCAATGCCTTGATCAGAGTTCAATTTATTTTTGGAGGACTATAATCAGCTAAGAAAATATAGAATTATAGTCATACCATCTCTCAAGGTTAACTTTAATGGTGATGATAATGACTTCATAAACACCTTTCTTTAGTTTGACAACATATCTTTTACTTTAAATTATTTACATGCCTTGATGTGGTTCTTGCTTAGGAATGCTCTAAAAAACTATTTAAAAATTCACAGAAACAACAAACTTGAAAACCAAAGACAACTCTTCCAAGATATGAGTAGCGGTTTGAAAGTAAGTATTTCAGCTTCAAACTGTTGACTTAAGCTTAGGGCATAATTTACTAGTACAGTTTCCTTTATACTATTCTAGGAAACTGTAAAGTTGATGGAAAATACGGCTAATTTCTTTCTCCATCTATCCTTCACAGAACACTACCCAAACATATCTGTCTTAAAGACAGACAAAATAGGATACTGCATTCTACTGTCCACATTTTTCAGCACTCCTCTGAGATCCCCCAATGTTTTTTAATCTTTTATTTACTGTTGAGAAGAAATATTTAAGATGAGGAGTATACCTTTTGGCTCCTACAAATCAAAAGCTGGAAGGTTTCTTCTTGAAAAGGGCATCTTTTAGTTCTTTAAAGGAAAACTCTCCAAATTCTTTCTTAAAATAGCCATTAATTCCAGCTGTTCTTAACAGGACTGCTGGTATTCCACAGCTGAGTGCTGTCCTCCTTTGTTCCAAAGCAAAGTGTCCTTCAAGAAAAAAACGAGCCCTGTGTCCTTACAAGAACTACTTGTCTTATACAGTGAGCATGCCAAATGAAAAATCAATTTTAAGCCTGCAACTGGAACCAGGACTTCCATATATATTCACCCAGTGCTTCCTTCTGAAGAAACATACACAGATATACTTCCTGCCACCTTTTAAGTAGAAAGCCAGTTCTTATTTGCACAATATGTGCACACCAATAGAGCTGTGTATAAACTACTCTGAAGGCTGCGATGGCCACGTCCCAGATAAGGAGCATTACCTTTTGTTTCCTTATTACAGGACAGCCATCACAATAAAACTCAATAATAAGTCAATACTGACCTCTATCAATGACACATTTTAGAACACTTGAGGAACACTGAGTTTTAGCTGGTTCAGGCAGAACTGATAGCAAGAGATTAGAACCAAAGGTAAAACAGAGCAAGAGAATTAGAATTAAAAAGCAACAGCTTCTGTCGAGTTGAAATCAGGGAGAACAGCAGCAAACTTCCTTTGCACTGCGCTCCCAACCAGAGCTTGTACTCGACATAAGCAGGTCCTGTTTGACCTAGGGAAAGAAGCAGCATTGCAGCAGCCCCAAACAGCAGCAGCAGCAGCCGGGCAGCACGGCCACATTCCAGCCCGGAGGAGGAAACAGAAGCCTTGAGGGCACTCACTTTCCCAGGAAGTCCCACACAAACCCCCCTACGTGTTGCGGTGCGGGGACCGACACCTGGTAGGGAGGGTGCAATTTGCGGGAGCCGTGCTTTCTGAGGAAAGGCACAGTCACAAACACCCCCGAGTGAACAGAACAGAACAAACAGAACAAACAGAACAGAACCCCACCGCTCGGGGGAGAGGGTGGGACACGGGGAGGGAAAAGCAAGGGAGGAAACAGAACACAAAGGTTACAGAGAGACAGGAGGTTATGGAACGGCAATACAAAAAGCAAACAGTTAGTTACAAAGGAAGTGAATAACCAGACAGCTACAAAACCCTCTACAGCACCGCAGTAGGGGACAGAAACAAAACTGACAGGGCTCTTCACCCGCAGAAGAAATGTGGATTTAGGGCCCACTTTCCCGTAAGAAAAAGCAAAATCCTCCCCACAGATAATATATACCAATGAGCTTGTGCTTTCAACCTTGTGTTGACTCCAGAATGTTTTTCAGCTTTTGCAAAGCATGCACCATACTTAACATATTTTTTTAAATACCTTTCGTCTGAAAAGCAATGTCTCCCACTCAGTAATTGCAACAGCTACTGAAGAGTGGAAGCATTTCCCTTTTTACGTTAACTTAAGCACAAGGAAGCTTTGCCTGCATTGGAAAGATTAAAAGAACAGTTTTCTGCAATTAATTTCATCTTCCTCTCCCTACTGTCTTTTCTCTTTCTCTGTTCCTCTGTGCACACCTCCCTAACAGGCTACACATCTCTTCTGTGGATGAAACTGTGATACCATTTCTCTCTCCCTGACAGCATACAGCTGTCACACGGAACTAGCAAAAGGGAAAACTACAAGGAAGAAGAGACTCTCTTTAGAAAAATCCCATTTATTTTAGTACAGATAGTCTCTCTATGTGAGTTTTTTCTTCTCATCTTGCTGCACATGGAACACTGACTATTCCTGATAGGCACAGCAATATTTGCTCTGCAGCTTGCTGACAATTGCTTCTGCAGGCACTAAGGCTCTTCTCTGCACAACACAGTTTGATCAGCTGTCCAAGCATTAGAAGTTAAGATAATTTCTAGCTTGCTCTGCATGGACCACAATTTAGGAGAGACTTTTAAAAGGCAAAATTATCTTTTTCTTCCCTGGAAACCAACACTCTTCTAACTCTAAAACATGCATGTAACACGCCTGGATATGTAGGTTCAGACATGAAAGAATATTTTACAAACAAACACTGTAGATAAAAACAGGACCAACCTATATATGAAATAGGCATGATAAAAATCTCTGCTTTGTGCAAAAACTCCCAAGAAGAAAGCAAGCAAAAAGGGAATTGTTTTTGGGGGGAGCAGTTGAAAACAACTACGGTCAAATAGAAATTCCAACAATTATTCAGAAAAAGAGAAATCACCAGTCAAAACCTCATCATAAAGTATCTGGAAGTTTCTCTTTCTCCAGTGCTGTATTTATATTACAGTTCCACCTGAAAAATCATTTCAGGTGTTGATACTTGGCTAATTCACCTCACTAAGGGCATCCAGATTAGCTCTCTAGATCATGAAGACGTTTTCTGTTTCCACTTAAGTGGTTATAGAACATGAATATTCTTAGATTTTTCTCCTCCCCTTGATTTATTCAGCTGCTGGCAGCCACATGAAAAAAGCAGTCTTTTCTTTTACACAGTTGAAATACCTATTCTAATTACTAGAAATAAGAGAAAACATATTCTATCTTATCTCAGTACTGGTAGAAAAGGTAAGTTAAAAAGAGAAGATGACCACTCAATTTTTTGTAAGACTGAAGATCAGGTGGTAAGAAGGAATGGGTAAAACTGAAAAGTCAAAGTATTTACCAAATTGGAATGATATCTAGTCATTTGGAGGGGTTATGCTTTCATAGTAAGACTTCAGTCTGTGACTGAAACATGAAGAAACTGCCATGTAACAGGACAAACAGTAACTGCTTTGTAGATGTCTACAAGTGCATCTTTTCCAAGAAAGAGCTTGCTTTCTAACTCTTTGAACAAGGTGCAATTGCTTCTATCTGTAAAAGAGAAGGAGACCCATCCTAATTTCTCTTCTTTGTTATTTTTCCTTTGTAGAGTCTAAAATTCTTTGTTTATAGGACACTTGTGTCTACTCAGTTTTTGATGCTGCAAGTAAAATGATGATTAGTTTCTGAATGCTAATGTTATAAAAAATCAGCTTGCATTAAAAGCATACGTAAGAGAATTCTTTTCCTGCTGTTACAATCTCTTCTAAGAATCAGGCTGTGAATGATACATATTTCTGACTTTCTTTTCTCTACAAAAATAAAAAAAATAATTAAGGAACTCTGAACATATTTCTTCCCCCTACCTTACTTCTGATAGAAGCTTGCTGCCTGTACCTGTTCCCTGGTCAATTTGCCTGCCCTAAAGAGGATGACATGGGGAATGCCACACCTGAGATGGGGACCCCAACAGGACTAAAAAAACCTCACAGAGGAATGACTTGTAGCTTTTTCACATCTATATTCACTCAACAATATGAACATACTGCCTGAATGTTCTGCTGATTACATTATGTACCAATGGGCTGAACAATGCATCACTTAGGAAAAAAAGGAAAGACATTTGAAAGGAATATATCCTCACTTCTGGGTGTTCAAGCTTATGCTATAGGTATGAAGAATTTTGGTTAAATAAAACAACTTAAAGAAAACTAACAGGATGTTGCTTGCAGTCACACAGAGAGAAGAAACCCAGCTGGCCCAGAGCTCTGTACATTTCAAGGAAAAGAGAATGGACTTCTTAGAAAAGAGTTTTTCAAATCATTCAGAGGGGCCTATAATTTGACAATCAGCAAGACCACTGACTGCAGAACCTGAAATGTCCTCCATTTAGTTGCCCTAATCTTCCTGACACTAAATTGTAGAGCAGTTAAATAGTGAAAAGACAGAAATTAGAAAGACTATTCTGGCACAATGCAAATGGGAATAATCAAATTTCCATTTTGCTGCTCCAAGTTAGTGATTTTTCATTGGGAATGGTAAAGTAAACAAAAATCCCCAAAGAGGTATTACTGCCCAGAAATTTGCTCTTGGCCCACTGTAAGATGAGAAAACAACAGAATGCAGAATCTAATTCAGCTCTTTCCCAAGATCTATTATTTGTATTTATGATACAAATATCATGAAATCATAATAAATTATAATTTTTTTCTTAGGACATTATAGACTTGAGCCTCCTGACTCCAAGAGAAAGACAGAAAATGCTGAGAAGTGCCGAATCAAGTTTTGCTTGGACAAAAGCAAATCTGCTCATCAGGCTTCACTTGGGCCAAAGCTTACCTGTGTCCCTACCTGTCCTGAGTTATGAGGCCACTTGTCAGAAGAATCTGAGTAACTAGAATCACAAGCTCTGAAAACTCATTCTTCGTATTTGTTTTTGTGAGAGCCATGCCTGAAGAATTTATTGTATCAAAACAACAAACTGTTTTACAAACACACCAAAGTGTCAGCAGCTTTTCCTATCCTCTTCATGCCCTTATAGGTCTATCCTTTTAGTCCCACCTTTATCAGCCCTATTTTTGAGTAACCAGGTAAGACAAAGCACATTGTAAGACACCCTTTTCCTAACACCGTAGCACAATAAAGGACCAAAACCAGAAAAACTCTAAACAGACTTTCCCAAAACAGACACTTGAAGGTTTCTAAGACAAGAAAAATGACTCCTCCCTAACATTAGTCAGCTCTTTTGCTCTCCTAACTTTACACCATTCTCACCTTTCCAGTTCTGCTATCTTCTTGTCCTTGTCGTTCTTCTCGTTCTCCATCTCTTTCAGGATGTCCAGAAGCCGATCCACCTCAGCCTGGGCCTTGCCAGACTCCTCGCGGAACCGCGCCACCTCCCTCTCCAGCTGCTGCAGGCGCTCGCTCAGCTCGGGGCTGGCCCTCGCCTCCAGGGCTGCCTCGTGAGCCTGGCAGAAAAAGGTTCAAGAAAAAACCACTTCACCCACATGTAAAATACCTGGTTTACAGATACTCTGTAAATACAATACAATGGTACAATTCCAGGATGTTAGCTATGATAATTCCAAAACGCTATGTAGACGCCTATTTCAAAATGGCAAGATTAATTATTACACAGGACTATGCAAGGCCTATGCTGGTTTTGAGTATGGAGAAATACTCTGCAGGAAAACAAAAATTTAAAACAAATTCAGTTTTTTTAAAATTTGGCCTAAAAAAAATACATGACTTTTAATCTGAAACAGAATGAAAAAAGAAACAGAAATATGAAAAAAGTTTCACTTCTTTGAAAGAAAAGAAAACTAAAAGCAAGTGTGAGTGTAAAAGTTCCTAAAATACACTTACAAAACAGTGATAGAGCTATAGATTCAGTTATTTAAGGTATTTTTAACCTACATATTCTAGAAAAAGAAATCATAGGTTAATAGCCTTCAATAACTACATCAATATGCAAAGTGTCAGGCCTTTGCACAGATGGTGCTGATGTGCTCAAGCCCTTGCCACTTCTGTGAGCCACATGGACCAGAGTTAATTAGTATGGCTGCCTACTGAAATTACCTTTGCCTAGTTATCTAGGAAATACAGTTTTCAAAATCAGGCTATTGGGACAAAAAGTACCTCTGGACTGAGGATGACATAATCCCAGTGAAGAGATTGTTTGGGGAGGTTTTTTAGTGGCTTGGTTTGTTACAAAACTAATTTATTAGTAAAAACTAATCCAACAGTTCCCAAGCATGTAAGAGCCAGGAAGAACACAGTATTCATGATGGAAGGTAAACCAGCTGACTAAGGACTGTCCTCTTTCTCTCACCCTGCCCTTCTGCTCTTGAATCTTGAACTGCAATTTGGTATCAATTAAAGCTATTTCAGAATTGCTCAAAATTGCTTCACTGAATAGCAAGTTTGATGGAGCTATTCTGCTGATCGGGATTGCCTGCAAAACCCAAGGCTTGCTCTTCTCAAAACAAACCTATAACAGAAAATAAAACTCCAGACTTTTCTCCCCTCTGTGTGCAGCTCTGGAAAGTTGTTTTACAAGCTGCCAATGTTCTGCTCCAAAGCACACTAAGTCTAGATCTGATAGTATAGGACTCTATTGCTTTTAAAGGTAATTGGAGAGAACTGCAGCAGTAAAAAACTCAGGGCAGAAAGCTGATGCCTCCAAGGAACCAAACAGCAAAATTACATTTGGCTAAATCTGTTTAGTTATTCAGTAAAATAAGACTGGAGGAAAATATCCATTCATTGACCCCAACATTTTTTGCCTTGAAGTGTCTAGTTTTTAATTAGCTTCTTTAAAGCCAAGGCCACGTTCTACTAGAATCCAGGAGACTTGTCAGAATATTCTGGGACTGTGGAACATCTTGATGCCTGTCATTAATGGGACTGACCTTGGGATGGATCTGGCTTTCCCAAACAAAGGAAAGGTTCATGTTCCAGGATCTTAGCCCTGCAGCTGTTGTCTGAGGGTCAATACTAAGCTGTTGTGGCTTTCATTTTTTTAAAAAGAAGAATTCCAGAAACTGATTAATCTGGACAACATTTTATCCTAGAACAAAATGCCCAGCACTCTCCAGGTCTCCCAAGCAGATGTCAGCAAGAGTGCCCAATAACCAAAAATCGTGGGAGAGCAGAACCCTTTCCTGAGGTCATGCATTTAGGAGCACTTAAAAGGCTCCCTACTTCTGAGTGACCTTCCAGAAAACCCTGACTCTCCTGTGTCACTGCCCTGTAAGACTGAAAACCCAGAGTCTGGGCTTCTGGCTGAGACCTGGTGGCAAGTGCACCCCTGTGAGACTGGAGGCTTTGCAAAGCCTTGGGAGTTAGGGCTGTCACTGCCTCCAGATTCCTTACTGCCCCAGAAGCATTTCACATTACACACCCTTGGAAAGGGCTCTCCACAGCAAGTGGCAGTGTAATTAATGCCCTGCCAAGGGGATGCAGACTCCAGGAGGACGTGGCAGCAGTGAAACAGTGACAAGTGTGGCAGCTCCACAAACAGCTGCGAGCACCAGGGGACATACTTGGCTTTGCAAAGAGCCTTGCTGGGTGTTTCTGAAATGCTTTTTTGGGATTTCCAGCCTGTGGGAAATCAGAAATACTTGATTTCATTTCCTTTTCATCTACACCTTAAATTTCAAAAAACCTCTCCAATCCTTCCTTCCCCAATCCAGGGAATTGGGAATACTGTTTTGGGGGGCACCTATACATCGACTGAGGGCATCTGTACTCTCCTAAGAGACACTATGGAAAGAGTTAAGTCTGGTTTCCACCAGACAGAGCCTGAGTTCTTCTGTAGTGGATTTAGGTATGTTTCCAACATCTCAAATGGTTTGTTTCAACAAATACTCCTCCAGGCTCTTTAAAGTCATCCAAAATACATGATCAGATAATCAAGAAACTTCTTTTAAAAGAAAGCAAAGTTAGGCTGTTAGCCTGGCTTATTAAACTCACTAATTCAAAAGAAGTTATAAGACCTAATGCAATCTGACTGTCAGAACAGACCTGATTTATTTTATTCTGCTAATAAAAGCATCTCTACAACAACCCAAGAGACACTACTGAGAAGAGGAAATAAATTTTCTTTTCTAGAGAATTAGCCAACAAGTCAGTGTGTCTGGTTCTTATAGAATCACAGGGCTATTTACAGGACATAAATTATTAGTTAAGACATGTAACACATGTTATTTGTATATAATGTACATAAGTATGGATACTTTCACCTAACACAAAGAGAATGTTATGTGATATGCTGTAAAGTGAAGACCACTTCCTGCACTGTGAGTTACTGACTGAGAGACTTTGGTCCATTTTGTGGGTTTTGTACAAAATACGTGTTTCACAACCATATCTAAAATCCTACTGGATTCATTTATTGTATACCAATGCATTTAGAGGTTTCCCACAAACTCATATCAAGATCTGGAACAGATGAAATTGGCCACCTTCCCAATGCAACACTGTGTAAAATAATTCATCTTGTTTTTTTTCTTTAACCAAAAAACTGAACACAAATAATGAATTCCTATATTCACAGTAAAAAAAAAACACATACAACTTGCTCTGCTCATGAAGGGTGTAGAAAAACTTCATAGTAAATAATTTTGGTTTTGAAGCAGAATCAACATATAAAGTGACAAATGCACCAAGAGTTTCTCCTATATTAAGAGACTATAAGAGGTGTATTTCCGTAAGTTTCACTTTCATCTCTGCCTGACACAGGCTTTGCAAATCTGCTGTCTTTATTTAATACAGTTACAAATGTGATAATGTATAAAAGAAGTATGACAAAAGTTAAATCAATTTAGAAAGCAGCCTGCTGAGGTTGAAGGGAACACTGTACCTTCTCCTCTCCACAGGTCATTGAGTTTACCTGATTAATGGCTACTTAAACCCTTTAATTGTTACTCCTGACCCTGTCATGAGCTCTCTGTGTTCCTGTGGGGTATCAACAGGTGAATTTAAGAGCACAGCCAAACTCACACATCGCACTGATCTGCTAAGAAACAGCCACATTTCAGCTGGAAAGCAGCACCCTCTTGAGCTCTGTTTTTATAGCAAAGCTCATCTGATCAATATTAATCTTTGCCAGGGTGAATTCAGTTTCAAATTCTAAGTGGTTCAGGACTGAGAAGAGGTTAAGTTTACTACTCTGGATATGCTTTCCCAGTTCTTAAGAGGGACTATAAACTAAGAGGTGGTTTAACAGCTTTCTGCTTTCCTGCTCTTAGCCATCATTTCCCATCTGGAATGTGGTAAATGATGGGGTGACTGCTTCAGGTACCTACGGAACATAAGAAAGAGTGATTGTTCCTCAAATAAATAAATGTACTCTAACTTCTATTGCTTCCACAGAAAAACAGCTGACAAAGCCAACTTCTACAACTAAAACAAAGATGACCAATGTTTCACAGAAATAATCAATATTTACAGATGGAGAGGAGTGGAAGACAAAACACATTAAAAAGAATTTTCTAAGTTGATATTTCTCATGCCAAACCCCTCTTTTTTAAGAGGTAAGATAATCTTACATAGCTTAGTGTGCCAGAGACAGGGAACATAACAATAGCACAGATCTAATTTAAAGGTTCTAAAATGTAAATAAAAATTCCAAACATTATGACCAAGACTCCAACTCAATATTCCTAAAATATTAAGTAAATCAAACAGCAAATAATTCACAGCAAACACTTTCTACTTTTACCTATGAATTGAGACAGTAAATTCAGTTTAACATTTCACATAAAAATGTTGCCAAGAACTTTTGGCCATGAAGTAAAAGTTCCCAAGGACCTGAAATCCTATTTTAATCCACACTCCTACCTCCAAGGGTGCCTCATGTCTCCTAAAAATAGTAAATGCACATACAAATACAAAAATATATTATGATTATTTACTGCAAAAGACAAACACTTTACCCACCTTCTCTACTTTTCCTACCACAAAGGCAGAAATTCAACTGATAAAACATTTGTGCTCTCTTCTAATTGTGCCTTTATTAGTTTTATCAAAATTGTAAATTTAAAAAACAACCAGAATTTCTCCTCCTTTAGTTCCAGGGCTCTACACACCCCAAACTGTAAAAAAGCCTTTTTGAACAGGCTGTAATGGAAGTAAAAGGTTCAGGAAATTCTCTAATATATTATGTACTATAAACTTGAGTCTGTCACAGAGAATTATTAGCTGTCTTTTAACCATCTCTACATGGTTAGTCTTAATGGAACTGCAAATTTTTGACACTGGATAAGCAAATGTTCAGTTGGAATCAATTGATAAACAAATTATTTTCTTTATGAAGAATAATAAAGACAGGAAGACACCTCAAGAGAGACAATTTCCATTACTTAAAAAATTATCTCTTCAGAGGGACAAAAGTTCCCATAGATGTCATTAAACATTACCCATCTGCTCTCTTTGGATTCACCCCAGCACAGAGGGGGCAAAGTCAGGAGGGAAATGCCCACAGCAGGGAAATGCCATCTCTCTCTGTGAATGCATTTTAACCCCCCACCTGCCTGCTCTACTCTGGCCCTTACTCACCTGACCACAGGCTACCACTGTTCTACAGAAACAGGACACAAGTAATGAACAGACATTTAGTACCCATTTTTGGTATTCAATGTATGGCTCTATATGTTGTTTACTCTGAAATGCAGCATGACATTAAAAAAAAAAATAAATAAATCCCCAATTTTCTTTCTATCATACTAATCACAACTAATCACTTCTTAACACCACCAGTGGGAAATGAGGATGCATTATGCAGGGGAAAAAGCAAAATGCAAATGTATCCTGCCTTATTCACTCAATGCTTTCCTACTATTGAAAAAGTATTTTCTCATCTTATTTCTCTAGGTGATTATCATCTCTCAAATATATCTGGCTCACTCTTGGAGCATTTGTCACGCAATATTGAAAATAGCAAGACTCTAGCAGACAATAATTTAGTTAAGAAATGCTATACAAATTACCTCACAAGGAAAAATGAGAAAGACCACACAGTGTGACATTGGCCATTTCCTAAATTTTGAATGTTAAATTTTTCAAAATGAGTGTTATCTTCACAAGTTTTTCTGGAAGGGGTAAAGTAGGTAAATTTAATTTTTTTAGATATAAGAATATCAGAGAGAAAACCTCTCCAACTTTCCACTGCATGAGATGATGCTGAGATTGTCATGCATCATCATCAGGATGGACCATCAAAAGCCATCACAGAATCACAGGATGGTTTGGGTTGGAAGGGTCCTTAAAGATGACCTCATTTCAAGCTCCCTGCTGTGAGCAGGGAACACCTTCCACCAGAGCAGGCTGCTCAAAACCTCACCCAACCTTGGCCTTCACAAAGCCTCTTATCCTGTGTATCACACTGGAGAATAAAATATACAGCTTGCTCCCATTTCTTCTATCTTCTGACTTCAGAGTCTTAAAAATTTTGCATGCTATTTTAAAGATTTTTGTTTGTGTCTCCTAACACAAACTCTTCTGCCTCTTTGCACCCATTACAATCTTTCTGTATTATATCTCATTTTCTCAACACTTTATCGACACTATTTAGGTTTAAAGAATTTCTGATATGAGACGCCACAAAATCTGAACAATTGCAAGCCCCAGCAATTCTCTGACTCTCAGACAATGATTGTCAGGATAGACAACTCCATTTACCCTGAACATTGCCAAGAGTAACACAGGTATCAGACTCCTGAAAGTTCTGTAACACCATTTTTTATGCACAGAGCCACGAAAGACATCTCTGATGAAAACCACCTTGGATTACGTAATTTACAGTGTCAAGATATTATTATACAAACACTCCTTGACAGGAGTGCTCTTTGACATCAAACAGGAGGCTGGAAATAGGATCCAAAATTAAACTGACATAGTACCAGCCAGCTGAATGGTTACACAAGATTTTAGGCAATCTTTCAGTTGCTGCAACTTAGTTGCTATTTCTAATGTGCTGCTGTGCCCAGTGTTACAGAACACTTTCAGGCAAGAAGCTTGATTTGCATGGAAATTCCACCTTCTTGCTCTGAAAATGCACAGACAATGGAGATGACAGAAAAGCTACAGGACATTTCAAGCACCGGCAGCAAAGGGAAACAAAACACTGACACAATATTAAGCTGTCCAAACAAAAATGCAGTTAGACCAAGGCAGTCAAACAGTAAAAACATCTCAGAAAGCTTTTTGGAACACGACTGGTCAGACAACCCACTGCTTTTTGTTTGTACCCATACTGTTCATACCCATTACTAAAGGAATTCACCAATACATTCTGTGTTGGCCCAACTACAAAAGCACAAGTGAATATACATGCAACACAAAAAATTAAATGTGCTGGCAACAGCCTCTCAGATTGCCAGGGAACTTACTAGCTTGGATGGATGACTCAATAAAACTTCAGGGTGCTAAAGGGAGAAAGAAGATAGGAAAAGATGGAGAAAATTTGGGATAGGAACCGTGTGAGAGAGAAACAGAAAAGATGCAACAAGAAAAGAATTTAAAATAATAACTGCAACATCAATTTACTAAGACGACAGAATCTTAATTAGTGGTTTTAGCATGCATTAATAACCAGCTTCTGGAACATGAGAAACATGGAGAGTTACCCTTGTGCAAGTTCCAAATTTCATCTTGATTTTTTCAGCTTAACGGATTTGTCCAGCCCCCACATATTTAATGTAGTTCTTTGTTTGGGTTTACAGATGAATTTCACATATTGAGAAGGACTTTAATTCCTAGTGCTTCCCTTGTATCAATTTCAAGACAGCTGAATGGTTTAGAAAACTAATTCAGTAACTGACACTATCTGAATGCTGAACACAATTGCTGGGTTTTTACTTTTATTGTTACAAGAAATTCTGATTTCCCTGGCAGCCTTTTTCATTCTATGTTGAATACATCATTTATTGTCCCTTCTTTGGAAAAAAAAAAATCAGCTGAGAACAAAAACCAGTCTCATCTAACAATACTATCAGTAATATTTTCAGCTGTGGGAGAAAATCCATGTTCACAAACTAAAAAGCAGTAGAGTCTGTATTAGACTAGCCAAGCTAATTCTTGGGAAAGACAGAATTTAGATCAACACTTCAGTCATTTATTTTCTTTCCTGGTTTTTGAAAGATACTATCCTTCTGATTTTGAAGAAAGAGCAAAACAGCAGTAAAAAATAAAACAACCTCTGAGTGAGTCTATTGAATGTAGAGGTATTTTCCTGGCAGGGAATCACTGCTAACATTTTCTGGTGAAAAGTTCCTAGAACTGCAGCAAGGGGAAGTTTGTTAACATATGGTTTTGACTCTTTTTCCTCCCTAAAAATAAGAAGTATATCTATAGGGAGAAAAACTATGCGCTGGAAATGAAGATGGACAAAAATCCACTCATCTTTCCGGGAAAAACGTCTAATATTAGTTGGTCTCTCCTAGATTAGAAAAACAAAATGAAACAAAGTATACTGGCTGAGAAGGACAAGACAGAAAAATCTGGGAAAGAGTATCCTGAAGAACAACAACTAAAGGAAAGAAAACTTTTTCACTCTAATACATTAAAATAGAAGCTTGGACAAAGATTTTCCTAAAGAAAAGAAAAACCACCACAGAACATAACAGCACTTCACAGAAAAACAGGGAGAGAACCTCCTGTGTGTGATTTGCCTCTAATGATTCCATCTGAGCCAAAATGAAGACAGGACAGCAGGCCATGTAAACTCAACAGGGATTTATGAGCTGCTTTCAGCCTTCAGAATCAACCACTGCATCTCCTGCTGGCAGCAGGATGACAACTGAGCACAGAAGCAGTGAATGTAGAATAATTAGAACATAAAGCACACAGATTTGCATAACCATGGTATTATTATTTGAAAAAACAACCCCAATATGAAAAACACCACAGTCTTAGTCACTAAGGATCAGTATAAAACAGTTATTAGTGAGAAGAAGAAAAGCAACAAGAGGTGGATACTTCAAGTGTGATACTGGAGACTGACATGGAACTAAAACCAGTATCAACAACTTTTCAGCACCCTTGCACTCCCCTTGGTTAATATTTTTGTTTAATATAAAGTTAAATCCCTTTTACAGAAGAAGGGGAAGCTTGCATCATTCATGATTTCTCTGAGGCTCACTGTTTGGAGGTTAACATGAGTTTTTTGCAAGGACTACCCAAGTCTTTTTTATGTAATGGCTTAACAGTAGTGCAGTTCAGTCTCTTCTGCCAGCTTCTTAACTTCTAGGGCTAAGAGATTTGACTGCAAGTACTCAAACTGTTCACTGGGAATACGAGGCAAGGGAAGCAAGAGTGATGTTAGACACATCTCCACTCAAACTGTGAGAGAAGAACCTAAAAGAAAAAGCTTTTGGCTGTTTACTCCGAAGGAGCTACACGAGAGCTTCCTTCCTGCATGTGTCTCATGCAGATCTGCACTAAGATAATATAATAAAACTCAACAGAATGAACCTCTAATTCAGTTTTAAACTGAATGCTCTTAGGTAGCCATTAGTTTTAAGGTTAATTATGACAATTATTTGCAATTTTTAACAAAGCAGATGTCTAAACCTGAGTTTTTAGCAGCTTTAAAATGGAGCTGGATTATCTTTCATAACTATTTCAAGGATGAGAAGGAACTAATCTGTCTTGAAAATGTCAAACTGCCTGAATAAATATCTGCAATGCATTTAAAAAGAAAAAACCTTTAAAAATATTTTTTTTTACTACTGTGCAAGCTACAATAAAATCCATTGAAAAATTAAAAAAAGCTGGCAAAAAGGTTATTAAAGAAATATGCAAACTTACTGTAGGTATAAACCATATTCAAGTAAATATTAACTATTTTCTTGAGTAACAAGGAGTTACTCCATGTAGGTAACGGTAAGCTATCCAATTTTTTTTGGTTGTAGAACTGAAACCATCCTGACCATGATTCAGGCAGCTTCTTTGGATGAGGAGATGCTCTAACAACCTCTGGCAAATCTTAGGTACAATAGATTTGTCTACTCATCACCAGCAACACAGGGTGAAACTGCAATTCATGGCAGAGAATTCAATGAAAGGGTCCTTCAGGTCTTCAGAAATACTCACTGAAAACAGCCTGTGAGACCAATTACATGTGTACAGCTGCCTTTCCTTGCTACTGAGCTCTGTTGATGCTAAGAGAACAGTTGATTTTGTGTGATAGAATGAAACAGCACAATCATGGGTCTAGATATGCATGTACAGAGTTCCATTTACACCATTCTCAGGTGCAGTAACACCCACCCTGCACCCACAACAGGAATTCTAATCAGGCCTGAACTGATGATTCAAAGTCACACACTTCATGGGTGGCATATTCTTTTCATTTGTTTTTTGCTTTCCTCCAGGCAGGGCCAACCCTGGACCTGAATTTATCACATTAACACCTATAAGCATTGATAATTGGTATGTGAAATGTTTAGCTGTTATTTTTTTAGCTGTTACATCAATTTAATGGCACAACTGCTGCTGTGAGCTGTACTGAAGCAGACTAAGCTTCAAACTCTTAGGACCTGTTAACAAAAAAGCCAACAGCATTGTTACTGCATGCAAGTGAAATCCAAACTCAGATTAAATGTTTGAAAATTACTTTCTGATAGGCTTAGCTTGTAATATGGCTTGCATGAACACACCTCGCAGTTCTTGATGAAAAGAAATTCAAATATTTTGTTCTGAAGACCCCAAGCTTTCTTTGTAGACATGGGCAATGTGTTTAGAACTGTATGCTCACGACACAAATATAAACATGCTCTAAGGTTACCTTCTTCAATTGTGTTTCCATCTTCAAACATTCTTCCTTCTTCTGCTCTAGTGCAATTTCCAGTGTCTTGAGTCTTGAATCTTTCTTCAGTCCTGATGAAGCTAATGATGAAGCATGCTCCTTAAGATCCAGTAATGATGTCTAAATTAAAAGATGTGAAATAATTATCAAGTAAGTGCAAAAGTTAGTTCCTTTTCTGTCTTTATTTTCCTCCTATCCCTTCACACTATGTTTAGGATCTAATTTAGAACAGTATTTTTTTCACACTCCTTGTGTCACTGACTTAAGACAGCTTGAATTAATTCAGGATTTCAGGATCAAAATAAAACCTGGTCTAAATTAATTTCAAAATAATTTTTAAAGATGGACAAATCTGTAAACTGGAACTTTTGCTTCAATGACAATCATGTGTAAGAAAAAGTGGTTTTCAATAAAACTGTATTTAAAATCCTATGTGGTTAGAAGATTTAGCCACTGAGAGAGCTGAAAGCATTTCTGTATACAGCTTCCATGGGGTGAAACTGCTTCATGCCACCTCACTCCAAAAGACATCTCAGCTTCTTTCTTTCAAAAAGATTTTCGTGTTCATTTTTTTTTTTTCCCTGTCAAATGCTGATGTCCATGTAGACTTATCTTAGTACTTTCTGGGCACATATTTTACTTTGACTGAGTTTTGAAAAAAGACTAAGTACACAAGAGAGAAACAGAGAACAGTTATATTTCTCTCATATAATTAAGGTAATTTGTCTAACCAAGTGGCTCATTACCAACAATCAACTTAATTAATCAAAAAAAGACTCGAGAGTCTAAAGAACTGGCTGTGTTGTTTGCATAAAGGAACAAACATTATCCTCATGCTTTTGGCACCCACAGCTCTGATCAGCCTCTGCTCCCTCCTCCCTGCATTTAGACAGGGACAAGCTTGTTCCCAGCCTTGTGCTGTCTATAAGCAGAGCTCAGTCAATGCCAGCACTGACCAGCAGCCAGGCACTACTAACAAGATTAACTGCTGCAAACAAGGGGATGGCTGCTATCCCTGAAAAGGTGGTTCTGAAACAGAGGCCTTGCAAATTCTCAAATGATGTACTCTACCAGATCAGCTTTGTTGAAGGACAATTACTATAAAGGAACAGTTTTCTTCATCTCAAATGTAACACAAGCAGAGACAACAAATGATTCTATCACAATAGATTCGTGTTGCTGGTCAACCTCTTTCTCTGTGAGATCTCCTTGTAAAATGCTGACTCTCTCTTTCAGGTCCTTAATGTCTTTCTTGTAGTTGTCGATCTCTTCCTGTTTTTCTCGTTCATCTCTGTCACGCTGCTCCTTTAAACGCTCAATGGTCTTTTCCTGACAAAAGAAAGCACTCTGTGAAGGAAATCCCTCTTAGCCAATTCAGCTTCTGAGGCTTTTATCACAACACTTCTGACAAACTTGAAACGAAGAGGAGTGTATTGCCATTTTCTTTTCTTTACAGTTGTAAAGATCCTCAAGAAGGAGAAACCTGGAGAAATCTATGGATTCATGGCTGTGAAATACCAGGATTTCTGGATTCCTGAAAGTTCACAGTGCTGCTAAAATACAACCCGATTCACCTGGTTCTGATTATCAAAATTAACCTAAACCAGGATATATTACATATTGCTTCCTGACTTATTTAAGTCTTATTTTTCTAAAATTTACAGTTAAATCAGTGGCTCTTCAGAGAAGAAGGGGTATGGTGCCTATGTGATGCTGGGATTTATATACAGTAAAAGGCAACAAAATAACTTTTCGGTACACCAGATATCAGTGGGGCTTTGGATATCTTGGAATCTGAAAGGATGCAAGCAAATTCCCCAAACTCAGGTAAAGTTTAACCATAGCTCATAGAATCTGACGGACTAAAGGAGTTGCAGCCCTGCTTCTCTGGGAATCATGAAAAAAGCTGTGCCACCCAAAGAGCCTGGGGCAGTGTGTGCGAGCCGTCATCTCCCGACGATGGAGCACTAAGGAAAGGCGGCTGGTGCCGACCGGGAACCGCCGCGGGCCGGGCCACGGCCTGCAGCGACCCCTGGCGACACACGGAGCGACAGACAGAGGGACAGAGGGACAGAGGGACCGACAGAGAGAGCGACAGAGCGACAGAGAGAGCGACAGTGACAGCGACAGACAGACGGAGCGACAGACAGACGGAGCGACAGAGAGCGACAGACAGAGGGACAGACAGAGGAACAGACAGAGGAACAGACAGAGCGACAGAGGGACCGACAGAGCGACAGAGAGAGCGACAGAGAGAGCGACAGACAGACGGAGCGACAGACAGAGCGACAGACAGACAGAGGGACCGACAGACAGAGCGACAGACAGAGGGACCGACAGACAGAGGGACCGACAGACAGAGGGACCGACAGACAGAGGGACAGACAGACAGAGCGACAGACAGACAGAGCGACAGACAGACAGAGGGACAGACAGACAGAGCGACAGACAGACAGAGGGACAGACAGACAGAGCGACAGACAGACAGAGGGACCGACAGACAGAGGGACCGACAGACAGAGGGACCGACAGACAGAGCGCAGACAGACAGAGCGACAGAGGGACGACAGACAGAGCGACAGACAGAGGCACAGACAGAGTGACAGACAGACAGAGCGACAGACAGAGAGAGCGACAGACAGACAGACAGAGGGAGCGACAGAGCGACAGACAGAGGGACCGACAGACAGAGGGACCGACAGACAGAGGGACCGACAGAGCGACAGATATACAGAGTGACGACAGACAGAGAGCGTCAGACAGACCAACAGACAGACAGAGCGACCGACAGACAGACAGAGCGACCGACAGACAGAGCGACCGACAGACAGAGCGACCGACAGACAGACAGAGCGACGACAGACAGACAGAGCGACAGACAGACAGAGCGACCGACAGACAGACAGAGCGACGACAGACAGAGCGACCGACAGACAGACAGAGCGACCGACAGACAGAGCGACCGACAGACAGAGCGACCGACAGACAGACAGAGCGACCGACAGACAGAGCGACCGACAGACAGAGCGACCGACAGACAGACAGAGCGACCGACAGACAGACAGAGCGACCGACAGACAGACAGAGCGACAGACAGACAGAGCGACCGACAGACAGACAGAGCGACCGACAGACAGAGCGACCGACAGACAGAGCAACCGACAGACAGACAGAGCGACTGCTGCGCTCCGGGAACGGGATGGGGAATGGGATTGGGCACGGGGACAGGAATGGGATGGGGCATGAAAATGGGAAGGGGAACAGGCACGGGAATGGGAACAGGAATGGGATCAGGCATGGGCATGGGAACAGGATCGGGATCGGGCATGGGAACGGGAATGGGATCAGGCACAGGAATGGGATCGGGCATGGGATCGGGCACAGGAACAGGATCGGGATCGGGCACAGGAATGGGATCGGGCACGGGAACAGGATCGGGATCGGGCCCAGGAATGGGATCGGGCACAGGAATGGGATCGGGATCGGGAACAGGCTTGGTAACAGATCAGGAATGGGATGGGGATCGGGGAAGGGAATGGGAACTGGCACAGGATTGGGAATGGGTGCAGGAATGGGAATGGGCACGGGAACAGGATCAGGTACAGGCACAGAACTGAACCGGGAATGGGATCTGGATCAGGCACGGGATAGGGAACAGGCCTGGGACGAGGGTCGGCACAGGACCGGCATTGTGCACAGGATAGGGAACGGGATCAGGAACGGGCATGGCGCCTTCTCACGGGGCAGCAGCGGCAGGAGCTCCCCAGGGCACTGCCCGCACTTCACACTCACTTTCTCTGCCAGCGCTTCCTCCAGCGTGGTCAAGGCAGTGTCAGTGTTCGTGGTGTCAGCCTGCAAGGATTTCACTCGATCCTTCAAGCTGCTCATCTGCTTCTCCTTGTCCCTCAGCTGCTCTTGAAGGTTTTCGATCTTGAACGAAAGGGGTCAATTTTAAGACAACAGCAAGGAAAACCCATCCAAAATCATCTTAGGGTCTATTAAATGATTACAATTATTCTTAAAGCAAATGAAGCCTAGTTCTTAGAATCCTACCTCAAAACATCAAGTGATGTAACCAAACCCATCAAATAATAACAAGGAACTGGTAAACTTTCCAACAATCAGGCATAAATTCAAAGCAAGCAAGTCTGAACACAAGAACAGCATAAAGAAAAGCTATTATTCCAAATTTCTGAGGATGGTGGGCACTGTGTCACAGAAGGATGAACAACACATTAACAAAGAAACACATTAAGGAAGAAAAGAAACTGACAAAAACCTTACTACATATGTAAATTTTAAAAAGCACTTGATAATTAAAAACTTGTGAAAAAGTATTATTTTAAGTATTTTCTTAATACTTAAACCATCATATTTTTTGCTACACTGGCAAGTTGCTTACTCATCTTACATGGTGGCTTGCTTCGTGGACTAAGGGCCATTCCCTGGGTAGAAAAGGCATCAGCCTTGTTTTCTGTGGATGTAGAATCTCATCTATTTAGGAGTTCTGAATGTATCTTTCGATACACTGAGAGGACCTAATGCCAACCCCCTGACATGCATATATACACATCAAAAGAAACAGACACATTGCCTCGATGATAACATGGCAAAAACAAATTTATCAACAAAGGAATAAAGGGTACACATTTCTCAGTTGCTTCCTTTTTGTGCTGTTCTGACGAGTTCTTCTTGCGTCAGCAAATGCACATCACAAACTAATGAATGGCATGTGGCATGCAAGGTACCCATCTCCAAAACACTTGTAGCAAGAGTTTCAAAGACATTTGCAAGAAATATTGCAACCAGACAACCCCAAAGGCTACCTAGTCCAATTTTCATTATGATAAATAAAAGCATTAACTAGCCATTTGTTTCATCTACTGAATAGCAGTGAGCAGCTGCTTGGTTATTGGAAATACAGCGACTATACTCAGCTTTTACCCTTCAACCCAGGAAAAACAGAGTTTCTGTGATTACAGAGCAAATGGCTCTGTGACATGTGCACTACTACTTGGCTATCAGTATTGAAATTACACCTGGAACACGGTAGAACATGGGGATTGTTATATCTTCGTCATTTGCTTCTGTTAGAAAAAAATAAAGTATTAGAACTCGAAATTATTCTCAAAACTGAATTTGGGCATAACTCTACAAAACAAAAGACCACCAAAAAACCATAACCAGAGGCTATCATGACAGTCAGAAATAACTGTAAGAATTGAAAATTCCTTTTTTATCAGTTTTTTTTAATTGTATCAGTTGTTTAATGCCTTGTAACCCATGGAGCTTCAGAAAGAAGCCCACTAGCTCTGAAATGTCCTGGTGCCCAGGAGGCAGCACACCCAGGAGTGGCTGCTTTTGACTTCAGCAGCTCCCAGTGCCATCAGCTGTCTAGACAGGCTGGCTGTTTGGACAGCTAACCATGAAAATACACTACAAAGAAGGCTGAGTTATTCTTAGACTCGTGTTTACTTCTGGAGGAAAAAAACTCTCCCAAAGGCTCTGGCTGGCTGGAGAGGAGGCAGGGCAGCATGGCTTTCTGCTGGGAGCAAACCACACACAAGAGGAAGCTAAATAATTCAGCTTCAGCACATATCAAGGTGCTTACCAAAGCAGCACAAGCATTTATCTGCACAAGCCCAGTGTGCATTTTCATGTTTCAATTACACTGTTTGCTATAACCAGAGTGAGATGACAGCATTATGTAGGACTGCTGCACCTCCCCACTGCAACTGCACCCTCTGGTATCAAAAAACATCCAAACCAAAAATGTGATGTGTACAAAGTGTGAATTCTATTCCTTCACTCTGCATGCATATTTTTCAGTCTGGAGCAATGAATGGTGGGGTTTGTTATCACTGAGGGAACAGCAGATATGCCAAAATATTCCCAGTCAATCTAGGCACTACCTAAAAAACCCACTGCTTTTGTAGGGTCAGATAACTGAAGGACCTGGCCTTTAGTCTACAGAAAACTGGAATTATGGGTCAAAACTGAAATATTTCTGAAATAATAAATGCAAAATTTGCCTATGAAATCACACTCAATACTAAATTGCCTTTATTCCATTTTTCTCCTAAATCTGCATTACTGAAACAGACAGTAAGTATAGGCTCTCCACAATGATATATAACCTGATGAAGAAAACAAACAAAAAAAACCACCCCCGCCCCCCAAAAAAAAAGCAATTCTGAACAAATTGTCAAATAAATTATAAAAAATGAAGCAAGTAACCAGGATAGGGTCTCTCTGCTACCCAAGAAAAGATGAAAGAAACCTTAATGGAATCTCCAAGCCTTGTGGAACACAGAGAGGCACAAGGACTGAATGAGCACTGTTTATTCTTGAAATACTGAGAGATGATAAATCTCCTCAGAAATGTTTCACAAACCTAAGGAATGTATACATATATATAATATATGTATTCCTGTACCATATTTCTAAATTTATATTTCATGCATATTTCTAAAAAAACCCAAAAATAAAAAATGAAAAGTATATACTTTTTTAAATTATTAACAGTCTTTTCTTCTCGCCATATTTACTGATTTTGCAGAGTAAAGCCAGCAATCTATGGCTAAGTTAGCAACATTACCCTTAGTGTAAAGGTACACAAGACTACACTGGCATCATCTGCTCTGCACATTGATTTTCCCATCAATAATGATTTACTGGAATATTTTTTCCAACATTACCAGTTGTCAGGCAGTGTCGTGTTTCAACTTGGGTGATTTATTCTTAGTTGTGTGGAACTAATTATTTTGCCTTCCAGCCCTGAAGCACAGAGCACAGACAAGAGAAGCTTCCTCTGGCATTCTGCTCCAAAGGCAAGGAAGCATTCCACTTCTTGCAAATGCAGCCCCAGTGAAAAGCCCACGCAAGTGCAAATTAAAAACAGCCCAGGGATTCAAACCAAACACATCTAGTTAAATATCCATCAAGGCCACTAGATTCCCAGATTCCTCTAGTTAGAGGGTACTAGATCCTGAGTATCATGTTTCAGCCAAGAAATTCTTCCATACAGGGTCCACCCTCTTGGCATGCCCTGGGGCATGAGGAAATTGAACACTTCAAAAACAATTTCTATTCTATCAGTGACTTCTGAATAAATGAAGTGGGTTTGTGAACTGGTCATTAATCCTCTTCCACAATCAATGCAACACTTGACAGTACTCCTTCAGTGCAGTACAGGAGCAGATGTGCCAAGGAGCATCTCAGAGTTGTTTGGCCTTCCCCTTTTTTGATCCTAGCTTTCCCCTGGGGGAAGAGCACTGTAAATAGGTTCTCAATATTCAGAGGGGTTTCAGAAGGTTCCTGTTCCATTCCTGTGGCACAGCCAGCCAAATAAACAACAACTGCACATAAGCTGTTACTTTTCCAAACAGTTCTTGCTTGGTTTTGTAAACACTCTATTGGTCACCCCAGCTCCAGGGTCAACGACCACAAGGAGATGATGGATTATCACCAATCACAGGCAGAAATGTTTCTGTCACATCAGGAATACTAACATGGGGATGAAAGATGCATTTTTGGAAGGGAGAGTGGGTGAGTAAGCAGGCATGTGATGACAGAACAGCTACAGCTCTGTCTAGGTCGAGACATGCCACATCCCTTTAACGTAAAATTACTAATATAATAATAAAAATTGAGAGCCTACAGTCACACATGAATTTCTGTGAGTCTCACAGCATTTGAGAAGCTGAAAAAGATGGGCTTGCATCAAAATCGAAATGACAACGTAACAGTTAAAACAGAAGTGTCTGCATAAAAACATTAAAAATACTGCTGTGGGGAAAAGGGAAAGAGGTTAGTGAGAGATCACCTTAATACTCAGAGACTGTTCAAGAAAGCTGCACTACTGCATTTATAATTATTACACTATTTCTGAAAGTCATATTTTGGAGATCATAAGGGAAGTCTATAAGCAGATATTACTGGGGAGTTTTCTAAGATTAAGCTCCAGTTTTATCCATGTCCCACTGAAAACCTCACCATTATAAATGTCTTCATATTGCAAATCCTGCAAAAGTACCACGATTCAGCCCTGCATGAATTGCAAAAATGTGTATTTAATTTAGCATTAACAGATTCTGTGAGCGTGAGAAGTAATGTCTGTCACATGAGTGAGTACCACTCATAGTACTGTACACTGAAAGTAATGTTCCTGCTATTAATTTTAAAGGTTAAATTCCCAAGACTAGCAACAATGTGAAGCTTTAGACAAAGTATGTCTTCTTGCAAGGGCGAGATTTTTAAGTTGTTTTAAAGTTCAAGACAGATCAAACAATTTCCCTTTTTTTCAAATCAGAGTTTCTTCCAAAGTTCAGCTGCACTCAGTATGTTGTTTTATTTTAACTTTGAGATCCAACCAATTGATATGAATATAGTCACACTGTTGTCATGTTATATTCAGAGATTCTTATTCTTGAATCATCCTAGTAAAAGCCACCCCAGGAAACACTGGATTAGTTTTTATTTTGCTTCCCAATAAAGTTTTCTTTTTACTGCTTCTCTCCTTCAATGCTTACCTGGAACATTACTGCCTTTGCTACATCACACTGGAATATTGAGCACTTTGGAAATATCCTGATGTTGCTGACTTTAAAATGGTGGGGTTTTGTAACACCTCAAACTGATACAAGGACTCTTAGATGGGCTAACAAAGGAACACACAGTTACCTTAAGAAAAAAGAACCAGCTTAAGAAAAACAACACAGAGGAGGACAGGACTAAAAGTGAATTTTAAATGGCTAAACTCCAGCATTCTGGTGCATCTTACACAATCATATGTATGAACTGCTACATGGGTCCAGTTAAAATCCAAAACAGCTCCCAAATAAAAAAAATACAAAGTTGCTTGCTTTTCCAGGTGATAAAATCTTTCTGTCATTCTTACTCTTGTGATATCCAATCTGCAGAAAGTCCTTTGAAATCAGCATAAAGCTCTAGAGAGTTCAGCTTTACAAATAAATTACTTTGTTGCTAAGCAGCTTAGAAAGGACAAAAATTTAATTTTGTGATTTCTACTTAAAGCAAAACCTTAATTGTCAAATAAATAGATGGTTCACAAACAGACACATTGCTACTGCTTCAGAAGGAAGCAACTTGCAGGCAGAGAAAAAAAAACCCTAGGAATTGCAGGACATTTCATGAAATTAATGCCTTATTCTTGATCTAAGCTTGCAATCAAGGTTGACTTGAGAACAGAATGATGTGCAGGAAGAAGTGCTGATTCAAGAAAAATTGACTTAAGTTGTACAGTTAATTTTTTTGTACCTCTACTGAAAGAGCAACAAAGAATTGACACTGATCCAACAGACTATTCTCTTTCCACTGCCTTTTCATAAAAGGGAGCTTTGTAAGTTTATTTATACCAGTCAGAAAAACAGTTAATCTATGTTTAGGTAAATAATCTCTAAGGACATCTATTTCTATCCCTTCATTTTCCTTTGTCCTCCTCTCTTCTGCATACCCAGCCAACCTCTGGTAGCACCAGTTTGCTGACAGATCACTGCAAAGCAGAACTAAGAACAACAGTCACCATAAAGTGACTTGTAATTCCAGTGTCTTCTAAATACTACAGGTTTTTTCTGTACTGTCACATTCCCTATAACAAGCAGTATTTAAAAGAGATGTTTCAAATCATATTTTCAGAATATTATTATCATGTTTGCAGTCCTTCTCTTCTGCTAATAAACAGCTAGAATTTCCATCAAATTTAACACAATCCGGTCACTAAAGATCACTTTTTCTGAAAAGTGATGCTGAGAGGATTTTTCCTTACAGTCTTCTAAAGATTCTCCAGCACAATTCAATGTGGGGGAAAAAAAATTAAAAACTAGGACTCCAAGAGTTAAAACTAATTTTTGAGCAGATAAATGTCCTGAAATTCACATTCTCAGAGGAGCCAGTGTATATGTTGTTCTTCAGCATTGTCTCGGGTTCCAAAGCACTGCCTAGAAAATATTACACATTGCAATGACTCATATCCTCAGACAGCTGTAAAGCAGTTAAATTTAGTTGTGGAATTGCTTCATGCTGAGGAGGTTCAATAATATCAATAGCCTGACCCAGTTAAAAGAAGAGTGTTTGAATGACAATGCTGCCCTGGACACTGGTCAGTCCAAGGCAGGGTTGGCCTGAGAGGGAAGGGATTCTTTCCAGCCCTCTGACACTGGTCATGTCTCAAAGCAGACAGGTATCAACGTGTGTGGACAATACTTTATGTAAAATGCAATCAAATAACGAAAGTATAAAACCTGACATTATCCACCACCAAGATTTCAACCTTGGTTGTTCACCAAGACAATTTGTTAGTTCCAACTTGAGTCTGATACTTTCATTCCCACAAGTGATTCAAAACACTGCTATCATAAATACCAAAACAAAATAGTTTAAATTCTGCTGCTCCTCTTCCATGAAGTTTAGATATTACTCATTTATTTCATATATATTAAAATGTCATTATGCTGAGAACCATAATTGAAATCATCTGGTAATTAATTTCCCAATCTAATTATGAATAACATCCATTTTGTTGAAATCCTGGCCTAATCATGCAGAATAACATCATGCTCATTCTCCTTTCAGCTATGTCCTGACATTCTGAAGTAATCTCTATGGCTGTGTTTTCCAAAGTTTTACTTCTACAACCTATCAAACACAAAAGGATTAAAACCCCAACTATTCTGGGGACATGTTCCAAGTCTCTGAATAGGCTTTGACAAAAACGTGCACAAATCTGACTTAGGAAAGTTCCTTACAGAAAACATGAAAATACTACAAATTGGAATAATTTCATACTGATGGATCCCAAATGTTTAAAAAAAGAAAAACCAAAAGTACTTTACTGTGCAAGGCTGATAAAACAAGGGGGAAAATTGAACCTAGTAATTGTTCAGTTAGATGTGATATTTTGCTTTGTAAGAAGCTGAACAAAACTAAAAGGTTGTGACATTGCTTTTAGAACATCTCAAGGTTCACAAGTAACATTTTAGAAGTGTAAAGTGAAAAAGCTTCTACACTAACAATTAAACTCCTTTACTTGGATAAACCATATTTCATTGATAATTACAGTCCTCGTTCTGTGGCAACTTGCTCTCTGTTACTCAGCAATACTGATGATGTTTTCCTGACTCACTTGTGATTTTGGTTTTGGTTCTACACAAAGTAAGGTTACTGTAATACTAGAGACACAGTACAGTGCTACAAATCACACTCTCATAGCAGAGAAAAAGGTCAAGAAAAGACTCAAAGAGAGGAAAAGCTGAACTCCTCAGAGCACTGAGATAGCCAAGAATGGCAATCAGGGAGCAGAAAAGACCAACCATTGAGGCAGACCAATGGACAGGATGGGAACATGGGATTTAATGCTGATTAGAAAGGAAATCCTCACAGCAAACTAAACTCCATTTACATTATCATTTAGGCTCGCTCAAGCAGAAGGCTGTACAACTTGAACAAAGAGTTTAAATTAAATTACGATTCAGAAACTGAATTACTTTGCCCAAATCACTGATTTATATGACCAAAGATACACTGCAGAGTAAAACTGTCCTAATCCTGAGGGAAGAGCTCTGGAAAGGAGGGGTACTTCTAATCCCAGTGTAAAACATGGCCAGTCAGCTGTGATTGTCCTGCCTCGTTCTCCAGGAAAGGATATGGAGTGCTGAACAGCAGGGATTAGGAAGTCATAGTGTAAAATTAAATATATGTGTGTGTGTGTGTTTTGGTGTTTAGGTATAACTGCTCTTACAGAATTATTTCAGAACACAATGAGAGGTGAGTAAATATCAAACTCTCACATTAGTTAGTGGTCCATACTCATAAACCCTAAAAGTTCTAAGAACCTATTGTATTAAATTAGTACCATTATTTGCTGGAACCTCTTTGTCATGCAGAGGAGCATCCTAAGTATGAAATGCATGCTGTCCTGAGACAAAGGGACCTTAGTTTCTTATGCTCACACTACCCCATGCTGATCAGTTTTCTTACCCTTTGGGTGAAATCACAGATTTGAAAGCTGTTAATATACTTGTGCCTTATGACAGTCCTAAAGACTGTTATAAATTTGTGCAGAGACACAGCTTTGAAGATTGTTTAGCATAGTGGGTTTAAAATTCACTCCTTAAACCAGGAAACTATTGATTTAAAGTGCAAAATTACTCCCTCCCTGTTCTAGTGAAGATCCCTAAATTGACTAACACAATCACTAATGTCTGTTCCAGACACAGCTCAGACAAAACCTCCAGGGGCAGAAAACGCCTGGTGACCAAAATGCTGGAAATTGTGAAGCCTCCCAACCCAGAGAGCAATGAAAAGCCATGTGAGGAAGACTGATGTAAGCAACCTCAAAAATGGCACACACCCTTGCTTTTCCTGCCTCTTCAATCATGGGGAAGTTTGTGTTTGTCTTGCACGACAGTGAATACACCAACAAAGCTTATTAGCTTTATCTTGCCAGAAAAACTACACATTTAATACATAATGAGGATATGGGGCCCCAGAGTTGGCTGTCTTCCCAGATCCCTTCAAGAAACCAGAGTTTGTCAGTCCCCCTACCTATGAGTAATGTCCCATCTTGCCAATCCAGAGGTTATCTGGAAGGCTAAGAAGGATATAAGGAGGAAGGCCCAAGAAGGATGTAATATTGAAGTGCCTTCTCCTCTTTGAGGGATACTAGTAGAGTTCCTTCCATATATGACAGATTTGCCAAATTTGCTGAGTTGTGGTTTCAGATAATACCAGAAACTGCAATGGAGTTTCCTTGTAACTGAGCTATTGCTGTCAGTCTCTGGTAGAGCAGCGTGCATCAGTTTAAAATCCTCCCTCACCCAGCTGCAACAGCTGAACTACAGAGCCAACATCATCAACCTCCCAGGCCTGCTTTCAGTCTGTGTGAGCCTACCGAGCTACAAGGGTTACTTCAGAAAAAATAAACAATCAAGCACTTCAGTTACTAAAGTCAACAGGAGAGATTCTTCAATAACATCAATATAAATGGACAGAGTATTCCTTACATTAGTTCTCAAAGTAAGAAGCTGACTTGCTATCCTTCACACAGAGCAGCATTTGATTTTTTTAAAGAATATTATCATACATCTGGAAATACAGGTACATATGCTAGATATAATCCAGATGTTTTTATTTTTACTGTGGCACCACAAAATGCTCAAAAAAAAAGTAATATAAAAAAAAGATGCACATTTTCCACTTAAAAATTCTAAATTATAACATAGGCAGGCCTAAAACTTGATTTTGAATCCAGCGGGTTTGTCTGACATAGATGCTGCAGTAGCAGCTGTAACTGTGCACCAAAAATTACTGTAATAGCACAAATAGTATATTCCTTGGGTAAGTCCCTGGAGAATTCCCTGTCACCTCTACCAGCACCTACAAACTATGGACCAACTGCCATGGAAAATATTGTCTCCAAGCTAAGCCTGTGGACTTTTTAGGATCCATATTCCAAATCAGAAAACTGTATGTTATTAAATGGCTGAAAGGAATCAAGGATGCCAAATCTTTGGGATCTACCTGAAGCTGCTGTAACAAACTCTGTCTGGTAATAAGCCACCTTTAAAACTAAACTAGCAAGGAGCTGAAAAGTGATACGAAGAGACTGTGTTTTTCCCTGCCCTAATATCATCTTATTAGTTGTACATTTGTGGAAGAAAAAAAAAAAAAAACAAAAAACATGACACACCATGTCACCTGAGCTGGCCTGCAATTACTCTGAAAGGTCTTGACAGATTGTCAGAGAACTGGAAAGACAAAACGGAGGGGTAAGGATCTTACTTTCAAAGTGGTCATGGCTCACAGTAAAATGAAAATTAATTCCGTGCTGTGTCCTAATTTTCCATGTGAAAATTAAACAACTAACCTACCTGGATGTCAGGAATAAAAAAAATCTCACATGTAATGATCACACCACAACACACATGATACTTATGCTGAATTTGAACTCACACAATGAAGACTTTTCAGTCCTCTTAGGCATTTTCACTGCTACCACAAGTAGTATTTGGAGAGAGATGAAGGATTAAGAGCGTTTTTAATTTTTCCTGTTATTCCTCTAACTGAAGATAATACTACTATCCAAAAATTCCACCCCACACGGTAAAGCAATTCTTAAAGTATACTGGTGAAAAGAGAAGCTACTGTAGCATCCTGGACACAAAGGGTAACTAATAAGAATAGCTTCTAGAAATATCTAAAAGGCACAAATTTCAATTCTGTCTTGTTCAGTGGTCGTCAGCAAGCCTGTAACAGAAAGGTCTGAAGGAAAGAAAAAGCAGCAGCAGAAGAGGTCCCCTTCAGGGACACACAGACACAAGTTCCCCATGACCCTCCAGGACACATCTTTGAGGTCACATCTGTCAGATTTAATAAAGAAGCTGACACAAGCCTGTGGGGATGTTTGGTCTTTTTCGTGGTGTCTGAAATCTCTGAACTGGGTTTAGAACCAGTTCAGTGGCACAACTTGAGACCTGGAGTAAAAAGAGCTGAAGTACAGCTCTGACAGAGAGTTACAGGAATACTCTTGTAATTGGGCTGATAAGGCCCAGAGTTCCTGAAGAAAAACTACCTATCTCATCAACTCTGGCTGAGCAGAAAGGGCAGCTCACCCACCTTTACCTCCCTGCAGAATCTGGGCTGATGAGCTGAGCCTGTACACTGCTCCTCATTAAATGCCCATGATTCAAGCACATGGAAAGCAGAGGATAAGCTTGCCCACAGGAATGCTGCAGAGGCAAAAACTCACCCAGTCTGAACCAGGAGGGCACATGCACACCCATGCTGGAAATGAATGTGCAGCCCATCTTGGCTGGGCCAGCCATTGCCCTTTGCTGCTGAGATACTCTTTGGGGTATAGTTCACACAAACAGAGACACCCTGCAAGTATGACCAAGCCATTTTCTACACTGTGGGACTTCTAAGCACTAAATGCCATCGTAGAGAGGCTCAAAGGGATGTCTCAAAGTCCAGCCTGCATTTTATGAATTCCTAAAAACCATATATTCATTTGCTTTGTAGGCAAGTTCAAGGTCACACCTTGGATGAAACCATAAACTGAATGAGATGTTTGAAAATGCAGTTCCTTCTCTGAGCTCTCTCATCTCCTCAGGGCTGTGGCAGAGGAGCTGTCTGAGTAGGTAAACCTACTTCAGAGAAGAGGGAATAGAAAGAAAATAAACCTGAAAGTACAAACACTGCACTTCAAAGTTAGGAATACTAAACCAACATAGCTGTTTTAGTACCTATGAGCCCCACTGATTTTAAACAACTGAGTTACACATTTCATTTGCAGCCCCTCTCTCCTGCCACATAATATTTGTGATCATTAAGTGTAAGATATTTATTCTGATTTCTAAGTTTTCTGGAAAGCAGAAGACATTAATTTCCTGTTAATTTCCAAGTTCTAGCTAAACAAGTCAGCACAGCTACCAAAATAAAAAATAAATCTCTGTTCTTCCTTTAGCACAGGTCAATTATCACAGAGCATGGGGAGCTGCCAAAAACACTGCTATGTTCAGACACTAAAACTTGCATTTTATTTGCCTGCAGCTGCACTGCACAAAGAAGGGAGTGTAAACCCCTCTGCCAAGACAAAACATGACCTACCCCCAAAGCAAGAGGTGATTGATTCTCCCTTTTTTTTTTCTTTCAGTGTACTATTACTTATCTTTTGTCCCTAGTGCTATTTCCCTAAAATGCTTTGATTGCAAATTATTGATTTTTTTTCTCGTTTCTTTTCATTCTTGTCTACCAGCACAGTTAGATGTAGCAAAAAGAGTAATGAAGCACCATTTAATGTTTTTCAGGTTCAGATTTCAAATTTGCCCAGCATGGTCCCTATTTTGTTTTCAAAGATGCTCTCCCCTGGCCTTGAGTTCTAACAACTTAAAATGAGATTTTATGCAAGATCTATTTTCAATGAAATGAGAAAAAAACAATCCTGAAGCTCTATAAAACTAAGTTTTCACATTAAATTTTCAGACATAAAGCCAAAGTCTCCAAATCTCTAGCATATACCCTACTTCTATTGTCTAAAATAAAGGTACTACCCAGCAGCACCACTGTATGAGCTTAGAACTGGAAAGACTCCAGGATTTAAAAGGTGAAGCATGTGGTTTCCTCAGCAACCTAGAAAATGTATTTTGGTGCCTACTGGGTATCAGTGATGATGTCAATTGTCATGTTAATTTTTCAGATCTTTGTTGTTCATAATTTTCTTCTGTGTCTTTTAACTGATCTCTGATCAGCCTAAAACTTTCATTACTTTCTTCACCTTGATTTCTGGGTGACTAAAAAGTGTATTTTATAATTCACCACTTTAACCAATACAACAAAAATAATGGTACATAAAGCAAAGCATGAGGTGGTCTGTGTCAATGAATCCAAACTGAGACCCAAAAATTAAAGGGTGCATTTTAAATAATTTTTTGTTTCAACAGCAGCAATTTAGGATAGCACAGTTCTGGGCACCACACCAAACAATTCCTTGTCAGTGTCATCAGAACAGGTGATTACACATCTAAAACAGTCACAGAAAATAAAAAAATCATGAGGTCTAAATACCCATCTGACTATAGTTACATTCTAGTACAGACAATCTCTAAATTTCAAAAGAAGTAAACTCTTCTTAAATGGCCAAGATATGCAAATTAAGGATTTTTAAAATAAATTCTGTTCTTTTCAGATCTTTATCTCTTGAGCTTTTGCTACATATTTTCTTTGTACCTAGGATTAAAAAATATTAGTGTGCAAAGTTTAGTTGATTAGAATTCAACTTCAAAAATATCTGAGAACCTGCAGAGGGAAGAGTACATGGGGAAAACTGAGTGAATAGTATCTACTAATCCAATTCTTAATTTTGTTAAATTCCTTCAACCCACCAAATCTTTACCCTGTTCCTTCTCATAACTGGTTCCAAATAACTATCACTTCCATACAAAAATACTAATCAACACTATACAAGAAAAGAACTTTTTGCACCACCTGCCTCTCATGATCTTCCACTCTATTCAATAAAAATGCCTGACTACCATTTAAACCATGTCAAAAAACTTGAAACAAGCATTTACTATCAGATAACTAAGCCAGCAAAAGAAAAACCCAGAGAAACTACTCTCTATAATATCTATGACCTCTGAAGGTTCTTTAAACTGGACCTTCAGATCTTCAATGAGAATATAAGACTAAAACCTGATCATACCAGTTTGTAACTGGAGAAGGAATAAAAAGACTATTGTGCATGGAGGTAAAAGTTTAAAGACTGCATATTTTTTTTAGGCAATAAAATTCTGAACTGTCCTGGAAGGTCTGAAGGATAGCACTTGGATAAAGCAGAAAACAAGATGTGCACTTTTAATAAGATGTACTCTAGAAATGCAAAACCAGAAAAAATAAATCACAGTTTACAAGGATTAAGAGAAAAATATTTATGAGAGGAGCTACAGGTTTCTGAGTTTCCAGGCAGAGGGAATAGCTATCTGTGCAGTCATAAAAGGACAGCCATATATACCAGATAAAAATGAGACTTCGTCATTTTTCCCTTGCACCTGAAACAGATTTTGTGCAAGTTCTCATAACTTCCACAATAATACATACTAAAAAAAAAATCAGACAAATCCTTTCTAAGGTATTTTCTCAAGCACTGCTTTTCATTGGAAAAATGTTAAAGAGAACAAGAAATTGCAAAGAAAATCCCACACCTAGTCTTCAATTCCAGGTCTGGACAAGTAATTAAAAATCTGAGTTAAAGATATCAATCCTGGAACTTAAAAGGCCTGAATTTCTAGTTATTTACCCCAAGCTATACAAAAAATAAAAAGGAATTCCATATTGCACCACAAACCTCAGATAAAAGAACTGTCACCTGGATTCTCCACAAGAATATTCTAGGTTAGCTACCAAAAGAAACAGAAAAAAAAAATATTTGAATTTACAACTCTCACAATTTAACTGGTCATATTAAACTCCAGCAACTTCAAGGCTAAAGCAAATTCAAATCTCTGCATGTGATTCTAGTTAGCAGCAGGAAATATATTTTCCTACAGATAGTTTATATGTTTTTTACACAGAACAGGCTGCCCAGAGAAGCTGTGGATGCTCCATCCCTGGAAGCATTCAATTGGACAGGGCTTGAGCACCCTGCTCAAGTGGAAGGCATCCCTGCCCATGGCAGGAGGACTGGAACTGGATGGGTTTTAAAGTCCCTTTCAGCCCAAAGCATTTCATGGTGCTTTGTTTCAGTGGGTTTGTTTTGTTTTGTTCTTGTTTAAGAAGCTCAGAGATAGGTTTACAGAATGCCACAAATTGCAGTTTATTATGGCAGTGTTATCCTCAGAGGAGCTATCCAGGAGAACAGGACCTCCAAGCTTTCACACTCAAAAGCCTGGCTCCTTCCTTTCCAACCTGAAGAGAGGAGGGGCTTTTACTTGAAAGCAGCAGGGAACAGTCCTGAGAAAACACAGCAGATGAAGACAGAGGATGAAAACTGTCTCAGTAAATGAGTATTAAAAAAATAGAACCTTTGAGCTGCCTATAAATGATCTAATGAAAGATCATTCTCTAGTATCAAGTAGAGCAAGAAAATGTGTGAAAAGGCAGGGTAAGAGTGAATGGAAATAAAACAACCTCAGTGGCATTTACCATTTACACAAATGTCAGACTCCCCAGCTCTTGGTTAAACATTCAGCTGGGATCTCTATCTGTGTCTGGAGGGTGCACCACGAATTTTGTAAAACAAAAAGAAACACAGCACAAAAATCAGAAATCTGTGTTTCTAAAAGGATGAACAGTCAAAAAAAATGAGACTGTGAGACTGGGAATTAGGGCTCTGCTCTAAAATTATTAATGACTTATTTATGGCTGAAGTCCATGCCTGAACTTCCATTCCTGCAGGACATTTGTGTAACAGAGCTGAACATGACCTAAACCCTCATGATTTACAGTTACAGACAAGAAGAAAAGGCATTGGCCAGGCATCAGAATTAATCAATATTCTGAACTATTAATATCACAAGAATTCCGTAGAATTGTTTAAAGATCTAGGGAAAAAATAGAACAAAAAACCCCACATCCTCAGCCTAATATGCTGAATGAGAGTTCCAAGGACAGCTTCTCTAAAGATGCAGAGAAAAAAAAGTTCTTCAAATTAAAATTTATTGCAGTACACGCATTTCTCTCCTTTTACCCTGTGCAGAGGAAAATTGGGATATATTGTGTGTGCAATTTGCCAACAATCATCCATAATGACATCCATTGCCCTAAGACTCAATGCCCTTTGGGAAACCTCTTGAATTTGTCTGATACAGTCTACATGATTTTTTACCCAGACCTCTGCCAGTTCACTGATAAGGTCTACGTTTTCTTATCCAAAAAGATATGAAGGATAGTCTGATTATCCTATTCTAGCACTTCCTAAGAAATATTAAGTATGATAATACAGCATTTCTAACAAAAGTCATACAAAGTTCTTCACAAACTTTCTGAGTAGGTTACAGAGAAATCATCCTAATTGCTTCTACTGATACAACCCCTCCTTCTTTCAGTCACACACTGAAGTCATGATCAGCCAGTGCCCTGGGCTTCAAATCAGTGTGACTTTGGTAAGGTGCTGGGTGGGAAAAGATTTATTTCTCAAATGATGTGTCATTATAAAAATGCCTCGGCCACTGGTAATATTAAAATGGAAGCAGAAGCAGCACATGCAGTCACTGAAAGGCAACAGCCTCTGTTTTGAATTCTATGTCTTTTGTCAAAAATTCAAACTGAAATTCATCCCTCATCATATTCCCATTACACCAATGGGCTCTAACATTAATCTCCAGAAGGTACATTCTAGTTCAGGCTTTTTGACAGCCTTGGAAACGGAGAGGCATCAGAGGTGTTTCTCTGACCTAGGGCTCTCCATCTTACCTTCTTCTGAAGAACATTCACTTTGCGTTCCTTCACCTCCAGCATGTCCTTGAGGTCGTGGATCTCCCCTGCCTGAGTGCCCTTCTCCTCTGCCATCTCCTGGATCTGCTTTGTCTTCTTGTTCAGCATGGTCTCCTTCTCCTCCAGACGCAACCGCAGCGCATCCACCTACATTCAGAGATGCAGAGCAAGCTGGGTTTAGCACTGAAGGGGAGAAACTTCAGGAAAGCTAAACTATACTTTCACAGGGGAAATACTACAAATAGATTCAGAAATCTAACACCCTTTCTTTAAGAATGCCTAAGATTGGGATAAAACAGTTATCATAAGTGACAGGAGACTAAATAGTAAAAATAATCAACCTTGTTATTCTTGGCTATATGAAAATAATGCTCCTTCTTGGAAAACCTCACATCATACTTCTCATATAACTCAGCCTTGTATCACACAATACTGAAACTTTTTTCCTCACAGTAGAAGCCAATACAATGTGTTGTGGAGAAGTTCTCTCATATATGGGGAAACTGACCCCTTTATTAGAAACATTGCTAATAATTAGAGAATAAACGTTGGCTTGTTGTACCAGACAGTCACTTTATATTCTAGGTTTTAATCACAGTAGTAGCTGAGACTGAAGATAAAGAAAGCAGAGCTCTTTGCAGATTACAACTGGAAAGAGGTTACCTTAGGATAGCTAAGAATATTTTGGCCTAAAAAGCAAAGTAATAGTTTAAACATAACATGTTAAATATAACAGCACGTAGTTTTATATTAAAGGTAAAACTGAACAAATGACACAGTACAGGATATTGTGGGTGCAATTGGGACACACAAACACTCTTAGAGCTCCCATGGCCTGAGTGAATTTAGAAACTCTGGGAACTCTAGAGTGACCTCAAACTTCAAAACTGCAAGTTGAGCATCTTTTGCTCTTCCTTCTGCACTTCTCTTCCACATGTGAAACAGAGCTCACAAGACAAAGGAAATGGGAGAAGGAATCAGAGCTACCTGAATATAAATTTGATGAGAAGAGCAAGGTCACCACAGAGCACAGACTAATCTCAAAGACTATTGTGGAACGTGAAATCCAACACCCCCAACCTGCTCACGATACCAAAAGAAACCCACTGACCCCTATCCACTCAGCATTCAGGCACAGCTCAAATCTACCACTTTGGCTGCTAATCCTATTTGGCAGTATCAGATTTGGTTCCTGTTAGCAGAATCCATTACAGGACATCAGTCACACAGAGTAAACAGGCTGATCAATGAATTTCTTGCTCCTTCTGCATAGCACAGACTAGCAGAGACATGAAGTGAAAGGATGACAAACTCTGGACAGCCCCAGCTGGGGTAAGAATTTAGGATTTTACTCTGCTTATGGCCTTCTGAGCAACGTTTAGTTTTAACATGCTATTCTAATTCCATTTTATTTTGAGTTGCTAATGGAAAGCTGTCTCTGAGGCTCTGCATTTCCAGTGTTCCACCCACAAAACCCTTTGGTGTTTTGTCTGCCTCCTCTCACACAGAGCAGTGAGTACTTGCCAGCGGGGAAAGGAGCTGCCCTGCTCTCCCCATCAGAGCTGCAATCCTGCTGCCACCTCTGTGTCTGGAGCCTTCTCACTTACACATACGTTATTAAAATCACATTCCTGACCTCTCACCCAGCAAGTGGGGCATGGAGTGTGATCTGCAGAGCTATCAGAGTACCAGGTCTTACACAAATATGATTTATAGGATGGATAGTGTTTGCAATGAAAGGTTTAGCAGGTGGATTATGCTTTGTCTTCTTTTTTAAAACATACGGTTCTATAGATTGATTAGGTATGTTCTTCCTTGGGAATCTTTGATATTAAAGCTAAGAGTCATTTTTATTAATCCTTGAAGGAAAACTGAAAATCTCCCTCACAAGAAAATCCACATACTCTCAACAGTTGTCTTGCAAAATATTTGAGACAGTCCAGATGCCTACAGCACAATGTTAAGTGAAAAGAGAACATCTGCAAATAGAAATTTATCCACAGAATGCTTTCCATTTTCTGATTGATTATTCTCTTTGAACTCTATATTAGCTTATGGTTTGGGGTAAATTGCATTCCTGGTTTTATTTGTGTGAGGTCCTTGCCTAGGAAACCGTAGAAAACACTTTCAAAAGTATTTTCAAAGGCTGGCAAGACACACAATCATCACCTTAGCACTATTCCTGGCAGTACACGGCATTTGTTTATTCATGTCAGCTCAGTTTATGCATGGCATCCTCCCACAGTGACAAGAATTGAGGTCTGTGGGAGTCAGGTGATGCCAACTTCAACAGAGACAGCTTAGGATTTTCTCAGTACATGGAAACGATCAGGTAAACATGACTGAGGTGCTGACGCCCCTTCTCCTGAAATTTGTGTCTTGGATGGTTCTGTCTTAACCCTGTGTTAACCTCACTGCTTTCCCAGTGATGGGCTGCCATGTCCTAATGCATGGCAGGTAAAGCTGACGCTGCAGCTCAGTGCTCTGAGTCACGAGGGGCTCGCTCACCTGCCCTGCCTGCAGCACCCAGCTGCCCACAAAGCTTCAGCAGAGCGAGCACACCTTTAACCCTCCCAGGTACAGGGGCCACAGGCACCTCTCTTCAGGTGGACACCACACATAAGACATTCCTTCACTGTAAGAGTGACATATGAAAAACTGTGTTGGGAACCACTCATTTGTGTCTTCACAGAGTTTGCCAGTAGCTGTAAATAACATTCTATGTCTCTGTTCCTAATGTGTCTAGCCATAGAAGTCCAAATTTCTCAGGAAAATTACTCTATTAGTAGCTCAAATTACTACCAGAATAAGCACAATAAATGAAATGAAATTTAATATAAATCTCATCTTAAGCCCCTTTTAGAATCTTGAATTCTGTAATGCCAGTCTTAGCTTTCAGAATATTCCCAAACAATAGGGAAACCATTAAAATTTTCAGAAGCACACAGTGGAGTGTCAGATCTCACTGTTTGCTCCTGAGTTTCAGGAGTTTGTGTTAATAGGACTGAGATTGAAAAAAAGGGGGTTTTTTCTGAATTTTACCATCATCTCCACTGTATAGTAGCGAGCAGGCTATTCCAACCCTGGTGATTTCCACTTGGGTTGAAGAAGATGTCAGTGATGCCCAGAAAAATCAGCATACTACTCTTCCTGAGTGATTCTTCACATCTACCTGACACCTGTTTAAACCATGGCTGAACCATAATTTAGGATCAGTGAACCAAACCACACTTCACTCAGTGGTATCAGAAGGTACAACCTCCCCTATGCTAGATCCAATTGCTCTGTAACAGCAAAATTCTGAAGTTTAATTATCTATAGGTATGCCTACAGTAGAGGCAGCAGAAGGAACAGATGGAATGCCAATCCTGAAATGTGTTCAGAGCCTGCAAAGGCTTCTAACAGGAGCCAGTCACTTTTTAAAGCAGATGTTGAAGCAATTCTATGTCAGCATTCAGAATTCAAAGATCATTGAGAAATGCAGAGACATGAAATTAAAACTTGTATGTGAGGTTAAAGTTGCTTTTTACCTACTGCAGCTATTGTTAGGTGAAGTCTCCAAGTATGAGTACATTTTAAAAAGGATCAGTTTCCTGACATTCCATTACTGACTGGCAAACATATATAAATCCAGAAAAGGAGTTAAGCCTTTTTACTGATAGCATAGTCTGTAATTAAGACTTTAAAGCTATGTTTATTGACTGATTTGAATGCAGTGGTATTTCACAAGACTTAATTTAATTCTCTGTTTTTGACATTGATCTTTCTTTTCAACTAGATTAGGGTTGACTCTTCACCTCCTTATAGCAATTGCAGCAATGTCCAGGATGTTAGCCCCCAGCTGTCATGGAGCAGAGGGGCACATGCCTGGCTTTGTGCAGGGTGTGTTTGGCTCCTGCCAGGGTCACAAACTCAGGGCAGGACAGATGTGCTGCTCCCAAGCTGCTCAGCTCAGAAGTTAGTTCAACTGCTCTTCCACGAGCTCGAGCACAAGACATTAAACACCTGAGCTCAGTTCTGGGAGCTCACCTCACTGTTTGCAGGTGTCAGCACTGGGTGTACAGCTAGCTGGTGCTGATAAATGTTGTGAGAAACACCCAGCTCCCCTTTGGGCATTCCTCATTAAATTTAATCCACTCTCTGTGTCTCTGATTTGGCAGAATCTACTGCAGCTCCAAAATGCCAGTACAAGCCCCAGTAAAGAAAGATCCTTAGAAAAATGTATGTCCTAATGAGACATTCAAAGCAAATAAAAGCTCCCACATGATTAGATTCATTTTTCTACTGAATATTAATCTGAATTTACCATAGGAACAGACCAATTACAGAACCATGCCAGCTTGGGCAGTATACAAAAATAAAGCTGGTTAATGCAACTTCCCACTGAAGCCACATAACTTCTGGCACTGACCTAAGCTGGAGGGCTCACTGGGTGAAAACTTTATATGGATAAAGCTTTAATTCCAACATAAATAGACATATTTTTTGTTTTGTTTACAAAGTGACTGTACAATTTTAGAGCTATTTTTAAATGTTTCTCCACCAATTGAAAAGTTAACCATAATATCCTTTCCACCCAATAGCCCTCAAGATAAACACCCCAAAAACAGCTCCCTGCTGTGCTTGTAGTCCTAGTGTGGCAGCTGGCAAATCCATTTGTGAGATATTATATCAACACTTTTCCCCACCTGTGAGCAAGACCTTTAACAGAAGACTAAATAAAAGATAGAGGCTTATGGAGGTATTAACTTTTCTTTTAAAATGTTCATTTAAATATGACTTTAAAAAACTGGTGTCCTATGAAGATGTCTGACCATGTCAGAAACTGCAGCTCTCTTCCTCCTCACAACTCTCTCAGATGTCTTGAGAGAAGCTAATTGTGTTGTAACACTGACCAGTGCTGTCAAGAAGAGAGGCCAAGCAGGATCTCACATCCCTACCTCCTTCCCAGAGAAAACCCTTGTATGGAAAGGCATCCTTTCCTTTAAAAAACCAAATCCTCACAGGATGCAATGACAAACATCTCAGCACTGTGTTCTCAGCCTGTTTTAATCCAAGACTTAACAGGATCACCTGTGAACACAGGAAAAAGGTAACTGTGTGATAATTTAATTGTCGAGCTTTCTGACAAGAACTCCAACAAGGGTGAGAAAGATGAGATTATGTTTCAAAAAGTATAAATATCTTCTTGGAAGGAGGAATTCAGTTTGGTTTTGTGGTGCTACCAGAGAACTTCATTTGGAAGCAGCCAATGAAGAACAAATATTCTCAATGATTATTTAGTAATATTACAAGTTCTGTATTAAAGCACTTTGTCCTTTAGGCAAAATAAAATCAAGATGTTCTGAACAACTGTCAAGAGTATCTATCAATGGTATAATACCAAGTCTTACTGGTTTTAAATACCCTGTTTCAATTCTGGACATTTTACTTGAATAAATATGTTTATCTACCATAACAGCTGAAATTATGACCCTCTACTGAAGTCTTTTAGCTTGTTAATAAAGTGAATTTGTTCAAGAACTTCATCTCTCATGGGCAGAAAAATACTAATAATTATTATTTTAAAGTGAGAAATGTGTTTCTAGTTTGGTAGGTTTGTCACAGTACTGCACATTTAACATATCTACATTCTTTTCAATCAGTGCAATGGATCAAAGCCTGCATTTTGCCTTTGAAAATGTTTATTTACCTAACACCTACTTTTAATGATATTTTGAAATTTAAATATTTCTTTTAAATAGACATGTACTAATCTAGGGTACATTCCTGTATTAGCAAAAAGAAATGAACAGGAGGTTTTATGTTTGTAATCTGCAACACTTTCCCAGTTATACCCACTAATGCAATCCCAACTTCTACATAAATCTGAGAAAAAGCAGAAAAGCCACCCTGGAACATCAAAAAATATTTACTATGTAACTTCATTACTGCATGTCAACAAGCACTCACAGATTTGCCAATTTTGGCTAAAGGAAAGCTAAATTAGGGTAAAAAGTTCAGATCAATTCTCTGATGCTCCTGTAATATGGAACCTTCTACCAGCGTCACCCACAAATTTCCTGCATGCCTTTTTCACAGCCCCTTTGGCTTTGACTCTTCTAGCTGTAACAACACAAAGTTTTTTGATGCATCACTGCCATCTTTTGGACCTCCACTAACACTACAATGTTCCAAGCCAGTGACTGAAATGCTGTCTGGACACAAGATTTTATGCTTGCTCTTCAAGAATGTCCAGAAGCAACACATTTTTACATTTATTACCTGTTTGATGTTCAGGTATACACCTGGGTCTTGGATAATAGGGGAGTTTATTAAGCATTTGTCATCGAAACACAGTTTAGAAAATATTTTTCCTTTACCCTGGAATATGCATCATAAACCATGAAAGCCCATATTTTAGGTGTAAGCACAGGCTTACAAGCAAGAGTTCCTGGACATGCTGACAGTAATGGTGAAGCCTCTGCAGAGTGTTTGCTATTGCAATCATTTTCCTTTTTCTTCTCTCCTCTAGCTACAAGGTCACTGTAAATAAATCCCCCCAGCTCAGACACTGCAGCTTCTAACTCAGCCAAGCACTCATGCACACTTACTTGTCTTCAGATCAATCCCCTGGCCTAGAGAACCAAACATGTAACCAAAGACAGAAGTGCTCAGCCCAGCAGCACTGGATGGCTGTGGGACTGCACCACCCAGGAACAGAAATCCTGGGGTTTCTCTCTCTGTCTGTGCACAGCCAGCAAGGACAGAACTGCCCACGTCACCTCTGTCTGCAGGATGGCAGCTCTTTGCTCTTTAGCTGTCAGAGACTCTTTGAGGACCTCGATGTGCTGCTTGCTGTCAGAGAACTGATTGGTGAGGGTCTCCAGCTTGGTCTGCAGGGCCAGCAGCTCCGTGTCCTTGCGTGACAGCTCCTGCTTCACCTGCCCAATCTGGAAAACACAGCAAGGATGGGCAAAGGGAGGAATAATGTACACATTCCTTACAGAAATTACTAGAACACATGTAACTATCAACAGTAGGATACTCCTAAATAATTCCACAGAACTATGAAGCCTTCAGTTATCTTGAGTGAAAGGCTGGTAAAAATTTGTGTCATGAGCAAAAGGTACAAGGAAAAAAGAGAGGAGCAATGCCTTCAGTTTTCCAAGGGAGGGCCTTTTTAATAGTGGCAGTCTTTTGTTACTCATTTTCCAAAGGACTGAGCAAACCCAGACAGGGAGCAGGGATAAGGTTTTAAAGAGGATGAAGCAGAATCCTAATGTACCCCTAGCCTGTAATATCAGAGCAGATGAGACACCTGCAGGTCTCTCAGCAGCAGAGTGTTTGCTCTGAAATGTCAAATCAGCAAGCTGCCCTCCAGCTCCTCACCTCTCAATCCAGCCTCATGCTTGGAGAGGATGGAAGGACACCTTTACTTTTCCCACTATTTACAAAGCCAGCATTTTATTCTATCAAACACACTTTAGTTTGTGGAAGCTTCTAAAAGCAGGTGCAAATATTCATCAAAATAACATGAAAACTGTTTGTGGAATTGCATTTTGTTGAGAGGGATTTCCTAAATTTAATTTAATTAATTCAATCAGTACAGAAATGCAAATTTATTTTAACAAATGTATGTTGGATTATTATTTTTAAAAAATCAGATAGTAAAAAAAGGGAAAATAAAGCAAAGACATTAGCTAAAATCTTAATTTAAATGCAATCATCACTCAGGACAATTTTTATTAAGTCTGAGAAAAAAAAATTTAAAAGAAGATGAAAGGGAAGTCTAAATGTAGTTTTAAGTCCTAGTTTGTAACCAACTTTCTGGTTTGCTTCCTATCTCACAGAATTGAGAGGTTGTGAAAAAAGCAATATTTTACTGCTATATATTACATAGCACATGTGGATGTATTTCTAAAAACTAAACAGTTTTCACTTTCTTGACTTGAGCAATTCCGTTTGTGACACGAAAAAAAAACATCCCTTACCCCAAAAGTACTTTGTCCAGTTTTTTAAAACAGAAATTAAAGGACATTACACGACAAAAAAATTGTCCAAGTCACCGTCCACGTTTGGAAACATGGCACATGATTGAAATAATAGCATAATTATTTTTTTTTTTTTAACATTTTTATTAGAATAAATGCACATACTTGCAGAAATAGCTGAGAAAAAAAACTTGGGTAAATGCAGTTTTATATTAACAACACTGTTCTAAAAATGGGCAGTTCAAGGAAGAAAACTCTTATACTTTTAATACTAAAGAGTATTAAAGTAGTATCAAAATATGTAGTCAAGGACTCCTGTGTTCCAGTGTGAAACAGTGTCCATGAGGGAATGGGGAAGAAGGAGCACAGGCATCTCCAAAAACCTCTCAAACTCATTAAATGGAAAAATGAGAACGTATACAAGAATTTATTGTTCACTTAATTCACTATTTTATTGTTCACTTAATTCAAACTTGCTAGGTTGTTTTTTTTCCTGTTTTACTAAAAGCAAATATGCACAGCAGATGATTCTGCCACCTATTTCAATTCACCACAAAGGTATTGATGTCAGCAGCTCTATTTCTGCTGTCAGCCACCAGTTGCACAATACTGCCAGGCACAGGCCAACAGCTGGGAAGAGCTGAATTATTTACAGCTGGTTATCTTTTCTAGCGTATCTAAACAACAAAAAAGCCTCCTTAAAAATCTCAGATGACACAAACTTTTTCAATTATTAGGTAGTCTGAATCACAGTAGAACTTTCTCAAAAAGACAGATTGCTTTGGGGCTCATCTCAGAAGAGTTAGGCATGATAAAACCATGCTATCAGCCTGAGATTTTTGTCTCTAGACAAGATTCTTGTCTCCCATGTCAGAGCTGCAAGCCCACACTGCCAAGGTGCCACAGCTCTTTAGTAAGAACACAGCACACACCATCCACACTTGCAAGAGAAGTAAAGACACCATCAAGTGCTCACATCTCTCCTCTTGATGAGAAACCATGTTCACTCTTGTGAGTGAAACCCTGACTTCACAGCAAAGGAATAACCTAAATTCATGCTGCTAAAATCAAGAAATCAGTTCTAAAAGCGTTCAGCATCCAGCTTTTGTTATTTTTTGTGAAACAATGTTAAGAGGGTTCAACACAAGTTTTCAAGTTAAGGTTTTTTTACTAGGAAAAGCAAATCTCTTTGAAAGCCTGTCCCCAAAATGGATGCTGGATGCTTTAGAAAATCTGCTTCAGTAAAGAAGAGTAGGTTATTGCTCAAACAGCTCATACCATTAAAAAACAGCAACAAAACAAATACAGATGTTCAGCTGGAGAGTGATGTTATTTATGGATACCAAAACCATGTGAATAAAAAGGCAGCTACAAGGCTGAGCAGGCTGTTAGTTCTACTTGTTATAACAAGTCATGGAGAAGGTAAGAGAAGAAAGCCAGAAGAGCCAGCAAGCCCCAGTGAATGGCCACTGCACACAAAAGAGAGATCTTACTGCAGAGACCTCGGCCTGGAGACCAGCCACTCTTTTTTTCAGGTCCTCCCCTTGAGCCTCTTTGGCACTTAGCTCTTCCTTCAGTTGCTCTACCTGTCACGACATTGTGATGCTTTCAATATTTATTACTTGTCAGCTTCCAGTCAGCCTGTTTCAGTCTGAGAAACTCAAAGTGACAACTGAACAGAAGGATCAACACTGGTCACTCATTTTCTCTTCCATTCTTCATTAAGTCTTCTCAAAAGTTTAATGGTTGTGTAATTTCATACAGGCTGCCAGACGAAAATTTGATTATGACACAGAAATATAGTTATGGTTATGTTTACATATGTCAAGCATGTGGCACTTATCCCAATGGTTTTGAAACTGCAATTCCTAAGGAAGTTATGACAGGATAAAAGGACATACTTCAGCTTAAGAGAAATAATGTTAATTGTCAAGCTACAGCCACAAATTACTTATACAATGCAACACTGAAAAAGTAAATGCTGTGCAATTACAGAACAAGGTAGGACAGCAAGATGTCAGGATTGGAGATGGCCACGAGTCATGAGCAGACACCAGAAAGGAACAAATTTTCATCAGGAAAGTAAGTGAGCAGACACAGGAGATGGAAGAGGTCCAGAAATCAAGTAGTTGAACAGATCTCTAGATCCACAGAGGGAGAGGACATGGGGAAACTGAAGTTGCTAACAATGAAAGAAGGAAAAAAGGAAGAAAAGATGGAAGGAAGAGGTGCTCTAATCTCCTCCCCCATTCCTAATTTGAATGGGGCACCCTTCAGCTCCTAGAAGCAAACCAGTGGGATAAAGAGCAAAGGCAAGAACAGATGCAGTTATCTCGAGGTGTTTCAGTGACCTGGTGTGAGGCAAGAGGAAGGAACACACAGTACATGGATTCACTTCAGGGTAAGGAATGCTGCTTTCTCTGAGACTCTTCATTCAGCATTCTTTTTTTTGACCAGTAATTTTGAGGAGGACAAATGCAATGGGTTACAATTGTTCAGGATCTAGTAGGGTAATTTTCAACCTCTGTTCCAGGATTTTGCAGGGAGTACACATAACCTAATAAGGAAAGGCAGGACTGTTCACAATATACTTAAATTTACTGTACAAGAGAGCCTGAACCTTCACTAAAGAGCATTAGGACCTACTAAAAGACTGAGAAACAAAGACTGGATTGACTTTTGCCTATAGACAACTCAACAGCCAGTGTCAGTCGTTCCACCTGAGGTTTAACATCTCTCACTGCTGTATTTGTCCTGTACTGCAAACAACAGACATTAATGTCAGCACCACCACTGCTGCAGACTCCACTCTCATGCTGAGTCCACTACTGGAAGGAGAGTGTAATGGAAAACCATTATTGTGACAGTTCACACTGTCCTCAGCTTTTGTATAATGAAAAGGCCAAACAGTTATACAACAACGACTGCAAGAAGAAATACCCTTGTTTCAACAAACTACCTTTGGAAAGACTTAGGACCAAATAAAACCTGAACCAATAATGGATTATCAATGGTCTAAAAATAAACACAGAAGAAAGGGAAAGAGAGGAAAAGAGAAAAGAGAGGAGAGGAAAGGAAAGAGGAAAGGGGAGGGGAAGGGAATCAGGTGTGACAATAAAAGGAGAACTTGGGCCACTGATCTTACTGAAACACCATTATAATATTTACAAATCAGAATTTAAAATTTTCTTAGATATTCTAAAGTTATTTTAGTGGATTCACGGCAAGTATTAAATCAATTCTGTTTCCCAGCATTTGCCTGGGAACCCAGACCATTCCTCCTAACTAAAGCATGAACACTAACTCTGATCACTCAAGCTCAGTTCAGCACAGGGCTGTCATTTGTTTTCTCCATACCTTATTTTTCATGAATTTGGAATGGCTGCGGTACACCTCCATCTGCTTTTATCTCCTCCTCACGTTCCTCCGTGCTCAGGGCCCCGTTTGACTTCAGCATCTGAATCTCCTCTTCCAAATCCCGCAGGCCACGCTCCATGGAAGAAATTTTTGAATCCTGAAAATGATTAGAGGAGACAGGTAAAGACACACAGTTAGAGGATTTGTTAATTACTGCTGGGGTAAAACAGGAGATACATGTCCAATAAATTACCTGCCCCTCGAAATTTACTTAGAGAAATCAGTGTTCAGCTCTTTACATATGAGTGCTCAGATACTCATTTCTCAATTAATTTTTTTTTACCTTTCAAGGAAAGCAAGAGTTTAGTACTGAAGGAAAACATGGTTCAGGGCAGGAACACCATGTAGGATGAATAAATAAAGGAACATGAGGAAATGTTGCCTTTTCAAAGAGACATTCAGTTATAATTGAATGGACAGCAAAATGTGACTGCAAGAACGGCAAGAAATTGGGTTTGTGCCACTAGTTAATTTAAGTGGGGTCACAAATGGGGAACAGCAAAGCACCATGAGCAAGGAAAATGTGCAACAATCTATTTTTGATAGGATAAAGCAGTTAAGGATTCTGGCTCATATGTACAACGTATAAAATATTTCAGTGGGTTAAAAATAACCATCTGAAAAAATAAAGAAGTCAATCATTATCCTCATACTTTAACAGGATGATCAGAGGGATTCATTCAGTGTACCTGGTTTACTGTTTCCTTACAAGTCTTTTGTGTTAGGAACAGCAAGAATGGACTCACACAGCAGGCAGAGCTTACTCATGATCACAGATATGTATTTAGGAATTATAATCTCTTAAAATAGTCTATTTTTCCTTATTTCATTTCCCAAAAATATTTACTCTTTCTCCTGAAAGACAGATTTGATTTGAAACTAGATTACAGACTTTCATAAACAAAATCTTTCTAACATTTTCTTTGTCTGATAAGCAAAGCACAGCTGAACAAAAAGCTCATTTTTACATATATAGGTCTTAATTCATGACATTTTTAAAAGCATCGTTATTAAGAATTAATTGGATCTCCTGCCTAATGTTTGATACTTAAGTTAAAAACTGATAAAGCAGATTTTTGCAAGAAATAATTAGATGTAGTAGGGTGAAGTGATGTGTTGAAATTGACAACAGTGTTTAGTTTCGGTGCTCACATCATTTCCCAGAAATGCACCTGTTTCTCTTTTGATAGTAAAGACACTTAATGTTACCAGATGGTCAATTAGTTTTCATTACTATGGACCACAAAGATGACTAATAAAAGAGTGACAGCAAATGAAAGGCTTCAGAGTAGAAAGATGAGCTATAAATAAGGAAAACACTGACACAGAATGGAAAATGTTGCAGGAGAAAAAGAAAGGAAAAGAAAATAAAAAGGAGGGATACAAAATGGAAAAGAACAGCTTGCAAAGACGGTTTCCAATTTTTCAACTCTATTTGTCCAAATCCTATTTGATGTACTTTATGAGCAATACAGTATGAAATATGATGGCATAAAGCTGTGTAAACCACACACTTGATTGTGGCTCCTGAGCTCTTGGCCAATTGCCATCAGTCCATTAAACACTTAAGCTAATGGCTTTAGAATTCAATCACAAATTCATCTAGAAAAGTTAGTTTTATGATGGCATACAGACATATTTCTAGCTCTATGGCCCATTCTTTAAGTGGGTGCTGAGTTTAACTTTGTTGATACACAGAATGCAAAGCAGTATTTCAAACACTGATAACGTAAAAAGAAAAGAACCCACATCATAATATCCCACAAATCTTTCATATTAATCTATCATTCCCATTCTTATAAAATAATGAACTTGTGATTAACTGTAAGAAATCTGTATCTGCTGCTGCAGGCAGACAGAAGACAAGTTTCTACTGCATCTGTCTTTCCAGTGATCAATAGTAACAAATAAAATAGTAATAGATAATAAAATAGTATAAAAATATACTTATTTTAAATTACAAGACTGACAGAAGCATATGGTATTTGGTAGAGTCACCTTTCCTATGAAAACCCATTTTCCAGAGAACAAATTCCACTGCTGCCCAGCCACCATCACTTACCTTCATCTCAATAACAGTCTGGAGAGCCTTTGTCTTGGCCGTGTCGGGAGCGTTCTCAAACCGACGATGGATTTCCTGCACCAGCACAAACGAAAGCAACAGTCAGGCTAATGGCAGGGTCCCAAGACAAACAACATTACTAGAAGCTTCTCTTTCTAACACAGAGCATAACCCAGAGCTGCTTTCTGATGTTGCCAGTTCACGCATTTTATCATTTCTCATGCCACAGAAAGGATTACCAAAAGCTCATTCGACAGAATCCCAGCCTCAGTTAAAAAGGCACAGCACAAACTGCACCTCTGACTACCCTCTTACTCAAAATAAACTTGAAATGACAGCTGGGTCTACTACAAAGTTCTATCATCTGCCTGCTGAACTCCTGATAGTTTCTCATGGAAGACACACACATAATGCACTTGACTAGAGGCTTACTGAAAACAGCAACACTGTGGTTTCTAGTTCAACAAGTTGTAAAGTACAGCTGTTGTTAACTCTCTTTTTCCAGCATTTTTTACCCCAGAGTGACAGCATTTAACCATACAGGATGAAAATCCTTCTCAAGGCTCTTGGCCTTGAGCACAGCTGAAGATACATGGCTGTACAGCACATTCTCTACAGGCTCAGGGGACACAGACAGGAGGATGCAAAGTCCATGTGGTATTTCCATTGATGTAAATTCACAGAAACACCATGCTTCAAACTGCTTGCTAAGGGATAAAATTACAGAAAGCTGAAACAACTTGTTATATCATATAAAGCTGGGCTTTCAAGAAACAATATAGAAACTATTAACACTCTTTCACTCTTTGTCTTCAAACAGTATTGTCCTCACAGCACACTCTAATGTTAACTGCAGGAATGTGAATTCTGTTAGAACGTTCATCTTACAGGCCAGAAAAACACTTTGGTGCCCACAGAGCACAACCTGTGATGCCAGTTAACCTAACACTGGATTGTGTTATGTGCCCACACACACAGTCCATCTATCCACTGCCCTCCAACACCTGAAAGACAAATCCCAGGAGCCAGCCACAAATTGTATTTTCAACAGACATGGTGAAGAGTTAAAATTTTGTATGGTAGTCATCCATTGAACTAACTCCCCACGATTAATTATTGGAATGAAAAGGCAGAGTTGCACAGTGATTCTCAAAAACACTGAGAACACTGCTTGTAAGATTGTCAAGTTCTTACACAGCCCTGAAGTGAGCAAGATTGAAATGTGTGGGCTGCACATGACAAGGGCCACAAGAATCTTGCATAAGTCTGGCATAAGACCACTTGCATAAGCTGATGCCTGTGAATGGTAATAACAAGAAAATCCATAGAAGGTTTCTCTGGTTTTAAATATTATCTTTGTGTATTTTCTGAGAAGTTATTTTTACAAGTACATTTGCGGTGTACAGTGGTATTCTCTGAAATAAAAGTCCTTCTGAAAAAATAAACCTGAAAACCCCGCTAAATATATTTGTTTCTCCAAAAGAAATCTTAAGAGCCTCTGCACATATATTACTGGCACCATACAGACCAGAATGGGGCAATACCATTATTATTCTACTTACCCACACCTACATTCACAAAATGCATTTACTCAGAGAAATTAAACTTGTGAGCTTTTAGCAACTGAGAAAACAAAGGATAAGAAGGTCAAAAATTAACATGCCATAAATCTCTTTTGGACACTATTATTTTTATTTGAGTAGTTAGGTAATTTCCACTTGTGCAGAGACACAGCTTCTGACCTGAGAATATAAAATCAGCTGCTGATATGGAAATGGGATGGGTGGAATATGTAGCAGGAGAACTGCATGTCTGTAAAGGGATGCTGACACAACAGTGTCTGCTTCCACCACTGCTCAGTGTTTTCCCAAAGAGAAAATCCTTCCAAGCTCCTTCTTGAGAAATGCCTGTCTCTCCTCTGTCTGAAGGGATGCTCTGCACTCCAGCAAAGGAAATGTCCTACTTCTATCGTCTTAAGTAACTCCACTGTGATTTGGATGACATAACCTGCTGAAAAATAACACCTCCCAGCTCCTGACTGCACAGGAAGGGCTTAATTTTGGCAACATGCCTGTGATCCTGAAGAGCCTGAAAAAAAAAAAAAAGCTACAGGCAGACCAAGCCTCTCTGGAACACAGATTGAAGAGTTCAGTTTTCTGCTGAAGGAAAGCAGTGCACAGATCCCCTTCTTAATTATGAAATACAGGCTGCATCCATGTCTTTCAGTGGCAGAATGGAAAAATACAAATATATCATATCCCTGATGTATTCAGATTCTGTTGTGGACACACACCCCATAGATGAAGGAAAATTAAGACTTGAACCTGTAAAACAGGATTTTGTGAAATAGTTGAAAACATAGGGCCACATAAAAATATAAGGATCAGAAAAATAGAAACCAAATCCTTCATTCCTTGCAAGTTATCCATTCTGATAAAGCAATACAGGATTTTTCCTTTCCTTTCCTTTCCCACATTAAGAACTTCTTATGTAACTGCTATTGTTTCCTAACAGTTTAGTAAAATTTAGCATCTTTGCACCTTTGAGTGCAAATTAAATTATTATAATGAGGGGTGGATCATATAAATCTTTTTTATGCTTTTATTGCTTTTATATGTTCAACGACTCCACTTAAAAATTATAGCAAAAAAGAAAAACAAAACTATGGTGCAAATTGATTCAAACTCTAAAGTACATTCAGAGGCAACAAAATTCCAAAATGGGTTGTTCTGTCAAAAAAAATGTTTAAAATTCAATAACTAGAAACTGAAGGCTAGAAATAGTCAGAACTTCTAAATAAGGTGGGCACCTTCTCCAGAGTTGGGGTTTTATATTTAATTTTTAATTAAGAATATCTATCTTCCCTTTCAAGAAAATCTTCCACAGAAAAAGATATGAACTAAAGGTGTGTATCATTATTGCATCTGCCAAACAGTTCTGCAAGGCAGCACAGTGCCCCTATAAGGAACAACACTCTAATTTTCTGGTCAGCATAATTACATAGAACAGCTGATCAAACACACTGAGAAGATGTAAAGAATAGCTGTGATAAAGTGATTTTTTACACACCACAAACAGTTATCAAGTCCATGGGGTTTTTTTGAAAATAATTAAAAATTAGAGAATATAGTGTAGAATTGAAGGAGTCCTCAATACTGAGCACTATTACCACTGAAAATTATACACATGTACATAAAAATGAGTGTTGAATTTAGTCCAAATCTTTTCTTCTTTCATAACCTGGCCATATCATTCAGTATTATTCCCTCAGTTCCTCCTGTGTCTGATTTTGCAGGGGATTTAAAACAAATGTGAAGGTGCACTTTAAAGCAAATATGTTTTTATAGTGGGGTAGGTTATATGCTTAAAAATACAGCAACTCATCTCTCAGTAGCCACAAGAGAAGCAGTTTCCAAAGCAATAAAGGTCATGCCTTCCATCTCCTGACAAACTTCCCTTATCAGGCAGCACATTCCACATGGAGAGTACAAAACCATGCCATTTCATACATTAATTTCTTTTCTAAAAAAAATCACAGTCATGATTCTGGCTTTTTAAAATCTTAACTGTACTATCCATATCTTTGAGAAATCAATTATGATGTCCTGTGCTGGATCTTGGCATCATTCATTGGACCGGACAGTTTTGACTAGAAACTAGTTTTATTCTCCAATCTTATCCTCCAGGCCTTACTAAATGAATGCTTTATCTTCTGTACTTAAAGTTTACTCTCTCAGATGGCTTTTCTGCCTACCAAGATTTTAGCAACCTAGTTCAAATTAATCACAATGAAATGCAGATGTTAGAAACAAAGGAAAATTTCAGGAGCATCCATCAGCTTTGTATGAATGATTACTGCTAATTTAAAAAATATTTAGCAGCTGTAGAAGATAAAATAGATCTTTAGCTGTGTAGAAGGACAAATCATACCTGACTAACCTAATTTTCTTCTACCTGACTGTGTGGCTGAGTGGGGAGCAGTGGGTGTTCCATGCCCCAAGGCCTCCAAACATCCCTGGAGGCAAATCTGAGTTGGGCTGTCAGGCTCAAAGCCCGGTGCTCAGGGGCAGTGTGAGCTCCAGTGGGCAGCAGCTTCCCCCTGACACCCCCCAGTGCCATCATGAGTGACCTGAACCATGGGACAGACAGCACTCCCAGCAGCTTACAGACAGGTGGAATTTGGGGAAGGCCTGCCGTGGATGGAGCTGTGTGCCCTTGGTGTGGGAAAGCCCCCGAGCAGCCCTGCTGGAGCCTGGGCTGCACGAGCAGGAGAGCAGGAGCTGGGAAGCAGGTGCTCCCTGTGTGCAGCCCTTGGAGCAATGGGAAGTCTGGTTTCAGGCCTGATGTTTGGGTTTCTGGTGGTTTTTCCCAGGAAAAGGACATAAACACCAGGAGATGTTTTTGTAACTTTATCCATGTTGTGCATTCTTCTGGGAGGAGGGACCTCTCTTGATGTCCCTCTGGTTTGACCAATGTGGGTGAAGAGGTTTGTCTTTCACCAATCACACTGGTCTGTGTAAAACTGTCTATAAGGGGAAACCATCCCTAATGAAGTGACTTTACACAGCCCTGAGAAAAAATCACAACAGAGCCCGTGTCATGTGTAATCAGGGACAGCACTATGCCCAGTTCTGGGCTCCCAGTACAAGAAAGGCACTGAAAACCTGAGGAGATTCCAACAGACACACGATGCAAGGGGACAGAGTGAGAGAAAAGTGTCTGTTCAGCTGAAAAGAAAAAGCTTGAGGAGAAACCTGATGCCTTCTAGAACTATCTAGAGGCTGTAGAGGTGATAAAAACAAAAGTCTTTTCAGAAGTGAAGGATGATAGGCAACAGGCAGAATTTGCAGCACTGAAAATTTCGACCTGCTAATATGGAAAGGATTTTACCAGGAAAACAACCGAATGCTGGAGCAGGTGCCCGGAGAGGCTGTGGAATCCCCACGGCTTGAAATTGCTGGTTTGAGCAGAAGGTTGCATGAAATAACCTGTGGGAGAGCCCTTTAATCTGCATGACTCATTTATATAAATATCTTTACTACCTGGTGCCAGAAAGTGACTGGATGGTATCACAATTGTTTAGTTTCAGGATTTTTTATGCATTTTTTTCAAAAAGTGCTCCATACCAGTAATTTTAATCTCAATTTCAGCAAGCTGTAAAAACGAACTGAAAAAAAGAACATATAAGAGTCCTGTAGAATATACTTCATTGCTATTAGAGCTTTTGCTACTAAAATTATATAGTTCTACAAGTCTGGAAGCAGTAATCATGGTAGTTCCTTCGGAAATTATTTCTGCATTTTTCCACTTGTCATTTCCTGCATTTGCAAACCCAATCAACATAATTCCCTGGAAAAAACCGAAGTGACTGTGTTCATAAAGAGCATAACTTTGGAAGATGTGCTGGCAGTTGCACACACATTGATAATGGAGGGTGCCAGTTGCTTTGAAGCTCAGTTACCCCTGACTAAAGAAACTCATCTCTGTTTTGCAATTGTATTAATCCACTGAGACGATTATTTCTAAATCCAATTAAAACCTCAGATATTAGGGCACTTAAGTTTGTTAACAAAGGCATCACCTAAAGTGAAAATTAAAGCTCAGCCTCCTGCTCATCTCAGTATTTCAATCAGCAGGAAACAAAAGCAAAATCCCTCAAAACTTTGGCATTAGAATAAAAGCAAGGTAAGATGAGAATTAGTTCAAACCATCCAATTAGTTGTAAGTAGCGAGTCATTGTGCTGAAATCTGACTACAGAAGTGTGAATTCAAAAGCTGAAGAAAAGTCAATTAAAAATTAAAATCTTAATCGTGTAGAACTTCATTTACATATGTGCTATTATTAATTTTTTCTCCTTCCACTTATTAAGGTGCAAAAGCACTCATTTTGTACTTAAATTAACTCCCAACTTGTTCACGGTATTTTTAGGTTTTCTTCCTTCCACTAAAAAGTTTGACATTTGTGGAAACAAACTTCCACAAATCTCATTTCTACTGCAAAAAAGTGCAGGATAACGTTACCATCTCCAAGGAAAGCATAGCTAAGATGTAATTTGTAAACAAAGCAAATCATGTAGCAGGCATCGACAAAGAAAATCTTCTAATTCAACAAAACATCAAAAGACATTGAAGTTTAAGCATTTTAAACCTCTAATCCCCAGACAGATTTATGCATTGTTTTACATAGTTTTAAAAATCCTATCTGAAGGGTATGGAAGTGCTAAAATAAAATAGTAAGAAATTTTTCTGTATGTTGAAGACTAGTCCATGCATATAGAAAAAAAAATGTTTTGAAATAAGTACAAGAATTAAATAATTTACCCCCCATGCTAGAAAAAGCATATGAAGAAACCTACTGAAATGTTATTAATTATTTCACTTTGATGAGACCATAATTATTATACAGAAAAAAACATCCTGACAGATGACTGCAGTTCTGCTTTTTTCAATTTACTTAATACTCACACATTATTTAACTACTGTATAAAAATCAGAAATTTGCCATGCTGGAATAAGGTGATTCAGATTTTTCTGTCATCTAGAAAAAGAGAAAACATTATTTCCAACCTAATTTTTCAACTTTTGAAGAATTATGAAGGTACCAAACTCTGCACTGAGGAAAGATGAAAATAATTTCATACATATTTGAACATTTTTAACTGTCATTCTTACCTAATGTGACATACAAAATATTCCAAACTAAAATGGTATTTTAAAAAAATTTAAATGCATAAAAAATACATTATGCATGCTTTCAAGCTGCAATAGCTCATTTTCTCAAATTCTGACCTACAAAACCTTGGTATGTTCTAAAACTACCTGCAGACCAAACAAGCAATTCTAATAAAGACATAATTATTTAAATTATCTTGATTTAAATCACTTCTCCCTTTGCCATTTAATTCTAAAAGGTCAAAAGCAGGAAGCAGCAAAAAAAAAGCAGAAACTTCATTTTTTATTTCATCAGAAATATATCCCCTAGTATGATGGTAGTAAGAGTTCCAGTTTCTCAACTCCTGCAAAACAAAACTTCTCTCTTGAATTTGAAAACTTCTCTCTTTGCATCATCTTATTGATGTTGCAAAACCTTGGTGCGTGACAAAAGCGTTCTTTGAGTTAACTCTAATTGCTCCAATTAAAATTTCTAAATCCTTCTCTGAGCCTGGAGCAGAAAAGGGTAAGAATTTTAACACACCCACGGAAAAAATAATTTGTTTGCAAAACTTGTCAGAGCTCATTAAACTCGGGTCAGACAAGGAACCCAGCCTGTCTGCACTGGGCACAGCTCAGGGACGGGACACGAAATGAGGGGACACTCGGGTGTCACACTGCTCCCATCTCACTGAGCTCCTGGCTGCTGCTCTTGGGCCACTGCAGAGGAAGCTGTGCTGATCCGAGGTTAAATACACCTGTGTGAGAGCCCCCAGTGCTCACAGGGCTAATTCCCAGGATGGAGTGGGCACTGTGACCCCACACAGCCACCGGCCATCCCAGATAACTGAGAGGCACTTCACAAACAGCACTTTGTGGGCTTGCCATTTCAACACTCAAAAAAGGAAAGAAAGAATAGCTGTTTCAGCCTCTTTGCTTAAGCTCATTGTGAATGAGAGCCCTCATGAACCACCCATTTCAGTGCCTGCTTTACATACAAAACTGCCCTTTATTTGTTAAGCACTCCATCCCTAACTCCTTCATTCAGTTTTGTATTCAGCTGGAATAAAAATCCATCTTGTTTGAATGGGCACAATTATTAAAAAAAAAAAAAAATTAAGTCAAAACTGTAATTTATTACCAAACAGTTTCTGGACACAAAGTATAAAGCTCCTGTCAGTTCTCCCCTCACTCCACACTACTGTAACATGCAAGCCTTGACTCTAGAAGTGCCTTCTGAAGAAAAAAAAATTTGGGATAAACAGCCTTCTTTCTGTTTCCAAATAAATGGTTGTGGTCAGCCATCTATACTCGCAGTCCCTGTTGGACTGTCCTTACAAATCTTTGCTCATAGGACCCCAAGTGTTTGGAACACCAGGTATGGATGCAGTCACATCATAGTCTGCCCTAAGCTGCACTGATATCTGGGCTATTAATCTATGTAGCTGAGAAAAACCCATCTCTCATGAGTGCATCTAGCACTTTGGGGAGTGGGGAGCAGGGAGGCTGTCAAACAGGACACAGCAAGCTTGGTTATCTTTGGAGCTGTGGACCACCACTGGTAATTCTGCAAAAGGCAAGTCTGGAACAAAGAGGCAGCAGTTAATGCAGCTTGGGAGCTATTCTGGAAGCTATAGACCAGCTGCTGGATTTCATCAAGTATTTCTTCCTGGTATGCAAATAATTTTGTTTGTGAAAGTTAAGTCCAAAATACCAACAACAGTAATTGTCACTAAGACTGAAAAAGGGGCATCCAGAATAGCAGCCATCTTTTGACAAGCTATGAAGCTTAAGCTTGTTTTCCAGGGCAGAGGAATGTGATGCAGCCACACTGTTATCTGCTGAAGTCAGGGCATTCTGATGTTCAATGAGACATTTAAGTTTTAATTATTTGTGTTAATGAGAGAATGTCCTCTGTATCTGTTGCTAAATACGTCCTATGCTGGATACAGTAACTTTCCCATGGACTTATATGAATTATTTCTTGAGATCCTCAGACATCAAAGCAATGGGGAAAAGTGCAAGAGAGTCAAATTGTTTATGGAGATACCTCAGCAGCTGCAGGAGAATCCATTTAATATCTGGATTTGGGAGACTGAGACAGTGCCCTGGGAGGTGATCAAAACTATGTGCTATCTTTTATATGAGGAACAATTAAACAGCACTGGATTTTTCAGCCTAGCAAAAGGGATAACTTGGAATGGATATAATAAACTAAAATGGTGAGTGGCACACTTATAATCTTATCAGAACCACGACTCTGACCTTCTGACCTCTCTTAGAATTTATTTTCCTCAGGAAATTTGTGCAATCTTTAGTACAATAATGGCAATAGCAAAAGCTGAAGAAATCAATTAATTCACATTTAATTTTCAGGTCATACTGCTGGCCACTGTAATTGCACTGTCTGCCTGAAAAACTGTCTGATGACTTCAAGTCTCAACACGATACCTTGAATTACATGTAGGTTTCGAAGCTGGAAAACTGAGGGATACCTTTTTGCTTCAAGACAGAGATCTTTAATATTATTTCCAGCAAATATTCTAGCAGAAATCTAACACCTCTGCAGAGTCAGAAACAGTACTAGTGGATTCTGACACCTCAGAACTTCTTTTGTTAAGATGGTTGAGACTGCTATTAAAATTTTCTCATGTGTTAGGACATGAAATATAAACTGACCTCCCAAGCTCTTGCAAATCTCTGAGATACTAACGCTTCCTTTAAGAGCAGTATTTAGAGAAGAGTTTAGCATGCCTTTCCAGATACTGGGAATGCTAGATATAGAACCATCAAGAAAGTAGATTAATTTCTTCAAGGCAGCTCAAAAATTCCATCATTAGTATCTGGGGTAGCAAAGATCTAAAATAACCTGCAACTATGGAGATACAGATGAGCATAACAGAAGGTCAGCTGAGGAGGGTGATGCCGACACACCTAACAAGAGAGACAACTTCCAAGTGTGAAACATGGAGAGCAGCGGTGAACCACATCCTGCAGAGCAGCTGGGTGCTCAGGCAGTCAGATGCAGTCAGCTGCAAGTCCCTCTGATTTTCTCCAGCCTGCCAGAGCCCCAGGCAAGAGACTGGAGTGTGATGCAGGTAAGTCTGAGGTCACTTAGCTCAGCCTTGCTCAGAGCTCAAGGACTACACACGGGTACAAACAAACCCATTCCTGTTGTCACCCAGTTCCATAAGGAGATTACCTGACACCATGTTTCTGAGGCTACAAGCCCACATCATACCCATGGCTTGGGCTACAAATTACATCATACCCAGCTCACACTTCTCAGAATCAGGGCCAGGTAAGCAGCAAGGAGTAATTAATTCTAAAACACGCGATAAATCACATTTGCACTTTCAAGTCAGTAGGTCATCTCTACCTCCTCTAGGAAGTGTTTTACCATAAAGACTAGGATTTAAATGACTGCTGATTTCCAAAGATGTGTGACTGAAACAAGAATTCTTATCTCGCAACCATCTACTCGTCATCAGCAGGAATAAACATGCCAGCATTCCTCAAAAATTGCACAGCTCCTGCCAGCTTTTCATTTATGTTACTGGACTTAGAGCAGAAACAAATGGAAGCCAATCGAGGCTCTTCCTGAAATAGTTGCAAGAATTGGAACAGAATTATCATTGGTTGCTAAATAAAGGAAAAACTGTAGTTCAGAAACTCTGGAATCATATTATCTTCACTCCAGACACTCAAGAGATTACTGCTCTAAAAAAATAAATCTGGCCTAAATCTGGCTCAGAAATGCAATGGGCTTCAGCTTTCTTATATAAATGCTTGCAAGAGCACAAGCACTATGGGTCAGGCACTGGAAAACATATAAATAAGAGGTATTAAGGGGCCTTTATGTGCTGCATACACTCATCTCAAAAAACTCTTCCAGGCCTTGCTTTCCTGACTTCTTAGAGAGAGGCCTTAAATCTTGTTTACACATAGAGCTTTCCAAAAACTGCTGAACCACCAGATAGACAGCAATGTGCAGAACAGGTCATTAGATTCACACACATGGTGCACATACATGGATAGCTATCAATTCATGCCTTCGGCTGACAGATGTAAAATAATCTTTATGCAGAATCTTAGCACTAGTGAATCCATGTATGCATACATTTATCTGTGCATCTACACAATCCATGCTGAATTACCAGGCTTTTAGAAATTAATATTCGATTACTTTTGGAGGCTGGTTGACAAGAGGGAAATGCATTTAATAACATCAAAAAACAGTAATGACACTGGCAACACAATAACTCATTTTCTTTCATTTATTTCCCTTTGTTTTACTAAAATATTTGTACTCTATATAGATTATATTTTTTTATAATTAGTTTAAAATTATTAATAGTGAAGAATGCCTGCCATTGTACTCCTTTAAGGTACAATACAGACATAACAGTAGTTTTTCTGTTTTCGGAAGGACGGTGAGAAGGGTTTACTATGTGTGCAGCAATGTCCCTTTAAGAAATCTTTTTTTTTGGCTGTGCATCCAGGGCAGCTAATAGTTTTATCAAATACCCTTCACAGCAAGATGACTGTTTCCATGGAAACTATAAAGCAATCATCCATTACTCTTGCAAAGATTTCTCTCTCTGCTCTCACCTAAATACAGGTAGCTACTTTCTCTCTAACCACAATAGAACAGAAGAAATCATTTTACAGGCTTTGGGACAAATTTGGAGTTTTTAGAACTCCAGAGCTTCCTATGGAGACTACAGGGGAAGTGGGGCTCACAACACTGAATCCCCAAAAGGTACATGCAAGAAAGCCATAAAGAAGTTTTAAATTAGACACCAATTCTGTTGACTCTAATGTAAAATACAGCTTATAGAGAAGATGGAAGATTCTTTCCTTACAACTGTGAAATGTCTAGGAGACAGAGAGGTGTTTAAGATTGGAGATGAACCTGAGTTGGTCACTCACCTCTCTCAGCATGTTGTTTTCTTTTTCCTTCTGTTCAAGGAGACTTTCCAAGTGGTGCACGTGCATCTCTGCCTCAGCCAGCCGTCGTGTCCGCTCGTGGTCCTCCTCAGTGGCTTTTGCTGACAGACCTTTACTCTGCAGCATCTCCAGCAGCTTTTTGATGGACTCATCACGTGCATTTAAGGTCTGTTTCTGGGTCTCAATACGCAGCTCCATCTCCTCCAGGGTTTTCCGCAGCAGGAACAGCTCCTTGGCCTGGCGCTCGTGCTCGGCGTGCAGCCGCTGGAAGTTCTCCTCTGTCAGCTCAGCCACCAAGGGCTCGCTGGGCCTGCTGCTGCTGTCCTGCTGGAACAGCTGGTTCAGGTCCCGCTGGATCCGCAGCTCGTCCTGCAGAGCCTGGATAGTCATCTGCATGTGCTGAAAGAACAAAGAAAGAAAATCAGGATTGCCCCCGCTGGAGAAATAAAGAAACAGCAGGAGCCACACCAGGCCTCCTGAACAACCAACCAAGAGAAAACCACAATGCCAACAGACCAACACTGGGGTTTCTTAAGCAGAACTGAGGTGGAACTGGGTTATACCACAGAAAGTTCAAGTTCCTCCTTCTATGCCTGGCTGAGGTTGCTTAACACTTAGAAGACTCCTGCTTGAGTGACTCTTCCACTTGCATCAACTGGAGATAGTGACTGCTTCAAACAGGAAAATGTCAGCAGCTTCCAGCAACTTGTGTCAGTACCCTTCCAAAGGTTCACCTGCCCTGTAGAATAATTCTGCAGAAGACCCAGAATTACTATAGAATTACTATCCTGGCAGAGCAGAGGGGCACAGTGCTATTAGAATTTACATATCACCCACAAAACATAATCAGCTGTGATGGCTCCCAAGGTCTTCAGCACTAACTCTACACCTAGCACAGATTTCCCATCTGATTAAGAAAAGAAACTTCAGCATGTAATGAAGAAGTACAGCTCTGTAGCTGGATAAATGCTGCATAGGGAAGAGGGTCACATCATAAAATTTAATGCATGAGGATTTTAGCACAAAGAAATTACCACCTCACAAACAGGAACATGAAGTCAACCAAATGACCAGCAGTTATTTGTTGTTACTCAAGACAATAAATCCTGTCTCCATGACTGAATACAGTGGTTAACATAATGGGACAAGATAGGAGAAGCACAGTTGGCCCACAAAAATGTCCTCACTTTAAATTTAGAGAAATATGTTTTCTTCCTCTCTGCAAGACAGAAATATCAAGCCAATAACAGAGGAGTACAAACACTGTACAAAAATTTGATTGCCAGGAATGAGTTGCACACTGAGTGATAAACATACATCTCCCTTAAGTGAGGCAGACATGCTTACAATTTAGTCTGAGTGTGAACAAGTCAGATGCACTGAACCCTGGGGCCTACATTTATTATTACAAAACCCAGTGTCTGCAATACAGCTCCTTCCAGTATTCACCAGGCTAAAGCACTAGAATAAGTTATAGTCTATGATCAAAGCTGATGCAGAGACACACTGGTGAGATCTAAAACGTAAAGATGGTGCAAAATTAATGTCTTCTAGAAATCCAAGTACTTCCTTTTACTCAAGTATTTGTAAAAAGAGAAACTAAGAAGATTAGGGTTTAAGCATTACTTTGAGAATATGTTTATCACAATTCTTCTGTAAAATGCCTTGAAGATGTTAAAAAGCTGTCTGGACACGGCCCTGGGCAACAGGCTCTAAGTGGCTGTTGAGCTTGAGCAGAGGGGTTGGACCAGCTGACCTCCCACCAACCTCGAGCACTCTGTGATTCTATGAAAAGACAGCAGATAGTATTTATGGCAGTTACCTACCTTTAATCTGTTTTAGAAGCACAAAGGGTTAGTTTGGTTGTACAGAATGGTGCACAGACACAGTCCAACCCCACTTTCCTTGCAGAAGTCAGTATTTTAGACCAAGTGCTTTCCCTCCATTTGTGTTCTGGCCTAAGAGCAGCTTTTCACTACCCAAGTTGCTGTTACACTGTCAGCTCACCTAAGAGCACACTGCCACTAAAGGGAACAGTCTTGTTATTTGTCCTCCCTTAGGGGGTTGGCACTGACAACAGGATCAAAACTTCACCTGATGGCTGAAAATCATCCCCAACAAAACCCAAACAAAATGTCTTTGCAGCCAGATCTCCAGATGAGTCGACATCGTGGCTACATCAGTGCTGATTCTGGTGCAAAGCAGGCGTGGCAGAGAAGAAAATGGAACCATCCTTTACAGCATCAGCATAAACTGAAACCAGCTTAAATGCAAAGCTCTGTGGTTGGTTTAAGATGATGTAATTGCCTTTTCTTCTACTTCAATAACACAATAGCTGGTAATTAGCAATTTGGTTGATCTAAAACTACACTTCAGGTTACAGAATCTGTGTGACAACACAGCACAGGTATATTAGAACAACTGTGAGAGAACAAGTAATTATTCTCTTCTAAAAGTTACATTGTGTTTATATACTGGTGGATGCTCAGATTTCTTTTCAAGTAAGAGATGAAAAACTATCTGAAGGGAATTAATATTGATTTCCAAAATGTTTTCAGAAATCACTTTCTTTTTAATTAAAGATCTCAACTTTCAGTTATTGACTGTGGTTTGGAGAAATGACAAAGTGAGAATGCCAGAACCACATCCAAGGCTTGAAACTGAGGCACTACAGGAAGGGAATCAAAACTATTATATCTGTTCAATTAATGGATGTTGGTTGAGATGTAAGAGAAAACCTATTGCACTCTTTAAAACATTTGCCTCATCTGTACCTACACCCCATCAATAACAGCAGTAGTGAGAGAATATCCTCAAATTTTGTTAAAATTAAACAATAACCCCACTAGATATAACTTTACAATTCCACACATGAGTTAATTCCATTTGTATTTGAGGAGCCCTACTTATTCACAGCCCAGCTGTGTGTTGTTCCTCCTGCTAACAAACAAATTCCCACATGCTTCCACCTGGCTCTTCACATACTGCTACTTCAGCATTTCCTTTCTCCCAGGCGAGAAAAGAGCTTCTTCTGAACAACCACATCATCTATTAAATGAAATTATTTCCTCTACTCAACGTTGTCTCGGAATCAAACTTGGGTTATTTATAAACATCAATGGCCTAAATCACCACAACCGAATTCTTACATTTTTACCATCTGATCTGCTGTGAAATGTCATTTCAGGTGACATAGACAAAACTGTGTCTCGTACCCACAGGAATTATTTCCCCTAAATATGGAAATGCCCCCATGGAACTTTTGGGTCAGTGAACCAAAATCAAACACACGATGTGGAAAAAAAAATTAATACCAGTGACAAACAGGATTTACTGATATCCATCAGTCTGTGAAATAAAGACAAGGGAGTTTGGAATACCTGACAATTGGTCAGCAACTGCCTGTAATTCAGTTTCCCAGGAAAAATGAAGAGGTGGGGTTAGAGGAAAAGTTAGAGCTGAGCTTATGAATAACTCCCACTGTTCTCTGAACTGCTGCTCAGTTGAGAACAAACTTGATTACATGAAAGGTAACTGGAAAACACACCACAGAAAATTATTCTGTGCTTTAACACCCACTCTTTTCCACCATGTGAAATGTATGCAAAATGAGTTCTTTTCTCTGCTTTCCATTTCCATTTTTTAATGATTCTCAGAATAATAGAACAATATTCTTTACTAGCTGGTATCATAACTAAACTACTTTTTAGTTAAAATTTCTTGTCTTCTATATAATTTCAAAGAAAACATCATTTTCCCCCTCAAGGAGCAGGCAAGCTTTACTAGCTTCTCATCCATTTTTTTAGACTTCACTTTTAAATTAGCAACTATCCTAGAAAGGCAAAATATTTTCCAAGTTCATGCAACGTTAACCACTGATACTTAATTTCTAAGACCTGACTAGAGATGTCAAGAAAACTTGAAAAATATTGTTGAAATAATCTTATCTAGAAATAAACATGCAAAAATACTTTTAACACCACTGAGCTTCATTATGTTGTACTCTACTGAATAAGTAACAATCAGGCTTTTGTGAAACAGTTTAATGCATGAAATGTAATTAAAGTCAAAGCAACTATGATGAACCTGTACTTTGCTTGAAATTTATTGATCTTATCTCAAATCTTCAGCATACCCTGCTTTTTTCAAGTAATGAAAACCGGTCATTAAGCCTCACTACAAATTATAACAACACCAGCAGATCACAAAGGTATTTTTGTGAGCACAGTTCTCCAGTTATGGTTATGTCCAATGAATTTTTCTCTTGACAGAGCTGAACACCTTCAGGCTGATCTCAAACAGAAGTCCTAAAAGGACATGGTGTAAACACAAGCTCTTACAGCAGGTGTTCCTCTGCTGTATTACCTCCAGGGTTCCACTTACCGACCAGGCTCTGCACAGAGATAGAGCTTATCTTTTATCCAGCAGCCCCAGATTTACATCTCTAAGCAGCAGAACACGAGTCAATCTTTGCCCCCATCTACCAGGACTCAAATTCACATTTCCCACACCCTGGCAGATTGGTGAGCTTCCAGCCTAGAGTATGAGAACAGCCCATGATGGAGAAGTTCCTGGTGTGTGGCTCCCAAAGCTGCCCTGCTGTTGCTCTCTCGGGGAAATGCAAGCACCTACAGCTGTACTGGTGAGTTTGGGAACCTTGCTGCAGGCAGCTCTTTTCATCTCTCTCTGTTGAAGCTTTTCCTTTTTGCATAAAATATTTAAAGATTCAGCAGGCCTGACAGAAAGTATTAAAGAGGGCACAGCTTCTTATTCTAATTGGTAGAACACATAAGAACAGAAAGACCTGAACAGCAATACTTCCAACTAATTTAAATGTTTATCATCTCACCATTCCAAAGGAAGTGGGGGATGTGCATTTTAACTTTCTCAGTCAGAAAAAGAAATTTAATTGATATTCTACTGCCAAGACCTGTATTCTAAGCCTACATTTTAGATTAAAAGGAGGCAGCTACTGCTACTACCATGATTTTGCAAGAAAGGATTAAACTATTATATGCTTTTCAAAGAAAGGATTCCACACTCATCTTTGCAAGACAGAGCTTGACCTACCAAGCTACAGTGTTTAATATTCCAATATGCATTTGTCCATTTGGGTTTGGATGCCTGATTTAGATTATTCATAATGCAGAGATACTGTCTGTGTAACTACTGTAATCAGACATACAACTCATCCCATAACTTATTCAAGAAGTCTAAATGCCTAAATTAGACCTCTGGGTTCTGCAATGCAAGCAAGGCACCTAGACACCAAACACTTCCATAGTTAAGTTCCCCTTAATCTCCCCTATTTAAATTCTAAGTAGGTTAAACCGAGAAAATTCCTTTAATTTTTGAACACTAAGAAAAAATACAGTATGTTCAAGAGAAGCCTGAAAAAACAGCAAAAAGAAAAAGAATGAACTCTTTCTCAGAAACCAGGGGAAAACATAACATGCAATTATATGACAGTGTCACAGAAATGTGTCACAATGAGGTGGGAAGCATTGTTACATTCTGCAAAACTCAACCACTTAAAAAAAATATCTCTGACACTGGGAGAACACTGAAGACTCAATCATAAGCAAGAGGATGTAGGGTAATGGTAAGGACAGGGAGAAAAAGAGAAGTCCCACTAGAATATTTAGTGGTGTCAAAGCATCCACCTGGAAGAGAGAGGTTCCAGCTCCTATTCATCTTCATATGACCCAAAGGAGGCTCCAGTCAGGCAGCAGTAAGATGTTCTTTGGTAGATTTCTAACAAAGTGTTCTTACAGAAAGGACTGAGAGAGATTCTGCTTAGCACAAATATCTGAATATTGACTGACTTCAAAACTCGAGCTTGAGTTCCTCACCTGTCGGTGTCAGAAAGGGAAGAGTGTCAGGGTCTCTGTTCAAATTTGCCAAGAGACCCCTTGGCAATTCCCACATTCTATTTCCTGCTTGGGGTAATCTCATCTAACTCTTACCATATCCTTAATCAGAAATTCTACTCCACAGGAAGGAAAAAAAATAAGGCCCTAACAAGAGTTTTGTTGAAATCAGCAGATTTAACAAAAGCTTCTTACAAAAATATTATTGACAAATTAAAGATACTGAAAATTTCCTGGTCACTTCTACTGTTAACCCAGAAAGCCAGCACATGCTGTACTGAAGGAGCTTCATGATGCACATGCATTTGGCAGTTTTCTGCCAATCTGCTCAGCCATCAGGCTGTTCATGCAGAAAACACCATGTGCTCTGGACACACACAGGACAGGTGAGCTGCTTTGGGCTGGGGTAGAGTTATTTCTCTTGCTGGGAGCTGGTGTGGGGCTGTGTTTTGCTAACTCCAGGATATTTTGGTTATTGCTGAGCAGGGCTTGCCCAGAGCCAAGGCCTTTGCTGCCTCTCAGCCCACCCTGCCAGTGAGTGGGCTGGGGGCACAAGGAGCTGGGAATGGGCCAAAGGGATCCCCCAGAGCAGAGGATGTTATGCTCAGCAGTACAAGCTGGGGCGAGGAGAAGGAGCGTGGGACACTGGATTTATGGCATCTGACATCCCAAGGCACCAGCACTTCAGGATGGAGCCCTGCGTTCCTGGAAATGGCTGGACACCTGCCTGAGGATGGAACTAGGGAATGAATTCCTCTGCTTTCACCTTACCTAATCAACTGTCTTTATGTCAACCCACAAGTTGTGCCACTCTTACTTTTGAACCACTTTTGAGTGAGTGGCTGTGTGGTAGTTAATTGCTGGCTGAGGTTAAACCACAACAACACGTTTCCTTTTTTTGTTATATATCACACAGTTCTGTATTTATTTTTCAGGATTCAACCCAGGAATTAAAAAAACCCCAAAATTTAAAAAAAAAGGAGATAAATGTAATCTGTTAATCAAACAAAAACCAAGTTTTGGAAGATGACAGTTTACAGCTAATCTGTCCTTCAGCCAATTATTTTTACAGCTGGCAAAGAAAGACAAGGTACAGAAGCTTTCAGCTACAAAAGGCATTGCAGGTCTGAAATGTACTTGTAGTACCTATTAACACTGTCTTACTTTTGTTTTTAGTTCACCATGACTACAACAATATTTCTCTAGAAATATCTAGAAAGAAAGATACAATAATTATGATATATTTTATTGCAGAAGGGTAATTCTGTAAGGTCTTCTCCTCAAATGTACATCACGAGAAAACAAGAGAATGCAAAGGTGCTTTTCTTGTCAGCAAATCCACATGCACAAACTTCTATATTATGACAGTAACTCTCATGCTTTTCACAACAAAAGCATTTCAAACATTTGTAAGAGGATGAACCACACTCAGCTCCAAAGACACTACATGCAAAATGTCAGAGAACAGGATTTGGTCACTGTGTGAAATCACACCCTCCCATGCTCAAAGAGTTAAAGTTCTGGCAGCATTTCTGGGAAATGGATTCTGCTGAATGCCCTGCAGGAGCCAAGGCCTGGCTGGCTGAGGGAGTCCCTGCTGACATTCAGCTGCAGCCCACGCAAAGACATTGCAGAAAGGGCTAATGTCAGGTGTCCAGCAGGGCTGTGAAGAAACAGAACTTGCTGATTCCAGAAATGCTACATATTCCCTGTAAGATGGATCAGGGGCTTCAAAACCCGATTTAAATGGAAATGAGTGGGTGATTTTTACAGTGTTAAGCTTAGATACAAAATACTGCTATGAATTTAATAGGATTTAATTTGTGAGAGTCAAAGAAAGAGACCTGCATTTTAAAAACAACCCTATGTTGCATTATCTCTGAGACAGCAGAAGGGCAAGATGGTAAAAAAGTGCTACAGATAAAGAGCTTAAGTTGTCAGTAATACATTTGTCAGCTGAACTAAACTCGCACAAAATTACTCATTTAAGGGGGTAGTGTGTGTGCAGCAACCTAATTCATTTACCCCTGTCTCTAAAAAAAAAAAAAAACAACCCAACAAACCCCAAACAAGCCTACAGGAATGAACTTAAGAGCCCTAAAGGAAGCAGATCAGAAACAGCCTACTAAAAACCAAACTGTAGCCACAGAAGAACCAAAACTGCAACCACCTCATACACAGTGTACAGGCACATCCATGAAAAGGCTGCAAGGTAAAACAGAGTAAGTGCAGGACACCAGCCCTCAGTGCTAAATGTCCACGCAGGATTTTATCTATGGTAAACATGAAGCAGCTCACCAAGAATAAAGGTAGGCTGTTTCTATGGTCAAAGTATAGATATGGGCACTTGCTGTAGAATCTCTCATGCACAGTAAAAATACTGTAAAAATAATTTTGTGCACATTCCAAATATTCTAAATATTCTAAGTAAATTTGTGCACATACCTGTGTGGTAAGAATAAAAATTCTGATTAAGCACAGGCAAACCTATTAAAATCCTGAAAATCACACATTTATAATTTTTTAGCTATGAATATAATTCTGACAGTTTTCTGACTTCCTAAGGGAATTTGAGCTCTCTGTCAGACACCAGAAATGGCCTAGTAGGCAGCAGAACTCAAAGGAAAACTATTTTTGAAGTCATATCAGTAAGTCCCAGCTATTCTGTGTTTACATTTCCAAAGGTAGGCACTTCTACATCAGTAGTTTACTATGCTTCAAAAGCTTTTTCTCATGCAAATCTTCTGAGAATCTACATTTCACACCCTTTGAATGTCAGCATGCTATGATCCGGGAACTAAGAAACTGGATTCTTTTTAAGTGCCCCTCATCTTTCTTGAGTATAGGCATTTTGGGATTAGGGGGAATGTTTGGAATCTCTCATTGGAATCGACAATTTACATACTGACTTTAACCTCCATTTCCCACCAGGCTGTCCAAATTGGGTTAGCATTACACTACTTAAACACCATGTTTTATTTATTTACAAATAGGAGCTTTGATTTTTTTTTTTGTTCTTATGCTGCTAAAGAAACAAGAGCCCTTGCATATTTGCAGTTTCATACACTGCAGTAAGGACTCTGCAGATTCTGTCTCCCCTGTTGGGCAAGTGTAAGTTTCTTTTGTCACAAACTGTTGATAAAATGGATCCTTGTGCAGGAGGTTTCTGTTAAAAAAAATAAAAAGCCAATAAACATCAAACTGATCTATATTCAGGCCAGCGTGACAGAACTTGTAGAGTTCAATCTTATCCCATTTTGCATGTGTACACAACACACCCAATTTCATCCACTGTACAGATTACTTCTAAATTGCATCTGTCAAATAGGTACTTAAGTGCAAAAATTCAGCTTCTGTGAACCTCTCATCCCATGAAAGTAATTATAAATTATTATGGCACTTATGGGAAAGAGAATTTTAACATTTACATATGTATGAAAGTCTAATATTTTCAAATTAATAGCATCTATATGAAAGATGACTCATTTGTTAATAGATTAGGAGCTTTCCTGCAAAAATGTATTATTAGTCACCTCAATTAGGGAGGTCAGCAAATCCATCTTTCCATTAGCTGATGCAAGGAATCAATTCAAGATAAAAGGTGTTCTGCTACACAACCTTTGATCTTGTGTTCAGTACTTTCCAACATAGCAACATACATCAACAACATGCTCTAAAAAGGAAAAACAGCTGCTGATTTCTGTAAGAGAGTACTATATGAAAAATCAATGCACAAGAAAGCTGATGATTACTTTAGCCACATCACCCATCTCACCCAGATTTAAACCTACACTAGTTGGTTTGGAGAGGAGAGAGTATAAAACTCAATGCACATATCCACAAGGACATTTTGACCAAAATACCTTGAATAACTTCATTTGCATGCATAAGCCAACTACTTCTCATATAAGAATATAATGTTGGGAGTAAACTGGATTTTTAAAGCATATTGAACAGTTCAATATTGTGACTGCTGAGGACTGAATATTTCAAATAATTAGTTTCAATGTGAAACAGAAAGTTTTCAACTTCTGCTTGCCTACAGCAATACAACACTTGATTCTTCCTGTCAGTTTGGAATGCATCCTTCACCTGTAAGTAACGGGGAGATCTCCTGAGCGGCCCAATGCTCAGAGACTGTGGATTGGTGACTACAGCAGAAAGTGTTCTTTCCATGCAGTGACTCCAGAAATTGACTTCTCAGCCAAAAAAAGGAGTGTTTGTAACCCCCATCAACTGAGCTATCAAACCTGGACAGCAGCTCAATTTGCAAACACTGAAATTTACTGATGGTTTATTTGCTGACTATTTTAATGCATTTTCTTGAGTAGGGAAGACATCAGATGACAGATATGGCCATAAATGTGAGAATACCACACATGGGACTTGAAGCACCTGATATTCAGGATCTCACAAACAACACTTGGCTTTACTGAGACACATGGAAAGTTCTTGCCAATGGAATCTTTGCCCAATGTTCAACCAAGAAGAGAAGAGCAAAAACAGCCTCTCAGCTGCACTGATCATGGCTGCAATGAGGCTTTGCCACCTAAATTACAATGTTCCTTGTGATAATTAGATGGCAACATTGCAAGGCAAAAGTTATCATAGGGAGAGAGATGATTAGAGTGCAGAGGCCCTGCATGTCCCACAACTCATCCCCTTGTTTCACTACAAGATGGAACCAATTTTACTATGTCATGATCATGCTTCCTGTTCTGCTTGTTCAGGCTCTCCAATGTGCTTTCCCTAACTGCTGTCTGTCCTACACGTAATTTTAACTGCTGCACCTTCTCACATTTGCTTTATCATCAATTCTTCAGGGATAGCAAACCAAGTTTCCTGGAAAAGTGTTTATACACAGTTTCCTTGTTTAAAGCCACAATAAGGAATAACTGCAAACTTTCCTACTCAGTGAAAAACCCACAAGGCCTAAAATGATTGCTGCAACAAGAGCAGCACCCAGGTATATCATCAGCTACTCTAGAGCTCTACAGTATGTGCACTGCTACATACAGAAAGAAATCCCAAAAACCAAAACAAAAGCACAATCAATTCATTCACTGTCCCTTCTTGAAGTAAAAACTAGGGGCCTTTTGGAAGTCATCAATGCACTACAGTCAACCACAATGGCAGCAATTAATGTAAGACTATTTTGCAAGATTATGGCTTGAAGTTCTCACAATAAGACAAGTTCTTGCCAGACAGAAGATATGCTTCCCTTCCATCTCTGCAACTTGATTTTCTTTGAAACATAAGGAGGAAGAAAATAGGAATCTCTTTAACAAAATTTACAGAGCAACAATTGTGGATAAAACTCAACTAAACCTGTGGCTTTTGACATGATACATGGTATTATCAGCCCTCTGCCATGAAATACTGGCAATACTCACAAAGGAACAGACTTGAAAATCATCTTTCCTGAATATGTCAAGTCTCTTACACCAAGTACCATTCTGGGAAGACAGGCAGTTCAAATGAATTACTAGAATTTCAGGATAAATATAGAAATATGGCTGCAGCAATCACTGTCCCTGTGAAAGAACATACAAAAAAGCTCTGATCAAAATGTTCTGGCACTTACCCTCATGTTGAAATGACAGCAGCACCTCTGACAGCAAAGCAGAACACAGCACATTACACTGAGTTCTAAAGGAGCTTTGTGTGACTTTTAGGAAGCTGAGCAGCTTTAAGAGATAAGCAACAGAAAAGCATTAAGAACTTGCATAGCTCTGGAAAGGGAAGGGCCTCTGCCAAACCACCTTAATAGAAAGCATTCAAACTTCTGGTAGATGCAGGGATGGATGCACCTCTGCAAGTAGAAATTCAAGGGTTTTCATTATTAAAATCTTTACTAGATCCTAGAATGTGATAGAAAATACTCCAAACAGAAAATTTTTTCCATTCAGAGGGGTTCTTTGCCACAGACATCTTCCTGCTAGGTAAAAGGATTTCCAAAGCAAGAGGCAGCAGTGCTCAGTCACCCACCACTCGAGATACCAGGTGCAGTGAGCTGAACTCTTAGTAGGCATCAGAAATCCATCTGTTCAGAATGTGAACTAGACAAGCTAAAGTGAGAAGCTCCAACAGGACTGACAGCTAGAACGACTTTTGTCACTGCAAAGCTTCAGTACTGTCCTAACCTTGCACATCACTCTAGGAATCAAGGGAATAGAGAACATAAAGGAGATCTGACTTCATGCAATAAACATAAAACTATCCAACACTGAATTTTCTTGCATTGCCCATGGATCAAAATGGACAGTTGGTATAGACTGTGTTGATGAATTTAGGGTAAATCTCTCACTGAACAAATACTGGCTCTTAATAAATCTTTTCAGGACCTACTTCCTCATAAATTAGTACTACATGGCCATTCAAGCAGTTTGTCATCCTGTTAGGCTTCTTGCAGAGCAATGACTGAACTCTGGCTTCTTTAGCTATCAGGCTGAGAACACATAACTGTTCAAGATCTCCAATAACAGGGAACAAATGGATAGAAATACTGTGCAATAAAGTCTTTCTGGTCCTTTATGAAGGCTGTCCAGTAACCAAGTGCTCTGCATTTAAACTTAATCTGCTGATAGATCTCTATGAACAACTGTCAAGACAGAAAGGAGACTGGAATTCCCTGTTGTGAGTTCAAGGCATCAATCCACCAACTGAAGCAAGAGCTTACACTTGTCTGAACACAGATAGTCATCTTAGGGCTAACTGTTTTGTAAGAGTCTGTTAATGCAGAACTGACAAAAAAAATAATTGAAAAGTGCTTGTAGCACTGAAAATCTGGAACACTCACTTGTCTTGTGTTAGACATTTCATTTCAGGGCAACACAACAAGCTGGCTCTGAAGACAAATTCTACTCATGTCTTAGATATGTTCTGGGACCTAGAAAGAATTATGGATTCTCTCTTCTTCATCCATCTCAATGCAAGGCCAAAGGAACAATGGTGGTAATTATTTAAATGCTAAATTTAAGACATGTTTCAGAACACCTTGCTGTGCCTTCCCAGAGAAATAAACCCATATGTTAATTAAAAACAGACTTTAGCTCTTTTTTTAATCACTCAAATGGATGCCTAGATGAGCTTTACTAGACAGACTTATATACCTAATTAACACAGAAACCCTGAATACATTACTAAGAAACCACTCCACAACCCTAGATTTCATAATCCCTGCATTCCTTTTAGATTTCACCTAACATTAACATATGTCTTACTCATCATTAAGGCACTCGCTTGGCAACGCTTTTTTGAGATATTTTTGCTGTAGAGATTCATGACTGGTTAAAGGATGAGGGGCACATGAAGCACTCTCCTCTCTCCTTTCAGTTTCAGGGAATGAGGAGGAAGAAACAGGAAGAGCCAGCAGATCAATACCTGGCTGCGAGCCTGGTGTCACTGGCAGGATTTTGCGGTTTTTAATTATAGATCAGTTTACATGACAGCAGGCCTGCTGGCAAGAGCCAGGGTACACCTGTCTCAAAGGGGAAACAGCATCTCTGCACAGGAGCCAGCAGGGCTCATTGAGAGCTCTAAACCACATGGGAAGGGGGAAGGGAAAACAAAGAGGCTCACTAGAGATAAGCCCGGGAAGAGGGACAGCACCGGCGAGGTTCTCCTGGCTCCACTGGTGCAGGGATGGGCTGTGTCAGAACCCAGGCTGTGTCTGACAGCCCTGGATGATCCCAGCTCCAGCCAGGGGCTCCAAAGCCCTGGCAGGGGGGGTCACAAACCCTGGCAGGCAGCCAGGGACTCCTGGGGCTTTGAGTTTGACCCGTGGAACAAATTACCACCTGGGAATGAAGAACTAAAGGTCACAAAATTTTAGACAGCATGATAGTAGTAGTTGTAGAGTGAAAAGGGAAATTTTGGGGATTTTTACCATGGGGGCTTAGGAGGTAAGATGGAGGGACTTGGGTGTTGTCCTGTCCTCCTTCCTTCTTCTTCCTAACCCCATCTTCTTGGTGATGTTGGCACTTGGGGATTGGATTGGAGTAGAATGTAACTGTCTAACACAGGTGACAGGCATTGGATCATAATTGTAAATAACTAACAGGTAATTTGTAGTATAAAACCAGCACCTGCCCCAGGGGAGGGCAGTGTGCCTGGGGCTGCCCACCTGAACAGACCTCAGCAGGCTTGACAGAAAATATTTTAGATAAGAAACAATAAAACAACCTTGAGAGCATCAGCTGAAGACTTTTGACTCGTTCTTCAACAGCAGGGTTGGGAAACAGAGACTTTTATACACCTGGGGGTCATCTGGACCAAAGGAAACCCTGAGAGGCTGGAGATCCCCAGAGCTGCAAGGATGCAGGTGACTGATATGCCAGGAACCACGGGATGGAGCACCTGAGAATGGGCACACAGGCACTGGAGATGGTGCTGTCCAGAGGGGAGCAGTGTCTGGGACACCTCATGGCTCCCCAGGAACACCTGCAGGGAGGGTGCAGCCAGGTGGGGGTCAGGCTCTTCTCCTTCTCACAAGTGACAGAACAAGAGGAAATGCCCTCAAGTTGTGCCACTTGGGAGGTTGGATATGACAAAAATTTCTTCACTGGAATGTTTGTCACACATTGGAATGGGGTGCCCTGAGCAAGTGGTGGGGTTGCCATCCCTGGAGGAATTTAGGTGTGACACTTGGGGACATGGGTTGGTGTTGGGCAATGGGTTCTGTGGTCACACTCAGTAATCCATTCATTTTTTTATTCAGATTTTGTTTTTCTGAGGAAAACCTCATTAAAATCCTAATATACAATGTTCACAAAATGTAAAAGGACACCTGGTGTCATGATATACTATGCTAAAAATAAAATCCCATTATTTGGGTTTTTTTAGCAGAAAAGGACAGAGCAGCTCCTTTTGATTAAACTACCACAAACAGTTCGAGAAACAAAGAATCAGCAGCAATTCAACTGTTCTAATTTAAGTAAAAGCAGTTGAAAGAACAGCTAGATATTAAATTATTTAGAATCTTATACAGAATAGGTGGAATAAAGCGTTTTTAAAAAGGTAAATCACTACTTGAGCTCATGAAGAGTGATTTATAAACTCAAACCTCAGCTACTTTCAGAAGAGACTATATAATGGGGACTAAAAACATTAAAAAATTGCATCTTTCCTTGATTAAGATTAAAATAATTTTTCAAAAAGCTCTGGAGAACAGCCAGCGAAATAATGCAATTGCATTTCTTTGAGTCAAAAATCACCATCCTATCACTTTCTAACCACTGCTTCCCTCGAATCCTTTGGACAGCAACTGTCATGTTTATGTATGTACTGGGATAACCAGAATAATATACCACCAGCTCTGAAACACAACCACAATATAAATAGCGAATCCAACTGTTTCAGCAGAAAAGGACTGAGAACAATAAATAATGAATGAATGAAGGCTTTCATGAGAGCATTACCATTCCCATGGTCTAAAGGTCTGAGCACAAGATTTGTATGGAGAGGTGATAACTCTACCAGCTGATAAACAGGAAACAGCACATAGAGCACACTTGTCCTTCATTTGGCTTTGCTCATTTTGTACTAAATCTCTGAAACTACAAAGCAGCAAATAACAAATACAGCATTGATACTGGTAATTTATTTTAAAAATACTGTTTTATCTAGTCTATGATTTTTAGAATTCAGTACTGGTTTACTGCATATTATATTTTCCCCCTTCCACACCCACAGCTCTGCTTACTATCCCACAGACAACTCTGACTCACAGGAGGCAGTTAATGGAATTAACTCACTCCATAACATCCCCCCTTACCTACAGCTGCCAGGTTGATTTCCTACTGAAGCCAAGCATCATTACCTAGAGCAGAATTTCTTATTCTGTTCTCAGCTTGAAAGTTGCTGCTTATGTCCTTTTTCTTCTGCTTTACTTCTCTACAAGCCCTGCTGTGCTCATCAGCTATTCCTTGGAGATGTTTTTTCCCTCCAAAAACGAGCAGGTATTGCCGTACAGCTAATCAGAATATTTAACTGTACCCTGAAAAAGCTGTGCTAAGGCAGCACAGAAGGAGACTGGGACAACTTTGTAACAGCTTCTAGTATCTGTTTTAAAGAAAATACAGCAGGTCAAGCCTAGGGTGCTAATAAAAGTTTTCTATCCGAGTTGTCTTCCAGAAAATAAATAATTTCCTTGAAACAAATCCGTGCATTACTGATGTAATAACGAACAACACTTAGACACGCTGGCGCCTTGACACTAAACATACCTTAATTTTCCCAGAAGACAGACTGATAGCCTTACTGGAAAACTTGACAATTTATTTGGAGGGGGAATTGAACCCTCCAAGTCTTCGTGCATCACCCCCCTAGCAGCAGCAGGCCATGAGTCACTGCTGTCACCAGGCAGTGGCACTCCCAGAAGCCTTCCTGAGCCTCTCACTGGCAGTGACTCACCAGCAGCTCAGCTCAGGCCAAGAATTCCGGGGATGCAGCTCCTGTGCCCACCATGAGAGCAGCCCCCTCAGCTCCACACCCCCAGCATCCCAAGAAATAACCCTGGTGCCCCATAGCCTGCCTCCCTGACAGAAAAGCCACTGACCTCAACCCAAACAAAAGCACTGGGGACATTCTGACACTACTAAAACAAACACAACATGGGATTCAATCTTCAAAACTATGAAGATGTTTATGGATTCTCTTATTTCTCTCCCTCCTCACAGCAGGATCTGTATTAGGGGCCCTAGTCCAAAAGATAAAACACTCGTCTTAACCAACCACGTTTAAGGTTCCCAATGAAAAGTTTCAAAGAGTCTCAATTTTTTCTTGGTGTGTCTGCTCTAAAAACATTTTCAGTGGAGGAATATAGCACGAACAGTAAGTCACTAAAAATAAACAACTGTGCTGACACAGTGACTTAAGTGAAAAATCAAGTATTCTTCATAAGCAATTTTAATAGATAAAAACCAGAATTATGTTAAATTATTCTGACCGAAAAATTCCTTTTATTACTTAGAATAAACCTTGACCCCTTCAAAACCAACAGGTCAATTTAAATATATAATATAAATAGATAAGAGCCGAGTAATGAATCCAAAGCTGAACCAATGACTGCATTGATCCACTCAATCTATTTATTACCTTCTGAACATTGCTACAAAAGTGAACACTAAAATTTATGAATAAAGTATTTCCTTTCCATATACAGAAATAATTAAACTAGAAATAATTTATAAAAAATTGAATTACAAATTACAGTCAAATGGAATCAAACTGCACTACAAGTTACTGTAAAATATGTTGGCAAAGTATGATTTATTAAAAATATAAAATTAAAAAATTTAATAGATGTGCTGCAAAAATGTGAAATTTTGGAAGCAGCTCTCTTGCATGGAAAAAGACACTTCAATATCCTCAGTTCCTGCTTACCTACCAAATCATAAGAAATAAAGTCCTTCATGTGTTTTAGTCTCACCGTATATTTTATAAGTATCTGTAATATTTCTAAGCACATTGCCCATGTATAAGCAGTCCTCCTCACTGGCAAGACTGGCTATAACTGAAAAGAACAAAAAACTAGAGAAAACACCTAAGCGTTGAAGAGTCAATTTCTTGATTTCTAGAAAGCACAGGTAAAGCTCATGAAAGAACAGGATTCTCTTATGAGAAATAATGAAAAGAGTTCCTACAAGAAAGTATGGAAGCAGTATTTCCCAGTTAGCTCTTTTTTCATGTATCCTTATTATATTGGAAAATCAACAAGAAACATCAGCCTCACACTGGACTTGAGCTTTCTGGCTGGCTTTCCTAAAAAATCTCCTCAGAATCAATCCCCACCACTCTTGCATGGGAGATTTCAGCCACCCCTCTTTAATCACAGCGAGTTTAGTAACTACACGTGGTCAGTAAGAATGGAGCCAGCCCAGCCCATGTGTTTGCATCTATTCACAGGAGAATGATGCAAGGACACTGCCCCCAGGCAGCTGGAGAGAAGAAACATCTCAGCTCTCAAAGCTGAACTCCCGTTGAGTGTCCCACGTGTGTGTAAAGGCAGAGTTCAGTACTTCTCTCCCTGATTCTGCTTTGTCAGGGAAGAGGCAAAGCCTAAATACTGTGCCACTCCTTGCCAGGAAAACTGTATCAGTACTAAAATTTTTATTTAATAGCTACGCCTCCTAGTAGAGGGAACCTTCTTGTTCTCCTTGCCAACACAGCTCTGCATGAGAAGTTAGAGATGACATAATCCCTATTAGCAACATTTTGCACAGCAGCACTGTCTGAAGCACTCAAGGCAACGCTGCCAAGACTCAGGGGACCTCCCAAGTACCCCCCAATTGCTCCACTCTCATCACTTGTTCATGAAAAGCCTTCACACTCCTCCCAGTCACCACCTTCTCCCTGATCATGTGGATATCCCTGTTTTAAAGGGACACTAAGAAGAGCTCCATAAAAGTAGGTAGCATATACAAGAGGTGAACATAAATACAAAACGAACATTTCAGATGTTCTCTATTCACAGTTCCTGTTTTCTTTAAATGATTGTCTGAACCACCACACTACAGGGGGCTGCATGCAGTACCTGTATATTCCATGCAGTACCAGAAAGCCCTAAGACTGTGGGCAGTTACAGCTTTTCTGCTGCCTGGACACTTCCATTAGTGTCATACATAATAAATGCATGAATGAAAGAGCACTTGCAGCTCTGTGGTCTCCCAAAGGATAATCCTTCTGAAATGCTACAGACAGTGTTTGTCCCCAAACTACAAATTCTCTCTCTGCTCTATTACAACATGCCCCAGTGACCCAGAAGAACAGACTGAGGAGGAAGTGTCAAACCTAGAGTGTTCCACTGGGGAAAAAAACAATTAAAAATATTTTTAAAAAAGGGCATGCTTTTTTAAAAAATCAAGTTATATATAAATATGATGATGAAACTCATTAGAAAGTAACTCATGCAATGCTGTCTCTGGTAAAGATAAACAGGATCTTTTTATACGGGCAAAGAAAAATCCTTCACAGAAAGTGCAACTCAAACTACCTGGGTTTCAGGCTTCAGGTATGTACAAAGTTCAACTGTACACTGAAGGAACAAGGCAGAGGGCAGAAGAGGAGCAGTCCTCAGGTGCCTTAATTTCTACAGTCCAGCCTGCTGAGATTACAGCTATTAATACACCCCTCCTGTGGACAGATAAAAGAGAGGATGCCTTAAGCTCAAGTAGTCAGCTACTGTCAATACTTGTCTTGCTGCCTTCTGCAGGCTGCCCTGGAACAGAGACCAGGCAGAGCAGAAGGATAAAGCAGGGATTTATTAAAAGGCCTCCATGGGCACACCTGGGCAGTGCAAGAGCCTGGCTGGGCCACACCCAAGATGAACCCAAAATGGTCACAAAATAGACACCAGATCACGAGGTTTCACACTTTGATAAGTTCTGGTCCATCAGCAGATTGGAGTTAATTGTCCAGTTACAGCTTCAGGTTATGAAGCACCATCCTCCTTGTTTTTCCTTCTCACTTCACCACTGTTTTTGCTCATGGGCCTGAAAGTTGTCCTTGGTACCAAGCTAGAGAAGGAATTGTTTTGTCTATTTACTCTGTGAAGAGAGCTTAGTAGCACTTAATATGAAACCCAGAACTACCCACTAAAACAGTACAGAATCTAAAATATATAAAAGCTAAAAGTTAAAGCATCAGTCTCATGAGCCACTACGTGTTTCCATCCCTGACTTCTGGCACCCACCAACTAACAGCACAAGACAGACCCACAGGATAGCCAGGGCTGGAAGGGACCTCTGGAGATTCCATTCCATCCCCCTGCCAAGGCAGGGTCACCCAGAGCAGGTGACACACAGGAATACATCCAGGGGTTTGGAATGTCTCCAGAGAGGGACACTCCACAACCCTTCCAGTGCTCTGCCACCCTCAATGTAATGAAGTTCTTATTCATGTTGAGGTGCAACTTCTTGTGGTTTAGTTTATGACAACGAATTCTAAAAAAAGACAAATATTAAAGGTTATTTATTTACTCCAAGCCTGCTGGTATTTCAATACTGCATTCTATCCGGATAGTAATTAAGAGTTAGTAATCAGCCACATTCATTTAGCACAATTTAGGTATTTGCATCAAATAGATTTGCTAATGAATAGATTAAATTTTTTAAAAGTTCAGGGCATGGAGACATTTATCAGGTGCTAAATCTCAAAAATACATGTAGGACTCTTACCAAGTCAATCAGTTGATCAGCCAATCTAGAACAAGAGACAACATCTGGTCTAAAATGCAGCACTTACATCCTCAGGAAAATGAATGGTGCTTATTTTAGTTAGAGCAGCAGAACTCTTTAGACGTTCTAATTAAATTTCTGAATGAAAGAATCAGCAAGAGGAACATTTCAATCTGTCTGGACAGCACAGAAGACTTCAACAAGGCTCTCAGTTATAAAAACTAATGCTACACCAGGATGAGTTTCTCTTTAGGCACGGGGGATGCAGAGACAAACCACCCAAACAAACACATCTCACCTAGAGGCAGATCTTCAGTGCACCAGCTGCATCTCCTGCCAGGAAGATTTCCTGGGCAGAAATGCTCTGAGATTCAGTTTGGGCAAATAAACAGATTAAGGAGGTTTCTCTTCTAGTTCTGTGCACTGCTTTCATAAGCCATTTATAAGTGTTATTTCATGTTTAGTCACACCATTTATTTACTTTTGACAAAGGATTTGTGAAGTGAGTCTTAGAGGTAGCTTAGTTACAGATCATTCCTCATTTAAGGCTGTAACAAGCTGCTGAATAGAACACTGTTTTGTGTGGGAACTGAAGCTCAGCCCTTAGCACACTGCCTGAGCATCCAGATGACGATCACTCTCACAGAACATTCACACACAAGGCAAGGGTTGCAAGAAAAGTCTTCCAACCAGCACTGGGAACAATGAAGACTCTTCAGCACAAGGCACAGCACAGCAAAACCTAACTAATAGCAGCTGAAATTTCCTAAGCACTGGTCAGAAACACTGTGAAAGAACACTTGGACACAAGAATGAAAGAAAACTGAAATCCTAAAATGGTTGTTAAAAGAACCTGGATGAAGTTAACAAGCTAATGCTCTTGAGATCATACAGACAGGGACTTTCAGAAGAGCAAAGGACCTGCCTAGAAACTTAAAGAAAAGTTACCACTTCATGTTACTCCCATGTAAGCTTTCCTGTGGTTCACAAAGAAGAAGGAGGCTCTCTGGAATTTTCAGACAGTCCTACTATAATCTCAAGTAAGCACATAATGAGATACAGATTTACTACCTTTGGACATATTTCCTGCACTCCAAGTTCCTGAAAAGGAAAGCTGTTCCTAAAAGGAATAGTCAAGACATCTGCATGAAGAGATGAAGGTTCCAAACCCATGAGTATCTCAGTCATGCCAATATAGCTGAAACCACATCAGGCACACCCTGCATTACCTTCTGCAAAACCCTGTGTGCAAAGACAGACACATCAGTACAACAGAACAGAAACTCCAGGCAGCCCTGAAAGCACACTTGCTGTGGAACAGGAGAATCAATGTTATTCACCTGGATTTTAAAGAGGCTCAGGTCCTTCCTAAATACCAAACGGAAAAAGAAGAGACCAATAACAAAAAGAAAAGGGAAAAAGCCAGCAACCTTGAGGCCTCAGTCATGATACAGCAACAAAAATGTCTTGCACAACAAGGACTACCAGCATGCCCTGCAAGCAGAGTGCTGGGCACTGGTTCCAATCACAGCTAAGCCAAGAACTAGTGAACCTCCAAGTGCTATAAGAGGGGAGATGTTAGTCTCTATTTACTGAAACTGCTTTGGTCATGTTAAGTCATCACCTGCAATTGAGGAAAAGAAATCCACCCTATGTTTTCTGAACTCCCTGTGCCTTGAGAACATTTATGCAAGACAGGCATCTTGAGCAGACCCAGAGTCCCAAGTAGCATGACCTGAACCCTGACCTTGGACACCAGTAGAATGTGGTATCCTTTTACCAGATGTACAGTGTGAGTCTGCCTGTCTGGTACTCCTGCAGACTCACAGGAGGGGTTCATTAAAAGGGTGGGTAAGCAAGAAGCAGGATGTTACATTAATGACTCTTGGTATCCTGCAGACAGAAATTCAAGATAAAGGCATTTCAGCCAGGAATATGACTAACCAAAAGTGACTGCTGAAGGGGACACAGACTGAGGCAAAATGAGTCATATGCTTCCCAAAGAACACTCAAAACATGCCAGTGAGAACACAAACTGAGCAAGTGACTGTAACTGGCAGCCTGCATATAAAGATCATCAACAGATGACATTCAGGTAAATCGTGATGACTGCCCAGTATTTAAGAGGCTGAAGTATGAGATATGGTGGGCTCCTCTATGCAGTAGGCTCATCAGAACCCTTCATGAGATCAAGCTTTCAGCTTGGGCTTATTTATGAGATTTCTGGGCAGGGGAATCATCCAGGAGTGCTTTGAGTTGGTCCAGTTCAAAGTAAATATAAACAGGTCTGAAGAGCTTCATATGTTTTACAGTCCTGCACAGAATAATCCTAGAAAGAGGCTTCTCCATCCATCCATCCATCCATCCATCCATCCATCCATCCATCCATCCATCCCCAACTCCTAGTGTTCATACTGATAAGGTCTGTAAAACCTGGTGAGCTCCCTCTAATCTCAGTACTGCAAGAAAGTAATTCAAGGACAGATGTGAAATGAAAGGATTTTTCCTCCATGACAAGATTTAAACACACTGATCCCACTCAAGGTTGTATGGAAGCAACAATATCCCACAGGGAAAAAAAATGCCAGCTCCATCCAACATCATCTGGTAAAGCAGTCAATGTAAAGAAAACCTGTGGAACAGGCCAGAGCACTATGGAGGGAACAGAAGGAAGGGTTCTGCACAGGCTGTGATGTAACTAGAGTCCAGGGACCACTTGTCACAACAGACCCATCAAGGTATGGGGGATACAGGCATCTCCCAAGTCTAGGGCAGAAAAAAAATGGTCTCAGTCATTTAACAGGGTCATCAACTCCAGTAGGAAAGCTGATGTAGAATGAGATCTTTGTTCTCTGATCTACCTCTTGGGCTTGCTCACATACAGGATGGAGCTGAAGACTTTCAGGAGGGAAGGATCTTCCCTTTGGCTTGCAGGCCTAATGTTCTGAGAGCTCTCTGCATTTTGGATTCCAACCCAGGACCAGTTGAATGCTTACACAGATCTCACACATTAAAGATTACTCTGATTCAAGGCCAAAGCAGATGGATGTGTCCAGAAAATTATTAAGCAGTCTCCCCTCCCTTACTTGAAAGGCATTAGACTGGAAGTCTTTATAAACCAAATATTTCCTCAGGGATCTGGTCCTCCAAGAAAACATAAGTATTTGGCACTCCTGCTGGGCCAGGGCATAATGGATGCCATTTAAAATAAGTCAGCTTCAGGAAATGAGACAGACACATGAAAGCAAAGAGAAAGAATGACTTAAAAGCAGCTAAACAGCATAAAAACAAAGTCTATGCAATGCAAGCTGTTGTTCAGCCCTGTGCCACTGAAGGCACCAAGCCAGCTGTGTGCTTGAGAGGTGCACTACATGTTTCTTTTACAATCTACAGATCCATAAAATAATTGTTTGGAACATTGTCCAACCTCTCACTTAAAGCTGGGATAGTAGCAACACTAGATCAGCTCAGCTCCTCCCAAATATTTATCCTTGTGCCATAACCCATGGATTAGCAGCTTTACATATATTTCAAGCCTGACATACACTAGCAGAACTTTCCTATTAGTTTGTTTAAATAGGAAATAAGTTGGACAGCATTTGTGCAGAGACAGTCAAAAATTTCAGTCACACTCTCACACACAGGCAGTAATTCAAGCTAGAATTCCAAAGCCTCTGTCTACTGCATATATGTAGTAACATTAACCAGAAAGCATCTCTGTTCAGCTGGAACCGTTCAAGGTAATTGTAATAAATTAACATTTTAGCCTACAGACCTGTATTACATAGCAAAACTGCCTTCATCTTAAAAAAACCCAAGTATTCTCACAGATGATAGAGTATGGAAGTAGAAAGACATAAGAATACTGAGTATTCAGAGTCAGCTGCTTTTCTACCTCAGTGTTTTCCACAATTTATTTTAGCCAAAACCAAACCAGTGCAAAAGGAGCAAAGTTACTACACATAAAAATATTCATCAAGTCCTCACAACAACAGTTGCCAAGTTAAATAAAAAAAATTTAAAAAATAGGAAAAAGTCAGTTAATAAATATTTATGCTTTCTAGACGACAACAGTGCTGCAGTTTTCACCAAAGATCAATAGTACCACAACTTTCAACACACCATCTCCTACTTTTCCAAAGGCCTCTGAGCTCCCTCAGGCAAACTCATTTCCTTTTCTCTTTATCTGTTCTGAACACAGCCAACTTCTATGCAATGGAAAACAGAAACCAGCTTAGCAAAAGACAGGTTTAACCAACCTAACAGGCAAGAGGACCTGAAAGGAAGAAAAAAAAAATCATTAATGTACTAGAATAATGATCTGCAGTGTTGGGATCCGTAGGAAAGTATTTACCCATGAATCAAGCAGTGCAAAAGGAAAATTACACAACCTTCAATACAGTAAGTCAAATAATTTTCAGAGAAATCAGAAGAGACCTTTGCTTTCCTTCAACTAATATTTTAGGCTTCTTGTTACAGATTAATATAATGTGCCTAAAACTGCTGCTCCCTTGCTCTCCATCCAAACTTCTTGGTTTTCAAGAAGTGTTTTCATATAGCAAGTAACCAAGTTTGTATTACGGCACAACAGACTGACTTGAAATTTAGCAGGCCCAGCTATGCACAGCTATTTACAGCAGCTATTGAGGACAACACATTTCATACCACTGACTTCTTTAAAAAAAGCTTTCAGCCCAAACTGAGTGCAAATGGATAAAACTGATCTCAAGGCAGCTGCTTGCCTATCTAAGGTGAATATCCCCTGCATAAATCCCACCAGGGAGAAACTGATTAGTAAGCAATAAGCAACTAAAAACACATAAAAAATACTGTTCCATCCTGAGAAGGGTCTGACTCTCACTACCACTGTGATACTGAAGAAAAACTGTTTTTTCCAAATTCAGACCATTTGTTCTGAGACACATGGTACTGAGGGAAGCTGACCTATCCAGTGAATGCAGTAATGGCTATCAGTACAGCTATGCAGGCAAGGCATTTGGTTTTGCTTCCCTAGTCTTTGTCCACCATCTATTGCTTTTCCTGGATATCCCTTCTAAGAGTTCTTTATCTCTGTGCACATTTCACAGACATATGTGTTCATATAAAAATTCATATATAGATACATGAAGTAAAAATTTAAAGAATGCTGATTAACAATATAATTTGAGAAATTTTATTACTAAGAAAATTATGTTCTAAAACACACTGAATTTTCAGTGTTGCAATTAGGCAAGTAGTACCTCACACACTTTTTATTTCATGTACAGACAAAAACAGAAAACCTTAATTTCTTCTAACTTTATCCATGAGGCAGGAAGTTTTCTTTCTTCCACAGCTTATGCAAAGGAAATAGAAGCTACAGAAATATTCCATTTCTTCCACCAACAGATATGACAAGAGGACTTTGCAGGGCTCATTTGCTTATAAGCACTAACTTAGAATTACTGCCTGTGGTATTTTTGAGTCAAGCTGATTCTGTGAGATTAAGGAGTTGGCTGATAGGATTTTTTTAGTACTACTTTTTATGTTTTGGGGGGAAAAAAGCCCTCAATTCTAACCCCGGCAAGCTAGTGGCTGAATTGCAGCAGCTGCATACTTCCCCACCTACGAACACAAAGCAGAGCATCATCAGTTTCTTTGCATGTGGATTTTAGGAACATCCAGCTCCCAAGCTGCCAGGGATGCCAGGTGCCAGCTGAAAAGCCCACCACTCAGACTGCCACTTAGTGGCATGCCAGGAAAACGCCTGTACATCAAAAAGCAGAACAAAATTTAATTTGTTCATGAATTAAAAACGCCATTCAGAGTCAAATCACACAAACCCTGGGGAGACACGTGCCCTAAAGATCTTAGTCAAAAGTCACACAACTCCACCCATGTCTCTGTTTCTCTCCTGTTGTCTAACTGGGTTAGATACACAAAAGTCAGAAGAGGAAAGGAAGCTTTTGATCACTTGCCCATCAGCAGCTAATCTTTAACATGTGCTCGGTTTATCTCTAACTTGCCAGAGACAGAAGGTAACAACTGAAAAGTCTGTACATTTTGTTTTACATTTAGTTTTGTAATAGGGAATTACAGTGTCACACCACTAATGAGATTAGATATTTATTTAAAATTCACATGGATATCTTGAAAACTGTATAATTCATAAAGCTGTATCTAGCATTGAAATCTTCAATATAAACACCTATAATTACCCACCTGTCCATTAATCATTAATTTTTTTGTTGTTATTTGGTAACTACAGCCATCTCTTCTTGCTCTCCTTTTCCACTAAGTTAGTAGACCAAGAGGTACATGAGAAACATTAACTTTTCAGTCAGCCAGTCATATTCAGCAGTTCAAAGTGCTAGTATGAACAGTGAGAAGTGAAAATAACACAGACATGACTGAGACAGTCCATTTTCACTGGGGTTTAGGTGCATTTATTGAGACCTGGAGAGAACTCTGACTCAGCTATCTCTGGAACACACTGTGACTTGGCTGTTACGAAAACTTCCATTCTACCTCTTGACCATGGTGAGTCCCCTCCCACAGAAAGATATTCATAGAGGTAAAAGGATGTCTGCTAAAAATGCAAATTGACTTTCAGCAAGCAGCATTATTTGACAGCATGGAAACATAATTACAGAGGCAACTGCTGAAGGAAGCACTCCTTCCCAGATAAACAGCAGCATCAGGCTAAGGGATCAATCCATTTCCTAGGCTCTGACAAACAAATATCCTTCAAAAAGTCTCTGCTCTGACTACACAAACACTGCAATTTTATTGTTGCCTTGTAAATTAGCTGGTAAACACTTCAGGCATTTGAAGCTCATACATTTACTTTTTCTGACACCTCTAGCATAAATTGGCACAATATTCTACCTCTTCAAGTTTCATGTCCTTATACAATAAATGGAGAATAGAGGTCAGAAATTGTTCGTTTCTTTAGAACAGATCTTTAATTTTTAAGAACTTGGGCAGCAGAAGTTATACTTAAAGCTAAAGATATACAGAATTAGCAAGTCAGCAGGACCAAGACAAAGGGAGATGCATATCCACACAGGTGCTCTGATGGACTTCCACAGAGATACCTGAATACTCCAAATATGAAAGAGAATATACTGTTAGCTTAAAATTTTTAATCAATACCTTGAATTCTGTGGAACATTCAGTGAATAAGATACCACTGTCAGTCTTAAGAGATAACATATGCCTCTGAGGTTAAAAAAGGAACTAAGTTATCTGAACACCTGAGACTTAAAATAATAACTGAAAAATATTTGCTAAAAAAGTTTTTCTTCTTACAGTATAATTTTAAAGAGCAAGGCAATATTCTGTAGTACATGGTTTATTTTTCAGGATACTCCATTTCTACAAAGGATTTTTTTTTCCCCTTTCAAATTTCAAAAGTATCTCTGAATTTAAACCACAACCCTGCCCATCCTAGCTAAACAGAACATATAATTAATTTTACTTTTACTGATAAACTGTCCAAAATTAAATTAACTACAAAAAAAGTCACTATTACTGTAGAATATAACCCCAGTCTAGACCCCAAGATACTGCAGAGCAGTTTCTCAGTATACTCCTGCTACCTTAGAAAATCCTTAATCTTGTTCAGCTCCAGACTGGTCAATGAACTGCTCACAGAAAGCTCCAAATTCTGCCTTTTCACATTTGTTTGGCTGTATCAACTTATTCCATGATTTTATCACAACAATATTGACTGCAGTGAAATCTCGCCTATGTTTCTGAGTCAGGTAGACAAAAACCATCTAAAGTATTTTAGAAATAGAGCATTTACAAGTTCAGCCACTAAGCAGCTCACCAAAACCACGTCTCATTGAGGAAGCAATCCAGTCTCACATGAAATTGCAAGAAAGCAAGAGACAATATGAGCTTCTAATAATTAAGTACTCATTATCAGCTAGTAGGAATATTTAGGCCAGCACTTCTTTTTCCACATTTCCAGAACATATTTAACTAACACATGAAGTTCCAGTTGTAAGTGTATTTCTGCAGGTGTTCAGGTGTTGGCAGTGAGGTCTCTCCTGCAGCAGCTCCACAAGAGATCCATCACACCTGGACCTCTCAGCTGTGTGTGGGGTGCTTGAATGAAAAGATATTTGAGAAAGGACACAGAAAAACACCAGAAGAGGAGGCACCAACAGAGGGCATGAGAGAACAAGGTCAGGGAAAGAAGAGGAAGAAGAAGAGAAGGGCAGATGCTCTGTCCTGAAACATGTCACTGCCAAAGGGATAGCAGCCCATGGAGGACCCACACCACAGCCAAGGAAAAAAAAACAAACAAACACCCAAACAGAAAAGCAAAAAACCAGAAAAGCTGATACAGCTTCACTCCACCCCCTCCAGATCTTGCCTCACTGAAGGGACCCAGTGCACCCTGTGGTGCTTACAAGGCAGGGAAGAGATGTGCCTGGAGTGAAGCTGAGGCTGGGAAAGGAAGAGGGATGGATTCCCCCAAGCCTTTTAATGTTTGTCTTTTTTGTTACCCAGTAATTAAATATTTATGTTAATCTGCAATAAATTAGGCTGAATTCCCAACGTCGAGTTTGACAGCAATTGGGTAGTGATTTCCCTGTCTTTATTTCAACCCTGGAGCATTCTCAGCCCGTTTTGCTCCCCATCCCTCTGCAGCAGGGAATGAGGAAGCAGCTGTATGGGTGCCTGGGCCAACCCACCACGGGGACCTAACAGCATTATCATGGTAAAATATAACAGTAACATCATTACATTTGACCCAATTCTCACTTACTATCCTTAGAATTGTGTTAATTCATTAGCAAAATAGTATCATTAAAGAGGAGATATTCTTCAGTGGGGAAACTGAATAGCAGATAACCAGGCGTGCTTGTACTCAGTGAGAAATCTTTATCTCCCTAAGCCACATCTCCAAGGGCCTGAACATTTAAACACTAATTTCTTCACAATGAAAGCATAGTTTAAGCAGCACAGAAAAGATATGCATGTGGAAAAAATACCTACAACCAATATCTCCAAAAAATCCTTCAAGAATCTTATCAATAGTGAATTAAATCTGTCCACCAGTCTCACCTGACTAGTGAGTATAAATAATGAACATTCACCGGGCAGCTTCACATTTCCACCAGTCAGGCATAGGCTTCAACCAGTGACATAAACATACAGGTATCTTGTTTCTACATTTTCTTTAACAGTTTTATGGTTTCTGGAATAACAAGCCATAAAAAAAGGCCAGAAGAGCAAAATTCTAGTAAACGTAAGTGTCACCTGTTAAACATCTACATGAAATACTGTGAATGCAAGAATGAATTCAACTTTAACTCAGAGTCAAAGAAAAATATTGTTTACCACTAGTTTCTTTTGAGAAAAGTGGTCTTTATGTCCAGGCACACTATGGGTATGGAAACTGGAAGTCGGAATTTACCAGATTTTATCTAGAAAGGACAAATGTGTATTTGGGAAATACAGATATGACAAACCATAGAACAGTACAGGCTGGGACAACGGGAATTATTCTAACACAATGTCCTACTCAAAGCAGGGGCAGTGGAATCAGTTTGCTCAGCAGCTTCCACAATCAAGCTCTGAACATCTCCAGGATCAGAGATGTTGATAAACCTTGGAGTGTTTAATTACTCTAATGATGAAAATGACATTCCTTGTGCCTGGGAAGAACAAACTCATGTTCCAACCTGTGATCACTGCCATGTCTCTTGCACTGAACATCCCTGAGAAGTCCAGCTGCACCTTCTTCACATCTGGCAGGAGGGAACCACACTAAGATGCCCTGAACTTCATTTTTACTAGACTAAGCCAAAACAGTTCTTACAGCCCTTCCTTATATGCCACATATTCAGCCCCATATTATTTCATTACCTACCAGACTCATGCCAGAACATCAGTACTGCAGAGCTGGAGACTGGGCATGGTACTCTGGATGTGCTCTCAAAGGTATGGCCATGAGAAACACCAGTAAGCAAACAACCATTAGTGCTGCTTCCCACCCTTCGAACTTGCCAGTCCAGTCACACATTTGCCTTCTTACAGCTTCCAGACTGTCCCAGTTATCCCACTCATTCTTTTCTAAGTGCAAAAAAGGGGAGAGCAAGGTAGGATACAGCTGGATAGAATACAAGTATGCAAATAAGATACCGATTATTCAGAAAGTGGTATCAGCTACAATATACCCCTCAAAGCCAAATTTCAGAATTTTAAGGTCCCAAACCAAGATCAAAGGGAAGATAATGGCTACATACACATCATCTACTTAACAGAATGAATGTCTCTTCTGCTTTGAATGATGGCCCACATACATTCACACTGATCAAATGAGTATCAAATGCAAAAATATCCACCAGTGTCTCTCACGTGGCACTGACCATTACGTGTTGATTAACACCGATCAGATCAGAGACTCAGAAGTCTTGGCAGTAGACATCTGGCTTTTAAACACTTTATGAGCACTAGTTTCAATATGGATGCTCTCTCCACAGAGGAGACTGGGATTCCACACTTGTTGACACAAAACAGGGTGGCAGCAGTGTTTACATCTAACATCAGACAGGTTTACATACAGCAGTAATCAAGCATAAATTATATGCAAAAGATTATTACGGCACTGGCTTTTGACTGTGAGGTCCTGGAAGATAAAAACAATTGCAAAGCAACAAAAGGCAGAATAAGATCAGCAGTTTCCCTTTTTGGAATTCATACCATTGCAGGTATCATCATCCCCTTCAAAGACAGCTTAGCAACTCAGCAATCCTAGTAAAGATATTTCTTGTCACAGCGTGGCTGGAGGAAAACACTTTGAATTGATAAGCAGTAATCTTGAACAATGAATAATTGCAAATATTTTCTTAGCACAACTTTGGCCATTATGCCAGAGAAGATCAGACTCCAAGGAGACCTTGCAATATATTCCAGTACCTAAAGGGGCTACAGGAGAACCAGAGAGAGAATTTTTACAAGGGCATGTAGTGAGGGGACAAGTAGTGATGGTTTTAAAGTGGAAGAGGGTAGATTTAGATTATATATATTAGGAAGAAATTGTTCTCTGTGAGGGTGGTGAGGCCCTGGCACAGGTGGCCCAGAACAGCTGTGGAAGCCCCATCCCTGGAAGTGTCCAAGGCCAGGTTGGATGGGGTTTGGAGCAACCTGGTGCAGTGGAAAGTGTCCCTGCCCATGGCAGGGGTCTTGGAACTACATCACCTTTAAGGTCCCTTCCAACCTAAACCATTCTATGATTCTATGAATAAATTACCTGCAAGCTGAGAGAAATTAATCAGTTCTTATACTGGAGGTACTGTCAGTGGCAATATTATCATTATGAACTTGAAATTCAAGCAAGATGTACTAAATCCTCTTAAAATGGCAATGGAAATCCATCATTGAGTTTCTTTGTGGTATGTGAAATGATAAAAATAACACACCCCTTAGAACAGTTGTGAAAGAACAAGTTTTAATTTCTCAAGAAACGGTTAAGAAAGGAAGACTTTCAAATCCCATCTCATCTCTTGAGAAAAGTCCCTGGAGGTGGATAACCCAAGGGCCTGAAACTACACAGGAGTGTCAAATCCTTACAAAAACTCTCTCTGTTGAGCAAATTCTTTACAAAAATGGTCTTGTTTCTTGAAACAAAAGCCTCTTTCCCAATAAGGGATACAAAGTTAGGGAAGGGGAAAAAATTATTATTTAATACTTTAACAGTAAAAGCTTAGGAGACCGAGCATTTCCACCATAAGAATCCACCTGAACTCTGGTCAGGAAGAAGCCAAGTTGCTGGGTGTATGATCTCAGTACTGAAGGTGAGGGAGGAGGGAGGCTCTCTGAAGATTCTCTGAGCTGGACCCAGAGCTGGGCTATTCCAGCAGGAGCAGACAGGCAGGGACAATACACAGAGTGCAGGCTGTGATTGCAACAGTGTTTTTGCACCTGAGTGCTGATGGCACAGCAACATCAACAACACAGGTGTGAGAGATCACCTGAACGAGTCAAACACTCTGAAACCAAAGGAATTCAGGCACGCAAGAGAGAACAACAAAACTTGTGAGGAAAAAACAATTTCACCAGCAGACAGTGGAACTACAGAGGGGAAAATCCAAAATGAGCTAGCCAGACAGTGGTAAATCTGTTGTGTGTTTTCAACAGAGATATGCTGAAGAGATTTAAAGTGTTTAAAATAAATGTATGTTTTTATATATACACATGTGCATATACAAACTCACATATAAACACATTTAATAGAAGATAAACAGAAAGGAACGTCTTGACACATCCCAAAGAAAAAAACTGAGACTCAGACACATAAGGGAAGTAAAAAGGTCCTATTAAATGCCTTTAAAGCCTGAAAATAAAACAGCAGGGGGAAAAAAATTATCAGGAGAGCAGTTCCTGATCAACATCAGGATCTCCAGATCCAGCTGAACGCTAGACTTGAAAAGCTGAAGTTTTCCATATAAATAAATGAAAGCTGAGTGACCAAATAAAGATCTTTCACAGCATGAAATCAGGACAGGTATACAGTTTACAAGGTACTTACACCAACTAGCATTTTAAAATATTGCAATAAGGAAGATGAACCAACAGAGATCTAAATTAGTGGTGAAAGATGAAAAAGTCAGATTGCTTGCTGTGTGTTTACTTCACAAGGTTTGGAAGAGCTTATGATAACATGAATGCTTAATCTGGAAAGTAATGGGAGATTGCTGAAATCTGTAATGAGGCATTACATAAATATTCTGCAATGAACTTGCACACTCCAAAGTGACTCCCAGGTAGGTGCAGGTGTGCTGTGTGTACCTGGCAAGGGTTTGGCAGAGGGGGCTGCAGAGAGCAGCAGTTGTGCCCCTGCCAGACAGGGAGAAGAGCCAGGAAGGAAGGAGTGAAGTCAAGCCTGGGAAGATGGGGGACAGGAAGGCATTTTTAGGTTTGTTTTTGCTTTAGCAGACTGCTTTTAACTGGGGGAAAAAAACCCTACGTGAATTTTACAAGGTAAGTCTGTTATGCCCATGGCAGTTATTGGCAAGTGGTATCTCTGTCTTTATCTTGGAGAGTTTTTTATTTATTTTCTCCTCCTGGTCCTGCTGAGGAAGAGGACCAAGAGAATGGGTTAGTGAGAATCTGCCAGCTGGCCAAGGTCAGCCCCAAAAAAAAAGTTGTGAAGAAGAGCTTGTGCCACTGGACAAGCTAAAATCTTGGACATGTTGGGTACATTCAGGGGCAATGAGAAAGATTTATTTTCTAACACCTAGAAATGTACTGATAACTCATCTAAGTTAATTTACCACAAAAGAAAAAAATACAAATCCTGAATTAAAATTTAGATTTTTTTAACAAGACATAACAAGATTTTTTTGCATGTAAAATACACAAAATCTGATACACAAAAGTTGGGGGTTTTTTAAATATCAGGTCTTTAACTTCTAAAACCTGATTGTAGGCATGCATTTTATAATTCTGTTAAACAGACCGTGCACGAAGAACTAAAGTGTATATCAGAATAAAATGCCTAACTATACCCTGAAAAATTAAACTGTAAGGGTGGAGAAAACCCTCAGGAAAACTTTGATGGCAAGATTATTGAAAAAAACTAACATGGTCTGACCTGAATTGAAACTGAACAGTGAGCCAAAGGCAGAGCAGCTACAGAACTGTCATAAAGACTAAACACTTCTTGAAGTTAAAAAAAGATCAAGTGACAACATAAGGCTCACCACAAAACTCTCATACAGATATGCCTACATGCTGATTAATATTTTAAATGCACCAATACCATCTGTAACATAATAACTCCTTCCCTCAGAGACATTCTAAAAAATAAATGATAGTCATGACCATTAGTTCAGTTGCTTTGAAACAGAAAAACTCTGTTCACAGATGTTTACATTAAACTTACAGAAAAATTTGAGAAAAATGCATCTAGTAACGAAACCAACATATATTTAAAAATAAATCTGCAATAGAATCAAAGCAAAAGAAAAGGTGGGAGGCAAAACAAATCAAAGAGCTCTATGCCCTGAACACAGTATTTGGAAAAAATAACAGTTAGAATTTTATAAATAACCTTGGATTTGTGGGAATACTGTCAAACATCAGCCTGGAAGCCATAAGCCTGGAAGTCATCTGGATCCAATGCACTTGACTGCAACAGCTGCCTGCAGAGCCTGCCTGCTTCATGAAGAAAAGCACACAGTGCTGGCAAGAGTACAGGAGCAAGTGCCATCCCTGACACTCCCACTTCAGTTTTAGCAGCCAAGGTGAGTTCTGATGCTTGGACTGTCAGGCAGGAGAGGACAGCTCAGCTGCTGACACACACACTGCACCACCCCAAGCAAGGAGATGTCAGAAACACTGGAAACAAACACAGACAGCTTCCAGTCTTAGCACTGCCAACGTCCTCAGTATAGTTTGGGGGCAATGCTTCGGTTGTCTCAAGGTCCACTCAGGATTACTGCATTTTGTGCAGCTGAACATACATGGCAAGCCCTGCCACTCTGGAAGAACAAGATCTTGGGTAGCTATCAGTGCTTAAGACTGGAAAACTCAGGCCATTATTTAGATTGGAAACCTAAGCACACAATATACCAATCTCTGAAAACAGTCATGGTACAATAATTCAGATTGAAAAGGACAGCACAAGGTCATCTAGTTTAACCTCTTACTCAAGGCATAGTCATCTATGAGATCAAACCAATTTGCCAAAAAATGTATCCAGTCACATCTTGAAAATCTTCTCTTTATAGCCATTATTTCTTATCCTCCCACCATGCAGCATCCAGTCTAGTTCCTCTTCTCAAAAACAACCTCATTGTATGGAAAGGCTGCTGTTAATGCTCTCAAAGCTTTCTCTTCACCAAATTAACCCATTCCATCAGCCTCTTCTCACAGGGCCTGTGCTTCAGCCCACCAGTCACTCTGGCACCCCTCCTAGAAGATGCCACTAATTGACTTTTTCTTTTTCTGCATTGGACAGACCAAAGTTGGACAGAGTATTCTGCATGTGAACAAGTGTGAAGCTGAAGGAAATAATCACTGCACAAACTTCTCTGCTGCCACAAGGCATCCTCATGCTCACCTGACTGCCCACCAGGTCCCCAAACCCTTTTCCACAGAGCTGCTCCTCACCCAGTCAGACCCTAACCTCTATCTTTCCTAAGAGCTTTTTATTCCCATCATCCTTGTTGCATCTCACGAGCCTCCTGCCCACTCATTCCTGCAGACTGAGGAATTCACAGCAGCTCTGCCCTTCAGCAGATCACCTGGTCCCCTTAGGGTGGTGCCATCTGAACAAGTGGGACCTTTTCACCTCCATCCAGGTCCCTGAGAAAGATGTGAAACACAACTGAACTTTTTACAGGCAACTGAGTAGTGGTCCAGCCCTTAAACCAGGCTCTGAGCCTGATCCTAAAGCAGCTTTTTCCCCACCTGGCTGCACCTGGACTGTGGCATTCTAACTAGGAATGACAAGCTGTGGGAAACAGTGATGAAAGCCTGACTACAGGCAAGGTAAAGGACAGCCACTACTCCTCCTTCCTCACCCACGAATCCTGACATTTTATCACAGAAGGCAATGAGATCAGGCATGATTAATCCTTGACAAATCCATCCTGACTGTGCCCAGCCACGATCTTGTCATTGATGTGCTCAGAAATGTGTTCCAGAAGGACTCATTCCACAGGGACTGAAGCAAGAGGGACCATCCTCCACATCCATGGCTTGTCCCTTGGTCTGCTTTGAAGTTTGCGGAACATTCATGTTTCCACAAAGGAGACCCCTCCCGAGTTTCTTCAGTCTTTTAAGGATTTCTGAGAAATCAGTGTGAGAACTATTTCAAGGGTATACCCCACAGATCCCATTATTCAGAAATAAGCCTTCCAGTGCCATCAAACAGCAATCTTATCACCCTCAGACTCATCCTGTGGTCTTGAATGGACCAAGTCCTCTCAAGGAAGCCCTGAGTCAACCCTCTTCCATTCATGGCTGATAGTTATTCTCCCTGAACCACATCTCTGATCACAGAGGCCTGGGAGATCTTCTCTGGTACCTGAGCAGATTGGCACATCACAGAAAGATGCAACATTTTGTTGAAATGTGTTCTCTCTCTTTGCATACTGTGGGAGACTGTGGGAAGCCAAGTGGGAAGGATGAAGAAACTGAATAATCTGTCTGGGAGATCAACAGTAGTCTATGTTTCACAGTGAAAGTTCTCGAGTTCCACAAGCAGAAGTTGAAAAAAACAAACAAAAAAAAACCACCCAACCAACCAACCAAAAAAAAAAAAAAAAAACAATCCACAAGCCTTCTTTATTCCTTTCCTTAATATCTGCCCAAGAATGGGAACCTTTAGACACCAAAGCATAATTTAATGAGTTTATAAAATGGAAAGGAAAATTCAATACTCATCTATTACTTCCAACCAAACTCTGTTCTGAATATAGATACTGTGAGCAAAGAGTAAATGATTCACAAGCGTTGGCATAAGCAAGATTGATTTCATTCTTGAGTTCATTAAAAAACATGTTCTATGTAATAAAAATACATTTACAGTTCTAAGGTTATACATCTTGTTTCCCTCAGCCCTGCTGCTTAAGGAACACGTCATGTGAAAAATCAACCTCTTGCCAAGTCATTCCTTTAGTGAGAACAGTTCCCTGACACTCAGCTCACCAAAGAATTCACTCAACTCTCTACAACCAGGACCAGCAAAAGGGGACAGTGACAAATTATCTGAGATTAATGACAGCGGAAATAGAGAATTTTTAAAACAAATTCCATCCAAGAACTACATTAAAAAATATTTGTACAGCTCAGGACTTGCTAATATTTGGGTTGACTCATGCTGAACTGACTCTATTTACCATATGCTGACTGTGTGCTCACATTATTACAATACCAACTGCAACTCCATTGGTGCAGAGACTGATGGGGGCTAGAGGGGAAAAAACCCTGTAGAGATGTCATTTACTGATACTTCTCAATGGATCTGGAATTTCATTGCAGAAAAGAACAATACAGCAAGAATGAGCAGAAAACTGAGATTAATGGGAAAATAACATTAAGACAACAGCTAATTTTTTTCCCCAGAGAGTTTCTGTCAGGTGTTGATTGTCAGTTTGGATTATTTCCCTACAGCTTAAGATATCCACACTCTTTTGTTGCTGATCTGCTTGTTGGGCATTCAGAAGATGCACAAATAATCTGTTACAATGAAGTCAACATAAAACTACTTTGAACATGAGGTATTATAGGATCTCCATGAAAAACAGGGCCCTTCTTGTTTCCATGTTAGCCATGTAAACAAGTAGCTTGGATACACAATGTGTGTCCGCCTTAGGGCATAACCTGTTTCACAAAACTGAACTTGTGCAATTTAAATGATTCCAACATCAAAAATTACATAAAAACAATTATGCTACTCATCTCCCCACAGCCTGCCCAGTGCTGAAGGGCAAAAGGAAAGGAAATGTGCTTATGCAAGAGGAAATCAGCCTAAAAGAATACAAGAGAAAATTATTTGGGAAGAAAAAATATCCATTTTAGCTACAAATTAAATATTGTACATGGTAGTACAATCATTAACTTCTAATAAAAATACTTCTCTAAGACATGACACTTGGTGGTTTTAGATAACTCCTATCATCTTGATTTAATGGCACCTGTTAGAAGTGCTATTAAACATACTGGTTAATAGCACCTCTTAATGACAAAAAACCTGATGCAAGACAAAAGTTTTGAAAATAACTGAGATGTTAATTCAGAGCATGTTAACACAGGTTAAAAGGGAGGGTGTTTTCTACTGGAAACTAAATCTCTTAATGGCATTTACAGCAGTTTTGTAACTTGGAAACACTAACATGCTGTCTTTCATTACTCGTAATTCAGGTTTATCATGCAGTGCACAAGGGATGCAAAGTATCAGTTATACCTGGGCAGAACCTCAGCCAGGTAATTTTGAACTGAGATCATAAACCAAATTCAGGTAGTCATGTTCTGCCTTTTCAATTACTAAATACCTTAACAGTCACTGCTGTGTGTAAATCTGACCAATCCAGTCCAGAAAGTGACTGTCATAAATTAGGGGCAGTCTTTTTATCAGGCTTCCCATCACTCCAAAAATGTGAAGAATAATATGAAGTCATTCACATGGTAACAAGTTCTGCAAGTTAAACACCACTGCTGTTTGCAATATATACAACTATGAATGAAAACTTAGGCACCACTGATTTTCATACCTTAAAGATCCACAAAAGAAGAAGCCTGGCTGAATGGAAGACTAAGGACAGAAATACCCAACCAGTGAGAACGAAAAAATAAAAAAAAAAAAAAAAACAACAAAAAAAAAACCACAGCATCTTCCCCCTTAAAATTAAAAAGCAGTGAAGATATAAAGATACTGAAGTAAAATAACCCATTTTTATGAAATAAATTACTGCTGCATTTTTGTAGTAAAGTCTGCCATTCATGAAGTTCCACTGGACAGAGTAGAATTTTAGAAAATTAAGTGCTCAGCAGCAAGCCCTCATCTCAGTTTCAACTATGTGCAAGCCTTTATAGCATACTGACTTTGTTGTTGATACACTACTAAAATTACTGCCCTTGCTCAAGTGTTAATCAGCACAATTCTATGCAGTGCATATGAAAGCGTCACAGCATCAACTGTCCCTCTTTAGTAATCAGGTGTTTCTGCACCAAATCACCTGCTAACAAGCTCAACCTGTGATGTGCAGACCTACTTTTCCCAGATCAATCTTCAAAGACTGTCTAGCATTCAGCAGTGCACAAAAAAAAATACATTAACAACTGTATTAAGTATAAAAGAAAGTGAATTAATGATTTTGTCCACAAATTCCCAGACTTTCAGATTAAAGAAGCTCGACATGAAACACTAGAAAAAGTTAATTAACAAAAAAAGCGGTGCTAAGTATAAATGAATGACAATTCTCACACAGTCAGAAAGGAGACAGACCTTGGGCCTCTCAAAGGCACACAGATCTAAGCTAATTCAACCAAATGGAATGGAGGAGAGAAACTTTTTTTTTAAAATATGTACACACTAAATGGATTCTGCATTGAGAAAACACAGCATGCAGTTTTAGAAGGCAAGTCTTGAATGCATTCCCAGCTTTAGCAGAAAAATAAAGAAAAAAAAGCTTTTCCTGGATAGAAACTATAACTTGGAACCCTTTAAGTCACAAACGTTGGATTTTGAATCTTACTCCTGGAAGATGGAGGAGAGAAAATGCAACAGCAGTACAACCACTTGCTCAACTGTCGTATGTTAAGTGCAAAGCCCAATTTTAAAGTTGTAACATATTTAGGGGACTTACAACCAAAAAAAGTTCAAAGAAAATAAGATGGGGTTTGTAAAAGCAATTTGAAGGTATACAATTTCCAACTAAAATGGCTTACAAAGGACCAATTATTAAGAGGAACTGGTATAAGAATTTCACCAGGGTGTTACACAACAGCAAAAAGTATTATAAATCAAAACCTGAGCACACACAGCACTATCCACACCTACTTCAACTCTTTAGTAAAGCATGTGCACAGACCTTCTCATAAATGCTGGCCAAAGCATGCTTCTTAAAACTTTTCTGTCATTCTCTCAAAACCTTCTGCTAGTTCATACCAAAATTAAATCCCTGTTAAGAAAAATCTTTATTACTCATTTTAGTGCAAGGTGATTTTTCGGGTTCCCTCACCCCAAATAAGTTTCTGCAGATAATTCCATATTTTGGAACATTGCAGTCATAGTGAAGTGATGAGAAAGTCTCAACACATCCCTGCAAAGAGGATCATAAAACGGCTGAGGTAGTTTTCCTCCACCCATAAAAAGTGCTGCTGACTGCACATATAGAGCACACTATTTACTTTCTAATATGAACATACACCTATGGTTTCTTAGAAAGGTCCCTCCTTTGAGTAACTAAGCTCTCAGATCTGTTAAAATGGTTACACATTAACAGGCTCACAACCACATGGCCAAATCTGACCCATCAGACATCAGCTGAGGGAAAATGGTTTAAATGCTGTCCTCCAAATCAAAGCTTCCACAAACAGAATAATTTGACTTTACTCAACTGACACACAGGCTGATGAAGATTGGGAAATTCCTCTACCCTCAAAAAAAAAAAAAAAAAACACAAAAAAAACAAAAAAAAAAACCAAAAACGCCTATGGTTGTATGCCTTTTGTACAACTACCTTGGATAAATTAATCCTCACAAGCAACATCATCTGTTAAAATTAACCTATGTGCACACCAAAGGAAGATTTCAGAAAGTACATTAAGTGTGTTATGCTAATGTAAGCCACACAAATATGCCGTAGTTGATGAGATCAAAGAATTATCTAGGTTTTTACCTGTGTCCTCTCCCAAAGTATTTCTCTCCCTTCTCATCAGTTACTGAGCTGCACAATCAGGAAAACACTGAAATACAGCTATTTAACTAAGCTGTGCCTAGTAATCACAACACTGTCATCTGCACTCCCGAACTGAACAGAGCTGAATAATGAACCACTGAAGAATTTTAATCTCCACATTTACCCAACTGAGGGAAATAAAGCAGTACCTTCCTAAGTCTCCAGAGCAGGGCACAACACTTCCTAACAACCTATTTAAAAGACTCTATTTATTCTGCATGTTTTTTCTGCCCATTTCCTTTTTCCAGGATTACTCTTGAGATCCATCACCTCACCTATCAGCACTCATTCTCAGCCTAAAGCTTTTGCCATCCTCTTCATGGATGTCCTTCTCTGATCCAGCAAAGAAACACTGAAACCTCTTGCCACAGAGGCCAAAAACACCTTCAGAACTTCATGTAAATTTTTAGTCTATGCCAAATGCAAAAGTAGGACCACTCTTAAAGAGTCTCTTTCTCCCCAATCAACTCCTTCTGGAGATCAGACCAAGGCAATCATTTACTGTGGAGGAGGAGTATCTTCCACAAGGACATTTTACTTGCCAAACAGGTTGGTGTTTATTAGCTGTGTCGATTTTGACATTTGTAACATTTTAAGAGCTTTGGTATGATGCCCTGAATCCTTTAGCAAATCAAATGTTTACTTTTAAATGTTCCCATGTCTCCAAAGAGAGAGAGCCATAAGATCAGCCTCCTGGAGGTTTCTGGCAGTGAGATCAGATGCTCCAATAAGCTGCGTGGGTATCTCTAATAAGGACAGCTCCACTTATCTCAAGTTACTTTTGTTGCCTCATGGTTTGCTTCTGTTCTTCCAAGAACTGATACCCATTTATAACGTGTGAAGTCCAGTAAATTATGCCAATAGCAAAATAAAATTTAAAAAAAAAAAAATAAGAAAGAACAAGTCTAACAACAGGTTAAGCCTGAAACAAGAAGCTATAGGTACAAGATTGCTTAAAGACAGCATGCTACAACACAAACAAACGTTCAGAAAGCTTTTCCCTCCCCTCAGTCAAAAATAAGTATTTGTCATCTGAGACACAATTCCACTAAAAATCAGATCATTACTCAGACGATTTCATGATTTCTCTAAGGACAAAAAATATAGATAAGTTCATCACACTGCATTAAAAAGGGTAGGATTTGTGTGGGGGTGTATGTACATCCATATTATATATATTTATATTAATAATATATATTAATGCCGGGAACAATCAACTATTTTGGAAGAAACAGATCCTGTACAAAGTACTGAAGAAACAAAATTTTCATCTCTTAATGGTGGCAGTTCATGTGCTGTTTTAATCTTAGAAACAAGTGACAAGAAGCATCAGAAGTCTGTGGCCTTGTATTCCTTGGAATCCACATCCACATATAATTATAAGACCATCTGTTCACAAAATTTAACCACCCAAGGTGGCTGGTACCTGAACATTTGATAAGAAGGATCCAAAAAACCCAGAAAGTCAATGTCAAGCCCACTGTCTCATGTGGAAGGCTGCATCTGTGAAATGTTTCAGGCAGAGAAAGGCTCTTGAGTGAAGTGCCTGCTCCTCCACAGTGCTGCTCATGGGGACTCGATGACACCGCATGGATTGGCCAGGAAAAAATGCATTTGATACAGAGAGCAGTGAGGCTTAATTTTGGACCATCATTTATTACTTGCTTGTTTTTCCAACTGTCACCCTGCTTCTCTCTCCAGCCCACTGAAGCAGGGGGTCAGAGAAGGGAAGAAGCAGAAGGGGGTAACCAGGGCAGAAAGAGAAATGGGTAATAACACACTATAGAACCTGATTACAATGCAGATATCATAGAGGAACAGACACTAAACAAAGCACCTTAAAGGAAAATTTATTCTCCACCTCTCTGCCACATTCACAAAGCATTGAAGAATATCTTTTCACTGGACAGCTGACCTCCATCCCTTCCTTCCTCCCTCAATAAAAGAGTTACACCTGAAATTCAAAAAGTCATTCCCCCAGGACCTGATGTTATTTTATGTGCTTGCAATGAACTGCCTGAGAGGGCTAGGAATCTACTAACTTCAAATTCCTTTTGATTGTGTGGAATCAAATTCTGAATAACCTAATGGCCTCCAACCAGCTGGTCACCCTTGCTGGCTTGTATTATTTATTTTCCAAAATAATGACCACAATCATTAGATTTTAAAAGCAGTCCTTAACAGGAACTGCACGCAGCACAGACTACATTTTTCCCTGTTTTAAGGAGATCCTGGACCAGTAGCTCCCAGCCAGGGACGAGCAATAGCAGCCCACTGCTCACACACTTTAATCATTTAAATAGCAACAGGAATAAGAAGCAGTACATAAATTAATTTTAAAACCTTGTATACAGCTCAACAAACAGCTTAAAAGCAACAAGCATCAAGCTCTTTAGGTTTACTGATGATTGCACATTACTTAGCATTCCAGTTTACAAACGAAGTTGCTAAAATTAAATTGAAGGAGGCAGTCACATGGTACTTATTCCTGTAACTGTTATACATAAGTTTAACTCCTCTGATTTCTAAAGCAATGATCACTAGAAAAATACATAATGGTGTTCTGTGCCAGTATTTTGGCATCTGTTCATGCTTTTGGGAGCAGACATGCAATACAAGACTATTTTATGCTTTTGGGGGGTTAGGGGTTCTTTTTTTTGATTGGTTTGGTTGGGAATTTTTTTGGGGGGTAGTTTGTTTGGGGTGTTGTGGGTTTTTTTTTCTTTAGGTTGAAACCTAGGTTTTCCTAGGTTGAATCCATAAGAAGGTTTTCTTAATGGAGGTCAACTGATAAAAATTTGGATTATCATAAGATCTCTTCAAATACTGATCTAGATATTGCTAAGATCCTCCCTTTCTTTTCTGTATGGTTTAAATGACAACTTCAAATCATGATGCATATTGGAATGCCTCAATTTCCCCCAAACAGCACAGAAGTTTTTAGTGTCAAATCCAAGGTTATTAATAGAAAAAAAAAAAAAAAAAAATAGAGTTCTCTCAGGATAATTAAGGGAAAATGGACTATTTAATATACTTTGGAAGCAAAATCATCACTAAATCAAGGAGGGGTTTTTGTGATTTACTAAGATCTCTCTGTTCCAACGGCACTTTGCAAAACCTTGAGCTGCCAATATAACCAAACAGCCCCTTCTGCTTCACAGTCCAAGGTGCTGCTACTGCAAGCACTAAGCAAAGCACTTAGATAGGACTGGTATCACCACAGAAGGAAACTAAAATACACTTTGTCCTTTTTTTTTTTTTCCACTACAGATGGTGACTCTGACCTTTCCAAGAGAACCAATATCAATCTGAAAATACTATGCAAAAATGCAATTATGCAGACCTTGTGGGTTATGAAACTAAGTTTTGCTGAAAAGATTTTCTTTTCGAGGTCTACTGATTGTTATCTTCAGACAAAAAATGAAGATGTAATTAGGATCCACTACGTTTAGCAGATGCAACCATTTTTCCATTTGTTCAACAGATTATGTCAAAAATTATATGGAGCAACTAAAGAGCATTAGTCATTCAAGGAAAAAAAAGTGTAATCATCAACAGCTATGCTACCTGCTAGCAAGCAGTTGTAATCTCATTTCTGTTGAGGACCTCAAATCACCACAAATCACTACTGAAAACACTGCTGTTTCACTGTGTCCCCCAACCACGAGTGTATACAGAAAATATATTCAAAGGGGTTCTATACTGGAACATCTAGAGCACTACTGAGCTTATTCCCTCATTCCCCTCCAGCCATCTGGGCCTAAAGTGTCATTTCATAATGTTTTTTTTCTTCAATTACTAGTTCTAGATGGCTGGCATGATTGCTCTTCACAAGTTACCCAACAGAGTTACTATTTTCAGAGTACAGAAATGTCCCCTCTAAACTTTTTTGGTCTCTAGCTTTTATCTCAGCGTATACATATATACAAATATTTATCCTAAACACAAAAGATCCTCTGTCTTAGTATTGTCTTAAGAATTAAATGGACTGTTAACAGTATCCTAGAGATCTACTTTGCTGAAAAAAAACCCTCTTCTTTCCAACTAACAGTTTAGTCGTGGTGGCCCACTCTGCTGACCATCTTCAAATCTCTGGGGCTTCCTAATATCACCAAATTGAAAAGAGTTTTAAAAAAGCTTTATTTCAGGTTTTGGTCCTGGGCATCCCAAAAGATTGACGTGAGCACAACTACAACCTTTTTTCTGTGGCCTGGCAGCTCCACCTCAATGTGTTCCTCTCTTTTCTACTTAAATCAATACCAGGTAGAGTAAGGCACATGAGAATGGTGGATATGGCACTGGAAAGCTGTAATTTCAGCAGAAATTACCTGTAATGCAGGAGGCACCCCTGCACTATTGCCATCATCTATCATTGTTAACTGTTCCCTGGGTGACTAAGAAAGAGGAAGCCTCACACAGTTTCAAGCTACCAAGTTCATACTTCAGAAAGCAAGAACACTTAAGGGAAAAAATTACCAACTCAAACACCACAAACACAACAATGCTGAAAGGAATAATGGCTTCTAGAGAAATACAGCATTATAGACAAGATTTTTCAGGAATATAAACACTAAGTGGTGGAATAACACACTGCCACCCTAGTTAGGAGTCTATCTGAACAGACTCAACACATATTAGAGAATTATAGCAGAAAGAGTCTGCTCTAAGTTCTGCAGAATTTAAAGTAATCCCTGCTCCAGCTTAACAGCAAAAAAAGCACAGTTAAACCAACAAGTTCAACAGCACCACTGACGTCACCTGTTTTATTCCAAGCTGCTTTTAAGTTGGTACTATTCCCCTTCTATGTTTAATGGATCAAGTAGAGCAGCTGTTCAGCCTATACTACAGCTCAAAGCAACCCGAGGTGATAGATCCTACCTCGATAGAAAACAAGGGACAAAGGGAGCCTTGGGGAACATAGATAACCATAAAATGTATGGTTTTATTTCCTTACAGGATTGAAAAAAAGACAGAACACAGGGTGTTCTCTTGGGTGATCACATGACAATTTCTGAGGTCATTACAAAGTGCTGCAACTTGATAAATGCTTCAGATACCAAGCACTCTTGAGGAGGCAGCTTTGAGTTATTCTGAAAGAGAATTGAATTATAACTTCATGCTGCAGCTGGAGAAAGACAGCAGGAACCTTAAAGTTGGCAGAACTCTAGAGAGCCAACAGGCATCTGCCACTGAAGGATTTAAATACAATACTCTGGGATACAGAGAATGCCTTTGGAACCACATATTGCACAATTAAACACCCAGAATGGAAGAAAGCTTGGTTTTCTATTACCCAATAACCAACTCAGGAATAGGGCTAGTAACAGAATGACAGAGCATTAAGACATACCAAATTTTTTTTTAATACATAACTAAAAAAAAACATTAAACCAATGAAGAAGTGAGAATCAATCCAATTTTCAGAGAAAGAAAGTACTCAATAGAAGCTCAGCCAGTAGCATAAGAGCAGCACCCAGTGCATTTAAGAGGTTAACATATGGACAAGTACATTTTTGAAAGTGAGATGCTTATTACACACTACTAAGAAATGGAAAAACTTCTGACTCTGGAGCATGCTGGAATACATCCATCACAATAAAGTACAATGTTCTTCAAGTGCTTACCCCAAGCCAGGTGAAATTCCTTTCAGAAATATTTTCTTGGTTAAACTCTCTGACTCAGACATCTAAGGTCTCTAGCCACAAAAAGACCACAGAAATGCATCAAAGTAAAAAGATGTTTTCAGCAGTACCACACTATTCTAGCTGAAACATAAATCTGATCTTAAAAGTAGATCAGTCGAATGTGGGAAATTTCAATGCAGGGTGTTAGACATCAAATTTGCATTGCAGTACTTATTTTAAGGCACAATCACCTTGTCATAAGCAAGTTTCAACTGAGAGGAATTCCTTTGTCCTTGAGTTTCACATCACCCCACCACTGCCCAGTTTCCAGGCAAATTATTTCTATCGTGGTGCAAAACATACTCACTGTCTTTCCTTTCCTCTTCTGGCTTCTGATGAAGAGGTTTCCAGGGAAACTTTAAACCACACACACTAAAAAATAAAATTATTTTTCAACTCAGAAAAATACAGCTCCCACTAAAGCATGCTGAGGAGAGTGATACCATGCCAAAACCAAGCTCCTGTTTACTGGTTTCATCAATTCCTCCTTGAATATGCATGGCTTTGCATAACTGAGCAATCATTTGTACTCTCCTCTGGGCTTCTTGCAAAGAATGATTGGTTAACTCATCCACACTGCACTGAAAACTGTCGTGTTTTTCCAAGAATCTATGTTAACTGCAGGAATACTTTCCACGTTTAGTTTCCAGCTCTTCAAAGTGAGCTTTCAATGACATTCCCCCTTTATGAAAAGAAAGGATTTTCTGTCTCTTCTGGATCAGTCACAAAGGATGAAAACAAAGCTCCACGCCCCAGCTGTGGCATTGGCTCAGAGCAGCTGCTGAATCCAGCTGTGCTGCACAACTGGGGAAAAGCCCAGAGCTGGGCAGGACTGCAGGACTGCCCTCAGGTGAGAGCTGCAGCGAGCATGTGCATGGCACTCAGAATTCTTTGTATCCAACACAGTTCTCCTACCTACTGCCCTCAGAGGACAACCAAAAGGCTGTCACTGCCTCGGGACAGGCAGCATGCTCTCCAATCTCCCCACTCATTCTCTGAGATTTACTGAACCCGGGAAATTTCCTGGCAATCAATAAATAATACATTTATTTGTACACGTTCCCAAGAAACAGGGAAGAAAACTCAAAGGCACCGGTGCATTTACTCACAGAAGGCTGAGGTAGCAATCAACCAGGGCTCACATTTTCAGGTGCTTTTAAGAACTCCCAAACCCAAGGAGCAGTTCAATCACTCAAGCTGAGGTGACAAGAACAGTAATACAATCAGGGACAATCAAGTGTGTGTAGAAGAATAAAGAGCCTGTGACCACAGGAAAGAGATTGAGATGACTATCAGATAAAGGCATGACTCAGCCAGCAGCTCGGCTCCATCAGTTGAGTCAATTTTTAACAATTCAACGGTGTGTGAGATAAACTTTATATAAAGCACAAGTACTACACGTGCAAGAAGTGATGCAAGTATCTCAGCATATCTTTTTTAAAAGTGATGTGCTGAAATACTCATAATTAAGTCTAAAACTTCAGTTCCTGCAATTATACTGGAACTTGTTTTAGAAGGAGGCTGAAGGGGTAATAAAGAGATTTTCTGGTCCCTCAACAGATCTGGGAAATTCCTTGCTCAGAGTCTACGCAGAGAAGTCTGTTTAATTACAGAAAATCCTATTAAACTGATCTTCCACATGAAGGACTGAAGTGACCAACTCCAAAAGGCTATAGAAGACACAATGAATTCAGGATTTAATTAGAACACACTGTTAGCTAACTATAATCTATTAATTAGCATTCTTAGCTCAATGCAATATTACCCCTTTCCTTTTAAATTGCACCCTTTTTACTTTTGGACCGAAGTCACACAACTCTACCAGTGTGGTAGTAATTACAGTGACTGCCTAGAGAACAGCAGCCTAGAAATATCTCTATATGTTTAATTAGGGGATAAAGGAAAGACAAAGAAAAAAAAAATTAAGATGGAGAAATCACTGTTCTCTAATGTATTCATATCTGGTAATTGCTTAATCCATCCTAAACGATGTATTCATGGCATTTTTCTTGCAAGGTTCCCAAAGCATCCTCAAATGTCAAAACTGATTTCAGAAAAAAATTTATTTTATTCCAAGACAGTCTCTTCAACAGGGCCAAAAATGAAAAGAATTTAAGAATTAAAAGACTTACCTGCAACTGAAATACAAAGAACACCAGAAAAGTTGAGTGATTGGTATTCCAGATATTTGTTATCCTGGTACTGCACCATTATAACTAAAATTTTCATTATATTACTGCTTCTAAAGAAATCCTACCTTTGCAATAAAGATTATTTAACTTCAGGTTTTCTGCATTCCCAGATGACATCAGTAAATGAAGACAAAATGTCACACACCCTAACGAGTCCCATGTTGTGATACTCACCATTTGGTAAGGATACAGCTATAAAGCTCAATGACAAGTTCAATAAATGATTTCATACTGTCTCGGGTAAAGCAACTTAGTTTCTTCAACTCAAGTTCTTTAAAAGTGAAAAGAAAATTGCAGACAGGTTCAGTGCAGTAGACTAATCACTAACCAAAAGTAATTTACTATTTCAGACAGGCTACCTGGAAGTAGAGTACAAGCACTACCAGCACTACCCTTTTCCTCCAGCACTCCCCCCTCTCCTTCACCTTCTAAAGCAATCTTACAAAAAGCATTGCCTAAAATAGCAGCTACACCTTAAAAGCTACAAGAACATGGTCACATTTGAATTATGGAACTTTCATTAAATGAGCTTGGATACTTAAAAAGCTCAAAAGGGAAAGTAATTTTGTTGTGATGAAAGCTGACTTACGTTTCAGGGAACTCCTGGAGTTGGACACTGTGTCTGTTTTCAGTAAGAACAGTGAGGTTTTTACCTGATAGTCCAGAGAGATGCTGAACTCACATTTGGCCAGAAACAAGTGAACAGCATGACATTCATTCAAAGACAAATATTTACTTCACTACTAAGGTAGCAAGGAGGTCTAGGGGGGAGAACTTTAAGAAAGCTTTTAATCAGTAGAACTACAAAGAGACCTCAATTTTAACCAACCTCTTAGTTTTATTTTAACTTGGAGATGCTTTTAAGATGCACAAGACCAAAGACCTGAGAATCTCTGTTCCTCTGCCTATTCCGTAACTGGCCAGACCACTACAAAAAAACCTGTAGGGTGCTTCAGGACAGTTGCATAATGAGATATGCAGAGTTTATGACAAAAGAATTACAAGCACATATTAAACAGCGTTATTTAAAAGCAGAACACAATTTATATCTGTTTGTGAAAACTGCAGGTCTGGAGGTTTTAACTCTAAATACCAATGAGTATAACTTTAACTTTGTTTGTAATGGCAATATGTCAACATTCAGCAACAGTGCAGTTATACTGGGGGTCAGCAGTTAGGACATTCTGCATTTCAGAGAACACTTCACGGGGTAAACAACACAGAAATATTAATTATGAACAGAATAAATCCTTCCAGAAGGAAACTGAGTGGTTACCATCACTCCTAGGGGGAAAAGCTCACATGACACCCAAGGAAAAACGAGCACTCAAGGTAGTATACAAGTCTGACATGGAAGATCTAAAACCAGGCTTGTAAGCTGAAAACATGTCTTACCCACATCAATTACCCAAGAAAAGCACCAATCTAATTTATCTGCTTAAGAGTAACATGCAAGCTTATTAAAGTCATTTAATCACGCTACCACACTAACACAGCAATGACATGAGATGACAAACCTGGTTTTCTTCTTGCAAAACTCTGTATTGTTCTTTCCAAATGGTGATTTTTGAAGCTTCATCCTTCCTCAGAGCTCTCTCCTTTTTGAGCTCAGGACTCCAGAAGGTCTTGATGCTGTTCATGGAAGAACTCAGCTTGCTTTCTTTCACCTCCACATCCTTGCGGAGCAGATCGTTTTCCCTCAGCACCTCCTTGAGCTGCGTCTGCAGGTCCATGATGGTGTTATCCCTGGCCTGGCGCAGCGAGTGAGGCACAGTGGATGCCATGCTCACTGGGGGCAGATGGTGCTCTCCAAATGCAATGGTATCACTGGCAACTCCACTAGTGGCAATGTTGGGGCTGCTGCCCATGGCAGTCATCCGAACACCGTAAGGCAGCCGCCCTCCCGACCGGCCCAAGGTCATGGTGCTCTTCGGGGTGTCTGCACCCACGTTCTCATGGTCACTTAGGTACATAGGGCCAGACGTAGCATAGGCAGCATTTAAGGACTGAATGTTCTCCATGGAAAGGGTTTTCCCACTGCCACCCCCAGTACTGCTCCCCGAGCTGCCTCCTGTGCTGTTGGTTCGACGATGGCCCAGGCGAGGCGAGCGCGGCAGCCGCGGTGAGCGCCCCGGGCTCTGCGTGCTGGGCTCCACCTTGCCCACGGAACGAGCACTTCCATACATGGTTCAGCTGGTGGGGTGAGGCAATCAGATAGGCAAAATTCAGGAATGACACAATTCCTGTTAAGCTCTTCAATGGTTATAAGTCAACTTAAGGCCAATCACAACTTGCAATGGATCCGGTTGTCCATCTCTGAAGTCACGTGCTCACGATGTTCAGGACCATATCTGTATCAATAAGAATAGCATATTAAAATCTACATCAATAAAAAATAACACATTAAATACCTAGTTTATCACCAAATGTTTGTCCCACAATAGAATATATTCTACTATATTTATACTTCTCCAGTATTTTTCAGTTTCTTGAACTGATGCCTTCTAGAGGCTGACCTGGAACAGAGACTAGACAGAGCAAAAGGATAAAGTAGGGATTTATTAAAAGGGTACACCTGGGCAACACAAGAGCCCAGCTGGGCTGCTCCTAAGATAAACCCTAAAATGGTCACAAAATGGATGCCCAATCACAAGGTTTCACACTTTTGAAAGTTCTGGTCCATCAGCATATTGCAGTTAATTGTCCAATTACAGCTTCAGCTTATGAAGCTCCATCCTCCTTGTTTTTTCTTCTCACTTCACTGTTGCTTTTGCTCTTGGGCCTGAAAGTTGCATCAGCTGTCCTTGGTCCCAAGCTAGAGAAGGAATCATTTTCTCTACCTACTCTGTGAAGAGAGCTTAGTAGGACTTAATATGAAACCCAGAACTACCCTCTAAAACAGCACTGAATCTAAAAAAATATAAAAGCTAAAACTTAAGGCATCACTAATAAAAAACCCCAATGTTTTATTTAAACTTTAAATTTAAACTCAAAAAGAAACTTCTATTCTTGCTTTTCTATTGTTATATTATCACAGTAAAGACGGAAGGAAAAGAGAATCCATCAATCTTCACGCTGTAATTTTCTTGGCCATGACAAAACCCTTCAGAAGTCATTTAATCTTTCCTCCTCTCTCTAACTGGCCCTAATGCTTCACCTGCTACCTTTCTGAGTAAGAGAGAATCAAAGTAGTATATCTTTCCTTCAAGCACTGCCAGCTTCCATAAGACACGGTTTCTAAACCCTTGTGCTGTGAAATCATCCTGCAAATGGGACAGACTGAAATGACTCTGACCATGATCCCAACCAGCAGGTTCCTTCGCACTGCTGTCAGCCCCACTTGAAATGCAGAAATCAGAGCCAAAACTTAGAACAATCATGAAATCATTACTGACCACACAACTTAAGCAAGCACAGATGCAAATTTTAAAGAGGAGCAATGACCCAGAAATGACATCAACGAGGTTAAGAGGAACAAGAGAATCACAGCCCCACTGAAAACTTGTTCTAGACTCATTTTCTCTCAAAATAAATGGAACTTAAATCTTTGTTCAGGTTAAGAAAAGATTTCAATTGAAATATTCTTCTCATTAACCAGCTGAGATTAATTCCATTAAATAATATTTCAACAGCAGGGACCTCTTAAAACACAGAACAGTACGACGTCATGCTGTTGCTGTTCCCTCTCCCCTCTGCTTTCTCTTTAAATACAGATTCTGGGGCATATGCAATAGAATTCCTTATTTTTGCAGTGCAATATGATGCTATAGTGCAAGTGCTGGCAGGAAACTCTTTAGACCCTGGGCGGGGATCACAGTTAATACCCAAGATCCAGCAGAGAAGCAAGAACTGTAACTAAACTGCTTCACTGTAAAACTTATCCCACTACACAGTTCTCACTTTTTTTTTTTCTCCAGTGTAAACTATTTCATGTTACTGCCGGGCTCAACTGAAATCAAAACTGGAACACTGAAACATTCCTGATCCCATCAGATGAAAGAATACCAGCCAGTGTCCAGAGAGCATCAGCACCTCATTATATCCCAACGTGTCTTTCACACCAGCTTTCATCTACCTGCCCCTTGTGCTCAGAAGTCAGGTTTGCCAGATATTAAGAATAAATTTCTCCAAACCAGCATGTTTGCGAGATAATAACTGGGCAAACAGGTTAAAGATTAGGTTTAAAACAGAGATACACTTACAAAAGAAACTGTAGAAACAGTGCAAGTGGGTGGAGGGAAAGAGACCAAAAAGTAATATTGCAAAAAATACTGAAAAAGGGTAGAAAGAAAAAAATGTGCAATCCAGGAAGAAAAGACAGAACATTTTTTTTCCTTTTGGAATGAGTTAGTATAGGAAAAAATACAAGAAACTTTTTCAAAATGTTTAGCTTAACCTTAAACTTTAAATGGAAAACGAGATCAGGACAAGCCAGCATTTTGTCATTTTCACACAATTACACAGAAGATACAACGGCATGAGGAATTTTACAAAGCTTATGGAAATTGATACTACTTTGTGAGCAGTTCTCAAGATGATCAAGTGCTCACTCTGGGTTTTTTTAATGACAAGAAAAGCTAGCAACAACATTGCTACAGAATACTTTAGAGTGCATGTGTAAAGAAGAACCAGTCAAGGAAAAACAGCCACCAGAATTACCGAAATTATCTGTCAAAGCAACACCTACGATGTATTTTTTTAATACAAGTTATATTTCTTCTATTTCAACTTATGTGAAACAGTACAAAAATATAAACTATGCAACAAAGTCTACAGTGTTCCACAGAAGTTGCTTCAATAAGCAAGACACTGTGCCCCAGGATCTGGAAGAAAAACACTTCTTCCAAACAGAAAGGCTATTTCAGACTAGCTTCACTGTTTGAGATACCAAAATGCTAAAAATGCTGCTGTGACACCACTTGAGCATTCAAAACAAGTCAGATATGATTTCTTAGACACTGCATAAAATTCCACCGAGAGCTTGCATTCATTAGGATTCTCTTGAAAATTAATCTAAATCACAGCACTTAATTCACTTGCTAAAAACTCACCGCAGTAAGTCAGGGCAAACACTCATTAAAAGCTTTAGATGAGTTTAACTTGAACCAAAAGATGATACTTCCATGGGTTTCAGTTAAAGGACTTCACCCCAAACCCAGTAAGCTTAAAAGCTGCTGGAAGGACATCACTGCTGCACACAAGTATCACCTGGTTAAGTCCTTAACAACTCACCAGAGATCAGAAGTTTTTAGGTAATTTCTAAAGAGCTCCTCAGCCCCAACATGTAAAATGTGCCCCGGAGAACTGCCTTCTCCTCGCCCTGGCAAACACTCTGTTCGACTCTGTCTGCACGGAGCGGAGGTGGCTGCTGTCCCCAGGCAGAGAGGAGCGGGGCCAGCAGGTGCCGTGCAGAACAGCTCCCCGTGCCCGGGCAGGCAGGGCGGCTCTCCCCAGCCCAGCCGCACCCCCGGCAGGGCTCACCCAGCCCCGAGCTCCGCGGCACAGGCGGGCACCATCCCCTCTGCTCTCCAGAAACGGCAAATCACCGCCGCCAGGAAAGCCAAGGGCTAGAACGAGCCCGTGATCAGGGTTATGGAAGGGTTCCCAGGGCTGGCACAGCTCAAACTCGGGCAGAACAACTCCACTATTGCTGCCATGCATTACACCGCACTCGCTTTTCACACAAAAGCAGTCGATTAAGATGAAAAGTTGTCTTTGAAAACAAGCAAATGAAACCCTCCAGGATTTTTCCTGAAATGACAATTATCACTACACCATTGTTAGACTTCAAAATTGTAAATATTCCAACTATTTACTAAATACATTCTTCCACACATGCAGCCAGTTTCAGTATTTCCACAGACACAGATATGCCACAGTTCAAGATTAAAAAAAAAAAATTACAAGATAAATCTTAACTCTTTTATTTTTCCCCTAGTAGTATTTTTCATTGACCATATCACTTTGTTGTAGAAGCTACTGTATCTTTATAATATAAAGATATTAATACAATTCACACTTGGGAAAATATCTTTTATGAAGAAAACAGCAAGGTGAAGGAAGTGACAAAAAAAAATCTCTTTTTTTGCAATACCAATTAATCAGGAAGAAGAAAGAATTCCAGTTTCCCTCCCAGAGTCCAAGCAAAAGTATATGGAAGATTTATTTCAGATAACATCATAACCAGAAAAGTTAATTTTTCAATATTCTGACCCACATTAGCATTTTACTGGGAATCTCGCAAGCATGGTCTCTTATATTCCATGAGGCAAACATTCAGCACTGTTACTATTTTCCTCTTCTACTGAGACTAAATTTAGTCACAAATAAATCATCCCTTAACCCTACAAGATGGTGATAACCACAAGGAACAATGTCCAACTGTGACTGTACTAAATGTACTAACCATCTTCCCTTGGCAAATTCTCCTGTAGGTTTCCAAAACCTTTGTTTTTTCTGCCAGTATAGGAAACCTTACACAAGATTACAGAAAAAATAAAGACACTCCCAACATAAAGAGCTTAAAAAAACAAAACAGCTGAAGCCAATGTAAAACATTTTTCCTCAAGATGGCTTGCAGAACTTTAGAATCATGAAAAAAATTCTCTTGTTCACTGTTCATTAAGAGAAAAAAACCTTCAAAGAGCAAGCCAAATTTAAAAAAAAAAAAAAAATCACATCAGTCCAAGTAAAAACTTTGTATTTATATATATTTAAATTGGCATTGCACCTTTGCAGGCACAAAGACCTGACCTGCTTTAGCATAAGTCGAAAATGCTATTTAGTGATTATGGCAAAACTTGTAAGAACTATCAGAAAAAGAAGAGGCAAGAATTACACAATATTGCAGAAAAAGGTTTGGAAAAGGATAGTTATGAACACATCTTCTGTATAAAAATTTTAGAATAGGTAACAGCATATCCCGCTTGAAGTGCCAGCTAAGAAAAATGTCTTCTCAGCTCATAGGTGCCTGTCCAAAAACACTCAGACAAACACCATTAACCATGGAAAATGTTTATAGTCTGGCAGCAGACATTTAAACGTACTGCAGTGCAATCTGCAGCAACTAAAATCCACCTGTTTCATTACAACAACCTAGTCCTAGGCAGTGAAAAAGCAATGGAGAACCAGCTTCCCTCAAAACTTGCCAGGATCAGGACTTGGCATGCTAAAAAAACAGTAAAAAGCCACCTGGACAACTTCATGGAGATTTACTTGTAAAGCAATTATGGCATGAGAGAGGACAGGAATAGGAACAAGCCCTGTCAAAAAGATCTGGTGGTTTTCAATAAAAGCTATATTGGGGCATGGTAGAAATGTCAGAAATTCTGGAGGGATCACTTGAACATCAAACTTCAGTATAAAGAATCCAATAAAATGAGGTGAGTTTAGCAGTGCTGTCACACTCAGCCCTATCCCGTATTATTTTATGTGAACCAATGGCTCAGAGGGCAGGTGTTCCTGGCTACAGCTGACAGAAAACAGTAGATTCATTAAAAAATAAAAAAGTTCTGTTACCCTCTGGAAGATCTCCCTGTCATATTAATTAATAATGCCTTTCATGTCTCCCACTACTCCAAGCCAAACACTAATAGCACATTAGCTACTTCTAGGTAAGCGAGCAACCAACACACACAAACATGCTGCAGAAATACAGGGAAAATCCACACTACATTTCTTAAAACAAAAAGAATTTCAGAGTAACTCCAGCAGCCTTCAGCGAGCCCTGTGAATTTCTTTGCTGCGATTTGCGTTCAGGACTGACACCAGCTGACAAACTGCAACATCTATGGAGACAATTCCTTAATATGATCACTGCCTGACAGGGATGGGCAGTGGGATCCCAGCCCAGGCAGGCAAGAGCATCTCACAGCCCAGGGACCCCTCTAGAGCCTCTCAGAGCAGACTGGAAGCCACAGATCCAGCTTCCAGGAGACAGAACTTCCTTGTCACACTGATTCCTGTGTGCACAAGGAAAGCTTTGAATTCAGTTTCATAATAAAAGCTAAGTCAGCCTTCACAAGAGGCTTCTTAATCTGATAAAGGACTGTAGCAGACACATTAGACTTCATTAACAGAGGTAGCAATTGTTCCCATTTACATAATTCACACCCGAATAGTTAATGGCAAGTGAGTATGTCTAGATTGCACAGTAGGACAGAAACTGCAGAACAGATAGAACAGAGGGGAGGGCAGGTAGGAAAGATGGAATTCCCAAAAAAGAAAAGCTTACATTCCTACAAAACCCTGCCAGGAATCCAAATAGTGGGTATATTGAGAGAACTGACATGATTCACAACTTAGAGGTGTGCTAACCTAACCAAGAGAAAAAATGAATTCTTGTTACTTCCTTGTCCACATCAGAGCTACAAAACCTGTGGCTGCTAAGTTACTTTTTATATAAAGTGTGAAGCCTCCGTCTCTTCTGGCTGTTTTGTGGATTTTAGGTTTGCCTAGTTTTGGAAGGTAAGAAGGGTCATTACTTTTCACATTAAATTAATGACTATTACACAGAAAAAGAGCAGAAGTTTACTTGGGAAGCAGCAAGCCAACCAATGCTGGACACAAGGCATTAAACCCACAGAACTCAGGGCTGTTTATCAAAATGACCTCATGGCCTTGACAGCAAGAAAGCAATAAGGATGAATGAAATTAAGATAGAAATAAGACAAAAAAGTAACCATTGATATTAGGATTGATTCTCATTCCTAAAGAGCACATAAATGAATGCTGAAGCACTGCCATCTGTTTATATCCAATCCTTTTTAAAAGCTGGGGGGATGGTGGTGGTGCTTGTTTATATTTTTTATATTAAGTTCACCTACTTGCACATCTGCCAGGTTCACTGACTGTTACAGAGCCTTTGTTCTGTCTCACCCAACACAGACACATTGAATACATTCTCTCCCATACACACAAAGAAATCTCCCCAGAAAAGCATCTCAGAAATCCCCAACATTCTTCAGGTGACTTTTACATACTAAAAAAACATGTTTTGCAAAATGCAGGTCATCAACCCTGACCCTAACAGTTTTAGGGAAGAAACCAGCATTCATTTGTCAAACGAATGTTTTATTTCTAAACAGAAAGTGACATTCCTGTTAAACACTTTTTACATCTGAGAGGTTAGCAGAAATGGCACCCATGCACTTAAAGTCACCACAGAACATGGAAACAACTTGATTCCCCGTCTAAAAAGGGAATCTTTCTGTTTCCCATTCCTACAAGGCATCCCATCCAGCAAACACTACCTGTGAGTCTGTAAATGAGAGAGACAGAAATACTCATTCATCAGGTTCCTAGTTCATTTCTCTCTCACAAGTACACAATTCCTTTCATGAGTTCTACTTACTCAACAAGGAACAGCCCATGCTCTGTTCTACTCTACAGCATTTTCTATGCAAAAGCAGTTTTAACTGACATCAAGTTTTGTTTCTTATAATACCCCTAAGTCTTGATAGCAGCATAAAGGTCTGCTGTCACCATCACAATTCCATTCCTTTCTATGTCCTTTCCCAAAACACAAGACCACAACAAAAAAGGGTTGTTATTATTATTATAATAAATACATATATTTCAGCTAAACCTTTATTTACTCATGTGTGGGAAGTCTGGCTAGGTGCACCAGGATTTCTTTTGTGCAATGACTGGGACATAATTATAAGTCTCTAAATTTAAAGCAGATGGGAAGAACAAAAAAAAACCATAATGTGCCCTTTTTTAAAGGCAAAACACAAAAAGCAACAGGTATCAAAATTTCAACATATCACTTATATCACACACATCACTTCCTAGGGATAAATGGATTAAATTAATTCCACTCTTCTAATTATCTAGAAGATTGAAGACTTGTGGATGTTAATTTTCTGTCAGTCTATGACTAAAGAGTTTATAGGCTCATTTTAGAGTATGAAGTCAGTAAATACTACGTCCTTGCATCCATGGCTGGTTCTTTCCCACAGGTGACATGAACCAACCAACAATGCCCTTCCTAACAGCAGAAACAAAATGTTAAAAGCACTAAAGATATTCCAGAAGCACTGGTGAACCCATGCAGACAGACAGCCTAAAGTCACCATGGGCAACACCACAGGGCAAGGCAAAGCATGCTCCAGCGACAGAAATTCCATCATAACCTCACCCTGACAACACCACCGGGCTAACCTTATTGACACAACCCACGTGCTGGAGAACATCACCACTGCTAAACCAGCACTGGATTTTCTAGGAACTCCTGCTCTGGCACTGCCACACAGCAGCCCACTGCATGGCATCTTGGCTCAAAGAGGCAGCAATGGACAGAACCCTCCTGAGCCCACCTCACTGGCCACCCTCTTGCAGCAGGCTGTCAAGAACCCACACTCTGGGCTTAGTTTTATTATTTAGAAATATAACATGTATCCCTCCACACTTCTATTTCTGACCAAACCATATTTAGCTGAAACAAATTTAGACCAGACCCTCCAAATGTAACAAATTCCCCAGTGGTTTTAGCCAGGTAAAAGAGTTATAACAAAAACTCTCACCCAGGAGAGGTTTTCAGTAGGAACAGGCTTGAAAAGAGGGAGGGGTGAAGGGATGAGAGATAACAATGGGAGAGCATCCTGCTTCACAAAGTAAGGAATAGCAGCAAGGAACTCACACACTGGTTACAATAGCATGGTGAAATATTTCTATTCACACAGCAGCACACAAATGCTACCAGGAACTAAGAAAGTGGCAGATTCAAAGAATGAAAGAAAAAAAAAAAAAAAAAGAAAAAAATTAAAAAGGAAGGAAAAAATAAGAACCCACTCAATACCAAAGCCCCCTCAAAAATTAAAAAAAAAAACAGCCAGAGTTTCTCTCATCACCAAGATTTGCAATTCAGTAAAAGGGAACAGGCCACATGAATACCAAATCTGCCTTTTTTTGCTATTCAGGCCATTAGCCACATATTACAGATGAAAAGTTACGTGAACAGAATCTCAATAAAGCTCATGACAGGATCAAAAAGAATGCTAAAAATTACGAAAAACATGATGCTTTAATATAGCCCAGAGAGCAGGTTTTCTTCGGTTCAGGCTTCTGCTAACATCCCAACAGTGATTTAATTACAGTTAAACTGGTTTCCCAGAAGTGGTGGAAGAAGTTCAAATTGTATCGAAGATTATGATAAACTCACATTTCATTCAGCAGATCCCAACCTTGTTCTAGCTGCAGCCCCTCTCGCAGCCTGACAGATTCAGACAATTCCAAATTTCTGGATGATACAGAGGCACAGACTTGACTATTCTGGGAATGGCTGTTCTGTGATAAAGTTCTGAACTGTGCTTCCAGAACTGAACTACATTCAGTACAGCTGTTAACTAAATAATCACTGCTTTCATCACTTAAAAAAATCCCCCATTTTACTACCGACTCCAGGCACAGCAGCACGGGCAAGGTGGCGATTTCTTTCCTCTCATCCTATTTGGAATGGCTCTAAGGGTGCTGACTCATAATTGACCCCGAACTGGGGCACGCATCCGAGCTGCTGCAGTTTCCAACAGGAACTCCAGCAGCGTGTCAGGCTGCAGCTCAGGAGGAGCTGTGTGTGCAGCCACCTACGGCTAGAGACGCAATAATCTCAGGGAGCAAAGGAGGGCAGGCAGCTGGTGGAGGTTACTGCTGCAGACATCCTTGCCCAGCTGGCCATTGTTCGAGAATTACAACCCCACGGCCAAACCAGACAACTTTCTGTGGTTACAGCCTGTTGGAGCTGAGGTAACACTCTATCCAGCGATGACCACCCCGCATATTCGAGCGTGGCCCCCAAAACGTGCTCGGACAAAATGTAAAACACACATTGTTCTTCAGAACGATTCTATTTTTATCCATTTGCTTTCATTCTCTCGGCTTCTGTACTGCTTCCCAGCACCAGCAGCACCTCCATAGGTGTTTCTTTACATCTCTACATCTCCCAGTCTCTCCCATTTCCACTGGCGCTTCCCGTTAAACCATTTCACACCGTGCCAGCACGAACCGTAACACAAAACTTCCAGAGCGCGGGCAACATCCCAGGTTCGAGAAATTGTGTGCTCCCTACCTAACCTCCAGAGCTCACTCTACACACGAGACAGATGTGGAAGGGCAGCAATTCCTGACACAGGCTTCAGGATGGCAGCAGACTCAGAAACAAAGCAACCGTGTCAGCTGACGCTGGCTCGTAGTAGATGCAGTAAAATACACGAAACTCACCAGGCAGCTCCCTTAGAGAAAACATTAAAAATCCAGCACCGCCACAAGGTCTGGGCTGAAAGGCACCGCTCACCATTACCTCGGAGGAGGTGACTGAGATAACAAAAGCGTGCGCTTCCCAAGGACGGGCTGGATGAGGAGGGGCGGAAAAGCACGGCCGGGAAGGCGAATGGGCAGAGCAGGAATGACCGCCCGTGCGAGGCACGACCAAACCCCCCCGGCCGCGAGCAGCGCCCGGCAGGACGCGATGTGGCCCTCAGGCGATGTGGCCGCCCCGCCGCGGTCCCCGGCGCCGGACCGGGGCCGCCCCGCCCCGCCCCGGGCGGTGACAGCGTGCGGGGCCCGGCGGGGAGCGGGCCCTGCGGGAGAGGGCCCGGCCGCCCCCTCCCTCCGCCCGGCCACAGCCCGCGCAGCCCCGGGGGCGAGCGGCCCGCGGGCCCGGACCCACCTGCGCGACGGCTCCGCGGCCGCAGCCCCCGCCGGCCGCCGCCGCAGCCCCTGCCCAGCGCGGCGGCGGCTCCCGCAGCTACCGGCGCCCGCAGGCCCCGCCCCGGCCCGGGCTCCCCCCAGCGGACGGCGAGGCGCGTTAGCGCGACCCCCCCGCCCCGAGCGCGGCCCCTCACCTGCCTGTCAGCCCGCGGGGAGGGGGCGCCCGGCGCTGCCCGCGCTCCGCTCGGCTCCGCTCGGGCGGGCTCGGCTCCGCTCGGGCGGGCTCGGCTCCGCTCGGCTCAGCTGCGCTCCCGCCGCTGCTCCGGCGCCGCTCCCTCCCGCGCCCCCGGCGCGAGACACGCGCAGGCCCCGCCCCCGCCGCCGCCACGCCCCGCCCCCGGCGCGCGCGCTCGCCGCGCGGGGCTTCCCTGGGCCCGCCCCGCCCCGCCCCCGGTGAGCGTCACCGCCCGCGCGCGGCCCCGCGGAAGTTTGACCGCTCTGCGGCGCCGTAGCGGCCGCTCCGGGCGGGAACTGCGAACGGGCCGCGGCCGGGCTCAGGTACGGCGGGCAGGGCCCGGGACCCGGCACGGGACCCGGCACGGGACCGGGCACGGAATCGGGCACGGAACGGTACGGCCGGGCACGGAATCGGGCACGGAACCGGGTACGGGACCGGGCACGGAATCGGGCACGGAACGGGTACGGGACGGGCACGGAATCGGGCACGGAACCGGGTACGGGACCGGGCACAGAACCCGGCAAAGAACCGGGCACGGAACCGGGTACGGGACCGGGCACAGAACCCGGCAAAGAACCGGGCACAGAACCCGGCTGGGAATCGGGCACAGAGCCCGGCACAGAACCCGACTCGGAACCGGGCACAGAGCCCGGCACAGAACCCGGCTCGGAACCGGGCACAGAGCCCGGCACAGAACCCGGCTGGGAACCGGGCACAGAGCCCGGCACAGAACCCGGCTGGGAACGGGCAGAGCCCGGCACAGAACCCGGCTGGGAACCGGGCAGAGCCCGGCACAGAACCCGGCACAGAGCCCGGCACAGAACCCGGCTGGGAACCGGCAGAGCCCGCACAGAGCCCGGCACAGAACCGGCACAGAGCCGGCACAGACCCGACAGAGCCCGGCACAGAGCCCGGCACAGGCCCGGCACAGAACCGGCACGAACCGGCTTCCCCTGCGGGAGGCCGGTGAGCGGCCCCGCCCGGCGGGCCGGGTGTTTCCTGAGGCAGCCTCGGGCACACAGCAGCTGAGCCCATCAAGAGTCCTGCAAGTTGGATGTGCTATGATTTCAGGGTGCAAGGAGCCAACGGCAGCACTGCCTTCCTCAGTCCTTTCTCCCAGGGGACACTGAAGTGCGAGATTATGGCAAATGGGTTAGATCTGTCAGACTAGATGAGGAATGACATTTATTGACATGTAAATTATCACTGTTTAAATTAGTAACTTCTTGCAATGAATACAGCTTATATTTTAATTATATTGTTTCATCAAATATATTGCTAATCTGGTATATTTTATTTATTATATTATTACATTTTATTTATTATATTATAATTACTATTTTTATCGTTATTCCGACCTCTGGCAGGCTGATACCCACTGAGGTCTCGGTAACCTGAACTTCCCTTTCAACTGTAGAAGCAGAGAGTCCGTTTAAAATAAATTCCTGCAGAATCATATAGCACACATAAGTGCATACTATAGTATCTAAACCCTTCTGTCAAGCCTAAGGTATGCCCCAAAAAAGAGATCATTTATACTTATGTTGCTGGCTAAGAAGGCAGAAGGGTCGAAATAGCTACAGGCTTACCCACACCTTAAATATCCTGCCAATTTCAAGAGTAAATGATTTTCCATTTAACAATAAGCAAGTGTCAACCTGGAGCGAAACAGAGCCTAAGAGCTTTAGGTTTTTCGTCCCAGCTTAATTAGTGTGTCATCTTAATAGGGTCTTGCTGCCAGGAGTGTCATCTGTGCCTGTGATCACCGTGGGGTTTCTGCTCACGGTTTTCAGACCTCCCACGGTGCTCGCAGAGCTCACACAGTCTCCTTTCCAGGCTGGATTCATTTCTTGCCTGGTAATTGCATTTGGGAAATCTGCAGGCTTTCTGCTCACAACCGCCCAGGCTGCTTTTCCCTGCAAGTCCCAAGCCATTACTCTTGGGTGAAAAACCCTGCTGTCTTTGCCTTGCAAGGACTGAAGTGACTTGAACGTAAATGATGTGGTGATAAATCAGTCTGACAGGCTTTTAGAAAGAAGTGCCCACGTAAATAATTTATGGTATTTGGGTAATATTCCTGCCTGGTCTGGTCTCCAGAACGAGCTCTTTTCTTTTACTCTGCCTGCATAGATGTGAAACTCCTTGAAGAGCAGATTGTTCACTTCTGGGTTTGTGACTGTGAGGTGTTACTGTTTCAAACTGGGAAAAAATAGTATGACAGAGTTGTTCCTCTTTTCTCTCAGTTTTGGTCACTGTTTATTGTTGTAAGGATTTTTTTTAATAATATCAAAAAGATTATTTGTGCAGGAATGCCAGTCAATCCCTTTAATGAAGTATTTTTTATACTTCATTAAAGTGTAATGGTATGAGTTATTATAGTTAATATAAGCACAAAGGTTGTGAGTTAATGCAAAAGAATTAAGTAATGTGAGAAATTAAACAGGATTTATATTCTTGGAAAGCAAATCTATTTCAAATTTAGAATTGTTTGGAATTATCTATTTCCTAGGATGCTGTTGGTGCATTTTTAACTAATGAAACTTTTTTGGACCTTTTGTAAGGCAAACATTGCAACGGGCGATGGACTTGGAAACAGCAAACAAAATTGCATAGCAAAGGAATAATTGTTACACATTACTGCTATTAAAGAGAATGTTTGGAGGTATAACCAGCAAAATTTGAAATTTATGCAGGCTAAAACACAGCAATACATGTGCCAGACTAAGCCGTTTGGGCTAGATTTCTAATTATTGGGAAAGCAGGTCCCTAAACAACTTCCAGCAGTTACACTGATGTAACTTGTGGCAGCTCTGTAAAGGAAACAGCACAATGAGTAAGGAGTTTCTCATCCTGTGTTCCAAAAATGCAGGAATTGACCAGGTAGGCTTTGTTTCAGATGTTAGGTGTATCCAAAAATTCTTAAATAGAAACAACCCCCACAAATGCACTGTGACTCTTCCAAAATTGTATAAAGGTAAGGAAGAAAGAGCTTTACCCTGTGTTCATTAAAATGCTAAAAAAAGTGGAACCAGAATTAGTGATTTCTGTTCAGTGCAGGGAGAATCACGATCCTAGACATGCCAAGAGTAAACCTAGCAGTGCCTGACAAATCAGACTGGTGTGGTGCTTTGGGAGCACACAGATTCCAGTGGAGTAAGTGGGACTGCATGGAGGTGTCCACCTGACACATGCTGTAACTGAGCAGGAATTGTCAGAGTGGTGCTTGTATGCCTTGAAAGCAAACACATTTCAATTCCTACAGGGAGCTCAAACATGCTACATTTTACCTTTCTTCCTCTTGCTAGAGAGCATGGCCTGAGTGAGTGAGGGGCCTGGCAAAGGTACTGTGAGCACCAGAGGCCAGCTGTAGTCTGCAGCAGACACCCAGGCTCCTGAGCTGCCTTGCATTTCCATGTTGAACCTGCCTGTATCTTTTCCTTCTGATGAAGTTAACACAACATTTATTTCTGCATTTCCATGTTTAACCTGCCTGTATCTTTTCCTTCTGATGAAGTTAACACAACATTACCTCGCTTTCCTCCACTCATCAAAGTTGTTTACCTAGTGATACCAGAAATCAAAACTGGGGAGTTCTGCTCTGTGCAGCTTTTCCACAGGCAATTGCATCATCTCTTTTCCACTCCTTTTAAACTGTGGAATAGCACAGGCCTGTCTTGATTGGGAACATCTGCCCCATGACACTTGAAAGACGTACCTCAGCTCTGTGTTAAAGCAGCCTTTGCATAACAGGTAAATCAACTTATTTTATAAGTTTATTTTATTTGGGGTTTCCAGAGGAAAGACAACTCCACAGAAATATAAAACTTGTGAAGTTTTTTGGATGTTTTCTTAGAGTAATACAAACCTTAGGTTAAGTATGTGGCATTATCTTTAGTGCTTGCTAAATCACTTGCTGCTGCCTGTGTAACTGTTTGCTCTTGCAGGGCTCAGTGGAATTGCACTCATTGGAAGAATGTTGAAGATTTTTACTCAGCAGACCAAAGCCTCTCTGTGAAGGAAGCTTAGCAGATAGAGAGGGCGAGGATGAATGAAAAGCCCTCTGGATGTTCACAGTGTGTGTTGAAGTCCTGTCTTAGCTTGTGGGATGCTGTGATTAATTCCTTGGAACAGCACTGTTCTGGCTGAGCACTGCCCAAGCCGTGGTGCTTGCACAATGCACGGTATGCAAACTATTCTGAAGTGATGCAGAACTGCCTGCTTCCACCTCACACGCCAGGAGAACTGGGAACTGGCACTCCTACCACAGGATTAGAGCATGGGGCATGGTTCAAAAGCCTGGTTTGTCAAGGCAGAGTGGAACTGATAGGAAAAGACATGATTTAGGAGCACAGTAACTTTGTGGGGGTAATGGAGAGTGGGATAGAAAGGCGTGTGAGGATGTTAGAAAATGAGAAGTTATGTCCACACAACCATGGTGGGTGAAGGTGTTGCTGCTGTGGCCCCACAGTGGTAGATATACTTGAACAGATTAAATTCAGGATTATCTGTTCTGGAAGACTGGTTTATTTCCTGCACAGGAATTTGTGTACACACACATTTTTCTCAGCAGTGCTCAATTTCACCACCATGCAAATAAATACCAACTTGTAGAGTGCTGTTGAAGATTAGTTATTTCATATCCTATTTCCCAAACAGAGATTTTTTTTTTCTGATTACATACCTAATGTGTTCAAATTTTGAAAGACAAGATCAAAACATGATAGTAGTAAAAGCAGTTAAATTTCTTTACCTGTTCTAGTGTGTCAAGGCAATGTTTTGGAGCACAGTGCAGCACCTCTAGTTTTGTGTGGACTCTTTCTCAGTGACAAGAAAACTTCCTGAGAACATTACCAGCTAAACTCAAAAGAATTCCCTGTAATTAATAAATAATGGTCCCATTGCCACAGAGACAGTAAATTATAATTCCTGGGTGACTTTAAACTGTTAGACTGCTTGTACCATCCTGCATATTCCAACATGTATTTGAACTTTAATTTTTAGTCTTTCTGGTTTAAAATAGGGCATGTTTTACACTGCTTAATGTGTCAGGCAGCCTCCTACCACAATCCTGGGCCCAGAGGGTGTCTGAGGCTCTTGGGAACTCCAGTCAATAGTTTATTATCTACTTCAGCATTAATGTTTCATGTGAGTTAAAACGTTGTGGGGAGAGGGAAGGGCAGTGAGGAAACAATATTCCAGCAAGGAATGGAAGCACCTTGCCTTCCCTGGCTCTGGCACCGAGATAGATTTATAGCTCCATTTGCAGAATTAACTTCTCTCCCTTCACAGCTCCTACTCTAATAATTTTTGATATCGAAGTTCTGTCACACTGAAATGCTCAGACAATTGCTTTGAGACACAGGTCTTTGCTGTGCTGCACTTCCCCAACTGCAAACCCCCCCACATTGCTCTGACAGAGGGTTTGATTCAAACAAGGCTCACAGCTGATGCTGCTCCTGCAGGTAAAGACTGAAACTAAATTGGCATCCTGTGTCTCTTTCACTCAAACTGGATTCATAAACAATTTGAGTACAAACCACTGACAACAAAATTTAGGCTGATAATGGTGCACACCATATAAAAGCTTGAAGGACTTTAACTCAAAGCAGTATTAAACAATTTTGCATCAAAATGCCACCCACCTACTTTGCATAAATTGGTCATAGTGTTTGTAGGCAAGTGACATTTTGGTCATTGTTTCTTCCCAAGGGCTCACAGTGATTAAGATCTGATTGAGGCAGCTTGGGGTTGTGAGTGGAGGCAACAGTATTGTTAAAATTTCAATTCCTTTGGCCACACACACTACTTATGTCTCTCTAATTGTCTCCTTCCCCATGCAGTGAACTCTTTGCATAGCAGAGGAAATAACCTACTTAAATCACAAATGTTTCTCCTGGTAATGTTGCTTTCTATTTGCTCTCTTCCAAAGCCAAATGTATTTACAAATTGCTGCTAACTTCTGATTGAAATGCATTCAAGTGTATGGACACTGTACAATTATACAAGTTTGGGACCAAAGAGCAATAATTCTAGCCAACCAAAATTAAGGAAAATTTTAGCTACGCTTGGCATAATTCCCAGTGCTCACACTTGCCAAGGAAACAACCAGTATCCTTTCTCTGAAAATTGTTTGCCAAGTCCTCAGTAAACTTTGGATTTCTTGTTTAGAGGTTGGAAAAACAGCTTATTTTAAAAAGTGCCACACCTGGAATGCATTAGCAAAGCAGAGTACCAGCCAGGTGCTGACTGACTGGCAAACCATGCTCTGCTGAGGATTTTAGTCTTTCTCAAACTGTTTTGACATCTCCAGCTCTCTTGTACGTCTGCTTCTGTGTTGTATTTGTATTGCCTGCAGCTGTCTGAGTGCTGGGCTGTCGGTTGTGCAAATGCAATAAAAGCTGATCTCTGTGGGTTATTTGGGAGTGCTGCTGCAGCCCCTGGCACAGCTGGGTGCCCAACCTCCCCAGGCCCACTGCTCCAGAGCAGGGGGGAGTGGCCCTGCAGTGCTGGGAATGCTGCACACTGGCTTGGAAAAGGGTGCCATCTACTGAATTATTGGTACCACTCCTTACAGCTCTGCACAGCTTAGGTGGCACCATACAGCACCAGGCAGGGTGATTACAGTCCAAACAGCAATCTAAAATAAAACTGACCTGTCAGAGGATAGCTGAGTAAAGTTTTAGAGAGCTGTCCCTACTCTTTATCAAAGTATTAATGGACATTGAAAGTGGTCCAGTGCTGAAGAATCTGAAAGAGGGAATTATTTTCTTTTTCCTTCCCTGACATGGTACAGTACCCTCACATTTACCCAGAAGGAAAATCCCCACATTTATAAGTTTTTACCAGTGTGATATTTACAATAAGCTTTTTGCCATGTCTTCATATGGACTGTCAGTTCTGTTCTCTGCAGCAATTTTATTTTCTCCCATCTCTAGGGATGCCTGAGAGCCAGGGGAAGGACAGTGAGACCCACAGCAGCAGCTCCAGCACTGGGGACTCAGTGGCTTCCTTTGGACAGGTCAGTTCCTTTTGCATGCTCACACTTCTGGAAATCTGCTCTGCAAGTTTATTCCTTTCAAACTTGGGTACAGTAAGGCTGGAATCATGCTATGCCCTATTATACTTCACTTTTTTTTTCTCTGCAATAGTCTTGGCATGCCTCAAGGTATAATAAATTGCTCTGGATTCTTCTTTAAATCTTGTACCTTAAAAGTGGGTCTCATTTTATTCTCTTTTATTCCCAGATGGCCTGAGTCATGCTTAGACATATTCTCAGTACAGGTTCAGAAAAGCCAACTACTTTCTGCTATTAAAAATAATTTTGAAAATTTATAAAATAACTTGAAAAAATAAAACTGTATCTGGACTGAACAGAGCTTTTGGTGGTGAATTTTCTCCTCCATGATAGGCATTTCTGCATAGTTCCTGAATGTGGCACAAGCTTGTGCATTCTCTCTTTTTCCTTATGCTTTTTGGTTACAGGCTTGCATTCTAGAGTCAGAACAAGATAAAGCTTTTTACTCTGAAGTTTAAATAGAAATAAATACAAATTAGAACAGTTCTGCAGGAGCTGGAATTTATATGGCACACACACACACACACACTAGAAGAGTCTGTGTTCTACTGAATTGTTAAGGCAGCCAGTAAATGCATACAAAATATTTTATGATTTAAGTGGTGAGACCTCTGTTCTGTCCCACTTCAGGCCATAACAACACGAGCTTTTCAGTTCTCCAGTCCTTAAACATACATTTAGGCTTCACTACATTTTGTAAATTGGATTTCTACTAAGACAAAACCTAAACTTAAAACACTTCAGACTTCCCTGAGGTTAGAGCTCTCCAGTGATACCAGTGATGTTGCAGTTATCCAAAGAAATTGGGTAACTCAAGAAATTCCTATTCTGAGTGTTTTCCTGAGCTGCTGTCCTCCCTGCCCTGGCGCTATGAGGCAGTGGAGCACAGTTAATCTCCACTTTTATTGGAGTCTTTGAATACACTTTTCTTGTGGGTCACAGAGATACTCTGTTTTGGCTTTGAGCAGCAAAATAGAAATTTACATACGTGTTTGTGGCTAGGATTATTAATGAAAAATAATTGCTGCAGCTCAGTAATTAATGCCTGTATCCATCAAGAGTACGAGGAAGAAAGAACAGCCTAACGCACGTACAGACCCTGAGGTGTTTCCTTGCCTCTTACACCATTCCAAAAAATGGATCAGGCACGTGTTGGAAGGACTGGGATAAAGCAGTGCTGTTAGGAGAAGAGGGGGAGCTGCAGCAGGGGCAGTGAGAGCTGTGTTGCCTTCTCTTTGCCCAGTACCAGTACACGGCCGGCGAGTACCGAGCTATCCAGCAGGCCCTGAGGCAGAGGCTGGGCCCAGACTACATCAGCAGCCGGCAGGCAGGAGGAGGGCAAAAGGTAGGAACTAACATGATGCTTCAACTCAGTTTTTCCCAGGAAAACTAGGGTTCACATTATTAAGATATCCCTTTTTGGGTTTTTTTTTTGGTAAGTTAATTTCCTAGTAGTTTAATATGCAGATATAAATGCAAACTGAGTATGGCGTAAGTTCTGGCTTCTATTGAGTCACAGATTTTCCTTTTACACTTAAAAAGAGACTTCATTTTTCAGTGCCTCATCCTTTACAAAAGAGTAATTATCTACTTGTACAACACTGAGATGTTTTCCCTATTTTTTTTCCCAGAATTGGACTATATGAAATATTATATAACAGTGGCTGCATTTACCTTCTTTAGTGCCCAATCTGCCTTCTGTTGATTAAGTCATATATGTTGTTATATCAATCCCCACCACATTTGCTGGAAGAGAAGGCACCTGAAGCTGCACCATCAGCCTTTTATTCACATTATCTGAACCTTGAACTTAGCTGGGTTTCCTCGGTGTAAGATGGTATGTTGAAAATAAAGTGTGCAGAGATGTGTGCACAACACTATGCATTTGTATATATATATATTTATGTGTATGGGCTCTTCTTTTCAGGTCTGTTACATTGAGGGTCACAAAGTCATCAGCCTGGCCAATGAAATGTTTGGCTTCAATGGCTGGGCTCACTCAGTCACTCAGCAGAATGTTGGTAAGGATCTCTTGGAGGCAAAGAAGTCTTTGTTTCCTCTTGTTTCACTGAGAAGGAAAATTTTCTCAGATAAGGGCCAGGTTTCCATCACAGAATCACAGGACATGACTGGAAGGGACCCCCAAGGATCACCGAGCGCAGCTGCTGTCCGTGCCCAGGGCAGCCCGGCAGTCACACCGTGTGCCCCAGAGCCTTGTGCAAACACTCCTGGAGCTCTGGCAGGCTGGGGCTGTGCCCGCTGCCCTGCGGAGCTGTTCCAGTGCCCACCACCCTCTGGGGGAAAAACCTGTTCCTGATATCCACCCTAACCCTGCCCTGCACAGCCTCAGCCATTCCCTCGGCTGGGGCACTGGCACCACAGAGAAGAGATCAGTGCCTGCCCCGCTCCCCTCTCAGGGAAGCTGTAGCTGCAGTGAGATCTCCCCTCAGTCCCCTCCAGCTGAACAGACCACGGCCCTCAGCTGCTACAACTTCATCACTCCAAGCACCTGGGCAGAGGCCTGAGCAACTTCCAGGTGTCTTAACAATTAGTAAAAATGAGAGAAACTGGATAATAATGGAGCTTCTGGTTTCATTTGAGATCTGTCATAGACATTGTTCTGAGTGTGTTTGTGATTATTCTTGAGCTATTCTAATGAAGTCTCTGGTCTCTGTGGGTACACTCAGTCAAGAGTAATTACAATTAAACTATTTAACATCCAGCAGTCCTGAGACAACTTTCATACTCACTTGTAATTTTTAGATGCTAACCAGTTCATATTCTCAGTTAATATTCCCCTAATCTTTAGGGATCCATCTTCTGCAGATTTCTCTTCTAGCTAATACCCAGTACTGAGGTTTTTACAACAGAAAACTTTGGGAAAATTTTTCAACTATAGCATAGTGTTCATGTGATCCTAAAGCTTCAGCCTCTTCCATGTTGATAGCTGAAACAGTACCTGCCAGAGGAGTGGTGTCCTTGTTTGCAGATCTGCTGTGCTTATGCTGAGGACTGGTTGTTGAAGTAGGTCAAAGCGGCAGCTTAAATTACCTTCTTCCTTCTCCCCCACCTTCAGAAATCTTTTCTTGACCCAGGCTGGTAGATTCTAGAAATAGAACAACTTACTTCATTACTTTCCATCTATTCTGTACCACTTTCCCCCTTTTCAGTCAAGAAAGGTCTGACATCCTTCCAACTTCTACCTTTTTCAGTTAATGCCATAACTAGTCATTCCTTAGAAATTCAGGCATTCTGTCTGTGATAAAACCCTGTGCAAATTATTTGCAAACTGCAGACTTCTAGATCATAGGAAATAAGTTACTTTCATAGACAAGTTTCTTTTCCACTATTATTTTTATAAATTAACACTTAAAATATCTCCTTCCAGACTTTGTTGACCTCAACAATGGCAGGTTCTATGTGGGTGTCTGTGCTTTTGTGAAAGTTCAGCTTAAGGTAAGTGGGTTTTTTTTTGCTGGCTCTGACTGTAGCTGAGCAATTGCCTGAAGCTGTGAATGAAAGTCCTTGCATGGGTCAGAGCACAGTCCTCGGGTACTGCCCTGCATTAGGGAACCTGCTGGTGCCCTAAACATTGACCTTGCTGTGGAACAAACAGCCAGGAACAACTAACCAGGCTTGGGAAAGCACAGCACCTGCTTATATAAAATCCTCTTATATTTGAAATTGTACTGCAGGACGGGTCATACCATGAAGATGTGGGCTACGGAGTCAGTGAAGGCCTGAAGTCTAAAGCCTTATCCTTAGAAAAGGCAAGGAAGGAGGCAGTAACAGATGGACTGAAGAGAGCGCTCAAGTAAGTGAGGATCAGCACTTGGACACTTTCAGAAGTTCCCTGGAATGAAGGAGTTTCAGTCACAGTGGGCCCTCTTGTTTCTCAGGTGCTTTGGCAATGCTCTTGGGAACTGCATCCTGGACAAGGAGTACCTGCGAGCCGTGAACAAGCTTCCCCGGCAGGTGCAGTACAGGGGCTGCCAGAGCCCCCTCTGCCCCTGCAGTTACAGAGTTATCACTGCTGCTGTCAGTGCATCTCATTCCTGAGGGGTCCTGAGGCCCAGAGCCTTCCCAACGAACAGCTCACACATACAAAGCAGAGTGTTCCTGGAGTGGCACCTCAGGAACCACCATGGCTCCTGCTGTGCACCAGCTGGGGCAGGAGGCTTCTAGGCAGTGACCTGCCTTGTGCAGTGAGGGAAAAGGAAGCCTTCTGCTACTGCTGATCCATGGACTTTCATAGCAAAGCTGTCTTCAGTCACAGCAGGACTGCCAAACTCTTCCAGAGGCCTAGAGCTGCAAGGCAGCCCTGTCAAACACTGTAGGAGCAGATCCAAAGTGACACCTCACCAGGTAAAGATGGCCCAAGTCTCTGGTTTGCCAGGGTCACCATCTGTTAGAGGTACTGCCACAAACTTGTAAGGTGACAGAGCCAAAACATCCCATCTTTAATAAACAGGAATGGTGTACCTTCCTCAGAACTTGGTTAAAGTTGGCCTTGCCCTTTAGCACAAGCAGGAAAATGGACTGGTAAAACAAACTCAGTCAGCAACTGCCCTGTGGGGCTCTGAGAAGCTGTAAAAACCTGCATTGATCACCAGCACCTGTTCTCGTTTGCAGAGCAGTGTGGGGAGACCTCACCATCTGCCCTGCAGCACTGAACAATTAAACCAACACAAAGTCACAGGAATTCAATGATTAACTGACTGAATTACTGGGTACTGAAAGAGCATTTCAGGTTTCTAACTTACTGTTCGACTTAGAGCAAACAAAATAGATTTTTAACCAGTGCTTATTTCATTAACTTGATGATGGAAATTTCTGAACCTTTTCTTTTTTCTCCTTTACCAGGTACCCCCTGAGTTACAATTGGTCAAAGCCAAAATACAGGACTATGAGCCTGAAATAGAGCAAGCAAGATACAGCAGCTATGTGGAAAGGCAGAATGCAGCAGGGAGACAGCACTGTGAGGTGACACCTGGCTATAAGCCTGGCCAGACAGAGGCTGCTGTAGTGACAGCAGATCAGAAACAGCCCAATGCTCCCAGGTGAGACTGCTGTTATAAATTTATATTTTTTAATCTGTATGAGAAGTTACTGGGCCTTTTAAAACACCTAGACAGCTCAATTCCAAAGATGCCATAATACACTAGTTCAGTGGATTTTCTTTACTGTTATTTCTCAATGATGTTTTTTCTTCACAAAATATAATTGCTGAGGCCCTGTTTAACTTTGTGTTTCTGGGGGGAGACAGAAGCACAGACTCCCTGGCCATGGAGTGTGATGCCACTTACCAGAGGAAGCTGCGCCAGAAGCGGCTGCAGCAGCAGTTCCGGGAGCAGATGGAGAAAAAGCAGCAGATCCCAGGAGTTACTCCCAGCAGCAAACAGGGTGAGAAGTGGCATTCAAACCTGCCACTTGCCAGCAGAGCTGCAGGCACAGGTTACCCACAGCACAGGAGCCTGGCCAGCTTCATGTGCTGGTGTGCTGTGCCATCAACACACCTGCGAGGCCAAAGGCAGGAGCATTATCATATATTCCCCCCCCCCCGTGTTCCAAAAGTATCAGGAATGTCAGCTCTAAACATGTATCATTAAATCTGCAACTTTCCAACCACCCTAAAGCAGCTGTGCCAGCACCATCAACCAGCTGCCTCGAAGCTGAGGCTGCAGCACTTGGCTGTGGTAGCTGGAGGCAGAGATACTGCCTGAGCTACTGATACATTGCCCTTGGCTCAGGGCAAGCCTGAGGCCACGTGGTAGCAGGAACATGGAGATGGACAGGCTAAAAGCCACGTTAAAGTAGCACAGTTACTCATCAGATGTCATCAAGTCCACAATGTTCCTTCCTGTTACAGCAGAACTCTCATTAGGGATAGAAATGATTCAAGACACAGACATTCAAGAATGTGAAAAGGGTCCTGGTTATTCTTCCTTACAGCTCTGCTATCCTGACTCTGACTACAGCAAGCTCCCACTGTAGGGTCCAGCTGCAGACTGACTGCTGGTTATCTCCTGCTGGACTGTGACTGCAAATACCAGTTTGCAGACTCTGAACACAGGCCTTAGCCAGCTCAGCTATAACTGCAGGCTCCAACTCCATCAGATTCAGACTGACCTCACAGCACATCTTTTACAGCAGCAACTCTCTTCCCTGTTTTATTCTTTCTGCCCCCTGGATCTTTGCTTCTTCCTCAGGGCTCCTCTACCTCCTCAAGGCTCCTTTCCTCCTGGTCCTCTTCCTCAAAGGGCTCCTCTTCCTCAAAAGGCCTCTCTAACCAGCCAACCCACCCCTTTTATCACACCGATCTTTATTAGTCACAGCTGCAACCCATTCTTTGGTGATTAGTACAGCTGTGACTTTTCAGGGGCAAGGTTGCCTGAAATCCCTTCTTTCACACCACACCTTCCCCCGTTCTGCTTCCAAGCCTTAGCCAACTGTAGAACAAAAGAGGGTACCTGGTGCCAGTGCTGGCTGTCGTTTCAGACTTGTGCCCTGCTAAGAAGGAGCTAAAGGGTGTTTCTGTATTTCTGGTATTAATCTCTTCTTCTGTTGCTTCCTTGCAGCAACATCCAATCTCCTGTGAAGCACAGCTTTGCAGCAGAGGTGCAACAGGAGCTGGCAATAGAAGAGGAGTTCTTTGCAGGTCAGCCAAAGAGTGATGAGTAATAAAGTGTTAAATCATTGGTATTTAACCCAGGTGAATTCAGAATACAGTGTAAGGGTAAAAGCTCTGAAGAACTGCAGTAACAGAAACGTGTGTGATTCTGACCTTAACAATACAAACTTTGCCTGAGTGGCAGGGAGATGGTGTCCATCACTATGGGGGCTTCACTGAGGCTCTTCAGTACATTTGTTACACCTATTGGTAAACCCTTTTCCTGAGGTGATACTGCACAACACAGAAACTGGGGGGATTTGGGGTGTGTCATATGGGTCACACACCGTGGTGCCTGCACATTTCTTAAGTCCAGAGCACAAGGGGCAGGACCCTGCTGCACACTGACATAAGAGATCTTTACAGTTTAAATGTTGTAGTGGTCACTGCTTGTAGGAAGAGAACGTGCTGGTCTTGGTGCTACTGCCATTCCTGTAGTACAGTACTGTGTCACAGATCCCCTTCTCACTCTTTCCAGATGATCCTGAACTTTGGGACATTTCCTTGGAGAGCACTGACCTAAAGGTAACGGGTGCCAAAATATCAGAGCCCTCAGGAGCTGCACGCCAGGCACCAGAGACACCCCTTGGCCATCAGCAGAGGGGCACTCCCAGCAGGACACCCCGCAGGGGAACCAGCACAAGGCTGCTGCCAGGCTGGCACAGCTGCAGCCCCCTGCTGCAGCCCCCAGCACCAGCTGTGCCCACCAGCACACCCCAGGTACGTGCTGCCACAGGGGACTGAGCTCTGGCTTCACAGGGGCTCTTGGGAGACTGGGAAAGGCCAGTGGGAGCAACATTCCTTCCTTTTGGACCTGGCTGCAGATGATGCTGGGACAGTGGTCTTGGAAAACTGCTTTTTTCCATCCTACTGTCCAGAAAAAAAGTCCATTTCTTACCTTCTCCCTGTGTGGCAGGTTGCAGCCCCCTCAGGAGAAGTCAGAGCTTGAAGAAAAGGAGGCTGGAACCTACGTGAGGCACGCGGTGGGAGCTGTGCCTCTGTCATGGATTACATCACAAGGCTGCAGCTGGCTTTCCAAATTGTGTCACGTGGACTCTGCTGTACATTATGTGAAGCAACAGAGAAGATGGACTCGTAGGTTATTATGTATTTCAGATGCCTTTTTCTATAACCACGCCATTATTCGTGCTTCTGCAGCACAGGACTTGTGGCCCTATTTTAAGTGGATATTACCTGTACATTGCCTGAGGCAGTAACAGAAGGGATTGTTAAAAATGAAATGCAATTCATAGCTTGTCTCCCTCAGTGCTGCATGCCAGCACAGAGACTGTCACTGCAACGGCGAGCAGGGGCCTTGTGGCCAGGGGCCAGGGGGTACAAGCTGTGGCCGTGCACCCGGCCGTGCCGGGGGTGGCACCGGCCGTGTCTGAGCTGCAGCACCGCCCTTGGCCCGGGCCAGAGCTCCTCGCTGCTCCTGCGGCTGTTCCCGTGCCCGTGCCCGTTCCCCAGCCCGTGCCCGTGCCCCGCCGGCCGTGCCTGTGCCCCGGGGCAGGAGCGGCCCCGTGCCTGCCCGGATCCTTTGGAACAGGAGCGGGAGCTGCACTGCTGGTTTTAAATAAGCTTTCAATACAGAAATAAATATGGATTTGAAAAACAAACGCTGCTGGGAGCCGTTCGTGCCTCTCTGCGCTGCCAGCCGCTCCACCTGGTTCCCCGCTGAAGGGCCTCAAAGGAGGCACCACGTGCTAAATAAAGCTGCAGGGGCAGCGCTGCACCTGCACAGCCTCCCTGGCTTTAGGATGGGCAAGCAGAAACCTCGGCGGCGTTCAAAGCTTACAGCAAAGCCAAAAGCTGGTCGGTCCTGGGAATCTGCAGGCCAGAGGAACAATTTGTAAGCAGTGCTGGAAGAATGCTCTTACCCATTCCGAGCAGCTCCGTGCAGGGGAGGGAGCAGTTCTGGGCTGGCCGGCTCTGCTCCCGTGCAGCCCAGCTGCAGTTCCTGCCGCAGGAGCCCTCACCGTCCCCAGGTGTCCATGGGGGAGGCAAGGAGAATGATGCCATGTGACGGGAAGTTAAGAGCTGAACCAGGAAAATTTACACAAACTCCAGGATTAGTCCAACCCTGAAATCAATTTCAGGCTTCAAAGGGACCTTTCTCCCATGGTTTGCCTCGCTGCTCTAACTAAAGACATTTGGAATATTCAGCATTTATTCCTCTTCCTCCTACTCTGCCTTTATCACTTAATCAGTCCTTTTCCCTTAAAAGATCCTTTACTATCCACTTACCTCCTGAACTGGACAAGGGACAGGGATTGACTTCAGCATGGAAAGAGAGGATAGGCGGTAATTAATGGTAAGAGATTCATCTAGAAAACAGTTCCACATTTCACGTACTTGTTCCTGGCCAATTCAGTGCTGCCTTCAGAACAGCTCAGGGAAGAAGCACATTCCACACGTTTGAGTCATGCCCTCGCTATTGAAACCATATACCTGCTAGGAAGGGAGCCTGCAGACCTTCCAAATTACTGAATTCAAAGCTGCTCCAAATTTTTACAATGAAAAAAAATCAAAAGTCTGAAACAAAAATGTAACGGCCTCAGCTTCCTTGGCTCTGGAAACTGCAAATATAGCTGTGCCTCCTCTAACAAAGTCACTGCCATGACCCTCTCGGGATTGGTCCCTTTGAAAAGGGCAGGAAAACTTAGACTGGGAGCTTTTTTTTCCCTTCGAGGCTTGTGCAGCATGACTCATAATAGAAGCTCTTCTTAAAATGGAAAGAAATGCAGCAGCAATTAGTGTTTAGAAATACCAAATTCCTGCAAGTGTGCCGTTGAGAATGACGCTGTGAAGCTGTTCGCTCTTGCCCGTTCCACTCGCAGTCCGGGGGCTGAATTCCCGAATTCCCGTCTGGAGGGCGCTCGGCAGCCCCCGCTGCCGGCCCGCAGCACGGGCGCGCAGCCCTGCCCGCAGCAGCACGGGCGAGCCGGGCAGGCGCTCCGGCCAGCACAGGCTGCCTGCCTCCCCTCCCTGCCTCCCCGGGACAGCCTCCGACTCCGCACACCACACCTTGGTGCCCGCTCAAAATGCGGTGACAGCTGATCCATCTCCTCCCAGTCAGGAATTCAGGAATTCCTCTGGGCTGGACCTCGTTTCGGAGCATCCTGCTCGCGACTGCTCACGGCTTTAGAGCGGCTGAGGTGCTCAGTAAATTGGGATTCTTGTCGGTCCTGTGACAAACTGGTAAAACTGGGTAACAGTCACATCAGTGCAGGACAAGGAGAGAGGGGCTGGAACCTGATGTCCCACAAGAAAACGCACAGCTCAACCAAAGCAGGTGTGGTTCAGCTGAATGGCTTCAATCTTCTACAAAGGTAACAAACTGCAGCACGGGGTGCAGTCAGACGAGGGGGTTCAGTGTAAAACACAACTAACCACGGCCAGGGAAGCCCAAAGTTTCAATTAATTTTATTTTTTTTTATTTTTATTTTTTACAGTGTACATTGTTAAATAATGTAAAGAAAACGCTTGTAATTCAGAAACAGATTTTATGTGGAAAAAGATACTCAAAGTGTAATATTAAACAAAATAATTTAACAGTTCAGTAGCATTAGTTTATTCCTCTAGACTTCAGTTATTCATCCACAGGAGGAGAGGGAGGGAGGAAAAAAAAATCAATGGTAAATAAAACCAGTTCTTGCATAACATTAAGTGAAAAAACGACCTCAAACTTATCAGATCAAATTTAAATAACCATGTGCTGCATCCAGCTGACCAGTTCCTCTGCCCCGAGTATTGCCCTTGTCTCATTACTGCCTCAGCTCTGTCCTGGCTCCTTGTCCCTGGGCGTGCTCCAGAGCCTCCTCCCCTGCTCCCATCCTCTCAGCAGAGGTTCCCACCTGGCCTCTCCTGTGCCCCCGGAGCTCCAGCCTGCGCCTGTCCCACGGAACCGCCCCGGCCCGAGCCGCTCCTCTCCAGCCCGGGCCTGCCCTGCTGCCAGAGCTGCTGCAAAGCGAGGGACAGGGACAGAGAGCATCTCGCAGGTTTCTTTGTGAAGATGAAAGAGAGAAAATCTGCAGACACAACTCCCTGTTTAGGCCCCAGCAGGGAACAGAGCTCTGAGATTAAAGCAAACGTGGACAAGTGACAGCCCTGCGATGCACCAGCCTCCAGGACACCAAGGAGCTGCTCCCGAGCCCCAGGGAGCTGCACCCCCATCCTGCACAGCTGTTTACAGCACTACATAAATACTGGCTGGTATTATTTTGACTTTGAAGAGGAAACCAGTATTTCTTAAACACGAAAAGGGAGAATGACCAAAGCAGAAGATACAGTACAGGTACTAAGAGGTGACAAGTGACAGACAGTGATAGTCCTGGTACCAGCTTGAAATTTGTTAAAGAGTGAACAAAATTGTAAATCCTCCACGTAAGACAGAGGAAACTTCTTGATGCCGGCTGTTTCAAGTACATCCATTGCCGGCAATGGACGTTGCACCAGGACAGTCTGTTCCTGGCTTAAATGAATTTTACAAAAAAAAAAAAAAAAAAAAAAAAAAAAGAAAAAAAAAGGTAAGAAAAGCAATCCCAGCAGACAAGCCCATGCCAACAAGCAATGGCACCTCTCCCTCAAGTCACATCCTGACCAAACATCTTTACCACTCGGCAGGTGGAGTCAAACTGCATCTTCAGTTGGGCCTTTCCCAAAGACACCCGTTCTCGCCATCCTCTCTGCATTGCTGACCCAGCCCTCCTGCCTCCAGAGCCAACACTGGTTAAGTCTTGTTGTAGCTTCACCTGCATCCCTCCGTCCCAGCCCACCTGGCCCCTGTCACCCCACACCTTCAGCTCTGCCTGCCTGGACAAGTCTCCCCCCCCACAGAACTGCTCTGACCCACCCCTGGTGCCCTCCCCTCCTCACTCCTGCTCCGAGCAGGAGCCTGAAGGCCCCGGGCGCTGGGCACAAACATCCTGCCCTCCACTTGCCCTCTGCCCACCTGGGCTCTGCTGGGAAGACGACGCTAAACTGCAGAAGCAAGAGAAGTCCAAGGCACTAAAATATCCAGCAAGCATACTGGGAGAACAGACAAGTATTCAAGTACATTAATTTATACAATTTTACATTCACATTTATTTATCTAATACAATGAAAATACAAAGGAAAAAGTTAAAGTGTCTCCAATAAGTATAAGGATATAGCTAGCTTTTTTTCCCATTTTTTTCTTTTTAACTTTTTTAACCCTCTATATTCCACTCATTTTTAAACTACTGTTGTCCAACAACATTTATATATCACAGTGTTTCCACATCAAAACTGATGGTAAGTACATGTCCGCAGGGAACTTTTAAAATTTTTTTTTAACAATTTAACTTGCTCTAATGCTGCCGTCAAAGCTGTTAATATCTTACTTAAAGCAGTAATGACCTATCAAGCATGGGCTGCACAACAAGTCCATTCGTGTGCCCCATTTCTGAGCCAGATACGATTGACTGGGGAGAGGGAGAGGAGGGGATTTGGACAGCTTTTTCCTGATCTTGGTTCTTCAGGAGGGGGCGAGAAGCGTGCTAAAGCCTCATGCTGGGGTTCAGCTCTCCCACCTCCACACATGTGGATTCAGCCTCCAACCAGACAAATTTTACAGCAAGACTGCATGAACTGACCCCGTGGCTTCTGCTCTCAGCTCTCGTTCCACACGAGAGCAGCCCCTCGGTGGAAAGCGCTGTCCCATCACAAGGATGCTGATCATCCTCCTCCCCCTTCCGAGTGTGTGGGGAAACTCCCGCTACAGAGAGTTGACAGCAATGGTTGGAAAAGAGAAATTCATTCCCAGTCTGGCAAGCTACCAGTTCATTGCAGCACTAGTAGTGATACAGGGCCCCATCTCCCTCCCCATGTCCTGTCCCGAGGTGTAGCCAGCAGGGTCTCTGGGCACGGCTAGGTGGTCCGCAGGTTGGAGCCTGGGGGGTTGCTGACAGACTTTTGCAAATTGCTGATGTTGAAGCTTTGCAAAGATGTGGCACCCACGGGCTGGAACTGGCCGAGCTGTGGCTGTGCTGGGCCCCCTGGCCCGCTCCAGGGCGAGGGGAAGGAGGCTGCTGGGTAACCGTACTGCTGCGGGGGGCACATGGCCTTGCTGAAGGGACCTAAAGAGGTAGCTGATGCTGCAGGGATGGGCGTAGCACCCAGGGAAGATGTCATAGAGATACAGAGCTGACCTGGTGCTGAGAATTTCCTTGCCATTCCAGGGCCCTGAAAGGTAATCCAACCACCGAGAGAAGTTACACAGCTGTGTTTTAAAAACCCCAGTCCACCCCTTGGTCCACAATCTGCTCCCAGTGTGTATTTACAGGACCAGGCCATGGCCATCCCCTTTTCCCCTTCCAGAGCAGGCAGTACATCCTCCACATAGAGATCCAGCTAGCAGCGTTCTAGAGCTGCTGTCCCAGCTGTGTTTGGAACCCCAGGGAGCCAGAAGGACACCCACAGCTTCTCACCACAAGCCCTCCTGGGTCACCCCTCACCTCGTAGCTGCTGTGCCCTTTGCCAACTTTCTTGCCAGACAGGTTCATGGCGTCCCGGGCCCAGTTGTCCACCAGCTTGTGCAGGTCATCCGTGAAGGTGCCCTTGCGGCTCGAGGCCATGGCCGTGGGCTGGCTCTGGGGGGCCTGGCTGTTCACTGCAGCCCCCACTGTGTTGGTGCTGCTGGTCCCTACAAACACAAACACAGCCATCACAACTTGGCTCAGCGCTGACCTGGCTCCAGTGCTTTAAAGAACGGTGATAATGGCACACCAAGAGTTAAAATGCCATGCAGATTAATTCTGAGTTTCAATTCCAGGACACACTGAAGTGGGAACTGCAAGGACTCCTACAGGCATTTTCTCAGATTAAGTGTTTCACAGATAGGTTCACTTTGCAAGAAGCCCTGCAAGTGGTTATGCTCCTAAGAGGGCAGTGGTAGCAGCCTACAGGTTTTTGTAGAAGAAAAAGGACATTAGATTTCAGCACTGAATGACAGGACAGGCACGTCTCTCTCATCCTACACCTTTTAATCAGAAGCAACCACTACTGGCACAGGTCAATCCCACCTTGGAGGCCAATGCTGGATGCTGAATAAGGAGCAGTAAAATCAGCCTCGCCAGCTGCTCTGTAGCAAATTATCTCCACTTTGTGAAATGAAGAAAAAAAATTCACTCAGTTTAAAAAAAAAAAAAATAAAAAACAAAAAAAGCCCCAGTCAGATACAGCAACTGTTGTCTCCAATAGTTGCCATACTTGTGTTCTTGAGGATAACCAGATGGGACTGTCTTCACCCACCAAACGGCCAGGATCAGCAGGAAAGGTCTGCACTGCATTAAATTTTGCTTTTTGCCTCTAAAAACATTTTTTTGCCATTATGTTCAGATTTCCTAAATCAGAAGACTAAGCATTTGAGATGCAAGCAACTAATACAGCTTAAAGAAGGCCGAAGTGAGAGTATTCCTCAGACAAGCTCTGACAGGTTTCTCTTTTCACTGCAAGAACACAAAACCCCTTCATATAAATGCCAGGTTTCAGTTCTGCTAGAAAGCTTGCTGAACATTACCCTGTCAGGGGAAAAACCAACTTAGAAGCTTTGTTTTGGACAGCCTTCCTATGCCACTCGTATTTATAAACAAGCAGCTCCACTCCAGTCTAGGTTTTACAAGGCAGACCCCTTAACACAAAGCAAAGAATTCGTGTATTACTAGGATCCTAAATTCCCAGCAGTATGGATAAGTATCCTCATTTACAGACATGGAAGTGCCACTTAACCACCAGGGCAGACCCAACAACAAAATCAGCATCAGAAGGGCTAAAGACACCACTGCCTGCAAACACTCATCCTCACCTATTCCTGAAGTTCCTCAAATATTTCTACTGCTCCCTCAGGAGACTGCACCTGGGAAATCCATGAAAACCTGAGTGTATGGCAGGCATTTCTGAAGGGAAGCCATTTAGGGGTGGATCACAGAGATGCCAGCAGTGAACATCCCATCTCCACTGCAAAGGCCAAATGACAGAGTCGCTGTCTCTTGCCTGGCAGTTCCTTCATCTGTCCCACTTCCCCTGGCCATCAGCCACATTCCTTGCCACCACTGCATCAAAGAAAGAACTGGTTCCAAAGCCCTGCAGGAATGTTTGGTACTGAGGAGTGGATTAGGAAGGTGTGATACTTACTATGCAGGACAAATAAACAGTGTTACTGCCTCTAGTAGTGCTGAGGAGGGAAGGACACAGATCCATCCCACCAGTTCCAGCTCAAGCATGGAAGTGGCCCCCGGGCTCGGTGGCCACAGGAGCTGTTAGTGGGGGCAGACACGTGCAAGAACACAGGGAGAGGGGAGCAAAAGGCTCCCTGAGCAAGGAGTGAGGCTGCAGCACTGATGGAGAGGAGCAGGAACACACTGTGTGGTGCAAGGAAAGTCTGCTGTGAAATAACGAGAACCTTAAGCATGCATCACGTGGAAAGGGCTCTGGATACAATCATTTAATAAGAGCGATGATGTGAGAGGTGAAGTTAAATACAAATGAGGCAAAAGCAAGGAAGAGGTACTTGGGGAGGGGGAACACTGCCAAAATCAGTAATAATCACATTCCACCATGAGGGTTCATGCAGGAATTGACACACTTGCTCTCCTCCTCTTCAGGATGGCCAGCATCCACTTGTGCTATTTCACATTTCCACTTGAATCACTAAGTACTCTGGATCCTGGGCCTACACTGGACAGCTTCCTCAGGCTATGGAAGGGGGAGAGTTAATCAAAGCATAGCACATTCACCTGAAGAGATCAAAGACCACTTAGGAAAGTTTAAGAGTTTTCCAAACAACTAGATTGGGTCAGGGTGACAAAGGCTGCCAGAGCTTTGTCTCCCACAGTGACTTTGTCAGGGAGCTCCCATCTCAGGTCACAGGCATACCAGCCTACAGCATCAGAGCTGAGCTCTCATGTAATGTCCATTTAAAACTGACCTCTCAGGAGTTTCACATTTAACTTTGACACACTCAATGTCTGCAGAAACTGCCATCCAGAAGAGGCTGAAAAGCAAGTGCTTCAACTTGTAGCATTCCATGGAGACAACCCCCACATTCCTGCTCGGTCACAGCAGCCGTCCCCAGTTCTGCTCTGACATGAGGCATCTCAAGTGAAACAGGCTCTCTCTCTCCAGCCCACTACCTATAACGCCTTCATTCTGCCCTTGGATTTTTTTCCCCCATAAACCACAGTCAAATGACACCTTTAAAACAGTCTTACATGACATGTGCACACACAGGCTTTTCTGAACATCTCTTGCTTTGGGAGACACACTGGAGATCTCTGATGGCTTACTCTTAGGCTTTTAAAACACTGGAGGAGTGTCTGCAATTGGATCCATCACTGAGGTGACAAGCCCCATCAAATCCCAAACCAAGCAGCTGCTCTGAGTACAAGTCCAGCACATTACAGTGAGCAACTGCCCCTGCTGTCGCTGTCGTTAGCGAGAGCAGAGCGCCCCAGGGAAGGGGAGGCTCTGCTGCCTCCACCTGGCTGCAAGGGCAGCACCGGCCCAGCCAATATACTGAGGACAGAGCACACATTAGAGGGCATAACACACACAGACAGATGCTGTGCTGGAGACAGAGTCAGGGATGTAAGGCTTCAGTGACCAGGAAAAGCTGATGAATAGATTTACAATCAGGAATTGGAGATAACAGAAATAAGATAATTACTACAGAGCTGGTTGCAAGGACAGACTTTTTTCACCATCTTCCCTGAAGCACAAAGAGAGAGTAATTTGTTAAAGATAAGAGAAACAGTGAGAAATGTTTAGTATCAGGAAACATTACAAAAAGCTTGGTGAGAAACAGAGGACACAGCACAGCAGGGCTTTAATAGTCACTTACTAGGACATTCTAGACAAACTCCAAGACTCATCTGACAGTTTAATCACAAAGAGAAGAGGCCCAGCCTCCTACATTTATTCTTCATAATTCCCAAATCATTGTGAAGAATGTCAGGACACACTGAGGTCACAACTGTTATCACACAGTCACAACTGTGGCTGTTATCACAAAAGGAAAAGCAAGTACATCTTCCATTTTTGCCAGGATGTAGGAAGCATTTGACAACGATCAAATTTCAACCAGCAACAGATTTATGTGATAGGTCAAGTGCTTTTAGTTTGTCACCCTCTTTTCTCAGATGTGTGAAAACAGTTCAGACATTCCCTGCCAAGCTGTACCACTCTGTTTTCCAGCTGCACAGTTAAAAGCATCAATCACTGCACTGTTTCCTCAACACTGCTGATTCCAACCCAGGATCTTCTCCAGCTGTCACTCTCCACAGCAGGCTGCAACAGCACTTCAAGGACAAGGCTCCAGGAAGCAAGCAGCCTGCAGCAAGCCAAGTGCCAGGCCAAGCTGAGCCATGCCAATTATTACCTGCTTTTACCGGACAGCTACAACACCCTTTTCAAAAGGAATCGGCTTCCCTTAGCATCACTCCCAAAAGCAAGAGATACACATGCCAAAGTACTCTTATAGCCAGATGGTGGCCAATTTATGGCATGCCAAGGCCTTGGAAGTAAATTATACTCTCATATATTCAATTCAATGTCAATTCTAGAAATGGACTGGCTGTTCTTTATATTCCCTTCCCCCAAAATAGGACAGGCCAGACTGAAAATTTTAAGATTGCTTTGGTAAGAAGTTAACTTCTTCCAAGAAAGGAACATTAAATCTTGAGAGTGCAGATGTCAGTGTACATCTGCACATTAATACACACAGCAAAAACATTTAAAGCACCTAAATTTGAAAAACTAAATCATTTTAGTGTTTGGATCCCAAATCCAGTGAAGTGGGATGGAATTAGTGCAAGACGGAACAGCCAGGAAGACGTTTCCCTCCCTGTGCCTCCCCTCCTTTCTCAGAGGATGGGCAGCTTGCACTGCAGCTGTCTCTGCAGAGGCCAGGCCCAGCTCCACACACAGCTCTGGCTCAGCTGAGCCCCTGCCAAGCACAGCAAGACAGAGGATGCAGATGTGTGGTACTGCCATGCAGTGCAGTGATGGGAGGGCTCCTGACAGCACTCCAAACTTCCTCATATCAAGTCATTCCAGAGGGTGGGAAACAAATGTCAGACATTGAAAGGGTCCAGCCTGCAGAAGCAGCATGGGAGATACTGCAGCACTCCCAATAAAAAGCATCACACCAGCAGCCTTGGCTCAAGCATATTGTTATTTCAGCCACATCAGAAGTTTGAGGCTCTCTTGTAAGTCTGGCCTAATGCAAGTACAAATGAGAGGATTCTGGAAAGAGCTGCAAGCGGCCTTCTGAGGGCTGACAGGACTTCTGAAAAATGTCTGTTTACCCACCTTTACTGCAATTTGTTTTACATTTAATAGATCTCCAATTCACAGGAAAAACTTCTAAAGCTCAGCCCCCTAGTAGATAAGGTTCTTTTGAGTTTGCCTGGAATTATTCTCTAATTGTTTAAGAACCCCTTGAACACTTGGATCTTTAGTTAGCCCTATGTTAATGAACACAGTCACCACTAAGAGCTGCCTACAGATGGCATCAAAGCTCTGCACTGTCACCAGCTCTGGGAGCATGGAGACACACATCCAACTTGTGCTGCAAGCACACTGCCAACACCCCCCACCGCTGGTGCAGTGTGCAGCTAGGGGATAACCTGGGAAAAAACCTTCCTCACTTCCACTAGAGAGATAACCCCCTACAAGTCTCATGTCATCTAACATATGCTGAAGCAAAATTACCCATGGGCCTTGCTAAGTCTCCCCAGTTTGTGTCGTTTCACTGAGCAGCCCTGAAAGTTTCCTCTAAAGGTTTTGAGCAAATGAGTGCTTGTTGCAGTGAGTTTAAGAGCAGAGAACACGAGAACCCAAACTTCTAAAGGTGAGCTAAGAGCAGCTGAGCTGAGCCATGGGATGGGAAGGAATACGAGGTGGCAGATGAGGATGGGCTGCATGAAACACATCCAAGCAGCAGAAACAAAAACCAAAAAGACAAAACAAAAAACAGACAAGGAAGGAGTAAAGGTGTTACACACAAAGAGCCAAGCAGGGCGTACTCAGAAATCGGGTCCTCCTGCCACCAGGCTTGAAGGTCACTCTCTCAGATGCACAGTTAAACTTCGCACAGCCTGTGAGAAAACAAGAACGGGGAGAACAGAGAAAGGAGAGGAGGAGAGACAGAACACCACTACAAGATGTTAGCAACTTGAAGTTGGAAGGGTGGAATGCAATCACGACACACAAGAATAAGTCTCAAAGTGCAGACCAAGGAGTACAGAGACAATATACGGAGTGAAGAGACTCCTCCAGACACGAGGCCAAGTTTGCACTGCTCCTCTCCAGGACATATCCCAACTACAGAAGCTGCAATTTATAGGAAAGCCTAATCCTGGCTAAAGCATCCAATCATTAATTGGTATTGCATAACTCTAGATGCAGGGAGATGAATCAAGGAGCTCCAAAAGGCCTTAAACAGTTCATTAAAAAAAACCCTCTACAGAAAATTCTTCCTTAAAGTCTGTTTCCATTTTCAGTATGTACTTCTCCAGTTTCAGCAAAACCACATGTTAGAATTGATGTATTCAAACTGTCTATGGCAAAGCTTTTCAAAAGGATGTGCAAGGGGAAAAAAACCTAGAACAGCTAAGTTCAGATAAGTAAAGGAATCATCCCCTTAATGACAAGCAAAAAAAGCCCTCCTTACTGAAAAACTCAGAGCTGCGCCTGAGAAATTATTTGATCACATACTAGTAACAAGCAACCCACAACTTGAGAAACCCGAGTACAAGAACAATTTATTACTCCCACTATTTCATCCTCCTACACTGACTCTTCCTTCCAGGATAATTCACAATTAAAGAACGTGAGCTTTTTTTACCTTTTACTGTTAAAAACTCCATTGACAGAAACAGCCAAACCAGTTAGGAAGTCTAGAAGGACTAAGACTCCAAGTCTTTGGACTCCTCCAACCATTTCATTTATCTGCTAATATCAAACTTGCTCTGCCCCCTTCCTTGGGCTCACTTGTGATTTCCAACGCTCTGATCGGTCTCTTCCTCTGAGCCAAAACCTTGCCCAGGTCAGCAGAACTTCACTGCCACCACCCCACTGCACTCTCTTGTGTTGTCCTTGGGGTTTCAGACCTTCAACCTCCTCACACTTGACCTGAGTGAGAAGCTACAAATCCAGTTGCAAACGACATCCTTATCAGCCTCCACACACAAGCTGGGGACCCCAAAGCTTTACCTACTTTACACCAGATATTAAAAACCAAGTGTCACTCAGCCAATCATTCACTGCCACTGCTAATGACACTGCCTGCATCTGGAGTCTTACCTTGGCCCGGCGCCGAGAGGCTCGGCACCGAGAGGGCGCCGTCACTGGTGAAGGCAGAGTAGAGATTTTCACTGGAAGGTGAAGGTTTGAGGGGCTGTAGCAAATGGTTCTGCCCTGTCTCTGGCACACTGCCAGGAGGATGAAGGGTCTGCTGAGGGGGCAAGACTGATGGTGCACTTTGAGCGGACAGGTTGCCTAGAGGAAAAAGAAAAGCGAAAAGTTTTGGTTTCCATGCATTTTTGAGCCTGATGAAGCATGACATTCCAGGCAAGAGGAGGAGAGGTGTGGGGAGAACACTCCAGTTTCTGAGAAAGCACTAAGACCAGAAAATTCTTCAGTTTTAAGACAATTCTGTGCTGGTTTATGTGCTCACACAGCTCCTCTATCACACAGTGAATCAGCAGTGAGCAGCCGGGGTGACTGGATACAGAAATCTCAGCATGACACAGAATTAACGAGTGAATAGGCAAGCAGCAGTAACAAATACTTGTGCTGGCACTGCTGGCCCTGCAATTCTGTTTGCTCCTGTTACAGGATTAGAGAAACATCTCCAATTACCCAGGCACTATCTGCCACCCACGTCACTCAATCAGTAAACAGTTCCTGAGTTCTGTTTATTAGAGAAATGGTCTTAGTAAAAATGGAAGCCCTGATAATTGAAACTGATTCTCAATTTGTAAGTAAAACATATCTTCAATTCCAGTAAAAAAGCCACTATTTTAACATCCATCAAATGTAAGTTTCTGCAGTGTAAGGACACTTGTAGTATCATGCTTAAGTGGTACTAAATTAGGAAAAAAAAAAATCTCTGCAGATGACTAAAGAGACCAGACCCATTCTGCAAAATCAGTTTCAGGAGGGAACAAGCAGAGTTTATCTTTAAGAACCCAAGTTTTCTGCCATACTGTAAATTTACACTTTTCTTCCTAGTCAGAGCCCAATGACTAATACATAAAAAATAGAAATCACAACTTGAAAACTCCTCTTACAGGACAATGTCACACTACCTTTCAGTGGACTGAAAAAGTCCCAAGCAAGACTACCAAACAACAAAAGTAATTAAAAAAATTATAAAAGAAATCCAGGGAAGAACTGGTACACATACAGAGACACACACACACTCCTCAAAAGAAAAGACAGAGACAGAGATGTAAGAATGAGAGATGGTACTTTGTCTATTTTACCTGCTAAAAATACTGAAGCAAGCCTTACCTGATAGCTGAGGGCTTTTATGTCCCTGGGAGCTGCTACGACTGGACTTGCTGCTTTTGCCTTTCGTAGGCCTTCTCCTCCTCCCTGAAAGGGGAGCAGCTGGGGGAATAATGACTGCAGGTGGGGCCTTGCCCAGCTTCATGTAGAGTGACTCAATCTCCTGCTTCTGGCGGCTCTGCAGCTCCTGGATCTCTTTAAGGTGCCTAACAAGTTACAAAACAGTGGGATTTACAAGAATTCTATGTATACACATACATGGAAACAATTCCTGCCTTCCAAGCAAACCTGACCTGCTTCTTTGGTCAAACTCTCAAATATTTAAGAAAGCAGGAAATTAATCTTTTCCACAAATAACCACCGAACACACATGGCAGAATACTTGCCATTTTCCAGTGTGCTCAAATTCCAAAACTAAGTTCCCAACGTTGCAATCACAAAACCAGAATAAACAAGAGTACAAAAAAAGCATTCAAATGCTACAGGAATAGCTAGATTACTCATTTTCTCAGACATATGGCCTTGGAGACTTCTGCACTGCTATTGCCTTACAATTTGTTTCAGAGCAGTTGCATACACAGGATTTAAAACTGCCAGCTACCCTAAAAAAAAGTTCAATTTTCAGTATAAATAAAAAAGTAGGTCACACTGCTTCACTCCTAAATTCTTTTTCTGAACACACAAAGTCTCTTCAGGAAAAGAACCATTAGAAATGCATATCAGAAATGCAGAGACTTGTGTGTCATTTTCAAACAAGACTCCGTTTTTCCCACTAACTCCAGTGACATGCCAAATCTTCCCTAGATCTACAGCCTTATCCATAGTGCAGCTGGCAATCTACATACAACAAGGTCACAGGATAGAAAATTCAGTTCAGCAAACATGTATATATTCCTCTTTTGTTGCAATTGTATACTGCTTTCCCACTTCAGAACCTTACTTCCCACTATATAAATGCTGACAATGGCTCCTGACACTTAGCAAAGGCTAAGGGAAGTACAGGTGAAATTCACATTGATGCTCTTCCATCTATTCCATCCACAACCACCCCAGGAAAAAGCCTTACTTCTCCCGTAACCGACGGAGTTCCAACTTCAAGTCTTCATCTTCGATATCCGACTCATTGTCACTGCTCATGTAGGAAGAGTTGAAGGAGTTGCTAAGGCTCTGGACAGGGAGGCTGATCTTTGATCCCAAGTGCTGAACAGAGTCTGGGCTCCCTGAGCCATCATCCAAATCCTTGGCCATCCCACTGAGAAAGGCAGCCTCCGGATCAGAGGAGGGACCATTCATGTGTGGGGACTGCCTCGACTCCAACTCCTTCTTCGGAGCTGCAGCTGAAGAAGCCACTTGTTCCAAGCCCACGGAGAGAGGAAGAGTCAGTGGCTCCTTCTCAGCACAGCTGACCTCATCCCAGCCTTGGCCAGGGACAGGCGCCCCACCGGATCCGCCGTTGTCGTCACCTGGAAGCGCCCAACCTTGGTGGCCTGAGCAGCATCTTCCAGCCCAGGGGCAGCCTCAGGAATGCCATCCACCACATCCAAGGAGGGGGCAGCCACAGCCCCACTGCTCTTCCTGCTCTCAGCCTGCTTCACCAGAGTGCTCTCTGGGCTGCTGCCAGAAAGGCTTGAAGAATCAGTGGAGGTGGTGTCGAATTGCACTGGCTTAGTTTCAGGTTTGTCACCCTCTTTTAGCACATCATCCACTGCCACAGATACCTAGAATAGAAATATGATCATGCAGACTTCCTTAGTTTTTTCTTAACATGATGCTTTTATTTCCCTTAATGGTAAGATGCATCTGAGAGGAGAAAATAAGTCATTTCCTAGGTAGGCCACAAAGCAAGCTGCTTGCCTCCAGGCAAAACACTGCCCCACAAAGCAGCACTCCTGTGTCATCTGGAGAATTAGCTCCAAGAAACAGCAGCCTCAGATGGGGCCTCCTTCACCAACAGGACATAATACAGCGAGCATCCCAGCACTGTTAGTGAGAGAGCAGCCCAACATGACAGACCAAGGCCAACAGCCAAGGCGTGCCACGATGAAACGCTGTGTGTGTCCACAACTCCAGACCTGCAGACTGTGCAACCTCTGCCCTCAATGCAAACAGCATCTGCAGACTTGCTCTCACAAACTCTGAGGCACACTGAGCTGGCACTACCAGGAGCCACCCAAAGATGCTGCACCAAGAGCCAAGAGAGCTGAGCATCTCCTACCTGAAAGCGTCCCATCTTCAGCACGCTGGCTCCTGCTGCAGCAGCCACAGCACTGGGCTCTCCATCACCTGCTGCCAAAATTAAGGGAAAGGAGAATGGGATTAAGGCAATAATGAGCAAAAAATTAATTGAACTCCAACCATTTATTTTTATGTACTTCAAATACAACTGTCTGTTAACTCCAAAGAGGCTTCTGGACTCATAGCACCATATTAATATTAAAATGTTAATTATTAATGTTAAGTTGAAGCACTTTTCTATAAAGCTTCCCTGCAACAGTGTATTTGCCAAAAGTACACTTTTAGGCAACAGTAAAAAAGCACACTGATTTCAAACAGGGATGTGAAATAGACAAAACATAAAAAATAGAACTGAAATTTATGAAAGAAAAAGCTTATTTAGATTCAATACCCAGAATGACTACCTAAATTCCACAAAGCTTGGGGACAATTTATTCACAGAAAAGGAGCCAGTTGAAGAAATGCTATAAACCACATTTACGCAAGGCAGTCTATCTGAAGTTTTCCAAGCTGGACTCTTAGGTGTCAGCTCCCAGTTTTGTTGCTCTGGGCACCAGCAGTATAAAGTTACAAAGCTGAGAAATAACATTCTATTTTTAAATCAGTTCTATTGGACAGCTTGCTCTGTTTATTAAGCATCTTCCCCGTTTGTTTACCTTTATCTTCTAAATTTAAAACCCAAAACCCAACTCATTCTATAGCAGACTAATGAATTCTACATTATAGTTCACCAATGTCCCAAAATGAGAGTATTTATTTTTCTTCATGGTTTTATTTGCTTCTGAAGGTTCATTATTCAATTTCAGAGGCACATGCATGTTAAAATGTATTTATTAGATAGTTCAAGAAAAGAGTTCAGCACCATGCTAACAGCTTCTTTGAAAAATAGATTTCAAAACTTAAAACAATTAGGTGAATACTGACAGGAAAATCTCAGTTTATTTTGCAAGTGTTTGGATTCCCCCCAATAACTCAATTCATACAGATTTGAAAGTCACTGATCATCCAGACTTGAACTGGTCATCCTTCAGCTGTTCTAAAGCAGACAGAAGGAAGTCTGGGTTTCTTACGACCTCTCTTAAACTGTTAGTAGTTGAACCTTGGTTTCTGTGTTCAGACAGAAATGCACCACCCTTAGCTAAGGGAGAGCTATCCTACATGTAGAACAATGTAATGACACAAAAGGAGTCCTACTCTGGCTGCCAGGAACAGAACACATGACAGAAAACAGTTCCTTCAAGTCCTGATGCTGTACCTTAGCAGCACAGTGGAGATGCTTTGTGAGTCTTCATTTAGCATTTTGGGCAGCTTTAAATCCTAAAGGAGTCACTTCAGCACACATGGATCTATCATCCCCCCTTCTCATGGCCTACAGGGGAAAATTTCAGTCTGGCTACTAAAAGCTATTAAGATTCCATCAAGGAGCTGCCATTCCGTGACTTACTAGAAAAGGCTATATATATAACCTTCCAAGTGGTTACTCTGCTCAATTTTGATTTCTATCTCCATGCTGAGAAATCACCTAAAGTAACCATGGCTGTCTTACCATCCTTCAGAGACTGTGTTGCTGTGGACACCGGCCCAGTAACTGTTGTTGATGCTACTGAGGGCACAGACTGCAGGTTCAAAGAGGAAAACAAAAGAAATTAAAATAATTAGCAGTTTCATTCAATGCCAACAAATTCAACATACTGCATATTACATAATTTTTTTGCTTCCAACAGGGATAAAGTATGACCCATGAAAAGACAAATGCGAGACAAGAGATTTTACAGGCCTTATAAGGCTGAGGCTGTGAGCAGATCACCCCTTGGCCTGGGCAGAAATAATGCATAAATAGTCAGTTGGACTGTCAATCATTGTCTTCTTTCTGTATCCAAAGCTCTTTAATAGAAGCTTTTCAAATTTCAGATGCACACTAGAAACATCCCTCCCAAATTAAGACTGTCATATCACATATTGCTTGTTTAGTGCTCTTTTCCCTTAATCCACAGTCACTTCCATTTCTAGTTTGGTGACATCACCAGAAAAGTTGGAATAACAACTAATACCAAAAAAACAGCCTCAGGAAATTACATAATCTCTTGCAATATACAGTTTCCCGATTTTGGGTGACTCGGTCCCAACAAACTGGAAGATTACTCTGAACTTTTATTTTTAAAAGTCTAAATGCTGGTGTAGTAATAATTAAAGGCAGTGACCTAAGAGTATGACTTTGACAAAACACTGAGGTTTTTCAAGACTATTAAATTTCCAACATTGCAAACATACACAGGCAGGAGCAGATGTCACTGGGACAGTCTCTGGACTAAGGGTTCTCCTCAGCTGAGCATCCAGATCTTCCAGAGGCTGTTGGGACTGAGAAAGGAAAGAGTAAAACAATGTCCCAGCTCAGGAAAAATAAAAGCAGTGTTGAGAAACAGACATATTTAGTACTAAAATTTAAAGCACTCGGTACAGCTTTCATATTTCTATCAAGCTTCCTGCCTACACATTTAGATTTACCATGTATAGCCCAGTAAGACTGGAAGTAACGCATGCAACCTATTTGTTTAAAAACAACGGAACAGGAAAATTAACTGGAACTTAAAAAAACACCACAAAACAAAAAAAAAAAAAAAAAAAAAAAAAACTCCACAACACCACTCAAAACTAATCAACCAACAAACCCCCCCAACCCACAAGTTCCCTCAGAGAGGCTATACAGATGAATTGACTTGAAGAGGATGGAAAGGGGTAGAATCTCTGAAGTATGCTTACTAATCTGATGTCAGCTGTTTCAGTTAGAATACAAGATGTTTTGCAAACTTGGCCAGTTGGATTGGGGAAGAGAAGAAGAATATTTTACCTAAAAATATCTTGAAGATTAAAAAAAATCCCAAAGTCTCAAAATGATTCAATAAGGGCCATGCCCATAAGATACACTGAAAGAAGAAAGTCTTCTCAGATAGCATTAGGTTGTAATTCTGATCCTACAGAACAGAAATCTTGATCCAAACTTCAGCATTATTAATCTTTCCAAGTCTTTTACATAAAAAGAAAAGCTGTATCTGTTTTTAAAACTGAAGCAGAGATCATGACAACATAAAAATACTGCTTTCCACTGAAAGTTCAGGTACACAATAGCATAAAGATGATTTCAACAGGTTGCCAGGGTAGCATTCTTCCTGACTTGTGGATTTCAAAGCAAAACCCTAGGAACAATAAAGCCTGTATCAATTCCATTATACAAGAAAAGCAGAAGATGCAGACTTTATGACTCCATTCAGAAATCCAACTGCTTAGTGATAAGTGAGGAAATGTAATCCAACACGATAAAATAAAGGGGACATGTCACCTAAAATACTAAATAATTCTCATCACTTATGCTCACAAAAAGACATTTGCCTGAAGTAAACAAAGAGTGATGAGAATGATCAGGAAATAAAAAGGACAAGGGGATCAAATGAAGTTTGAGAGATCAATCTAAATAGACTTTAAAAAGCAATTAAGGAATAAATAGAACAGGTATTTAAGACTATGGAACAGACTGTTCAAAACTGGTCTTGAGATGGCGTGTACTCTGTCTGCAAATTATGAGTCTGCTACTAAGGAAAGGGAAAAAGTTGTGTAATCACCTACTAGTGACAGAAGCAACACTGAGGGCAAGCCTGTCTACTTTAAGACAAGCCAGTAATTTTCCACATAGTATTATGTGATAGCAGCAAATGCTCTTAACAGTCAATTAGATTTGATCTAGTTGGTCTCCTCCAATTTTGTCTCAATACCAAACAATCCTTCTGAGTTCAAATGAGAAGTGAAATTCAGTAAGAAGTGAAATTCAGTAAGTTGTTTGCAAAGGACAAGAAGCAAGGGATCTATATTTGTGACTCTTCCATGCCATAAATCCTGCCAGAAATACCTATGACAAACAGGATGCAGCCTTTTGCAGTGGTACCATAGCTTGAGTCATAGAAGTGGCTACAAGTGCTTTTGAGCTTAGAAATACTATTAATATACTGAGTTTCCAGCAATGAAAATGGAAAGGACTATGAACTCCATATGACGGATTTTAAGCAGCTGTCTCCTGATCTGATAGCTGACCATGGGAAGAATGCAGGTAAGAATTATCATCAAATTGTTGTCATCTTCTCTTCAGTAAAACCATGCTTCAGAAAGAACCAACTAAAAGAGACAAACAGCTTCTGCCTCTGAAATCAGGGGGGAAAGCAAATGCTTTTTCTTGCTCAGTTTGGAGAAATAAGATACCCATTTCCTGGCTACTCACAGGGCAGGAATATGGCTTACAGCTCTAAGATCAAGATGCAAAAATGAGCTACTTTTAGAAAATAATTCAGTTGAATAAGCCTTTTTCTCCCAACTTCAGATGTCATCTGCCTTAGTTGTGCAAACCACACAGAATTGCAGACTGGCTCAGGTTGGAAGGGAGCACAGTGGGTCATCTGCTGAAGCAGGGCAATCCTTGCTTCCTGCTGGTTCCTGGATATCTCCAAAAAGGGAGACTCCACACCCTCTCTGCACAATCTGTTCCAGTGCACGATCACTGCACAGCCAAGAAATCCTTCCTCATGTTCAGGTGGAACTCCTGTGCATCAGTTTCTGCCCATTGCCCCTTCTCCTATTGCCTGGCACCACCATTTACACACAAAATATCCCAGCTAACTATTGTATACAAGGACAGAAGCTAAGCAGAGGAAGCCACTGCTGCATTTCAAGTCATGTTTATGATAAGGAATTTTAAATACCTTTTGTAAATGTTAAAGTCTAGTGAAATCCGAATGTAGTAATAATCACAACATAAAACAAACAAACAAAAAAATCCCCAACAAACAAACCAAAAAAAGGCAATCATCAAAAGAAACAACCAAACCCCAAAACCTCATGAGGAATTCATAAAAGGAATTTTACATTTTCATAAACATTTCATGCCAATGTATAGTATTTTGTATTATTTTGCTACTCTTTTCAAGAAGAAAACAGGTTCAAGTTTAAGGCACACACTCCACTGCATTATATTTTTTTAAAAAATATTTCAAGTTCAAATGAACACACTAAAATCCCTAAGCCTGATTAGGCACTGGGTACAGCACCCAACGGGCAAGCTGCACAGAACCACAGAATGGTTTGGGTTGGAAGGGACTTGAAAGATCATCCAGTTCCAACACCCTGCCATGGGCAGGGACTCCCTCCACTAGACCAGGTTGCTCACACCCAGTGCTGAAGCCACTCAGGCTACTACAGTTACACAAAAGGGGTTACTCAGTCAAAAGAAAAGAAAACCAAGAACATTAATAACATGCAATGGAGAGTTTAATTGAAACATGCTCTCTGAAAGGAAAAGAAGCAGATAAAATCTGCCAAGTTGTGTAGCACCTGAGTTAGTGAAGGTCCAGGAAAAGGTGGCAGCTGCTCACTGGATGGAGTGCCAGCCGGAAGGTCAGAACCTACTGGGAGCACCTACGGATAACGAAGAGGAAACGCGCGTCCATCAGACGTGGGACAACAGAAGGATCACATACCACGCTACAGTCAGTCATGTCATACAACAGAAGCCTTAACTTGTCTTTTTTTTCCTTCCTGGACAGTTAGCATAGAGTCTTTAGGGACTTTTGCAACCAAGTTGGGGGAAGTTTGCTTTGTTTTTATTTTATAATCCACATTCTCCTTGAGCGGCCACAATTTCAGTTGAAACAAACTATAGTAGCCAGGAACAAAGTATCTTGGGGATATTATTTTCAAGTCTGGAAGCAATGCTAAAATAATTCTTCCAAGAAGCTTAATTTGTAACATGGTGCAAGAACACATTCAGTTCTCCTTACAACAGACCTATGGTAACTGTCCATTAGAAACTGAGAGCTGCATGCTTCCAGCAAATTGTTTCAAGCACCATGACTGGACAACAGCAACTGTCAGTGCCTGAGGATGTCTCCATTTGTTGAGAAACAGGTTTGTAGAGCTCTCTCACACCAATCTTCTGATCCATCACTTCTTTTTGAGCCTGAAGGGTGTTGATGACCCACAGAAGGCAATTAGGCCATGCAGCTGGGTAGGGGGAAGTCATCCAGGTTACGTGGAGGAGGTTAGAGAGACTCGAAAGGTTAGAAGGAGGCATCAGAGCCTCCTCACGAGGTCAGACAGCACATTCCAGTTAGTCATTTCCATTGTTAGGGAAGTGGGAAGTCCTAGGAATTAAGCAACCCATCACACAATGTGCAATTCTTATTCTCAGCTGTCATCCTGAGGTTTGGCAGAGCCCATGAAGTGTGAGCACACACAGAGCCTCGTGAGCTCACGGCCAGCACGCTGCCCCTGGACAGCTGTGAGCTCTGCAGGACACAGGGACAGGCCCCCAGGGCTGGCCTGCAGTGAGCTGCCACAGCTCAAACCAATGCTCCAAAGTGCAGGAGGAGCTGCCCAGTGGAGATGCACTCCCAGAGTTATCTATCCTCCCAAGAACATTTCAGCAGGAAGTAGGCTGAGTTGCTTTAGCTCAACTTTTTTATGCAGCAGGAACACATGTGAGGATGTTACCTGTTCTGAGGCATGATGAATTTTTAAGCTGTGGTAACTTCATCATTTAGTTTATAAATAAGAGGCAAAACATACTTTAAATACATTTTTAAGACAAGTTGAAACACATTTAACTGGCTAGGTTAAAGTCTTGGTCATAAACAAAATAATATGCAGACACAGAGTCTAGCATATCCCAGAAGAATAAAGCAATAAGCTCCTTAATGCTCAGCAACAACATAAGGTGAAACTAAAATTAAGCTTAGTAAAAAACCAAACTAATTTATACATAAAAACTTGGGAGAGTAGGTAGGATTTCTACAACTAACAATCAAAAACCCTATAAACATTTATTACATTTAAACCCAAGTCTTTGTAATTACAGGTTTGCAATTAGCAATTTTCTAACTGCTCCAACTGTTCCTGAACAAATAGCAGTTCCCATTTTTTTCTAATATTTCTTTTCTAATTTTCAATTTCATTGAATATTAATGGATGCCTTTGTGTCTAGATTTCCTTATCAAATTTTTTGGGACACACTCCCACTCTTCCATAGCAGAGATTTTCTACTGTCTTTGACTACAAAGAGTACATGGGAAAGACTACTAGTGAATGGAGATGCTGGGAGGATTGGCTCAATCTGAATGACCTGAAACTGGTTAATAGCAAGGCTGGCTAACAACAAAGTGTAATCAACAAAGTGTTGATGAGTACAAAAAACATTACAGAAACAAGTATTAAAGTCTTTTGTTTGTTAAACACCTGAAAGTTTCTTCAACTTATTTACATTTAAGGGCCACCTTTCCATTTAAGGAAAGGACTACTAAAACTTCAGTTTAAAATACTGAAATGTTCTGTGTCCCCACACAGGCAGACATTTAAAAGAAAATCTCACATACTGATATATCTGGTTGGTGTGCAGGTAACATCCACACCACCTCTCAAGCTGGTACTTCTTTGTGAATGTTTTGCTTGTAGAGAATGAGTCAGTAAACACAAAAAAAGAAAGTCTGTTTCCAGCTATCTTTTAAATTTCTCAAAATCCTGCTCTCATAAATCTAACGTTTGAAAGGAAAACACTATCCAGGTATCAAATAAATAAAAAGAGCACTTTAAAAAGAAAAAAACCTTTCAGTCAGGCTCATGCTTGACTGCAAGGAACAGGCTCATGACAGGAAGCAAAACTAATCTCAAATTCACCACTTTGTGAAATATACAACCAACCATCTCAGTCTAGTGGTCATGTACAAGACAAAAAGCTATTTAAAGCAAGACATCCAAGTCCCATTTGAAAAAAAAATCAGCATCAAGAAAAAAACCCAAACAAACACAAAAAGCAAACCACAGTTGCTTCACTCTTTGTAGTTAAAGAAGAAGAAAAACTAGCAGTGAGATAAGAGGTATCTCTCAGAAGCCTAAAACAGAATTGGACTTGCTCTGCCCATTAGGGACAAAACAGAACACCTCTTGGGACATTAAAAACAACCAGGGCATAAACCTTTCAATACTACATTAAATGAAGAAACTGCTTCCTGAATAAATATTTTTCCATACAGACAGGACCATGCCCAAGAAGGCTGTTTCCTGCAAGAGCTGAACACCCCAGGGTTGCTGCATTTCTTACCGGTACCCTGCTGAGAGGAGGCTTGGAAGGAGAGGCCCCCGCCTTCGCCGCTGCCGTGGCCACGCTGCTCGAGGCCGAGATGTAGCTCACCGGGGTGATCACTTGCCCAGGAGTGGCAACTGGAGTCAGCACTGGCAAGCCAGTTGGTCCAAGAGGCAAACTGCTTGGAGGTATACAAGTGCTAATGGATGTCAGGGGTTTGGTTGGTGCGACAGCAGTGGTTGGGATGCCAGGGACGACTGTGGTTTCCATTACCAGCGAGGTCTCCAGGGACACTGACGGATGCACCGTCCCCACGTTACCGTGCTCACTGAAGAGGGACCGCAGCTTTTCTTCCAGGGTCTTGATATCATCAATACCTGGGGCTTTAGACTGGGCATCAGCATCAGCCTCCAGACAGTGAACGTGAGGCTGGTTGGGCAACGGAGCTGGTTGAGGCTGGCTGTGGATCAAAGTCTGCTGTACTGCAGGTAAGTTAGTGACTGGTTGGGGTAAGACACCAGGTAAGGGAACCTGGGGCAACATGGGTGTTGCACCTGAAATCTGGGGTAGGACAGGTGTTGATGTAATTCCTGATGGAACAAGTAAGGGATGGATCACTGGCTGAGAGACTGAACCACATATGCTTGATGCTATCGACGATGACAAAGGTGCAGAGATTGGAAGAGATAAGCCAGCTGCATTGCAGGGATGTGATTTATCCAGAGAGTGCACACCCTCAGGCAGTGACTGTGGAGCGCTTACAACTGTTGTTTCTGCCAGACTGGACACAGAGCCACTGCTGCTGAGCTGGGGAAGCTGCAAAGCCACATTCTGAGCCAGAGACAGGGCAACAGACGTCTGTGGTGCTGCCATACTGCTCACAATCTGAGGAGTAGACTGAGATGTCACAGCTGGAGCAGCAGCACCAAGAGCAGTGACACCAGGAAGCTGGGCAGATGGCAGTGCTGAAGACGAGGACGTGCTGATACTGGGAGCAATGTCTGCAGTCACTGCTTGGGCAGGTTGGGACGTGGCAGATAAGGAGAAAGAAGCAGGGGTGCTCACGCTGGAAGCGACGCCGGTCGACTGCTGTCCAGACTGTGAGGCTGGAGGTGGAGAAATAGAGCTTGGCACACTCGTGCTTGGTGCAACTCCAACAGTTGCATTTTCTGAAGGCAAAGTAACAGATCCTGGAAGAGAAACACCAGTGCTGGAGGAAACAGATACTGAAGAAGTAGCCACAGATGCAGGAGTGGCAGCACTGCCCGCCATGGTAGAAAGTGCAGGTGGAAATGGTGGTATTGTTTGATTGAACACTGGAGGAGCTGTGCTAGGTCCTTCTGTCATCTGAGCATGCCCCATCTCAGAGAAAGCTTGCTGCAAGCTCAGTGATGATGCCGAGTGGGAGAGATTCATTCCAGGACCATGTACAGGAGATGCTGCAACTGGAAGAAAAGAAAATTATCAGTCCACCTGAAAAAGTTCATTATCTATGGCTAGACTAAGACCACATTTACTTCTTGGTATAAAAAAACTCCAACAAACTAAACAAAAAACCCACACTGAAACAAGACGACACACAAATCCAGGCATATATTAAAGTACAGAATTAAGGTTTCAGAGTCTTGCAGACAGCTCATGAGCAGTTTTCCTCCAACAATCCTGCATGGTATGACCCAAATTACGGTCACCTCTTACAAGCACAGACAGTTCCCTACTTCCCCACGTACTTTGTGAGGTCTTCAGGAACAGTTTAGTTAACCAACTTCACAGTTTTGATGAACATGTCTTAGGCATCAGCTTTTAAGAGTTTGGACAACTCACCCATATCTGAAGTTTCGTTTCCTCCAACAAGAGCAGATGTGAAAAAGCCCTGTTCTTTCAGTCGGCTCTCGGGGACAGGGCTAACAATGAACCGTCTTCCCGCAGAATGAACAACCTGGGTAAAGGAGCTAGAGGGAAGCCCTAAACAAAAAGAAGGTGGATGTTTAGTGACACAGGGTTGTAACTAAATACATCACCTGCAACATGGAATGTGCACTCCATCATACAAAATAAAAACTTGGCTGCACCCATCCGCTGAAACAGAAAAAGGTAACTGTTGAAAAAAATCACAAAAGACTTACCTATTCTTTGTGGCATGGAAGATGTAGGATCTGGCTGTTTGAACTCTAATTTCTGTAAAGTAAGATAAAATTTAAACTTCTATTCTGAAACAGAAACCCACAAGATAGTTCTTAAAATGCTAGCTTACTGAGATGTGGGCATTTAAGGGAAGCAGTACCTGGGACCCAAGCACCATCACTAAACTAAAGGAATTCTGCCCAGAGAAATGTCAGCAACAGTGTTGTCAGAGACTCTCAGCTTAGTGGTTATCAACATAACAAATTCATCTAAAAATTCCTTTGGAAATCCAGCTGATTTCCTTAAACATCCTACAGATAAATGGATGTTCCAAACTAGTTCTGTGTGCAATTAAGGCAGAGATTCAGGAAATGTCACCACTTTCAGAACCCAGCTAACAGTTTCAAAACCTGAGTTTCCTAACCAAGCTATCCAATCTCTTAGTACTTCACTGGGTGGAGGGCCTGAGACCAGGCTCTCAGTGTTCAGTGAGCAGCACACAGTTGGGATTTTACTCTCCTACCTCACAATAATCTCAAATCCAAGAAGCATCAGCACTTAAGACTGCCTGCTTAGTAGACTGTTAGGAGACTCAGCAGTTTCAGAAGTCTTCAAACACATCAAAAAGTAAGAGGTCTGTTATTTAGCTTTCTAGCTTAATATCTCAGGCATTCACTCTGGTACGAAGCCATCTCTTTTTGTCTTTTAATTACTGATGTTTGATCTCACTCATGACAGGAAGTTTCTCTTTCTAGCTAGCTCTACTCGCAAAACAATACCACCCAGAATGGAAGATACCAACAGCTGAGGCAGTCTGTCCTTCACATACCTGTGACCCCGGGAAGAAGCCATCTTCTTTTGCCCGCATACTCTCCAGCCCCTGGTCCCCTTCTGGCTCCACGCTTGCATCCTCACTTAGCATCTCATCTGCTTTCTCAATAATCTCTCGTACCTGTTCTACAAAGGAGTCTCGCTCTGTTGCTAAAATAAACTCATTCTGCACCTGTAAAACAACAAAGCAACATTCATTTCCCACAATTTCAAAACAATATATTGAATAATGACAATTTATTCCTGGTGCTAGTGTTTGTCTTCCCTTTGCTGTTCTTCTGAACAAGATGAAAGTGGTGACATCTTAGAGAAAAAACAATTGTTTCTCGAATTATCTCCAGCACAGAAGTGTGTGCCCTGGTTTAATCTTTGCTGTGGAACAGCATTCAATCTCACTTCTTCAAACTGCCACCTCAATCTTTGCTTAGCACAGGGAAAGTTAAAATTAGCAACCTTATCTTACTGCAATTCCTCTTGTCTAATGAATGCAATGTACATTAAGAGACACATTTAAAGAGAACTATAATATAGAAGAAATTGAAAATTCTGTATTGCAAGAGGTCTTCTGTGCTTCTCTCTTTCCATGTCATATACAACTTCTCCTCTATGCAGGTTGCACATCACTGATTTCAAGTCTAGCTGTGGTACATAAAACCCAGTATGAATTATGTTCCAAATACAGGGAGAGGAAGATTGCTCAGCTGGATTCCAATACATTGTATTGCTTTATGAAAATAACTTCTCCTGCTTATGTTGGACAAAATTAGTTTAAACAAGTATACTTGGTATTTAGAAAGATATCTTTGATTTGGTCAAAGCCATGAGAGTATTCTGTCTCCTGAAATTTTGCATGGCAAAACTTGCAGAGACAGTCCATGAAACAGAAGTAAAGCTGTCAGTCACAGAATCTCTGCTAGAAAAGAGACAAAGTGCCTTAGAGGAAAAGCTTGGGATACTGCTTTTACATCCAATTCCTGGGGTGCTGATTCAAGAAAAGGAAAGTCAGGTGTGATGTGTTGATATAAACCTTTGCAATGCAGAATACCAGTTCAAGAAATCTTCACCAATAAGGTGAACACACACCCTGCTACATGGCAAGCTAATTCTAAACCATAAACAAAAAAATCCAACTGACTGGATTCTTCATCTCTAAAATATATCTTACCATGATCGTAGCTATTTCCTCGGGGTTATCACCATCCAAATCAAATTTGAAAGTAACCATTTTCCGATTGTGTGTCTCCAGCTGGCATTCCACCACCCGATCACCTTTGTTTGAAACCTGAAGCAAAGAAAATACTTCAAACCAAAAACACAACAATCTAAGTTGGCTGAGATTTTACACTGAGACAAACTAACAGTACTGGTGTCATACAAACATGTTCTATCTTTCCAGTCTAATAAATGGTGCCACATAAAGCATGATTTTTGTCTGAGGATACACCGAATATTCTAGAATACTCTGTGGAACCATTGGTAGCTAAGCAAGCCAGTTCTGCCATATCTAATGCTCCAAAAAGATCTTAACAGATAATATCTGGAATGCTTGTAGAGGCTCAAAAACATATCACTACTCCTGAAGTGTCCCTAAAATAAAAGCCACTCACATTTAGAATCCTCAGTTTCGGCCTAGAAGTCTTCTCGTGGCGAGAGCGACTGCGGACAGACCTCCGCATGTGACGTTTCGTCGTCCTCCCCTCATGCCTGCCACTAGAAGTTGGGACATTCTCATTGCCATCACTCAATCCTGAAGCAACATCAGAATGTGCACTAGAAACAAAAGGCAACTTCCTGTAAGTATCCATGCATTCCAAAACTGCAACAATATTTTTTAGCCTATTGCATGATATTCTGTTCTGGAAAGTGGTGGATGTGTGCTCATCACCGAGTAGAGTCCTGTCAACACTTTGGCTTGCTTAAATAGAAATTCTAACTGCAATTACTTTGCTACGCCTCTTGCAAGCTGAGTTGTACCAATCTATCTTATGTTTTTGAGCTATTCAGAGTTTGAATTCTGCTTGAGTGCCAAAAGGACAAAAAAACCTATTGCTTATGATCCATCTGACATGACAAAAAAGTTAATCACTGTACACAAGCATACTTATTCCATAAATCACAACCTACTCCACCCTTCATGACCCTGTTTTTCCTCTAGGAACTCTAGTTACTCACATCCTTAAGAAGTGGAAAAAAAATACATCCCTGGTGATACAATACATGTAAGGATTATCCATGGAAATATAATCTAACACATGACATTGAAACTCAGTTTGGTGAAAAGGAGCAATGCTCACCTATCCATAGAGGAAGCCAAAGGGGTGGACTGAGCAGGCTGTGTTGCTGGAAGAGTCTCTGAAGAAGCAGTCTGTGAGACTCCCTGAGTACCCTAGGGATAGAAACCTACAATCAAGAACCCCCCCCGAAGAGCACAGCTCCTCTTCAAGCAACCCAGTAGTCTTCAGTGCTTCCTCCCAAACCAGCTGTAAAGCTGAAAGCTCTGCCTTTTTAAAGTTTAAACAGTTGGCATCCAGGACAGCTTTAGTTTACAAAATACTCTAGAGCAAACTGCAGTGAAGCAAAATGTCATCTGAGGAGGGGTGAGAAAAGGAAACCAGCCACACATCCTTTCTACTACCACATGTCACTACAGCTGGCCATGCAGTCACACTCCTACTAACAGAATGTGCAAAAGGCAAGCCAATGCAGAATACAAAGACGATTCCAATTCTCCCTGCAAGAACCACGTTGCAGGGAATAGGCATAATGACAGATTCTCAAAGGCTATCAATTGCAGCTTATCTTTGATATGGCAAAAATGTTCCACAGTACTAGCAAGAAGTGAAGTGTTTTGCTGCTTTTTGCCTGCAGGATGCACACTCACTTCACAACAGAACAACCAGTGGCAACAAGGTCCCCACATTGGCATGACATTCTGCTGTAAGAAAAAGGCAATTTGAAATATTAACTTCCAACTGAAGACAAGCACAGAAGGGATTAGTTCCCCACAGAGATACACTGTTGCAGGAGTCAAACATCCAAAATCTATTGTTACATTATATTCCATATATTTACCTCTACAACAGCCTGCTGCGAGGAGGCAGATGAGGCCTGTTGTGCTAAACTCACAGGGGGCTGCGCCACCTGAACCTGTCCTCCCAGGCTGCCCATGGAAACTAAAACATTCTGTTCCCCATACGGCTGCACAACAGGAGCAAGGTAGCCTGACTGGGCCATTGCATCTGTGGGCAAGGGAGGGGACAGCACAGCAGAGGGAATGCTGGCAGAGGCCACAGCCGAGGAAGGTGCAACGCTGGAGTCCCCTGGGTACTGCGGTGCCAGCCGAGATGGGAAGCCCTGTAACAGAAATGAGGGAAGCAAGTGAATGGCAGAGCTAATGAGGAAACAAGACAGTAATTAAAAATATCAGTTCTAGAGGCACAATCCAACCTTCTGTACTTGTTCAAGCACTCCCAAAACCTTCCCAAAAAGGAGCAAACTGCTCATGCAGCCAGCATGCAAGTCACCATGCCCGAACAAGCAAATTCCCACTCACAGTCCCAAGTCTTAGGCAAAACAATCTTCATCTCCAAACTCTTGAAGCTGCCTATATAGCTTCAGATTTTAAAGCCCGAGATTAGAAATGAGCTTGAAGAATTTTCAGGCTGAACAACTACGGCTCAGATGTTACACAACTGCTGCCGATTCTTGAGATTAAATAGCAAAAACACTCTTGTGTTCTTCCTGTCCTCTCATAATGAGCTGACCCAGAAACAAGGAACACTTTTACACTGAGTGATCACAAAGGCACTGAAGCAGCCCGTGCCCACCAGTCCAGCAGTTCACAACCAGCATCAGGTACTTACGTCACATCCAAGATCCATGCTGCCTGACTGATTTCTGGGAATTCCTTGTCCCACCCCTTCCCAGACTTGGAATGAAATACTGACATTGTTGAATATGCTGCCATTGATTTTCTTTCCAACACACATCTCCTGTTTTTAAAGTTACAATTTCTTCTTTTCTTTTTCCCTAGCTGACAGATACCATGAATGTATAGCTGTCCTCTCTCTCACAGTGGTTGAACAAAGCCCTGCACTATGATTCTGTTGCTTTAGATAAATTCCAGTGCCAACTATGAAAAATTCAAAACACGTGGTTGTCCAAGGACTTTTTTTCTTCTCTCCTCCTTAAAACAGTTTTTTACTGCACAAGAGAATTTATCCTAGTGGCTTAATGGCTCTCATATGAGAAGTGAGCTGGCCAGGCACACGGCTCAGATCTGGTACCTTAGAGGAATGGGCAAAAATGTGGAGAAGAGGTCTGCTGGTTTGCAACAATACCTGGTAAAGAGCATCTCCAGCAGGAAGTGAAGCTTCAGCAGCTTGTCCAATGCTGACTGGCAATCCCACGGCCTGGACAGCCGGCTGCAGGAGAACCTGGCTGGGCAGCTGAGTCACAGGCTGCATCAGGGTGGGAAGCTGGCTAGGGACAACACTTGGTCCTACAGGAACAGCAGCTGCTGCAGCAGACGTGGCCAGTGTGAGCAGTGGCTGATTCATGCCAGCTGCCATTGAAATGGGCAGCGACTGGAAACCTGGCTGAGCCACTGTCACATGAGGAGCTGCTACAGGCAACTGAGACACTGGGAACTGGGGAACCACAGAAGTTGGCAAGGCCTGTCCCATGGGTAGAAAATGAGAGCCAATGGGGACTGATGGGGCAACTGAAGGCTGAGGGAGAGAAGATGCTGCAACAGGTAACTGAGGCTCGCCTTGGATGATCGACACTGGTTGGGAAACAGGAAGCTGGGGAGGTAAAGAAAATAGAGATAGATTTTTTTTTTTAAAGCAGGGTTGCGGAAAGCAGAGTTTTACACATTAGTCAAAGAAAGCATTATTCAAGTTACAGCACTCTGTTAAAGTGGCTGAGGAGCACAGTTGGCAGAGTGGCTGGGAAGCTGGCTGGAGTGCCAAACAGTCTTCACTTTGCAACACTTCCTTGAAGAACTCAACAGGCTCTTGAAACAGACACCCACAGAGGGTGAAAGAGCAACATCTGAATACCCTGAAGCACTGATTTGTGCATTAACAGAATCAAATTCCCCTCAACTCAGTCCCCAGACCCAAACCTGCCTTCTTACAGCAAAGAAGTGTAAGAAGAATCTTACAACAAATCTGTCAGCTTTGAGTATGGGGACTAAAGCAAAGGAGAATCCAAATCCACTGTGCCAGCAATCAGAGAATGGCAGGGAATATGTCAATTAAAGCCAGCAAATGATGCAACTGGAAAGGCAGTTTAGATGAACAAGCAACAAAACAATTTTAAAAACAAAACTGCGGCTCACACATTCAAGAGCTATGAGCCAAAATGAAGCAATTTTTAGTGACAGAAGCTTCTTGATCAGGAAGTAAAGGAGAAGAGCTGAGTAAGAAAGATGACAGAAAGAATGAGTCCTATAGTTCACTACCTAAATAAGTGAATATGTTTTATACATGTAATGGTGCAGAAGATAGACAGTGGATGGGAAACAGAAATTACAAGTTCCTGAAAATCCATTCACAATACACCACTCATCAATATGCCTCCTGATATTTTTGACAATTTAAAGATCTTTGTGCATGGAAGTGCTCTCCTTCCCTCAAATTACTCACAACTGCCACGTGTAAAAGGGTTTCCAACACATTTTTCCAATAAAATTGACAGTCACAGTACAATAAGAATACTCTTGTTTAGATGAAGGTTTTGAAACCATTAGGAAAGATGACAAAAGTGAAAGCAGCAGCATATTGAATCTACCAGCTGTGAAAAAGAAAAAAAAAAATCTTCTGCTAGAAAGAATTTTGTTTACCTGTGTCCCGGCTGCTGCCTGAGGCATTGGCATGATCTGTGAAGTTTGAGTTTGAGAGACAGTTTGTGCAGGAGTGGTGCTGGCAGAAACTGAGGGCTGCTGCAGCTGGTATTGTCCAGGCTGTTGGGAAGAGGCTGGCTGCTGTGCACTCTGTAGAGAAAAAGAGGAAGAAGCTGTATTATCCCCAACAGAGGTTCTTTAAAGCATATCCTACTTAAATTCTGCTTTTTACTCTAAGTGATAACAGAATATTCTTCAGAATATGCCAAGCCAGTTAAGCTTTAGCAATTACTTATTAGCATTACTAATACAATTCCCTTATTGACACCAAACCTTGCAAGAGAATTCTTTCACCTGTGAAACTAAGAATGAAGATTCTATAAAGGAAGACAAGGCAGTTAAGAGAAGAGAACGTTGCAGATCAGATTTCCAGTTAGAAGAAATCAAGAGAACAAAGTCTGCCTGTCTAGACAGTCTAATCTGCAAATCCTGACACATCTCCCCTTGAACGGGACTGCCACTGCAAGCTCAGGTGGATGTTGGGGAAGACAGGCATGGAAAAACAAGCATTAACATGGTTTTAAAAATAATAATATTTTAAAATAAACAAGCATTAACATGGTTTTTAAAGCAACTCTCAGAAAGCCAATGCATATCTCCTAGCATGTCAGACTGGGTGAGAACCAGAGGATTCCTTTGCTGCAAAACTATGGGTCAAATGGTGATAGATGTTGTCAACTGCTCTTGAAAGAGTCATCAAAATTCTATACTTTAAGTACTTTAGTCCTGAGTTTAGGAACTGTGATCTTACCTGCTGAGTGTGTTGAGTAGGCTGGGATGGCACTGATGCATTGCTTGAGGCTGGTTGGCCTTGCACCTGTGTCTGGAGGGAAAAAAAAGAGAATCAGCTGAGAAAAAGCCTATGGTTTCTGCTGCAGGCAGTTAAAATCATTTCTGCCTGGAATGATCTTGCTGGAACAGGTTTCTAGCTTGTTCTTTTGGACAAGTAGCCCTTTTGGCCAAATTCCATTAGGATAACCAGAACAAAGCAAGAGGGATCTGGAGGAGTTCTGAAGGTCATTTTAAGTCTTCCAAAATAACCAATATAGAAAAAAACGCTCTGCAACCCACATGCCCCTCAACATGAGAGATCAGCCTACCAGCTTCTTCTTCCACTGGTGATGCTTTAAGAGCAGGATGCCTTGGTATGGTAACTGGAAATAGATGCATTAAGTTTTACCTTTACATGTGTTCTAAACACAGCCAGGTGGGGCAATAAAAGGAGGCTACATGGAAATAAAACTATCCATAAAAAAAAAAAACAAGCACAAAGATATACAGAGCTCTAGACCAACCACAAAGTACCCAGTACACATAGATGTCATGAGTTCCCTTTGAGAAGCATGTCAAAACACAGGCTAATAATCATTTCCAGAGTCACTACCATTCAAAGGCTACCAAGAATCAGATATGGAGGAATATGAGGGTTCACATTCTAGCTAAGACAGCATTTTTGAGTAAGCAACGAAAAAAATGGATGAGTGGCGTACAAATGAATGTGGAAGATGCAGAGGAAAATGGAATGGACTTTTATTATTATTTTTGTGGCTTAATTTTTTTTTTGTCAGATCCCAGGATTTGCATTATTGTTTTTGTGACAACTGTATTTCTTATCAGCTCCTGGGAGAGAACTAGACAAAGACCTCCAGATGAGTTCCCTGAGTATGCACCACTTGGGTGAACTGCCTTTGTAAGAAGCATATCTGGTGCATATGTATCATATCAGAAATACCTATGAAAATTCCTTAATGCTGTGATCATTACGCTTGCAGAAGCTCATTAGGAACAAGTCTGTTAAAATTACATACTTTTCTAATTATGAAAGCTTTGGGAAAAGTCGACTGCCAATGAAGAGAACCATTTTTTTCTTTGCTATTTTAGAAGCTTCAGGCCCTTACTGGCTAGAATTTACACACATGCTACATCCCACTGCTGTAACAAGTGTTCACATTGACTCAGTTTGGGTTTCAAATTCTAATCTCCTAATGAATTATGTAAAAGATCCCAGAATTTTTATTCTGTAAAAAAAGTGACCTCTTTTTTCGTTTTCCAGATGTATTTTATATCCATCAGAATGCACCTCCTGAGTTTAACAAAGGTTTATGGAGAAAAAATCTCCATGCAGCTTTCCAAGTTCTTGAGTAGGAGATTCATTCTACAAATTCTACAGCACAGCAATTGCTACCTATTAGACTAGTGATGGAAGCTGTTCCAGCTTTACTAAAACAACTTTGATATCCCTTACAGAAAGCCTTAAATACTTAGTTCTTGATCTTAACACAGAGAGCAAAATGATTCTCCTTCACACAAATGCCAAAGTTGCTAATACTCCAGTAACTAAAATGTCAAAGCCCCTAATTCCAAGGACAAAGGAGGTAAGAGAGAAGTCTACTTAAAGTAAATCCTCTCTTTTCACAGAAAGTTATGAGACTTCAGACTAGGAGTGCAGACACAATGCATATAGACACAAACCTCACAGTGTACAGAAAAGTGACCATTGCAAATGCAAATACCACATATGCTGATAAAACATACATCTCCAAACTAAGCTTCGGGCCTCAAAATTTGCTATTTAAAAGGACACCACATAAGGCTTATTGGGTGGCAATACCAACTAGCAACAGCTGTTTGTGCCATTGATTAACTACTCAGCCTGTTTAGCTTCTTCAAATACCTCAACAAATACATTTCAAAATCCACATACATAACAGCTCCTTCCATTCCTTTCCTCCCACTTTCTTTCCCCAAGTCTAGAAAAAGCTCTTTCGTTTTGGACAGTCACCAAAATAACCTTGATGTCTAACGAAATAGTATTTGTATGAAAGTTCAACCTCAACACATTAAAAATGGCTGAAGAGCAGCAACTGAAAAACAAAGCAAGTTGTACTACCACTGCTGATTCTAACTGTGGAGAAGATAAATTTCATTAAAACCACTGTTTAAAAGCCAATTGGTACTCCAGCAATCTCTCACCAAAAAAACAGCTAGTCCCAGGAGGAACACTAACCATTTTTTTAACACAAAAGCCCTATCAGTATTTCAGCCAAATCTGAACACAGACCAAATGGTTGCTAATGCTTCATTATTTCATAGCAACCTGGTTAAGTTAAAGAGATCCTAGTATAGACTTGGTGGAAAGACACCCCCACGAATGCTAATTCTTAGAACCAGATGGAGCAGGTCTAAAAGCAAGGCTTCCCTTTTAGTATGACTTATAAAAAGCAGTGAAATTGTGGAAGGGTTTGCTCCTGTAACCTGAGGATAGGATGCAGGTGGTCCAGATGAAAGCGAGGTGGACAAGGCCTGCTGAGTTGAGGCTCCCTGGGGGAAGCAGATGAAGAGCTGCGACTCTTGCAACACCTTCTGAGGCAGCTGAACAATGGGCAATGAGAAGTCTGAACCAAAAGCAGAAGATGATCCCCCTGTAGGGGGAGGAGACTGGAAATCACCAGTGTCAGAGGAAGTCAGCTGTGAGGAATCACTGGAGTATTCTGGGCTTCCTTCTCGCCAGCTGCGCCTGGCAGAGCCCCCTCTGGGACCCGCTAGCCCAGCACCAAGATAGTGACACTGCTCCTCTGTCACAGGCTGAAGGCGACCATGCGACCCTATGCCTTGGGTGGACTCCTCTTGGCTGCTCTCCATAGAGCCCCGGCGACTTCTGTAGGCCCGCGGGGGTAAAGCTGCCCCTTCTGGCGGAGCAGAGCTCTGCGTGTGCACATGGAACTCAAAGACACAGCTGGCTCTGCCATCAGCACTGTGAGAGAGCACAGCCGGGGCTGAGTGCGGAACAAAGACCTGGTGGAACGTCATCTGAGCTGCCTCTGCACTCAGGGGAGCTGAAACACTGGATAATGGAGAAAGGGGACCCAGCCCAGAATCCAGCCTCAGGTTCTGAACGTGTCTTGCCAGGTATGTTTGCCCCGATTGCAAGTCGAACACAGAGCTTTGTGGAGGACCACCTTGCCCATGGTTTGACTCAGAGACCTGCTTCAAATGCTGTTCAGTCGCGTGAGAGTTATAAGCTACTTGATCATACTGCTCCGATACCTGTGATGGATAGTGCATGCCCACCAAATATACAGCTTCTGGATGCATCCTGTAGTGAGCATCCTCTGGAGGTGTTGGTCCAGATCTATAGTCACTGCGGACAGGAGCTTGCTCAAACACGGGATTAACTTGCACAGGCAGAGGCTCTCCAGCGACTCTCTGAGCTGCTGTGCCCAGCATAACAAATGCCTCTGGAGTCCAATTGGTGGGACTACCACCAGGTGGAACTAAACTCTGGCCAGTCTTCAGCAAGGGCTGGAAGTGGCAAGTTTGGGCTTCCAAAAATGAAGTGCTCTTGCGCCGCTGAGCAATTGCCACCTTCGGCGGGCAGACAGGTGGTGGTGAGAAAGACACCGGCCGTTCGTGAACGGTTGGGAAAAATATCTGTGAATCTGGGAACGGTGGTGTTCCCCCACGAGGATGCTGAGGCTGTATTGACATGAACAAGACAGGTAATTCATACATTAAAAGTGAAAGCACATCAACATGCACAGTTCACTAGGCAGTTCTGTGAAGTATCTTTATAGAATTCATACTCAATTCATGGTCAAAAACATACAGTACTTAGGAAATTTAGGTGAGTTGTAAATATCCATTAAATACATCCATGGCAGGCATAGCTACAATTGGGAACATTTGCTGGTGTTAGAGCTGCTTTTCCAGTTCAAGTCCAATAGTTCACATAAAGAAACCAATTTTGCTCCAGACAATGGAATGAGACTTATTGTCATGGCCTACCCATTGTCACCAGAGCTTGAAATACAATCAAACCCCTGAGGTCACTGCCAGATGTGGAATATGAAATTCAGAGCTTGAGAGCAGCAACAACACAGAGCCTCTAATTTGCACTTAGAAGATGACATTAGATGTTAGTATTTTCCAATACAAAATCCACAGTGCTAGTGTCCTGTATGCTATCCAAAAAGCTAAAAGGAACCATTTTATAAGACAAAATTGACCATTCAATCACTTACAATCATACCATTTCATATAGAAAATTAGCATGCATTGAAACAAACTTAACTCTTGCCTGGACAATAAAATATTCACAGGTTTAACAAGAGCAGAGTCCTCAGGCAATTCCACTCCATCTGAGGTACTACATCAGATGAGGCTCATCGTATTTCAGAGTTGTAGGGAGTATTTCACTAAAGAGAGTTCTATGTAAGAACACCAAACAATTTAGTAATTTTGCATCTTTTCATCTCTGCCTACAGTATGCCCAGAGATAATGTATCTTCCCTAATGGAAAAAAAAAATGTAGGAGTCAGTACTAAGTATACTGTCCAAGACAAATGACATTTATGACTTTTTCAAGTTGCTGTTTCCACATTACTTTCTCCCCAGCCTCTTTTGTCCGGAAAAGCAGCAGCAAATTTCCGTATTGACTGACGCTAATGAGGAGGTCCTACAGGTGAAGCACCTTTCCCACGTCCTAAACCTGGTTCCACTTACTCCATTTACACAAAAACACTTCTCAAAACTTAGTTTGTGTATCCTGCAGCTCGAAATGGAAAAGCAACTAGCTCCCCTATTGCATGTTATCTTTGTATCTGACTTTCTAAGAAACATGAAACTACTGCTTCTTCCTATTAAGAAGAAGCTGAAGTGGAGTTTCTGATAAGAATTAACAAAAAAAGCCTCAAAAGTATTCATACTCGAAATATTTAATATCACTATAATAGCTAGCCAAAGCCTTAAGAATAAGAAGTTACAGCAATCAGGCTTGAAAAGCTGGTTGTTTTGTGCAGGGCTTAATTAACATTCAGTGTTTACTAAGAAGCTGAAAAATAAGTCTTCTGACTTTGGGTAATAAGAACTAGCCTTCCCTTTACCTTCTGTGGTACAACTGAGTAATTTACATTTATACTATCCTAAAAGACAAGAAACAAGCAGTCAGCCACTGTTTGATAATGTTTACATGTACTGCTTCATAGAAATAAATAAAAATAACAAAATCAATATTCCAGCAGCACAGTATAAGGAATTGACTTTTCAATTTCTCCTTGAAAAATGCCCAGAGGCCAGGATGTATTTAATGATAACTTATCTTACTGTGCCAGGAGGCAAATGGTAACACATACAGGACTGACAGAGAGGGAGGGCAGGCTGGAGCGTCGATGCTTGCGTGGAGAGGCAGAGTGCATGGGCAGGACACTTTCCAGGGCTTTAGAAAGCTTTTCTGCAAAGGTTTCTTCAGGGACAGTCCGAAGGTAGAAAGGAGAAAGAGGTGCAGACAGCGCTGGTGGTGGGGTGCAAGGAGCACTGAGAGGGATGCAGGACATACAGGGAAGAGCAGGAAGGTGGGGGACACAAACTGACATGCTACGACCACGTTGAGGCTAAAGGAGGAAAACAAAAGTTAAGAATTGAATACTTGAAAAAAAAAAAAAAAAGTAATAACAAAACCAGCAAAAACTACAATGAGGTAGAAAAGAAATGAAGAGACAATGGAAGGCCCAATATTGACTAATATGTGGTACCACGAGATATGAGAATGCTGAATGAATGCCAAGACACACTGGGAACAGGCTGTGTGCACCTCTGAGGAGCTCAGTTTGCCTTAGGTTACTGAGCAGTGTAGAAAGCTCCCTAGCACAGGGGAGACAGAATGCTTTCTCTGGGGCCACAGACACAGCCCACAGTGTGTGTACTCAAAGCATCTGGTAGTCTGATTAATAAAAACTTAGATTCTAATAAGCTTTCAAACATTCATTCATTTTTAGAGCTAATGTGTGTTTACAGGTATCACCCAGTTCCTCTACTGGGGCAGTCCCTCTGCCTCAATTATGAGAACTAAATGTATGCAGCTGGCTCTTCATTAACTGAAACATTACCATAAGAATTTAAACTTTACACCCCCTAAAACATGAGTTATGGAAAAAACTCAGTTTAGTCTGTGGAAAATTCTGTAAAATTAGTCTTTGACAAGCATCTTCCAGATGCTGGGCCAATAAAAGCATCCAGATTTTGTAATCTTGCCACAATCCAGAGGGCCACAGGTCAAAATTCAATCAAATCAGAAGAAAAAGAATAAAGTTTTGAGGTGGAATTTGCATTTATTGGTTTGGGGGGTTTTGTTACTGCTTTTTTTTTTTTTTTTGGTGATGTGTTTTGCTGTGGGTTTTTTAAGTGAATGGAAACATGATGTTTATAAAGAGGCAGTATACAGTTCTTATGGAGGTAACTCACAGTATCTTTAACTAAAATAAAATACAGACCTCCAGAGAGAAAACAAAGATATTCAGTGGAGATCTGACTTTGAAGATTTCTATTGTGAGAAATCTTGCTACACTGATTAAAAATTTGGGAGAGAGGTAGAAAAGAACTCAAATGGGTTAACTAAATACATCTTCATCTATTCCAAGGCAGGAGTAGTTAGATATCATTCCCAACTCTAATTTATCTAAATAGTTCAGAAACATCCCCATTGATTGAGACTTCTATCTAGCTAGCTTTGCTGAGTGTTAAAAAAACCCCTTCCAAACAATAATTCCATGCTGCAACTTAGGCTTATCATACCTTATTCTAACAACCATGTTGTGATCTGATTAGCCTCCTCTTATTTCACAGCAGCCTTTTATAGCTTTCTCTCTCTTCAGGCTTATCTTGTTTAGACTCAATTATTTCAGTCTTCCCACATAAACCTTTCTTGTATTTCTCCTGGGGTTTTTTTAACACTTTGCTCTGGATTTTCTCCCAAGCCACCCTGCAATTCACGCAGCCAGGGTGTCCAGGACAGACTTACCAATAGCCAACAGCAGAGCTACTATTTCATATAATGGGATGTTTGCTTTTTTTATGACAGCATGATGTTTTTGACCATGTCCAGCTTGCGGTCCAATATAATCCCTGACCTTTTTTTTTTTTTTTTTTTTAATTTACTTTTGCAAAATGGCTGACATACTCATTACATACTTGTGTAGCTGATTCCAGTTTAAGCACCAACCTTGTCTTTGTCCTCAACACACTGCATTCTGTGATTCTTTTTAGGGCCCTTGTTTCAGTTGTGAATATAATTTCCAACTGTCAGCCCCTTCCCAACAAAGGGTTGGTGGTCCCTGTATTCTGTCAGCCTCCTGGTACCACTGCTGTCATCACACAGCAGGAGCATGCTTTTGCAGCAAAACTAAGCAGCTTAGCTGTCCCTTTAGCATATGCTTGTTCTCCCTCCTCCTCCCAAAAGATTCTGGTCTTTCGACCTGGAAGCCAGCCATCCCAAGAGAGTGACATGGCTTCTGGTCCAGTATGTGCCCACACACCAAAATATGGCTCACCCAGAAGAGCAGCTTGTTTAGAGGGATTAAGAACTCATCATCAAGGACTAACAGTACCACACACCTCAGGTTAAGTGTCGTTGAAAAAGATGGAGATGTTTTGATTGTGGGTGATAGCAGCCTGTTTGCCAAAATCCTAGTTACACCAGTGACTCTGTAACAAAGCCTACAACCACAGGTACCACAAGTGAGCACCCTCAATCTTAAGTGTCACATCTTCTCCTTTATGCTATTACCAAATTATACCATAATGTCTGCCTCAATCTTGGATTTTTATTCGTGTAAAAAACAAGTGACAAGGGAACCACTGAAGACAATATAAAAGTAGCAGAAGTTCTACTCCAAAGTCAGAATAGATTCTGCATACTCTCTTACTCAGATCTAAAAACATACCAAGGAAAAAACATACCAAAATAAAAGGGCAACACAAATGAACATAGTAGGAAAAGTATTTGTGCCCAGTGCAGACTTTCCAGGGAAAAGGAATACGCATGATGAGCAAATCAACACAAGCTAGAAATAAAACTGGGAACAAGGATGTGGGGTCTTTTCAGTCTGGAGTTCTCACATGCAACATTCTGTAACATTAAAAAGGTCTTACCTGCTAAATCTGTAATCAAAGCCTCACAGAACACACACAGCAATTTCATACAGTGGCATCAATTATTCTAATCCCTTCTTCCAACTAAACCAGTAGCTTGATCCCTGGTAATTTCACATACACACACCACCTTCCCAAGCAAGATTAAATGCTTATTTTTGAGATATTCTTGTTCTGAGGATGTTAATTCCTTTCACAAAAACAACTAACCCATCATTCAGCTTAACTGCAGCTAAGACTAAATTAAAGCTTTATAGACAAAGATGCTCTTGAACTTTTCCCTCCCCCTGTAAAATCAATCATCCTGAAAACAAAAAATAAAGCCTCTGAACTCCTCCCACACAGAATTTGTATCCTACACAAAACAAAACATACAGGGAAGATGGCCTGGCAGATTTTCCTCTCACCTTTCAACAGACATACAAAATCAAGTACTGCCATGCATCTGCAGTGCTGTGAGGTGTGGCTTACCGCTGCAGGGGGCTGATATCCTCCGTGCTGCTGGGACTGCACTTGGCCAACTGAAGCTGGGTAGCCCTGGACTCCAGTGCTGGAGACTGACTGCTCATGCTGGGAACCATAGGACACAGTCTGCTGACTGCTCACAGATTCAGTGTACACAGATGACCCCTGGCCACTGTCAACAGTTCCATCAGCTGCAAAAGTTAAGGATAAAAATCTGCATTTCAAGAACTGTGGTCTGGATTAAAAACTTCAAAGATGCTGTAATTGATCAAATATTAAATTGATTTTTCTGCCATGTCATGTAGAGCTTATTAGTATTTTACCTCTTGTAATATTTAACCTGATTTTTAAATCTTTTTTTCCTCCATTATGTCTTCCCCTAAAACCATGAAAAAGTTACTCATTTCAGGAGTTCTTTGGGAAGATATTTAAGAATATAACTACATTTCCTACAAAAGGCTAGACTAGAAATAGAAACCTAAATTCCACATTGTTATGAATGATCTTTCAAGGTTTATGAATCATTATTTTTATATAATTTTACACAGACATTTAAAACAGGTGTGTTGTGCTGGCTGGCAGATGCACCATGTAGGCACATTAGTGAACTAGACATAATTGCCAATTTAAAATTCCTGTTATCTAAAGAGCAGACAGTAATTTGCTTTTTAACGTCCTCATTCTAATATGGAAGTTGTCATCTTCCATCATTATTCAAATGCTGGGATGGCAGAAGAGGAAAAGACAGGATTATTAATTCATCTTTTCATGTACAGTATGTAAAACAGAAAATTAAGACTTTTCCAAAAGAAAATTATGAGCTGAACTACTTGTAGATTAATCTAATTTCCTCATTTTAATTAGAAAGCCAGTTAACAAGGATTCAAATAAGTGGTTTTAATAGCCTGATCTGCACTGGTGCAAGAGCATACAGCCTTCTGCAGGGCCAGAATGCCCTGTCCCTGTAGGAGGGCAGCAAAACCAAGGGCACGTGTTCATTCTTTAGGTGCCCCAGTTCCTCCTGTATACTGCTTTGAGACAAGGAGAAACCATTTTATGCTAAGACACTAGGCTGTGAACTGTGCCAAGCCTTGGCTCAGCTAAGCCACAGGACTGCATCTTACGTTGCTGAGCCTTCCCATGGCCTACTGTTCTTCAGCAGCAGCAATGGCAGACAGCATCACCTTAAGGTACTGACTGCCACACCCACCAAGAGCGTAAGACTGATGGGAGGAACTGTGTAAGTGCAAGAGTTCCTAGAGAAACCAGCTGAGGCACTTACAAAGCACAGATATACTGGGTTGCTGGAACTGCAGCTGTTGGTGTTGATCAGCTTCCGGCTCTTCAGGCTCCACTTGCGTAGAAACTGACGCTGAAGCAGTGGGGACAGAAGTAGTACCAGTGACAGACTGGGGATGCTTTGACCCTGCATGGGAAGCACTTGATGGCTGCTGTTGCTCCAGCTGCTGCTTCTGACTACCTTCTTCCTGAAGTATGTTCTCTTGTTCTTCTTGCACCGACTGGCGCTGCTCTCGCTTGCGCTTAATCAAAGATACCCTGTCCTTGATAGCCTTCGCCATTGTCTTGTGATCCCCTTCACAGACATAGCCAGACTCCACCTGAAGGAGGATACATTCACAGAATTCACACTGCCACACACAGCCCCTGTCCGAGTGCTATGACAAAGCTACCTCTTTCTAACTAACTTCTCATCTACACACTTCTGAACCTGTTTCTTTCTAGACAGTAACAGCAAAAGCAGAGGCTGACGGACCACATTTCACTGTCACAAACAGCACTAGTTCCAGAGCTTTGTCAGACCACCAGCACTTACCATTTCCTGTGCTACATCCTCTGGGACATCTCTTTCCAAATCAAATGAAAACTCTATTGCCTCATTATCTTTATATTTGCCCTTGAGTTTTTTGATGTCTTCAATTCGCAGCCAGAGTTTGATGGCAATTTTTTCTCCATCATCTTCCTCTGCAAGTTCTACCCGTACTCCAGTCTCTTCTTGGAAGAAAGCATGATTCAAAAGGTCCTTAATAGCATATCTAGATATTGGGAAAGAATGTAGAAAGCACATTCAGTTATCAGGATTTCATAAAATATTAAGGAATAACCTTGCCAGATGCTCCCCTGATTTACTCTCTAAGTTTTATGCTGTTTTCAACCACCTCGTGTGCATTCTGTTTGGCGTAATGAGAAGCTTTGTCCTGAAAGTACAAAAGAGATTTACAAGCACATCATTAATGACTGTAGTTAACAGCTTAAACTAAATGGCAAGAAATAAGTGATGTGCAGCAACAAAATTAACTTAAAATGGGATTAAAATTACCAAATTGTTTAACAGCAAGAAAAAAAACTGAAACTAAAAACACAAAGAAATACAAGTAGATGTAAAAGTTCAAGAGTTAGTAAAAGGAGATTAATAAACCTAACAAAACTAGTTCTGAACAGAAGAGAGGGCAGCTAGAGGGTGGATAAAAGCTGAAATAGTATGAAATCAGAGATTCAGTAAGCAACAAGCATGTAAAAGCAGAAAAAAACCCAAATCCCACATATAAGCCATCAGCACAGTTACAGATTTCCTGTAATGGTCTAAGTTGACCACCTGAAGCAGAAGTCATCTTGCAGAAAATGTGGATAAAAATGAGCAGCAAGAAGTTAAGAGTCCTCAAAATGATCAATCATACCAACAGAATCAGAGGGACAAAAAAAACCCCCAAACGATTACAGAACAACCACACAACTAATCCAAATACCTGGAAACCCAGAAGGACTGTACTCTATTACCTTGCTGACTAGAGCAGTTTTACTAAAAGCACTAGAATTTCTGAACAACCTGGCATGGATGGTTACTATGGCATTTGTACTCTTCCCGACACTGTTAATTCTCTGAAACAATCACTGAGTAGGAATCCACCACAGAACAAAAGCTGCAGAAGTAATACTGGCTTCCCAACTTTCACCAGAACAATGATGACCCCAGGAACTAACTGGATTTGATACCATCACACATAAAGGACTCAGACAGCAGCTAATACCTTGATCTGCAAAGCAACTACTTACCTTTCACCTTTGTTTTGCCGAATGCATCCCTCAATAATCTCCTTCACTTCAGGGATTGCTACTTTATCGAAGCTGGCTGGCTTGACACCCTGAAACACACAGGCAACAACTGAGAAACTGCAAGGCCCATTTGATTTAAGTTTTGATTGTGTTGACAAACCACCTATTTTTACTCTCTAGATAACAGCCCTAAACAACTAGTGCAAAGTAAAGCCAAGTGTGACCCCAGTACTACTGATCATTTGTTTGTTAGGGACTTTTGCAAACATTCCACACACCCCCCTTCCCATTTCCCAGCTACATTTCTGTAACAGAAGGCACTGGCACTAGGGTCCTCAAGTTATAAAACTGTTCAGTTTCCATGGAAGTTGTGCTGGTTAGAGAGAAGTACACAGACTGGACTAAGAATGGAAGGAAATGGTTCCTATGTAACAGTAATGCAGGAAACCACAGGATTAATTTAAGAGTCTTCAAAGCATTCTGTTGCTTCCCAAAATGTTTCCAACCTGCCATTAGATGAAAATTTTTTTTACAGGAAAAATCTTCACCCAGGATGATCTGACTGGATCATTACATAACTTGTCCAATGTTTAAAAAAAAACCCCAAAATTCATAAACCTTCCAGTATCTTAGCTCTCCCCCAAAGGCCTACTATACCCAAACCACACTCCTGCATCACTGCTGTGATTTCAGGAAATGAGCTTAGCAATACAGGCCTGTACAAAAGGCCCTCCACAATACACAGCAGCCCTTTTTCCAATACACTAAAGCCCCAGGGGGAAAGCAAAACAAAATCTAAATAACATCAACCACCCAAAGCAGTAAAACAAACATGCCATGAGATGTGACCATCTGGAAGTTCTGAAAAACATTTGAGGCAGAGAGCCAAACTTCATCACTTAATCATGGCCAAAAGTGGTATTTTGGGGCCAATTGGCCACAACAACAAAATCTGGCACCCAATTTTACTTGATTCAGCCTTTAGTTTCAAACTCTGCATTTAAGATAGTAAAATGAGAGAGAATGAAGACATGCTGTTCAAATGTTTGAACAGAGCTTGTGTTTTCAAGCTGAACAATCCTGAAATTATACACCTGATACATCTGACCCTGTGTCACTGCTGAATGACAACTAAACTAAAAGGTGGAAATCACAGCCTTGAAGTACTGAAATAAATGAAGAAGCAGTACAAGCATTGTGATTCATGCCCTAAACAGAAAGTACTTCTCCCAATATTCTACAAAATATTGGTGACATCAAGACATGATCCTTCCCCATTCCTTTACTGTGAGCAGGGAACAAGCCTTGAAATGGAAAAGATTGATTCTAAACCCCAGTCTTTGCAGCTACGAACCCTGCAACTCAAGAGTTCTTAAAAGAAAAAAAGAAGCCAACCCAAAAACCTCACACCATGGAAAAGAAACTACCTATTTGATAAAAACCAGTATGCTCCTTTAACAGGAATGTTATCTATTTCTTTGATCTAAAATTTGCCCTTGTGAAACTGGAGCAATTGAAATTCACAGGACTGCAGACTATACTGTGACTAGAATAAGCACTGAAACACAGGCTGCCAGTGAACATCAGCTGAATGAGAAGCTCTGCTGACTATTAAGCCTTAAGAAATCAATGCCCCAGGTGATAAAACATCAGACCCAAGTTTGGACAGGTAAGTTTCAGATTGTAACCAGGCCTTATTGTAAACCTCCAGCTTCCAAGCAGGACACAGATCTCTGCACTCTAAAGGGGTTTCTGGAACTCTGCTTGTATAGTTATCTGTCAAAGCTGTCCATCTTTCATTATGACACACTCAAAATGGTCCTAGAAGTTCAGGTTTATACATGGAGTGTATATATTCCTATATATAATTAAATCCTCTCCTAATAACATATATAACCTATGTGATGATAATTATTCAACTCCTTATTGCATATATTCCCACCTAAATTTGCCCAAGTTGAACACATGTAAGTCTCCTAAATAGCTCAAGCCTCAGAGACAGCAGCCTGCACTGACATTCATTTACACTGTGGTAGCAGAAGGATGATGTCAGATCTGTGACAATCTCATTTCAGAAAACTAAAAGCTAACATGAGGAAGACACATGGTACAGAAAAATATCAGCATAACAAAGCCAGAATATGATTTTTTCTTGTTAATTATTGGACCACGTACTCTGTTCTTGCACACAGCCTGAAAAGTTAAAGCTAAGGACAGATTTCAAAATCAGTAATTCGGTCTGCTACCCTGCGTTTCTCACTGCTGAAAGAAATTAAAACACTTGCCCAAAATCTTCAGGCCCTTCCATGAGGACCATTTTACAATACCCCATTTTATGAATTCCAAACCAAGAGTTCAGTTAAAAAGTGAAGTTCCTGCCACCCTCCTCCAGCAGAGCTCCCAACTTCTCCTCAGAAAATCTGGGAGAACGTCACATTAGGACCTAAACCCAACATGGGATTCCATGTTGAAGCAGCTCCACAGTCTGTGAGAAGGGCTGCCTAAGCCTCCTCTCCAGCTCTGGACAAGCACTCCCCAGACACTGAAGTTCATCAGCTTTTCAAACCCTTTTGTTCCCTCCTGCAAGCACTAACAGAAATGCTAAACTCTCTTACACAACAAGACGGGGGTACTATAAATGATTAAAAATCAAATCAGTGAAATCTTTTAAGGTTCCCTACACACCTTTAATCTGCCATCACACAGAAACCCAAGGGAGGCCAGGCCCTGAAATTCACATAACCTGGATATGTTCTTAAGAGCACATGAGCTGGGCAGCCAAGCATACCGTCAGCAGTTTCCGAACCCAAAGGCACTCAAGGAAATGTTAAGCCAGACAGTGCCTCCTGGGTTTACCACACTTAAAATGGTTACATTCCTATGTGCTGCTCCTGGTCCCCAAACTCCTAACAACCACAGGACAACTCAAATCCTAATCTACTAGTCCTGTTTCCCAGTGGCAGTTCATTAAAAACTAAACAGCCAAATCCCACTAGTATTATTTCTGAGTCCGCTAACGAAACAGCAGGAAGACCTCTCACAAAGGAAAAAAAAGTGTAGACAGGTATAACAGGCACACATGAAAATCAACATTTTCTCAAGCTACTGTTCTAAAATTGCAAACTGGCAGTGCTGCTGAAAGCCTCTTTTTCTCCATTACCCATTCCTACACCCGTGTAATCTCCTTTCTTTTGCCAGCAAACACATTTATACAGTTGCAAATGAACCAAATCACAGCATATATCAGACTTGAAACAAATCCAACCAAAAAAGGCAGCAGCAGCTTCCAGTGAGCTGGAGTGCCCTACACTGCTGCTCGAGCCCTCAGGCATGCAGAATGACAGTCAGGGCAGAACTGCTTATTTTGAAAGGAGCACCAACTTGAAATAAAAATCACAGAACACTTAGATTTTGAGAATACCTCTAAAATATGGATTTTATGTATGTAGCTACAGATACAAAACTAAGAACTCACAATCTGCACGATAAACATAAGATTTCGTATTTCACTTATCTCGGATGTGATAAAGTTTGTGATCTTATCAGATTTTAACCAGGTGAAAATAAATGTTCCAAAATGCAACCTATACAGTTATTTGACTAACTAAAGGCTAGTTAGGTATTCTTAAAAAACCTAAATTTCCAGGGAACTCTTACACCCAAAAGTATAAGCAATCCAGAACTCTTCTTCACACTTTTTTGCCTAGAAACACGTAATATTTTGCATTAGTTAGATAACCAAATTACTACTGAGTCAGTAGTTTAACATCTTGTCCTAATGCAAGAGATATTGAAAATATCATTTACTTCATTAGAGAAAGTACAATCAGTGCTGTATAACCTCTACAAAAAATCAAAATGAAGGCAGATGAACATACCCTGAGACATTCTAAATTTAAAAAAAAAAATACTTTGTTTTGAAACAAGACCATAAGTGGAAAATGTCAGAATCAATTTATGCCCCAGCCTTGATGGTCAGGATTTTAATTTACATTTTAAAAAACTTCAGGGGGAAAAGTAAAGTCAAGTTTAAAAGCTAAAGAACTAAGCTATGCAAATGCAAAGCAGTTCAAAAGATTTGTAGTGAACTCTAGTCCACCTCCAAAATACCTTCCTACAAGCATGTGTGGTTACACACATTTGACAGAGCTGAAATTCTTACTTACCTCTTTAGCACAATCCTTGTGAGAGCAGCAACAGTGGGAATTAACAATTACAAATATGGGACAGATCTCTCTTTTTGTGAAATCCATCAGGAAAAGAGAGGCACACACACCACAGAGTTAGCAAGGTGCTATTTTCTGACGGGAGCCCACTGGGCTGTGGACTTAACGCACAGCAGAAGGAAAGCAGACATCAAGGTTAGAAGGGAGCATATCCAAAGAGTTTTCTCTCTGACACCTCTTGTTATTTTCCAAGTCCAGTACATGAGGCTGCAGATTTGAGCTCAGTATCTGCTTTTGTCACTCTAATACTGAACAGAAAGAATCTCTCTAAGCAAGAGGTGAGCACGTCCCTTTCTGCCAGCCCAGCCAGCTGCAAGAGGAGCAGTGACAGCAGAGGGATCCTTTACTTCCTGCATGTCCCCGCCCTCCTACTTGGCTGCTCTGCCTACTCTCCACCCAGGTTTTCTGCGAGAGTTTAAGGCTGTGAGTGTGACCATCGTGCAGCTCCCTGCTGCTGCAGGAGTGCCTCTGTGAGCAGGGCAAGCAGGTTGCTCAGTGTGTTGTGCAGGGCAATGAAGGCAGCTGCTGTTTCTCCTCTCCCTTCCATGGAGCTACAGCAGTACACACACGGCTGATTGCCATTTGCTCTAACTGAACACAAGTCAGCACTAAGACAGAACAATGCATTTTGCTATCAGTGACAACACCATCTAATCTCCTTTTCCTTTTTCCTTAATGTAAGGACAGAGATTTGAGGGCAATTTTTAAACTGCTGGACAACGTTAGAAAGCTGCACTGCTGCTTGGTTTACACCACGTGCACACAAACAGCCCTGAGTTTTGTTTTCTAGTACCTCAGGCTAGACTTCAGACTTCAACCTGAAGTTCAATGTTTCCTTTTTCCTTCTATTATCTAGTTCCAAGCAACCATGGTAAAGTCTGTTTATTAATCAAATCAGCTTGCCATAGCTTCAGGGTTTGGGTTTTTTCATTGAAAGGACATAAGAAGCTATGCTAAGAAAGATCACATACACCATTTTAAAGACGAAGTTAGCAAGCTAATTTTGACAAACTAGTGGTGAACTGTGAAAAAATTCAATTTAGAATTATCAAGATCACTTTTCACCCCAAAATAACATACTCAGCTCCTCAAGCATACCACAATTATACCAGTAGTGTTTTTATAGTATACACCATCAGTGTTGCAAAAGCAACATTCTGCACACTTAATTAAGGCTACACTTTTCTGGGGTATATGGCATGACCTGCAAAGAACATTCAAGATTTCAGCTTTCTGTCCCAGTCTAACCACAACTCTTGATTGGCTCTTTTCAAAGATGCTGTAACTCTAAGAGCCTGAAAAGAATTCCACAGTAACTGATTCATCTTCTCAAACAAAAGGTTCTAACATTGCAGTCCAGAAGCTAATAGCATCAGCAGCAAAGTCAAATCACACAAACAAAGTAATTAAAGTGTCTATATTTCCTTTCTGCTAAGTTGTTACCATTCTAGTTTGAGCCAGTCCCAGGCTGCCACAAACCATTAATTCAGGAATTTAGAGAGCATGATTGCAGTGGAAAAAGAGATCCGACCTCTTTCCCCTAGTCCCAAAGAAGCCCTCAGGCAATGGTAATATATAGCATTTAAATTGGCTTATCCCGTGATCTCCTAAATTTCACTACCTGCAATTAGTTACTTACCCAGCCCTCAAAACCTGCATGTTTAACCATTTCACCACCTGTAATTCTTCAGCTTAGTCCTGCTGCCTGTTCTAGGAACAATCTTCAGGATTTAGTTCTCTCCTTATTTCACAGAGGATACACCTGAAACTGATAATTCTCACCCCGGTTCAACTGAATACATACGATGAAATGAAAGACTTCGGCTTAAGATTTAGTCAGTTCAAGAGACACATGGTTTGCCTACAGAGGATTGATTTTCTTGTTCTGGTTAAAAAGTAAATTAGAGTAGTTGGAAGAAGAAATAGAAATGCAACATATTAAACAGAAGTAAAACTTCAGCTTCACTGATGTCAGTATTTTCATAGCAATTAATTCTGGACAATTGATAATTCTGCCAAGAATTAAATTGGTAAATCCTGCAGAATAAGTTCTGTAGCAGATCAGTATCCTAGCAGAGTAAACAGCATTACTGCAATACAAGCAGTGGAAGGAGATGAAAGCTTTGGTGAGCCAGAGGCAGCTCAGGAGGCAATCCTCAGGCTGGGACAGGCCTCACTCTCTTCCCTTCAGATCAAAAGGAACCACAGCACATTTTGAGCCTGACACCTTTTCCACTTGATGGATCTACCATCATCCACCTCAGCTATGTGAGAGCTCTATGCCACTGAAACACCTTAACCAACTGACCTTCAGCCTCTGCAGGGCAGGTGTTGAGTTATTCACAGCTCGTGATCCTTGACTTTTTCCAAACCAACAGGTAAGTGCATGAGCCCAGAGTTCAGGCACACTGTGAGGACAATGGCAGTGCTGTAGAACTGATACAGGCCTGCAACCTCACTGATCATAATTTAGAAACTCTTCCTCTCCAATTTACCACCTAACCTCAAAAAAAATTCGAGGCATTAATAAAAAAATTAGAGGTCAATCACAATAACAAATTGCCAGATCTACAGGATTAGAGTTGTTATACAGACAAGGTATATCTGTATCTTCATTGACACACTCAAACTAATTGCTTCTTCCTGAAGTTAAGTTGGTGTGCGAGAAGTTTTGGTGAAAAGAATAAAACAGCAATCATTGCTCACTATCACATACATACCCTACAGGTGATGTGCAAGCCCAAGAGCAGGAGAATACTGACACTGCCTACTCATCCAATTTCTGTCAGTGTCTCAATACTGTACTTTTATCTACTAGAGCCAGAGATTTTACAGCATTCAAAGCCTTCCAAGACTGCCATAGGAGGCTACAGTTCTGTTACTTCGCTCCTACACACTTCAATTGGAACAGAACTAGTCATACCTTCTCTTAGAAATCACTGGCTGCAAGCCTCTCCAGCACTCTCAAGTACAAGGCAGTAACTAAACTCAAAATCCACCGTATTTGTGATAACAGTGAAATGCTATGCACTACCTGCAGGACATATACTATGGCTCAGAGCTACCCCACTGACAAGTGACCCAGTCCAGCAAAAAAAGTTATTTTAAGTTTTTATTTAAGACATGGAAGTCCACTGTTCTTTAGAACCACCAGGTAAATAAAGTATCACTTTATTTTAGAAGTCCAAAGAATCTGAAACTAAGGACATTATTTCAGTTTAAAAAAAAGTTATTAATTAATGACAACAGCTACTGTCATTGCAGCCATTCTAATGTACAGAAGAAAATAATCAAGCTCCAGAACAGGAAATGTTGTAACCAGGACACAGTTTCTTAGTGCACAGTTGGCTAACAAATAGCATATTGGTGCATGGAACAGTGAAAAGGGCCTTGTTTAGAGACACATGGTGTGAGGACAGGGGTTCTTCTGAAACAGTAAAGTCTGACTGGACAAGGAGGTCAAGTATTAACTGTTTTTCTCTTGCACAAAAGCATAAAGGTAAGATCTATCATGCACAGTTCTTGAACCTCACTCACCCTTAGAAGCAGGGATGCTTTCTCTATAATGTGAACACCTTGAGCTAGCTCAATGACCCTTTGCTTTACTGGGACTTCAGCTTGAAAATGGCTTTCAAAAAAAACCCAAAACCAGACATGCCTAGACACACATTTCAGTTATATAAATTTAGAAATGCCACAGTGACATAATACTAGAAGTGTCTGTCCTCTATTTTCAGTATGGAAAACATGTTTTTGAAAAATAAAATTATATTAGTTGCACTCTCTGTTTTAATCTGCTCCCACTCTGGTAGAAAATCATTGTTCTGCATTAATTTTTAAGTACAGTAACTCAAAAGCCACAGATTAATTCCACTGGACTTCAAAATGAATTTTAAAAAATGATGTTGCATGGGCCACAAAACCCATTGGGTATCAGAACTAGCCTTTAGAAAGGATTATCTACTTACAAGGCCTAAGGTAATGTTGCAAACACCAAAAATAGTGCACAACTCCAACAATGCAGCGAAAGTCACCATGCCTTTTATTTTCAGACTTATTGTAATAGGAGTGAAGACTTTCCTGGAGTTATCCCGTTCCTACCCCTTGCAACTATAGCAGTACAGCTGGCAGGACAAGAAATAGCAGCCAATGCATTTTTAGTGTCAGTATTTTTAACTACGGGCACTCCATGGCAAATAACATTGAACCATCAGTCTCCCCACAGGAATGCTTCAGTGATTCACCAATCTCAGAACTGTAATGGTTCTCATCACACTGCAGAGCCAGGCACTTTAAAAACACTTATCACCTCCCTGTTCCTAAGAGCCACCTTCCCATCTCTGGTTAAATTAACCTCGGTTAATGTAAGAGCTAAATGGATGTCAGTACTGGACAGAATATTAAATACTAGGATCATAGTTTTAAGAGGCCTGATTCTTAAAAGATACTTTTAAAACTTTTCAAGTTTTTAAAGATACGTTGTTTAGCCCATATTCTGTGAACTTACTTAGGTGTCTAAAAATATGTTTAGAAACTCCACGTTACTACCACGTTTCAGAATTTAAATTACACTTGATTTTATGCAACTCAACCAGTGCTCACAATCCTCCACTCCTTTTAATTCCTGATCTTCTTAAAATCATATCCTGTTCAAAACTGCCAAAAGACGCAATCCAGGCTCATCAGTGTGCAATGTAAGAAAGAAATAGTTCTCTTTACTTCAAGCCAAGTTGAACATCAATATTGACACAAAAAAAATTTAGCTGTAATCTTAAAGCTTTTGATGCTAAACACTGAGCTACTTTTAGAAAATAATTCAGTTGAATAAGCCTTTTCCCTTCCAAACTCAGGCATCATCTGACTTAGCTGTGCAAACCACACAAAATCCCCAGTCTGGGTCAGGCTGGAAGGGAGCACAGTGGGGCATCTGCTCCCACCTCCCTGCTCCAGCAGGGCCAGCCCAGAGCACAGGGCACAGCATTGCCTCCCAAGGGCCCTGCAATGTCCCCAGGGAGGGAGACTCCACACCCTCTCTGCACAATCTGTTCCAGTGCATGATTACTGCACAGCCAAGAAATCCTTCCTCGTGTTCAGGTGGAACTTCTGTGCATCAGTTTCTGCCCATTGCCCCTTGTCCCATTGCCTGGCACCACCAAAAACCTGGCTCCATCCTCTGACCCCCTCCCTTCAGACACTCAAACACTGACAAGGTCCTCTCGAGGCTGAACTGGCTCAGCTCCCTGAGCTTACCCTGATAAGAAAGATGTTCCAGTCTTTCGTCAGCTTTGTTGCCTGAATTACAGGCTCAAGCTGATCACTCCTTTTCCTTACTTGGATCATTGTAACTTGTTAAAGAGGACTTCTAAAGTAACATGTAAGGTTGCTTAAGATATTAATGCTTCAAATCCTTGAATTCTCACCTTGCACTTCTAAGGCTCTGTATTTTGGAAATGATGAGTCAGTGACTGAATCCCCACACAGGAAGATTCTGCAATCTTAAAGCTGGTACAGCAAAATGCTTGCCACTGAGTTGAATGGCTAAAATCAAGTGCTAGAAGTTTAAGCATTCTTTAGTTCAGTCAGTGTGAGGCAAGGGAATTGCACCTGATGTGCAACTTTTTTACAATTCACGCTTTACTACCAGAAATTTCTTATTTGAAGGAATCCAAGAGTTTACCCTTTCTTACAATTAATCTGTTTCCTGTGCTTGGTTGAAGGTTTGTGGCCTTTCAATACCTGCTTTCACAAAAGAACATGACCTCTGTTGGTTTCCTCTCTATTTTTCCACTGATTTTTTTCCAATGCTTTTTTTTCACTAGAAAGGTTGATATCTCTGTATCTATTTAAACCAGGTCAAGAAACCAAGTCATTCAAGGTAAAGAAGACAGTTTTATTCATGCCTAAAAAATGCTATTGTTTCCAGGAAGTAGAAGAGGAAATTAATCATCACTCTTTAAGCACTGCAAGTAAAAGTCATCAAAAGTCTAAAAGTTTAGCATTTTTTATTTGCTACTTAAGACCTCTCAGAAAGAAGAAGAAAATAAGAGCTGGAATACTCTGCCCACTGCATCTCTAGTGGAAATGAAGCAGTTGACTGGTCTAGACAGCTATGACACCTAACTTTTAAGACACTAAAGAAAAGATTCATTTTATCTCGACTGACCAAACTACAGCACTTTGTAACTGCCTTGTTTCCAGCACAGAGAATGACCTTCACCCAGACCAGTGAGTTCCAGTTCCCACCAGTTAGGGAGATTAAGGAGTTTTAAACCAGTTAGACACTGCCTGGTCAGGTTACTCATTATGTGCCTTGTTCCCTTAGGCCCTTTTTTAAGCTCTGGAAAGCAGAGAAGAAAAATGTTATACCTGCTGTGGAACATTTTAGTATAGGACAACCTTTTTTTTAAAAGTCAAAATGCAAAATGCTTTTTTTTTTTCCCCCATCTCATCTTAAGGCCAGCTCAGAGAACAGACATTTGTTTTAGACAGAAGAGCCTGGACTTCAGGTGAAAGAAAGGACAAATACAAAACTTCACTTTGTCAAAGTAAGCATGGAGAAAATCAAGTACAGAGCACAAGTCCACCAGGAAAACTTAAAAGGTAAGTTTATATGATGGGAGGGGGAGAAAGAAAACAGGAGTTTTCTGCTCATACTCAGATGATTAGTACGGTTGAAATTGAGGATGGTTTTATTAACTTCTTTACAAAGATCATATCTGGACTTTTATGTTAGTGGTAGATATGCAAGGAGGAGAAAAATCTGCTAATAAATGTATTAACTGTCTTTTTACTAGTCCTGGAACTAGTCAATCACCTAGCAAATTGAAGCCTTGGGACATCCAGGTATTAGAGATCTAGATTTTGAGGCAACAGCTTGGGTTTCTGTGGTCCCACCAGAGGCTGAGGCAAAGCAGCTGAAGTAACTGCAGTTAGTTATGCCTTCACTGCATTGATTCCCAAGCAGACTAAATTAAGAAATCATACTTAAGATGTCTGTTCTATAAATATCTCTTTTTCCATATAAATGCACGTGTAGTCCACTTTAAATATCTCCTGTGACAAACTGTTTAATTGCAATATACATGAAACAGGTCAAGGAAAATATAACAGTCTCCTGAGAATAATAAAGTCAGACAGGGAAACCCTCCTGAATTTTACCAAGATATTAATTTTTTTTTTTAATGCAAGTAAGTCACAGAATCATGTATCTTGATTTCATTTTGCATTTTAACTCTCTGCATATTACTAGGATACAAAGCAGTATTGTCAAAAAAACAAACAAAAAAAAAGGGGCATCCATTCCCTAATCTAGCAGAATACCACACAGACAGCTGTGCTTGCACCAGGAGGCAGAGGAGAAAAAAATAACCAAAGGAGTGGCAAACAGTACTTTAACAATAGTGCAGCTTGTTATCAATTCACTGCAGGCTTAGACTATTTCTTTTCTAAAGCCAAGCAGGCATCAGTAAATGCTCATGGATGCATTCAGTCCTAGCTGAAGAGACATCCTGCTTAAACCTCAGAGTTTTCCCCATCCCACAGGAAGGTAAAAACCCAAAGAGCTGCAATTTCTTTAGGCACTGACTACTAATTTATTTGGAACCGTTTCCAAAGAACAGCAGATGATGGCTTCAATAAAGAAAACAGGGTTTTGAGAAAACTGCAACACTATGATTTAATGAAAACAAAGAGCAAGGCTAGGTTCCTTTATGCTTGAGTGACAAGCTGTGCAGATGTCTCTCCTTTCTAAAGGAACTGCTAGTGAAAGGGTCTGGACTGAGTATGCTAAAGGGTGCAAGTACAAACAGAGGTCAATATTCTGTGTCAAACTGCTGACTTCCTTACCAGAATGGTAAAATAAAGTTTGGCACAACACCTTGAAACCTACAAATTCTGCACAGAAGTGGTTTTTTAAGCCAGGTATATATAACCAGATTACGCTGTTAAAAGAATTCTTCTAGATAAAGTGATCCAGAATAACAATTTAATAATTGCACTTGTGTTTCTTGGGCCAGAGAAAATTCAAGAACTTTATCCTAGGACTGTTTTAAGGAATTATAGGAACTTCCCAGTGAGACAATGCAGACAGTATAAACGAGCATCTTAGGAACAGCAGGCTTATGCAGCAATGCTATTGTCCAAGATGTGAAGCAACAATTACTGCCTGGGCCAAAAAGTGTCTTATCTGTGAGAGGAACTTCAGACTTTAGATCCAAATTCTAGATCTGTGCTTGCCAAGGTGTGTTATTGAACAAAAAACTGTTTCTAACCATGAGGAAAGACCCTGAACCACAGAGGTAGAACCAGGACCAAGTACTCTGAGCAATACTGCAAAGCTGCACCATCTGGGCACCAGCTAGAGCCATCCTTACCACAAAAGATGTCAGGTCGAAATGCAACACAACGAAGGGGTCAATGAAGGCCCCCTAAAAAAGAGACCAATGCACAGCTAAAATGGGAGAAAAGAACATAAACTGATATTACCAAGAGATTCTGAGGGACACCCTGGGCACTACGACACTTTTACTGGATTCTGTCCTAAGCAGCAACAAGGATTTAAGACAATGGAGCAACTTTGCTTTTTATTAAGGATAACAGTTCCTGCAAAGAGAGTGATGGAAAATAATTAATTTCAATATATATGGCCTGCAGTGAGTGGCTGCACATTTTGATCCTTTTGCCTTTGGGGTTTCAGTGGTTTTTAAGCTCTGACATGGCATGACCTTTCATGACTTTCACAGCAGACCATTCCTATTGTCCTTCATTCTGCTATCTGTATGCACCTAGATAAAATAATCCTTTCAATTTAAGGCACAGCAGGACTGTAGCTGCTACCTAAAACACCCCTAAACATGTCCAGGGAGGTAGCAATGAAGGGGATGAAATGGAGATGCTAAACATCTTCCACAAAACACACCCACCTTCCAAAATACAATAGCAGATATGTTGGTGCGTACTCTGCAGTCACCTTGGCAGGAGGGGGTTTTCTGTCTCCACTCTGTTATTGCTAGCTCACACACTGTCCTTTCAAGTACTGAATTTGGCAAATGGTTCACCCCTCACCTACAACTGTACACATTGTCTAAACTTCTAAAATCTTCTAAATCTACAACCACTTGGCTCTTTTTCACATGGGTTCACAGAGTGGCATAAAGAATGCCAGGGGTATTTTATTTCACTTTCCTAACACAGGTCTCTTTCCACATTATAGAACACCAAATCCTCTATTACCAATTAAGACAGGACTGTGCTTTATTTCCAGATAATGTTGTCATGCCTTCATTGAAAGCATTCCTTTAAAATTCTTAAAATTTTATTTCTGGTTGGTTTTGTTTTGAACAAACTGCTTTTCAACCACACTGAATAAACAACCCCAAAATTACCAAAGCACACAGCCTTTCAAAGCAGACAAATGTATGTTTCATTTTCTTTACCTTCCTGTCCTTTGCTCCTTCTGAAAGAAAACAAGATTTGCCGGATTTCATATCAAAGTGTATCTAAAGAGCTCTCAAGCACTAAATTTAATAGTTGGGAAAAAATCAACCAATAAATCCAATTTGTGAACCATTAGCAGAGTAGAATAGAAGGTGGTGTTGGTCAGACCAAAAAAATGCCAGTGTTTCTCATCCACTTAGAATTTCCACTGTCCACCAAAGACAATGGGGAGAAAGGAGCACCACATACAATAAACAATTCCACCAGGGAAGTGGAACCCTGGTGAGTCTCCAGGTAACTCATTCTGCTGCAAGTCCCTACAAAGCTTTCCAGTTACGTACTTCAAAGACGAGGGAAAAGACAGGTCTGTAAGAAATGGGCATTTCCAAGGCTGAGACTGTCCCAACAGCTGGTTCTCACCAACAGCCCAGCTCCTAGCACTTCTTAAGGAACAGGCAGGACAGTTACACAGGCACTGTCCATCCAAAATTTGCTGCTTTGGCTCTGTCCAAGACACATATAAGCACAGTAAAAGGTACTGAGACGGTTCCAGTAAGATATGTAGCTTTCTTTCATTGATCCCAACTGCTTCCAGGTCAGATTATGCTGTACACAGAGTAAGGACTAGACTTTAGCCTAGTTCTTAAACTCTATTTAGAAAATTACCAGTAAGCTTGCCAACACTGAAAAAAAAAACAAAAAAAAAAAAAAAAAAAAAACCCAACAACTCCGTGTGTATATATGCACATAAAAACTTATTCTAACATATGCGCAAAAAACTGAAGTGACCACTTATGCCTTTTTTTTTCTCCTTCTTCTGTGCACCTTCAATATTTCCCTGAAAAATAGGGTAGTCTTATTTCACTAAGCCTCTTTTCAGAATTCATTGTTTCTGACATGAAGACTCTTCTCCAACTCTAAGTCAGAAATTATATCTGCCTTTTGCAGTGTGAAGCATGAGGAATAAGAGAGCATTTTCATTTTCCAAAGCTAGGCAAATTGTTTATTAAATCTGCAACTTCTTGGAGACAACGTGCAAGATTAACAGGAATTCATTTATCTATGGACAAAGAGGTAAGTCTGGGGTTTTTTTCCCTCCTTTGCACATGTACACAGGTATTCTGAGAAATCCAGTGTGCGTTTTCACTTCCCCAAGCAGCCACCTCACTATTCTTTCTGAATACTTAGGTCACAAGGTTGAATATGTTTGTTTCCTTGCACTGGTACAATCTTCACAACACTGTCTCAGATATCCCAGACTAAATCTAGCCACACCATAGGGCACATTCCTAGCACTGCAGTTCTGCTTCCTACACTCAGGGTCTGCATGTTCCACTCAGTCTGGTCAGATGGGCCAGCTCTGATCTCCTGATTGCCTTCTCAGCCACCTCCACCACTACACTTGCCCAGCACTTACCAGGGTGGAATAGCTTCCTGCTATTTATCAAGTGTTTCCACTTGATCATTATAAGAAGTGCCCCCAAAACACAGGAGCTAAGGGCCACTTAGATTTCAAAAAAACTATTAAAATCACTCTAGGTAAGTGGCAGGCAGCTAAGCCAGTGCTCAAATCTGTTATCCAGCTTTATTGCAGAGAACAAGGTTATCAGCTCCTCTTCAAGACGGAACTACTCCCACCATCCCACAAGTGGCTTAGAAAATAATCTGTTATTATTCTAGTGCATTTTGTTGTTTGGTTTGGGGGTTGGTTCCTTCATATTTTTTTAACCCTACATAATACCTACTTATATACTGAAAGAAGAGTATGAACACATGCAATATTTTGTTTCCATTCACATATTTTACAAGCTTCTGACAAATGTTCAGTGAGTTGAATCATGCCGTAACTTTGCACTCACCCCAAAATAACCTCTTTTCAGCTTTTTTTTCCCCACACTGGCTTGCACAGCACTGGTGCTACCCAGCTGTACTCCTCTGCTGCTTTAGCAGCAGCTTTAGACTCCGTAGTGAGGAGGCACTTACACTGGTCACTCGGCGGTAGATCTGCGCGGCATTTTGGCACTCGGAATAAGGATATTCAGACGTGGCCATCTCTAGCATACACATCCCAAAAGCATACACATCAACGGACTCATCATATTTCTCCTCATACATCTCGGGGGCCATGAACTCTGGGGTACCTTAAATTAAAAGAACGATTCAGACTCTAAATGTCTCAAAGCGAGCAGAGGCTGCTGGCGTTACTCACCGCAGGGGCAAGCGGCTGGGCAGACCTGTGAGACAAGAGAAAGTGGAGGCAAAAAGAAGAGGGAGGAAACCCTTAGTGACTCTGTTGCACCAATGTACTTTGTGAGTCTTCATTGCAAGGCCTTTATGGAATAACAATGGCACGTGAAAACTGATGCAATTCCTGGTTTAGGGATGTTAGTTGATACAAATATCAGAACAGACTGGATTAGCCTGAAATCAAACGGGAGGGGAGGGGATAAGAAGAGGGGAAAAACTGTAGACTAGCCATAGGCTGCAAACCAAATACTAAAGAGAGTTAAGGCACTTACCTTTTCTCCCTGTAAGAAAAGAGGCACATTAAACCTTGTTTCATAAATTACCTGACTGCCCTCTGCTGCAAAAGAAGTAGTACTGGTAAGAGCCCACAGCTAGTCTCTGACCTGGTGCTCTCCATCTACTTGCTGAAGTAGAATGGTTCAGCTAAGGCCTTGCAATGAAAAGCTCTGTTGTTACAAATATAAATCTCCGTGAAAAGAGGATAAAAGGTAATTTTCTGCAAAGGCCACTCACCAGAGCCCTTTTCTTCATATACTTACCTTCCCACCTGCAGTATATTTATAGGCCTACTGCAGATACAGGCATTAGTGAGGGACATCCTACAGTCAAAAATACTCAGAAATACAGAGAGATTGAGTTACAGGCATAGAGCGTGAGATTCAACAAGTCCCATTTAAATAGTGTGCAGAAAATTATTGCCCAGTGAAGCATCAGAGATCCCCTCTGCAAACAAAGGGACTGCATTGTATGATCAGATTTACTTTAAGCCAGAGATGCGAGTTTGCTTTTTGTAAATTTAAGCACAGAATTATTTCCTGCAGACACCAGATTCCAGACAATTTACAGATCATTCTACAGCCCATTGCTTGTTTTCATCACACTAAACAAAAAAGAATGTAATTGCAGTCATTTATCCAAAGGCTAATCATTAACAGATAACTATGTAACAGATGGTAATTTTCCAGTGATAAATTTGAAGATATGACAAATATGCTTAAGAAATTATGGTTTTTAACACCATTCTTTTCTTCCCTATTAATACTTTGACCTGGTTAAGAAGCAGGAAATAATTCAGCGACAGCTTGCAAGAAAATTTACAGGTATACACCATTGATCCCAGCTAGGAATCTGGCACAGGACTGTTGAGTAATGCTGAATTTTAACAAGCTCTAAATACTGAGAGCAAAAGAAATTTCATTCCCTGCAATTTATCCACCCAACTATGAAAACAAAGCTGATAAAACCAATTCTTTCAAGAATTCACAAGAAAGATTACACAAGTTCCACCAAACCAATTTCTAAAAAAGTTTGTGAATGGATACACAGGGACAGAGCCAGAATAAAGCATTACTTCCCAATGCACCCTCCTCACTCACACAAATCCACATTCTACAGACTCCCTCGGTAAGGTGCTATATTGTCTGTGTTATTATTTAAATACATATATATAATATTGACTTTCTTTGGTATACCTCAGTTTCTGATCACTCACAGGCTGCAAGAAATTCAATAGTAACCCCTGGTGACAATTAAAAAAATTTTGGCTGTATGAAATGATGCTACACTAAATATCAAAAAGTTCTTTGGTCACCAAAAATGCATCTGTACATTTCTTGAAGCAGCACTACGTCAAAGGTAAGATTTAAATGTAGTGAAGAGTGGTTTTATCAACAATGTTGCACTAGATTGTTGGGCAGGACAGGAACTCTATATTTTGAAATATCTAATAAAAATATATAAATATCACAAGCACAACCAAAATTTCAACAAGTCTTTGCATTAGGAACACAGAATGACCTCAGCAACCAGAAGACAAAGCCAACATATTTTCAGGCTTTGACCATGTACCTTTTATCGCATGTTTTTTCGGAAAGTTCTTAAAACACTAGTCTCCAAAGAGGTAGACTGGCTCAGCAGCCTCCAAAACAGGAGAGGCTTACCTATCACACTTTTGGCAAAAGAAGCTCGTTTCAGGGTTGCCAGACCGAGGTCTCCAATCTTGACTGAGCCAGTGGGGCCGGTAATGAAGATGTTGTCACACTTTAAGTCTCTGTGAATGATGGGAGGAGTGCGTGTGTGCAGAAACTGTAAGCCTTTCAGGATCTGACGGCACCAGCTTCGTAACACTTTAATTTTCATCACTTTAAATCTTTTCAAATACCTAATAAAAAAAGGAACAATAGGTTAAACAGATTCTGCTAGCAAATAGTAGATTAAACTATATCATTTGCTGTTTGGAAGCAAAGAAACAGTAATTAAGGACATGTATAAGTTTAAACTTCTATTTTAAAAATCTAGCTGGGCATTTCAGGACTTCAGAGGAGCTAAAGATGAGTCCCCTTTACAAAACCTATCCCCTTTCTTCTAGCCAGCAGACTATAATGATGAAACAAAAAATGTGAAAGCTTGGTGTAACATAGCTGATAACTCCTCTGCATAGAAAAATCATTCTACAGTAATTAGACAGTTGAATTGCTAAATTTCAAGGCATTGCTTCAATGACAAATAATTCAAGGTTCATGAATTAGAGTTCTTTATCTATTTAACTTCTTAAACACTTACAATCCCTACCCTGAATAATCATAACTGGGTGGGGAGGTGGATCACTAGATCCGAATTATTAATAACTAGTAAAGCACAGAGCTGTGAAAAACTGCAAGAGCTCTGAAATGATTATTCCCTTGTTTACAAGACAAGAGTAGTCCAAGCACTCTGTTCAAGGTTCCACATTACATTTTAAATCTGCCTCAAATTTACCTGTGGAGTTATCAAGTAAAAAGAGATGCCCCTCCCTGGTGCAGGACAGAGGTCAATCACCTGAATCCAATTGGTACTATTCATTACTTGAAAAAGATGGACAGATACAGATAGGACAGAGAAATCTTTAAAAAGGCTCTGTCAAATAATTGAGGTGGAAGAGTTCATACGTAAGTCTGTATCCCTTGGCAGGCAGAAAGCAACCCAACCTTAACTGTTCTATTTGCCACTCCTTGAAACCCCACGTCAGAAGAGACAAATTTCATACCAAAAATACTTTTCAGTGTGTGTGACCTAAGACTAAGATCTTACTCTGTTACTTAACTTCAGCAGATTAGAGATGCCACAAGGTGAATAACCTGTGACAGTTTTCAAGTGCTTTCCAGCAGGGTTTTCTCTCAACCTCTCTTTGGGTAACACAATTTGAAGTAAAGAGATGTTTTGTTCCTTCTGAAAAAGAACAGGCTGGACTACATGGAGAGCAAGGACCTGGCTTGCTCTGCAGAGCAAAGACTTTATTCTTGTTGAGGCACTGCTACTCAGTCAGAGTCTCAGAGCAGTTTCACAGTACAGCAAAACTGATAGTAAATTCTGTGACCAGCACAAAACAGTCTATGAGTCTAGCAACTGCAATCTTAAAACTAAAAGCAAGTTGTGTTCAATTATTCCATGGTAGTGATCAGTCTCCTCTGTAGATTCACTTAATTAGGAGATACAGTCCTGATGAAATCACTTCAATCAGCTCCAACACAGAAATGTAGTGTATTCATCCCTTTTATTTTAATTCCTCCAGTTCAAAACAAGATCTGGAAAATCAAGTTGCTAGCAATGTTCCTGCTGTGAAAACAAATCTGTAAAAGCAATTGAGTCAGTTCCAGAGGAAATCAGGTCCCAGAATGTAAAGAAAGGCAAGGGAAAAGCCAAGCCAAGGAAGGAGACAAACTGAAGGAGGTTCTGAATCCCATCAGCTACCACTTGAATTCCTGCTATTGACACAACCCTCATTCATCTCTCTTGAGCCTGTTCCAAAGATCACATGGTAGGGGCACTTCAGTTCAGCATCTGGAATCCCTAATTACATTCTTGGTTGCAAATATGCTAGTCCACTGCCAGCTTCTCACTGTTAAAGGACCTGGATCCAGCCATCCCCCAGCATCGTGCAGTGTGGCTGTCATTGTTCCACAGCACTGTCCTGAATCAAGTCACATGTCACTTAATGCAGAAAACAACTTAAAATGGAAGCACATATAAATACACAAAAATAGACAAGCCTACTAGCCAGTATGTTTTCACTTTTCCTACTATCACAGAATAACTTGGGCCTGAAGAGACTTCAGGAAGTTTCCAGTCTACATTTCTGTAATTACAGTTACACAGAGCTCAAGGAGCTATAGGAATCCTTACTTAAAAAAACATAAGAGAAAATTTCCTTTAAGATATCATCACACTTGTATTCTATTCACTTTTTTACATCAAATGACAACAATGTCTACATCCAAGTACCAAAACAAGAAAGGCATCACTTTTATCAAATGCAGGTAATGTAAACATACTGAAAAAAAGAAATGGAAGTAACAGTCAAATATATGCAAACACAAGTGTACAGTGTAAATCTAGGAATAAGATACAAACACATGAAATCTCCCATACAGTGTACCTGTCAAATCTCAAGTGAAGTGGACTAGAATAAACAAAAGCTATAAAAGAAAAATCCTAGCCAGAACTCTACAGTTTAAAACATCTTCAATTAAAGAGCCTATTACTTTTTTCTGGATTAAATAAGACCTTCTTATTTCAAGGCATAAAATAATCCCACAGACAGAAAATCCAGGGTATTTCTTCCTACCACCCTACTTTATAATTATCTATTATTACTTCATCATCTTCCTTATGGCACCACATAAGCCAATCTAAATTTTAAAATCTGTGAGAGGGATTAAGGAGTTAAAAAAGAGGAAAAAAAATGTAGCACTACGCATTCAGCAGAAAATTAAGTAAACTTTATTTAAAGGCATCTGTACAAAGCTGCAAAACCATTAACTTATTACTTGTCTGAAAACAGCACATGAAGCAGCAGATCTCATATTTTATCTGAAATACCTTAAACTACCTTAGAAATGTCTCCATTGAAGATAAAGCTAAAGAATGTTGTTGTATCCTCAGCCATCCAGAACTATTTCAGGAGACAAACACTTCCTTGTAACTGCAGCCCAGGTTCCCAAAGAGCCATTTTTCTTCTTAAGAATGCCCATTGTGTGGCTATCAATAAGCATGGTAAAAACCACAAGACATTATAGGCTATTTCAACCAAGGAGAAGGCAAACTGTTTCCAGCTCCCAGAGCCTGCTTGCACATGTAGGTGTGAATCCCTCTGCAAGAGTGAAATGGGCACTAAAAAAAGGAAGGGATGCAGAGCCCCTTTATTCCAGAGCTGGCAGTGTTATTCCAGCAGAGGGATGGTGGCTGGAGCTCAGGACAGGCTCCTAGAGAAGAGCAGAGCCCCTTTAGTCCAGGCTGGCAGCTTTGGGAGGGTGGCTGGAGCTCAGGATACACTCCCATAGAGGAGCAGAGCCCCTTTAGTCCAGGCGGGCAGCTTTGGGAGGGTGGCTGGAGCTCAGGATACACTCCCATAGAGGAGCAGAGCCCCTTTAGTCCAGGCTGGCAGCTTTGGGAGGGTGGCTGGAGCTCGGCACATGCTCCCATAGAGGAGCAGAGCCCCTTTAGTCCAGGCTGGCAGCTTTGGGAGGGTGGCTGGAGCTCAAGATACACTCCCATAGAGGAGCAGAGCCCCTTTAGTCCAGGCTGGCAGCTTTGGTAGGGTGGCTGGAGCTCAGGATACACTCCCATAGAGGAGCAGAGCCCCTTTAGTCCAGGCTGGCAGCTTTGGGAGGTGGCTGAGCTCAGGATACACTCCATAGGGAGCAGAGCCCCTTAGTCCAGGCGGGCAGCTTGGGAGGTGGCTGGAGCTCAGGATACACTCCCATAGAGGAGCAGAGCCCCTTTAGTCCAGGCTGGCAGCTTTGGGAGGGTGGCTGGAGCTCGGCACATGCTCCCATAGAGGAGCAGAGCCCCTTTAGTCCAGGCTGGCAGCTTTGGGAGGGTGGCTGGAGCTCGGCACACGCTCGCAGCGCCCGGCCGGGGCGGAGGGCGGGAGCCCCCGGCAGCCCCGCACACCACTAGAGGCCCTCGCAGCAGCAGCAGCTCCAGTGCTCTGCTTTTAACTCGGTCTTCAGCTCACCCCGAGGAGCACTCAACTGCCTCACTGCACGATTTTCATCTGAAACTTCAGCAAGTTTCAGATAAACCAATAGGTGGTGAATTTCTTTCTTTTTACATGTTATTTGTATTGTGGTGATACCCAAACTCTCCCAAAATGGGTTAATTAATTTGAGCTCTGAACATTACATACTAGCTCATCCTAAATGGAAAGCAGCTGGAAGAAAAAAGAGAAATTCTGAGAAGTGAAAACTGAGTATTGCTTTTCTGAGATCTTAAAATCCAGAAGTGTTGTGCATGTGCTTACTGGGCCATCACAAGTAAGAACTGACAAGTGTGCTAACTTAGATATTCTACCATACCTGCAATGCTAGTAATGCTCCTCTTAAACAAGACTACTCCCACAGTATGTTATCCCTCAGCAAGAGGGCTCTGCTCTTATCTACTCTAAATATCACCTATTTCTAATGCTCTGTTGCTGTGCTAACAAAACTGAAACACTGTGACTTGTCTTAATTTACTTACGTTTTTAATGTTCCAGACGTCATGAGTTCTGTCACAAGGACAATACACTTTTTTCCTTTGACTGTAGACTCCCAGGAATCATAGAACCTGACAATATTTGGATGCTGAAGCCCTTTCAGCATCCCAGCTTCCTCTTTAAACCTTTGTCGCTCTGACTTGGACAGCTTCCGATCCTAATGAAAAAGAAAAGATGCATCAGATAATCTTGCTTTGGCTTCTTATTGAGAGGCAACAACTTGAAAACAGGTTTACAGAAGAATTAATGTGTCTTAGATGCCATTTGGTTTGCAATTACCTTTAAATATTCTGTTCTGAACACATTCTACTACAGTCTTTTTATAATATGTGGTTCTTTGTAATTCTATTGCTCTCAAGGTTAAGAACTGCAAGTCTGTAGATTAACTCCTCTTTTTGCTTCCTCCTGCTTTACTCCAATAAATCTAGCTGTTGCCTGACCTGGGGTGGAAAGGGGACATAATGTCTTGAACACTTCAGTGTTTGAGAATGAAACCAGATAATTTACAGCATCTCCCTCATGTTGTACATAACAACCACCTTTCATTATTCCTAGATGTCTATCCAGACCATTGGTAACAGATGGGATTAGCCACACAGAGGGGGTTAAGCATCAAACCTTTGTTAACATACAGTATGTTCCTGTAGCCTTGTAGCTGTAGACCATCAAGTGAATGAACTGGATTTTCTTTGATTAAAAGCAGAACCTCATGATTGAGCCAAGTTTCCTGAAATCTCACATCAACAAAACCAAAAATATAACTCCCAGTAGAGACAGACGGCAATCTTTTGGCCAGAGAACACCAAAAAGCATTCCTGGACAATCCTGTTGTATTGCAGCTGGCTATCAGTTATCACCAAGACTCTGAGCAGCACATCTCAAAGAGAAGACCTGTGCCATGCAGTGTTCCCAGTTTACCAATGCATGACCAATGCACTGCTCACACCAGTCAGACTGACTGACACAAACTGGGTCCATATGCAGTTTGCATTAAAAAAACATAAAATATTTCAGAATATATTTATAGCCAAGAATTTCAGAAGCATTGTCTCTAACAATTGTTTAGCAATAACCAAAGACCTACTTGTCAGATTTGAGTAACAATTTAAAGTCACTTGATTTCACATTGTCTTTTCCATCAAAAAGAAGGCAGTAAAAACACACAGGACTTACTTATACTCCCATTATCCTCCAGACAGTAATCCCTCTTCCTTTGTTTACAGGTTATGTGTTTTCTCAATACAATTCAGCCATGTAATATCTAAACCATCCTACAGTCACTAAGACATGAACTTTTTGTAAAAGGTTCACAGGGTCTCTTCAAGCATGGATAAACTTTTTCAGACGAAGTTCCAATTTTCAGAAATATACCATTTCCCTGGGTAAAAGTCTGAAAACAGGTTTGAAATCACCTCAGGGATCAGTTTCCTGTTGGTGTCTATGAATGCCACTCACCTTTCCAATTCTTAGGAAAATGCAAAACCCTTATGTATGACTAATTCAATCTACACACATCAAAAAGCATTCAATCCTACAACTACTGCACTCTGCAGAAATCAGCATTACCACCTCTTCCCATTCTTTCATAAGCGTACTTGCACAAGTTTTGATACAACATTTGCAGAAACACTTCACCAACAATTGAGCATTCATGTCTGCTTAGGTGCTGCAGGGGTTTTCATATGTAATTAGTATTCCCATCTGAGCTGTCTTAGCCATCTAATAGCCTTCCTTTCATTACAATGAACAAGGCAGCCCAAGTTCTGTTTCAAACCTCGATCTTAAGTGCTTCAAACTGCTGTGAGACAGAAGAGCAGTGAGCTGCAAGAGGTACAGCTGACCATACACACACTTCTAAGCAACAGTGCTTCAAACAAAACAATCACAGTATCATCTTCCTTACAGGAAAATAAAGCAGTATTTTCAGCCTCTGCACTTGACCCATATAATTCACTGTTTTAAACCACTGTATTTAGCTTTAAGTTTGACTATTATATATAGTCATTATACCAAAAAGGCTGCAATCATTATTTTTCTATGACTTTTAAACAGTCAGAATGAACACCTGCATTCATTTTTATCCAAACTCAAGATTTTAGATACACATTTGGATTACATTTCCTTTATTCTGTGCACACTAACACATTATCTACCACCAACACTGTTAACCACTTTTACACCTACATTTAACATCAAGTCAGGTGTATTTCATTTCATTCTCATTTTAATGCACATAACCCAATCTCCCTTAAGGGCTTTATTCGGTTTTCCCTGTCCCTGTACTGCTGTCCCCAAATAGAAACTACCAAGCACTGATCACTCTTCTCAATGAACAGACTCCTAAGGGGCACCCACACTTGGGCTCGTTTCTCTCTCTGGTCACATCCATGGCAGCATCACGTTCCTGCAAACACAGCTGTGACGTTCAGCAGACACTCAACACTTCAGTGCTGGCATTAAAAACCCACCAGTACCATGCAATAGACTAAGAAAAACAACGCTGCTCTGAAAGTCACAGTGCCCCAGTGATCTGGGACAAGTTTGGACAAAGCACAGGCCAAAAGCTCTCACCCAGGAACACAGCTATGTTTTTGCAACCAAGGAAACCCTGCACCCTTCAGTACATAACTGCAGCAGCAAAAGGGAACATTAAACAGAGCTGGAAGAAAAAGACAGAGAGGCCACTTGTTTCCTAAGCCCAGCAGTGCATACTACCTTTTACTACCCTCATTTCCTTGGACACTCAACCCACACCCTCATCTCTAACAGGTTTTTATATTCTTCTCCTAAAGGAACACTAATGCTAGGTTACAGAAAACTGTCAATACACTTTAAAAGAACCCACAACCCTAACATTCTGGAAAATACTGCATCTCCTGTACAATTATACCAACAAAGTCTGTATACACAATGACTGGGTTTAGCTGGACGAATTACATTCTAATGCAACTTGCAAACAACTGGCCTGGAGGCCAACATACAATTTAAAATGACAAGTCCACTTTCAAAACCTAAGTAATAAAAAATATTAGACAGCAAGATCTCTCAGGCTGCATAGAGACAGACTAGAAGAGAGCCCACCTCAAATGCATGTTGGCATCCTTTGAGCTGCTAGCATGGGTAAACATGACAACTTCATCTCATGCTTGTTCCTGTACAAAAATGCAACTTAAGCAGCTGCAGCTACTAAAATATTGAAATAAGCATGTAAAAGAGAGCACTGCAGGTAATTTGGGAGACTGAGATGCTAAGAGCCATGTTAGGTACAAATAGCTCAGGAAAAGCAGGGGAATGAGAGGATCTTAGCATCACATGGAATCCAGAAATTGGCTGTACAGCCCAAGCTGTGGCAGAGGGAAAGAAGCCATCATCACTTAGTGAGAACTTCAAAGCGTGTTCTGCAAGCCTTTGGGAAAGGAGCAGTTTTCACTGTCCTCAGCTGTAACTGCATACTCCAAACGACTCTCAAGGCCAGATGTGTCTTCCCAGCAAGGCAGCCACTGGGCGTGGTACTCAGAACCCACCGTGGCTTCTGAGCACCAGTCTGCAGAACTGCAGGACCTCAGCTCTATCTCCACTTCTAAAGATGTAATGAAATCTGTGGACTATCACTCAAAATATGCCCTCCTTTTGATTAAATTGTTACATGTGAATCAGATAAGCAGATATATCCCCTGCAGCCTTTCCTATAACTCATTGTCTAAATCGGTGCATAGATGGATCATATCCACACATATCAGCTGTTTTCATTTGAAAACAGAAATATACATTTCACAGATTAACATTTCAGTTTTACCAAGTACAAGATTAGCTAGACAATTTTAATGTTTTCATTGATTTTTAAAATTTTAAATCAAACAGCCAGAAACTAAACAAAGTAGAAAGACTCACAAGTAGTTTTCCATAAGCCTAAGCAACTTGAACAATTTTATAAAGAAGCCAACACTTTAAGAACAGTTAATAATACGCAGCTTGATATCCTATCCTTCAAAGACCAAATAATTTTGGAATTCCCACTAATAAAATTTAAAAATGGACATACTCTCTCTTTTCCTGGTCTTGTTTTTTACCATAAGCAACCTTAGGCAGACAAGACAAAGTCCTATATCTAGAAGTTAGCAAATCACATTCTTGTAGTAGGTCAGTTGGCACATGCTGAGCAGATATAGCCCAAATATTTTCAAAAATATACAAAGCTGTCAAACTGTAGGAGAGCTTGCTTCCTAAAATGGATTTAACTACCTTATAAACTGGACAGCATTGTTCTTCCTAAACTGATAGCTTCCCTGGAGGACCTAAGTGTCACATCCCAATCACTGGGCTGCCCTTTGAACAAACTGAAACAGATGCATCAAGCCTACTCCGTTCATTTCATTCATTCCTTTCCACCTACATTAAATTGTTTTGACAAGCCAGGACAAACAGCAAGGCTTCCCAGCACGTGACTCGAGCTTCTGCAGTGCCAGGGGCCTGAAAGGAGACAAGCTGCAAATGAAACGATTGTTCAGCTCAGAGCAATTCAATAAGCTTTTTCTTGGCTGTTTTCCATTTATCCAGGTCCTTCCCATCTAATTTGTTTCTGTCAGGAAAGAGCTATCAGAGGTGTTTACATTTTTCAATGTAAAACAGGGATCTTGGGAATTCGTGATAAACCAGGTACAGGTTTACTCTTCCATTAATTTCCTTAACATACAGCAGCATGAATTACATGCAGCATTGTTACTATCCTCTTTCTACCCCTGTACCTACATGCCTTGTATAAATTAAAAACAAAACAGCCCAAAACCAAAACAATTCCCTTCCCCCCCTAAGACTAGCTATTGTACTAAGCCACAAAAAACAAAGCTCATCAGCAAAAATGCCTATATTCCTCTGGTGATTTGTTTCAGCCAAGACTTACTATCTACTCAGCATCCTTAACGAAAGGAATGAGGAAAGAAAACACATTTATGGCACCTAAATTAATCTTAAATTTCAACTGGGAGACTCACATAGTCACTGAGCCTACTGGGTAATTTCCCATGTGGTTTCCTTGCTATCTGTCCACAGTCCTGAGTTCTGTCCTGTTGACATCAGGACAAGGAATCACAGATGCATCTGCAGAACACATCCCAGTGCCCAGCCCAGAGAGCAGAGGCAGCAGGGGAGCCTCCTTAGCAAGGCACCACACTCTGCTTGCACTGCTTGAGTCTCTTCAGCCAGCCCAAGCTCCAGCAAGGGTCCCACTGGTTTTTACTGACTGACACCAAAAGGCCTGAGCTAAAGACCAGGACAATTCAGCAGGCATTGAACAGACAGAGTTTGGCTGTTCAATCACATCCTATAGGATACCAAGCAAGTGGCTACAGAGAGAAATACCCTACATGGAAGGAACTACACCTGCCAACTCCTGCTGTACACCCTCCACGGTGATTTTCACTTCCTTTACATCAAGTACAATTTACATCGCTGAACTGCCAGGGTACCTTCATGCACAGCACAGCAAACCAGACTCAGAAAGCTTCCTGTGATCTCCATCTACAAATAAGCAGACTCATAAGCAATATAGGTCAAATTTAAGCTGTTTGGGTTTTGGGGTTTTTTTAAAAAAAAAAATCAGTGGATGAGCTGCTACGCAATTTAGAGCTCTTCCATCTTCCACAATATTAGGGAGATAAGCAGTAAAGAGGAAACAGACAGGTTTTACTGCCTTTCTGCATAACATACCACTAGATCCAAAAACAATACACAGCTGTAGTGAAGGGACAGTTAGTAGGTTGTTTTGCAGGAAGGGTTAACTAGACTACAGCAACAGTATGTAGCTTTCATCCAGACATGCACTAGAAAAATTAGTAGCAAGGAACTGTCTTCAAGTGATGTGATCTGTAAATGTACAGCCATGAGAGACTTCAAAGTGCTGTTGAATTATACATAGTCTGAATCACAACCAAGGTAAATTATCTATCAGTGCTGAGGTTACACTGAGCATTTTATCAGGCATTCAAATGTCTGAAAATTTGAGTGAAGACACCGCAGTTCCCAGCCTATTTGGAGAAAGAAGTAGCATACAGCACAGACAAATGTTCTTCTGTGTGCATTTCTGCAGCATATGAGAAAGGCTTTGCAAGCCCTTAAGCAAGGTTAATGAGGGGTCATCAGAGGAGAAGCTAGCAAGACTGCATTCTGATATTCAGCACTGTTAATGGAACTGAGGCTTTGTGGGCTGCAGTGTTCTCATCCTGAAAAAATCTAGCAGTTAAGAGGAAAAAAGAGCACAGTAACCATTGAGCTAGATTAACAAAATATCAACAAAGAGTCCACTGAGCTTAAAAATCATCCAGCATTACACAGTTGGTGCCTAGAAATGGAAGTCTCAGTGCACAAGCACTGCATCAACTTTTCTGTATCAACACAAACTACTTAATATTTTCCAGCATTAAAGACTAGGTACAGACATAAAAGGGAGGGGAAAGAGACTGTTCAAAACATATCCCGCTACAGCCACAGACAAAAAAAAAAAAAAAAAAAAAAAAAAAGATGATCAAAGATTACTTTCTACAAGCCACTGAACACAAAATAACTGATTAAATAGAGCTAACAGCTGCTGTTGCAAAAGTACATATCCAAGCTAAAACACACCAGCTCCCCCAGCCGCTCCTCCTAAGGCCCTGGACCCACTGCCAGCTCTGCTGCTCTTCATCTGACATGCTCCAGCACCTCAATGTTCTTCTTAGTGAGAGGCCCAGAACTTACCAGTCACTTTCCTGCTCATCTTAGTTTAAAGATAGAATACAAAACTTCTGACAGGTAGCAAAACACTATGTGAGGCCAAGTGAAAGCTTTTTGAAAGAATGATTTCACTTTATTCCTTAGTAAGTCTCCACAAGAAGAATCAATTTATATATATAAATAAGCTACAGACAATCTTCATGGAGGCAAAAGTGAAAGCTTTTTGAAAGAATGATTTCACTTTATTCCTTAGTAAGTCTCCACAAGAAGAATCAATTTATATATATAAATAAGCTACAGACAATCTTCATGGAGCATGCAAATAACCTTCAGAAAGGCAGAACATAATAGAAACAAATAGGCTTGAAACAGTTACATGTTGTAAGGTTCCTGATTAAAGGTAAATATTTGCTGTAGGATTCCTCGCAAGCAAGGTATTAAAAACACTTTAAGTTTCAGGAAAGTACACAAGTAGTCAACCCAAGTGGAACACTGAAGGATTACTCCCATTCCTTGTCAGTTTTCTGGTGAAAAGCTCCTGCCTTAAAAACTTTTCACCACTGGTTATGTGGAAGATAAAGGAAATGGGTAATTGATTTGATAATTCTCTTCTATGCTTTAATTTTAGGCATTTCAATGCACTACAATAGTAACTAAATAGGAAATTCCTTGGAAGATGAAGTTAATTTGTTAAAAGCACAAAAAATACAAGTGCTTCTTGTGCTTTCTCTTAGAATTTCTGCAGTTAAATAATACAGCAAATGTACACTTTACTTATGCTGCTCAAATGTTAGAAATTAAGAAACAAATTATACATAACCTGACACATAAATGATGGTAGGAGGAAGGAAAGGAGGGAAATGAAACTCTAAATGATCAATAAAAAGAGGATAGCAGTCTTCATCAGTTGCCATTTAGTCTAAGTCAATAATACATATCATCAAAGAACTTGTACTCAAGTAAGCCTCAGCAAATAAGAAATTCATCTTTGTTTCAACACTGAAGTGGAAATATCTGCAAACTACAGCCCACATATGTGACCAAAAGATTCCAGCACCACTCCCCCTTCTATCCTGTGATTGTCTCTGTTTTGATGAGGCTGTGACTCACCACCGCAGGGCAAGGGGGCAGAACACCAAGAATTCTGTTCCTCTGCTGTGCGCGCTTTCCTGGTTTTACATTTGCAGTGGCCCCTGTGCCAAGAGTAGCAGTAGCAGCAGCTGAGACACCTGGTGGCAGTAACGCCATGGACTTTTAACCTACGCTTGAAGAGACATCCTCAGTGAGAGTCTCCTGGTAACAGCGAAGGTATCAGAACTGACATCTCTGCCTGCCTCCACCCAGTCCTGGCATCACTGCAAATACAATCTCCATCACCAACACAACAGCAGGAAAACACTAACAGTAGATGAGTATGCTACTTCTTTATATAAGGCCATGAAAGTCTTGAAAGTATGCTTCCCACTAACAAAGTTCATCTTTTGTTACAGTAGCAGTGTGGGTATTTTTATTTTCAGCAATGCCAAAGGTGACCACGCTGCTGGGATACTGCACTTTGACAGCTTTTGCTATATTAGATGGAAGGCTCATGAACAGTGCTCACTAGAGCACAAAAATTTAGCCAGTGGAGATTCCTAGGTTACCGCTAACATTTTAAGAAGCATTAATAATCTGTACAAATGAAGTCTCTATTGGATGCTTGCTTTCCAGAGCTGTGTTATGTGTCAATAGACACATTAATACACATCTGTACTACTCCTCCCCCAGTCTCTCACATCAGCAGCAACATCCACAGGCAAAGCAAGTAGGCTGAACTTGAACCAAATGCCCCTTCCAAAGAAAACAATGACTGAGCTGTGTATCACCTAATCAGAGCACATTACACACCATACTCCTACTTCACCAAATCAATTATATATTTTCCTTTGCTCTCCCCAAAACCAGCAAGTAAAAAAATTCAAAGAGTAGATGTGAAACCTAAAACTTAGACATGACCTCCTCTGGAATCTTCTAGGTCTTTAGGAATCTGGACTAAGAATGGCAAGCAACTGTTTAGGCTTCAGTCATTTCTATTCTAGGGTTGCTCTAGGCAGCATTTGTGTTTCCTTTCGTAGAAGTCATGGGGAAAAAAAAAAAAAGATGGCTAAAAGCTGAGAGGCTGAACGTTAAGGGACAGCAATCAAAATGCTGAGCTATACAAAAATAATCAGTAAAAGAATGGAGAGCTCATCTATTTATTTTCACTTTTAAATTGTTATTTGATCCATGGAAGATAAATGGCTAAGTTTGCTTTCTGATAGCAGTACTCAATAAGGCTTATGTTTATTACATACAGCTTATTAGAGAATGGAAGTGTTGGCTGAACTGAATTCTTGATGAGCTATTAACCAGCTGGACCATCTTGTCACTTGGCTCAGATGCCTCATTAAAAGTTCTGAAGTGCGCATCAGTTCTCATTTTGCACTGAACTGATGGTTTTCTCAGTGAGAGGGAAGGCACATCCAATCACCTCAGTTTTATTTTACTATGAAAACCCAGTTCTCCACTCAGGGGTGGCAACACTTCAGGGAAAAAAGCCTTCTCCACAATTCATTCCAGTGACCTCACAGATTTATTAATTCAATGCATTACAAGTGCAACTGTAGCTTTTTGTTTCATGTATTTCCGTATGGTTCAGAGTCCTTTAATGAGCAGCTGCATGTCTAGAATATTAGAGTAAGCCCTTAACTGATTCTAATGAAGGCAAACCAAGTTAGAAAATCAAACATACTACAATTCTTCATCTCATACTCTTCACAAAGCTAATGGCAAACAGGAAAAGGTAGCTATAGCCACTTGTCAACATGCTGGAAGGTTGTTGCATCAATATGCTGGCTGGAAAACACAGGAGTTTCAAGATGACTGCAAGGACTCACTAATAATGAGCACAGTAAGGGTTCAGAAGAACTAGGAATGTTCTTGTGCCTCTGAGCAGCTCCCTTGCAATAATCTCAGCATAAAGCCTAGAGACAAGGATCAGATCAGCATTCCCTGCTCCCCACTCTCCTCCAGTTGTAAATAAACTCACATCAGCCTACAGTACACATTGGCTTCGACATTGGTATACACATTGTGTTTGCAGCCCAGTTACCCCACAGCAGTTACTCTTCCCAGCTTCCCTCCTTTTCCTGAAAACACATCCAAAAAAAGTACTTCATTTAATTTACAAAACTGTGGATTACTATCAGTTCTGACAGGATGACATATGAAGTGTAGGCCAAGTACTGGCAGCCAAGAGAAAATCCTTACAACAATCACTGGAGAACTCCATGCCAGACATGTCTCATCCAGAGATAGATCTCTCATTCAGAGACCCTTCAGGGATCCATGAAAAAAAGGCAAATATTTGCCAGGTGTTCTGCATGTTCCTGCAAGGCAAAATAAATCAAAAGGGGATCTCCTGTAGGGAAAGACTAAAGAGATGCAGAAACAACAGGTTTTATGGGGTAACAAAAATTTGTGTTCTAGATGAGGCCTCAAATACTCTCCATAAATACCAGTACTAGTACTAGCATTTCACAAACACCAAAGTCCTAAAACACATTGGAGAAGCACTTTCAAAAATTTTTAAGCACAACTGGGTAAGTTTCCTGTGACCTACAGAATGCCCATCTTCACCTCAGGGGAAGGGGAAGCATTAACAATGCTTCCATGCTTACCCAAAAGGTTCACTTATGAAATCAGTTTCTTGCATCACTTTCATGTTTACTATAGACTTTCACAATAATACCATATACCTCAAAGACTTATTCCACCTGCACACTGTGTACATCTTTCTTGCCTAACAGCATACATGATCTGCATCTAAGAAGTTAATCACAAAGTCACAAATATTTCAGACAGTACCAAATGAACCACTAATATTTTAATTTACTAATATGTAAATTTAAAACATTCATATGATCTTGAAGAGAGCAAGGAATTTGAGTATAGTTGAGTCAGAAAAGAGTAAACAGTCAAATTTTTTAACAGTGGACAAGTGGTAGGATAAACAACTAAGAAAACTGATGATGAAGCATACTCTGCATCCAGAAGCTTAACTGGCTTTGCAATTCAATCCTGAACAATTGTAAAATGTGTTAAAATATAAGAGAAAACAAGGTGTAATTGAAATGCAGGTGAAGGGACCACTCAGCTCCTATTATCTAACACAGGATACAATACATAAAAACAGCTGGGGTTGCTGCTGCATTCTAAATCAAAGTAATAACATGCACAACTTGGACACAGAAGCATTATTTTTACAGAGGATGAAAGGAAAATAAAAACAAACACACACAAACCTTTTAAGTGTTGGACTGACCTGCAAGAAAAGCCATTGACAACTAAAATTCAGTGTTCTCAAACAGGTGAAATGAAAGCATCAAGAGAGTAATCTCCAAAAGGAGACAAAACACACAGCTAGGAAAAAGAGGAAGTTTAAAATGAAGAGTTAAGACTTTTTTTCTTTAGAATTTGGGAACTACATACATAGTATTCCCACTGGCAAGGCTATCCTGTATTAATCCAAAATTTTTTTTCCAAAGAATACTACTGGGAATATCCCACAGTGCCAGAAGACCAACCATGACCTAGAAGGCCTCAGATACTCAACACGTTATCTATGAATCAGCTATTCAAACTGCTACAGCTTATCCAAAAAGTCTGTTTCTCATTACATTGTGCTTTAGTCACATACTGTCTGTCCTTGGTCTGGTGCCACTTCATTTCAATTGTTTGAACAGGAACACTGGAAGGAATTTCTTGAAGACAAACTATAATGCCTGTGTGTGTCATGGTCCAAGGGGCCTGCCTTAAATGGGTCATCACAACCTGTGAACAGGCTTCTTTGTTTTCAATTTACCTCCTACCTTGTCCCAATGAAGAATTCTACATGCAGTTCAAAATTCAGTGTAGTTATGAACTAAAGCACTTTACCAAAAAAAAAAAACCACCAAAAAACCTTTTAAATATTCAAATAATGTATCCATACGGTGAAATTCTGATATTCTGTGCATCACATAAAAAAAACCTACTAACTAGTGATCATGATCATGTTTAACATTGAGCAAGTTCCCTTAGCCAGAATGGTATTGGAAAATGTTCTTTGCAAAATGGCTCTGTCTGAAACACTCAATGTGTTTGGCAAGTATGAACACACAAAAAGCTAAGGAAGCTGGAATTCAAAGGAAAGCAGTTGGTCAGAAAAGCTGCTCTGGTGCTGCATCACTTGCTTCACTGGCAACAACTACATTTCTGTGGGGATAAAACTAGGGAAGTGGATTTGAGATATTCTGTATTTCTGTTTAACTTAAATTCCTTGCTCTGTCACACAAGCCCAAACAACGTCCCAGTAAAACCATTTTAATTAAGCTAAAGACAGTGTCATAAAGATAACAGACACCTGGATCTGGTTTTAGCCTGAAATCCACTAAATTGTACCTTAACAAGTGCACAGGCTTGCTCTTGCTCGACAGTCAGTAAGGATTCTCTTTCCCCAGTCTTGAGATAAGGAAGGCCACACAAGCCCCCTTTTCCACAGGCAGAGACAGAACCCAGACAGATCCCTGAACAGATGTCTAACAGAGCAACCATATTCATTTTCACAGTAAGAGCCTCCTGTCCAACCACCAGCAAACAGGATGTCAAGAGAGGCAAGACAAGTCCACATAAGCAGCAGGCTGGAAGCACCTGACAACTTATTCTTTTGCAGTTCTGTTACTACTCCAGTATTTTCTTCAACTAACTCAAAAACAATCCTAGTGCCAAAACAAAGTTTCCAATAAAAATTCTAATGCCTAAATGCTTATTATTAGAGATACTGATGAAAACCTCACCAATTCCATTTAAAGACTATCAGTTAGCTTTGTAATTGTTTCCTCCTGAATACCCTGTCACTACAATATAAAATTACTTTTCCACAGAATGGCTATGATCCAAACACAGAGGGAGGGACAGCTGTGTGAAAATCTCTTGAGAGCTCAATTCAAAGACCTCTTTTCATTTGGGATCTAAAGGTGGAAGTGTCATTAAGTAGTTTTAAAATCCTCAAAACTTAAGAACATTTCTAAGATAATTTTCTTGCTACTACTACAGGGGTTTTTGTTTACATCTAGTTTCTTCATTCAGTTTCAGGGGCCCAAATTATTTCAAAGGAAATAGAGGGAAGACAAGGACTTTAATCCTTGTTCTCTGTTTATTAAAAATCAGAGCCAAGTGTAAGCACCTGTTGTTGCAGCACCTCACAATTACTGGAAAGAGGCTTTGGCAGACAGCAAATATTACAGTACAGAGCAGCAAGTGTTAAAACTTTTAATTAACAGCACCAGCTTCAACAGTTACCAGCCTGGAATTGTGAAAGAGGGACAAAAGTAACAGACCATCCAATATGCAGAGTTGGATAGATGAATCACAGTCTCAGAGTTACAGTCCTATCTTCAAAGCTGTTAGCAGGCTGAAAAATTTATGAACAGGCATCTTCAGAATGAGTTGCAACATCTCTGTCCATCAGAAGCAGATATTCCCCCTTGTGATTTCACTCTGCAAGTAATAAAATCCAGACTGCACTGCAAACAAAGAACTGCAGTTTCCCCCCTTGCCTGCTCTTGCCCTGAGCACTCTGGCTACAGAGGCGGAGAGGGTTTTGATGCTATTTTAATCTCCCCTATGCTTCCAACACACATTGGAAGTCACAGATCTTTCCTGTAATTTCCTATTTCAAAGCACACTCTCTGAGAGAGACCTGGTCCATCCTCCAGGCACCTTGGGTGAAGGTTCCCACATCCATTTGGTTTGGCTCTGTCTGCAGAGCAAATTAATGCTCAATACAGCCCAAACTGAGACAGCCTGGGCACATCCACCATACTGAACTGCTGACTCAGTGCAAATGACTCTTTCAGAATTAGTCACACGTGTGAGTATGTGAGGTGGAAACTGAAATTGATGCCACTATGAACTCTTCTTATCTCAACGACTGCAGTATGCTTGTGCCTAAATAAGGATTTTACAAGAGATCTGGCAGTGATCAGGCTTGTGGAAACAGGATGCTTTTCCAAGACAGGCAGTAGAATGGGATGGTATTGTAAGAACACACTGAAATCTTAAGACCATAGAAGAGATTGTAGCTTCATACCAGAATTATCAGAATTTCATTTTTAAAACTGAAGATAAAAATATTCAGGTAAACCACGGGATAACTGCCTTTTCCTATTACAAGCTCCTGCCATTCCTTCCTTCAAGAACACGATTTCAAGTTTTCACTTCCCAGGAAAGGCAAACTACATTAGACATAGCACAGACCAGGCTCTGAGCTAATTAAAAAGGAATTCCCATCCAGTGTTTTAGACACTAAACACTAAAACAAAACTAAAAGCAGTCAAGCACTACTCTGATTATAGCTATGTTCAGATTGGTAATAGATTTTTTTGCAGTTGTTTCATTTATATAAATTTCTTTCGACTTTTATCTTCCCCTCCTTCTGTACAATCATGACTTCTATCATAAAAACAGTAAAAAATAACACACCACAAGCATTTCTCTAACTCAGCCATCTGTGTAACAACACTGTATGCTGGTAGCTGTTTTACTTAAACCCCAAACATCAAGAGTCCAGCTTGACGTGAAAAATCCAGAAGGTATTTAAAAGAACAAACTATAAATGTACAAACTTGTACATTTTAGAATACATGAGACAAATAGTAATAAAAGATATTTTTAAAAAGGCTTTTTTTTTTTTACCAAATCCGGTTAAAATCAAAGTTATATATTCCATTCTTTCTATACCATTTGTCCCTCAAAATTCATAGGAAAGGAGATTATTTTGACTAGGGCATTTGCTTTCAAAATAATACAAAATTCACCTTTCAAGATCTGAATTTACTACAGCTAAAGTCATTTAAGAAGTATATTTTCACAGATGCTTCCTTCAGACAAATTACAACACATTGGTACCAAAGCTGCTTCTCCATATCTGACTACTGAGATTAACAGCCGCAAAGTCTGCTGCTTGTACAAATAGAGAGGCTGCTGTTCCACAAAAGACTTTCTGCTTGAAAACATCAATTCTTATTTCTCCAGAGAAACTTATAACATGATGAAACAAGCCATTTCTGAGGATATGAAAACTTCCTAGCTTAAACAGTTGCAACACAAACAAGTGAACTGAATTACATTGTACAGCTTTGTACCCTGCATTTCCCATCCTGAGGGTTTGACTGGCACATGCTGTACAAAAGGTAATTACAGAGTTGTGAAACAAAGCCAACACACATTGAGCAAGTTCAACAAACTGCTTCATGCAGCATCATACAGGTGCTGACACAGATTATTCACAGGCTAGAACATGGATCAAGTCTTCAGAGTTTGAAAAAGATAGTTTCCAAGTAAATCTAATCTAGAAAATGTCACTTCTATTCAAGTTTTTTGATCTGATAACTCTACTTGGAAATATTTCTTAAGCATAGAGACAACACACCTGTCTCAACATTGCTTTTAGGTCCCTGCTTCACACTCTCTCAAGTATAAAAAGGTGCCAGGGGATGCAATAAAGCAAGCAGTTTTTTCTAATGCACCTGCAACAGCTTGGCTGAAGCTTCTCAAACATTTGAGCTCAAGACAGACACTTGGATTGAAAATTTGCAGCCCAGGTAGTTAAGATACACACCAGCTGGGCAACTGAGAACACGGTCTTGTGACAGGACTCAATCTGAAGTGGTGCTGCCTAAAGTATTAGCCCCATGTGTACCAATAAAGAATTTAAAAGCAGATGACCACTATGTAAATATAGAGCATTACCAACACACTTCTTCCAAAGACAGCTTGTAGAATTACAAACCATTACAGAGCTAAATTGCAGAATGAACATGAAAGACAAATATTTCCGAAATAAAGCGAGTATCAACTGACACATTATGCCAGCTGATGGGTGGTCATTCAAAGAAATTCTGTCATATGGAGCTTATCAACAGTTTTAAACCAACATTTTAGGCATTGTCACCAAGTCTCAGACTGAACATTCAAATATTAAATTGTTGTAGCAGGATTTTTTATAGCAACACACAGAGGGTCTGAAAAAGTAAGCAAGTTAAAAAAATAAGCACTTCACCCAAGGAAGTCCCCAGAACAACTTCCCTTTGGCAGCTTCATCTCTCTGCATCCAAAGCTTGGATTTCCAGTTCTCAGCATGAGAGCACACACTCTAACGCTTTTAGGATCGAGTTACTGAAAAGACCTAACAGCAACTATTGCTTCACTTGCAGATCCTTTTCTGAGTGAAAACTATTGATGCACTTAGTTGGCCTTTTCTGAAGCCCAACACTCCAAACACAGCACGTGGAGGTCTCTGCTTTGAACTACCCTTCAGTAACTCCAAAAGGTGTTTTCAATCCAAAGCTCCACAGCTGCAACATCCAAACTGGATCCACAAGTGATACAGAGGGATAAGTTCATTTATTTTAAGCTTAGGCGAAGACAAAGGAAACAGCAAGGTAGGAGACTTTACAAAACACATCATCTCCTTGACCCTCAGAATTAAAGAAAACCACACTTGATGTCCACAACCTATAAGGCAGAGCAGCCTAAAGTTGTCACAAATCTGTAATAACTATGGAAAGTGGCTGCAATGCCTCTCCAGTCTACTGGGAAGCCTTCTTCTGCCCTTAAGTTTCCTCTGCATACCTTTATTCAGGGAAACTGACATTTGTCAGGGAAAAATTAGCCGGTTCCCTGTCGTTAACTTATACAATATCATTAGTGCTACTAAGACACTGAATCAGAAACAGAGTAGCAAAGCACATAAACCAAGATTTCTTAACCAATCAAACTTTTTTTTTCCAGAGATGCTACAACAGGAACACAGAGGAAAACAAATCATGACAAGGATCTCAATAGGAAAAGGATAAAATCCCAACCAAACAAAAAATCCCCACCAACACCAAAGTGTGATTATTTGGAGTCTCCAAGCCATACCATCACCAGTCACAGTCCTATTGGATACTCTGGGCTAATGTTGTTACACAAACAACCTCTGTACTGCCACCATTCAGGAAGAACTAAAAACCTAACAATGCAACAGCCACAGATGCCTACAATAAAGTGAAACTAAACTGATAAAAAGGGAAATTAATTCAGCTCTGTTTCCCCAATTAGACAGTCAATCCCTCTTATCTCTGATGAATGTCCCCGGATGTGCCAAAGTGCACAGCACCTCGACCCTTGATCTCTGCTTGACACAAGTCATCATTCAAGGCTCGAGATATTTTGCTACCCCAGTATGTGCAACAGACTGTTCAAACCCCACAAAACACAGCCAGGCCAGCTGCTGTACCTGCTGCTTTGAGAGCACACACTGATGACTCTCAGATTCTCCAACCGACACAAAACTACAAAATGACCACTCACATGAGGTTCCAGATGAAAGACACCCTAGCTTGCTGTCACCAAAGCAAGGGATCACATGCCAATATACATCTCAAAAAGCACCAACATTTATCAGAATAGGAACTATCACAGACAAGTTATTTAATAGAAAGTCAGAACAGGGAAAACTGAAGTCCCTCATGATTTTGAAGCAAAGGCCCACACTTCTTAAAAAGTGTATGTATCTCCACAACCACCACCAATGTGTGAAAGGAAAGCATGCTCTCTGTTCCTGGCATCAAGGCCAACTGGATTCAAGCACAAGAGCTTTCCACTGAAGAAGGCATGCACTTCAAAGGCCATAAAATCCTCATTAAAAGACTCCAGGACAGCTTCAGCCTCCCTAACTCCCACTGGATTCCCCAAACCTGTAGAGCTACAACCACTTGTTTTAGAGTAGCTGCATGGGTTTCTATTGCAGAGGCACTGCACTAGCAAATTCAAGCTGGAAATCATTTCTGAAAGACAATGTACTGTTAAGCAAAAGTGAGATTTATGCAGCAACTCAACCAGACAATGTTTTGGGATTTTTGGGTTTTTTGGGGTTTGTTTTTTTTTTTCTGGGTTGTTTCAAGGGGTTATTTCTTGAAACCCTGCAGCGACTAGGAGCTAGCAGTGTGGTCAGTTGCATTTATTGTTCTGTTGTCTACAAGCAAAGAAATGAAAAATGTTTTAGCTACCCCTTTGAACAAGAAGGCTTTTCAGAACAACAAGCACGATTCCTTCAAGGTTTGACAAACAGGTGGTTTCACTAAATTGTGGTCAATTTCTCCATTTGTTTATGGTTTTTAAACAGTCTGTACTTACTGCAAATTTTTGTTTCCTTTCTAATTCAGTTTCAGTCTCATGAACTGCAGTCTTAGTTAGTCAAGAACTACAATCTTGCTTTACAAGAGTTTTCTGCAGAGAAGCTATTTTAAGTTAATGACCATGCCCATTCTCCCATTAAAGTGTTTTTTCAGTCATGGACTTAGCACTCAACATTTTTTTTATGGCACTTTGTTTCACATTATGCTCAGCAGCCCATACAACACATGACATTTTGTAACCAAATAGCCAATGGCCATTGGCAGACTTCGCCACCCCTCCTTTTCTCAATATTATTGGAACAAATAGCCTTATTTGCACAAAAAACCCTCTGCAACCTGCAAAATCAAGTTAACCCCCTTAATAATCTGCATCAAGAAGATTTATTACAACTTTCATTACACTCAATTCATTGCTAGCCAGAATCATGCAGGTACCTCAGCTTTTTTGCCAGAAACACGAATTGAAACACAGACTGAGGATTAACAACTGGCTGGGGGTGATATTCTGGATAAATATTCTTTACTGAGTAGAACTACAAAAGGAAAGGAGACTTAGAATTCAGAGCAATCCTTTAGCTACTTTAGAAACAGTGTCAGGAGAATGCATCAGTGGATGAAACATTTTCAAGAGCCTAGGAAGACTTCTGTAATGCTCTAGAACAAAACTGTAACTTGATCTGAAAAAAAGGATTTTGCATTGAAATGGTTCACCTTCATTCTTTCTTCTTTAATTGGGTCTTGTACTTTTTCCAGTATTTTCATGGGACAGCTTGATTTCAAGTTGGAGTAATGCTCATGGCCCTCCGAACAAACAATTTGGTCACCAACTTGTGATCCCAGTGACTCCTGATAAACTCGCAGCTGTTGGACTGAATATTTATACATGAAACAACTGATGTATATCCATCTGGTCTTTATGACAAGAGGATGACTATATAAAATGGCAAATCACTACTGCTTCCAAAGAAAACTCGGGGAAGAGGAAAGGGAAACTGCTGAGCTGGACTGCCCTTGACCCATGACAAACAGACAACTCAGCTGTCACTTATGTTTTGGTCATTTGAGTAGCTGCAGAAAGTATATCTGAAATGAGACACCCTATTCAGCTGAAGCTCAATCTAGTCCATGGATTTTTTTCCCTTCCTGGAAAGAAATCTGGCTTGAGAAGGGGGAAGGGAGAAGGCAAGAGTATAAAGCAAATTCCCAAGAGAACAGTAAGCACATTTCCATGGGCAAGATTGACTTACCAGCTGGAAAATCTAAGTTGGGATGAGGCAGTTTCAGGAGTCAAAGCTTAGATGCAGGTTTTAAACACGCTCATTCTTCTTTTACATAGTGTAGCTGACAGATAACACAGATAACAAAATCTGCTTCATTCCAGAATGCAAGACAGGGCAGGGGGAGAAAATACAATCCTTGTTTTGCCAGATGGCTTAGACTGGGACCACAGGAGGATTCAGGAAGGCCAAGGTTAGAAAATAAAGCAAAAAATGACATTGGCAATGACTGATACACTGTTTTGTTGGAGGGGGGAGGAATGAGGATATTTCCTGAACAGGTAAGAAGCAAGAACAATTACCATTCCCACACAGGAACAAGAGAAACAAAAGATACCATTTCCCTGAATATTATTGCCAGAGAAGATAAGGACAGAGAAGTCAAAGGGAAAGTGGAAAATAGTACTCTACATCATCAACCAACTCATTCTTTCCATTCTAAATTCCAATGCCAACTTCCTCAGATTTCATACCCTTCTTAAGCAACAAATTATACTTAAAACATGGCTACATTCACAGCCTGCTACTTTTAACTGCAGTCATCCACACCGACTTAGTTAACGCTTATCAGTTGCGTCATTACCTGGTAGTTATCAGCTCTTTATTTAACATAGCTGCACTCCTTCAAATTTTACAGTTACCCAAACCATGTGGTCTGTTGCAAAAAGTTATCAAGACCAGAAGTTGAGCAATACACAGTTCTGGACATGCTACAACAGCACAAGCACACATCACAAGCATATTTCAGAAACGCAGTATTATCTTATAAGCTGCCACATTAGAAGCCACCACTGTTTTCTGACAGAGGTCAAACCACTGCAGAACTGCAGCAATGCAAACCTTCAGCTGAACAACTCAACACAAACCAGCAATTTGCAGTAATAGTAAATAACAGAGCCTTCTACAAAAGAATTTTGGGAAATATTTTGCTCATGTTGAAAGTACAGCCAGCTGCTTTAGCACAGCTGATCTGGTTTACTTCCTTTGGTTAGCCCTACCTAATCTAAAGCTACTTAAGCTTTCTTCACAAAACTGAACCATTTCTTTGCTTCACTGTTTGCACTAGTGTTAGTTTTCCTGTATTCCAAATCAGTTTATCACCCATTTCCAATTTACAATCCTATCACCTCATATGGTTTAGAATCTTAAGATGCCTTCTCCCAGAGGCCAACAAATAATGGATTTATACAGTGCAGGTTTATCAAGCAGAAACCATTTACAGCTTGGATACACTGGGAACTCTCACAAAATCTCTATATTTGGATCAGCAAGACTACAAAGTTTCTCACTCTTGTTCAACTCCACACTTCAGACCAACTCAACTATGTATCTTAGAAAACTTACCCAGAAAACCTTCCAGAGCAGTTAGTCATCTACCCACTAGCTAGGCCACAGATGCTGGTTTGGGATATGTGTGTCTCCAGCTCCAAAGAAATTCTTTCAAATACTTAAATTATGGTCACAAAGTTTGTCAAAGACAAAATGTACATGTTCACAATCTACTATAAAATACTAAAAAACTCACAACAAATAGCAACAAAATGCTCAACCTTACAGGCTGCTGGGCTTATGGAACTTAAAGCCTGAATGCATCCACAAAATGATTTTACCTGTCCATCAAAGTTACACAAATATTTAACCTATAAAGAAAACATAAACTGATGCATATCCACAGTAGGCATCTTATTCAATAAGAGATTAGTAATCTAAGACTATAAAGGGCAGCATTTTGGCAAAAAGCAGACAAGAAATCCACAAACTTCAGTACAAGTATTAAAAAGATACTTTCATGAACCTTTTTAAAATGAAAATTCATCATTTTATACTTGCCTGGTCCTAAAACTTTGAAATGCCATGTACATTCTAGGAATCAAGGTTTTTTGCTGTTCCTTACCTTTGTCTTGTAACTGCTCCTTAACTCTCAAAGTTTGTTGGGAAAAAAACACTTAAGTCAACAATAAAAACAGATTTCAGACTCTCCAACACCAATAAATCAAACTTCAGTTCTGCTAGGTTTTCTGTGATTTGCCCAACTTTCAGTAATAAGATACCATAGTGGACGGGAGGAAGAACATCACTTTTTCTGAACCACAGTCCCAGGATAAAAATCAAGGCACCTAGCTATTTTTCCTATCTGAAGTGGTGTCATACACAGTTAGTCACGTTCAGTTGCACTGAAATGTTGGAAAGAAACCTGAGTATTAAAGACAATTTGTGACAGATCTTCAGGGATGGAACACACACAATACACTGGGGTGCTACAAAATTTAAGTCACCAGCAGCAACCTTGAGGTTCTTCACTCTTTTTTTTTCTGTTCCTGAAGGTAAACACTGAACCTCTTATATATGTTCTGGCTTGCATAAAGAGATCAGCAAAAGAAATCATACCATCACCTTAACTGGCTCACAGTTGCCATCAAGAGGCAAAACATTTCAAATTCAAGCACCCTGTGTAAATCACTATCACCCCTCCTGGCACAAATAACCTAAAATACATTTCTGCTTTTGAATCTGCAGAAAGAAGCTCAAGCTGCACATAAAGGAAGTAGAGAAAGCCACAGGAAAGAAAAAAAAAATATTACTAAAACTAAACTTCAAGTCTTATTTTGTATCAGACACCTCTGTTGTTTCTCCCTTTTCAGCATACTCTTCCTGGCAAACCAAACGACTGACTAAGCCCCAGATCATGATAAATGCAAATAAAGAGCCTGCCCTCAAAGTCCATTCTACATACTGTCAATCTCTACTTGTCTACATCCAGAGGGGACATTTAAAAAAAAAAAAAAAAAAAAAATCACTTCTCAGACAGTATTTCTAACAGGAGGATATTTATCTGAATGGACTGCTTCTAGAACTCTGTAACTCAAGTTTAGCCTCATAATGACATTTTTAATTTAAGGAGGACTTGTAGACTGAGTTCAAATTCACTGTAACAAAGCACATTAACTTAGCATCTTGCATTTTTACATACATAGATAACCTACATTTCCCAAATGAAAGCATACCATAAGCAGCTGAATAAAGATCAAGACAAACCAAAAATAGTTCTATGTTGGAAAATATTTGTTAGAATAGAAGACTCATTTCAAAGCGGCAGATTTGAAAACAGACATGGTAACATTTTGCAACATTTAAGCAAAACCTGCTAACGGCTCAGAAATTGCCATTAACAGATGCATATTACATAAACTCAGATAGATTTGCAGATTCTTAAGATAATCAGCCTGAATTGCTAAAGCTTCTAATAGTCATATTTGGGGTTATTGGTTGCTTTTCCTTAGTCTATCCCAGGATACAAGCAGCCAAGATACAACCAGACTGGGAGACCAACAATCAGCACAGGACAAGCAAGTCACAGGTAACCCCAAGAGAGGAAAATATCCAAGGAAGGCTGGGTAACCCCATCAAATGGGTAGTTTGAAACTTCCACGAGACTACATTAACCGGTCAAAACCAACCAAAATGCACACAGCTGTTGGTCTCAGCTTTGTACTACCTTCCACTTAGCTCAGCAAAGCTATTTCAGATTAGCCCCAGTTACATCTGAAGAGATTGGCATTCCTATTCTTTGCAAATTCTACTGAACAGTGGCATTAAACTCACAATTGCATAATTGGGTTTTTCCATCTTGACCTTTCTGCCACGAGCCCCAAACCTGCTATCAGAACCCACTATCTTCAACTGCCCATGCAATGAAACTAGAAATGGCTGAAACATGCAGGTGAAAGGGGTGATCCAGTACAGCAAAATCGAAACAATCTAACTCCTACCTCCTACCAGAGGTCTAACAAAGCTCGTTTTCAAACACTGTCTGCTATCTGCCTGTAGCAGGACCAGAGCAGCTCAACAGGGACCTATGGAAAGGTTCTATCAGTGACTGCTTCTCTAACAAAGGCAACAGGATCAGAACCACTCTGGGCTATGGCTCCAAACACAGCTTGTGATGTGGATGCTACTACAGTCCCCAAAGTTTCCTCTTTGTTTTAATCTTACTGGTAACATCTGAGGAGTCCTGCTAACCACTTGCAAAATTAGAAGGCTTGAAATGCACCACAGTGATCCTGTCCTGAGAATAGAGACTCCAGAGAACTGCTGCCCATAGATTCCCAACAGATGAACCAGGTGATTCAGAACCATGTTCTGGGACACACACATCATGAAAAAAAAAATGGCACCACCTACATTTAAACACATTTATTTCGGTGTCATTGACACATCACTTTTAAAGCTCACTGATATTTTAGTTACAAGGCCATCAAGTATACAACATCCTTTCTAAAGGATTTCTAGAGTCTAAGTGTATAGGCAGCATTCCCAAAGATTCTGCTAAGACTTAAAATGACAAATTCAAATGTAGCAGTTTGTGTGATTTAGCATGAGCTATCCTTGTAAAAATGCTTACTGCTTTAGATACATATTAATACTCACACAGCTTCTGCAAGGCTAGGGTATAACAACATTACAGTACCACTCCAATTTTTATCAGGCTGCCATTTCCTTTTCCAAAAAAATCACCTGAGAGTATGTTAAATTATTTGTGAGCCAGGCAAAGTAACGCAGTGCTGCTTGGAATTTCCCAAGCAAATCTTGAAGCATTTCAGAATAATCTGGATATGTGCAATGTACCTGCCATCACCTGGTGAAAAACTCAAGTGGGATGAAGTTCAGAAGTATGCCTAAGAACTGAATCTGAATTTTGGTGACTGCATTCCACCCATTACTTTATTCTGACGTTTTAGAAAAAAAGATTTGCCAATCACCTGTGATGAATTTGCTGCATGGATTTCCTTTTGGATTAAGAGGACAGCATAGCACAAAACATTATTAACACAAAGTTTATCCTCTGTGGCAAGGAGTTAAGGGGTATTCTGCAGGTTGTGCCCATAAGACAAGATCAAGTTCCCTCTCTCAAACATGACCTCAAGTGAGGCAGATTCAATCCTCATCACCTCTCCACTTCCCCCAGCTCTCCCAAAGGGAATGAGGGCAACCCAAACCACACATTGACAAGTGCTGGTATGGCAATCTGTAAATACGCTGAGGAAACTGGAAATAGAGTAGAAAGGAGGGTATTTGTAGTACCTTGACCAAAAACATTCTAACACTGTATAGGGTTCAATACATGCCCTAAATTCTTCTCAAAATTACTTACAAGACAGTCCATGGGAATGTAAGCAGCTTCCACAAAAACATTTATGAAGCCAATATAAAAACTGAGTCTTGTTCATCTGGACGAGAATTTAAATAACAGATTTTAAAAGATATGCAGATGGTTTGTGTTAGATAAAAGCTTTCAACTACTCCAAGAAATCGATTTTCAGCACAACAAATTCTGCTATTTAGAACACAAACTGTTCCAAGTGTACTGGAAGAGAGTTTTTCCAAGTGTCACACACATCATGATCTAGTTAAACATCGCTATCTGAAGTTTTAAGAGTCAAAACCAGTAACTTCCTACCATCTGCTATTAAAAATTAACACCACCAACAACAAAACCCACAAACACATGCTACATCAAGAGAAAGTCCTATGCCCAGCTGCAGGAGCACTGCAAATTTACTTGATATTTATTATCTTCCTTGTAACCTAAATGTTACATCCATTATGTAGACTGACAAACTAAACAGAAAAACACTCGACTTTTATTTCAACTCAACCACGATTTGAAAGAATCAATTAGTAATCTCAAAAAAAGGCTGGTAATCTTTACAGGAAATGCATGACAGGAAGCATCAAGACTGCCTCTGTTTAGCAGCAGCTTTGTCACATCCAGCACAGAGAACCTGGGTGCCAGTCAGAGCTGTGCTATTTAACAAGCTGCTGCACGAAACAAAACCAACAAAGACACAATAAGAAAAAGAACATGTGGCCCAGAGGGATGTTGCTAACCAAAAGGTATTGATAACTGCACTGTACCGTGCACTGCATCCATGGAGACTACCACAGATCTATTACTGCTTGTTTTATTTATTACTCTGCTCGACAGCTCTCAAAGGACTCTATACAGGATGTCTCCAGGGAGCTTTTATCAGGTGGGGTTTTTCCCTTACAAAGAAAGATTATAGACCTGCTACTTTTCCTCAGCCCTCAAAAGTTTTGTTATGAAGCTAAGTGTTTTAAATCACAACAGCCCAAAACAAATCTCATTTAAGAGATTTAATTCTGCACCTCTCAAACCCACACAAACTGACAAGTAAGAGCCTGTTCATTTCCATAACAAATGCTGCATTTTCAGAATCTACTCATCTGATTATATTTATTGCCTCACAACCAGCCAGTTACAAACTGAACCACAGCCATCCCCAAAAGTGATATTCCTTTGAGGTAAGATTATTTTCCTAAGCAGAGGTCTCCTAACAGCTGCAGCTCCAGAATGTACTTCAAAAGCTCCCTTCTCTCTTTCAGGGTCACCTTTGTCAAATCTCAGGGAGCCTGACCACTGTTTATACTTCTGCAGGTAATTAGTCTGGCTCCTTTCCCATGTCATTTATCAAGTTGTCCATTGTATCAATTACAGCACAAACACTCAAGAATATGGCTGGGTTTTCATCTTTAGCTAAAGGAGAAGCTTTCACATCAGAGATTTCAAGCTGGTGAGTACCAGTATTTTGTTCTGCCCTATGACACAAAAAACCAGCAAAAGTTTAGACTTTACTGCACAAAATTTCAAGTTCCCTGCATGTGCAAACTTGGAAATCCAGCATCCTGAAAGTGCCATAAGGCGATCATACACTTACAGCATTACAGATTTTACTTTCAGTATTTTGCAATTTGTAGAGATGAAAACAGAAGAGATAATAAGGCCAGCGTGATGTTGACAGATTGGCACATACCTTGATTAATCTACATTTGTGATAATGACACAGCTGATCCAGAAGCAGTGACAAACAGGAGGCAAACTGCTGCTGCAGCCACATAACTGTGCTCCCAAACTAGTAAAGCATTATAAACACCGATGTGAGGTACAGGGTAGGCATGGGAGCCAGCATATTGCATTACTTGATCTTCCAGTAAAACTTTCAGAAAATGTATTTTTAAATAATCAGAAGTAAACCACAGTCAGAGCTTTCAAAGAATGCATATTTGTTTCAGGATATTGACTATTTCTCCAGAACTAACAGAATGTAATCGTTTTCCAGCAGTGCTTGACAGATGAACTCCAGGTCCACACTCTTCAGCTTCTGCTCACTGCAGAAAGGTCTAGAGCTGGCTTTCCATTCTGCTTTAATGTAGCTATATGATTGTGCATCAGAGCCAGCATCTTTGCAGTCAGGACTCCTAGTGAGCAATTTGCAACCAGCTTTTTAAAAAGAAAAAAAAAACCAAACCAACAAACCAAAACACTACAGGATGCCACAGTTATGTGATACAAGACCTTTTTTGGTTGTCAGACTCAAATGTGCAACTTCTGAAACCTTCTCAGCTCTGCCAGTCCAGAAAGAATAGAGAATTTCAAGAATTATACACTGACCTCAGCAAGCTGATATTTATCATGCTAAGTCTGCAGTGAAGTCTATACTCCAGAGTACAGAAACTGCATTCCATTGCTGTCTGCTGGCCTAAAAATCACCATTAAATATAGCTTTAAAACCACAAGATAAAGATAGCCATCGTTAAATCTGAAGTGTCACTAAAAGTGAAGCTATACATCACATCCAAGCTACTTCCTGCACTGTGTTTTAAGTTAACATTGTTAGACTCAGAAAAATTCTGACAGATGGATATATTATTTAGTACCTCCCTGTTTCCTGCTACAAAGTGTCACTTGCATTATCATTTTTACCAGAGTGCACTATAGAATCTCATGGTTCACATCCAGTTCTGGCATTATGCTTGTTCCCAGCTGGTTTTTCATTGCTATTTCCTATGTAAGAAAAATCCATTTGTAAGCAGGAGCATTTGTGCACTACACTTGGTTTGTAGTTAGACATCTGCTAAAGAACTGCACGTGTGTAACCTACACCAATTAATTACTCAGATGATTTATAACTGAAGGAAACCAAATTCACAGTCAGCCTTCCCTCAAAGCAGTAACGAGTACAACAAACTTCGTGCAGCACTTTCACCTGTCCAACTCATTTCTTACCCCTGGAGACTCTGTGTTGCTTAGGGAGAGCTCTCCAGCTCCTTTTTAATCCTTCAGCAGCTCACGTGTTAAGCAGAATAACCTGACACCACACTGAGGCCAGAGTAAGAATGGCAAAGCACCGTGTCAGCAAGAAGGTGCCCTCAATGAGCTGTGGGTGCTGAGTGCCCAGCCACCCTTTGTGCCAGAGAACCCCGGGATGGCAGGGATGCAGCTCACACCAGACTCACAGCGCTGCTCCCAGCGCTCACCAGGAGCGCATTTCCAACCGAGGCAAACACCTCGGAGACAACAGTTCACACATCGTGCTTCCCTTAAGGGAACACACTGCCCAAACGAAAGGTAAGACTTCAACTGCCTCACAAATACACTGCTCAAGAGAGCCCAAGATCCCTCCACATCATCAAGCACATTTCTATTTGAAAAGTGTCTGATTTGAATAACCCAGAGCAATAATTCTCAATAGATTTGGCAGTCCAGCAACTGACTGCACCAATCTGTCCTGTTTTGTAAATCAGCAGTTAAATTACAGTCTTGATTTAAAACCACTCACACAGGGACTCAGAGGGATGACACAACAGCTCTAAGATTTGGCTTTTGCAGCCAATTATGTGACTTGCTACTTCTGGCATATGAGTATTACTTTGCAAACTTAAAGAATCAGGGGAAGGCATCACATTTTAGCCACAACATTACCTGAACTGTACAGAGGTGATAAACTCACCGCTCAAACATAATTTACAAAGACTACTTTTGTCAACGTCTACCTACTTAAAAACCCTTTAATTAGGAACCCTAACTACTATTTTAGTCAATTTATGAGATGTGCTAATGACAACAGTAGGAGGCACACTTGACTCAGAATAACTAGAGCTGAGATGAATACTTACAAGGGGAATAAAAGTATTTGAAGACCAACACTACACGAACAATTTCTTTGCAGCAACTGAAGCTGAGCACTGGCACCAAGCAGAAGCTGCTGAGCTCTTCAGAGCTCCACTACATTCACAGCAGGGCAGGTATTTCACACTTAAACACCTGCACACTGTATTTCAAAGTAGGTTCAGTTACAATTTGCTTCATACAGACAGGTCACAAAGTAAACTAGGATAGTCCATCAGTCACACCTGTCTTGGGGTTTTGTTACATTCAACAAAATTGACTCATCTTCCACAGATCCAGAAAAGCATAGAGGGTCTTGGCCAGGACCTTGGCTTGCTGGAGATACTAAGAACACCAGTAGGTCACACAGTGAATTTCAGCTCTTCCCCCTTCTACTTCCTCCACAGTTCAATTTATCAAGCAATTCAATTACAAGGCAATTTAAGAGCCTTGAGGACATGAGCAATATCCTCCACAGTTTCACTAACTTGGGAACACAAGCTGCATTTCATAAACAGCATCTAAACTTCCTTTGAAAGGAAGCATAGTCATAGTCTCAGGTTTTGATCTCCATTGCTACAGAGCACATACAAAAAAAAATATGCATAGTTGCATTATTCAGAATTAAAAAGTCATTCTACCAGGTACCAATACAAAATCTTCAGTAGTGCTGTTTAGAAGACTCTGGGGAAGTGGGACATCTCAGATGCCTACACTTGCTAGCAGGAATATAGAGAAAAACTGCTGAGGAACATGATTTCAAAATAATTAAAAAGTAACCATCAGTTAGTTACGGTTACTGTAACTAACCGGCATGTAACTGGCATGGAAAAAAAATATTCACATTTCTCTGATAAAATAATTATGTTTTGAAGGTTCACCAATCCTCAAACCATGGCATCCTGGAAAACAAATAACATCTAAGTTTCAGTCCATCTCTGTGAATGCAGATTTCATTTTGATACAAATCATGCACAAAAAATATCAATCCATCAACAATTACGTTTTCCTATATAAGAGGATATACCCATCAACCCAATAAATACCAAGTTCCTCCTTTTCTTTCTAGTCACAAACAATAAAACATGACTTAATCTTAAAATATTCTACTAGCTGTATAGTCTAGCTCCTTCAGCAAATACTTATAACAGCTATAAAATGTACATTCCTGTTTTAAACTTGTCACTTTGTACTGTCACCTGAGGGGAAAAATACAGGCTTTGGAATCAGGCTTAACTTAACCCACAAGGCACTCCTGCAATGCAGCTCCCCTCTAAGCAACACATCAAGCATTTCCCCCTTGCAAATATTTTCATTCATTCTTTTTGCAACTTCTTAATTTCAATATTACTCATGAAATTCTGCAATCGACTGCAAGGCCAGCAACACGCCCTTTAAAAATGAGCTTCTTTATTAAATTCCTTCAAAGGTGGTGCTTCTTCAGACAGTTTGTCCAAATGGTACTTATTGATGACAATTAAGACACCTCGAGGATGCAACATAAGTGAAACGCAACTAATGCCAAGCTGACTTTAGTCTCTCATCAGTAAGTGTGAAGATTAAAACAGTCTTCAGAGATCAAACTCACAGAACTCAAAAATTGAAAATATGAAAGTTTCAAGTAAAAGTCATAATTTTGACAGGTTATTAATCTCCTCACAGTTCAATTTGCACAAGTACAGCTTCAGCAGAGCCCAACACTTGATCATTTCACTTTTAATTTAAAATCAATGCTGAAACAGATCACCACAGCAAGTATGTAGCTAGCTCGGAGGAGCAGAGCGTGCTGAAGAGTCACAAAGACAACTGGAAGCTTTCTTCCCCAGTTCGTAAGCACAGAATAATGGCAATAACATAATGAACCAAGATACTGGTAGAATGCTTGAGAAATCATCCAAAAGCAAATACGAATACAAATTTAAAAATCTTTTAATGAATTCCCTCAGCTTGACTGAACAGACATACAAGTGCCTTTGAGAAAGTTCTGGTGCAGTTACTGCAATCAATCATTTAGGAGCTGCTTAAAAACCTTACAAAGAGTTTTGGGGTTTTCACCCAATGCTCTTTTGTCTGCCCTAAATTGGATGGGAACACAAACAATAATAAAGACATACTACATGATCCCTTCTGTGAATTGCACCAAAACCCAACACTAAACACCAGACCTTTTAACTTGACTCTGAGGCTTTGAAAACAAACCAGCACACCAGGTATTTGTTCCTGGTACTCCAAGCTCTTCCCACTTCTTTTCCGATTGTTGCACAGCAACCTGTGTCTGTTACACAAGCTCTGACTCGCAGGGAACTGAGGGTGTTCTTGCCATCCTCAGACTGGGCTGCTACAGAACTCGGACTCTACTCAGTCTAGAAACTTGATAAAAGAGCAGCATCTTAGTCCAGTTTAATCCACCAGCCATCTAGAAAGGATAAACCTGAGGGCGTTTTCTAAAGCTTCAGAAAGAAGATAATTTCTTTCTTTCCCTGCCCCAGTTAAAAAGTATGAGCCCTTCAAGCTGGAATGAAAAATACAGCGTTACAAAACTAAATGGTGTGATACACTACATGACTTGTGTATATTCTAGAGTTATCTATCTCACAAGAATCCACTGCCACGACCTGTGAAATGTCTATAAAATTAATGTTTTCACATTTTTTCCTAAGAAAAACACCTAAACAAATTCTGAAACATTAAGGGTAGCTCAAGTCGACACTCACACATCTTCCCTCAGCCTCCCTGAAGCTACACACAAGTGATTTTACAATCCTCCAAGCTACCTTTTGGAGGCGTAAAATGCAAGACACTCTACAAAATAGAACTGTAGCACATTTCGTGATGAAAAAGCTAAAAGACTCTTCAGAGAGCACAGTATTTAAAATAATTAAAAGGCAAACTAACTCTATGGAAAGGATGCACCTTTCTTCCCAAGGACTGCCTCAGGTAAGGTCTGCAGTTCCTTCTGAATTAAGCAGACCTCGAGCTGATGGGTTTTACCCCCTTCGAGCACAATGACTAGCACCTGGGAGAGTGACTGTGCTGTAATAATTCACATTTATTTATTTATTTTACCTGTAGCTCGCACCAGGCAACTTCCACAGTGGTTTCAGTATCCAGTCCTTTGTACACAGTTTTGAAAGAGCCTCTTCCAATCTCGATGTCAAACTTGAGGAAGCGGCCATCCGGGGAGATGCCCACTGCCTTGGTCTCAAGCTCCTCGATGTCTTCCTGCTGTGTTCTCCGCTCCTCAAATTCCCGGCTGGCAGCTGACAGGCTGCCAGCGGCACTGGTAGGGGGTAGCGCAGTCGCCTCATCCCCCTCCTCCTCCTTGGGCAGCAGCGGGGCGGCATCCTTGGCGGCTGGGGGTTCCTCAGCAGCCTGTCCTTCCAGGGGGAGCGGGGCAGGCGGCGGCGGCCGCGAGTCGGCCTCGGTGACGGTGACAGGGGCGTAAGGGGTCCGGCCGGCACCCTCGGGAGGGAACACCGAGGGAGCCGCGCTGCCTCCCGAGACAGGGGCCGAGGGCGCTGCGGGCTGCAAGCTGGGCAGCTCCAAGGCCGTGGCGTTGGAGTCGCAGATCACGCTCCGGCGGAAGAAGCGGTGCTCAGTGGCTGCCGCCCCTCGGCTGTCCTTGTCCATGGTGTGGCGGCGGCGCCGGTACTCCTCACCGCGGCCTCCACTCCCCGCTCCGCCGCCCGCTCCGCCGGGGCCGGCGGTTCCGTGCTCGGCGGCTCCCAGCTTATCTCCGACGGAGCTGTCCGAGCTGGAACCGTTCTTGGGCGGCGGCGGCGGCGGCACCAGGAAGCGCGGGCTCGGGGGGCCGCTGCCGGCGGCGTCCCCCGACATGGTGTCCCGGGGGAGCGCGGCTGTGGCGAGGCGGCGGCGGGAGGCGAGAGAAGGGCCGGTCACTGAGCGGGGAGCGCGCCCGGCCGCGGCTGCCGTTGCAGCTGCAACAGAGGAGGGTCCCAAGGGCTCCTCGCGGCGGAGCTGGGAGGCTGGGCCGGCGGGGTGGATCCCCGGTCAGCGTCTGCATCCATCCTGCAGCGGGGAGCCGGGCAGCGGGGCCGACATGGAGCACCGGGAGCGGACACGGGACGCGGGGTTGGAGTGGGGGACGGCGAGGCAAGGGAAAGCCCGAGCACCGGGGAGGCCCCCGAGCGGGGAAACGCCGGTGCCTCGCCGACTGCAGTTACTCCCGGCGATGGAGAGCGAGCGGGGCCGACCCGGGTGCGGGGAGGGGAAGGAGAGGGGCCGGGACGCGAGGAGGGAGCGGGGCGCAGGCCCGCACGGCAAGAAAGCCGCCGCGCTCAGTCACTCGCTCCGAGCGGCAGAGGCCCGGGCAGGCCCAGGGCAGGGAAAGGGGTCCCGGGGGCTCAGCCCCGCCTCACCGGGGCGCCCATGGCGGCCGCGGCCTCTCCACCGCCCGGCAGGCGCAGCCACCGCCCGCGCGGCCGGGCCGCGCTCTCTCCAACAGCCGCGGCCGCCTCGCTCGGAGCCGGAAACCCTCCTCCTCCCTCTTCTTCTTCTTCTCCTGCTACTGCTCCTGCTGCCCTCGGCCCACAGCCACTGCTCCCCGGGGCTGCCGCTCCCCGGGGCCGCCGCCGCCGAGCCGAGTCCGGGTGGCGCCCGGCGGGCAGGACCGAGCGCAGCCGCCGCGGCCGCCCAGCGACGCCTCGGCGCTAAATGGCGACGGCGGGAGCCCGAACCGACACACGGTCCAGGGGGGGAGGAGGAGCCGCGCCGCCAGCCACGCCTCGCCCGAGCACGGGCCGCGCATCGTCTCCTCCCCCCGCCGCCGAGGGGAGGTGGCCTCTCCCGCCGCGCGTGGGGCACTATGGGAGCGGTAGTTTCCAGTGTCTGAGGCGCGCTGAGGGAGCCGCCCGTGGATTCCCCCGGGATGGAAGGAAGGGGGTGAGGAAAGAAGGAGAGGAGAGGAGAGGAGGGACGGGACGGGACGGGAGCGGAGCGACGAAGGAGGCCCCCAGGGCCAGGGGCCGATGTGCTGTGGGGAAGCTCGTCCTGCGCGGCCGCCTCTTCCTCCACCCGCCCGGCGCGTCAAAATCGCCGGGTCTGCTTGCTCTGCTCGTTTCTTCAGGTCCCGTGTTACACCCACGCGTTAAATATTTGAAATGTATGTTGTAATTTAGATATTGTCTATAAGTAGGTAAATATATTTCACAGAATATCCCGAGCTGGAAGGGACCCCCAAGGATCACCGAGCGCAGCTGCTGTCCGTGCCCAGGGCAGCCCAGCAGTCACACCGTGTGCCCCAGAGCCTTGTGCAAACACTCCTGGAGCTCTGGCAGGCTGGGGCTGTGCCCGCTGCCCTGCGGAGCTGTTCCAGTGCCCAACCACCCTCTGGGGAAAAAACCTTTTTCTAGTATCCAACCTAAACTTCCCCAGCTTCAGGCCATTCCCTGGGGTCCTGCCACAGGCCACCAGATAGAAGAGATCAGTGCTTCCTGCTCCACTTCCCCTCATGAAGAAGCTGTAGACAGCAGTGAGGTTATGTTATCAAACAGCCTCTAAAATTCTTTAAAATAATGGGCAACAATATCTCCGTGTAGCTGAATACTATATGAACAAGTGGGGGTTTGGGCTTTTCCTCCATTTAGGCCATCTGAGGAGGCACTAAGTGGCCAAGCAATCTGAAATGCAATTAACTGCTCGGTAAATGCCATTATTCAAAAGAAAGAGAATTTGCAGCCTGTGCCTTAACATAAGTGTTATCTTGTGGCCACTTCAGTCATGCTTGTGGCTGCTGCAACTGATCCCGGGCTGTACAGAACCCAGGCTGTACAGCAACCAGAGCCCACGTGAACCCTGACATGAATTGGGAACTTTCAGGTTAACAAGGCTCTGGCAAAGACGAGTCATCTAAATTATTTATATCATGTTCCTCTTTTGTATCAATAAACCAAAACCAAGCACTTTCCTTCTTACAGCAGCAGTCTTTTGAAGTCAACTGGAATGTACTGAGGAAGGAGTAAATGATTTTGTACCCTGACATTCAGGCAGCTACAAAGCAAAAATTTCATTGAGGAAGAATAAGAAAATTCCCTGAGTAAGTCATATGTTCCCAGCAAATGCACTGTTGTTTTAAATACTTTTTTTAAAGTTACTTTTATACCAGCAGTTTAGAGGAAGTTGTGTGTTGCTGATGTGAGGCCTTAACTCCTTCTGCTGAAAGTAGCACAAGTGTCCCTTTCAGAGCTCCACAGCCCCCAGCCACAAATCATCAACGTGGGCTTTTCTCACGTTTGTATATTCCTCACAAATAAAATTTGACACAGTAATCAGCATACTGCTGTTTTCTGTACATCCTTCTGTCCTACTTTTTAGCCTTTGTAACAACAACAAAAAAATAATGGTACAGTCTTCACAAAGAGACAAGAAGTGTTTCGTTGTACACTCTACAGTAAAGATTTCTGCATAGCTTAAACCTTCTAGGGCTTGCCTTCACTGAAAGTGTGGATTTAGTTTGTGTTTTTGTCAGGGTGCCACTTGAACTGCATTGGCACCAAGAGTAGACACACTCCAAACCAATGCTGAGCTGAACAGGGTAATTTGATTAGCAGCAGAGTGGCTGGATCGAAACTGATTAACTCATAATTCAATCTGCCTCGTCTCTGCTGCACTGCCAGGACCAGCAGCTCCTCTGACTGCGAGCAGGGTTCAGTGTGACTGCAGGTATTCGTGGATGTCTCTGGGCGGCAGAAAGACAGTTCGTTTGTAGCAGAGGCAGGTGTATCCATACTGTTAAGAGCAGTAGGACACAGTAGCAGGGCTCCAGCAGGAGCTGACAATGGAGGGCCCATTCCCTCCCCTGGTCTGTGTTCCCCCTCTTCATTAAAGCTGTGCCCCTGCCTCTGTGCTTGCTGTGAAGCACAGAATTCCCTAAAGCCTCAGAGGGAGAAAAGATAAACGAGGCATCCTGAGCCATTGACTAAAGACACAAAAAAAGGAAGAACACGATGCTGTGGCTGCCTTCTGGATCTGCACCAAAGCAGAGATGTTCGTTCCTCCACTGCCTGCTGCATCTTTACCACCCCTTTGGACAGGGCCCGCAGGAGTGGATAGCAAACCTTGCTCTGTCCGTGCCTGAGTAACTCCAGCAGCACGTTCCTGAAGCAATGCAGAGATAAATCTCTCCGTGTGGTGTCAGGCCACAGAGCTGCTCAGTGAATTCCCCTTGCATCACCATCCATAGGTTTGGCAGGCAGTCCCAGGCCTGTGCCCAGCCCCGTCCTGGAGATCTCCCACTCCCCACTCCCACACCAGGTGGATGGGCTGCAGCTGGGAACCACTGCCCTGCACGAGTGGCCCACAGGAGAGCTCGCCTGTAGCCCCTGCTCACTCCAGTGCCTTTCACCCATCCTCCTGAAATGTATTTTCCCTCGGTTAATTAAGCAAAAGAGACTGCAGCATAGCCACAGGCGGCCCGAGGCGGTCTTCGACTAAAAAATTGTGGTAATTATGTAAAAAGGCACCTCCCCGGTGTCTGATCCAGCACATTCCTTAGCACTCTTGAAATTCAGGGAGGCTGGTCCTCAGTGCCAGGTCCGAACACCCAGCTCCTCTCACTGGCTCCTCTTCTGGGCAGAGGTAGGCAGAGCAATCATCTTGGCAGGAAGAAAGAGCTGAGCAGCTGACCTGGAGGTGGGAATGATGGATTTTTGTCTTCTTTGGCTCTGAAAAAAGAAGTGGTATGATATTGGCAATTATATTTTATGTGGGTGTTGATTTAATTTTGTCATTCTAAAAAAAGATGAATGTAATAAAGAGTGTGGGCTTGCTTTCCCTTCAATTTTATTTCTTTTAATCTGTAAAACTCTGTTTAGGCTAAATGGAAAATTTCAGTATTGCAGCAAGATTTAATAAGCCTGAAGTAAATTCTATATGTATTCTATGTTTAGAAACAATTAATTAAAATAGTTTTGGTGCCAGAGCTCCTCAACCAATTAAAAATATTTCTTTTGCCTTTTGCTGTAAGAAAAATCCACAGAAAAAAGGAGCCTGACTGCACTTGAGAAATTACAGGCAAAGAGACTTAAATGATCTTTTGATTGAATCTAAAGGGCTTACACTTGACATCACAAAAAATATCCTTCTGTCAAGCCTTTTATAGTTGCAATCATCTTGGTTGGAACAATAGTACTTAAAAAAATTACTTTGAATGAAGTGTGATTTTGAAGTTGACTGAATCAAACATTTTTTTTTCAGTTTTGCTTTCTCCAGTGAAATTTCATCCACTGTTGGCATCCATGACCTGTCCATGTGACAAAGTCTTAATGGGAAGCAGCTATTCTCTATTTTCACTTATGCAATACATTATGCAATACAGGAGGCTATGCCATAATTTTGATGCATGTGATTTTATTCCACAACCTAAGTGCTCTTCAAAGCAAACTCCTCATCTCAGTTTTATTGCCCATTACCAGATTGCAGCTACAGTGCCGTATTACAACAGTGACAATACAAGTCTTTCGACAACAGTTTCTTCTTTTTCCTTGACATTTCTTAAATCTAGGCCTCTGTCACAGTGTTCTCTCTTGTTTCTTAAAGCTGAAAGTAAGTGAAATAAAATATTTCAAGACCTCATGCTTGAGAAATGAGAGAATTTAACTTGCCAGATATTCTTTTTGGCTTTGTGCTTTTTCCCCTAGCAAGTCAAAGTTAATTGGAAACTTCATTTAAAACCTTGCATTTCTTTTATTTTGAGTTAGGTTTTGTACTCGCAAGTAGCTCTGGAAGTTGGGTTGGTTATGAAATCACTGTAATCATCTCTAGGATCTATAGGCAGTTTAAGTCTTCAGGCTCTGTAGTAGGTGGTCCATCAGAAGGCATTGGATGGTGAGTCTGCCCAAATCTCTGAGCCTGGGTGCTCTCTCCATAAGGAGGAACCATGGGGATTGGAAAGTGGAAGAACTACAAGTCCTACAGGGCTTAAAACCAAACATCCCTCTTTATGCTGTCCTGGCTTACAGAGACTGCAATTTCTGTGGGAAGACAGGTCCACACTACAGCAAAAACACCTGAGCAAAGTCTGAGCTGTAGCTGAAGGACTAGTGAAAGAGGCAGACTGTAGAAGGGCTAAATCCAGGAATGATGAATTATGTGACATTTCTTATTTATTGCTTGAGAAAATGTCAACAACCCTGCACCATCAAACTGGAGCAGAGCATGTGCTTCTTCATCAGACTGAAACATACGTTTCCCTTTCACCCACCCATCCACCCCCATTCCAGCTACTAGAATAGAAAGCACAACTCTTTTTCTTTCTTTTTTTTTTTCACTATTCTTTTGAGCTACATTAACAAATGGATTCCAAGTGTGTGAAAATAAACCAGTGAGAGAGTCAGCAGAGGGACGTATCACCAGTTTGCTACCTGTGCTTTTGAAGGAACAAAGCACAGTTTTCCACTATATTAGTAAACATTTTTTTTAACAATGGAGTTCACTGTAGGCTGTGCTGCTGGCTCCCTGTTGATTGTAGCTGATCAATCACTGTATTTATTATTAGCATATTTATCTATGTACATTCTCCAGACATAATCCATTCAGGTAAATTGAACAAGTACATGGCAGAAGAACATTTAAAATAACTCAAATACTGAATTTTATCAGAGATGAGATTCAGTTATTGTTCATGCTCATGTGTATTTCAGACTGTATCAAGCCATAAAGGCAGATGCTGTGGCCAAGTTCAATGTCAGTCCTACAGGGAGCAGAGGAAAAACATGGCTCACTTCTTTCTTCGTCATCTTCATGGCTATTCTTGCGATGTTTCCTTATATAACAACTTTATGGAGTAGTCAAACAGTGAGTAAGTGTTGTGGAAGCAGAGATATTTGCTGAAATCAGCATCGTGTTCTTCCTTTTTTTGTGTCTTTAGTCAATGGCTCAGGATGCTTCGTTTATCTTTTCTCTCTCTGAGGCTTTAGGGAATTCTGTGCTTCACAGCAGTGTCATAACACTTCTAAAGCAAGCACAGAGGCAGGGGCACAGCTTTAATGAAGAGGAGCTGTTTGATGGAGGTGGGTGGTGGGAAGTGTGAAGAAGATGGTGATGCTGGGTTTGCAACTGACTGATGCTGTGCAGCAGTCAACCTGCCCTGCTTTCTGCTCACCACTCACAAGCTGATGAAAATCAATCACTCTCACAGCAGGTCCAGTCCTGCTCCTCTCTACATCAAAGCAGAAAAATAAAATACTACTCACTTCAGTCAAAGCAGCAGCAGGCTCATATCCAGCATAATGAACTTCCTCATGTCCTTCAAAAGCACAGTCTGGTCCAAATGCAAAACATTAGTCTGCTCTGGTGCCATTTCTGCCAGATCCAGTACTGGAAAGTGCTTGCCATTTCTGTGATGTGTTGGCCATTCCCGAAGGATGAGCATTCTCCATGGCCATTGACACTGGGGAGAGCGAGAGCACTCACCCCTCACAGTGAGAATGGAGAACCCCTCACCTTGCAGAATGGAGCCCCTGACAAGGCAGGATTCCTGAAGGGGAAAAGAAACCTGCGATCATTTGGCTGAAGGGAGCAATAAAAACCTAGAGAAACCTCCTTAGACCACTTCTCTCCTTGCCAAATCGTTGGCGTGAGGAGTGATTGGCAAGTTACTGAGCTGTTCACTTCCAGCCTGGGGCAGCTGGCTCCCCTTGCAGCCTGCCAGGACCAGGAGCAAAGGCACAAAGCTGGAACTCAACTCATGCTGGCAACCCACAGCTGAGGCATGGCTTACTGTGGTGGTTTGTCAGGAGTGAAGGGCTTTACTGACAACGTAAGCACACTGGTATTAAAACTGACAAAGTTCTGTACCTGAATGACCCCCTGCTCCACACGTGCAAACTTTTCCCACTCATGTAATTTCAGTGGTGTAATTATAATCCAATGAAAAAATATCCAGGGTAAACAAGCTCTTGGGGGCCACTGCCAGATGACACAGGTCACAGCAGCTCTCATGTTGCTCAAATCTCTGTCCAAGGCTGGGAAGAGAATCAGGGAGCTGCAGCTGCCTTGCAGACAGCACTAGATCATCTGCTGTGCTTGATCTTGAGTGAAACGCTCCAAGGAATCTACTTCATGTTTCTCAGAGACCTTGAGAGGATGATGAGTGTCCCAAGTTTCCAGGTGAGAAGTGAGTGGTGATCTGAGTGTATTTGAAAAGTGGAAAAGCTCTTTGTTCCTTTTCATGCCTGTGGTGCTACCTAAATGTGGACAATCATGTCCAAATAGTTACAAATAGTTAATGTCACAAACTGTTAATGTCTGATTGCATCCTAAAACATCAGCCTCTCCAAACTGAGATACACAAGAACTCAAATACAGCAGAATGGAAATCAAAAGTTCAACTGCCTTTAAGATATGACAAAATGTTTTCAAAAGTATTTCAATTACATATATATGTGTGTGTGCATGTATATATATGAGACACCTCTATTTTAATGTCCTTCTCTGAGAAACAGCTTGCTCATTTTATCTGCTTCTGATATCAACACAGTGGTTCTGCTGTTTCAAACCCGAAACATCAGTCTTTTAAAATGTTTCTGTTTCATATTCTCATTCTCTGAAAACAACTTCCCCTTCTCATCCATGAACTATTAACTGCCACTGATAGCTGGAAAGCACAGACATTGCCTTCTGGGGACACGAGAAAGTGTATTTTACGTCACAGGAAAACCAGATTATGAGGTATAGTAGGAGCAATGTCTTTCTGCTCAGACAACTCCTCAACTGAGGTAGGTCAAAGCCTCAGGAAAAAGGTATGTTTGGATGCAGTCATGGCTGCAAAAGTTGCAGCTACACTAAAATAAGGTAGATAGATTTTCTATAGTGCTACCAGTATAAAGGACAAATTATTAAAACATTCGATGAGTCAGAGTAATTCCCTGTAGTTCACTCCATCCACTTTGGGATGCAGTGCTTAACTTCCCTGGGTGCCTGGAGCCTGAACCACAAGCTGTTTACTCCCAGCACCTTCTCCCTCCCCATCAGTAGCCTCTCCACTGTGCTGGAGACAGGCACACAAACGTGCATTGTTGGCACCCAAATCTGCAAACGCTACAGCTGGGAAACACTACTTAGTCCTATGAACAGTCCATTGACATTTTATGTTACACACAGCCGTAAGTGTCTGGAGGATCAGGCTCTTGGTGTTTTTGTGATTTACAGGTACATCACTTCAGGTTCAAAACAATGCTGGTCATAGAAAGGCAAATAATTCTGGTCATAGTAAAAATAGTAAAAATCCCCCAAATCAAACTGGTGTACCTAAAATTAGATCCACAAGCAAGTGACAGAGATTACACGACATTCATTACAAGGTTTGCCAGGATTTTCTCGCAGAAAAGACCCAGAAGGAAATACAGATCCACTCATTAAGACTTCTAATATCACAGTGAGTAAATTGCTTTTTAAAAACATCTTGCATTACAGGGAATATTCAATCTCAGGGGAAACAAACAGTCTCGGAGCAGCTCACACTTTTGGCAGCAGCTCAAGATAGCATGAGGCACAAATCACACAAATGCCTGAGTTTGTGTAAATTATGTGCTCAACATCTGCATGAGCTTTCTTCCTAACTGTAAAAAAATTGTAGTGCATGCTTGTTTCTTTGACCAAAATTCAAACATCAATGATGTTATTAGACACATCAGAAAAATTACGATTGTTCCTTGCATCTGATTCTTTTGTATCCCCTCCCTCTACCACATATGTAACACCCCATGTGACTGAACATGTACTGACAGTCAATTGAAACCAACAGAAACCAACAAAAAGAAGGCCAAGCACTATGCTGTGATTTACCTCCTTTAAGGAACTATTTCTGTTAATTTAATTACATTAATTTAAAAGGCCTAATTTCTGTTACAATGTAGGTGTTATTACCATGCAGGAGGTATTGAGGACTAGAAATGTGATTATTTGGGCATTACAAGAGTCTATAAATATTTAAAGCATTAAACCCTAGAGAAGGTTAATGTAACACAGGAAAGTAACATTAGAACTACTCGGGTGAATTGTTGAATGGAAAAATGAACAAGTCTGAATATATTTGAAGGTGGAATAATGTCCCCGATAAGACAAAGCTGATACTGTATTACTTGACATTGTCTCAGTGACAATCCCTGAAGAGCATTCAAAATCTACTGTGTTAAAACATGCAAAATGAGAGATGCATTAGAACATGAAACTGATTACTTATGCAAACTCTTATAAACAGAACTCATCACCCTGATTTTAAGAGTAATGAATTCATCATTTGTCAGCAAAACGCATCACTGGAAACACTTGGTAGAGAAAAAATACCCACCCTGAATATGGACATTTTCTTGGTCATCCACCCCTCCTGTTTCAAAACCAAAACATACACCCTCTTCAGTGCCTGTAAAACTGGTAGCACCTGTACACCACGCCAGGATATGAAGCTGTTCATATCATTTTATCAATGCTGTTGAGATCTCTGTGCAGGGGAGAATAGCAACCACCACTGTGGTGTGGCTTCTGACCTGTTTGTTTGCAGCTCAGCTAGCTCAGCTGGCTGGTTCAGAGTTTTTAAAAATGCAAGCTGACAACAACATGCTCTAAATGTTGGACTAAGCAATTTCAGAGTGCATGTTTAGCTTACTGTCTTGATTCCTTTTTCTTTCAAGTTTGCATGGTAAGAAAGAAGTATTCTTGCCTTAAAATATCTGATTGTAGAGAGACAGACAGCATTTATCTGTATTTATTTTCCTGTAGTACAAAATACAGGCTCTGCTTGTGCAGGGAACACTCTTAATGTGGACACATGATACTAGGAATGCTAGAATCCTAACACAATCCTAACTACTTTTTGTTTGAATCCCATTAATCCCTCCCAAAGTAAGCCAAAAATTGTATATGGGAGCTTTCCTTGTCAAATCTTATGTAACCACTCAGAGATTTACTCTGTGGATTTTGAGAACCTTATACTTGCTCAGGATCACTAAATGCTTCCCTCCTGTACATGCAGGATTTGGAGAGGACCAACACAAAGCCCTTCAGAGAGAGGTATAATTGAGTAGGAAGTTCTGATATGTCTGCCCAAGAGCAAAGTAGGAGAAAGGCAGCTCTCAGATTTCTGGGGTGTTGTGAATTCAGAAGGAAAATGAAGTACTTAGGCAGCAGGTAGGAAAAAGGAAAAAAAAAATGGTTAGAAGCCCATTGATAAAGTTTTTTGATTTTCATAGTAAAAATAGACATCACCAGTGACACTACATGCTGGATCAGACCTGTCAGAAGGACAGGCAATTGCCGTAGGCAGACCACAACACATTTTTGTGCTCATGAGAGAGAAACTAGAACTTAGCTGAACACAAATAACTCACATTTCCCTCAGTCAGTTTTCAGCTTCCAGCCTCAAAACTACGCCTTTTTGTTCTTCACACTTAGCTGTGTGAAGTGGCCCCACTAACCCACTCAACTCTGTCCCTTCTCTGTGGTCCTCAAGTAGTTCAGTCCTTATTCAGATTATTGAGACACACAGTACTTCCCTCATAGCCATCTATGGATTGTTTTCCTACCTGAATCCCAGATTGCACAATGGGGATGATTGCTGCTTACCTAATGTTTGTTATAAAACCTGTGACAGCATTTTTTCCTTGCTGCTCTACAAGAGGAAATAGCATTTTATTTGAAATGCTTTGCTGAGTGTCAACATGAGAGGTGTTTTAAAAGAGCTGAGAAGTATGCTGTCAGGAAAATGTTTCCAGGCCTACCTTCCCTCCCACATCCAACTGTGTTGAAATAATCAAATGCTATCCCACTCTTGGGAAGAGGATGACTAACAGCAGCTAATTACTGCTCAATCTGTTGCCCTCAGCAGCTATTGGTCTGAATCACACCCACTGGCACCGAGGGGCACAGTTTGTGATGCAGTGCTCTGGAGGCACCTTAATTTCTGGGGTCTTCCTTGGGAGGCAGCAACTGGGACAAGAACTGCACATATTAAGATGCTATCACAGAAACTGCTGCCACCCTGCCTGACTCAGCAGATGGCTGAGTGAGCCTAGCTGTGAGCCTCTCTGGGTCAGCCCTGTGCTGCTGGAGCCCTGGGCAAGCCAATGTCACACTGCACAGAAAGGAGAAGGTGGTTACTCATTCCTTCCTGCTCCTCCTTGTGCAGCAGAGGCTGAACCTCGCTCAGTGGTACTGGATATTAGTTCCTGCTTTCTTCTCAGTTTGCTGCTGCAGTAGCAAGGAGTTGGCAGAGGGCCTTCTGTATCACATTTGATCTGTTGACACTTGCAGCAGTGCTGGACTCTAACACTGTAGGAGTTTCCGTCTGGAGAAATATGGTAGCCCTTCCTGCCTCCTCATTCCACTCCCTACGGAAAACCTCCCTTTTGTTTTCCCAAATTCTGGGCCAAATAAAATATACCAAAATAACACTGGAGACACAGAAGGAATCTCTTGCCTCAAACTTGGCCTCGGTGCAATACATGCAACCATTAGTTGTCTCACAAGTGAAGTCATGTGGGTGGAATCCAGGCAGGGTTTCACCAGCAGGGACTGCAGGTTTGCCCTGGCTGCTCTGCAAACAGGTACCCCTGGTTTGTGCTGGCCAGAATGACCACTTACTCTGTTTTCAGGCTAAGAGAATCCAGCATTATACTCTTCAGCTGGTTAATTTAAAACTTTCTAGGAAAGACAGGGACAGAAGGTCTTGAGCTGTGGCAGTATAGCTGCCTGCTGGCCAGCCTGCTGTGACATTTCAATGCTGCACAGAGAAGAGGCAGGAAAGCAACACTTTTGTCAGAGTTGTTAGAGTTCCTGCCTCATTGCTGAAGCTTTTTATTATTTCAGGGATATTCTCCTGAGTATTCATGTAATTCTGCTGCACTCATATAATGTATTCAACACCTGACACCTGAGCCAGATTTTGACTTTTTATAGCATAACCCACCTGCACAAAGGCACCAATATTATCCTGTCTATGCAGAGCACAGCTCTGTTACAGGGAGCCCCTTACATATGGGACAGCCAGGCCCAAACAGAGATATTACAGAGCCTCCTTTCTTATTTCTCCTCAGTGTCATTCCAGGCTCAAGCATTACACCATGAAGGAATCTGGGATTTGGCCTAGACTTGATTTTGTAGTATGGTACTGTTCTTTACTTGGAAGTAAGAGAAGCATTATTATCAAGCTTCTGCCATCACTGTCTCACCTGGGACACCTCTACTGCATCACAGTTCTGCACAGTTAATGCTGCAGTCCCTTTAAGACAAGAGACTTAGAGAAGGTTTCTCTAAATTGGAGCTTCTCTGTTTCTGCTGACGTGTGTTTGAAAAGCATATTACTAAGTAAAACCTGTTTAATTTATCCTACCTTGTAGAGATTTTCACCCCTGTACGCAGTCAGTGTCAAGACAATATGTCTGGCGATAATGAATAGCCACATACTGTGAGCTGTAACTTCAATTCTTTTTATGGAGCTTTAATCTCTTCCTGATTCCATCTGCCTCCTGTTCTACCAAAAGCCATATGGCTCTTCAGAGCCACCTATGCGCTGCTTAGGTGGGATGCAAGTGTCTGAAGCAGCAGTTGCTCTTCTGAGGAAATTTCCATTTCAGGTATGGGCTGAGGATGGGGTCATCCACTGGTTGTGGACACTTCTGGGACACATGGCCTTAAAGACCAAAAGGAGTCCTCCCCACAGCCTGACCAGACACCCTGTTTAACCTCTGCTGTAGAAGGACACCTGTTCTCCTCTCCTAAATGTGATACGCCTACCTGGCTGAACCACATTAGAATGGTAGAAGTATTCAGCACCTAAACAAGGTCCTGAGTATGCCCCTCTGCAGCTTGTGTCCAACATGGCTGGAGCATGTCAAGTCATCTAGTACAGAGAGCAAGCTAATTTATACCAAGTGAAGTGCTCAGCCTCCATTTTCTCCTCTTTTATCTACATTCCTCTCCTCAGCTGGTACTGGTCTACTGTTTTCAGATGCAAATTGCTAGTGAAAATGTATATATCAAATATTTTGTCTTAGAAAGAAGATCTTCCTAATGGTCTAGCAGCTTCTCAGTGACAGCATTATTTGACAGATATTCAGGAAAGAACTTTACGTCTCTAGCTAGGTTTTCACGCTTGACTATAATGTGCTCTCACCTTTATAAGGAAACACTTCATGTTGACAATGACACCCTTATTCATGGATATAGCAGACACATGGATATAGCAATTCATGAAGTGTGCTCTGGGTATCTGCAGAAAATTCATGGTAACAACTGCATAAATGTTGGTAGGATCTTTGGTCAAGTAACAAGAAGAATAATGTTATTTTAAAAAAAAATGTGTGAGGATTCCACTTTTCCTGCTGCACAAGTCCTCTTCATCTTACCTAACTTCCTCTTGTATGAACTCCAGGTTTCCTCAATTAATTCCTGACTAACAGCCTTGCTCTGGCTTGTGTGCCTTATGTTCCACATTCCTTAGATTTTTCTTATAAATGTTATGGCTGAGATTTTTCCCTTTTTTTTTTTTTGCTTTTTATCGCATTCCCTTGCCTTTGCACCCAGCTCTTCCTGGTTAACTGGTTCTCCACCTCTGTCTGCCTTTCCATCCTGCCTTCCCACCTTGGGTGTCATCACCACCTGCCCTCTGCTCTGAGCCTGCAAAGCCTCCATCAGAGAAGACCTTTGAGAACAGGTTGGACTCACATTTACCAGAAATAGCATAAGTACAGTTCATTCTGCCTTCGGGCAGGAAACCAATTAAAGGACTTACTGAGGCCCCTTCCAGAGCTGCATCTTTCTGATTCTATTATCCTTTGCATTAGTGGGAGAGCAGTAATGGAGCCACACTTCTTGGCACAAACATTTCCAAGCGATTGTTATCTTGGGCTCCTGGGCTTGCAGCTGGAGATCCCCTTTTGCCTGCCTGCAGGGGAGCACAGGCTGCAGCCAGTGCCAGGGCTCAGCCTTGCCATTTTGGCCTCAGAAATTACTTCAATATCTGAGCCTCTTCCTTCCAGAAGGTTTTCAAATTACTTTCATTTTCAATTCTTCTATGTTTTGCAAATACAACAGCTGTAGATAATCCTTATTGAAACAGGGGTCTTTGCTAATTCTGATTGTATTTGTCTTTGTAGATAATTCTGCAGGTAATGCAGGCAGCACACAAAGCTCCACAGTACATCCTGAAACCATTTGGAGTATAACTACTCTTTCAATCAGCTGATGAATTCACTGTCAGGTGCACAGGTAGGATATCCCAGTTAAGAAACTCATCTCTTTCAAAATGATTAATTTTCTCCTGTATTAAATTCCTTGGTAAATAGCTTTATAGAGTTAAAAAAAAATTGCTTTACCGCATGTTAAAACATTCTAGAATGAATGCCCCATTATATCCATCCAGCTGCAAATTGCTGTTATCTGTTCAGAACAATTAGCCTATTATCCATCCTCTTAAAACCTGATACCAGCCCATCATCTTGGAGCCCGAAGTATGAAGCCATCCATTAACTTCCTTATACTTTGGATCAGCCCGCAAAAACAGCTCAGTATTCCAGCATCCTTCTCCATAGGGTTGCTCATTATCAGCTATCAGCTTTTGTGCTAACAGTTCCACACCGAGCACAAAGAAGAAGCCAAAGCGTTCGCCTGCGGTTTTCTATTATTTTAAGCTCTTTGGACTGAACTTACATCAATATTGTTACTGGTGTACTTAAAATAATAGTCGAAAGAATAGAAGACTGGAAAAAGGTGAGGTGGTTTGGGGAGGAGGAGGAAATACCAATGCTGCTGGAAAAACAACTTTTTTTTAAAAAACAGTGTTTCAGTGAGGCAGGTTTTACAACAAGCACACTGTGGAGTTGCTCCTAAATTGTACTGAAAGGACTGAGGAAAGAGTAGAAATTTTAGAGAAGTATGAACCAGTTAAAATATACAAAACATTTCAAACAAAATGGATCTTTGAAACAATCAGAAGTCTTCAGAACTCTGGTACAGACAGTCCAAAGCTCAAAGGCTTTCAGGCTTGTGTAACCCTCTGAAGTAAATCCATGCAGCTCACTGGGCAGAGAACTCATAAAAAGCATTTTCAAAATCAAAGGCCTGACCTGACAGTTTCCTTGGAAAATTAGGCTGTCCTTGTGCTGTTTGCCAGTTTTTAGTCACCTATAAATTACAACATGATGTGTACTTGTGGGTCATAGCAATTAATTTAATTTCTTTCTGCCTATTCCTTGAAAGTACTCCTGGCTTGCTGCTAGTCTGAGAGGGAATTTGTGAGTGTAAAACAAGATTTGCTTTTTTGTTGTCCTCTATATTGTCTCCTTACATTTCTGTGGTTCAGTTTTCTCATTGTTTTTATTATCCTTTGGATCTCTGTTTTGCTAGAACACGGGAACACCTCAAACACATACAGCAAGGCACGGACAAAAAAAAAATCCCTTGAAAACAAAATCCTGTGATGTGAGTGGAATTTCTCTTTTTCTTCCCATTGCTTCCAAAGAAAAGCTAATTGCTGTCACACCCTGGTCGCCAGGTGAGACAGCACGCAGCAGGCTGCTCACACCGACAGAGATGCTGCTGGTGGCACCGTCCCTCCCTGGGTGCAGTCCGCAGCCCTGCCTGCTCCGGGGCTGGGGGAAGGTGAAGGTTTAGGCGGGGCCGGCAACAGGACACGCTCTCCTTTCTCCCTGCTGCTGCTGGAAGCAGGGCGTGCTGGCCCTCTCAGAAGCTGGCAGAAGCAGCTGGTCCGTAATGACGAGTGCACAGGTGTTGGGAATTTGCCCAAGGGCATGGGTCCCAGAGAGAGATGCAAATAGGGGAGAGGAGATGCCCTGCTTCAGAGAGGGATGGACACAGAGACAGCCCAACACAAAGGCAGCCCGTTCTCTTGGGGTTTCCAACAGGCTCGGACTGTCTGGGCAGAAATCTGACAGGGACTTTTTCCTGTTTTATGGGTTGAATTGTTCCTTGCCTTTGATTCATTATGGGGAAAAATCTTAAATTGAGACGCTCTCGGCGAGTGTCGATGGTGTTCATTGTCATAAACTGGCAGGAGGCAAGACTGTCCTGTGATGGTAAAGAACAGGAACTTTCCTCTATCAGCATCTTTCTTTCTGAGCTGCTTGTAAAGCTATTCGGCTTTCTTCCCCTCATTTTCACCTTCCTGACTGAGGGATGCACACTGCCAGCAGTCCTGAGTGGGGAGGGAAAACATCTGGTGGTGATGCCCCAAAGCAGGAAGGGGCAGTTCCCTCAGAGGCAGGTGACCTGGATAAAATACCAGTTTCCAAGGATGCTGTTTTCATTCAGATGGCAGGTACTGTCTGACAGGAAAAATTCCTTTCTATACCAGTTTTAGAAGAAGAACTACTCTTCAAACAGTAATTCTGCTATAATGAGAAGAAAAAAAACATGAGTGAGTCAGGATGAAGTTAGTCATTTATAAATTGTTGATTTTGGAATCCTGTTTTAGGCATCCAAAAGCAAGATGGTTGCATTTTCATGCTAACACATAATCCCCAGTATGCTTTCAATTTGCTATGGATTATATATTGGGAAAGACTGTGATTCTCTTTTGCCTTAGATCGAGGTAAGCTTGTAAACTCCTACAGGATGGGCAGCCACATATGCCTGATATAATTGGGTATCCTGATCAGCTTTTACACAAGACTGGAAAAGTTTGTGAGAAATGCTTTTGTTATCGTATTTCTTGGCTTCCACTGCATGATTTTTTGGTTCTTATTTTTTTTTTTTTGTAAAAAATTATAACAAACTAAACCACTCTTCATATTTGTTAATGGGCACAGAAAATCCTGTGGGAGGCATTTTTTTTCCTAGCATAATGATAGATTTCACTAGGAAAAATTTCTGTTTATTCCAAAATAAACTGTTAGCATTCTAAGTCATTTCTGTGGGGGTTTATCTATCATAATCTAATCAGAACTATTTTTAGAACAGCAGTGCATAATAATATTAGGCAGCACTGATCTCTGAGACAATTTGAGACTCCCAGTTGAGTTTCTGTTAGAGATGTGTGCCATAAAAAGCCCCATCACAAATTTGCCCCTTTGTTAGAGAGGCTGCCAGACAGATCAAGGACTTAAAGGGCCTGCCATTTGAAGTCTCTGCAGTTTGAAGATATGCTGTCAGGGATCAGTATGGAGAAGGCTTTTGTTCTGCTGCTAGAGTCAGTGTTTGTAGATGAAAGGAGAACACCTGCGCCTGGGCCATCAACCTGACACTTTTCAAGATATGAAATTCACTTAGAACTAAGCATGGGATGGTGGACTGAAAAAAAACATATTTATTTTTCCTTTGCTTACTACTTTGAGGAGCATCCCAATCACTTCATCAAGGAATACTGATACATAATTAACCTGCTGGAATGGAGGATTTACAGCACAAAGAGCAGACATTTGAAATTGCACAAGCAAAGTTCTGGGGCTACCTTACAGTAATTATTTCCATTATTCTTCAGTGTGTTTTGATCAAGCCCTTAGCACTTCTGGAAGACAGGTATTTGGTCATCTGTCAAAAAAATCTGTGTCACAGAGGCATCACAGTAGTAGGATTTTTTAAACATGAACATAGGCATGATGTGGTCTCTTCTTCCTTGGAAAAAAACCTCAGAACCCAGGTAAAATGCACTGGGTGTGACAATGAAAACAGGAAATATTTTTAAGTCCATGGAGATTATTTTTTTAGTGTCTTTGACACCTTTAACTTATGCAAGGGTATATAGCAATGTAATTTCTTTCATGACCCTGCAAAATTGAATATGGAAATTGGAGAAAGTGTGGGTTACTGTAAATCTTCAGATTATGTACTTAAGATTGTCAACACACCTGGCCTTCTCACTTTACCCATCATCCAGAGCCCCCAGGTACTCCTGCCAAGGAGCAACTGACTTTATACTGAACCCTCTGGTCAAAGATCTCCAAGCACCTAATGTTGTTCACCACCTGATTATTTACTGTTGACACAGAGAGCACTTTGCTCATCATTGCAATTCAGCCACCCCTGGGATGAGAGACAGTGTTTTAGGCAGAGAGCAAGTATTACACAAGGGATCTAAGCATAAAATACTGAATATCAAGTTCTTAATAAAACTAAGAGGGAGTTTTGGACAGAGATAAACAAAGAGATTTACAAAGAAAGTGATGTAGAATTTTAACTGACACAATTAGTTAAATCCCCGATTTTACATCAGAGCTTAAAGCGCCACCATTTAAAACATTGCCTGCTAAATAACATGTTGGAGATTGGCTTAATTGAAAATGCTGCCAACACAGTTTTCTAATATTTTTAGGAGAAAAAAGGGCTAACCCTGTCTGCATTTTGAGTACCTTGTAAGAAGAACTTGTGCCCAGAGAAACAGATATGATGGATAACTGTACAGATGTAATCCCACCAGTTGGTGTCTACCACGAGGGCTCTGCTATCTGCCAGAGGATGAGTCAATTATGGATCCCTGGCAATCAAGGCTGGTAATCAAGCACAGTGCCTTTTCCTCCTCTCTTCTGCCTTGGCAGCCTGTGCTTCATGGCTCAGCTAGGATGGACACACTCAGACACACCAGTACTTTATTCATGCACACACAGGGAAAGGTCTGATCTTGCTCCCATTGCTAGATTTCAATGTGCTTTAACAGATGCAGCAGAAGGAGACTCACTGGAGAAGATGCTGGCATCTTTTGCACCAGCATTAATTGAGGTGAATTTCTGACATCAAGTGCCCTGCTCCAAATACATTGCAGTATAACTGAGAACAAAATATTACTCTAAAGTACAAAATCTACTGCTTCTGCCTGCATGAGAAAACAATTCTCTGTGGCTTCCATGATCAGTGAGGATGCCTCAGACCTTTGAAGCAGAGGACTTTGTGAGCAGTTGACTGTAGCAGCCAAGTCTCATGTCCAAGCACAAAATAATGCAGGTGATCCCAGGCAGCCCCAGCTTCCCTGTGCTCCCTGGGCTTGGCTGTGCAGGCTGAGGAGCAGATGGGTTGCTTGGTCACATTACTCATTCAGCTGAAGCTCAGCACTTTGCTTAATGCTTTGCTGTCCTCTGATTGGAGTGGCCAGCACACTGCAGATTTGAACCTGTTCTTCCTACTACATCAAAGGAATCTGGATACTGGGCTAGATTGGGATCTGCCACCAGTTTTAACTAGTATAAACTATGTGATAAATGGAAACTGAACTGTGTGTAATAATTATATTACTTAAGATCTCCAAGCACCTAATATGAGCACTAAGAAAGTAGTGAGAAAGCTCTAAAGCCCATAATACTTTGAAACCAGTTGGTAATGTAGTGATCGAAATATTATGAGTGATTTGAAATCCAGAATTTTTACAAAATAATACAAAGCATCAGTCATTGTACAAGCTAATACTGAGCATAATGCAATGATCCTGTTAAGTACTTAGACCAGGAAGGATTTACAACTTCATTTCCCAATGGTAATCAAAAACAGTCCTGTAGAAATAAATGCAGTTATACTGGTGTAAAAGCCCAGAATTCAGACTACAGGGCAAAAGAAGATCATGTGTTGTTTAGTGAATTGCTGCAATCTATTTTTTTGCCACATTCCCTCATCTCACAAGCACATCTGGTGTTTTAGGAACATTGTATTCAACAGTGGTAAAAGGACACTAGGGCCAAGAATAACAAATGAAAAATGAAAACACTGAGGCCTAATGCTGATCTCATATGGGTGTAAATCAGAGGGATTCCAGCAAAGCCTTTGGAACCACCCCACTGAAATACTTGTGTCTGATTCAGGATGAAAACTGTACAGACCAGTGATTTTCACTGTCAGGCCTGAAATTCTTCCATTCCACTGGGAAAATTTGCTGCAAAATGTCTTTAAAAGAACTTCTCACAAGTATCACAAATGCTGAGGAAATGACAAAATATAGCAGAAAGGCTTTAGTAGCTTGTGTCTGCACCAAGTAATGTAAAATACCCGTCAAACCAGATTAAGCACAAGTATTTGATTTGCAATTTGCAGCACAAAAAAATGGAGTTTGACTGCAAATAAATATATATTTTGCACGTAGTTACTGGATCAGTACATACTTGCTCTTAAGCCCTTGAAAGACAAAGTCTTTCCAGTGACTGCAGAGTGGGTTGTCCCCAGTAACATAACCTTCTGAATAATATACATTATTGCTCTTTGTATTTCTGATCCTGACCTGAGGCATTGCCATAACCACAACACTTGTAACACTTGGCAATTTAACTAAACAGACTGTCTTTAAAATGTAAACAAATCCCAGCTGCTTGTTGACAAAATTGTTTGAAGACACCAGACTTTAGAACTTCTCAGTCCCCATTTGTTGTGGGGAGATCCTGTCAGGGAGGAAAAATGTGTGCATAAATGTCTGTACAGAAACCACCTTTGAGCCTGAAAAATTCTGTTTGCCCTTGGAACCCCGCAGGAAAAACCCAGAAGTACATTCAAGACACAAATCCAATAACTGCATTGAATTTCCTAATCCCACCTTCCACCAATTATTTTGCCTGTTTTCTGTACACTTCTCAGGGCTAAATTACATCAAATTAGAACCATTGTAAAAACATGGGTCTTCCTTTTCCTGGAGACATGATGCCAAAACATTAGTAAATGTTATGTTTTTATGTCATTGTCAGGTGCTGCTGGTTTTACCTCATCCCACTGTACTTGTATTTTTACCATGTTAAATAACTTCCCTCCTCCCTCCTCTTTCAAATACTGATGGAATCTCCCCCTGTCTCTCTTCAGAGCTGCTGTAAAGCTGACTGTAGTCAAGGGGACTTTTTTGTGGATTAAAGGGGCTTTGTAGGAGGTACTGGCTTTATTTATCCTCCACATGCTTTCCTTTTAAAACATTTCTTTGCAAATTACATTTTCAGTGCCTTGCAGTCACTGCTGCTTCAGTTTATCCTCCACATGCTTTTCTTTTTAAAACACTTATTTGCAAATTACATTTTCAGTGCCTTGCAGTCACTGTTGTGGCTTATCAATACTCTGGGGACAAGGCAGCCCACTGAGAATCAGGTTCCGCTATACAAAATCTCTCCCTATTTTATTCCGTGTCCCTTTAGGTGAGGATGCCCTTTTAAACTCTACTTTGCCAGAAGTCAGTAAGCTGCTTGCTTTGTAAACAGAGGAATAACCTACTCAGGGTTGCCCCTTGTTTGACTTTGCATTCAATGAACATCAAGCCAAACAGCAGCGAGAATGCCTGACCTTAAAGACTGAAGTTCAGCAAGAAACTGAGATCTTGAGGCAAAGGGTTTCATATTACTGACTCCAGTGTCTTTCATTGATTAGACATTTTACAACTGATAGTGGCTTTCAAGGTTTATTTGGAAACTTTGTCAGGAGGGCAGAGATGGGGGAAGGGAGAAAAAGTAAGCAAGGCTGAGGGTTTCTTTTATATTTAATGTGTGTCATCAGGACAGGAATAAACAAAGGTGGCAGAAGGGAATGCCATTAACACACCATTTCTAGATTTACCCCTCAGCTTACTGCTGAGTGTGTTCTCTCTGGCTGTAGGTGGAGAGATGGGGGTGAACACTGCAAGGAGGGAGGGTGCAAGAGAAGGAATCTGGGAGTCGTTCACTGTAGAGAATTTATTCCCTTCCTGCTTTCAAAATGCTTTCAGCTCCAGATGAAGCACATCAGAGTGATCAGAATATTAGAAATTAGTCTGGGTGAACATCCCATTTCAAATCCTAGGTCCTTGGTTAAATGTCATACAGGGGAAATGCCACACAGGGAGCCAGGCAGCCTTTGCTCACAGCATGCAAAACATGCTCCAGGAGGATCTGCTGCCAGGCTCAGAGTCAGGGGGCAAAAAGGGGGAAGAGAGGAAGAGTCTTATTTTGCCCAGTTCCCAAGGATCAGATTCAGAGACTGTCAGAAGGAAAATTACAGGAGTTTGTAAGAGGGACTCTCAATTCCAAGATTTACCCTGGAAAATGGCTTTCAAATCTGCCAGGCACAACAAGGCTGGGAAACACTGCTGAGGCCAAACTCAGATATGGACCAAGGCCGTAAGCACTGAAGTCAGTAGAAATATCCACAAGGAAGTTTAGGTGTCAGCAAGTTCTAGGTTTAGTGGCAAAATGGAAAATGTACTCAGAAGAAAATTCTGTAGTATGGCTCACTAAAAGATCCTGCAATGTTAAGAGTGATCACGAAATGGGGCTGTGTGGAGGGGGGCACACAGTGTGTGCCTCCTGACCCACTGGTGTTGAAAAAGTTTCAAGTATCAGTCTGTCTCAAGCTAAGGAGACAAAAAGAGAACATGAAGCAACCTGTAATTTCTGTAGGCTGTGGCTGAGCTGCTAAAGAGAAGGGGTGTGTGTTGGAATGCACATAACCCTTTTCTAACCTCTCACACCTTCCCGTGTTGAAGATAAGGGTTGACATGGGAGTTATTTGTCCACTCAAGCTCTCAAAGAGCTCAAGAAACTGCCAGTCAGGCTGTAGTCGAGCTAAACTCCCTGTTTCTGGAGTGATATCTTCTGCCAGGGTTAATTAATATTCTTAATCACATTTCAAGTGCAAATTTTTGACTAAGGGAGAAAAAATCTAATAGTCTAGCAACCAGGAAAGAACACTGAGGCTTAAGAAACTGTTCTCCAAATGGGACAAATCCTTCTTTTGTCAGACAAAGCAAGTCTGGGCTGCTAGGATTTCTGGGAATCATCAATAGTCAGTTACGTGAGCTTCAGGAGGTGACCTTGGACTCCTTACAACATGATCCACCGTTATTCTCACTCCCACTGTGGTTTACCATGACATTTTAAAAAAGTTGAAGAGTACTAAAAGAATTTTTATTGTCTAGAATCTGTTCCTGGCCTTCTGGAGGAAAATAGTGATTTTCTCTCAAGGACAAACAGAAAACTACTACTCAGTCAGACCCCACAAAAATTACAGTCTCTACCCCAGACTCCCATTACCAATCCAAATACACAGAAGATTATTCCTCTATTATTTCTCCCACTTGCACCCCATGACCATTTTCACCTGTGTTACTGCAGACTCCCAACAGTCCAAAACTCTCTGATAATTTAACTGAAAATAGTTCAGATAGCAGCAACAGCACTCAGAGACCTATGAAATATAACCTATGAGGAGATGGCAAAAGAATTTTTGTTTTCTTAAATACAGAGAAGACTGAACAGAGACATGATAACAGTCCTCAAAAATGTAAACAACTGTAGCAAAGAGGAAGGAAATAATCTCTTCTCTCCCACGTGGAGAGGATAAGAATAACAGGCTAAAATTGCAGCGGGAACTTTTTTTTTTATTATTATTGAGTATCAGCAAAAACCACTTGTAACTGTTAGAATGGTGTTACTGAAGCACTGGGATAGTTTGCCTTGGAAATCAACATATCTGGAGCACTTTCAGAGCAGGCTGGATCAACGTCTCTGGAAACAGGGCAGGTACCCCTGACCTGCTGTTCTCTTGGAGCTGGAGAAGGCATGGGTGACTCTTGAATACCCTTTCTAGTCTTGGTTTCATAAAATTTAATGTTTCTTTGGAGAATTACACATTCATTTATCACCCTCTGGGAGAATTTTAGAAGTACTGTTTGTATGTGTGTGTTCCTTGCCTCCAGAGCTTTCCTTGAGATTCTTACTCTTCCAAACATGAGGCTGCTCTCTGGGGCTCTCTCCTCTAACAGGTGAAGCTAGTCTGACCAACCAGGAGCTATAATCCTACCAGTAATTACCAGGACTAATATTCCTAAAGGAACCACAGAAAATGGGCCTTTGCCTGCCTAGTCACCTTCACTTCTGCAGAAGCATGCACTACAGTTTTTCTGAGCTTTGCTCTCTCACCAGTGAAACACAGAAAACAGGACCTGGGACAAGAATGGTTAGCAGGGCAGTCCCTGGCTGTCGCTGGCAGCTGTAGCAGGTAGTCCTTGTGGCAAACTCAGCAAACTCCATCCCCAGTGTGGTTCACTTGCTTGTCCTTGCTACTCTCACTGGCTGGTTTCTTCAGAACATCAGCACTTAGGAAGCCAAGAACCTTCCTCTGCTTTCTAACCCAGCATTTTTTCTTGGCCAGTTTGTTAATTAGTTCCTGTGCTATTGCTGCATTTCCACCTCTCTAGAGTTTTCCAGCTCAGTAGCTGGCATCAGGATCCCTCTTGGTTCTCATTCTGTAAGGCTGAACAGGTCAGGCTGTATTCTTATCTTCCCTGGGAGTCAGGTGAATGCACCCACAGTACATCAGCAGCGCCCTTGTCTCCCGACATAGAGCAGAGGCCACCCAAAATTACAGGGTGGAGAAAGTGTGTCCCAAAACCAACCCCAACCCATTTTGTCATACAAAATAGGGGCCTTGATGAGTTAAGAGGGTAAAGTCACCCTGCTACAAGTGCAGTTGCCCTAGAGAAATTGTTGCCATCTTGGATACTCTGTGAAGTGCCGCACCAAATCTGAGAGTGGAGGGGAGAGCAGTTTCTGCGAAGGGCTCAGCCTTTATGGGCACGGCTGCTTTCTGCTGCCAGGTGTCTGTGCCGGACGGAGCTGGGCTCACAGCTGGGAGCTCTGCTTGCCGTGCCGCCTGTCCGGGGCAGCCCCAGCGGGCACAGCAGCCCGGCCCCGCCCGCCTCCACTCCCAGCTGCTTTTTCCATTTCCCACCGGACGCCCTCCCGGCTGCCAGTGGAAGTGTTTGCGCACTTGTGTGCGGAACCAGCTCAGGGAGCTGAGCCCAGCCAAAAAAATAGCCTGCAACTTTAGTTTTCCTTCCAGCTGGAAGAAGTTGTGTCTGGTTTCTTGGGTGGCTGCACAAGCGCCTGGGCTGGCATAAGAGGGGGAAGAGGATGGGGGTGGAAATAAGCAACTCTGCCATGCGTGCTGCTCCCAAGTGAATGGGGCTGATCCGCAGAGCTTCCCCTCTGCTCTCGGCTGATCTCACAAGGAAAATCACGGACTTGTTTTCCGTCATGCCCCAGATACTCCCCACCCTCCTTTCAAGGAGCGCAGCTCTTCCCCCGTCCCATCCGCTCTTGCATGCTGTACCAGAAAGACTCTCCAATCAATCAACAGCCATTAGAACAGCCCCGAAGGGCTCCCACTTCATTATGTTATGCAAAAGAAGGGATTTCAGCTTAGTCTAAAACTGGTGAGTGCTACTACTCATGTCACACCATCCCTTCTAGAAGCTGGGCTGCATTTTCTGTGCCTGAGCCTTTGGACCATTGCAATGGTGCATTTTTGTATCATAATTAACAGTTACTGGAAAGGTATTTTGGAAAATGTGGTTCTTTGTAATCACATTTAGAAACAAGTATATCTAAATAACTCTGTTCATTGAGGCCCTCCTTTCTTGGGCAGCTATCATAACCCCCTTTAAAATAAACCCACTCCCCCCTCTTCTCACATTTTTTTGCTCTGAGCTTTGCTATTAATGACATAGACAAACCATTTCCAAGGGCAATTTTATTATTTGGAGTTTTCTCATTTTAATACGTTTGGTTCCTGACACTGCCAGGGAGGCTGGTACAGCCATTACCACTAACACACTTTGCAGAAAGTCATGTTCTGGGAGAGGGCGATGAGGACCTGGTTTGATTGAAGGACTTACAAGGACAGAGGGGTTGCCATAAGTTTGGACTGATTTCTGTAGTTACTCTGAGGGCATAGTACAAGATTACTACTCTTTGCAATACCTCTCTGTAGAGTGTGTTAAAATAAAAAGCTCCTAGCGTGGCATTTAGATATATTCAGAAAAAAGTAGTTTTAAAAAGACAGATTGTTATATATCATGCACTCCTGCCTGAAATTTGTGCACCAGTAATGTTTATCTATTAAATGAAATAATAGCTACTTCATTCCTATCTGACCTCTAGAAAATATTGTGTAGTTGGTTTTATGCTTATGTCACATATAGAAACTCAAAAACTTTAGCCAGCTTTCATGGGCTGTTTGCTGGAAGCCTGTTCACAAAGGACCTGTCCAAAATCGAGTCCTTTTAACTCCCAGGAATACCTTAATGAATACTGTTGGCACCCACCCAGGGTAAATTATCTATTAATAAGCAACATATGTTTATAACTTGATCAACTATAACATCTTTTTATAGACTACAGTAAAAATAAGTAAATTAAGGCAGGTAATTATCTATATTAGTATCTGTGCAATAGTATACTCACAGAGAATTTTGGTTAGCATACAAGTTCCTATCAGGCCAGCAAGTCAACAACAGCAGCAGATGGTTGCAGTTGGGGTTAAATGCTCTTTATACTATGGAGAACAAAAAAAAAAGCAAAAGTCAACAGGTGCTGGAGAGCAGCAATGAGTTACCTCTTTCCTGTCACCTCCACTTCCCTGCATAATTCAAACAATCACTTCAGTGATAACAAGAAAGCAGGGACCTCAATTTTCATTCAAAAGTAGGAACCTTGGTGGTGGCTTTTGATGGTAGAATCAGCCTCATGGTTCCTGATGTGCTTTCAGCCTTAGGCCAAATCCTAAGGGTGAAACAAGCTGTGTCCTAGCCCTGTTTTCCTATGTAACACTAGCCCAGTCCCTAAACACATCTCACTGCTTCAGCTCATACATCCTTATGTTAGGGAAAAAAAAAAAAAAAAAAAAAAAAAAAAAAAAAAAAAAAAAAAAAAAAAAGAATGTAAAAAAAAAGGTTTAAGAGGAATGCAGAGAGGTTAAAGTCACCAGCACTTTGAAATGAACTTGCAGTACTAAGCACTAGTGTTTCCACTGCAAAATGAGGCCTTTTGCTGGGAAGCATCAATGCAACAGGATCATCTACTGACAGACTTGTCAGCACTTTTAGGCAGGCTGGAGTAGCAGAACACACATTTGACTGAACTGTTTAAACAGAATATATTCCTTACCATAAATTTCCTATGCTACGGTGACTGCAGAAATGCTCTTTCAAAAGCCAAACACGCCCACCTGATTTGCAAGTAGCACAAAGTAGCACTTTCTCTGAAATCTGGAGAATTATTGCTGATATTTCTGCCTGAGGAACCCACCTAATAATAATAACAACATGTTTTTCTACACTGACTTGATTCCAGCTGCACACATTTTCCATTCCAGTGTCATTTATAGCTGTTTTTAACTTCAGTGAAAAGCAAGCTTTCATTTCAGCTAAGACCAGACATATCAAATTCAACTTTTAAAAAAAAAAGTGTTGGGGAGGGGAAAGGAAGGGCATTTTGGCTGGGGAGAAAAACGAGAAGAAGGGACTGTAAAAAGAGTAAAGTGCGAATTTTCTCTGAGATGTAACACTATCTTAGCAGCAGCATCCAGCAGATTTTGTGGAGCTGGTTTCTTTGCCGCTTTGGTTTTTCATCTGTCCATTCTGCTGCGTGCTGGGGAGCTAGGGCATGTGCTGGGCTGGCTGCCGTGGCTGCACGGCCCATGCCAGGAACCTCCTGGTACTCTGGCTGCATCACCCTGCCGTGAGCTCATGGGGCTCAGCTGGCGCGCAGAGGGAGCGCACACATGCCACGGACACGAGTGTCATGGAAAGCCTGAGAGGGGCACTTGTTCCAGGGCTGCCTGGACAATGAAGAATCGGCTGCCACCCCCTCTGTCGCCCCCCAGGCCATGCCAAGGCGGGCGGCCGCCGGCACATGAATAGCAGGTCTGTTCCCGCAGCCGCTCCTGGTCCAGCGCTGGGAGCCTCCGGCAGCGCGCAGGGCTCGCTCGGCGCTCCAGCGGCGCGGGCACAGACCTGGGGCAGGAGGATGGCCTCGGACAGGGACGGCACCAACCCTCACGTGAGTGAGACTTTGGGAATGCCCATGGGAGGGAGAAGCGGGAGGGGAGAGCCCCGGCTTGGGGGAAATCGCCACCGCTTCTGTCATCTGCTCCTCAATTTTGGTAGCCAATTTCTTTTGAAAACGCAGTTCTGCTTTTTCCCTCTGCTCCCCTTTGAAGAAAAACCAGCGGCTGTGTTCTGCCAAGAGCGGTTATGAGCCCTTTTCCAAAAGAATAAGGGTAAGAAGAGGGATATTACTAAAAAGAGATGCTTTTTAGGGAAGGGAGGGTAGCAGAGGAAGAGATTAGCCTTCAGCCCTCAGAAGGAGGCAGCACATACTCTACAAGCTGCATAAGTCTGATCTGTCCCTCATCTCACAAAGCCTTTCTCTGTTTGGCAGAAAGTACTCTCAATCTGGAGAGGAGAAAAAGAAATAAATACAGCAAATACTGAGAGAGCAAAGAGGCCAAGGTCTCCTATGTAGGGTTTTTAGAGAAACAAAACTTCTTGGAGAAGCTCTTTCAGTTCTCTGTGTTCCTATTCTGAGTGTTTGTGTTTTTCAAGAAGGGTGTTTCTTGTGCGCAGCGTGTGTTCTCAGAAAGGGCAGCTACCCAAGGGTTTGGAAAAAAGAGACTGCTAGAGATGAAACAGAATCAAAAGCCCAGATCACAAACACCCATCAAACCTTAGAAGTTCAAGTCCAGATCTGCACTTCAGACAACTGTGGAGATGGGAAGAATATGAAGCATTGCCTAGGGCACAGCTTCCAGCCCTGAGTAGGTGGCATCAGGGTACAAATTTTGCAGCTGATTTTTTTGTCTGAAATGGTCTTAATCATCCTTAGACTTGGCAGTGGGGAAGTCACTCTGACGTCACAATTTTTGTTTCTTTGGCCCATGTCAAAGAAATTAAAGTGGTTGAGTGTGACAGCTTCAGCTGGCTGTAAGCTGCACAGATAATTTGGCCTAACAGACGCAGACTCAACCAGCCTAGCCTGTTAGAGAATAGTGGTAAACAAGTCCCCAGGTATGAAAGGCTGAATTCAAGCTCAAACAAGAGGATCCCAGCCAAGGGGATCCTTTGAGCCATGGATGCACCCATATAATTGGCCAGTGAGCTGGGAGCATTGAAACCTTTGCCCAGCCAACTCTGTAAGAGCAGGAAATTCAAAGCCCCTGTAAAACGAGGTGCACATCAATAAACCTCAGCTGTTGCTGCATGAACCTGGTGTGTTCTTGTCATGCGCCTGTCTCTGAAACTGCAACAGGTAAGATTTGAGTCCTTGGAAATAATCAGGACAATGTTCCTTAACTAGAAAGAAGGACTGAGACTCCCCAAACTTACAGAATGTATCTTCAGTGAGATATGAGGTGCAGAGCCAGCTGTTGAAGACCTGGGAGCAGCTATGCTCAATAAGAGACACAATTAGTGAGGAAGATGCACAGGTAACTATGACAGTTAGTGAAAATGTACTTTATTAAGTCTGGGAGAGATAAATGTTAGTCTTCCCTAGAACCAGACAAAAAGGGGAAAAATATAGACATCATTAAGCCAGGAACTGATGGTAAAGAGAGGACAAGAAAATTATGTTAAATAAAAAGTCAAATTAACTTCCTGCATATTATATCACTCCACTCAGTGGAAAGTTTCAGGTCTATAATGAATTTAAAGTCCAGGTATAATAGACAAAAAAAAAACCAGCTTCACTGATTAAAAGTCTCATAAACTACTGAAAAATCTATGGTTTAGAGTTTTCTCTTTCAACCCATCTTGAGATTAAGTGAAGTGAGCTGAAAGTGATTGCCAGCCTCTCTGACCTTTACAATACTCAAATAAGTAAGCCCAGAAGGTCAAAGATTCCTTGAATTGCAAGACTGAGAACTTCCTACCTGTTTCTAGAGCAGGGAGGTGTAGAGTGTGCACCACTACACAGACTGCCCCAAGAATACCCATGCTGCTAAGATTCCCTTGGTGACACCTCACAGGGAAGCCAGCAGGCAGCACAAAGCGCAGGTGAATGCGCACAGACTCTGGCGTGCTTATGATCAGGAAATACACAGTGCTAGGAGAGGGAGTGTTACCCACCGGTGTAATGGATAAAACCCCTTTACCAAACGAATCTAGTTTGGTTCAGACTCCAAAGGATGTAAAAACACAAGCTGCAAATGGATCAAGAACTCCTCTGGTTTCAATCTGCTTTCTGAAAACCCACAAAGGAGCAGAGTTGACCCAGTGAGCATCGAGGCATGAGCTTGGAACACCAATCATGCGATTAACACATGAATAGAGAGTGGCTTTTCCAAGACTCATTCATCAAGGAACAAAGAAAGTTGTGGAGTTGTGGGTACAAGGAGTCTCATGCATACCTTTACTATCACATGTGATTTGACTGCAAGCCAACCACTTTATTCTATAAATAAAGGCCAGAGTGAGCCTTCTTTTAAGCAGCCTGACTGCATGGCAGTGATTTCCCCTTGCACTGTGACAACCCTCAAGGTTCCTTCTCAAAGCAGAGACCTTTTACCAGCAGCAGATCTTTGGTAAGTGATTGATACTGCACATAGCCCTGTAGAATGGTAACTTTGATTTGTGCCCTGGTAACTTTGATTTTTATCTTGGTAACTTTGATTCATTTTTTCTTGGTAACTTTTACGTGTGCCTTGGTAGTTTCTAGCCATTGTTCAAACGACTGTGCTGTATAATAACAGAGCGAAACTTGCCATCAAACATTTCAAGTCACATTTTTACAACATCATATTAAAATCACTTTCACAAATATCTTTGATGATGATTCTTAAAGTGATCTAAATCCCAAATCATTTGTTCATGACAAATTGGTGTAGTTGGCGAATCCTGAATCAGGATTCAGGACAATAGCTGAGACAGGCAGAGAGTCCTGTAAACGATGGGATTTAACAAGAGTGAGGTGTGGTCAGTGGTAGGGGAAAAACATAAAAAGTGTTTTTCAGTGGAAAGTACATTTAAAAGCCTCTTTTGAGTCCCTGCCCTGAGCAGTGAATGCAGAGTAGGTATCTTCTTGGAAGTTTCCAGCTGTGGGTTGAGGAAGATCTCAGGGAATGCTGTAACCCATGACTCACTCCTCCTCAAAGAGCTCCTGGAGGGAGTAGCAGGAACAGTCATGGAAGTTAACTATGATACAACACAGAAATAGGAATTTTTATTTATAGACAGAGGGTCCTGTGTCTGAAGCAGTTGCACAGTACCTCCTTGGATTTCTTATACCACATTTACATGGACAGGCTAGGCAGGTAACTAAAATTAAAACAATGGACCTTTGTCCTCATGTAGGAGACAGCAGGAAAAGGCAATCAAGATTTAAGAAGACTCTAAGAGAACTGATCAGTCCCCAAGGTTTTCTGCATATTCTGTAGCATGAACAGGAGCTCACTCAGCAAAATTGAAAGTGTCTGTAACAGGACTCCCTCATCCAGCCTGTCATCAGCCTGTGGAATTTGCCATCTCCTGGGGCAGGTTAGAAGGTCAAATATTGGGGCGAGCAAACATTGAAAAGAGGTCGGGAGGTCCAGTAACAATATTTACAGTTATGCAAGCTAAAAAAGGTACCTTCAAATTCCATAAGCCAATAGCAGGATAAAAATAAATATGCTTTTCAGTTTCCTACAGGCTGTGGCACAACTGCTGACCAGACTACAAGTGGTAGCTTGCCTTAGAGAAGTTAGACACCAGCTCTCCATAAGTGGCACCTAGGACTGCTTTTTAACAGCAAGAAATATATCCCATGAATCCACTCTTTCCCTTACAAAAATTCTCTTGTTCAGTGTTTTTCTAAGGAGTCTGTTTTCCCATTCTGACTTCTAGGAAGACCAACAAAACCTCAAATGGTGCAGAGAGAGATGCAAAAAGGAAATAGTGCTGAAATAGAAAAAAGGCACAAGACTGTGCAGCCTTACCTGATTTTTGCCAGCCAGTCAAGTGCTAAGAAAATAAATAAAACTGGAATTAATTTAATTAAAAATATTAATTTATCTATTAAAAGATAAAACTTTGGCATTATTTAATCTGAACAATACATTTTGCTCCCCAGATGTCTCTATTTGTGGCTTCTAAGTGAAACTTTCACCTTCCTTTATTAAACACCTACCATTGACAAGAAACCAGGCAGAGAACAGTATCCTGGTGAGGTACAGCAGAGTACATCCTGAGATAGCTGGGATCTGAAAGATACATTTGGGATAGAAACAGAACAATCCAATAAGATCCCATCACCAATTTCCTCTTACTTCAGGAAACACGAGTTTATAAATTAGAAGTATGGCTTTGATAGAAGCATTCTGGCTGATTTGCCTGTACTTCTTCACACTATTGCCCCCCTGACTCTTGTCTCTGACCCTTCCATAGAGATTTTCAAGGGGGAGAGAGGGAAGGAGGAGTTCTTTTCATCAGCAAAAGGCCCATTAAATCTGTTTAGTTGTGCACCTCAGCTGCTGCAGCTCACGATCTGGCATCTCAACACAACCCTGTTTCATTGGTGATTTAAGCCAATGTCCCAGACTTGGAATGGAAGCAAGTGAGACAACATCATTCCACCACTCCCAGCAGAGCAGCAGCAACCAGGAAGAGCCCTGTGGACAGCTGAAACTCCCACATTGCACAGCTAGTTGTGGTAGAGCCCCAAGCAGATATTGCAGAGCAAAGATTGAGGCTGATGCTAAACGGCTCCACAGTTTTATTAGATTTACATTTTTACGTTTTCTTGCAGGGGTGTTATGTCCTGTACAAATGGGTGTTTAAGGGAAGTGCACCGGATGAAATGTCATCCCTGTTCCTCCTGCAAAAGAGGTCATATATTGTATGTTGTGTCTTTCTTTTTATAGTTTCTTACTCTTTGGATAAAAAAAAATTTACAATCCTCTGGGATGAGAAGCAGAACTAATACCTCACCATTTAGGGAATCATTCATACTTCAAAAGTAAAAAGAGTAAACAGCTAAAATAATCGTTCTGGAAAACAGACCCTACACTGAAATTTTTTGGCAGGAGCTGCTTCATGAGTACCTTGAATGGAAAATACATCTGTGGAAATAAAGACAGGTTTACAAGTAACTTGCAAGGAAAAAATGTTTTCAAGTAATTGTATAATTTACTTCCAGTGCTCAGTTTTGGACCAGATCTACAGGATGCAGATTTTAGAAAGGCAGATAAATAGAGTTAGCTACAGGTCTAACAATGTGGACTTTTCCAAAATGTCCACAAAACAAGTGGAAAGTCCCCCTTACCACAGTAAATCCCATCTCCCACATCCCACTTTCAGTCTAAATCTGATAAGATCATCTAAATCTGATGCAGAGAGTGTGTTCACAGCTGGGCTAGACTTTCAGTTTTTTGGTATTTTGTGGCTTTACCTTGTGCCTCAGGTCTGTGATGTGCTTACAAGTTCCCGGTTTGGGCATGTATTCACCTGCTTCTTCAGCAGCAGCCAGTTTGTACTTTCTAGTGCTCCAGGACCTCTCTTCTCCTTCAGCCATTTCCTGGAATGGTGGCAGTTCCTGTGGCCAACAAAGCAATGGCCTGCCCCAGAGCACTTCAGCAGCATTATCTGGGTTCTGTAATTTGGGCTTGGATAGTCAAAGTCTTTCACTGAGAAAGAGCCTTTCAAAAAGAAATGTAAGTGCTTCAGAAAAATCAATTTCTGTGACATCCTTGTACGCTGTGTGCAAACCAGTCATCAAGAGTCTGAGGAGCTTATCTCACTGTTTCTAACTAAACTAACTCAGTTACTCCAGCCTTTCAAACAGGACCCCACTCCCAGGGTTACACTCCATCACCTATGCCATTCATTTGACTCTAGCAAAGCTGGTTCAGAGAGATAAATTCAAAGAAAACCAACCACTTTTTGGTAGGGTTATTGTTCTGGTTTGCTGTCCTGCAGTGATTCCTGGAAGGATCACACACCTGTCCACAACTGAGCCTGCATGGCCATGAGAGCATGTACAGACAACAGAATCCCTCCTTTCAGTGGCCACTACCCCTCCCTTCAGAGCAGTAATCTGAAGGTTCAGGTCTTGCTGTAGCCAGTGGGAGAAGCAGAGAAGGCCCTAACAGTAATAATGGTTGCTCTCACTAGAGGATGCTACCTAGTCTGCAAGATTTCAGGCTGTTCCTTGAGAGGATCAGGCAGAGATTCATTGTGCCCTAGTTGGTCAAAAGACAGGTGTAAAATAGGTTATTACACTTTGGAGCAAGAGTGACCCTATGCTTTTTTTTCCCAGCTGCTAGGACCTGAAATTGTGCATAGTATTACCTGTGCTGGTCCCAGCAACCAGCAACACTCATACTAGAACACAGACGAATGTGGTCACACCCTGCTGAGAAGGAGACCATTTTTTGCAATTAGTACAAACTGGTTCTTGGTTCCATTGTCAGATGTGACATTTTTCCTCTTCCCTTTACATTCCTCCTGCCTGCCCTACCTGGACATGGCCAGCTTTCCCACTTGGAGTGAATGCTTGCTTAGGCCCTTCCCAAACACAGGAATAGAATCTTTCATCTTGAGGAACTGGACTCTGGGTTTTAAGGTGTCTGTGGAAAATGAGGCACATGTGGAGTTAAATATACCCTTGGAGGGTTGATCTGGACCCTCACACTTCACTTTATGAGGGGCAGTAAAAGGAAAGTATCAATGTCATTCTGAGAGAGGGAGCCTGGTCCTGCACTGCACTGGTCATGTCTGATCACCATAGAACAGCCAGAGTTTGGGTCACAACCAAAATGTTAAAAGAGGTGATGGACAACAAAAATGGGCTCTGTAAAAGCAATCTGATGAAGCCCAGGCATTTCTAAAGAGAAATCTGGGAGAGGTGGAGGGAATGACCTGGGTCAGGGGGTGCTGCCACATAGCCTGAGGTAAGGGAAGAGAACCCTAGAGCTTCACTGCTATAAAAGTTTATTAAAAAGAGCAGAATTTCTTTATAAAGCTGTAGAGCTGAAGCAGGGAGAGCAGAGAGGGAGCAAGGCCCAGGAGGCCCAGGCTCTCCCTGTGGGCATGGCAGGAGGTGAACTGGCACAGGACCTGTGTGACGAGACGGCGCCTGTGCAGCACAGGAGGTTGGGGGGACGCTCAGGGGCCGTGACCTGCTGAGAGTGACTGCAAGTCAGCGGGGGTATACCCTGTTTGGGGGCCAAGGTCAGCCAGCAGCTACACCAAACCATCCCAGCACAACCCTTCTGCCAGCCCCGTGCTGCTCCAGCAGCTTGGCCCATCCTGCTCGTCGGCCACCAGCGCCCTTCTCCTGTTGCACCACTTCTCTCCTTGCTCCAGCTCCTCCTCAGCCCTCAGGGGCACCATCTCCTGCCACGCAGCTGTTTCACACACCAAGATACAGATACACCCACCCACACTTGCACCTTGCAGGTGTGAGTGCACACGAGTTTTGGTTTTAGTGAGTAACCGTGATCCTGATGATGGTGGTGGCAACACAGCTCTCCAGTCTGGCCAACGGTAAACCACTGAGACAGCCTTGTGACTGGGAATCCTCTGCAACATGAAGCAGCTGCTAAAACACACCTAAATTGAACTTTTCTGTCTTTTGTCAAACAGTTCTTCTCACCTTCATTCTAACCTGTGCCTGAGAGCTGATCCATGCACCTGCTTCTCTTTTTTTGCCCCCAGGTGACATGCAGGTACAGCATCTCCCCTCACTTACCACTGAAAATGGAAGCCTCCAGTCCAAGCCACCGTTTCCCAGTCCTTCCTGTCAAATCTATATTATTTTGCTATGTTTCTCTTCTGAGAACCAAAAATGGGCAGTGTTTCAGGCATACAATAAGCACACACAGAAGTGCAAGCTCCTCTGAGTACAAAAGGGTGAATGGGCATTTTCACTGCCATTTCCCTATGCCTGGCTTGGGAGTCAAGTGTTTATAAAACTGTCTCTGAGGAAAGGCAATACAAGAAATGAGCTCTACTACTGTAATCTAGACTGCCTCAGGTATGTAAACATAAAACAGAAACATTTGAATTGGACACCAGAGTGATGGAAGGGCCCAAGTGCAGAGGCTGCAAGATCCACATCACCAGTTACCATACACCTTGACACACTCCTTTGAACTAGCCAAGCTATAATTCCTTGTCAAATTACATGAATCAGATATGTGACTCTGTAATTACAGCTGTGAAAACCATTATACACAGGATCTTAGAATTTTCTATCCAAAATAACCCTTGGGGAAGAAATTTCTCATGAAGCTGCTTGGGTCAAGGTTCAGTGAGTGCTGGAAATTCTGGGGGAATCCTGTTGGCAGGTTTAGAGAAATGAGAACAAGAAAATGAGATAATGTTCTGGTTTGTGGCTTGTTCATGCTCTCTTGAGTTTTTTTCCTTTATTTTTTATTTAATATTTATGCATATTTGCAGGAGTTTTCTCTTTTGCAGTCACGTAACTGAATAATATTTTGTGAAATTTAAAAGAAGGCCTAAATTCTCCACAGACCTTGATCACGTGAGAAAAATAACTGCTCCTACCAATCTAATGAGTCATAGGGTGGCCAACCTATGTTTGTACCTATGTTTTACTGAAGGAGTATTTCTACAGAAAATAACAGCACAGAAATACTCTCCCAGGACTTGGGTGAGAACCAAGTTCTTCTGTCCCTACTTCTCCAAGAGTGCTATGAATATCAATGAATTAAATTTCACAATCTCCCCATGGAGCAAGAGGTGTTTGCCTGCCTGTTTTACAGAGATTAAGTCAAGGCAGAGATGTTTAAATGACCACTGGTGTACCCAAGGGCACACACAGTAGGTGAGTGGAGGAGGAAGGAAAGACTGAGCATCCCTGGATGGGTGAATTGCCATGGAGCAGCAGTGTTCTTTGGTTTCATCTTTGTTCTCACTGGTGACATTTTTAATCTCCATCAATTCTTGAAGGAATCGTTGAAGATTTTTTAGTCACCAGAGATCACTCTGTTACTTCACACAGTGTAAAGGAGAGCTTTCAATTGACTTAATTGACTGAAGCTGTCAATAAGAGACCACACGTAATTCCTTCCCCTGCTGAATGTTAACTTTAACATCCATTGGAAACAAATGTTGAGACACTTCCAAAAGCTCAGACACACAGCTGTGTTTGCACCTCTTGCTTGAACTAGAGTCACTTAACCACACTGGTGTAGGATGAAACCCCAAAGCCAAAGGAAACAAGCTGAAATATGCTGAACAGAAATTCTGACTCAGAATGACCATACAGGTTCTTGATGCAACTTTTCAACTTGAACTTTGCACCTCCTTCTGGCTGATTCAAGATGAGATGTTGCTGCATGTCCCTGTGTGATTTCAGGCTGTGGCCACACAGTTTTTGCTGACTGGAGCTGGAAAAGCAAGGTTCATCCTTCCTTATGACCACCATCAATTATTATTGCTGCCTCAATGCAATGCTCAAAGTAACCACTCTATCAGGTCTGTCTGGGCTAGGAAACCTCCCTTATTGAGTGTCTAAGCTAACCCAGATAATTGTGAAAGGAATTGTTTAAGGAATATGTCTGGACAGAGACAGAAATAGCAGCTCCTTTACACAGCCTTCATCTGTCTTACTGCACTAGGATAATTGCTTGAATTCTTGAATAATTCTTAGCTGGTTATGTTAGCTGAAGATCTAGTTATTTTATGATTATCAGAAGGCAACAGATATGCAATCTGGGATCTTCTTCACTTAGTTGTAAAAAAAAAAAAAAAGGCAAACAGTTAACAGATACAAATACAATAAAAACTATTCCTACATAACATGGACACCTGGGGTTTTTCTCATCTTTTGCCCATGGTGATACCTTGACTGGCAATCCACACTGATCAGGGAGATATCCAGCAAAGGATTGATATACTACAAGAAAATACACTGTGCTGCTCTTTTCTTTTAACGGAGAAAGATTTGAACTCCATCCTCACCTACTAGATTCTTGGGAGCTGCCTCTGGACCAATTCCTTAGCCAGCCCCCATTTTTTGGCATGTGGTTGTGAAAAAGCTGCCGAAGGGAGTTGTGTCAAAGGGCTTTTACTTTGCTCTTAATGGCTCCACGTACAGTCTGAAGGAATCTGAAGCGCTCACGAAATGTGGTTTCCCCTCTGGTGTTTGCTGTTCAGCTGGCTCAGCAGCTCAACCATTTAAAACCATTGTGAGTGGATTTAGCACTTGTGAAATAATGCTGGCTTGTTCAGACCCAGAGAGGGATGGGCAAAGTCCACTGGTACAATAAAAGCCCCTCTTACCTCCTTCTCCTATGAGGAGCCAGGGAGCAATGGAGTTCCAGGCAGAAAACTACTCACATCCAGGTGCAGCTACACAGACATCAGGTGAAAGAGACACGGGTCTACCAAAATACAAAAAGCTAACATGTATTCAGAGGAAGGAATAACTTCAGTATCCCAGAAGCAGAAAAAAATAAAATAAATTTAAAATAAGGAAAAAACCCGCACCAAAACAAATACACCAAAACCTCACTAAGTATAGGGAGCAAATAATGGAGGAGAATGAAAAGAAAGAGGAGCACAGCCCCAGAAGGGAGTTCTAGCAGGGTGTGTTCCATAAAATCACAGACTATGAATGTTAATAAACCAAATGGGGGAAACAGATACAGAGTCCCAGAGGTCTCTGTCCCCAGAAACCAGAGAAGATGGAGCATCCCACTTCCTCCTAGTCTGAGCTACTAAATATAGCAAGAGGTGTGTTTCATCCTTGAGCTGATCTAATGCCCAATTTTTCTGCTGAGACCATAAAAAAAGGGAGATAACAGGCTCACTGTACATCTGTACTCTTGTGTAGAGATTTGAACTCAGGACCAGGCTCAAAAAAGCAATTCAAGAGCAGATCTTAGTTTAGAAAGGACATTGAGATGCTTGAGCACATCCATAGGAGGCCCTGAGGCTGGAGAGGGGCTGGGAACACAAACCCTGTGAGGAATGGCTGAGGGAGCTGGGGGTGTTCAGTCTGGAGAAAAGGAGACTCAGGGGTGACCTTATCACTCTACAACTCCCTGCAAGGGGCTGTGCTCAGCTGGGGTTGGGCTCTTTCTCCAGCAGCACTGACACAACCAGAGGGCACAGTCTCAAGCTGCACCAAGGGAAATACAGGCTGGGTATCAGGGAGAAGGTTTTTACAGAAAGAGTAATAAAGTACTGGAATGCTTTGCCTGGGGAGGTGGTGCCGTCACCATCCCTGGATGTGTTTAAAACAGACTGGATGTGGCACTGGGTGCCATGGTCTGGTTGAGGTGTTAGGGCATGGGTTGGACTCCATGATCCGAGAGGTCTCTTCCAGTCTTGTGATTCTGTGATCTTGGTGGCTACTAATGAGACTGGCTTTTGGTTAGTGCTGTGGAGTTGAGGAGCCCTCTGATTCATTTCTAATCCCCTCTGCACTGCCTTCAGCCACGAGCCTCCAGCCATCACCTGAGTTGCTGAGCAGGCTCAATGTTACAGTGTTGGGTGTTTTGGGCCATGGCAAAGCAGCAGTTCCCTTGCAGGTCTCTCCCTGGGAAGGGGAACGGGCTCAGGCCTGGGCTGGGGGCCAGGTCACCAGCAGTGGTGGTGAACTCAGGTGTTTAGGGCCAGGGTGGAAGAGCAGAGTGCTTCCTCTTGCCTCATTCACACCCCACACAAACAGGGACATTATCTCTCCTGTGGGAGCAGCTGACTCAGACACTTGGCCAGATGCAGGGAAAGGTGTCCCTGTCATTACCAACAGCAAAGAATGGCTGAAAAAAATAAAAAGATGCATCACTCTGTGGCTGCAAATGATAACAATACGTTCCTCTTTATTCTGATCCAAAAGCAATTTTTTCCTTCCTTTGTTCCCCTCCCTGTGTTTTTCTATCTGGTGAGAACTTGCTTCTCAGCTAGGAGCCCGGTCACTCTGTTATTGGTGCACCTAACATCATTTTTATGTTCCTCCCATTTTTTTGTTTTATATATTACAAAATGACTTATGAAAAGTAAAGTTCAGCCAAGCAAACATCAAAGGAGTTATGCAAGAGCTAGTAGCCCTGAGCTTTACCACAAGATGCATGTCCATGGATTGATAAATCTGTTTATGGAGTACATTGTGGTATACAGAGATGCAGATATGGCTGGTGGGTGCTGTTCCCAGTGGCTATCCCTAAATCAGAAGACTCTGTCTCTAGTCCTACTCCTGACCTCTCTGAGAACTGAGGACAGTATCTGGCCCAGCTGTATCAGTCAATTCCATACAGATGATACAATTCCATACACATGATACGTTTGTACCCTTGCACACTGACAAAGTACTTCTCCCTCATTATCATCTGCTCAGTGGGCGTAATTGTAAGGCTGATTCAGCAGAAATGAGAGCCATACTTGTGGGAAGTTTGTGTCAGGACCAGCCAAATACACAGGGTAAGAGAAGGCTGTGATTTACTGATCACAATCTTTGTATGGAATGATCTGTGGGCTTTAAAGCACCATATACCTTTTGGTATATTTTATATATACCACCATACCTTGTGGTGCATTGTGAAGGGCAGGGAGGACTCTGTGACTCCTCTTTGTTGTAGATGATACTTTGGGGACCTAAAATTGTGGGAATATTGTATCTGTTACAAAGCAGCATTGAGTCTGCCTTTTGCCCAAGGCACAGGTGTTACATACACAGTCAATGCTAACGTGTTGATACCTGTGAGCAGAGGGAAATTCACATTCTGTACTCGAGTGCTGCAGGAGCTGAGGTGTTGAGATGATGTAGGGATGGGATGGGAGAGGATGAATTACAAGGTAAAAGGTCTTCAAAAGGCCTAAGAAAACAAAACTGTTTGGTGCCAGGGTCAAAAACTGGAAAGAAAAATTACAATGATTTCACTAAATATTTATCTCCCTGTCAGATAGGGATAAACATATATTAAGAGTCACTGATCACAGTGAATCATATTAATAACTGCAAAAAAGTTTCTTTTGCCCACTTTTTCTGGTGATGTTAGCAGCAGCATCAAACAGAGTATCAGCGTGCCCACAAGAATATGAGAAGCCATGAATAAGAAAAAAACGAGGCAAATTAGAATTTCTTTTTGGTGGGTTTTGTTTAGGGGTATTTTTCTAGGGGAAAAAAAAAAAAAAAAAAAAAAAAAAAAAAAAAAAGAGAGAGGACTGTAGTGAGTGCACAGAAAGACACCACAAAACCCCAGGACTACTGCACAACATATTGACAGTAAAGCTGAGCTGCTCCAACAGAGGTGAGCTCTGCTGGGGGAAAAAGAAAACCAGAAGGAAAGGGTGTGATCAGGAGTGAATAAACTGTAGGGATAGACTCCTCAATCATTTCATGCTAGATATTGTAAATGTTTCAGTGCATAACTAAAACTGGGAGCCAATATGAGCCACTTGTCCAAGCCCATGCCAAATAAAGACCACCACAAGTGCCCTTCAAACAGACTCATCCAGTGCCCAGTCTGCCCTACGTGGTCCAGGATTTTTCTTCCTGCTTCCTGTCTGTTTCATCCCTCCTCAAACATCTAGGATTCCATTTGAACACAGCTTTTTGGCTATCCCCTTACAAGAATCCATCTTTGCTACACAATGCTTACTGAGTGAACCCCACTCGAAATCCTGAACAAAGGGCATTTGTTCTGCATCACTGGTCCCCACTTCTTCTGTCCCTTGGCCATCTTGAAGGGAGAAACTACAGGACAAACACTAGGTATAGAAAAAGGAATCATAACACACTTCAGTTCCTGCAAAGTTTTGTTTTCCCACTCCAAAAACTCAACATGTTCAGTGTCTGAATGTGAATGCTTTCTTCAGAACAAGACTGTGTTTGCAGAATCTGTGCACTCAATTGCCAGAGAAATGATTATTCTGCTTTAATCTCCTCCCATTCCTATTCTGGCTCTGAGGTATTTGCTTCCCCTGTACAGTCTCCTAGGAAGGCCTCATTTGCTACACCCCTTTCCAAAAGGTCTCTCAAAGCAACTTCTACTCAGGAGATCTGTGAAAAACACAATTGTCACTAAGGGGATTTGGGCCTCCCTTTAATTTCTGCCATGCTGTACTATAGCTTCTCATTATAAAGTTAGCTCTTAAAGGTTCTTTGTCTCTGCAGGGTTGAAAGTTGCTGACTGAATGTCTGGGTCCAATTTTCCACCAGTCCTCCTTTAACTGGCCATTCTGAGCTAGTAAAGTGTTTGCATAATGCTACAAGGTCATTCACACATCAATCTGATTTTACATTTTGAACCTGTTTCGCAAAGGGGTTAATGAGAAAACAAAACACAACCTGAATAATAAGTCACCAGAAAAAAAACTATTCTAATCCTTTAATATAGAGCCAGAACAGCAGTTCTTCTCACAGAGAGAAGAGGATGGACTTTTTTCTAATCTGAGAATGTAATTCCCAGGGACAGTGTATGAAAAAACAGCAGTAATCTACAGAACACCCAGGAACCGTTGTTGAAAGACTCCCAGGGTGTTACTTTTGGCAGGACATCAGGTTCCAATAAAAACCTCTGAAAACACTAGCCTAACAGCAACAACAACAATAATAATATTTTACACAGCTGAAGAGTCTTTTATCTAAGGCTCACTGCAAATGATGAACAAGCTTCTTGAGGAGAGGTGAATGAAAGTGATGCTCCCTAGATATTGCCACTGATTTGGTGATGTAGAAAACAGGTTATTGTGTACAGACTTTGGAGGGCACACAGAAAAGAGTTAACATGTACAGGCAAGCTTGGGATCATTCTTTATGGTGAACTTACATGGGCATTGTAATGTATTTTTTAAGGTTTTCAGTAAATCAGTTGCTGACATTTCACATACACAATCTGAGCACCTGTACACAAATCAAATAACCAATGATTACATTGTGCAAATACACAGAGAGAACTCACTTGGTGAGTTCATTCACAGCTACTTCACTCTAATGTGAATTTTTATGCATTCTGCTTCAATTAATTCTTGGCATGTCTTGTATGTTTTCTGAGGCTAGTCTGGACTTCAAATATGTATATAACCACATAGAAGTGTATGAAACATTATGGAAGTGAGAGGTTGGTGTAATCTGTATGTGAACTGCTAGAGGCTTTGGATCCAGACTTTCACTTTGCACTGTGAGCCCATCTCTGCAGGGGAGCCATTCCACAGTGTGGCTACCTTTCACAAAACCTGAAATTCTGCAGCACTCTGGACCATATATGAATCTCAGGCTATATTTCATGTGCCATACTGTGGAGATGTTGCTTGTGGGGTCACAGTGGCAAAACCTGCAGTCAAATACAGCTTCTACTGCATCATTAACAGTTTTTATGGCTGAATTGGATTGCATATAACTTTTTGGCATGAACATATCAAACGATGCTGCCCTGAACTTACCTAAGGTGGCCCTAAGAGGACAACATATATTGAGATAAGTGTTTCCTCAGCGTCTCTCAGTTCGTATTTCACATGAGGATTACATCTTGCTCTTTGTAGCCACTTTCAGAGTCAACATCACTCTTATTTCCCAGCAAGCACTCTCCTCAGACAGCAAAGGCAGTTGAGTAGTCATGTTCTGTGCCTGGAGTACAGAGACACTGGAATTCCTGCTCACTGCTTACCTGAAGGAAATTATGAGAAACAAGTCATGCTTCCTCTGTGCCATGAGAGTAACAATAGCAAGGAAGGTTTGGTCAAGACACCCCCAGTCTCAGCAGTGACTAACAAGCAGAAAGATTAGATATGGGGATGATTTAATAGCCTGCTGCTCCCAAAAGGGGGAAGCCCTGCTCCACTTCAGCCTATGACCCTTTGCTCTCTCCTTATCTCCTCCTCCCAGACACATCCCACCTTGCCCTTGTGCTGGAATTTGCCAAACCCTTCTCACCGACAATTCAGCTCATTAAAGACTGGAGAAAATGGTCTCTTTTAAACGTGTAAAAAATTATTTATTTATTTATTTTAATTTAGCTTAGCATTTTGAGCTGGATTGGCTCAGAACAATCTTAGGAAAGCAAAAGTGCAAGAGAGCACAAGACTCACAGCAGAAGCATTTGCTCTGGACTCTTAGATCACCATAACTACAAGGTGTAACCCTCAGAGTTGAACAGAATGTACTCTGTACTGCTAGTTTCACTTTTTTCTTACTGCTGACCATACCTACTTTCTGAGATAATTCAGCCAAGTCAGGAAGCGGATTAGCAGAATAATTGGTGTAATTCAGAAGTTGTATTCAGCTGCAAATGCAGAAGAGAGAATAACTCTCTGGCCTCTTAGAGCCGTATTATACCATACCACAAAAGAATGAAGAGGGGCAATTAGAATTGATGACACACAACTGGAACAGCTTTTATGGGTTGAACATACCATGATGGCAAGGCATGACAGCCTCTAGGAGCTGTGTAATGCTTTACTCACTATCAGATATACCCACATGCTTCCCTGCGGCTTGAAACAGCATCTATCACTAAGCTAAAACACAGAGAAGCTCACCAAGCATCATGAGTCACTGCAGCATTCAAATCCATTTTCTCTGTCCAGTTTTACTTGCCCTAGACCTGGAGGGCTCCTGGTCAGAATCCTCAAAGGACCTTCAATACCAGCATTACTGGAATGGTTTTGCCTCCCTACAAATGCATATGCACTTGGTTCTTTTGGCACTCGGCTCCCATACAGAGGTGACAGATGTGCGACTGCTGCTGTTGGACACAGGTTAAAAGTTTACAAACTGGCCTTAGCAGCTGCATTTGGAAGTTAAATTCAGAGAAAGTGAACTGCCCCAGATTCTGCTTTTGAACAGCTCTATAGTTATGGTCAGATATTAGAGAGATTTTTGTGGCGTTAAAAGAATGTTTTGGAATTTCTTGTCCAGCTATCTGCCCTCAAAACTCAGCAGATGACTCACTAGCATTCACCTCTATTTGTTACTGAGCTAAAACTTTTATCCCCTCGGCCTCTTGTGAAGCTCCAATCTGTATCTTTTCGGAAGCAGAGCCTGTTCTAATGCGAAAGAACAAACAACGTGGGAAGCAACTCCGAATCCAAGTTTTCAGAAGCTCCCGTGCTGAATTCCCCCGAGCTTGTGTGCACGTATTCCTAGAGGCATTTGCACACATAAATCATGGCTTGCTTACATCTGGCACACGCAAAGAGCACGCTGCTTGGCACACTGTCCACGTGTGCTGCAGCTGCTGGCTGCAGGCAGCTCTGCACATAGGTTTGAAGAAGTTCCTTTGTGACCAGGAGACACAAAACCCAAGTATTTTGCTGGTTTTCTTTATCTATTAGACTCACTGACAAAGTTTCTGCAGCCTTGCACCCATGGGATTCTCAAAGAGGTGTTTTTAGAAAGTAGAAAAGATATTTCTACATCCCACGTGTTATTTGTTTACCTTGCTGTAAGTGTTCACGATTTGACCAAGCTTCAATTTCAAGAAAAGCAGCTGTCTAAAGCAACAAATGCATCCTACCCAGACCACCCCATCCTGCCCTGGCTGCAGAGTTTACTGCAGTCTCCCAGGAGTAGCTCACTAGTTTGCTTGCTTATTCAGCCCCAAGTATAGAAGATACAGCCAGAGAAGTTCAAGCTAAAAATACCAATCTTGTGCCATACCTAGGTTATTTTACCACCTCTTACCAGTGTAAATCAAGTGAATTTTTCAGAAATTGTGGTTTGTGTAAATTCCTTTGTAATACAACATTCACATATCTCTTTCAACTGAAATTTTTTTCCCTACAAGTGAGTCAGATTCCTTCTGGGACCTAAACAACAGTTTTGGAGAAAGGAATATTTCTTTTACCCTTAACCTGGAAATTTACAATCTGGTCAGAACTGCTTTGAGTTATGCAAGTCCAGATTTGTACTCCTTTCATAATTGTCTACCATGGTAACAAAGAGGGCAGCGCCATGTCTGGTCCCTCAAGCTCTGTACTTGTGCCAAAGATAACCAGTTATACTGGCATAATTAATTTTGATGCATTAATAGCACAACAGTTTTTGTCTTTACCAGCCAGAATATTTGCCAGTAGGATTTGGCAAACATAATTTAACAAAGATTTTTCCTCTGTTAAGAGGGAGAACAATCCCTGATTTTAAAATATAGGAGAGGAATCCTCATTTAGGGATTAATCATCACTTCTTAACTCCTGCAAAATTCACACTCCAGGCTCTGATTTAGTTATACACAATTGCTCTGGCTTACTAATTAAGAATAACATGGGTATTAGCCTTTCTTCTTTCAGGTTTTTAAATTGCTGATTTAAAACTTCTCTCGGTGTGAGAAGCATTGCTAAATATCTGAAGTGTAAAACAGCAAGGACATTTGCATCTCCAGCCAAACCCACAGGGGTCGAAAAGAAAGGCATGATTTACATTCAGTACCTCTGCCTCTAACCTGGAGGACATCTGGAACTCTTCAACCTCCACTCTAGGAGAAAGGGGCTTCTCTCCTGAGGGTCAGAGCAGATTCATATTTTGACTCTATTTGTTGTCACTAACGGGGCTTGAGCTTGAAATTATCAATTCCCTCCTATGACTTTTATATGAGACAAAGCAAGAAGTACTGCAGAGACACATGAAGCTGACACTTATGAAGCCTTTCCTGCTCTTTCACTCGAGTTCCTTACAGGTATTCAGCTTTTCAGCTCACGTGGGTGCTCCCAAATATCCCAAGCCACACTCTCTTCATTGTGAATGGAAATAAAAAGGAAAATGGTTTCTCCATCTTACTTAGGATAGGGAAAAAACCCAACAACCCACCTTCCCTTTCTAATTCTAACGCAGATTTCAATGAGTGCCACTATGTTGTCAGTCCCAATAAGGCTACTCTTACGGTAGGAAGATGATTTACAAGGGTCAGTCTACCACATCTGCTGGATATTAGTCCAGGCCTTTACAAGAGTTGGATAGTGCTGCTGAATGGCAGGGGTGAAAACTCAGCCTGATTAAGGCAACATTTCTTCTAGTAACTTGTTATTAAGAAATATGTGATTAACTTTGACTTCAGTACTCTGTAGGGGTTTATTATTTTCCTGATTCCTTTGAGCCTGCTCTGATAGCAGTTTTGAATTATGAAATTTGATGCCACCTTTGATTCAGTTGCATCAATACCTTTTTGTCCCCCCAAAAAACTCCCCCTTTGTTCACTCCTTTATGCTACCAAGACTTGCTAATCTCTTTGTAGCTGCAAAATTTCTTTGTAATAATAATAATAAAAAACAGCAGCACATAAGATTACTTGCTTTGCCAAACCAAAGCTCCCAAGAGCACATGGCAACATGGAAAACAGGCAGAGATGTGAGTAAGAGGAGCTGGATGAGATGGGTGATAAGCCTGGAGGCAGTGGCAGGCTGAAGCCTGGGCACAAGAGCACAGGAGCAGGGGCAGGCCTGGAGGCAGCCATTAGGCAAATCAGGCACATTCAACCATGTCCCCATCATGAGGGGTTCCACAGGGAGACACGTGAGCTTCTCCTGATTGACTTTGATGAAGGGATGCTGGAAGCAGATAGTTCATTTCAGCTGGGACATCCTCAAGCCACAGCAGACGTTCCCACTGGAATGATCTGCTCCCCCTGGGTCCTCAGTGCCAAGGCGCAGCAGGACGCTGACTGAAAACTCCTCAAGATGATCGTGGTATGTGGGGTCCTGGGGGAAATGGGGGTGGAGCAGCATCTGCTTCACTCCTCTGCAACTTTCAAACCTGTCTGGAGGGTTTGCACACGGCACATCCTCCTGCCACAGCAGCAGAAATGGTCTGGGAGGTCTTTGACATGGAAAGAAATGAATAGAATGAGAACCATTTGTACTGGACATTACCCTCAGATCTCACTGTGGTCTTTCTATGGGAGCCTGGATTCCCAAAGGAAAAGAATTGCCAGGAAGGTCCTTTCTGTGCATTTTTCCAGGTAGCTGCAATAATTTCTTTCATATGGAGAGGTCATTTCCACACGGCAGTGCTTTCTCAGTTCCTTCAAGAATATATTCCTGATAGTGCAAACTTGCAAGCTGCCCAGGAACACGAGGCAGTCCAAACAGGGCTGCTTGTTCATTTATCTGTCAAACATATAGCTGAGGTAAGAAGTGCTTTCTCCATTTCCCCTCCATTTCTAGGTGTACTCAAGGGATTAAATGCATTTTGAGAAGTACTCATGCTCTGTTTGCAGCAGTGCCCATCTCTCACCCCAGCAGCAGCTGGAAAAGCTGAGATCCACTGCAGTGATTTTGCTAACATTCCAGGGACCTGACTGTCCACAGGGACTGGGTATTTTTGATAGCAAGCCCTTAATTCTTCATTCTCTAGACCCAGCTGGCCCACAGAGGCTGACATCATTTGACCACAAAATATAATGCTAACCACTGAGTTTTTTGCCAAAATATAATTTGATATCTCAACACATTAAAATTTCTTTTGGAATCAGTGTCCAGTATATATGCTATTATTCACCAATGGCATGCATTCAATGTCTCTATGCAATCATCCAGCAGTCTTTTTTTCTATGGATATATTTGCCAAGATGAAAAATGAGGAAAAATTTAAACCATTTTCAATGTGTTTCCAACTGTTGGACTAAGTTTTCTGAACCACATTGTTGAGTTGTGATCTAAATTAATGAATAATCTTCTCAGCAGCTGCTATTCAAACAATTAGTCTCCATTTTCTTTTTTGACTATGATCTGTAAACCATTGAACATGAACATTATCAGGTGGGGCTATGCATGTGGACAATCTGGGTCTCCAACACTTCTTCCCCTGTAGTCTGGAATGATTTTATAGTCTTTTTTGGAATAAAGAATTCTCTTTAAACAAAAAAAAAAATCCATCTTTCCAAATATATGCTGGTGTTGCTGTTGCCAGTTTGACAACTGTGACATATGAACATTTCACAGGAAATCTGGAGGTTTTTTTTGGTGTGTATTTTTTTTTTTTTCCCTCAGGCAGCTTGGAGTCCTGAAAGAGCTGCTGATGAAATATTGAACAAGCATTGTTAACATCTACTTCCAGCAATATAACAGCTCAGCTATAAGTTTTAATCAGAATAAAGTCTTGATATGGAATAGCTTTCCACTGGAAAATGTTCTAATGAATCTTTTTGAAACTATGTTGAGAATCCCAAAATTTGTGAAAGTTTTCCCTCTAAATGTTTCAGAATGAAACATTTAATCATTTCACCTTGAAATAGCTCTTTATTTTGCATTTGATTGACCCAGTATTTTATGTTACAAAACATTTAAAATACTTTTTGAGGAGTTGAAACACTTTCAACGCAATACAGGATATTTTTTTCCCCTTTAACTTTTCTTTCCCAGACAATTTTGAAGCATTTAGCAGCATCCTTCCAGATCAGAACAAAGTGAATGTAACCAAGCATCGAGTACATGTTACCCTCTCTCCTCACAAGGTCTGGATCAGTTACAGCTCTCTGAAAAGCTTGGCTCCTCACCTCAGGCTGCAGGATCAGCTCTGGACATTCTGCTCAAGGCTTCAGTGTCCAGGCACTGTCACAGCAGCCTCCAAACTCCCTGCATCCTGCAATTCTAGTGCTGTAAGAACCACTGAGTGTGTGGTCTTGGTAAACACAGAGCAAATTCCAAACTCTGTAGCAAGGCATCTTGAACAAACACTTTGTGCTACTGATTAATAAAAGAGAGGAGCTCAGGCTTTATGAGACTGTTGTGTGGAGGACTGAGATTTTCTGCTTAAAATGTTTCCCTTTCTTGATCCTGAGAAACAGAGGAAGACCTAAACATGTTTATCTACTATGTAATTATTGATTACATATAACTGTTGATTGAGATGCAAGCTATTTCCAGGTGAACAGAACTATTTTAACTACACAACAAGAAATTCAGTGATGGTTGCTAAATCATGTAATTGAGGTTGTTACAGGTAAACACCAGCAAGGGTTGGATATTCATTGTAGCTAGGTTGGATATTCATTGTGAATCCATTCAACAAAAGAAACTCTTTATGTCAGGACACAACCAGATCTGCATGATGCACTGCCTTTACTGTCTATTTAACTCTACAATTTATTGTCTTTTAAAGCCATGCTAGACTATTTATGTTGAGGAAACTAATAAAAAATACAGATATATGGCAGAGATTTTAGAATGTGCTCTGGCAGGAAGCTACACAAAAGCAGAGAAGACACTGCAGGAAAAATACAGCTTCTCTTAAAAAAAAAATCCAGTATGAAGAAAAATGCACTTTGTCATCATCACATGGCAAGGTCCTTATAAACACCCTTGATATTGGAATCTCTTAAATTTACACTTTCTGGCATCAATATCCTGATCCCACAGATCTGTTTGAACAAAGATGACAAATGGTTACTTGATTAAACTGAAGAATTGACTAAGGCTCACTTTACCTGCAGTGAACTAGATTAGTAGAATTGCTGCTCTATCAGCAGCAAAGCTGACTCAAGTTTACTGGTGTACAGTAATACATTTCAAAAGTTTAGGAAGAGAAACAGATACCCAGGAGCCCTTAAGGATCACTGAATTATTCAGTGTTGCCTTCTGAGTAAGGCTGATGCTGCACCACTTGGCTGCTTCTGTACAAATCCAGTAACTGGCACTTGACTGGAGCATATGAAGGTGTTGCATCTTGATTTAAAGATTTCAAAAGATGGAGATTTTACCCTCTCTCTTGGCAAGTTATCTCCCTGTCTCCATTTTCAATCTAAACTTAACCTCAATTCAGCTTCCTGTTAGAGAGGGGTTTGTATGCATTCTCCAGCAGTATTTAAAAGTTGGTTTAGTACCTGATACTAATTAAATCTGAATTAATATTTCTTTTAAGACAGACAGCTGTATTTCTTTCAGTTCCCCATTGCAAGGCATTTTACAGCATCTTCATCATTCATATGGCTTTTTTTTTCTGTGCACTCTCCAGATTTTATAGGTTTCTCATCTGTGAGCAAGTTTCTCATGTCATTGGGGTATTAAACAAATTAATCTTACAAACACAGCTCTGCTCCTGTCATCACTGTAGAGCTGCCATGTCCCACAGCAAGCTCATGTTCAGTGCTGTTTCCATTAGGATCCTTAAATCCATTTCTGAAACTTCCTTACAGTTGGATGGTTCTTAATGCTCATAAGCTGTTCTTCACTTGTATTGTACCTAGAAATCATTAGAAAGCCTAGATATGAAAAATAGTTAGAGTAACCCTTATTATTTCATGCCGTATCAATGCAAACTGGCCTGGCAAAATTACCTGGCATATGGCCATGTTGATTAGAATCAAGTTACCTGTTCATACTAGCTCAGCTGAAGCTGGTTTCACTTTGTGACACACGAAGCTAAATGATCCCCTCTTGCCTTCCCTATCTCCACAAATAAATATGAACAGATTTTTGTTAAACAGCATTAGTTTCACTTGCCCCCTTAGCCATATTTGTAGGCCCTCTGTCACAGGCTGCCTCTCACATATTCTATCCTCCAGGCCTGCAAGGGTCTTTTTTAACATTTATTTCAAGCCAGCTTTGGGCTCAAAAATGACACAGATAAAAATGCTGAACTGCCTCAGCAGCAGTCAATCCTAGTTTGGATGGTTCCAGCTCTAGCACTCAACATCTGTGCCAGAGCCAGCTATAGCACCAGCTAATTCTGGCCAACAGAGCACATCACTGGGGCTTGTTAAGGGCTGCAAGGGGCAATAAATGTGACAGGGGATCATTTAACACAGTCAATATTTTCAATTAATATTTTCTGAAACAAAAAAAATAATGCCCCAAAAGTCAGATCTCACTTTATACTGGGCACAATATGGTCTATTCCCTTTCCTGCTCTTCTAGTTGAACCCCACATCAAACTTTCTCATTATTTGCCCTCTGCTATCAAAGAAGCTGAGCCAGGGTTACTGAGGTCATCTTGTTTTGCCTTTCTCTGTGGTAACTTTCCTCTAGACTCAAAAGCTTTCTTATTGCTCAAAGACTTATTAAGAGTTAGCCAGAGAAAGCTGTACACCTCACACAGCTCTTTTGCCTATGTGCTGCTGTTTAGGCATGCTGGGGTTTATTTTTTTATTCTTTATGGCTGCTGGTTTACATCTTTCATGGCTATTTGTGAGAACTGGAAAGTGTTTCTGCATTCTCGTGATGCTTGATTACATCATCCCAATTCTCTTTAAACACAAAGGAGAACTGAGTATTTCTGCTCTTCCTGAATCATTAAGACTTTCACCATCTTCTGCTAAGCAAGTGAGCTGTATTCTTGTTAGAAATTATTTTATTGCTGTTACCCTTTAAAATTCCTTACTGTCCTTAGGCTGCAAGGTAGAGGTTTCTTTTGCTCCCTTTCAAGTCCTTCCCTTCTTCATATTTCCACAGGCTCTAATTTACATAATTGCTGCCTCCTTCCTCTTTCTGCTCCTCTTCCCCACTTATCTGATATATTTTTAATAGCTGCCTTTCCTTCCTCACTTAATAAGGAGGTGCCACTGACCAAAGATGTCCTTGTTCATGATTAAGAAATTGTGGTTTTTTAGTCATCTAGTAAAGTTTTCTAGAATAATTTCCAGTTTTCATTCACATTTTCCTGTCTAGATCTTGCAACTTCCACCACAGCTTCTCTTCCCAAACACATCCATTCATCATTTTCTTGCTTGCTTTGCAAAATAGGCCATGGGGAACATCACCCACAAGACTAGGCAGAGATGTATAAAACAGACTGGAAAGTAAACCTTGTTTCTTTCCTTAGAAAAGGTAGAAGATGGAAAGCTCTTCATATAACATTCTAAGAGGGAAAATGAGATTATTTTCAATGTCTTTTCAGAATATGCTGGACTAGGGTTCAGGTCCTCTTCTCATTTAGTCTAATTACAGAGTCATTACCAGGAATTACTAAGCTTGCACAGCCAGTCTCTTTTCTAGGAATTAACCAGCTCTACTCAGTGTGAAAATTATTGGAATTATGTTTTAGACATTATTACCAAAGAAAGAGAGGCTACTGGGAAAATGAGATTAAAAAGTGTAGAAATTTAAACAAGCACTAAAATACCAAGTACTTCCTTACTCAGTCCTACTAAACTTTCCAGAAACTTGTGCTTTATTAACAGCAGTGATAATTAAATGTGCTGTTAGTCTAGCTGTGTTGCACTTGGGAGTCCTGAGGGAAAACACTAAGGCATAGCATTAACATCCTAGATTTTCAGGAGTACCTTGGTGAAAGATGGAAAATGTGTAATGTCCCCTAAAACACTGAGAACAGATGAATGGAGTTGCCTCACTGATGCTGCTCCTCCCTGTTACATGCTGGGCTTGAGGATCCTGAGGAAGCCAAGGACAAGTGTACGTGATGATGCAGGAGTTTACCAGAGCTGAGGGTGCTAATGATTATGAAATTAGAGGCCTCATTACAACTGAGCACTGATTAAGCAAAAATGTGGTAGGAATATAAAGCTATTTGGTAGATATTTTTGGTTGGTTGGTTGGTTTATTTTGTTGGGGTTTTTTTTGTTTGTTTGTTTGTTTGTTTTGGTTTGGTTTTTTTTTGTTTGAGGGAAAGTATGATAACACACAACAAAAGAAGCATCCAGCTATGCTTAAGCAGAACTCCTAAAGAACTTTTCTGGGTTTGTTTTCTGGGTGGTGGGGATTTTGTGTTTATTTGGGGTTTTCCCCCTTTTTTCCTCCTTAAATGAAGTTGGCTATGATAGCACGAGGGAAAAGGAAGAAAGGAAGAGAACTTTTTGGAAAACAGTCTTCTTAATAGACATTACAGAAACTTTGCTCCAACATTATAGCTATTTACTTGATTTTAATGCTGCTGTTTGTGGGGAAATAAAATAGTGCACAAACCAGGTAAAAATGGCTAGCAGCCAGGAAAAATTAGAAACACGGCAAAAGGAATCAGGGGTTTGGGGTATGCAGTAAACATGGATCTGTCAGGAGGAAAATGACAATTGCCAACCTCAGGAAAAGACTTCTTCATCCCAGGCGTGCTACTGTTACTTCAGGCCATAAAACTGATGCAAGGGCTGAGTTTTGTGTTTCATGTATAATGCAAAAGGAGAAGTAATTCCAGTGCAGGAATAAAAAACTTGATTGTTTTCCATCAACCCCAGCCTCCTCTCTTAGCTCATTTAAAGTTTTAAATCTCTTTCCAGAATAAAATAACACCCACATAGTCCTATCCTCACTGGAGTTCAGTTTAGTTATCTTGGAAACACGATGATGAAATGATACTGCACCTATTTCTCAGTTATGGTGAAACCAAGAAAGTTTTATGAAAAGAAAAAAAAAAAGGTTTAACTGGGGCAGAGAACAGAACTAGCTACTAAATATTTTACTACAGAAAGAGATCTGGAACATACACAGTTTGGTGCAGTGGATTTGGTTTTCTGTGCTACTGGCAATTCTTTTTAAAAAATTAGGTCACTTTTTCAAGGAAATCTTAGTAACTGGCATATGTAGAGATTATACACTGCAGCTTGAAAGAAAAGTGCTTTTTAACAGTAGCAACTCCCATCTTATGTCTATTGTTTTTCAGCAAACAACAGAAGATTTGTCAAATTGGAGTGGCTGTATTTAGTCTCATGTTTACACTTCTCTACAGTTGAATGCTAAATTAGAATTATCACATTGTCATAATTCTCTAAGCTTTGCTGGTTTGGTTTTTTTTTCTACTCAGGGTTCCTTTACACTTTCCTTCAAAATTATGGGAAATTTTACTTTGAACATAACTATTTGACTTTTTTTTTTTGGGAAACACTGTCTTCTACTTCAGAAATATAAATCTAGAGACAGAGAGATGCAGCTATATCTATGCAAGGTATATGTACTGGTTCTTAAAAATCAAAAAACCAAGAGCAGGTGCTGTGGCTGACTGTAGAACACTTATTCTCTACCCAGTCTAATATAGATTTATCCTTACTTAACCTTTGACATCCATCTCTAAAACACACCTTTGAGACCTCTAAGAAAAACATATCTCTCTCTGATGGTGGCCAAACATTGCAGTAGGCTGCTCAGAGAGGTTTTGGAGACTCCACCCGTTTAACACTTGGGTGATATGACCCCAAGGATCTCCAGGAATCTGCACACTGGCTGACTTCTGAGCAGAGGGTTGGACCTGGTGACCTCCAAGGGTGACTGTTTGCTTTAGCACCAGGAGCAGCAATGAATCACACCTCCACCAAGTGCCACTGGCAAGTGCAAAGTGGTGCTGGGGTCAGCACTCTGGATCCACTGCTGGGGACACCTGCAGTGACCCTGGAGCTTGGCAAGGTCAGGACTGAGAGCATGAGTGCAGGCAGAGCTCATGTGGAAGGCAGTGCTGATGGATGCTGCTGCTGACATCTTCAAATATGCATGCTGCTGCTCTGAGGGGAGGATTGCTCTTCCATGAGACTGGCCACAGAGGCAGCCTCCCCTTGACAGAAATACTGTTCTTGAGTACGTGAAATAATTATGAGATGAATATGAATTGAAAGTGCACTTCCTCTTGACCTACTTCCCAGGCAGAGAAGCACAGCTTGATGCCCTCCTGTTGGGAGAGGTAAAATTATCTCTGCATTCCCTGGGCTCCACAGAAGCCTCTATTGTTTGGTACCAACCACATGGCTCATTATCATGCCTACTACGCAGTCTCTCATAATGATTTCCTTCCCTCTCCTGTCAACACCCAGCTGACTAACCAAACTGGTTTCTGGGCAGAGAAGTGGCCCTGTTTACCCTTTCAATAAATACACCTCTTTTTTGTTTGTACTGCGAAGGTAAACATGCACAATGACAGTGTAAGCTGCCCTTGGAAAAGTGGCTGGACATTCCGAGCTGTTCCAGGACTATAGGCATCAGATTCCTTCCTTGCTAAGTGAACAGACCCTTCCTACTCACAGGGCTGGGGGATGCATCTTTTTACTCCACCACAAAATCAATTACATGTCCCATTAATGCCAGTGGAGTCTGGCTGGGCCCTGAGCCTCCACAGATAAATCCTGCAGCAGCACAAGGGTTAGAGCAGGACAGCAGTGCCAATTCTGTGACAATCTCCTGCATGAAGGATGCAAGCTCCAGAAATAGAGCTTTTGACACATGGGCCCTCCTGTCTCTTCAGAGAGGTCTGTGGCTCTTATTCAGGTGTCTAAGTACAGAGGATGCTCCAGCACAGCCCTTGCTGGCAATTCAAAGCCATCAACTGTGCTGGCACTGCATGGTTCTTTCATCAAAAAAACTGCTTGAAAGGGGAGAAGCTGCTGGGATTTTCTGCCCTGGATATGCTTCCCCCCCCAAAAAAAAAATAAAAATAAAAATCAGTCATATGTTTTTTTTAGGTATTCATTATAGCTGATGTCTTGCTATACCAAGCTGTACTGGAAGCAGTAGAGAGCAAGGGGTCACTAAATTACTTTTTAGTAAAACCATAACCTGTATAAACCACATGGAGAGAAGTGATGATAGGATGGTGCATAAATTGCCAGAACAAAATCTCCATTCCAACTTGCCAGGCAGAAGTCTGTAGGCCACAGAGAGGAAAACTTCTGCTATGAAAGAATCTGATCATGGGTTGTGTTTTTTTCACTTGCACATGGACACCAAAGATAATAGCTTTTTCTGCAAACTTCACCCAGGATGAATGGTGAACCAGAGTCCATGAATCACCTGCCAAACTCTCCAGTGCGTCAGCGATAAGAGAACACAAATTCAGAAGTGCAGGTGCCATATGAGCAGCTGGAGTGGAGCTGACAGCACAGCTAGAGACAATGACCATTCCTGAATTCCTTCCTGGCCCTGGTTTGAATGTTTCATCTCACTTTCCACTTGAAGATGTGACACATCTGAGTGATGTGACTTCTGTGCTGGATCTGGGTGTCCATCTGAGCTCTCCTGCCTTGTCAGCAGTGATAACTCCATTCTGTTTGGGCTTCCACAGCTGCTGCTATAATCTCAGGCATCACTAACTAATCTCACAAGGACCAGGTGTGTCCAATAACCGAGTGTAGTTCTAGATTTCTCTTATCTCAGGGTGTGTATGCATGTGGTTTTGGTTTTGGGGGAGATTTTTTTTCCCCTCCAATATACTGATGTTTCATTCCAATGTCTCCTGAAGACAATTCTGTTGTCAGCAAGGGTACTGAACAAGGAAACTCCTTGTCTGTGATTAATTCAAGAAAACTAATTCAAAGGCATTGTTCCAGTTGTCAAAGCAAGCACAGCTTCAGCTGAACTGGGCTCCAAGTCTCTTAATTTATTTTTACAGTCTAATTAAATTAATCTTAATTAATTAATTACACTAGAGAAGATTGCCTCAAATCCACACAAGTGCTGAAAGCGTGCCAAATCCAAAGGCAATAGGAGTTATTAATCAGCACCCTTGGGCAGACAGCCACACCCCAGGGCTGCCCACTGAATTCCAGCTCCAGAGGATCTTTCTCCCCCACAGCTTTCAGCAGGAGCACAGCTGGCCATGGAGTCAGGCACACACCAAACAGGTCTCTGCCTCAAAGCAACTGCAGGCAAAAGGCCATTCCAGAGACATTTGCTTAAATGTTGCTTTGGCTTCCACCATGCAAAGCGGTTCCTGTGACACTTTACAAATGTCAGCATAATAAAGCTTGGAGTTTGTTTCCATCCACCTCCTTCCAAGTGACTGGTAAAGCCTCACACAGCCCAATTTTTCAGAGAGCAGTATTTTCCTGCACTGTTGCCTGGAACAGCTGCCTGAGCAAGGGATTGTGGCTGAGAAGTTCCCTCTGGTTACACCAGAAGCTCCAGCCCTGTGAGGCTCATTAAAAGGGCCAACATTTAGCTTGATGTTTAGGAGAGACCACTGTTAATTTTGAAGCGGGACATCTATAAATCAGTTATTGCTTCCATGATCTGGAATGCTGGATGAGTAACAGCAACAAGGTCTGATGTGCTGCTGCTGTGATCAGGGACAACCCCATCCAGGACACTGCTGGCCAGGCAGGAACCAGGAACCTCCCCACACAGCTGCCGTTTGCAGAGCTTCCACAGGCACAACTTCAGCCACATCAGCTTTCTCAGCAACCCATGAAGGCTTACTAACTCATTTCTATTCAAAATCTAGAAAGGCCACTGTTGTCCCTGAAAATCAGCCTTCTGATTTGTTTTGGTGTGATGGAGTCAGTTCTCATGAACTGTAAGATAAACAAGGATCATGTTTGCATTCCTTTGTAAAAGATCTCACCTGATGGACTTCTCAAGTGACCAGTGGAGATGGAGAGGTGGGAACTTCTCTGCCCAATCTCTGATCACTGTCCAGAAACTGACAGATACGAGGTCAACAATAAACTGGAGAGTTCTTTCCTTCTTCTCTGCCTGAACCTCTGCTGTGTGTGTTGCTGTGTGTTTCTATCTATGTCACAGTAACAGGCCACAACTCCTCTGGAAGCATCAAACCCCATTTCCTGGCTCACTTAAACTGTCTGATCTTGAGATGTGGTACCCTACTAAGCCTTTTTGTCTGTGACCTGGGGCAGAGAGCGATGCTGAAGCTTCCTTTTCCTGCCAGATCTGGGACAAGCAGACCTTCACCATTTAAGGCTATACGGGAACAGTTTCACAGCACAATTGCTCTAAATCATTGCTTTAAAATGTGAAACAGGAGAATGAAGTTTATGCTTGCTTGCATTCTGTATGTTATCAATGAGTGAAGTTGCACAGAATTTAGGTTAAAGTAAATTTTATTTCTAAATCACTCTCTAATTTGATCTTTAATATTCCTTTTACGTAAAACTGAACAGCCACAGCATCAGCTGCATGAGAGCCTGAGCCCAAAACATAAAATCTCTCCAAGTCCTACTGCAGTGTCCTTCCTGCAGTGCAGGAAAGAAAAATTGAAGACTTCAGGGGGCTAAAATTGACATTCAGGACATGTAGTGTTAAAGCAGGAGACAGGTTTAACTGAGGAGAAATTTTATGGGAAGAAGGTGTGTCACATGGTTTGTATTCAATATTCAAAAGAACACAATATAGGGCTACAACAACCATTAAAAATATATCCCATTTAATAAGGGCCAGTTTTACATGCATGATAAACTTCTGAAGTAGCTCTTTTTATAGTTCCCCTCCCAAGCTTTGTTGTAAACAATATTCCCCTGTAACCTTCCAGTTACTACAAGTCCAGGGTCTTGTGTATTATTAAAAATGAAATACAAAAGCATAAAATCAAAACAAAATTAAGATTCAGTGGAAAATTAATAGAAGGAAAACAAGAGAGAGCTCTACAGTTGCTGCATTCCTTTTACTGTATGGATACTTCCAGCACTGTCTTTAATGAGTTACCTTAGCATCTCTGAAGACCAAAGAATTATGGTTTCTGAACTCTTTGCCCTTAGAATTCAATCCCCGCTGTGCAGCTGCTCTGAGAAGTTTCCAAATTATTCAATGCACTTTTGCAATACCTCCTAACCTAGAATGCCTGTCCAGAAGGCATACAACATTTTCAGTCATAGCTATACCCAAATTCATAATCCACTGGGAAAAGAAATTGTTAGTATATTAGCAGAGGCACAGGAAAACAAAGTATTTTAATGGTGATGCTTTCAAGACCACACTTTTGGAGTATAATATAATTTAGCATTGTGAACTTGGGCTGAGATGGACAAAGATAAATGTTTTAATTGTTTAACTTCCACTGGACTCATTGCAAGTCAGACAGGGAAGTCCCAGCACCATTTTTCCAAAGTGGGAGATATTTCTGCCCATCAGCTGTTTCACTTCTGATCTCTGCCCAACAGTAATTCACAATTTATGCTTAAAGCACTGATATACCAGTGACTGTTTTTATAACCCATTAAATCACTGCCCTGAACTTAGCATGCCTAACTCTTACTGCACCATCAAGCTGGACTGGAGGATGGGAAGAAAAAGCAAAAACAATCCCATCCTATGAGTCCTTCTGTCAATATAGCAAACTATAAACCCAAACAACAGAATGACCCCACCCTTGAAAGAACTCCAGGAAGACAATGGGAAGCCAAACTTAATATTTTTAATTACCAAGGAAAACCTTCCATTCTATCATTCTATAACCACCTTAAACCTCCCCATGAGCTCTACTGTACTGTATCCTAAGGCAGGGCCTTGGCCCAGCCTTCAAATTATTCAACTCTTATAAAGCAACACAGCACTGGATCTGCTAATTTCAGATTTTCCTTCCATATCCAGGGGTTTGAGTGCATGTTTTTTGCATTTTTCTTTCACTCTGAACATAAAAATGGTTCCTTTGGTGACCCAGTTAACAGTTAATATGCCTCATCCAACCATTTATCTATTTAAATAATTTCCTCCCTCCTTTTTTTAGTTTAATAGTCTATTTTCACATCTCCAGTTCTACAAACTAGAAGCCTTTTTCTTTTTTTGTGTGTGTCTTTTGTTGTGAGGCAATTCCATCTCAAGATTCTGTTTCAGGTTTCTGTCTCATATGGACAAAAACACAGGTTCTGGCCCCAGACCCCATCTGGCACAAAATCCCATCTGGATTTTCCTGTTGGCTCAGAGTCACATGACTTCAGTTAAGTGCTGCAAGACTGCAGAGAAACCTGAACATTTCCTGTGCAGGATCATCCCCAAAACAACGTCTGTGTCTCAGTGTCCTCCCAAACAGAAGACACTGAATGTACCAATGAGAGAGGAAAATTGGAAAGGAAGAGGCAGAGGGGGGAATTCTTTGGTTCCAACAGTGAGCAAGGGCTCAGGAAGCTGCAGTCTGGAGGAAGGGAGGTAATGCTGCATCTGTCAGAAAACTGGAGCAGATTCTGGGTTACTTCTGTTGCAGGCTGCCTGTGTGCTCTTAAGCAAGTGCCTCATAACAGGACACTCACGATGTGATGAGGTGTCTGGGTACCACTTGATTCTGAAAATAGAAGCATCCCCTCCTTGTGGGACATATCCCCTGCCTCTGCCACTGCAGTAACTCCTTCTTGACCTCAACTACAGTGGCAATTCCTCCTGAGAGGAGCAAAGAGCTGTTGTACTGATCATGTTACCTGCTTTACAGGCTCAGTGGGAAAAAACTCAACCTCAGCTGCTTAGAAGGGAGCACCTTGAGGCCTCTAAGGCATTTCACTGAGTGATTTCCATTGCTTTGTAACTCTGACCATGTAAAGGTTTCCCACCAGGCTGGCAAACCCTTTCAGAGCTACCACTCACATCTTCAAGAGCTGTCTTGTGTGGATGAGCTCCCCTTTCGAGAATGCCTAAGGAGGAGATGAGGCAGCTCCCTGTGGCAAGTGTCCATGGCCAGTGGTGTGTGTGGCACGTGCTTGTGAGAGACCAGGGTCCCACTGCTCCTGGATGCAGTGCCATCAGCTCTGGCAAAACCCTCAGTCATGTTCTGCCCTCTTGTAAAGCTCAAGAAGTGCAGATGATCCTGAGCTCCAGGGCCTTGGAGTGAGGCTTACCTGGGAAATGCTGCAAGATGTAAACCACCCTGGGGATGAGAAATTCACCTGCCTGATTTCATCAGCTTCAGGGGCTTCCCTGCATGACGAATTCAGTCCGGGTGGATTATGTTCACAACACAGGAACATACTGAACTTCTACAGGAGTTCTCACCCACCTCTCTCTACCCCTACACATCACCCATATGAGGATTCATGTTAATTTGCAAATAGGGAAAACTAAAATCCAGAGAGAGCAACTAGGATGTCCTGAGGCACATGTCAAATGACAAATTAACCTTGGGCTACCTCACATGAAAAACAACATCAGGCCAGGGCTGGAGCAGTTCTAAATAGAGAGTTAAAGGTCACAAGGGACCATTTATATATTTTTGTCCCATTCTACGATTTTTCTCTTCCCCTCCTCAAACATCTGCCACAAACCAAAGTCAGAGGGGAACTGGACCTCTGGTCTGATCCAGTACAGCTGTTACTATGTTGTCTCAGTTTTAGAAATCAACCTGACCCCTCAACACTGGATACAAACACGCTTAGACTTGGAAGGAGTTCAGTTTTAGGACTTTGCTTTATGAATGTTTTGTATTAAAATGATTTATAGGAACACATTTGCTCTTTGAATTTGGCAGCAGCCTGCAATCAGACCCAGCTTTTCTTAATATTTTGGGCCATAAGCCATCCAGCTCGGGGATTTATTCATCTTAACGTGTTTAGCTTTGTAAGCACAATGCAGTAGTTACTGTTGTGCCTCCCGGCTGCTCTTCCATTTTTTATAAACTCGTTTTCTCTGCTAACCTACTTTGAATTTTTTTCTTCTAAAGCGATTTTTACTCTTCCCCTGCCCCTTTTCTTTTCACTCTTCCCCTGACCCCCCTCCTTTTTTTTTTCCCCTCCCCCAAAACACAGGGATTAAACACTAGTGACTTGAATAGGCTCCAGCCCCTATATCCTGACTTTGGAAATAATTGTTCCCACTAATCCTTTTGAGTGCACTCCCAATTCCATATATTCAAAGAGCAGTCCCCTCTGCCACACATACACACCCGATGGCTTCTGTTCAACAATCAGAGATCATGCATCAGCACATTGTGGTTGCTGGTGCCAAGCAGTTCTTTAGCCCCAAACTCACAAACTGCTCCTAATCTGTGGATGGAGGCTCCTCCAGCACTGCCACCACCCTTCCTGCCTTGCCCTCATTCCAGCTACCTGGAAAAGAAAAATTATCTTGTATTCCAGCTCAGCCCTTGCAGCCTGCCAATTGATTCCTGGATCCCTTCAATTCAGTATCATAAATATACTTAACGAGGGAGTTTAATATAGATTTGGTAAGACAGTTATTGGAGTGATACATAATTTATGTTGCCCTGTAGCACAGGAAGCCTTGAGTGGCATCAGAGTGAACAGATTCAAGACACTTGCCAGACAGCAGCACAGAGTGCCAAAGGGGGAGAGGAGCGGGGGACAAGGAGACAGCAACCCCGGGAAGGAGGTGCACGAAGCAGAAGAGCTCGGTAGCAGGAAAAAGCGTGAAAGACAGTCAAGGTAAAAGGCACAGGGCGAGAAAGGAACGGGAAAGGAGAGAATAAAGGAAGAGAGGAGGGGCTGAACCGACGACGCAGACGGGCAGACAGGGTCTGCGGGATGAATAAGAGATGAGGAGAAGCACGGGAAGGCAGAGACGAAGAGCAGATGCACGCTCGATGCGACAAGCGGGTCCCTGCAGGCTGCGGGAGCCGCAGCCGGGCGGGAGCGGAGCCGAGCGCCGAGAACAGAGCCAGCCGTGGAGCGCCGGGGACCCGCTGCCTGGGGCTCACCGATCCCAGGGATCCCCGTGCCCCGGGCTCACCCGATCCCAGGGGATCGCCCCGCTGCCCCGGTGCCCGATCCCGGGGATCGCCCGCTGCCCCGGGGCTCGCCCCGATCCCCAGGGGATCGCCCCGCTGCCCCGGGGCTCGCCCCGATCCCCAGGGGATCGCCCCGCTGCCCCGGGGCTCGCCCCGATCCCCAGGGGATCGCCCCGCTGCCCCGGGGCTCGCCCCGATCCCCAGGATCGCCCCGCTGCCCCGGGCTCGCCCCGATCCCCAGGGGATCGCCCCGCGCCCGGGCTGCCCGATCCCCAGGGATCGCCCGCTGCCCGGCCGCCCGATCCCCAGGGATCGCCCGCTGCCCCGGGGCTCGCCCCCCATGCCCCGCCAGGGTCTCCCCGCCTTGCCGCCCCACTCCCGACCCCGCGGCTCCAGGCGGGGATGGCTTTTGCTGTCAGCATCCTGCTCTGGAACCGGAGCTGTAGTGGGAGCAGCGAGCGCTGTAGTCGCCCTTTCGGCCGGGGAAACGGGACAGGCTGTGCTGGCAGTGTCACCCCGCGGCACCCTCACCCTCGAGTGACAGAGGTGCCCTCCCTTGGCTCAAGGATGAGGGTCCTAAATGCTGCGCTGCGGTGACATCTCCGCCCGAGAGACCTCGGCAGGCGTGAGATGAAACACAGGAGGCAGACAAAGCAAATGGGCAGGCCAAGTTTGGTAGACTACAGAACACGAACAGTGCTCGCCAAGTCCACAGAATCTGTGCCTGCCACTTGCCTAGGCTTCCACTTTGGAAGAGGCACTGGCTCCCAGCTCCTAGAAGTCCCTTTTTGGCTGGAGAACCCTCATCTATTCAGTCAGTGTCAATGGGTTCTCTGTTAAATGCAGCAGTGCCCTGTCACAGAAGTGGAAGGACACCTCCATCAGGACCAGTCTGATACATGGGGAGAGGTACTAGGAAAGCACCTCTGATTTATTTCCTGGGATTTATGCAATAAGAACTGAAGGAAACACAACACTTGGCTCCAAACAGGACCCCTGGTGAGCAGAACAGATGGCTATATTAAAAGGAAAAAAACCCTAAGCACAACTGGACTAGCCAAGAGCCTCCACAGAGGCTGAGGAGGGGGACTGGCCCTGAACACTCAGTTTTCCTTCCACCTGCAGTGTCCATGATGAGGTTTACTATTACTTCTGTTTATGGAAAGCAGCCAGGATACTTGCTGTTATACCAAACTGGAGAAAAACAGCCTTTGCCTCACCAAGTCCACGATATAGTTAGCAGTGGCCAAAGTGCTCCTTGGGTGTCCCTTCTCTTGCCCAGGTGTGGTCGTGCACAGACCTGCTTCCTCACCAGTGAGCTGACACACAAAACTCTGCAAGGGAATCCCAACCCACCAGGTGAGCAGGCATCTGGTCATTGCCACTCTTCCCAGTGCTGCTGCTTTCTGTGCCTGGGCATGCAGGCTAAAAACGTGAAAATGTGCTCCCTTCACCCCAGGTGAAGTGGTCAGGACCTGCAGAGCTTCCCTGGTGATGGAAGTAGCAAATAACTGTGCCCTCAGAGCAGAGCCATTGCCTGAGGGCCCACAGAAAGGGACTGTGCTCCTCTCCTGCCCTGCAGGAGGATGCTGACTGTCAGTGTGCTCTCACCCCCATCAGCCAATGCCTACAAAGCATTTCTAAAGCTGCTGACTGGCCAGGGCTGGGGAAATATTCCCTGGGTGTTCGCTGGTGTCCAGGGTGGGATCCCCTGATGGCCAGCCCTGTGCTCACCCCTCTGAGTCTGTAGCCTACATTGGGGTCTGTTTTCTTTGGCATTCTCCAGTATTTCCCTTGGAAGGGATTGCCAATAATGCAGTTCCTACTCAGACATTGCCCTCTGACAGAGTGCCCCCATAAGGATTACCATTCTCGTTCTTGGGAGCCTCATGCTGTTCCACCGCCTCTTTCAGGCTGTTCTCCCCTGGGGATAGGGTCACAAAACCCACAAAACACACAGAGATTTGCAATTAGATCTGCTTTCTAATTCTTTTTCCCCCTAATCTGAAAAACGTGACAAGTAAACTGCAGGTTTTGTAGAAAGTATCCAAGAAAATTTAGAGAAGGTTTGTGCTCCCCTTGACCAAAATCTGCAGCTTTGAAAGAAATATTTAGATGAAGCTCTGCCAAAAGTTTACAGATGAGAGTAGCTATGTTTTGTAAAAATAAATGCATGAAAACCCCAAAGAATTTCTCTTGGAAACTAATTTTAGTGGAAATTTATCAGGTAGTTTTGGTGAGCTGTGGAGCTCAGCATACTCTCTGGTAGCAGAGCCTGGTTTAACAGGCCTGGGGACCTGAGAGCTCCCTACAGCAAAACCAGAGCACAAGTTAAAAAAGAAATAATTAAAAAAACCCTAAACATTTTTTTTTTTTTTTGCAGTGATATTGGTACTTCTTTACATAAGAATTCCTACAAAAATTAAAAATAGAAGTGGGAGTTAAATATCTGTGAGTGTGTGCACACTTTTGAGTAAGAATCTGACAGGAAACAGATTGGTGCCTCGCTCAGCCCCTGAGGGGATCTGCATTGCTGTGCCACGTTCACAGAAGAGAAAAAGGAAAGGGGATCTGCCTGGGCTCAGACTGAAGCCAGCAGGGTCCTTGCAGGGAGGGAGGCTGCCTCATAGGGAAGATAAAACATCCAGAAGCAGGGCACAGGAAAGTAGCTCCAACACCAGCTCACCCAGCACTGTTGCATGCCTGGGATGGAATTGTTCAGGTGCTAATTTCCCTCCTCCCAGTAAGTGGGCAGTACTGACAGAGCCCCCTCTTGGGAAATGCTGTTTCCATCAGATGTGCTGGCTCTGCAGCAATGCTTTCAAGATGGGCTTGGTGACTGGCTGCCAGGTCCAGCCCTTCGGCATATTACAGAGAAGAAAAGACAATGATCTCCACTTTCCTAAGGGAATCCTCTCAGAGTAACTAGAAGGTCACCAGCTCTAGCCTGATGGCATAAATCTCTCGTGTGAGCCTTCAGGTGTGTCCTGTGACTCCACTTAGGGCTCTGTTTGCCAGAAGGGAATCATTTAATCTCCTCAGCGATACCGCATCACCTCCCAGAGCTGCCTGGGCAACCCTCCTGCAGGGAAACCCAAGTTGCTTGTGAATCAGCTCCTGAGCTGCAGGAGTTTACAGGACTGAATTTTCAAGAAAGCAAAAGCAGAAATGGTCTTTGGAAAGTTTTGTGTGCATTCTGGCAGCTCAAAAGAAGTGTCACAGCCACGCATTCACACCCCACAAACAGTGGTTCACTGGTGACAGTTATGGCAAATCCATCCTCCAGCATTAATACAAATGCCAGGTCTCTGAAGACTCCTGGTTTGTTTAAGCCTCTCCTTATTTGAGACAGGCTTCCATTCTTAGCTGCTGGACTACATGGAACTCTGAGGGCCAAATCCATAAAACCCTGGATCTCTGTAACTTTTCCTTGCATCATAAGGAGCCAAGTGCCATGTGCTGGAGCGTGTCAAGAGAAGGGCCATGGGACTGGTGAAGGGACTAGAGCACAAATCTGATGAGGAGTGGCTGGGGGTGCTCAGCCTGGAGAAGAGGAGGCTCAGGAGGGACCTTACTGCTCTCCACAACTGCCTGAGAGGAGGCTGTAGCCAGGGGAGAGTTTGGGGGCCACCCATCACAAATCTTCAGCTACCCAGATTCAAGTTTAGTGTCCAACTTCCATCATCCATTATCCTTTTGGAGATCCTTCTGGATCTGCCTGGACTGACAGAACTTTGATCTGGAGTCACGCTTTTTCCATTGTGAAGGGTTCCCAGTTCCAGTTACTCCACACAGGAGAGCAGTGTGTTTTCATGCCCCAGATGGGAACATGCCATCACACTCATCCATGTGAGAAAAGTCCACGTCAAAGCTGTCTATTTTCACTGCCCGCTCATTTGGGACACAGAGCTCAGGATATTGCAGGTCTGCCCCAATTCACACTCCAGGTAAAGGAACATGAGGATAGCTCAAAAGAAGGATGTGTTTTCATTCAACAAGAGCTCCTGACTTGCTTTATTTTTCTCCCGTAAGCAGCCAGAAACAGACGTCTCAGCCTCCTGGTACCAGTCACTCATTTAACAGCAGCTCTGCCCTGTTTGTACAGGGCCCTTGTTCTCACACCCTTAACTCATCATTACACAGAGATAAACTATCAATGCTCAGCCTTGTGATGCTGCAAGGAGGGGGGCTGATTCTTCAGGAATAAGGAAAACAGCACATGAGAGGGATCAAATCGCCAACCCTGCACCATTTGGTATTGATTCCTCTCTGTTTCAGCAGGATCACAGGTTTTTAAGCCGTCTAAGGAGGAGCAGTCCCTCAATACAGGTTTTTAAAATGTGTTCACAGAACATGACTTTTGCTGGCCTCCCTTCCTCCAGATGCCTCTATTCTGTCCCTGACACCACACTGGAACGTTTTAAGCCTCAAACTCCTACACACAGCCTTGGAGTTTTTATCACTTCTTTAGACTTCTAGTTTTTCCTCCTTCCAGTATCTTTTATCTTCTACCTTCCACAGCAAGAAAGAGAGGCTTTGCAAAGGAGTCACATAACCACAGGAATGTCACCATCAGAAACTGTAAGAACTAAATGCTTTGAGCTGTCATATAAAAAAAAAAACCCAACCAAACCAAAAGCCCTTTCCTACCCAAAGCTAGCCCCTTGTTAGGGATCACAGTTCACCAATAGTTCAAAACAGACACAGCTTTTCCTGCTCACTTTTTCATAAATGTCTTTGTCACATCAGGGTGACCACTAGACCAGGGCCACATACCCCTTCCAAAATTCAGCCCGAATTTCAGCATCAGAGCACCCCAACTGCTCTCCCAGGATCACTGGCCTTGCTCATGCTCCCCCAGATCAAAGAAAGTCACTCGTGCCCAAGGCTGCTCAGAGACCCAGGGTCACAGCATAGCACAGGAGCCATGGCCCTTCCCTAGGGACTTGCCTAGAGCATGGAGGAAAGATTACATTTGCTACTTTATCCGGTACAAAAGGAGCAAAACAGAACTCCCCATCGAATGCAGGCACATCCAGTGTGCACCCAAAGAAATCTCTCCCCCTTTCCTGAACAGAAGAGAGGCACAGGTTGGCCCTTACCTCTGGTTTGAAAGGGTAGCTCATCGGGCAGTGCTGAAGGCAAGGCTGCTGGTCTTACTGCAGCTGACAGGAGGCCGATTAATCCTGCCAGCTTCTTCAGTTCTTTCAAAGAACTAAAGCCTCTCTTCTCTATAGAAATGCTGGTTTTCTTTCTTTTTAAGAAAGAAAAGCACAGTTTATTGCAGATACATCTAAGTCTCTTGTAACTGTTGCCGTTGCTGATGGTTCATTACCAGCTTGTGAGGCTATGGATGAATAGAAAACTATCATCCACATTTCTTTTTCTTTTTTTAAATCACCTGGGTCAAGACAGCAACAGGTGAACTCACTTAACAATGGATGGCTAAAAGCAGCCAAATTACCTACACATTGCAATTAAGTTAAGGGCAACCAGCTGATTTGGCTTTTGTACACAGCTGTTTCTTTCTCCTGCCAAAAAAACCTGCCTGAATGATTAATTAAGGTTAGGTGTGATGGATCACACCCCTTGTCTTGTTGCATTTCAGTGCCTGATGTTTTGAACAAACACTGTCCTTGGTTTCAGAAACAAACCCATGGACTAATTCGTCTGCTTTAGCATCTTGTGTAAGAAGCCAGCAAAAACTGTTCAGAGGAGGTATAAAGCCCAGCCACTGACAGCCATAGCATCATAGAATTGTTTATGTTGGAAAAGACCTTTAAGATCATCAAGTCCAGTCACTAATCTAATACTGCCAAGGCCACCACTAATCCATGTCTCCAAGCACCACATCTGCATGTCTTTTGAATTCCTCCAGAGATGGGGACTCAACCGTTTCCCTGGGCAGCCTGTTCCAGTGTCTGACAAGCCTTTTGTTGAAGAGAGATTTTTCCTAACATCCAGTCTAAACCTCCCCTGGTGCAGCTTGAGGTCATTTCATCTTGATACTATTGCTTGTTACCTGGGAGAAGAGACTGCCCCCCGACCTAGCTACAGCCTCCTTTCAGGGAGTGTAGAGAGCAAGAAGGTCCCTCTGAGACTCCTCCTCTCCAGGCTGAACACCCCCAGCTCCCTCAGCTGTTCTGATATGATTTACTCTGCAAGCCCTTCACTAGCTCCACTGCCCTTCCCTGGACTTGCTCCAGCACCTCAATGTCCTTTCTGGATTGTGAAGGGACACAATCTGAACCCAGAATCTGAGGTGCAGCCTCACCAGTGCCCAGTGCAGGGGGATGATCCCTTCCCTGGTGCTGCTGGCCATGCTACTCCTGATACAAGCCAGGATGTCACTGGCCTTCTTGGCCACCTGGGAACACTGCTGGGTCATGTTCAGCTGGCATCTCCAGGTCCTTTTCCACTGGGCAGAGTTCCAGCCTCTTCCTCCCCAAGTATGTAGTGCTTCATGGAGTTGTTGGACCCAGGAGTAGGACCCAGCTCTTTGTCTTGTTCGACCTCACCCAAGTGGCCTCAGTCCCTTGATCCAGCCCCTGCAGATCCCTCTGCAGAGCCCTTCTACCCCCAACAGGTCCACACTCCCACCCAGCTTGGTGTTGCCTGCAAACTGAGGGTGCACTCCATCTTCTCATCCAGATCATTGGTAATGATGTTAAACATAACATCCAACCCAAAGAGAAGATCTGTCTCTAATCCCCTGTAAATTTGAGTCTTGTCTGTGTCCTGAGGGAAGAGAATTTAATATTCCTTGCAAAATCCCTGGCTTTTGGATAATCTACATTATTGTAACTCTGGACAAGCTTGTTTTCCACGAAAATACCCGTTATTTTTTTAACCTTGCTGAGATCTTGATCACAGCAAGTATCTTGTGCCTATTAATGCCATGAGACAACAGTGGGGGGAAACTGGGTACTCCCAACACCTTTACAACACAAACTTTGACTCTTTCCCAGGCTTTCTAGCTAAACCCCAGGGAGAATACAGCACCCCAGATGTGCCTGTTGGTTTAGCAGTGCATGTGACTCCTGCTGTCTCCCCAGGGCATGAACCCTCACCTCCGGATCAACGGGCCGATGAACATCAACCACTACGCGACCAAGAAGAGCGTGGCAGAGAGCATGCTGGACGTGGCACTGTTCATGGCCAATGTCACCCAGCTCAAAGCTGTGCTGGAGCAGGGCACGTCCTTCCAGTACTACACCACCCTCGTTGTGCTCATCAGCATCTCCCTCTTCTTCCAGGTGATGATTGGGATTCTCCTGATCATCACTGGTAAGGTGGCCACCAAGGCGCGCGCACTCTCGCGGGGTGCTCCAGGGCGAGGGTACCCTGTCGGTTGGCTGGCGTGGGGGTGGAAGGGAGAAGCCTCTTCCCCCAAACCATTCCCCTCTGGCTCCATCCTGGGCTGGATGTGGGTGGTAGGGTGGTCAGTGTTACCCAGAATGGTGGGTGGTTGTTTTTTGTTTGCACATCTCTGAGCACAACTCTTCTTTCACTTCCTTCATGGCACTTGGTGCCATGGTCTAGTTGAGGTCTTAGAGCATGGGTTGGACTTGTTGATCTTGGAGGTCTCTTCCAACCCAGTGATTCTGTGTGATTCCTCACTGCTGGCCCCCATGCCAGTGAAAAGAGTGGGGATTTGGCCAAGCTGGGCCTCTTGCTGCCCCTACTGCTATGTGCTCCTTCATGCAGCTCTTGCAGACACTCCATTTTAGCTGTATTTTATCTTACTTCATTTGGGATTTAACAGAAAAATTTAGGCAGGGGTATTCTCTACATTAATCCCACAGTTTTCCTAGTGGCCTGCAGACAGTACATTAAACTCTGCATTGGTTTGCTGGTGCTTGCCCAGTGCTCCATCTTATGCAGGAGTTCCTGTATTTGAGTCTCCAACAGATTCCCAGCATTAAAAACCTGCAAAATGCTGCACTTTCCTGTATATCCTACATGGGTTTATATGGGGGACAGAGGATTGGAGGCTTTGGGAAATCTGTGACGTGTTCCTTCCCCTGTCACACACACCACAGCTTTTCCTGGTGGCAGCTGTGGTGGCTGGAGCCAGCTGGGAGGAGGAAGGGGACAAGTGACCATGGCTGCTGTTTGAATGGCTTGTTGGCCAGACAGCCCTGGTGACCAGGGTACTGCTGTGTCTGAAGGGATCAATGTCCATCAGCCAGGACTGTCCCCAGTCATACACCCAGGGCTGACAGCTGTGTCACCTCAGAGGGGGCACCTGGGAGTTAGGGAGCAACTGGCTTCCCAGTGAGAGCAGAGCATTGCTGCCCCTGTCTCCCATGTCCCACAGGCTGTCCTCACCACGTCCCATGGCCATGCAGTGTTGGGGGGCACCGTGGCATGTGTCTGGCTAGTGTGCAGCAGGAACCTGCCTATTTAGGGTTGACCCATTGCAGGGCCACGGCTGCTCCATGGCAAAACAATTTTGCAAAAAAATCAAAACAAGGGGTTTTTCTCTGCTCCAGCCTTCTATGTCATCCTAGAGCAAGCTGTGGCTACTGCAGCACTCCTGTGACTACTCCCTCTGCTTTGTGGCCTCAGCACTTAGGGGCACCATGAATCAGGCAGAGGAGGCTTGCAGGAGCTGGGGGACTTGGGGTCAGTCTGCAACCCCCTTCTCTTTTGCACAGCTCGTTTGAACCTGAATGATATTGCAAAGCAACCCCGCCTGAATATACTCAACAATGCTGCCACAGCTCTCATCTTCATCACAGTCATCCTCAACATCTTCATCACAGCCTTCGGGGTGCAGAAGACCAGCCTCTACCCTGCCAGGAATTTTGGACCTTATTAATTCAGGGGACAATGGACTCAGGTGAGAAAGGGCGAGTTCCCATCACTGTCAGCCCCTGGGAGGGCTCTCAGTCTCAGAAAGCATCACTGCAAGGTGGAGAAGGCAAAGCTGCACAAATTAACAAAGCCTTCCCAGAGGCATGTTGCTGTCCCACAAAAACCTGTGGCCATTGAACAAATTCCTTCAGAGGAGGAGGAGTTTTCACTTGGTCTCTAAAGCAAGAACACCAAATCTCCCAATCGCTGGGATTTATCAGCAGCAAGTGGCTTTTGGAAGGCTGCAGAGCTCATGCTAGGTATGAGTATCAGTTGTGGATGGGAGCTAAAGTTGGGGAAGAAAACAAGGTGTTCTGGGAGGAACAGCACTATCTGAGCAGAAGAAAAGGAAGGTGCTGGGCAAGGCAGGGGGGGAAGAGCTCCTTACAACAGCCACTGTAGTTTGACAGGGACTGTTTTAAGCACCTAATGCTCATTTTCAATGAAGCCCTGTAAGAGTTCATCCAAATGGTTGGGTTCCCATGTCACATCAGCGAGGGAATGACATGTTCTTAAATCAAAAGCACTTTCGCTCAAGAAGCAAAATTCTTCTTGAAATTCACATTTCTTGCTTAGATGACCTACAAAATGTAAACACAGTTTAAATGTAATGTACCAGGGCAACAGCCAACAAGAAAGCTCAACAGACACATGCTATGGTGAGGATGGATGCAAAGGCCAAAAGCCCCTATAGAAACATTGCTGGTTTGGATCCAGAGGGGGGAAGTGCTGCAGAGCAGCACCCCACAGGTGTAGGGCAGTTGTGGGGTCGAGCAGAGGCTGTGCCTGCTCCTCCCTGGCCGTGCACACAGAGAAGGCTGAGGTGACCTTGCTGGTGTTTCTTGTCTCCCTGCAGGATCTGAGCAGTGCAGCTCTCCTCCACGAGTCCACTGACCTCAGCAGGAGCCTGTCCACCAATCCAGAAAACTGGGTTCAACTTCACAACTCTGTGTGTGTCACAGCATCCCAGCCCTTCCTGTAATGCTTTTGCACTTCTGAGGGGTGGGAACAGTGCCTTTCCAAGCTAGAGCAAACTCTGCTAGAGAAAACTGCAGGAACAGCAGCAGGTACACATTTTAAACGTGCAGTTCTGTAAATCTCTTTTCTTATTTTAGCTGCCTGCTTCACATATTCAATATTGGCTCATTTGGTAGAGATGACTGAATGATTTACTTTGTAGGCTAAATAAGTCCAGCTTTTTTTTTTATTTTTGTCTCAAACGTAAGTTGATGCCCTTAAAGCAATTCTAATAGTTTACCTCCCAAATGTTGGAATGGATTTCTCAACCTAAAAAAGAAGCCTTCCTAGGAGCATAGAATGGTGTGTATATGTGAAGATAGCTAGAACCAGTTCAAAAGTTTTCCTAGTTGTTTAAAATTAAATGTGACATAGTTAAGAAAACAATCAGATTATTTCCAGCACTGGAATATTAACAAGGACAGAAAATAGTTACTGTGGTCTGATGTCATCATCAGGGACCTATCAGGAATGATGTCAGAATAGCCTGACAATATTTGGTAGAAAATGAAGAAACATTATACATAAGGACACAGCCTAGGCTTATTGCCACAATGACAATTTAGAGTTGAATAACTTATTACCTTATAAAAAAATCACCCTTATGATTTATTCTTATCATTAATATAAATGTTTTAAAATGTATTTGGTTTATAATGACAGCTCTGGTTATTCTCTTGTATAAGAACCATTTGTTTCCTTAAAAAAAAAATCCTTTGAATTAATGAGTTTCAAGATTTTTATGAAAGAGTAAAAATTTCTGATACTAAATTTTTAACTCTGTATTTATGCTAAAAAATGGTATTTTAACAGCCTCATGTAAGCCTATTTAAATAATTACATGCTCTTTTGATTATTAAATGATTTTCCATTGTCCTGCAGAATCAGAGTTTAATACGGACTTCTCATTTTGTATATCCTCGCCACCCCTGACAGAGAAACGCCACGAGAGCATCCTCACACCAGCCTTCAGGAGCTGTGTGACACTTACAGACAGATTTCACTGATAGCCTGTATCTGACTTCACAAAACCAAATTCGTGTCAGTCACACGGGGTGCTTTTTCGGAGAGGGTGTGAATGATCTTGTGAATGATCTACCCACAAAGGTGGTGGGTAAGGCCACGGGCCAGCACCTGAAACTGACAGTGACTTTTCTGAGCTAAAGGAGGAAAGTTGCATAAAAAGGGTAGGGTGGAAAATACCAGTTATGTATTTACCAGAACCTGAAGAGGCAAAGCTGAGCACAGTCTGAGATCTGTTTGGTGAAGCAGGCAGAGACTTGTTCTCCACTTTTTCTTGGGGATGACAGGTCTGGGGTGACTCTGAGTTTGCTGCTTAACTTGGTCCTGTCTTTGCTTTGACTGCCAGCAAAAAGGGGTGGATGTTTCTGGGAAGCCTCTTATCCCACCTCTTCTAGAAAAATGCTTCACTCTAGAGGTAGCAGAATGAGTTGTAGGGACAGCAAAAGCACAAGCCAAGGGCTGTCAGCCACTAGTGGCTGGCTGGGTTCATGGAAAGGTAAAAAATTATGTATCCTGCATGCAGACCCCAAACCCTAGGACTCATTGCCTCATGGAACAGGAGGAAAAGCAATTAGCATTGATGACTGAATGTAAAGAGAGGGAAAAATAGAAAAGATTCAGCTGGGAAAGCAGCAGTGAGTGGAATTCCATTACCAGGTCTTGACTTCATCATTGTTTCAGAGAGCTGCTGGATCAGGCATGGCAGCATGTGAGGCCTGCATGAGCAGGGGGGTCTTCCTGCCACTCATGCCAGGCAAGCAAAACACTGGCACCACACTGGAGTACTTTCCCTCCATCCCTTTAATATTGATAATTTCATGCTACAGTGAAATCACACTCATTAGCGACCTTGGCTGCCTTTTCGCCTCTTTGTGTGTGACTCCCATTGCTGCCAAGCTTTTGACACTCAAAGAAGGCACAGTTGAAGTGAAAATGGGCTAAAATTGAATCCAAATAAGCAGTGGCTGTGAAAGAGCTGACCTCCCATTTGTACAGGCTGTGCCAAGTCCTGAGCTCAGGTCTAGACTCCCACCTGTGGTCTTCTCCAGGAACTGTCCTCTGCTTGCCAGGAGGACCACTGTGTTTTGCACGTTCTCTCATCACATCACACTCATGCTTTGCTGCAATGTGTATTTGTCCACTGCTTCCACCTTGTTTCACATGATAAACCCATGTAGGCAGGAGGAAAACTGTTCTGGTGCCATTCCATTTTCTGCAGATCTAGAGGGGACTGAAGCAGGGCTCACTGCTGGCTACCCTTGCCCACTGCATCTCCCAGCCATTCCTGCAGAGCTCTTGCTGGCTTGGGCAGAGTGATCTCTCTCTCTGGTAGTGCCTGTGTTTAATGAAGACAGAGAAGCACACCTGGATTCTAATCCCTGCTGCACAGTGATGAGGGTGCAAGTGAACACACAGACAGAAGAGAGCTCTTGTAGGAAGACAATGTATTTATAAAACATGAGGGAGAATCTGTATATCCCCCAGCTCCAACAGAGAGGTGGCCCACGAGTCGTCTTGAAGGCACAGAGCCACTTTAAGGCAGGTAACTCAAAAGGTACAACTCAGATTTTCAACAGAAGGCATCTGTATCTAAAAAAACAATCAACTTCAGACATTTGTAGGCAATGAGGAAAGATGTTCGTACTGGGCAAACATTAAGACACTGATGAAACATATAATTTTCACACAATACACTTTGCTCAGATTAAAAGCCAGCCCTTCTTCATTCTCTTGCTGACCTGCAAAGCAAGCCTGAGCACCACACTTCAGTCCTGAAGACACAGTCACATTTATAGGCAGAGCTCTCTTGCCCTGCACCTCACACTTAGTGGCCCAGACTCCCCAGCCTGGTCACATCCTACCTGGAGAAAGTCCCTTTTGCAGCACTGTCCATCATCTCCCCAACCACAGAGCTTCTGGAGCAGCTTGCTCCTGGCCTGATGCAAGGAAAATCCTGTGCAACTGACTTCCTCCAGCTGTCCAGGCAGGACACAGCCAGGATGCACATGAAGGCCACAACCTCCAGCACAGCTTCCTAAAATGATCCTGGTGACAGAAATGTGACCAACTGCTGAAGGGAGTCAGCTTCCTGGCCATGTTCTTTCACTGCAGGGCTGAGTGATCTGTTCCTGCCGTGCTTCCTGCCCTCCCCTCTTTGGGACCCTGTCTGGGGAGAAAAACTGCAGCTTGCTTTGGAAAAGGGGCTCAGAGTGAAGCCCAGCAAAGCTCCTGCCAGGTTTGTTGCTGGCCTGTAAACTGGGGAGTGTGGAGCCCCTTCTCTCCCTACACTCTGCAGTGAGGTCTCTGAGCATGTGGGCTGGAAGACAGTTTTTATCCCCATGGGCTCTCCAAGCTCCTCCATGGAGGCTGCCAGCTGGTGCCAGTTAGTATTAATCACATTTACCACTGCAATACTTGGATACTTGAGAATTCCCAAGGAAAGGGAAGAACATCTGAGATGGCAGCTTTGACAGTGGGGAAACTGGCCATTAGGAAACTGGACTGAAAACCAGAAACTCCTTCCATCCCCACCAAGGAGTCCTCACGAGGTAGTTCTGCTTACCACTGGCCTGGGTTACAAGGTGTGAAGGAAGGAGTACAGTCACAGCTGAGAAATGGGGCAAATCCTCCAATCCTGCTGGCAGTGCTGCAGTGAGGAGTGCACCCTACTGTCCAGTCCACTCTTAGCTGCCTGTCCTCTGTGGTGGGGAACTCATGGCATTTATACCAAGTGAGTTACCCTCTGGATGCACCTAATTTTTGGCAGATGGATGCCAGCTGCTAACTTCGGGTGCCGCAGACCACATGCACAGCCAGATGTGAAAGCACAGGGTGCAAACAACTCCTCCTCCCCGTGCTTGACTCAGGGGCTGCCAGGGAATGCAGCAGCTCTCCGGGTGCAGAGGGGCACCAGGCTGTTCTCAGTGTGATGGGCCCAGCTGCTGCTGCTGCTGCTGCCGCCCGTGTCCCAGCACTCGCGCTCCCGCCAGCCTCTCCCCATTCCACAGGCATTGCGTGACACAGCCAGCCCGGGCAGGCTGTGCAGGCACAGTCCTGGAGCCTGGAAAGCAGCTTGTGGAGCTGTGCCTGTGTCTGAGGGAAGCACAGGCTCTGACTTGCATCGGGAGCATGACTGACACTGCACATTCCAGGCAGAAACAGAGCTTATTGCAACATTGCATCAACGGGGCTCTCTGATCTCCCAAACTCCTACAATACTTAAACAAAAAATGAATTTAAAAATATGTTGACTGTTGTCAGCTTCTTCCCTCTCACCCCAACTGCCATGATTTAATTTCTTACTATCTGCATGGGTGAAGTATTTTCCCTCAAAAGGAAGACTACTCTGGCTTGGGCAGCTGGCTAGGGCTGCCTCTTCTGGGATATTTAGTGTCTCCATTCTGGCAAAGGCTCCATGGATTCAGAGACACAGCCATCTCCTGTCTACTTGTCACCACAGCTGCACACTACACAGCAGATCCTCCTGGTATCTGGTTGACTTTTTCTAAATCCATCACTCACAAAACCCAGACTGATGCAAACAGATGATTTGACATGATTTCTATCTCACGTGCCAGAACTTTTATGTTCAGTTTTCTACTGCAATAGCGGAACTTGATGGACTTGTCAAGCACCACAGACCCAGTAATAAATGAATGCCTATTGGGAATTGGCATCTACTCCATCAGCAAAGAGCAAAAAAATTTAGTACCAGTCAGCTTTGCTCGTATTCTGCATACATCCACTACTCCTTCCCAGCAACTCCCCACAGAACTGGGCACCATGAGCAGCATCCTATGTCACACTCTCCCCTCAAGCTTGAGACCTCTTCAGCATGGTATGGGGACACTGAAGCTCCAGTGTAAAGCACTGAGTGAGCTGGGATTTCTGGGCTCATATAGCCTTCTAAATTGGTTACAGGGTAAAAAAAATCTTGCCTTACATTAAGAGGAGTTTTAGGGGATGAGACTTCCCTGCAGCAGCAGGCCAGCCTGGGCTCTCTCCACAGCTCTTGCATCAATGACAGCATGGGTTTGCCCATCCTTTTGTTCACTCAATCCTCTTCTGTCCTCACTGTTCGTTTCACCCAGTGAGTGTGCCAAGACCTGAGGCCACCTCCTCTGTACCAGGCCAGAGCTCCCAGGGCTGTTCCAGAGATGAAGCACCAACAGCTGTGCTGGTTCTCCAAACAAGAAGCCTGCTCTCTGCATAAGAATCAAACTATGACAAGACACAACTCTGAGGCCATAACTTATTAAATTAACTTTTAGATGCTGCATAAATGTACAGGATTTTGAGAGCAGAAGACTGTCTCCTGACAAATCACAATATTTCAACTAATAAAATATTGCCACTTCTTCCCTGCTAGGGTTTCCCTGATATTGTTAGGACAAACACACGTCTGTCAGATAAAGCTGCAAAGTTCCTCCTGAGATGCCCTGTTAGCTTCTCTGTATAGCCCCTTCACTACCCTCAGGCAGTGGGTCAATAATTTAGGTGAAATTGTAACACCACCCTTGCCAGCTCACCCAGCTACAGGCAAAAGTGTCTCCTGTAAGAGAAATGTATTTGCAACTCCATACATGGCCCATAATTTGCTGAACACAAGAACAGCTTTTTTATAATGACCAAAATTAAAGCTCAGAGAAACATCTAAGCACCCACCAGCAGCCTAAAGTGCCTATCAGCTCCCCTGCATCCAGATTTCCTTAACTCAGCACATGGGCATGTGGGTGCAATACTGATCAGAGAACTTTGGTCCCCTCTCCAAAATCATGGGTACTGGAGAGATGGCAAAGGAGAGGAAATAAGGACGGTTGTGGGTTCTTTTTTTTTTCATTCAAGATTTGAAAGAGAATCTGCATTGCTCTAAATAAACCATTCTGGGCTTAGCTGGGATTTGTGTTTGTTTGGTGCAAGACTCAACAGGAAACACATGGCACCTTTCCCACTGTCCTTCCACCAGACTGCATGGCAGGAAATACAAGTCCTTCCCTTGTGAACTTCTCCCCTGCATGCCTTCCCAGCCACACACAGATCCCACGGCTTGGATGCAGTGGCTGACAGGAGAAGCTCCTGCTCGGCCAGCCTGATCACCCTTCCTCAGCTGTGCCATGCCATCAGAGGGCTCTGGAGGCAGAGGAAGAGTTTGGGCACTGGCTGTGTGCCCCAGTAAAGTGCACATCTGGATGAGATGATGGACAGTGCTGCTGAACAGCTCTGGGGTTGAAGGCTACGCTGTCTTCAGCTGGCGCCGGTTCCACATGCCCCGCTTCGAGTGAAACCAGTGGAAGAAGTTCCTCAGGGAGAGACGCTCCACTTCCAGCCCAGCCTGTAAGATCCTGGCAGAAAGAAGAGTATCACAGAATCACCAGGTTGGAAGAGACCTCCAAGATCATGGAGTCCAACCCATGCCCTAACACCTCAACTAGACCATGGCACCCAGTGCCACATCCAGTCTTTTTTAAACACATCCAGGGATGATGACTGCACCACCTCCCCAGGCAAAGCATCCCAGTACTTTATTACTCTTTCTGTGAAAAACTTCTTTCCAATACCCAGCCTATATTTCCCTTGGTGCAGCTTGAGACTGTGCCCTCTGGTTCTGTCAGTGCTGCTGGAGAAAGAGACTGACCTCCACCTGGCTACAGCCACCTTTCAGGAGTAGTAGAGAGCAGGCTTAGGGAAAATTTAATCACAAAGATACCGAGGGACTCAGCCCTCTTTTTAAGAAGAAAACTCTTTTTAAGTTGTGCTGTTGACAAGAGATTGCCAGCAAATTGGATAGTCCAGAAGAGCTCAGGGATATCCCATATCCATAAGCAGGAATCTTATGTCACTTTCTGAGTGTTTATGCACCCTTGAGTGCAGGACTGCTCAGGAGTACCTGTATATGCCAAGACAGGAGGAAAGATGGATGGCAGCACTGGATGGCAGTCAGCTGACAGAAAAGACAGGACAGGGCCCAAACCCTACAACTACAAACCCAGAGGCCCAGGATTTGTGCAGCAGAGATCCCTCATCACAAATCCTCAGAAATTTTAACTGTAGCTCATAATCTTTAAATGCCTCTCCACTAGTTGGTCTTCAAGGCAATTCAATGGCTAAATGTTACATGGGAAATGAGAGGACCTAGACTGCGCTCTGCAGTGCTTGAAGAGGTCATAGATCTTCATAATCACCAAAGCCTGATCTGCATGAGACCAACCAGCAGCATGGCTGGAAGGCAGCTGAAAACAGCTCTTCTCTTACTAGTGGCTGTAGCAGAACCTCACCTACTAGGTTTGAGGTCAGGATATGCTCAGACCCTCCCTCACTGGCCAAGATTATGGTGGCAGTAGACATCTCAACCTCCTTAGATCCCCACTCCCATGGTCAATGGTTCTCCAGGATGTGATGGCTTCCTCTCCTGAGCACTTGAACAATGACAATGGATGCCTACCTGTCCAGGAGTTCCCAGTCCTCTCCTCCCCAGCGGTCCCGGAACTCTTTTGTGTTCATGCCTCCAATTTTGTCCAGGTCAGACTTGTATATACCCAGGAGACCAAACCCATTCACCTCCCAGTAGCCTGAGGAGAACACAAAAGAGGCACAGCTTTGTTGGGGATTTGAACCATTGATGGCTCCAGTAGAGCTGCTGGAGTGAGACTCAAACTACTTTCAGCACAATGTTGACACCAGGGAGTAAACTCAGCACCAAGGCAGAGTCAACCATGCCAAACAGCTTTGGGAATGAGAAAAGCTTGTGGACAGACAGCATGGTCTGTCCTGCCAACTTGTTACCAGAGCCTCTCACATCTCCTGTCTGGCAACATAATTCCTGGACTGTCCCAGCTTCCCAGGGCTGTCCCTGTGCCTGATGGCTCAGGATGGCCACCTCTGTCTAAAGGAAATCCTGTGCTGTACTACTTTTCTCCCTCCAACTTGGCTTGGTTTCCCTCACCCTGGTCTACCAGCTCTCCTCAGGACAGGCTGTGCCCCCTAAGAAAAGAGAGATATGGAGAGACAGGAATAAAGGACAGTTTTTCCAAGGTCCTTAAATCCATAAAGAGTCCTAGGAGACAACAAGGAGAAACATTAGATAAAGGGCTCTGCTAGCTTTTTAATCTCAAATTCCAGGTACCTGATGCTGTTACACCCCATCCTATGTCTAACACACACTCACTCTGTGGACCTGGAAGCACCTCAAGACCAGACCTTGATAGTACCAGAGGAACAAATGCAGAGGAGGAAGAAATTCACTTTCTTCTTTTCTCATTTCCCAAAGTCTGAGCCCTCTTACCATCAGGTGACTGTGGGGACATCCCACAGTGCAGCCTCATGACCATGGGTGCAAAGGCCATCTTGCCTTCCACGCAGTGCTTCCTGATTGAATCAATGACTCCAGCTGGGAAGTGGATGTGGAGATCACACAGGAACACGATGCTGTGCGGGTCCTGGAATCAATCGTACCAGTTGGGAAAATAATAGGTTGACTTTCAGTAAATCCTTTTTGAGGGGCAGGAAGACAGAGGTATGGGACTCAAAATCTCATTACTGCATCAGAAACTGAGATCCCAAAGCTGGCAAAACGTTCATTGAGTGGCTGTTCAATGATGAGTGTGAAATAGCAAGACTGTGACCCAGCAGAGCCAGGATCACAAAGCTGCTACTGCTGATTTCCCTCCGGTCTGACAGTCCCAGCTGGCAGACCACAAATTAAACTCCTCAGAATAAAGAGACTCTTACTCTGGAAGCACAGGAAACACATCTACATTTGAACCGGTCTGCTAGGCTATTCTCCTCCCTAAAAACCAGCATGTCCAGTACCAAAGGCAGTGGCAACACCAGACACATACTACAGATTTCCCTGCCCACCCAAGGCCCCCCCGGACTCACCGTTATCAGGTCTATCCCCGCCTGCAGCCCAGCAGAACGCTCAAAATTCCCTGTCAGCTTCAGGTACTGATAGCTGGGGGTCAGAGGGAAAGGAAAGGGAATTTCAGTGGCACAGGAGGCACTGCAGGCAGTGCCACACCAGCACTGGGCTGTGGAGCTGCCCTCACCCCGTGCACCCTCTGAAGCAGAGGAAACCTTTGCTGGGGGAGTGCACAAGCCCCGCACTGTCCCTGTCCCAGCGTGCCCAGAGTCTCACCCCTGAGCAGAGCCTAGCAACTCTTCTTAGCTCTAGCCCTGCTCTGTCCTAGAACTAGATCTGGAAACCCCGGCACATAATGGAAATGACCAGCCAAGGCTGTTTCAGCTCAGAGCAGGGTCATTCCAGCAAACAGAGGTCTCCAGACTCTCTGTCCCATTTCTCACAGTTTCCTTATCTTTTCTGTCCTCCCCTTGCCCCATCATTGTGAGACTTGCTTTCTCTTCTCTCTTGCAATCTTAAAAACCAGACAAATTCAATAAATTTAGCTGGAAGACTACCCCAGGGTACTGCCTTACACTTTTCTAACACTGTTCCATGCATTTATATGTCTGCACATCATAACAAAAACATATTCTTGTGTATGTGTAAGATCTGGATGATGGAGGGTGTCTGTGGTGTTCCAGCTGCAGCAGGCTGTGGCTGGTCAACACACAGAGACTGTCAGATGAGCTATTTGCAGGCATGTGTGTCAGTGGCTTATTGTGACCAAGCAATACTCCCACCTGTGCAAGGTAGACCTTTTCAGAGCCTTCTCTACATCCATGTCATCGCTGCTGTAGTCTGTGATGATGATGCTGAAGTAGGGATCCTTGGTGACTCGGAATAGCTCCTCCATGTCAGAGATGAACTGCAGTACCCAACGTGCCTGGTTTTTCACTGGTTGTATTGTAACAGGAAGAGAATCAAAGCAGACTGATTTCAATGCTGGTGTTTTTTCTCACTAGGCAAGGCTTCTTGCCTTCTGTTAAACCCCAACAACCTTTCGGGGATGATGAAATAGGACCAGGCTGAAAACCTGGTCCACAGAGCCAAGGAATCAGTGTGTGTTCTTTCCCGCCACGTGACAGGGGTTTTCCCTGAGCTTATAAGCCATGGCTACTTGGGCCCTATCATATTTCTGAGGGTATTTAACTTGGAGAGAACAAAAACTGGAAGTGACCCAAGTAAGATGATTGAGGCCACCTCAGACTCACTGCCCGGGACTGCCCTCATGGGAACCGCCTGCTGTGCCACCTGTAAGGTAGCAGGTCAGGTCCCCTTACCTGGCACCACGAAGTGAACCACGGCCCGGTGATTCCAGGAAAAGCCCTGGGGCCAGCACAGCTCTGGCTCGTTGGCCGCGGCCATCAGATGCCGCCGGCGGCCCCAGGCCAGGCTCCTCATCCTCCTCTCGTCATCGCCGGCGCCGCCGCCCTGCCAGCCCCGCGCGAAGATGTACTCGGAGAGGCGGACGTGGCGCGTGCCCTGCTCCAGCTGCTCCAGCAGCTCCAGCTCCAGCAGGTAGCGGCTGCCCCGCACGCGGTCCTGACGCTTCTCCACATTCACGATGCGCCGCAGCTGGAAGCGCCTGCAGGAGACAACGGCGGCCTGGCCTGAATCACAAACGGCGTGGCCAGCAGCACCACAGGGTCATTCTGTGCCCCTGTACCTGGCACTGGTGGGGTCACACCTCGAGTGCTGTGCCCACTTCTGGGCCCCTCAGTTTTGGGAAGGATGTGGAGATGCTGGAGCGTGTCCAGAGGAGGCCCTGAGGCTGGAGAGGGGCTGGGAACACAAACCCTGTGAGGAACAACTGAAGGAGCTGGGGGTGTTCAGCTGGAGAAAAGGAGACTCAGGGGTGACCTTATCACTCTACAACTCCCTGCAAGGGGCTGTGCTCAGCTGGGGTTGGGCTCTTTCTCCAGCAGCACTGACACAACCAGAGGGCACAGTCTCAAGCTGCACCAAGGGAAATATAGGCTGGATATTAGAAAGAAGTTTTTCACAGAAAGAGTAATAAAATACTAGAATGCCTTGTCTGGGGAGGTGGTAGAGTCATCATCCCTGGATGTGTTTAAAACAGACTGGATGTGGCACATGGTGCCATGGTCTAGTTGAGGTGTTAGGGCATGGGTTGGACTCCATGATCCTGGAGGACTCTTCCAACCTAGTCATTCTGTGATTCTGACATGCAGCTCGTGTGGGCACATCCCTGGGCACCAGCCCCTCTCCCTCCTCCAGCCCTGCTGGGCTCCTTCCTTCAAAGGAGTGGGCCCTTCGAAGGGCCCTTGTGTGGGCCAGCACAAACCTCACTGTCCCTGGCTTCCCCCCACTTTGCTGCACTGCTTCCAAAGTCCCATGGGAATGCTTATCACCTGTTCCTCCTAAATCCACAGGCATGTGGGATTAGACCTGGGATTCCAGCCAAGAGAAAATATTTGGCAAGAGAAACGAAATAAAGGTGACACAGAAAATAACAAATGTGTCTGAATGATTGTGTAGGGCTGGTAACAGTGAGTGTATTCAACGCCACCTACAACGATCTTGGCACAAGGAGTGTGTTTGGGCTACTGAAACTGGCTCATGACAGCTTATCACACAAGAATATGGAGTACACAGAACAATCATACAGTAAAAACTGGCAGGAGCTGTAGATTCAGAATGGCCAAAACTGGATGAAATGCCAGGTCAGGCCCTTTCAGATCATAACAAGAGTTTCCTCTTGAGCTAAAAATCCTGAGAAAATCTTGTGTGTACTGATCAGTTACACCTGGCTGTGACTGATGTGACCCTGAAAAAGCAAATGTGATCTTAATATGTAGCATTAGGCCTACTTCCAGCAGGGATTAGAAGCTAATAACACAATTCCATAAAACATTCAGGATACTGGTCACTTACATATAGGAAGAGTCACACCAAGTGAAACCTGCATAGAAAAAGACTAGTAAAAAAGTTATAAAAATTAAGGTCAGCCCAATAGAAGGGTCAGGACTTAGACTGTTTAGCTTATGGAGGCTAGAGGAAGTGTGTCTGTTTACCAGAAGGGATGGTAAGTCTTGAGAAGAAGAACTATACCAAGTCCATGTAACAAAAGAGTATCAGCAAAAGCTGGTACTATTTCTCAGGCAAAAGAAGTGTGCTTGAAGTCCAGTGTTTTACATGGATTCCTTGCCTGAAATCTTATTTACCCCATCTAGTTCACCCTCTGACTCTCACCAGTTACTCACATAACTGGTATTCCCCATGCAACATGGTAAAGCAGCTCTGGGACAGTGCCCTTGGTTTTCTTCTGGGCCTTACCCTTTAGTCCTCTGGTTGAGCTTCTTCAGGAAGACACGTGTAACTTCCAGGGCCTCGCTTTCTCTTAGCAGCAAATTTCCCGAGGTGTTGCATTTCAGGTCAATCCAGTCTGTGCGCAGCATGTGGAAGTCCAGGTTGCTCATGGTGAAGGTCTGCTCCCAGTTGACTGCCTGGTCAAACACTGGTACATAATCAAAATCCTCCTCATCCTCCTCCTCTGGCTCCCCGTCCACCTCTTCCTCTTCTGCTGCTCCTCCAGACTTGCCCTTCACAGGAGATGCCACCTGCACCTCTCCTTCGCCCACGTCCCCGTTGTTGGCCCCCTTCTGCTCAGCAATGTAAGACTGCACCTGGCTCAGCCACTGTGGCAGCCCAGGCTGCTGGCTGGGGCTGGCAGTGCCCCCCACGTGTCTCCCAGCTTTGCCAGGGACTGGGCCTCCTCTCCTGGCTGGCAGGGTGCCTGCTGGCTGCAGCCTGTCCTTCGTGGTGCTGAGGTCTCCTCCAGCTCCTACCCCGTTGGGAACTGTGACCTTTGAGTCCCTGGGGTGGCCAGGAGACTGCTGCCTTTGAGACACAGTCCTAGAAGGAGGGTTTGCCCCTCTGACAGGCACTCTCCCCTGGATGGCCCTGGCATGCTGTGGAGGGCTCCTGGAGTTGTCTTTGACACCAGCTCTTACACGAGGTCTTTTCGTTACTGGGTTTCCCTCTAGGCCGGTCAGGCTGAGGCTTTGGTTGGTAGAGGCCAGCATGGCTGATTTGATACCAGACCTCTTCATCCTCCTCCTCCTCTGTTTCTCCTCTCCTGCACTGTCAGCCACCAGGGAGAGGAGCCGGCGGCGCTCCCGGAGGGAATAGTCGTCATGGTAAATACTGTCACTGCCCCACACACTGCTGGGAGCCTTGCCTGTTGGCTCTGCCTCCCCTGTGCCAGTGTGCTTGGGGGCACTGGTGCTCTCCATGTCCTGCTCCTCGTACTGCAGCTCATCCAGGTTCCCCTCCTGGGAGCCTGCAGGATGAATTAAAGTTACACCTCTGGTGTCCTCCCGCTGCCTTCCCTTCCCACCAGGCAGGGGGCAGCTACTTCTCACCCCATCTCAGTGCTGTCTCTCTGCTTAGATGCTCTCCCACCTGGGTGCCGTGCTCTTGCTGCCACCAGCCTCCTCAGCACCCATCACCCATCACTGCCAAAGGCTGTGCAGCTGTCTGGCTTTGCCCTTAGCTGTGGGTCTGGCCACAGCTCTGCAGGGCAGGTGTGACCACAGGCTGCCACACTGCACACCTCTGGCTGTGTTACTCCTGCCCGTGTTTATGCTGGAATTGCACCTCAGCCAAGCTGTGGGCCTGAGAGCTGTCACATTGTCTACTACTACCCACTGTTTGGTGAGCTCCCAACCTGCCCTCAAGGGAAGTAAAAGTGGCAGCAGAAGTCTTCTCCCAGACACAGCAATCTGGCAGGGAAAGGCTGAGACTTCATTGGCACGGAAAGTAAACAGCTTCTTTCAGCTGGTAATGCAAGACCCCACAGAAAAGTGATAGATAGAAGGATCCTCTAGGTTCTAATAGTAGGGCCCCTACCTGGATGCTCTGTCTTTTCTCCAGAGTCCAGGTTTTTCTCTGGCCGATCCATTTTCATGTACTTGTAAAATCCAAATCTGCAGAGAGAAGAGCAAAACACAAGTTTGGTCAAAGTTACTTCGACCTTTTCCCGGAAGAAGGAAGAAGATCCTGAGCACAGGGAGGCTCTAATCAGCTATCTTACTGGGAAAGTGACCCTCCTTATCCCAGAAAAAAGTCCTCCTGAATGGCTGGGAGTCCTTGCACAAGGTGTCTGACTGTTGCAGTAGGGAGTGTGCAAGCAGCAGTTCCCTTGTGGAGCCACTACTGGGATCTGGGCACCAGTGAAGATGAGTGACATGCATTTCTTCCCCAGAGAGGGGCCTGGTGGTGAGCATAGTTTGGCTTTCACAGTGACAGCTATCAGGAGGCTCCAGTCACTGGCAGGCCAAGCTTGCTGGGAATACACTCCCTGATGTAAGAGAACAAACATGCTCTGACTCAGCTACTGGGTTAACAGTGCAAGAAAAGTGCTGGTAGTTTCCCCTCGAGACCTAAACATATTTTCACTTAAGTTATCAATAAAACCTATAAATGCTTTAATGTTTTTGCAAGACTTAGGGGATCTTTAAGAATTAAGGAAAGTCCTACAGAAGTGAGCATGAAATTCCACACCAATTCCAGCATTTAAGCTCCTCTCCACCCTGCTAGTAAACCCAAATTTACAGCATGCTACCTTTCCAAATAATAAGGGTTTTCCTGGTAGAAGCATTTGTTGTCTTTCTCCATGTGGCTCAGGCGGCTGTAATCATTTGGGTAAACAAAGGATAAATGAACCTGTGAAGAAGGGAGAAAGACAAAGTGAAACCCTCATAAATGCCAGACATCAGTCACAAGGTGACCCAGACACAGTGACAGGGTAACCAGCCCTTCTTAGAGGGAGCAGCAGTTGCTCACTTTGCCTCTCCAGCAGCAGGCTGTGAGAATGGAAGACAGAAAGAGCATGCTAGGATTCATGCATGCATGTGCCTTTCACCCTCTCCCTCAGCACCTGTCCACCTCTCTAACTGTGAGCTGAAGTCCTACAACAGAATGAGAACTAACTGGGAGAGAGGTGGCCAAGTCCTCCTGAACAGATGCCCGTGGCTTTAGTAACCCACACATACTGCAGTCCCCACCGTGGAGAACAAACTCCTCAGCCACGGTGAGACTCCCTGCAAAGGCAAGTTCAGTCCCCATGTCTAAGGGGATCTCCTTTTCCTCCTTGAGTACCCTGAAGCCCCTGGTTAGGGAACCCAACTTACGAACTGGAGGCCCTGGTAGCGCTGCAGGGGGAATCCGTTCACCAGGTAGCTGGGCTTGTAGGGGCAGTCGGGCAGGGCGCGGCGCACGCGGGACTGGCTCAGCACGGGCACTGCGAGGAGGAGCACACGGGCAAGGCTGCAGCAGCAGCCCTGCTGCAGCCTGCACCAGCTCAGCGGCTCTGCCCCTGCCTTCTATGGACCTGGCATGGGTCGCTGCTGAATTGTATCCCTGTCCATCTGTTTAGCTCAGAAATAAGTTTTGCACCTTTAAAACCGGATCTGAGAGTGAGGGGACGAGAAGGAGAAGCAGTGCAATGTCTGAGGCGGTGGTTTTCAAAACATTAGGGTCAGAGTTTGCAGCTTTGCTCACTCACAGCCTGTGTTGTGTGCAGTGTGGAGGGTGGGAGAGAGCTCTCCTTTGCTTCTGGTTAGTTTTTGGCTAGCTGAAGCAGAGTTCTCCAGACTGTGGGGTTTTTAACTTTTTCTTGGAACTGTTCTGGAATAAAACCTGCTCTGGACTAAACCCAGCAGAGCACCAGGAGCTCTCCCCGGTGTTCCCCTAGGCCTGGCCTGGGCCTGGCATTCCCCAATGCTGAGGGACTGACACAGCCTGAGGGAGCCAGGCTGCACCCCACAGAAGAGACTTTCTGAATTTGTCATCTCTTCGAAGCAGGGAGAGGATTTGTTGTTTAGTACTGTTCACTTGTTGTGCTGCGGAGTGCTTTGCCTGTCAGATAAACAGGTTTTTTTCCCACTTCTCTCCAAAGAAATCTTTTTCCTGAAGCAGTTAAAGGAGAAGCCACTTAACTTTGTTTTCTAGAGGAACCCCTTTAGAGGTTTTCTCCCAAATTTGCCCTAAACCAGGACAGTATCCATGTGAAAAATTAAGAAATAGATTAAACATTCTTCCACAGCTCAGCTCCTTACGTTCCTTGAAGACACTTACACAAAAATATGCTTGGGGATGCTGTTTGAGCTGGCTACCAAGAACTTGGAGCTGGCTTTAGTCTGTGCTTTTTCTCCTATAGTGACCCATATTGCAGCTGCCCCTCTCTTTTGCACCAGGAATAAAAGAGCGTGGCTTGGATAACTGCGGTGTAGGAGGGCAATCCTTGCCAGCTGTGCTCCTGCACAGGCTGCAGTTACCTCCTCAGCTGCTTTGCAAGTCTTACCTTCATAAAGAGTGTCCCGGGGGTCAGGCTTCAACATGTCAGCGGGGTGTGCCCTGCTGCTGTCAGCAGCCTGGCTCCTGTGACTGGCCAGCGTCTGCGGGATGTGCGCAACCTCGTCCATCTTCAGGAGCGTCTCGTCTGGAAACCAGAGGGAGCACACAAGGGGGAGGCACGGGATAATTTGTCCCTTGTCCCAAACAGCACCTCTCTCCAGCCCTTTTTCAAATGGCACTGCAGCCATGGCACTAACGCTGTTCTCTGGCATAGGCAAAGGAAAGGCTCTGACCCAGAAAGCTGGAGATGTAGGAGCTGTGGGGTGGGAATACGGATTTCACTGAAAGCAAACACACGCAATGATGAGTAGTGGAGGAAAATGACCTCCTGCCTTGGATACACCAGCAGTGGTGTGCTGAACAGGCCCCATGCTGGCAAGAACTACTGGACATCTCTGTATTATTAGTATTAAGTTTCTTTTCAAAGGAGATAAAGTAAGATGAATGGGAGGAGAAACCTGAGGAGCAAAGCTTTTGCCTGTGCTGGAAAAGGATCAGGACCCTGGGGCAGGACCTTCAGTGCCGAGAAGGAAGTTACTCCAGAAAGGGGATGAAGCCACACAGTAAGCCAAGAACAACAGGAAGATCAAACTCAAGACTGGGTATTGGTTACATTTTTCCTTGGGTGCTGCTGTCACGGGACTCCATGTCTCCATGGATCTTACTCTAAAATGAGGGGAATTGAATAAATATCCATGAGGGAAAAGCAATATCCTGCCAAGGGCACTGGTGTGCAAGTTTTGGGTACTGAATTATATGGGACCTCAGAAAGATAGGCACGTCATGTAATACAGCCAAAGGATAATATGAACAAAGGAAAAACTATGGGCAGACAGCAACTGATAAAAATGTGACTGCAGCACTGTGCCAAACTGTGAAGGGATCTTCTGGAATGTTGGTCTTCTATTCTACAGATAATTAGTAAGAAGAAAAGAGCAGAAGGAAAAAGGATGAAGATGGAAGACTGAATGAAAAGCCTAGTCCTAGCCAAATGGGAGGTTTCAGAAAATACAGCAGCAGGTTGCAATCCAAGACACAACAAACAGATGTCTTGATTATATCAGGGAGTCTTCCATGCACAAAAGGGCTGGTATGGATAAAAGCCCAGAAATGTTGGAAGGCAACAGCAGTAGGTACAGAAAGGGGGAATGCTGGCAGAGGAAAGTGATGCTGACAAAGCTGGGTAAAGGTAAACAGGACTAAGGAGCTTCTTAACTGATAATACCATCACTTGATGTGCTAAGAAGGGTTTACAAAACAGGAGGGACTGGACTGATGTGTTTGCAGCAATCCAGCACCAACTCCAAGAGACTTGAGGCTGGTACAGAAGAAAGCAGCATCCCCCAGCATTGCCAGTGCACCCTGTTGTGCTCAGGACCCAGAGTGAAATCTCCTCAAGTGCTACAGCAGCCCCTTCTGTGTCTGGCTGGCAGCACTCCCCCACAGCTCACATGTTCGGGGACTCGTGTTTCCCCTGGCTCTCAGCAAGCAAACTCTATCCTGTGTTACTCTCAATCTACAACACCTCTCACCTCTGCACTCTCTTCTCTGCCCTTCCTCACTACTCCTAGACTTCCCTGAAATAATGTTCCAATCGTACTTCTGATTCTCCTATGTTTGATAATGAGTCACACCTTTGTCCAGAAGTCTTTTTCCCCAACTGTCTCCACATTTTTGTCCCAATGATGTGTATGCCTGGTATCTGCCAGGCTAGACAATGATTCACAGTGAAACACTGGATGCTGATACATTTAGGAAGAATGGGGAGGTGCTTGGGAAAACTTCTGATGAAGATACTTACTAGCAAAAAGGGAGAGATATTGGGAGCCAATGACTTTGAACTTGGCTTCTGGGTCATTCAGTCTCCACTGGAACAGAGAAACACATTAAAACCAAGTACCTATGGAGTTAACCAAGCCTGAACAAAAGGAACACACTACCCCTACTAGGACTGAATTTAGCCAGCAGCAAAAGACTGGGAATGAGCTGAGATCCCCCAGGACACATTCAAAGCAGGAAAGGCCAAAAAGCTGCAACAGACCCCAGAGAAGGCAGATCTATCCCAAGTAAGCAGAGGAAGGGGTCCTGACACACGGCCAGGACTATCCCACACAGAAGTAGGTAAGAGCCCTGAAAGGGATTAGCTACATCTCATGCAATGAGGAGCTGAGGCCAGGGAAAGGAGGGAAATGGTTACAAACATCATTCCCGAGCTCTGTGGGGACACATATACAGGACAGCCATTTCCACAGACTCACTGCTACTTCCACATGGTCTGTTCCCCTGTCATCCTGCTTGTGCAGCACCTCAAAGTAGTACCTGCCTGCCGCTGACAACCTGAAAAGAACAAGGTGTCTGTCACCAGAAGCATTAAGGAACATTTCTTAGTTTGTCAGCAGACAAAGAGTGGAGAGCAACCACACCCATGAAACAACCTAATTCTCAGGGTAGGCAGGGTTAGCGCTGCCAAAAAAATTCAGATCCTGACAATAAGATAGGTAGCTTCACTTGTGCACCTGGAGCACTCCAGACCCTTCTCAGTTAATTCTGAATAACTCCCTCTCAGTGTTGCCTGCTGGATTTTGGCCTCTGGGAAACTTGGCCAGTTGCAAGGCAGGAAGCTTGGGATATAGTTCATACAGGGGAGCCTGGACGTGCTGGTGGCTCATTGCTCTAGGGAAGAAAAATTCAGTGTTGCATTTCTGCAGTAAATCAGCAAAGCTCTGGCAACACCCCAGAGTAATTCCTTTCTCTGTATTGCCAAACACTTCAGGACAAGCCTGAGTGCTTTTCCCTTGTCCTTGTGATTTCCTGGTCATGTGCAGAGGTGGCTGGGACTGAGGGATTTTGCTCACTCACCTCACCATGTTTGACTTCTGGCTGTGAAATTTCCCAAACTCTCCTGGTGCAGTCCACTCCTTCCCTGTCTGTGAAGAGACAGAAGAAGGCTCGAGTTAAGATGTGTTTCTTCCCTCGTACTGCACTGACAATGATAAAAACGGAAAACTGGACTCCCTCTTCCCTCCAATTCTTCCTGGTAAGTCATCTGTGAAATCCATCACCTGTGGACAGATTTAAGTTCCTTAATTGTGAACAAGGGATTCCCAATAGCAGTATAGAGAGGCAACAGGCTTAAGGTATCACATGTCATACCCCATCTGGCAGCATGTTGTCTGTAGCTGGGCAGGGAAAGAAACCTGGGTAGTCCAAGGAAGCAGTAAGTCAGGAAGGTCTCTGTTCCCACAGAAACATTAAAGCCTCGATGGGAGAAACTGTGCAGCATGCACTGTACCTTGCCTACACTGGCCAGCAGCTGGAGACCAGAGGGCTTTTCATCCGGACTCAGCCAGAACTCAGCATTGTCATCCGCAGCAATGGCAAACTGGAACTCCCCTGTCGAGAGATGGAGGGAGTGAGTAGAGCTTTGGGGTAAGGGCTTGTGCACAGAACAGATCCTGCTCCTCTAAAATGGTGTCTTTCCCCTTTTCCCTGGTGAGACCATCCTTCCCTTTTGATATTATCACCTTCCCACCGTTGAACCTCTCTGAATTCTCTTAAGTCTGCTGTGTCTGAAAACAAACTTTACAGATGTCACTGGTTCACTGTCCCTCCTGCACTGGCTTCATGTGACATCTAACCTGGAAAGCTAAGAAGTATATACAAAGCCTCCCCTGACACCCTTTTTGCTTCCAGAGTGAAATTTTGTGTGAGATGCGGTGTTTGGATGGAGGAATGTGCACGTGGAGGCACAGAGAAAGACAGAGGTGCTTGAGGCTCACTCTTTGTCTGGGGTCACGGGGATGGCAGCTGCAGGCCAGGGCCCGTGACAGTGACAGAGGGTGAGTGCCAGCAGGCTGCCCGGGGCAGGGGCGTGCAGCTGGGGACACAGATGTCAGCTGCTCTCAATGGCACCCGGGGAGCAGCAGGGACATCGGTGATGTCAGGGACAGTCCTGGCCAGGCGAGGGAGGGAGGGAGGCAAAGCTCAGGGACTGCTCGTGCCCACACACACGCCATGGAGCTGTGCATTCCAACAGCACTGTTATTTATCTAGCACTTCCCATCTGCTTTCTCCTGAGATTTTGCTTTCCACCCTGCAAGGGGCAAGGCAGATGTGTTTCCAGCCACACCAAGGCCATGGCTGGTCACGCACACCACCCACGTGAGGGAGTTGGTGTTGGACTTGCCAGGGTAAGGCACCAGTGGTTCAGCACCAGGAGGGGAGGGAGGGGAAGGTGACAAGAGTCATGAGTGAAGGCACTCAGAACCCTCACCATCAGTGAAAGGATGCAGGTAACCAAATATCCGGAGGCCATAGTTGGTCCATTTTGGGGACACAGCCAACTTCCTCAGCGTAGTTCTTGTCTGAAGTGGAAAAAGAAAAAAATCATAAAAATAATTTCAGATGTGACAGGAACAAGGGGAGAATCAAAAACCCTTGGACAGGTGGACAGAGCGTTTTCTCTGAGAGGAGGATAGGGTATGGGATGCAATGGAGGCAGAGGGAAAGAGCAAACCAAGTAAGATATAAGGTGAAGCATGTGCTGTTGAGAAGGGAAAAGCTGCATGGGGGATGCCATTGAGATAGCAGGGACAGAACATGGCATTCCCTAGCCACTAGGAAGGAAAGCACCAACACAGGGCTCCTTCAGCCCAGGTCTGAGCCCTGGCAGGCCAGCATGTGTGAAATGACCCATCCCTGTGCAGCAGAAGAGCTGCCACCCTTGAACCCTTGTGAAAGCTTCCTGCTCCCTCAGCAGGAGGACAGAGGAGGTGGTTGAGAGGGAGATGGTGGAATTTAAAAAAAAAGCAGGACAGAGGGAAGAAAGGACAGGATGTGAGGGGAACAAGGGTGATCCACCTGGAAAGCTGGGAAGTGCAGGACAGTGGATGCAACGGTTTTACTCACGTGAGGGAAGAGGGGGAAGTGGAGGTTTCTCCTGAGCTGCTCGATGGAGCTGCCACACCAGTCCTCAAAAACATGCAGGTTGGCCTGGCCCTGGAACTAGAAGGCAGAGGTGGGGCACCATGAGCTGCTGAATCCAACCCCTGTGTCCCTCCCCTGCCCTGAGAGCCTTGGCCACGGGCCCGGCACTGGAGAGCTTGGGAGAGCAGAGGAAGATTCCTCTGGCTGTGATGGACTGGTCTGCAGGAGACATGGGTCCAGAGCACTGCTGCTTATCTGCTGAACATACAACTGAATGGCACCAGGGAACTGTGCTAATGCTTGGGACATCTCAGCTCCGTGGGGTTTGCTCCATCGAGGAGGTGTTTGGCCAGAGGGCCATGCTCTGAGGCCACGGTGTGGAACACACGGCAGGGTGGCAACAGCTCCCAATGATGCAACACCTCACATTCTGCAAGAAGGTCTTTGGGGCTCCCTCACCATCTCAGGGCTATTTTCCTGACCTGAAGAAGAGGGGATGCCCCAGGGAGGGGAGATGGCAGATCACTTTCTCAAAGCATGTCTCAGAGGTAAAGCTGGTGGAGGATGGTGGGGACAGGGAGATGGAGGCCCGGCAGGGCAGGGAGCAGCAGCACAGGTGGGTCAGTGGGCAGCACAGCCTCCAGGTGTCTGCAGAGACACAGAAACACTGAGGGAAGGGGGGGCTCCAGCCTGGACAGCACAGGAGGGTGTACAGTGTGAGTACAGGTCCCACTGTGTAGCCAGCCCCGTCAGGAGAGGCTGTCAGTGTCCAGCTGAGACCTGGAGCACAGCTGGGCTGGGAAAAGCTTGCTGACCACTGTGGGACTTCAGCAACACACTCCTCAAAGGACAGACTTTATTTTTGTCCGAGCTATTCAGAAGGGAATCAGTCTGCCCCCAGTGCAGTCCAAGCTTTCTGCCTGCAACAGTGGAGCTGGATGCTGAAACCCTCCTCACAGGACTGGCATCCAACAGTGAAGAATAAATAAGCTGGAGACGGTACAAGCTACCTTAGATGGCAAAACGCTGAAGAAAGGAATAGGTTGCCTTGGGACTGGGGAGGTTTTGCTGTGGCTCTCTTGCCTATATAAGGGCTGTGGGAGCAGGGCTGGGGAAACAGCCTGAACAGCACCCAAATGTCTACAGATGGCAGCAAATTCTCAGTTTTCACTGGGGAGAGTCTAACAGGCCTGAAAGCAGCACAGTGGAGAAGGGTCCAACCTCTCCACGCACTTCTGCCAGAGAGACTTCTTCACTGAGTTATTTTTCCCAGGATGGTGGGTCAGGGATGTGATTTGAAACAGACTGTGGCTTGAAGGAAGGGCACAGAAGTGGCCTTGCAGTGCAGCTGATTTGGCTCTGCACCAGTAATGCTCCTTGTGAGCTGTGGACTTTAGTCGTGCATGTGAAAACCATTTCTGTGTGCGAGGCAAAGCACATTCACCACCACTTCTGCTCTGGAGTGGTCTCTAGTCAGCCCTCTCTCACTGGTGTCTCCACTGCCAAGGCTTGATGGGTGTCTGCAAGCCCAGGATGTCCCCCATGAACATCTCCTCCTCTCCACTCATTGACTGACACCCCTCAGCCTGGACTCTGCCCACCACACAAGAGGAAAAGCAGTGAGACAAAGTGGTTGTAATTCCTCAGAGCAATGCACAAAATCAGAGTGGAGACAGACAGAGGGCTCAGGGTGATGAATCCCAGAGAAACAGAGTCCCAGAGAAACCTGGGACTCTGCAGAAATTGTGATACAAATAAATCACTGCAAGCATGACAAACACTGAATTGGAATTTAATTGCTGTGCCCCTTTGTGCCCCTTGGCCAAATCCATGTTCACACCCAAGGGTCTTACATTGCTTTTCTCAGCCAAATCGAATAATGACAACTGCTGTTTCTTGTGGAACATGAAGTGAGAGGAACAGGCTGGGTTCCCACAGAGAATCACTGCCAGAAACTGAGTCCTATGGAAGTCTGCTGCTACCCACAAGTGATGCTGGGGGTTTTTTTCAGGAGAATTGCTTGCACAAGGCAGACAGCAGACTCAGAGCTCTGTGAAACGTAGCACAACACTCCCACACTGTGGCAAGGCTGGCACTGCAGTCCACTCCTGCCAAAGACAGACCCAGGGGATGATCTCAAAGCTCGGGACTGCAATGAAGCTGGGCTGGCTTTGACATGGGGCAGCCCAAATGCAAAACCAGACAGTTATGAGGCAAATCCCAAAAGACTGGCTGGACTTGCTCAAATGCAGAATAAACTCAGACCAGTCCCATTGCAATACAACACTTCACTGCAGTTTGGCAGTATTAGGGAGAGGGCAGCCTAATAAAAGATAAGGCAACATACCACTGTACTAGGTGCACCATCAATACTCAGAGATAATTCCTGAGATTTCTAGCCCAACACTCTTGCCTCTAAAGTCTTTACAAAGCCTCCAGAGAGGAGATTCTGGAAGGAGTTAATGACATCACTTTGCTTTCTTGCACTCACTAGAAATAATTAACTGGTAAATAAGTATTTCTTACATGCAATCTTAACATCTTTTCTAAATCAGCAGATTTTCTCCTCAGTTACAGCAGCTTAACCTAGTTTCTGTTTCCTCTTAAAGGGAAAAAAAGAACATCAATGACAGATAAGTGCTGGCTGCCCAAAGTGCTGCTTTGGGACTGAAAACTGAGCTAGGCTTTAATTTTAGGCCCCCACAAGTCATCAGGGTAGCAGCTGTTTTGAAACTCTATCACCTCTGTCCCTCCAACTCAATTCATAGCTGCCCATTACAGGCAGCTGAGAAATTCTTCTGTTTGCTATATGAGTATCCTCTCATGCAACATGCTGTAAAAATCTTCTGCTTGGGGCTTTTGCAGATTGCAGTTATAGAGCAACACCACCACTATTTCCAACTCATGGGTACAGAAATGTCAATAGATTTTCTAAAACTTGGTTTTTAGAACATGATCCTATAACATGGTTACTATGTTTGACTTCCCAGGCTGGAACTACCTGGCCCTATTTTGCAAAGGGCTGGAAATTCAGGACCTAGCAAGCAACAAGTTAAGTCCCCCTTCTCCCCTTAAAAACATCTGCTTTGAAAATTCTGGATAGACTGATTTGGCTAGAAGCAGGAATAGAAGCCATGAGTCTGAGCTTTCAGTGGGAGCTGGTTTTATGTGACCTTCCCATTTAGAGGGCTTCTCCTGCCCCTGAGGTTTCTCCCTGTCCCAACACCTCTTCCCAGCTGCTTAGCACCCTGCTGAAATAGCAGCAGCACACGATGCCAGCTCGTGGCCAGAAGAGCCCAGGTCACATGCCAAGGGCACAGCCAGCACGGTGGGAGTGTGCCCTGGAGCACAGCTCCTGAGCTCTGCTCCCAGGGAGGCCAGGCAGGCTGACACCCTCTGAGCACAACACCACGGGCACGGTGACAGCACTGTGCCAGCAGCACAGAGCCAGACCCTACAAGGGCAGGGAAGGGACAGCTGGGCCAGGCCCTTGCTTGGCACTGATGCAGCCATCCAGGGCTGTGGGAGCAGGGCTGGCCTGAGCCCAGCACCCACCCTCACTGCTGAGCATGCTGCAATAGTGCCTGCCCGCAGCCCTGGTGCTGCAGTGAAAGACTTGGGTATTTCTGCTCCCTTCTAGTGGGAAATGTTACATTATCAGCCCCTGCTACAAGAACTGACCATAGAGGAGGACCAGGAACAAAGACGACCCAGGCCTTTTCCTAGCCCAAACCCTATCATGTCAAAACTATCTGGGCAGTGGCGTCACACACCCAGGGGCTTCTGCTGAGCAAGGAGGCCAGGGAAGCAAGATGTGGGCAAGCAGCAAAGCTGAGAGGATGGCAGCAGCAGAGACATGACCTTCTGCCCTGTAAGTGGAGCAGGATGGAGAAGAGAAGGCTTTCCTAATTTAATCCTGGGAGGCTTTGGCATCCCAGAGGCAAATCAGCTGCGTATCTGCACGCAGCCCAGGGAATGATAAACAGGGCACAGAGAGGGCCTGAGCCACGGAAGAAAGACAACATTGTACTGCCAACTAGAAACTCCTGAGCTTGTAAGACTCTTCTGTCTCCTCAGAGTGGCTGCAGCCCCTCCTCCTGCCTGGCCCAGCTCCCCTTACTGGGTGACATTCAGCAGCCAGCAGCTGGGCTTGGCTGCACGCTCTGCTGTGCTGGGCACTTGTGGGAATCCATCAAGACAAGTCAGCAACACAGTCCCCTGTCTGGATGGGCAGGAGTAGACAAGGAAGGGACACCAGCAGAGACAGAGTGAGCAGCAATAGCTTTGTCTTTCAGTCCTCTCAGGAAAGGATGCTTCCCCTTCAGGCAGGTTTGGTAGCAGGACAACACTCCAGCACAACCCTCTGGTTTTGTGCAGTACCTGTGCAAATGCAAGGGGCTGTGCTCCTGGACATCCCTCACACCTCCCTGCTGAGAGAGGCAAGTCCTGAGGCTGTGCAGACAGGAAGGAGGAAAGGACATTTTAAATGCACCCCAGCACTGCCCAGACCTTTCTCCTCTCCGAGCTGAGCAGATGATTTTGCAGAGGTAAATGAGAACAGCCTGGCTAAGCAGTGACTTTTCTGCAAGTCCTCCCCACCCCTACAGCAGTGTCAAATGGTGACACTCATACCCTGCAGCACAGGTTTGCCCTGATGATAGCCAGGCATGTTTCTGAATTAATGAAACAAAACCCCCACGTCACTCCAGCCTGAGCAGGCAGTGGGTGATGCTGGGAGCTGGAAGACTTTGCTCTGGTGGCTGGAAGAGACAGTAAGGAAAGGGATCATCACGGGCATCTTGAGGAACCAGGAGCAAGGCTGAACCCTCCTCTCCCCAGATGCCAGAGCAAAACTTCAATTTGGGATTTCCAATGAGCACACTTTCCTACCACATTATCCAAGTCTGAAGACTTAACCTGCCTATCTCATATCCTGAAACTGAGAGAGGAAAATTGAAACCTGTCCTTTTTTGGCAATGCTGGGTGCCAGTTCACCCTGCAACCCTGTAAATTATTTATGTTTGTCAGGAATATGCCTCTCTATTCAAACAAAGCCCAGCTCCCTGACCTGTGTGAGGCAACCTGGTCTTCCGTGCCCCAGGAATCAGGCTGCAATTAAGTTATTAGAGATGCTGTGGAAAGGACACAATGGGATTATAGACCCTAGGTAATTAATTTGGGCAGAGGCACAGACTTAATCCCCAGGCTGGGAGAAATTTCAGTCAGTGGTTAGGAGGACAGCAATCAGCTCTGTACAGAGTTGTGTCCATGGATCCCTCTCCACCTCCTGCAGCTGGTCCTGGTGAACCACTGGGGGACTCTGCTGACCCTCTGGGTACACACAGAGTGCTGCGGCAAGGGCAGGAAATTTTGCCTTATACAGCCAAAGAGAAAAGTGTCCAGGCCACAGCGTTCACCTCACCAGCTGCACCTCTGACCTGGCAAAGGCTCACTGTGCATCCCAGCTGGCCACTTTGCAGACCCATGTGCTTTGGGAAATCTCTAGGAAGGGGACCAGTGACACAGGGCAAAGCCTCAGAGAAGCTGGGAGATGCTACACAGAACCTGTATGGCCTAGTGCCATGGCAGAGGGGAGCAGCAAATGCTCAGTGTCATCCCTGGGCACAGCAGCAGCCCTGCCCCTGACATCCTGGGATGACATCCAGCTGCTCATCTGTGAGGCAGTCCTGCCTGCAAGGCCCTGCAGCTGGAGAAGACCCTAGGCTCCAGCTGGGACCAGCACTCCAGAGCCCATGCCTGGTGTAGATCAGTGTTCTGGTTCTGGGCCCTGGAAGGTCACTGGTGCTGGCTGCTGCCAGAAAGCCACAGCTCAGGCTGAAGGGACCTGAACTGCTCTTTGCTGCGGCTAGATGGATACATTCCCTCCACCACCAGCAAGATCTGGAGGCCTGAGTGCAAGGCCAGCAGCCTGCTCCCTCCCCGGGGGGAGTCACTGAGGCTCCTTAATTTGTGTAGGTCCCTAACCACCTTGAGGAATTTAGTGAGCTGGCTCCATTAACTAAATGCCCCCTGGCTGGTGTCCCTCTCATTAGAAGCAGGCTGCATTGCTCCCTTATCTGAAGAGGAATGATGAGATAAGGGAACAGGGGAGGAAAGAATAATTGAGGCATGAAGGAAACAAAGGGAGTGTTTACCCCAGCCTGCAAGGGTCACCAGAGAGGGTGAGAGGGTTCATGGAAGTGCCACTGAAGTGGAGAAATCTCCACGTATGGCACGTAGGGGTTGAACGGCAAAAGCCAGAGCTAGAGTAGTGGGACACTTCTGTGTGCCACAATCATGTATTTGCTTGTTGAATGACTGGCCCTACACACCCCAGCCCTGAATAAACTTCACTTTTCAGGAAGGTAGTGGGCTGCCCGGAATTGTGGGTGGGTGCTTGGAGCCTTGAGGACTCTTGGAGACACCAAATTATCTGGAATCTGGACACTCCAGTCTTTCCAGATGATTACTCAGGTCTGTAACTGTCATTAAGCAGGGAGAAGGTGATAGGGAGTGGCTTTTTAGTAAAGTGAATTAATTTCCAGGCATGTGTCCCTGCCTTTCATCTTTGCTGTACAGCCACAACCCTCCTCACACAGAATGATGGAGAAAGGCACCCACCTCTGGCATCCATGGTACAGGGTTGTCCACAGCTGTGTAATTTGATTTATCCCTTCCACCTATTTTCAGCTCTTGGATCTGAAATACAAGTAGAGAAAAGTCAAAATAACCTGACAAATGGCACAGCACTTACATGTACAAGATGATTCTATACAAGCGGGGTCAGACCTTGTCACAAGAGCATATGAGAAACTAAAACAAGTTTTCAAGCTCCCTTTCCAAAGGACAGAACAGATATCCTGGACAGAACAGGGTGAAAATGCCCCCTGGCTTTTTTGACAGCACATTTCCATGATGAGCTGCTGAGGGAAAAGGATACCAGTATTTTTTATCTGTTTGTAGCACAGAGTTAAAACTCAGGTAGTTCTCTGGGGTTTTTTTCCTCCATCTGTGTTTCAAAAATGTCCAAGCACTAATTCCTGTACTAGCAATAGTTCTAAGTACTGGGATGTGCTTCACTGGAGAGCAATAAACTCTCTCCTGACCTTTCACTTCTGCCTCTATCTTGCTTTCCTGTGCCACAAGCCCAGCCAGCTTCATCCCAGTGCCTCAGCCTGGTACATCTGAAATAACTGCACTGACTACAGTGGGGCCATTGTAGGCTCACGTTGCTGTGAGTCAGCTCAGATTTTGCCCTGTGGCAAGCTCTCTTTCCTGTGTGAAGAGAGAGCTGCCTCTTGGGGCCAGCACCAGAAAGGAAGGGCTGCCCTTCTGAGCATGCAGAAGGCAGCCCAAGCATCCTCACCTGGTGTCCCAGCTTTTGTGGATAGTCCAGCTGAAGGCTGGTGTCCCCACCCGGGACACTGGGGTCTGACAGAATCTTAGCAAGCTCCCTCCAGCTTTTGTATCCTGTTCAGAGGAAAGAGAAAGGTGTTAGGGAACAGGGTTAGAAAGAGAAACTGTAGCAGTCTCCAGTAAAAATAATCTCCACAAGGCTGAGAGACTTCTAACAGTGTGGAATGGTCCAGCAGAGACCAGGAGTTGTTTATGTTGCTTGGAGTTGGCAGTCTGGCACAGAGAGAAAAATTGCCTTTATCCTCCTTAAAAGCTCTTCCCTCCTTCTTACTAAATTATTACTTAAAGATTCACCATAGTTCTAAAATACATATCAGTAGTTTCACTAATCACCACAGGACTGGGAACATGTTTTTAGATTAATCCCAGTAGTCAAACTAAAGAATATCAATTTTTGTCAATTAGCAGTGCCAAAGAAAAGCAAGACAATAACTAGATTACTAATTAATGTAACCATCAAAAACATACTATTCTTGTATGCACCTATTTGCACTAAAAAAGCTTCAATTTTCTCTTCCTGAAGGAAATTATGGACACTCATCTGCAATACCTAAAATATTGGCACTGATGCAGTCAAGGATACTGCTATTCAAGTGAAGTCACCTTCCAGGTTCAAAGCAACTTCATTTGAAACTCCCTTCCCCTCTCATTCTGCTCAATCCAGAATTCAGGATCAATTCTGATTTCCTTCCAAAACTCCAGTGACCTCCTGGGTTTAGTAGGGACAAAGACAAGCAGATGCAGCACAGCCTTGTAGCTCCCCGTGCCTGCTGCCCCTATCAGCACTAATGAGACAGCGCTGGTGAGCAGAGCTCAGACCTCCCAGCAGTGCCCCAGTGCCTCCCACGATGTGGTTTTCAGATCTGATAAACATTTTGGCACTCAGTCAGCAAGTGCCCAGCCTGCCAGCAGCCCAGCGCTGTGCCCACGCCACACAGCAGCTCCAGCCTGAGGGGCAAGCGCCAAAACCTCCACTGGCCCTGCCTTCTCCCAGCTGGCAGACCAGCTCAACACCCACACGCAAAGGGAGAGCAGCCAGGCTCTCTCCCCATTTTCTTTACAACTGGAAATCATCCCCAAAGCTCGAGGAGGCCCAAAGAAGAATGTACAGAGAACCATCCTGACAGCTTCAAGTCTGAGTGTTTAGATGAATGGTCTGAGCCTCTACACTATTGCTACAGCCAGAAGTGGCAGGATCGTGCTCTGAGGGGCAGGAACAGCCCACTGCTGGGCAAACACCTGCTGTTCCACAGCCAGCACCCTCCTCTTCACCCCACCCACCCTACCTACACCCTGCCCACCCGACCAGCAGCACAGGAGACTCGCCATGCCTTAGGCAGGGGCACGCTCCATCCGCCTGCTTTGGAGGGGCTTTCACAAGCCACATGGCTTAGATCATCCCCCAAACATCTCTGGGCTACACAGAGGCCAAGGCAAACCCCAAACCACCCCGGAACTAGAAATCACAGAGAGCCTTTTGCCAGATCCCTCTCCCTGGCTGCACTAAGCTCTCAGCCAGTTATTGTAACTACAAATGGGTTGAGGAACTCTGTCTCTACTTTTTCCTGCATCTGGGTCCCACAGGGGCTGGCAGAGGTGAGCAGAAAGCTGCCTCCTATGGTGTGCTGATCAGAGGGGGGCAATTAACAAAAAGAAAGTGCAAAAAATGTGAAAAACATGAAAGTAGTCAGAGATTCAAATGAGAAAAAAGGCTCAGAGCCAACTAGGGTGTCTTGCTTTCCTGATGTGAGTGTTGGCTTGGATGTGTGGGTTTCATTCAGGCCCTGTTAGATGCTGAACAGTCACAAATTTCTGATCAAGATCTTCTCACCCCCAGATTCTGATCTGAAGCTATACATTTAAACTTATGACTAAAAATACCCAGGTCAGTATTCATCTTCTGCAGAAGATTTTTCAGTCCCTGGGTGAGTAACCTACTGATTAATGCAGCTAAGCACAACTTGTGCTTCAGGGACTGACTGTCATGGGAAAAAAAGGAGAAATTTCTTTGTCTTTTTATAATTTTATGTGTAACTGGTGAGTTTCCCCCTTGTTCAGAGCAATGAGGCAGAAACCACTGTTTGGGAGTGTCCTGCAACTGGACACATGGCCCCACTCGGAATGGGGTTGAAACAGACTTTGTGGTTCACGTGGAATTCAGCACTTGCTGTTTTGAGGGCTCCTTATAATAGTGGGAGAGAACAGCAGGCTTTTTTTTTTTTTTTTCAGAGAATAGACCCACAGAAGCATAGAATATCCTGAGCTGCAAGGGAGCCAGAAGGATCATTGAAGGAACCAACTAAATCAGGGAAAAAAAAAGGCAACAAAAGTCAGTTCTCCTCTGGAGATTTGCTGAAGGAAGACACCTCAAGAAGCAGTTTTCTTCCTCTTGTGTAGAGGGGACAGGTTATTTGGTTTCATTGCTAAACTCAGCACTTGACTGCCCAGTGGAATAAGCTCAGGACAAGGCATCAGTAACCTGCCTCTTCTGGGAAGGGCTGCTGGCCACCACAGCCAGCCACTCTGGCTGTTCCATGGCTGGCACAGAGCCTGCCTCCCAGCAAACACAGAAGCCTGGCTGCACAGAGTGCCAGTGGCTGACATTTCTTTGACCCTTGGAAAAGAGAAGAAAGGAAGGCAATTCTCTGTGTTGTACAAATATTTACCTAACACATCAGCCAAGCACAGAACAGACAAACGAGATACAAATTAATCTGGAGGCAGTGATTTCCTTGCTGGGTAATTTGTGCTTTGGCAAACCAATTCTCCAGCATGGTAGGAAATGATTTTCAGAATATAATAGGATCAACACTCCCCTTAGAGAGAGTTCTTGGCACTCCACTTCCTTCTGAAAAGATTGGCTTTTCCGTGGGGATCTTCATGGGACCCCCAGAGAAGGACCTGGTTTTGCCCATGCTTTCCTCACTAAAGGGAGGAAACCACAGAAAAGACAGATCTCCTGCAGCTCCCTGCAGTCAGAACACCTCCCGAGGCCAACTGCTCACCAAGGTTTTCTCCACAGCATGTGCCACAGGATTCAAGACATGGCCTTGCAAGGTCTCCACTGCTGTGTGACAGCTGGAGAGGGGAGCCCTGAGGCCATGTCCACTGCCCTGTCTCAGGAGCACCTGGGCACAGATATCTACCACAGGTTCAGCCTGTCCTCAAGCTCTCCTCAAGCACTGCTCACTGGCTTGAGCACTCCCTTGATGGCTACTTAAAGTCAACAAGCCTACGCCTGGAAAAAAGCAGGAGCCAAGAACTAAAATACCTCAGAAAACACTTCAGTGTTGCTAAGAAGGAATGCCAGAACTATTAGCTTTGATGGTTTTGCTCCAGTCCCTCTACAAAACCAGTTCTGGATAGGATGGGAAAAGGCAGAAATCAAAGGCTTGGGAAGAGCCTGTCTCAAATCCAGGGGAAGATGCTGGGCCAGGCATTGCTGCTATGAGCCTGTCAGACAAATGCACCAGCCAGCTCAGCTCCTTGCCTTTTTCTCTTCTGGACCTCACTTCCCAAAGCATTTCCAATAACTGCCCAAAGCACACCAGTTGTTTTCCAAGGCTATTTTTTCCCCTCAAACACCACCAAGGAAGGCAGCACTGATGCAAGCACAGCAGGCTAGCAGCAGCAGCCAGGCTTGCTGCCACATACTCCCCCTCCTTGGCATCAGTCTGATCTCCTCTCTACAAGCAGAGGTCCATCTTTCTACTTTTGCACCCCAATGGACCAAGGTTCCAGTCTCACAGGGATCAGCCAAAAACACAGAGGTGGTTCTTCAGAGAAAAGTGGTCCTTTTTGTCCCTGTTCCCATCAGGCTGGCTGGCAGTTGCCTGCTGAGGATCCAAATGCCCAGCAAGGCCAACCCTCAGCTGCTCCTCTGGATTCATGGGGGGAAACTCTCAGTGCCTGAGCTTCCTACTGGAAATAAGAGGCAGGTGAATACAAAGGAAGGGCAAAGAAGCTGAAGAGGAGGCTGAAATAGATGCTGCATCCTACAGCAAAGCCCCTGCAAGAGGCAGCCAGTCTGGAGCCAGTTGCCCACAGCTCCAGTGGATCAACCATTAAGAGACAGAAAAGCTGTATCAAGAGAAAAGAAGATGGATATGGTTCTTGTCTAGGGTCTGGTCAGGCGTGGGCGCCACGTCTGCCTCTTCTGAGCCATGCTTTTTACTGCTCTTGGGTTAAAAGGCAGCAAAGGAAGCTGCAAGTGAAGATGAAGAGATCTCACCCAACAGTTATGACTCTGCCAAAGCAATGCACTTGAAGCCCAGTTCAAGAGAAAAAGAAAAAAAAAAAAAAAAAAAAAAAAAAGAAAAAAAACAACAAAAACAACAACAAAAAAAAAAAAAAAAAAAAAAAAAAAAAAAAACAGAACACCAAAAAAGCAGAAAGCCACAGCCAGAGATAAGGGCCAGCAGTACCCAGGGAGCTATCAGACTTCAGGGCAGGAGTGTGACCAGAGCTGCTCTGTGTGTTCAGAGATTAGATCCATCCAGCCACTGCCATGCCCCCAGCCCCAGACAGCACTCGACATTTCAATTAGCCAGTGAAGATACCTGGCAATTGTGCAAGGGGAAATCCCAGACCCACTCAGGTGATCAACTTCCCCCCTGAAAGATGAGATTTGATTACTCTGCTGTTGTTACTGCTGCTTACATAGCTGCAAATGCTATTAACACCCACATGCTAGCCAGCCCTTTTGTAACCCTGCTAAATGATTTCACTCATCAGCCTCAGGAAAGAGCAGGTCCACAGGCTGTTTTGCACAAAAGCATTTTCCTTCTTATCTGAGTCCCTTCTCCTTTTTGTTCCAAGGACAGGGTAAGAAAGAAACTGTCAGGAATGAAGCAGGGTGGTGTTGTTCATTACCCCCAGCATTCCCAGATCCCTCACTGTCTTGATGTTTTACCCCTTCCTTGGATGGTCTTATTTCTCCTCTTATCCTGATTGAATATTTTCAACTTATCGTTATTCTTTGGGACTTCAGCATCATTTGAGGTCCTTCCCAGTGTTCCTCCTGGCTGAACATGTATGCAGGTGCAACACCCAATACCCTAGACATCACCACTAGGTCCCTAGCAAACTAGTCCAAAAGATGCTGATGAAGGTTACTTGAAATTGAACACAAGAACATGTATAGAGAGGTATAGAGAGTTGGACATGCATTTTACACACCCTGACCAGAACTGGTGCCACTCTGCAGAAGAAGCAACACCCATGTCCTGGCCTACCACACATACCAAGACAGCCCCACATCCCAGAGTGCAAGTATCATGAGGATGAGATGTAACCTGACCTTCTACAGACTGAGATGTGGGTGAAGGATACAGTGAGAAGAGACAGACAACAGTTTCTGGACATAAGGGTGAGTTAGATCAAGTCATGCATCACAGACAGGGTCAGAGAAACTACCAAAAAACTCCATTCAAAGGTAGGGACAGGTCAAGGGAGTCTCTTTGGTTACTTATTTAGGTCAATTAAAAGGACAGACAGAAAAGAGTGAACTTTTCTGAAGTCCTCAGGTCAAGATTGGAACATCACTCCCACAGTTAAAAGGATTCAAGGAGCATGAAAGCCAGTGTTACAGAGGGAGCCTTGCAAACCTTTCCACTGCTGGTTAGTGCAGAACCCACAAATCAGGTTGCTGACCTCCTCCAGGGACAAATCTCAACTTAGGAACCTTGTCTGCTGAAATAAATTACTCCATTCTTCCTCCAGGTACAACTCTGATTCACTGCTATGTGAATGGCTTTGCAAACTGACAATAAGCTGCAGGACATTAAAGGTACTTGTATGACGGAGGAAAAGGCAGAGCACTGCACTTGGGGAGGAAAATCAGCAGACATTAACTACCCAGGGCAATAATGCAGTCTCACTGCCAGACTCACCCACAAATAATACCTTGCTGCTGTTGCCCTCTAGGTATGGGAACTGTATTTCATGCAGCAGGGGAGGAACTGATAAACAATGGCTGGGGAACTAACTGATTTCATGGAAAATATAATTCAGCTCTTGCTTCTGTCAGTAAAACTTTCCATTGCCCCAGTTAAATCATTAAAACCACCCATGCCAAACAATTATCTAGCAAATACTGCCTGCTGTCTGAAAGCTTGGAGGATATGCACATATGGAGATGCAGTGCTGGATTTGAGTGAGAAAGACAATCATGTAGAGCTAAACTATCCTTCAAAACTACAGGGCTGAGCTCTTATGTCAGCTCCAGAAATGTTTCAACCCAGAAGTACCGAGCAAACAACTATTGTGAACTCTTGGTTGCCTGCACTTGCTATGCTGAAGGCACAGGAGGTTCAGGAGTTCATGTGAGCATGGAAGGGCGAGCATGCAGCCAGCTGAGGTGCCACAGCTTAGGCTGTGCAGCCATAGCCCCCTGCCTGAGCTGACTTCTGCACACAAGAGCCCTGTGTCCACTCCTGCCCATCCTCATCTCTTCAACCACACAACTTCATCTCTCCCTCTCCTCTGGAGTCCTGAAGGATTAGACTGAGGAAGGGGGAAGAGCAGAGCACTCTGTTTCTCAGGGGAAAGAGGAAACATTGGCTCAAATGAAGACTGAGCAGAAGAGCACCTACTGCTGCTTTCAGCAGCATAAGAGAAAAGCCCATGATTTTGGCACTGCTAACTCCTGCAGCAGTACAGGGAGAAATGCTGGCTAGTCTGTTACCCTCTTGAGGTACTCCATGGGCCATCTTAAACCACATAGAACATATATAGAAGCTTTTAAATCTTAAAATATATTTTCAACATTAAGACCATGATAGCTGTGCAGTTAAAACCCTTAACTGCTGCCAAGTCCCACTCTTTTATTTAGAGAACATGGCAATTGTGCTGCAATTATGGTGTGCTTGTCCCCGAGACACTGTGCTGCACACAGGCTGCCTCTCTGTACAATACTGCCATCAAAAGCAGTCTCTCTGTTTTAATAGTCTTCATGCACAGCTACAGAGTTCTCAAAACAGCTACAGCCAGGCAAAGAGGGCTGATTCCAGTCATACCAAGAACAAAGTATTTCAGTAGTTCTCATCATGGAATCACACCTACCAAGCCAGCCTTTGCCAGCCACTGTCTTCAAAATATGGGATTTCCATCAAAACATTTACTGGTGTGAGATTTGCCTTGCTCAAACTTTAGTACTTGGAAAAACCAGCAGGTTGTGAGAGGAACACAGAGACAGGTGTTTTGTATATGAGGCTAGGTTTTGATTTTTACTCCTGCTTCTAAGGTAAAAGTAATTTTGCTACTTTGATGGTGAACTGCAGCATTAGGCATTATTTTTGTTTCAAAAATACCTTTAATTCTGGAATATTTGTATGGATTTCTACCAATTCACTCCCAGTGACCACATCCTCAACATCTGACTCACACTGCCGTCTGCCTTATTTTAGTTTTAATAAAAATAATAGTAACAACTTAAAAAATTCCTACCTAAATCTCAAGGTGACTGGCATGAAAAGCAGATGTTCCACCTGGTTTTGATCACTGTGATATTCCTGGCACTCTCCCCATCATTTGGAGGCACTGGTGAAGCCGTGCCCTTAGAGACAGCAGAGGCAACAAAGGCCTGTTCCATTGAGGTAACAAGTTATTTAAAGCTGAAGTTTGCCTCCGTTTATCAGTACCTCAGTGCAACACATCACAGGCACTGCACTTGGACACAGACCTGGCAGGCTCCCTGCCTGCTCTAATTCATAGGTACTGCATCATCCTGAACAGTAGTGAGGACTGATTTTGCAAAGAGATGCATGTTTCTAAATGCTTTCTACCACCAACAGATCTGCTGCTTTGATGTCCACGGTGGCTGAAAAAATGCAATTAATAAAAAGTAACATGTATATGCAGTTTCCCACCCCTGAGCACGGGGAGGCATCTACAAAAATCAAAAAAGAAAATGGCAATTTTATGCTCAGCAGTCTTTGCCATCTGTTTTTCTTTCTGCGACAGGACTGTGCCCAAGAGAGCTCAACAAGGTCATCCACTAAGCTTTCAGAAAGCTTTAGTAAGTGCATTTTTCTCAACTGATCCAAACACTGCAGCAACAGACTGCCCAAAGAGCTTTCCAAGACTTTTTTTTTTTTAATACAGGAGCTGTCTAGGATGTGAAGCTGAGCATCAACTGAGCAACAGACCTTCAAGTCAACATTTGCTATTGCTTCACCAAACATAGCTAATGCATTCTTTTATCTTGGGTGAGGATTTTCCTAAAGACTCAGTATCTTGTCACTTCCATGTAGATGCAGCATTCCCAAAATATCTTCCTGCAGCTTGATTTTCAGACAAGTTCTGTGGAACTTCATGCTGTAGAAAATGCCATTCACTGCTTCCATGAGAAAAACCCCCACACTTTACTTACATCTCTACTTGCCATTTCTATTTGCCATTTTGCTCAAAGCTGCTGTAACCATTTTCTTCCCCTGAATTCACCTCAAAAGCAGTAACTCACTCCTGATGAAATGCGTTATTTCCATGGTCTCTTTGAGCATTGCAACAAAATTACTACCCTATATTTTCAGTTTCAGTGGTGACTGGAGGCAGACTATGGACATGATTACGGGCAAAGGAAAATAAAGAAGGGGCTGGACAAATATCTGCCAGAAATGGTGCAGGTAGGGTTGACCTGACCTCAAGGCAAGGAAGAGAATGAAACCAACTCTCTTGCAGGCCACCCCAGAAATATCTCATGATTCGTTTAAATGACTTTAAATCGCCTGTGTTCTTGAGGATAGCAGAATGACTGTTCTGCCCATGGCTCTGCACGGGACGCCCTGCTCTGACATCAAACAAAGCCCTGAAGACAGAGGCACCTCTAACTGTGGGATAACACAAAAGCTCTCCAACAGCTCTGCTGAGGAGGAACCAGAAACAAGCAGGCTGACAAATATCAAAACCACAGGAATAGAACAAGCCCTCCAATACAACAAAGAAGAACTGACAGTGCAGTGATTGAGGTACTGCTCTCTAGGTATGCCACACTGGAAACAATCTGATGATTGCATTTCGAGTCAGATGAAGCCCTCCTAATAATGTTACTGGGGTTTGGATGAGGCTCTCAAACTACTCCCAAGTATTTCAGGAACCTGGATGCAATCCCTGTGTACAAGTTTACTTCCACAATTTTGTTTCAAAATCTGAAACAACAACTTCTGGCTCAGACTTAGGTGTCACTGAATGATTTGTGCTGAAAGGGACCTTAAAGTTCCAATCCCTCTGCTGTGGGCAGGGACATTTCCCACTAGACCAGGCTGCTCAAGGCCCCGTCCAACCTGGTCTTGAACACTTCCAGGGATGGGACATCCACAACTTCTCTGGGCAGCCTGTGCCAGTGCCTCACCACCTCACAGTAAAGGATTTCTTCTTAATATCTAATCTAAACTTGCCCTCTTTCAGTTCAAAGCTATTCTCTCTTGTCCTATCATTATATGCTCTCATCAAAAGTTCCTTTCCTTTCCTTGTGGGCAGTCTTTAGATACTGAAGGCTGCCGTAAACATGATTAAACACCAATTAAAATGGCAGCAAAAGGCAACTGGAATATCAAGATATTCTTCAAGAATGTCTGAAATTTCTCATCAGATGCTGACACCACCAAATCTATGCTCAAAGCTTTATCTGACATCTAAGCCTAAATGCCAGCCTTTATCTGTCTTTGCAGAGGAACTGTGCATGTAACCTGACACCAGCATCTCTATTTAACAAAGCTGAGATTTGCAACACTGATTTCCTCTGAATCGTCATCAAATACCAAAATCAACACGCGAAGACAGGCTAGCATTTTGATAAGTAATGGAAAATCCTATACAACTCTGACTTAAAATATCAAGCCTCATAGTACTAAAGGGGCAAGAGCATGCTCGAGCTCTTCCATGACACAGGCTCAAAACTCACATGGGCAAAACAAGCTGCCAGTCCTCCCTTCAGGCACCCTGCCTCTGAGCAAATGCATGCTGTGCAACGGGATGGGCTGCAAAGAACACACACTTGCTTCTGGGACAGCTTTATTTACACAACAAGGGTTGCTATGAGGAAAAATCAGGATTGTGTAAACTCTCTTTATAGAGCTCTTACCCAGTGACATAATTCCAAAATATGAACTTCTGAAATATTTCTCCTCTGTCTGAACTAACTCCCACGTCAGTGTCCTGCTTGGGATCTCAAACCAGCCAGTGCAACACACTTGACAAAAATAATTAAGAAAGCAGGAACCAGGAGGAGTTCACAGAAACTGCTTTTTGTCCCATAGAATCACAGAATATTCTGAGTTGGAAGGGACCCACAAGGATCAGAGAGTCCAACTCCTGGCCCTGCACAGGGCACCCTAAGAATTCCAGAGAGCCTTGTCCAAATGCTCCCTGAGCTTTGTCAGGCTTGGAGCTGTGACCACTGCCCTGGGGAGCTTGTTCCAGTACCTGAACAACCTCTTGGTGAAAAACCTTTCCCTGATATTCAACCTATACCTCCACAGAGACAAAAAGAAAGAGCTTGTATTTACTGCTACCTAGTTTGCTAAAACACTCATGCCTAAATCCCACTGTTTGAGAGAAGATTTACTGAATTTGCTGAATATTTTCAGCCTGCTAAATAGGGAAGACTCCACCTCACCTGGGATTACTTTTTTTAATGTGGTGTCTTCCAATTAAACACTTTCTCAAGAAGACTGAAGAGATGCCTACAAGAAGAGGCAAGAAGAGCACTTCTATCTCGCTCTGTAAATCTTGCCTTAAGGGTTCATTTGTTTTGAGCATCCCAGGATCCTTAAAACCCACTGGAGCTGGGAGAGGGATGATGATGGAAGAGGGATGCTTTGGCTGGCAGAGCTGGGAGACACCCCTGGCTCACCCCTCCTGCAGAGGTGTCTTCTTGCTGGGGCATGGAACACTATCCTTAACTTTCCTCTGCAGACTCCAGTGTGCTGCTGTCATCTGCTCACAATGAGCACATCTGCAGACGTGCAGACATACAATTATAGGAAGTACAAATAAGACCCCTGTGTAAGGCACAGCACAGCTGAGAACAGGGCAGTTTATGATTCAAGTAGTTTAAAGGACATTTTAATGGCTGACAGAGAAGATCCAGTTTGCTTTAGCAAAGTACATACAATAATAATGCACACACAGAAAGTACAGAAAGAGAAGAAACAAAGCAACTATCCTGCTCTTAGCTGATCCATAGGCACATCCCTCACTGAGAGGGATTTTGAAGCTGATGAACTTTCTTACCTGAAGTACCAGTGATTGTTAAACTGCATCTCTCATTTTTAGCTGATTCCAAGCATAGATCCTTTCTGAAGACTGAGTTGAAAGAGATCCATGTTCTTAGGGGAAAAATCCCTTATATACCTTTGTATCTCCTGTCATTCTCTCCCTGTATAGGGAGTTTGAGTTGTTGCAGATTGTTGGGGGTCTTTTAGTTGTATGCAGCTTAAATACATTAAAATTTTTATAATTATTATACCTGAGAGTTGGAAGCACAAATTAAAATGCTTTAACAGTGGAAATATGATGGTAAAATTGTGCCATCACTGCACTTTGTAAATGACATTTAAGCTGTATTATAAATCTAACTAATTTCAGTGCCACCCTCTGTATTAACAAAACCTGTGTGATAGTTCTACTGTTTTATCACACTGCCCTAAATTTCATAAAACCAGGGGAACCATTTCTACCACTCTTTCAGAACTTCCAGGGAACTGAAAAAATTATTTACTGGGAAATTTCTGGTTTGAGTTCTGCTAAGCTTCTGCCCAGACAGAACAAACTCGGAGCCTTTCACGAGCTGAGATGCAGCTGAACTTTGTGAAGCCCAGGCTGCAGGGGCCAGCCAAATGCTGCTGCAGGGCCCCTGCTCTCCACAAGCAATCCCTGCCACCAGCAGGCATTCCTGAGGGCTTCCAGGAGGTGATCCTTCACCCAGCAGGAGACAGCTGGGTTAGCTGCCTTGGAGCTGGGCCAGAATGCCTCACAGAGCTATCCTGTTTCAGTGGAATATTTAACTGTGCTCTAGCTTTCAACCAGAGCATTAAAATTGCCCTTCCGACTCCTTAAGGTGGTTTGCAAGGACTGATTGCAAAACTGTCATTTTCTTTCCAACGCACTGGAAATTTCCATAAGCCAAGGAAGAGGGCTTCCTACTGCCCAGCACTCATCCAGCTAATGAACTTCAGGATAAACGAAACCCTAACAACTGTCCACTCTGCCTCTTGTGTAATTCAGTACAGGAAATTCACACAGTAATTCCGGTACTGGCTCCAGAATAAATATCCACTGAAAATGCCATCTGACATTGGTTATTTACATGCTGACCTGAGATTTCATCCAAATATTCTTCTCAGTCTCTTTACTAAGTTTTACTGACCTTTTCCACAGGCTCCTGGTGTGATTACTACCAAGCTCCACTGACTCTCTTCAATTTCAGTCCTTTTCCATAATGTTAAGAGTGTACTGCCTTACACAACCACATATATCAAAATACCCAAAATTCTAGCATGTTCTGCCAAAACTGAAGGCCAGAGAAAGCAGCTGTCCTCTCACCTGCCTTTTGCCAAAAGCTGTTTATTGTCTGTCCTTTATGTTCCCCTGACCCCAATCACTCACAGAGCTCCACGTTCTACACTGCTAGGAGAGCATCAGACCTCGGGTTTGGTGCTCTGGAACATTAGAGAGCAGTTTATGTGCTACACACTGTTTTACAGGAAAAGTTCCCAGGGCAGTGTCTCCTGTGATGGAGATGGGGACTGTGTGTGTCTATGACTTCCTGGGCTCCAAAAATAGCCCAGGGTCAAAATTAGGGTAGTTCATTCTCCAATACTCTTTTAATCTATTTTTAATGCATGCTAATACCAAAGTACAGAATTGCCAAGGTTGGACAGCACCTCTGGAAATCAACTGGTCTGAACCCCGGCTCACAGCAGCATCACTGTCACCTAAAGCAGCTTGCACCAGAATCCCAAAGCCCTTTCCTGCAAAGCTCCCTAAGACCATCTCCCACAGGATTTTCTGAAGCAGGTGCCTGAACATGGCAAAGTCTTCTCTCAGAAGTCCTGAGGTGTAACTTGCCTGGTTCCAAGTTAACTCCAGCCTGTTCACCACACAAGACAAAAATAATTTGTGAAGTTATGTGAAGAAAACAAACAGCCATCTAAATACACTGATAAGCCTCAACCCCAGAAGTTTACAACTTCACTACTTTTGAAAAACCTGTCTTTAAGTACCTTGGAAACAGAAGTCCCAAGGGAAAGTGCTGGGATTTGAGCCAAGCCACACATGTGCCAATTTAGAGCCTAGCCTAAAATGGCAATACAATTAACTACTTCAGAGTTTGCAAGAATACTGTGAGGTTTCCTCTCTCATTCTCTGCTCTCCATCTCTCCATTAGAGATGCACCTTCGTCACAGCAAGTTTCAAGTATGTGATCAAAAATCTTTGTGATCCTGAAAAATGAGAATGGAGGGATGAAAGAGAAGAGATTGAATGCCAGAAAGAACAAAGTTTTGCAACCTAAGTTTATTATTCATATCCCTAATATATTAATAAGAATTTTTTTAATTCAAATAAAACAACCACAGAATAATATCCAGGCTACCACATCAGAATTTCATCAGATTTATAAAACATGGAGCAGAAAGTAAATCCTGTTTGCTGCAGGATGTTAGGACTTTGTCTATTATATTTCATAACACACCTAAGTGCCACTGTTAGACACACTCCTCTGCTTGGAGAGCTGATGCCAAAATGATGCAATGGGAATTTCAGCACTCTATTGTCCAGGAGCTCACCCATCCGAAAAAGCCCTGCTCTGATGGAATATGCTAACAGGTAAACTGGCAGCAAACCAGAACTCCTCACCTCCACCAGGTTCATTTCTGGGCTGCCCTGGCTCTTGGCAAGAGTTAAGCCAAGAGGAAGACCTGGTGGTGCAGTGCACAAAATGAAGACAGCACCACTTTGGGATGGCCCAAGGTGCTCTCCTGCAGCCCTGCTATTTCAGCCATCATCAAGAGGGGCACTCATACAACAGACACCACACACTGGGGTTTTACCTGCTTTTAAGGATCTGGGCTGCTGGAGTGAGTTTTTGTCACATCTTTTCACAACACTGACTGAAATGTGGGGTGCTAGGACAGCACTGTGAAGATGGGGCTTGCACCCTGTCTGAAAAGCAGCTGTGCTGGCGTTCGAAAATTCTGTAACCTTAACAGCAGCACTGATGAAGGACCAGGATAAAGCTTGGGAAGAGTAAACACTGAATGGTAAATTTTGGTGTGTCCTGGATGCCAGCATGCTCTCCTTGACTGTTTTTCAGTCAACATTTGATGGTCAGAGTAACATAAACTTGATGTGAGTACTGTGAGGCTCAATTATTTCACTTTCTACAACACCAGAAAATACCAGGATAAAGAGTCTGATTCACAGGGTCTGTGCACTCAGGCTCACACAGATTTCTTACAAAAATGATACTGCTTCTATAGGAAAAATCAGGCCTCTGGGAAATCTGATCCTCATTAGAAATAAGAAAAAAACTTGCTTTCTAGTTGAAAAAAAAATCTGATCTCTGTATCTCAGAAGGTGGCAAAGTAAGCCTCACTGGGTTTAACTTCAAATGCTTGTAACTGCATAATTTGGAAATGTCAGAGCAACATTTTTTATTCATCTTCGCATATGATCAAAAGCATGACTGTCACAAAACCAGAGACACACAGCATGTCCCAGAACTTTGGTGAAATCTGGTCCCTAAAGCATTCAGTTGCTGTGAGCAACCCCTGTGGAGGGATGGCTTTTAGGAACATTTCTAACTATTTTGGGTATCTCAAATAAAAGAAGAGTTTAATTAGTAATTTCATCCCTGCTACAGACTGTGAAGAGTTACAAAAAAAAAAACCCCAAAAAAACAGAGCATGCATAATTTTCCACCAGACTCCATAGAAAATTTTCAGATATTTCTAAAACCTATCCCCATATCTAACCCCAGGAAGTCTTATGGGTCTTTTTCACAAAACCTGAGCTCACTTATGCTAGCAATGAGGTGGGCTCTCTGGATAGGCAAGCTCCCACCCAGCAATAGCTCAAAAGAGAGGACATACACCTTGGGCATAACACTAACTTAAAATTTTTAGCAAACAGGAAATATAACAGAAGAGAAAAAAACCCCGTATTTTTGTCTACTAACTCTGCAATAACAAGATGAGTGTCCAGTTTCTTCCATCCCTTCTCAGCTGGCCTCTCCATACTTTTTTATTTATTTTCTTTTCTCCCTCAAGGGTGCTCCCTTGCTCTCTCAGACTCTTACAGCCTCTGAGTATTTTGGGGGAGCACACAGACCTTCCCATCTCCCAGTGCCCTCCTGAGACTCCTCCTGAGAGCTCTGTCACGTTTCCTGGTGAGCTCTGTCTCCTCTTTCATCAGCTGCCTGCAAGTCCTGCCCCAGTCTTACAGCACTGGAAAAAAACACAACTCGACAGCATTAATAAATGATAGCTGGTCCCTCCTGTCCCTTTCATCTCCTCTTTCCTGGCTGTAAGCAATCCGCCTGCTCCCAAGGCAAGGAGCAGGCAGCTGCACGGGCCAGGCTGTGGGGCTGCCCTGTCGAGCTCCAGGACTGACTCCAGGACAGGTTTGGTGTCTAAGCAGGAGGGAGACTGAGCCAAAACGTCCTCCTCAGCTGCCCCAGCCTCGTGCCAACCCCTGGAGAGGAGAACCGGGTGGCTCCAGCAGCATTACATTTTATCTGGGGCTGGACTGCTCCTGAGGAATCAGCCGCCACTCTCTGGTCCCTCCCTGCCTGGTGCTCAAGGCTCTTCTCACAAAAGCCCATTAGATTTTGTGACTCATCCCTCAGCCCAGGGTAAATCTAAGAAGAGAAGCAAGGGTAAGAAGAAAAAAAGAGTAACTGTCATATGGAAAAAAAAAAAAAAAAAAAAAAAAAAAAAAAAAAAAAAGCTATTCTTTCCACCCAGGACTTCCCCATCTCAGACATGACAAAAGCAGCAATGAAACCATTACATCAAGCTCCCAGAGCTCCAGCAGGGGCGGGGTGTGATGGACACCAAATGGCCCTGCTGACTCCTGACCTGCTGCAAAGGCCTGGGGGAACTCTTAGTGCTCCTGTCCTTACAGTGTAGGGTCACATTTCTCACAGTAAAGCAAGCTCTTTCCCCTCCCAGTCTGAGAAGATGTAGCATTGACCTCTAATAGATTGATGGGAGCAGGATTTGGGGAGCCTGTGGTACCTGTGAACCTGAGACAGAAGAATTAAACCCCTAGTGAAATCCTGACTGCTTCAATACCACAAGCAAAGCAGGAGACACAAGTGAGCACATGTGTTCAGCAACTCGATCTGCAGACTTTAAGTAGGGCCCATGAGATGCCAAAATGCAATTACCGTCAAAGAGGTGACACAGGACAGCATCTCAGTATCCTGTATTTTCTCTCTTCTTAGCAGCTTGCTCCAGTTCACTCTGCTTTTATATCAAAAGGATGTTTTCTAACCAGTAGTGCTGCAAACCACAAGCTGGAAAACCAAGCCAGGTTATTTTTTGCTCTTTAAAAACAAAAACATTGCCCACCAGGGATTTTGCCCAATGGTCAAAACTGCCCAGCTGCTCATTTGTGAGCACAGCTGTATACAGTTTGTACAGAGCTGTACAGCTATAGGAGTGGAAAGAACAGTGAAAAACCAAGCTGCCACAAGCAGCAACATTAAAAGGATTCTTTTTACCACTCGTCTTCCCAGTAATTAAAGTAGCCTTCTTCCAGTTTTCTGAGTGATGGAACCACCCTGGAAGAATCAACCCCAACATATTTTCAATCTGTGTTTTGGTTTACTCAGAGTTTTTAATTGACTTCTTTCAAGCATTCACAACAGACCTGGATTACCAAAGGCTAGCCTTTGCCAGATCAGAAGGAAAATAAAAAAGAAAAAGCTGAGCCCATACAACTACTAAACAATATCAAATACATGCCAGGAGATTTTGATCTGCTCCTGGAAGTTGCATAAGCAAACAAACAAAGTGAAATAAATAGGGCAGATTATCTATTGCAATTTCTTCACTCAATTCTAAGACCTTCTGCCAGAGATACAGTTCCTGTGCATGGAACAGAAACCACAGAGGCCTGCCTAGGGCTACTCAGCAGGCAGACATGGTCCAAATTTACTGAATGCTGCTGGTTTCAATTAGGGACCAGAGCTGGTGCTTTAACTCCATTTTACAAAAAAGGGTCTCTCTGAAAAGTAACAGCATACTCACAGTACCTCACTGTGCAGGAAATAAAAGCCTTATTTTTGGAATTTTGGAATTAGCAGAACAGGCTATTGGTTCATCCCATCAGATAATCCACCTTTGACCAGCAGCCAACATCTAATGTTTAAAAGGCAGAAGAAAACAACCTTCAAAACTACCTTAGCTGTACTACTTTACAGAGAAGAAAAAAAAATGTCCTCATGACCTACAGAAAGTCAGCTTATGCCCTGCAGCACAAACTGTGATTGCTCTTCTCTTACTATGCATAGTTGCAAGTGTTACTATTAGTCATAAAATTATCCAACCCTTAAAAAAAAACCCCAGCCACACCACTTGCACCACTGGCTCCTGCAGCCCTGGATTAACTCTGCTGAGAGTACCCAGCACATACACAATAGACCTGTTTTACAGACAATGCTTTACCGGTTCATGGTGTAACTCCCATTAAATGGTAAGGTGCTGAGGGAAATCAAGAGACTGATTTAATCTCTAAAGCCACTTCGAATTCTGCTGTAGGAAGGGTGTGAAGTTGTTTCTCTTCACAGAGGAAAAAGGACACAGGTATCTCACACAAGTAAATCCTGTCACAAGAAAAGCTCTTCTGTTTCAGCCACCTCTGCTGTTCCTTCCCCTTGGTCCTTCTGAGACCTCAGGATATCCCAGAGCACTGAAGCACACAGAGCTAGCTGCCCTGCTCCAGACAGAGATGTATCTGGGTTCAAGGGAATGTCACAGCTCAGCCATGCCTGTTTATGTTCTCTTCCATTTTTAAAACAAAGCTGCTCTGGACCATTTTGGCTGCAGCCCAGTGGGAGCCCTGCTGCTGGCTGCCGTGGGCTTAGGTCCAGCCCGGGGCCTCTCTCTATTTATGTTTTGATGAGCAGCAGCAAGCAAGGCAGACACCTTTGTTGCACAGCCAATTTTTTTACAATACAGATCAGTGAGTGACTCCTGGGTCACTTCTCTACCCGAACAGCACCTGCATGACTATTTTTGAAAGAGGTTTCCTTGTATTTTTCAGTTTCAGGTGTAAGGTGTCCGGTTTCATTGTGGCTTTTCCAAACAACTCCAGTAACTCAGAGGGATCCAGTTGTGCAGATGGAGGTATCGGTTTGACCATCTCAAATCTCATCTAGCCCAACTTTAATTAGCTCCTCATGGCCTGCCTTTGAGCTCAGAAGTGCTGTGGTAAACTGGAGTAGCTCCCCTGAGCAGGAGAGTTTTGACAACAGTGTTTGGACCCTGAAGTGAAGGGCTGACCACTAAATGGCCATGGGAGCAGCTCCAGGCAAACCCAGACTTCCAGGGCCCAGTTTTCAAACCCAGGTGCCCCATAGCCATTAAGTTTGACCATGTCAAGCAGGGTATCTCTGCTACTTAGGACCCTGTCGTGGCATCCTCTGCTCCCCTCCTGCAGGAATTCCTTGAGGTGAAACTGGCTTGCCTAAAGCAAATTGCTGGGGAAACCCAGGGATTTCATCCCACTTTGACAGCAATACAAAGGACAGGAGGATAACGGGTGTCCTGCTGTGGAGCAGATGAAGCTGGATGCAGCCAATGGATGTTACTCCTGCTGGGTTCAGTTCCCTTCTAGCAAGCACCTGAGGATCTGTGTGGAGGTCCACCTGTTCAAACTGGAGCTATGCTTGGCCCACAGCCTTACAGGACACATGAGCAGCTCCCTGCACCTTCTTATCCCTTCAGCCCAGGACGCTGCCAGTGCCACTGTTGCATGGACACCTTTGTGGCACTCCAGTGCTGTCTTCACACATCAGCATGTGGTGGGTCATCCTTGGGGCTTGGTGGTGTCCTACTGCCTCTGACTGTCCCCACCCAGCTGCCCTAGACCTATTCGTTTGGACTCTCGTCCGCTCTCCTCATGTCCAGACTGAGGTTTTGCTGGCACTTTTCCTCCTGTCAACAGAAATTTTAAACTCTATCACTATGTGGTTGCTGTGGCTGAGATGGCTACCAATCTCCACTTCAGCAATGAGACCCTCTCTGCAGACAAGGAGCAGATCAAGGGGGGCATCTTTCTGAGTCAGCTCCCTTAGGACCTGCTCCATAAAGCTGTCATCCAGTTTTTCTGGATCTTCTGGTTGTACCCAGGTTGTATCACCTATGTGATGCCCCCAGTTAACTTCTGGCAAGTTGAAGTTCCCCAAAAGGACCAGAGCAGTTGACCTGGAAGTGTTCCCTTAACTCCTCCAAGAATAATTCATCAGTGTCACTGTCCTGGCTGGGAGGTCTGTAGCAGTTTCCCACAATGAAATTTGCATTATTTGTTTGCCCATTGATTCTTACCCAGAGACTCCCAGCTGTGCCACTGCCAACTGTGAGCTCTGTACATTCTAACCCCTCTTTTACATACAGTGCCAGCCCTCCAGGTGAGGAGATGGTGTGGGATAGTGGAAGAATTTGAAAAGCAAATGCATGGCTGCAACCCTAGAAAGGAAACTTGCAATGGCCATGTCATGTCTTATTTATTCCAGGATCTGACCTCTTGCATACATCAACACTGTTCTCCACCTTGAAGCATCCCAGAAGGTAAAGGGACTGTAACATACTGCAAGCTGTGCAGTCCCAGGAGTTTGGCAGGAGATAGCAAGGCTTTCATGAAAACACTCAGGGGAACACAGTGAAACAGCACTAAGTAGGCAAGGTCAGCAACAAGCAGCTACTTGCATGCTGGGGTGGACAGGTATGTGTGAAGAGGAGTGAACGTGTGGGGAACACATCCACACACCCAGAGAGCACAAGGAAGAACGTGAAGCTGGGAGATGAGGTGGGTGGACAGCCTCAGAGATGAAGGGATGCCTTCTGGCAGGAGGAGAGGTGTTTTGCAGGGAGGAGCAGAGCGATGCGGAGCTTTGGGTGTGGAAGGAGGGAGGGAAAAACTGGTGCAACAACATAAAGGAGTGAACAAGTGCTGCAATCACTAACGCATAGGCGGGGGTTATCCAGGTGCTGCTGACTTCCCCTGGGCAGGGAGCTGTACAGGGATGGCAGCACACACCTCTGATGTGCCTACAGATGTGCAATGGTTCCTAGGGACAGTTTTATGTGGAGACAGCAGCACATAATGGACAGGTACTTTTTCCTGAAGTCTCTCACCTGTAGTGCCTTCACTGCATGAGCACCCCACACAGAGAGGCCCCTGGATGAGGGAAGGCAACAAGAGAAATCCTGTGTCATCAAGGGACCAACACTGGAGAGGAAGTGCCTGAAAGCACTTGCTCCTCTGGTGGACAGCAAATGCAGAAGACAGCCCTCATGATGTTTCAAGACTGCATCCAAGACAGATCCCATGAATCCCAGGCTGTACCTCACATCAACTGTAATGTTAAAACATCAGGGCAGAGTGCAATGAAGCCTCCCACACCCTGGCTCCACACAAAGGAAACCACTGCAGCTGCAAGGTGTTTACGCAGGACAGTAAAGCTGGCATTGGAAGAAATGCCTCTGGTCTATAAAACAACTGAGCACTGTCAGCACGCTGTTTAAGAGCTGCAACTGCATGTTCATTGCAGATCAGGTCCACACAGGCCACCTTGGGTAATGAAGTGCATGTGACATTGCCCTAGTAGTGGAGCTCAGCATCAAATTCCCTGGCCACCTGTGACAATTCAAAGGGAAGGACAGGTACTGCAGTTCTTCTGATGGGAAATAACAGTTCTTAAACTGGAACAAACAGGTTTGATTACATGTGCTCAGCAAACAGAAGGAACACAGGTGCCTTTGGAGCACAGGACACTTTAAAGGTTCTATCATGAGGTTACTTGCCACAATGCAAAATTAGGTTAGGCCTTTGTTTCCTTGGGAGAGTCAATTTCTAGTTCCTGAGTTTCTGGACTCTGGGCTGATTTGGTAGTGCTTCCAGCACACAGAGTCCCTCTACACATGGAAAATGCCTTTAGAACTTGAGATACACACATGTGCAGAGAATAAAATTACAGTTATTTCTTTAGAAAGCAACAGCTCCAGACAGGACCATCACATCTACTTGAAACAATTGTAGTAATTTTTAAAATCTGGATTATTGACAAAGAAATGCAAAGAAATGCACACAGATAATTGTATGGCTTCATTTAAGCCATATAGTAAAATGACAAATCCCAAGCACCCACAATACACATAGCTGGTAAAATCTGAAAACATCAAAGAAAAAAGATAACTTATGTGACTCCAACTGCACAAATGTATCTACCACATTCATGAGAAAAATCACTAAAGCCTCATGCCTTGTCCTGCCAACGTGGCCAGGGCTGGACAAGGGTTGTCCTGAGTGTTTGCTACAAGCACAATGGTGGCTCAAATGCTTTACTCCCCACTGTCACCACTACCTCTCATTCTCTTTCTTCTTGGTTTGCTGGGGTTTTTTTTAACTTGCACATGTTTGCTCTGGGAGACTCTCCCCACCAAGCACTGTCTGATTTGAGAACCAGCCCAGTATCAAACACCTGAGCTGTCCTCCTGCTGGGGGACTTCTACCCTCAGCCAAGCAATGTATGAAGCTCCAGACTCCCAAAAAAAGCTTTCCAGTGACTAAAGCCTTTAGCTGCCTTTTCACTTCATTCAACAATTAGAGAAATACACCCAGATCTAACACCAGGGGATTTAGGGGTCCTGCTCAGCCTGCCAGTGAACCACCCTCAGAAGGAGTAGCTTGAACCACTCCAGTTCCAGGGTCTGAGACAAGAATTGTAAAGAGTCTTGAGACCTGCTCAGCCCAAGAAAGGCATCTCCATGAATATCAGCAGCTTAACTTTGAGCAGAGATCTCTGCAGACCTTGTAAATGCTCAGCTCTCCAGAAGGGAGGCAGCAAAATATTGCAATGATGGATTTTAAACAAACTGGGTGCAGAGCTGAATTCAGCAAAGGGACATAGGAGCACCTCTCAAGTCATACTCCAGCCCTCCACCACTTGCCCAAGTGCTGGCAGTGAATGCTGTTCCAGCTTCAGGGAAGCATCAGCCCCTTCCCAACACCTTCCCCAGGGCAGAGGGGGAGCCCCCACTGCACACTGCCTAAAGCACTGGATGTCACATAGCATCTGCCCAGCAGCTCTGCAGGGCTCTGGGCAGGGATGCTCACAACCTGACAGCACAGGGCTGCAGCTGAACACAGGCTCCTCCTGGATGGCCTCGGGCAGCAAAGGCAGGCCGTTTCAAGTGGCTGTCTCGTTAGAAATTTGTATTCTTGCCAGTAGTCAGCATCAGAAGAGAGCTCACCGAGGGGAAGGGAACATGGAAGAAACACTTTACCCACCTCTCAGTAAATGATGATCACTAAGGGCAAGAAGGTCCCTCTCATTGTTACTAGCAAGTGCAGGAAAAAGCCACTTTTCCATCACAGAACAGGACTCATCTAGGAAAAGCCAAGTCCAGCCCCTCAGGCTTGTGAGCTGAAGTGACACAAACGCTTTAAGCTCCCAGGCCCAGCAATGCCAGGGCCCCACGGGATCGCTCCATCCCCAGCCCTCCTGCACTCTCACTGCCAGCACACAGAGCCAGGAGCTGCCAGGAGCATGGGGTGCCAGCACCAGGAAAAAATCCTCTACCAGGACTTGCCAGATTTCTGTGAGGAGGGAAGAGCAAGACACAGCTGCCTTCTCCCCCAGCCTGTAGTGAAAGGAAGTGGTGCTTTCTTCACCTTGCTGGGTTTCAGGCAAATAAATCCTTTCCAGCAAAAAGAGTAGCCCTGAGCAGGTCCTCTTGCAGCTGTAAGAGGTATATTTGCCCATATGTTTCATATTTTGTCTTTCTTCACCCATGCTAAAAATACCTTGATGTCCTTCACATAGTCCTCACTCCACCTCCAGCAGGGAAAAGGAAAAGGAAGCCAGAGACCCACTTGACAGTTCTGTTTCCTTTACCTTCACCAGCATGAAAAAACCACAGAGGAGGGAGGCACCTGTGCCTAGAGCTGAGACAGGAGCAAGGGTGGGCCCTGCCAGTACCACATCCCCTCCAGCTCCTGGAGCTCTCTCTCTTCCCCATCCATCAAAAGCGATGGCGACCTGGCAGGGGGCTGGCACACATCATCTGTCTCCAGATACAGAGAGGCCATTTTCCAAGTTGGCTGGTCAAATGTAGAAGATATAGCTAGTGCAGCTATCCCAGCTGCTCCAATTTCTCTGCTATTTGCAGGAAAAGGGGAATTTCATGTCCCTTTCAGGAGCAACAGTCATCAGAGAGACTGTGAACATGCCTTCCTTTTCTTTTCTTCTTCCTGCTGTTGGCCCAGCTTTCCCTAGTAGTGCCTGCCAACCACTGCAGATAAAACACAAATCCCAATGCAAACCATGTTAACATTTACTCTGACCCTTATTAGGCTGTCAAGAGGTGCTCATTTTGCTCCCCCACACCACCCATGGTGTCCCTCAGACTGCCTCCTCACCTTAGCTGCATTCTTCCACCCATTTTTTTGCCCTGGGTTCTGCAGTGCAGGCAAGTGCAATGAACGGGAAAGGTCAGAGGTGAGATCTGTATTCTGGGGGCCCAGACAAGTTCCTGCCCCTGCTTTACACACAATAGCAGAGTTGGTTCACAAAAGGCAGGGTGGCAGCACGCCTGGGGAAGCCAAACCAGCAGGGCTGTTCCAGCAGGGTAGGCTGGGTCCAGCAGACTAATGAAACAACAGGCTCTCCCCTTGCAGTGAATGCATCTGAAGCCCAGTGAACGCTTTTCCACTCATGGACATTAAGTATTTCAACAGAATAAATAACAATTGTCACTGACACCTTTGACACAGAGCCTAATTGAGGCACAGGAGGTTGAAGCAGCTGGTTCTGAAGCCTGGGCTGTTCAGCAGCAGAGACAAGGCTGGGCTACGTCCCTGTTCACCAAACCTGCGCTCTAACCACCAGGCCATGGCCCCTCCTGCAGGCCACCCTGTAATGGAGAGCAAACAAGCTCTCATTTAGGGTGGGCAGCTACTGGGGACAGTGAAACCTCTAGCAGCTTGTTGTGGCAGGTGGCAGAGGTGAATAGACACTCATTTTGTCAGGGCAGCCAAACCCCTCATCTGCCCAAAAGCCTCTGCCCAAGTGAGGACACGCCTGAAGCTCTGAAGGTGTCCAGGAGCAAGAGCTGGCCTCCCCAGCTGTTTATATGATATCCAGAGGGAGAACAAGAAGGAAACAGTTCTGAGAATCAGGATTTCCTACCACATCCCAGGATTGTCCTGGCTATACCCTGTTCTCCCAACTGCTTCAGCATCCTCCTCTGGCAGGGAACCTCCCAGAAGGCAGCAGGCACGCAGGGTGCTCTGTGTGGAGAGATTTAAGAGCGTTTTCCTCTTTACCTCGCCAGGCCCAGCAGGGTCAGACATAGCACTTGGCAAGAGAAGAGCTCCCTGCTAATTTTAGCCTCCTGCTCTCCACCCAGGCAGCAGTGGCTCAGCCGCTATGGAAAGCTGGGCAGCACCGAGGTGAGGGCTGCGACCCGAGCACACGCTGCCAGCTTGTCCTGGTTTAGGGCTTCTCCTTTTCCCCCTGCACTCTCAGATCGTTTCAAAGGTGCAAAACTTACTTCTGAGCTAAACAGACAAATGGGGATACAATTCAGCATCAACGCAGGATTCAGCTAAACACAAAGGAGTGGCGGGTAGGGGGTGCCCTGAGGGGCTGAAACAAATCCTCCCCATCGCTGAGAGATGGAACAGCAAACTGCAGCTCCCGGGAGATCTGCTCCTGGACCCAGGCTGTGCTCTCAGGACTCTCGTTCTGCTCAGACGAATAAATAAGGGTGCAAACCTGCAAAGGATCTCAGGAGCTTTTCACACTTTTGGACAGCCCTGGAGCCGGTGCACCTTGGATGCCAGCATGCCGTGCTGAACAAGCAGCACTTTGCAAATGCTGCTCATAGAGAGCCTGGTCTGGCTCCTTCCCCTAATGGTCCCTTCTCCAGCATGCTGCCTACCACAGAGTCGACCCCCTGGGATGGCAAGCCTTCCTTGCTGAGCTGCAACGCTGCAGTCCCTGCTGTGGCAGCCAGTGCTTGGAGTGGGAGATGAGTGGGGAGAATTTCCCCGTGTCCAGATGAAAATTTGCTCTGATTCCAGCAAACATTGCCTATCCCTCTGTGTAAGAGGAAAACCCCCAAAAGACATGGTAATACACAAAGGGAGCCCTGGGCATTATGAAAGGAGCAGAGGTAACATGAGCCTCAGCAAACTCAGAGAGTTTCTGGACTAAACGCTACCTGACCATGAACCAAAGGACTATGTGCAAACCAAGCAACTTTTATTCAATTTTCACTATACCTAGAGAAAAGGGACTTTACATCCTTTGTAAACAAGAAGGGATACATAAAAAAATCCTGACTACATTAGCAAATCCTTTTTCTGCAGAAAAATCTGGCAAAGTGCTGAGCATTTGTTTGACACCCAGGACAAAACAGGTAACCACACTCTGCCAATCAAGAGCAGCAACTGCAGCACTGAGCACAATGCCCTACACAGGGGAGCCAGGTGTCTCAGTAGACACTAATCACAGTAAAAAGCCATCTCAGGACTGATTTTCAAGGCACCAAACACCCTTATGACACCAAATACATTCTTAGCCATCCTGGTAAAGCTGCTTATGAACCCTACAAGCTTCAGTAACTTTTATCCCTGTATTTTCCTCCATCTCTTTTTAACCTAATATAGTGGTTTATTCTGTGCCCTCTTCTTTCTGCATCTCTCTTCTTGATTTCTGTTCCAGACTCTCTGCCCCACTGAAATCCCAAGCATTTACTTCTCATCTAGCCTTCAGTTCCTTCCAAATTACAATATTTTAGTGGTCACTGGTATTTTCTGATCACTCTGCTCTGACACTCATCTCACTACGTCCCAATTTTTGCCACTCCTTACTTTTGTTAAATATTTTCTGTCATCTGTACTTGCAAATGCTTCCTCTTTCGCTGGTTTTACCTTCTACTTTTCTTTCTTCCTGTACTTCTGTGTGAACTGCAAAACTTGCTAAAACGTTTCTTTCCCTCCTCAATCTGCCTATGCTGTGTGTCGAATACAAAGAGTTATAAGAAAAAGGTGAAAATAAAATTTACAAATAATGAAAATATTTTAAAAAAACACAAACAGAAAAAAAGAACAGGAAAAAATACCCTAACTAGTCATGCCTTTTGGGAAGCATGGAGTTTTGGGAAAAAGCACTCAAGAAAGAGTACTGGAAGACCCACAGTTAATTGGCAAAGCAATTACAATTTGCAAAGCAAAGGAAATCGGCTGCATGGCTGGGGCTGGTGGAATGCAGACAGCGATCAGACAGTTCAGACAAACTGAAATAATACAAGCCAGACTGAGGCAGGGAACAGCAGGAGGTCAAAGAGGGAGTGCACCTTCCCCTGCCCCACCAGCACAGAGGAAGGACCCTTTTCCCACTGCAGCAAGAGGTGCAATCAGTGAGATGTGTCTGGAAAGGCCTTGAAAGACCTGCAAGGAAGGGTGGAGGAATCACAAGTGCAGAGCTGTGCTAGCAACATCAGCACTTCTTCAGAGTACTAGCATGAAGACATAGGATGAAGATGAGGGCTCAGAGAGAGGGGAAAGGACCGAGAAAGGTGGAGGCATTTATCAGCTGCAGACTAGTTGTAGGTGAGCAGCACCATGCCAGCAGCAGAGAAACTGCCAATGGATCAAAGGCACTGGCAGAAAAAGCAAATTAAATTCAGGCTCAATGCTGATGATCTTAGCTCCACTACTGGAGCAGGTAAGCAACATAAACAAGTAAATACAGCTCATCAGCTACAGCTAGTAACTCCATGGGAAAGGAAAACACCCACTACCAAGGTTAAATTCTGTCAAACCATGGTCAAACAAAGTGCGTGCAATTCCTTGAAGAAGAAGTAACCAAAACAGCAGAGACAGAATTAGAATACATCTTTTCAAGTATAAATAAGCTCCCAACATAGCACAACATGGAGCGGTACAACTGTCCTTCAACTCATGCAGCTTACAAAGTTCTTCCTGACTGAGGAAGCAGCTGAAAAAGAGCGGGATCAGGCTTGCTAACAGAGACAGAGCAGCCAAGGCACATGGGCAAAAAAAGGTGATGAAACAAGCTCTGCCATGCTCCCCATCACACAAACCTGAGTGCTTAGGTCCTGAATAATTAAACACCTGTATAAAGAGGGCTTTGCCCCTGCCTGAGTGGGGAGAGAATGATGGTTGATACCAAACCACTTCTGGGCTTGAGGTGCTTACAGCTGGTGGTCCAGCCAGCACGTGGAGACAAACCAAGCACCAGCTTAGCAAAACCTTTTTCCACAAACCACCTTTCAGGCTGTGGTTAGCACTGGAAATCTTGCTAGAACCCCTATGAATTTAGATCCATGAAGATATTTACATTGCTACCACGTGGCTGCTGGTGTCTCTCCTCTTCCTTTGTGTCCTTATCTGCCTTCCCACAACAAAGTGGGCAACCACTTGCCTTGCTGCCATGGGACACCTCTTCTTTGAACACCCTTGGAACCTGAGAGCCCTGATCAGAGCTCAGGGAGCTGTGGGTCAACAGCCACAGTCCCTGTAGGTCCAGGGCCCAGAACAGAAGGAAGGCAGCGAGGTGGCTCACAGCATGAGGCAGTGCATATGGCCAGGGATGGCTGTTTGGAGAACTGGGACACCTGTGGCATGAAAGATGATCTACTGTGAGAGAAGGAAGAGGTTGGGGGGACTAAGGGCCCCTTTCCTGGGGATCACACCATTCTGCTGCCTCCTGGGCTGCCCTCCACCTCCCCTCGGATGCTTTAGGCTCCTCCTCAGCTCGTGTCTGGGATTCCCTGGGTGAGACCAATGCCTACAATATCCTGGGGAGCAGAGGGGGAATGTGGAGCTTTGTGACTCCCCCACTGGTCCAGGTGCCTGCAGGTGTTCAGCTCTCCACACTCAGAGCCCGAGGGAGGGCAGGGGGATGAGGCTCAGCCTCCCCCTGGCCTCGGTGCTGGCACAACACTGGAGTCCCACAGGAGTCCCATGTCCGCAGGCCCTGGAGGTGGCTGCGTTTCCTTCCTCTTCAAGGTTCACCCTTGCTCTACTCTAGATTCAAAAACAAACCTTCTCACTACCTTTTTTTTTTTTTGTTGTTGTTGTTGTTCCTCTATCAAGAAAAAAAATCCACACGAGCCGGGAAAGAACTTAATAATGCCTTCCTTCTTAACCCCTTGGCTTGGATGTTATTTTGAATTTCCAAGTAGATGCAACTAACTACTCCCTCCCATTGGTATCAGAGTACAGGCTATGGGGCATGGTCACAGAATTTACTCTGATATAAGCACACTGATGTTTTCAAGTCACAGGAGAAGTGTCATTTTGGAGTTGCTATTTATTCCTCATGTAAGGCAGACAATTATTACCAAGCTACACTTCTGGAAATTATAGTTCAGTCAGATTCAATGGGAAAACTTGGTTTTGGCAGATTGTTTATTTTGCATTTTTGATGGCAAAAAACCAAAACACTCCCAACTGGCCTGCTTACAACAAAACATGGACTGTGGCAGCTACTGCAGAGTGAGCAGCTGCAGCAGGTAATGGAGGCTATTAGTGCAGGATGGTCTGGACAGGATATTCTCAGCCCATTATAAATTTTGTTCCGCAGCTCAGATGGGGTTAATAGCACCCAGACATGACTACTGCAATTTTACAGACAATTGCATTACAAAATATAAATAAAACTAATTTAGGAAGTGAAGTATTTACGAGAAGGGCTGCAGATATCTCAACTAGGCTCAAATGAGCAGCAGCACTGAGGAAGCTGTTGGAGTTGCCAACTTCAAATACATGGGCCTAGCCCACGCTCATGACATGGAAATGAATAAGTAGCCTCTTCAAGGAAGGTAGGAAGATCTATTTAGAATGGCAGGAGAAAATACACATACCATAAATTCAGATTATCGCCACTCCAAGAGAGCTCTACTAGGCAATCCTGTGGCCATCACAGGTGATGACTCAGATCAAATCTTTTTGCTGGTAAATGGATTACAACAGTATGTGACAATGAACTACTGTTTAGTGAGTCAGAATTTACATATTTCAGTGAAACAGTGAAACATGTAAGGCTACCAGTTCCTAATGCTCACAATTCAGAAGGCCTGAGGAAAAGAAAGTAAAAAAGATAACATGTGCCTGTTCTAGTCAAGCCTCTGACCTGTATTCAGTGTTTTTACATTACTGACTAGCACTGGCTGTCAATTTCCAACTGGTAAAAAAACCCAAACAACCCAAGAACATTTGAACTGTGAGAAATTAACACAGAGGTCACTGGAGTTAGAAAGGAAAGCCCCATGGATGATGCAGAGGCCTGGGACTTAGCATTTCTCTCTCTGATGGAAAACAGCAACATGGAAAAGGAAAAAGAGCCCCAGATGTGACAATTCTGCCACATAAGGGTATGAGACCTACACTGTGACGTAACCTGTGACAGCTTAATCCCCCTTCTTTCAGAAGTTGCAAAAAAAACCCCACATTGACCACTTTTCCCCTCAAAAAATTCCCCCAGACAACTCAAATGGGAACTGGTCAGAGAATGCTGAAATAACTAAGTCTTAGGAAATTATAAAATCAGAATTAGTGATCTTCTGAGCGGCACTGATGCTTCAAGGGGACTCAAGTCCACCCAACAAGCTTTGGATTGTCTGAAATTATTCAACATTTTAAAGACTGACTACTACTGAATATTATTATTCTGTGTAGTTGATTTAAATCATTATGGCAACACGAATTATTTTTCTGTGATGTCTTAGGAGACCTTAATGGCAGCATAATCCCAGACCATTTGAGCATCTTAAGGCATCAGGAACTCTCTCCAGATCAGTAACATCAAGGCCTTTGCACTTTGGCATGGGACAGTCTTCTCAGGAAAAGAGAATAGCGGAGCAGCTCTGGTCAAGATCCCTGTGTACTTTGGCTTGGCTCATGACACACACAGGCTATGAATTTCTAACATTATGAAAAGGGTAAGTATCTGAGGCCCAGATTCACAACTGTTTCCACCAAGGCACACAGGTCTTTCTGAAATCTCACACCACATGTAAATAAACCAGCTTATTTCCTTTTCTGGAAAATCCTTCTCTGCTATTACTGCAAGCCTAAAAAAAGCACTGGAATTGGGAAGTGGCTGTAAGAGGCAACATCACTACAGAGCAAGAACAAATAGGGAAGGGAAGCTCAACAAAATATAAAAATTCCTGAGGCTAGCACTGTAAGCACTGGAGGAAGAACCCCATCATTACTCCATTCCCAACTGCCAGAACCTACAAGGCAGTCTCTGTCCTCAGGAGAGCATCGTGCCTTTTTCCATCCTGCAGATGTCAGTAATTTCAAACCACCAGATGAAAGATGATGTCCATCTTCCCTCACATCTGCCTGACCCTGCAGGTGAGAGAAGGCAGAGCCTCTCTGTTGCTGCAGCGCACAGAAACACATCTCCAGAAGACAGTATCATTGCTTTGCCAGCCCCGTGGTGTGGGGGAGACCTGCAGGAGGGCACCCCTCTGAGATCCAAGTGATCCTAACCAGTCCAACCCACCACAGGAAGGTGTGCACAGAATACATGCTGTTCTGGCACACCACTACATAAATCTGTCATAGTTAACATGAGTACATGAAGCGATGACACAAGAGCTTATTTATAAAGGTAACATGTAATCTTGGCAAATTATTTGGGGATCTGTTGAGGCCAGACAAACTGCAGGCCAAGTTCCAAGAAAACAAACACCCACCTGACTTCATGTCAAGTGCTGAAAAAGCACCAGGTTCACAACCTACCAGCAGCACACACCCCAGCACCAGTGCAGGGATGTACTGGACCAGGGCAAGCAGGGCACAGCCAGCCTGAGGTCTGGGCTTCCCTGTTGGAATCAAAAGTGCTGGGAAATCTCAGAATATTAGCTCTGTAAGCCAAAACTTAGAATTAGAGACAGGCTTTGGCCTGAAACCTTGGGAAAGGCTTCCAATTTTAGGTGCTAGAAGTAAGAATGCAGATTTATAACTTAAAGCAGAGTGTATTGAATAGAGGAAAGTTTAGTTTTAGAGCTTGAAAGTTATAGACAAAGCAAAAGTAGTTACAAAGGTTAACAAGAGGTTTTAGAATGTAATACTGTAAGGTTTAGGTGCTAAGGGGTGACTGGTTAAGAAAGTTTGCACTGTAGTAACGTGAATTAGTTTAGTATTGGTTAATAAAATAAATACCTAGCTAGCAGAATTATATCAGCTCATAAAGCTTTAAATAGTCTGATAAGCAGAAATCTGGGGGCTTCTTCACCATACTGCTAACAGCTGTAAGAGAGATCCATCCTCTCTCTGCCTCTGTAGAGGACAAAATAAACTGCACTTTCTCACAAAACTCTGAAGTCCTGTTTCTCCGCTTCAAGAAGAAATCCCTGCACACGAAATGTAAGGTGTACAACCATTATGTGAGAAATCATAAACTCACATCAATTCCCACCTGCTGTGCCAATGAACCCACAAACTGAGATCCCTGTAACCCTGGAATGTGCCCGGGAGCCTGCGAGAGCCGCCTGTGCTGTGAGCAGGGCCAGGGCAGGCTGGCTCTCCTTGCACACCTGCCGAGCAGGATGCCCACACTCCAGGGAGAATGGCCTGAGCCCTGCCCACCTGCAGGGCACAGCCCACAGCTCACATCTCCAGCCCTCAGCCACAATTCCCCCCCAGCCCTCAGCTCACATCCCTCAGCCCACATCCCGCATCCCCAGCCCTCATCCCCCAGCCCTCATCCCGCATCCCCCAGCCCTCATCCCCCAGCCCTAATCCCGCATCCCCCAGCCCTCATCCCGCATCCACCAGCCCGCATCCCCCAGCCCACATCCCCCAGCCCACATCCCGCATCCCCCAGCCCTCATCCCCCAGCCCTCTCATCCTGCATCCCCCAGCCCTCATCCCACCCCAGCCTCAGCCCCCAGCCCTCATCCCCCAGCCCTCATCCCCATCCCCAGCCCTCCATCCCTCATCCCCCAGCCCTCATCCCCACCCCAGCCCTCATCCCTCAGCCCCCCCATCCCTCAGCCCGCATCCCCCAGCCCTCAGCCCCATGGGGAATGGCGCCGCCGGGCACAGGCCCCTGTGAGCAGAGGCCTCCCTTGGCTCAGGAGCGGCGCTTTGAGGGGCACAGCTGGGCCAGAGAGCAAACCCCTCCTGCAGACACCGCTGGGGAGCACGGGGCCCCATTTGTGCCCAGGTGCACCGAGGAACCCGGGGGCAATCAGCTCTGCAGGAGAGCGATACCGGGCGGGCCCGGGCAGGCAAGGCTGGTGTGAGGGACTGCACAGCCATGCGAGGGAACCTGCAGGTGGAGGCGTGCTCCTCCTCAGGCACGGGTGCTCCTGAGGGTGTCTGTGCACCAAGGCGAGAGGAAGAAGTTGATACATTACATTAAATGTCCAACTTCACCTTTCTGGCAGATACTCTTCTCATGCAAACACCCGCACCTGCCCATTCACATCAATACTCGGGCAACTCGTGCTGCTTTTTAGTGGCCTGGATGCCCGAAGGTGAGAGCTCACATGGTGCTGCCAAAGTTCTGGGAAAGCAAAGGGATACTGAAGATGGACGTACTGGGGGAGATGGAAGTTTTGCCATAAGAACTTCTTTATTTGCACATTTCCATGGTTTCTTCTGAACACCCTCCTATTTTCCCTTTCAGAGGGTGGGAGTGTGCACTCCTGAGTTAGAAAAGCAGCAGTCTGAAAGCCTAAGTGAGACACGAACCACTGACACAACCCAAGATTGGAGGATAACACACTCCCAGCATTATCTACTCACAACAATAAAATGTGGAGGAACAGGGGTAGGTTGAAGTAGTTGGGAAGGGCAGGTTAAAAAAGGGGGCTCCAACTCCTTGTTCCTACAAGCTGCACCTCCCAGGATTCTAACCTAATCCTGAACACCCTCCTTGTGCCTGGCTCAGTGCGACACACACACTGCAATAAAAGAAATCAGCAAATGATTTATGGACTCCTGAAATACCATGGTCTCCAGAGCAGAAAAAACAGATTCTGCACAGCAGTGGCTGGGAATGACCTCACCTCCAAGTTTCTTCAGGGATGGGGCTGTGTTTTTACTATGTTGACACAAGATTTCAGAGCAAAGGGGGATCGTTGCACACCCTGCCTGCTAACACAGCCCACTGACACCAGCTTCGCTCCTTCGGTCATACCTTTCTGCACAGGTGGGCAAGATGAGGCACAGAAGAGAAAAACAGAGGGAGCAGGAGGAGTTGTCAGACCCACCACCTTCTCCATCCAAACAGCACTGCAGCAGCTCTGGGAAGTGTCAGTATTTTGGGACGAGGGTTTTCCCTGAGGAAAGACCTCTCCCTGCCCTTGTCCCCTCCATCCTTGCTGCCAAGCCAACTGCATTACAGCAGTAAAGGCAGCATGCAGGACTTGCTCTCCAGACCTCCGTGTTTTCTCCCTCCCCAACACCTCATTCACCCTTGAAATAAAAAAGTTGCCCCATCTCCAGCAGGAGCAAACCATGCTGTGTAGCAGCTCGTAAAGATGAGGAAAACATTCCTAGTAGAGAGCCCACTCCAAAGAGGTTAGTGCCTGTCAGCAGCAGGAGTAAACAGACTGTCTCCAGCTCCCGGGTTTCCTGGCAGGGAGGCAGTGTCCTGCCTGTTACAACTTGTTTTTGACGACAACAGACCACATTTCGTGTGAAGGAGAGTGTGCCCATCTTCAGCTCACAGCAGCCTGCTTGTTTCTCTTCACTCAGCTGTAAACATGTTTAAGATTCCTATAAACACCTATTGGGCAGCAAACCAGCCAAACGTGCTCAAATTAAAAAAGAATGAAAAGGCAAACCCCACAACAGAAACGCCCTCCTACTCATGAGCAAACAGTCCTGCTAGCAAGGCTCCCTGGGAAGAATTTGTACGAGTACATCACCTTAATACACTCACATCACAAGAAAAGAGGTATTTTTTCCTTTACCTGACCAACTACTCCTTTCAGCATTGCCCTCAAAGGAAAGCCATCACTCACAAGAGCCCATACTATTCTCTGTGCCTGTCCAGCCCATCTCAACCTCCCTGAAAGCCAAACTTTCCAGATCAACTTTGGCACACAGAAATCCCAAGCCATGGTGTACACCAGGCACGAGTTCTGCACCTCAGGCTGATCCCTTGAGCTTTGACTTTAACATTACAGCAAAGTTTACCTCATACCAGAGACTCTCCCAGCATGTGGTGAAGAAGCATCACAAATGCCAATGGATACTGATGATTACAGATATTCTCCTAGACTCCTTATGCACTTTTATCCAAACTATTTTATAAGCTTGACTTTGTTGCACAGCAGAGCTGCAAATAGTTCAAGAGAGGACAGTCAGGGCCCCAATTTTTAAGCATCACTTACTCAAACACCCACCTCTGGGCATCTGATACCTTATCTCTCCACCACACACTGGCCTGGGGGGTAAGAGGACGGGAGGAGCATAAAGCTCGGGAGGATCCACCACGCCTGGAGAACCAGGCACTAAGACATTTAAGACCCTGACTTGAGAGCAGGGATGATGTGGGGGCACCAGAGGGGCTTGTGCTCCATCTCATGCATGGCTGAGAGGAAAAGTAATATTTTCTCAATCCTTGCAGCTTTGCAAGAGGAGGAATGACTTCTCTGGAAAGAGAAAAACATGCTTGGCTTTCCATACACAGGCTGTATTTTAGTGCCTTTTAGGGAGGCAAGAAGAAACTTCATTTCAGACTTAGGAGATGGAAACAGTTATCTCCTGTAGATCTTTCAAGCCCAGCAGCTTTTCATCCTTCTGGCCCCAATGGAGGAGCCTTTTAGCCTTTTGTCTACAAAAACTGCCCAATAAAGAGCTTTTTTATTTTATCATTAATAACTGGGGAGGCTGTTGCATCAGCTAAACTGAGGTGGCAGCTCTTGGTCGGTCCCAGGAGTGACTTACAACAGGGCTCCCACCAGGGACATGCAACAGAAAACAATGCAGAAACAAGGCAAAAACTATTAACTGCTTGCAGAGTCACTCCCCCTACACCAGCTTCTTGGGATCCTGGAAAGAGTCACCCCATGGAGTCACAAACACAGCCGTCCCTGTCCCCAGAGAAGAAAATATGATTTGGTTTTAACAGCCAAAAGAAAACAAATACTATTTGTCTTCTGCTCAGATTTCTGATTTTTCTTAAAACAAAACAGGCTTTTAGAGGTAGTAGGGCAAGAGGAAGGGTGGGGAAGGTCACAGATTAACCTTCCTCCGGTTAGCAGGTTCCAGGATTCTGACTACAAGGCCAAGAAAACATGACACCAAGTGTCCAGTGTGACCACAGCCCTCTGTGATGCTGAGCCTGGAGGAACTGCCTGCAGAGGATTTTCCCCTCCCACCCTATCCAGCAGCATTTAAACATCTTCTGTTTGCAATGAGTAGCAACGTCTCTAGTGCATTTGGGAGAACCAGGAATTTTATATAATTGAACTTTAATATAATGCAATTATTTTGTTCATGTTCTGTTTTAGTTGGTAGCAACTGTAGTCATCTCACTGTTTCCAGTTTCACCCTAAAAACAGAATTACTTTTGTAACAGAAATGTAAAAATAACCCTGTCTTAAAGTAAAGAAGAAGAACCCAATTCACTAAGGAAGTTGTCTTCTCCTGCAATCTCTGCTGTTCCCCCCTTCTCTCAGCCCATTTCTCCCTCCCCCTCCTTCTCCCTTTGCATTGCTGGCAGTGAAGGGACCATCAGCTGTACAACTCCAAACACCTGACTCAGCCCCTCTCTCCTCATAACCACTACTTTAAATACTTCTCAGTTGTTTCCTCCCATGCTTCTACACAAGCCCTCTGTCCACCTGCACAAATCTTCTCTAAGCATTTTTGGTGGGGTTTTTCTGAAGTGATGTACAGTAAAAGGTGTGGTGAGATTGCATGAAATATGTAATACAAAGTAGACTCGTAGAACAACTCATCTTCTCATTCCACCAGGCATAAAAAGAGGATTATTACTAGAGGATTTATCCTAGCCAAAGAAATCAGATCTGTTACACTGCTGGAACAATAAATATGTGTTTTTAGCCTTAGTATTATGTATAATACAGAACAAATGCACAAGTTGAAGTCCTGTAATGGAGGGAGAACACATTCATGGTGCTCCTTGCACAGCCCCAGTCCAAAGCTTTAAGACTGAAACCAAGCCTGACGCACGGGAGTAAAAATTAGGAGGCTTATAATACGTAATGAAAGGACCAAAATACTGGCAAGTATCACAGAATGACTGGGTTGGAAGAGACCTCCAGGATTATGGAGTCCAACCCATGCCTTAACACTTCAACTAGACCATGGCACCCAGTGCCACATCCAGTCTGTTTTAAACACATCCAGGGATGGTGACTGCACCACCTCCCCAGGCAGACCATTCTAGTACTCCATTATTCTTTCCGTGAAAAACTTTTTCCTGATATCCAACCTATCATGTAGTTGAAAACAATTACTTTCAAACTCGATTAGCACCAAGTACTGATATTGTTTAAAAACCAGCAGCAACATCACAGACTTTTACAAAACCGTGAGCCATTTGAAACTTTTCCGTAACTTAAAAAAAAAAAAAAAAAAAAAAAAAAAAAAAGCGTAAAAAGCCACACGACTCCGAGAGATTTTTCCTCTCTTCAGAAAGAAAAGCGCAGCTCCTAGCACGTTGCCTGAACGCTGCTGTACTCCCGAAAGTTTGCACAAAGCGAGCCCGTTAGCGGGCGGCGCGCCTCTCCAGGGTATGCATTCCCTCCTGCTCTGCATACACTTCTCCTCGCATCAAAGCCGCATTCAAAGCATCTTTGCTGCCTTCCAGGTTCGCACCAGGGCACCCTGAACGAGAGACAGCTCCAAGCCGTGGCTCTGGGCTCTACAGTTCCAGCAGGGTCAGATTTGGGCAGGGCTCCCGACAGAGAGGGGCTGAGAGCCGGCAGGCCCAAGGCAGCAGAGGCACCCCCCGCGCCCTTCCCCTCCCGGGGGCCAGAGCCCCGCTCCGACCCCGCTCCCCGCCGGCCCGGGAAGGGGCACGGCACGGTTGCCGAGGATCGCGGGCTGCCCGGGCTGCCCAGGACGGCACCGCCGCTCCCTCCCCTCCCGCCCCGCGCCCGGGGGTCACTCACTGCGCTCCGGGGCAGCCCCGCCGCCCGCCACCGCCACCAGCTCCAGGTAGGCGGCCCAGAGCCCCAGGGCCAGCGCGCCCAGGGCCAGCAGCAGCCGCAGCTGCCTCCGGCGCCGCAGCCGCGCCAGCAGCCGGCCCCGCATGGCGCCGCTCAGGGCGCTGGGCCCCCGGCGGCCCGGGACGCGCAGCCCCCGGCGGCCCGGGACATGCCGCTCCGCCGCACGGCCCCGCCGCTCCCACCCTCGGCGGCGCGGGGCGGGCCCAGGTGCGGGCGGTGCCCGCCCCCGCGGGCAGCTCCGGCCGCGCTCCGCCGCCCCCCGCACCTGCCTCCGCCCCGCGGGGCCACCCCCGGGCAGCGCGGCCGGCGGGCTCCGCTCCCGCCCCGGCGGCAGAAGGGCTAACCCCCCTCACAGCCGCTCTCCGTGCCGGCAGGAGTGTCGGAGCATCCCTCCGGTGAGGGGACGGGAGATGAGAACTCCTCTGCCGGGAGGGAAGTAGAACGAGAGGGGACGAGTCAAATTCACGCTGTTACTACACACATCTGAACCCATTTTAAAGTCTTTCACCTGGTGCAACAGGTGTGTGTGCTTGGAAGTGCATTGCTCGGTGAGGAGGCAGAGGGCTGGTGAAGCTTCCAACGCTGCTTTCTGAAGCAGCTGAGCAGATGGGATGTTAGTGTCAGACCCCTCAGCGGGAGATGTTGGAGGCTTACCAGGACCTTCCCCGGGAGAAATTGCTGCTTCATTATATGTCTTAAGCACACTTTGAGAAGTCACTTCAAGAATCGTTCCCATGTTGTTGGTTTCATTCACAGCACCAAGCTGTCTTGGAGGCTGCAAACTGAATTCCTCCTCAATGAAGGAAAACGGGAGAAAACATCTGGGATGCACATCGTGTATCCAGCTGGGGAGCTAGTCTAGTTACCCCTTTCCAAAAATGTGTGTGATGTGGGTGTTGGGTCAGGGGTGGCAACTGTTTTCCTCCACAGCTCCACTCCTGCACAAATGCAGTTCCTGTGCTGTGTGGGGTCATGAACAGAAACCCTCAGGGTGGAGTTGGTTTTTAAAATTAATGAAATGGTGGTACTCTTTTTTTTTTGTTTTATTCTTGAGGCCCCCTTTTACAAGCAGCCTTTTTAAGTGTGAGGCTGCGCAAAAGGACTCTCACTGTTCTTTGGCTTTAAACACGTGCCAAATGACATTGAGGGACACAGAACAGTGGTGAGAGTCCCAGCAGGGACAGGCTGATAGTGGCAGAGTGCCAGCACCATTTGGGGAGCTGGAGCAGCAGCCATAGTCGCAGGCATCAAGTGCTGAGTAGGATGTTCCCAGCATCCAGGCAGCACCGAGAGATGCTGCTGTTACCTGTCACACAACTGGGATGGACCAAGGGACAAGAGGTTTCCTTTATGTCTCACAAAGGCTTCAGAGCCATCTCCCTTCAGCTCTGTGTTGAGGAGGTTTCTCTTGTTCAGGGAAAGCACATCCAGAGGGTTTACACTCCATTGCAGAGCTGCAAAGATGTGTCTCAAGTTGGAAACAAACCTGTGGTGGGGGAGCCTGGTGAATGGCTCTGTCCCTGGACTTCCCCAGCCTCCCTGGGCCCAAGTCCATCGTGCAGCCTTGGAGGATGCAATGCTTGTGTTCCTCCTTCCTACCCCATTTGAGGCTGCAGATGCACATCCATCATCAGAGCTTGAATAATAGGGGATAATTCCTCCAGTGTAAACAGGAAGAGCTGCCAATAGCCAGACACCACCAGTACCCACACAACTAAAAATGGGAAACTGTGCAGTTTAATCATTACAAGGCAGGACTCTCATGAGGGCACGACACTTGTTTTTTGGTGGTGTGTTGATTTGAGGTTTATCCAGCATGAGAGAAATAAATCAAGTTTTGCTATTTGCTCCAAAAAGGGCAGAAAATACTAAGAAAAGTGTGCAATAAATACAGCTGTAAATTAAACTTCACTTACCATTTAAAGAATGAGAATTGAATGATGTATTCTTAGCTGAAAGTTGTCTGCATTTCTTAAGTGAACAGCCTTATGCTTGAAAAATAACAACTGCACTTTGTTGCCTGTTAAAATAAGTAATCACATTTTTCTCTAGTGAATTTTGTACTAAAATGGAGGGAAGAGAAAAGTTAAAGTAACAGTAGCATTGTCAACTTCTCCAGAAAACTTTTTCCTTAAAGAACTGTGCTGGGATACAGAAAAGCTCATATCTCTGGAGAAAAAACTTACGGAAATGACTATGGCATGGTACTATCTGTTACAATATAGTAACAACAGAACAGTATTAAGGAACAAAATTAATCGGAATGTGTAATAAAAAGTGAAGTCATAAACTTGAATAGCTCTGCACTGTACTTAAAATAACTTATTTTGGACCACTTATTCATTGCAAAAAGAACAGATGTCCAGGAATAAGACTCTGGCAATGATGTTTAAAACCACCTCACATAATTGTTTTTATCTCAAGGCTACTAGCAGTCCTATAGTCTCAAATTCTCAGCCATCCCAAGTCCCCTAAGTGCATGCCCAGACCTCCACCTCTCATCCTCTCTGTGTGCAGAATGGCAGCACGGGCTGGGTCAGCCCTTCAGGGACAGGAACAGCAGGTGAGCTGGAGGTGGGGTTGCAGGAATAGGGCCTGTGGTGTGTGGAGGTGACTCGGACAGGGAGCTGACACTGCTGCCTGCCATCCTTGAATATTGGACTGAGCTGCTGGCTTCAGGACACATCTCTCCCAGCCTACCCTGAATACCCACTTCACACTGAACTGATTTTGCCAGAGGAGCCAACTGGAGTATTTTTTGGCTTTGTTTGAGCTGCTGTTTGTTTTCTATTTTGGCTATGCTTCCTCAGGATAAAAGCAGCCTTTGATACAAGTGCAGCACTAAACGCACAGCTCCTGTTCCTCCTGGCTCACCCCTCTCTAGATCCATCTCTGAGCATCTCTGCTTCTTGTTATGTTTTTGCTTCTAGTTATCTAACAACTGTTTCTCTGTTGTAAATCACTTTTAGCTCCATGCCAACATTGATTCTCTGCAGGCTCCCCAAAGGTTCAATTATCTGCCCCTTGCTCCTTCCCTTCTTTCTTGTGTAATTTTCAACACTAATTACAAGTTCCACACCAAAGATACCCAACTGTCCCTAGACTTCACCACCCTGGTGGCTCCATACCCATCTTCCTGACCTCAGCTATGCTCTGAAGCACAAACAATGACTTCATCTCAACATTCTTCATCAAAATGGCTAAAAGACAGAAGTGTTTCTAAGAGGAATAGGCAATTTCTGAAGACAGAGTTGCCCATTATTTCTCTTGTTGATGCCTCAGGATTTGATTGAGCACTAAAAGGCATTACTGGTGGAACAATCCCAGAAAAATCCCTGTCAATGCTACAGTTGAACATCACTCTAAGGGAATCAATGTGGCCTCACAATGAACAAGCTAGCAGCAGAAGGACCTCCTTGTCCAGTTAACTGGTGCTGATACGGGGGTTGTGCTAACATGGTCATATTTTACCTGTACCCTTACACTGCCAGCATTTGTATGGCATGGCCTGGGTTGGGGCTTGTGACTTCCTTTTGCTGCACACACAGCCATGACCGTGACTGATGGGATCACAATCCCCTTGCTCTCTTACAATTTGGCTGTCTGGGTGAAAGCCTCATTGAAGATTCTGTCTTTACACTGCATAACTCTTTCCATAGTTCTCAAGTCGTCACTGTCCAGATAAAGTTACATAGAAATGCTTGTCTGTCCTCTTGAGCCGGCAAGAGGATACATTTTCACATGAACTTCATGGAGTTCGTGTGAACAGTTCTAGGAACAGCTCCTGATTTCCTGATTTTTCTGTGGTCCTGCCGCAGAAATTGACCTAAATTGCTTTCTGCACATCAGAATGATCTCTTGCACACACTTGCACTTCCTGAAAATGTTTTTCTATACTTTAAGCTGGGAAATTCCAAGACACTTTGCAGGTTTAGATATTCACCATAAAAAAAAAGATGAATATATGTACTTGATAATTTGGGAGATCCATGTTTTCAATCTAGTCTTGCATAACTTTTTTCCCCCTTTTTTCCCTTTTTGTCTTTAACATAATAATATATTTGGTTTATATTTTAAGTGATTGTGTTCATCATCCTTACTTTTCAAGAAGTCCCAAACATGCATCATAGTCATGTTATCAGAGACATTACAGAAAACAAAGATGAGCAGCATTCCCTGTAGTCATCTGTCCACCCAAGCTAGGAGTGAAGAGGACAAACTGTTGTACTGGATGGTTTAGAAGTGAGCACATACAGAGATTAATGTTTACAGTCAAAGGAAAGCAATTTGATCTCTGAATCAATACAGGAGCATTCAGCACATCCCAGATGTGCTTCACCAGGGTAAATCCTGAGCTTTTTATTAAAATCAACCCCATTTCAAGAGTGAATCCCTTAATTCCTATGCAGTTAATAATTGTCTTGCTTTAACATTGAAACACTTCTGTGTTAAAAGCCCTTCTAGGTTTTCTGAATAAACCCAAATAATCTGTATTTACACATCTGTCCCCAGTCCAGCAGCATAGCAATTCTTAAAATATGCAATTTAGTCAGTGTAAGTGAACAGTCAACTCTATTGAGGGCTCTGTTTTTCAAGCTGTATTTCTGGAGCAGACTTGAAGGGAATCTCTATTCCATATTCAAAGATGCCCTTTCTCCAACTATTTGTGCTAAATAGGAAATACCAGAAGTCCACCACACTCTTCTCAAATACTTTACTCATAGCAGAAAAGTTTCCTGCCAGTGGGTTAAATATTGGTTACCTCTGATGGCTTGTTTTGGACAGAAAGTCCTTAACTTTTGATATAACCTAGGAATCCAAACTTGGCTCTTTTCATCTGAAACCTCATCAAGCCAGCAGTCAAAAGGGATTATTGGAGCTCCCACCACTCTCTTTCTACACTGTGTCCAAGAATAATCCCAATCCACAGGTTAAAAAATGTGCATACTTCTACAGCTAGATTTGCACACTTAAGGAAAACTCTTTAGGGAGTAAGGGGTTATTCTTATAATTTAAAGCAACCAGACAATAGAAAAGCAAAATACTGCAGAAAATTTAGAAATAAAACTCTTAAAATATCCATAATATACTAATGACCTAGGCTACCATTTTGAATGAGGACAAATAGGACACCTTTATTAAGATCTTAACTGAGCAGGCACAAACACATTCCAGTACATCAAATTAAATGTGTTTGTGAGCTTTAATTAGAAGTCTGAACATCCCTTTGCATGAGTATGAACAGATCTACCAGAACAAAGTACACAGGCATGTTGCTCCCAGCTAGACTCAAAAATACTGATTATAAAAAAATTCCTGGCCTACATAAAAACATTTCAATTCCAGAATATCAGGCTGTCCAGAGAGTCCATCCACAGTGGTAAAGTATATGTGAAATGAATTGATAATCCTATTTAGATAAGCAATTTAAATTCAGCCACAGTAACATACACATACATACAGTAATATGCTATTACTATTTAGACTTATTCTAACACCTATGAGAACTATTGATCTGCCTGAGTGCAGTCACAGCAACAATTCACTTGGGAATTACTGCAGATTGTGATATGGAAAGATCATGAGGGATTTTGTTTAATTTTTGTTTGGTTCTACCTTGTGTAACTTTGCTGTGCAGGGTTAGCTGACATAGCATGTAACCCTATAATTAAAGCAACTGCATGAAAACTAAAAAGCTCCAACAAATACTGCATATAAACACATCACAGGTTTGAAGCCAGAGGGAACCACTACCTGATTTCCTGTTAGCTCATGTCATTATATGTCATTAAGTTCTAATGGGTCAAACCCAGTAACTTATTAAAACAAGCTACCATCTCCAGAGGTGAAATAATTTTTTGATTTGAAGATAGAGAGAACTCCACACCTAGTTCGTTATAATAAAAGAAAAAAAAGCACAATCTCCCTGTTAAAAATGCCTTTTTTAATTAGCTACAGGTTCAGGCTATTTGTTGTTGCTCAGCATTGTCCTGCTAGGATAGAGAGGCCTTCAGTAGATTTTTTTGTTTGTTTTCCAGAGACATATTAATCAGTCTTCTTAATGCAAGACAAAATGAACTCTTGCACAACCTTTTCTCTTCCTCTGAATCATCTGTGGTTCTGTGCCTTAACAAATATTTCAACATTCCTTCTGAAAAGTAGGCACTCCTTCCTTACTTAAATGAAGCTACACAACAATAAGGTTTCCCCTGCTCCTCATTTCTCTCCTAATTATGCAAGAGATATTTTAGTTTCTTGCCTCACAATAAGAACATTTGTCTATTTCTCACCTTTAATCTTGTAGTATAGTCTCTCTAATTTTAGAAGCAGACATTTTGCAAATCTTTCAGAGTCTGCTGTTACACTCATAACCTGGCATTAGCTGTACTGAAATGACACAAGTCACACATTACTAACTTCAATTAGCAAAAAAAAGCTAATCAATTTTTGGAGTAAATGCTATTTTTTTATTTCTACTCAAAAAATTGTAGGAAAAAATTGAGTAATTAAGGTAGTGGAACTTCTCCCAGGAAACCCTTTTGAAAATGCCAATAATGCTTTGTTGACATTTTCAAGGATAGTTGTCAGTGGTAGGAAGCACTTGGCTCTCTAAAGCAGTTCTTGGCATGAAGGTCCCTATTTGTTTTGGCAACATTTCACATGATCATGTGATGTCACGCAGAAAGAGCATGTACAATACTTTGCACTTCCTGCACTTGGAAAAATACTCAAGCTTCCAAATAAAATGGATTTACAGAGTAACAATACCATAATTTCCCTGCCCCCCACCCCAGGAAGTGTTCATAGTCTAGTGACATACTAAGAATCACGTTTAAACTGCACTTTGATTTTAATACACTAGCGGATATATTAGGAATGTTGTCATTTTATTCTGTTGAGTCTTTCTGAAGTCTAAAGAATATTGGTAAGGAAGAGAGGAAATTAAACATTTACATCCTTCTTCCCCCAATACTTCCTCCCAGTCTTACAAACCTTAATGTCTAAGCTTGAAGTCTTGACCCAGATACACTTCATGGCTTTCAAGTGAGGAAAATGTCATTTCACAGACAATTCTTTAGCTTGGAAGAGTTCAAAATAAACAGGATTCTAGAGGTTCAAGAGACCTTTTTGCTAGATTCCCATCAGCTGAATTTAAGTAGATGGATCCTGCTGAATGAGTAGCTTAAGGCTTCGTTATGTAGCAATTTTGAGAAGCAGCCTTTTAGGCTATGACAGGATTGGTATCTTCAAACCAGTAGCATATTATTTCACACACAAACTCACTTTAATTTGCTTCATTTCTCTAAGAAACTACCAGCCAGCTAGGAGTGAGAGTGAACAACAGATAGCATTAGATACCCTTCCTTACCTGTCCACATCAGCACCCGAGTTGTTCATGAACCAGTTTCTGAACAGTTCAGCATTTTCAGCTCAACTCACCAGTGCAACATCCTCTAAAACAGCCCCTTGCAAGCTGCAGCATAGTTGAGCACCCAGGGACACACTGTCAGACCCTCACACTGAAGTCTGTGATCAATTACCCTCAAGAACACAGAGAATAAATGCCACAGTACAGGACCATAAGGGATAGCAAACTTGTCACAAAAAGGTTAAGACAACGGAACTGGGTATGGATTTCTTAAGGGCATCTCCCCTCCTGCACTGCTTTAGCTGATGCTATAAAACAATTCTTCCTTCTCCAAACTTTCACAGCATATAAACAGCTTGAAACTACCTATGAAACACTAAATGAGAATCTTCACGGCCACTCCCACACTCAAAAGAAGTCGCCTGCTTTCACACACTAAGTTCTTTTCAAAGGGAAAGGACGTGCTCGTAGCCTAGATGGTGTACACTTCAGAAATGAGGTAAAAAAAAAGGTAGAGTAGGAAACAGAAGCATTGAAATCCCTTCTCCACTATGGATCTGCCCTCAGGCTGCAAGGTGGACAAGTCTTGCTGATGCTACAGTGAAAGCATGAATACCTGCAATTATAAACTGGGCTGAAGCCATATTGTAACCCTTGTCATGATTTCATCTGTTTTCTAGAAGTACTGTCTGTATGTAGACACTTACCAGATGGAGAATCGCTATACAGCTACAGTTACAGCTCTCATGTAGCAACTGGGCACCAGCTCTTCCACCCGTTTGTTACAGTTCAGTAGCAACAACTGCTGCAGCAAAAGCTGACCCTGATTTCTCTGCACATAACCATGATCTTGTTTAGAGCTACAAAGACAGATAATATGGTGGTTAAGGAAGATGCTAGATCCCCTTTATCATGGCCTTCCCCTGTGTGTTAAAAAAACTGTGAGGAAGGGGAAGAGAAGATGAATTTCAGTTGTACAGTGCCTCCCTCCCCACCAAGCATTCAGAACTCATGTAAATGTTGCTCATCATTGCATAAGAGTTCTCTAATGGGCTATCTTTTTCCACCACATTAAATCAGTTCAGTTTGTTCCAATTAGGTTAAAATCAGGCAAACAAGCCATTTTAAAATAGTTATCCTGTCCAGGAGTCAGATGTAAGACATTTTAGTACAGCCTTCCTATATGAGAATTTCCAGTTACCTCCTGAGGTGCTAAGCACCAAAACAGTAACCATATATACTATTTTAAAAGCTGAATCTTACACAGGAAAATGTCAGCCAAAATTCAGATCTTCAACTAGATCCTTCTACAATTAATAACTTCATTATAACATGCTCCAAATAAAGGCAAAGGACAGTACACACTGATCCCTACCACAGATATAAAGAATAGTCATACACACACTCTTGATGGTTCAGTCATCATTTAAAGCCAGTTTTATCAGGTTCCATCTCAGCTCAAACTGCAGTATAATCTGGTACACTAGGAATGGCTCATGTACACTTATGACAGTAGCTGCAGAGTTCCTCAATCTTCTGTCAGTGGATGCCAGGAAACACAAGCAGGAGCTGTTCTTGTATATGATTATTCAAGTATAGCAATGTCCTACTCCTAAAAGTAGGATGCTAGCTGATAATTCAGCTTCAGCAGTGCCGTAGTTCATCCTCAAGCTGTAGATTTTTGCTTTTAAATCTTTTAGTTCTCCTTGAATTTTACGTGTTAGTTTGTTTCCCTGGCGGACCTCATGCAGAACTGCAAGATCCTGGTCTGGTCCCAAATTCGAAGCGAACTAAAAACAAAAAGAAAAACAGATTAAGAAAAACAAAGCTGTACAGAATACAATTTAGGGAGTATTATGATAAGTATACAAGGGAGAGAACTCTAAAGGAGACCCTTTGTAGCCAGCAAAGTGGACGTGCCAGTTAATAGCACTAGGATAATGCACATCACTAATAGAAAGAACCAAAAATAAAGAAGAAAGCTTTCATAACATTATGTAGTTGCATTATAGTACTGGCAAGGAAAAAATCCTAATAGAATATAACCATGTTGACTCATAGCCTGGTGACTCCTTTCTAGTTCCTGTATTACTTAGAGACTCAAAAAGGGGCAAGTTAAAGAATTTATCAAGTTACTTGTATCTAGTTCTAAGTACCTCAGGAGATGAGATGACATTTTACCTTTTGCTATTAAAACTAGAGGTGTTCTAACTGCTGTGGCTGACCTGCTGCCCTCTGAACTGCACAGAATTCAGGAGCAGTTCAAGTCCAACACCTCGACTCAGGCAGTGCCACATGGCCTGTGCTGAGCTGAACAAAGGCTGCTGGATAATCAGAATTCCTGATGGCATGCTGGCCAGGGCTGACATTTCCTGTCACCCTGCAACTGGATAGCATGCCAGCCCAGCTGCTTTCAAGGGCACAGCATTGGAAGCTGCTCTAAAATCCCTCTATTCTCTTGACCCATTATGGTTTCTTACTGTGTCACCATGTAGTTCGTGGTCAAAGATTTTAATATGCAAATCAGGAAACTTAGTAATCTCTAGTCATTTTGACCTCAAGTGATCAGACGGATTGAATGATCACTCTGGGCACTTCTTGCAAGTATTTTGTTCCCCTGCCCTCTTGTGGTTAAGCGTGTTAAGAAATTGAGAATACAATGAAGAGCACAACCACAGATACAAAACATACAAGTCTGCAGTAAAGGCATCATACACATTTTTACCCCTTTCATATACTGCTGTTAGTCTTTAAAGAATAATGTTGAAAAAACACCTAAAAAAAATTCAAGTCTTAAATCAAAATAAATGCATTAGTCAGCATAAACTGAATTGTGCATAAAAAGCACAGGAAAAAAATCAAATCAGTAGCACTGCCAGACTCCTGCAGGAGAGCCTAAGCTATCCAAGATCATCCTCTCAGGCATGTTATAGATAAACTCCAAGCAACACCAAGGCTGTGCCTTTCCCTCTAAGCTGTTCTGGTGTTCATCTATACATCTGGAAGCTACTAGAGAGAACAGCTTCAACTTCCAGCCATTGCTTCTGCAGTGATTTCTGCAAAGTCACAAATGATGTACTCAAGTAATAAATAAAATATTCACAACACTTAAGACAATGATCTACCTCTTACTGGAACAGACCCAAACACTATAGCTCTCACAAAGAAAAGAAATAATAATTTTCAAAATAAATAATCATTTTCTTTGCAGGATAAATTTCTGAATCAAACTACTGCCTTGCAATTTTGAGACAGCTAAGGAAGCTACAAGTATCACATAAGAACTTTTGAGAGTGGAAACAAAAATACACAGCTAATATATAGCCAGGACAGTTCCTGGTAAGCTTAATGGCTAATTCATAAAGACAGATCTTTTTTGCTTTGTAAAATACAGAGGAGGCAAGTTTTGTCAGATACCGATATTTAGAGGAGCACTTAGAAAAGGAATTATTTCCTTAACCCTAGGGGAATAGTACATTTAATACTGAGAATACACCCCTATAGGATAAGCCCACAAGTCTGCCTCAGAAAAGCTTAGCTGTTACCTTATAAATATTATTCTCTACAAGTTTCAGTTTCTGCTGAAGCTGTTTAATGTCATTCTTGAAGCCCTCTACTTCCATACTACGACGTTTTTGCAAGGCTTCACATCGCTGAGTCATCATTTTCAGGCGCTTCTCCATCTTTTCTGAGCGTTCCTATGGAGATGAAAACTCAGTAGGCTATACAAAATAAATGCTGGAAGATCATCACACAGCCAGCAGATGATTCCAGACTAAGTACCTGAAAGAGCTCTTTGCCAGCATCTCTCTCCTCACGGATCCTAGCCACCTCCCCTTCCAGGGAGACACACTGCTCTCTGTACATGTGTGACAGGTGTTTTTCCTGATTTAGCTTGTCTTGAAGCAACTAGGACATAGGAGGAACAGAAAGAATTAACTCAGGACTGTGCTAACAAAACTTTCCCTGCCCTAGACAAGCAAGTGTGATAACACTGCCAGTATGACAGGAAAATAACAACTGGAACTGGAGCTCCTAAGTATGTGAGGACAATATTCTAACATCAGTCCCATTACAAAAACCTTTGAATTAAGTTACCAGTTTTGTAAGACTGCTCATCACTAAAAGTAACACTCAACTAATGCTGTAACTCCCCTTTCACAGCTGCTTGCCCAGTACTGCATCTCAGTGGCATCTGCATTCAGGACTAGACTGAAACAATTCCCTATTGCTTGTTTACTTTCCAATTCCTTACTCTGACCTCCCAGCTTCTCACTGGAAGTGTAGTGGAAGAGGAAGAGAAATTCAGATTGCTAGAGAAGAGCTGGAAGTCATAAATTGAGAGGACTCATTTTCCCCTGACAGCAGCAAGGAAGATCCAGATGCAGCATTCTAAGACCATTAGCTCAGAGCACTTACAGGAACAGAGAGCCATGTGAAATCAGCAAGTTAAAAACTATTGGCTCCACTTATCACATGGCTTACAGAACTGGGGATTTTTTCTGGGTATAAAAGAAACTGACAGGGACATGCTCCCATAAATTCTAATGATACATTTTATCTGAAATTTGAAAGTGATGCTGATTTTGAAGCAGGAGAGATTTTATTTAGATTAGTGTCAACAACAGTTTAACTTAAGGCAATCCAATACAACTTTGAAACTGCTGCTAGTGACTGCCTATTGTGCCAAGTCAAGGTGCTTGCAATTTTCTAGTCAAAAACTGTTAAAGAGCCTCTACCAAAGACAAAAAAAACATTACCTTTATTTCTCTGCTGTGGGGTTTTGAAGCTTCATCATTTGCTTGAAGCATCTTTTTCAGCTCACTCTGCTTTTTTTTTCCTGACTCTGAGCTGAAAACATGAGGATCCAGATCTTTGCCACGTTTCCTCAACAGACTGTCCTTCTCTGCCATCCATGCTCTCTCATTTGCTTTGGCATTAAACTTGAGCTGGAGAAAGTCCCGGGTACTCTCATATAAAAGATTTTGGGTCTTATGGAGCCTGCAAAAAGGCAACCCAGTGGAGTTAGCTTCTTTCCTAGTGCCTACCTTAATTTCACCAGTCATCACTGCAAGTTGGAAGAAACACAGGAAATGACAGGTGGTCTAAATGTGAGTTTAACTCTTTTCATCTAATGAAAGAAGTGCTCTTCTTCCAATGTGAGAGAGGATTTTTAATAAGCAGATTATTCCACTCATCTTCCACACACACTACCAGATGGCTGCAGGAAGCAACACACTCAAAGTCATAACATTTCTATTGCTCCCTCTCTTCTCATCTCATGACTACATCATGGTCATGCTCTCACACTCACTTTTCTGTTACAGCTTTTATTTTGTCCTGGTCCCTCCGATGCCGGACCTCAGCTTCCTCCATCTGAATCCGCCTGTCCTCAAGCAGTGCCTCAACCTGTTCCTTGGCTAATCGTGTCTGTTCCTCTATCTGAGCTTGCAGGGCCCTCACCTGCATAGGCAAACAAAGGCTTTATATCAACCCTCACATCAAGACCTCACATCAGCCCTGCTCCTGTCCTTGCAAGTCTCTCAAATTCCAAGATTTTGATCAAAAACTGTAGCTGATTACACCTTTGGCACTTCTAATTTCTCAGTCTTTTTGCTTTACTGATAAGCGTTTCAAACAACTAAAACATAAAAAAACCCCCATGCTGTAGGCAAGGGAGGCATACCATAAGGAGTAATGTTAGATTGTTAAGATTTTTATATTAAGATTTAAATTGCACACATATAACACATCCTGTGGAATATGCAGACACTTCTGTTCATTGCTTGAACAAATAATATTAGTAAGGATAAAAACAACAACCACCATCAATATCTACTGTACAAGTTTGTCCATTATTTGCTTTTCTTGATTCATCCTTCCTCATACTTTACACATAGCTTCAGGCATCTTCCCCATTTGTGATTCTGCACATTTTATCTTTCATTCTGTCATGCTACCTATACCTAAACTTTTATGAAAGTCTAGAAAAGGGAACATTTCATTGTATCAGTGCACCTTACAGGGGCTGCCTAATACTGTCTCAAACACTTTGCTTTTGTTAAACTTCCACAAAACACCCAACCCTGCACTTCTTCAGTGGGTTTAATGTAAATTCATATCTGCTATCAAATTATGGGAGATAACATAAATTACACATTCTATACTTAAGGACAACATATTTCAGTTGACATTACTGGAACATCTGCTTACATAAAGCTTCCAGAATCAGTTCTTAAATTTACATTCACAGCAAAGAAACCACTAAGTAAACTGACAAAGTGTGAATGCTTAGTAAGATGCATTTATACAACTGGTACATCTACATCTCATCTAAGCAGACAGCACATTTTTTTTAATCATAACTTTCTGCAAGTCGGCAATTATGTCCATCAGTTAACAAATGTTCTTACCTGTAGCAGAAGTGTTTCATCATCTTTCTGATATCTCTCAGAAATTTCTGGTTTCTCTCCTTTTGCAGTTGGTTTTGAAGTGCTCTTCTCCATACCTACTAAAGAAATTTAACAGAAAGGGTTTTCCAATGTACTTGCAGTACCTTTCCAAGCATGACATATTTGTGTTCTGGTGGGCCTAGAGGAACAGCAAAAAGGTGGCCACTGCTACAGTCCCAAGGACTTCTAAGAGGGCTAGCTGAAAGAATTCTAGAAATTCAGGTGATCACATAACTTCATCCCCTTTATCATACTGCAGTATTTAAGTACCCTCCTAATTTTGTTGGCATATATAGAAAAAAACTTGACATATTTTCTTAAAATAAATGATGAATATGCAGATGCCACAGCTGCACCAACATCAAGGCTTGAATGAGTTTTGTTGGCTAACTCCCATCAATTTGATGAGACAATTATTTCAAAAGAGAAGATCAGTATGTAGGCATATGGACCCACAGTACTGTCTGCACTAAAGGCAAGCAGAGCCTGACAGCTTGGAGTGCCTGTGGCAAAGGTGCCTGGCCAGCTGGTACCTGCACAGCTCCAGAACAGCCAGGGTACACAGCCTCCTCCTCAGCTGGGCACAGCAGGGACCGGAGAGCCAGCCAGGGATATTTCAAAGGATGTTGAAGGGAAGCCAATAGTACTGCATGGGTACATAGGGACACACTTCGGGAACTTAATGGAAATTTACCAAAGCATTCACAGACAGGAATTATTTTGGCATACAGGAGATAGACACACAAAAAAACCCTGAGAGCTGAGTTGCTGTTACTCAGCTTGGTGTGGTACCTGTGCTAGAAGCATCATCGTGTTCCTGGGTCTCTGGTGGCTTTTGCAGAACAGTAACCTACAGAAACAAGACATCTGCACTGAGAACCTACTTCCCCAAAGGTGCAGTGGTCAAGAATAAATCTTAAAAAGTTAAAGTGAGATATTCCAAAGGCCAGCATTTCCTTACTTCTATCACAAGGAAGACATTCACAAGTATAATGCCCATGCTGAAATGCTTCCTTTATCATGGCTGAGTTTTGCCATTACTGCCTCTATATTTTTCACCAGAAAAAGTGGAAAGAAATTCTGCCTTTGATGGCTTTGTTAGGATGAAAACTGGCACCCTCAGCAGGCAAAAGAACATTTTGGAGACAGAGAGAAGAGGAAGGTGAAGATGATGTTATTTCCTTATTTTACACTCCTCCTTGTCTTGGCAAGATAGAGAAACATCAAGCTTCATTTATCAGCAAATTCATTCAAGGTACTGAACAAGCCTGAGATAAAAGCTAAGTGATAAAAATACTGAGACTCAACTATTGAACTGAAACCCGCCTAAAAAAAAGGAGGCCATGAAAGAGCAGGTTATAACCCCAATGCTTATCTTTAGGTTGATATTACATAATAGGCCTAATTTTAGAGCTACCCAAAACCAGGAATTTTAAAGCTTCTGCAATATTTTTGAAGAGCTTGAGCAGTGTAGAGCAACCATGAACAATGCAGCATATTTCAACCTTTTTCTGTATCTTATTCCAAAGTAAATCCCATATTCCCATCATAGACTTTGTATATCTGAATCACTCATGACTTTCTTGAGTAGGTTCAACTGCACTGCACATCATATGCACTGCATTTAAACAATTCAACATCACTTCTGAAATATGCAATAGGTTGTCTAGAGGAGATGGTTCTTCAGCAGCCTTCAGCCCAGGAAACTGCTGCAGCAACCTTGACACATTCTTCTTTACTGAAGCTCTAAGAGACAGGCATTTTTACACAGCTGAGCTTCAAACACTGTTCCTGGTCATTTTCTACACTTTTTTTCCCTTTTTGTGGTGTTCTTGCCATCTTCTTGACAAACACTTGTCAGATGACTTCAGACTCCTATCTGACATTTTAGAGGCATGTTTTGAAAGTACAAGGAGGCAGATGCCAAGAGGACCTATTTTCAGTGTGCTTGTTCTTACTTACCTTTCAGCATTAGTACTCGATGTTGCTACAGATCCTGCCTTCTTCTGGGTTCATTTAGCAACCTTTGACTTGTGGGACAGATCTGGTCTGTGGTCAGACTCCAGGATACAGATACTCATGCTACAAGCCAAAGAGGAGATCTACAGAAAAATGGGACTTGCCTTGTGTGGAGGCTCCTTATGAAAATACGTAATTTCTCCTTCATCTGCTCCCAGTATAGACAGGAGTTGTTGGATTTTCTTTCTGTCCTCCAGTTCCCTGGAAAACAAAGGAACTGGTCAGTGGATTTTTTTTAAAATACATCACTTCATTGTGACACACTGCCCTTTTAGTTTTAGCTGTGGATGCTTGCAAGTTTTCCAACCTGTTGCAGGTCCTGAGAATACTGCTCTAAAAACAAGCTCCTGAAGATATTCCTGATGTTGCCAATACAAGAACACCACCGATTTTGCTGAGATTAGAGAGAATTTCTCTTTTCAAGTATGACAATACTATGTAGGCTGATAAAATAGCCCATGGTGGAAAGAATTTTCATTAAGAGCTATGAACTACCTAAAATTCTTCCAGCTTGTAAGTGTCCACTGTTTTTAAAGCAAGCTACACTAAGGGCTGTATCAGACTTTTTATCACACTCCTGAGAAATGCCAAAGCACACCAACACATGTTTTGACTTAAGTTCTTAAATCTTGAACAGAAAAATTCATGCTGGAAGAGGGAAACAAAGTGAGGAGGAAAAGTAGCAGAGACAATATGGAATGAATTGAACACAACTCCTATTCCCTGCCCCCCTGCTCATCAGGAAGAGAAGGCAGAAAATTTATGAGTGAAGTTGAGCTGAGAGAAGAGAGGTGTGGGGGAAAGGTATTTTAATATCTGAGTTTATTTCTCATTATCCTCATCTGATTTCATTGAATGGTTTGGAAGGGACCTTACAGGCCATCTACTTTCAAGCCTGGCAAAGGCAGGGAACCTTCCACTAGACCTGGTTTCTGAGACCCATCTGACCTGGCCTTGAACACTCCCAGACATGAGGCATCCGCAGCTTCTCTCGGCAACCTGTTCCAGTGCCTCACCATGGTAATAGTGAAGAATTTCCTGCCAACAACTAATCAAAACCTGCCCTCTTTCAGTTAAAGCCATCCCCCTCATCCTGTCACTACATGTTCCTGTAATAGTACCTCTCCAGCTCTCTTGTTGGCCCTCTAAGCACTAGGAGGTTGCTATAAGGGCTCACTGGAGCCTTGTTTTCTCAGGCTGAAGAACTTCCACTCTCTCTTTGACTCTCTGTCTTTGTAAGACAGAGGCTCCAGCCCTCTGGTCATTTAATTGTTAATAATTTCCCCCAGTCACATCTGTTTTGCCTCTAATGGTAATTGGTGAATGATCTCTCTCTCATCTTGACCCATGAGTCTTTTCTTGTATTTTCTCTCCCCTGTCCAGCAGAGGAGGTGAGTGATAAGAGTCTTGGTGGGCACCTGGCATCCAGCCAAGAGACAGCTTCAATCAAAGCTTCACATTCAAACTGATAACACATGATTCAAATTTGAACCAGTATTCAATTTCTGCTCTTCCTTCTACTACCAGAATAGGAGGAATAATAAGTGGAAACATATTTCACAGCCCACTGGTATGGTTTCATAGGAAGTATGGAATAATTGCTGCTCTGAGGACCCCAGGTGTGGCCGAGAACAAAGTGCACGAACTGCTGCTGGCAGTGCCTCAGCCCCCCAGGCAAGAGAGCCCACCTGAGCTTCAGCCGGTCATTCTCGGAGTACAGGCGAAGGACTTGCTCTTTCTCCTGGAACAGGCACACCTGCAAATCACTCAGAGCCTTCTGCAGCTCTGCAACCTCCTCCTCCAGGTGGTGGACTTCCCACTGCAACCGGTGCTGAGTGCAGAGAAGGAGGGACATGAAATGAAACTGAGCACTGGCCAGCACTTACGAACTGCCTGTGCTCTGAGTCTGGAACTGGCATAGAACAGCCCAAGAATTATTTTATTCTCCTGTAATATTTGGCCAGATGAGGGCAGTATTGGAAAAATGATATAAAAACGTTTCAGCTGGGATTTCAGAGCCCTGAGAATCACTGTCACTACACAACAGTGAAATAAGGCCTCAGCTTGGGTCTCCAGTTTCCAGTGGTTGCACTTTCACACTGGTTGTCAGTGTAGGTATGGGGAGTCTGACAGCAACAAAAACCTAGTAAAGCCTCTGTAACAGCATTTACTTTTTAAATAAATCACTGAAGAATAAACATTAAAATATCTGTATGATTTAGCAAGGAGAAATCCAGGTAGTTACTGTTCCTTTTTTTTTTTTTTTTCGGCTGATGTAGGAAGCTACCAATCATTCTTGTAGGAAAATAGAGTTATTTTGCAACCTGCCCCCTCTTTTTCCCACATGACAATAAGATGTACAGTACATACTTCCCCATGTATGCTTCAAGCATGGCCAGTGCTTGAGGAGGCACCACAATCACCTCAAAAGTGACTGTTTTATTCCCAAAAAACCATCCACAATTACAAAGATGACTGCTGAATAGATACATGCTATAACCCATATCAGAGCAATATGTATCTGGCAGATATTCTGTAAGATTTCTTCCTCTTAAAAGGCAAATTTTTAGATTCCTGATTAACAGCTTATGAATTCCACTGCAGTAAATACAAATGATACCCATAAGTCAAAGCCTATTAAATTTGGACAAAAGAGCATTCCTTCACCACAAGAAGCAAGGGAAAGAAGCTGGACAACACAGCAAATAAGCATCTAAACTCAGGCCTTAATATAAAAGAAAGCAGTATAATTCCCACTGTGAAGATATAACCAGGCCATAATGACTTTAGAAGAACATTCCTACAGGCATGTTTCTGTTTGACAGAGAACAGACAGTCAGATTTTAAAATCAACCCCCAAAATCTACTTATTTCTTCCTAGCTCTACCAAGTTACTGGTAAATCCCAAGACTTCTGTGCTGAGTTCCCAACTGAATAAAAATACTAAGCTTGTGAATGTAGTCCAGTATGGTTCAAAAACTCATTTCCTAACCTGCTCATCATAGGATAGTTTGTATTTCTCCAGCTTTTTTACCAGCTCCTCATGCTCCTCATCGAAGTCAGACATCTTCCTGCAGTAATATTCCAGGAGCTCCTGGGAGGGGTTGAGACTGGCCAAGCGCTCATGGATTGAGGGGAGTGGTGAAAAATCCTCCAGACTCGGAGACTGGGACTCAGCAGATCTGGATGAGGCACGGGGGGTTGGCGGCCTGCACAGAAACAGTCTCTGATGACATGCAAGCTTCAGACAGGAAAATCAAAACACTTTCTAAAGTAGCTAAAAAGACTTTAAATTTTTACACAGATTCAGTTTAAAATACAGATTAGCTTGACTGTTCTCTGGGTATTAACAGGAGATCACAGCACTTAAGAGAACCAAGAGCTTGGATAAAGAGCAGCTTGCAGGTGTATTGTACTGTGGAGGAAGGCCCAACCGACTGAAAAGATAAAAGAAGATGTTATGGAAGCAAAACCTCATGCATTATTTGGGGAGGATGACTATGAAAAGAGGAGAAAAAGAATAGAAGGACAGAACTCAGGGTATAAAAAAATCCATTGCAGTTTGATTAGAAGCAGCACCGTGAAATAAACAGGAAAACATAATCCATGACAATCACATCCAGAGAGAAAAACACTTGCTAAAGACAGACCATGGAATAAAGGCTAGCTCATGCACCAGCTACTGTAATTTAAGGTGTAGATCTAAGGACCTAGACTTGATGTTCTTATCCAGATAGCTTGTCCACCCTCAACACTGAAATAGAAATTGCCAAGTTCTTGAATCTTATGCTACATGGAGTGCTGCATGGAAAGCAAGTCAATGTTATGCAAATCAAATCAAGGATATGTCTAATTACATACTTTATTTTTTCCCAAAACAATATTTAATGCATTCAAACATTTAATCTGTTCAAAGCAACAAATTTTCAGAGTTGCAGAGTTAAAAATAACCAACTTAGAAAGTGTTCTTTTTTTATAGTAATATGACAAACTTTTTATTGTAAATGGTACTATGAATAACAGATACTAAGAAGCCTCTTGACTAAAGACCAGCTTAGTGAAAACACAGTTCAGGATCTCCTCCTGAAGAATCAGGAATTTCGATGAGAAAGTGATTTGGTAGGTGACACTGAGGCAATGGTGACCTTTATGGAGCCACTAACCAAAGCTGCTTGGATCAGAACCCCAGTGCACATCCATGAAAACGCGGGGATGCGTAGGAACGCATTAAACACGCAAAAGTGGAAGTACTGCACACAGCAACTTGCTGCAGGACCACAAACGCCTTAAACAACGCACCTAGAGAAATAACACTAGAATCAAAGAGGTAACCCAAGCACAAGGTGAGCGCTTTACTGCTGAACTGAAGAGCAGCAGAAACGGAAGGACGGAAGAACAAGGACGCACGGCAGGCACAGGACCAGACCTAACGGTGCCCTACAGCAACCCAGTGTACCAGGCAGTAAGGGAAGGGCTCCGGGAGCCGCCGTGTCCCGGTAGGCGCAGACCCCACACACACACTACCTGCTGGAGCGCAAGGACCCCGCAGCGCGGGCCGCGGCGCTCATCGTGCCCCTGCGGAGCGCCGGGCTCTATGGGCCGGGGACAGCGGCTTGGGGCACCCCGGCGGGCGGGTGGAGAGGGGTGCCCGGCGGGAGCCCAGCTGGAAGAGCCCCGGGAGAGCGGTCCGGGGATGGGGGTCCGGGGATGGGGGTCCCGCCGCCGCCTCCTCACAGCCCCAACGGCCCGAAAACGGCCACAACCGGCCCGCGGCGGCTTAAACGGCGCGACGCCCCGCCCCCACCGCCTCCTCCAATCACAGAGCGGCTTTCACCGGGGCCGACTGGCGGCGCCAATCAGCGCTGGCGACACGGGCGGCAGCCAATCCGCTGGGAGTTGTGGGCGCGGCGCGTGTGCGGCCGTGGCGCAGGCGAGGCGCGCTCCCGGCGCTCCCTGTCCGTGTGAGGGCGGCGCGCCGGCCGCGGGCAAGGCGGAAGCCATCGTTAGCCACGCCGGCAAAACACGCCGTGCCAAACGGCCCTGGGCCTTTGCAAACGACCTGCCACTCGGAAGCAGACACAAGAAGCTACGGGCTCAAATTCTGGCTGAATTGAATGTGTTCTTCAGGTCGTCTCGATGCCTTTTAGTATCCTCGTGTATTCTCAGTAGTACCTAGTGGTAGTGTTGCCATTTACGCACCAAACGATTTCCTTTTTTATTAAGTGTGCTGGAGAAAAAACCAATTTGCTCAGTAATAAGCCAGGGTTCTTTTGTCCTTAATGCTTTGTTTAAAGATAAGGACTTTCTGTATGATAAGGAAAAAAAAAACTTAAGAAACCATGAGGTTCTTCCTCATCGAAAGATGAAAATTTGCAGTTTCCTTGCGAGGGCAAGAGGAGGAGCAGGCATTTATCTCTTTTTGGTGCCAGTGCCAGAGCCGAGGGAATGGCCTGAGGCTGTGCCAGGGCAGGGTTAGGGTGGATATCAGGAACAGGTTTTTCTCCCAGAGGGTGGCTGGGCACTGGAACAGCTCCGCAGGGCAGCGGGCACAGCCCCAGCCTGCCAGAGCTCCAGGAGTGTTTGCACAAGGCTCTGGGGCACACGGTGTGACTGCTGGGCTGCCCTGGGCACGGACAGCAGCTGCGCTCGGTGATCCTTGGGGGTCCCTTCCAATTCAGAATACTCTGTGATTCTTCTTCAAATCAATCTTCCATGAAATAGAGAAAAGAACAGGGTAGATAATTTCTCTTGGCCAAGTCCAGAAGAAAGGCTGCTGTTAGGGACTGGCCTGGATGACTATTATTGGTTGGTCCCTTCCAGCTCAGGATATTTATGATTCCCTGGGGTTGGACTGGGATGCTCTCCCCACTGCTCATGAAGAAGCATACATTGTACAAGCGGCTGAAGTCTTCTCTCAGGGAAACAATTATTACCCCCAGATAATGAAGAAGAATAAAAACTGACATGGAGTACACATGAGCAGGTGTTTTAAAGGCCAACAGCCTCAAAACCAGAGCAGGTAATAGAGAAAAGCTTAAAATTCTCTTTCAGAAAGAATCTCTTGCAGAACTGATGAGAAAAATGTCCCCTTGGGTTATCTGAGATATTTAGGTTTTTGCTGTTAAGAAAACCTGCAACATTCCCAGCATTGCCTTCAAGAGACCTCCACTAGCCTAAACATATTAACATAAAACCAAAACAACCTTGAAGAATCTACAGGGAAACCAGCAAAAGACTGGATCTCAAAACAAAGCTTTGAGCATGGAGATTTTTCCTTCTGGTTTTCCTGGCTAAATCATTGCTTATCTTAGAAATAAAGTATGTGGTGATTCTGTTGTTGGGAATACAAGACATATATTTCCTCAAAAGAATCTGGTACAGCTCATCAGAAGAGAGACAAAACCAAACAATAAAAGAAAAAACAAGTGGAATGAGCTTGTAGAAATATATAATTTCTAGATACTAGTAAGGAAACATCTGCATCGCACATGCTTATATAGTCTTACATAAAATTATCAAGCATCCGTGTCAGAAACCTCCTACGAAACCCAAGAATACTTAGCAACAGCACAATAACATCAGTTTGCTCCGTGTTTTATAAGATCACGTTGGTCTTACCTGTAATTTCTGTCACAATTAGCCATTTGCATTGGAGGTGTGTTTCCCACGTGTAAAATGTCGCTGACACCTCTTCAATCTGGCAAGGAAGTGATGTAGATAAATGTTTTGATCTGCGCGCAGCAGATCTTGTAAAGCCTCCCGGTAACAGGAGGAGGAAGTGAACTTTCCCTGAGGCTGAAATAGAACACCAGCACGGAGCTTTGAATAATCATGAGAATAAAGAGAAATGTGACGTTTGGTAAACACCGAAGACGCAGGTCTGGTTAAAAACAAAACGACATGCAAATTACTTCGGAAGACTGTGTTGCGATGGAGAGGGAAAAGATACCGACCTCTCTGTGCCAGTGCCAGAGCCGAGGGAATGGCCTGAGGCTGTGCCAGGGCAGGGTTAGGGTGGATATCAGGAACAGGCTTTTCCCCCAGAGGGTGGTTGGGCACTGGAACAGCTCCGCAGGGCAGCGGGCACAGCCCCAGCCTGCCAGAGCTCCAGGAGTGTTTGCACAAGGCTCTGGGGCACACGGTGTGACTGCCGGGCTGCCCTGGGCACGGACAGCAGCCAGCCTCCCTGAGCCGCGCTCGCCCGGTGCCGCCCAGGCGCTCCTGAGGGCGGGGGCGGGCGGGGCGGGGCCGCGGAGGAGGCGGGGCCGCGGAGGGGGCGGGGCCTCAGCGGCGCCCCTGACGTCCGGCACAGACAATGGGCGACGCGGCCCCGCCGATCCGGAAGTGAATGCTTGGAGTTCTCCGCACATTCCTCCGCGGCGGAAGGGGCGGCGGCCCCGCCCTCCCAGGTCGCCGGTTCCACCTGCCGCGGGCAGTGCCCCGAGGGGCGGCGTGCGGGGCGGATTTGCGCTGGAATCTGTCGCGGGGGAATCTCCGGGAGCGGCTGGCGCGGAAGCCACCCCGCCGGAAGAAGCGTGGCGGAGGGACTACTTTTTGGATCGGAAGGCAACGTGCGAAAACTTCCGGGGAGGCTTAAGTAATACGCGTCACTTCCGGCGGGCCGGGACGCGAGGAGAGGGGCTCGGGCGGGGGGAGCGGCCCCGGCCGGGACAGCGACAGCGGCACTCGGCAGCAGGTCCCGCCGCCCCGCCCGGCAGCGCCGCCGGGGAATGCGCCTCGCTCCCCGGCCCGGCCCCTGAGTCCCCCTGCCGCCCCTCTCCGCCCTGCGCTCCCGGCGGCGGCGGCGCCCCCCTCCCCCTGCGGCCATGGCGGGGGGCGGCGGGTCGCGCTACGCGGCCGAGTTCGTGCCGCCGCCTGAGTGCCCCGTGTTCGAGCCCAGCTGGGAGGAGTTCAGCGACCCGCTCGGCTTCATCGGCCGCATCCGCGGCCTGGCCGAGAAAACCGGCATCTGCAAGATCCGGCCCCCCAAGGTACCGCCCGCCTTGGGGGCTGCGGCCGCGCGGTGCCCGGGGAGCGCCGCGGGGCCCGCGGGGGCCGTGAGGAGCGGGGCAGGCCCTCCCCCGGCGCTCCGTACTCGCTCGGCGTTTCGTGTGTCGCCTTCCACAGGCCGCGGTGTCCGTGCCAGGGACGCCGAGGAACCTGTGGAGTCTTTGACCTCCGAGCGGGGCTTTGTAGAGGCTGCTTTGGAGCAGCTGAGAGGCGAATGGTGGGTGGCGGTGCCCGGACTTCACGCTATTTTTACTTCCAAAACGCCAGCAGTCGACTTGTGAAAGCTGGGAAGGCTTTGTAGGTGAAATCGGGCGTTTGTTCCGGGCGGGGAAGAGGGAGAGAGAAGGATATTTGTTCTTAATGGATCGTCGTTTATAAACAATGTAATTTGTAGGCCGTTTAGAGAAGGACGGCCATACCTGTTCGTGTACGGCCATTGCGTTTGTGCACAGCTCTTCAGGAGGCAGCAGTTTCATCTCTGGGCTGACTTGGTCGTTGCTTACGGTCACCTGCCCAGTGACCTGGCGAGGCAGGTCACCGCCGGGAGAACATCAGGCAGCTTGGCAAAAGGCACTTATATCACCGAGTTATGAAAGCACAAATGAACTTCAAATGCGTATTCTGTTAATAAGAGGCTTGAAAACAGCGAGGGAGGTAAAAACCTGAAAAGAAAGCGTGTAGCTCAGAACAATATGTATGTAGGGGTTGCTGATGGGATTTTATGGTTCTTTCTTTCCTGACCCGTCCTGGTTCCTGGAATGTGTTTTGTTGGTTTAATGGCACGGTGAACGCTTGACCTCCAAGGGGCTGCCCTTTTTAGAATAAGCTGCATAGCTCAGGTTGGGAGGCACAAGGAATGGATCCAGATCCTGTTCATTGAGGATAACTGGAACTTTCCTGGCCATTTTGGGTGCATTTGTGTTTCCCTGAGACTGCTGAGCTGTTTGCCTTGCAGGGTTTCACAGGATACATGGGTTGATTTGCAACCTGCAATAATTGCTAAATCAGTCATTTCATACTAACCTGACTGATTTATTGCTCTTTTCTATTATTAGAAGTTGTAAATATTTAAGGTTGTGCTCGAGGCCTTTATATGCTGCAGCAGAGCAATTAATAAACGTTTTGTGTGGCTTGTCCACCTGTAATGGCGTGTCCTTCCTCTGGTGCAGTCACTGCCAAGTAGACAATCTACTGTAACTGAAGCTTTGGTAAAAAGTGCTAGAAAGCTGAATTACTTGTTTTGGTGTCGTAACAGTTTTGAGAGGTGGGGCTGGGAGGCGCTTGTGGTTGCACCGACCCCTGACAGTGCGGAGAAGGTCATTATTTAAGGCTCCATTTCTGTTAAGGAATTGGGCTCCTGACTGGTGGTCTTGTCGTTATTGGAATATGACTGTAGACAAGCAGAAAAACGTCACATGAGCTATAATGTGCCTGATTCAGTCTTTGTTGCTGTTGACGCTGAGCATTTTTCAGTGTGCAAGATGTATGGATTCTTTTTTTAAAGTAAATAAAAAACCAGCTAGCTACAGAGTGTATCTCGTGTTGAAGCTTAGCATGAGGTAATGCATTCTGAGATGCTTTGAACCTTATTTTCTTTGACATTTTTGAATCTGTGAGGCTCTTTCTTCAAACTAAAATATGGTGGGAGGAACATTGTTGTATAAGCACAAAAACGTCTTAAAATTGGAAAATGATTTCACCAGTTCTGAGAAACTAATTTACTAATGGAAGCTTGTTTACTCAGGCATTATTAGGGTGTTTGGTTTTGTGCATTTTCAGAGAAGTTTCTGGAAGCAATAAAATGTCTTTCTGTCTCTGTTTAGGACTGGCAGCCTCCATTTGCATGTGAAGTACAAAGTTTTCGTTTCACTCCACGAATTCAGCGCCTGAATGAACTGGAGGTGAGCTTTTCCACTGTTGATAAAGTTTTGTGTTGGCACTGAAAGCAAGAGGTCTCCCTGCTTGAGATTTGCATCTTGGCAGGTTTCTGGATGGGGGACACTTCAGAAGCCCATAGACCACATCAGTGATTATACTTGGCAGTGGCAGAGTTTGCATAAAATACTCTCTCTGGCTTTGAGAAAAATCTGGTTTTTGTTTTATTACCCAAAATAACCACAGGAGTTTTTCACATTCAACTGGAAGTGTCTAAAATGAATTCCAAATCTCATGTGTGTAGTAAGAGCAGCCAGTGTCTAGCCTTCAGAGCTCCATAGGCAATGATTTTTTTCCTCTTATAAAATATTTACTGCTGCTCTGATGCCTCTGGTTACCTCATACTGTCAAGATAATGCCTTTTAAGCCTTAAAATGTTTTTTTATAGGCTTATTATAGCTGGTTAATTTTATGATTTTAAAACTTATGTGAACTGTCTTGAAAGCAGAATGACCTCCATTCTGTCCTGGATTTTCCTTTTCTCTACAACATTTCTCAAAGCCTTGCTTTGTTCACATACCAAAATGTCATTTGGCTTGTAAATGGGTCTCCTTATGGAAAGTGATTTGAGTACTCCAGAAATACTCCAGGGAGGAGGCCCTTTATGTGGTTAAGGCATATATATAAAACTGTAATTCCCCTCCTCCCTACCAATGTATATTTTAATAATTGTTCTTGTGTTTCTCACTGGAATGCTGATTATTTCATAGCCATGCATTTTGCTTTCAGACCAAGAAATAATTAGATAGGAATTTAATTTATAGGGCCTTAAATGTAGAGAGAAAAGCATATATAATTTTCTTTTTGTAAAGAACTTTCTTTTTAAAAACGTTTCTGTTTCCAAGGGTTTTTTATGTGTCATAGAAACACCTCCCCTGCCGAGTTGCATGTTGAAAATGGAAACACTTTAAAAATTTACCTTGTTTTCTCTCAGGACTGTAGGGTTTTGTCACATTTGGTTTTGAACATGCTTGATTGTTTACCTTTACTGATTCCAGGCCATGACAAGAGTGAAACTGGACTTCTTGGATCAGTTAGCAAAATTTTGGGAACTCCAAGGATCCAATTTAAAAATCCCTGTGGTTGAGAGGAAAATACTGGATCTCTATGGTCTGAGCAAGGTGAGTATTTGTTGGCCTTAGGCAGACAGGGATTTCAGTTTTCATTCAAGCTCAAGAAGCCAAGCAACAGGCAGGGCTTTTGTTGCAGTACTAATCTCATTAATCCAGAGATTAAATAAGTGGGGAGAAATACAGTGAAAAAACATCTCTAATTTGAATGTTTATGGCAAAAATGTCACAATGTAATTAAATTAGTTACACTTGGTTGGATTCCAGCCAGGAGGTATTTATTACCTTGTATAGCTTGAATGTCCTGATGTCAGCTGGCCATTTGAGTTTTAGTTCTCCATTGTCACATATGGTGAAGCTGCAGGAGTTTGAGGTGTTCTTTGGGAAGGCAGCAGGCATACTGTGTGCAGTTCAACTCTGTTCAACAAATCTGTAATGAACTGTTGCAATTTCTCCTTTCCCTCTTCCAGCAGAGGTTTTTATAAACATGTGTCTTTGAAAATTTATAGTGCCAACTTCAGGAATACTTACTTTGACTTCCAAAACAGACTTGGCTTAAGGCTGGCTAGAAATGAATATTTCTATAATGATGTTTGGTGGACACACTGAACTTCTTTCAAGGTTTACACACAAATCTCTGTTGGAATTAGGCAAAATATATGTGTCATTATAAACTCAGCTGCTAATAAATAGGTAGATTTCTTCTTGCAGGGAAAAGACTGAAGTTCTGGTAGTTCTAGTGCTTCTAGGTTAGAGCATCATTTTCCATTCCCCATCAAGATTTATTTCTCTTAGGTAAGTAAAAATATAAAGACATGAGTATTTTTTAGTTTTAAAGGATGTCAAGTATTTTGGAAAGTCTGGAAGGGCTGATAAAATGCAGAGAAAAGCTGATAAAATGTCTTCCAGTATTTTTTTTTTCTTTATGTGTCTATGGTGGCTTACTGGGATATGCAGAATATCAGAGAGGTACTGGAAAATATCTGGGTCACTGTAATGAGCTGGAACGTTTCAGTTGGCTGTAGATTTGCAGCTCTGAGTTGATTTGGTTCATTACTGGCTTCTTTAGCTGTTGTTTCCACATAGATAATTTTAGAAAACAAGTGTTCCTGGAAATTTTAAAGATAATTTGAAATTTCAGAATGGTTTAATTTTAAAAGGTTTTTCTAGAACTTCTCTGTAATACGAGGAAAATTCATGGTCATTAATATTGTTTGATGTACGTGTTACTCTGTGTGATTATAGGAGAAACCAGAATTAACAAATTTACTTGTCATTGTCACAGTTAGACTTCAGTTTACCTCAGCCTCACAAGCAAACCATAAATTTCACTCCAGTAACAAAATGTTTTTGCCTTGAGGTTTCTAACAGTATGTGAAACATTAAGCTTGAAATTTAGTCCTCGTGTGTAAAGAAATGCAATGCAAAACTACACTGCTTTAAAAATGATATTGGTCTTACAATAATATAAATGGGATTATAGTCCATTTGTATTTTAAGTTGCTTGGCAGTGAAACTGTAAAAGGAATGGAGGCAGTGGAAATGTGGCCTGTGTGTCAGAGGAAGCAACTCATATGCTGTTATGATTGTTGCTTGCAGGCAAATGGTCTTGTTTTTAATTCTGTATGCATGCAGATATAAGCAGTGATAGTTCTGTGTGTGAATTACTGGTCTCAAACCAACTGAAGTCACGTGTAATAACTGGACTGAGTTGGAAGGTAATTTCACATTTTCCTCTTTTTATAGTAGTCTCTCTTCCCTCCAGGGTTTTGTGAGAGTTCTGAGCTCCAACACTCCCTTCTGCCTGGAGTCTGTTAGAATGGGCTTTATTGCTGGCCAGACTTGTGTTTTACAGCAGAGTACAAGTCTGGTGAGGGTTAACTTTTCAGTTTGTTCTTATGGTAGGTTTTGTATTTTTTCCAGCACATCATAAAAGTTCACTGTTGGACTCCTTCTGCCCAGGACAGTATGCAACTTATATTTGCTAGTAAATTAAAAAACACTTTAAATATATGAAGCAATAAATAAGTGCTTTGTTATTAAAGGACTAGTTCTTCAGGAAACGAAAGCTAGTTTCAGGATTCTGTCACTTTTCATGGAACCTTTTAACATTTGGTTGGTTTAATTGATTCTTGCTTTATGCAGGCTGGTGAGAGCAGCTCAAAACCCTTTTTATTTATGAATTTCAGATTGTTGCCAACAAAGGAGGCTTTGAAGTAGTGACCAAGGAGAAGAAATGGTCTAAAGTGGCGAGTCGTCTTGGCTACCTGCCAGGAAAAGGCACGGGGTCCCTGCTCAAGTCTCACTATGAGCGGATCCTGTATCCCTATGAGCTCTTCCAGTCCGGGGTCAGCCTCATGGTGAGACACTCATCTTTCACCCCATGGACACGGGGCCCAAAAGGCACACAGGGTGCTGTGTTACTGCATGTCAGACTGGGATGTGGGCTCAGGGCTGTTAGAAGTTCCAGCTGTGCCAACAAAGCTAGAACCACCCTCGTAGTTATCTGTGAACAGTGCTAGAAGTTGTAACGTGACCTTGTGTCGTTATTTTCTGGTGTTTCTTTATAGGACTGAAGTCAGCTGTGTTGGGAAAGAAAACAAGGCAAAAGATGATATGCTTAATTGGAAATGTTTATTTTTCTCTCGATAACCTCGCAGCTGGGGTTCAGTTTTCTCATTGGAAGGGTGAATGAGTTAATTGGCCTCTTTTCCAAATGGTCTGTTTAATGCTGTGTAACTTCACTCACCCTTTTTCTTAGCAAACAGAATGATTCACAGACTGTGAAATGATTAGCACTGCCTGACCGACCCAGTGTCCTGTGCTCTGCTCCTCTAGGGCATCCAAAAGCCTAACTTGGATCTTAAGGAAAAAGTGGAGGCTGAGGACCTCAGCTCAGATGCCCAGGCTTCCCCAAAGCAGGCTTCAAGGATGAATGTTATGCTGAAGAGAACCAGGCGTGTCAAATCCCAGGTATTCCTGTTAATCAGCTCTTACAGACAGAACACTTACTTCTCCCCCCAGTGCACAGCCTTTGGCTGTGGGAGCCTGCTCAGAAGCACCACCAGGAAGCAGTCTTCATTTAACTAAAATCCAGACAAGTTTGTCACTCTGAGACCTGTTTTGATACACAGTTCATGTTAAAGCTTCTAAAAGTTGCTTTTTGTTTATTGACAATTACTTGGTAATGAATATATCTGTGAAAACAAGACAGAAAGCTGTTTGTGAGTTGATGTTAAAGCTTCTGCTTGTGCCAAGTTCTAGAACTTCTTAAAACCTTTTTAAGAGTATTCCTCTTAATGACATAAATGCAAATACATGTATGTAATGGTTAATTGTGGAATTCTATCTGGGACTAACTCTCTCAAGCTGGGCAGGCAGTTCTTCTGAAGAACTGAAACAGATGTGTGAGGAGATAATCAGTGATGGCTGGAACTGTATAGTTCTACAATTTTTCTGCTGAAAAACAGTTTCCTACCTTCTGAATTACTGGTGTTACAGGAATTTCTGGTGTTCTAGTAGGTGATATTAAATCCTGGGAAGTACCCCATAGAAAATCTGAATTCAGACTGAATCACCACCAGTTAAAATACTAGAAATAATTGTGGGGTATTGCCCTGGTGGCTCTGTTGCACTGTTTAAATCAGGCCTTCCCCTTTTGACAGATACACTCCTTGCAGGCAGCAGCCTGAGGCTTTTCTCATGAAGTCTGGTGGCTCCCTGCTGGCTCATCAGCAGAGCGTGGGTGAAAGCTGGATTTATATGCAACCAACTTCCTACTGGCTTCATAACACTCTAGACTTAGCTCCAGCACCACAAAATTTTTTCAAATGCTCTTTAACTGCCTTTTCTTTTTTCTTTTTTCAAATGCACTTTTCTTGTCGCTGAGGTATTTCCGTGCCCCTCATAAATGCTCACCTTCTCTGATGATTTAGACTGAATTTTCTTTTTCAGTGTGTTTTCTTAGCTTGTTAAAGCTGACTTGAAGTTATTTATCATAGCCATATAGTAGTGTATCACACAAGCAGTCCCAGGCATGTTGATCTTCCCAGATTTCTCAAACAAGGTATTGGTAGTGAGCTCTCCAGAAAATCTGAGAGCACTGCATGAACTTCAGCAGTCATTTGCTATGTGGAATTCTTCTTTGGATTTGAATGAATCTTGTGGCAAAATGCCAGTGTGTCCTTTTTCTCTGACGTGGTGTAAAAGTGTCACTGCTTTAATGAAGTCCTGTGGGATCTTCTTTCCTGCTGATTTCAGTAGAAAAATGGTACCTGTCATTTTCCATGTTGGAAAGATGATTGCTTGTTGATCCTGGTACTGTAAAGATGTTTCACTTTGTTTAAGGGGCCTGCAATTTGGCAATAAGGGATAATTTTATTTAGATAATTTGCAAAAAATATATACACTTAAATGCCTTTTTATTAGGCTTATAGCCAGGTTATCTTTTAAGTGTTACAGTTACTAAAATGGCTGAAGTGAGTTCTTGAATACAGGAAAACCTAATCCTGCTTGCATGGAGAGGAGAAGTAGGTTGGAAGCTGTGTATAACTATCTTGTCATCCCTAGAGCTGCATTTAGAGACAGATTTTTCCTCAGTATCCAGAAATGGTAGCAGTGTAAATAAATATCTGAGAACATAGAAACATTGTTCCAGATTTCAGCGCACCTTTTTATTGTAGGCAGGACTCTGTTTATTGTCTGAAATGCATACCTGAAATTGGACCAGAGGTTGTCTAAGCAATCTTTAGAGAGCAGGTAATATGCAAGTAATGTAAAGAGCTGCTAAATAAATGTCATTCTGCTCTAGCTGAAACATCTGAATGATTTGTGTGTAGTGTGCCAAGTAGTCCAATGCCTGGTTAGTGAGCATGGATAATTCCACAGACCTCTGCAGCTCCTAGAAATAATTTCCAAAGATGCTCTGCATCTTCTTGCAGATAACTTGCCTTAGAATGGGCAATGAATGAGAAAATATAAATATAGTAATCAGAAATTACTGAAATAGAGAAACTTTCTCAGCAGTAGAAGGGGGTGAGACTTTGATAAAGCAAATTTCAGGATTTTTGGAGAATATGAAAAATGAAAGAAGATTGGGAAGGGGTGTTCTCTTCTGTGAAGTGGCTTGAGAATCTTCAGATACTATAATCAAATGTCAGTTGAAAACATTGTCTCTGAGTAGGAAAGGAATAATTAGATGGTGAGAGATTCTGTTCAGAAAGTAAACTTAATGCTTTAATCTCTCTTTTCTCTGAAAAGAGCTTTCACAAACAGAAGCTGGAGAAAGGCAGCTGAGTTCCTAAAGGCTTGTGAAGAAAATTACAATAAAAAGTAAATTAATTCAGATTAGGAAAAGAGAATATCCTTAAGGAAAGCTTAAATTTAGGAGAATACTTTCTTAGAAGAGGATAGTATATCTTCATAGATGATCTGTTAGGGTGTATTTTAGCTGACAAGGGATTTGTCTAATGAGATTGTGTCATGGTGATTTCTGGTAAAGAACTGCAGTCCTGGAACAAAAAGTGCTGTCTTCTCAAAGGATATTAACTTAATGTCCAGAGAATTTTCTTAAACACAAATCTGAGTAGCATATCTGCTTTCAGGTTTCTTTATGATTGCAGAATAACACAATAAACTAAGCTTCAGTTTTTTCCGCTTGAAAGATTTCTTTCCATGGAATAACTGTGAAACAAAATAGAGACACAAAGGAGCTCTGGGAGATGCTGACGAATGCCCCAAACATGTAAATATTTTGGTTATTGGTTGCAACCAGTGTAGTCATGTGCATTGGGGGTGGAGGAGTGGGGATGCAAATGTTTCAGAATTGATGAGGGGTGAGACAAGAGGAGTGAGTGAATCCAGAGTAACTGGATTGTGTTATTAGGCTCGGCCCATATACAAGAAAAGCCCTTGGGTTGTGCTTTCAGTTGAGAAGGTAAAAGACACAGTCTGTATCCTTCAGGATAAAGAGGAGGTAAGAATAGAGTCACAGTTTGATCAAGTTCATTTCACTTGTGTAGAGAAAACACAATGCAAAAGTGAGCTGGAGTTTTGTGTCGGTAACAGTGAGAAAATGGCAAGGAATGCACAATTGCTGCTGTTTCCATCCATTCACAGTTCTGAGTTTGGCTTTTTTACACTCTTAAAGGACACAGCAGAAAAAATGCTCACTGGGGCTTCTGAATACTTTTGGTATTTACACCTTTAATATCAATATCCTGTCAGTGTTCATGGGGTTACATAGGAATCTGATTTTTAAAAACATTCGTCTTCTAGTATGCAAACTGTTCTTTTTCAAAACTTTGTAGCTCTTTGCATCTGAGCATGAATGGATTTCATCCACTAAGGTTTAGCAGTATCCAAGTAAATCTGAACAGTGGAGTTATGAAAATATAGTTAGGTAATGTATTTTTAAACTAAGTTATAAAACTTTGTTGCTCCATGTTAATGATTTACTTTTTGTAAATACAAGAGTAAAATTATTTTTCATATCTCATTGAGAAAACTATCTTCAGTCACAATAGTATGAGAAGTTGAGGAGATTGTTGTTGAAGTGATGTCTGTGCTGAAATATATGGGTTAATTCTGTCAGGTTCTATTAGCTGAGAGAATAGTTGAGTTGTTAATGAATTTCAAATGGAAAATGAGGGACTGGGAAATCTGTGGGTGTGTTTCCTTATGGCTAGTTAGCCAGAAAGCGAGGAATTGGTGAGGAAAAGTTTGCTCAGTTGCACAGTGGGCTTACAAAGTTGGTCACATATAAAGTAAAAATAATTTAATAGTAACATATAAATATTCAAAATTAGAATATCAGCAGCAATTAGCTTGGAAAGATGCCTGTTAGCATAGTGCATACCCGGTTCAGTGGGAACAGGGACTGTAAATATCACTAAAAATTCCTTGGAGTAATAATGCATAGGAAACTATATCTTCAAATGTCTTTTGGAAGCAAGAAAAACAACTGGTTTAGGCAGAAAAATCATCTTTTATTAATATTTATTGCAAATGTATTAGAGCTTATGTTAAACGCGATTTTGGAAGAAATTTTTTTGGTTTTTTAATGATTGATTAAAAACTTTGAAGACATGTCAGCCAAGGGATAGGCATGAGATATGAGGCCATAGCTCTGAAAAATAGCAGATGAAGTATCATCAGGAAGTTAACAGAAGAATAACTTCTTTAAAATTACATGCCCACCTTCAAAATTGATAGACTTGCTGAGTCTTTTAGGATCAGTAAATTTCAGGAAGTTTTTGAAGAGTGAGAATTCAGTGGCCTTCTGTACCACATCAGAGAGATTTTTCAAAGTATAGGGAGGCAGCATGAAGAAAAATGCCAAGGTGATTGTGTTTAAATAAAAGCAAAATACTCTTTTTCTTCTTTTTCTTGTTAGATTAGTGGCAGTGATGTGAGAAAATGAGGCAGGTCAGGGAAAGAGGAAGAAGTTAATTTGAGCAGAACCCTTCAGGAAACATCAGTGACAGGGGCATGGAGCTGTCACCAAATGGGTCTTTTTACTTCTGGTTTTGAGCTTGCAACATGAGTAGCTGTGATCTGAGTTGTCCTCACAACATTTCATCCCAAATAAGCCCAGAAGCAGCCAAGCTGAAGGAAGTTGGTTGGAACTCATTAGTGTCGTGTGGATGTTTCTACTCAAGGAAGCAGATAAAGAAATTCTGTTGAAGCTGCATTAGAATCCAGGCACTTGACTGAATCGTAGTGATTTTGGAAGAAGTTACTCTGGCATTCTTCTTATTTTTTGCAAAATGTCAAACCTAGTTCTTTTATTTGGTGTAGAGGTGACTTCTTGTAGTTGATCTGGAATATTAGATGGGAAATAATACGGAAATTTGGGACAAAAATGTCTCTTACTCCATTTGCATATGTTCTTTGCCTTTAGGAACAGAAAATCATATCTTTTCAGGCCTGCTTCTTCTGATGAGCACATATTCTGGGAGAGTGGAATAGAAACAAATTGTGAAGAAACCTGGAGGGGAAATATTGGTGCTTTATGCTGATATGTTCTTGTTTTTTTTTTTTTAGGCGGAGGCAGGAGAAATGAGTAGAAACACTGAATTAAAGAAGCTGCAGATCTTTGGAGCTGGACCCAAGATGATGGGACTGGCATTGGGAGCAAAGGATAAAGAGGGTAATTAAATCTTGGGCTCTTTGCTTTCTGTGGATTCTTTGCTTTTAGTGAGACTGTTAAATCTTCCAGAATGTCTCTAGAGACACTATTAAGAAGAAAGCAAATCAAAACTGGAAAAAAAAAGCTAAGTATTCTAGGGTTTCATTCACTAGAGATTTAAAGAGTGCTTCATATAACTTGGCAGACTTTCAGCTCTTTATATGTTATATAGTAACAATAACAATTAAGCAGCTGTTCCTTGAATTGAGTGACCGAAAGGGAAAGCAGAATTAAAAGTACTGAAACTGATCCTGCCAGCAAAGTGCACAACTTAGGTGTTTAATTCACTGTTTTTCATGAGGCCATTGGGATCACCTGTGAGGATAAGCAAAAGATGTTTTTCCTAATCCCTGCTGATTTTAGATGGGCCAGGTATACCACGACATTTCTGCTTTCTTTGGACCGTTAAGTAGTTTCTGCTCTGAAAGGCAGGGTGCTGGGCTGGGTATCTGTGGTGTTTTTACAAGTTAAGTCTATCTTGCTGTGATATTAACAGCATTTAACTTCATTTTACTTCAAGATGAGGTGACGCGAAGGCGCAAGGGAACCAGATCAGAAGCGTTTGGAATGCAGATGAGGCAGCGCAAAGGAACGCTCTCTGTCAACTTCGTAAGTTTGATGCCTATGCTGTGATTGCTGATAGCAAGGACTTGGTTGATTTACTAAGATTTTTCTTTTTCCCCTGAAAGAACTCCCACTCCTCCAAACAGATGGATGAATGCGTGCTGCAGCAGATGATACTGTTGTGGGAAGAAAGAACAGTATTTAGGAAAACAATCTGTACTCTAGGCTTTTGTTTTAATCTTTTGGACAGGAAGGCTCTTGCAATGTGTAGCTTTTTGTTGATCATACTTGCCACATGCTTGAATGCCTTCAGTAGTTCAGTTTTTGTTTGAATTCCCCTTAGTAGAACAACTATAATACTGTTTCTTTTCCTTAAAAGAGATTCTGAGGTGCTCCCCTGCTTCAGGAGTTTGTTCTTAGCAATTCCACATCTTGTTTCTTTTCTGTTTTGGATTTGAATAGGAAAAATGTTTAGTTCTCTGATATTTGTCCATGGAAAAGTGATGTACAGTTGTTCTTAATGTCTTTCATAGAATGTGACTTCCTGCTTTTAAAATGTCATAACTTAACATGTGTGTGCAGCCATGAATGAAGATCTGTGCTTTTATTGTCTAAGGAATTGGACTCTTCACTTAGAATCCAGCTGTTCCTTTTTTTCCTCTTAGCCTGAGAACACTTACAAAAGCTTATCTTAAATTTTTACCATGGAAGACCAAGGCAATCAAAAGGCTCTAGTAATCCCATTTTTATATGGGGGGGAAGAAAGTGGGAGAATTTGTATATTTAAAAAACAGATCACCATGCCATTGCAGATAAGTTAGGATTTGTGTGACTTCAATTTTTTCAATTATTCTATTGCTTCTAAGTATATGGTTTTCCTAGGCCATACAAATTTGATAATTTTAGGTGTGCTTTAATTTTAAAATATTTTGTCTAGTCTCTTTGGGTTTTTTATGGAGCACTATCATTTGCTTACTCTTTTAATTTAACCTGTATTTACAAGAGAAAATGAAAATGCAAATACAACAGAACTGTTGTTTTGAAACTGTGTTGCTGTAACTCTAATGTTTTGAAATTCTATGACTTAGTAGTATTTGGTTCCACACTTTTTTTCATACTTGGTTAAGGAAGGCAGTCCTAAATGCACTGGTGATGCATTTGCTTCATATAACATTGGGCTGAAAAATACTGTGGTGCAGTTTTGTGTATATTTCTCCATTTTTTAATTTTTTTTTTCAAGTGCTAACTATGACATTGATTTTATTTGTTACATTACTAACTGGGACATAAAATTCACCTTTTTATCTCCTCCTCTCCCCTCGATGCATCTAGTAATATATATCATCATTGTCTTACACTGTTATATGACATGGTTATCAGGGCTCTTTGTGGCTGTTACATAATCACAGGTGTGCTTGTTGTGAATACCTGTTTCAGTGCAGTTTTTGTATTTGCCACATCATCACCTATGCTAACATAGAGGTTGCATAAGTTAATAGGAATTTAGAGAGAAGAAGGTGTTGCTGGTGAGCACCATAGAAAATTTAGATTGCCACTTTTATGCACTGTTAAGTTTTGGGAAGAGAACATGGAAGTGCCTGCTGAGGTTCCCTCCCTCCCTTCTAATGTACTTGCAACAAAAGCAGCTGGTTTGGTGCCTTGGACAGACATGATATTCCATGAGGGTGCGTGTGTGGATATTTTTTTTAAGAGGAAATTGATACGTCTCTGAGTGGAGCTGCATTATTTTTTAAAATAGTTTCTTAAGAAACCTGAGCAGTCTCCTTAAGAAGTATATTATTGCATAGCTAGGAGGTTGCATACTTAACCAGGCTGCTGTAACTGGAGATGGGTTTGTCATTAACTATTTAATCCACCTGAGCCTAATCAGCTGAAATGCACATGTTTTTGTGACGTCTTGATTAAATTAACAGACCCCACCAAACGCAGCCCCACCTCTTCTGATGTTATTTTGAGCTGTGTGGAGAAAATACTCCCAGTCTGAGTTGCCAGGGGCTGGTGGGAGTAGTAGCAGAATTTGGAGCAGGTGTCATTCGTGAGCTTCGTGCTGTTAGTAAAAATTTATACATAAGGTGAATTTTTAGTGATGATATAGGTAATACCCAAGTTTTCTCCATTTAGGTTGTTAGAGTTCTTCAGTATTATATTAAACACGTCTATTAATTACAGTTCTTTGCACAATACAGGAAGCAAGAGCAAAGAAAATTTGAAGTCTCTTCATGTGGTTTTCTCTCTGGCCCCAGAAAATGTCTGCCAGTCAGTGTTAGTCTTGTTGAGAGACTATCTTGAACAATTTCCAAAAATTGTTCATGATTGTATTGGGATTAATACTTCTCTTTTATCATTTGGAGCTTTTATCCTTTGCAAAAGGATGTTTTTCTATTTGGAAAACATGAGAAAGAAGTTGGTAACTTTACATATGGTTTCCTTTGCTTCCTTGTGAATATTTTGATTGAAATCTGTAGGTTTGTGGATTTTGTTATCTCTTTTTCATTGCAAAGATACCACTGTACTGTTGCAAGTGATGATGTATTTCTGAAATACCTTTTTGAGATTTTCCTTAGCCATGCAGTCTTTGTAGAGATTTAGTTTAAATTGTTTTCCACGATAAAGGGCTGAAGAGAGGGAGTTCTAAAAACTGTAACTTATTCTTTTGCCTTAGAATAACATAAATGAGATGCTACTTGAGTTAGATAGCAGAGGATAGCCCAGCTGAACTGGATAGTTACTTTGCAGCACCCAAAGTCCTCCTGCCCCCACATAGTTCTGCTTTGGGAATGAAACGTAAGCTATCATTATCAATACTTTCAAAAACCAGAGGAGACTGATGATGCTTATATAATTGACTTAAGGATATAGTCCTTTGTTCCTTAGCTTAAGTAAGGCAAGATTTGGATGAGAAACTCCTTGAAACTTTTTTCTTTTTTTTTTCTTTTTTCCCCACAGGTTGATCTCTACGTTTGTTTATTTTGTGGTAGAGGAAATAACGAGGATAAGCTGCTACTGTGTGATGGATGTGATGACAGCTATCACACTTTCTGCTTGATTCCTCCTCTTCCTGATGTACCCAAGGGTGACTGGAGGTGTCCAAAGTGTGTTGCTGAGGTACAGTTCAAGAGCTACTGAAGTTTTGTATGTGTACCTGGAAAGATCAGAAGAGGAGCAGTTCAGCAATCCATCCTTGTAGAATGCATAGTTTGTTTTGGAATATTGTCAAGATGAGTCTTGAATTTTGGTTGATGAGCCACAAGGAGAGAGAAACATTCCTTCTAGAGCTTGGGCTTAACCTTTGTTTATTATATGACCATGTGACAGCTAAAAATTTGACCTTGGTATATTAGGAGCTGAAATTCAATTTGATAATTTGATGGTGGGAACTAGGGTTATAATGGATGCTTCCACATAATGATGACACATTTGGTAAACCATGATATAAATTGAAGTATGAAATTTAGGCATAACAGGGAGCTTTGATTATTGGAAATACATTACAGCATTGTTCAGAATGGCCTGTAGCATAAAGTGAAAGAACTAATTTAAAATTTTGTTGTAGCTATTTTAGATATGATTTAGTCTAAAAAAGGAACTGCTCGGGTTCTGAAAGTGGAAGCTAGTTGAATTTCATTACTCTAAAAAGAAGAGCTACCCAGTTCCAAGAGATGATTGACCAACAGACAGCAAACATCACTTGATTGGCTTGGTATCTGTTTGCTGGCTCAGAAAGCTGGTAGATGTAGGATTCAGAGGAAGAAGCTTACTGTTTGTAACTCTGTAATTATGAGACTGGCTCTCACTCTGCAGGCTGTGTCATTTCCAAAAGGAGCAGTTGTGCACACACATTTATACGCCTGTTCCCCCCCATGCCCTTCTGCAGTGTTGGCTCCTGCTGGTTCCTTTATGGTGGTGTTTGGAGAGTTGTGCAGCCATGGGAGCTGGGTCAGCTCACTGCTCTAACTCTTCACTGAGATAGGAGGTTGTCAGATGAACTCAGGCAAATGCTGCTTAAAGAGAGGTGGAAATTTATAGCTACAGGCAAGGGAAGAGATGAAACTTTGCCTTTGGGCTGCTGCTCAGAGAGTGGATTAACCTACTTCCTTATTTTCTCTTAAGATGGAGCAATAAAGAAGTATTAGCAAACTGCAGCTGTCTAATATGGAGTTAATTTAGAGACTGTAGTAGTAAATAGAGTGCCTGCAACAGTTTAAGAATGTGGAAACGCAAAAAATTTCATTATTGCTAGTAAAAGCAGGAATTGATTGTTACCAAAGAAAAATATGCAGGCAGGGACAAACCCAGGAAAGATAAGGTGCCAAGTAAATTTTTACTAGCAGATTATTCAGAAATTACTTGAAAAATTTTGAAAATACATTGAAAGTAAGAGGTAGAAGGAGAAAACACATGGCTATAATATGTACTGGAGGGTAAACAAGTAACAGCAGAAAGATGTTTGAAGTATTCACTAATACTTTTTGCCTCAGTTTTTACTTTAGATGTTAATTGTGCACAGATGCTTAATGTAATTTTACAGCAGGGTACTGGAACAGAAGCTGGGAAGAATAGGGTAAGGGCTCTTCATATGTATTTAGGTCAGCATTGTTTGACAGTGTTCACAGATGTTGTAGATTCTCTGTCACAGGCTCCATTTAAGAACCACTTTTGATTCATGTTGGGAATAGTCTAAGGATCGTTCCTCTTGGGGGGGAAAAAAAAAGCAAGTACTGATGAATTCCTTTCCAGTCCTGTTTCTTTGACAGAAAAGCTGCTTGTCAGATAGTTTTACATCATCTTTGTGCTCCAATATGTCTTGTATATATAAACATGGTGTTAGTTCCAAAGGAGCTGAGGAGGACACGTTAGAAATGAGTGGGGAGAGGAGCTGAAATGTTCACCAGTATTTTTTGCATTTTCAGGATGAATGGCGATAGAACAGTGAAAGACTTGGAGATTTTCCTTCAGATGGGCCCTATCTGTTGTTAGCTGTGTTGCCTTGTTCTAATTTCCTTTTCCTCCTTCCCTATTATATATTTTCACAGTGTCAAATCTGTTGATGATTTGCTGACTAGATAAGGCTGAAACACTTGGGGGGTTTGTTCCTGTGCAGTTACTCTGCAGGTGCTTGAATCCAGTGTGTCTACAGAAATGTCCCCTGGCTGCCTGAGCGTCATGTGCACAGTCTTGCTCTGTGGCTGGCAGCGGTAGCTGATGAAATGCAGCTTTGGGCAGGAAAGCAGAAGTGTGGAGCACTGGGGTTGCAGTGTTAGATTAGCTTCTGTGCCGTTAATTCTGGTCTGTTTCCGTTGTGGTTTGACTGCCTTGGCTGGAAAAGTCTCAAAACTGGTGGCTTTTTGTGGGTAAGGACTCAGATGGACACCAGGGCTTCTTGCTAAAAATGTAACTGTGTCAGAGTCTGCTGCAGGGAAGGATATTTCTATGTTCTGTCTCCTAGGAATGCAACAAACCCCGAGAGGCCTTTGGATTTGAGCAAGCTGTCAGGGAATATACTCTCCAGAGCTTTGGTGAAATGGCTGATAACTTCAAGTCTGATTATTTCAACATGCCGGTCCATGTGAGTTTCAGCTTTTGTTGGGATTCCTTGTAAGGGAAAAAGAGAAGAGGTTTCAGCAGATCCTGGATTTTTGCTAAGACATCTTAGCCTTGTTTAAAGAGGCACCATAAGCTTCAAGCATGTAAACAAATTATTTAGCTTGCTGGCATCTGGTCTCATTTCAACTTCATTTCACCCTTTCCCAGCAATGGACAGGCAGCTTTATTGCTTGTTAAGAGTTTACTGTATTGGGCATACTCTGGTTAAGGTTCTTGCCCTTTTTGATAAACTGAATTAATTATCTTGCTCTTATTTGGCATAGGGGCCCTTCTCCTGCCCTTCCTATGCCTTTTGTCTTCGCTTAGTTTGTCCAGAGGATAAATCTTTGTTTTCCTTCCTGTTAGGTTTTTCTCTTGTAGACAAGTCAATAGACTGAATCTTGTCTGATAATCACAGTATTTTGGAGTTTTCGGTTAATTTATTTATTTTTTGTTCTGCATCACAGAAGCATTTTCCAAACTAGCATTTCTGCTTTGGCACAGTTCCACTGTCTTGTGGACTGCATGCAGCACCAAGGTCTTCCTCCTCTCATGGTTCTTTGGTAATTTATGGACATTCTTGCTGAAGCCTCTACCTTTTAAGGACTCCAATTTGAGACAACTTTGGGACATGCAACAAAGCTTATTTTTAGAATAAGCTTTATAAATAAATACATATAAGTAAGAGTAATGAATTATATGAAGATCAAACTCCTGAACACAATTTTATATCTGAATTTCCTTACTGTTGTTTAGAATTCCTGGTCATTGTCCTCTGCAATAGTTTGGAATTTGCATGCTGGTTTGTTCTCTTTGCTGCTTGATTGCTGTTGGCTGTCTTCTCCCCCCCTGTGTTTTGCTGTACTTCTGGTGATTCCATCTCTTTTGTTTATTCCTTCCCTCATGATGTGGTATCCTATTTCTGAAACATTCCATCCACCACGGAGAAACACAGAACAAACTATAACTTGGAAGAGATGGAGGGGACTGGGGGGGTGACATTGGTGTATGAAAATTCATGTGGCGTTAATAGTGATTTATTGTTTGAATGATAATTTTTGTTGTCTGCACATACCATAACCTCTCTTCTGCTTTCAGATGGTTCCCACTGAGCTGGTAGAAAAAGAGTTCTGGCGATTAGTGAGCAGCATAGAAGAAGATGTTATTGTGGAATATGGGGCTGATATCTCATCCAAGGACTTTGGGAGTGGCTTCCCAGTGAAGGATGGCCGACGAAAGCTGATGCCAGAGGAGGAGGTGAGGAACAGGATATGCAAACTGACCCCATTCTTTGTTCTGCATAAGATTTCACATTAAGAATTTAGGTCAGGAATCAGTGTGGATTTTTTTCATGAAGAAATTGTTTCAGGCTTTTGCACATACTCAACATTCCTTTTGAGCAGGGCATAAATCTGATATTTGAGGGTTTTTTTGCAGATCTGGTTGCTGATAACCAAAGTCTGTTTCATGATTTAAGTCACACCTGTTTTCTTTCACTTAATCGTAGCAGGGAGAGATGTGCAAGTTGTTGCAGTTTGTTTGAGTATGAGGAGACTCTCTAATAATATTTTTTTTCTTTCTTGTTCCAAACCTTTTCATTAGAGTTAGCTACAGAAACATGATTCTGTCCTCCTTAGGAGGTTCATAATGGGCAAAATAAACTAATTGGATTTAGCTTGTTTCTCTGTGCATAGTGTAAGAATGTAAAGATGTAGCTACAGCATTCAATTATAAAAAATTTATAAAGCTATCTGGTAAGTATATTACCTATTTTCCTTCAGACCTTACTGTAGCAAAACAATTTTCTTGCTGCTTGTATGCTTAAATTCAGACATAATAAAGGTGTGGTTTCCCAATTACCCAGCCCCAAATCAATTTATGCTGCTCACTGGAAGAGGTAATCCTGTTCCCTATTGTCTTCCACTTGTTCCTGCACCTTCCTGTGTTACCTTTGTTGGCTGTGCTATGATTGTGTAGCTGCTTAGTGAGTCAGCACTGATTGTTTATATATTTGTATGAAGGTAGTCATGTAAAAAATTTCAGGACCAGATCGCTTCAGTCTTCTGCCTGCCTGCAATGTCTTTGTAGTGTCAGAACAAAGGAAGCAGCAGCAATGTTTGGCTGAGCTGAGGGCCTGACCAGTCCTTTCAGCAGCTATGGGATATATCTGAATTCCAATCCATCTGTGCTTACAGCTTTTGTAATAGTAGAAAGTGGATTAATGCTAAAGCACTGTAGTGGGCTTTTAGGGCTGTCTGGATTAGAATTTTTTGAACCAATTGTGTGTATTTGCAAGTAAAGGTGAGAGTGATTAATGGGTGACACTGTCCTCAAAAATAAGTGCGTAGGAATTTCTTCCCTTGCAAAAGCTTTCTAAAGTAATCTATACAGTAGATCAGCATAAAGTGCAGCATGGTAGAATGGGTGTTAAAAAAGCTGAAATAACAGGAGATTCACTGCATTGTTTACAATTTAAAGTTGTCCTGTATTACTGAAGACTTCTATCTTTAGTTCTTCTGCTGGTGTTGCTGGTATTTTGTTCCACCAGAAGAGCATGAAACCTGCAGTCTTGTGATGGGGAAGAAATCAAAACCTAAGTGTATAAGCCTTGATCCAAGGAAGATGGGCTATATTGAAATAGTAGGACTGGTATTAAAATCTTAGTGTGATTATTTGATGATTACGGCATTTAAGGAATTATTTCTGGTTTTGATGTTTTCTTGTTGCAGGAAATATCCCATTATCTACTATAGAAATGGATAGGCTGATGTTTTCCTTTCCTTTTCTGGACTTGGTGTCCTTATGTTCTTCGTTGTTTGTATTTTCTCCTTTTGGCAGGATTATGCTCTCTCTGGTTGGAACTTGAACAACATGCCCATTCTCGAGCAGTCAGTCCTTGCTCACATCAATGCAGACATCTCTGGCATGAAGGTGCCCTGGCTCTACGTAGGGATGTGCTTCTCCTCCTTTTGCTGGCATATTGAAGACCACTGGAGCTATTCCATCAACTACCTGCATTGGTATGGGCTGCTCTTTGTGTATCTATCTTATATTGCCCTGTTTGCTCTAGGAAGTTTGTAGTTCTGCTTCAGAATGCCTCTGCACACTGAGGATATTGGCAAATGAAAAGCTAGATGTGCAGAGTGGTCCATATTCTTAGCTGTGGCTGATTGAAAGTGAATACAGATGCTTTTTAAAGCATTCAAACCCAGGACAAGCATATTAGTGATTTTCATTAACTGATGGAATATTCTTGTGTGGCCAACATTCCAGTGTCACTGTCTCATAAAATTGTGCTTTACAGGATCCTATCTTTTTTAAGAAATTTTTTGGTTTAGAACCGAGTTGTGTTTGCTGATTCCCTGCTTTATGATGTAAAAGTAATTTTAAATCATAAAGGTGATTTTCAAGTTGGGATGTCTGTGTGCTAGAAGTGGAGCCTCATGGCTATTAGAGGCATCAGAGCTGACTGTTTAGCAGCAGATCCATGTACGGAAATACTCATTATAGGGAGAAATGTGCAAGTAATTCTACCTGGTGGAACAGTCCTGGAAGTGTTGTGGTGTTCAGCTTCTGAATAGGAGACTGATGACAGATGAACTTTGGGCATTGCAGTCTTCCCAGTTTGTCAGCCACCGCTTCAGGGAGTGGAGCGGGAGGAAGATGGAGTGGGGGGAGCTGTGGGAAACTTTCAGCAATTTGTTGAACATCTGGCCGAGATGAGCTGACGGCCTTCAAACCGTGACTGGGCATCTTTGAAGGAGCCGTTTGCTGGGAGGGCTGGGAATGCCGTGAGCGCGTTCCCGGTGGAGGTGCCGGCTGGGCGGGCTGTGCGCGGGCAGTGCCGGCTGCTGCCCGCAGGGGGCGCCGCAGCCCGCCGCCGCTGCTGCGATCCCGGGAGAACGCGCGGCCGGAGCGCCGGCTCCTCCTCCTCCTCGTCCTCCTCTTCCTCCTCCTCGTCCTCATCCTCCTCGTCGTCCTCCTCCTCGTCCTCCTCCTCCTCCTCCCCAAAAGGGTTTTGCAGAATACCTCGCACCGCTCCAGGTGCTAGGTCAGTTTTGGTTAAAGGACTGGAATAGTGCTGGAGTAATTTGTTTAGTTTTGGTCCTGTTAGTCTTTTTGTTTCTTCATACTTAACTAGTCCATGTTATTTGGTGTTTTTCATCTTAATATTCCAGTGGATCACGGGTTTTTAGTAATTAGTTATGAATATTAGAGAGGTTGAATGTGTTTTTCTCCACTGGCTGGTATAGTGTTCTGTTGGTTTTAGGAATATGGGTACTCCAAGCCTAATTGAATGGAGGAGTACCATGATCTTTCTTGACAGCCAGGGTTTTGTTCATTAAACCTAGATAAATTATTTACTTTTATTTATTTACTGTAAAGAAGGAATTATTTTTAATTCCTCCTTTACAATAAATAAATAAAAGTAAATAATTGCCCATTTTACCCCTTTGGAGCATGGTAAATGACAATTCTCTTCTATGTTAGGCTTGTGAAGGCAAGTCTACTGCTGGCTATGTTGAGAATTGTGTTGGAGTGTAGTAACTGATTTTTCAGATCAGAATAGTACATTCTGAAGAAGATTCTTGTTGATTAAGACATTTTTTTAATCCAGGTGTAAAGTGGGTCATGTGGACAGTGTGGCTGGCTGTGATGTGTGCTTTACAGCTGGGTGGCACCAGCAGTTCCCTCTCACTTGTGTTCATTCCTGTGCTTGTGTTTTGCTAGGGGAGAGCCCAAGACATGGTATGGTGTGCCCTCTCATGCAGCAGAGCAGCTGGAAGATGTGATGAAGGAATTGGCTCCAGAGCTGTTTGAATCCCAGCCTGATCTCCTGCATCAGCTGGTCACTATTATGAACCCCAATGTGCTGATGGAACATGGTGTACCAGTGAGTAGCACACGAGCATTTTTTATATAAGTACTTCTATGTCCTCTCCTTTTTTCATTCTGTGCCAGATTTGTATAACAATGGTTTGGCATAACTCTGAAGAATTTTTATGATGGGTATTTGCATATTCATTACTTATAGGGTGTTTTTAAAGCTGTTTTCTAGACTAACCAGGAAATTTAAATTATCTCTTAACGGAAGTGAGTGTGCCAAGCTTCCTACATAAAATACCTTCCAGAACAAGCATATGCTGTGTATTAGACTTAATTTTTAATAAAAAAAAATCCCTTCACTTGTGCAACAGCAGGTTTGTGTGAAAGGCCTTAAAAAGCTTTTGACAGTAAAATACTTGTCTTACGTTCAGTAGAAATCTCAGCATTACAAAATGCTTTTCTGACCAAACGTAATTGACTGCAGACCTCTAGGCAGCAGTCAGTATAATTTCCTTTTGTCTTGGGATAAATTGCTTCCCTGGCAAGTACCCCAACAATGCAAACCATAAACTTTTTTTCCGGAAGCTTTTGCACTTTGTGGTACAATGGATTAAATGATGATAGAGAAACATCCCTTTTGGGATTCATAAAGACAATTTTCTACTGTTGGCTTATATATTCTGCTCTTTTTGAAAAAGGCTGTAAATTGAGTATTCATGTTAAGAATGCAGAAACAATCCTTACCACTGTTGGGGTAGCTGTGTTGCCTCTGGTGATCTGTGGGTACAGAAAGTGGTGGACAAGTACGTCTTGTGCTTTTGTGGCTTAAGCTGTTGCATGTTACATATTTTTTCTTTCCTTTATCCTCCCTTTTTTTAGGTTTTCAGGACCAATCAGTGTGCTGGCGAGTTTGTTGTGACCTTTCCTCGTGCCTATCACTCTGGATTTAACCAGGGATATAACTTTGCTGAAGCTGTGAACTTCTGCACTGCTGACTGGGTCTGTTCTTTTGTATATATTTGCTTTGTGACCTCTACAAGTGGTGTGTTAGTAACTTAACTACCTGAACAGTCTTTTCAGTTAAATAGTGTTTTCTGTGTTTGTAGTTATTGGGACAGCAGTTAGAAACTAAGGGAAATTTCCATTATCCAAAGTAATTTTGGTGAGCACATGACTTTAGGCAACTTCAGACTGAGACTTTGGGCACATGTTCTTCCTTTTCAATTATTGATAACCCAAAGGTGGCATCTCACAGTACCTTTAGGTAGAATTTCTGTGATGCCACTTTCTGAATTTGATACAGGTCCATGTCCCATCTTGGAGTACTGTTGTTATTTGAATGTTGGAAATAGGCTTATAACAGCCTTTGTTCCTCCTTTGTGCCAGCTCATTTTGCCTTTTAATCATATTAGTGCTGTTCTAATAGCTGTGCTACAGCAGTGCATAGCTCATGTGGGTTGTTCAGGAAATTGTCAAAGGAGTGTTCTGTTACTATCCAGGGTTTACTGTTGGAAGTTATGGTCTCATCTCTAGTTTATCTATCTCAAGCTTTGTTTTTTAAACTGCAAATGGACATTTTAGCCCTTTTTCAGAGACTTTTATTCATTTATCAGAAAAATTGTCTGCAGGACTGGCAGAGTGTCAGGGCTCTTTTTCTTCCCTCTATCTCTCATGAGGTAATATGTGGGTAGCCTCTATGAAAAACAGCTTAACTTGCACCAGCCACGTGAAATTTCCTTTGCCTATGTAAAATGTGACCAGAAATATGAATGACAAATTCATCTAGCATTTTTTTTTTTCCATTTAAAAGGTACAAAATGAGTGATTCCAGTTTTGTTTAACTCTAGGAATGTTGCATTAAATGTCTATGTCCAAGCATAGTAATATCCAGAGGGAGAATGTGTTCACCTTACTGTAGACCAGATGTCCTCTCTTTGGGGCCATTTTCTTGCCAATGGAAGTAAAAAGAGCTTAGGACAACTTCAACTTTTGTCTCTATTTAGGTTTAGGTTTGTTAATTTGAGATTTTTTGGCCAACATACTAAATATGTGGTGGGTTTATTTTTTGTCATGAGATAGGATTAGGAGAAAAGTAAAGTAGACTTAAACTTTGAAAAGTGTAAAGAAAATTTTATTAATAAATTTTAAACAATAGTAATTAGAATAAAATAATTTTTTCTTTACACATTTTTTGTTTTAGCATAAATGTTTTGCTTATATTTACAAGTTGGACACTACTTTTTTATGCTTTTTTGAAGAGTTATAGGGAAAAAGAGTTTGATGTATTAATTATATTTTTTATAGCTTTTAAGAGGACTTTTAGCTTAAAAATAAGCTAAAAATTTCTTTATAGTGTTTTATTTGGGTTTGAGGGTTTTTTGACTGATGGTGTTTTTATGTTGGTTTTTTAGGTGTTTTTACTTTGTTTTTATTATTAGAGAGGATTTGAGGTTTTGTAGGTTTTATTTTCATACTGAAAGAGTTAATATTTTACTTGGGGCTTGTAGAGGGCTGTGTGGTCCCTTCTGGGCAGTGGCTGGAGCAGCTGTGGTGATGGATTTTAGGCTGTGGATTTAGGGTTGTGGGCTGATGTCCTCCCCTTTGCCTCCGTAAGGTCCTGGAAGATGCCAGCATTGATCCCCTCTTTGTCCCCATCTCTGACATGACTGAAGGTCGTTACCATTTGCTCTATCCCATTAAACACAACTCCTAGTCTCAGTCTCTTCCCAGTTTTTGTTGAAGGAAGGAAAATGGGAGCTGGGAGCTGATTTTTGCCCTGACTGGTGCTGCTGTGGTTTTCTGTAGCTGCCCATTGGCCGCCAGTGTGTGAGTCACTACCGCAGGCTGGGCCGGCACTGTGTGTTCTCCCACGAGGAGCTCATCTTCAAGATGGCTGCAGATCCTGAGTGCTTGGATGTGGGGCTGGCTGCCATGGTCTGCAAGGAGATGACTCTGCTGATAGAGGAGGAGACCCGGCTCAGGGAGTCTGTTGTACAGATGGTGAGTAATAAGAGACAGCCCTTCACTTGCAAAAGAGCTTTTGCTTCCCTCTCCCCCTCCTTCCATTAGAATTTTTGAGCAAGTGGCTAATTCTTTTTGTCAGGGAGTGTTGATGTCTGAGGAAGAGGTGTTTGAGCTGGTTCCAGATGATGAACGTCAGTGCACAGCTTGCAGAACCACGTGCTTCTTGTCAGCCCTTACGTGTTCCTGTAATCCCGAGCGCCTGGTGTGCTTATACCATCCCTCTGATTTATGTCCCTGTCCCATGCAGAAGAAGTGTCTAAGGTACACAGGATTTTTTTTTTCTTCCTACTCTTCTATATCTAATAGTTTGCTGTAGCCCTATGGCCAAATATGTTTGGTCACACATTTTCCCTCCTTTATTTAAGGAGTGTTTTTATCCTTTTTGTTTCTCGGTTCCTAGGCAAACAGGTATTGTACATATTCTGTTTTTCTGGCTTTGCTGTAGCTGGAAAAACTCAGTATTCTCAATATCTTGACTTTCATGTGAGTGTTAATACTACTTGTGTCTTTTTTCCATACCTTCAGGTACCGCTATCCTCTAGAAGACCTTCCTGCTTTGTTGTATGGAGTGAAAGTTAGAGCACAGTCTTACGACACTTGGGTCAGTAGAGTCACAGAGGCTCTGTCTGCCAATCTCAACCACAAGAAAGGTCAGACTTCTGTCATTCTTAATAGGGTGTCCTGAAAGTCCTGCATGTGTTCTGTGCTGTTACTTCATGAGAGAAATACTGTGTTTTATGTATTGGAAGAAAGAAATGACCTAATGTAAGAGTGTTACGCAGATTAGCATTGTGCATTTCATATTGAACTACCCTGTTGGAACCTTGATTGAAGGCCATTGAAGGAATCTGAAAATCTCTTCTTTTTTGCATGCAAATTATTTATGTGCTCTTATTACAGATGTGATTGAGCTGAGAGTCATGTTGGAGGATGCTGAAGACAGGAAATACCCGGAGAACGATCTTTTCCGCAGGCTCCGAGATGCTGTGAAAGAAGCAGAGACCTGTGCTTCAGTAGCACAGCTGCTTCTGAGCAAAAAGCAAAAACACAGGTAGGACAGGCAGTTTTTCAGTACTTTCCATCTGCCTCTTTGTTCCTTTATTGGACTTGGAAGAGCTGAAAACCCTGAGGTCTTACTGTGTGCAAGCTTTTTTCAGTGTTTCCTTTCCTTAGTGCTGTGACTCACGGAGGGTTAGGGAGGGCTGGAGTCAGATACAGTGGCACAAAGGGCCAAAAGGTGGCCTTGGTTGGAATGTGATAAACCTTCTGCTTTCAGCTGACTTGTGTACTGAAATGTGAAGTCCTTTGGAGAAGTTGTGTTTGATTGCTGATGAATTATTTCACTGAACATGTGGGAGAGTTGTAGGGAAAGAGATCTGGAGGTAAAAATGCAATGAAAACAAGTTTTGACTTTGGATGTTTGTGACAAAAGGATGTGGGAGAGCAAAACCAGTCCATAGTTTGAGCCAACTTTTTGGGAAGGACCATGGGAGGCAGTGATGTATGGCTGAAAAGTAGTGGCTTGCCTCAGTGGCTTGGGCAGAGTCACTCCCTTGGTTCTCTGTTGTGTTGTCTGCCTTGCCTGGGGCTGCCTCAGTGTTACTCTGTCTCCTGGCCCTGCTTCAGCAGTCTGCTGTATGTGTTCCTTGTTCTGCTCTCATGAGCTTTCAGGAGCATGTTCTTCCTTCTATCCTGTGTATTTTGTGCACTGAATAAAAGTCCCATAGAAAATAGCTCAGTGAGGTGACTGTAACTCTTGTGGCAGCAGTTGTACATTAAATTTATGTAGCTTGCAGTTCCTCTGTTGAGGATAAGATTTAGTTTTGTAGTTGGTTGTATTTCTTGTGTATGTGGTTTTTGTGTATTACTTAAGACATTTTGAGAGAGTAAAAAATAAATACTTGGTTAATTATAATGCCCAACTTTGCTACACAGAACATGATGAATATATCATAATTGCTTGAATTTGAACACTGAAATGTTAATTGCACCACCGATCCAAGTGTAACAATCTGTTCTAACTGCAAAGCTGTTACACAATAGATAAGCATTTTTTCTGTATTTGGAGGCTAAAGAAGTCTCTCCTGTTTGGTTTTTATTGCTTGTAGACTCCACTGCCACAGAAGTATTACTCACTCAGAACTCTGATCCAGGTGAGGGAAGCAGCATGACAGGGGTTGCACTGCCCTGTTCTAATGAAGTTTAGTTCTTTTGGTAGCTCCCAGGTGTTCCAGGTCTGGTGCAGCTTCCTCCTCTTCCTCCTGCTGTTGGAGTATGTCAGCCCTCTCTCAACAGTCCTTCAGTTGCTGAGATACATTTATATATATATCATTATATATATTTGTAAGAAGAAATAACTCTTCACTTAGTTATTTGGTGAGTTTCCAGATCTACCCCAAGCAAGACAAGGGGTGGAAGGATTTGGCAACTTTTGGTGCCATGTCTGATCTAAAGATAAGAGGTTTGAGGCATACAAAGGACTTGTATATACATTTGAGGGCTGTTGTATGCTAACTGGAGATATTTTACAAAATTGAGGTTTGAGGAAGATCTTGAAACTTCTTTGAACAGGGCTAAGCAGTGTAATTACAAAGGTCATGTTCAGCTGCTTCTGTAACATTTATATTCATATTTAACATCTGGAGAAGGATCACATTTACAGAAAGGATAAGGTCATTAAAAAAGCAAATTAAAAACAAGTGCTCAAACAGAGCAATTTGGCAGGGGTTAATGCAGCAATAAACTCCTGGTCAGGTGTAGCAGGAGAAAATCTGTCCCTTATCCATCTCATTATGAATAAACCCAAAAAGTGGATAATATGTGGCTGTGAAGTTCTGTCCAATATTCTAGTTCTAGATCTTTTCCTTCCCCTGGAAGTTGGGAGTTTGCACAGGCAGGGATGGTTGTACCTTTTTGTGCAGCATCCTGTGCTGTGGCAGTCTGTGGCTGCACTAGGGCCAGAGTGCCAGTGTGACATTGCTGAGTGTCCCTTCCCTCCAATGGAGCCCTCTACCCTGTTTGCCCTCACTCAGGGATTTTGGGGCACAGCAGGTCTGCTGCAGCCACTGCTCCTTCTCACTGTCTGTCAGAGCAAGTCAAAGCCTGCAGGATTTTCTTTTCCCCTCTGAGGTTCAGCTGGTGTGTAATTATATTTAATGATTAATTTTATGTAAGTCCGTAGCGTAAGATAGCATTTTTTTTCTGTACTATTTCTGTAGTATTAAAATGTAGACTCATTAGCAGGGAACAGCTCTTCAGTATTTGAAATGTGTTGTACTTGGGAAGCTGTGCCTGCCAGTGATCCATACACCAAGTGTTTAATTTGTGCAGTGTGTCACTTTTAAGTCTTTTACTTCATTCAGTGGGCTTGTTATACTTGCTTGGAGTGATATTTCATGGAAGTGTCTTTGCTGAACCTGTCCCACTGAATATCAGTCCTCTGTTGCAAGGTCAGTTTCAGCAGTTCTCTGGCTACTAGAGAGAAAGCACTAGAAACTAAGACTTGTGTTCAGAGCTTGCTGCTGTTATATATCTCAGACTTCTTATCAGTGCCTGGGATGGCAGTCAACTTCCTGAGCTGCCTAAAGCAGACTTCATGGGGCTGTATTCTTCTGTTTATAACAAACCATTGTACCTCTGAAGGGCAGGGTAAATGATCCTGAAGGGGCTTAAGGGAATTGTATTAAGTTTTGTTTTCAGTATTTTGGAGTCTTGTTCAGTTTGACTTATGTTTTCCTTTTTAACATCTTAGCTGATGAAATGTTTTTGGTAACTTCTCAGTCATCTTGATAGATAATTTCTGTCACTGCGAATAAATCCAAGGATCAACATCTTATCTCTCACCTAATATTTAATTGTGCCTGTTTGTACAGCAGAGTGAGCCAAGACAGTGGAAGGACACGGACCAAGCTGACTATGGAGGAGCTCAAAGCATTTGTGCAGCAGCTGTTCAGCTTGCCCTGTGTTATCAGCCAGGCCCGACAAGTAAAGGTAAGATTGCATCTGCTCCTCTCATGGTCTTGTACCTTTTACTTTGTTCTGGTTTTGTGGTAGTGTGTTTTTTTTAAACAGATAATTTTGCCTGGTGTAGAGGATGAAAAGCTTCTGATGTAAAACATGTGTGCACTTGTTCGAGGTGCCTGGTGTAACAGGCATTGTCAGATGTGGTGGTGCAGCTAAACAAAGACAAAAGATCCCCTGTCACTGTCCAGGTAGCCGGTTCTAAATCTCTGAACCAGTTACTTTTATTCCATCATCATTAATGCTCTCTGTAGGAGTGAAGTTTCTGGCTGAATCCTACCCTTTATATGTTTATGTAGAAACTCTGAGCATTGGTGTGCTTTTTCAGGGCAGCAGGAAAGCAGTACCACGTTGTCAGTTATTCCATAAATACATCTCAGCCTTGCTTTCCAGGCTACTGCCTTCTTCATCTGTATGCATGGCCTGCATTTCTTGCCCTTCATATATATCTTTGCACCTGTCTATGAATGGATCTGGACTAATAAGTAATCCAGATCATACTGATTCCCCTGGATGCTATTGCTATTTATCATTCTGGCACTCTGCATCAAAGCAAGTGTTTTCAGCAGCAGTCTTCATTTGTTTCTCTGTCACTGGTGATGAAATACTGAACAATATTTCTCCTGCTAACCAACTTGTAGAAAACTCCCTAAGAAACATCCTTAATAAAGATTATTTGCCTAGAGAAATGCTTCCTGAGATGTACGTTAATCACTTACTAACCTGCATGCTCTGCTTGTACAGTTTTACAGGTGGTGTATAGTACTAGACAGAGGGTATAAAATCCTGACATTACCATAGGTGCAGTTGCTGCTACGTAGCTAAACATACATTTTAAAAATAAGTTAGTTTTTTTTTTTAGAAGGCCTCTTTTCCCTAAGTGTTTTTTAGTGTTTATGTGCTTCATTTATGAATTGTATATAAACATTTCCACGATAGTTCAGTGTTGATAAGAGAGACTTTTAATTGGAATTTCTTATTGTTTACCTAATATTGGCATTTTTTGTCTGAAAACAGTTTCCTTCAGAAAACTGTAGGGCTGTAGTGTGCAGGTTTGCCAGGCTTGTTGATACTGATCTTTGTCCTTCAAAAGTGTTCTTTATCCAGTTTGCCAGCATCTAATAAAATGGAAAGAGCTTTTTCATCCTTGTATGATAGGATGATTTTACTTCACTTCTTTCTACATGCAACCTAAATATGCTTACTAATATTTATTAATGAAATTTTGTCATCATCTATTAGGTAAACATCTAAGATTGTTCTCAGAAGGGCTTTTTTGTTTTTAATGTATTTAAAACCTGCTTCTAATTAAAACATAATTCATAGATGAGAGGCCTGTAGGCATACAATTAGCTCTTAACAGTTTTAGCTTGTATTTTTGTCTAATACCTTCTCCCAACTAGTCTGTCTTCCCCCCACCCCTCAGCATTAGGAATCTGGTTCTAGTTCAAGTACTCTGCCTATGCATGTGCATGTTCTTGAAGCCTCAGCATAATCACTAGTCAGTAAATAAATATTATCATTTTACTGATTACAAACTGTAGTCTTTTAGTTTTTGAATGAAGTCAGATAATGATCGTTTATGCTTAAGTACTCACTAGCTTTTAGCATGGCATTTGACTGTAATTATCCATCATAATGAATAGCAAAATAATTGTCATGTTGGATGATGAGTATTTTCTAACACAAAAGGCATTGTAATTATTAAACTGTAATAATTTAATGTTGCCACTATGAAGCATTCAGAGTATGTTCCCTAAATCAAAATCTTTATAATGTAGATCTTGTTCTTTTTTATAAATGCCTTCTGATTTCCAGACAGTCATGAGAAGCAGCATCAGCCAGAAAGGGCAGTAAGCCAAGGGTTAGGAAATGCAGGGTTTGCTCCTCTTTGTGCCATAGGCTTGCTGTCAGAAATGCCTGTCTTTTTATGAGAGACTTGGGGGTGAATCAATTGAGTATGCTGGTTGAATGTCCTTGAATGAATCTCCTGCAGAGATTCTTTCATGTCTGTTTGCTGTCTTTGATTTTTTTCATCACAGTGCCAAAACACGAGGATGAGGACAACTGCAGCAGTGCAGTTGGATTTCTGTGAAATTGTTTCCTTTAATAAGAGGGCTTTGCATTTTCATTTCTTTCTTTAGTGCAGTAAAGCCCTGATGCTTATAAGTGGTAGTCCTGCTTTAGGGAATATTACTTTCAAACTTCACCATTTTTATTTTCATGACCTGTGGTATTTGTGTTCTCATATCTGGCTTATTTCCCTTCAGCATGTTTTTTTCTGCTTTGTGTTGTTGTCATTACTGTAATGCCCCTGACATGATTGAAGTGATGACCTGTTTGCAGAAGTCCCTCTTCTCCCCACTATTTTAAAACTAACATTGGCTGGGCAGTGCTGTATATTCTGTTTTGTTGGAGCTGTTGTCATTTGCAGTTGTACTATTTTAGGTGCAGTTTGATGCAACTGTTATGCTTAGGGTTTGAAGCATTAGGCCATCAAATAAGCTTAGATGGTCTGCTACTTAATTTCTGTCAGACTTGATGGCTTGTGACAGCTAGCTGGCATTGTGTGTAGAAGCCTGGACTGATGATGTGATCACGCACAAATTCACAGCTGACTGATCCCTCAGCTGGGTTTTCTTTTGGATTCTGTGGGTGTTTTTTCCTAATTGATTTGTATTGCATGTTGCTTCAGAATCTGCTCGATGATGTGGAAGAATTCCATGAGCGTGCTCAAGAAGCTATGATTGATGAGATCCCAGACTCTTCCAAGCTGCAGGAGTTGATAGACATGGGCTCTAGCCTTTATGTTGAACTTCCTGAACTGCCAAGGTTGAAGCAAGAACTGCAGCAGGCACGGTGGCTGGATGAGGTGAGGTCCACCCTCTTGGATCCCCAGAGAGTCACCCTGGATGTGATGAAGAAGCTGATTGACTCTGGAGTGGGCTTGGCACCACATCACGCTGTAGAAAAAGCCATGGCTGAGCTGCAGGAGCTGCTCACAGTCTCAGAGAGGTGGGAGGAGAAGGCCAAGGTCTGCCTGCAGGCCAGGTGAGTGTTCCTCTCCAAACTGTTAGAAGTCACACACTTGGGTGTTTCTCATCCTCTTTTGCTAGGTGTGGTGACAAGGTGGGCCCTTGAAGCTGTAGTTGCCTTTCTTACTTTGTTGGTTTGTTCTTTTTTTTACCTCCCAGCAGTTAGATCGCTCAAGAGTTGGAGTTGAGATTGATGAATTGCAGAAGTGTTGATTCCCTATCATGTTGCACAGTGGCAGGAGGCTGAGGCTGTGGGTGTTGCTGCTGTCTTTGCTATTCATCCCCCTCAACAAAGAACCCTGACTATGCTACGAGACAGCTTTCTTGGTGTTAAGGGGTTGTGATGCTGTGCTCTTTTGAGCTTGATTGTGCCAAGCCCATGGCTTTCTCACCTCCTGTTATTTGGTAGCCAGTAGCACCCTCCAAGCGTAGAGCCATGCTATCCTACACTGCAGTGTAGTGATGAAGTTGCATCACCAGCCTGACAAATTTATGGCTTTAGATGGCTGGCATTTTGAGAGAAGGCTGGAATTGGGTTTTTCTTACTCTAGACCACGCCAAAGTATGATGGCTCTGGAGGGCATCGTGAATGAAGCCAAGAACATCCCTGCTTACCTGCCCAATGTGCTGGCACTGAAAGAAGCCCTGCAGCGGGCTAGAGACTGGACAGCCAAAGTGGAGGCCATTCAGGTAGGGGTTTAGCAGGGACTGGAATCTTCTGCTTGCACTCTCTTATTTAGATGTGTCTTTTATTCCTAGAACCTCTCCTCACAAAGGTGGCCTGAAGAGAAGCCTTGCTACTGTTCTTGTATGAGCTTACCGGAGCTTGTGTACTTGATTTTGGTTTTGTGCATTTGTTTCCCCACTGGCTATCCAATTTCTGTTTCCCTTCCTTTTATGCATTTCAGAGTGGATGTAAAAGCTAGCAAATTCATTATGATAGGGGATTTGGTTTTGGAACTGTTCAGCAAGCTGTCACTGAAAATATTTAGTTGCAGCAGAGGATGCTCTCAGGTTTTCAGTTTTGGATATGGCTGTGGAAATTTTTTTTGTTTTTTGTTTTCTCCCTAAAATGCTGTACAATTTAATGGCACTGGTGGCCAGAATCTTCTGCAAGGGATGATTTAGTTCAGTAACCTCCCCTTCTACTTGTCTACCCACATAACCTGATCCAAAATTCTGTTATATTTCTGTGTGGTAATCGCTGAACTAGAACTGCTTATCTTATACCAGGTACTTGTTGGGAGTTGAAGTGAGAATCCCAATTGATTTCACATCAGCTCCTATGCAGCTCTTGCTGTTAAACGGACAGAATTTAGATAACTTTCTGGAAAATGGAATGTTTTCTTACTCCCTAAGCCAACTGGCCATGTCAAAATGACTGTGAAAATAAAAGCTGTACAAGAGAATTGTTGAAAATAACAGTAGATTGAAACTCTGCCCTCCTTTCCTTTCCTATGGAACCCTATTTTAGGCAGTGACAAAACAGCATATGGCTTGCAATTAGGCTGGCAGCTGATATAATAGTGGAATTGTTGCCTTAGAAAAATTTCTTTCACCCCAGAATGGGAGCAACTACGCCTACCTGGAGCAGCTGGAGAGCTTGTCTGCCAAGGGCCGCCCCATCCCGGTGCGCCTGGATGCCCTGCCCCAGCTGGAGTCCCAGGTGGCTGCAGCTCGAGCCTGGAGGGAGCGCACAGGCAGGACCTTCCTCAAGAAGAATTCCAGCTACAGCCTGCTACAGGTGAGCAGCACATACTGCCCTGTCAGACATTGGCCCTCAGTTGTCTGGACAGAAGAGCTGTTTGGGTTACACTGCATTACAGTTCCTTTCCAGAATAGGATATAGTTTGAGCTTCTCAGGTGAAAAGAATGAAAAAGGCAGAAAGTCTGTTTGGTTCGTCCTGTTTTATGTATGTATGTATATATTTATATAACTTATCACTTACTTTTGAAGCAAGAGGGAAAGTAAAGCTTTTTTTCATTTTGTCATTGAGGAAATGTAGGCCTGAAATAGACACGCACCTGTCTCAAATTGATAAATGTTTTCACTTGCCTGACTGTTTAAATGCTAAGAAAATAGATTAGATGTTTTATAAACAGTTTAACTGTAAGAAAAATTAGTCAGCTACTGTTTATTTCACTTCAGTGGATGTAGTGACTGTCCTTGTTTTAGTAAAAATCAATCATGTGTTTGAAGATCTATCATATCTACTTGACAGGCTTCCCTTTTCTAAGGAAAACAGTACTAGTTCGGCTGCATTCTTGGAGGCTGTATTTTTCATCCTCTTTTGTTGTTAATTCTCTGCAGTTTGTCTCCACTTTTAGTGAGATGTCCAAATCCAGACAGAATTCCCACTCTGACTTTCCCTAGTGCCTTGTGAAGTGCAGTAATTACATCTTGTGTCTCAAGGGGGGTACTGATATTTAATGTTTTCAAATGGGATTTTCCCTATTGCAACTACATCACACTAATTTTTGTTCGCTTTGTGATACACTCCAGATACAGCCTTTTCTCTATATTCTTCTGCCTTACTAGTTATTTAATATGTTCTGGTTTTGTATTTTCCTAAATGTAGCAATTTGAGCTTTCCTATATTGAATTTAATTTGCTAGATTTTGTATTGAAGTATGCATTCCAGCTAGTCACGATGACTTAAAGCTTGATTCTTGTCCTTAAAAATGCTTTTCAGCCTCTCATACTGATATTAAAATTAGGCTTATACATACTTGGAGGCGTTTCTCAGGCACCAAATTGCTGATGTAAATATGAAATAATTAAGACTTGATTGATAAAGGCCCTTGAAGTGATTATTGAACTATGGATGTCTAACTGCATGTAGTATTTTGATTAGCTATATGTATAGTAGTGTAATCTGAATAAATTCTGTAATTTAATCAGAAAACACAGTGACTTTCAGTTTGACCTGGCTTGTCACTGGTTGCTGATTACACTCCAGTTCCATCACATGAGATACTTCTGTCCTCATCTGTTTATTCTCTGTTTCCTAGCATTAGCTGACAGGTATGAAAGGGGTTAGATTGCTGAGTAGTCCTTGTTCCTGGTGACACTGCTGTCACCCCTTGGTGCGATGTCCTTGGCATCCTTGGCTCTGACAGGCTCAGTGTCCTTGGTGGTTCCAGGTCCTGAGCCCGCGGACTGACATCGGTGTGTACGGGAGCAGTAAGAACAGGCGCAAGAGGGCCAAGGAGCTGATGGAGAAGGAAAAGGAGAAAGATCTCGACTTGGAATCCCTGAGTGAGCTGGAGGATGGGCTGGAGGAGGCCAGGGATGCTGCAGCTGTGGTAAGGAGCAGTGAAAGTGTGGTGTCTCCTGCTCGGTGGGCTTAAGTCATCTCTAATCTCTTGAAATTCTAGGGATGAACTGATAAATGAATTTCACTGAAAAAGCTACCTCGTAATATAGTGTTTGACACAAGAATGGCATTCCACTTTAATTGAACTTTGCTTCCCTCTACTTTCACTGCGGGTGTAACTGCTGGTATTTAATACCATTGGATATGTGTAAGACTTAAATGCTCTTGGGTTAATATCTGTGGCTGCTCATTTAATATTACTATTTATTGAAATCATGTGGAAGTGATGAGGTGCAGCTCTGCCTTAATGAGACCAACACATACTTGGCTAGGTCAATTTTGTGGTCAGCCTGCAAATGCTTGGTCATGAACATTGGGCTGCAGGAATGTTTTATTTGGTTCCTCTTTTTTGGAGGATATTCCTGCTGCTTATCAGAAGAATTTGCTGTCATCTGGCTGCCCTTTCCCTGGGAACAAAGAAGATGTATGCAGGGTCATTAATATGGCTTATACACAGTTTATTTTACTGTAGTATGCTTGGTTATAGTTACCTGAATGGAAACATTAAGGAAGTGCAAGATTGCTTCAGAAGGTATGTTGTCACTCAGATGGTTCTGAAAAAATGCTCAGCTCCATAGATGAATGGAACAGATTCTGACTTCTTGTCTGGAGTCAAAACCTGTTCTTCTGGTGGCCTTATGACAGATTTAATTATGAGCTTCAGAAACTTTGTAGATACTGAGAAGGTTATCTAATGTTTATATAGCATCTCTATCAGAAGACTCTAGGGAGTTGTGAGCAGCTGAGGAGGAGCTATCTCAGATAAGTGTTAATTAGCTCATAGTTCCTAAATTTTGGCTTAATTTTAGATCTTTCAATGTGTTTGGGTTGGCTTTTTTTTTCCTTTTCCCGTGTTGCTAATAAAATGCAATGTCCCCTTGCTGTGGAGGTCCTGAGGTGTTTTTTCCTTGCTGGGCAGGTGGCTGTATTCAAGGAGCGGGAGCAGAAGGAAATTGAAGCCATGCATGCTCTCAGGGCAGCCAACCTGGCCAAGATGACCATGGTGGACCGGATCGAGGAGGTCAAGTTCTGTATCTGCCGCAAGACGGCCAGCGGGTTCATGCTGCAGTGCGAGCTCTGCAAGGACTGGTTCCACAGCGGCTGCGTGCCCCTGCCCAAGATGAGCTCCCAGAAGAAGGGCTCCAGCTGGCAGGCCAAGGAGGTGAAGTTCCTGTGCCCGCTGTGCATGCGCTCGCGCCGGCCGCGCCTGGAGACCATCCTGTCGCTGCTGGTGTCCCTGCAGAAGCTGCCCGTGCGCCTGCCCGAGGGCGAGGCGCTGCAGTGCCTGACCGAGCGGGCCATGAGCTGGCAGGACCGCGCCCGCCAGGCCCTGGCCACCGACGAGCTCTCCTCGGCCCTGGCCAAGCTCTCCGTGCTCAGCCAGCGCATGGTGGAGCAGGCAGCGCGGGAGAAAACCGAGAAAATCATCAGTGCAGAGCTGCAGAAGGCAGCAGCTAACCCCGACCTGCAGGTGGGCATGGGAATACCTGTGGAGAACCTGGGAATACCTGTGGAATACCATGCCATGGGCATGGCTGTTCCTGTGCTCGCCTGGATTTAGAGTTTCAAAATGCCTTGGTTTTCCTGGAGAAGTGTGGGGGGAGAGGGGAGGGCAGTGAAAGGCTGAGGACTACACATGGTAGAACTTCTTGCTTAGTTCAGTGCTCAGGTTTTAGCTGGCTGCTGTGGAGTGCATTGCTGCCCCCAGAACAGTTCTGTTGCTCTGTACTCACTATCAACAGCATCTGCTGAAAGTGCTTATAAGAAACATCAGGTCAGGTGTAACAGCTGGGTACAGGCCTCAAGATGTGTCAAACAGTTGCTGCTTTGGTGTCCAAATTCCCTTTTCCTCTTGACAGAATCCAGGGTCTCAGTATTTATCATTTCTAATGGATGGTCATTCTCAGGCATTTGGGGTGTCAGTAAATTTCAGCAAGGAGTGGAGTCAAACACTGATGATTCCATAGCTGACCTCTTCACATTGAGAATGAGGTCAGGTCATGCTGTGGTGAAGAATCTATTATTTGTGGCACTGAAGAACAGTATCTAAATCTTTCTAGTCACTATTATTAAAAAACAGGTAATCAGAATCTAGCAAAACCTTTTACATGGATCTTTCCCTATCTTTTTTCACATCTTGCTGTAACTGTTCTCTTTTGTGATGTCCAGGCAGTTATCCTCAGGCCAAAAGAACCACTCTTTTCTTTGTTAATAACTCTTTAGGTTTTTACAGATTTTTTTAATGGAAATTTTAGTGTTTCGTTTCCATACTCCACTTTTTTTTTTTAGGGACACTTAACAAGTTTTCAGCAGTCAGCGTTTAACAGAGTCATAGGGAGTGTGTCCTCATCCCCACGGCAGACTTTGGATTATGATGATGAGGAGACAGACTCTGATGAAGACGTCAGGGAGACATATGGCTATGACATAAAGGTGAGTAATCCAGAGGGGTTTGTTTGCATGGAATTAATACAGAACATCTGTCTTTTATTAATCTGTTTTTTTTCAGACTATTTATTGTATCTTAAGCTGTCTGTGTATATTCTGCCCTAGTGCCTGTGGCAGAAGAGATACTTCTTGATTTTTATCTGAATGTCCCCATTCTCTGAACTGTTGTGAAGGTTTGTAATGTTTTATGTGAGATTTCCGAAGTCCACTTTGAATTTAAAAAGGTGCCTTTCAGTGCTGAGGAAAAAGATACACTTATGAAGGGTTTTGTATTTATAACACCCTGGAGGATGAACATTGTCTTTATGCCCCATTCAGAGATACCACGAGTCATAAAGTATCAATATGAAGGGCTCTTGGAAAGGTTTTGCTACAGTGAAAAGATTAGCCTTCAAAAACTGCATGCTGTGTAAGAAGTTTCCCGATGCCAGAGCTTTGTTCATGTTTTCATACCCTTCTCTTCAGCCCTTGTATAAAGGAGGTACCCGTGTTCCATTTTGGAGTGTGGAATTTTTTGAGACAAGATGTCTGGATCACGTTGTAAAATTAGTGTCTGGATTCAGTACAGAAATTGTAACTGCAGTTAAGTTTCTGAAGTATTTTATCTAGAGAAGAACTTGCATGAGAAAAGACAGTTGTGGAGAAAATCATGTGTATTCAAGGTATTGAAATGTCCTTTTGAAATATGTAGAGACAAAGGCAATGCCAGAGTTTCGTCTTGAGTAGTGTTTTCTTTTTAGTGATAGTGTCATCTCTGCCTTAAAAGGTGCTATCTTAAGAGACATGTAAATTCTTTTAAGGCAGATGCACTGATTTATAGAGGGGCAGCACATTCTCCAGGTATGATTTGCTGTAATTCCTATTTTTAAGTGTTTTGTTTCTCAGCAGCCTGATGCAAATACAGAGATTTGTCTTACAGTCCCCTGGGAAATGCCAACAAAAATACCTTGCTATTGGGTGCTACAGCTTTTAGTTAATTTAGTTTTATATGTAAAAGTAATTACCAAAACGGTTCTTTACATCAGGAGTCTTAAGGCATTTCTGAAGGATATGGCAGTTTCTGAGGCTGTGCTAAAATATATCTCAAAGATGACATATTCTTGCCAGGATCTCAGGCTTTTGCAGGAGCATAATTTCATTGTAGTTCTGTACAGAAATCATTAGTTTATATATCACTTTCTTTTAAATAGCAGCTGATGGCCACAGAGAGGGCAGTATTACCATTCTCAAACTCCCTTTTTATGTCATGAAATGAGTGTCTTGCCCAATACCTTGAGCTGTTCAGTGTCTTACTCAACACACTGAGCTGAGCACATCCTGTGCCAGCCTGTGCCATCCTTCCTCTGTCCATGGAAATATTCCAACAGTCCTCTTCTTTCAGTGTTTGGTCCTAACTTAAACTGATTTAACACTGCCATAAAAGTACTGGTCCCAGGGCAGTGTTTGATGCCATTGTATTGATATTTGTTTCTGTGCTGGAATGCCCTTTTTTCCCCGTACCTCTAAAGTCTTAAATCATTTCTTTCTGTAGTCACTGTAATTTACTCAGCATACTCCCACTTATGGAAGATATTAGTCTTTATGGGCTTGCAGTCAGACTTTTCAAGCAAATTATGTAGGCTGAGAGAAAGCCTCTTTTCATCATGTTGGCTTCTGAAGACCATACTTAAGGGACTGCTGAGGGAGGAAACTTGTGTTTTCCATGCGCTAGCTGTAAGTACACTGACCTTATCTCCATAGTTCCTGTGTTCATCTACCATTTAAGTACAGGCATAATTTTTACCTTTGGTCTTGGTATCTCTGATGGAGTGCTTCAGAGGAGGGCTGTAGGAGCAGCAGACTGCTCAGTCTTGGTAGAATTTACTTGGAAGTAGGTATTTTCTGGATTCAGATGTTGCATGTTTTCTGTGGATCTTTTTCAGGACAATGCCAGTGTAAAATCTTCCAGCAGCTTGGAGCCAAATTTGTTTTGTGATGAGGAAATCCCCATTAAATCAGAGGAGGTGGTGACACACATGTGGACTGCTCCCTCGTTCTGTGCTGAGCATGCCTATTCCTCTGCTTCTAAAAGCTGCTCTCAAGGTATTTGCTTTTGTATATATTGAGGCAAAATTCAGTAGATAACTGGAATGAGCAGCCAGTGAGGAGTGGAACTGCTCTGTTAACCATACTAGTTGTACAGGATATGTTGTCTTGAATGTATAGCAGAGTTACATTGCAGTAGTTTCCTGATATTTGATAGATAAACCTGTGCCAATGTGTTTTGATTGTTACTGTTTCCCACCTTAAAGTGTCATTAAAAATAGGCAATTTCTTTTGGTTTTGATCTCTTCCTTTACTTTTATGTGGCTTTGCCTGGGGAGGTTTAGATGGGATATTAGGAAAAATTCCTTCACTGGAAGGGTGGTCAGGGAGTGGAACAGGCTGCTGGGGAAGTGGTGGAGTCGCTGTCCCTGGAAGTGTTCAGAACACGTGGGTGTAGCACTTAGGGACTTGGTTTAGTGGTGGGCTTGGCACAGACTGGGTAATCTTGGAGGTCTTTCCCAGCCTTAATGATTCTGTGTCTTGGCTCCTGTCTGGAAGGTTCTAGCACTCCAAGGAAGCAGCCTCGCAAGAGCCCGCTGGTACCCCGCAGTTTGGAACCCCCGGTGCTGGAGCTGTCACCTGGGGCAAAAGCTCAGCTGGAAGATCTGATGATGGTAGGAGATCTTCTGGAGGTGTCTCTGGATGAAACTCAGCACATCTGGAGGATTTTACAGGCCACTCATCCACCCTCTGAGGACAGGTTTCTTCATGTCATGGAGGTAGGGAACTCAAAAGAAATAGTTTGGTTTGGAACAAAAATCCCACTGCATTCTTTTTGGTGGATTTATATAAATGTAATCTTGAATAGTTGAGTGCTCAGTTGCTTGTCATGCTTGGATTTCACCTGGAGAGAGTAGTAGATTCCAGAAAATCACAGAGTAAGTGATCCAGAAATTCAGTTCTTGGTCACTCATGCTGTAGCACTGTCCTCCACAGTTAACCATATTTAGAACAGTTTTCTCAAGTAGTTCCATGTGCAAACCTTATTTTAGAAGATAACAGTTAAGGGAGGAAACACTCTTCTTGATTATGCCTGGAAACAAAACTAATTTGCAAAAGAGGTACAAGAAACATTTAGGAAGATGAAAAGTTACACTTAGGTTATATAACATGATACTTGTATGTTACTGAACTTTTTTACTGGGGAAAGCATGTTTTGATAATGCAGACAATAAGAGTCCTGTTCTTACTCAGAATAGCGTAGACATAGCAATTTTTTTATTGATATACTGTGAAGATGTCCTGATGGCTTTGCCAGCTGCCAGTGGATCAGGCAAGTTTCTATGTTGAGTCTGAGGTCCAGTCAAAATCACTTGGCTGCATTGATGTAGAGGGCAAGGGATGTGTGCTGGAAGAGGTCAGCTGCTGGGTTCAAGGGCTTGAGTGGAACCCATTTTTGGTCAGCTGTCAGCTGCAGTTAGGGGTCAATTTGACCATATGTAGCTATGGATTTTATGAGGGCATGTTGAGTTACTGAGCTGCACAGGAAGAACTGAAGGTGATGGTTCTTTCTTGGCTTTTTGGTGGTGTACAGTAATGTAGGATGGAAGGCTGCGTGCTGTGTGCAGTGAGATTAGGTGCATGTATTAATTGGTGTCTCATTTTCTGCATGCCATGCATACACAATGGGTGAGTTAAAACGTGGCCAGACTGTATCAGTTGGAAGTATGGAGTGTAGAAGTGGCCCTGCCTCCCAAGTACACCTTTCAGCCCGAGTACTACATAAGCTTCATGTTCTTTCAGTGTAATGGTTTTGGCAGGGAGTTGACTGAAGAACAATTTGATTGCCAGCAAATAACAATTTATAAATAATATGCCAGACTGTTATTAATAGTTAAGCAAAGTTTTTTTTCCAGGGGAGTGGGATGAGGAGTGTAGAGTGTGCATGCATTACAACATGTTCTGGTTAACCTTTATGAATACTTGCTTGACCAGAACTGCTCATTTTGCATTGAATATATTCTATGTCTGTTTACATACAAAATAAGTAGACTTCTGTGAAATAATCTTGAGAGGATTTGGTTTTGGGTGGAGTAGCTATATTAAGTAATGCACAGTAAACAGTCTCTTTACTGGCTCATAGTATGTTCTTAATCTATTAATAATTAAGGTTAAAGTATACATCTGTATTGACTGAAATCAAGTCACTCCTGTTTACACAAAGGACTACACAAGTGAATCTTTCAGGTATAAATGGCATTTGTCACTGAATGCTACCTGCAGGGATAGAGCTGGCCAGTTTTAAGCCCCACTTGTGATCTGAATCTGTTATTTAAGAGCTGTTGATGACGCCAGGATATTTACAATGTCTGCCAGTTTGGAAGCCGTTCAAATAATGGATGTTGCTTTCTCTTCTTGCTTGAGTTGATAATATATTTTAAGTAGTCACCAATTACTCTTTCTTAATCTCCAAAACAGCAGTTGCTTTCTCTCAGAAATAATTACAGGCAAGACTGACCTCGGATGAAAAATAAGCAAGAGCATCTAACAAATAATTCATCTTCTCAACTTCTATTGAAAAACAATGGGAGAAGGGAGTTGTAATTATTGCTTATTTTACCTTCTTACCCTTGCTGATAATTTACTTTTTCCACTGGGTATTTTTGGCTGATTGTACTTTGACACAGTTGATAACACGAATTTTTTATAGTATGGTGAAAATGAAATTAAGTTCTTTTTTGTTTAGAATTTGTAACAGTCTGTTGTTGACTAGGTTTCTTCATGCCATATCAGGGTAAAGGTAGAGGTAAGTACATTTCTCAGACCTCAGGTTGGCAGGAAATTTGTATTTGAGTAAAATATGTATCTTTTTCTATGAAGGATGACAGCATGGATGAAAAACCGCTGAAAATGAGAGGGAGAGACTCTTCTGAGAGGAAGCGAAAACGAAAACTGGAGAGGGCAGAGCATTTCTTTGGAGATATGAAGCAAAAATCTAAGGAGCTGAAAAAACTGGAAAAACCCAAGAAGAAGAAGTTAAAGCTCACCATGGATAAGACAAAGGAGCTGAACAAGCTGGCAAAAAAACTGGCTAAGGAAGAGGAGAGGAAGAAGAAGCGAGAGAAGGCAGTCGTGGCAAAGGTAGAACTGGCAAAGGAGAGCACAGAGAAAAAAAGAGAGAAGAAAGTTCTGGATATTCCTTCCAAGTACGACTGGTCAGGAGCAGAAGAGTCTGATGATGAGAATGCTGTGTGTGCTGCTCAGAACTGCCAAAGGCCCTGCAAGGACAAAGTGAGTTTCCCCTTAGTTCTGTCGCAGACAATTCTGTGCTCAGTCAGAACCCCTGGTAATGTAAAGCCAGGTAATGTTTAAGTTGAGCAGCATGAGAAACTAAAGTGGTGTGGTTAGAAATGAGAGAGGATTGAGTAGTACTTGTGTAGGTACATGGATTTAACAAATTAAATTGTAGAACTTCCTTATTCTCTTAGGTACTTCAAAACAGAAGATGGAATATTAGAATCTGGGCAAAGGTTGAGAAGTTTAACTTCTGTAAGCTGTGTAATTTTTTGTTGACTATGTGCAACATGCATTGGCTGATTCAAAGGATTAATTCTTTGACTCAGAAAGAGATGTTCCTGGCTTTACTGTGTTCCTGAGCAGGAGTGGGATGTGTGATGTTCCCAAATGAAGTAGATTTTCTGTATTTCTTGCATACACTCTGTGAATAGTGATGCTGCCAGTCTGAGTGATCCACAGACTTCAGTGGTTCACTTTGCTTGTAGGAGATAAATAATTATTTTAGACCTGACTGGATTATTACAAAAGAAATTTGATCTGCCTCTCTCTGTGGTACTGCCTGTCATGATTGTCAGCTTTTAACACAGACTGATGATCAAAATTTTTTTCAAAATGTTTTTTCTGCATTTCTATACTTTTGTATTTCAATAGGTGAATGCCATACTTGTCAAAAAATGGCGGATGCAGGAATGTAACGACTGAAGCTGCAGCTGTTGATGTCCATTGCTAATCCCTTGGAAAATTTGTTCAGGAGTAGTTGGCTACAAACTGTAAAAAGTAAAGAAGTACGAAGTAAAATCTGTATGATGATAATGTTTCTTCATTTTATATAGGCTGCCACTACTGTTGTTTTTCTGATACAGTTTTACATTTCCCTGTAAGTGGAAGGCAGAACTACAGCAGTAACAATTTTTATAGTTGTATCAGTGGATGCCATTAAAATGGAGAATCTGGTTTTCTTACCCTGCAAATTGGAGTTTCTGCCCACTGACTCCAATTAACATGTACTTTTATTCAAAGAATTACAGAAATCAAATAATTGTTCTTTTTTCCTTCCTACATTCTATCTCCTTTTTTGTCTTTTCCAAATTTTCTACAGCAAGTTCAGCTCAAAGTTTGTATTGTAGCTTAAACGTTCTGACACTTAGGACTTAGATTTGCAAAAGCTGCTGTTTGATAATGCAGTCTAAGAGGGTGTGTTTGGGAACGCTTACCTGTGCTGAGGTAACCATCCCTGAGCATTTTAAATGTGTTTCAGCACACCTCCTTTCATCTGAGGAGAGCTGAGTCATCTTCCTCAGGAGCCAGTAGAGTGTTCTTGTAATGTTGCAGTGTAAGGATGCAGGAGGGGCAAGATTTGTTGGAAGAATTAGTTTTTATTAAACTGAAGCAGCTTGTTTAAACAAGTTCTATAGAGGCATTAATTTTTGCCCCAGAGCTTTTATATTCTTGGTAGCTCAGGTAGGTTTAACAGAAGGTATTTTCTTCACAGACCTGTGCCTGTCTGTCCTTCTTCCTAACAGGCTGTGTGTTGCTGATGTGCTCTCTTGCAGGTGGACTGGGTGCAGTGTGACGGGGGCTGTGATGAGTGGTTCCATCAGGTGTGTGTTGGGGTCTCCCCAGAGATGGCTGAGAATGAGGATTACATCTGCATAAACTGTGCCAAGAAACCCCTGCAGGGACCCAGCAGCCCTGCCCATGCCCCACCTCCTCCCTTCCTCTTGAGCTACAAGCTACCAATGGAAGATCTCAAGGAGACGAGTTAGCAGCTACTCGATGCCCAGGACTTGTTGGGAAATGGACCACTGGAACCCTTCAGAGAGAGAGGGTTTGAAGCTGATGTAGCCCCCGAGCTTCTCTTCCAAGGATGTACAGATGTGCAGCAGAGTTGGCCCGTCCCTTCCAGCTGGCTTCCTCCACACAGCAGCCATGTCAAGGCACAGTGGCACCAACTCATCTATGCAGACACCGCCTGACGAGGGGCTCCAGCCAGTGTTTCCTGACTGGAGTGTTTCCATCTTGGAGTGTGGCTGTTGCTCTCAAGGACTGAGCAAACTTGAGGCTGTTAGATTAGACACTTCAGGGTGTTAGAAGTACATGTTGGCAGTGGACCTGGCCTGGAACTGGTGGGCATAGGCTGGGGCTCTTAGACCTGCCAGGTTACCCTAAGGAGGTGACTTTGGAAGTTATCTTTTGCCTCTCCATGCCAACCCAGTGTGTAGAGCAACGTCTTGGGAGAATGAAATTGCCTCCATATCCAGGCAGCTAACACTACACTATAAGGGTGGGAGCAAGTGGATGAATTTCTTTTAATTTCTCTTTTGTAGCTAAAGGGCAGAGGAGCTCATAATCTCAGAAATCAGCAAAGGTTCTGTTTACCAAAAAAGAAACCCAACTCTACTCCACTAGGCTAAATTTTTTTCCTCAGTGGGAAACAACCGATCTTCCTGTCCTGAGGAGGGCCAGAAAGCAGTGATCATGTTCAGCTAGACCAGAACTTGGGAAGAGCAGAGTGCTTCCCTCTCCACAGGGATGCTCTCTCCTGTTCTAGGCTTTGCTTAGAGTTCTGCATTCCTGCACATTAAAGCTGTGTGGTGCAGGATGGAGCTGGCAAGGAGGTACAGCACCCAGGGCACAGCTTCTGAGATCTGTACCCAGGGATGGGAAGGAAAGAAGACAGCCCACTTACCTCAGAGGTTACACTGACATGTGCTTCTGTGAAAAGTTTCACTCACAACTCTTTCCAGTATCACCAGGCTACGGGCATGGCCTCCTGTGATACCAGCAAGCAGTCTGCAGATACTGTTCACAGTGCAAACCCCTCCCTGCTGGCTTTGCTGCATGTGTACCAGTGTACAATCAGCAACAGTTCTTGTTTGAAGTTGCCCCTGGCTTTGCCAGAGGACCAGAGGGCTTGGGGTCATCCTGGGTGACAGTTGTTTTAGTAAATCCATTTTTAAAGAAGGACTTGTTTTTACTTTTTTCTAAATGTCTCAGACTACTGACTTGTTCTATAAATAGATTATTTTTCTTTGATTTTTTTATACTTACCACTGTTAACCAGCAGCACAGACAGAGGTTCACAAAGCAAAAACCTGCCCGTGGGCTTGGGTTTTTTTACTCCATTCCTTCCTTGTAGTACAAGGAATTAGCAGTTACCTTCCCCATTCTAGCTTGACCAGCTGCCTGTGTTTAAATAGGTAAATACATTTCATGTGCTACCTTTGTGTTTGGGTTTGTTCCTATTAGTGGGGCATCTGGGCCTTAATGACTCCAGTGGATGCTGGCCTTGTGTATGTGAATGTCTGAAGTCAGCCCCTGGGCTGTCTTGTCCCCCTCTCCACTCGCTCCCTATTGTGTTTCCATTCTTCTGCAGTTCTAGGAGTGTTGTAAGTAGTGTCCAGTCTTACTAGGAGCTGGATTGGGATTTAAAGAAATATTGACAAAAACAAAAGTGTGCTGTCTTGACTGTTCTGTGTCCCTTCTCCTATTCTCTAATATTTGGAAGTTTATTTATCTGGCAGAATTATCCATCCAAAAAAAAAAACCATCTCAGCTCAGGTAGACGGAACTTTATTGTTTTCTTCTATGTGTGCCTGCTACCTGGGAAGAGGAAAATGTGCAAAAGAAAAAGAAATAAGATGGAGGGCAGAAGATCCAGAGTCTTGGGAGCTTTGAGTGCAAATTGGACACAGACTTTTAATTCCTGCTCCTTAAAGATTTAATGTGGTGTTGAAAGCAAAAGCAAGCTGTGGTTAAGCATGTGGCTGAACGGGCACCCTAGCAAATTTAAGAGTATTATTTGTTTACTTATTTATGAAGGAGTCTATGCTTTAGATAGACATACCCTCTTTTTGCCTCCAATTACTTTTTTTTCTTCTCAATGTATGCTTAGTTTTGGTAAACTGATTTAAACAGTTGTTATTTTTCCTTCAAGCTTTAACTGACGGTACTGCATAAATGTTTCCCTATATGGAGTGGATAAACTATCTGTCGCAGATGTTTAATCGTTCCAGAAGTAGACTAGTACAAGATTTCTTAAAGAATCCCAGTGTTCTGTATTTTTTCCTGACTCCTAGAATTTGTGACACAACAGGGAAAATATGGTTAGCATCTCCTGTTAGCCACTGAGCACATCCTCGTAATCATTCCTGCATTCTTGTTGTATGTAATTACCATCAACTGGAAAAGAGACCTTTGATAAACCTGCATTGCATGTTCCTGTTTCTCTGCGTAGAAGGTGTGGTGGAGAGTGTTGACAGTAGCACTAGTTACAGCAAGATGGAAACAAACAGCTCTACAATGCAACCGTGGTCATTCTGCTTGTAACAAGCACAGAAAAGAGCAAGCAACAGAAAGAAATGTGCAAGTCATATGCAAAAGTCATGTTTTTAGTAGCTGTTTTTCATGTAGCCACATGGAGAGCCTCTGTTCCACTGTTGGAAGGAGGTTGCCACACTTTTTTCTGGTCACAGATGTCTCGTCTGCTTTTGGATAAGGTGTTCATAAACTGAAGACCATTATTAGCTTTACATCTTATTGTTTTAAGCTTGTTTTTTAAGAGCGTAATTCCTATCAAAGGATTGCTGATAGTATGAACTTATGAATAAATGTTAACTTTTGGAAAAACCTGTAGTTAGTGGTTAAAAAACCCGGAGCTACAGTTGTGGTATTGTCTCCAGATCCTAGGGGTTCGAATTTTTATAAGAGCCTATGCAGAGAAGCCAGCCAAAGCCAAGATAAAAATGTTCTTACAGGTCTGCTCCAGCTGTGGGACAGCTCTCTCAAGTTTTGGGGACAAAATGTCAATACATAAAAAAGACTAGCTCATCTCTCTGGAAAGGTACATGTCTTAATGCTGTAGTCTACAAAGGCTACTTGCCACTGCTGCTGTTACTTTATTTCATGTGTCTGACACAAAAGGTCAAAGAAATTACCTGAGCTGTTGTGAGGAGCTGAAAATGGCCAGGGCTTGAGTTGTATAACTTGTACAAACAATGTGTTTTCAGGTTTTTCTTCTAAAAAAACAGGGCCTGGAATTTGGCAGCTTTACTTGCAGAGAGATAAATGTCACTGCTGACCTTCAGTACCACTGCCTTTAGGATTTATGCTTTTGAAAGATCTGTAGCTGAATGCTTGTGCAGCCTGGACCATTGGTTATGAAGACTTAAGAGGTAATAATGTTGATATTCTGGGAATTACCTGAAGGGATTGGAACACAGTCACACAGCATAAGGTAACAGGTCTGTTAAATCAGCCGCACTGTGAAGCTTGCATAGATTTTTTCAGTTTTTAGATTCATTTTTCCTAGGGTTCAGATATTTTTCTAATGGTGGGAAAAGTTTCTTAATACCATTACTGAAATAACTGTTAAAATTGCTGTAACAAGTTGAGTGATCTGGTCTACTGAGACTTGAGTCTTACTCCAGTTAGCTGCAAAGGAAAAGCAGGGAACTCCTTCACATCCTTTCCAGCTGTGGTCACTTAAAAAGTGTTGGTCAGTGTGCCTGAACCAAACAGGAACTCTGCATGGAGCCCCAAGGCAGCGGGGAGGTGCAATAAATGTAAGCCCTTATCAGCATCCCAGCCCCGCTGGCTTTGGGAGGGTGATAAATGTGTGGGGCAGCTGGAAACTGCACAGCAAGACCTGGAGAGCACTGAGCCTTGTGAACTGGGATGGCTCCACACGAGCGAGTTTGTGGGTAAAGGAAGTGAAAGAAGCAAGCAGTTACTGAAAAACAAGTATTTGTAAGGAACTGTGCTCTGAATGGTTCTGAGCTGCAGTGAATAGTTTTAATCCGAGGCGGGGCATCGTCTCTTAATTGGAGGCTTTTCAGAGAACAGTTTTTGGTAGCGTGGGTATCACCCCCCAAAAGCACTTAAAGCCAGGAGCCAGAGGGAGCTGCTGCGGGTGTTTGTATCCGAGGAGAGCAGTCGCCTCTGCACGCAGCTCCTGGGGTGATGGCTGGTGTCTGGCCAGCCGGGCATCTGCCTTTCATGGTGGGTGAGGTGAGAGGCAGCAGAAGGAAGGCTGCATCCTGGTGCTCGGCTCAACCCCCAGCGCTGGGGAGGGGAGGTGTGTCTGCTGCTGTGCTGGGACACAAGTGGAGCCCACACGAGTCCATGCTGTGAATTTGAGAAACAGCTCAGGGTTTAGAGGGATGTGGGATGAGTACCACATTGTTTACTTCTGGCAGCTAATGATTTAACCTTTCATCCAGCTGGAAATTTAGTTAATCTAGACGTTGTCAGAGTCTTGATCACGCTACATCCCATTATTTCCTTTCTCGGTAGTGTTTTAGGCAGGAGGTAGATGTTTAGCTTTGCCTAGAAACATTCCTGGGAGAGACAACGGCTGCTGAGAGCACCTGGTGGAGGAGTGGAATCATTGGCAGCAGCTGCCTGATGCTGAGAGACCGGCCCCAGGTGAGAGCGTGGTGCTGCTGCTCTCCCCTGCTGCCAGAAGGGGAGGCTCCGCTGGTGTCCCCCATCACCAGGTTTGTATCCCACTGGTAAGGTCTGAACACAGCCTGGTTCCTCACTTCTTGGCCTTGACATCTTCATTTCCTCTGGCTTCTGCTGCAAATCAGCTTGGAATGGTCAGACTCTGGGATTTAGGGCAGTTAGAGAGTACACAAAGCTGACCAAATAAATAATGGAAGAGCTGCAGGAAAGGGGTCCATAACTCACAGGAATTTTTTTCCTTGCTGAGTCATGTGATTCTAGGAAGCTGATGGGTCAGATTCCTGTTTGGAGCAGAAAGTGGGCATGACCTTTGTGTAACTCCTGCTGCTGGACATGCAACACCTGAGTTTTTTGCAAACAGGAGCTCGCTTTGTTTTGCCCTAAGCAGCAATTGTTCCATGTCCCTGTTTCTCAGCTTTGGTCATCTCGGAGAAACATGATGGTTTCTTGTGCTTTTTGCTTTCGTCCCCTAGGGCCCTTTCCATTACACCTTGGGCAGTCCCTCTTCTCAGGGAACTGAGGCCAGAGGAAGTCAGGAATCTCCCTTTGCAGACTTTTGTTTTGCTCCTCCCAAACTGTTTTTCCTTTGCAGCAGGAGAGTTCTCGCCTCCCACCCTCCTAGAGCTGCCTGCTCCTTGCACTGAACCTGTGTGACTCCAGGCTGTCCATTGGCATCACCAGGACCAGATTTGGGCAGCAGTAAAACAGCTGTTTCCTGATGTGCTCCTGTGAATCCACAGGTTCTGTTCTAGCACTAGGGTGTATGCAGTTCAAACCTTGTAGTAGGAACCTTTCAAGGTAATTCAGAATATAAAAGACCAGCCTCCTTTTTCCTCTAGATCTGTTACAGTGAACACCAAAATTAAAAGTTCCACTGACTCCATGCTTTCAATTAGTTCCCTAATCTGAACACATCACCATGTCTTTTTTTTTTGTGTTTTTTTTTTCCCCTTCCCTGATCTCCATGAAAGCTTTGTATTTGGGCTGTGACAGACTTAAGGAAACCACATTCCCAGCACTTGTCAGATGATTGGCAAGCAGTGCCTGACCCTCTGCAGGGATCAGGAAGGAAGTGTCCTTGTCAAACAGAGCTGTGATGCTATGAGCCTCTCTGGCTGAAGGGCAGTAATTAATGTTCATGGTGGAAATACCTTGTGTTTGGGTGTATTTCTCCATGTGCCCTCTTGATCTGGTCAGCCCCCTGAGCATCTGTTTGAATCCATGGTGGCAAAAGGGTGACATGGCTTGGAGTTTGATAGTCAAAAATGGCAAAGAGTGAAGCAGCTGCCTTGAAAGGGCTCTCAGGCCACCTTCTCCTTTGAGTGTGTGTAGTGAGTGAGCCCAACCAGACCAAATCTATGTGCCTCTGCTAAACCCCCTGGGCCTGGGACCCCATTCCCTGCCCCACTCCTCCTCTTGGCTGGAAGGGTTAGCTTTCTGCAGGCATCAGCTGCATCTATTCTGAAGCTTAACTTTTTCATCTCTGGCACTCATCAATAGAAAAATAAGATTGCCTTAAGTTATCAAAACTGACAAATTACATTTTTTTTTTTACTTTGAGGAGAAATGAATAAGCCTGAAGGAGACTTGGAGAAGATATGTTGCAACTGACTACCAGAACAGGAATGACTTGTAGACAGGGAATCAGCTGTGGTGTGAAGGCTTGTGATTCTTGCTTCAGGCGGAATTCCACCCACCTGGGAAGTTGAGTGAAGGCTCTAGGCTTCATGTTGTGTCCCAGAGCCCCACCAGGCACGGAGCCAGTGCAGTGGGTGAGTGCTGGGAGTGCAGCTCCTTTTCTCTGTCTGCAGGGACCTCAGCAGGGCAGCCAGGGCAGGTTAGAGAAGAAGCCTGGCAGCACAGGTCCCTCTGCTGCCTCCTGCACTGCCTGGGGCTGCTGGTGACCAAAGGAGCAAAACAAGAGACAAACTGCTGCTGCCGGCAGAGGAGCAGGGGCTACAGCAGTGATATCCTCAGGAGCAGCTTTTCCAGCATCCTGGGCATGTCAGCCCACACTCTGAGCAGTCCCTGAGCTGTGGCTCATGCAGAAATGTCACCTGTTTATCTCCAGTGTGCAGAGCACAGTGTCCACACACACAGAGTGGCTCTCACACAAACACGGGCACAGAAGTGATGGCTCTGCTGCCCTGCAGGCATCCCGTGAGGACAGGGTTCTTCCAGCCTCGGGATCCTGGTTTTCAAGCCATTATTTGGAAGCAATTATTCACTAGCGAGGTTGTCTCTGATTGAGGTTGTTTGAAAGGCTGCAGCAGGCTCTTCTGTCCTACAGGAACTGCAGACCCTGTTTTTTTTTCCTTCTGCTCCTGTAGCTCCAAAATTTACATGCCCTTCTGGGACAGAGCTTAGAGGCTCAAGCAGGAATCTGTCCTTTGTGCTTCCTTGGGCTTCCTTCTCCACTGAGCAGTCTCCAGGTTCCTGTAATGTGCTAGCCAGTGTCAGCCTCTATTTATCCCTTCCTGTGCATATTTGTGACACTTTTGCTTGCTACAGCCATCATTGCTCTAACTGAACAACACTTTCAGGCCAGTAGCAGGGTGGTTATCAGATGGAGGAAATGCATCGTATTTGCTTTGGCCTTTGGTTCCCAGATAATGTAACAGCAAATTGTGTTCCTGGGAGCTGGGAAGTGGCTCCCAAGATTGCAGTGCCTCAGCACACAGGGAGGCAGTTTGTCCTGAGTGACAGAGGAGCACAGGGGGAGGTGGAACTGGGGGGCACAGTTGTTCTCAGTGCTCAGCAAAGGCCACATCTGGCTGATGGCTTTTCGTGTTGGGAGTGAGAAGCAGCAACATTTGTGCCCAGGCCACTCTCCTGAAAAGACTTTGGTGGTTTGAGGCATAGCTCTTTCTAAGGTAGCTGCTACTTGCACAGCAGTAAGAGGTTGTGCTTGTCTCCCTGTAAACATTTCCCTCTCTTCTTTTCCCCTCCTCATTCCTCTAAGGAGGTGCCTTTTCAAACCCTTCTCTTTTTAGGTTTGAACTACCTCTCCAGGTGGCTGGAGGTGGCTTTGTGTTTTGGAGGAGAGAAATCCAACACTTGTTCCTGCTCAGCTGGGAACAAATATAAATAATAAATTTTTTTCTAAATATAACATCTGTAAATTTTTTTATAAACATAAAAAATACATAAATGTGAAGCAAGACCAGACCTTGGAGTAGGTTCTGTGGCTCCTACCAGAGAATGAAGCAACAGCACTCCTGGAGTGAGCTGGGGCCAGTTCTTAGGCACATCTGTCCCAGCCAAAATCGAAGGACCATGATATCTCCAGAGGCTTTTGTTCCACATTTGCTTCTTTGGGCTTTAAGCACTTCCCTGGTAGCACAGCCACAGCTGCTGGTGGAAGACTAGTATCAAGCTGAAGGCAGAAATCTTGGCAAATGTTCTAAGGTAAAGAGATAGGAGCAGAATGCACCATGAATCAATAGCCGTTAGGATTTTCCACCTCTTTTCCTGGCTGACAGTCAGAGCGCCTCACACCTCAGGTCCAGAGCTCTTGCTCTTCTCCAAAATGGGCATTGGGAGAAGGGCCTAAGCCAGCTGTGCCCCAGCTGGAGCAGCTGCTCAGTGCTTGGCAGTCTGCCTGGATGTGGAGGCTGCTGCAGGACCTGCTCTGGGGGCATTGCTCCAGCATGGACTGTCCCAGGAAATGCTAGGTGCCAGCTGGGCTGCCTGGGCTGGGGCTGGGAGGAGCTGCTCTGGCTGGTGCCATTGTCAGCCCTGGGCTTGCAGGAGCTCACTGAACAGCAGCCTCTCATTTCACACCCTTTTCAGGGCAGGCCACCCACCAAGTAACCCCCTTGTGCCATGCTGGAGGCTGGCATGAGAGTGATGCCTGTGGGACAGGTGCCAGCATCAGTGCTGCCACTTGTGGCACTGGAAGGTGCTCTGCAGCTGCCCAGGGGGGTCCAGCTTGCACAAATTCAGGTGGCACACACTGCTACAAAAGCTCTTCCCTGCCGAGTTCTCCTTATTCATATAAATATATGTCTATTTCTATCCAAATATGCTTAAGTGGTGTTATCTGGGTAGATCTCTGAATGAAGTTGTTTTCCTGTTACTACAGCATGCTTATTACCTAGGTTTGTTCCTTTTTAATATTTTTTTAAAGATCCACCTTTTCCCATTTCTCTTATTTCTTCCTTGCAAACCTGTTTGGTAAAGCTTTGTTTCTAACTGTCCCTATTCTTTCCATTTCCTTAGATACAGTTACATTTAAAATCTTTGACATTGAGATTTCATCCTTTGCATTTTTCCCTTTAAATTTTTCACTGCCTCTAATGGGTCAATTAAGGTCCCTCTCAATTTCTTTGCCTTCTACCATTTAAAAAATATGTATTGAAAGTATCTTTTATTTTCTGTAACTAAACTGATCCTTTGTGATATTGTTGGTTCTTTTCTCTTTCTATTTTCCATAGATAGATTAAATCAGTCTTTCAAGTAACATCTCCCAGATCCATATGGACTTTTTCTCAATTCACTCCAGAATTACATGTAAAGTGATGCTTTGCTTTAAACATGCTTTGCTCAGGATTTTCCAGCTTGCTTTTGCACATGTAGATTTAATATTTCCCTTGCTGCTTATGTTTACACTGAACATTTGTTTTCATTTTCAGGTTATTGTTGTGTTCAGCGCAGCCTTATCTCACCAGGTGGTAGTCAAATAGTCTGTAATTGATTGCACATTTTCCTATCATAGTCTATTAGTTCCTGCAAATTAGCTTGTCATCTTGTTGATAAGATTATTGCTATCTGTACACTGCAGTAATTGTGCTCACCGAGGGATATTCATGCAGTGGTGCTGACGAATGCAAGAGTTTGACAATGTATAGAAATATTTCCTTAATCAATCTCCTGTCCCTTTACACCAGTCTGTTGCACAAGGCAAGATATTATTTGTCTTTACCGTTGTTTTTAATCCCTGCATTCTTACCCTATGTAATAGCTGCACTATTCACTGTGAGATGGTTTCTACACAGAATGGGTTGTTTTCTGTTTCTCACCATATTGCATAATTTCTCTTCTAGAAGAGGAATTATGGGAAAACCATCTTCCCTGGTTTTCAAGAATCACTGATTTGAGGAGTAGAACTGTTTTATTTGGACCACCCTGTTTAATTGCTCCAGAAGAGGAGCAGCTCTGTGTGGATTTGCCTGGTTCCTTTCCAAATGATATTCTGTGGTAATGGCCACAGGTACCATGTTTAATTAATTGTGCACAATGGGAGGAAAAAGTATTTGAATTTATTTTAAATCTGAATTTTTCCTCAAATGACATTAGTTGTTACACTGTGAGATGTAGTGAATAACATATTCATCTTCTCTGTCCTTTTTCCTGGACCTGTGTTGTCACCCTCTTTTCAACCAAGGCATCTGTTTCTGAAATGAGGAGTTTTCGCAGATTCGATCACTCCTTGGTTGAATTAATTCCTTACCTCTGCTGCCTCTCTTCCATTTCCCTGTTTCTCCTGCGGGAAATCTGATGCTGTGTGGATTTACCACAGGTTCATGTGGTGAACCACAGAGTTTGCTGGTTCTTTGCTGTTGTTCTTCTACTTTCTCAGACTGCCTGTACACGTTTTGCTGCTGCTTTACATACCTCACACAAGGACACTGACCCCAAAAGTGTTATTTTTTTCCCTGTTCTCTCTTGCCTCAGATATTTATCAACAGATGTAATAAGAATATTTTAAAACCTTGCCTCACGTACATCCTTGGACCGCCACAGCTGTAACATGTCCACCATGTATAATATCCTGTTCTGTTTGCCTCTTTTATGGTCTTTAAGCACGGGAGCTAATGTCACCATTGCCTGCTATAATCCCAAGACCTCCTCCTGCAGCAAGAGCAGCTCATTTTGCAGCCCAGTGCTGGGTGTGCATAACTGAGGCTGGCTGTCTCCTTGCTATGGGACTTTTCACCTACTGCTTCATTGTCTGCTCCCATTGCAGCTTCGGGAGCAGTGTCCTGGATGGGGCAGTGCTGCTTCTGGGAGAGAGCAGTGGGAAAGATCCCTGTGTGTGAGGCAAGAGAGTTTGCAACCTGCCAAATTTCTGAATGGGGCCTTAGTAAGAAGCAGCAGAGCGCTTAGCTGAGTTTATTTCCAGCTTTGCTGCCTGCCACTGCTCCTGGCCACAGCACAGCCCTGGAAATTGCGGGTCAGGCTGCGATGCGGGACCTTGCCCTATGCCCATGACCTCCCCGCTAAGGAGCAGCGACAGGAGGGAATTCATATTTTGTCTCTGACCTCTTCCCAGCAGGTCTGCCCCCTCAGGCAGCGCTGCGGAGGCACCTGTGAGCGGTGGTCTGCCCTTTCTGCAGGGGCAGGCAGGCGATGGAGAGCGGGAGCCCCGCGGTGCCGGCCCGGGACGGAGCCCGGCGGAGGCAGCGGGAGCCTCCCCACGGGCGGGGGGAATGAGCCCCTTCGCACTGGCCATGAAATCAGTCATGTGTAGGTTTTTGTCCAGCCCTGGGGGGTGGGGGAAGGAATGTGGGTTGGGCGAAGTCTAGGATTACACCACCGCTGAATTTTTTCTTTCCACACTTTAAATAGCCAGCACCTTTCGGTCCTGCCTTCGCCTCTGCCGTCGCCCGCGCCCCGACAGCGCCATCCGCAAGGTAACACCTCTGCTCCCGTTCGCTCTGCACTGCTCCCCCCGTGCCCCTCACCCTGCCGGGCTGCCGTGGGTGAGAGGTCGCGGAGCATTTTCTGCCTGTTTAATAATTTTCTAGCGTGGAAGGGTCTCCCAGTCCTTCCTCTTGGCCGCTGTCAAACGCTTGCCAATGTTTCTTAGTCCTCTTCATGTCCCCGAGTGTTTTATAGGGGGACTATGTAGGGGGAGGGGAGAGGTTGAAAGTGCTGATTTGCCCTTTTTTAGTTCTCCCCGGATAGGGGAGAGTGTAATTTGTTGCCAGTGCCTTTTCCTGCTCTCCTGGCTAGGAAGTTGTGGGCAGGGATGAATGTCAGCATAAGGCTGGAGCTGGGGGAGTGTGCTCTGCAGGGCATGGAGCAGGCTTGAGGGCTGGCACTGTGCGGGGGAAGGAGCTCTCCTTGGCACGAGGTCCTCAGCAATCCCAGCTTTGACACGGAATTGGTAAGAACCACAATCCTCACCCTCTTTGCTGTGGAGCTTGGCAGCCGGCAGGGCATCCTGCCTGGAAGGAACAGGCTCAGCCCTCCCTGCTCCTTTCAGTTTGTGTCCTCTTGGAGGTACCTGGGGGAAGGAGGGATAGTGAAGTGCTGTCCACCTGCTCTCTGCTCATCTTCTCTTAGCACAGATGTTTTTAGAGATGGTAGCAAAGGATCTGAGAGCAGTACTGTAGGGAGCTTTGCAGGAAATGGGCAGATGTTTGGAAGGGCAGACCTTGGGAAAGACAAGATCCCAGATGACAATCATTTCTTGCACACTTTATCCTGCTGTTAGAAGGATAGCACCCTTCTGAAAATCACCTTTTCTTGCAGCCTTGAAGATTGTCAGGAAAAGAGATGCTGCCATTGAAAGGATAAACTTGTCCTATCATTTCAGTTTGTTCTCTTCCTGTGTCTAGGACATCTGTGTGCTTTGTGGCATCCACTGCATGGTCTGTAAAATCAGGCCTTGGTAGGCAGCAACAGAAGAGAAGAGAAACCCTTATAAAAGACCTTGCCAAGTATTTGATCCTACTGTCATCCCCCTCCAGCCCTAAGTCTGTTCCCCACACCTGACACAGTGGGAGCTCCAGCCTGAGCCGCTGGGTCTTCTGTGTACCACTGGGCTTAGAGGATGGGCTTCCAGAGACAGTGGTCTCTGAACCTTTTAAGATGAAGCAGTTTAAAACAATGAAAGTAATAGTGGCTTTTAAGGACTGGGTTTGGACTCAGTAGTGAAAATGCACGCGTGCTCTTAGCACTGGCAGGAATCGGTATGAGGACAAAGAGAAGAACGGTTTGAGGGGGGTGTGTGCATGTCCTCACCCCTCTCTTGCCTCCCATGGTCCAAATTTCTGCCTCCTTGCGTGGCTTGTGCTGAATGTAATGAAGGACACTCTTTTTGAAGGTGGGATGGATTACAGAGTCCCTGGTGCTGTCAGCAATGGTGAAATGGTACCCACACCCCCTGGCATGGAAAAGGAGAAGGAGGAAGAAGACGAGGAGGACCAGACACTGGAGCGTGGTCAGTGGAACAACAAGCTGGAGTATGTGCTGTCTGTGGCTGGGGAGATCATTGGCCTGGGAAATGTCTGGCGCTTCCCCTACCTCTGCTACAAGAACGGTGGAGGTAAGTGCAGCCAGGGTCACCTGGTCACCAGCACCATTCCACCATCCCTCCCAGCTCCCAGCTGCGCCCAAATCGTGAATCCCAAGAGTAGATGCCAAGCTGCCAACATGGCGCTGCTATCTGGGCCCCAACCAGGGGCTTGTTTTGAACCAAACAGGACATAGATAACAGCAGCAATATCCCAGAGTTTCTGATGGCTGTAGCTGTGTTTCCCTGAGATGACTGGAGCTCTGCTCCTGCTGATAAAGGGGGTGGCTATATACAGTGGGCAGGCTGGAAGAGCAGGGGGAGGACTCAGCTTTCTGAGCCGTGAGTCTCACTTCAGGCATCGCTTCCTTGAAGAGCGCCAGGCATCCTGTGCAAATGGGATGGTGGGTGCTGGTGGGAGAGCAGGGAGTGAGTGGTGTGAGAGGCCACAGGGCCCCAGTGTCTTTGCAGGCTCTGTGAGTAGGAACTCGGGGGAGCTCCCAGGAGTTCTTGAACACAGGCTCTGTTCCTGTGTGTGTCCATGGAAGGCTGTCCCCTCCACTGTGGAGGCAGGTGGCAGGGACAGGGCAGAGTGATGGGGTTTCTTCTGCCTCGGGCTACAAGTACACCACCGTTCCTGCCCCACATGGTACCCCCTTGGCATCTACCAGAACTGTACAGTGTGGGAGAGGGGACCCCTGCCTCTGATGCCTACGGCAGGGCTGTGAGAGTGCAGATGGACGTGGCTGATACAGAGACAGGGAAGAGGGTGCTGCTGCTGGCACCGAGGTGTGAACACCTCAGGCTGTGCTCAGCCATCCCCCCGAGGCCAGGCTGTACTGTGCCTGGGCAGCAGACTTGGGCTTGATGTGCAGGTGGAGGGTTGTTGAGGCTTCCACAGTTTGTGGCTGCCTTTTAAAGGACAAAGCTTAAAAAATGAAAACACAAAGTTTTTTTCAACTTTGGCTCAGAGGTATGTAGAGAGAGGGAGCTGCTCTCCCTGTCTGGTGATTAGCTGCTAATTGGGCCTTCGAGAAGGGCAGGGGAGAGGGGAAGTGGCACTTGGCTGGGAGCTGGCAGGGAGTGAGCACTGAGGACCCAGGGCTGAAATCCCTGGCTTGAGCTTGGGGTAGTCTCATGGGCCTCATAAACTGTTTTCATCCAAGTAGCATAAAAGAGGATTAAACACAGTTTAGCTACTTTCATGCCATGCTTTGTTTGGTGCTTGTTTCTTTTCGCCAGGTGGTCAGGCAGTCCCTTTCCCTGTTGAAAAAGGAGAAGTTTTCTACATGTCCTTTTTCTGTGGGAAATGCTTCTTGGCTGCTTGTTGAGCTGTGTCTGGTCCCACTCCTGCAACTTTCCTTGGGTGCTCCTTCCATCGATGGGAGCAGGACCTGGAATCCTGTCCAGGCACCCCTTGCCCTGGGTGCCAGGGGAGAGCTCATGGAGTGCTCTGGGGAGTGGGGAGCTGCTGTGTGAGCTGCAGAGGCAGGACCCAAAGGGGTTTCTCAGCCTTTTTTCTCAGAAGCAAAGTCCTGTGAAGCAGTAGAGGCTGAGAGGAATTTGAAGTCCCAGGCAGATTTATCATCTCCTGCTCCCTTTCCATGAGGTTAGACCAAAGATGGGGCATGAGACTCTAGTCTGGCGAGGAAAGGAGTTTCTGTAAGATTTCTTCTGGGGCAGAGCAGTGTGATGAGGTGGTGCAGGACACAGGGCTCCCTCCTGCCTTGTGGAACCCAGCCTACCACAGAGAGCACTGTATCAAAACCCTTGTAATGCCTCAAGCTGAATTTTAAGAGTTGCCAGAGGTTTTGCCTTATACTCTTTTAGGAATGCTGGTCCAGGCACTTGGTTCTCCCATTCTTCTATAAAGGTGCAGGGCCTTTATTTTATTTCCAGCCCCAGGTGAATCACAGCCAGCCTACAACCATTAACTCTTGTGCCAGCACTCCCATCAGTCTGAGGCAGTTCTGCCCTGCTGTATGACTCTCTCTCCCTTCTGAACTGTGTGCAGGCAGTGGTGATAACTGCTCTCAGCTCTTGCTTTGCTTGCCTAAATATGAGCCTCTTCAAGAAAATGGTATCTGCAAAATCTGAGTTATGCAAAGAGCCAGTCACTCTTCCTTTCTTTAGGGATATTTTCACATAACAAAGGAAAAGTAGTCCCTTACATATTTAACGCTCAGTGCTGATACCAAAGCCCTACATGGTAGAGAAAACAACAAAGAAAAGTTAAACAAGTGTTTTTTGCTCTTGTTTGCTCTTGCTTTCACCTGCAGTGGCAGGGTCAGGCCCTCCCTGGGCAGGCTGGCTGGTTGGGAAATACCAGGGGAGCCTGTCTTGTCTGGTGGTGTGGCTGCTGGCACTGCACCCGGTCCCCAGCTCCCCACACCTGCCAGTCCCAAGGCTGAAAATGACACAGGGAGGGCACTGGGGCTGGTTATGGAGTCATTTCTGCCTGTGTCCCCTCTTCTGCCAATTGACAGGGGCCTTTTAAAGAACACAGGAAAGAATGTCTTATTTTACGATGAATACAAAGGCAAGACAATAGTAAAATGGTACATTCAATAAAACTACACGCTTGGCTTTAGCCATATGCACAAGGAAGCAAGGTAATGCACCTAATCATTACTAGATGAGAGGAAGGATAGGGATTGGTAGACAGATACACCATCAGCTGCCTAAACACCCCCAGGCAGAGTGTGCAGCTGCTGGGGAGCCCTTCCAGCAATGGGGGAAATCCCGCCCGGAGCTGAGGGCTCAACATTCACCCTGAAAGGGGGTCCAGCTTTGTATGCCCAAATCAGAACCTTGAAGTCACTTAATGGTGTTTTTAGCTCAGAAACTCCTGGATCTGATGGCAGCAGGGGCCAGGGCTTGGCCAGAGGCCAGGCCTGGGCTGGGAGGGTTTTCCCCCAAAATGTCCTGCCAAGAGGCCTCTATTCAGGGCACCCGGAAAGTTTCTTAAAATGGTACATTTCTTGCAGGTAACTACACAAGGTTATCCAGAGCTAGTGTAAGTGTCTGTTGTCTGTTTTTAGCTAAATAACACTGATGGTGTTATCCCAGGGTGCCCAGGATTCATCCTCCCCGTCAGCTGGGCTGAGCCTGCTGCTCAGGCCTCACACCCCCGCCACGTCAGGGCATTCATTGGGGCAGATTGCAGAGACATAGCTGCAAACTTCTCCTTCTCTCCACCGTAATTCTGGGCTATTTCACTGCCTGCATGTCAGGACCCTGCTGAAACCTTCCCAAAACTTGAGATAACCAGAGGTTGGGGGACAGGCCAGACTGCAAATGAGGGAAAACTGGGCTGGAAAGCTTGACTTGCTGCCTCAGAGACCTCTCCCACAGTTCAGTTAAATACAAACTTCTATGTGACAGCAATCTTTGTTGGAAACGAGCTTGACTTTTGTGCTGCTCTGATTTTGTGCAAGTTGGGAGTTGAAGGGGCAGTGTTGAGACAACCATTTCCCTGCCATTTGCCCTCACCAGTGTTTGTTTACTGGTGGAGGGACAGATGTGGGCAGATGTGCACTGTTCCCACAGGTATCACAGAATCATGGAGATTTGAAAAGGATCTAAGGTCCTGGAGTCAAAGCAGTAAGCCAGCACCCCCTTCAGCTCCTGTTTGTCCACAGGGAGCTGCAAAGGTGCCTTCCCTGTCTATTGGGAATTTTGTGAATATTACAAATTAGAGACAGGACTTTTGAGCTGCTTTAGATGGTGGAGTTGATTTTTTTCATATCTTTTACACAGGCAGGGAGGGTGAGTTTGGTTTACATCTTTACTTTGTGGTTTGGAAGGTTACAAGACTTTTAATTATAAGACTTTTTAAGGTTTTTTTAACTAATAAAATATTACTACTAAGAATATTTATGTTTTTAGCTTAATAGTTCAATATTTTGTTTTATACATTTTGCTGTAGTACAGAATTGCTTATCATTTAATGACACAAGCTTACAACACTATACTTTAAAACTTTTTATTATCTTTATAACTACTTTTATATCTTAAAGTTTAAACTTTAAATGTCCTAGTACTTAGCTTAACATGTTTTTACTTAAACTATAAATTTATATTTTTGCTTCTAGTATTTAAACTTGGCAATTTTTCTGAGGGTCTCAGATTGAGCCCTGTATTTAATGTTAAGCTTTGACTTGCAGGCCCAGTGTTTTGAGAGCTCTCTGCTTTTTGGATTTCAACACCTGTCTATTTTGCTCACACATTTTTTTCTTTCAAGAAGGGAGGCTCTGTACCTGGCTGAGATGAGCACAGGGTGGGAATCCCAGCCAGTCCCCAAAGTGCCCCTTTCCTTTCCCAGCCCCTGCATGCTAGCTAAGCTTCTTAATGAAATCTCCTGGGTTTTGAGTTCTCCCATGCACCAGGCTTGTTATTTCCTATACAGCCCCACTGAGCTGAGCCCAAGGCCAGTGAGCAGCACACAGGCAGGGAAAAGGCCTGTGCAGGGAAACCACAATTAGTGCCTGGCTGGGTTGCCACCTCTGACCCTGCATGCCCTCTGAGCTCACACAGCCAAGATGCTGCTCTCTGCTTGAGTCTACATCTTTCCTGACCTGTGTCCCTGCCTTTCAGCAGGGCTTGAGCAGCTCCAGTGGCGCATGGTGTGTGAGTGGCACATGATGTGCATGGGCTGTCTTGTGGGGCTGTCTCCTGTGTTCTGTGGGGTAAAGGCCATTGCTGCAGTTAACAGCCTGGGGTAATCAAAAGCCTGAAGCATTTAATCTCTCCCTGCCTGTTCCATGACAGGGCTGGAACAGGAGGGCAGCCCTGGCTGCTGCTGTGAGGCACATTCCTGCACTTCTTGCTCTTCCTTTGCATGTCTGCTGCTTTTTGCCAAGCAAATGATTTAGCAACCCCACAAAAGAAACACATGTCAGTCTTCATGTGCATCTCAGAGCCTTGGTATTGGCATCCATGAGTTTGTCAGCTTATTCAGCCACAATAATCAATGTGACAGGAGCCACCAACCTGATTAAAAGTTGTAATGTCTTTACAGCAGAGTGTTCTTCTGTATTTCCATACAGCTATTCACAACTTTCTTCTCCATTCTTTGTATGCATTGAATTATTCATGTAATCACATCACATCAGAAGATGAAATGTGAGAAAATTTTTTTTTTTTTCCTGGCATCCTGTCTGTGACCTTCCAATCTCCCCAGTCACCATCCCTCCAAGGCTGTCCCACTCAGGGGGAACATGCCTGGTCACTGGCTGGGGACAGCCTGACCTCAGTCCCCTCATGAGGCTTATTTTTCTGTCTGTCACTTGAATCTGCCAGGTGCCTTCTTCATCCCCTACCTCATCTTCCTCTTCACCTGTGGGATCCCAGTGTTCTTCCTGGAGACGGCGCTGGGGCAGTACACGAGCCAGGGAGGGGTGACTGCCTGGCGCAGGATCTGCCCCCTCTTTGAAGGTGAGTGGAGGGAGCTGGCAGGGCATGCTGAGGTGGGGAGACCCTGGGACCCCGGGGGGATGAGCAGAGATGTGTCTCCCCACAGCCTGAGCTGTTATGCACCTCCACACATCCCCTGCCCACCTGCCTGAGAGGGCCACTAGCTGCTCCCTTTCCAAAATCTGCTGGAAAAATGGATCACCTTCTTCATCAAACAGTTCTCACTGTTACATTGCATCCCAGTTTCCTTCTTCACGGCCACAGTTTTGGCCAGGAGCTTTGTGACCAATCAGTGTTGTCCTTGAAGAGGTAAATGGGGAAAATGCTTCTGGTGGTTATGAGGAACCTAAAGCATGCTGCTGTTTTCTTAACTCGATGTTCTGTCATCTGTGTGAATTTGCAGGTGGCGTAAAACCTTACTAGTGAAGGTATCAGCTCTCTTTGTGAATTGTTAGTAGTCAGATCCTAGCACTGTTTCTAGCACTGTTTCATCACAGTTATCCAGCTTCAAGCCACTTCCCATAATTTCTCTGAAAGTCACAGTTGCCTCCTCCTCACGTGCCAAAACCTTTAGTTGCTCCTCCAACACCTCCCAGAGAAGGTGCACCATGTTAATAAAAGAGCTTCTCAAATAAAAATGAAAAGGCAAAGTGACAAGAATTTTAAAATTAGTTTTGTTAGAAGAGATGTGACTCAGCAGGTGCCCTGCAATTGTATGTTTCTGCCCCTTTGGGTGGTGTTCCAGCCATAACCTGCCCACCCCCTGCCCAGTGTCCCTCCCATTGCACCCTTTCACCAGGGAGGGCTGGGCAGCAGGAAGAGGGGTGCCCGGGGCCCCTGACTGGATGCCCACTGATGAGGCATGTAGCCTTTGGGGAGGGGATGGTGGCTCTGGTGGCATTGATCCAGCAGTGCACTCAATACAGAGCAGCAGGCACTGGGTGAGCAGCTGCCAAAGGGAATCCTGTCCCTGTCCCCTGGCATGTGGGTCACCTGCCCTCGGGGCTCGCTCTCTGCAGGAATTGGCTACGCCTCACAGGTCATCGTCATCCTGCTGAACTTCTACTACATCATTGTCCTGGCCTGGGCCTTGTTTTACCTCTTCAGTTCGTTCACCATTGACCTCCCCTGGGGCAGCTGCGACCATGAGTGGAACACAGGTGGGTGTGGAGCCCTCCCCTGTCCTCCAGCAGATCCCAGCTGAGGGAAATCTGCTGCTGCCCAGGGCCAAGCCTCAGGAGAATGTCTTGCTCCTGTCTGGGTGGGACGTAGGGTTTGGGGTGCTGGGTCACTGCAGTGCTGTTGGCACTTTTGTGGGAGAGTCTTGATTGATCTTTGTCTTTGCTGGAGAGCACCAGTGCTGTGCAGTGGTGACCTCCCTGGTGACTCCTGCTCTGGGCCCCAGCTAACGTAGGTACCCTCCTTCTTGGCATCTTTCAATCATCATGTTCTGTGTGTTAGCCACAGACCCAGTGTTGATGAGGACCAGACCCACTGGAAGGAAAAATTAAATGCTATCATCTTAAGTGTCCTAGATTTCTTGCCAGTCTTTCTATGGAAGGGATTTTTTTTTTTGTGCAACCTTGGGACTATACAAAACTTGTCCCAGGGCCAATGTCAGTGAGTCTCAACACTGTGGATGGGCAAGGAGGGATTTTTCAGATCCTCTGGTACACGGGGCACTGCTGCTTACAGTTCTCCTCTCCCTGGGCCTTTCCCACAGGGAACTGCATGGAGCTCCAGAAGGCAAATGCAACATTCAACGTGAGCAGTGAAAACGCCACATCCCCGGTCATCGAGTTCTGGGAGTGAGTAAAGCACAGGCCTGTGCACCCCTTCCCTGTCAGATAGAATTTCTCTGGGTAAGGGGCAAACTGCAGTGACACATCCTATTAACCCACCTTGCCAGAAGTGGACACAGGGGGGAAGCTGGGCAGGTCAGAGTGAAGGCTCTCAGAGGCAGCCCTGTCAGCCAAGGTTAACTTCACTGTGCCCATGGTGCTGCTCTGAGCTGTGCTGGCATGCCTCAGAGCCACCTGGTTTTGTCCTTCTCTGATGCAGTGTTCCTGTCCCTCTGGACCTTTTGGCCTTTTTGTCTCACTGACCTCTTTCCTTTGAATCCATGCTGCTGTGTGATACCAGCATGTTCACAGGAGGCTCTGGCATGGTGGGTGGTGACTTTTGTACGTGCACTGGTCTTATATTAAAAATAGAAAAAGAAGTGATGTTTTCACTATAGGGTGACTAATATGCAAGTTATGCTGAGAAGGGAAACTCACCAAAATCACAATGAAATGCTAGGGTCAGAAAACGATGAAATTTGGTCTCTCGTGTTCATTGCTTTCTCCCATTGTGTTGGTTACTCTGAGGTCCAGAGTAGCTTTATGTCTGTCACAAAAGCAGAGGTCTGTTGGTTTAGGATCTCTGATGATCCTCAGCCCGGGTAAACACTGAGCCCTGGCTGGATGACTGCAGGTAACCCCTCTGCTGCCACCCTGCATTTCCCTTGGACCTTTGGATGGATGGAGGGCTCTGTCCCCACCTACCCTCGGGGGTGGATGGAACACACACACAGCACCCCCTGGGCTTTCTCAGCTCAGCCCAGGACACTGCTTTTAAACTTCAAAGTTTTAAAATCTTCTCTGTCTCCTATGTGCTCCCTGAGCTTGCACTCTCCGCTGCCTTTTGCTCACAAGTGACTAGATGGTGGCCTGCCTTAGACTGCTTTTCCTGTGGCTGAATACTGGAAAAGTTGTTGTATTTATCACTGCTGTGGCCATCCCTGTGTTACTGGGGAATAAGCAGCATGGGATTGGAAATTTCCACTGTCCATTGCTTCTGATGCAGCATCTGTTCCTGCCCTCCCTGGGCAGGGAGGTGGGAGGCCAGCGTTTCTTTGAGGAGCTCTGACCTGCCAGTGGGCTGATGGCACACTCCACAGGTCTCTTCTGGCTGCAGTACAGACCCAGTTAGTTCCAGTCCAGTGGCACCCTTTGCACTGGTTAGAGTCCACATCCTTAGAAGCTGGCAAACAGCAACACGATGAAGCGTATCTGAGAGAGCAGGGGGATTTTCCCAACCCTTTTCTCACCCCCTCAATCTGCTGCAAGGCTGTGGGGCAAGGAGGGCAGCAAGTGCCTTAGACAAGGGTTCTCCAGCAGCACCTTTATTTTGGGGTAATTGCTGTGTATTGCAACGAACGGACATTGCTGATTGCTGGGCTCTGGTGTTGTGCAGGTCCCTCTCTGCCTGTCTCAGGCTTGGGTTTCTGGGACTGCACCTTGAGATTTCACACTCAGGTTCAACTGTGTGGTGCAGGAGATGGAGGAGGATGAGTTCTTACCTTCAAAAGTGATGAGGGAGATTTGACGTACACATGACATGGAAAGGCTTCTATTATCTGATCTCAGTTGTACCAAGGTCCACATAGCCCAGGATTTTATCTCCATGCTGGCTATAAGAGGATGCTGTAGGTGGCCTCTTCTGACTGTGCAGTGGGGATTATGGTGGTTGTGTCTTAGTCACAAAACAGGATGCTGAGCTGCTCTGTGTCCTGAGGTCAATTATGTGGCTGCCTCAAAAGAGAGAAGTGTGCTATGTAGAAGGGGTTGGACAGCATTGCTTCTTGGGTGGTCCTGATGGATTCTGCACGGTGTAAGTGTAGTGTATCCCTCACTTTGAGGACTGGAGTATGTCAGAAAAGTAGGTGAACATTTTGTGCCCATGTGTGACCTGCCAGGCTGGCAGTATTTTTCAAAGAGCACTGCTTAATTCCTCCGAGGCTTTCAGCTCAGACCTGAACCTTGTTAGTAAGATGGCCTTTCTCCCCAAAGCCATCAGGCACTGAGGAGGTGGGAACCAGCATGGTGTGGGGAGCACTAGTGGCCAGCATCAGTAACCCTAGCATGTTCCTTTGCTTCCCCCCAACACAGGAGGCGAGTGCTAAAGATTTCTGATGGCATCCAGCACCTGGGTGGTCTCCGCTGGGAGCTGGCTCTGTGTCTTTTGCTGGCTTGGATCATCTGTTACTTCTGCATCTGGAAAGGGGTCAAGTCCACAGGCAAGGTGAGTCCTTGGTTCAGTCAAGCCTCTTCCCTTGCTCACAGCACTAGTTCTACTCACCTTTTATAGGCTGAGAGGTCCCTGAGGTCTCCTGGGAATAACTGCATAAGCTTGTAGGGCTCAATGTGCAGCCGGAGTGTGTTACTGTGACACAGATAGAAACACACAGCAACACACACAACAGGTGTTCAGGCAGAGAAGAAGAAAGGAAAGTCTCTAGTCTATTGTTGACCTCGTATCTCTCAGTTTCTGGACAGTGATCAGAGATTGGACAGAGAAGTTCCCACCTCTCCATCTCCACTGGTCACTTGAGAAGTCCATCAGGTAATATCTTTTACAAAGGAATGCAAACATGATTCTTGTTTATCTTACAATTCTTGAGAACTAAACTAAAACAAATCAGAAGGCTTATTTTCAGGGACAACAGGAGTGTGAGCCAGGCTCTGTGTTTTTGGGTAGGAAAGGATGGGATCTCAGAGCATTAACTTCCAAGATGTATATCCCCACCTAGTCCTTCTCCATCCACAGGCCCAGGAGACCCTGCAGTCTTCCTCTGTATGGGGTATTTGCATGTTCCCTTCCTTCCTACCACAACATGAACAAGCAGCATGTTTTAGCCTCTGCTGGCTAGTGCAGCTGGAAAATCTTCAAATTTATTAGATATAAACAAAGGTAACTGTGATGGCCCCAAAGCCCTCTCTGTCTCAGCACCACAGGAGTTGTCTTTTTATGCTTTTTGTTTGTCCCAACTCTTCCCACAGTTGCTCATGTTCTCCAGTAGTAAAGGTTTCCTTTTTCTTTCCCCACATGAGTCACCACAGAGTTATTTCTTTGAATGTTTTTGGGAAGAACTGGTGTGGCTGCCCAGCTCCATTCCATGCTGTTACACTGTGCCACTCTCATTTGCACTGACCCCATTACTTCGTTTCTTCTACTGCCTCCTGACCCCATTCCCAGCCAGCTTTGTCTGGGACCAGCAAGAGCAGATGGAATTGAAAAGGTTTAATGTCTTTCCTAAATGGTGTCTTCTCTGCATGTCTTGAACAAGCCATCGTGTGTGGTGGGGTGTAAGTTTTAGCTGCACCCGTTTCCATCAAGTTGATGGCATGGATGTTAGCAGTTTCTCTTGCCTCCAGAATGGTCTGGGATTATGAAACATGACAGGGAAATCAAGCAGCTTGCAGGGATGGTATTTGCTGGTTTCCATGGAGTAAAATTAGAAGAAAAGAGCAACTGCTTGCTGCGGTGGCCTGGTAAAAGAAAACAGAGGCAGTCTAATAACAGCAAATTTAATACTAAGATATGGCAAATGTAGTGTGGGAAGTCCTAAGAACAAATGCCATCTATTTTAGATACAAGTTCACAGTCAAATGCAAGTGAGTTTTAGCAAAAAGTACTAGTGATGGTGAGCTCTTGAAAACAGAAACCTTCTTCCAGTGAAGCAACAGTTGTCCACAGGTTCATCAACCTGTCACGTATTTAGTAATCTGACTAAAATGATGGCTGTAGGAATATAACCCCACTGGGACAGAAATATTCCTTAATTCTGAGGATTTGCCTGTGGAGGGTTGAACACCCTGAGCTGAAGTCACCCTACTCAGATCAACAGTGGTTCTCATTCTCCAGCACAGGGGACTGCCTGGCCCCAGGAGTGCTCCCACAGGCAGGAGGTTGTCACAGATGGAACCACTTTGCAGAGGCATGTGGATCAGATTCAAATAAAACCCTGGATGTTGTTGACCAGCATGTGACAGAACAATCACACTGATCCCGGCAAGGTTCCTAGTGATGTAGTTAGTGCTAATAGTGCCCAAAAAATAAAAACGATTGGGTCTGAGCCAAGCACTGAGTAATATCTCATTGGATCCAGATGTTCCTGTTGTTAGATAGAAATTTGGCAACCTTAACCCAACAAAACATTTCCCAAATTCAGGCCTCTGGTGTCGGTGGAGGTGTGAGTGACTGTGGAAAGCTTAACACATTAATTCACACAGGTTGTAAAGCACATAGGATGTTACCAAAATGTGAATCCAAATCATATGCCAGACCAGTTTGTATCCTGAGCTCCTAAAACTGATGTTATTTAGAGATTAAGCCAAGAATGTGCAACCTGGCATCCTGGAAGAACGTGCACTAAGGATCAAAGACATTGAGTTGTTGTTATGATTTTTGTTTTTAATCTTGCTTTCATGGGCTGAGAACGCCTAGACTTGCATCCCGCTATTTCTTGAAGGAAGGCTTTGGTTGTGTGGTAAATACAGTGATGATGGTTAAACTAGCAGGACCTGCAGGTTTGATTTACTGTCACTGCACAGTTCTAAATCAGAGGCTTCTTGAAAGTTTGAGACTCTGGGGAATGATGGCATTTACTTGTGCTGAAGGATCCTGTCCTTGGTTTCTACAGTGTTCAGGATGCAGATTCAGAGGGACAGGGATGAACCTGCTCCAGACATCTCAGACAATCCAGAGCCTCAGCAAGGAGCTATTTTTCACTGGTCTCTGTGTCAGTGTTATCCAAGACTGCTGAGATACATAGAGCAGGGCACATGAAATGCATAGAAAACCTGGAGCTGCAGATAGAGATGATAGTCTAATATTGGGTTTTTTCAAGGATGGGATATCTTTCAAATCCTGTCCTACAATATAAAACTGAATCACTGGAGAGTCTGTGTCCTGTCTTGGGGGAGGACTTGCGGAGTCAGATGCTTTGAACATTGCTTTATTCAGATGGAATCTATCACAGTGGATCCAGAAAACAAAATCTCTTTTTGAATCACTACTCAGATCATTAAGATTACCCGGGGCAGAGCAGAAGTGGTCATACTGTCCAGGGAAATCATGTGCTTATTCTCAGTTGGATGTCCTCTAATGCAGAAACCACCAAAGAGTCACAACCTGTGACTCCTGCTAAGAGACGGGCTTTAGGTGGATTTTAAAGCAACTTATTCTGGATGGACAGGCAGGTGTGAGAAATGGGTCACTTCACATCATTACATTTTGCACTTTCTCCACAGATGAGCTCTCCAGTGCACAACTGCCAGAGCTGAGAAAAGAGCTGTAGGGTAGCATTCAAGTGAAGCATGCTGATGCAAGTCCTCGCTCAGCACGTCCACACAGGAAAAACCTGAAGAAACAACATTTCTTTTTTTGGCCTAGCACGAGAATGAACAACCTCTTCTCGAGGTAGTCAATAATTCTTTAAGGTGTGGAAGCAATGCAAAAGGATTAATCACATTACTTGAATTGTTGCATGAGCTCTCAATATCAGTCTGTGTGGGAAACAGACTGCAATGTGGAGTCACTGTGGCATGCTACAGCAGTTAGCCTGAACAGTCCTGAAAGTACCCTGTCAGTCCCCAAACTGAGTGTCACATTTACCAGAGGTGAAGTCCCTGAAAGGATGAGCTGATATTGGTTTCCAGCTTTCCCCAAGGGATGTAGCTCCTTTGATAGAGGAAAGGGATTTTAACCCCCACCCGAGTGCTTCTGCAATGGGGCTAGTGGCACAAAAAGCAAGAGGACACATGTTCAAGGTCCTGTTTGGGTCTGCATCCTTGGTTGCAATTCTGAGATGTGCAGCCCTGCTCTGCCTGAAATGCCCACGATGGGTGATTGAGCTGGGTAACTCAGAGGCAGCAGCTGTGAGTCACTGCAGTGGGAAGGGCTGGGCACAGCCCTTTGCCAGCTCCACCTCTGAGCTGGGGACTCCCAACATTGTCCCTGGTGGTTCTTCAGTGGCAGTTATGTTTCAGGTCATTACCTGCACACCCCTTCACCCTTGGCACTAAATGCTATGGAGAAGAGACTGCCTGTGTGTCACTCAGACTCTATTTGGAGTAGGGATGTGAAGATGGGTACTGGGGGCAGCTCTTTCTCTGGTGCATGTAGATATTGCACCACTGGCTTCAGCAGACCCACTCTGACTCCAACCTGTGACAGCCTGGCTCACGGTCTGGGTTGCTTCTAGGACTAGAAGGGTTTGCTCTGGCTCCAGACATGCAATGGCATGTCTGAAGTTTCCTGAATGCATTTTAAAATGCGTTTTTTTCTACTGCAGGGGACAGCAAGGTGCTCAGCAAACAGCCTGAGCCGTCCCCTGCCCACGTCTCCCAGCCTGGGGGTCAGTGCCGTGCTCCTGGCCGGCCCTGTTTGCTCTGGCCCCTGCTTCTCTCTCACACCTGTCCCTTCCTGCTCCTCCCAGGTCGTATATTTCACTGCCACGTTCCCATACGTCATGCTGATTGTCCTGCTGATCAGGGGAGTCTCCTTACCCGGGGCATCCCAGGGAATCCTCTTTTACCTTTATCCAGACATCAGTCGTCTTGGGGACCCTCAGGTAAGGTGGAGGGCGGGAAATGAATGGCTAAGCTGTGCTTGCATGAATTCCTCTGGCAGCCCTCACTCTCTCCTTTTTGTTTTCCCACGCTCTTCCAATTTTTACTTTCTGACCCCTCTTTTCCCCCTCTGTGGCCATAAGGCAGAGCTGTGATATTGTGTGTGTTTTCTGACAGTCCCTGCTCTCTTGCCCTCCAGTGCTGTTCCCACATTTTCCTGTCTGAGTTGAGTCTGAATTGCTCAGGGGTGTGGGCAGTGGGATTTAATCCTTTTTCATGAATAAGTGCCAGCTGTCCCTCCCATTTCCTGGGGATGCTCCTCTGCTGTGGAGCCAGACAGTGCATGGGGTGCCACTTTGCACCAGCAGCTTGTGGGGATGAGCCCTGCTCCTGGCATATTTGCTTCATCTTCTTTGGAAAGCATGCTAGGTACATGGATGATGGGAGCCACAGCATGCTGCAGCAGCAGTCCCTGGGACCTGGCTGCCTTCCTCTTCTTCCCATCCCTGGTGAGAAATTCCTGCCTGCTTGACAGGCACCCGACTGCTGCTTTTAATCTCTTTGGGACAAGTTCTTCCATGTTAAATCCTGGCTCCAGCTGAGCTGCTGTACCAGCCTTTATGTGAAGGTGTTTCCAAAGGAGATTAAAGGGTGCCTGCCTGGAAAATAGGCCAGCAAAACCCTTGGTAACCCCTTTAACTCTTTCTGGTCTAGCACCAGTTCTGCCTCAGTTGTTACTTTTGCGAGTGGGAACGTAAGTGCTGGTGGAGGTATGGCAGGAGGTGGGTAGGACAGCTGTGATTGTGTCTCCATTTGCACTGATGAGGTGCAAGAGGTTTCAGAAATAAAATAATATTTCTGAATGGTGCTTCTTCTCTTGTGAAAAGTCCTGTTGTTACCGTGGCTGTGTTGCCCAGGGGACTGAACTAAGCCACCTCAGGCGTGGCATGGCTGGTTCTGGCTGTGTCCTTATTAGGTCTGTCCTGACAAACTTTTTCAATTGCAGCCTGTGCTTTAGAAGCAGAGCTTCCTTGCAGCCTAGAAAATGCTGGCAGAAAGGCAGAGTAACCCTTCAAAGTAAGAGGATAGCTCTGAACCAGGGGAGGAAAACTCTGCTGAACCAAGGAAACCTTGCTTTCCCTCCCCACTCCACATCCCCCGAGGAATGCTTCACTTCTGAGGGAGCAAAGCAGGATTTGGCAGCAGTGGTTGAGTTCCTCTAGCATGTTTTAACCATCCTACTGAACCATGTAGCACAGCCTGAGTCTTCTCTTGTGTCTTCCCATCAGAGAGGGAAGGGTTAGTGCCCTAAGCCCTACATGTGTGTGGCTGTGCTCCCCTGTCTCTGTGCAGGGACTGTGGTGTGAGTCCTGCCAGCCCCTGGGGACCAAGTTGATTATAATTGATTTGTGCTCAAAGGACAGTGAGCTGTAATTGTTTACCAGCAATCCTGCACTGCCTGGAAAAATGGAAGATTCTTTAGTGCTTGGGAAGGGATTCTGGAAATTAAAAAAAAAAAAAAAAAAAACCTATCCAATCTGAGCCTTATAAGAAGGCATCTCAAGGGGAGGTTTAAACAAAGGGCAAGTAATATACAAGAGGACAAAATCAAAGCTCCTCTAAAGTATATGAAAAACTAGGTGAAAAGAGGGGATTAATTATTTATCAGATGCTACCAGGGGAGCAGCAACAGCTGAGATGTGATTAAATGTCAGAATATCAGGCTGGTGTGTGGAAATCATTGCTTTTCACCTGCCAAGTGACCTTGGACAGAACTGGGAAATCCTGTCTGTGACAGCTCAGTCAAGCTGATTGATGATGGTCTCTTCTGGCTGTGAAGTCTACAGTGCCCTAAATCTTCCTGTATCTTCATTTCCTCAATCTGTGAAATGCCTATAATTAAAATGGTAAATGAATTACATTTGCTAGGTAGATCAGACTATACAGAGAACTGCCAAACCAAGGTGTTGACTAATGAAGACCAGTTATGCTCAAATATGAGCAGATAACAGTAAAACTACCAAAGAGATCATCTATTGAACTGCATGTCCCAAAAGAAACCCCAACAAAAACCCCAAAACAACAAAAAAAACTAGCTCATAGCTCACTTTTTTAATATGTAGATTATTTAATATTATGATGTTACCATGTCAGCTGTAACTAGGCCCAGAGTCTTTTTCCACTCCTTGACTGCATTGCTGTGCTCCAGATGCATCCTGTGTATTTCAAAGTGTGGACCAACAGAGGATCTTGGGATCATCCTCCATTTCTCCTTTTGATCACTCCACCCTTGCACTTACCAATTTTATCAATTGTTTTATTCAGCCAGAAATGCTGGAAATTTATGAATGTGATTAAGGAGAGGTATGCATAGTGGGATCCTCCAGTGAGAAGATGAAATGAGAGGAATTCAGAGTAGAACTAAGATTTAAGTGAGTAAAACTTGTCATTAAGAGAACTTTTTTCACGTGCTGTCATCCTTTCTGTTGACTGAAGTTTTCATACCACTGACTGCCAGTCTCTGTTTAGACAGACATATAAAGAGGACGGATGGGCTTGATGCATTAAGTGCTATCATGTCTGTTTTGGTTTGTTTTAAAGAGAAGAAACATATAGTCTCCTTTCACTCTGGTATCAAGTCTCTTAGCTAAATTTCCTTAGGTTTAATGAGTGAGAATAGAGGAATTGTGCTCAGATGCTGCTGAGTTTCTGTCTCTCTGGAGAAGCAGTAAATGTTTCTCAAGGCCTCCCACTCTTATTTTCCTCTTGAAATTTCCAGAAAACACTCGCCATGCTGTATTTGCTTGTACTTTATCCAGTCTTTATATAAAGAAAGAAGCTTCTGTGATAGCTTTACAGATGTGCTGAAGGCCCCTGAATTTGGGGGTTGTATCCCAGTCCTGGGGCAGGGAATGTGCCAATGGTCAGCAGAATTGTGCATTTCTTTCTGAATATCCTTCCCTACATCCCTCTCATTTTCTTTCACCTCTTTTCCTGATGGTTGGTTTTTGGAGTGTTTGCCCCTGCAGATTTCCTTCTTTCCCAACAGATAGGACAGAAAGGGAAGGCAGGAGAAGATGCTCCCAGTTTCTTGGGGGGGTCTGTGCACTCCGCCTGTGGCAGCAGAGGGAGAATGCTGAGGTCATGGTTTGGACCAGGGCAGCTCTTACAGTCAATGCTGAGCTAAGCCCCTCCAGCCACCACAGGGAGGATGAGAGATGTGTGTCTTGCAGGGCTGGGACCTGCTGCGTTTACCATGGGCCCCTGTAGCCAAGCTGGGAAGGGGTCAGAGCCCCAAACTCAGGCCCTTCCTGCTGCTGCTCCATGGCCAGCAAACGCCGCTGCTTCCCTGTGAGAGGGGAGGGCGACCACAGGCCTCCTAAATATTATTTGTTCCCCGTATTTATTGTTCTCCCAGCAGGCCTTTGCCTTGAGCCAGAGTGCCGAGCGCGCACATCTCTCGCCGTGCGCTGGCGGGGTTTGTCTCGGTGCCGGGCAGCGCCGTGCTCGTCCCCACCGCGCTCCTGGCAGACGGGCTGCGAGCCCGGGGACAGAGGGCACGCACCGGGCAGCAGGCTGGGAGAGCTTGATGCTCCCACAGCATGCCAGAGGGGCTCGGAGCTGGAATCCTCTCCTCCGCCTTGCTGGAGCAATGCATCCCCGTGGGGCGAGCCGCAGCTGTATTTACCTTAGCCGGCTTCCTCCGCCTCCTTGTCCCACGCTTGTTCCCAGCCCTGCTGCCACGGGACCGGGCCGTGCAGCCCCGCTGAGCCTGGTCTCAGCACTGACATAGCAGGAAGGATGGAGCTGGCTGGCGGCCCGCGAGCAGCAGGGCAGGGAGGGCCATAAAGCCCGGCTTCCCAGGCAGCAGGGAGCGACTCTCGGAGCCCCGCTCGCCCCTTTGCACCTCCCCGGGGCAGGCAGCTGCGTTCCTTGCGACGAGACACAAATCTGTTTGTGTTCTTGTGGCGTTGAAAGTAACTCCAGCGGTGGGAGGGCTCTGCTGGTTGCAAAATGTCCCTCCAGGTTCCCAGGTGTCCTGAAGTGTGGGGATAACGTGAGGTCAGTGTTCTCCGGATTTGTGGGGCCTCGAGTGCTGGCACAGGGAGATTAATTGGGGAACAAAGCCCCTGTTCTTCACTCCTGAGGAGTATTTTCCAAGCAGATGGGACTCCGGATTGGGAACATGATGCTTGGCTGGGTGTTGGCTGGGCAGACAGAACAGGAACGCTTTCCAAGTATCAGTGACCCATTCCCTGTCTCTGTTCTGCTGGGATGAATGGGGATGGGGTAAAAGGAATTGCCCTGGGCTGTGCAGCAGGGCCCAGCTCTGTGCTGGTGCAGCGCCGTGGGATGTGGGCCAGTCCTGAGTGTAGGGGAGCATCAATCATCTGGAAATCGTGTCCTGGGGTCTTGCAGTAAAACCTGAGGAGTTGCCATCTCCCTTTCTAAGGCAGAGATGTGTTTGTGTGGTGCAGTGGGTGGCTGGTGAGTAGTGCCAGTGCCACAGGCTGACTCGTGAGCCGTGATGTTGTGAGCGAAAGAAATGCTGCTTGGATGTAGCTCAAGACTTGGCTGGTTTTTGCTCTTTGCTATGCATTACACCAAGCATGACCCTCCACACAGCGTGTGCCCACTCTGTGCTGTGCTCTCTCTGCTTGCTGATGGGGACAGTCCAGTGCTTCTCAGCACGCCACTGGTATTTGATGTATGGCACCCACTGGGGGTTCAATAATGTTTTGCTCAAAAGTGGTCTTTCTGTTATTTGTAAGTGCTTTGAGAACTTCCTAAGGAAGGATCTGTTTCAGTACTGGGAGCTATTAAATTCCAGTACATATAATAAAGTGAATATTGCTGAGAAAGTTAAGGGATGAAGGAATGGCCATAACCATCCTGGATTACTGCAGTTCAGGTGTAAAAGTTTTGACTGAAAACAGAGTAGGAGGCTATTGCAAACTGGAGCAAACAACATGTTCAAAAAAATTGAATTATGAATTAAATACACTGGATGGCTTAGGAAAATGCAGAAAATAATTAAATCAAAATACCCATGCTGCCAGTATGCCAGAAAATCTGAACAAAATAAACTTTACCAGTCTCTTTGGGAGCAGGGGCCAGAGAACAGCAGGATGCTTTTATCTGCAGTGGAAAGAGAGCCCTGCCTGACCCTGCGAGGCCTTTTAGTCAGAGTGGTCCGGGAACAGCTGAAAAAAACATTTCTCTGAGTCACTACAGGGAGAGAAATGAGCACAGGCAGCAGGCTGGGGAGGAAAGGTTTGAGTTGCTGTTTGCTGAAGTGAGTCATCCATGTAGCCCCCTTCCACTCCCAGTGACCCCCCAGTCCTGGGACTTGCTGCTGCTGCCTGACCCCAACACCAGTGGGTCAGGAGAATTCATGGCATCAGTCCTGAGACAGTCCTTTGACCCCCGAGTGATTTGGGAATTGCAAGGAAATTGGGAAGCCTGTAGATGTCTCTTGTCTTTGGCCCAAGAGCTGCAGTTACCTTTTAATGTGTGCAGTAACGTGCAGGCAGCCTGAGCTGGTGTTCACAGTTGTGCTAAGTAGGATCATAAGCCCTGCAAGTCAAGCTTAGCTTTATTTACAGTTTCAGCCACAGGCTGCCTTGCTTCAAACGGGAACATATGCTAAGGCAGGTCCTGTATTCCCTAAAGATATCCCTTTGAGGCTGGACCCCCAACAGCCAGGTGTGCACCCCACAGGTGTGAGACTGGGCAGAGCAGGCAGTGAAGTGAGGAGCCCACAGACCCCATGCTGGTCTCTGCAACACAGTCAGGGTTATCACTGGATTTTAGAAATGAGCCACGTCATAAGCCACAGAGCTAATGAAGCTTGGCCTCTTGATATTTGGCTTCCACCATGGCTGGTAAAGCACCAGTTCTTTTCCTGCCTGAGGGGTATTTCTCCTTTGCTTGTGAGATTTATGTGATATTTAACACTGGTTGACTTTTCTTCCCTGTAGCTTTCTGCTCAGTGGGGACCCAGAGTTCCTGTATTTTTCCCATTCACTAGCCATTGTGCAATTCATAGGTAGCTGATATCCTTGAGGTTTCTGACAACTGTTAAATCTTGTTGAAAAGCATCACCTGAGTCTAATGTTATGACAGGTGTGGGGTAGGTAGTTTAATGGCAAAAGTCTTGTTATCTTGACAAATTAAGCTACAAGAGCTTACAAACCCCATGAGAGGGTGTGTTTTGAGCTAAGATTTGATGGAAAACAAGAGCTCTAACAAAGAACAGCAAAATAAAAAGCAAACCTAACAAAGCATTTGATCCCAGTCTGTGCAAAGATGTTTAAATTATTGATGCAAAGGCGTCTGCTGGTCCAGCTCACCTTAGTGTCTTGCTGTGCCTAAAATGTAAAATTAAAGCTATGCCCTTACTGCCCATGAGCACACTGATGCTTTAGGAATCAATTTTAAAAAGAGCTTTGATATTTTTCTAATATTTTTGAACTGAAAAAATTAATACCTTGCTCTCTAAAGAGAGAATCTTCCCACAAGCCATCTTCCCATTCATCTCCAAAAAGAGTGAAATATACTGAGGTCAATTACTTTTTTGACTTCCCAGTGCCTCGAATTAGTTGTTCCAGTCCCATCTCATCACCTGTCCCTTCCCATTCTACAAATCAGAGATTTGATCTCACTCCCTGTTTGATCTGAAACCCACAGTCCACAGTTTCCATGGACTTAAGTCAAGGTTGTGGGGTAGAACGTTAGACAAGGGACTTGCAGCAAAGTCGGGGAGAGCAGTTTCACCAAACCTAGCCCTAGCAGCACTTTGTCTTCTCTCCCTGCTGGGGTTTGCAGCAGTGATGGGGGGAGGATTTATTCTGTACCTCTGTGCCTTGAGCTAAATCCAGAATTTCTTCTGGAAAAATGGCAGCTAATGGGATTGTAACGTGCCTTTATAAGGCACATCAGCCCAGGGAAGAGAAGAAGTAAGTATAAAACAAAACCTCTCACCATGTGATTGTGCTTTGGCCAGTACAAGAGAGGAAAGGCAGAATCATGCATTGGTAAGAGTGGACTGAGCAATGGGGGTGGTTGGGCAGGTGCTGCCCAGCTGATCATTGCCTCAGGACTTGAGGTCTTGGCTGACAGATACAGCTGTGATTTGAAGTCATCAAAACCTTTGGAAAACACTGTGGTGCTTTCTGTTGGCTCCTGTTCTTCTTGGAGGGGCTCTGGGGCAAGGCTGGCATTTGTCCAAAGGCTCACTGGCACTGCTTCTCTGGGAGAGTGTAGTCAAATGGAGACTTTTCTCATAAAGTTGTCCCAGCAATATTTTATTTCTGCTTTTCTTTTGTCTTGAGAATGTGGCTACCATTCAGCATTGGCTGAATGATTGTCTTATCTCTGTTTTATAAAACCCCTAGGAAAAAGAGATCTTAGAGAACAGAGGTTTATTTAATAATCTTTGTCATTGCTTCATTCCTCACCATTGGTTCCTGCTTTTGCTGTTGTCTGCAGAAGGCAGTGACAGTGGCTGAATTGGTGACTGCACACAGCTAGGCTTTCAGATGAAATTTGGCATTGACAAATGTCAGCCTTAGAGCCCTGGGATGTGTTATTGACAGTGAGAGCAAAGGGCCTCATGGGAGTTACAGTGTTCTTGTATGTTCTTTTAGGAGCTGTCCTTTGCAATCAACTCTGTTTATTTCTAGTATTCTTCCCCAGTTGAATTTCTTTCAAGTTTTGGAGTCTTTTTCTTAGGTCTTGGAGGGAAGGGCCACCACCACAAGCTGTATGTACCTGTGCTGGCCAGTGGGACACCAGGCTTGCCCAAATTAAGTACCTTTCCTCTGGTGGCAGAGGGCTCCTTGAGCTCTCATGGAAAGTGTTCATCTGGTCTCCTCTTGCTAGAAGGCTCCTGAGTGTCACAGGACACTGCAGATTTGTCAAAGAAAGAAAGAGGTAGAGATGAAGAGCTGTATGTGATTTGGGTGGATGAGGCTCCTGATGTATCCCTTCCCTTTGGCACTCTTAGCCCCCTGGGTGCCTCACTGAGCACTCCAATTCCTGGCACTGTACAGCCTGCCTCCAGAAAAGGCTTGTTTCAGTGCAGAGTCCTGCTGGCCTTCTGATCCCTGGCCTTTCTGGTGCTTACAGCAGCCTTCAGGCTCTGCCTCTTCCCATCTGTGCAGTGTCTGTGCTGGCCTTGTCTTCTCACCTGTGTTTGCATCTCCCTTGCAGGTCTGGATGGATGCAGGCACTCAAATCTTCTTTTCGTATGCAATTTGTCTGGGATGCCTGACGGCTCTGGGCAGCTATAACAAATACCATAACAACTGCTACAGGTAACTGCTGCCTCGAGCCTTCCCCTCCCTGAACACAGGCATCTGCTGCAGGCTGCTGGCCTTTGCAAGTGTCATGATTTCTGTTTCTACTCAAGGCATAGGAAAACTCTTTCCAGGTGTTTTCTCCCCAAATCCAGTTTTCTGTGCTTTATACCCAAGGGAATTGTCTGTCTGTCCTCTCTTCCACACTCTGCAAAGTTAGATACTCTTCACTAGCTTCATGACCCCCAGCCCACACTAGATACAATCTCCCTTATTACATGGGTACACGAGCAGCCACAGGGGGAAGCAGAACTGTAAAATCTAATGGCTCTCAACTGGAGTCCTTTCACCTTGTGATTTATCCTTCTTTGGGCCCAGTGACTGGCACAGCTGTCAGTGCTCTGGGTTCCTGTGTGCTATCTCTGGTTACATATGAGCCTGCAGATACAGCTTCTGTTTATTGCATGCTGGACTGCAGGAACAGAAATGGACCAGGTTGACAGATAGAATCACGCTGCTGAGTTTGAAGGGATCCAATGAAAATAAACTCAGTTTGCAGTAGGTGCACCCATCCCCAGGGTTAAAAGGCTTGTGTGAGAAGAGGCCACCTCCCTTCCCACACTTTCTCTGCTGATTGTGTTGCTCCTGGCATTGACTTCTCCCATCTTTTGAATTCAAAACTGTGGTTGTTGCCAGGCACACCAGTGGCTATGTGATCCTTGCTTGGCATCTTTCTTCACTTTAGGAGTTCATTCCTGTTGCAGGGCTGCTTCTCCAACAACAATGGGCTAGGATGCCTATTTCTTTTCATGTCCCTTCTCCCACACTCAGTTTTGAGAGAAAAAGCTGTAGGAAAAGAAGAGATAATGGATCTGTTTCTGGCCTTCAAGGTGTCCTTGTACCTTAGCCTTTTGCATCCCCAGTCTAATAGGTAACATGGAGGTGATGACAGGGGCTGCTCAGCAACAAGGTTGTAAAAACCTTCTGTAGCTGCAGCTGGGAGTTGCTGTAGAAAGGGGAGAGACCTCTGTCTGTACATGGTGCTGTGCTTTTACCCTATATGCTGTTTGGCTTTTCTAGGAACACTGGTCTTCTTAGTTTTGGTGTCAAACCTTTGACTAGCCTTTCCCAAGCATGGACCCAGTTTAAATGAGTCAGTCCTGTGCTCTACAGGCTTAATTTGGATAAGAAGACAGAACCAGGATTTAGCAGGGTAGAGAGACATCAGCATGGTGACCCACTGTGTTATACCAGGCCAGGTTAACCTTTGGTGACCTGGAAAAGGATGTGGGCAGTAGAAACCATTGTTCATATGGCAGTGGTCCAAGATGGCATCAAACAGTATCAACCATTTCTTGTTTCCTGTCACAGCAAGGGAATTCTTCATGTTTTCCTGGCTCCCTTTCAGGTGTAAATCTGCAGAGATCTCTTTGATCTGGCCATCCCCTCATTTTACTCTCTACCAAGACACCCCTTCCCACCTTCCAGATAATGGGAGAACACCTTCCAGCCCATGCCTTTCCAAGGAGGGTTTGACCTGTCAAGGATACATCCAGGGGAAAGAGGGAGAAACACCAGGAAGGACGAGGAGCTTTTTGAAACATGTGAGAATTTGTATCAAATTTACTGAGAATATAATTTGAGTGGAGAGCAGGCACTCTATAGCAACTGAAGAAGTAAGGTTCTAGCTTGGGCTTCCCATTGGGCAGCTGTGATTGGTGGCCTCCCTTTCCAGATGGGAAATTCATTGGGCCTTAGAAACCAAATGCAAAGGGAGAGCAGTGGTGCCGGGTTCTGTGCAGTCCTTGACAATGCAAAGAGATGTGCTTTGGAATGAGTAATTTGAATTTGTATGATGCAGGGACTCTGACCTAGTTAACATGCAAGCAGGAACACAAAGCCCCAAAAATGCTATATAACTGAAGACTGATACAGAAAAATCACACTGGATTTGCAGAGTAGCATTTAATAAAGTTAGAGCAGGCCATGAAATGCCAGGAGGGGTGCATTCAGTTTGGTTCAGAATATCTCAGAGTGATGCTGCAAATGTTATTGTTGTCCCCAGGGTTGCAGTCACAAGAGGACTAGGGAGACTCAAGCGTGAAAAAGAATTGGATAGATAAGAGATGTTCAGTTTAAAGTGTTGATGGATGAGAATGAGATGAAACAGAGACAAAAGGGAATAGATCAGAGAAAATAAATTGGATGGCTGTGATTATCTTTTTCTCATAATGCAAAGACCAGGAGATACCTAGTAGTGCTGAGAACCCAAAAGATTGCAACGGGTCTGAGAAATCTATTAAGGGAAAAAAAACATGTTCCCTTCTCAGACAAAAATAAACTGTTACATGCTGCTACAGGAGGGACCAGGGGAGAGGGAGGAGAAAAACAGAAAAAACCTTGGCATTTAGATGTGTGGGAAGACTATCTCACAAGCAAGGAGTTTAGGTGAGCCATATATTTTTATGCTGTCCTTAGGCAAGGCTTCCCTTGGGGGAGTCCTGCTGTGTTGTCCAGCCTGGGGCATCTTTCTGCAGCTCCTGGTGCTGAGTCAATCTGCAGATGTGTTGGGAGAGACACAGTGCCTGGGGCAGAAAAGCAGATGCTGCCTTGGGGGACTGCTATGCAGTGTGGGTCGTACCTGGCTGATACTTTGCCCCCTTCTCCCAGGGACTGTGTGGCCCTGTGCTTCCTCAACAGTGGCACGAGCTTTGTGGCTGGCTTTGCCATCTTCTCCATCCTGGGCTTCATGGCAGAGGAGCAGGGTGTGCCCATTGCCGAGGTGGCTGAGTCAGGTGAGTGGAGGCCCTGGTGGGATGGGGCTGTGGGGGTGCTGCCACTTGGAGCCCCCAGTGACCCGGGGATGCCTGCAGCTGCACGTTCCCATCCCTTGCTCTCTGCCTCCAAAAAGCAGGAGAAATGAGTATGAATGAGTGCACACTCATGAAGTACTGAGATGCAGAAGCTGTGGTTTGAGCCTAATAAAAGCTGTTTCTAAGGGTGAGGGCTGGGGTTAGGCAGCTGCTCTCTCCTGTGGAGAGGGTGCTGATGTGACTGCATGGCATTGTGGCCAGGCTTGTGCTGTGCTTCCTGGGCTCAGAGGCTTCCCCTGGCTCCCAGACCTTGTGACACTGAAGCAGCCAGAGGTTGCCATGTCCCCTTACCTCCCTTCCTGCTTCTCCTTCACTGCTCCAGGAGCCCGAGTTTCATGCACAGCACGGGTGTTACTGGAGTGAGAGGCTGCATGGCCACGAGCTGTGCCTTGGCTGGGTGGCTGCCTCAGGCAGCTCTGAACCAGCTGTGCTGTGCTGCTGCTATGCCATTGCTCTGAAAGCCCTTTTCCCTGCAGGGCCTGGCCTGGCATTCATCGCCTACCCTCGGGCTGTGGTCATGCTGCCCTTCTCCCCACTTTGGGCATGCTTCTTCTTCCTGATGGTTGTTTTGCTGGGACTGGACAGCCAGGTAAAGCTGCAGGAACAGAGTGATTGCCTGCCGGACAAAAGACACTGTCTCTTCAGGACAGGCTTCTCCTTGGCTGAGGGGCAGCCATTGAGGCTGGGAAGCTGGTCAGGATGGACTGACAGAGGTGGGATCTCTGCTTTTTGCAGTTTGTCTGCGTGGAGAGTCTTGTGACAGCTCTTGTGGACATGTACCCCACCATCTTCCGCAAGAAGAACCGCCGCGAGACCCTCATCCTGCTGGTCTCCATCCTCTCCTATCTGGTTGGCTTGGTGATGCTCACAGAGGTATTTGGGGTTCAGACCACCTGCATGGTGCTTGACAGGACACAGAGTGACCTGGTGGGTGGTGAGGTCTGCACTGGAGCCAAGAGCTTGCTGCTGAGTCCCATCCACCTGCCCTGGGCCTGCAGGGGCTGCCCTGCCCTTCTCATGCCATTCGTGTTCTCCCTTCCAGCCCTTGCTCCTTGTGCCAGTCACAGTCCTGATACTTCTGCCAAGACTGACAGCTGGAGCTCTGGACAGCCTGTGTTTTGCTTATAAATTTATCTTGACACAGACCAAACCTTTACAGCTGTAGCCTGTTGCATGGGAAGTGCCCTTGTCCTTTTCTTTATTCATGAATGGAGCTATAGGAACTCTTGCTATAAGAAAACTTGTCAGGCCTGAGTGCATCCCTTATCTATTACACTGATATCCTCTGTATTATCCTTGTGATTAATTGCTTGGGAGCTAAACCGTTCTTGTTTAAAACTTTTAACTCTGCCTAGCAATATGCCTGTGTGGATTTATGCTGCCAGAATGCTCTTGGCACTTTCTGTTTTCATTTGGGCATAACTTTTGGAAAAGCTGTCTCTGATGTTGTGCATGCAATATCGTGCCCAGACTTACCCACAGGCCTGTTTTGTAGGCATTCCTGCAGACCTGGGCAGTGAAACAGCCAGGGTGCATGCAGTTATTTCCTTCTGCAAATTGGGATTTCAAAGTCAATCAGATGGATTGTGTATCTTAAAGGGGGCTTCCATCCTCACTTCCAGCTACAAGTTGCCTAGGTTTTGTCTTCTCCTAAAACATCCCCACAATCTCTGGCAGCCAGTTGCTGTCTGCTGTGCTGCCCTGCATTGAAATGAAGGGTTGCAGAGACTCCTGAGAGCAGCAGGGTGGCTGCATGTCTCTGTCAGGCCTTGGGCACACGGGGTGTGCCTTTTCTGTAGGCTAAAGCCCTGTCCCAGAGAGAGAGATGCCTCCAGCTCTGGGGAAGATACTGAGTTTGTTTCCTGCTCTGGCTTTAGCTCTTTGCCTGATTCCCCTCTCTCTCTCACCTTGCTGCCCACTTGGGCCTTCCCAGGGTGGGATGTATGTCTTCCAGCTCTTTGATTACTACGCTGCCAGTGGCATGTGCCTGCTCTTTGTGGCCATCTTTGAGACTCTCTGCGTCGCCTGGGTCTATGGTGAGTATGAACTGGGGGGCTCACAGCTCTGGCCTCTCATGCTCTTGTCTGGTTCATTCTCAAAATGCTGGTCAGTAGCTCAACTTGGTAATTGCTTTGCTGTACAAGGCAGAATCTAAACCTTTGCTTTGGTGCCTCTGGACTCAACTGGCAGGGACTTCCTCACAGGAGCACCCTGGGGGATTTGCTTGGCAGATATCCCCTGCATAGTCCTATGTGCTCCTGCTTTTGAGCCCTCCTTCCTCAGGGAATTGGAGCTGTCTGAAAAATCTTTTCTTATCCTGTGTTCAGGGGGCTTGAGACTCAAACATTTCTGAGGGCCCTCTCTCAGTCTTGACAGTCACCAGGTATGGGTAAAACCTGGGATAAGTCCTAGTCTTGGAGATGCTGAGGGGCTGGCCCTGCTGACCCACTGAGTTGTTCTGGAAGCTAGTCCAGGACAAAGACCAAAGCTGGCCACACTCCTGAGGAGTTCCCTGGCCTGACTGTTGGCTATGCTGAGGCTGTTTCACCTCAGCAGTGGTGAGGCAGGACCCTGGACATGCAGACCCGGCTGCCCTCCTTCCCTGGTGGCAGTGAGGGATCCCATCCCTGCCCTCTTCTGCAGGTGCTGAGCGTTTCTACGATAACATTGAAGATATGATCGGCTACCGGCCATGGCCCATCATCAAATACTGCTGGCTTTTCATCACCCCTGCAGTTTGCATGGTGAGGACACACAGGAGGAAGGGCTGTGGGGAGGAAGAAGGGCAGAGCTGGGTGTCTCTGAGATATAGACACCTACATATATACAGAGGAATGTGCATGTGTATAGGGATTTATGTAGCCTGGACTCTGTGGGCTTTTTGTTATTTGTGCTTATAGCTTTGGGGGCCAGGTGTGGGGCTCAACAACAGGGAGAGGCTCAGCTGGGACTGAGGTGTTTGCTGGTGGGACAAACTCCTTGATGCCATGACCAGCATTGCCCATCGGGGCTGTCTCAGCAAACCCTGTTTAATGGATGTCTCCTCTGTTGCTGCCCTGAGGTGCTCCTTTTTACCATGAGTCTGTCCAGATGTGTAGTCACCAGGAAGACCTCTCTCTGCTCATGGCATTGATTTTCTTTCTCTTTCACCTTGCCAGGCAACTTTCCTGTTTTCTTTGATCAAATACACCCCATTGACGTACAACAAGAAGTATGTGTACCCATGGTGGGGAGACACCCTGGGCTGGCTGCTGGCCCTCTCCTCTATGGTGTGCATCCCTCTCTGGATCGTCTACAAACTCTCCACCATCAAAGGTTCCCTCAGAGAGGTGAGGTTGGTGCTCTGGGATCAGAGCATGGGCTGTGCTTCTGTGTTGAACTCCAGCCCTGCAGCAGAATCATTTGTGTGTTACAGGTTGATTAGCAAGGAGCCCAGAATAAATAAATTAAAGGTGTTAATTGCTATAACAGATCTGGTTTTTTTTAAGTTCTGCCTTGCTGGAGGACTGCTCCAAGCTGGCTGCTACCTTGTGATACCCTTTTTTCATTTCTTCTGTCTCTTCTCAAGTACCACCAGGAAAAAGGTCATTAGATGTAGAGAATATAGATAATCTCCATGCTGCCCTTAACTGAGGCTTGAGGACTTGTTCTGAGAAAGCTCCAGATCCCCTGAGCACTATGGTCAGCTGAGTTCACCAGTCTGTGTTGAATCCATAGAGTTGGAATGGAGGGAATCACTGGGAATTTGTAACCCATCAGTCTTACTGCTCTGGGTCTGTCCTGTTTCCAGAGTGATGCATTGCTGGTTGCCCTCTAATACACTGGAGGGGCAGGGAGCTAGAAAACCAGGCCTTGCTCCAGGCGAGCATCCCATCCCTGCCACAGCTCATGATTTCAGGGTGAGGTTTCACAAACGGTCCTGAACCCCCAGGATCCCTCTCATTCCCTGCCTCCTGCAAGTGTTCAAGAATGGGTTGTGACTGCAATGGGCCCCTGGCCCCTGTGTCCAGCACAGACAGGGAGGAGTGGGAACAGCTGCAGGGGCATGGCAAGGCTGCACAGCATGATGTGGTATGAGAATAACCCCTTATGAACTTGTCCCAGATAAAGCCAATCCTGTGTGCACAGGCTCTGTGCTGATAGAAGGCATGACCTGGAGGTACTTGGTCACCAACATTCCTTTGGATTCTTTTCTAGGCCTGGCCTGGAGCAAGGGAGGACAGAGCTTTCCTCCATTATCCCTGTGTTAGATATCTCTCATGCCCAGAGCTTGCCTTGGGACAAGTGGTTGGAATATGTGTTTATCCCTCAGTTTCTGAAGTACTGACTGTCCTTATTTTGGACACCTCTGGCATTTAGAGATGAGATCTGCAGCTAGGCCTGGCTGGCTAAATGAAACCCATGACAGGTAGGACAGGGCCCAGGTCACTTTTTGTCCTTGCAGCTGTTTAGTGCCTGTCTTTGCCTTCCAGAGGTTCCGCCAACTCACCTGCCCACTTGAGGACTTGCCTTCCAGGCCAGGCACAGAACAGCCCCTTCCACCACCAGAGCTGGCCTTCTGATGCTGACAGAGCTTGAATCACATTGCTAGGACCAGTGTGGCTCTCCTTCCCTTCCCCCAGGATGGCTTCTGTACAGCCTTTGCACCTGTTGGATAACACAAGGATTCTTCACTCATCAAGAAGAGGGATTTCTGGGCTGAGCTCCCTTCTCTGGAAGTTTTGAAGGGCTGAGGAAGAGGCTGACATGGAGATGGTTTGTGTGGAGCTAGCAATGCACCTTAATTCTCTCCCTGGAGAGAGCTCTGAAGGGGCACATCAACCACCAGTGTTCCTGAGCATCCCCAGGCTTCTGGTGGGCAGAAAGGAAGGACTGACCCTGGACTAAAGACTGTCAGAGTCTCAGAGCTGTGGCTCCAGTGTGGACTTTTGGAGCTTCTCCGTTCATTCCATTAAATCTAAGTTTTTCCTGACTAGATCTGTTCTGTCTCTATTTTGTCCCACTGGCATTCCTTGCCAACAGCATGTGAGGTGAGATGTGTGTTAACTGAGCTGTGGTGGGCATTCAGGTCTGGGTCTCTGTTGCACTGGCACAGTGATGTGGGAAGGTGGCCAGAGGAGAGGAAGCTTGGTTAGGGTAGGAAGGAAAACAGGGACCAGTGGTTCAGAGGCTCCTGTAAGTGGCAGGCTTGGGGTAGGTACCCTGGTGAAAAGTGCAATGTCACCTTCTGCTGCAGCCATGGCCAGCTCTCAGGCAGAAGTGTCATCTGCCTGATGTGTCATTGGGCTGTTCCTGGGATCTGAGAGGAGCATGTGGATTTGTGTTTTCTTTTTGCAAGTGAGGGATCATGGGACGCTCTCCCTTGCATCTGCAGGACTGTCTTTTTTCCTGTGCTGTCTACCTTCCAGGTGCTCTGGGGCCAGTCATTTCAGTTTTCCTTTGAATGGAAGAGCTGAGTGGTGGAAACAGAATCTGCATGTTATGTCAACAAACAGGGCCCCTCATTTCCAGGCTGTTTGGGTAAAAGAAATAAACCTCAAAGACCTTGTGTTGTAAGTGCTGTAGCCCCAGCCTCCGAGGAGGGCAGCCAGAGGACACGTAACCCTGGGAAGCTGGATGGCTCCCAGGAAACCCTGAGGAAGCTGGAGACTGGGCAGAGCTGCGCCAGCAGCCGGCGGCGCTCAGCTTCCTGCAGCACACGAGGACACTGGTGGGCCCCGCGCTTCGGCCAAGGCTTCTGCCGCCGCGGGCAGGGCAGACGCGAATCGCAGCAAATTAAAGCGAATTAGCGCAATCCGCGCCGTTAGCCACAAGGTGGCCCCAGGCCCTCAGCCTCGGCGCGGGAAGGGGCCCGCGGGCGGGCGGGGGCCGGCTGAGGGACACCGGGCCGGCGTCACGGGGACCCGGCCACTCTGCTCCCCCTTCCTCCCGGTTCCTGTGGGGTTTTCTCTGAGGACATCTGCCCCCGCAGGGAACGGTGATCTCAGAACGGTGCGCCCAGCTGTGGCACGAGCGGGTTTAGTCCTCCAGGCCCTGACAAGTTCCCGAGTTTGGTTTTCCTGGGCTTGGTTTCCCCTAGTTAAGTGTTCTTGGAGCCTGGAAACCTGAGGCGAGTCTCCGGTCTGTGCGGAGAGGAGCTGCGGCGTTTTGCCCGGGGAGGCCGCGGCACGCCGGTGCTGAGGGCCGCGCCGCTGGCCGGCTGTGAGGGCGCGGCGGCCGCTGCCGAGGGAGCCCTCCCTGAGGGAACCTCGCCCCATGGCCAGCCCGCCTGCCCTTCTCCCAGCCCGTTTGCCACAGGGCCTGTGAGGTGGTGAGTTCCTTTCACTAGGCAGCCATGGGTTGCCCCCTTGGCGGGCCTGCAGCTCCCACAGCGAGCTCTCAAGTTTCCGCATGCCCCTCTCTGCCTCTGGAGAGCGCCGGCAGGTTGGGAGCTGAACTGGGCGCTATAATTTTCATGGGCAGCCTCAAAGCCTCAGAGCTCCAGATTGCCCTGCTACAACTGTGCTTCATGGTGCTCATGCATGAGCTAAGGGTAGTAAAGAGAAATTCTGGAGAAGGCCCTTTTGGAAGAGACCCGCGAGGTGATGGAAGACCGAGGCAACCAGCTGTCCTGCCACTTGGATACGGAACTGGCTGGCAAAAATTACTTCTAGAAATGAGAGAACTGAGTTCAATACAGAAGTTCTAGCAACAGGTATTTCTATTCATGTAATTTTAACCTTAAACAGAATTATACTTTCATTTTCCAGTAATATCTATAAGAGGTTTATCTCACTGGGAAGGTATTTTAACCATACTAGAAAAAACAGTAATTGTCCACAGCTATCTCTAAAATCCGGCTGATGTAAGAGTCTGCTTGGCTGCATGTAGGCAAAGTGTGAGTTTGCTGAAAGGCTTGTGACTTGCTTTGTTTCAAAATAGACTGGCGTCCAGCGAATTGGGCATGTGGTTTATTGATCTGGTTATATATGAGCCAGGAAATCTCCCAAGCCTGTGTTCTTACGTGACCCAATTGCTGTGAAGCTTTGGATGAGCTTGGTAGGGCAGATAAGCAAGAGAACCAAAGGTTTTGCTGAATACTCTTAAATAAGTGTCTTGTTTCTGACATGACTTTAAGCAAAGTATTAGACTTGGTGACACCTGGCTTGAAATATGAGTCAGGTTTATTCTATCTTGTTCATTGAAAAGGTTGATGTACTAAATTTGAAATTAATTTATTTGAAATTTCCAGACATGACATTTCTTTCACAGCACTTTTAAGACCCCAGGCTTGAAGGGAATTTTTAGTGGAATTTGGAATATGGTGATTTTGGTATACGATTTTTGTTTGTGATTTGGTATATGGTGAAAGGGATTTTCTTTGCATCCAAGATCAGCCTTTCAGTCTGTGGAATTTGCACCATACTTTTGATGGCTGGGGAGATGCTGATCTCTGTTTACACAAGAGGTGTGTGGTCATTGGTATTTCCCACCTTCAGAATCCAAAACCTGCAAATTAGGCTGAAAATTTAACCCATTACTTGATAACAGGCATGAAATTAAAGAGCCTTTTTTTTCATGGATGGTTTTGTGGAGGTGATTGTGGTTTTTCGGTTTTGTTTGGTTGTTTTTGATTTGGGTTTTTTTGTTTGGTTGATTTTGTGGGTTCTTTGTTTCTTCTTTTTGGTTTTTTTTTTGGGTTTTGATTTTTGTTTTGTTTGGGAGTCTTTTTGTTTGTTTGTTTGATTGGTGTGGTTTGGTTTTGGTTTGGTGTTTTTTGGATGTTTTTTTTTAGATGAAAAGTTCACCTAAAATTAAAGAAGTCTCTGAGATTCTGCCCCAGGTCATTGGTGCTCGAAAAGGATGACCTTTCATCCATCCATGAAAACCAGGCTCTGCTTTTCCCTTTTAGTGTCAGTGATACCTGGGAGAAAACTCAGCTTTCCTTGTCCATGGATGGAGATACTCACATAGGGCTGGGGAGAGACTTCAGATCTCAGGGACAGACCCATGGATGAGGATGCATCTACTGTCATGGAGAGCATCCCAAATCCTGGGATGTTTGAACAGATCCTTGAGAGGTCTTTTTGCTTTTGCCTTTAGTGGTAACTACAAGGCAGTTTTCTATGGCTGGTGCAGAGTGATGTATTGTGAATCGTGTTGCACATTTTGGTGACAAGAAAAGTGGATGTGTTGGATGCCGTGGTGCGTAAATGGAGAGAAGAGAGTAAGATGAACATGTTAACTCGATATAATCCTGTGAAGCAAAGATCCCCAAATAATCTGTTAAGTGTGTCCTACAGGCGGGTGCAAACGAGCGTATCCCACAGAGCAGGGCGTTTGGCTGAGCCCTCGCGGGCTAACGTCGTTAGCAGCCTGCAGGAGGGGCATCTGCGTGGCACAGATAAGGGAAGTGTGTGGGGGGAGCACAAAGGCCACTGGAGAAGCTTTTACTTCTAAGAAGCGAGCAATGGTTTTGTTCCTCCTGTCTCCATCTGATCTGCCCGGAGCTGCAACACCTTGGGCAGCAGCAACAGGCTGCAGGCTGTGTCTCCATCTGGCCTTGTCCTTTGTGTCCTTGTGCCCTGTGCATCAGAGGTGTTTGCTGTCACATGCCCCACAACGCCAGGCTCAGCTGCCCTGAGGGAGCAGGCAGGGCAAGCAGGAGCAAACAGGCACATACCCATGTGTCCTCTGCCTGCCTTTGTTCCGTGATCCTCTTGGTCTCTGATCATTGCCGTGCAACTCAGGGAGGCTGTTAGACTGCAGATGTTTCCCCAGCAGTGTCAGTGCTCCCCTCTGACCACCTTTATTGCTGGCTCTGGGCTCCTGAGCCATTTGCCCTTTCCTCATCCTCTCCCATAGCAGGGATGCTGTGAAACAGGGGATGTCTCACCCTGCCTGTGCTTTCACAGATAAAGGCTCCTGGCAGCCTCCTCCTCTCTGGGAGCCCGGCACAGGAGCGGTGCTGTGGCTGCTGGAGCCCATCAGGGTTCTGTGGGGCCTCATTAGCTCTTGTTGCTTTGGTTATGTTCACTTGTGATTAGTTACAGTGAAACTGTTGTAAGAAGTCACAGGCTTACTCAAGCAGAAATTAGCCATAAACATGAAAAATAAATTATACCAATGCCTGGGGGAAAATCCCCTGCAAACATAGTGTTCAGTCAGCAAGGCATGTTCTTAGCTGAAGAAGCAGCAGCGCTGTGCCCACGGGGCAATCAGCATTTCTCCTATTTTGTTAGCAAAAGTGTTAAAAGAAGGGATTAGTCTGGACAAACGAGGGCAGTGGTGGTTTCTCCCACAGGTGGCTCAGCGAGGGTGGCAGCCAGGGCTGCAGGCTCCACTGTGTCCAACAACTGTTCCAGTGACTGCCTCTGCAGCCTCTAATGTTTGTAAAGCACAGCTTGGATTCACCCATAGGTCATGCTGACAGACCTTTCCTAAAATCTGGGCTAGGGGAGATGACTCATTTTGGCTTGAAGCCTTGTGTCTTACTGGCTCAGGGGCCCAGGACTCCCTGCTGCCAGGGAGCGTGGCCCTGGCGTGGGCTGAGGTTGGCAGCCTGTTCCTCTGGGCTGGCTCTTCAGCAGGCATGTCAGAGCTGGCTGAAAGGGAGGAAAGGGTGGGGACACCTGGATGATGGGGAAAGCCAGCATGTGTTCTGAGAAAAGAAACGGTAAAAGGAGAGGTAAGAGGGCACTGCCAGCTGGGAGGGGGTGTGAGCAGGGTGGGGAGCGGGACACTTTTGAGGAGGTGCAGGACGGATCCGAGGTTGGGGTCAGCCATCTTCTGGAGAAAAGGCAGTCTGCAGCTGCCCTGAGCCTGGCAGGTTGAGGGAAAATGGCCCTTTCAAAGAGAGTTTTCCTTCTTTGCTTATGAGAGGGGATGGAAAGCTGTGCAGCTGTCCCTGAGCTGGCAATTGCAGAGGGAATGGGCACCTCTGGTTGGTTGGACAGCAGTGTTTCCCCAGTTCTCCTGTGCACCCTTGGGTGCAGTGATGGGGTTTCCTCAGGATGCTGTGGGAGAGCTGTGGAGGTCTGAGTGCTGCTGGTGTGTGAGCTGCTCACAACAGGGGGTCCCAGGCTTGGGAGGGGTTCATGCTGCCTGGGACAGGGGTGCTTTGGACATTTCCAGGATTTATTGCAAGCAGTGCTTCTCTTTTGAGGATGAGTGTTAAGAGCAACCTCACACACACTTACGGAGGTGGAGCCCACATAGTGGGCTGACCTGCAGTCAGATTGTCACATCCTTTAGCAGCCCTGTCCTACCTACACAGCTGCTCTGCCCAGAGTGCCTGCTCAGGGCTGACTCTGCCAGCAAAGGTGGCAACTGGTGGTCAGGGAATGCATCACCCGTTTCGTTGCTCTCTCCTGGCAGGGGACTCAGCACAGTTTGTACCCCACCACTGAGTTGCTCAGAATGTGATTTTTGCTTTTCAGTCTGGGTCATCACACCAGTGAAATCCCTCACATGGAAGCTGGTGTGATGAGATAAACATGCCCCTGCCCGTAGCAGGATTTAAAAACCCTGTGAATTATTGCCTGGTGGGAAACTGAAGCCCGAGTTTAACTTCTGGGCTGGCAAACAGAAATAGCCTTTTTTTTTCCCTCCTGGAGAATGATTTTCACACATTGCTGGATAAAGTTTTCATTTAGGTTGACTTTCTTCTTGTTTTACCTTAATGTCACAGGTCATTTCCCATCTACAGCTTTGCAAAGCTGCGATGTTCCCATGAAACACTTCAGTATGGATAAATCAAGTTTTTAGGTCAACTCTGCTTACCTAGGCTTATCTCAATCCCCTTTTCATATCTGGATAACCTCTATTGCACCTTTTCCTCAGTTATGCTGGGTCATGCCAGTCCTCTGTGACACAACAGGCAGTGGCACTGTCCTCCACAAGTAGGGTCAGAGGCAGTGCAGAGCCAGCACATGCTCTTCACCTTGCAGTCTTTCAGGACTTTGGTGACAGCCTCTAAAAGGCTGAAGATGGAGCCTGTCCTGTCTGATGTTGATGCCATATCTCACAAGGGAAGAATCAGCCTGTATTTCTTTGGGTACAGGACCAATCCACTCAACCAGCCTGTGGGGTAGGTGAAAGCCAAGAGCTTTGAGAACGGCATGCTTGGAAAGTTTAATCACAGAAACAGCCCCAGGTAAATGGAGATGTTTTCCCTTACTGCCTCCAGAACTGGCCTCAGTGGTTCATCCTGAGGATCCCACTCAGTCCAGGGTTGATTCCCCTTACACATCTCTCTGACATCATTTGTTCCTGGGACAATCCAGCATGCTCTAATGGGATCTGATTCACTGGCTTCTAGTACCTGTGGAGGATTTTCTACAGACAGCATTACAAATGACCTCTATAGAGTATGCAGACAGGTAAACCTCCTTCTTCCCCACACTGTGGCATTGAGGACTTTTGTCAGCTCCTGTGTTTCCTACTAAGGGGCTGAGAAATGCTCCTCTAATGGGTCCAGACATAGCCGAAAGTGTGCTGGATATGTCCCATGTTCCTTCCCACATGCTGCTCTGGTTTGACCACATGGGTGCATGAAAAGGTCAATAGGAATTTTGGCAGGCACATTAGCAGACAAAGCAAAAGACAAAAGAGTGAGAGCATGAAACATAACCATTAAAAACAGAGAAAAGCTGAGCAGAAGTATCTTGAGAAAAATAGTGTGACTGGAATGCCAGCTACTGGTGTTGGTCATGAGAAGCTCTAGGAAATCACATCAAGGCTGAGATGGATACAAAGAAAGCTGTACATACATATATGTATATACATACAAAGCCAGAGGGAATGCTCACTTCTACCCAGACACTATAAAGACTCCAGCAGTGCCTCTCCTTGCTGACTGAGCTGCCCCATGAGCTGTATTTGTATTCTCAGCATATGGCACAGGCATGGAGGGGCTGCATGACCCTAGAGCAAATGTTTCTTCTTCACTCATGCTCTCTCTGCCTTTTGTTCCACCTGCCTGACGGTGTTGGTGAGACTTGAGCTTGGCCACAGAAGGTTTAATGTAATGCTCCGTGGAGATTCATTCTGCATGTTTGTAGGATGACATTGAGGGATGCCCCTATCCCACTAAAGTGGTGGAGCTCTAGAGCAGTGGGAATATGTGGCAGTCAGCCTGGGCCATGCTGTGGGGTCTGCCAGGGTTCCTGCCCTATGGAGGTCAAGAGGACATGGAGTTACTCCCTGACTGCTGCGGGTGATATTTACACTCTGGGCCTTTACCCTGCCTGCCTGTGGCTGCTTTCTCATCTTGCTTTCTTGTTAGGGCCACAGTTCAAGGTTTGGAGAGGTGCATGTTGTAAGGGAATAGTTCTGCCCTGATGCACCTCCCTTCTCTACTCCCACCACCCACACAGAGCTGGGTGATAATTTGGTGGGGGGAGCTGGTGGAAGGGGTGGGACAGGAGGAGGAGAGAGGGTAGTCTCTGCCTTAACTCTTGCTGTATCTCTTTGGCACTCAGTGGATTCCCTGCCTGGACTCCAGTGGGACGGGAAAGGATAGGACGGGAGGGGCTTGCCTGGGGAAACCTGCGCTGGGTTCAGGTGAGTTGGGCATTTGCTCGTTGAGCAGATCTGGCTTGATGTGTGTATCACCCTGGGAGTGCTGGTGACTCCGGTCCTCCCGCAGCCAGCTGCTGCATGCCAGCTGCTCATGGTGCTCTGGGGAGCAGGCCAGCAAATCTGCAAGGGCAAAATCTCCCCAACGCTAAGTAAAGCAAGAGCGAGGTGGAAAATAAGGGACAAATAATCAATTTGGATCAACCCAGGAAAGAGGTTTTTCTTTCATTGGTTCCTTTGGAAAGGGAAAGGACAGCCTGAGATGCTGCACAGGGGGTGCCAGGAAGCTGAGAGCAAAGAGATGCCTGAAGGATGAGTAATTGATACTGAAGGTTGTGGCAGCAGAGAGAAAGGGAGAGAGTGATAGAAGAGCACTCAGCAGAAAGTGGAGACAACAGTGAGCGAGACAGGGACAGAGATGAAGGGCAGAGATGACTGTCTGATAATAGGTACAGGAGCCAAGGCACTAGAAGTGGAGTAAGCTGTAGGCATTTCAGCTACTGCCAGCATGAGTCCTCTCCTCCTGTGCTGCTGCGCTGAGGTGCTGACCCCAGTGCATTGGCTTGGGGGCTGCAGTTTTAAAAGATGTGCCTGGGAGTGCACTTCTTGCTCTTCTTGCCCCTGCGATTTCATCAAATTTGTTCCTGTTGGGGTGAGGCAAGGAGACAGCGCAGTTACTGCATGTGCTAAGCTCTTGGGATCTGTGGGCATATTTGTGAGCAAATGCAGGCAGAACACGAGAGTTTCGTAACACCTGATCTGTGTCTTCTTAAATCAACAGTGCTTTTAAAGTAATCACTATTAATCAGGGCTTTCATCTCATGCCAGTGGAAATGCCATTGCCCTAGTTTTTCCTCTTTGACAGCTGCTGATACAAGAGGCTGAACCTTGGACCTGACCTTTGCAGCTCTGCAACAGCCCAACTTTTCTGGATTCATGGTTGCAGATGTGGTCCTTGCAGAGGGCAGGCTAAAGAGTGCTGTGCCCTGTCTATCTGACTCTGCTCCTGGGCAGGGCTAGAGCAAAGTTTGGGTGCCCCAGGCTGGAGAGCAGGTACCTGGCCCCTTGGAGGGTGCAGGTGGGATGCAGCTCCACCACATTACAATGTGGCATTATGGCAGGAACTGCTGGAAAACACTTTAGGCACTGCTGGAATCATGGTCTCCATGTGCCTCTGCCGATTTCACCTGATGTGACTCGTCCTGAGCACCTGCTGGAGTTGGCTGAGCCTGCCCATGGTCTGACCCGGGGTGCTGGGCTTCTGCAGGGCTGAACAGGGAGCACAGTTGGGGACAATCACGGCAGGGAGCCTCTGTGACCCTTCTCTGCTGCTCCGTGCTGGCCACACTCGTGCCTGTGCTGAGGGACCGGGCTCTGCCGCACTCTTGGCTCCCCTCCTTCCCTGCTGGGAAGCATAAGTCAGTATGTTATTCCCCAGCCTTGCTCTGCTTTTGGAAGAGTCTTGCTTGAGTGCTCTTCCCTCGTGCTCTCTGTTTCTCATCACATCAGCAAGTGCCCCCAGGCTGTGCTTTTGGGAGGTCAGGCAGGGTGTGCCTACCTGGAGGAGTTTAGATACAAGTGCCTAGAGCAGTGTGATGCCAGATTCCCTGTGCTGCTCTCCCACCTCTGAACCGCTGGCTGCAGTGCTGGCTCCTCTGCTCTCCTGCTCCAGCAGCTTTGCTTCCCACTCTTCCCTCAGCCCTCGCTGCCAGCTGCAGGTGGCCAAGCAGGGCTGGGGGCTGGCAGCTTCTGTCTCTTCATCTGACCTGCCCAGGGCTGCGGGCTGTTGCCTTGCTCCATGAAGTTGCTGCCCAGAGAGGTGGCAGCCCTGTAGGGATCCTGCAGACTCTGTCCTGTCCCTGTGGAGCACCTCTGGGCTGCACCACAGGTCACTGCCCTGCTGTGCCAGGACCTGTTTGCAGAGTGGGTGCTGGAGCAGCGTGGCTTTCACCCTCTGTGCCATTCACCTGCTCTGCTCCTACAGCCAATGACAGGAGCTGTGCTGTCCACATGCTTTGGCTGTGCACAAGGACCTCTGAGCCAGCCTCATGCAGCCCCAGGACTTTGGCCAGACAGCTCCAGCCATCGGGTAGGTGGCTCTAGGGGCTCCACTGAGGCCTGGCTGGATCTGGGTCTGTACCAGACCTGTTGCTGGTGTTCTTTAAGAAGAATGGATCCTGCTGGGGCTGGCCCTCCTGCTGTGTTGCACTGAGTACGCCAGACTATGGGCTGAGTGGAGGTCTTGAGATTATCTGATTTGATGCAAAGGCTGGTTTCTAGTCATATTTAGACACCATTTATGGACTGCATCAGTTAGTCTTGTTTTTTTCTAGGCTAGAGAAAGAAACTGCCTCTGTGTTTCTGTAACCCAGAGCAGGGATGATGATCCATGGACACCATCAGAGACTGATCTGGCCCTGGGAACAACAGCCTACATTGCTTTGAGCAGGAGATTAGCCACTGTTAGGGGCTTCGGAGGGTCTCCTGTTCGGCAGCAGAAGGCAGAGCAGGACCCATTTGGCACCCTCCTGCACTGGGGGTTTATGCTCTGAAGGGTGATGCTCTATAATCCTTGCATCTTGTATTGCACATGTCCATGCCGTCAGTAAACTCACTCCTAAGGAACTCACTGAGTTCCTTATCTCACTCTTTCTGATGTCAGTAAATAGCAAACTGACTGACTGCACAAGCATTGTGCTTATTTCACACTGGAGAAAACATAGGTGGGATCTGATTCTTGTAAGAGCCTCCTGTGCCTCATGAACCTTGCTGAACAGATGCTTTGAGAATACCCTGCAGCCCACGGAACCTGGAAGTTAATTAGAAAGTAAAAGTAAAGAAGCCAACTAACTTTGAATTGCTTGAGGTGAAAGGCATTTTAATTTCAACTGCTGTCCCGGAGTTGATCAGTTTTTCTACATCTTTCCTTGCCTTTCTCTGTTATGCAGCTGGAGTGAGCCCTTCTTCAGCAGCGTTCCCGTTTGGAAGCAGCTGTCTCTGCTTAGATAGGCTGGAAAGCACTTGCTTCCACTGCTAATATTTTCTTGTCCATCTTGCAGAGATGACCGATTCCAGTAGCAGCCCTCATGCACTAATTTAACCGTGTTGGTTCCTTAAGCTGTACCTTGGCACTACTGTTCCTCGCTGAGCCCTGATTTTCCGTCTTTGCTCCCGCAGCCGCCCCCGCCTCCTGCCATCAAAATGCAGCGCAGGATTTCAGCTGCCGACTAACTGCTGGCTCTGATTGCGCAACCAGAGAATTTTCTGTGTCCTCCTGCTCCTCCTTTTGTAACACAGCCCAGTCTTCTTGCTTCCTGATTCCTCCCTCCCCATCTTAAATTGCAGTTTATGTTCTTGGTTGCTGCTTGTTTCAAAATGAAACCAAGAAATATAAATGCAGTGCAGCCGCTGTCTGCGTTGTCACCTGTGATTCGGCATTCTGCAGTTCAAGGCATCACCTTTGAGTGTCCAAGGGAGCTTTAACACTATGCTTCCTCTCATAATTGTTATCAGCTGCTTTTTAGAGACATTTCTGTCTGCTGTTCTCTCTGTTTCACTATTCCCTCTGGAGATTGTCCTCGTCTCATTTCCCTTATGATAAAACAGCAAAAAAGGTCAAACGGAGGATGTTAACTTCCCAGCAGTAGGAACTCCTGTCTGACAGCAGTCAGAAACAGGCAGTAAGTTTGCAGGAAGAAAAGCTTTAGCAGAATCGCTATTGGCTTCTTCCTCTGGTGTCAAAACTCCAGGTGGCTTCTCTCTCATCTTTCCTGTCTTGCTCTTGTTCCTTGCCTCACCTGAGCAACTTTGAAAAAGCCCTTTTTTTACTCTGAGGGAGGCTGAGGATAGGACCATATTTTGCTTCAAATGATGCGTTCTTTATCTTTTTCTTATTACCGCTTCTCCCCTTCAGTGGCATCTTGTTTCCAAACAAAGCCAAAAAATGCTGTTCTCCTGCATATCTGCAATGTGTGTTCAGCACATCACAGGCAGCTGCTGAGTGACCACAGTGCTTCAGAGATGTCCTTGGTTTTCCTTGCCCTTTGTGACTGTACTTAAAGGATCCCATGGTGGTAGGTGTGGGACAAACATAGTCCAAAATCTATGACCAAGGGGAGGCTGTGTTGCCTCATTCAAATGCTCAAGAATGGAACTTGTAGCTCTGGGTCTGTGGCTGCCTGCATGCTGCCTGCTCTCTTTCCAGGTCCTGCAGCAATCCAGGTGTATTCTTGTTTTTCCAGCAGTAAATCTTTTTTGGGGAAAATGTGTCTATCTCCATGCACTAAGCCCAGTACTAAATACTGTACCATTTCCTATGGAGCTGCATAGAGGGAGCTCACTAGTCTCTGTGGGAAGATGACTGACTACAGGTAATTTCTATGAAGGGCAAAAAACCCATCTCCTCCAAGTGCTGAGGGGTGAAAATACAGCAAAGCACCTCTAGAAGAGACTGGTGGGGTCAGAGGGAGGTGGTGGTGGTGGACAGGGTCCAGGGGAGGGGTAGACTGCGGATTGCTTCAAGATGGCATTTTAGCAGTTGGGAAAACTTTATGACAGAGGGAAAAAAGAGGCTGGGAATTGAAGTAGCAATAGGATTTTTCTCTAAACTTTGGTGAAGGAACAGCAGAAAAAGTGCAGGTAAACAGGGAGGGGCACAGTCGTTACTCCAAACTCATGTATTGAGGGGAGCAACCAAAGAAAGAGGAAAATGTCTGCCTGTTGGGGAGGATGTAACCCAGTAGGTGGCTGTGACTGCTGTGGGAGAACCAAATTGTTCCTAGCTGGAAACAAGGAGTTATTTGAGTCCCCATCTGGCCTAAGAACATATAGAGCAGGGGCACAGTAGGATTAAATGTTCAGGAAAACAGCCAGGAGGTGTATGAATAGGCTTTCTCATAGAAACAGCAGGCAAAGCAGAGAGGGAAGTAGCTGGGATGTGTAATGTGCGTGGCTTTGGCTGGGAAGGAGAAGTTGTTGTTCATGCCTTGAAGGGCCAAAAACTTTGGTCACCCGTATAATCCGCCATTTGTTCTTGCTTGAAAAGGTTTGATTTCATTGCCAGAGTTTCATTTGGAGGACAAATAGTAAGTCCTGGTCCAGGTATCCCAGAGGTGGAGGCTGGTCGCAAGGTTGGGGCTGTGGGCTGTCACTCATACAATCAGAGGAGGTGGTTCTCTGATTATGACCTTCCTCTGCGTCCCTGTGTGAAACAGGTCTAGCAAAAAGGAAATAAAAGCACAAATATTAGTAGAAATAGGCTGGCTCTTGGATCCACCTTACATTAAAAGAATAAAACCAAAGAATTAGCTAGTCTTCTCCTGCCAGCTTCCTGGGACATCCTCAAGAAACCCAGACTTAAACATCCCTGTACTTGATGATGTGCCCTGGACTGCAGCAAATTGGAGTGTGCCAAGGACTGTGACAGATCAAACACGTTTCATTAAGTGCGTGTTACTTTTTCTCTCACATTTGACAGTGTGTGGAGCTCTGCTCCTCTCAGAGATGAGGAGGCTGTGCTGCAGCATTGGAATAAACTGATTAGCCAGCTGGCAGGCCTTGCTGCAGGAGGCAGTGGGGAGAAGGGCCTTGCCTGGGCTTCAGAAGGTGAGAAATGGCTGGCAGGAGGACCTGATGGTTCTACCTCTCAGTCCAACCCAGCAGAAGGGCTAAGTGAAGGGGGCAAATCTGGGGCTGGAATGATTGGGGAGCTGTAGAGCTGCAGCTGCAAGCCAGCATACAGGGTGTGTGCCTTGATTCCTGGGTTCCACCATCTTCTTAAAATGTGGCGTTAGGAGCCTGTTACAGGGCTGATTCACCTTCATGCTCTCATGTAGATCCACAGGTGGTGTTGGTGGTTTGGATCAGTGCAAACCATACAGTAAATAGGTGTTTTCCAGCATATGGACCATAAAGGCTGGAGATAAAACAGATGTTGCTCCCTCAGTGCCCTCATGCATCTGCATTTGACACCTAAACTGGTTGTGCCCACTGCAGTACTGCCCATATACAGGCTCTTACTGGCAATAGTTCTAAAAACCTCTTGAATTTAACAGGGACCAGAATCTTTCTGCCATGTTTTTGAAGAGGAAGCTGTATTAGCCAGGAGGATGATCTTCACCACCACCTGACTGCTCTCCTCTATGGTTTATGGCCCCCTGATCTTGTTGCAGCCCTTCTTACACTGGTTGATGTTTCACATGAGACTCAGTCCTCCATTTCAGTGTCCATGGAAATCTGCTGTTGATAGCAAAGCAAATAGGATGAGCCCTTCAGGAAAGCAGATGGGGGAACAAAGCCTGTTGTTGCCTGGGGCATTTAGAGAGCAATTGGTGTATTGCACTGTGAGATCTGATTTCCTTTCTGTACTTGAATAACAGGCAGGAAACATGCCTGTGTCAAAGAACTACTTGTTCTGCTGTGAACATTCATTAGAAGTTATCTTTTCATACACAGGCATCTTCCTTTGCCCTAGGGCCTGATATATCCAGAGGGCTAGCATTTAGGAAATAATTTCCTTTACAGAAGTAAATGAGACACTTTGATAGTGGTGCTGTCTTGTGCGAATAAGTGCAAGCATGGCCCACCAGCTCCTGCTCCTGCTTCCTCCTTGCCTTATTGAAAACTACAGCAGAACAAGTGCCACAGTGTTCCTTACCTGCTGGGACAGTTAGATGTCAGCAACTACACTTGCTCTTATTTCCAGTTCGGTTATGAGATGGCTCATACCTAATGCTTGTCCAGAGGGACATGACTGGAGAAACACCAGACACAAGAAGGGAGGGAACAGTTTGCCATCATGGTCCTGGTGCACCATCCTTGTGGAAAGGGTCAGTAGGAGATCTGGTGGTCCTGGAAGGTAAAGAACGTCAAAGGAGATGAGGTCCTGCTCACCACTGAGCTGCTAGCTGGGGGAGGTCCTTGACCTGGGTTGCATCCAGAGCCGAGGGAGAGAGCAAGTTTGAGTAGTCCAGAGCAGATCCAGGGGCAATGGAAATACTGATTGCTGTCTCTGTTGCTCCCTGAAGATGGGGATGTTCCTTTAGGTGGCACAGAAGGAATGAGATGTGCTATTAAAAAAACTTATTGAACCACCAGCAAAATGAATTTGCAAGTAGCTACAAAGGAACAAACCATGATTTCTTTGCAGTCCCAGCTGCTGGGAATGCCAGCACAGATGCTGCTGCTTTGGAGAGACTTGTTTATGGTGTATTTTCCTAATCTCCACAAGGGAATGTGTATCTCTTGCTAAAGCAGCTCACTTCTAGAAAGAACAATTTTTGCTCAGTAATGCCATTGGTTAGATGTACCTAAATTTACCTACTGATACTGGGAACACATCTTATTGTGGTGTCTGGTCCCCTCACTCCTCTTCCCACAAGTGTATGCTGCAGCAGCTCCCTGCATCCCATGCTCTCCTTCTGTTCTGTCCCACAGAGCCATGACAAGAGCCATATCCAAGGAAGGAGAACCCAATGGGGCCATCACATCTCCTGAAGAGATAGAAATGGAGGAAATGGAAGAGAGAGGCCAGTGGAAGAACAAAATGGAGTTTGTGCTGTCTGTGGCTGGGGAAATCATTGGCCTGGGTAATGTGTGGAGGTTCCCATACCTCTGCTACAAGAACGGTGGTGGTGAGTTTACAGCACACATGAGTTGTTCTAGATCTGTAAGTATGACAAAAGACATGTACATGCCTGGACCCATTTCTCCTATGACTCGTGTGCCCTAAGGCACTCTCTTATTTGCTCCTTCAACAAGTTAGTTCCTGCCAAAACCAGGAGGAATAAAAATTCAGGGGTGAATCCAGCTCCCCAATGGGTACTCTTTCTTAAAACAGTATTCTCAAATCTGGACTCTTAAAAAATTGAACTCTAGTAACAACGTAAGGCTCTTGGGCATCTCAAGAAATTATTGGTCTTTGGAAAATGCTTTGAGTGGTCAGAAAGCCAGCATCAACCTTCTTCTACATATTTCCCTTTTCCTACTCCTGGTGTCAAATCCATCTTTTTCAGGCCCTTGTTACAGAGGAGGAAAGACATAAATAGAGCTGGTATCCTAGCCAAGGCCTGATCCACCCTAAAAGGAGATTTCTGCCTCTTCCCTGGAGCAGTTCTCACAGTGATCAAACTACTACTGGGGAAATTCATCCCCAAAAAAGGTTCATTCACCTTCTCTTTTGCTTCTTTGCCTGGCTCTCCTTTTCTCTTGCAGTAACACTGCAATAAGATCATTACACGGTTAAAAGTTAAAATTTCTCATAACAATAAAATGAAACGTAAGGGACTAATTGACTGTCACTAACTTTTCTCAGTGAATAAAAATCTAACTTTATAAAAGCAAAGGAGGAATAACAAATTACATGTCAAATACAGCAATAACTTCTCCTTTGTTCTTGTTCTCTAAAAACCCTTTGAAATAATGGTCTGCGACTTGCTTTGCCCCTCCTAACTTTGAGCTTCATTTCTCTGCAGACCATGCCCCAGAGGCCTTTCTTTTCCAGGGTGCCATGAGCTTTCACCAACAGCTGAGTGGTTCCACTGTAAATTTTTCTAGGGCTTTCAAATCTCTGCCCTCTGTGTTGTTGTTGGAGTTTATCCAAATTAAACGAGACAATAACATACATCCTCAAAACCAAAGAGGGGCAGGGTGAAAAATGGTTAAAAAAAAAGGAATTTTACATTTTTCTTGAACCTGGAATGATTTTTGGCAAATCCTTCAGTCACCTTCTCCAATATTGTGATGGGAGGCACCAAGAGCAAGTCAGATGGGCACAGGTTAGGAAACACTGGAGGTGCATCTAATTGAACAGCCTGTTCTGCAGTGATGCTTTGAGAGAGGAGTCATGGGTTTTGCATGGAAAATTTCTCCCTGAGCTCAGATGATATCTTTGCATAGTTTGTGCCTGTGGTACGCGGTTCAGCAGTCCATGCAATTTGTATGCTAATTAGTGTAAGTGAAAAGGCTACTTTTGTTCACTTTAAATATCTATTGAATAACATTTTTCTTTTTAATTAAACTGCTCTGGAATATCTAAGGCTGTGATTCAGAGGCTAGGCTTGGAAAAGGTTAGGATGGGAGAGTCCTTCCCTCACAGCTCCACACATTGCCTTTGCAGAAAGTATGCTGCTGCTGTAGGAGGTACTTTTCTCTCTCCAGGGCTCCAGGGAAGCAGATGACTGGTATAGGACAAGGCAATGTCTTTCCCATGACACTCAAAGGCATTCTCACCATTGGAAAAGTTCTTGAAATTGCAGAAAAGGCATTTTCCACCTATAAATGCTGCATCCCTGTCCTACCCTTACCCCTCCAACTTGAGACTGCTGTTCTGTCACCGTTCCCCTCTTTTGGATGTTCTGAAATGGTTGTGTAGCTATGAAGACAAGATGCCATAGAAACAATAGTGCTAATTTTCTGTAAAGCAACCAACTGCAACCTTATCTATTGCTGAACTGTCAAATTTGATCTAACTGCTCAGCATCCTGAACTTATTATTGACTCATAAGGAAAGAGGGTCTGTTTCTGGGGGCCCTGAGTCTCCTTCAGTGGAGCAGCAAATTAAGGAAGGGATCACAGCTGGAGTTTCAGCTGGTAGCTGCTATGGGACAAGACAACAGAGATGCAAGAAAGCCATGTTTCTCAGAAACCAAAATGGGAGAGGAGAGGGTCTGGAATCTGCTGAAAGGCTCACCTGCGTGCAGGATAATAAAGCTGTCTTGCATAGAAGTCTTGCAGCATCAAAAGCAGCAGCTGCCTCTAGTTCAGGGTCTGCAGTTCTCATTCCATACCCTGCAAACCTGGACTGACCCTGAGAACCAGCCTCCTTCCCTCTGGCCCGGGTGTCCTGCAGCTACACACAGCTGTGTTTAGGGGAAATTTGGATGTTCTTTGTTATTGTAACATTGTTGGCTTAAAAACAAGGGCAAGTGTTCCTAGTTGCTCATTGTCACTGGAAGAAATGTCAGTATGGACGCCCGTGCTGGCAGGGGAGGAGAGGGCCTGGGGGGACAGTGGCTGAGAAAGGCACCCTAATCTTGGTTGCAGGCAGCTGAGCTGCTCTCCAGGCACTGGCAAGAGAGGTGTTCCTGACCAAAAGTTTATTGTATGGAGTGGCAAGACCGCCACAATTGTTTCAGCAAGGAAGGCAGTTACCTTATCTTGTTTGGAGGGGAGCAGAAGTGTGAAAATCTACACTAAGGATGTGGAGAAAGAGAGTGAGGTGACAGAAAGGAAGGTCAGCTGTGAAAATGAGATCTCGGAAGCAGTTTTTGGGCAGAGCAGTGAATGTGTTTGGTGTTTTGGTTTGGCAGCATAACCGAAAAGCACAAAAACGTTTCACACAGCTGAACAGAGCACTAAACCATTTTGTCAGGGCATTAAACTCTTCTGTTGTTGTTTTTGTTTGTCTTTTCTTATGCTTAGTTTATGTTGGTTATTGTTTCTGGGAAAAATCCTTGCTCTTTCTATCCTTCCTCTTCTGTTTTGACAAGGGTTAATCCAAGGGCCATTTCAGGGTGATTTCTCTTCTGACATTTCTATACATTTTAGCAAAAAATGGATATTGAAGGTAGAAGTTAAACTTCATTTTGAAAATGCTGGAAAGTTATCCTTCCCCTATTTCCATTCTTCTGGTGCAATCTGCTTTCCAAATTTGACGTGAAATATGTCTCAAGTAAATTTATATCCTGGCAAATTTATTACTTACCAAGAAATGTCACCAGCCTCCAGGTTTGTATCCTCTGGGCAAGTGGAAGTTTTGCTGTGACTCTCATGAAAGGCAGAACAAATGTGGTTATGTGAAACAAGGACTTATTTTGTTCACCCCATTCCTTCTGAAAGCTGGAATGAGGTCAGGAGCATGAAGCAGGGAGAACTTCTTTAGCACTTTAGCTTTTTTAGCTCCTTGCCTGGCTACTCCTTACCTCTAAGTTTTGGCCCATGCCAAATGCAGAAGTACTGCAGCAGCACAAGACAGACCACCCTTGTATTTTTTCCTGAGAAATTATGGTGGTGGAGACCTTGTTTCTTTAGCAGAGGTTGCACAGTTAGTTCAGAGAAATATTTATGTTTATGTAGCTGAGTCCAGCTGTGGTCCCAGGTACCTGGCAAGAGGTTTTAAGGATAAGGTTTTTGAAGAGTTTTCTGAGGCAGCATTTTACCCCTCTCTGCAGGAGCCTTCCTCATCCCTTACCTCATCTTCCTCTTCACTTGTGGGATCCCCCTGTTCTTCCTGGAGACGGCGCTGGGGCAATACACAAGCCAGGGAGGGGTGACTGCCTGGAGGAAGATCTGCCCCTCTTTGAAGGTCAGTCAAGTTACAGTATTTACTGGCAACACTTTCTAACGATTAGTAATCCTTTTTTTGAAGTATTATTATTCTTTTCTTTTTCTCTCCTTTATTCTCCCTCTCTTCCTTTCTCTCCCAGCCGTTATTCCTCCTGCTGCCTGCTGTATGTGCAGGGGCAGTTCCCTGACCCCTCTCGATGTGAGTGAGGGTGTGTGGTGCTGGCTGGGGGCTGTGCTGGTCCAGCTGAACCAGTCTCTGCTTTGAGGAGCTCAGAGCCTGGGAGAGGGGAGAAGCAGGATGGCCAGCTTGAAAGAGGACAGTGGAAGTATCAATGTACAAACAACTGTGTGTAGTCCAGGATAAATAGTGAGGGGAGAAGAGATTGAGGAAAACTGTCTGGTTTATCCTGCTTTCCCGGCCCACTCCTGGGCCCAGGGCTGCTGTGGCAGCATTTGCAGACTGGCGTCCAGCAGACTGGGGGAATCAGACTGTGTGTGCTGGGTCTGACAGCCCAGAGATGGATGGGGTTGAGGTTAAGCCACAAGGACAACAACCAGGCCTTCTGGGGTCCAGGGGAAGGCTGTTTAATGGTATTAATATATTCATAATGATTATAATTTCCTCAGTTCTCCTGTCCAGATGAGAGCTTATTAACCATGTTTTGCAGATGGAGGAACCTGTGCTCAGGCAGAGTGGAGCCTGGTTAGTTTGCTTGAGCATGGGCATGCAGAGCTATTTGAAACTCCCTGGGAGTCTGGGACCTCCTGCAGTGGAGAGCCCTGTGCTCTGGCACAGGCCTGGAGCTGGACAGCAGGGGCATCTCAAAGGCCACTAAGAACCAGTTTTAAATAAATGAATCGTGCCTTTCTGGTCTGATTACTGCTCAGTGAGCAATGGGCACAAGCAGTACCCAAGACCAAAGCTGTGCATGGTGTATATCAGTTGTAAGAATGTTTTTTGCCTGACTCTCTTCAGAAGTAAGAGACTCATTTGCATTTTTTTAATTCAAAGGCTAGAACTGCTTTTTTCTGAAGAAGAGGTATGATGATGCTGTGGAATGGTAGCCATCAGAAATTTTTTTCAAATCAGTGTAAGGTTTTCTGGCTGTTTTACCACAAACATGTCTAGAGCTACCAACAATGTTTCCTGTCTGTGTGCACAGTCACAAAATCCTTCCTCCTTCCCTTAGGTAGATCTTGAACTATTCTCTGGAGAGCCGTGTTGGTGGTGTTACATCCTTCTTACAACAGTGTGACCTGTGTCATTGTTTGGGGCTAAGCCTCATGTGTCGGGAGTTGGTTGCCAGTCCCATCCTCACCTCCTTTGCTTTTCTTCACAGGAATTGGTTATGCCTCCCAAGTCATTGTGGGATATCTGAATATCTACTACATCATCATCCTGTCCTGGGCACTCTTCTACCTGTTCAGCTCCCTCACTTCAGTGCTACCATGGGCCAGCTGCAATAACCCCTGGAACTCAGGTACACCTTCCCTTGGTCAGTGTCTAGCTTCTTTCCAAGTCCCATAAATTATTTGGGGTTTGTGGAAATTTTGTTGTTGTTTGAATAAGAAGCTCTCATGAGCTGCCATGTGATGTCACCAAAAAATAGGCATTTTCTGGCAAGCAGGAGAGGTAGATGGTAGCATTTTCAAGCTAATCTAGAGCCCTCCTCATGTGTCAGGAGCTTTTTATTAGCTCTGGTGCAACAGTTTATCTTACAGTTCCCTTACTCTACCCCATTCCTACGGAGTTACTGGGACAGTTGCTGCCAGTGCCTGAAGTTTCCTCTGTGCACTCAGCTTTTGGGTAAATCAGGCCAAGCCTGCACTATACGATTTTGCCAGCTCAGGTCTCCCAGTGAAGGAACCAGTAACACAAAGCTCTAAGGGCACTGTTTTCCTGATTAATCACATCCATACAGCCTCCATACCTTAAATTCACCAGGGGTCTCATTGGTTTTTGCTCACAGTTTGCTTAACTCTGCCCTGCAGAGAAGACCTGACTGGCTTTACTCAAGGTGCTTGTGCTGAGCCTGGGAAGATGGGGTAGATGTGAGGTGATCCTCATGAATGTCCTTGTCAGGACTTCTTAACTTGTTGAACAGGTTGTTTTGCTTGGCAGCAACTTGGTTCCCTCCCTTTTTCTCTTTCGTCAAATGACTAATTTCTGCAATTAAATTTCTCTGCCCTGTGGGCCTTTCACTCACAGCTCCCTCGGCCCTTTCATCCCTTTCATGCTCCCCTCTATGCCCTTTCAGCAGAAGTAACCAGCCTTTTAAAGAGATTATCCAATTCCTTCAGCTCTCCCAGAATGGGTTTGTTTGTAAGGAAAGCCACATATGTTCTCTTAACAGAGGGAAGCTTTCTAGCAACAGCTGGGTTTCCTTGGTTTTCCAGTGGATTGTCTTTTGCTGGCAAAATGCATTGGATGTGTGGCATCTCCTCTGTTTTTAGTTATTTAATGCTTTGTAACAGGGTTGGGGATGGCAGAGGAGAGCATGAGGGCTTCTGTGGTGTGTGCATGTGTGGACAAGGAATGGTGCATGATGTGGAAAGAGAATGGGTTTTTCTATCCTGACTACTCATAGTTGCTGTCCCTTAATAATCTATATTTTGCAGCCCTCTGTTTTCAATTTGGTAGGGAATTGTTCTCTCCTTCCCCTCTTCCCTTCCTGAAGCCCCTCTGGCAAATGCTGGATTAGGATTCATACCTGGGGAGGGAGAGCCAGAGTCTAAGGAGATGTTTAATGAGATGCTCTATAGCACAAGATGAAGGATGTGTGTGCTGCCAGAGTGAGGGTTAGGGTCCAGAGGGGAAGGACCACCTCTCATGGAGCAGCCCTAGAGAATTTCTCACCTCATCGGCTTCCTTTTCTTTTGGTAGATCTCTGTGTGGACATTCTGAATAGATCCAGCCTGGACAACAAGACCTTGCCTGCAAACGCCACCTCCTCCATGATTGAGTTTTGGGAGTATGTGATTGCTTTCCCTCTGTCCAGGCTCTCTCTCATCCAAAGGCTCTAGCTGCAGGGGACCCTGGGTGGAGGGCTGTGTATCTGTAGGAGCAAGTGTCAGATCCAAACATGGGAAGCACAACGAGCTGCTGAGGAGATGGGCACAGAGCCCAGGGTGTGAGGACTGGGCACACCCCAAAGGCAGTTCATGGTGTGCCTGCCCAGGTGCCCATGTGCCCCTTGAGGGTGTGTTCCCTTTCTGGCACTGAGGTGTCTGGGTGAGTGTGGCCACCAAGAGAGGCACCAAAAGCAGGTGAGGGCTTGCTGCAAGCAGGGGTTCATGTGCATAAGAGACCAGGGCAGACTGAACAGTCCTCTATGCCAAAACACAAAGGGGAAAAACTTCCTTTTACCTTTTATTGACCCAGTCCTGCTTGCTGTCTAAGGGAAGTGATCCATCAGGCTGCTCAGGATCATCCCTAGAGGGCAGGGATCTGAGTTGCATGCACGAGATTCCAGAGAAGAATTTGAGGAAGGTGGAGAATTTTGAGGAATTTGGGGCTGGAGGCACTAAAACACAGTCTGAGTGAGTGGTCTTGCAGCAGGCCAGACAATGTCCCAGACAGGGTCATCAGTGCAGCCTGGAGAGGTTGAAATGACTGCTGGTGCCACCCTGCCACTCCACATGCTACAGAAGAAAGTCTTCTAAAGAAGAGGGGTGTCAAGGACTCAGCTTCAGTAGTTGGGCTTGGGATTTTTCCCCACTTCTTTCTCCTAAAGTACCTTTGAAAGGGTTGACTGTTGTGTGTCTTTTGCAGCCACCACAGGGCACATAGAAGATGATATGTACCTGTGGCTGCATAGAGTCTGCACAGTGCTGGTTCCCCTCTCCTGCCCTGCTCTTTGCACATCCTATTTAGTGAGAGCTGAGACCCCTCTGAAACAGTTGTTTGGGTTTTCTGTAGAGAGGGCAAGGGGGCACTGAGGGAAGTGGTTTTGAGCAGAATGTGCAGAGGAGTTGTAAGTGTGGGCTTGGGCTTCAGGGAACTGCATGAGCTGCAGTGCTGAGCTCTCATGTGGCCCACCTTCATGATGGTGAATCTCCAAGGAAGGAAGCTGAGGGAAGGGCATCATAAAGATAATTTATGCTTACATATTACATATGTCTGTAGCATATGGGAGGAAGAATGGTGGCCATGGGCTGATAGTGGCTTTGGTGGCCTGCTTTAGATTGAGTTGTCTCTGCTGGGGAGCTGCCAGGCTCAGGGAGCAATGGGGAGCAGGTGTTGGTTTTGTGTAGCGTGGGTCTGATGGGCATGGCACCATGGGTTTGGGTTTGGAGAGTGGGTTTGGGTCAGCTACAGGACATGGTGGAGCAGAGATGAGTAGAGAGGGAAGCCTTAAGCAGAGCTGGGACGATTTGCGTGTCTGGGAGCCCTGGGCAGATGTGTTGTAGGCAGGCTGTTAAGTCTTTGAATGGGGTAATATGGGAAAGGTGTGGCTGGGTGAGTGGGGTGTGGAGTGTTAATGCTTCTCTCCCTGTCCCTGGACACTGGCAGGAAGCGAGTCCTGGGGCTCACGGATGGGATTCACAGACTGGGCGCTGTGCGCTGGGAGCTGGCTCTGTGTCTCCTGCTGGCGTGGATCATCTGCTACTTCTGCATCTGGAAAGGGGTCAAGTCCACAGGCAAAGTAGGAATGGAGATTATCCTTCCAGTCCATAAGCTTCCTTGTATCCATCTTATATTTCTTCCCCTATCTCTTTTCCTTTTTCATGAAGTAGAGGCAGGAGACCCAGCACTAAAGTAAAACCTAAAACCTGTTGAGGCCGCACTGATATGCACCAGTTGTGTTTCCCAGAATCACCAGGCTGGAAGAGACCTCCAAGATCATCGAGTCCAACCTGTGCCCTAACACCTCAACTAGACCATGGCACCCAGTGCCACATCCAGTCTTCTTTTAAACACATCCAGGGATGGTGACTGCACCACCTCCCCAGGCAGAACATTCCAGTACTTTATTACTCTTTCTGTGAAAAACTTCTTCCTGATATTCAGCCTATCTGAATAGCTTGGGACTGTGCCCTCTGGTTCTGTCGAACCCTAAGAGGAAGAATAAATGAGTAGGTCCATCAGGGAGGGAAGAATAGGGAAAGAATTTGGAACTGAGAGGAGTTTCAAGTCACATTTTCACTTGCAGATACACACAGTGGCTGATGGATTCTCCCCAGGTGCCCTTGGGAATCATCCACTCACCAATGTGTTGTCCTGCTGTGGCTTGAGGGTGTTTTCAACAAGATCCTCTGCAGTGGCAGACTTCCCATCCCTGGCAATAATTAAACACTTGAGCAAAACAGACAAGTTGCTGCCTGTCACCAGCTCAGAATAGCTAACGAATCTCTCCTGCTTCTTTATCCTGCAAAACACTTGGGGTGGGGGAAGTGTACTTGTGCTCTCTTTCGTGCTCTTTCTGAATCTGCAGGGTTTGGGTCAGTTGGTCACTTTGTGCCTTTTGCTAATGAGCCTGGAGCCAATGCTTCCTCCTGGTGTTTATCCTGTAGAGCAGATGGACTGGTTTTCCTGTTGGAATGAATGAGTGTTTGATGCCTTGGGCTGGGTATCAGGGACACTACCATGGCCTTGACTTGTTCAGGACCTCTTTCTTTCCTGGAGCTGCACTGACATGAGTGGATCATTAATGATGATTGATGATTAATGATTAGTCTTGTGGGTGTCCAGGAAATGTCCCAATAGCAAAGGGAGGGAACCAATTGCTGCAACAGATTTTTTCCTTCGAATCACTGTCTCTACTATTCACAAGTGTTCCCTTTCATACTTGACACCTGTGTTCCAGTGTTAAATCCCATCTGCTAACTTAAAACTGCCCTGGGCACCCATTGCAACAGGATGAGATAACAGCTTGCTCCCCTGACTAGATTTTTACCAGTTTTTGCTGATGACTGGTTCTTGGTGGTGCTGACTTGTCCACCATTTCTGAAGGAAAAGAGCCAGACTCCACCTTTGTGGGGAGAGGGGGTGGATGATCTGTGTTTTAAGCCTTGAGTCTCTGATGCTCCGTACTTTGAATACAGTGGTGTTCACATCAGCACCATCATCACAAGAGATTGGGTCTGAGAGGCTGTGTGATCTGCTTGGAAGAATAATTAAGTCCCCCGAGGTTCTCTTTAGCTCTCAGTCTTCTCCACTGAGTTTCTCCTTTGCCTGGTGCTTCCTCAGTGTGCAAAACTTAGCTGCACAAGGAGAAAGCTAAAGTAGTTTAGTCAGGCTGGTTTAGCTGACTTAGTTTGGCAAAACCAGACCAGAAAGTTGAGAGAAAACAGTGACTACATATAGTAAATGGAAAGGTCTTCTTGAGACTACAGGAGATTTTTCCATCACAATTTTTAGGGTATAGGGCTATTGGCTATTTACCAGCCAGGTGTTATGGACATGGTGCAACAGTAAGAGGAGTTTTCTGTCCCCAGATATACTGCAGGTCAAACAGGCCAGTGGTCTTCTCTGCAGGCAATATTTTTGAGTATTACAGAGACACTGTCAGAAAATTCAACTGCTTCCCTCTTGTTCTATGCTGACAATATAGTAAGACAAGAATTAGGAAAGACCCAAGAATTCTGAGTAGGTGCATAACTTTGTTCAGCAGCTCCAGGTTAAACAGTAGGTTGTGCTTGCCTTAGAGGTTGCTCTAATCAGATAACCCTGCCAAATCCTTATGTTTCTGCTTCTGTGATTTAAGGAATCCATATTTAAAGAACCCATAAGTTCATAACCTCAGGACAATAATTTCAAATAATTCCATAAAGACTCATTTTCTTTTAAAAGCCTTTTTATCCTATTCATTTCTCTTCCTTATGCATTCAGCTGTTGTGCATAAATGTTCCTTAAAACTGATTTCTGAAGGTAGATTTTAATACTTGTGCCCAAAGGAGTGCCATTCTCATTCAATCAGGAAACAGCAAAAGTACCATGTACTGTGACTTATTTGACCAATTATCACTAAGCACAAAAAATGTCATTTCAGGCCCATCATTATGAATCCATGGAGTAAACAAGCCTCCATATTACTTGGATGAATTGTAGTAACTTTTAGGAAGTTGCAGCTTGCTCACAAATATTTTGCAAATAGAAAAAAAGAACATGTTATATTAGAGAAATGGTTTCTATAATATTTACTTATATCACACACAAAAAGAAGTAAAAATAGGTATTACAAAAATAATGTTCTACATTTTCTTTAAAGGCTTTGAGTTGTCCCCAGTTTTTACCTGTGAGCTCAGAGGCATTGAAAGGGATGAGAGTGATGAATGAGCACTTCTGGAAATGAGACCCCTCATAGATGTCTCAAATGGGACAGCACACCACAGAAAAGGTGGTATTTAATTTGGAAAGCTCTTGCTGTGCATAGGACCATTTTAAAAGCTCATTAAAACTCAATGACAGGAAAAGATCTGGGTTTCTTCTGCAGCCCTAGAAAGATGAAGGGAACAGCTGGAGAGCAGGGAAATTACGCTGACTGGAAAGAGAAAACAAAGCAGAGAAACCAGTGGCAGAGTCTTGGATGAAGAACAAAATGCAGATTAACTAAACCACCAGTGAGATGTAACCTTGATTGATTTATTTCCCACCCCTCTTCTCTGTTAGCAGCAGCATCTACAGCCAGCAGTGGAGTCAGGGAGGTTTGCTGGGGTGGGAGCCTGCAGGGGAGGTGAGGTGAAGTGGTGCCTGCCCCCCCCCCTGCTGACCCTCTCTCCTCTTGTTTCCCTGCCCCTGCAGGTTGTTTACTTCACTGCCACCTTCCCCTATATGATGCTCCTCATCCTGCTGGTTCGAGGAGTGATGCTGCCAGGGGCTCTTGAGGGCATCATCTTCTACCTGAAGCCAGACATCTCCAGGCTGGCCGACCCACAGGTGAGGGGTGGTGTAAGGCAAGTGCTGGCCACAAGAATGTTCTCAGTACGCTGGCCTTTGGATCTGAGCACCTAGCTGTCATCTATGAAAAGAGGGCAGGGAACTAGAATCCTTAAAACTTCTGAGAGGAGTCTAGTCCCCCTGATACATCCTTATTGCTCATGGTCTGCAGCATGTGGGTGTATTGGGTCATTTCTACTCATGGGCTCAGCAAAACCAGAAGAGTATATAAAATATTTAACATGCAACAGATAGTTTTTCTGGCTGTTAAATGCAGATAATTAAGGGAGGGGTTATATAATCTATCACTTTTAATTTTTTTCTGGCTTGGTTAGCACTTTGGCTCCATCAGGGCCCTCCCAGGATATGTGGGATCCCTATGCTTGCAGAGACCAAAGGCATGCATATAACATGGGCTGTGACCAGCTTGGTTCCCTTCACTTTTCCTGGGGGCTGGTCCCACCTGCCTGGGGTAGGGGCTGGCCAAATCCTTGCTACCAGTCGTTGGAGCTCATGGAAACCCTCAGTGAGATCCTGCTACTGAGTTGAGGCAGAAGGTGAGGCTTTGGTTTTTGTGGGATGTGTGTCCATGCCTGAAGGGCTCCTGTGTAAATGCTTATCTGTGAGAAATCAGTGTGAACTTAGGCAGCAGTGCCTAGGCTGGGATTCTTTGAAGGCTACCAAATTCCAGCTGCCTGGATGTTTGCAGCTGGGGGCTGCTTAGAGGCAAAAGAGAATGAGTGGGGAACCTGGAGACTATCAGAAAGGTGGGCTGTTTCCCTGCTTGCCTAAAACTCCCAACTCAGGGCTTTCCCTGGGACTGTGAGAGCAGAGCTGCAGCTCAGCCCACAGTTCAGCTCTCCATGGAGGAGAGGGCTGGAGCAGTGGTGAGAAGCCCCACTCAGCTTTTCCCATGGAATGCCAGAGCTAAGGGGAATCTGGGTGTGTGTCAGCCCACTGGTCTGCAATCTCTCATCTCGGCAATTTTCTGCCTTTCACTGTGCACTGCTGCCTCAGAGAGGTAGAAAAACTAGATCTGGGAGCAGGGAAGGGAGTACACAGATTGTTGATCACACTGTCATTTGGGGTGACTCACCAGTGGCTCTGCAAGGAGATAAATCATCTGGGCCGTGTAGGGACCACAGACATCTGTAGTGAGAGCTTCAGATGGAGCCATGCTTTCAGGGATGCCATCTCTACTCTGAATGTGAAGGTGTGGGCTGGAGAAATGGTGTCACCTTGAGTGGGATGTGAAAATATGGTCTCCTCTAGAGCCCTTTCCTAAAGGGTGTCCAGTTCTACAGTTTTTGCAGATAGGTATCACAGATTCTCCATTCACTGTAGATCCCCTTCTGTCTCACAGGGTTTGTTCTCCATGACTGGAGGAGTTACTGCTGACAGGGCACAGCCATTTGTTTATTTTGTTGCCAGATCTGGAGACCACTGACCTTCTCTGTTCCAGGTCTGGATGGATGCAGGCACTCAAATCCTCTTCTCTTACGCCATCTGCGAGGGGTGCCTGACAGCGCTGGGCAGCTACAACAAATACACCAACAACTGTTACAGGTAGGGAGAGCCTGGACTCCTCCTTTCCTTCTGGAGATTTTCTCAGATAGCACAGAGCTTCATCAGAGGCAGGCTCTGTCCCTGGGGGGGACCATGGGTCGTGCTGCCATGACTAAGGAGATGCTCAGAGTGCAGAAGCTGCAGAGGACTCAGCACAGGGATGGAGAATGGCTGAGGGAAGAGAGGAGTCCAGAAAATGGCTTTGATAGTGATCTCCTGCACAAGCCAGTGTGGAAATGAGAGACTGGAGGAGGGGGAGGAGAGTGTCTCCAGCCACTGTGTAGACAGCACAGTCTATTTTGACAGAGTGAGTGGGCAGGGGTGACATGGCCAGCTCTGCTATCACTTGCTAGGCAGGGGAGGTGCTACAAAGATGATGGCTGGGCCCCCTGTCTCCAGTGCTTTACTACCATCAGAGTAATGTACTGCCAGTGGCCTTTTGAGCCTCTCAAGGAGATTAATCAAGTCTGTCTGGCCTTCTCCTTGCCCTTGGTTTACAGATCTATTTTATCCATGACATGGAGCTCAGTGGAGCCATCAGGACCATTTTTGACACCCTCTATAGAGAGCTGAGTAGCAGGAACTTTGCTATTCTTTCACACATTGCTCCAGCACAGATGGTAAAATGGAATTGTGCTTGGGAGACATCAATCATCTTTTCTTCTGTTCTCTGATAGGAGCTGCCATGGCTGTTGGTTGGGCAGTTAGTTAATACTTTCTCCTAGCTCTCCCAAAATATTTCAGTCACTAATGAAGTGGTGTGCTGACACCTTCCTCTAATTCCTTAGGTGCCTTGTGCTGGCAGCTTAGCTCTGGGTGTCCCTGATGTGTCCACAGTGCCTGCCCCATAGCAGCTGATGCTGTGGGTGAGTTCTGGCAGCTGCCCAGGCAGGATCCAGAGTTTGTGGGGCTTCTAGGCCAGCCAGCACAGAGGGGTGCCAAATTTTCACAAGGACCAAGTGCACAGAAGTTTTGGGACAAGTAGCATAGCACATCCCAACCTCCATCTGAGCATAGCTAATAAAGACAGTGTAGACACTTCCCTTGTCAGTGAGGATTTTTATTATCCTATTACCCTTGTTTTACTAGACCTGCTGAACCTGTATGTCTTCATGCTTTCAGATACTTCTCTTTCTTGACTATGTTTTCTTTTGCAACATCTGTCTTCTTATAATTTTCTGTTTTCCTCATTTTCTTTGTTGTTTTTCCTATTCTCTGGACTCTTGTAATTTTTTTTACTTGCTATTTGCTGTGTGGTTGTGCCCCATTCCTCCACTGTGCCACATATAGTCCTGTAACTCTTGAACTCTTGGCTCTGCTCTGAGCTTTTTGCCTCTGAGGGGTTGGAGAACAACATTGCTGTTTCTTGGTAGTGCTGTCCAGCTAGGGAAGCTGAGCACAGACATGATACTAAGTTGATCTGTTCTGTATCAGGAAACCCCCATTTCTCTCTGGTCTCCTTCCTGCAGGGACTGCATCATGCTCTGCTCCCTGAACAGTGCCACCAGCTTTGTTGCTGGCTTTGCCATTTTCTCTGTGCTGGGCTTCATGGCTCGAGAGCAGGGCGTACCTATTTCAGAAGTGGCTGAATCAGGTAAGTTTTTCTGGGACACTTCAGAGCCAAGGGAAAACAAACAACCTGAAGGGGAGGGCACTCTTCCAAGGTGAAACCCAAGATGTTCTCTAAATCCACTATTCCTGTGGGTATCTGCCGCGAGGTCTGCAGGACCATGGGTAGGTAAGGATCTGAGGCAATAGGAGCTTTGAAAGAAGTATGTGAGCTTACTCTGTGCTGCAGGTGGTGGTGTGGGGGGCACACATGGTCATCCTGTGGTCTCTTGGCAGGTCCTGGCCTGGCTTTCATAGCATATCCAACAGCAGTAACAATGATGCCTGTGTCTCAGCTCTGGTCCTGCCTCTTCTTCCTCATGCTGATCTTCTTGGGACTGGACAGCCAGGTACAATAAACCTCTCTCCTCATCTAACACACAGGTGCCTGTCCCCACCCTGAGCATTCCCCAGGGTCATTGGAAAGGATAAGGTGGGTCAGTGCTTTGCTGTTACCTTAAATTGATTCTCTACATTGTATGCAGCATTTTCCCACTGTGGGAGCTCAGGGCCAGTGGCAGGCTAGTGGTTATGTGGAGTGGCATTTCCTCCCTGTGTGTATATGAGGATGTCCCAGCTACATCACCTCCAAACTGTGCAGCCTGCAGAGTGAGGCCCAGCACAGAGCAGGGCAGTCTGGGATAGGGAATTGGGCTGTTTTCTCTCAGCTGCATCCCACCAGAACAATCCCCGTGTCCTCTTCTCACTGATGTGCCCATGTCTTACATCCCACATCCTGTTATGCCAGGAACAAACCCTGCTGAGTGCAGTGTGCAACTCTGCTGCTGGCATGAGGGGAGCAGAGGGTGTCCTGCATGTCCTCCAGGCAGGTGTTTTGCTCAGGCTCTGCTTTGTTATACCTCAGCCCTTGCACCTGAATAATCAGGCCTTTTTCCTCTGTTTCTGCTGGCCTTTGGTAGAAGCAAGACAGATGAAAATAAAAAACAAGGATTTGGATGGTGGGAGGACAAAAAGGACAGTGAGGGGAAGTGCGTGCTTGGGGAAGGAGAGATGCTGATTTCTCTGCCCTGTTTTCTCCTGCAGTTTGTCTGTGTGGAAAGCATGGTGACAGCTATTATTGACATGTTCCCAGGAGTGTTTCGGAAGAGGGGGCGTCGGGAGCTGCTGATCCTGGCCATTGCAGTCATATGCTACCTGCTGGGCTTATTGCTGGTCACTGAGGTGAGCATGGAGTAGCTGGGTTGTACAGCTGAGCTCCAAACCCCTCCTACACAGCTCTGGAGGTCTGGGCAGAGACAGCAAGCCTGTCTTCAATGCTGTTAATTGTCTCTCATTTCTAATGCATTAACTGGTGTCTCTCACAGCCAGTGTTGCTTTGACCCCGTGTGACATTGGTGCGCTCACTGCATCAATGAGCCTTCCAGAGATCCTGGTCCCACAGCCCAGAGAGGCTGCCTGACACATGGCTCTGTGCAAATACCAGACCTGGGAGTTAAAGAAGCCAAGCTGTTTGAAAACAAGCCCTTCTAAAGGCAGTGACCATTTGCTGGCTGCTTTCCACACAGAGCAGAGCAGCAGGAGAGGAGCCTGGGGGTGATGGCTGTGCCATAACCCTGCTGGAGCCCGTGGGAAACCTGTGATCCTGGGACCAGAAGGAGCAGAGCTGTGCAGGTGTGGTGCCATGCACGTGGTGTTTGCGCTGCTCTGCAGCCAAAAGCTGCACCCCTTCCTGCATAGTGATCTGTGTGTACCACAAGCTTGGGGGTGGGGTGCTTAGCACTCCTGTGCTGCCTTCATGAGCTCTGTAGTGACAGCTAATTCCTGTTAAACCCCTGAGGCACAGATGAATGATCCTTCAGCAGGATCCTGGCTAAGGATCTGCTGAAGGCAACACCTACTGTAATCAATTTGAGTGACACTGTGTCTAGAGCCCTTCAGCATTATTTGAAAGCATCTGCTTGATCTGGAGAGGTTTTCTTTTGGAGAAATCACATGAAAATTAAGTGAAAACCATGGGCCTGTACAGGTAGCTGATGGCAACTCTGCAGGGCTCAGCTTGAAGTCAGAAGAAGCAGGAAAGCCACATGCCTCTGCCATTGCAGAGCTTGGAACCTGTACAGTATGTAAGGTTGGATGAAGGTAAACTGAGGTATCTGAATATCCCTGCTCAAGATCATGGTTTTTGGATGCTAAGTTCTGCACTGCTACATGGTATTTCAAAAGTGATTCTGGGGACTTCCTAACTGTTTTAAAACAACCAAACAAAGCAGCTCCTGCTCTTATACACGTAGAAGCCAGCCTAGCCCAGCAGTATTGTAAAACAGGCATGAAAAGCTCTCCTACCACTAGGCTTGACTGCGTTTTTGGAACAGAGTGAGAGCACCCCAAGAGAAGGCTCTCTCCCACGTGCTCTAGGTTCAGCGTTTCTGCTGCTATTCTTCTGCTTGCCCCACTCATTTTTCCCTGACATGGAACAGTCTTGCAATGGCTCTGTTTTCTCTTCAACAGGGTGGCATGTACATCTTCCAGCTCTTTGATTACTACGCTGCCAGTGGCACGTGCCTGCTCTTCCTGGCTATTTTTGAAGTCATCTGTATAGGATGGGTGTATGGTAAGTGGAGGACAAAATTCTGTCTTGTTTTTTATCAAGGCAAGAATGGGGGCTTGAGAAGTGAGAGTGGATAGAAAAGATCCTCAGGGGGCAAAGAAGTGGTGTAATTATGTTCTTTCTTGGCTAGTTTTCACTGTGTTTCCTTGCAACATTTCTTAATTGCTACACATTTAGACTAGGAATATTTTTTCCTTCTCTGTAGGTGCTTCATATTGAACTACTTTGCTGTTCTTCCCATCTGCCCTTTGAATTAGAAAATCAACTATAGAGGAGTGACTGCTGTTTTTTGGTGTCTGTCCCAGTCTGCTTAAATTGCTCATTTAGTTTAGTCCTGTCAGATAATTTAACACAAAATTCTGGGATACAAGCTTGCTATGTGTTACTTCTGTGATGATTCCTGCTTCCTATTTACCCAGGTTGTGATGCAACTCAGAAAATAAATAGGAGAGCTGCTTTGGCTCTCAGTGAAGTCTGTAACTAAACTACTCAGGAGCAGGATAAGACTGAGCTGCATGAACTATCAGGAGGAAACCAACCACGTTAGTCTGTGCAGTAAGAAGAGTCACCTTTGCTATCCTATGGGAGCTCTCTTCCTGACCATGAAGGCTTTGGTTCTTCTCCCTGAAGCTTGTATCAAGGCTGATGGTTTTTGGGCAAAGTGTCTTGTGTGTGATGCAGAGCAGCTGCTCCCTCTCTCTGCCTCTCTTTGCACATGAGCCTCATACCTGTAAGGATTGTGCAGAGCTGGAGTAGATGCCAGCTTAGACCAGACCTCAACATTCCACAGTCACACATCTGCTGGTCCCAGCTACTTCAAGCAGCATTGCTAACATAACCTCAGGGCAAGATGGCAAGCATAGCATCATTTTGTGTCTCAGTGGTCAGGAGTGGATGCTCATGAAGGAATATAACAGAAGAAGAATTAGGAGTGATACTTTCTGTGAATGTTCTTCTAGCTTTTCACAACTTATAACAGAACCATAGAACGGTTTGGTTTGGAAGAAACCTTTAAAGGTCATCTAGTCCACCCTCTTGGCCACTTTTCACTTGACCAGGTTGCTCAAAGCCCTGTCTAACCTGGCCTTTAACATTTGCAATGGTAGCATATTCACAGCCTCTCTGGGCAGCTGGTTCCACTGTATCAGGATCTTCAGTCAAAAATTTCTTCCTTGTACCCACCCTAAAGCTTTGTTCTTTCAATTTACAATGCTAGCCCTTGTCACGTCACTACAAGCTCCCTTCATCTATTGAAAGGCTGCAACAAGGTCTCCCTGTAGCTTTCTTTGTTCCATGCTGGACTGCCTAAACTCTCTGTCTGTCTTCACAAGACAGATGCTTCAGTCCTCTCTTAGTTTTCATGGTCCTTCTCTGGACCCACAGCTCCATGTCTTTCTTGGTCTGAGGTCCTAGAACCAGATGCAATACTCAGCTTGTTGGAATTTCTAGTGCCAGAAGTGAAATCTATTTATTTCTTTTCTGTTACTTTTTCCCAGTTGACTTGGCTAAGCATTTGTCATCCACAAAATGCTGCAGCGAGGAGTTCCATGGATTTCTCAGGTGTTGTGTGAGGAGTCTCTTTTCCTGGTTCTGAATCTGCCACCTGCCAATTCCATTTGGTGCCACCTTTGCCTTGTTATGGGCAGTCAGCCCCTGTGTGCTCCTTTTGGTGCTTATGGTTTTGCAGAGGTTGCATTGGCTGTAGTGCAGTTGCTGATGGAGGGCTTTCCAGTTTCTCCAAATGCTTTATATATAGCATAAAGGAGCCAATTGCTAGTTTGGAGAAATTGCTCTCTTACTGAAAGGGTAACCAGTCCAGCTGCTTGGTCTTGGGCTCCAGGGAATGCAAGAGAACCAGATCTGTAAGAGAGATTTATTTTGGAAAGATATCTTTCAAGGGAAGCTTACCTGAGAGCTTTCAGTAACAGACCCTGGCCAGATTTTAATTTTGCCCAGTTCTTTTGGGACTTAAAGGGACGTGGAGATCCCCATCAATCTGTGACAGGATGGGGATCACCATTCCAGGTTAATTCATTGAACTGAATTGTGCTTTGATGTTTAATGCCATTTTTACAGTTACACAGGTCACATGCCTTTTCTGATGACCCATGGAGAGGAGCAGTGACAGGCAATGAGTAACAGGAGAGGTGATGCTGCCCCAGCATCCCCAAAGGGAGATGGAGTAGTTGGGGACAGAGAAATGACCCTTTTCTTCTCCACCATGGGTTCATTTGTGCCACTCCAAGTGTGATTTTACCCTCTTGATGCTCTGCTTTGCAACCATTGGGATGATTCCAGTCCAAAATGCAGTCAGAGGGCCAAGGTGAGGTGCTGCAGTGGAGAAAAAAATGACTAGTGCTGATTAAAGTTTTTTTTTTCCCCAGCCTCGGAATTGGCAGGGCTGAGCCTCTTGCTTACACTGTGAAGAATTACAACATTTCTGCTAACACAAATATGCATTCTGAGTTTCCCCTCTCCCAGCACATACGCCAGCCACCCACCACTTGGCAGCTTCCCTCTGCTGCCAAGCAGCTGCTCTCCCAAAGACCTGAGGATTTCCTCCTTACTGCTCCCTGCCTGTGGAAGGATCACACAGCATTGGACTTACTGATCATGTTCCCTAGAGGAGAGTGCTGGGAGGATTCTGGTGTTCCCACATCTTCTCCACTCTCCCTTCCCCTTTGGGACAGGCAGCCCTTCTGTAAGCAGGCATGGGGTTTGAACACTGAGAATCACAACATGGTGCCACTGGAATGTGCTGCAGAGGATATTTTCCAGGCAGTCACAGCATGCACATTATGATTAGCTGTTCCAGGAGAAAAGCAGGGGCCTCCATCACTACAGGAGAGCCAGGGCTGAAATCATTAGGACTCTTTACACAGCTAAAGCAAGCTGATGCCAGAGGGTACCTGTGGGTGGCCCTGGGGTAAACCCATGTTGTGCAGTGATTAATCTTTCTCTGGTTCTGTTGCTCACATGCAGTGTGGCTACCAGCAGAGCATGGCAGCCTCCTCCTGGCTCCTGCCTGGTGGGCTTGCTCTGGCTCTGTGTGCTGAATGCTCTCAGATGCTCTGGCTATGAGCAATGTTACTGCTTCTTTCTGGGCCATAAAGGGCCTGCTCTGTGTGCCTGGTGCCCAGAGGATGTGCAGTTGTGGTGCCACCACGCCTCCCTTGCTGGCTCTTTGCACAGGCTTGGTGCAGGTGTTGATGCTGCAGGTTTGAGACAGAGAGGGAGCAGATGCAAACCTGGTACTGTGGTGTGGAGCCAGGTCATCACCTGTTGCAATGTTGTGAGTGAAATTTGATATAGATGAATGCAAATAAATGGAACTTGGGAAAAAAGACAGACAGAAATCTTTTAATAGATTCCAAACTAGCAGAACTGTGAAACTCACTGTTTTTTTAATTGGGTAAAAGTAAAATTAACTCTTTGTCCCTTTTAATTTGGGTCTCATTTGCTGTTTTTATAAGCTGTGTAAAATGAGAAGGGCGCTGTAAGGATGAGAGAAGGATGTAAGCAAATCTCTAATTCGTTTCATGTGAAATTTATTCCTGTGAATTTACATGGCTAAATGATTTGTCAGAGGAGCACACAACCACTTGGAAGGTATATGGGGTTGATCATTACAATGGAAGAGGTACCAGCATTTGTGGTTAACTGTCCAGTGGCTGCATCCCGTTCTTCCTTGTCTTGGACTATTGGAGATAAAAGCAAACATCTCTGTTCACTCCAATGAAAATCTCTTTGGGGAAGGCTTTATGGTTTTCTGTGCTTTATCCAGTCTTTCTGATGTGCTGGGAAGGAAGGGCATATTGCTCCAGTATGTGTCCTCCAACTTACAATTTGCTCAAAAACCAGTATTGAGTGGTTGAACTGATGACTTCTTAAGCTTGATTACTTTTTCATCTGCCTGTGAAATGTAGAATATGTAAAATGTCCTGTTCACATGCTCTCTGAGGATGTTCATGTCAGTCCCCATTGTGTATCATCACATCACCCACTGACTGCCACAGCAGATGGAAATTTAGGACCTGGCAGTTGTCCTACAGAGAAATGGGACAAGGAGAGGTGGAGGCACATACATAGTAATTAACAACATAAGTTGTGGGGTTTTTTTCTTGTTGGAGGATGGATGTGTGTGTGTTCTTCTTTTTGTTTGGCATTTCTTTAATTGATGTCTCTTTGACTAGATCCTAGAGCCAAATTGGCAGGGAAACTTTATCTGCCATGAAGTTGTATTATGAATTAATTTATCTGTCATATATCTGACATGACAGTGTGTTTCTGTGGAAGATACTGTGCTGTGCTCATATTCTAAACTGCAATTCACATGAGCTATATCTCTCTTTTCTTTTTTTCACCCTGTAGATTTTGGCTTTTTGGCAAAATTAATTTTATGTACCATCTCCTTTCATCCCCAATATATTTTCAGAAATGCTATCTGAATTCTCATGATATTTACAGCTTGGAAGTTCTCTGGTGTAGGCTGGGCTCCCACACAAGGCTATATGTCCCTTGATATACCACAGCTTGTTGTCTTTGCTTGAGGCTGCTTGTTAACTTGCCAACTCAACACCAAGAGGTGGTCAAAGAACTATCCTCCCCCTTCCCCCTCCCCCCAACTACTTCAAAAAGCTCAGTTTAAAAAAGATTTTCTGCAAGCATTAGTCATAGGGTATAGAAAATAATGCACAGAATTAAAAAAAAAAAAAAAAAAAAAAAGAGCATACATAATGTGCTTTTGTAGAATTACTATATTTAAGGGGAACATAATATGAGGATTTAATTCTGAGACATAGAACCCACAAACCAAAACTTTCCAAACCCCAAGCACTCACAAGTGTGGCCAGTTCTCTGGGCATATATTTTGCCTAGTCCAGCCCTCTGGTGTTGAGATATAAAGAAGCAAATTCTTATCATGTTTGCAACTGGGAACTGTGGCCTGACCATGAGTTCACAGATGGATGAACATCCCCAAAAGCAGAATCCTTCTTTATCAGCTAAGCACCAAGATAAAGCTTTAAAAAGACAAATATGGTATTATTTAATCCTAGAGGTGCTTAACTGGTAACCCTTTTTCTGGGCAGACTAGCTCAGGTTTTTTTGTCTAATATTATTTTGCCTGAGGCAGTATGGTATATCTGGTTAGTTTTGGTTAGAAAGGTGCTAGGGCTCCTTATAAATGACTTTTTGATTTTTCTTCATTTTACATCTCTTTCTGGCCAACATTAAGCTGTTGATACTTGAAGACATCCCAATGTTTATTGCAAGGTCTGCTGAAATCAATCTGCATTTTATTGTCTCCTCTATGCTGTTGCATAAGTTTGCTCTTTGTGCTTTGGGCTGGGGAGAGTCTGGCCAGTGCAGGACTTTCAGGTGCTTTTCTGAAGTATATCCCATTCAAGGGCACCATGAGATTTAGGTGGGTCCCATACACTGTGAACAAAACAGTCCAGTAAGTGAAACGAATGAGAAGAGGATGAGATCAGACCCCAGCAGAAGCTCTGTCTGGACAGACAGTACAGCGGCACTTGCAGATAAAATGTTTGGTTTTCAGAAGAGTTTTACTTGCCAGGTTTTCCCAGTTCATGTTGATAATAAAATATTCTATGGAAGAAAGGCTCTTGAGATGACAGGGGTCCTGCCCAACTCAGTGGTAATTCTTGACGACTTCTCTGGCATACCAGCATGTTTGTTTACAAAGAGGAATATTTGCTAGGTGTTCCCCACTCTCTTTGTTTCTTTTAGCACTCTGGACTCACACAACCCCATATGCTTAACCTGCAAGAGCTTTCCCTTGCTGCTCTGTAAACCAGGCACCCCTCTTGTCCCTGTGCAGTCCTTACCAGTGCATGGGCTGCATCTTCTCACTTACAGCTGTTGCCATCTGAGGGACTGTGCTTTTCTCCAGTGCCAATCTTTCTGACACTTATGGATGAAATAAAACCCCTCCATCCCTATTTAGGCACAGATGGGCCTTTTCAATGCCAGAAACGCCCATCACCTGCTGCTCTGTTATTAGGATAGCCATGTTTTCACCAGAAGTAAACTCCAAGGATAAAGAAAGTTTGGGAGCTGATGTGAACAGTCCTTGAAGGAATCAAAACCCATCTGAACTCTGACTTTGTCTCTGTTCTGGTTGGTGGCCAAGGTGCCAACCGCTTCTATGACAACATTGAGGACATGATTGGTTACCGGCCGTGGCCCTTGATCAAGATATGCTGGCTGGTGTTCACCCCGGGTCTGTGCTTGGTAAGTGCAATTATGACATCATGACATGTCACTCTGGGGCCCCAAATTCTCAGTAGAAAAGGCTGATTTATCTCCAAGGTGCTTCTATAATTTTTCAAACTGCTATGGAGAAGCAGAAGCTTGTCCATAGCTGAGATAGATATTTATTTCCTTTGTAAAACCTTATGTTTTGCCTGGAAAATTAATTGAGCCTGAAAAGCCAATTGTTTATGGTGAAGGCAAAAGGAAATGTGTCTTCAAAGCCTGGAGAGGTTTGGTGAAATTACCTATGAATAGAAGACCAGTGAAAATTACCCTGTTCTGAAACACTTGCTTTGGTCTGTGTTCCTGGGACTGTCCATGGTACAGAAATATCTTTCTATAGCCATTTTCTTTCTCTGTTATTAAATTTCTTCCAAAACTTCTGTGACTGTGTTTAAATAAAATGCCCCCAAAATAAGGCAAGTTCTTGCCTGTTTTGAATTTATGTCCAGTCTTGTTCCACTGACTTTTATATGCTTTCTCCACCAAATTCTGTTCTTGTATCCGATATTGAGAGTTGTTTTCTTTCACCTCAGTGAGAACAAGGATAAGATGTATAGCTACAACTTACAAAAGATTCCTAGTCCTTTGTCCCCAGGCTTCAGCAGAATGTGAAGACCTGGGAAATTTTCAAACCAGCCCAAATTGTCTGAGAGCTTTGTAGCTAGAGAGCCCCAAGAGGGCTAAATCTGTGCCTGTGTGGTTCTTCTGGAGTGTTTCTGCCAGGCAGAACAACAGTTCTTGCCTTTGATTTGAATAAATTGCTGTCTCAGTGTTGCTGGACCCTCAAAGCTGCTGCCAACTTTTCTTCTGCTGAACTCTTCAGAAGCCTGAAGGCTTTATTCTGCAGAGATGCCTGGCCCTGGCTCTGAGAACTCCTTGTGCAGCCAGCACACTCCAGGCTCTGCTCTCTGCAGCCAACAAGGTCCCTGCTGGCTCATGAGAGACAGAACACCCATTACCACCTGTTCAGAGCAGCCAGTCCTTGCAGGGTGGCCAGGCTGCCAGCCTTGGCTGTCCCTCTGCTCTCCTTATGTTTGTGTTTTCTGCTCCCCAGGGTGTCTTCTTGTTTTCCCTGATCAAGTACACACCCTTGAAATACAACAATTCCTACGAGTATCCACCCTGGGGCTATGTGCTAGGCTGGCTGATGGCACTCTCCTCCATGGTCTGTATTCCTCTCTATGCCATCTTCATCCTCCTGAAAACCAAAGGACCCTTGAAGCAGGTACTGGGATTGTGGTCACTGGGTGTGTTGCTGTTGCTCCCACTGATGGTTTATGATGGGCCCCAGGGAGGAGGTACATGGCACATTTCTCCTCGGAGAAGGCAAGGGCTGGTGAGAGTTGCCTTTCCCCAGAATGTTCTGTAGCTCTTGTTAGCAATTTGGAGAGCTTGGAGGGTCTCAGCAAAGCTCCAGGCTGATCATCAGCTGTCCCTTCTTCCATGCAGTGTTGCACCATCATGCTCAATGCAATATATAGACATATATATAATATATATGCAGTAGATACCAATGCAAACCAAGGATCTGTTTTGCCTTAACTACTTGTCCCTTGTAGTCCTGGGTCAGGACCATATTATTTTAATAAAAGAAATTACTCATAGTTATTAAAGAGAACCTCTTTGCAGAGCTGTAAAGGTCTGCCCTGTGCCATGCCTGATCCTGTCCTCTTTCACTGTAGACATCTTTGTCCTTATCCTAGGAAGAACTCTATCTAGGGAGATGGTGTCATGGAGATGACACCTCACCTGACCCATGAAGAAAGATCTGAGTGATGTACAGTACATCTAAATTTCTACACAATTTCTCTTTGGTCCTTCCCCCATCCTCACTGCAGCTGATTGGAGGGTGGGGTGGGCAGAGGGAGCAGGTGAACAGGGGATGGGAGCATCCCTGTGGCTGTGGTGTAGGTGTGACAGTCACCTTGTGAGCTCAAGGAGAAGGAGGACCCTTCATTGCCAACACATCCAGGGATGAGCTGGGTACAGGAAATCTTTGTTCCATTGTCTCAGGGAAGGTGAATCTGTGGCTGACATGTCTGACTCTCCACAGCTCAGAAACTTGCAGTGTCTAAATGAGGGCTTGGAGCTGTCAGAGAAGTAATTGCCCACATGTCCTGCCTGTTAAACAAGCAATATCTCTCACCAGTGGTAAAGTGCTTCAAGCCCTTTGACTGAAATACTGCTGGGAATAATGTTAATGCTCATTGTAGAGCACACCTGAGGAATTGATTTGGCCCATTTCAGATCGAGGGGTTTTCTGTTTGTCCTGGTTTACATGATACTAACTGAAATTTCCAGGGACTCCTCAGCTACATTAGTATGAAGAAATTACTAAGGATGTGGTTTAGGTGTGTGAGAATGAATTGGCTGCTAAACCTGAGTTTATTCAGGGCAGAATCAAAGCCAGCCATGAAATACCTTCTAGGATAGTTGCACCTGTTTTTAAAACAAAATTTCTCGAAATATACCTGTTGTCTGTTTCCAGTCACACCCCAGAATTGTAGTGAATTAATTTCCTGACACAGATGTTTCCAGGAACAGTCTTTGAATATTGCAAACCATTCACTGAAAGCAAGTTTGTAATTAGTAATTATGCTCAGTCACTGCTACAAGCTGATTCCTCTCCTTACACTTGACTGACCAAGAAACACAAATGTTGTTTCCTAATGTTTCCTGATGAAGACAACTCAAGTTCCAAAGACTAAAATCTCAAAATGTAGTACTCACAGAGCAGCTGCAGGCCAAGGTCAATTTTGGAAATCATGGGGCAAATACTTTTGAATAAATGAACAAAATCTGTGATTCTGGAAGGCATTTCACAAGGCGTGAGAGCACCAAAATTAATCCAACGAGTTATGGATGAATTGCCTGCTCTGCTTTTGATGCACTCTGCATGGGAGTGAGCATGCACTGCCCTGACTAGCTTGTGATGGAAAAAGTTAGTTTCAGCTGGGAAAAGATAGGCTGTCCCATGAAGCTGGCAGGTGGCTAAAGGACATCAGCTGCAGGATGGAATGGGGAAGGAGACCAGGAGCTCAGGAAGTTCTGTGGCACCAGAGTGGCTTAAAAAATGGGATGAAAAAGACCAGAAATTCACTGCAGAGTCCCTGTGAGCCAGCACTTTTTGCTGAAGAGCTCAAAGATATTTTCAGTTTTTTAAGAATAAACTCCTCAAAATTATCCCAACACATGTGTGTGGAACAGCCTGTAGCACCCTGCATGGCACAGGATGGAGGGAGCTAAGGGCAGGCAGCTGCCTCCCAACCCCTGCCTTCACCATCACAGCCTGGCTGACTGGAAGAGGGGAGCTGGGGATGGTTTGGGGCAGGAACCAGTCTGCAGAGGGACTGCTTTAGCTGGGAAATGCCACAAAGGGAGGTATTGCCTGCCACCCTGTTTTGGATCACAGCAGGAGATGCCCAGCATCTGATGATCAGCCCATTTGAAAGTCTTCACAGCTCCCACCAAAATCAATGGAAAACTACTTGGTATAGGAAAAGAAATGGTTTTATGGGTTTTTTTCCATTGCCATGATGCCTTCTAGAGGCTGGCCTGGAACAGAGACTAGGCAGAACAAAAGTTTAAAGTAGGGATTTATTAAAAGGCCTCAGTGGGCAAACCTGGGCAGTGCAATGGCCCAGCTGGGTCACACCCAAGATGAACCCAAAATGGTCACAAAATGCACAACTGATCACGAGGTGTCACACTTTTATAAGTTCTGGTCCATCAGCAGATTGGAGTTAATTGTCCAATTACAGCTTCAGGTTATGAAGCTCCATCCTCCTTGTTTTTCCTTCTCACTTCACTGTTGCTTTTGTTCTTGGTCCTGAAATTTGTCCTTGATACCAAGCTAGAGAAAGAATTGTTTTGTCTACCTACTCTGTGAAGAGAGCTTAGTAGCACTTAATATGAAACCCAGAACTACCCACTAAAACAGCACAGAATCTAAAAAATATAAAAGCTAAAACTTAAGGCATCATTTCCCCCACAGAAGATGTCTGTGGTGCAAATTGCTGGAGTCCTCCCTCACAGTGGCAGGTCTGTGAGAAGTGCTGTACATCAGATTATCAGTCCTCGGCCCAGATTTGAGCTCAGAATAATTATCAGTGAGAGCAGCCGAAGCGAACCTGCTCTCCTCCTCTGTTTCATGGCCCCTCCCAGGAGAGGAAGAGGGAACTGGGACCTTGGCTCTCTGATGCCTTTGCCCCCAGCAATGGTCGTGGATCAGTACTGGCCATCAGTTTGCTCATCAGTTTAATTAACAGCGCTTCCTCTCCGCAGCGCCTGACGCAGCTGATCTCCCCGGCCGAGGACCTGCCGCAGCCGCGGAGGAAACACGTGGTGGGGCCGTCTGAGCTGAGGCGTGAGGGGTGGTCCCCTCCAATCCACGAGGTGCTCAGCATCACAGAGAGAGAAACCCACTTCTAAGGCACCTGGGATGTTTCCTCCATAACCCAGACTGATTTGCTCTCTCCTTGCCAAAGTAGTTTCTTCTCCCTTCTCTCCTTCACGTCTGCGACGGAAGCATCTGGGACAATTCCTCTCCTTCCAGCCAGCTGGTTGTAACAACTGGCAACAGCATTTCTTTTACACCCTGGGGACAACTCTTCCTGCCAGCAGCTGTGGAGACTGCAGCACTCTCTTGTCAGAAGTACCCTTCAGTACTGACACTGGTTGGGAAGAGAAAAGCAACATTGTAGCAAAAAAAGAAAAAAAAGGAAAAAAAAAAAAGGAAAAAAAAATGCGTTAGTGTTGGGAGGAGGAAAAGAAACCACAGTGGTGAGGGTGATGAGAGAGAGCAGAGATTAAAGGTGTGAAGGAACAAAGTTAGGGATGCAAAAGCATGAAACAATGGGGCATTAGCACTGGAAATAAGTTGGTTCTGAAGTACATAAGAAGCTGGAGGATGACAAAGGAAAGCGCATTACTTGGTCACCTGTACAAGGGAGAGAGAGCCAGGAACATAAAGCCAATGACAAAAGGAGGCTGCAGTGTCACTAGTTACAGCTTCAGATCTCACTGGAAGGCAAAAGAGCAACAGGGTGCTTGATGCAATCGTAGTTGTTGATGAGGGACCTCAAGGCAGCCTCAGTCTGCAAAAGGGGGTGAGGAATGACTATCTAGGGGACTTGCTCTTGGTAAAAACTACACAGCCTAGTGAAAATGCATCCAAGAGTGAAACCAGTGAATATTTGACAATTCTTTCAGAAAACACATGGAGTGCAAGAAAAGTCCCAGGGCAGTTGGTAAGAAAAAGAGCTGCAGCAGAGCTGAGAAAATGAGACCCTGAGGACTCCATGCCTGCAAATTTGACTGCACTGCTGGGGCATTTTGTAGAGGAATTATTGAAGGAGTTGATGGGCCTGATCCTGTGCTACAGAGCATCTTTGGGAAGAGGGTGGGAGAATGATTGCACTCCCTTGGTTTTGCTGCAGTTGACTGCTCAGGGGCTAAGGAACACAATAAGCCAAATAATCAGCAGCTCAGGGAAGATAAAGCAAAATTAATAGGTAATATGGGATCATTGGAAGCAGATTGCGTCGAATTAAAGGTTGGCTGTTACCAGGGTAGTCAAAAATGTAAGGCAGTGGGTGGGAGGAAATGTGCTCTAATGCTGGGTTTGGTGCAGTGCCAGATGACTCTGTCCTGTGGAGGCTGGGGCTGTAAAGCTCCCTGCCAAATCCTGCTTCAATGCCTATCAAAAATTCACAGCTAAGCCCACCAGAGAAGCCAGTGGCAGGACGCGCTGGGAGCTTTGCTGTGGTCGAGGGTACACACGCTGGCCATGGCTGTGCTGCAATATTGGGGCATCCAACCACGCCAGAGAATGGCCATCAAAATGAATCACAGATGCCACAGGCTCCTTTCCCTTGCTCCTTGTTCCAAGTAATTGCTTTTCCCTGTGCTGTGTGGAGATAAACGACCGGCGCCGAAAGTAAGTGTGGAAATCGGGCCTCATCTGTGCGGCTCGGTACCTATTCCAATTGCTATGGGAACCTTATCTGCTGCAGTTTCCTCTGAGTTTAACAGGAGAATTAGCATAGGGCAATCTTTTCCCCATTTAATTTCCTTTCCTTTAAAAACTAAAAACTACAAACCGCTGGTGAACTGAATGCTGAAAGTCAAGTATCAGAATTTGTACCTCTCTGGAACATTATCGTTTGAGATGTTTTACTGTGGGAGATGGAGAAAGCTGCCAAACCTCATTTGCATTCCCTGCAAAGGATTGCAGCACCACGTAAGATGCCATTTATTGTATTTTTCTTTTAAGGAGCTGAATGTCATGTTGCAAATAGCTGTTGGAAGAGCTTAGGGCCCAGAGGCTTGCAGTCAGGCCTCATGGTAAGCAGTTCAGGGATTTTTCTTCTCCCTCCTGCCACTGTTGTTCATAATTTGGTTGGGGAAGCAGCTCCCCCAGTCTTGATTCTTGTACAATCCTTGGTAAAATATTCAGCCCCTTTGCTCCTGCTGCCATGCCTTTAATATGTGAGGTATTGTCGTGCTCAGAGAAATCATGGAGATGTGGTCACTTTTTTTTCTGAGGCAGTTGAGTAACACTGCAAAAATCCTAGATGGAAACAAAGAACTCTTCATTTTGGAACACAAATATGGTGCTTGTGTTATTGACTGCATGAACTTGTTCTTCTTGCTTAGGTATAATCTGACAATAGCATCCCACCTCTGCCAGGAATCAACTTACTTTAATAAATCTAGAGAAGGTATTGCTGTACCCATTGAAAGCAATCATAAAATTCCCAGGATCAGGAAATTAATCCAGTTTCTTTGGATGGAATTGACAAAGTTTCAGGAATTTTAAGTCAATGCTCAGTGACCCAGTGTCATTTAATTCCCTATCCTTTAAAAACTAAACCACCCACATACACCCAGCTGGGGAAACAGGGGAAATCCCACCAGTGGCTGTCTTTTGCTGCCTGACCCCCAGCAAAATTAGAGACTAAGAAGTGGTTTGTTAAATTTATACAAATGTCTCAGGCATTGCTGCATGCATGTGGCAGATCTGACAGGTCTCCATCAACCCCTGGAACTGGGCACCTCTGGAGACCTCTGAGTCTGATGGGAAACTGCTCCTGTCCTGCACACCACCAGGAATACACTAGTGAAGGGTTGGTATGGAGAGGAGGGAGAGATTAATTTTTTTCCCCTTTAATTGTTGATAACATGGCAAGACGTGATGCATTTGAAGCTGAAATCCAAGAGAGGCTACAAGGTTTTCATACTGTGCTGCTCCTCCCAGCTGGAATTAAAACACTGTACAGAAGAAAGGACATACACCAGTAAACACCTAACTACCCCTTCTGGGTTTCCAGTTTGTTTGTTTGTTGTTGTGGTTTTGGTTTTTGGTTTGTTTTTTTTTTCTTCATAAAAAGGCCATTTTCACCCCTCTCTCCAGAAGGAAAAGACAGGAACAAAGTTTGTTAAAAAAGAAATCAAGCCAAAAGGTCTCATATTATCCTTCTCCGTCCTGTTATTCTTGTTCCCCTCCACTTCAGCCTTCCCTGCCTTCTTTGTTTAACAGTGACAAATGGAAAAAAAATATAAGGAAATGGTCATTGAAAACTTGTACTGGAGAAAATCTGTAGAAAGATAAACCCATCAAATATAACAAGGATATCCTCAACTTTTGTGATTCCAACCCTCGACACAGTTTTTTGGTTTTTTTTGTTTTTTTTGTTTTGTGGGAAGGAGAATTGCAGTGGGAATTCTTCTTGGCTCTCAAATGTTCTTCAGTCCCAGGTGATCAGAGTAGCACTCAGGCCAAGGACAGTGACCTGCTGTAGCTTCCGAAGAGCTGGAGCTGCAGCCATGCAGCCATTGCAGCCAAGGCACATCAGGTCTTCTTGCAGTCCTTTGCTTTATCAGGTTGCATGTGCTTACATATGGTAGCCTCTTACTAATTAGCAAAATTGTGTTTGAATGGGGTAAGAGGGGAGTAATGTTCATCAAAAAAGAAGATAAAATAATAACTTATTTCAAAAATTTAAGATTAAAATTTAAGACTTGAGAGGCTGAGCAGATGTGCAGATGCTGCTATCCAGTTCCCTGTGCAGGGTTGCAGGAATAAACTTGAGGTATAAAAGTGAAAGACTTTACTCCTGAACCTGCCAAGGGAAGAGAAGAAATGGATGGACAGTGTGGAGGTTGTTTTACTTTGTGTTGTTTTTTAAACCCATAATAAACCCTGCCCCCTCAACTGCTTGTGGTGCATGATCCTGGCTCTGGTTCGAATCCCTGACCCACAACTGCAGAGGAGGACGTGTATTTTCAGAGCTGTCTGTTCTGGTTTGTCAAGCCTGAGCTTGAAAAACTGTGTGGAAAGGAAAGGGATTCCCAGGGAGAAATACTTTCAATGTCTGTGAAAAGCTGTTGTGGGCAATTCCATCCTGTCTTGGTTTTGGTGACACGCCAAGACCATTCTGTTAAATGGCTTTTTGATTTTTTTTCTCCTGTTTTGTTTTGGTTTTTTTACAGGCTGTGGAATAGTTTCCTGCCCAGCCTGGGTTACAGCCAGGATGGGAGATCTGGACTAGGATGGCTGGTTTGGACCAGAGGCGTGCTTACATTCAGTCATTATTTGCCAGTGGCCACTAAACTTTTCCAAAGCTTGCTTTATCGAGTGTGCAGCTTTTGTTGTACCGTGGTGAAGAGAGTGGTCTCTGGAGGAGGATGGGAAATTACAGGCCATCTGGTGCCTTTCTGGACCTCGTATTTCAACAGGCCATGAAATAAGCTTCTTTTTCTCATGGAGAAATAAACCCTGCCTCAAGCATAAAAGCAACCTGTCACTTTCAGATATCCTGGAGAAGGGCCATCTCTGCAACATGAGCTTCCTCCCCACATTCTAGCTATGAAGTGAGGATGACCTGTGAGCTGGAGCTGGAGTTTCTTGATCAAGCTCTCCAGAAGCAGAAATCTTTATGCTGGAGTGCTCCAAGCAGCATGCATGTGGGTCCAGGGGCTGCTGAAGAGAAATCCCATCAGTGGCAAGGCACAGCAGTGTAAATCAGTAACCCCGGGTTAGCTGGGATGGTGGGAGGCAGCCTGGCAATGGGAACTGGCCTGGTGCTGGGGCTCAGAACTTAGGGGAAATCATGCCCAGACAGTGCTGGGGTTTTGTGCAGTGCTTTTGGATGAGGTATTAATTCCCCAGACAGGCTAGGTGGTTGTGGCTTCCCTTGGCACTGGTGTGCTGCATACATCAGTCAAGGAACAGGGAGATGGTGGTGGGATTCTCTCTTTATGCTCCCTGTGATCCTGTCTATCTCTCATCACCAACACTGGACTCTTTCACCCTGAAAATGCTTTTACAGGGCTCAGCTTTACACCTGTTTTACACCTTAGCTAAAGCATAAATTACCAGCCAAGTGAAATGGAGGCTCAGGAGCAGCCTCCAGTTGTCCCATCCCATAAATGTTATTGTCCAGGAGCCCAAGCATGGGAGTCTGTTTCCCATAGGAAAGCAGTGCTGTCAGGCACAGTTAGTTTTTTCAGAACCTCTAGGTGGAGGATATTTGAACGCATTCAGAACATATTCATTTTACAGTGTTTAAGCTGAGAAAATAATAAGCATATTTTTTTTGTGTTTTTATGAATTACCTGTCGTAATTAGATTTCAAAAGTTATTTGGTGCCTAAATTTTTTTTTTTAATATGACCCCCACTCCAGCCTCTTTTGCAGTACAAGACAGGGGGTGGCATTTGGGAGTTTTTGAGCTCAGTCTCACTTTCCTGTTTTTATGGCCAAGCAAAACCTTTGCTGTTTAGCCTTGGAGCACCTGTGAGGCTTCATGTGTAGAGGAGAAAGGCCGAAGGGGGCTGATCCCTTTTGGAAAGTTGGAGGTTGAGAATATCTCAGATCAGTGTCTCCACGTGGGGGTGTGTAGGTTTTGCCTTAATGACAACATTACTGTGACATTGTGACAGGGGCTGGCAGGGAAATGTGTTGCTGTCAGTGTTTTGAGTTTGTGAGGCTCTGGACTTGCAGTATAAGTAGAGCTAATTTTTAATCTTGTTAAAACTTTCCAAAATTTATTCCCTCTCTGGAAGGAAGGGAAGGGTGTTTCAGTGACCATGGGCAGAGGTGTCAGCAGCACCTTCTGGTTGTTCTGGCCAGAGTCCCTTGGGCAGGCTGACGTAGGACACATCGAGCGACAGCAAAGCAATTTCCCACCGTCCAATCCTATCAATAAATGCAATTTCCCTGGAGGGTGGGGGGGTGTGAAACTCGATTGCTGCAGACAGGGGCTGGTTCTGGTTGTGTGCATCACACAGCCAAGCAGCAGGAAGGCTGCAGGCTGGAGATATTTCCCTGTACAGTGGAGGCTCTGTCCCTTCCAAAGTGGTAATAAATGAGGTTGTCCCTGTGTGGCACTTACCATGATGGAGCACCTGTGGTGGACAGGTTATACTGCCTCTTTCAGTAACCCTCATTTGCATCTCATATCCAAATCTTCCTCTTTTTTCTCTGCATCTATCACATTATTCCCACTCTCCTGTGCTTTTGAGGTCAAACACAGCCGTGCTCTAAGGCTCCTCCCTGTAGGAAAGCATTGCCATACAGAATCACAGAATAATACTGTTCTATTGGGAAGTGGCATAAGCTCAGTCAGTATAACTCTGCTTATGCTGAGTTAAAGCATCTACCTCAGAGCTTTTATTAGCATAAGCCTCTTAATAAAGAGGGAAAAAAATCGTAAGAGCTACACCAATGATGTAACTAGACCTAGGGACACATTTACTTTAAAGTTAGGTTGGTTTCACAGAGTATGTGATTTCAGTTAAATCTTCCAAAGTATGTGAGGACACTTCTATTTATGTTCCACTCACATTAATTCTAATTTATATTAAGTCCATCCAGATCAAGTTTGAGCTAAGTTGAACACGGTGTTACTGTTCACACTGGTTTTGATGGATTAGAAGCAATAGAGCTAAATCTTTCCAATCCTTGTGAGTGAGTCCCTTGCAGTTTCACTGACAGAAAGATGATCAGGGTTTTTTAACTACATTTATCAAAACAGCCTGCAGGCACAGGCACACTTTCATCAATGTGACTGTGTCCACTTATTACCCAAATAGTCTTTAAGCTGGAATAATCATGCTTCAAAGTAGGCTGCTGTGGTTTAATTTAGCCTAATTTGTTTTGATTTAGATAAGCAACACTGGCTGGGTAGACAAGACCTAAGAGAACACCCTGCAGTGGATAGGTACTGCTGTTACTAAAGTCCTGCCAGGAATCTTCCCTGCAGAAATCCTATGGCTGGTGTCCATGATAGCTCCCACTTTCTGGTTCCCAGGGCCTTGTCCTTGTTGCTGTGCTGGGCATATGCCAGGGACAAAGCACACCCAGTGGCACTCCAACACTCCTGTGGCAGGGAAGGTGGCTGGGAAGAAGGGGTTGAGGGGAGACTGCCCTGCTGAAAATCTGCTCCCAGATCACACCAGGGACACCAGTACTACATGGCCTCTGGGGCCACTTGGGAACCTCTGTGTCCCTGTGTCACCTGGGTCTTGGGCATGCTTGCACTCTGGGGACTCCAGCCCTTGGAGCATGTCTGGAGAAAGCTGAAAGCAGGTGCCTTACTCTCATCAGTGCTTAGAGACCAACCAGCAATCAGCTCGGGGGCTTGCTGGCTGCTGCTGGGAGGTGGGCACTGGTAATTAAACCTCATGCTTTGGAAGGGCAACTCGGGTCTGGCTTTGCCTGCCAGGAACTGAATCTGTTTTGCAGTGAGATGCTGCAGGTGTCAGCCCCACCGGAAGAGTCAGCTGGGCTACCCACAGGAATGGGTGACCCTCAAGCACCAGCACCAGCTGTGCCTGGGGAGGGAGATGTGACACTGCAGAGGGCTGAGCTTTCACTGTGCTTTAACTGTTGACAAAAGCCACAGACATGATAATATGCGTAGCAGTGTGCTTCTCTTCCCTCAAAAACATCCATGTGTGCACCCTTATTTATTTTAATCAAATGGAAGAAATGGTCACACACTTAGACATTCTTTACCTATACAAACTGGAGATGAAGGCTCTTCGTCGAAAGAAAGATGCCATAGAGCCATCTTTAAATGCATTTTAAATGGATTTTATTTTAGTGGCCTTTTCTTTCTCTTCTACCTAATATTCCTCTCCTCCCTTAAGACATGTCAGGACTTGACAGATTCATCTTCTTCATTTTCTGCTGGAGGACTTTTGGTCCTTCAGGTCTTACTTGCTGACCGAAAGCTCGGTGCTGATAAATCATTAACAGAGGAAGTTTTTCTCCCAGGGTTTTTCTCAACCACATGAGTTATGGTAAGATACACAGGACAAACAACACAAAAACACTGAGCTTAACAGAACTTGGCTGTTTCACACCTGACAAAATCTTACTGCCAGAATATCCAGTGACATTATCACACTAGTTCTCGCTGTCTCCAGAGTATTCCAGGGAACGAAAATGAATAGGCATGCACTGAATGAAAGTGCTCCAACCCAATCTATTTTTCATTGACAGGTCACTTTTAATCTCCTCCAGTGGTAGAAATTCCTTTTCTTTTCTTGTATTTATTTTCAGTTTTGTTCTTGCCGTATTTCTTTTACATTTTTATTCCTTCACCATGTTCTAATTTCTTTGTGCTGTTGACAGCAGGAGAGATTTAAAAATGCCCAGACTTTGAAACAAGTCATCTACAGATGAAATTGTTCTTAAGGGCTCCTAGCAGCTACAGGGACAAGTGGCATAAATGCAGATTTAATACCAGTGGCTGAAGGTAATTGTAAATAAAAGTGCTCTCTGTGAAAAATATTGGACAGATTTCCAGATGAATAATATTTCAAAGAAGCTGTGTGCCTTGGAAACATGGCTGGCAGCCTGTGGGGAGCTGTAAATGTGTGGGGCAAGACCTTTCCCGATGGCATATGACTAGCTCATCCCAGTTGGACCAGGAATGGCCAAGATGAGGAGGAGCAGAGATCCTGGCAGTTTTCCTGGCAGAAGAGGTCAGTGAGGCTGCCAGGTGATTGTGTTACTGGGTATAAACAGTCCAGCCACTGGTGACCAGGAAACTCTTGACACCACAAGGGAGGGTCTCCAGCAGACCACCTGGGTTGGGAATCACACAGAGCACCTGTGAGTGGAGGCTGGGAGGATTGGGCACAGGAATTGTCCTGCCTTACCTAGCCTGGTCTCACACCTTTTCCCTGTCTATTCCCCCCTGGCCACCCTTTAGGATAGGATGGCTTGGGTGTCAGGGGTCTGAGCAGACCTGAGCTCTGAGCCTGCTCAGGGAGGAAGGAGACCAGCCAGCTAGACCCCACTGTAGGTTGGCAGAATTGCTAGGGTTGCAGAGGAGGAGGCCATACCTTAGACTGGGCTCAAAAAAGCCATGCCTGCCAGCTCTGTTCTGCTGGCCAGCTTTGCTTCTCTTTGGAGGTGGTGGACTTGGCTGGCTTAGCCAGAGCCAGGCAGCCTCATAACTCATAACAGCTCTTTTCAGTAAGTGCAGCCCTATTCCTCTGCAAATTATCCCTGAGTGATTATACTTCTGCTTATTTTGCAATGATTGTGTTAATGATTTCTGCAAATGAATTTTAAACCAAGAGATGTCTAGCCTGATTATTTGGCTGCTTTCACCACTGTCATCACATCCAATAGCTGTTATTTAGAAAACACTCTTTGCACTTGTGTTTACTCACACAGATTATATGGTGGGGTTGGGCACTTTTGCTGGATATTTCCCAAGCCACCAAAAGCTTTGGTGGTGGCAGCCCAAATGCTTTGAATGCAAATACTGAAGCCAACAAGTATTTGTCTGAATATCTGCCAAGCTCGCATTTTCTGAGAACACACTGCTGAATCAAAATTTAGTCTCATGAACATTTATGGAAAACAACCAAGAGAGCAGCTCCAAATCCCATCTTTTCAAATGAATTCTGCTTCTCTTCTAAGGCCTGTTCCCAAATTCATTTGGGCATACAAGTCTGTGTCTAGTTCATGCCAAGTATGAAATATCCATGGATTCTCTTCTTTTTTTGGTCCCACTTCTCTTTTTTTCTGGAAAAGCAGGGGTTACTCAGACTGATGCTGAGAGACATTCTTTCTCTCCAGCACCTTTGATATTCAAAGCCTCCTTCTGCCTCTAACTTGCACAACAAATGTGATACAGAAAACACTTGTTGCTTTCAAATCCAGTTTTTACCTCTTCAGTGGAGATGGTCACTTTCTGGCCTGTTTTATTTCCAGACCAGAAGACCCTGAGGGGGGGAGATGGTTTCCTATGCTTCCTGTGAATGCCATCTGCCTGTGGCAACTGTGTTTCCAGTGGACCCTCTGCAGTTCTCAGGTGTTCCTCAGGCAGGACTCTGTGGAGAGCTGTGAAAACACATATAACAGGCTGGTTCCCTCAGGCCTGAGATCTCCACCTGCCCTGAAACAAATTGCTACTGTCTCTCTTTGTCTTTTTATTTTAGGAGGTGTCACATCAGCAGTTGGTCTTGAGGGGAGATTGAAGACCGAGAGAGAACAGTGATGGATGGACTAATGCCAGACTCAGAAAAGGGTGAGCTACGATATCTCGATAGCTGAAGTTTCACTCTTTCTGACAAAAGGAGGCCAGGGGCTTTGCTGCAGGCTCCCCTCTGAAACTACCTGCAGGTACCTGCTTTAATTTGGTTGGTTTGGCCAAAGCAAATCTGACCCAGTAACATGGCATTATATTCAAAAAGCCCTCACCTGGCTTGGGCTCCGTGGCTACTGCAAAGCAAGCTGTGCAGATGAGGGAGAGCTGAGCCTCCTGCATGGTCCAGCACATCCAGGGCTGTGCTTGCACACTTCCCAGGAGACAGGGAGGAGTGCCTCTGCCAGTTCTGCTTTCACCAAGAGTTGCATCAGAGAATCATAGAATGGTTTGGGCTGGAAAGGACATTGAAAGGTCTTCTAGTTCCAACCCCACCACCACACAAAAAGCTCTCCATGACTGTGTGAGCCTTAGTTCACCTGGAAGGGATTTGCTCTTGCCCCTGTGGGACTCAGCTGGCAACACTCAGCAGTGTTCCATGGCATGGTGGGTGATAATGATTTCCCTGTTCTGTACTACAAGCTCCCTATGCCTGCAGGTCTGGCCAGTGCAAGCTGTGCTCAGCTACAGAGATACAGAATGGGTTTCCTAGGGAGCAAAGGCAGCACATGTTCACTGGCTGATATTTTATCCCAGCTAAGAGCCTAAAGGAAAGATTTCTGAGAGAGATGTAGTTTACTTCTCTTTTAAATTCATTAGCTGGTAAGGGGTACTCAAGCTCCCATAGTGGTGTGGGGGACACAGACTTCCTGAAGAGGAGAGGGATGAGGGTGCTCTGTTAGACCCATAGCTTTTTTCCAGAAGGATTGCCACTCACTGCATTTGCTTCAGCTCAGAGAGGATGCCTTTTTGTCAGGATGCCTCCAGTGTGTGTGCTGGAGAGCCACTCAGCTTTCAAAGCCCCCTGGCTTACCCAGTAAAAATAATTTTCTTTCTCCAATATCCCTCTTGCCAGCCATCCTGGCACCACTGTCTTTGTCCTTTAAGGGCCAAAAAGATCTGATGGGGGTCTTACTGCCTCTTGCATGCTTCTCTAGTGACCACTTAGTCTGAAATGCAATCTTTAAACATAGCCTGTTGGCAGGATAATAGCACAGATGTAGGTGGCACCACAAGCAGCAACCTCAACAAAGCTCTAACACAGCAGGTTTTCCCTCCCATCCCTGTGGGGCAAGGGCTTTGGCCCATGAGCTGTGCCAGGTTTAGCTGTGATGGGTTATTGCCTGCCCTAAGGGGGCAGGGGGGACCTTTAAAGGAGAGTCTTGATAGCAAGGAATAAAAACTGTGGTATTACTTGGTGCCCACCTGAGCCTCCATGGAGCTGGTGCAATGTCATGAACGGGGTGAAGTCAGCCTTTGTATGTGGGGGCAGGAGTCAGGTCACCGTGTTATCTCCTCAGCACTGAAAGCTGCTAAATGTTCTTTTGTCACTATTTTAAGCGTCCTTACCTCTGTTTTAACACGAAGAGAAGAGCTGGTGATGTGCTAAGATGTCATCTCTGGGGAGAATTATGCTTTAGGTCACTTGGGCTCCTTCCCCTGCCTCTTTGGCAATGCTGCCTCTAACAAGGTGATGCTCACTGCGTCAGCAGCTCCCCATGCTGCTTTTAAAAGCGACTTCTCTCTATTCCCAGTGGATGGAAATTATCTTGGGCCCCAGAAAGGAAAAGAAAAGGGAAATCTAGTTTCTGCACAAGCTGTTTTAGAGCCAGTGACAAGATTTATATGCTGAGTAACCAGTTATTCACACATGGTTCCTTTCCTTGGCTGATGGTTGATACCTGCCACTTCAAAAGTGAAGTGTCCTTTTTCCTGCAGCTGCCCCCTCCATCCCAAAAGCCAGTAATGCACTCGATCCTTGCAGGAACTAACAAATCCTTGCAAGAACTGCTGCAGCAATACGTGTCCATCCAACCCCTTGCAAACCACTTGCCTGATGGCTCTCCCCTCCTTTGGCATCAGGCCCTTTCCCTTTGTCCTCCCTCCTGCCCATGCCCTTGGAGCCTCTTCTCTCCCAGTGGCTGTGATTTTCCAGTGGCTGTGGGACCCCCCGCCCCACACCCACGACATGCAGGGTGTTGATTTGACTGGACGTAAGCGCAGAGCTCATTAAGGACTTGTCGATAGTGCAGTGAGAAGCCCTGTGGGGTGAGGCAGGGGGAGAAGGGCCCTGTGGCAGGAGGGGCTCCTAGCTCCCCTCTGCCTGTGGGAGCAGGTTTGTACATGCATCCCTAGGCTGGAGTCTCTGTGAGCATCTCTGCGTGCCCCAGGGACCTGCCAGCAGCTGGCACCGTGAGGCAGGTGAGTCCATGGCAGTGTCTGGTCTTGGGGTGTGAGCACTGGGGGAAGAGAAGGGGATGTTGAGGCAGAGGTGGGAAAGAGCCACCTGCCTGCACTAGCAACCCTGGGGAAGAGTGGTGTAGGTGCTGGGCTCTCCTCCATCCATACTGGGTTGTACATGGGGCTGAGTGGCACAGCACCCTGAGGACAAGGCAGGATGCAGGATTGTTCCTGTCTTCCAGAAGCTGATGGAGGGCTGAGCAAATGAGGACAGCCCTGCCTGCTGCTCAGTTGGAGCAGTGTGAAGCAGAGCGGGTTTTGCACAGTTTTACCCACAGCTGCCCCACTGCAGTGCCTAAATTTCTTCTGTCAGTTGCCATTGGCATTGCAATGTCCCCTTGGTCGAGAAAGACACCAGTTGCTGGGAAGGCAGCAACTTTGCTGTCTGTCACTCCCATGCAGAGCTAACTGGATTTCCCTTGGTGTTAACAGGCAGGTGCAGCAACCAACCTCCAAAACCTGCTCACTGAGCAAAATCCTGGTCTGAAAGGCTGTTTCTGCTGCAGTAGAGAAGTGGGGCATGAACCGTCTCTCCCCCATGCTGCAGAGTGGCTGGGAAGGAGCTGCAGGTGCTGCTCCCTGCCCTGCTGTGTGAGCAACATCTTGCTTCCATCCAGGGAGCTGACACTACCAGGCAGAACAAGAGGGGAGATGACTGTCCCAGAGCATGACCTGAAAATAGTGCTGGGGTCCCAAATATTGGAAAGCTTCTCACAATACCTATGGGCTGGGGAAAAATGTTGTGAGTGCAAATGATTCCTCAGTAAAGATGTATCAGCACTTATGTGAAAACCTGGGGCAAGCTTCGCTGGGGAGGGCTTCCAGTGGGTAGAACTTGGGGAATGGATTAGGTGATAGACACATAAGAGGCATATGCTCAGCTGCCCCTCCCTGGGGCTGGGATAGCCTTCCCCAGCCTTTTATGTTTCAGCCTCGAGGATCAGTGTGACACAGTGTTCTAGGTTCTTGGTCCCCCTTCACAAAGGTCCTGCAAGCTCTGATAATCTGTGGTAGTGGAGCTCAGCTTCTTTGCCTGTACAGCTGCTGGAATGTTTCTGGGGTCTGTGTCTGTGCCCTTCCTTCTATCTATCTGCAAGAGACTGACTCTGGAGGAGGTATCTCGCTCCTTCAGTGAAGACCTGCCTACCTCTCCTCTGTCTCCACAGCACTGGGGACCTGGACAAACTCACCCATCTCGTTTCCCCCTCCCCTCCTACCTTCTCCCTGCTCTCTATCTCCCATGAGTGCTTCTTGGAGCTGCAGTCTGGATACCAAAGGCTCCTCAGTTTGCTGGTGCCCTTGCTCTGATTCTGCCAGCAGCTGCTGGAGACCTCCAGCACATTTAATTTTGGTTCTCTTCCCTCCAAGAGAAGCTCTGCAACAGTTTGGGATTTTGTTGTGTGGAGAACAAAAGTCAGGTTGAAGACACGCAGCTGGAAATGCCTTTTCTTACAAAGAAACTTAACGGGCACAAGGAACAAGCAACTCATGTCCTTATACTGTGGTGAACACCCCAATGACACTGAGTCCTGTTTGCTGGGGATGGAGCAAGTGGGTGTGTGTCTGGCTCCTCTGGAGATGCTCATGTGGTAAAGGCTGTTCCTGGTGCTGGAGGGCTGGACCCTGGGGTCTGCATCCTGGGGTCTGCACCCTGGTATGGACTGGCTGTGGGGGATGTGACTCGAGTCTTCTGCCAAGGCAACAGGGACAGCAACCTTTCCTTCCTCTGCCTTATCTCCTGATCACAAGTCCTGGAGGAAGAGCTGCTCCTTCACTGGTCTATGGAGCTTAGCACAAGAAGTGAGAATAGGAGAAAATCTGAATGTTAAATTGGTAGAGATAATACCCAGCTATTTGAAGGTTGATCCTGGACAGCAGGGAATGGTGCTCTGGATAATGAGCACATTTTCCGGGCTGTTTTGAGGAAAACCTTAGCCAAGGGGCTGGAGGCTACCAATGCTCTTGCAAGGTTCCTGCAGAGGCAGCTGGCTCTGCTGTTCTCTATTTTCCACCCCCAAAAGCCTATGAACAAAGGGAGCCTTGTGGCAGCCTTAGGGCTCTGGAGCACGATTATCTCTCTGGTTTCATGAGAAGAACAAAGATTTTGGCATCTGAAAATGAACACAGATTTTCTCTTTGGCTTGGCCATGCTGCAGCAGGAAAACAAAGTTGTGCTCTGCTTGGTGAGGCTCTAGTCTTTTTGGAGCTGGGTATTTGTGCCAGAGTGGTGACAGGCACATTCAAAGGTGCCAAGTTCTAAGTGAGATGCTTGGTAGCTTGCTGGGACCCTGCTCAGAAGGAGCAGGGGGAAGGTCTGTGATTTTCTCATTCTCCTATATACCTTTCTCTTTGTGCTTTCATCTGAATGCAGTAGCAGAAATTTGTTGAGGTAGTGCAGGGTTTTTACCTACTCATCTTACTCCAAGGTTATGGTCAGTGTGGAGCAGGCTGAGCTTGTCTGTGCCCTGTGGATGGGTCATTTCCCAATCTGAGTGTCCCAGCCCCTGGGAAAGCCAGTCCTTTGCTCCTCTGCCATGCAAGGTGAGAAGAGATTGCTCCCTGGCAATGCTGGACAGCTCAGAGCAGACCCTGGATCATTCTCATGCTTGTTTCTGCTCTTTCCTGCACATTTTTTTCCTTATTCAATTTTATCATTATTAAATTGTGGTAACAAAGTCCAAGGTGACTTTCTCAAGTGCACATCATCACTTTTCTTTGCAATACCAATTTGCCCAATCTGCTCAGTTCAATGACTTCATTTAAAAAAGGACCAAAACTAAAAAACACACCACCCAAACAAAAAAAAAAAAAACAAACAACGATCAAAGAAACAAACAGAAAACCCCCCCAAACCCAACAACTAAACAAAAGAAACCCCTAAAGCATACCAAGGCAAATACAGCAAATAACCACTGACATCACTTGCAACACCTCTGGAGCTGCATCAAATCCAGCTTTATGTGTATGAAGTTATGACTTCTTCCCCTTGTGCACTACACAGCCATGGCTTTTGCACAGCACTGGTGAGTCCTGTGAGACAGGGCAGTTTACCCGTGGGAACACCAAAGGCTCTCCCAGGATGGTGCTTCAGATCAGGATTTAAGCTAAAATCTTGGTTCACAGGCAGAGTTTCAGTGAGGTCCTAGCCAGTGTGCAGTAACTCAGGCTGCCCCGACTGAGCTGTGACAGTGCAGCCTCTCTGGAGAGGAGAGAGAAGGGCCAGTGTGGATGCCTGCCCACAGCCTGGTGGCAGTGCCTGGACACCACGCTGGGCTGTCATGGACTTGCAAGTGAGATATTCCACCTGAAACTGCCCTCTCCGTGTCCATCTAGGCACTTCTGCCCCACTGATGTTCTCATTGAAGGCACTGGGAAGTTCCATTAGCCTCCCTGGAGTGGGACTATGCCTTACCAAGGAACAAAGCACCACCCTTCTTCTGGAGGAGCACTAACCCACAGCTCTTCTCTCCCTCCATTCCCTATTTCTTGAGGAGCTTCTTTGAGAGCTGTGCTCTTTTTTCAAGCACAGCTGAAACTCGCCAGTGAACTCAAAAATGAACTGGGGTTGGGATCAGACAGATGGATCTTTGCAGAATGAAGCTGGGCTAAAAATGTCAATGTTGCTTCAGGCAGGGCAAAAGAATAACGCAGCAAAAATACCAACATCATGAATCTGGCATCCCAGCGTGACAGGTTGCACTATATAAGAAAAGGAAAACGCTTTTAAATTTAATCAACACATTTAAAGTAAGCAGAAAAAGGCCTTTAATCTTTTTAATGAGGTACTTTCACTGAGGAAGATGGAGACAGGGATGCCTTTAAGCAACTTATCTGTCCTTCCCAATCTGGAAACGTGCAGTCTTCTCAGATGCTGCCATGGCGGGGTGGGATGTGGCCTGGCCTTGTTCCTCATGCTGCTGTGGTGGCTCAAAAAAGAGTCCTGCCATCCCTGTGCTTGCTGGGGAAGTTTCTCAGGAACCAGGATGAGTTTTAAGTGGGAGCATTAAAATAATTCAGAGGCTGCATCATTTGCATCTTCCAAAAAAGGCACAAACCCCTGCTTTCCTTAGGGACAATGTAAGGTGGTCACAGACACTGAGGTGATGGCAGAAGTGGTGAGTGAGGCACAGCCTGTGGCCAGGAGCAGGACCTGACCCTGCTTTCCCCCATGGGGTGAGGAGCCAGAGGAAATTCAGGTGGGCATCTGGAGTGGCTGTTGTGCGAGTTGGCCCCATTCCTCCTGCATGTGTAACACAAAAATGAAGGTGTCCCTTGGCAAAGCAATCGCGTGGTAGGATGCAGCCAGTCCCAGCAGCTCCAAAAGCTTTTTCAGGACTGTGAGGTACTGCCATAGCCCTCCTAGGATCATAGCTAAAAGATGTGTCCTGGCCTCATGTGAAAGTCCCGTTTATCTGATGGTTTATGAAATGTGGCTCATGCCCCAATTGCCCCTTCTTCTCATCTGGATAGGGTTGTGGTGTGGTGCCTACCTCACCTTCCACATTATTGAGAGTGATGTGGGCTGCTGGTGGAAGAGGCTCATTGGACAGCAGCTGCAGGTCAGACCCAGGTATCAGAAACATAAATCTTATGTAAGAGGATGGAAAAGGGCGTGGAGCTGCTGGCCACCCAGGAGCTGCATTACCTAGGAGAGATACTTTACTTTTTTCTCACATCCTCTGTGAGTGCTGACTTCTGCAACCAAGCAATCACCTGTCTTCAGGGGAAGGGAGATGAAATGCTGGGTGGCTGCAGTGGTACCTTTTGGGCAGCATGCACAAAGATTGTGAAGCACAAGCCCTGTCTGCCTGACCCAGCTGGACAGGACAGTGCTGCTCCAGCCCTGAGTGGGCTCCACATGGGCCCAGCACTGCCAGATTCCTCAGGCTCCACAGGGAGCTTCTCCCCAGACCCTCCAGCTCTCATGGATGTGGGAAGCTCCAGCATATGCTGCTGTTGAAGTGAGCAGAAAATCAACCAAGAGTCTGCTGTGCCCTGATCAGCTGGTCACAACTGTAAACAAGACACACGAGCCTTGGGGTAACTTGGCTGTCATTAGAGTGGTGTGGATGGAAGGAAAAGTCTAATTGACTGAACAACAGCCTGCACTGTGTAATTAAACTAATTGTGCCTCTACCTGCATGGGTCAGAAGTAATTTGTGTGGCTGTTAATTCACTGAAAAATAAGAGGTGGGGAGATGTGTGAAAATATTTCTTACATATGTTTCCATATTGCTGTTTCATTTTTGGGCAATTTTATGCCCTTGAAATCTTTGTTTCTGTCAAATTTGAGGAGATTGTTAAAAATTTGATGCTGAATCAGGGGAGAGTAAAAAGGTCACTGTTGTTAGCAACAGTGTTTCAGGAGGCAGAGTTTCAAGTGGCAGCAGTACTTTCTCAGTGCTCTTTTCTTATTTGAAGAGAATTCCCTGAAAAAAACAAAAGGTCTGTTTGCCAGAATACTTTTCAGCCTGGCTTTGCATCCACTGGGAACCAGGCAGTTGTTTTTATTGATTTGAGCAGCCAGGCCTTCTATACAACTTGGTGGAACACAGGTCACTCCTTCACTGCCAGGAATTTATGGCATTAGCTTTCACTGATTGCTTGGAAAGTTCTGGCTTCAGAATATGGTGCATTTGGAAGAAGCTGAATGAGAAACCTGCTATAGTGTAATGTTGAAACTCTTTGACCTTGTTTTCAAGTCCTTGCAAAGCAGAGCCCACCTCCATCTTGTAGCTCTGCTCTTATTGATTATCATTTTGAGTCCTTCAGGTGTTTTGCTGTGCCCAAAGCACCGTGTGCTTTTCAGAACAGATAATCTGACATGACAGAGAGCTGCTGAACTGACTCTGATCTCTCTGGGCTGTCAGCACAGGCCAGAGCTTTGTGTTCCTGCTGGAGGAGATCCATGTGGACAAGTGGAGGGGCTGACATTCCATCCTTCCATCCCAGTAGGACCACTTGTTCAGCATGTGAGCTACACAGGAGTCAAACACTAGGCCTGGGGTGACTGATGCCTGTGTTTTTGCTGGTCAGGGCTCTGTGTCTGGGGAAGGACATGGCACAGCCAGGCTGTGGGACATGCATGAGCCCTTCTGTCCTAATCATCCATCACTGTAGAGAGACAGGACTGCAGGTGGGATGGATCCTCAGTGGGATCCTCTTGCATGGTTTTCTATTTCTTGACTGTGAAGAAACCTCAGTAAATTTAGCTTATTCTTTCTGAGCTAGAGATGAAGAACCTCACTTTTCAGGTAAGAGGAAATTGCCAGTGTGGTCTGCTGCTCCTTTATCATCTTACCCCAAGTATAGGAAATATGGAAATATGAGGTGTGACCATCTAGCTCTAGTATCACTCCAAAACTGTGGCAACAGGAACAGGGAAAAGAGCACAGGGAGAGCAGGATATATAAATACTTTTTAAGAGACAGCAGCTTACATTCTGAATTTTTTGTCTACAGAAAAAAAAAAAAAAAGAAGTGAGTCTAAATGGCTTCTGCTGAGTCCAATTGGTTATGTCTCCAGGCATAGCTAATTACCCTAACTTAGCCCAGCTCTGAGTTCTTCCCAAGGGTTTTGGTGCTATTTCTTCTATTTTGATTTATAAATTTTCTTCATTTTACTTTCCTCCTACATGTCCTGTATAGTATTTTTCTCCCTGCCTTAGTGAGGAGCCAGGAGCTGGTGTGACAGTGCTATCACAAGGTGTAGGATGGAAATGGGATCTGTCAACCAAAGCCGTTCCTGAGTGTCCTGCAATGGTCTCTTCTCCCCAGAAACCATTTTCATGCTGCCACTTACTGCTGGCTTACTGCAACTGTCCTGGGGCTAGAGGAGTTGTGAGGCTCGGTGTGGGCTCCCTAGCTCAGGGAGTTTTGCAACAGACTTTGTCCCATAGCAAGGGGATTTTTGGCTTCTCCACTGACTTACCAGAAGAAATTACAGTTATTTCCTGGTTCAGCCATTCCCTTCACAGTCAATAGAGTTTTTCTAACCTCAGTGATGAATTCTGTGGAGGAGCAAAATCCATCTGCTGTAAATCATGGGATGCCTACTGTAATAAGCAGGAGTCATACTGCCATTGAGCCTGGACTTAGGAGACCATCTCTGTCCAGTACTCTTTAGAAATGCTAGTTAATGAGTCCCCCAAACATCCCATGGGACAAATGGGTGCTGTTTCTTCATGAGACTAGACTGCCAATAGTAAGAAGCTCAAGCAAGGTCAGTTTTAACTGCTGGAGCATGACACCTCTTTACAGCATCGATTTGTTTCATGATATACCCGTTTTGTTTTTCTTTTTGTTTGTTTGTTTTCCAATGTTTGCATCTATGAATGCTTTTGTCAACAGACTTCTCTGTGAAATTGTAGCACTGCTCACCCTCATGACCTCTTGTGAGGGTTAAATTTGTCTGTAAAATGGGCTGAGAAGTGGGTGAGAGCAAACCTGATGCCAGTGCTGTCTTTTGTACTGGCTGAGGGCAGATGCTGAGGGGAGAGGATAAACCCAGGAAAGGCAGAGTGTTATTTCCTTGTAAGAGTCCGTCAACCTCCAACACCTTCCAGTTCAAGGTTTTGCAGAATTGCAGTAGTAGATTCTAGTGGATTTTCCTTCCATTATTTACCCTCTCAATTTCCTCTTCTGAAGTCATATAAGCTCTTGGCATCCAGCATGTCCTGCAGTGGGGAGTCTTGCTCCATAACTTCACATTTGCTGGAATATCACCTCTTGCTCTTTTTGAAACTACCACCTGCTGGTCATGGTTTAATCCCTTGCAGTTCTTGTGTCAGAAATGGTGAATACTTGTATTCTATGACACATACATTTATTGGCCCCTGCCAGCTACCTCTTCCACAGAACAATGGATCCTGTTTCATTTATACTCTCTTCACATGGAAGTTGCTCCACACTTTTAAGCAGCCTTTTGGCTCTCTTCCATGCCTTTTTCTGACTTTGAAACAGCTTATGTGATAGGAAGGAACTGCACTTATTTTTCAAGACACGAGTGCAATATTGGTTTAGACACAGGTGTAGTAACATAGCCTGCTCTTGCTCTCTTTCCAAATTGTTTTGGCGTGATGATTATATACTTCTTAGGGCCTAAAATCAATGCAGGTATTAATTAAATTTTTTAGTCAGACTCATGCAATTAATCATCAGGACTTTGGAGTCCTGACTTAGTGGGGTTTCATTGGCTCACAAGCTGGTTCTAGTCACTAGTGAGCACAAGCTGAATACTCCTGGGGATTACATGTACCACATGCAACATGGTGTACAGGGAGGAGCTGAGCAGAGCAGCAATTCCCTTGCCAGAGGCTGCAGGGGCACAGCTGTGAACATGGCTGTCGTGGGGAGGGATAAAGGCTTGGGATTGCCAGGTGGAGCACATCCATAGCAGAGGTGTGCTGCAAACCTCTGCTTGGCTGGCTGGGCCACACAACTCACAGATGCCTCTGTGGCTGCTGCACTCAGTTTTGGACCCCAGACCTGGGAGCTGTGGCACCTTCATCATGCCCTCCTCCATTGTCACTCAGACAGGACAGGTATATTTCTCTGCTATGTGGTGGGTCACCCACAACCTCTGGTTTTGCTGCATGCCTACTGGTTCCAGAGCTCTTCCTGCAGAGCATTGAGATTAGAAACAGAGAAGACGAGGGTTGAGGGATTTGTTATGTAATGGTAACAACAACAAACAAAACACACTACATTGACACAGGACACCTTCCTTCTCTCCTTTCTCACCAGGAGCTTTGCCCAGTGTTTCCCATCTTGTCTTCACGTGGCCAGGGCAGAAGCTGCCTTTCCTGCTCCTCCAGCCCCTCAGCAAGAGTGGACGTACATCTGAGTCACCATGGGTAAGATGGACAACACCTCTGTGGAGCTGAACTCTCCCTCTGAGGTGAAGCAGGCAGCCCTGGAGGAGCCAGAGCCCATCAGCCCTGAGGTTGTGAGCAGCAAGAAGAAGAAGAAGAAGGAGATCCCAGACAGAGGTTCCTGGAAGGGGAAATTTGACTTCCTGCTGTCTTGTGTGGGCTATGCTATTGGTCTGGGCAACGTCTGGCGCTTCCCTTATCTCTGTGGCAAAAATGGAGGAGGTGAGAGAAATGCACAGTGAGCAGCCTTGTCCCTGAGCAGGTTTTGGTTTGGTGTGGGTCTGGCAAATGGGTGGTCCTCCAGCTGAGAGCTCTGCCACATGGTGAGAGCTACTAAGTTGTCCAGAAACAAGATTCCATGATCTGTGGGCTTTACTAGCAAATGCAGGCTGGGAAGAAGCAGTCCAAAGAAATAAACCAAGCAGTTTGAGGTCTGTCATGCTTGTGCAATCCAAATTTGCAGGGCTAAAATAAAACATGTGGGATCTCATTTAATTACAGGGAGGGCTATGCACAAATAGGCACCCAGTTGGATTCTGAGGTACCTCCAGACAAACAGTTTGCATCTGTTAAAGGTGGGGTTCTCCTCAGTCTAGTGTATTCTCAAAGGAATTCTCCCTGTTCATCTACAGAATTTCTGCACATCTTGGATCAACTCAGAAAACATGCTTCTGTGCCTCAGCTCCCCTCTAAAATGGTGTCAGGGATATGCTTTTGTGAAGGGGAGTATGGGCAGGTGTCAGTAGAGCAGAGGCTCTTTCTTCTCACTCCATGTTGAGCTGTCCCATTTCTTGTGCCTGTTACTAAAATAGCCTTTCTTCTCCCATTTGGAGAGCTGCTCACTTCCTTGAATCATTTTAAAGATGTTCAAGTCCCTTTTCCTCACCTTTAAGGCTGTATATATAATTTCAGTTTTGCCTGCTAGTCATCCCACGTTGCTCTTTGTTTCCCTATTAGCTCTTCCAGGCCTGGAGTCCCCATCCCAAGTGCTACATTCATTCATGCTGCTCTGAGAGTCTCTTCTCATGTTTCTTCTCCATGTCTTTTTTTATTTTCCTTTTGCCTTTGGCTCTCATAACTTCTCATATCACCATCCCATTCCTTCTGTTGCAGGCAGTGTGGATGCTCTTCTCCTCCAACCCTGGAAAAGAGGAGAAGGGTCTTGCTCCCTGAAGCAATGTCCATTTAACTTCATGGCATTTAAGGGTATCTAGGCCCTTTCTCTAAGGCATGAGGAGTGAGTCCTAGCAGGAGACCAGAAAGTTAGCAGTTTTGACAAGAAGATTTCTAACTGAGCCATGTTGTTTTCATAGAATTGTAGAATCATAGGATGGTCTGGGTTGGAAAGGACCTTAAAGACCATGCAGTTCCAAATCCACTGCTAAGGGCAGGGACACCTTCCACTAAGTTGCACAAAGCCACATCCAGCCTGGATATGAACACTTTAAGGGATGGGACATCCACAGCTTCTTTGGGTTTTGTGGAGAGGTTTAAATGTGTAGCTGAGCTGAGTGAGGTTTATGGGAACTCCCAGGCCTGCCCTGGGGAGCCTGTGCCACCAGTGCCAGAGCCACAGCACAGGTTCATCATTGTTGTGTAACCACTCTCTGACTGCTGGCTCTCCTCACAGAACATTTCCCCGTGGCTAGGTCTCAGCACTGGTTGTTAGGCAGCATCTGCCCTGTGGTTGCTGCGTCATCTCAAGTCTCACACCAGCTCTGTGCTGCCCATGACTGTCTCCTCACACATAAAGGTGGAGATGAACAATGCCTATAATTAGATGAGGGGTGTTGTGAAGCTAAAATCGATCCTACATATAAAGTCAGCTGAGAACCTAGGACAGAGGGTGCTGTAGAGGTGGGGCGCTGTTCTGAGCATCAGCAATGGCACACGGCGCAATCCCTGCCCTGGCAGCTGCGGGCACGCAGCCGGCTGTGAGCAGAAACGCCAGGCGGATGAAAGGCTGGAATTGGTTCCTGCCTGCTGGCGAACAGCCTGCCTGCCCTGCCGCTTCGTGCGGTTCGTGGCAGCCCGGAGGGCTCCCGCTGCCGGCCCTGCGGTCCGGGCGGCGGGGCTGACGCACGGCAGCGTCCCCGGCAGCCGGAGCGCACGGCAGCGCCTTCGCAACCGGGTGGGCACCGCCTCGGCGCTGCCCCGGCGCCTCCGGAGCACAGCAGACTGTGGGTGGGACTCTAATTTTAGCGTCCTGCATGTGCGCTGCTCAGAGCCCGGTCGTGTGGGCTGCTTCCATTACGCACAGGCAAATTGAACTGAATGGAAATATTGTCGTCTCACTTACCGCTGTCACATTGCATCGGCTCACGGCTGGTTTGCTCGGCGCAGGGAGCCCAGGGCACGGCAGCCCAGCGCTCGGCCCATCCGCTGCGGGGAGCAAGCTTCCCCCAAAGTGGTGCCTAGGCTCCCTGCTGGCACTGCACGCAGCTGGATGTGCCCAGCTGTGCCCGTGGCTCCGGCCTCTGCACCGATCTCTAAACTTAGACAATCCCTCTGATCTCAACAGGATTGTACCCGACTCCAAATTCACTCTAAATGCGGCTCAGTACATGCTAAAAATTGCCTGTGAGATCCTAAGCTTGAATAACTTGAGAGAAAAGCAATTCTTTAAATAAGCATCCTGCACTCCTCTTTTGCGCACTGAGACTCAAAGCAATAGCATGTAACAGCTTGTAATGCTCAATTTTGGATTCGTGGGCAGCGTTCCCTGTTTCAAGGATTAATTGTTATTCTCTGCTGTACGACGTTAGGAGCAGGCAGGTTTGGGGCTGCACAGTGAGTGCTAGGCACTCCCCGTTGATCCTTTCTTGCCTCCAAGGGTCAGTGCTCTGAGCAGGACCAGTCATCACTCCTTTGACACTCATGGAGCTGGAGACAAGCTGGGACTTTGCCAAGGTCATGCACAACCAGGTTTTGCACTGGCCTGCAAAATTTCAATACAAATTTCAGAACTGAATTCCCATGTTGCTGTACAGAACCTGGGGCTATTATCCATGCCTGCTTGGGGACCCGGCCCTCCAGAGTGGCAGTGTCATTGCCAACAGCCCTCAGATCAAGGATCTGGTCTGGTTTGTAGATTTTCCACTATTCTCAAGAATCTTTGTCAAGCCAGGATAAAAGACTTGTGTCCAAAAGTTTATTTGTTTGGGTTGGTTTTTTTTTTTTCAAACAGTCTAATAAGCTCTTTCACCTACAAACCTTCCTGACCTGCTGTACATGAAAAATGTGGAATCATCAGAGCTGCAGCCAAATTTCATTAATTGCTTGCACAGAAGCAAGAGACTGGTGCTGCTGCTAAGCTCAGCCTGTAAACTGCCCAGCAGCAGGGTGGCAGCAGCCGTGTCCTCGGAGCAGACACTGGCTCCCCAGGGCTCTCAGGGGGCTGCACCTTGCAGGCTGTGGTGTCTAGAGAGCACACAGGGGAGGCTGCTGAGCAGGCACAGTGATGCCCAAAGCTGTTCTCTCCTGTGTGCCAGGCTGCTTGTGAAGCCAAGAGCCTGTGCTTCCATTCCAGCTTGTGATTCAGGCTCATGGTCACCGAGCTGCTGGCACAGAGAGTGTTTTCTCCCCACCACCCACTGCCAGCTCCTCTTACACGCTGCCTCCCATGGACTCCCATGCTGGGTGCTGGCACCTACCTCACCCAGCTGGGTTCAGCTCCCTGCTTGGCAGGCAGATGTCCCCAGCTGGATGTCCCCTGAACCAGCATCCTGGCTGTGCCTGGCTCTTTCCCTGCCCTTGGTGAGCAGCTGCTGGAGCCTGGCTCTGCTGAGTGCAAGCTGGGCCACAGCTCTCTGGAGTGGCTTTGCTTGCTGGCTCCATGTTTACTTTCCCACGATTATCTGGAGAGAACACTCAGACTGACAGATCAGCCCTAAGGCTAGTGCAGGACTTGGTGCAGAACAGGCCAGCCAATTCTGGGCAAACTGAGTATCCTCCCTCTGTCCCCAGCCAGCATCTTCTGCAAAAGTTTGTCCTCCTCAGAAATGATGGCTCACTCCAGTACATGCATGAGAAAGATAAAAAATGGGCTTTGTCCCATGTCCTAGAAGTCAGGATGACTTGAACTTGTACAGCCTTCCAATCACACAGCAAGACTCTCCTATTCTAATTGCTCTTCTGAAAACTGTGTGCCAGTTTCCATAGGGCCATGGAGAAGAATAATATTTTCGCTAGGAATTTTAAGGGTAAAACCTACAACACAGGTGGGGTGGTATCAGCATTACAAGAGCCAATACAGACTTGGTCAGTTTTCTTAAAAGACTGAAACAGCTATAAGCAAAGAAATCAATGGCCAATGCCAGCTATTCCTGTGAACTGTTCTCTCAAGAAGAAGAAGAATTGAAAGCTTCTGCAGGTAAGACAGAAAGCATCAAAAAGTTACCAGTGACAGTGTCCAAGCTATTTGGTTTGTTGTCAGATTTGGTGTAGCATTGTCTAAAGAGCTAACAAAGTGGGTCTGGCATTGCATAGCTAGTGATGCCAGTATTTATGGATGCGTGGTACAAACATACCCACAGTGATAAAGGGAAAGCAGGAGTCACCTTGGGGGAAGACACACTGAACACACCAACTCCAGCTGCAAACTGTCACCTCTGAGAGAGGCTGCTCCTCATCTCATGGGTGCTGCAGAGCAAGAGACTGCAGCTGGAGGCATTTCCTTCTTGATCAAAGGGGGATATGCCTGATAACATTGCTGCTTCTTTCAGGGGCCTTCCTCATCCCCTATTTCCTGACGCTGGTGTTTGCTGGGATTCCTCTCTTCCTGCTGGAAACTGCTCTGGGCCAGTATACCTCTGTTGGTGGACTGGGAGTTTGGAGATTAGCACCCATGTTCAAAGGTACTGTGCTGTATGTTTGTGACAGCAATGGCACATAACTACAGGCAAAACCCCATTAATGATTTGAAGGCAAATCAGCAAATCCCTGGGGGCTGGGGTGGGGTGAAAGGTGAGGGGAAGGTTTTTCCCCTCTATCTTTATCAAGCTGTCCTTGACCTCAATGTCTGCAGTCACTGACATCACTGTGCTCTGTTTGAGCACTTTTGTGTGGTGACAAGGGACTTCATGAGCAGTATGGACTGTGATGGAGGGGCTCTGGTTGCAGAAGACGCTTTGTTTTCCCAAATATATACTTTGTTTTCCCTCCCTACATAACCTTTAATTACTTTAATTTTATTTTTTAATTAATTAACCTTACTTTAATTATGTGGGAATGCAACCTGTTGCCATGCTTGAAGTAACTGTTTTCTAGAAGCCAATGATGACTTAGAAATACCTTGGATGAGGGAAAGTGCAATTCTGCCAGGGAGGTGACAAGATCCTGTTTTCATGGAGCTCTGTCCATAAAGCACCTTTCAGATAGCATGCTGAAAGGTAGCATTGTTCCCTTAGTGGAAAGGGGTGGCTGAGGGACATGAGGGAATGAGCCTCCCTTGCTGACCAGCTCACAGTTCTACTACAGCACACTCTGTGTTGATGAGCTGATTCCCTTTTTCTGATTTTCAAAAAAATCCTTGCTGTGGTGCCTATGAACTCCCTTGGGTACTGGAGACCTGGATTGATGCCTCTCTGCCTTCATTTGCAGGTGTGGGACTGGCAGCTATGGTTCTGTCCTTCTGGCTGAACATCTACTACATTGTCATCATCGCCTGGGCTCTCTACTATCTCTTCAACTCCTTCACTGCGGTGAGTCACGGGTGTGTCTGCAGCACGGCACTGGCTCTGCTCTGGGTCCTCACTCCCACTCACTGCCAGTAATTTGTTTATGACCCACAGCAGCACTAGCTGCTTGCCATTTCTGCAAAGAGCCCTTGTCAGCATCGTGGTTCCTTTCCTGAAGAGGCTCATCAGCCCAGGAGGCAGTTTTGTAGTGCTGATGGGTACTGATGCTTGTCCTCTGGAGGGGATGGTCCCATCCCCTCTACAGGAATGGTTCCCCACTCACTTCAGTCTTTAAAACTCACCCTGTGTTTCTGATTATTTCTAGGGCTGCTCAAATCTGAGCTGCACATTTGCAGAACTGTTTTTGTCAGGTTTTGTCACATCCTGGTCTTATTTTCAGGACTTACTCCTTATCTTAATTAGTTCTCACTCACTCCTCTCTTGATAAATTATATCCAAGGGATTTTTCTTCTGCTGGGAAAGTGATTCAGAAAGTACCTAGACATCTGCTTGTGACTGTCCCTTAGTGTGTGCTTTGGTGTTATGGTTTATATTGGGTTCCTCTTCCAAAGCAGGGTCTTCTGTTGTACAAGGTTAGACTCACACCCCATATTAACTTCTTGGTAGCTGAATTACTTATTTCAGCCCAGAATCTGGTAAGAGTTTCCTTAACGTAACTCTCTGAGCAACCTGCAGCCTTAAAAGAGATCAAGCCCATGGTTCAAATGGGATTTTTAAAATGTCTTTTAGATATAAACCTGAAATGCTCTTGTGGACACTGTACATCCAGTTTTACTTTTTGTTCCAGCAAAAATTTCAAGTATCTATCAAGACTTTTGCTGAATCATTCCATTTGGCATTCCCAGCTGTGCTTCTACCCCTAATATGGGTAAAATGATTGGCTGTGGGTGATTAGATGCACCCTCAGGGATTCCCAAATAAACAGAGGTCTTCCCCAAAGTAACCAATCCCAACTACACCCTGGGCAGGATGCATCTTAGGATGAGGCTTTGGTACATTTGGGTGTTACAGACCTGGCTGGTGACAGTGGTTGTATGTACATAGGCAGATCCAGCTGTTTGGCTCAAGACCTTTTCTTTTACCAGAGACAATAATTGCAAATTCACAAAAGGACCCAAGGTGCAAATGAAAAAGCTAGGCTGATGTCTGTCCCATGTGCCTCCTAAATTGGACAAAGAGTATTTTGAACTATAATAGGATTCTAGCCTGCCTTCTGCAGTTTCTGTCCTCTGAAATTCAGAGGAAATGGAGCAGCAACAAACTGTCCCCCAGCCTACCCCTCCTTGTGAGAGCTGTGTAGCTTCTCTAACATGCAGACATTGAAGAGCTGCTGTGCAGCACTGCTCGAGCCATTGCCTTTTCTTCAGAGCAGTTAGCAAATCCTCAGTGAAGTCACCAGGTGGGTTCAATGGCCTGGGTGGTCACTGGAATGTCACCCCCACCTCTGCAATAGTCAACATTCTGCCAGGATACCGTGTTTGAAGGTATCATCTGCTGGAGTGAACTGATTTAGATGGAGCAGTGAAGGCAGCACTTAGAGGCACTGATGCCACAAGGCACTTAAAACACAGACAATATTTTTTAAGAGGTCTATGTTCATGGAAGAATAGGGATGGATACAAACATCTTCTTGAGGCTTTGTTGAGCTGGAGCTTCAGATCTTATCTGTGGAGGGAAATCACCCAGAATAGCTGTTCTGCATTTATCTGCACGGCACTGTGCTTGGGAAAAGAAGTAGCTGCTCGTGGAGACATATCTGAGCTGCTGTCCTTGGACTAGCTCAGCTGTGGCACTACAGGGCCTGGGTGAGTTGCCCTGCCATGCTTACATGGCCCCTGGCACTGCTGCTTCACTGCCTGCAGTGCCAGAGCTGATGGCACGAAGTCTGTAGTGTTGTGCTGCTGTCACACTGCTACCCACAGTGTAAACATCCCCCAGGAATCCCTTTGTGCTGCTTATAATCAGGGCAGTGGACAGCACGAAACAGCTACTGTCACAGGACAATTTACTCCTGTGCTTGTGTTATAACAGTCTGTTTGTGTGGACCCATTGCCTCCATTCTCAGGGCCATGTTGCTTTTTAAGCATTGAAGTTGGTGTAAATGAAACAAATCTCTGTTTATTCTTTGTGCAGTAAATTCCAGCCACTTGTTGAATGTAGCTAGCAAAAAGCTGTAATGATTATAAACATAATATCCCTTGATAGTATTTTAATTTGTAGGTATTAATTATTAACAGCTAATTAGAAGTGGCTTTCTATGTGGAGAAGTGCTAACATTTTATCAGAGCTACAGCATTGCCCTAATCACATCATGCTATTTTTTTCCTGGAAAATCCTTGTCACAATTTATCATACTTTGGAAAATTGTTCCATTATTTTGGCTACAATAACTTAAGGGGTTTCATTTTAAAAGAAGCCAGTTTCACTTGGGAGACATCCCATGAATGCTAACCCTGCTGTCCTTGTGCAGGACCTGCCATGGCAGAACTGTGGCAATGCCTGGAACACAGACCGCTGCTTCTCCAACTACTCCCTGAATGACACCACCAACCTCACCAGCGCTGTCACCGAGTTCTGGGAGTATGTCCCCAGCCTGCCTACATCAGGTTTCTCCCCCTCCCCGTGGTCACTGTGCCTCCAGGGCTGCAGCTGTGCCTCTTGGCTCTGTTCCTTGGGCAGCTTTAATGGGCAGGCAAACAGCCTCCCCGCCTCTCTTTGCCTCCCTTTATCCCATCACGATGAACCTCCGTTCTCTCTAGGGATTTGTGGGTTCTCACACTTGTCTGCCCCTGGCCCTTCACCCTCCAGCTACCTCTGGGAGCTCTGAATCCCTCTGCCCTTGATTGTTAGGCTTCCTCCTAACACGCTGTCTCCCACCCTTAGGAGGAACATGCACCAGATGTCTGGAGGCCTGGGGGAGCCTGGCACCATCCGCTGGCCCCTGGCTGGCACGCTGGCCCTGGCCTGGCTGCTGGTCTACTTCTCCATCTGGAAGGGTGTGGAGTGGACAGGCAAGGTACAGTTTGAGGGCTGGGTCTTTTGGTGCTGCCTCTCATTGCTGCACTGTCAAAATGTCCTCCAAACTCAGTTTTATTTAAGTGTCTATAACTAAGGCTACGGTCTTTAGAGGCAAAAATGCAGTAGATACTATTAAATTCTTGACATTTACCTTTCACAGTTGTAAAAATTGCTACCATGTTTATGGTAATTTTCATTCTAAGTGTAGAGAATAACTCTTGCCTGTAAGGTTATGGGTCTGAGCACACATTCTTTTTGGGAAGAGGCATTTTCAGAAATGACTTATATTTCCCACGCTGGGACAGCCCTTTGAGAGAGCAAAGCTTCTTGTGGCCTCCCCCTTTTGATAATCACAGTCTCTTAAATTGCCTCTGGTAGAAAAAATCTCACCATCTCCTTTGAAAATTTCCCTGCTGCCCTTTTGATATTGGTGGGAGACCTTCAGCTGAGAAGCCCGTTGTTATTCCCTGTGCAGAGTTCCAGGCTAGTACAGCAGAAAGGTAATTGCTTTGTTTAGTGAAACAGCAGTGCTGAGATGCTGGGATGTGTTATTTAGAGCACAGCATGGTGCAGCAGGATGCTATTATGGAAGGAATAATCTAGAGGAGAGATCAGAAAGAAGCACTTCAGGTGTAGGTCATCTAAGCTGTTGACTTCCTCAGTAGCTCTCAAACAGGCTTTAGCTAAGCAGGCACAGCAAAGCCCTGGTGATTACTGGTGTGGGCCCTGTGATGAGGGATGGCACATGCCTGTAAGATCCAGAAACAGTGCTGAAAAGAAAGCAGTGGAATGAAGACAACTCGTTTTGCTCGATGCATTGGTCTGGAGAAACATCAGCTTTAGCTCTGCAAAATAAGGATGTGATGACTTAAAGGGATTACTTCTGTGGACTAAAATTATCCCCGTGCAATCCTGTTGTCTTTTGGGCATTTCATCCAGACTTAAGCATGCTACTTTTGTGATTAGTGTGTCCTTGTGTATCACTGACAGGGAGAAACCTCAAACAGCCAGAAACATTACTAGCATGGGAATGGGGGACAGCAAATGCAAGGAAATGCTGCTGAAGGTGGCTGTGCTTGGGAGCCTGTCCCCCTCACAAGAGAGCATGCCAGGCTTAATGACACCATGGGCAGAAAAGCTCCTGGCACTGGTGGGCTGATGGCTCCTCTCCCATGTGGTCTTTTTCAGGTGGTGTATTTCTCAGCCACCTACCCCTACTTCATGCTTTTCATCCTCTTGTTCCGGGGAGTCACGCTGCCAGGAGCCAAGGAGGGGATCCTCTTCTACCTCACGCCTGACTTCAGGAAGCTCTCTGACTCTGAGGTTTGTAGCCTAGTGAGGAAAGCTCCTATCTCCCAGCTGTCTCTGCATTAGTCTTCCCCAGGCACTTCCCATGAATACTGTAAGTACTTAAAATAACACTGGACTAGCCCTGTTCAAGTATTCATGACCCATGTCCCATAGGCTGAGACAAAACTGAGGGACAGGCCCTTCATGGGTGGAAATCTGTGCAGCAGCTCTGTTGTCCTCAATCAGTGTTATCCACAGGGTATGGGGAGTCAGAAATTATCCTGACAAAGGGACCTCCCTCTGGGCTGGGAATGTCTCATTTCACTGACTGTCCTAGGGCTAGTGGTCTGGTCTTATTCTGGTGGTTCCAGAGAAAGGACAGTTTGTCATGGGGGCTTCAGAAGGAGCACAAGCACAGCAGCACACACAGAAGCTGTTTCTGGAATTGCTTAAGTGATGACTGGTGTCCAGTAATGTGTTCTTGGTCACTGGAAGCAGAGAGGAGACCCAGGAGGAACAGGGCAAAAATAAATATAGTTTGCAAAATAAAAATAAAGTTTTTCAGGAGACACAGACTGCGTTTTTCAGCAGCAATACTCCCATGGTTCCAAAGTCACCAGTCATGTGTGACAATTGGACATCCATCATTTGCCAGGGAGGGTCACAATATTCCCTCTTTCGGACACTCTCTGTAACTGTACTACCAACTGCATTGGCTCTAATGCAGGAAACAGGACTCTCAGGTCCAGAAGAGTTGTGTAAATACTGTGCAATTAAGAAACAAACAGTCTGCCTCCTTTTCTTGAACTTTCTAAGCTTTAAGACCTTAAGGCACTGGGACCAGCTTTGCAAGCTCTCCTCTGCAGTTGTTTGTACAAACAGCTCCATGTTGGAAAATCAAAGACACAACTAGTGGAAGAGAAATGGAGGGTGTGAGAGCAGGATGTGGGGCTCTGAGTGGAGCAGCATCCCTCGGGGGCACATGTGAGAAAGCAAGCACACACACAAAGACAGTGCAAGAGTCCCTTCTGAACTGCATGGGACACTGTCAGAAATGCACGACCCTTTATCCATCCACATCCATCCCATCAGAGGGCTGTGGATATATGTCTGATGTGGGGCCAGGCTGCACTTTGATACACTTGACACATGGGAATGATGCAGATCCCCTGCCTTCCAGTACATAAAGGGCCCTACAGTAAACTCTGGAGAGGGGCTTTTGACAAGGCCATGTAGTGACAGGACAAGGGGAATGGCTTTAAACTGAAAGAGAATAGCTTTAGATTAGATGTTAGTAAGAAACTCTTGACTCAGCCCTACTGACAGGGTTCCCTCAGGTCCTGAACACCCCAGTGGGCTGTACATCCAAGCACACAGCTCCACAGTCTGCACCCAGTCCCCCTGCTAGCCCTGCACTGAGCTGCTGCAGGACATGCACCTGCAGATGGAGTCCCCTTCTGCTGCACTCCTCTTCTGGCTCCTTCTCTGCAGGTCTGGATGGATGCAGCCACTCAAATCTTCTTCTCCTATGGCCTGGGGCTGGGCTCCCTCATTGCTCTGGGCAGCTACAACACTTTCCATAACAACGTCTACAGGTCAGTTGGGTTCTTTCCATCCTCCTGTGTGGCAGGAAGTGCTCATGGGTGAGGCAGGGGGTTGTGGTGAATCTGCCTGATCTCTGCTGTCCCCTTGCTGGCAACATGCAGCCTAGGGGGCACACTGTGATCTCTGTAGAGGGGCTCCCTGCCTACAGGACACTTCATATGTCACCTGTGCTACTCGCCCAAGGCACAGGACCAGCTCTCCTCAGGGCTTGGTCTTTTGTTTACCCCACCCTCTGCCCTTGGTAGGGACCTGCAGGTGGGTTTTTTTCCCTGTCTTTCTCTCTTCCAGAGACTCCATTATTGTCTGTTGTATAAACTCCACCACAAGCATATTTGCAGGATTTGTTATTTTCTCTATCATTGGCTTCATGTCACACATCACGAAGAAGTCGGTGTCGGAGCTGGCCTCCTCGGGTAAGCAGAAACCCGGGTCCAAATGCAACAGCAACCTGTGAGAGCCATGTGTAACTGAGCATCTTGAGTAAATTTCCTGAGTAAATGTGCTGAAGTTTTATTTTGCCATAGTGAAATATTTAGGCCATTTGCTGTCTGAAATCTTCCTATGGAGAATAGATACTACCTATGTTTTCAGTCGATGTGATCAAAATTTGGAGTCCCTTTCTCATGCAAAATCTTGAGTCTGTGATCTCAGAATAATTTTTTAACTAAGATGGGTCTGTGGCTTTCTGCACGAAGACATATTTTGAAATTGCTGTCTTTCCAGAGAAAGCTTTTATCTCAAGAAACAGCATTTTGTGGTAGGAAAAAAAAAGGCACCAGGGAAGTTATAACCAGCTCATATATATCAGTTTAGTTTTCTAGCAAAGTGCTCCAGCTCCATTTGGTTGCAATAATTTGATGACTTTCTTGCTTGCAAGACTTATTTCTCCAATCATTTCTGTCTCCCCATCTATCTCCATGCCTCCCACTGAGTTCATGTGTCACAGGCACAAAGGCTCATGTGTCCCTGTATTGAAACCCCTGAGTTTTTGTCTCTCTATTTAACCATGGCCCTTAGCTCAGACTTCCCATCAAATGCTTTGTAAACATGGGCTCATCCCTCTTTTCGTTACTGCAGGCCCTGGACTGGCTTTCCTCGCCTACCCACAGGTGGTCACACAGTTGCCCTTGTCCCCACTCTGGTCAATCCTCTTCTTCTCCATGCTGATGATGCTGGGTCTGGACAGTCAGGTGAGACAACACAGGGAAAAAGTGGGGGAAGATACAAAAATTGTCTTCAGGTACAATGGTGGTGTCCTTTTCTGCACTTGGGATAGTGCTGAGCAGAGTGGGTTTTTACTCTCTCATGGAGTGAGGGCTGTGCTTTCCTGCAGCATTCTGGCATTGCTGTTGATGCCAACAGCCACCCTGAGCAGAGCTGCATCTTCACAGCCTGGTCCATAGGTTAGCAGGGATAGATCCTGGCAGAAAAGGAATCATGCCTTGGAAAAGGCTGGAATTTAAAGTCTTGCTTGGAAAACCCTGACTGCTTTGCTATCAGAAAAGTTTTACAAGATACTTGAGGGGGAAGCAGTTAGATGTAGCAAAAGGTCTCCACCTTTCCCCCTCAGAGCCCTCACAAAACAAAACCCATTATCTCTGCAGTTTTACAAGTGGTAATAGGGTTTTTTTCTGATAATTCAGTATTAAAGTTTCTACCCAGTGAAGCAGTGAATTGCAGAATGCCTTCCTTTTCAGTGCATCAAAATCAAAGGTTCCTGCAAAAACCTGCACTCGATCTGTCATATCCACCCTTGTGCCTACATGTTATTTTCTTGCAGCATGAACCACCAATACAAAATGGGTGCTCTCTTGGATTACAGGTAGTGTTCATAAACCCAAGCCTACTTCACAATCAGACTCAAACCTATTCCTGAAATGTCACACCTGGTTTCTGGGAAAATCTAATCAACCACATCTGTTTTCAATCATGTCAGACTCTAATAAACACTTTATAAAGCTCATGAATGCATTACCACAGACATTATTTAGCAAAAAAAAAAAAAAAAAAAAAAATCAAATAATACCTAAATGTTCTGAAAGAAACTACATTTACAGAAAAAAAATATCGGCATGGATTATTCACTCAGTGCTGGTAAATAGTTTGAGACAATAAGCCCTCTAAGCACTCTGTGGAATTTATTTGCTGCATTTTCTTCTAAAATACCCCTTGAAATTCTCCACGTCCCTTCTGACAGCCAGTTTCGGAAGGCAGGCAGTCTGTTGGGGGAGCTATCATTGCTTGGAGGAAGAGGTTGGGGGGAATGAAGCATTTAAAGGAAAACAAGCTTTTAAAAAGCACAGCTAAATACATGTGAAGAAGCTTTCTGTCTGCATGCTGGAGCTCTGATTCATTCAAACACACCAACAACACCATGGCAGCTTATGCATATAAACCATTGAACACAGGCTGCTACAATGGCTGCAATTCCAAATGCATTTTGAAACATTCAGAAAAAAAAAAAAAAGCGCTTTTTTAGGTGCTGATTACATCTCCTTTGTGGTGTTTGCAGATGGGGAGCATGCATTTTCATTTGGGTCAGCAGCAGGGCCGTAGGGCATGTCCTGCACCCGGGCTGCTGGCCTGTCGCTTGTCACCGGCGGGCGCGGCTCTGCAGGGCCCGCGGGATGCTCGGGAGCACAGCAGGGTAAGGGCGGCTGAGCTCTGTGCTTGGGAGGCAGCTACGAGCTCCAGCCCCTTAGTGACGGTGGGAGCAGCTCCAGCGAGTGTCCTGCAGATGCAGCCCAGCTCCATCTGCCTCTTCCTGCCAGGGTGCTCATCCCCTCGGCAGTTCCTCGAGTGGCACGAGTGACCTGTCCTGACAGACACCTTCCTGCTGTGCCCGCACTCCTTGGTGCCCCCTCTGCTCTGAGCCACCCGGGCTTCAGCTCTCTGCCGTCCAGACCCTCTTTCATAATATGCTAATGCTTCCTTTTAACCTACCAGTTTCCAGGTCAGGCATTTATTGCTCAGGGCAGCTGGCAAGCCTTGTGACTGCCAGCCTGTGTCTGTCCCATGTGAGGCTGCCTCGCACGGGTTGGTCATGGGATTTCCAGGTGCCAGCAGTGAGACTGCTCTCAGGGATCTCTGCTGCACCTCTGGCAGCTGTGGGCAAACTCCCCACGGGTCCATGCATCCCAGCAGGGTGATCCTAGGGTGGCTGAGGAGGGAATAGCAAGTTGATGTTGGGAGAGGGTAGGAGGAAGACTCTCCTTCAGACAGTGGTGCCATACCTGTGTTGACTCCCAAGCCCAGATTACTGGACCCAGCAGCTTGTGTAATGATTAGGCCCCTAAAGGGGAAAAGGAGTAAAAGAGGGAAGTTAATGGAAATAAAATGCTTGGGAAAGAAATAATATCACAGGGTGAGGCATGAAGGAGAGAAGAATATATGCTAAAAATTGTGGCTGGAGAGGGTTGGTGGGAAAAGCAGAATTTTTTGGAAAGCAGACTGCAGTGGCAAGAACAGGAGGCACCAGTGCTCAGCTCCTTGCCACTCTGAAAGCAGCATGCTTTCATTCAGGTGCCTATATGCACAAGCAGCCAAGGTTTGGTCTGTAAGCTGGGAAAAGTGAGCCCAGTCCCTGGGTCTGGAAAGGTAAACCTGCTCCAGGCTGCATCCCCTAAGTCTGGGGCTGTCATGAGGAAATTTTCAGTAGATGGTGCAAAGGTCATCACCTGTTCCTTGGCTAGAAAAAGCAATGTACAACCACTTGTTCTCCACCTTGTCCATTGCACAGGAGCATAATTTTGATCGGAGACAAAGAGAATTCAACTCACTTTGTAGCCCTGTTTCTCATCACCCATCTCCCTGTCTTTCCCTCTGTGCATTCCCCGATTTTGGTTGTTCTTCGTGCACAAAAGGGCTGTCAGCTTTACTCCATCCATTATCTAAGGCATCATTTTCTTTGCTCCTTTTCTGCTGGACACGATCCTCTGCCCCTGACCAGGGCTGTTCCCCTCCAAACACATTTCCCTTCCTGGTCTCAGATCCCCTGGCCCTGCCATGGCTCCAGCAGTGCCTGGCCATGCATCCATGTGGAAGGAATAGCTTTCGACAGTATTTTTTTCAGTCATGCTATCTCTTCACACTGTGGTGCCAGCTCAGTCCTGACTCTTCCAGACAACAAGCCAGGTGGGATGGGGTGAAGAGCTCTCTGTCAGTGACTATAAAGGCAGCTTAACCCATGCATGAATGGCAAAAGATGCTTTAAAGGCACTGTGTCCAAGATAAAAAGCTTAGCTCATTAAAAATTCAAGTGGCAGCAGTTGAGCTTTGTTGCTCTGGCTTTCCATGCAGAGGTAAGACCCTGGGCATGCCCATCTCCCTTTGCCTTGCTCTGGTCCACATGGAAGCCAGCCCCAGCAGTCAGCAGTGTGTAAGCTCTTCCACCATAGCCATAGGCTCAGGCTCTCCATTTTACTTCCACACATCTTCCCAACCCTCCACTGCTCTTTTTGGTCTGTATACCCCCACCTCCACTCAAGGGTTTTTTTTTTCTTCCCAGGGACAGGGAAGTCCCTGACATCGAAAAGTGATGAAACCACTTTCATTTTCATTGCACTGGCTTTTGTTCGTTTTGTACATTTGTTCAGCGTGACAAGGGAAGCCAGTTTGCTGCCCTCATAAATTCCCAGGGTTGTTGCTAGAGGCACAGTGTGCTCTCTGAGAGAGGTATGTTACCTGTAGTTTCTGGGAGCAAGATATAGAAGTGAATCTCACAATTTAACAAGAGATAGGAGAGAAGGATGCACTTCACATCTGAAGTGAAACTGCCCTTGTGCTGGAAGGCAGAGCTAATAGGAAAACTGGAAGGCAACACTCACGGGGATTGTGTTATGTGTTATGGTACAGACAACATTATTATACTGTGCCTGGTGTAGCTCTGCACAGACCATCCAGGGGTTTCCACCTCTAGAAAGATGATGTGCTGTGAGGATGGGCTTTTGGTGTGCTACGTACATTTAATGTTGTGTGCTTGAAAAAAGTGAAATAAAGTCAAGGACTGTGTAATTAGAAATGTTGCTATTCACATGCACGTGAGGCTGGGTAATGCAGGTCCTTATTGAGGGCTTTATGTCATTGAACAGCACAAGTGCTGTTGCCACAGGCTGAGAATAGCAAGAAGGGAAGAGTGATAAAGGTCCTGCACGTGTCCCAGCAGCAGCCAGACACACAACTGTGGCACAGGACTGGCAGAAGTGAAGGGGAGGCGCTGGAGAGTTTGTTGGAAGAAAGAAGAGGAGCAAAAGGCAGAGATTTATCTCAGCTATTTTAAAGTATTTAACTTTAGTGCTCCTAGCACCCATCTATATTTAGTGGGGAGAGAGGTGAATTTTCAGATGGTTCAGACCAACTTTGTGCAGAGATGCCACTTTCTTTTCTAGAATCTGCAGAGTCTGTAAATCACTAAGGTTCTCAACATTGAAGTTAAATGTGTGTGGGTTAAGTTACTTACATACATATCCTCAGTGTATGCCTTTTCCCACAGTTCTGCACTGTGGAAGGGTTCATTACAGCCCTGATGGATGAGTATCCTCGAGTCCTAAGAGCTAGGAAGAAGATCTTCATTGCAGTAGTCTGCTTCGTCTCTTACCTCATTGGATTCTCCAACATCACCCAGGTACAGAAGGCTCTGCTTGTGCCTCCATTCCTGACACCTTTCTGGCCACTTGGCATAGCATAGTACCACCAAAGCTCTGGGAGAAGTGACAGCATTTCTCCTATTCTGGATAAAGTGGTTTTCTCATCTCAAGTGACTTAGGATGCCTCCATAATTTTTACATTCATCCAGTTGTCAGTCTGGCCTATTGTTCTGCTATTAGCATAAAGACTTAAGACAGCAGAGCCCAAATTTAGGGAATTCTTGCTGCAAGGAGTTAAGATAACACAAAGAAATCCTGTCTGTTGGGAGCTTGAACATTGGAGCTGAAGCCAAGGTTCAGGGGAGGTGAGGGCAGAGTGTTCTGGAGACCATTTGTGGGGCAGTGTGGGTTCATGAGGAGGCAAGGCAAAACTCTGGGGAGGGGCAGAGCAGACTAAACTGACTCCTTCTAAAGCAGAGAAATATAAGAGAACCTAGTGAATTTCTTCTCTTCTCCTCACCCTCAGCTATGCCTGAACAGTCTGGGTAATTGTCTGCAAGAGCACATCAGTTTTGCTGTTGGGAACTAGACTCCAGTGGAAACATTGCAGTAGTGGCTTTACTGTCCAAGGAAATTAGCATTAAACCAACAGACATGGACAGTAGCAATCCAAGCTGCTGGGTGATACTGCTGATCATAATCTATAACTGAACTCCTTGACACTGTTGTTATCTTTTCAGGGTGGCATTTATGTCTTCAAGCTGTTTGATTACTACTCAGCCAGTGGCATGTGTCTTCTTTTTCTTGTCTTCTTTGAGACCATCTCAATTTCTTGGTGTTATGGTAAGCACAAAACACCTTGTTCCTTTGTTTGCTCCGTGGGCATGGTGACTTACTGAAAAAGCCAAAGCCAGTGAAGACAATGACAATTTTGCAACTGAAAATAGCTTAGACTGATAACTTCAGAAAATCAGGATTGGGAGGCTGTCATCTCACTTCTCCAGGCCATCACCAAGACCTTTGCACAGACTGGCAGATGCCCAGGGTCATTCTCTCTGGGCCCTCAAGAGGACACCAGAAACATGGGAGCTGTTAACATGAATTTGTGTCCCAGTACCCATCCCCTCCAGCTAATGCTCCTCATGCCACACTGTCACCCTCTTGCCATGCCTGGACTGTGCTCTGCCATGAGAAGAGGTAAAGATCATGATGTAGAGATGGAGGGTTTTTTCAATGCTCATTTCTTCTTGTAGGTGTGAAAGGTTTTACAGGAACATTGAAGAAATGATTGGCTACAAGCCTTGCATCTGGTGGAAGATCTGCTGGGCCTTCTTCACACCTCTTGTCTGCCTGGTAAGACCTGGGGAATCCTATGTGCAGGACAGGGTCTAGAAGGGCCTCTGGGTGGGCTGTAGGGAAACACTGTGTTCTCAACCCAGCACAGGTCTGGTGCAAGGGGGTCCCAGGCAGACTGGAGATGGGTAAAGTGATACAGGAGCCTCTTTCTCTTTGCCTGTTGGAAATCACCCATAAAAAAGTTCTACATGGTTGCTTTTAATCCAAATGAGGCCATTGGTTCTTTTTTTTTTTTTTTTCCAGAGATGCCAGAAGATAAGCAAAATAATTTAATGTTTTAGAAAGCTATTATTGGTTCTGGCTTTCATCTACTCCAGCTTCAGCCTCTGACAGGCTTATGAGAACAAAAGCTATCACCTAATGCAGGTTAACTGACTGCAGAGCAGTCTGGCCTTTGCAGGTTCCTGCCCTTCCAGCAGAAATAGTGCAGGGAAAGGTGTGATAAGGCCAGGGACAGGAAGATGAAGTCTCCCAAGACCAGCTGTGAGGATGCTGTTTACTTGCATAGGAGCTGCTGTGGGGACACTGCTTGTCTGAGTAACCAAGTGAAGAGGGAAATCAGGGTATTCCAATTCCAGCTTTTTACATAGGATAAAAAAAATTAAATGAAATTACCAGTTGGTAGGCTGAAAGAATCTAGACTAATGTAAAGAGCTGTTGGGTTCCTGTAAGTCTGTTGGGAGCTAAGAGGGTAATGCAGGAAAGAATGGCCAGACCCTGATTTTGCACTTTTCCCTGCAATGGCTGGTGTTCTTTTCCAGGGTGTGTTCTTCTTCAGTGTGGTGGAAATGACCCCTCTGACCCTGGGAAAATACGTCTATCCTGCGTGGGGCCAAGGCATTGGCTGGCTCATGGCCCTGTCCTCCATGGTTCTGATTCCAGGGTACATGCTCTACTCTTTCTTCACCTCCACAGGGACTCTCCGGCAGGTAGGAACAGCTTCACCTCCCTGCTCTCTGCTCGGGGGGAGCTCCCCCTGAACTAAACCTGGAGCAAGCAGACCCTGCTCTGACAGAGTGCTCAGAGTGCCCCAGGCTGGTGCTGCAGGAGCTCTGTGCACCATCTCCCCCAGGGTGGGATAAGATCAGTCCCAGTGCCCTGGAGAGCCTCCAGTGACACGGGCTCGCTGGAGAGGACATGTCTGAGCCTGGAAGCTCTGCTGGGCTGTGCCTGCACATGCAGGGAGATCTTCAGGTGGTCTACCCTTATGTCTGCTGTTCCTCAATGAGATTTGTGTGATCATCACCACAAAAATGGAGCCCTCCTCCCCTGACTATCCCTTTGGTGTGGGGTACAGGAGCCATGAAGAGTTTGGGAAGAAATCCTTGAGGTTTCTTCACCTGGAGAAATCCCAGCTCCTGACAATTCCTGACTATGAGCATGTTGACTTGGCACCCTTCAGCAGGAAGATCAGCATTCTCCAAGCCGGAATCCTGAAATGTCTCAGGCTAGGCCCTGCTAGCAGCAGAAACAAGCACAGGGGTGGTTTATCATGTGCCTTTCAAAGAACACTCAGTGACTGAGGGATTAGGAAGCAAGAAAGTCTCACAATACCCACGACACTAGTCTTGTTTCAAACATTCTCTTTAGTAATTTGAGGATTTTATGTAGCAGTGAATCATGAGTCTCTATGTCATACCCAGTACTTACTGTTAAAATTTTATTTACAGTGTTGACATTCAGTCTTGAGAACACTGTGCCCCAAATCCCTGGCTTGGTGCTTACAATTGTAAGAAGTCACTCCAGGAGTGTTGATTTATGGCTTTCCCAGCCCAGCTGGAACAGCAACCAGATGCCATCTAAATCACATTACTTTATTTTAGAGATGCTGTATTTTTAACAAAGTTTGACTCAAAAAAGTTGCGGCTGGAATTACTGGTCTGAGGTCAGCTTCAGGTTCTCTACCTTTGAGGTGAAGTTGCAGGTGGATTTGAGTTTTCTTCCTCTTAACATTCCATTTGGATGGGCTCTGATGTGGGAACTGGGTGGGTTTGGGGTCTCAGATCTGCTTTCAATTTCTGGTTTCTCATCTGAAGCTAGGTTTAGGTGCTTGTCCTTCCTGCAGGACTCAAGCCAGGGTGTTATGTCAAGCCACTTCATTGATTTTGGGTTGAAGGCCAGTGCAATTCCAACAGCAGGCTCTTTCTCAGACATTTACAGGGTTCCTTATTCACTCATGTGAGTTGGAAAAGGGGGGAAGACTGGAAGTACAGGTATGGGTTCAACCCTTTGCCTAGTCTCAATCCTGTTTCACTGGAGAGGGAGAAAGCACATTGCAGCATCTGGGGGAGCCCAAACTGGCAACCTCTCAGGAGTAGCTCAACTCCTCCTGACCAAAGGCTTGTGCCAGCTATATCCACAGCCCTTCCAAAGTGCTGTGTACTCCTGTGCTGCCCCAGGGGCTTGGAAGGAAGCTTATGTTTCCACCCTCAGCATCTTGTACAAACCATCAGCACCAATAAGCAGTGTGAGTGGCTGATGTGCACCCTCCCTGACTCTTCCTCTAACATTGCCACAAACATCATGAGACCCAGACCCCCTCTCCATCATTCATAGACCTAGGAGTGAGCAGCAGATGGCAGAAGGAAGAAAGTAGGCTAATCTGTGTGTGCATGTGTTGGTATCAGAGAGACAGAGAGAATTTTTGGCCTCTTATATGCACAGATCCTGGATTAATTTGTAATAGAGCTGGAGCTGGAGGGAAATTAGATGCCAATCCTGAATAAAGTGGTTTTGACAGACAGGAAAGATTACAAGTCATTTTGATCCTACTGAGCATGAATGTGAGAGGGGAAAAATACCATGAATGGCAGAAGCAGTTCAGTGAACATTTCAGGGAATTCACCCAGCACCAGCCACTTCAGTGGTATTGGAGGGTAGGAGTTCATTTCCCTTTTCTGAAAAGAGGTTCTACCTGTCTTAGTGATGTCTGTTCAGGTCAGGCTTAATCCTCCTCTGCATTCTCTTCTGCAGTGCACAGCATCAGTCCCTCCCTGACTGGCAAAATGATTCATTCTTCTTCATCACTCCTGATGCTCAATCCACACGCCTCCAGTAATGATTTTCCCTCCATATTTTCCTGAGTCCTTGCTACAGTTTACTTGATTCTGCAATTTTTATTTGATCAGCTCAGGGTGACAGGAATTGCTGCTGTGCAAAGGTTTGTGCAGGTGGATGTTCTGATCTGCATCAAAGGCAAAGACTCTAACCTTGTTAACCTGCTGAAGTTACTTAGTAATGCTTTGTAATCAACCCTAATTGGAAAATAGGTCTGCTCTGAAGCCTGTGGCATTGCTCTCTCTTCTGCCTCCTTGCAGCTGGTCTTGCCTGGTAACAGTTTGCCTCTGATACCAGGATGCTCCCCCTGTTTCAGATGAAAGGAGGAGCTGCTGTGCTCTGTGCAGCATCAAAGCCAAGGTGACTGGCAGAGGCTTTTGGGGTCCTGCCAAACGCTGCTGGAGGAGTCACTCCATGCACCATCCCCTGGCCCTGGGACTGGGGTCACCGCTGAGCACTGGGGCGAGTGTCCCAGCCCTCAGCTGCTGCCATCCATGCCCTGCAGTCCCACTGCTGCTGCCCCCAGCCCTGGCTGACACACTCTCTCCTTTCATTCCTGGGCAGCGTTTGCAGCAGATGACGCAGCCCAGGCCAGAGGTGCACTCTCAGAACAACGGCCTGCAGCCGAAGACGGCTTTGAACGGGAGGATCTCGGATGCCGCCGTGTAGGAGGAGAGCCCGGACTCCCCGCCCTGCCCTGTAGCTGCTCGCTCCACCTTGTCCCTCGAGCTCCTCTGGCACAGCTTGCTGTCTCTGGCTCTGCGGTGGCTTTTGCTTGTCCAAGAGAGGACAACCTTCCTCCTTCCTGGTGGAGGAACCTCTTCATGGCTCTTCCTCCTGGCATGGCTGACCAAGGCCCTGAACAAGCTGCCGCCAGGGCATTGTGTGGTGACCGCCTTCATCCTGCAACATCCTGGTCCAGGTCCTCAGGGAGGAGCAGCTGGTGCCCACATCTTCCTCCTCCTGAGGAGAGGTGGTGTCTCTAGAGGGTTTAGACTCATTGATATCCACTTGTCTTTCTTGCCTTTCCATGTGAAACTCTGCACAGCATCCCCCAGCACACAGCTGTGTTTCAGCCCAGAGAGGTCACTGTCACCAGGTTCAAATCCCAGATGGCTGTTGATTGCTGGAGCATAAAACACCAGCAAATATATAACTGGAGGGAATGTGCAGAAAAAAAGGGTTCTAGTGCAGAACAAGGGATTCTAGTGAGAAGTCCTGCATGTTGGTAGCTGTAGCACATCACCCCACACCCGGAGAAGGGCTTAGGGACTCTGTGCTGCCTACAGGGCCATGTTTCATCCCTTCACAGTCTCCTGACGTGTTTGCTGCATCCATTGGGGCTGGCACTGTGAGCCAGAGCCCAGCAGAGCAGTCTACCTTTCTTTTCTGGAGCCTCCTGCCCTCTGTAGCTGTGTGCAGTAGCCATACCCTGACCCTAAAAAGCAGCTGAAAGGGTAAATGGAGGACTCTTTGCTACAGGCTGTTCATGTCTCCCACACTGACCACAACAAGCTTTGTGCAGAGGCAAGGCTGTGTGATAAAGGGATTTTCCAGCACTGTGCAAATCTCCATGCAAGATAAAACCGGTAGTTCCTGCCAAGCACCCTCCCAGGCATGCTTGGCAGGAACTGGAACTTCCCTGGGTGGGAAAAAATCAGATGGAGCATGATGCCCATGAACGGTTCAGTTTATACCTTTTTCAGGAAGTGGCCACTTCCTGCCGGTGGAAGGCAACAATTCCTGAGGCAGTTGGTGGGATGTAGCCACTGTGCTTAAACCCACTCCTGTGAACCAGTGCTGACTTCCCTTGGGAAGTGTCTGTTCAGCCAGCTGCTGTCACTGGCACATCCCAACTCCCAACACATAAACCACAGAGAGCTGTGAGCTCTTGTAGATGGTGCTGGAGGAGTGTAACACCTTGGAGAAGTCTAGGAAGTGTTTCAGAGCCATCCTAAAACAGCAGCATATTTCTTGGTTGTAAAGCTTTGTGGAAGGTGGCTCATCACAGTACCACATGTAGGTGTGACAGTGACACTCCTGGCTGTGCCAGCCTCCCAGTGACCCCACACAGAGATATCCTTGTACAAAGTGTTTGATGAGCACACATGCTGTGACTTACTGCTGATTAGTCTCTCCCCTCCCCTGGCACAGCATTGCCAGGTCTGGTCACACTCCCAGCTTCAGATCAGAATCAACAAACTCATAAAGGAGCATTCAAGAAAAGGTACATCCCACCCATCTTTCCTACCAAAGAATCTGGTCTCAGAAGACCCCCAGGGGTCCTGCTGCAGGTGGCAGATGGGTGATGAGCCTTTCCACAACTGTCTTGTTCTTCAAGATGCTGCAGGTTGGCCCTATGCTGCTTGTCCCCACAACTCACCAGAGCATGGGGCCAACCTGATCTTCTGCCAGTCTCCCAGCCTCTGGATGAGTAATAGAAGGAAGAAGTTTTCTGGTGAAAGCTAAAGTCAGACCCCTTTGGGAAAGCATCCCCTGCCAGTTCATTGGTGCATCCTAATTAATGTAGCTTCAGATGTGTATCCAGTTTGTATTTGTATGCATGATTCTCAGCAGTTATGGCTGCTGGTCATTAAGTGTGTGTATTGTGGTCTCAAACACCCCACAATGAGATCACGCCCTGTCCCACCTGTAATTGTTACAGTGTTTGTGTCCAAAAGATCGTGGCTGTTAAATAGACATGAGGAAATGTTGAATTTATAGGCTTGGTCTTGTAAAGCCAAAAGCCAAACACTGAAAACTGCAATCATCACATTAATCTCAGCCAGTTACAGACATGTCATCTTTCATTGTCCCTTAGTTGTCTGTGCCACTGTAGATGAAAATTCCTATTCCAATTTCACCTATTTTTATGAACTGGGGCAATAAGGAAACCACTCTTTATAAACATGTATGTCCTTAGAGAGGATATCTGTGCTTAAACAGTGTGTTAAAGCTCTAAACTTCAAAGTAATGACCCTTTCTAGAGACCTGTTTTTGCCTGTGCATCCAGTTCCCATAGCCTCCCTCCCCTCAAATGCAGAGTGGCACAGGTGGGTGATGGGCAATGGATTCAATTTTTGAGTGAGGCCATAAAACCATGGAGGGCTTTGTTTCTTCTAACTTCATTGGGGCAGCTCAGGTCTGAGGAAGAACAAATCGGTGTCAGTGGCAATTTTTTAAACTCTCGGCCAAAGAATGTGATTGCAGGCAGAGCTGTTCAAAGTTTGTTCCTCCGGGGGAGTGGAGAAGGAAGGGGCCAGAAAACAAAGTTCTTTCTCTTGCTCTGGTTGCTGAGGAAATCTCTAAACCCCCAATTTCTGTTTGCTAGGATTTTAGCCTCAGCATCTCTCTGACCTATGGCCTTGCCTGTGGCACATCATTCCAGATGTAGCTGCAGGGCTGCTCATAATAACAATATTTGATGAGATTTAACCACTTTCTCAGTTTTCTGCTTGTGACCTTCTTTGCTCTCTCTCCTGCCGTGCTCCTTTTTGTTCCATTTGTCCACTGGAAGTTATCTATCTCAGCTTTCTTCCTCCTGCTTTCTTAGTTCCACTACTGTGAAACTACAACTCTCCCTCCTTTCTCTCCTCATTTCTATCTCTTTCTATTATCACCAGCCTCTCTTCCCTGTTTCTCTCATGTGCTCTCCTTCCAGCTTAGAACTCCTTCCTGCATGCCTGTGGCTTAGCCTCTCGCTGTGTGCATGCTCAGCACTTCTGCCTACTGAGGATCCCACAGAGGACTCCAGCTTTTCAAAGGATCCAGCCCCTAAGAACCAATTTCCATCCCAATATCAAAGTTATAATGAAGTTCTAGATGTTTCTCTTCTTTGTAGCAGAAAATGCTGTCCCAAGGAATACTATCTCATGGCATTACTAGAAAGACATTTCAACACACATTCCACCAGTGTGTACAGAGCTGTGACTGTTCTGAAAGATTTTGTGGCCTTTCCTGTTTTTGCACTATTTTATTCCCATCAGGAATATTTGGGTCTGTGAAGTCTGGCATGCATAACCTTGCAGGTAGGAATTTGCCCTTAGTCAAGTTCTCTCTGATGAACTGATGCCCTTCTCCAGCGTTTCAAACTCATCCCATCCTTAGCACTAGAAGATCCTTCCCACCTCCAGGCACAGGTTTTCCATCTAGTGAGAAGTCAGGGTGTTGATGGACCCCCTTAAGCTCATCCCGCACCTCTGAACTGGCACTGTGGGTGGGTCTGTCAAAGCAGCCGTATCTGTTCCCTGACTGTAAGGACTCCTTTTGTCCTGTTCCCAGGATACACCACTGACCATCCCTCTGCTCCTCATTCCTCCTGACCCCCCCAGAAGAGAGGATACATAGCCAGGGTGTGGAGTGCTCCCCTCTCCTCACTGCTGTGGTTCAGAAGGGGATTGTGCTCCCCTGTGCTCACCTCCTGCGCTCCTGCCTTTTCTCTGTCCCCTCACCTCCCCAGCATCTGCCAACCTCTCCCTCCCACCATAGGCAGCTGCTTGAAATAATCCTTTATGAAACCTCTTAATTCTAAGGAGCTATTTAGGGACCTGTGTTCAAATCCCTCTGAAATCCTCTTTTTCCTGAGGCCTGCAAAATATAAAATAAATGCCACTGCCCCCATCCTCTGCTGCAGGGGCCATGGGAAAGGCAGGATTGTTCTGGTGCTGCTCAAGAGCTGCTTTCCCTGGAGATGCAGGTGTGATCCTCTCTCCTGGGAGAGGGGAGCTCTTCCTGCTGCAGTTCTAGCAGATGTGTTCCAACAGCTGGTAGCTGGTTGTAGAACACCCGTGCCATGTCCATGACAGGATATGATGCTGTGTGGCACTGCAAGGCTTTGGCTGGGCAGCCACTGTGCAGCTTGTAGTCTCTCCACAGTTCTCTTAAATGGTGTGTTGAGAGGAGTCGTGTTGTGCAGCAGGGGCACCCTTAAATTTGGTGTCATTCTGGATGAGCAATTTATCCTTATCCATTGCCTGTTCCAGGAGGCTTCTCTCAGGGCTGGAGGATCCTGGTTGCATTTGGTGGTGATGGCCAAATGGGGAGAGGCTCTGCATCACTGATGGGACATATCCACTGTGGTTTGGCTTGTACTAAGGGCTACCAGCTTTCACCAAGCACTGCCTGCCTTCCTCAGCAGCTGGGAGCATGAGGCGTGCTGCCCAGCTCTGGGTATCTCCTGACTCTGGAGATATGTGCCCATAAAACACAGCAGAGGATGGGGTGCATCCTGGCATCCCCTCTGCAGCCCTGGCTGAGGCAGCACTGCCACAGGCTGTGTGGGGCTCCTGACAAGTGTGTGTCCATCACCCCTGTGATGCTGTCAGGCGGGAAGTGTCCGTGTCTGGAGATGCTCAGGAGAGGTTAGTGCTCCCCACGCCGATACCTGACAGCTGATGGAGATGTCTCCTGACAGCCCAGCATGATGCCACTCTGCTGCCAAGAAGACAGCACCAGCACTCACCGAGGCCCCAGGGACCAGCCACAGGCCCTCGTGGGGTGGCACGTGTCCCCACCACAGCTCCTGGGGACAAGCAGCTCTCACCCCCACAGCTGCTGCCCTGTGCAGAGTGGTCATAGAGAGATTTATCCTGGGCAATCAAAGTGTTTCTGCTGCCAGATGAAAAAAACAACTCATCAGGAGGGGTCTTGTCTGAATCACTGGTGTAATGATATGGGGAGCAGGTTGGCCCCTGAGGGTCCCAGAGGGTCCCATAGCCAGAACACAGAGGCAAGTAATCTGGGGAGCACTGCTGCCTGATCACAGCATCTCCCACAAGCCCAGGACCCACTGGCAGAGCAGGGCATGGTGGCACAGCTGGATGTTTTACTCCCTTTGAAGGCTGCCTGGCTTGAAGACTGTTGGCCAGTTTGTATTGCATTGTGCTGTTCAGGAAAGTACAGATATCCCTGCACTGACCCAAATAAGAAAAGCACCAAAGCACCTGCTAGTTTTGTGCTGATGCTGCTTACCCAGATCCGGAAAAAACCTGCTCCATATCTCTCCGGATTAAAGGTTCTGTGGTGTAAACTCATCCCTTGCCATCAACCCAAAGAGCACTGCCTGCTGCCTGCTCAGTGGCTCCAGAGCCCCTTACACGGACCTGGGGGTACATCAGTCCCTGGGCTGGCCCAGGGGTGATAAGGGCAGTAACCTGTGCCCCTGTCTCAGCACACGGGCAGTGCCGGCTCCCTGCCCTGCTTTCTGCCCATCCCCAGGGAGCCCGTGTGCCTTTTGGACACAGTCTGCTCCTGTCTTGAGTGGCTGAGCCCATCCGCCTGCCACCCTCTTTTCTGTTCATCCCCCTTCGGCACATGCCGGAGCTGACTGACACGCCTTTAAAATAACTCCTAGGTGCGAAGGAGGGCAAGAGCAGGAGGGGGCTGGCTGCGCCTGGCTGGAGAGGGACAGCTTCCCCGTCTGAGGGTGCCGCCGTGTCCCGGCCAAGCAGCCGCTCTGGGTCGCTGCCTGCCCAGCCCGTAGCACGAATGCTTTGATGTGTTTTTGAAGCGCATTTGGTCCTGCAGGGGGACAGAAAGAGAGATGACATCTCTGTTCCCTCTCTGCACTTACTGCAAATGAAAGGATTAGGAGTTTTAATCCAAGATTCTTATTTTAAAGCGGCTTTTCAGCTCTGTGAGGGGAACTTCAGCGTGATGCTCCTGGGGGTGGTGGTGACAGAGCAGCTGTCACAGCCCCAGTCCCCCGGGTGCTCGGGCGTTGGCAGCCGAGGCTCGGCGGCACTGGAGTTCTCCAGGCTGCGGGAGCGGCACTTCTGCAGGGCTGGGAGGGGTGTGCAGGGGGCTCTAGGAGCCCAGGGCACGGCGGGCATCCCACCACTGGGCACTTGCCATGGCACCAGGGCGTGCATCCTGGGGTGGTGCCACCGTCAGGTCGCACCGATGAGTTTACAGGGGTTTCCAGATGTTTCGAGCTCTGAAAAGAAAGAGTGGGCTCCTTCTTTGGGAATGGAGGGCAGGTCTGTAATAGCCAGCACTGTTTAAATGGGAGCTATCAGGGTGGGCAGCCCAGCCCCTGTGGCTGCATCCCAGCCGATGGGGATCCCGTGCTCCCAGCCCCGTGGGACTCCCCCCATCGCTGGCAGCACCGTAGACCCCAGGACGACCCTCCAGCTGTGGGGACTCTGCCGGGCAGAGCCTCGGCATCTGGGTGAGATCGGCTGCTGCCAGTCCCCCGTGGCGGCATCTGCTCTTGGGGTGCTGAGTGCCAAGTTGCACCAGCCCAAAACAGCCTGCAGCCCTTGGAAAGCTTCTGTCCCGCACTGCTGGCAGTGTCTGCTTTGGAGAAATACAGGGATCTTTCCTTTGTATTTGTTAACTCCTTCTGCCCTCTGCATTCATGGCAGACCTGTGCAAAATGTTAACAAACTGCGGGTTTTTTCACCGGCATCTCTGCAGCCTTTCCCTCTGCTAATTATTACAGCCATGCCTCTTCTAGGGCAAGTCGACAGATGGCTGGGGTTTTATCTTTGAACAAGCTATTTAAATAGGGCTCTGACTTTTCCCTTGCACATTTCTTTCCTGGCTTCATGTCCTGAGCTGCTGGATGGGTTGTCCTTTTCACTAGGGATGCCAGAAGTTGTGGGCTGAGACTGAAGGCTGAGGTCAGATCCCAGGAGATGGGTTCTTTCCTTTCCTTTTAGAAAGGGAAGATAATTCTGTCCTGGTTTATGTGGCCTCATGGAGTGCTGTGTTTTGGATTTAGTATGAGAATAATGTTGATAACACTCTGATGTTTTAGTTGTTGCTAAGTAGTGCTTACCCTAAATTAAGGGTCCCATTATCTGCCAGTGAGGAGAGGCACAAGAAGCTGGGAGGGAGCGTGGCCAGGGCAGTGACCTGAACTGGCCAAAGGGATATTCCAGACCACAGCACTTCATGTCCCATACATAAACTGGGGGGAGCTGCCTGGGAGCTGCTGATCACTGCTGGGGATGGGCTGGGCATTGGTCAGTGGCTGGTGAACAATTGCATTGTGCATATTTTCCTCTACTATATTATTATTATTATTATTATTATTATTATTATTATTATTATTATTATTATTATTATTATTATTATTATTATTATTATTATTATTAAATTCTTATCCCAACCCAAAAGTTTTACCTTTTTCTGATCTCATCCCTATTCCACCAAGGGTGGAGGGGGAAGAGAATGAGCAGCTGCAAGGTACTTAGTTGCTGGGTGGGATTAATCCACAAGATAAAGAAAATATACTGAAAAGTCAAGCCTTCCATAATGGGAGGGAATAGGAAGGTGTACATAGAATATCAGGATAGGTATATATCACTCTAAGTGTTTTTACTGCTGCTGCCTTGGTCCTAAACTCCTGTGGAAGAAGATCCTTCTGTTCCCTGTATTTGAGGTTTTTTAAAATGAACTTGATATTGTTTGGGACACCCTACCCTTAATGAGGAGGAAGTATTAGGAAGACAGGATTCTTGTTTCAAAAAATTCATTGATAACTGTGTCACACTGTAAGATCCCAAGGCTGGAGCATGAGTGCTGTACAAAATAAGATCCTACCTTATGTATCTGAGAACATTCCCAGCTCATGGTTTGTATGGTTTAAGATAGCAAACAGTTCCTCAGCCATTTTCTAACCTCAGCTGCACTCATTAGTTGCAGAAAAGTTGCTTCGAGACCCACCAAGTGTGACAGAGATCCCAAACTGGTTAAATCTCACAGCCCTGCTAACCAGGCATCATCATCCTTGAGGCACCTGCTTATTTTCAGCCACCTTTCCCAAGTCAGGCAGGCATACGTTCATGTCCAGGTTGCTGAATTAAGGATCTGGACAGTGATTTTACAGAGGGGCACCTCTTCCCCAGCAGCTGGTGATGACAGGAGACCTCAGTCTGTGGGGAGTGTTGGACTCTGATCAGCTGTGCCCCAGGCACCCCCTTTCAGCACAATCAGAGTACCCCAGGTGAGGTGTAAAGGGACCCCTAGAGACCTTCACAGCAGTGACAGGGCAGCTGTGGGTTTGTGGTGACCTTCCTGCCCCCACATGCTCCCAGAGCACTCCCCTCTCTGTGCGTGGCTCTCTGACCCGGCGGGCAGCACGTTCAAAGCAAGAGGCAGCAGGCTGGGAAGTGCTGACTCCAGTGGAGAGTCTGCATTTTGCTTGACAGGGGTGGATAGAGCCCACTTACAGCAAAGCATTTGAGGAATGTGCTTAATTAAAAGTCCATCTGAACAGTTTCAGAGAAAAATTGCATCTCAAGATTCTCTGTGGAAAAGAGCGGTGTATTTTGATCAATTCCAACCACACTACGTATCAGTTATTGCACAGAATGGATGCTGTATAGATATAACAGGGTACAGATGCACTGTGACAATTGTGGTATTTGCTTTTTGGGTTGTAATCCTTTGTACCAGCACTGCCTATACATGTCTACATAGTATCCTTCCCAGAGACACTTGCCATCTTCTGATTAATAATAGTATCTGTACATGGGAGCAAGTGAGGAGTATTTCACATACAAACAATCTGGTTTTATTGCTTTCATCTTTACTTTACAGCCAGGTGTGTGATCTGAACATCAGCCAGGAACTTTTATAATCTTCTGTTTCAAACATCTTAGAAAATGCCTGTTTGGGATGGGCTGATTTTTAATATAGCCATGGCACACAAAAACATAAATGGAAGCCTCTGAGTCCCTGGGAAAAATCCTGTCTGTGTCTGGGAGGGATTTCTGTCCTCCCAAGTGTTTCATGGTGGGCCTGGGGATCTAAGGGATTCTTTGAAGCCAGCAAAGAATTTGCAACCTATAGACAGGGTATTTTTTAGCAGGTGCAGTCTGAATCCAGCATCTCTGGGACCCAGCTGCTGAGATGTAGCTTGCCTTCCTTCCCCCACCCGTCGCAGAGGAGAGCTCGCTTTGTGTGCACGTGCTTGATTCTCTCTCAAAGGTCAGCTTCATTAACCTTGGGTTCTGCTTTGTGTAAATATGCCCTCGTATCTGGAAATGCCATTTTCCTTACGTGTCTCCCATCCAAATGTTCCCCGAGCCTGTGTAGCTGGTGAGATGTGCTGCGATGGGGATGCTGTGGCCAGCACAGCTGTCCTGCTCAGGCAGTACGTGGTGCCTGTGCCCCACAGTGTTGCCCAGCCCCTTCTGTAGAGGTGTACACGCTCTCTGAGGTGTAATCTTGTGTGGATTACAGGCAGGTGGTGTGAGCACGGCCCCACGGGGTGTGCTGCTCTCTGGTGCCCAGGCAGAGGCGAGTGCCCTGCAAGGCTGTGCTGGCCTCCCTCCCCAGAGGTGCAGACTGCATAGCCAAGAGCATCCAGCAAGATGGCACAGAAGGGCTCTGCCTTCCCCCTCACTGTTTTCCTGTCTGCCTCACTGCAGGGGTAAATTTCACAATTAAGTTGCCACCTCCTGAACAAGTTTATTGCTTCCTGGTTTCCTCTGGATGTGATCCTCAGAGAGCCTGAGCACTGAGCTAGCTCCTGCTGCTTTCAATAAGAAAGCAGCAGTATCCTGGAGCAGGCTGCCCCCAGGCCAGCAGGAACCCAGGATGCTCAGCACTCCACGGGAGCACCCCTTGGTGCAGGGCTGTGTGCCAGGGACACCGGGGCGGGGCTGAGGCAAAGAAGACATTGGAGCACAAGTGACATTGTCTCAATATAATTTCTAAAACTCTATTGATTTAACAGATAAAATACCTCTGATCTATTTTTGTTATTTTTGTTACAAAATATTAGCCGTTTGGACTCTTTGCTAGGTGTGACCACACCACTTTTCCCAAAGGAAGCTTTTGTTGGTGATATTTACAGCAGGAGACAGATACAGACAGACAGGTGCTTTCCAAAGCCTACGCACAGGTAACACTTCTGTTGTTAGATTTTAAAAAGACACATTCAGATGGGGTCATGACTAGTGTTGAAGAGCTGGGTGACTTCAAAGCTGCTGTCCCAGGCATGGCTGCGAACGAGAGGGCAGGACAAGGACAGCTCTAGCTCACGAAACACTGCCAGCAGTCCCTGGAGCCTGCAGTAGCACAGTGAGGCCGCTGGTGGAATGGGGGCCGGGGGGGAGCTTTCTCAGCAGCTTGCATTTCAAAGCAGGGACTTGGCCAAGCAGCAGCATCCTTGGTTCAGGGCTCAGATTGGTTTTGGAAACCTCAGAAATGTGTGCACATAGTTGCAGGTTGAGCCTTCTGAAAAACATGTAACAAAACTCAAACCCACATGGCTTGGAGGTCCTCAAACGCTTCCAAATCTGGTGGTACCTGTCAGTATGAGTGTCAGTGAAATTCAGGTTGTGGGCCATACCCACACCTTTCATCTACAGGAAAGAGAGAAAATGTGAACAGTGGGGATGCTTTGAAAGCCTTGTGAAAGCACTAAGTGCTGCTACCCCAGCAGGCAAGACTATGGCATTAAAAATTACTACAGCAGTGGAAAAACACTGCATTAAACCCAAATTGTTTGCAAGGCTCAATTCTTCTGTCACATTTTCCCATCCCTTTGCTATTGGTGCAAACAGACTAATTTCACTGGGCCTGCACCAGCATGAGCAAGCATCAGGATAGAGCCTGATGTAACACAGCTCAGTCTCTCCTACTGTTCAGCAAAGCCACCTTCTAATTTGGCCACTGACTACCCAACGCTCACTGCAGAACACTTCACTAGGTTTCTGTTTTCTCTCTCTCCCCACTCCTTTTTAATATAGAAGGGCATGAATTTGGCAGCAAAAAGACACTGGCTCGTTTGGGTTGAGCTAATCTCTGCAGCAGCTCCCTGCCTGACTCCTCCACCTGAAAGATTGTGCTAGGTTCATGATCAGAATCACTGCTGTCAAGAGCTGGTGATTTTTCTTTGGGCTGGTCCCTCCAGGTGGGCTGTGGCACACATTTTGTCCTTCATTAGGTTGTCACTGAGATGCTCCTTCTAGCCTGCACCCTGTCAGTCTGTGTGCAAGGGTGTCTGTTCACAGCTGTACTGAGTCTGTGTGTCTCGCTGGCGTGTGGGAGGACTGTGGGGGCAGACAATACAATAGATCAGACGAGGTGCAGATGTGTTTTAAAGTGCTTGTCATCCTTCGAGACCAACCTTCCAAGAAAAAAAAATAAATCTGTATTTTGAAGTGAAGTCCGAAGGGCTTGGCTCCACAGTGGAATTTTGACCAACCTGTTCCATGACAACCTGAACAGAGGAGTTTTGTGCCTCTCCAGCTAAACACAACAGAAAATGTGGTAGCCAGAAGGGTAGAAGACAGCGAGTGCTATCTGTATTTGCTTCTCTGTCCAAATCTCAAGGCCAGCAGTAGCCTTTGCAAGGTCAGGGAAACAGAACAAGCTTGCCCTGAGAGAATACTGTGCCTCAGGTACCTCAGCACTTCAGTTCACTCACTTCTACCCTTCATCCAGCATGGAGAAGGGAGTCTCAAGGCAGTTTCCTTATTTCCTCTTTAGGTTCTTGTAGTTCTCCCAATCAATTATTAAAGCAGCAAACATCTTGTGTAGGAACTTCATAGGCGTTTTTATAAATATTTTATCTAAAAAAATTATTTCCTCAAGTATCTTAAGGTTTTTTGCTGTTGTCACTTTGTGTTAAATGTCAAGTAAAATCTAATTTATTTATTTAAACACACACACAGATCTTCATTGGCTCACTGCACTCTGGAAAAAAACCCCAAACTAGTAGTGCCATTCCTCTCAGACAGTGAAATAACTGCTGGGAAGGGGGACAGTGCCAGTGCCTCCTGGACACCCATTCCACTGCAGCTGTGAGCAAAAACAACAGCAGCCACCCTCTGCATTGACCAGACAACGGCAGATGCCACACGTGCTTTCTTGGGAAGCTATGAGGAGCTCAGATGAGGTTCTGGCTGCTGTGAGGCAGCAGGGTGGCACCCTGGAGGGAGTCAGCAGCAGACCAGACCAGCTGTGCCTCACAGCTGGCTGGGGGGTGAGGGGCTGAGCCCTGGCCAGGGGTGAGGACCTCTCCCAACATCCAATTCAGGCTGTGGAGCATCCAAACTGCCCTGGGGGGCTGGCTAGGAGGAAGCTTCTCTGGTCTGGAGGGAGACTGGGCTTCTGTTGAGGGTTTTCTTACAATCTTTTCTGTCATCTGCTTCTGCAGTCTTCCCTGAGGCTGTGCTTGCGGGCTCCCTGTTGGTACATTGGCTATTGCAGATACAAGTGGCAGCCTGATGCCCAGCTAGGCAAACAGGTCAGACCTCTTGGCACAGCTGGGTCCATGGGTCAGGCTCAGACAGAGGGGGGCCTGCAAGTGAGCAGGCTCCTGCCCTGCAGGGCTGGCCAAGTGCAGGAGACCCTCACTCCAGCCCCTGTCTGTGTCCCTGACTCCAGCTGGGCTTCTGCCCAGGGCACACGTGTGAACTCTGTCCCTGAACATCCCAGCACAGCCAGGGAGCACTGAGGGGAGCTGAGCCCATCTCTGATGCACGGTGACTTTTGTCACTGGCAGCGGCCCCAGAGATGAGCACACTGGCACAATCCCTAAGGAAATTGCTCTGTGGCTTTTACCCCACAAGGTAAAAATATGTTTTTTGTATCTGTCTTCACTGTCCCCCTTTCCCTAACATTTTGCACATCCCCACCACTGGCAACAACTGCCATTCCTCACTCTACCATTACCTCCTCAGCACCCAGTGCTCATGTCTCAGCCTTGCATGGGAAGGAAGAGCATTTCTGTCTTCCCCTCATAAAATAAAATAAAAATAAAGGCCCTAAAAGGCATTCTGTCCTATTTTAGAATCCTAAAGTTGATCTTCTTAAACCTCGAAGGGAGATAGAATGAGTGAGACCAAAGCCTTTAAGCTAATTAATACCTTCCCCTCCCTACTGCACAAAGAGATTTTTTTTTCTAAAAATACATCCACAGCCCATTTTTAATGCTTGTCTTCCTTCACATCAATGTCCCCAATAAAGCAGAGGAGCTGAGCTGTCATCTCTATCTCAGGATCTGCCTCTTCTCTCACTTTGAAGCTGGGATAGAGAGGGAGAGAGAAGAGGTCTTGGAGTGTAGTATCTGGGCAGTTTTCCTACAGGAAGGGCTCATGGAGGTAAGAATTTAGCCAGGCAAGAGATACAGATGGGACCTCACATGAGTGGTCTCCAAGAAGCCCCTTCCCTCTAACACAGGTGGAAGAGCCAAGTGAACGGAACACCCACCCCAGAAAGGTGAACATAACACTCAGCTTTGCTTTCAGAGTACAAAGATGCAGGTGGGCAGGAAACACAAAACCAGCCTGAAGAAGGAAAGCACAGATGGGTCTGGTTTAGAGAAGACAATCTCGTGTGTGTGTGTGTGTGTGTCATTGTGTGTGTGTGTGTGTGTGTGAGTGTGTTGAGGTGGGAGGGCACCTCTTGGTGCCATCTCTTTGGAAAAGTACACATCCATCCCAGGAAGATCCCTGGACTGAAGCCCTCCCTTCTGCTCCCTCAGCACTGCTCGGTGTTTCCTCAGCAAGCATGCGCATACATACGCTACCATACAGGTGTATTTACACGTGGTGAGGTGTGCTGGGTCTCAGCAGAGGTCTCTGGTACAATGCTCCAACATAACAACAGAAAAAGTTTTGGTGTTCAGTGAGGCCATCTTGGAGTCTTACTGCAGCTCAGGACAGTCTCTCCTCCTCTCAAGCTCTCTCCCACTCGTGCACTCCTTCATTTGGAGCCGGCTGTTGCAAAGGAGATAATACTTGGAGGGCGATGAGGAGGAAGCGTGGCAAGTGGGGCAAGTCCTCGCTCCAGCTTAGCAGGTGGCAGCAATGGTGGCAGGGAGAACTCCACCCCCAGGAGTGCCCCACGGTGGGCCCTTGGCACGGGTGAGCCAGTTTCTCTCTGAGGCTGGCCAAGTTTCAGGGTGGGTACAAACCTGCGGCCAAGTAAAACACAAGGCAGGAAAGGAAGTTGAGGAGTCGGAAACGGAAGACACGGTGCCTAGAAAGCAGCAGGTCATCAAGCCTCTGAGGAACAGGGCAGCAAAGTGCTACATGGGGACAGCACGAGCACAGAGGCCAGCTGGGCTGGCAGGGTGTGAGGATGTGTGAGCGTGTAGGTTGGCAGTTTCTACAGATGGCTCCTCACAAATAGCATCATCTTGAGGGGAGACAGGGTAAGAGTTAGGTCAGTTGGCTTTTTTTTTTTTTCTTTTCTTCTTGTTTTACTAAAAAATAAATCACAAACTAGATCTCTGTAGGCAGAAAGGGTCCCTGGGAGGTGGTGGGGAAGGGAAGCAGGGAAGTCTGTGCTGTTTGGTGCTGGTGGTGTGGCTACACGAGGCTGCGTGAGCCACTGGAATACCTGCGCCTCTGAAGCAGCGAGCTGGGGGGGCAGTACTGGTGGGGGTGGTTGTAGGGAGGGGGTGGAGGTGGCAGGGGAGGCTGATGGACCAGCTTCAGGGGGGTCCCAGGGAGCCCACTGCCCACACCGCGCCAGGGGGTGGAGGTGCAGGAGTCGGAGGTGACGTAGCGTGTCAGAGTCTGGTTGAGGGCCGGCTCCATCCGAGCGAGGCACGGCTTGTCCAGGACAATGACTTTGACAATCTGCTGGCACTGTACAAGTGTCCCCGCCGAGGCGGGGTGCGCGGGCACCAGTGCTGTCTCCAGCCTCTCCCGTGGCATGTTAAGACGCATGCTGGGCTGCATTCCACTCTCGGGCCCCAGGGCGGAGTTGTGCTGGTACGTTTGAAGCCTGTTGTGAATTGACACCTAGTTTAGAAACAGCCAAAGAAGCATTAAATGTTACAAGACTTCTCCCATCTGCTGCTACTGGCTGCCCTGAACCCCCGCCACCAGACGACCTCACATGCATTCAACCCTCCCTCCCTCAAAAAACCAGAATAGGCACGACCCTGGCTGCACAGTGCCCCTCAACAGCCCCATTGTCCCCATCTAGCCTAAGGGTCCCTGTCCTTTCCATCACGTCTAAGGCAGCAGAGCCTTCGTTCCCTAACGCAGTGCAACTTTGATTATCCAAACAGCACAGGAACACAAATCGACTCTAGAAGTGGAAGTGTCCGTGAATTCTCATGGTAATGAACAGACCTCGGGGTCATGCCTTTGTTCCCACCAGCAAAAAGGAGAGGGAGACCAGATCACAAGGTTTCAGATAATTGAGGCTGTACGTTTCAGCAAAATGACAGCAGCTGAATCTGAGATAGAGAGTGACAGAGAAACTCAAGCCTTTCCCAGCTCCCTGCCTTTCTGAGTAGGAAGGTACACTACATGACTGGCTAATCTGTTTACAAAGGAAAAAGCAGAAACCTGACACAGTCTAGCAGAAGGCAGCTCCGTCTGATCCATTTGATGGTTTGTCAGTGAAAGGAAATGGTTTTCAAAAAAAGAAAAAAGAAACAAAAAATGCCCATCTAGCTCATACAATGATAAAAGAAATTCATGATGAAATGGCAGCAGATTAGATAATCTCAGAGAAATGGAAATGCTCCTCTGCTGGCAGAGTAATACTTGGTCAGCTGAAAGCAGGTAGGGAAGCAGGAGGTCATCAGGGTTTCCACATCGAGATGCTGATAATGGAATCAAATAAGGGAGCTCACTGAAATCAGTCTGAAAATGAGGAGCTGGCCAGGACTGGAGTTCCCTAGCAGGGGAAGTGCAGCAGGGAAATAATGCTTCTTAAATGATGGAAGAAGTTATAGTTCCTCCTGGCAAGGACATGGGCTGATGGAGACCCCAAAGCAGAGCTAAGTTGCTGGCTCAAAACAAAACGTCAGTCAAGTGACAAGCCCTGGGTAGGAAACAAGTGCTCACAGGTTGGCATGGCCCTTCCAGCCAGGCAGGGGGACAGTGGGGCTGCCCTGAGGGTCTGGCAGAGGCAGCAGCAGCACCAGCAGTGGGGCAGGAGAAGCTGTGAAGTGGCCCAGCTCCCCACCATGCTGGAACAAGGATGAGCTGTCTGTCCCTATCCAGGCATGGAGATTGCTCAGACTCACTGCACAGCAGGACATAATATTGTGTCAGTATTTATTCAGGTGGTGGATCATCCCACATGTAAAGCTGGTTGCTCGGCCATGAAGTGCCAATGACATTAGCATATATGGAAGCCATTCTACACATTCTGCACTTCTCACAACAGGAATAGGAACCTGGCTGGCAGAGGCATCTTTCCCAGGAAGGGGGGATCTGCAGGGAAATAGGGTGCTCCTAGGGAAAAGAAGCAGCATCTACTCCCCACAGAGAAGCTGAATTCTTCAAGTAAATACTTGGTGACAAGAGGGGAAAGAACTACCCTGGAAAAGGGCAGGTTCAGGACAATGGAGATATTCCAGACAGAGAGAGAGTAGGAAGTAGTTGATAAGATTTTCGGTGTGAAGATTGCATTTTCCTGTTTCCTCACAGGCAGTGGGAGTATGGGTGTCTGTGAAGAAACAGGCAACCCACTGGATGCTAGACATTCCTGCAAAGATAGATATACACAGGACAGCCAAGCTCCCTGCCTAGGAAGGTGAAGCTCTAAGGAAAGTCTGGTGTACAAAGGCCATGCTTTATCCCCTTCAGGGGGATGGAGAGACAGAGCTGCAGAGATTGTGCAGGAAAGCTGAGCTGTGGGGAATTTGCATGTGATGCTGCATGGAGTTAGCATGTCAGGGAAGTCCTTAGTGGGGTTCTCAGTCTCCCCAGAAGCAGTGGGGTGGTTTAGTCTACAGCGTTTGGGAGCTTGGTCCATGAAGGATGTTATAGTTATAAAAACGGATTGAAAATGCTTTGAAGTTTAGTTTGGATTTGAAAGTTGTATTACCCGTCCTAGCAGTAACTTTTAATTGTATCTCTGGAAATTGGTAAAATTGTCAGTCTGGCTGGGGAGGCATTGATTAAAACCTGAGAAAAGAAACAACAGAGAATGTGAGAAGAGCTGAACTGAGAGAAAATTACTTACCTCAGCTGCTCTGCACTCTACTTACCTCTACTGTGCTGTCCGAGACCTTCTCCCCCAAATCCTTCTTGCCTTTGAAATAAAACAAAAGATCTCAGTCATGAGTTCTGCCCTTCTAGTCAAGAGCTGACCCTCACACTGTGGACTGGAGAATTAAAGGGAGAAGTGCAAGGCAAATCCAGACCCTCTTGCAACCTGTTAGCTGCTTAGTGGTGTAGGTTTTACCAGTTCAGGGAAGAAAATTTGTCCAGGTTCTTCAGAAGTTTCCCATGCTCTATCAGTAACATGTCTTTACCAGGTACTGCAGCTACAGACTGGGTAATGAGACTTCAAGGGTTTTTCTAGGGTATTTGAAGAATGCCTATGCTCTCATATTTCCAAATATTTCATATTTGGCCAAGGCTAAAGGATACAAAACTGAACACTTCTTTTTGCAGTTATTCTCACAGGAATCAGCGAGAACACATTCGCAAAGGCAGAACTCCTTGACCAAGAGAAGTTGGGTGCTGGTTGCCCTCTTACCTGTTGGAGAGCCTTGCTTAGACTGCAGTTCCATCTGGGCTCCATTGCTCCTTAAGGAGAGAGTCTTTGTCCCTTGCTGTTTCTCCAGTTCCCCTGCAAAACAGGCATATGGAAATAAATGAGGAGAGGGATAGAGGGAAGGTCACCAGCATACTGAAGGAGCAAAATGTGAAGTCAGCAAGAATTAATGGAAGGAAATCACAGGTGAGTGTCAACAAGGGAGACAGGAACAGCCAAGAAAAAACAGAAACTTGAGAGGATTTGATGTGGAGAAATTTACATACCCTTACAGGACCTTCTACACATGACCTACATCTGTACAGGATTGGCTAGTGCTGCACACATGGGGACCACTGAAGCTAAGCTACTTTGGCTCAGCAGTTTGTACATGGAAAGGCCATCAAAGGCTACATGAACATCTTGTTTGTATAAGGCCACGGACTGACACAGACTGCTTGCCCTCAGGAAAACTCTGTTAAAGGTACGAGACCTAGCCCAGCTATTTATAGATCATATTTGCATAATCAAAGGAGTATGGGACAGAGGAGAATCTTCTGGGTGTGACAGTCTAGGCTTCCCTATTCCAGGCCACTGTATCACTCTCCCTGTTTTATAAGCATCATAAATAGTTAAGTCCTTCCATTTCTCCTGCTGGCCAGTGGCCACAGAGCCTGACTGCTTTTTCATCCTATCAGTGAACCCAGGAACAATTCTGTGCAGACTTGTGCTGCTCATCCTCTTTGCCCCTGTTCCTGAAGAACTCTTCCTCTACCCTTTCTCCCTGTTAGTCACGTGCAGTGTGATGGCATTGGAGTGTGAATTTATGAGAGACCCTTACATTCAATTCGTATCTGTTCCAGTTCTGTCACTTCTGCTATTGACTCTTTCAGGTCTTCCACAAATTTCTGCATTTCCTCAGCACCCAGAGCACAGAAGTGTAGTACCTGTTTCTTCTCTGAGCCTGAAACTGGAGTCACCAGTGTAATGCCATGGGGGTAATCTGAAAGATGTATCAACAAAATAAAGAGGTGTTAGGCATTCTTGATGGAGTAATTGGTTGTTTTGGTACCTCTGAAGAACAAAGAGTTTTCAGCATGACTCCAATGGAATTGCACACCCAGAGTTTGTCACACTGCCAACTGTAGGAACCTGCAGCACTGCAGCCCTCCAAGAGAACAGAAGGACCAAGCTGCAGCAGCAAGGCAAGTGTCACCAGCACCACAGTGCTGCCAAAACCAGAGAACTCTAGCTCTTAGTTACTTTTAGTGCAGCACTGGCCCTGGGAACCCGAGCACAGAGGTAGGACTGTAAAGCCTATCTCAATCTGTGCAAGAGCAAACAGTGTTTATGAGGCCAATGACACTTTTCTCCTGTGGGAGATGCACAGACAGGAGAGGCTGTCTTTTGGGATCAAAACCATTGCATTCACATTGGCAGGACTCATCCCCAGTCTCTCCTTTCATCTGCAGAGAACACAGGAGGAATGTTGGCACAACATGAGTGAGGAGCTCATTGTATTGTGCAGAGAATGGTAAAAATGTGTGTTTGTAGGTCTCCCTATAGGCAAAACACACAGGAATGTAAATGAAAGGCCATGCCCAGAGAGTGAAAATATAACAGCAAAAGGCCTTAAGTTTTAAAAATCATGTTTGTGTGCAGGGAGATGATGACTGGAGATTCAACCAACAGAATCAAGAGATCACGAGAGTGCAGAAAATTTTCCACACTTTTGACTGGATTTCCTCTACCATTTGCTCAATGTCTTTTCTCCTTTCCTTTCACACTGTAAATTTAATTTCTGTCTTCCCCTGTCCTGCTTTCACTTCTCCTCCAGTGCTCTTACATCTGCCTGCCTTCCATGGGCAGCCTTCCTTTATCAGTCCTTCCCAAACAAGCCAAGGCCTAACCTGTTATTTTCAGCCAGCCCTCAGCTCCCCCTGTTTGCGTGCCAAGCCCTTTTCCTGCCCTGTGTCTCTCATCTGTTCAGATCATAAGATCTTTGTGACATCTGCTTTACTGTCTCTGCAGGGGCTACACAACAGGGTGCCTTTGCCAGGAGGTCTTTGGGCACTCCCAGGATAGTCATGCTACCCTGAGAGCTGATTCCAGCTCTGATGGTGCCTCCTGGGGCTGTTCAGCTATGAATGGCCCTTTAGTTCACTCAGGGATGTGGGAGCCTCAGCATGCTGCAGAGTAGGGTGTTGGGAAAGTGACTCACTCTGCCAATGGAGTAGAGGAGGGATGGAAAAAACTTACTATAGCCACAGTGCTGCTACATTTTGCCTTCCTTGCAGCATGTTCTCCATGTCCTCACAAAGCCCCAGGGGCATCAGCCGTGCTTGCCTGGGACTGCTGTGCTGCCTCTCTGCCTGTGCCAGCAGGAAGCCTGCCTGTTTCTGGAACTCCTCCACGGCACAACCAGCCCCAGTCATGACACATCATGGCTCTATTCCCAGCCCATCAAGGTCAGGCTGACTAGGGCTGGCCTCCTGCCATGCTTTGGTAGGTGCTGTTCCAAGGGCTCTGCCTCTGCCTTGGGAAGCTCTCACAGCATGGCACTGTGCAGGGAGGTGGCAGCAGCACCTGAGCCTCTGCCAGCATCAAAGGCAGCAGTGGGGGTTGTGACTTTGGGCATGAGGGGAGAGGGGCTAAAGCAGCAGCAGTTCTGTCAACAAGATTCTGCACCTACACTTGGCCTCTGGGAGCTCAGCTGGATGGATGAATATGGGGATTGATTCCCCCAGTCTTCACCACTGGTGGTGTCCCTGCCACCATGACAAGCCAGATGCTTCAATGAGGCCCTACTGCAGATGGTCAGACCTAGGAGAGGTACCAAGAGCTCCTTCTCATCACAGTGTACCTAAAGAGTGATCTCCTTGGCACCAAGACTCTGTTTTCTCTCCTCCACTTTTAACTCTGGTAGAATCTCTCTTCTAATGCAAACTCACATAGCCTCCTCCCTTCTTCTCTTTTTCCCTGCCAGACCCCTCCAGGAACACCAGGAGCAGTGGACTTACACTCATTCTCAAAGAGATGGAACTGCATCCCTAGCAGGCCGACTGACTTGCAAAATGTGTATGTTGAGGAGCTTTTCTTCTTCGGGCAAAGCTTGAGGATCTGTTGGAGGAAGAGAAGCATCATTGGTGCTGGGGAACAGTGAGGCAAGAACAATGCAAACTGCTCCAAGCAGAAAAGCTTTCTGCAAGCTCTGTGAAGTGTACCTGGGAGCAATGTTTGGTGAATGACCGGCTCTGCCAGAGAAGCTGCTTGGAATGCTGCACTTGTAACAACACTTCTGGAATCCTGTAGGCAACACCCTGAGCCCACTCAGCTCTCTCCCAGAGGTACTGGCTTTTTGATTACCACATTTCTGACTTTGAAATGGTAATTCTCTTCACCAAGGAACAGATCAAAAGGCAAAGGGAAGCCTGTCATAAATACCTTAGAGCTGGGAACAATGACAATGACATGCTGTGCTGCCCTTGTACCTCAGCACTAGTTCTTATGGATCTGGTTTATCCCATGGAGTAGAGGGGTAGCAAGGAGCAGATCCTCTCCCTGAGTTCACAGCTGTGCAGATGGCTGCAGAGGAATAGGTGGGTAATGCTCTCTTATCCTCTCCTTCTACAGAAGGGTTTAGTCCTGCATCTGCTGCAACCACAGTTTCACTTCGCCATTAAATTCAGCAAACTTCCATTTTGTTTGGCCTCCTTCCAGTTTCAGTGTAACTCTGCTCTCTTGTACCTGCCTAATTCCATTGCTGGGGCAGGACACTTTCAAAAATACTCTACACATTTGGGGGTCTGGTAAGTGCTATCTAGTCTGCTACAGCCTTTCCCACGTTAGAAGGCAGTGATTTTAAAGTGTCAGGCAGGAAAGATTTAAAGTGCATGAGAGGGCTCTGTCTACTATAGTACAAACAGACAAAGAAATGAACCTCCCTTTCATGAAATGAACCTCCCTGCTGGCAAAGGCATGAGAGAGAGCAATGACATTGCTTGGATGGCTGTGGGATGTGACAGTTCATTTTTTCAAGGGTTACTGGAGATTTAGATTTAGCAGGTTTTTAATAGTGAAGGGTCCAGAGCTGTTACAATGTTGATGAACTGGAAGCTGTCCTTAGAACAGGGGGAAATGGATGTTGTGGGCTGGTTTTAGATTTCCTTACAGAAAGCAGGGCAGGTGTTAATAAGGCAGTGCCTAATTGCCAAAGCACACTCACCACCAGCAGGTCATTGAAGAGGAAGACTTCCCTTTGGTGAGCTGCCTGCTTCTGCACCTTGTTCACGTCGGTCACCTCGTACAGGCGGCTGCAGCACACCAGCCGGCGGTGCGGCACCGACAGCACCTGCAGGGAGCACAGCGGGCCATGCCGGGCTCAGGGAGGGGACCTGTGCGTCTGCCCCTCCCTCACACTGCCCAGCCCTGCCCAGAGACACAGTTCCACCCACTCTGCCCGGGCAAATCACTTCCCCACCACCACTCACTCCTTGCCATCGTTTTTCCTGCTGGTGCAGGAGCAGAGGACGCCTTTGTGATCGGGCGGGTGAATCACAGGGCAGGCTAAACACAGCCCTCTTGCTCACACATCCCACCTCTGGCTTCCAACCCTTGGGTCACTGCTCATCCTCTCTCACCCCACTAGACTTCTGCAGGTTTCCTGGGCTTTGAGAAATCATTCTGCCTTTTTTTTGGATAAAGAGTATGTGCATTTTTGCATGACAGATTGGTTACTGCCAAAGAAGCTGTCTGTGCATTTGGGGATCTCTTAACCCCAGCAATTTTTAGGGAACTCATTAGAGACAGATGGAGAAAATTGTTTTCTATCATTTTGCCTTTCACTTCCTACACCCTTAAAAGGCCTGAAAGTTTGAAACACTGCAGTTTGAAATCCTAATGCAGAGCTATCAGTTGAGCACTGGCAGGCAGGACCTGCAGTAAAATTCATGGGCAAATAATTACTGCACTAGATACTGTAAACTCTGGCCAAGGACATCCCTCGAAATTAGGAAGGAACGAGATAGCAGGAAATAGAGTTTGGAGGAAAAGGAGTATATTTGTAGAGACAAGCAAGGAAAGTATTACATAAGAGAAGAAAAGCATAGAGGAAAAACACAGAAAAGAGGGCAGGGAGGGAGGAGGGGGACAGAGGGGCTGAATGGGTGCCAGTGGGGTTAGGAGTGCTCACCGTTTTCATTCCAACTATGGACTTCTCCACTTTGGTGACATAAGTTACATGGTCCTCATTAGATTTGAGCTCTTTCTGCTGGATCCTCTCATAGATCCCCACCACCAGCTCCCGAGGGATGTCAGCACCGTCATCCACCCCTGCCAAACACAGAAAATGTTGGGCAGGCCAGTCAGAGCGTAAAGGAAAGGGAAGAACCAGTGGTCCCTGGCAGGTCACTACTGCCTCTGCACTGTGCAGTGCTGGGAAGGCTGAAGGGGAATAGCAATACTTCACTTTAGGCTGATTCCTTTGTTTCCATAATGCATCTAATGCACCAGCAGGAGAGACTGACATCTCTAAGGCCAATGCAGTTGATTTCATTATTCCATTGCTCTGCATGGTGGCTCCTTTCCATGTGTTCCCTAAGGTTTTATAGCCACAATTTCACATTCATATATCTTGGGCCACTCAGCAGCAACCCTGCATTGATTTTGTATCATCAGAAGTGCTAGATGTGGAGAAGGCCTATGATGGGATTCAGCAGCTCTTCCTGCCAATGCAAGCATCAGTTCTCCTTGTCTGCTTGGTGACCTCCACCATTTTCCTTCTGTGTTGTCTCCCAGGAATAATACTTTCCTGCTATTCTGTTTGTGGTATCTCTGCCTTGCCCCTGTCCCTTTCCTCTTTTACATCTCCTCAGATAATTCTCCAGATTTTGCTGTCTGACCCTTCAGAGCCTTGCAGAAAAGGGGTTTTTTCACCCTTCCCTGAGCCAAACTGCAAACCAAGCTGCCAATTCTTCTTCCAAACTGAATTCCTCCAGTCATTTTATATTGATTTTTCTCTGCATTCCCTCCAGCTCCCTGGTCTGAGATGTACTATCCTGAGCAACGCCGGTGAGGAGCTGCTGAGAAATGGAAAGGCATTGAGATGTCCTGGCTCCTTTCCTACACCCTTGCAAATGTATCCCAAAGAATATTTGGAACACAGGCTGCTGAAGCTGCTGGCCTGGCATTGGCCTGCAGGTGAGTCTGGATTGAGCTGTCTCTCCTTGGCTGATGGGGTGACATTCACTTGCTGTAATGAGTGTTGGTGTGTTGCAGACTGGAGGTGAGTGACCTTCCTGCTGATTTAATTGATTGTAGTGTGAACTGACAGATTTTAAGGCAACTCTAAGTGTAAGTTAACAGTAAAAAAACCCTCTTTTGTTAGTACTATCAATTGTAATACTAAAGGGGATGATGGCAGGCAGCAGCCCCATTCAGTATCTGTGGAATTAACTTGAAAAAGGGCCACAGTGTCACATTTTACCAGTGTGAAGCAGGTGACAAATTGTGGAACGTGTAGGAGGCTGAGATGACACTTTCTTAACAGCAATCAGGACAAAGAAACAAGTCAAAGGAACCCAGAAAAGTAAAAAAATCTTCAGAAAAGACAGGAATTTATGCTGGAAAAACTTTGAGGGAGCTTTATCTGAATTGCAGATGTGCAGTAAGAGAAACTTGGAAAATGTCTGACCTAGGATGACCTAGGAGTGAATATGGCTGGGAAATTAGACAATAATTTGTCTAGACATGATGTCAAAAAGGCCAAACAATACTAAGCTGCATTAGTAGATCTGAAAATAAGAACAAGACAGTAGCCCTATATATGAGTATGTTGTGACCACATCTGAAAAAATGTTATTAACAACCTATTACCAGGATGGAAAGGACCAACCCTTAAAATAGAAGAAAATTGATTTAGGGAACTGATGTATCAGAAATTGCAAAGAGGTAATGTATGCATGAACTCTGTCACACCTACAGTTACTATAAGTAATTGCAGGCAATTAAGAAGGGAAGATTCAGCCTGACTAAATGGAAAATGTGTTCATATATTCAAAGCAGCAAATAGGGCTTGTTTAGCACAACCCAGCAGGGTCTAAGAAGAATGGAGCAGAACAACAGGAAAAAGTAATACAATGGACTGTTTCCAAGCAATGAGATATCTTAAAAGGTGAAGCCATCTCTCAAAGGAAAATGGTTGATTTCTGAGATGGCTGGACAGCTTTCTGCAGAAAACAAAGCTAATTAGAATTTCCCTTCCCCAGCACCCTAGAAGGCATCTCAAAGGGCTTCCCATGTCCGGCTCACAGGCAAGCAGCAGAAGACCTGGAGAAAGGCAGTTCCAGTAGGTTTTTCCTGCCTTCATCTAGGCAGAATTTAGTAAAGCAAGAGGGCAAAAAAAGAAAAAAAAAAAAAACGCCCAAGGCAGGACCCTCACCTCTCAGGTTGCGAATGAAGTCCTCCAGCATCATCTTCCTGTCGGGCTTGATGTTGGGGCTGTACATGTCCGTGTTGAGGAGGATGATTGCAAAGGCCAGGATGAAGATGGTGTCCGGGTTGTGAAACTGCTGGACCACATCTGGGTTACACATGCAGTACCTCTGGCTGCAGCAGGAGGAATGCACACACTTAACAGGAAACATGGGAGCCCTCTGCTCCAGCTTGGCTTTGTCAAAGCAGATCACACGCCTCCTTTCACCCCACCTCTCCCACAGAAGGGAAGGAACTCACTGCTCTCTGAAGGCAAATTTCCCCACCAATGGCTGAAGTAGGCCACTGAAACTGCAGCCTTCTTGTCTTCAGGAACCAAAAAAAGCACGTGAGACTGGAGAGGAGTACTCAGAGTGTGTCAGTGCATAAGTGTGACACCGGAGGTGCCTGCTCCAGCCTGCCTTGCTAAGCACAAAGCACTCCTCTGGACACACCAAGGGAGAGCCCAGCAGCCCTGCAAGCCCCTCTGCTTTCCTTCCTGTGAGTGACCCCTGAACAGGGGATCCCTTGCTGGCAGCCATGGCAGCAGTGGCCTCACTGTGGCCCCTGGCACCCTTCATGCCACTGAACACCTGACCAGGCCACAGCAGTGGCACAGAGCACTCCATCCTTCAGGAGCCTCTCCACAAGCCCCCTCTTTGGAAGGGAAATCCATGGGCATTCTCTCCATGGCTGCTGGTTGCCTGCCTGGGCTGTGTGGGGCTGCAGGGCTCCTCCTCTCACCTGAAAGCCTCGATGAGCCGCTCCACCTTCTGCGCCTCCCCCTGCACGCGGATGTGGGCCTGGAACTTCCGCAGGGCTTCGTCCAGCTCCATGCCTGAGAAATCCATCTCGTCCACCACACAGCTGTGGGAGGGGGACACGGCCTGCGTCAGAACATCCTCCCGTGGGGGACACCAGGCAGGCTCCTCCACTGTGCTACTGAGACCCAGTCCCCACGGGAAATCCCACGGGAGAGGCCCCGAGACATCACTGTGGCTTCCTGGCTCCTGCTTATCACTGGCAGTGAGGTCACTCAAGGGATTCCTGCATTCTACAGCTGGTGAGCAATTCTTGTGCTTTACTATATGTTTATATATATGTGTGTGTGTGTATGTATACACCATGATATATACATATCATACCATAGACAGCATATACATTCCCATATGCACATACAAAGTATATATTTATACATATATATATATGAATATACAGAGAAATTATGTGTATATACATATATATAAAATACATAGATGATAGATAGATAGATAATAGATAGATAGATAGATAGATAGATAGATAGTACTGACAGATAGATCAATAAATACTTACCTGTATCTATATAGATGTTTAGACATCTATATTGACATAGATATTTAGACACCTGTATCAATATCAATAAGGACAGAATCAGCACAGAGAAAGTAGGAAATGGAAGCTGTTGCACAGAAATAACATGCAACATTGCCTGCTCATCTGGTGTAACTTTGCATTTTGATGTGATTCACTTCCCACTGGAAATTCATGGCCAATTTAGATACCCCAAGAAGGGGTGACACCGCTCTTATTTCCCACTAAAGCATTCTCAACTTATAAAGGCCCTGCTGTTAGTCTCTAAAACCTACCACTATAGTTCTTGCTTTCTATATTAGTCAAATAATCTACTTGTTCTTATTCTTACTACATGATATTTCAGTCACTTGTAATGACAATACCTTTCCCGTGTGGCTTCAGCACATTCTGTTAGCATATTCCTACCTTTTGTGCTCAGGTCATTACTGCAAACATTAATCAAAAGACTAGACTCAGAAACCTCTGTTCATAAAGTCCCTCAGGCCCAACTTCCCATTTCAACAGAGTATGTAGGCACTAATGTCTGTGTCAGCCAATTCGCTCCCCTGTTTATGATTCTTCTGCTAATATCTCTCTCTTCCACTCTCAACAAAAAATTTCTCATGTCCAAAGCTTTGCTGAAGTCTAGAATTATGTTCTGCATGTCCCCTGTCTAGAAAACAGGTTATTCTAACAAAGACAGATATTGAATTAATCTACTTTCCACTGACTTTGGTATGCAGAGTTCACCTTCCTGGTTGTCATTATTCTTTCCCAAAAAATAAATTTTCAAAACTGAAATTCTGTCTGACAGATGGAGAAAATCACAGGTACCAAAATCCCATTTTCTTTAAACCTTCCTTAAATACAAAGTTCCTAATTTTGCTAATGGGATCACCTTGACAATAGAAGTGCATTAAAAATTCAAGAGCTTCTCTGTACTTTGGATGCTAGTTCTATTAGCCACTTAACCCCTTTATTTTATTCTTTGTATTGTGTTTGGGTTGCTTTGTCATGTGGTAAAGGATAAACTGATCCAAAATTTAAGGTTATTAATGAGGAAATTTTACCCAAGACAGGTTTCTGAGACTTTATGAGGAGTGGTACAAGGAAAAAAGAGGAGAAGGGGAGTAGCTCTCTTCTGTTTCCTAGGATTATCTGGAAATTTTGCCAAAGAAACCTCTACTAATAAAGGGATGTGCTGTTACCAGTTTCTTCTTCTTTTCTGAGATAAACTGGGGGTGTGTCTGTGGGTAATTTCTAAGTGCTGCAGTTTGCTGTGGGTTGTTGGGAAGTAGATTGTGAACTAAGCTGTTGAGTGCCATGTGCAGCCTTGCTAGAATAAAAATCTGTTCCACAATGCCTCAAATGGCTGAGGGACAGAGTTCAAATGCTCAGAGATGTCTCTGCATTCCTCCATTGCCTTATTGATTCAGGAGTTATCATCATTTAACTGGGGTGACTCCTTACCAAGAGCTCTACTTGTGCTTTGTATCTTCTGAGGTTGGACTTGTTACAACCTCAGCTAGGAATCGTGGGCTCTTTCTCTGCACAAAGTCCATATAATCGAAATTCAGAAACAAATAGGGAGCAAGGGAAGAGAAGCAAAGGGACTGCTCTCATAGGAAATCTTCCATGAAATATTTTTTTATCTCTCCAAGAGGTGGACTGCAGAGACACTTGGCAATAAGAAAAACTTCCTCTACTGCCTCTTTCCTTTGTTATTTTTATTTTTCTCATACTTATACTCTGTCCCTTGGGTTAACATCAAGACATCTGCTTCTTGGAATTTATCTTTGATAGTAAGAACAGTTTTCCTCTTGTAAGTCGTTATTGTGTTCACAGCTGCAACCACCTCTGCACTTGGGCTTTTGTTATTATTTTTTAATCCTTTCCAGTGTGCAGTGTTTCTCAGCACTGACCCTTGTGATTTTGCTGCTATTGTCTGCTTCCAGACATGTGAACACTGAGTCCTTGCACACCCCAGGGACACCCGCTGAGGTCACCCTTGTAACCCAAATCCACCAGCATTAAATCATCTATCTTATGCTTTCTCCTTCCTCCTTTGATCAGTCTTTCCCCCTCCACACAGGCTGCCCTAACACATCCTCCCCTTTGTGTACAAATCTCAAGCAATAAAGTCAATGCCTTTAATAGAGAAAGCATTGAGCCTAAACCAGGCATTGCTACATGAGTTATGCTTGGATTCTCCTACGAGGGTTTCTCTCACAGACTGATGCAGGTTTATTTTGTAAATTCTAACTCCTGGGAGTCTCTTCCATTTGTCTCTGAGCCCAAAGAACAATGTCCCCTGTCTTGCTTACTCAGTAAAGTTGACCAGGCAGAAAGGACAGGTTAGGAAGAATGTTTGATTCAAGCAAAGTCAGCCTGTGCTTGGATTTGATTTATCTGACAAATCCTGTGCCAAAGGTCTGAAGAACAGCTCCTAGAGGAGCCATCAGGTACCAAGCTGCTATTTCTGCTGCTAGACAGGCAGAAAGATGGATCAGGCTTGTCTGATACTTTTTGTGTGCAAATTTGACACAGCAAAGTCCATTCAACGAGCCAAACAGCCTTGTGCTATGGGTCTGCCATGTTCCTGCTCCTCTTCTAGACAGCTGGAAGTTTTGCACCCTTCCCTGACTTCAGATTCCTGCACAGACTTGCATTAATTTTCCAAATGCACTCTGGTAACTGTGTCAGACATCCCCTGAAAAGCAGCACAACTTTTCTTCATGAAACCAGAGCAAGGAGGTCGTTTCTTTCCAAGCTAGAGACTGTGGAAGCTGACAAAGGATATGAGAGCAGGTGGCTCTTCTGCATCCAAGGAATAAACCAACAGTTTATGTGCACAAGCCAAAACCAGTGCTGAGTTTGTTTTTCCACAAACAGCTGGACACCTGTGAGATGCCTATTCCAGGACTGCCAGGAGGCTTGAGGGATGATGATACAGGCACACAGTAATCACCTTATAAAATCACGTTTCATCTCTTTCCTGCCCATGAATTTGCAACAGGCCACATGAACTGAGCTCAGAGATCCATTTAACCCACTATCTGTAAGGATCTGACTTTGGGTATTTGGATCAGGTTGTTGAAGTGAGCAGGAAAAGTGCTGGCTCCCTGCCTCCTAAACAAGGCGGGGGGGGGGGAGGGGGTGAGGACTCGTGTGCCACCTGTGTACATGAGGAGTTTGATCTGCCCTGAGGCACCTCACAACTACAAGCAGAGAATGCCACACCAGGTTCCAGGACCCAAGAGTGGGCTCCTAGATGGATTATTATGCCTAGCTGTTGTTTCCGTGGTAGCCTCCTAGGCTACAGGGAAAGGATCCCCCCAAAAGTGGGTGGACATAATGGCAGAAAAGCTGGGAGGATTTAGCACAGGGCTAAGCGTGGCAAAAAAAGCCTGTGGCAAAAAGGTTCAGTGAAGACAGGAAGCAGCTGCATCATGTGGGGCTGGGATCTGCTCACCCAAGTGTAATGACCTATTTTCCAGCTTTTCCACTCAGGTGACAATGCAGCAGGAGCTGGGATGCAACTAAAAGCATCTGTAATGAACCTGCAGCTGCACTCAGGGAGGGAGCAAGGGGGGAGGCAGCGAGGTGGAAAGTTTAAAATCACAAGACACAAAGATATTAATAAAAACCATCCCTTTTCTTGGCCTCCCAAATTCTACAAACTTCCTGAAGGCGAATGAGGATTTGGGTGAATTGTAGAAGAGCTCAGCCCCCTGGAAGGAGACTGCCCTGAACTGAACAGAAAGAAAAGTTAGCAGGACTCCCCAGTTCCACACACCAGTGGGCACAGCTGTGTGTCCCAATCCTGCCCTCCCCTAGTTATCCCCTTGGGAAGGACAGTCTGCAATGGAGACCACAGCCAGCCCCACTCTTCCCTTTCTGGAGAATGCTTCAGGATGTGTACTGCCTGTTTTTCCCCGGGGCTGTTGTGCCTACTCACCCTCCCATGGTTATTGGTAGCTCACATGGCTACTTACCTGGGAATCTGCTCCTTCCTGAGCTCCCCTGGGGACTAGGCAGACCCAAGCTGCACCTTCAGCCTGCACAGGCCTGGCATGGGAGGGCTGTCCTTACTCACACTTGATGTGTGCTACAGCCCTGCTTGCAGCAGGGGGTCAGAACTGCCTAACACATCCTTCCCTCTGTCCTGTTTCCATCACATCCTTGTCTATTGCTCCTGCTCAAACCCTCCTGTGGTGCAAGCCCCTTACTGATCCTCTGTAGCATCTTCAGTGAGAAGGGGAAAGAAGGCTAATTTGGGCCAACCTGTTAAGTCCATTCTGTCTGTTCAAGAGGATCCTAACTCTCCTTTGAGAGACAGTCCCTTTGCTGGGCTTCCAGCTCTTCATTTACTTAGAGCTTTTCCCTCCCTGATTTTCCATGACAGAAAAAGACAACACAGGCTTGACAGACAGGAGACCTGCTCACCCCCAGGGAGAATGTCTCCAACAGCAACTTCCACTCTTAACACCAGCCAGACCCCAACTCAGCAGAATGTCTCCTCTGCTGGAATCTCTGCCCATGTCTCTGACGGCAAGTGCACCAGGACAGACACATCTGTACTTCCAAGTCCCACGAGCTGAACACAAACCATCCAGCACCAGCACAGCTGACTCCATTCATAAAATCACTCACATTATCTTGTTCATGAATGAACTAAAAATGGAAGCAATTCCTGAGTCAGGAACAGGTGGAGGAGAGGAATGGACTAAAGTAAAGTATGAAGGAAGGAGAACAAAAGCAAAAAATAAACACAAAATGAAGAAAAGATGCCAGAATGATCATGTGCTTCATATTAAAACTATGTGTTAATGCCTTGGACCTGATTCTTCCAAGAAACAGAATTATTTTTCTGCAGTACTTGACAAATAGATTTGATAAAAACTGCTCAGTACCACATAGGTCTTTTAATGGGCCAGGCTACCTCTCTCCAGCTGTATTCCTGGACTGGTAGACACTGAAACCCTGGGGCAGGTCCCCAGTGACTCCTGCAGGACAGCCTGTGGAAGGAGATTCTTGGATCTTACTGTGGGATGCTGATCACAGTGAATGGTTATCCTGTGGGATGCTTAAAATAGGTTACAAGTGGGATTTATGCCCTGAAACACAAAATGTCTAAAAGCTGCACGTCCAGACTAAACTAGCACACTGAGAAAAACAACACTCTTGAGGGCCCCATGTCTCTCCATTGACAAAAGGAATTCATAAATTTCTAGAAGCTACTAAACTTGGTGGTGGCCAACAACAAGTGAGATAAATCCTTGTTTTAAAGATTGAAGTCTTTTCTATACAAGAAAATTACATACTGCATCTTCCTAAAGAGATAGACCCTAGTGGTTCAGCGTTATCAATGTGTGGGTGTCAATCATAGTCAGAAACTGTTGAAAATCTTCTGCTCTCTCTGTTGTTCCTCTGGCTAGCATGTGGAACTACTTGTGAATTATCCAGACACCTTTTTTGAGTTACAAGAAAATCAGTTAAAGGTTGAAAGATAAGAGCAGAAAGATGGAAGGGAGTTTATAATTTCAGGGCATTTAGGTGCTGGGCATGAAGGGTGTGGGAAGGCAAAATAGCACACCAAATTGCTCAATCCTCATAAAATGTTTACCTCACCTAAACCTCTGCCCTTTTACGTAAAAGGCTTTGCAACCAGCATAGCACTTCTCTGGAGTTTTACATTTACTAGGTGGGCAGTAAAGTTGGATTGTCTTCAAGTGCCAGCTGCTGCTCTGCACTCCTGGACTCTGCTGTTTGACAGCAGGGACAGGTAGGGGTTGGCTTCCCTGTCAGCCAGCACAGCTTCAGTACCTGCAGAAGCCACCAGGACTCTGCACAGTATACACCTGTGGCTGGACATTGCAGCTGAGCCTGGAGCTTGTAACCTGGGCAGCTCTGCCCTGCCTCCAGATGCACAAGGGAGGCTGACACTTCTGCAGATGTTTTAAAAGCTGTCCTATTATTTATTCATGCAGCTGGGTTAATTCAACCTGGCTGCAATAGAAACATTGCTTACAATACACAATTGCAACATAAGTTTTCACATCCAGCTAAAGCTAAACTAACACAGCAAGTGGCATCAATAATTGAAATTGCTTTTGGGAGGTAGAGAAGGCTCCAGGGTCAGGTTTGTGATGTGAAAGAGCACAGTCATCTCTGCCTGCATACATGCTTGCTCACTGCAGGTGATCAGAGCCTGTGCAAGCACTGCAGCCTGCCCACAGCCACCCTGCCTGGGCATTTGACCTCAGCAGAACTAAGTGCCTTTTCTTCTGCCCATTTGGGCCACAAAAATGACTGTGGTATTGGGCAATTTGTGCAAAAGCTGCTGCATGAGCTTTCCTGTCTGCTGCATGCTCTCCAGGAATACCATGTGCCTTAACATTGCTGAGCATGGGTGGATGTGGGGACAGCAAGGCAGCCCTTGCAGAGTCCATTCTCCCAACCTGTGTCAGTGTTCCTGAGCTAGGTTCATGGGAGTTGGATGGGGAATGAGAACCAGGCAAGGTCTTAGACAGTTCTAAAATGCCAAAAGGTCTTTGATCTGCCTCTTGTTCCCATAGAAACAGCTCATAAGTTGTGACCAGCCCTTGAGGTACAGTGCACTGGAAATGCCAGCACACGGCACAACACTGCCAGCCCTCTTCTTCCAGCAGCATGGACAGGAAAAATACCCAGGATTATAATTCTGGGCCATGATTTCTCCTTTCAATGCCTTGTTTGCATGCATGGCACACTGCTTAGTGTGCAGCCATTGCCCATCCAGCTCTCATGAGCAGTTAATGAATATATTGCTTGCAAAACTCACCAACCATGCTCAACCATACCCCCAAGCTCAGAACTGGCACAGGAAGAAAGTACCTTCAAATGGCACAGCTACAACGAGCTGAATGTGCATGTTTTTTCTTACTGTTTTAGAACATTTTGCATCTATTTTAAGTCTACTTTTATCTTCGCCTTTAAGGAAGACAAATCAGCCATTTATTTGAAGCAGGAATGGCAGCACAGATTGTTAGTGCAAGCATATCAACTGTTGCCTGGAGAGATCAGACACAGGTTTGAACCCTGAACTCAGACCCAGTTATTTTGTACATGTTCAGGTACACACAGTCCCTGCCCACCATGTATCCATGAACACAAAGCCTCAGTATCTCACTCCCCATTGTTGAGCCTTGTTTTCTACAGATGTTAATAGGATGGGCAAGCTCACTCTTTCACTGAGCATTTGGAGTGTTACCATGAGAGGGGCAGTGGAAACTTCAAGTAATGAGCATGATAGAGCAGGGCCACCTGCTCCAAAGGCCCCCATGCCCCATGCAGAGACAGGACAGGCAACTCCAAGGGAGCAACTCCTGGGCACTGAGGATGGGAGGCTGACACCAGGCTTTGCAATAGGGACTGTTCCCAGGAGCTCCTGACAGAGTCTGTAGTCCCATGTGAGGCAGAGCATCATTTGCAGGGATGATGCCAAATTTAGGATTACAAGGAAGTATCAGCCTATTGCTGTTGCAATGTTTCCCCATGTGTGCAGAGGCTAGGTTTGGACCTGAGCAGATTATCTGTCAGGGAAGGCAGCCCACACAATTCTTACTGGAGAAAAAGAGGCAATTACTTTTAATTGAAGTTCTCAGCGTGAAGAGGCTGGACAGCACATGTGTCTTGTTGCTGGACAAATCAATACTTCTACAGTATATTAAAAAAAGAGATGGACCAAAGGTTCAGTAGGTACCTGCAGCAATAAGAAGCAGTATTTACAGCTGGAGTTAATTTTAAAATTTAGGCCTATATTGGGCTCTTGAAATTTGGCATCCTCCAGTCTTTCTCTGGAGCAGAAGTGGTATGTGGATGGGATTTGGAGTTTCTCTATGGTTTGGTTCAAGAGAAACCGCTGAGAAATTCAAGGGAAATAGAGAACATTTTGGAGAATAGGAGGATGTAATAAAGGACCCAGTGCAAAGGACTTCCCACCTAATGGAAAGGCAGCTCTCACTAAGAGTTGTGATTCTGCATAATAAAAGAAAGAGAAGCCGAGTGCTGGTCATCCTGAATGAGCTAGACTTGAAAGAGGAGAGAGGTGGAGGCTGAGAGATGCATGGCTTGTGACCAGGAGAGGGTCACAGTGAGAGAATTGAAGGTAACAATCCAGCAAAGGCAGCCACTGAAGAGAAGCAGGAAGGAAAACCTCAGATTTTGTTCTGAAAAGGGGCAGCTCAGCTCTTTGGAGATTTTGGAGTGGGGATGTTCCTCAGTGCTCTGTGGCTGCTGTGGCAATGATGAGCCCTTAGTAGCATGTTTTCATATGCAGGCCTCCTCATGACCACAAACAGGACCTCATAACTATCCTCATACTGCAGTTGGACAAACTCAATGGGCCACCAATTTCCAACCTGGACAGGAAGAGAACTGAGTATGTAGCCAGCATTCATGTCTCCCTGCTGGTCTCACAGCAAGAAACAGATATTTTTCCTCCATTGCCTCTCTTTAGTACTTCCCAGAAGGCATCAGAGGTACTTTATATGGATGGAATGGGACACCAGCCAAAGAGTTTCCCAGCCCCCAAACCTGCCAGCATCACTAGTTCTACCACCTGAAAATGCTGAGCTCTTGCTAGGTGAACACAGGACTCCTGAGGAGGGACTGAAATGAAAGAACTGATGGCATGAAGGGTGAACCAGACAGCTGGGAAATGGGGATGCCAGGTAGGGACTGGCAGTGGTGGAGTTCCTGAAGAGTGGAGGTGAAGGGGCATGGAGGACAACAAAGTGCTTGCTGGTGCAGCCAGGGGCAGAGTGGGCTGGTAACTCCTTTAGAGTGTAGGAAGGAGAGGAAGAGATTTGCACACTTACTCCAGGACGTCCCTGTTGAACTGCTTCTTGCTGTTGCCCAGGAATTCCCCGATCATCTGGCGGCTGAGGCCCTTCCTCTGCAGCAGAAAGTGTGCCACCCCAATGGGCGTGTCCGGGATGAAGCCTCGGGAGATCAGGAACTGGATCCCCTTGTCTGGGTTTCTGCAAGGGAAGGACAGAGACGTGTGGGTTTGCATGATCTCTTGGAGGGGTTGTGCCTCTGGCTCTCATCAGCACAGCCCTGGGTATGTGCCTGGGCTCCTATGAGTTCACATGTGTCAGGAATGGGACCTGAAGAAAAGGGACTTGCTGTGTGCCCTCCTAGGTGCTGCTGAGGACAAAAAGATGTCATAGGACCTGCTGTGTCACTTGCAGCACCTGCCACAGAGGATCCTGCTGCATTGTACTGTGCCTCATTAGTGACTCTTCTGCCATCCATCTGCTCCAGAGTCAAAGGCTCTTTCCTCTTTGAAGAATCTTAGGAGACATTGCTGCCATGGTCTATGGGCAAATGAGGCTCAAGACTCCAAGGGGGATAACCGAAAGTGGACACATTTTCTGTTAAAAAAATAATTTTGTTTTTCATACATTTTCAGCGTTCATTTTTGAGTGATACCTTTTTATCTTCCTCACCTGAGCTTGATGTTGGCTTCCTGAACTGAAACCCCATACTCAGATTTGCTTATCTCTTCCTCCACTTCCTCCACCCTTAGCTGTGTTTTTCTTCCCTTCTCCATTGATTCATGCCCTCAGGCAGAAATCATTGCATGTGAGAGAAGGCACCCGGAGAATGCTTTGTCAGAAGAAGGGAGAGAGCAGTGTGCAGCTCCCAGACAGAAGGCTTTTCTCCCCCTGTGGCTGTGAGCATCTCTCTGAGAACAGGTCTGGTGCTGAGTGGGCCTGATTGCCTGGCTGTGGGAGTGATTTTCTGCTTCTTAATGTGCCAGTGTCTGTGCCTGCACACACAGCTCTTACAGAGGCAGAGTGGTTTGGGTTGGGAGTAACCTTTAAAGGCCATCTACTCCAACCCTCCTGCAGTGAGTGGGGACATTTTCAACTAGATAAGGTTGCTCAGAGATCCCTTCAACCTGATCTTGTATATATATCTCCAGGGATGAGACATCCACCACCTCTCTGGGCAACCTGTACCAGTGTTTCACCATCCCTCCTTTGGTTTCACACCATTCCCCCAGTTCTATTGCCAGAGACCTGATAAAACATCTGTCCCCATCTCTCTGTCCTGGTTTATAAGCCCCTGTGTATCCTGGGAGTGGCTGTGAGCCTGTCTCATAACTCAGACAAGAACAAATGGTACGTGTGTATTGTGCAGGAAGTTTTCCTCCTGTATTTCAGTCTGCCCCACTGAAGGGTCTCTGTCAGGATGCACTGTGCTGGGGTGAATCACTGCAATGGCAGGAAGATTACCACAATTTCTTTGGTTCTCTGAACTGGTGAGTGGAGAGAGGTAAGAGGGTGACTTCATGAAATGATGTCATACTTCTACCATTAATCCAAATTCAGGGTTCTTTGTCAAGGCTTAAGGGGTGAGTTTGCTCAGGCAGTTTCCTGGGGTGAGGGGAAAATAGGATGAGATTTCAGAGCACGTGAATGTGTGATACGCACAGGCACAGACTGTGACATTGTCAGGTGGTGAAGTATGTGGGTGAGCAACATATGTCTAGCTATAAGGGGTTCAGCATTCAGCAGAATGGCCTGCTCCTTACAGGGGCCTCATAGGCATGCAAAAAGTTGATGGGCTTGAAATAGTTCTGCTTACTCTGTAATTTCAAAAGAAAATATCCTGGTTAGTGTGGCATCTCTGAGGAGAGGGCTGCAAGAATGATCGGCCCATTAAATTTTTAAATAGGAGAGGTGCAAGATCTGATACTGAAAACCCCAGGCCTTCTTCAGGGAAAAGCAACAATACACCTTTATTATCACACAGACCTCCTGGTTCACCATTGAAGAGTACAGGTAAAGTTCCATGCTAAGTGCAGAGGTGATATGGTTGAGACACAAGTCAAACTAAGCAACCACCTGCACACTTTGGTATTTGGAAAGGGCTTAGTATGGTGTTCCCAACACAAGGATGAACTCAGTTACACCAGTGTGACTCCAGAGTCACTGGACTGACTTTGGATCCCCTCCAGAGGACTCAGAGCTGAATATGGCTAGAAAAAATGCACACGCTGGCATGGATATGCAGGTTTCAGTAGAGATGGTACACACAATGCCATCAGAGGAGGCAGGATAAAACAGTCCAGCTGTGACAGCCCTTCTGCACTGCCTAGACTATAACTCAAATATTCCTTCACCAACAGCAGCCTTTCATCAGTTTCTCCCAGGATTCAATTTGTTCTCCACAAAATCCTGATAGCAATATAGCATCTCTGCCACTGAACACCTGCAGATTTATCCCATGTAGTGCAGCATGCAGCTTTTCCCCAGATGTGCAGCAGACAACTCTACTCCCCTCTCTCCTGAGCCTGGTCCCTGCTATTCTTTGTCGGTGCTGCAGGGGTGTTAAACAGGCAGCAAACGCTCCGGGATTCCTCCCGTCCTGCTGGCTTTCCCTCTGCCCACGCAGCCAGCTGCCCACACACACCGAGCTGTTCCAGCAGTGCTGCACAGCGAAGCGCTCGCCGTGCCGCGGATTTCACCCCCTCGCAGGCAGCAGGGAGGGGAAAGTGCCACCACACTGATGGTGGCAGGCCTGCTCCACGCCAGAGCACTGCCTTCCAAAAGGGCAAAGCAAGGCCAGACAGACTGTGGCAGATTCCACTAGAAACTGCAGCTCCTGCTCCAGGGAAAGCCAGGAAAAAAAGGATGGGTGCACTCGCACACACAGCCTCAGCTCCATGCCCTTTGGATCAGTGCCCACATCCCAAACCCCACAACAGTAAACTGGCTTCTTCCTGCAAAGAGACAGGGAAAGCAACAACCAAATAACTGCAGAAAGCTTAATGGCCCTCCCAGCCCCTTGGAGAGGAAGTCACAAGGGGAGCCACGTGTCCCCTAGCTACTGCTCAGAGATTGAAGAAAGGCATCATTCCCCAGAGCAAACAGGTTATTTGCCTCACTCCTGTCCTCCAGCCTGTACTCAGAACTGGAAATATGTCCTTCTCAGTTCTGTAAGAGTCCCAAATCTGTTTGACCTAACACCACTTCACTTCTGGGTGTGCTCTGAGACCAACCCTGTAAACCTCTCTTCCTGGTCCCTGCCTTCTGGAGTCCACAGCTTCTATGGTACACATATATAAATCCTGTGCATTGCCCCTTTGTCTGTGAAAAACTTCTGCCTAGGACTGCATAATGATCAGTCCTTGCTTTGACTAAAATGCCCACGCTAACGTGTGGAAAAACGTTCTCCTAGTATGGGTACATTACATCCTCATTGTTAGGGGAGTCAAATGGAAACAAAGACAGAGGTATGAGAGTGTGATGATGAAGCAAAACCTAGTACTTCTCGTGCCTTGCTTCAATGGGAAAAGTCTCATCCAAAGGCAATTAGCAAATCTAAATCTTTTCAAGGGAACTCAGCTGTTTTCTGCCAATCCACATATGACCCTGTGAGTTAACCTCTTCTGATGGCAACCTCTGCTCTGCTTTTGCTTTCACACCTACAGCCTTCTCATAGGGTATCAAACTCAGATATGTGAGAGACAGGTGACTAAACCTGGTCTGTCAGGTGAAAATCTACCCAAGTCTCTGAAGGAAAATGACAGCCAGAGATGAAATTTTGTCATTATGACTCATACTGGGCTAGCTAAGCTCAGCTTTACCTCTGTCTCTCTCTTTACTAGGAATTGCTCCCCCTTAAGGAACCAAGGCTGGGTTTACAATCCCAGCTATGTTTATTCCTTTGCAAAAGAGTGGAGCAAAGTCATCCCAGGCTCAGCTGGTGGATGCCAAATGGACGGCAACTGCAAACGAAGGTTCAGTGAATTGGGGCACTACTCATGGGCCTGTTCCTCTGTTGGGCAGAAGAGAAGGACAGTACTTGGGAGAATTTAGGGGAAGAGCTCCTGAGAAGCCAGCCTGTGTTGTGCACTGCATGCCTAGATGGCCATGCCCTTGAATACAAATGAACTTTCCTGGAGATGGATTTAGAACAAGGGCCTGCTAGCACCTGCTCCTGTGAGGCATAACACAGGCTGGGAAAGGGAGGAGGAGGCACTCACATATTAAAGAGGTTCAGTCCAATGCGGTAAAGGCGTTTCCTCATGGTGTCTGTGGAAAGTGTGGGGGACTTGCAGCTGGCTGGGTTCTCGCAGTGGTACCTCGGGAGACTGAGGATCATGGCCTGCAGGGCTTCTTTTGAGGACACCTCAGAGGCTGACTTGGCTGAAGTGGAGGTGCTGCTGCTGCTCAGCTGCTCTGAGTTGTCTGCATTCTCAGACTCTGAGCCTTTGCTTTGCCCTGCCTCATTGCTTGCATCAAACTGTAGCTTCTGCACCGCCATCTGATCCGGCTCAGCACCGCCATCCCCTGTGCCATTAGCACTGACATCCACCTTGGTGGAAGTGAGGCTGTTCTCAGGTAAGCTCTCTGGGGCAGATGGTAGTTCACTGGCTTCTCCCTCCCCTTCTCCTGGGCTTTCTTCAGCCTTGGTAGCTGGAGAGAGCCCAGCCTGGTCGTTGCTGCTGAGACAGTTCGCCATGGACACCGAGGTAGATGATGAGACAGAGATGTTCTTGTTGTCGATCTGAACTGTGACATCTCGAAAAGCCATCATGAGAGTGCTGCTGCTCTTGGGTAGAGTATCTGGCAGGAGACCTTCCTCCTTCTCCTGATCCTGCAGCTCAGCTTCTAAGTCTTGGTTTGGCTGCATGGAGCTAGCGCTGAAGGTCTCCCTGATCTGGTAGGAGCCCCCATCTTGCAGGGAGCACATGGTCTTCAGGCTCCACGTGCTGAGGGCATCATCGATGGATTTGGCCAGGGATTGAACTTGTTCTGTGAAGGAGTCCTCCAGCTCAGTCAGGGCCCCGCTGATGGTGGCTGGCAAGGACGGGGACCTCACCAGCGGGATGCCCACGAAGTTGTACCCCTCCACCAGGGCTTTCTCTGCAGAGAAGCTCTCTGAGTTCTGGACACGGACCTTCCTCAGGGAGATGCGGCGTGGCATGCGGCTCTCCAGCAGGGAGTTGCGGATCTTCTCGAAGTTCTTGCTGAGCTGGTACTGCCGGAAGGCGGTCTGGATGGTGCAGGCCGCCCTGCGAGACACCAGGTGGCCGCCGTACTTGTGCTCTAGCATTTCGATCTGAAAAACAGAGAACACACACGTTAGGTTCTGCTAACTGCCTCCTGGTGGCTTCTTGTTGCCCCACCTCCTACACTGATCAGTCTTCCGTGACTGTCAAAGGGACTTCTGGCACGGAATTGGCTTTTTCCTGCAGTGCCATGATCCTGGTTTCAACAGAAGGGTCCTGTTTGGGCTTTACTGGCTAAATCATCAGCACTACGAGCTTCCTCACAGCTGTAACGGGATCCTGCCTCTTCCTGGCATGCCAGTGATAAAAGCTGGAGCCTGCAGGTACCCTTCCCTTGCAGACTCACTTCTGATGGCCTTTAGGGCAAGTTCACCACTGCAAATACAATGTTCCAGCAATGTGTCTTCCTGCTCAGTGATGGTCTGGTAATGTCAAGAATTATCTCTTGTCTCAGAGTGTTAGAAATGCTTCTCCCCTCCTTGGCAACCTTAGTAAATACTCCCAGCGAAAGGAGAAATCATTCAGAAAAAGGGAATAAAATTTCATTTTTAAATGCAGAGAATGCTGGCTTGATCTAGCAGTTAGTGAGAAACATAAACTTTCATATAAGTTAGTGGAGGCTGGGTTTGTTCTGAGTTTGTGCTTTTAAAAAGCACTCTGAATCCCAAAGTGTCTTCCTTTGTGATATCTGAGTTTTTCAGGTGTCAGCCAGCAATGAAAAGAAAAATACCCAGAAAAAGACAGACTCTCAGTTTTGAAAGGTAAAAAAATCTGAATTTAAAATGTTGAGACAAGATACTAAAAACAAGTAGAAGGAGGGTTTAGCTGAGCTGGTAACAACAAACACGTGTAAATACATTGACACACACCATCTCAACTGGCTTCAGCAAAGCAGATATGTATGGTGGTTCCTGGAGGCTGGAATTTGAGCTTCCTGGTAATTCCCCCACTCTTCCTCTGCAGCTGGGTTTTCACTAACAAGTTCCAGGAGAATGACAGATGATTTGGTTCCAATGAGTGATTGACAGTGGACAAGGAGGACAGTGAAAAGATGAAGGTGGAAGATGGGGTTAAAAAAAAATGAACTCAAACTACCCTCACTGAGGTTTAGGCTGAACTATGAGCTAAACTTTACATCATTGGCACTTCATAGGGCAGAGTGCAGGAGCAGACTGTAGTGCCAATATATGTGTCCACACATGGAAAAAACCAAAAAAAGCTGAAGGGCAGGACTGAGAGTGCTGGTGAAGTCAGTCCTGAATTAGCAGAGGATTCACTGCATCAGTGATTTGGTGAATATGAGCTCGTTAGCAGAACCAAAGGATGAGTTTTACTGACTGCATCATCTTACCCAGACATACCACTTGTCCCTCACCATGCTGTGTTGGCCCAGTACTCACAGCTGGAAAAACTGAGCTCCACAAGATCTGAGTTCAAGTGCAAATGTTTTCACAGGCAAAGTGAGACTGAGGCATGAGCCTCAGCTCACAGAGCCATGTCATGTCACCTGCTTCCTTCTTCTTTTTCATAGCATGACTTAGGTTACAGATACAACTGACAGAGAGTGCTGTAGGTACATGTGAAGACCTGGTCTGACAGCTGTGAGAAGTATAAGTGACCTCTGGAATCTTTCCAATACTAACTCCTCTGGAAGTAGAGGAAGATAATGTGACCTTGGGAGATGACAGGCAGAGAGGAACAACACAAGCCCAGTCATTTTGTGCCTGCACTGGTATCCTGGCTGTGGAGCAAGTACTGGGAGGCTGACATTTATGGAAGGGAGTGGGATGGGGAGCACATCCTTTAATATTTCCCTCTCTGGACGTGAAGCAGGGACCTTTGCCTTGAACTCAAACATAATGTAGGCTTCTGTTTTCTGTCAGCCTTGCCCTTGAGTTCACAGTCTGTCCAAGGCGAACATCAAAGCCCAGCACTAAGAAATACCAGCAATTTTCTTAGTGATGGGCTTGGCCCCCACAGTTACAGAGGTAGCTGGCTCAGAGCTCTGCTTACCTCTAATTTAAAGAGCATTTGCCTAATACTTTCACTGCTGCCCTCCCAGAAAAGGTCTGCATAAATGTTGCTCAAAATCACCCCCACAATAATAATGGATACAGTGTAATTTACCACAAGACCTGGCACAAGGACATCTTAAATCCCACCATAAAACCAACACTCCTGACACGTCTTTAAAGTTGGTCTGCTGGAAAGAGACTGAACAATCCCTTGGCCCATTTCTTCATGAGGAAGGCTAATGCAGATAAATGTAAAGTAAACCAGTATCCTGCAAAGGCCCAACCCAAACAGTTATTACTGACAACTGACTGTGAGCACTTAAAATAATGATCTGGATAATGAAAATGTAGAGTTAATTGTGTTAGGAGGGAAAGAGGAACAAATGGGAGGGACAGAATAACAGTAAAATGCAAAACAAAGCAGAAGCAAGAGCCTTACAATTATCTGAGGTTTCCAAGGAGATGACAGCCATTCTGAAAACATGAAATTCATATTCTCTGATCTTATTAGAGGCCAAGACAAGATGTCATTGCTGATCTGAAGTAAAAGGCCAGTTTATCTCATGCAAGGACAGTGCCAAAAATGGCAAACTTTAATAGCTAGAGAGGAGAGATCCTTCTAAAAGTCTAAAGGAACAGAGCAAGCTGTCAGTACCTTGATAAAACACATCACCAACTTTTTGCAGTCCATAATCTCTGTCCTCCCAAAGGACTAAGGCATTAAGGAGCAGAAGAAGATGCGTCTGAAGTGAGAGGACTCCCCAACTAGTCTGTTTTCTAGCTCTTACCAGGGTGCAAGGCCAGGTTCTGCATGTGGTCCACTGCCAACTAGCACTGTCCAAAGCAAGGGGAATCCTACAGTACCTTTCAGCAGGCAAAACAGGGACAGGGACTGTTCCAAGGGATGCTTGGGAAGACTGGCAGAGCCAGATGCAGCATGCCCATAGAGAGGAGTGCCCTCCCCACCTTTGTTATGTAGCAGTGGGTCTCTCTTTGCTGTAGCCCAGCCATTTGCTGCTCATTGATGTCTAAGACATACTCATTTGCTGTCAGATGGAGCTAACTGGCAGTCCAAAGGAATTCAGTATTTCACACAGCTGTAGCCTGTGTTCTTCCTCTCCAGAGGAGGAAAGGGCATCTGTTAGCACCACAGCAGTCATGGGTAATGGAGATGTATGTCTGGATGGCTGGAGGAACCTTCTCTTCCCGTCTGAGAGGCGAGAAAGGCCAGACATGATTGGCCTTCTCTTGCTCCTAATAAACCCCATGAATCACAAGTAATTGCCTGCTTAAAGCTCCTCTCCTCTGGGGAATGATCCGACCGCCGGCGCCAAAGGAAGGGGAAAGCAGGAGCGGGGGGTGGGGGGATTTCAAAGAATAATTAGCTTAATACATTTCTGGGCCTCAGTATGAACACTCATTCTGAGCAATTCAGGCCTTGTGGCTGAATTAGAAATGGCTGTGAAATATCCACTGCCGTGAGGGATTGCATATGAAGGGAGATTTAACAAGGTCAAGGCAAGCCAAAAGGCAAGCCAAACTGCAGGCCTGCATATGGCCAAACATTTGAGGTGCATGCCTCATAGCTTTATTGCCCATAGGCATAAATTTATAAATGTGCCAGGAGAGGCCATGACCTGATCTTCTTCTCAGTTAGCACTGGGTTTCCACCCAGGTTACCACTGAGCATGGTGACATGCCACCATGTTAAAACCAGAAAGGAATCGGGCTCAGGGACGGAATCTGAATCACTCAAGGCAATGCATGAATTGTAAAAAAATTAGGAAAAAAAGAGAAAATATGTACAAAGTATGCATGTTCTCTATCACTCATTCTTAATGCTTCTCCCTCCCTCCAGCCTCTCACAATGGAAGCACATTGCCATAAGGGATATTTGTCAGTGGAGTGTTTTCCTTCATCCATGGGACACCTGCTGGCCTTCAGCACAGCCCAAGAGGATGTGTGACTGAAAGCATGCTCCTCTTTCCCGTGGTCCCCTGCATTTTCCCAACATTACAGTGCAGTCTAAGCACAGGGGAACTTTAGTACTTGAGTCTCTGTTCTAACCTCCCAGCATAGAGTACTTCTGCTCTGTGCACTGTCAGAATTCTCTGTTTCATGGGGTAGGGAGCAAGGAGAGCCATGAAGCCACTCACCAGCTCTCTAGGATGATGCTGAGGGGCAACGACTGGTCCAAGCCTTGCACAGGAGGCTGCACTTTACTCTCCTTCCTTACTACTTATTTACCATTCAGTCCTCTCTCAAAAGGTAAATGTGACTTCAGTTGTGTACTGAGACTAAAAATGTCCCCTCCCACCTGTTTCTCTTACTGTAAATTCTATTCCTGTATTACAAGTTCTGCTGTAAGTAGGGTTCTACTGGGACGGCACTTTGGAGGTCCTATCACCATTATTCCCATTTAAGAAAACTACCTGTTGAGTGAATTGATAGTAATACCTGTAAAAACACATACTACAGTGCAAGAGTGGAAGTATTAGTACTCTTCACTGCCTGAAAATCCCCCCTTCCAGAGCTGGAGGCAATTCACTGAAGACATCTATGAGTCTGGAGTGACACGCAAACTGTAAGGCCCCTTTGCTGTGAGAAGAGTGGTTTCACCAAGGAGACTGGCTCACTCCCTGCAAGATCAGTCCTGTGAGGCACCAGACATTAATGAACAATCAGCTAAACATGTCTCTCCTGTTCACATGCATCCAGGGCAGATTTGGCCTCTGCTGCAAGAATAACGATATGGCAACATGACCTTAAAGCTAAAATAACACAGGGCAGACGCTCCCAGGACAAACCAGAGCAGCTCTAGGGTATCGAGGAGACTAAGCCCATATATAGCAGTCAAGATGTGGCCCACCCTGAAGATATGTCATGTTAGCTTGTGAAGCCAGTTAATTAGTCTCTCTTATTTTTTTTTTTCTTGGTGTGAAGCAAGAATTCTGTCTGAGTTGAGAATGCAGTATTTTGAGAAAGACAGAGCTAGAGAGCCAAGGTGTCTCTTGCTCAGAAACCTATTGGGTCATTGATCTGACATGTATGTTTAGGGACAGTGTCTGTGCCTTGAGGGAAGTGATAGAGAGATGTCGCAGAAGTAGCAGCTTCTTCTGTGGAAACCTCATTAGCTGAGACCCTTCAGCTGCAATAGCACAGCTTTCCCCTGAACATAATCTGGACACTCTCACCAGTGTTTGCTTGTCCTCCTCACCTCACAGACTGCAGGCTCTGCATATCCTACAGCCTCTGGTCAGCTGCCTTCCCAGGGAAAAGGCACAAATTATGCTTTAGGTTCTGTTTTCCACAAGACCTCTCCTGGACAGTAATCTGCAGAGATGAGGAGGGAGGGGACACATTCCACCTGTGAGGGAGGAGGCCTATTAGCCCTGAGGAGCTTCTATTAGCCCCTGTCCCACTGTCTCCTGCTGGGAGTCCATCAGGAGATGCAGCTCGAGAGGGGCACACTTGTGCTCTGGAGCTAGGCTGTAGCCTAAAGCACAGAAGGCAAGGCTTGCAACTTCTAGGACTGAATAATTTTCTCTCAGCCTGGTAAACTTGCTAATCTCTTCAGCATCCTTCTCTGGACTGATGGCAGAGGTGGCAGCAGTGCACAAATATCATGGTAGTTGCCGTGCAGGACACTCATTGAGTAAACCTCACTTCCTCTTGAAAGCTCATGCTAATGCAGAAGAGTGCTGGGGGCCTGCCCTGAATGATCCAAGATGACAAGATGGTTCTTGGAGACTCTCCCATGAGGGAGGTCATTTGGAACTACCAGTTTCAGGGAGCCCTATGGACACTGTACAGTTGTGATCAACGCATTACCCTTGGATGCTGCTGCTCTTGGCTGCTTGCAGCCCATCTCTAAGCCTACACTCACAACTGGGTTTCTAGGTCCATTTTGGACCACTGAATCCAGGCAACGAGGAGCAGACAGCAGCAGGTTTGGGTGAGAGGGTGACCCAGTCAGGGTGGGGAAGCTACTTCCTCCATCAGCCTCACGTACCCAAAGGGCCAGCGAAGCAGGGCAAAAGCTCTAGGTGAACAAAAGGCTATTTGTATTTGCCAAAAGTCAGTCCACCACAGTGTGCAAACGCAGCGCCACCCGCCCCATCCCCTTCTCCCACAGCCTGAGGAGGAAGCCTCGGTACCTGTTTATTCTTTAGGTCAAGGGAGAGCTCATAATCGGAGGCAGCCGCATGGGAACAGGAGGCCGCCCCTTTGCTGCGCTGCACTCTCACTGGGGAGCCCGTGTGGTGGAGGCTCGCCTTCTGCACCAGAGGGGAACACCCCGCTGCCTGCTCTTCGTGGAGCTCCGCATGCTGGGCTCTGAGCGTCTCGGACCTGCCTTCCTGGCCACTCTGTCTGCCGGCCTCCTTCGGATCGTCCGTTTCACACCCGGCTCTCTTGCTTGTGGAACCGCTGGGATCGTCACTGTGAACAAAACGCAACGTTTCGCTTTTTTTATTTGTTTCTATTATATTGGATTGATGAGCGTGTTTGTTGTCGTGCGCTGCACTCGTTCCCTGAGCTGTGTTTTAAATGTCTGGGGAGCCTGGGCTGTCAGGGGTCTCCTCCAGTGATGGATCAGGACTGGAGGCTGATCCAGCCAAAGCTCTGATGCATCCCTCTCTAAGGACAGGGAGCAATCCTGTGACTCCTCGAGCTGCCTGGTTACCTCTGCTCCAGGTGCTGCAGTTGGAGGAGGAGGGGAGCCAAGGAGGGTGTCATGGCCTGTGGACACCTCTCCTGCCCTCTGGAGCGGCTGGCAATCAGCCCTGTGCTCTTGCTGTCTATTGCTCAGCATCTCTGCACATCCCGAGTCCCATCTGGCACAGAGCCTGGATCCCAAGGAACCAGTTTTCCCTTGGAGTTCCTAAGGCCATGGGGGAAATGGGGCAGGGGTGGCTGAATGTTGCAGAGTTTCCAGAGAAACTCCTCGAGTGCTGAGAGTATAAAGGGGCAGCAGAGTCAGCCAGCCCTGAGGTCCTGACCCTTTAAAGAGTATCTCCAACCCAGCCATAGCAGACTGCAGAGCTTCCATGAAAGAAGCTGCCTCTTCCTGACCCACAAATTCCTGTGCCACTGAGATCTTGTGGAGAAAGGAAAGTTCTTCTTTCTCCTGTCAGCCGCAGCAGCAGTTGTGTGAAACCAGGGCCTGACAACAGTGCACTCTAAGAGAGCTGACATCTTGCTCCAGGCAGGATGGGATTAGCATATGTTGATCCATTGAAGGGATGAGGAAGTCTGTACTTAACCCCTCTTGCCAAGTATATTACAAAATCTTTCGATTTCAAACAAGATTTTGTGTATTCTAGGGTTCTGTTTGAAGCAGGAGAGTGTTTGTTCATTGTTACCTTAGCCTCCTTCCCGTAGCTACAGAGGAATAATTTATGATTTCCAGGAGTGTGCAAGCCTACAAGGACTCTGGCTGCTATTGCACCAAGTCCATCAGACACAATTCCACTGGTTTTCAAGGGATGAGCATTCAGCTGAGAACAACATCCAGTTTGGAAATAATTACTACAGAACCAATGCATTTAATTTCACTGAAACCAAGGATGTGTATTGCCTCCCATACTAAAACACTATTAAATTATTTAATTCACTTCTGAAACATATCTGTTTCTCTTGGATTTGCTCCACAAAAAAACAGTTCTGCTATCAACTAGATAATAAATCAATTTATGATTGGTGTTGATGTCAGAACAAAAAGGGGGAAATTAGATATGATTTTATGTAGTGCCCAAATTACTTAGAAGCATTTAAGTCTCATTTTCAAAAGTGCAGTAAGCCCTTGAGAGTCCAAATCTTCTAGCTGTAAATAGACTTTGCCTCCTAAACCTCTGAACACTTTTGCACACTTACTAGTACTTTAAATGGAAGTTTATTCTCTCCAATGGCAGTTTTTCTGTTCAATAGATTAACAATCAAATTTAGAAATATTCTCAGTTTCTGAGAGGGCTCTAAATCTTATGAGCCAGACACTAGCACAACTTCAAAATTAAGAAAGATGAAGGATTTAAATTTAGAATGTTTCTTTTATACACATCTATAGTCACAAGTTAGACTTAAAAAATAAATTCTCAGATGAAATCAGTCTCTTATATAAATGCTATATAACCAACTTTGTCAAAGCATATTAAAATGACGTCTTTGCATACTCATCAGTCAGGAAATACATTAAAATGAGGCATAAAACTGTTCTTTTAGGTTGAACACCTTAACAAAGTTTGCATTGTTCTATTCCTGATACTACCATTTTTCCTACACCGAAAGGTATTTTTAACTCTTTATTTTTAATTCTTCTATGTCCATCCACATTTCAGGAAATCTTACTAAAGGACTTTTCCTTTACATGTCTCCCTGTAACATTTTAATTGGCAGCCCCTGTTCTCTCCATTCTGATTTTAACCAGCAGAGCAACAATTTTTATCCTCAGCCTAAGGTCCATCAGGTGACATAGATTTGGTCACATTTTCATTGAAGTGCGTGGCAAAAGCTTCTTGAGCATTTCTGTGGGAACTGGGCTGTGCCCTGCAAAGCAATTTCAGCTAGATGCACAAGCTCTCATTCAGCAAGACACACTCAGATTGCTCAGCTGAGTCAAGGCCACAGTGCCCAGTGTGCTCTGCAGACCTCCCTTAGGGCAGCTCAGGGCCAGAGGCAGTCAGAGGGAGAGCTCGCCTTCCCCTGACTCCCTTGGAGCCTGAATGGACTCCAAATGTCAGCAAATACTCCCTGTCATGATGGTCCTCTGAACCCTGGCACGTGTGCTTAGCTCTGTTGTCCTGAGGCTCTGGGTAGAATGTGGAGGCTGTGTCAGAGTTTGCAGGGCTCAGTCCTGCTGCTCTGTGAGGGGGACAGCACCTCTGGTGGGTGCATCTCCCTGCTTGGTTTTCTGTCACACACACTGTAGGGCCTGAGTGAGTGACATTCACAGTGACATCCTGCACCCACTGCCAGTGCAGGAGTAAACCAGCAGGCTTTGTAGAATCAGACTAACCTAGATGGGTGGGAAGGCTGGAGGTCTCTCCTCCAACTCCCTGCTCAAAGAAGGGTCATTTTCAGAAGCAGATAAGGTTGATCTGGACCTTTTCCAGGTAGCTCTTAAATATTTCCAGGCATGGAGGTTCCCCAGGGTCTTTCCCCAGCCTGTAGCAAACAATCCCTGCCCCAGCAATGCTGTAAGAGTGGTGGTCTCCACAGCTTTTCCCGTTATTTGGCCATGGACACCCTTGATCTGTGCCCTGAAGACTGACTCCATAACTTGACCTTGGCCTTGCCACATCACCACAGACCTAGTGATGGCTGGGCTGTGTCTGACCCTCACCACACCCAGTTCTGACCCTGGCCAATGAGGCACAGGGAGCTGGACCAATCCAAAATCCTCAAGAAGCCTCGTTAGGCATTTAGGTTATTCCTCAAGACACAAGAGGGCTCTAAGAGTGCAAGGACTGTTCAGCCACAGATGTGTGAGAAGCACCATCCACCTCAGCACTGCTCTCCAGGACATCACTGAAGCCCCTAAAGCCTCTGCTGGGATAAGGACATCAGCTAAGCACAGACACATTAACCTTGTCCTCCTTCTCCATGCATGCTCCTGGATACAGCCATACAGAATGGATTGAGCTTATGTGTGGCATTTCCTCAGGGTCAAAATTCGGTCACATCAAAATCAGATTCCATTGGAGAACTCAAAGGCATTTTTCAGCTAGACATTTTTATGCTAAATATAAACTTTTTAACCCCATGCTGGTTTGGCTGTGGTGCTATCCAGAAGGCAATAGCAAACACTCCTGCTGAAGTGGGAATTGTTTCTACGTGTTCTGTTGTGGGGGAAAAAAAATCATAAAAATGGCAGAATCTTTGAAGTGTTTTTAAGTTCTTCCAGTGTGAAAAAAATCGAGGGTGGGAATAAAAGCAGACTTACTTCACCTTTGAACAAACCTGGGAAATTTCAGCTTCAGAGGTAAACTTCAGTGACTTATAAGCAGTGGAAAAAAGGGGCAAAGGCTGATTTTGATTAGCAGTCTGAATGTTACCATTACAGCCCTATGGTTCCACATACCAAACCTGTATTTCTCCCAGGTTTACTCTCATCTTGAACCTATTTCTGAGGAAGTGTTTGGGGAAGACCTATTCTTTGTTCTCTAGTAGCAATAACTGATGAAGCCCCAAATAAAAAAACTGCTAAAAATCAAAACTGGTACTACAGTGAAACAAATAAAAACTTAACAATCCTGACATTTTCCTCTGTCCTGAGTGACACAGTTGATTTGCATTGGTAGGACACAGGTTTTGTTAACAAAAGAATGCTCAGGAGCTATTGTAATCACAGTAACAAACCCGCCCAAACAGTAAGGAAAGTAAGTAGGGCAAGGATAGAAAGTATAGCATGAAACATCTCTGGGAAAAAATACGTTATTAAGCAAATTAAGGGGATTCACTTGTTTTCCCTTGGCCAGTAAGCAATCAGACTCCCTGGCTGTGGGATGGAGAAAGGGAATGGAGCTATTGCACATACTGTTCTTGGATGAGAAAATTGGTCTAACCACTTGTAATAATTAAAAGTCCCCTGCAGGGTCTAAGGTGTGAATCCCAAAGTCCCGGCCAAACTCCAACTAGGTCAATTTAGTTTGAATCCCAGCATCACCCCTGCAGTTTCAGCTGTTCTTGCTGTCCTCAAGTATCATATGCCACCATTATTCACAGATTTTACATCATACAATCAGGTAGAGAAGGTTTGCAATTTCTTTGAATTCTGTTTGATTCAAATTTGCAATATTAATGTAAATCGCTTGCAATCAGGTAAAAAGGAAGACTACTAATTCACCTGTTCTCTTCTTCCTAGATGTTCTCCACATGACTTTTAGGACCGATAATGAGCCTGGTCACTGTTACAAACAGATTCCATCTGCTGTGGAAAACATCTCTTGTGTTTCAGGTATGTCCTGTTCATTTGCACTGCTGACTTGTATATGCCTGCTGCAGACAGGTTTGTTAACAGAAATGGTTACTACAGACAATCTGACTCAGGGCTTAGATAAAGTACTATCCCCAGTCTAGCATTTCAAAACTGGGATATCAATATTGTGAGATGAATCCCAGTGCTTGTTTCAAGAAGGCAGGATGGTAAAAAAGCTCTCATTGAGACAATTCAGCTGGCACCCATAAATATTTTTATTTAGCACAAGTAAATCAGACTTCTGATACTTAGCTTTTATATGCAGGTTTCTCAGGAAGATTTTATATAAGGATTAGAGTAAGGAAAAGATGAAGGGAGAAGATGGAGGAAAAATGTTATAATAGTGAGGGGTTTTATTACTCTCTTTTTTCTCCTTCCCTGCTCTTTTGGAAGCATAAAGACCAAATCAGTGACACTGAATTATCAAGCCAGAGAAGCCATGCTGTATCAGCTCCCCGTGTCTGCACAGAGCTGTCCTGGGAGAGACAGGACTGCTTTGCACTTGGTACAGCATCAGGAAACACTTCCTTGTATGCACCTCAGCAGCTCTGCTGCTGGAAATGCACGTTTCCAGCTGGGCAAGGATCTGTGCTCCTAACTGGCAACTGTGGAGAAGAACCATGCTTATCTATTGGATCTTGACAGGCTTAGACATTCCCAAACTTCATGACTCGAGAAACAACACACAGCCCCTTCCCCTCAGCCATTTCAAGGCCATTTCAAGGCAGACCTGCAGGCAGGAACACACAAGTTGGCTGCTCCAGGCATTACATTCCATTGCACCCCTGTCAAATACCAGAATCAGTTCACTGTCTGAGAGGAATTTTCAGAGCTCTCAGAAAACTGTTTGCAGGGTGGCTGAGTGACTAAGCAGGGCTCAAGGATCAGAAGAGCTACTCTTCTCAAGGACAATAATGTTAGTCCTGTAAGAAATTAAACCTGAGCTTTCTCACTGATCACTCCAGAGCTACAGAGCTCCCATGTGGTCACCACACAAAACTCATCTCTTTGCCAAGAGGAAAAAAATTTGCAGATAAATAAGGGCAATAACAGAGTAACAAAAAATAGCAGTGGCACCTCTGGGTTTGGTGAGTAGTTTAAGAAACCAGGCACTGAAGAAGAGAATGTTCTTGTTGCCAGGTACAATGTTTATGCAAAAAGGTCTAGGTAATCATATAGAAGAAAGCTATGGCTGTGAGGTGTGCAAAAGTACTGTGGAGGCTGATCTCAGCTCTTTTTTGTGTCCCTGTGTCACTCCAGGAAAGACCATATTTCTGTTTCCCATATATAACTTACCAAATGCCTTCTTCATGGTATTCAAGGTCAGTGAGCAGGATTGTGACCTGTAACTGAGGCAAAGACTACCTGAACTAGTTTTGAAAGACCACAAAAATTTATGCACCCATTTTCACAATGCTCCTTATGAGGACTGGTTGGTTATTGTACGTATACTGTTCTTAAATTGCTGTAAGTGATTAATGGCTTGATTAATTGCCTCTCATGGCCTTAGACTTATATGAGGCTTCAAAGCTTCAGAGACGTCAGAATAAAAAATAAAAAAACCCTAAAAAGTACCATATAGAGAATTAGAAAAAGGGTTCACTAGCTAATGCCAGTAGAATGGAGTCCAGACTCCAAGTCTACAAGAACCTATGCTCCCTCTGTCTTTCCTAAGCTTCCCTGCTCAGGAAAAAATAAAATCAACTGCTGACTTAGCAGGGTCCAAAGTGCCTTTTCAGTTTGTTTCATTTCAGCTTTCCCTGAGGACAGCCATGACATATGGTGAATGGGTTCATCAGAATTCAATGTAAAAAAAAAAAAAGGCTGAGACAGGCTTGGTAATATATTATGGGATCTTTTCAAGGTTCAGAGATTTCTGACATGCAGGGGGCCTGAGTGCAAAAGAATTGCTCCTGATTTGCTGGTAAGTTCAAGTTTTAGGGTGACTTGGAGGCAATGCTTTCAGGGAGCCTGCTGAAACTGATGGAAGACAAAAGTCTCTCCTGCCAGAAAGGCAGGGAACTTGGAACTTGGTCTTGGCAAATCATCCCCTGCCAGCCAACCTGCAGCTTTCTCAGACAACCTCCCCCAGCAAAGACAAATATAGGAACAAGATTCTGATTTTGTCTACATTCACATAGCACCTTGCAAAGCAGTGGCATCAAGCCATCTTCTCAGACTAGTTTTACCCAGGAGGAATTATTGGTAATTAGCCAAGCTCATTACCCATCCCAGAATATATTACTTATTTCATAAAAGGTCTGGCACACACACCTGTAAAAGAGATTCGACAGTATGGTACAGTAAATCTATTGGAAATCCATTAAATTTAACATCCTTTAGCACAGACTGAACCAGGCAACATCTTTTCAGCATCACTTGAAGTGGTTTCAGTGAGATGTACATTAAGCAGACAGAGAATGTAATAATACTAGCAAGAGCCTCCTGTCCCACAGGGACCAACATGCCAAAGTCAGGGCCTTCATTTCAGATTTATCCTTTAAACTTGATTCCCATGTGCTCTGTAATTCCCACACTGTTGTGTTGTTGTGCCTTTTGCTACAGAACAGAACTGCAAGATTCTGAGGCACCCCATGGCCTCCTGGTGCAAAGGTGATTGTCCAGGTGTCAGACTGGGCTGGCCACCAGCCCGAGGGCCTGGCTCTCCAGGACAGATCTCATCTACCAGAGGAATAAGGTCTCTGCTCTTCCAGGAGGACAGACAGGCTCCTCCAGAGGGTGGCTTGGAGTAGCTAGGGCAGCTCTCACTTTCTGAGCAGTGGTGTTCATGGTGCAGGCTGGCTGAGCTGGGTGCTCTGGGTGGCTGTCATAGTTCGTTCCCTACAGTTCCTGTGGGTCTGGATGAACCTCAGAATGGCACTTGGGCCTCCTCTCCAGCACACCCCTCTCCTCTCCCCATCCATCCCTCCTGTTTCACCAGCTGCAGAGCACAAGGCTCAGCTTAGGGAGTGGAGCCCCTTTCTGAGCTGCCTGCCACACCCTGGGGCTTGGCACCCCGGGCTGGTTGCTGTGCTGTCTCTGCAGGTTACACACGAGTCCCACAGCAGACAAGGTTACTTGTGGCTGCTTTCAGCAGGGCACCTGTGCTTCAGTGAGGTGTGAAGAGCACCAAGTGGACACTGAAGGCACAGGAGGTCCTCCTCTGCAGGGTTTAATTACTTTTATTTTAACCCCAGACCTCTCTTGCCTCTGCAATGTTTGGTAAACATGACCTTTTAGAGAAGGAAAAAGCAGATGGCATCCTGCATTAGTGTAACTGCCCGCTTAGCACCCCAGGAAAGGGAAACTTGGCTTCTCAGCAGCAGTCTTTCTGCCACTTTGAGTCAGATCTCTTGGCTCCTCATCCCTGAGGCAGGTTTGAACATCCCCAAATTCGCTGACAAAAGCCTGCCGGTGCAATCATGCAGAAGATAGAATTTCACTGCTAAAATGAGGTGAATTCAGGGCTGGGAGGCAGCAGAGTCTCTACAAGGCAAGGAAAGCTTGCATGTCCCTCAGCCCATTGCTCTCCCAGTGCAGCAATCAGCTGGGTGAGGGACATGGCTCTTGGCATTTATAGACCTAGGCAAAGGCTTCTGCAGGCTTCTCCTTCCACCTGCTGTGGCAGACACTAGGCTGGACTGCACCTCTGTGGAAAAAAGCACCAGCAGTGTACACATAGGGCAGGGTAGCCTATCTCCATCTTCCCTCTTTCTGCAATAGAGGGAATGAGAGAGATTGCAGCCACCCCAGTCACACAAACAACAACAACAGCATCATTACCTCCTGACAGGAAAGCAGCACCATGCCAGTGTGGGACACAACAAAGGTGAGACACAGCTCTAATCACCAGACAATTAGTTTCCAGTGGGATGGTGGTACAACCTGTGTGTGTCTAAAGAATCGAGGTGCCAAGCAGAAGTGGCTAAAAGTTAATGGAACACACTCCCAAGTGATGTGGCCAGAATTAGGTTTCACAGTCTCACGAGAGAAGTCTCACTGAACTCAGATTCCGTTTATGACACTTTTCTTCAGGATTATGTTTTCTCACAGAAGATGGAGTAGTCTCCAGCTATTCTGCAGCTTTTGAACAAGAGAGATGACAGTCCAAAATACCTCCCAACCTTCTTGCATGCATTGCCTCAGCTATCTACTTCTGTTTGCAGAACTCAGGGTGCCTTGAGCAGCTGTGCTCCTCTTCAGCATTTGAGACCCTTCAGTTCTTCCTGAAGCATATTAAAATCTGCCAGGGCCACATGCAGGAGAAGGAATCCTAGTGCACAGAGATGTTTTCCAAAAGGGAGAGCTTAGTGTGTCTGAGCACAGAGCCTGTCCCATAGGGGTGACCAGAGGATGAACCTTCATAGGAGTGAGTTAGTGTTGCAGAGCACCAAAAAGACAAAGGCCTTTGGATTGACATCACACTACAGGAAAATGTGTAATAAAAGGCCACAGTCTCATTGTGCCACTGCCAAAGAATGCTGGCATGAAGAGGATTATTCCAGCCAAGGGACCTGCTCATTTATCTCCTGCTCATATGTTCTTGTTCCCTGCAGTTCCTTCTTTCATTTACATTATTTTTTGTCTTTCTGCTTTTCCTGCTCCTTTTTCTCTCTTATTCTTCTTCTCTGTATAGAATGTTTGCCATCCATTTTTCTTACAGTAGCACTGTTACTTTTGTTGGGGTGAGTCTCTCTCCCTTTTTTCCTCCTTGAGTCTTTTCCATCTCTGCCTTATCTGTCTCTGCCTTGCAAGCCATTAACAAGCATGTGGACAGAGAGTCCACAGAAGCCACCTGTCAAGTTCAACAGAGCACACATTGGTGTACAAAAGGACTGGAATGGCTCCATTTTGGGGGTGTGTGCATCTTGACTGATGCAGATGATATTAGCAGAGGATTAGGATGAATGGTGTGAGCTCCACCAGAGCCCATCTGCCATTATTTTACAAAGCATCTGTGCCCATTTTCTAGTGCTAGATACAGGGCAATTTCCAAGGCTGGAGCAGCTTCTTCCCATGCATTATCATAGAGAAAACACAGGATAGAGCAGGTGTTTATTTTGCATTCCCCTGGTACCAAAAAGTTGCCATGGTATGGAAAAGAAATTCTTTGCAGTATAGGAGGGGGAACATGAGGATCATCTGCGAGCCAGAGTGAATTGCCCAGTAATAATGCCACTAACTGATCCCAACAGCTGCTGAAAGTGGCTTCCACAATTGTAAAGTTGGCTATGATTGATCCTCTTTCACACATATTTCCATGGCCCAAAAAATAGCAAGTACTGGCACATGTGGGAGAAAAGCACTGGAATCCAAGTCTAAATTCCTCTAGGGCAGGACTCACATAAGCAACAGAAGCAACAGGGGGAAATAAAGAGCTGGAAGAACATGTGGCCAGGCAATGGCTAGATACAGCTTCTGGCTCTCAGAAAATATGCCTGATGGGCATTTTTGCAGTTTCTAAATAGGATACTTCAAGCATGTTTTCTTCAGCCTCTCTCTCCTAGCATCTTCGACCTTCCTGAAGAAAGGTGTTGATAGAGACAACAAAGCAACCAATGTGACAGGGAGACTCCAGATTCCACCAGAAATATTTTTTTCCTGTTGAAGAGCCAATCTATTCCTCACTTTACTTCCCCACCCTCCTGTTCTCCACACTTGCCTGAAAGTAGCTGCACCAGCTGTTGGAGAGGAGCAGGGAAATGTCTGTGTGGGAGAGAGTGCCAAACTGTCCTGGTGGAGCTCCTTTACAGGCCTGAGACGATGCATCTGAAACTGACCTCCTGTTTCTTTGGATGCTTCCAGAAAGAGCCATTCCTCCCAGGTCATAGTACCAGAAGATTTCCCAACTATACCTCCCTGCAAGAGATTCCCAAGGTTGTTGGTAACTATGATGTTAAGGATGTTTTCTAAAATATTTTTTGCTTATAATTCCAAGTGTTTCCATATTTGCCCTGAATCTACATTCACTAAACATCTTTGTAATTCTGGACTTAGGCTCCTGCAAAGCATCTGAAGCTACTAGTCCTCACTGTACAAAACACCCATAAAAAGTGAGGAATCTGCTCACTCCCAAGCTTAGGAAAAGTTAAAATCTGGGTCTAGACATTACTCTTGGCCCACATCTTTGTGTCAGACTGAAATCAAAACTCTGAAAACTGCAAGCTGGGGGAATATTTACGTGAACTTTGCTGACCCATCTCTGCTTGTTTCCAGCTTCCCCACAACCTCCAATGGAACTATCTGGAACAGCATTATTAAGTCTACAGGGATGGAAGAATAAGAGATGAGCTGTTAAGAAGCAAGAAAAAAAAAATCTTCTCTTCATGCCCATGACCTCAATAAGGAAAAGAAATGAGAAGCACAAACAGGATGTGCTAGCAAAGCAGAAATGTTGCTCGGCCTTATGTGCGTTTTCAAAAGCAGTGCTCTGGAGGACTTTGGGGGGAGTGAAATAAGTCAGACCCATAAGCCTTGTGTATGGTCATTTGTCTTTAGAGTACACAAGCCCATGGATGTAGAGGCTTGCTTTGCACTGGCATGTCCACAGCCTGTTAAGATTTACCTGGAGTCTTCTTCATTAAGAATCAGAGAAGAATTCAGCCTCCATGGTCCACTAATTGTAGGGACATGCACCTGACACTGCCAGCTGGGGGTCAATTAGGCAGCGTTGTTAGGCTTCTGTAAGTCCAAGGTTATGGAGCTGATTTGATCAGCCTAGAATCATCACCATGCTTCACACCTGAGCCAAAGCCACGGAACAGCTCTGAGATGAGATGAAGCACTGACCTCCAGGTCCTATGCGCAATATCCTGCCAGCAATCCTAAATCAGAAATTGTAATTTCCCATTTCATGAACTGGATTGGCATTTGTCCTGTCAGGCAAGGTCAATCTTTAACAAGTTCAGATAAAATGTTGAGTAGCTCAGTTGTTTAACTGTAATGCTTAAAGAGAGATGGATACTGGTGGAAAATCATCACTCTCTACCTGTTTATGAAGGTATTTCAGTGATGTTCAGAAGGAGCATCTTCTTGGTGAGGGGTTCAGTTTTCAACAACTTCATGGGCCTCAGCCTTAAGGGACATTGCAATCACAACCCAAACAAGGTCTTGGGTAATTCTCAGGTGAATCTAACTGTTAGAGAACCTTAAGTGACCCAAGGGTAAAGTGAGAGCTGTAGTGAAAGGAGAGATGCTCCTGGGCTACAGCAGTGAAGAGTCAAAGAGGGACGTGATGCTGTGACTCTGCAGTGGATATAATTCATGGCTCCTTTGTGCCAACATCTTCCAAAATTACTTCACAGGACCAAGAACAAATGCATGTTCAATGGAAACAGAGAGTTCAGGTAAAGAGACGTGAAGAGTCAGAGACAGAGATGTCCAGAAGTAAATGAAGTCAGATTTTGGGCTTTAAGCATGTGCTGCTGAGGGTGCAGCATACTCATGCAGCTCAGAGAGCTACCAAGAAAGATGTTTGAAGGTTTGGTTTGAACAAACTGTCCAAAATCTGTCCATCCACTTGTCAGCCTCCCACATATAAAAATGGAGCAATCAGCACCAAGGGCTTCCTCCAGCAAGAACAGCAAGAAATTTCCATTTCAGTATTTTGGTAAGTCACAAGTGGGGCAAGAAGGAATTTCTCCAGAAATGCAAGAGAGGCTGGCTTGGAGAAGTAGCCAGCAGTTCACATGTCTCCTAACCACTAACTGGTGCCAGGAAGCAGCCAATCTGTTATGGTGACTAATCAAGCAGGCACTTTAGAAATGAGTCCACAGCAGTTCAAAGTTTAAACTATATTGAGTTATAATTTCATTGGTCCACAATAATGAAGTAAACACTTTGTAAATTAATGGCACTAATCATCTTTTAACACTAATCTAATCAGCAGTCTCCCTACTGGAAATTGTGGAAAATATGAATGGATCTTGCCCAGCTTTTCCAAAGAAGTTTTAGATCCTAGCCCTTTTTCCAAGTACACATCCATGCCATTTCAGAAGACTGCTCTCCCTTCCTGAGAGAACTCTGTCTCCTCTGCCTTAAAAGCAGGTCAGGTCTCATCTGTACTTCTTCCACAATGCTTCAGCACTCCAGTGCTATTCCCAAGTCCATTGCCAAAGCAGACCTGCCCCTGATGCTTAAAGTTTTCTGCAGAACTTCACAGGAGGAGAGGTGATTTTCTGTTGATTTCCTATTCAGCAACTCAGAGGCAGACTCCGAAAAGCATATGAAAGGCCACTGAATGAATATACTGTTCCCTCCAATTGTGACTCCATCATTTCCTCTCATTACACTAATAGAAACAAATCTTTCTCATCTCAGCCCTATTACCTCACACAAAGGAAAATGGTATGTAATCCTGTTAGAACTGGGCTGCTGCTGGACACATTTTAAGGTCATTGTTCTGGGATGCCAGTCTCCACTCTATGTGACTGGGAGAAGTGGGAAATGCAATTACTAGGCTATTCAAATCCCTAGAATGAAACCCTGCCATTAATAGGCAAAAGCCAGAGAGAAAAAGAGCCGTTGCTTTATGAAATTACAGGGTTTGGCTAAATTAGAGTCTAATCAGCACCTCAGTAAAGGAGCAGGGTTAGCTCCTACTGCCATCCCTGGAGTTTCTTCATGTCACTCAGCCTGATATTTGGCATCTCCAACGGAAACCCAACCTGTAAGATGGCTTATGGTCATGAAGCCAGCGGTGTACAAGTCCAGTGGAGACAGTGGTGAAAGATTTATTCTGTCCTTTGATATGAGAAAGCCCTTAGAGTTCAGGAACAGAAATCTGCCTGCTGCTGCCGTCACGTCATCCTGTACTTTGGCTCTGAGCTTTTTGGCAGAATCTGGGATCAAATCTGTCTCTTAATATTCATGGCCTACAGCACCAGTTTTGCTAATTGCTGGTGCAACCCAGCTAAGCAGCCAGGTGGGAAATTTGCATTGCTAAACTCGTGGAGCTGCAACTTCCCCACAAGGAATTCACACACTGGAGGAGAGAAAGGGGCTAGCTCTGCTTGTGGCAGTCAGTGAAGCAAAGCAGAACAAGATGAGTGGGAATAATCTCAGCCACCTCATTGAGTTGGCTTCTGTTGAGTGGTTAGACACTGACATGTTCCTAATCATTCCCATCCATGTTAAGCCAAGGTATTTTTAGCTGAAAGCAAAGAAAGAGTGAGAAATCTTGCAGAGAAATGTAAGGGAAGACCACACAAGAACAACAATGACCATCAAAAACCAAAAGCAGAGATGAACTTTTGTCCCAGATTGTTCTTGGCAGTCAACCTCCAACTGTTATTCCCTGCATTTGCTTCTCCTCCTGCCTCTCCGTTGAGCTGTATGGCTGCTCCTGCTGGTCTCTCCTGCAGTCAGCCAGCCATCCATCTCACTGTTTTTATGTCCATCTTTCTCCTTCTCTGCCGTGTTTTTCCTCAGTCTCCCAAAGGACTCCTGTCCCACAAGATGAGTCTGTGCTCCTACTGAAAGCAGAACCATTCTTGCAGGTCCCAGACAGAAGGGATGTGGGCTGAGGTACAGTTCCTCCTAGAGGAGGAGAAAGCAGCTGATCACCACTGGAGCCTCCAAGTCCCTTGAAGAGCTGAGAGTCACTTCCCTGTTTATGCTCTTTATTAGTCCCTATTCTCTTTAATGGGCTTAGACTGATGAGCCGAGGCAGCGGTAGGGATCAGCCGGGCTGTTTAATTAAAGGATTGCAGCTCAGCCTTGCAGTTTGGGGGTTTGTGTAAATGAGCTGCAAGTACATTATTTAATCTGCTGTGCAGAGAGGAGTTGGGGCATTAATGAAGCAAACTCTAATTAAAACTAGATGGCTGATGGTTATTAGTGGCATCAGTTCTGACAGGATTTATCTCATTTAGGGAAACCATCAGGAATGGGAAAAGCGAGAATAAACCCAAGCTGGTTTATCAGAATTCACAGCAGCACCACTTGTGACTGGCTGTCCATTCAGCAGGACTTGGAAGAGCTGCCCAAGGAGCCCCTGTGCACCAGGCTATCCCACCAGGAGCCCTGATGAGCTTACTTAGGGATATGCTTGTCTCACCCAGGAACTGATTGCCTATTCAGGCTGTCTGACCCACATATTTCAGTCTTGATTGACTTTTGTTCTGCCTTGGTTCAATGGGGAGCCTGTTCATGATTTGAGCAGGGTGACATATCTGTAAATTATATCATGAGCTTCTAGAAGCCTGCTGAGCCATTCCAGAACTCCATATGGATATCAGCTCCATGCTGACTCTGTGTTTTCCCCTCTCTCACACTCTTTTGCCTTCCTCACTGCATTGTATGTGTGACTTTGGACGTGAAGGAAGCTCATGGCTGACTGCAGGACCTGGCAGAGACTTGGAGATGTTTTAAGACTAGCACAAAGCTAAATAGTGAGTTTAATAACTCTCTGCCTGTTTCTCACCTTCAAATAGCTATGGTGGCTTCGACTATCTTTATCTCTGTGTAGAATAATGTGTCACACACAGACAGATTCAGGACTGCTGTTGGGGTTTGGAGGCATTAGAAATGGTGAGGACAGAAGAAAGACTGGGGAAAAAAGTAAGGAATGCAAGCAGCCTGCAGTGTGGGGCAAGCTACAAAAGGCATCAAATGGCCAGGCACAGATCAGTACAAGACGTACAGATGCAACATGCTATAGGGGTCATTGTCATTCATCCCCAGAGTAGGATTTCCTGGCTCAGACTCATCTTCAGATGCAACTTGCCCAAGTTGTTAAATTACTGAAACTCCTTGAATTTACCTGTCAAATCCCAGCAGAGGGAAGGTAGGCAAATTCAGGCTCAAGGGATAGGCAGGGCCTTTGGGAGTCAGCAGGACAAAAGGAAGGCCTGACAAAGCACATGCCAAAAATGATCCTAGAGCTTAAGACTGTATGACTGACAGCCTTGTAGAATAAGAACATTCTAGAAACTAAGGGATCTGATCAGAAATAAGATGGAGGCTGGGACAAGAATGGGCAGGGTCAAGGATGAGGGTATAAAGATAGAACACTCTGGCAAAACTGATCCTTAGTTCCAGACAAACTAGAGCACTTAAACAAAACTCTCGCTCCAGAAGTATAAGGAGAGGTGGCTTTCCCTACCACAGAAATCTCCATGGTCTCCTCCTCTGCTGTCTCCTTTTCCTTGCCAGCACCTTCCCATCTGCCATGACAGGGCTGTCATGCAAACTTTACCAATGCCTGAAAGCCCTCAGCACAGACTGATCATGGGTTAACCCTTCCCTCTTCATACACAAATGGGCAGGAGAGGTCCTGCTTCTTTACCCTGTCTCCAAGTGTGGCTGAAGCTAAATGCAGAATATGCATCTCAAGTACCTCTGAAGCTCTTTGGACCCCTTGGTCTTGGCACTGACATCTTTCACTGATGAGGAGGAGCTGAGAACTGCTGTGTCCCCTCACCTGGCTGCACTGGATACAGCTGGTGATTAATTAATAGTACCTGTCTGTAGCTGTTCTTCACTGGCAAGCTCACACCATTTGGCACAGGTAAAAATGCTCCCCCCACCCTATCTCAGGGTGTGAGACAGAACCCTGAGTTTTTTGGGTGACTTTTACTTTAAATGTCATGGTATATGTGTTCAGGAACCTCATTGTGTGAGATAAATAATTTGAAGGAGAAGAGTGAAGCATGTGTGTGCCAGTGTCACGTATATAAAGAAGAGGTACAAGCATGATTGTGGGTCAATGGAAGTGGATGATTGAGAGGCTAAAAAACCATTTTGTGTGTGTATGAGTGGAGATCAGGGGGGTTTGCAGGCAATTACACAACAATACAAACAGTAATCTCTGTGAGGGAAAAGAGAGGGATAGCAATGCTGGGAACATGGGATGTAGGGGAGGATGGAGGAGGATTGGCACGTGTAATATGTGAGTTTTGTCTGGGGCAGGAAGACCAGTGATGGATGATAAAGTAGGAAAACTAAAGGTCTTGCTGGCAAGGATTTCCCACCTTGGTGAGGAGTCTGGAGATGAAGGCTTCTGCTCTGCGTCAGCTGCTGGGCAACAGAACTGGTGTAAAACAGTTTCATTCCTGTAAGAAAAAACAAACCACAGTGGTCAGTGTTCACTTCACTCAGCAGAAAGACCAAGGGAGAATACCACTTTTAGAGCTGTTCCAAGGGGACAGTGACTCCCAGAGATGCTGAAGAATAGTCTAATTATTACATGAACAGTTTTTACTCCAAGGTGGAGAGGAGCAGAGAGAAGGGGGCTGCCAGTTCTCTTCCCTTACCTTACCTGTTCTGCTGCTGATGCCAACCTGTGGAGGATGGGACAACAGTGCACAAACCAAAAGTTTTCCTTCTAGCAGCATTTGTTTCACAATCCCATGTTTCACATCTCATGCAAAACAGTTTTGTCTGTCTTTAATTCTATTTCTTTTGGGACAGAAACATGTCCTTAAATGTGTTTTCTTGTATATATTTCCTATACATTGCAGAGTAGTTGATTTTTTTTCTTACCAGTGGCTAAATTACCTCTGCAGACATTTCTTGTGAAGCCATCCTAGAGCACAGAAATGGCTTTAGCACATTACTACAGGGCATTACCAGGAATAGTAGTGGAGAACTGACAGGACAAGCACAAGTAGGGGGACTGAGACCATGTCAAGAGAAAGAGACCATAGAAGAGAAAAAAGCAAAACCCTAAGAATTAACCAACTAGAGCAAAACAGGAAAACAAAACACTAAAAATGTGTTTATTAGATAAGAAAGACCAAAGATTTCATCCAAAGTAAGAAATCCTAGTGTTACAGAAATTTTAGACACTGGGCTCTCATTTCCATTAGATATGTTTATTGCAAGAAATCAGACATGGTATTTGGTGTCTTGAGCTTGATGCTTCAAAAGAGGGACCCCAAACAAAGAAATCCCTGAAGTATTATACCCTTAGGACCTAAACTCCCCAAACCTCATGTGACAGTCCAGATCTAGAGCATTATTGGGGGCTGGGGTCCCCTTGCTCTTCATTGGTTTGGTGTTTTGGTACTAAGTGGTTCAGAGGAGGCACCGAGGCTGGAGAGGGGCTGGGAACACAAACCCTGTGAGGAACAGCTGAGGGAGCTGGGGGTGTTCAGCCTGGAAAAAAAGGAGACTCAGGGGTGACCTTATCACTTTACAACTCCCTGCAAGGGGCTGTGCTCAGCTGGGGTTGGGCTCTTTCTCCAGCAGCACTGACACAACCAGAGGGCACAGTCTCAAGCTGCACCAAGGGAAATACAGGCTGGGTATCAGGGAGAAGGTTTTTACAGAAAGAGTAATAAAGTACTGGAATGCTTTGCCTGGGGAGGTGGTGGAGTCACCATCCCTGGATGTGTTTAAAAAAGACTGGATGTGGCACATGGTGCCATGGTTTAGCTGAGGTGTTAGGGCATGGATTGGACTCAATGATCCTGGTGGTCTCTTCCAGCCTAGTCATTCTGTGATTCACGACCTCCTTAAATCAGCTTCAGTGGAGGTTTTGGTCAGTTCTGTAGTTGATGTGTCTTGGTTTGAGAGACAGATGTCTGCCAAGCAAGGTGGGAGCCTCCCCTGGAACAGACAATATGACCCCCTTCCCTCCAAATTATTCTAACTTGAGGGGCTTTCAGGCAAAGACATGGGAAAAGCATGAGCAGCAGTTCTTTGCCGGTGTGTGTGTGTACAACAGCCCCCGAGAGCAGCACCGGCCCCCACAAGGACACAGCCCCGTGAGGAATCTCCTCCCGCGCTCTGAGCGCTGTCCCGGTGCAGTGCAGTTCAGTTCAGTTCAGGGCGCTGTCCCGGTGCAGTGCAGGGCGCTGTCCCGGTGCAGTTCAGTTCGGTTCAGTTCAGGGCGCTGTCCCGGTGCAGTTCAGTTCAGTTCAGGGCGCTGTCCCGGTGCAGTTCCGGGCGCTGTCCCGGTGCAGTTCAGTTCAGTTCAGTTCAGGGCGCTGTCCCGGTGCAGTTCAGTTCAGTGCAGGGGCGCTGTCCCGGTGCAGTTCAGTTCAGTTCAGTTCCGGGCGCTGTCCCGGTGCAGTTCAGTTCAGTTCAGTTCAGGGCGCTGTCCCGGTGCAGTTCAGTTCAGGGCGCTGTCCCGGTGCAGTTCCCCGCACGGCCAACAGGGGCGCTGTCCCGGTGCAGTTCAGTTCAGGGCTCTGTCCCGGTGCAGGTCCCCGCACGGCCAACAGGGGCGCTGTCCCGGTGCAGTTCAGTTCAGGGCTCTGTCCCGGTGCAGTTCCCCGCACGGCCAGCAGGGGCGCTGTCCCGGTGCAGGTCCCCGCACGGCCAGCAGGGGCTGCTCGGCCAGCAGGGGGCGCTGTGGCGCCCGCCTCCCTCAGGCGGTAATGGCGGCCGGGCCGGGCTTTTAGGCTGGGCTGCGGCGGGAATTTCGGGGCAGCGGCTGCAATGGCAGGGCAGGCTGACCCAGGGCAGCAAGCCAGAGGTAGCAGAAACTCAGCAGCTGTGGCAGGAGTTGCGGGGGTGTCCCAACAGGTAGGTAGTGAGTGGCTACTGTGTACCAAATCCAGAGCAGTGGCAGAGAAATGGCGGGGCCGGGCAGCCACAGCCTGGCTCCCGAACATGGCTGGGAGAAGCTCCCTGGGAGGGAAAAAGGGCTCGGGGTCCCAGGTTTCCCCTGAGGCACCTGAGCGGGGCGTGGATGATCCTTTTTTAATGAGCTGGGTGTTAATAAGGTCCCAGTGCAATGGCCGCTCCCCCAAGCAGAGCTTCCCTCACGGAGGGAGAAGGCGGCAGGGGAGGCCTCGCAGTGGTGCTGACCTCTCCCCACAGTGACTGTAGCCTGTTTGCCTCCCGTACTGACAGCAAGAGTGAGACACTGAGCAAGTGGTGGGATCATATTTGCGTCCATATTCAAGCAGGCTCACACAAATACTCCAGCTCCTATGTCCTATCACACTGCTCATCTACAAAGAATCATTTCTATTGAAAAAACCCTTAAGATCATTGATTCCACCCATTAACCCAACTCAGCCGAGCCCACCACTAAACCATGTCACTTAGCATCACATCTACATGTCTTTTGACTACCTTGAAGGGTGGTGACTTCACAGCTTCCCTGGGAAGCCTGATCCAATGCCTGACCACCCCTTCAGTGAATTTATTTTTCCTAATAACCAATCTAAACCTCTCCTGCTGCAACTTCAGGCCATTTCCCTGTCTTGCCACTTGTTACTGGGGAGAAGTGGCCAACCCCCACCTGGCTACAACCTCCTTTCAGAGAGTTGTAGAGAGTCACTCCTCAGCCTCCTTTTCTCCAATGTGCTCAGCTACTCCTTGTAAGACTTGTGCTCCAGAGGCTTCAACAACTACCAAACAGAAATTTAAAAATACAGACACCCCACATTTCAGCCATTTCTAATTCAAGCATTTCCCTAAATGAAATGCACTGTTCTCTGCTTTTATTCAAACAGCAGATGCACAACTTCCATTTGTAATTGCACATGAAGAAAGCAAACAAGAAAGAGGGAAAACAGGGAAAAAGGAAGGAACAAGGATGGACAAAAACCTGAGAAGTAGAAGCTTGTTTATAGATTAAATGCTTTGTTAGTTAAATACCATGGCAGAAACACAAAGAAAAGTAAAAGGGGAACTGGGAAAGGAAGAGTGGTGTGAAGTTTCAGGACTTTAGGCTCAGTCTCCTGTGGGTGTTTTAAGAAAAAAAACATCTCCTAGACCCTCAGCACACTGAGCAGCACAGCTGCAGTCAACTCTTGACTCTTGTTCTCATGATTTCTTACGTGTGCTCTGCCCAAACCAGAGTAGTCTTGAACCTCTGAGATCCTGAGATCTCTGGAATAGTTGTGTCCCTTACTTATCACCACCAGATGCTGATCATGCTCAAAGGCAGAAATCTACCTCCAGACCATTTGGGATCTTTGTGTCCTGCTCCAGGGGCCATGACTCTCAATGAGAATCCACCAGGGAGGTGGTTTGGAGCAGATACTGCCTGATGATGATATATGGAATGCAAATGGATTTTCCAAGCCTGTGCTGAAAGCCACTGTAAGTGGGGAAGGGTATCTTACTATTCCTATTAAATCCACATGCCCCAAATGCCCAGGAGAAGGTGGAGCTCTGGGGCTGTTTGCACTCTTCATTTACAGCTTGCTTCTCCTCTTTTGTGCTCCCCAGGCACACATCACAGGGACTGGGTTCCACCTTGGAGTACTCCTGTTCATTTTCCTCTTTCTTTCCATCTCTTGATCCTGCACATATCTGGTATTTTGCCCACACCCTCACTTTTGCATCACAGCACCCAGACAGGAGCAGGGAGAGGGTTAACCTGTGGAAGAAGTTGACCCATTCCCACCTGAAGTGGTTGTGTTAATTGTTTTCAGGACAAAGCAGCTCTCATCTGGGTGCAAATGGCCAGTGTCCTAGAAGCCTCACTGCCACTTCTAAGCCTCAAGGAAGTGCTCCAGGAAAGCCGCTGTCTTCCTAATGCTGTGAAGTCTTCAGGTAAGTTGTTACTTTTGTTGCTGTGATTCAAGAGGGCTTATCAGGGTTGTGGTGTCTGGTGGCTACCTGGATTTTATCCCCCTGTAGCATTGTCAGCCTTTACAAGCTGGTGTTTGAAGTGAGCCTTGAGATATTTAGTATCTGTCATAAGCCAGAGTAATACTTTTGATGGTGGTTTGTTGTTTGTTCTTTTCCTTTCTATGCTGTCTTTTCATTGTGATTTAAAACAAATCATACTTCATAAGCCAGAAAGGCTACATAATTTGAATATGCGTCCTCTGAGGAGTTAAACCCTAGAAAACATGAATCTTGTTTGAGCCTTTAAAAAACAGGGAGGGAGGCAATTCATTCACTCATTGCTTTGTGTATTAGGTTGCGATGCAAGGTGTAACCAGAAGTATGCGTTCTACCACCATACGTTCAAACCAGGTGGGGCAGTGTTCTTTATCTCTTCCATCACCCATCCTCCCTCCAGTCTGTTGATGGGCCATCTAGTCTATCTATCATTTCATGGCTAATAAACTTACATCATCTCATTGGGAGATGCTCCACCCAGGGGAGGAGCCAAGCATTCCTACCTGGATATAATCTGAGATTTGGAACCTTGTAGTCAGCCTTTTCCACTGGATTCCCAGAGAAAGACCAGGAGGACTGCTACCAACACTCTGACCAACAAGGTGTCAGGTTGGATTCTGACTCTATCAGTGGGGTTTTTGTACTACTGCATTTTTATCTTAATTTTCCTAATAAAGAACTGTTATTCCTATTCCCATATCTTTGCCCCTTAATTTCAAAATTATAATAATTTGGAGAGAGGGGGTTTACATTGTCTATTTCAAGGGAGGCTCCTGCCTTCTTTAGCAGACAGCTGTCTTTCAAACCAAGACATTTTGGAGTGCAGATCTCTAATTTTGTTTCTTTTTAAAATACTTCTGGTAGGTGGCAATGGTCGACCAATTAAAAGGGTAGGTTCAGAGCTTGTTTTTTTCCCATGTTTTTCTGTACATCCTCTACTTTGCCTTCCTCAAACCATTGCAGAGACTGAAATTAAGCACACACCATCGTAGGCAGATCAGGCAGGTGATTGTGGTGATAATTTCTCCCCATCTGCCAGGATATACTGCTGAACTGTCCTCTTTCCAATTTATTGCTTTAAAAAATAAACAAATTATCGTCTCTTGAGCTGTACACTGATGAAAGATTGGAAGGGAAAACCAGTGAGAAGCAAAGGTGTTGTGGGTGAGTTGGGTGGCAAAAAAAGGAAGGTGCTGAGGGAGAGAAGGAGGAGGAGGAGGCATGCTGGGGTAATTGCTGCCAGCACTATGAGACCAGTGTGTGGAGGAGCAGCAGAGGACAAGGGCAAGCACAGATGCAAAGGGAGGATTGAAAACAGCCTGAACCTGTCAGTGCTGTGCTCCATCTAGCTGGGATGCACACTCCAGAGGCAAGGATTTGACAGTCCAGACCTATCTTAAATGCAGAGATAGCTTGGCTCAGAAGTTACCCATGCTGTCAATTGAAACATTAGCCCTCTCTCCTCTGAAAGAAAACAGCTGAGTGAATTTTATTCAGTTGTCTTTAACATTGCTCCTGACAAGAGGTATCCTGCAGCCAGCTGCCTGCAGCCTCGATAGGGGTATCTGTGAATGAACTGTCCAGCCACAGCAATTCCTGCTCTGTGATGAACTTTAGAGAGGCTTGTGCCAAACCTCCTGGCTAGCACAAGCTGTCTAGTCAGCTCAGGAGTTAGCTCTACCTTTCTGGCTTCTCAGAAAGTTGGACTGTGCAGGAAATGGGCTCCATGACTCACATGGCCTTGGTCTTTCATCAATGGATTGCAAAGAGATTTTTTCTTCTTAAAAACTCGTGTTGTAGAGGGAACAACTGAGGTCCAAAAGCTGAAAGTAGCTTGTGCATCACAGGACCAGATTAAGCAAACTTTCCTAAAATTCCCTTAATGCTGTATCTTCCCTTGGGACAAGTGCCCGGGGCTTTCTGCTTAGTCACTGTTGCCCCCTAAGCATCTGTGCCCACTAGTCTAGCACTGATGAGACCTGTCTTGAAATAGAGATGCCCATCTGCTGAGAGCTGTGTTCTGGTAAACAAACCTAACCCCTTTTTGTTCTCCTGCATCCCTACAAAAGCAACCCCATGGCCCAGACAACATATGGAAAACGCTGGTGCTCCCTGCTCACCAGCAGTCACCTTTAATTAAACACATATCCTGTGTGGCCTGTTCCCAAAGATAAAGAGCAGCTCTGTGTTTTTCTGCATGAATGATTTTAGACTACAAGAAATGCCAAAACAAGAGAGAATGAAAATTGTTCTCACTACAAGTACACAGAGTGTGCTTCTCTCTACCATGGTGCAACACCTCTGCATCTATCCCACTGCTCTGGTCAGTTGTGTAGGACTGCTGGTGTGCTCCATAAATGAAGATCACTGGGTTCCCCAACTGCCAGTACTTACTAACCTCTGGGTTCTGATCTTTGAGCCCTACTGGCCTGCATATCCAGCAGCCTTGCCCTTGGCCCAAGCACTCAGCAGTTCTTAGAAATTGGACAATGCTGAATCAAGCAATGTTCTGTCAGTAAATAACTAGTTCAACTCCTGCAGCCTTTCTGGTCTCTTTAAAACTCCACCTTTTGAAGAAAAGCCAGAGGCTTTGACCAACAGTCATTGTTTTTAGAGCTGAATATCTCAGTTCTCCTGGAGTCTTTTGCCACTTGTCTCTCTCTTGCCTTTTTTCGGATAGCTGCCAAGAGAACAGATGGAGTTGCAGAAAATCGTGGCCTAGGAGGGGAAGACTAAAGGCAGAAAGAGTCAAAGAACTGAAGTAATCTCAGATGAAGTTTTACTGGCTGTTATCTTTCATAAGATGAGCAATGGAGAACCACAAACAGGAACTATTTAGCAATGCTAAGTTAATGAAAGGTCAATTGCAGTCCTCTGACTCCCCCCAAATGTAGCTCAATGCTACCTCTACCTACCAATGGAGCTGTGACACAACCTAGCTAAGGTTAGCTGCAGACTTCCTCCTTCTGTCACCCCTCTCCTGTGAGAATTCTATTTTTGACTCCAGTCACCCTGGAACTGAGAGCTGAAGTGAGATCTCAAAAAGGCACTGTTTCTAAGAGTACTGTCTAACAACTAGCTGCTTCTCCACACTTTTTCACTCTTCACTGCAGAATACCACAAAATTTTCTAGCTGTCTTAATGGCTCATCTCAATTGTAGGGCATTAGATTGAGGATTCAAGGGATCAAGGGTTTTCTTAACTTATTTCAGACCAGTGCCTGTCTAGCTCTGCCTGTAACCCTCCACAGGCTTCCATATCTAGTTAATTGCATGACAAAAAATAAAGATGTGTCTTGATGATGTCTAAATTCCAGCACAGTCCTGCCTAACAAAAGCAAACTGCAGAAGAAACCCCACTGTGCAGTGGCAGCATGATGGATGAATGTACAGCATACACAAACATGCCCAGCCTTGCCAGGATGCACAGTAGCCCCTCTTTCAGTCCACCTGAGTGCCTGTCATTCTACAGCTCTGCAGAATTCTCAAAGCTTTTCTTCCTTCTTCTCTCCACCACTCAAAGTCATGCTAGGAGGGAGGAAGAGAGGGGAACTTGCCAGGAGCATCTCTTCCCTCTGCTTGCCTGCCAAAAATGAGAAATCAAATATGTTTTGTAGTCTGGAACTTGGCTTGCCTTGATCATCTCAAGAGTGTTGGAGAAAATGTCTTCTTCTATGATGTTTCTCTATAAATTTGGTTATCGAAAGATCAGTGCTCATCCTCTAAAACTTATCTAGCACCTGCTTAATCATCATCTTTTTTGGTACAAAAATTCATTTTAAGTCACATGTCCTTTGCATAGCATTACTATAAATTTCTTTTTTTAGTGCTTGGGGATTGGGATGAAGATGGGATTTCCATTACCAGAGTATTTACAGTTTCTCACTAGAATATGTCGATTTTAGAGACCCTATAAAATATCTTAAAACAAATTGCCCTTGCTAGTATAAAATACCATATGCATACACTACTGTTTGGAAAGTGACAATCCAATGTGACACTGACGCAAATGTCTCAGAGCTATTGTGGGGGTTTCAGAACAGCACAGCTTGGGAGGATAAGCACAAAGCACCTTGCTGGGGACATGGAATTTCCTGTGTTGGAGGAAGAGGGTCTGAGCCAATGCTGCTGTGATCTGATCTTTTTTTGGTTAACTCGTTGGGTGACTACAACAGATATGTCAAATGTGTCATTCATTTATCACCATCTGCTTCTAGGGATGGGGAGATTAATGCCATATCTTCCTGAACAGTTGGTTTCTCAGCTTACTTTAGTCCATATAAGTGGCAGGGATTTCTCCTGTTTGTCTTCACTTTTACCTTGAAGAAATTCTTGAGGGAAAATGTGGCATAACTGGCAGATGGATCCATACATTTTGGAAAGAAATTGTGGTTCTTTGCACCACTTTCAGTACAAAGAATGTGACCAGTAGACAAATGCATGTGGATGTGTACAAAAAGAGACTGAGCATGTAATGATAGACCCTCTTTAATGTAAGGTGGCATTTTTGGGCTTGGGATCAGAGTCAGCAACGTGTCTGGTAAGTGGTGAAAATGAACTTTGGCCTCATGTTCTGGCTCAGCAGGGTCTGTTCCTCTGCCTGGAACTAAACACAGAGTTTTCTCTTGGTGACAGGCTACTTGACATAAAGATGTCATGTGTGAATTCGCTGTATCCAATGAAAATTGCTGCTTACAAGTCCATTTTGTTACCCAGAAACACTTGAAGGAAATCTCATCTATTTGCTAAGTTTACCAGGCCATGGTTGAGCTAACTGCCAGATTTTTCTACATTCTGGAAATGGGCAAGAGTGGGAAAAGGAATGGGATTTGCTCAGGAATGAACTGCAAGGGGAGGGTCCATACTGGCTTCTGGGTCCACTCTGACTTGGATTGGTGCCTGTAAGCACAGAAAGGAAGGGCCAAAGTGGCCATGGGAGGAGGAAACACTGTTGGACTATGCAGTCCAATGTGCACCTTCAGCCTCTTCAGATCCTCCATCAGTGGTGGAAACAGTTGATGACTTTTTGTGCTAGACAAGCCACAACATAATTTTCTTTGGCTTGCTAACAGGCTGAGTAGTGGCACTCAGGAGAAGCAGCTACTGTGTAAGAGAGCAGTCTGATATTCTGTGTGTGTGCACATTGGATCATGTGGAGGGGATCCTCTGGTGACACACACAGCACTCACTGCAGTGAGCAGAGGTTTCATAAATTGTAGCCAAAACCATACTTCAGATATAACTAGGAAGCTGCTAAAAATCCAAAGCATGTGTGAGGGGGAGTTTGTGTAAGTTCCTGAAATACTTTTACTTAAATAATTACCATAAGCAGAAACTGTGTCAAATAATTTCTTAATAGAAAGCTATTTTTCCAAGATAACATGTGACCTTTTCCAAGACAACATCCTTCACTTCTGACCATCCTCAATATCATGGGTTTTTTGAAAGGTTATATATGTAACGGAATAATTATATATCAGCAAATGCATGCTGATAGAAATCTTCCAGACTTTGAAACATCTTTTCATACCTCTTCTATTTTGTACTATGCAAAGGCCCTTTCTTCTTTCTTCAAATAATAGATTTATAACTACATAAAACGGAAATAGCTGGCAAAAGCTCACTTTTAATTACACTGATAAGCATTCTCCAAATCCCTTCCAGTACTTCATATAATAATTATATTTTGCCAGCCTCATACCAATGAGTATATGGTCCTTCTGAAGAGATCCAGAACTAGCACTCTGCCTGAATGCTCTGCTTGCAGAGCTAACACCTTTATTCTTCTCTCCTATTTTGGGCCAATACGTATGAACACCAAAAAAAAAGCGAAAAGCTTGTGTTTGTGGAATTGGCAACCCCTTTCATAATTACTGGGACTGAGATATAAATGGTATTTAGGTCTCTTCCTCAGTAAGAATAAATTATTTTTACTTTTGAATGTGTCTGAATTGGACTCGGTAAAAAGATTTTTATTATGACTGAGTATTTGATCTGTTTTTAATCAAGCTTACACTTTTTACTGGCTTCTCACTCATGCTTAACCACTTAGTACAGGAAGAAAGCCCTGGAATTTTCCAGAGGTTAAAATCAAAGTGTCCCTAGCATGGGAGAATGACACGAAAGTAAATGAAGGAGTGCTGTTCAGTAATGCAGAATCTCATAAACATGCAAATGAGCTGCATGCATAGCTCACCTGTGAGTTCTCTGTGCCCCTTGGCAGCACTGTGTGCTGCAGCCCTGGCCCTGGCTGGCACTGCAGGGCCAGCTGTGTGCTGGCGGCCCCGCAGCTCCGTGCCCCAAGGCAGCTCTGGCGCAGCTCCGTGTCCCACTGGCAGCTCCGTGTCCCACTGGCAGCTCCGTGCCCCACTGGCAGCTCCGGGGCAGCTCCGTGCCCCACTGGCAGCTCTGGGGCAGCTCCGTGCCCCACTGGCAGCTCCGTGCCCCACTGGCAGCTCCGGGGCAGCTCCGTGCCCCACTGGCAGCTCCGGGGCAGCTCCGTGTCCCGCGGACAGCTCCGTGTCCCACGGGCGGCTCCGTGTTCCGCAGGCAGCTCTGTGTCCCACGGGCGGCTCCGTGTCCCAAGGCAGCTCTGTGCCCCACGGGACACCAGCACAGCAAACCCTGAATTGCAGCAGCAGCTAAAGACAAGCTGGAAAGCTCGTTCCTACCACGGTGGGCTGATGCAATAAATGTCAGTGGTGATGTTATTCTACACACTCACCAAGGGTTTTCAGGATTGTTCTGAGCAGTAAGTCCTGCTGCCAGGGGCTGAGCTGCCCTGGCTCTGCTGTTGAGGCTTGACACAAAGCTCTAACACAAGGACTGCAATTAAATGCAGTCAGGAAGATCAGAGCTTGGCTTGCAGAAGGCTTTAGAGCTCTGGTTTTGGGGCCTTGGCTCTGGAAACCCAGTTACTACCACACCTACAGGTATCTGGGGCTGCTGCATCAGTGACCCCATAACTGCAAATGGAGGTATTTCCTAATGGGGAAAGACCACAAGGAGAGTTAGGAATGCAGAATTGGATGTAGGTTGCTGCTGGCTTCCCCAAGGTTAAATGGTGCTGCTCCCTGATGATGGAGAGATGAGTTGCTTCTGCTGTGGGAAAGAGAAGAGCAGAGGAAAAGTGCAGGCCCAGTTGCAGAGCTGACTCTGATGCCTCAAGGGACAGATAGCAATAGTCACCACTGCTTCAGAGGAAATTTAATTTGCCCATTTCCCTTCCACACACACCCACATGCTTCCACCAGGGCCTTGACATATGGAAGGCAGGCAGTGTTTGAGGCTGGTTGTGGACACAGCAGCTGGCTGTCACCAAGAGCAGCTGTATTTGCACAAGTAAATGCCCTGGAAACAAAGTACCATTTGGCACCAATGCAAACGGGGAGAGGACACAACTTAGTGCTCAGCACTAATGCTCCGCACATGACCATCACAGATACTTGGGTTTTAGTTAAGAGGAGATTTCACAGCTTCATAAAATCCTGACCTTGCTAAAGTTGCAGAACAGATGGAATTAATGAGGTGTTCTAAGATTTGGAAAATGTATGAAAGTTGTTCCCTTTGCCCACCTTAACTGTTCAATAATTCTTGAGATTAATAACTAGCAGGACATACAGTGTTCTGTCAAGTCAATTTATCAAGACAATGACAGTTTAGGTTAGTCTTAGTCCCAGGAGTTGGATTATTTTGTGCAGCAAAACTGGGAAAGAATTACCACAAAAATAGAGAAGGCATCTCTTCTTAGCCTTGCATACAGTAATTGTTCATCCTTCCTCAATCTCAGAACAAGATACCAGTGTCAGCTAACATTCATAATAAGATATGTAGATATAGATATATATCTGGCCAAAGATCTATACATAAAACTGGCCAGAGGAGCAGTGCTTCAGTCAGTGATGACTATGGGAACCTATGCAGCCTGCACCTGCAACCATATGTACCATTCACCTGGAATTAAATGAGCTGCTTATGTCTGTCTGTACTGCTGGATATCTCTGTCATGCCTTATTCCAGCTAATTTGTGCCTTGTGGGGACTCTTAACTTGCTAAGCATTCCACTTACAAAACCATGACTGTTTTCTACTTAATGAAGCCTGGAACTTCTTACTGTGTGCTGGAGCCCTTTGTACTTGGAGGGAAAAAATACCTATAAGGTCTGGTTCTGGAAACATAAACATAAGAGATTTTCCTCTATTGCAAGAGCCTGATTTCTGCAGAGGTATTTCAGGAAAGTGTCAGAAATAATTACTAGAATTCAGAATGAGGAGCTGTGGGATTGATTATGCTTCTGCTCCTGAAACAAGATGGCTGATGCAGACTTCTTGAACTTTGTGGTACTTACAGCTGGGCGCTCTCCTCTAACAACTGAGATTTAACAAGTTTGCTTCAGTACCCTGGTGCCAGCAGTGGTGTAGCATAAGCTGACACCATGTGGCTCAGCATAAGCTGGCAGTGCTATTTGTGCTTTCACACTTCAGCTGTGAAGCTACAGCAGCGATGGTTCCAGACCCTGCATGCTGGGATGTGACAATACTTCCATCTTGGGAAAAGGCAACAGCAGTGGCTGTATCTGCACCTGTGGTTACTTTAGCACTTGGAGCTGTGGAAGTCTTGATTCTTGTAGTGAACACATTCTGCCTAGACCCTAGTTTAGCCTTGGAAGCTGTTTGATGGGGGAAATTCCAGTTTTGGCAGCTGCTGTGTGGTATAAAAAGTGTGCAGTGAGCATGAAGAGATCCCAGAGGTGTACAAAAGGTGTTGTGAAGAGACAGTGAACCTTCTCACATGAAAAAGGACCTCACCAAAATAAGTTTTTAACAAAAAATAAACTTCTTGGCCACCTAGGAGCACATTGACTCATGTTCAGCTGCTGTAGACCAGCATGCCCAGGACCTTTTCCAATGGGCTACTTTCCAGCCACTCTTCCCCAGGCTTGTAGCACTGCAGGGAGAGGACCCAGCAAAGGACTTAGCCTTGTTGAACCTCACACCATTGGTCTTGGCCCATTGATCCAGCCTGTCCAGAAACCTCTGCAGAGCCCTCCTACCCTCCAGCAGATCAACACTCCCACCCAGCTTGGGGTCATGAGGCTTTATACCTTGGAGCAGAACAATTGAATATCCCCACCCTTTTAGGCTTGTTGAAAGCCACCATCTTTTCTTTTTTTTCAAAGAAATGTACCAGAATAACTGGAATATGTAAGATATTTCACACCCTGTTTCTATGTCCTCATAACTAGGTACTTTAATTCCTTTATCTCTAGCAACAACCACTGCCATAACAATTTTATTCTTGTGTCTCTACACTAATACAGTACTAAGGCAGTGAAGATCATATTGCTTCTTTTGATCCAGCACAGACAAGGCTCAGTGGAAGAGTACATTGGGATGTTCTAGCAGGATGTTATTTTGGAACCTGCAGGGTCTTAGAATAGCAATATTTTTCCTTGCCAAAGTTATGCTCTGTCTCATTAGGTCTTATGATAGCAAGACTTGGATTCTATTCCCCTGCTCAATTCCAAACAGCGACCCACTCTCAGTTGGATAGAGACAGAATTTCCCATCTTGTTGAACAGGTTGCATTACAGATTGGAGTCTCATGGTTAGGCTGCACTTGAATGGACCATGCTTTTTTAGCATTTATTGAGATCTCATAGTTATTACTGCCATAGGACAGATCAAGTCTCTTTGCAAAACGGTGCTGAGTTGTATAAAAGGCATCAGTAGAGAAAAAAATAGGGGGGTTTTGCTGCTTCAGCCATGGGGTGTAACTGTTGGCCATGACTCTGCTGCATATTTCAGGTACCATTGTTAAGGTGCTACCTGGAGCAGTCGGCTTGTCACAGGATCAGAGATGATAGCAAAGGTTAACCATATTAGAAGTTATCCCATAAATAACATGTAAGGAGAACATACATGTACTGAGAGATTCCCCATTAGTAAAAAACCTGCAAGAATTCCAGAGGACTGAAAATTTTCCTGTGAGACCTCAATGTCGAGTCCAAGGTACAGAATATAAGGGAGGAGTTTGAAGGCCTCTATGGAATTCTTATTCTTTTCAGAGGAAACATATAATAACTGCTGTCAGGATGCCAGCCAGAGAAGGGTAAATAAAGCATGAAGTGTCTTTGACCACGTGCTTGCTTGTGTAGGCATCAATCCTTCATCTAATAATCCATTGTCCTTCAAGTTCTTCCAAGGTAGAACAGGTTTGATTGAAACAGAATGTACCCTGCTTGGCTATACACAAGCCTTTAACATCACACTCCTGAATGCCAAACCTTGGTCTTACTAAACAGCTAGCACCTCTGTGCAGTGAGAAGGACAGAGAATGCCCCAGAACTCTGATAAGGCACCATATGAATACTGTTTCCAAACTTTTTAATCTTTCCCAGCACATACAAAAGAAGCAGCTGTCCAAGAGCAAGGGTTGAAAGGGAATCTGATTGTTGTTCATCTGGGATCTTCTCCAGCTCCCACTAAAACAGTATTTCCACTGAGTTTGTATATATTCTGATTTCAAGTCTCATGCAGTGAATCCTAGCCAATTCAGCTCTTAAGGGTTGTCCTGATTCAAATGCTAACTATCTGCATCCAAATGAAGGCTCTTCTTATGAAGAGATCTTATTCTTCTGTCTGTAGCATGAGAAATGTCATTCATTGCCATTGCAAGTAGGAGAATCAATAAACAGTATGACTTCTCACATTGCACCCTCTCATAGCAATGCCTATGTTGTCCTCCCTGTCTTCAGTTTTTTACATTGGTAACTAAACATTTTCAAATGGGAATATTTCACTGTGGGTGGCAGAATCAACAGCCTGATCTTAAGAGCCCCTAATGAGTTCATCCTGAATATTTCTTGAGCATGGGTTTAGAGGGAGATTATGTGTGCAAGGCATACAGTTCTGAAAAAATCCATGGCTTACATATAATACATAATACATAACATTTTTTTCCAGATCATAGAATACTCTGAGTTGGAAGGGACCCACCAGGTCAAACTCTTAAGTGAATGGCCCATATGGAGGTTGAGCCCATAACCTTGGTGTTATTAACACTGTGCTCCAACCAACTGAACCAATCTCATCCAGCATGAGCCACAAAACAGCTGAAACAACAGCAAGAGAGGTGTCAACTGTCCCACCTCATCTCTCTCCAGTCTGTGTGCCAGTATTGCAGTCCTGCCTGACTTACTGTGTCCCACTCAGCCAATGCTGAGAGCAGGTCCAGTTGGCAGTAGCAGGTGGTGAGCAGGAAACAAAATAGAAGTACTTGCCCCACTTCCTCACTGAAGTCAGTGAACCTCTTGTGGGTGGCAGGAACTTTATTTAGGAGTGTCTGGAAAGACCTTCGATTCTAGGGCTAAGACTCTGGAAGAGGGAAGTGGTGGTGGATGCAGGAACAGAGCCCCGTGCTCCTGTGGTGCATCCCTTTGGGTGAGGGATGATGATGATTTGCTGAGGCATTCCATGGAAGCCTGAGCCACAACAGCCTGTGCTATACTTGTTTTTGAGGTAAACAGGAAATCTCAGACCTCAGTGATGTCAACTCTGAACTTCTCAGCTGGGCTAAATTCCATTTGAAAGGAAAAGAGCAGTAGGAATGATCTCTATGTTTTAGTTATTTCATATCTTGTCTTAAATCATTCTCTCAGGAGTGTGCCAGAAGGCCAAAAGGAGACCTCTGATTGTTGTATAAATGACCTGCATAGCAGGCTTTTCTGATTGTTGATATGACATGTGGAAGACTTGAGTGAGATGTGTTCCTCTTCTGCCTAATTCTGAGTGATTGGAGAGGAAAACCTTTGCTTTGAATCAGTGGGAACTTGAACCTATGCCTCTCTCCCTTCCCGAATGAGCTCTAAATCCAAAAAACTTAACTGCAAAAAGTGCTAAGCTGGATCTGAATTTCAGCCTCCACATCTTTTTCTTAGGGATCTGACTGGCAAATTGTATCATTGCATTTGGAGTGTTGTACATCTCTCTACAGATCTAATAATCAAAACATAAAAAATACCAAAAATATCAGTCTTTGTCAGAGACTAGCAAAATGCTCTCTCTGGTTTTGCTTTCCCTGGCCTTTCTCTTACAAGTCTTGTCTCTTTTCAGGCTCCATCTTCCACCTGTTGGGAGAGGAAGTGGTTTTGTCACCCAGATTTGTTGCTTTGAGCCACTGGAAAAATAGGAATGATGTGTAAGCAATTAAAAACTGCCCTCCTAAGGGTTCTCTCACCAGTGTTTGGAGGTCAAACTGCTCCACCTAAACTGACTCTAAGAGCAAATGGAGCTGTTAGTCCCAGTATGTGATTCTCTCCATCTGAGGCTCTCAAGTTCCACATCTCAGTGCTGGCTTTGGGACAGCACTAGGAATGTTCCAGTATGTCTGCCTGATTCAGCCCTTGCTCTAACTTCTGAAGTTGTGGCACCTTGTATTGTGTCTAAATTAAAATATATTAAAACTATATATAGAAGTGAGCTTCAAAAGCTGTCTCTGAAACTGTCTCCCCTTTGTTACAAAGCACAGTCCCACTCATGTCTTTGCTCCACAGAGTGCTGTCAAACACATCCAGCCATCCAGCACTGCAGCCACCACGTTCATCTTTCAAAGGCAGTGTTCTCACAGCCCTCCACAAACCCCACCGGCAGACACCTCATGCTGCCCCCTGCAAGGGGGATGAGTAACACTCAGCTGTGCACACAGGGGGATGCTGAAGTGAAACCAGGCAATGCAATTTGCCCATTGTCATATGCAAGCCTGTCTGTAGCATGAAGCTCCTACCATTCTAACAGCTCGGTCCCGGTTTCTAAGCAATAGCCCAAGCTTCCTGTCTATTCAGCAACCTAAACTACTGCAAAGGATTAAGTAGGCACTTAACACCATATTGTACAGGAGCCAAAGAATTAATTTCACAGGAGAGAAAGAAACCAGCACAAAGAACTAAACAAGTCAGAGAGTGAAAAAGCCAGAGTGCTGATTAAAAGACAGAAACAACTTAAACTTAACTACTAAAGCTTGTAGTTGTCAAATCTAGCCCTCCCATACTCCTTCCCCTGCCCTGATTTGTGCAGACCAAAAAACTCTTTAAATAAGGAGGAAACTTCGCATAGAGCAGAGTGCAAGTCACTTCTGCCCAGTAGCTCCCCTAAAAGTCTCCCTAAAGTAAGTTCCTATACTGGATAGTCAGCACAAGGCACAGAGCTGGGCACCTTTCTGTTACAAGAACTGCATCTTAGTCCTGGTGCTGTACTACATAGCCTAACCTGTGGTCCAAGCAGAGTATGTCCATCTCAAAAGCATTATGCTGTGTCTGTGTGGATTAAGCTTTATCCTTGCTCTGACAGGGCTGCAGATGCTATGTAACCTGTCAGTGGTTAGCAAACGAGCTCACATAACCATTGAAAGGCCTTGAACCTGAGCAGTGTAAACCTGGGCTTACAGGCTGAGCAAAGCAAGCCATTAATGAAAGGCAAGAAGCAAAGGCAACACCAAATCAACTGAAATGAAATGGCTCACCTCACTAATAAATCACAGGAACAAAGCTGACCCGTGTTTCTCAGTTGTTACTAACAGCCAGCCTCACTGACTTTTAACCAGTCTCCTCCTTTCCAGAAGACAACACAGAACATCAATAACACTGTGAGAACCTCAGTGATTCCTCAGCACACCAAGCAAGCAATACCTTTCTGCTGGAATCACCCCTAAAGCTCATGGAACTCTTGCAGCAGCACACAAACGGGCAGAGCATCATGAGGCTAAACATCTGCTTGTAGGTTGAGAGTAGAGAAGTGTAGCCCCTAATGTCTTCTTATGGAAAAAGAACCTTTCCCTATTGAGATAAAAGAGTATCTCTGTGAGAATGTGTAGGTGTCATTAGGATTATTTCCTCCAGTTTCCAGGTTTACTTAAACCAAACATTCTCCATCTATTCTACTATACTGCAAGAAGCAGATGGCACATATGCTCAAAGAAAACCAGAGATAAAGGGTTTGTCTAGAACCTGGGTCTATTTCATGGGATCTTTAAAAATGTTACCTTTCCCAAGGCACACATTTTACATGTTTTGAGTCCTCACACCTTGCCTGCTTCCATTCAGGCAGAAAGTATCTCAAGAGGCAGGAAGTGCAGCATAAGTAATATACTTAATTTGGCTTGATATACTAAAATGATCAAACTGAAAAGTTGCAGCATGCCCTAACAGGCAACACCAAATCTCTTTTACTAGCTGATTCTCACTAAAAGCTACTGCAAGCAAAGGGAAAAATAAAATGGAGAGCCAGCAAAATGGAAATTTCAGCCAGCCAACAGGAACAAATACCAACAAATTTCCACATAAGCATTCAAGACATTTTCTCCTTATAAAACATCTCACACAAACAAAATACAGCCCTCAAATAATGAAGTTTATCCTCTTCTGTGCTTGATCCCAACACATATTCCTTTATGTGGAACTCCAAGTATGAGGAATGAACACAAAAGGACAGGCTCTCCCATTCACTTAGAATGGAAAGCAGCCTTTTTCCCTCCTTCAATGCTGTTCGAGCATTTTGCCTTTTCTCTGGTTTTTGGTTCAAGGAATTTGCTAGCTTTTGCAGATTGGAATTCCTCTGCCACTGGGAATTGCTATAACTGTGCTTGCTCACATGGAATAGCTATGAGTTTTCACCCCATTGCAACTTATGTCACCCATGCTGAACACCACCACATCAGTGGAGCAGGCTTCCTCCTCCTGCAGACTAATCTTGCTGCTTGGCATCAATGGAGGAGCTTTCAGAGTTGAGGAGTACTGGCACACTTGAATACTCTGCTAATCCTCTTTCAAAAGGCATTGTTGCTATTCCTGGAATAATGAGTAGGAAGTTCCCTTGCTCTCTTAATGGGTCCAATTAGAGGCAAAATTGTTGAGTTGCTATCTGACAGCTTGCTCCAAAGATGCCATGACCCATATCACTTCGGGGTGAAGCAAAAGAAGTCAAAGTATTCAGGCTTTTGTCTAAATGACAATTCATTAAACAACAACTAGTCAAAAATTGCTTGAATCCAAACAACTTCCTGACAAGAAGTGCTTGTTTGGCTCAAAAGGAACACTAAAAGACTTTTAAATGTTGGTTAACTTTTTTTAATGACCTTCCAATGAACAATCTAGGAACAAAAAACAGTTTGCTGATTCTAAAGCATTGCATTTTATCGAAAGACATAGGATCTCATGAGACCTTATCATACATTGAAAATGTGTGGGTGGTTTCTTAGCCAGTTTTAGTGTTCATAAATATTCTCAAATGTTGCCAGAGGGAGATTACAAGAACTTATGCTTTTGCTCAGTAGAAAGGGATTCTGAATTCTAACTTATCTTCTTGGAGACTAGCCACTAGATGCTGTTATTCTGGTAGCACAATCCCATCATCACAGACTGAGTGCAGTGTTTTCTCCCTCATTTAGCAGCATGATCCAGCTTTGCTTAGGGTGGCTGAACTTCACCTGAGAAATGAAGTCTGCTTTCCTGTAAAAGGGTGTTAGTACAGTTCAGAACTGCCTGTGAAGACACTCACCTCCTCTCCCACACCCATTCTGTCTGCTGCCTTTCTGATGTCTGTTCCCATGCCATAGATAAGGGAAAGACATTGGAAAACTACTCTCTGATCTGGGGCCTAACACCATCTTCCTCGTGCAGTAGTGGTGACCAAGGGAACAAATGTGACTGCATTTGTATCGGGAGCAGGAGGTGTTAGAAACCTCATTGCTAGGGAAGAAGTGAACGAGATAAAAATTAATGCCTGGATGCTAAACTTGAGTGTCTGGAGGTTTCAGCCAGTGTGAGCAACATAGCTGGTCAAAGAAAGCAGTGAAGCTGCCTTGCCTTCTGTGGCACTATTAACATATTTTGTAAAAATTAAGGTAGAGCAGGTGTTTGGAATAAGAAATATAGGCAACTTTTAAAATACTCCCCTAAGTGCTTCAGGAGGCAGGTAGTGGGGAGAGAAAAATAAAGGGAATGTACTGATGCCTACCCATCTCTTAGGTGGGATCTGTCAGTATGCTGCAGAGCTGGTGAGGAGGAGCTTTGAGCCAGGAATATCTAAAGACTTTCTCTTGCAAAAATACTGGAAGATTATTTAAGGATTTAAGTCAGTCTGGGAAGATCTAACTGCTCATTTTGCATGAGTGTTAATGAAAACTGTGCACCTGAAATGTCCTGGTGACTTTGGAAGACTGAGCCTTTTAAAGTCATTCGAAGCAGATGGGAACACTGCTGTTCAGATTCCAAATATGAGATGTGCTGCTCCACTGTGAGCCCCTGAGAAGACAGTTTCTTTGCCTTTGAACAGAACTCTCTTTGCAAATAAATGCTCAGATCAGTAAGCCATTTTGGATAGGATCTAAGAGCTACCCTGCTTGACTGGATTGGAGGTAAGCTAAAGATACCACATATGACTGCAGCAAGTCCTCAGAAACCAATGTTCCCTGAAAGATGTCTGGTTTCCTTAAAATTATTTCACTGTCCTAAAGCAAGCATACAGGCTGGATTTTTTGAGCTCCCACAACAATATGCCATTCTACTGCTTTTAGACCTCCATAAATGTCTGTAGGATTCTTCATCACTTTGCACTAGCCTTTCTGCCTTTCTGACTATGTTGTTGCAGCTGACTAGATTAGAAAAGAGAAATTACCCTTTCATTTGTGTTAGCTTTGTTTCCTTTCACTAGTGGAAACTGCAGCATGAGGAGCCATTCTATAAGAAAAAATGTGGAAACGGAGCAGATTGAGGCTCAGCCAGTTCAAGACTGGCACTTAGAAATGTTTTAGGAATAAGACTGGGCATTACTTGTGTTGCATCCTTGCCACATTCAAAGGCATGCTTCTCTCCTTTGGAAAGAACTGGAGTGAGATCCTTGTGTTTAGGATGACAAAATTCCCAGCAAGGTCATATTCAGGGTGAGTCCAAAGCAGACAGACTGACAAGTTTTTACTGCAGTTAGACCTCCTTCACTGAGTTGGAAAGGTCTGTTTAGCAATACACAGTGGGCCCACAGGTGAAGAAACTTCCTTGGCTGTTATGAGTTACCCTGGGCATGCAGCTGGATTGAAGACTTCCAACAAACACTGAATTAGATGCTGCAGTAAGTGGCACCCTTCCTTCTGAGGCACCACTGCACCTGAGCCATGGAATGGTGCTGTAAGGCTCAGTGCCTCCAGCAAGATGGAATGCTGAAGCTACTTGAACTCCTGGTACGGCTAAATGGATTTTTGTTGGTGTTATTGTTGTTCCATGCTTGTGTGTCTAAACTTGGAATCTTCTGTCATACTCCATTTGGCACCAGTTACAGCCTGATCTCAGTTTGCCAGCCCAACACCTGTACAACAGATTTTGTGGAATAAATGGCAATTCTGATTACAGGGAACTGCTGCCTTCTGTCCCAGAGGCAACTGTGTCTCAGTGGCAAATAATGGTCAGTCTAAGTGCTCAGAAAGAAAAAGGATTCTGTAAATGGAAATTCATATTCATCTGGGTTGGAAAAAAAAAAAGTACTATGTCCCTCAGGGCAAGAGGGGAATTCCAGTCTGCAGCCATTATTTGATGGAACTGTTTCCAATTACATAGGCTCTGAACTCCTTAATTCACAAACTCTTTTTTTCTAAGGGGAATACTGCTTCTGAAAAACCTTGTTAAGGCAGGGTATAAAGGGAGAGAATTCCTTAACTGCTTCAGTACAAGCTAGGAATGCCAAGAATCATCCTGATAAAGTTCACACAGCTACTGGAAACACATGGAAATTTAATTGCACTACTGTGTAAGAGCCCCTGTGAAGTGCAAACCAAAGTCTCTAGCAGACTATAGATCTGGGATCACAGAGGAAGAGAAGTGCATTGCAATGGTCATGGGCACCTTGAGAGCATGCTTGGAATTGGTGGTGTTGCCTGCTTGTGTCAAAGGGATGACCTGGGGATCACCTGTGGGGCTGGGTACTGCTGAGGGCCATGAAGAAAGGAAATGCATTCCTGATTTTCCTTAGGAATATTAAATAGCAAAGACACTAAGGGTGAATTGAACTTTCACATCTGTGTACAGCTCCATATGACACTTAGTCTGGAAATCTAACAGTGGCTAGCTGGAATGGATAAGATATTGAATATATATAAGAGGCTGGAAGGATATGCTTTGATGTTCTTAACTCAACAGTTCAGTGTCATAGCCTGAAATTTTCTGTCATGATCCTTAAAATGGGAAAGACAATTATTTGTGACCTTTCCTATCTCCCTCTTCTCCATAATCCACAGCTGAACTCTTAAAGCTCTGAAGGTATGTCTGCAACTAGACTGACTCAACTTTTAGAAGCTGAACCCCAGCTGAGGCCAGGAGGTGCCAATGAGACATTAGCAAGCAGAGAAGGAGTTATGGTGTTTTTAATCTTTATGGAGTTGGGTTTTTTTCTCTTTTATATACTCCTCAAAATTTCATAGTCTCTATGTAGATATGAAAGATGCAGACCATCCAAGTCCAACTCAACAGGCTGATTTTTCGTGTGCAAAGTGCCCTGAAAAAAATTGTGTGGATGCTCAGGAATAGAGAGGTTCCTTAATTGTGGGCTGCTGAGGTGTTATGGTTGGGGAGGGATTAGTTTGATTGTACATATTGTCTGATTGTACATTTGATTGTCTGTGCCTTTCTTCCCTTTGTTTTGTGGGAGACTCTAAACCCAAAGCATTTGTTGCATTCTTTATTGCTGTTCCTCAGCTTATCTGTGTTTTTTAATCCTCACTCTCACCCGCAGACAGCTTGGCATGTTTTCCAGGGTCATTGAGTTTGAACTATCACACTTTATTTTTACAGTAATTAAGACTTGTGTAATATTCTTACTTTCTTTTGCACTCTTTCTGTGACATTTTCTAGTTCTGGCTTCTGTTCTTTTGCTCTTTTGCTGGAGGCTCCAAGTTTGTTGGAAAAGGCTTTGCTGCCTGCAGTGCACACAGAATAAAAGTACTGTGGATTTTTGTCACTAGACATCTACAGCACAGTTGCTTTTGTCTGCAAGGAACTAGAACCAGTGACTTTGTTAGAGCTGGTACTGAGAGCACCAAGTGTCAGGATGAAATTAGGAGATGCCAGCATATTGTTCACCTTCCTCAGCCTTTCTCTTGCTTCTAATGGTTCAGAAAGACTATGGCAGCCTCTGCTTCTCAAAAAGATCAAGGCAGTGACACATTTTCTGTTTGACCTCAGATGAAATCAAATTTCTCTCTCTTTTTAGCTATGTGATGTTTTTGACCAATGAGAGATTCATAGGAAGAAAAAACTTTCAGGGAGCAAAACAAAAAAAGGAAAGAAACAGTGCAATGGAAGTACCAGAGGTGGATAGGGAGTGTTAAAATGGGGTGTGGGCATCCTAATTCTGTCTTGGCAACTAATAAAGCTAGGGCTTTTACATCAATCAGAGGAGTACTCCAGTGAAACGTAAAATGAAGAACTGTTAACAATGGAAGGAAATGGAGAATTCAGTCAAGAAAAAAGAAAAAAATTAATTTGTAAAATCTTACCAAACTGAAATTCAAACGCATCTGGAGATTAGTCATTAAAGACAAATTTGGAGGCTCCTCCACTAATGTGCTCCATTTGAAATTCCATAAGCTGTTAGGATAATTGTGAACCTCTGGGATCAAGCAATACTCGCCCATTTGAGAATGGGAAACTTGCCACCTCATCTGTAGCTCTCCTCAGAACAGCAGTGCTGGGTCTGAGAATGGACTGCTCAACATGCAAAGCAGTTAAGTCGATCCGAGGCAGGAGCAGAAACTTCGGATGACTAAGTGTCATGTTGCACAATGTGCTGCAGCATGTGCCTCTGAAATGTAGCAGTTGGATAGCATTAGCTACTACCTCATCTCCTCCTTCCAGCTGTTTGTTGTTTTGCTTTGCTTTGTTTAATTAAGCCAGCCCTCGGAAGGAGAAGGCCATGCAGCAGCCATTCTGGTGTTTAACTTCCTTCATAAAAAGCACTGTTGTCAGGCAGCGTTGGGGCTGGGGTGATTACCAGATCCTTTGCATAAATCACTCTCCTGAAACTCATTTTTCTTAACAAGTTCTTGTATCAATGTTCTCTTTATTATCTCTCCCTGGGAAGGCTTGCCGTCTGTCTTGAGACCCTCAGTCTGTTAAAGGAGGAGGCAAAACAGAGGCAACTGATTAAGTATGCATGTATTACAACAGACTGAGTTTTGCCCTCCTGTGTCACTCCAAATACTTGGCAGGGATATGCAAGGTATAATAAAGTGTTTTGCTTTTTGCTTCTTTACCATTTATAAAGGATACCTTCATATGACACTGTATTTTTAATTTCATATCTCCTTTCCTTTCACAGTTTTTATTCAAACTTACCTTCTAATTTTGTGTCAGATCCTTACTGAAAGAAACCTGGGACTCTCTGTTCTCAGCAGTGTGTGCCAGGGAAGAATTAGGGGAAGAGGGATAAAGGCAGGGTAACTTACATTCCATTTTGTGAGGGTCTTGATAATGATGAGTTTCTTTGAGGTTTTTTAATTTAAATACTGTAGTGTGGAAGGAAAGAAGTGTTGATATTCCTATCTGTGATTCTCCAGTATCCTTGACTGAATTAAAGAAAAAGCAAATAGGGTAACAAAGACTTCATGCTTATCGTGTTTAAAAAATAAAAATCTGTTGGGGCTAGAAGTTAAAACACAAGTTAAAAGCAAAAAAAAAAAATTACCCACATTTTTTTGTCTCACTTGTGTTAGAACCAGAATGGGCATGAACCTTGAGATGTGCAGCAGTGCACCAAAATCTGCTGTGGCATTGGGACCCATGCCACATCCATTGCTACAGCTATTTGTTCTCACACAGGCAACAGCCTTTTCTGCTCCAGTGCTACTATTCTTCTGGTTTACTTATTCAAGATCTGTTTTTCAGTTAGCAATGCAGCCTGTGCTTCTACCAAGGCTGAAATAACTTTTGCTATTAACTGCTCAATCCAGCTACTAAAAGTTTAATTAATCTGAATCTGTTGCCTGCAGTCCACTAGAACGTGAAGGGCCCCTGCTCTCTCCTTACTTCTGCCTGTTCATGGCTGTGGAATTCCACTGGATTGGCTTCATTGCCCTCCATGGTTACTCTCCATTTGTGCCAAGGTAGCAGAACAGGAATATCACACTAAGCATCTGGAAGACACTGGAAACAAACAAAATATATGAATAATTTTCTTTTTAGGTCTGTAGTTTATTCTATGAAAAATCTTTATTTTGGAAACTGGTTTGAATGCTGTTTGGGCAATAGCTTCATCTATCTTTTCTTGAAAACCTATTCTTATTTAATTAATAATTAAAATAACGACATGAAAAGACTGATTGAGAAAATTGGTTTAGATTCTTCATAGTCAAATCCCCAAACAGTCATACACACACAGAGAAATCCTGTGCATGGAAATTCAGCAAGGTTTTCTACCTGGGAGATTTTCAGCCAGCTCTGGAATTGCGATGCTCTTCCCACCATTATAAATCCAGCTTGGTGAGTGTCATGGGACATGCCACGTTCTCAGGGGTGCACAGACTGTGTGCAGCCTGCAGGTACACAAATGGGTGCAAGCATCCCCACGTGCATGCCAGCACTGTGCCATTGGAACAGCATTCCTGTCTTGCAAAGCAGGCCAGGAATATGCTCAGTGCATGGACTTGCTATTATTAACTGGAATACCTCTCAGCAAATGAGGTGATTTCTGGCTTGGTGCTAGTAGAGATCACAAAGCTGTAAGGACAAGGAACAGTTTGAACTGTTCAGTGAAAAGGAGCCCCTGAGAAATGGAGCTTTACAGAGGACAAGGGAAAGGGAGGGGTCAGTAGCAAGTAATCAGCCAACATTTGCACTCATCACCGTGACAGGCAGGATAAAATTGGGATGTCACTTTTCCAGATCCCTATCAACTTCTCTTTTATCTAAGTCCATAAATACGAAGCTACAGAGCCTTTCCCTCTTCATTTGAGGAACTTCTCTTTTTCCTTCATAATTTATACGAATATCGGCGCTTGGGAAAGCAAAAGATTAATAGCAACTGTCTGTGGCAAGCAGAGTGCAGGCAGGTTTCCTTTGTGCAGCTCTGCAGCCTCTTCTCACCTGCAGTACCTGCTTTAGCTTAGTGCTGAGTACCCACATTGCTGCCAGTACCCCCACACCCTGCTAGCCCAGACCTACTCCACATAGCTCTGCTGCTCATGCAGAAAGATGTATACGTTACTGCTTGTTCTTCCAGTGTGGATTAGATGCATTAGAACCCTTTCTTGCCTCATGCAGCATCTGCTAGTCCTTTGCACAACACTCAGTCTTCATCTGAGTCCTGCAGCATCACTTCCTCCAGTTCCCCATATCTCTTCCTTAAAATGAAGACCTCTTGTGTTCATCTCAATTCTGCCCAGCAACCCCAGCCTCACAAATTGCAGTGCTCTCTGCTAAGCAAACTTGTATTTATCACCCTCAGAAATACCCTGATTAAGGGTAAACAAACACCACTAAGCTCACTTTAGTTTATCTTAATTCAAACACATCCCTACTGGGATGGTAACCACTCCATGGTCAGACTGCCATAGGAGATGTCCCCAGCTGGCAGAGGGCAGTGGTAGCAGACAAAATCTACTATTTCAGTTCAAGTAGGAGCATCCTCTGTTGGAGCATTAGTATTGATGAATACATCACTGAAGTTTGTGCCAATTCAAAGCTATGGCTGCTCGTCATGGCACAACACCTGCCACACTATCTGCCTCAACAGCTCAGGAATGGAGGGGCAAAGGAGGATGTCTAAAAGAGCAAGAGAGAGGACTCCTCCTAAAAGAGGAATCTTTTAGCTCCACAGACTGTGGTTGGAAAGCTGGTACTGAGGAATGCTGTGCTTGATTTGAGCAGCACATGTAACTGTGGCTCTTGGTTTCAGCCAGGGCAGGACCCAGGTGACAGGTAGACAGCATTTTGCTTGCTTCAGTCTGCATTCTGCTTGCCTACTGAGAACTCCCACCTGTGGGTTTTTGTGCTGTCAGAAGTTTCCCAAGCTTGACTCCTCTTGCTTAGAATGCTCTACTTAGTTTTTCATTCTTGTAGCATGACTTCTTTTTTGCTTACTCAGAGTTTCTCCTAAGCTATCTCTGGGGCATTTTTAGTCCCAGGTTCAGAATGTGCTCACTTACTCTTTGAAGCAGAAAACATGGGTCAAAAGAGCTGACTTTTTTCTGTAGTCATCACTGCACTACTAAATAAAACAATTAAATATGAAGTTCTTTTTAAAAAACATTATTTTTGGGCAAATATTCCCTTCCATCTTCCCTTACTGAAGATTTTGTTAATTCCATGGATTTCTGAAACCCGTGTAAGTCACCAGCTATAAAAACTGAGTAGAGGTGACATAAAGCACATCTCACTTAGACAATTCATAGACAATAGTGAGTGACTATATATGTTTATGTGCTTTGGAATCCCTCATTCCTTCAGTCATCACTTGCCTGCCAGAGATGTATATCTAGAGGGAAAGGAAGACATATTCTAAGAAGGATACAGGTGTATCATCCACATGCCATTTCGGGACACAGAGAGGTTAAAATTGCAAGTGAGGGAAAGGAACAAAGGTGAACTGAGTAAGAATAAACAGGAGGTGCTGTCTGGAAGAACCCAGTGAATTTTGGAGAGGTGCTCTAAGGTATTTTCCTGAAGGCCAGTATCATTCTTGTTTTCTTTGCAAATGCCACTGTACTACAAGGAGGCATTCAGGGGTCCTAACCTCTCTTTGTGAGTTTAACAGAAGGATTAGTAATAGAGGAATGTCATTAAATTGGTTCATATTTTAACTATTTTTGGTGAAATATCTCCAGCTAGTGCCACACTGCATCCCCAGAGAACAGTTACTAATTGTGCCTCTGGTTAGTGCCTCAGGGAATTCAAAGCAGCAGCAAATAACACCAGAATGGAGAAATTAAAAAATAGAGCTGGAAGATAACAAAGAGAGAGGGAGATCATGATACTCCAAGATCCTAAGACTTTTCAAATTGAGGAAATCAGTATCCTCCTACAGTCCAAGATGAGAGGAGCAAGTAACCAACACAAATAAGAGAAAGAAATTCCATAAACACAAGGCACAATCACATGCTGAAGGCATTCTTGCCCTTGTTCCAGACCTCCCTTGCCAACTCTGCTGTTAACAAATGCAGCCTAGATCTCACTGAATACACTCGTTGACTGTGGTACAAGTTCTGTAAGAATTCCCAGGATGTTCCTGCTCTCATCCATGCACCAGAGTGTGCCACAGAGCACCTGGGTCTGTGAACCACCGGGTCTGCCCCAGTACAGAATGGAAAACCAGGCAGGATGGAGGATCCATTCCAAATGGATGTCCCTGGGTGAAAGCGAATCAGGGTAAGCTAATGAAACTTGGTACCATCAAACCCTGTACCACAACTGGGAGGGATGGGCAAACACAAATGTTCTTCTTATTACTGGACATTAAAATTCAGCCCAGAATCCAATTAAGCCAGACATATCCATCATACAAGAGCTCTCCTTGAGTGAGGCAGGAAAGATCTGACAGTACAAGACTTTTCACGACTTGGTGATTGCATGTACTGCTGTGACTGTGCCAAGTGATGAGGGGACAAGGCTGCACACCTCTCTATGGCTCTGTACTTACTAGAAGAACAGGGGGAGGGAAAATACAGCAGTGGGAAGAAGAAGCTGTCTTGCTAGGCAGTGTTTTCTGAAGAAAGTACTCTGTCAGCTTACCAACATGAACTTCTGTGTGTGGTAATTCCTCTTTGCTTCCCCAGGCTCCATGCAGAGCCTATCTCTGTAAGAGGCTTTTCCTTTGGCTTCCATGAGAGGAGTATTTCTGGTGTCTTCCATGTGCTTGCTGAGCTTTCTGCCATCAAAGCAGACTGAAACAGCAGATGATAGATTCTTAACCTACCTCTTCTCTCTACCCCTCATCATACTGTGCAACTCATAAATGGTTCATTGCTGCAAGGAACCTTGCTGGACTTGCATGTAATACACATTCACAGCCCTGCCAACCTGAAACCACGTGTCTCGGTTCCTCCTCAAACTCAATATTCAGTTTTGTTTCCAGCCTCCACTGCTCATTCTTTCCAATGTACATAACTGACACTGATCATGAATGTCTGTTAAGGATTTTTTGCCAAATTGCAGATTTTAATTAGCCAAAATTATTTCTGATATCAAGCCGTCCTGGGAGTAAATCAGATATCATGATTTAGCACAATATTATTTATGACACAGAAGTGACCTCATAACTTTTAACACTTCTTGTCCCATTTGTCTCTTTCTTCCAAGGCACTGTACCTGCTTGACAGATCAGAGCCCTGGGACACAGCTTTGACTGGTTGGGTGAACTCAAGCAAAACGTTTTCCATGTCTTCATTCCCTCCTGTCAAATGAGAGCTGCCTTTGTAAGGACTGAAGGGTCTACTGCCAGACAGTAATGCAGAAGAGACATTACTATTATTGCTGTTATTAGTATTATTACTTACATTTGCATGGTATTTCTATTATTCATCCTGCCACAAGATCTTGCCATGGTTAGAGGTATACTAGAGGAAAAGCTTACATTATTGCTACTTGATGCACTTTTAGGTATTGGTAGGGGCAGTTACTAGCAGTATTCCACCTGTGAATAAGTGCATTATTTCCTAAAGCACTTTAAAATGTAACATTAATATGTACTTGTGCTCATCTCTTAAATGCAAATGTTTCTGGTGTTAGATCTGAAGAGTTGGCCACAGCAGACTGCAATGAAGCCTTGTAAAAAAGTGCAGTAGAAAAATGGGCTTTGATTCCTTTTATTTTATATTACTGTTGTGCTCGAGGTAGCGGGATGTAAATTGCTTAGTGAGGATTTGTCAGCATCTCAAACCTACATCACAAAAGAAAACTTCACAAGATGAACACAATGAGGAAGGAGGCCTGTTGTCAATGAGACAAAACAGTGAGAGGTGTGTGAGGGTGAATTTACTCTGGCATGTGAACAGGGGTAATAGCTTTGTTCTGTGTGTGCATCCTCTGAGGGGACCCCCAGCATTTAACCTGAAAAACAGAGGTGTTAATGGCAGGCAGAGACATCCCCAAAACTGTTCTATCTGCACACATCCTCCACTGCCCTCTCCTAGCACTCTGGGTAAATATCTCCCAAGCACTGCCCAACCAGGTTAAACTACATTGCTTTATGAGATCTGATAAACCTCTCACCCCACAGTGATGAGAACCAGGCACTTAAACTCTGGGCATACAGTCGTGGGCTCCTTCCTTATGCCTAGGAGTTGCCTGCTGCCTTCAACCAGTCAGTCTCTGCTAAGGATAATGTTCAGTGTTTGCTGTTTATTATTAATAAATGAGTGAGAGGCTTCATAAAAATAGAACATAAACCCCTGTCATTCCTTCCCTCCCCCAACTACACCAAAGCATCCTTGCAGTCACATTCAAATATTTCACAGGAGCCTCTGCTGGGGCTCCTGGCCCTCCTGCATTCTACAGTTGCACTGGGTCCTCTCCCCCTTCCCTTGTAATTCCTCCCCACTGCTCTCCACTCTTCCACAGTCTCCTGCACAGATTACCTCTGCTGAAGCCCAAACAATGGCATATCCTATCTCTGAGTGCTGCAGAGACCTCAGGGAGCATGCAGATGTGCACACCTCCAGGATGTACTCCTGAAGCAATGCTCCAGCTGTGCTTCCAGGCTTGGGATTTGAAGACTGGGTTAATACAGACTTAAAGCCAGCCCGAGGCTTGCCCTTAGCAGAGAGCAGAGACACACTGTAGATGCCTCTCATCCTCTTCTCCTCTTCCCCTGTCACAGTACTTCCTTGCTTCTGCCTGCCTGTAAAATAACTCGCTGAAAGCAAACAGTGGCAGAAGTCTGATCGCTGCCTTAAAAACGAGTGGATTCTTCCTTCCATTTTTGGGATGCTAAATACCTTTAAATGTCTGAGACTCAAACTCTTTGCCAACGCTCTTCTTCCAACAAGGATACAATCTGGTATTCCCTATCATTGTACACATGGCTGTGTAGGAGCCATGGTAAATGAGGTGATAAAAGTGGTATGATAGTTCCAGTCAGAGCATGTCTAGTGAGGAAAGTATTTCTGTATTCAGTTTAACAAAAAGGAGAAACTCACCCCTTTTCAGCAGAAACAAGGGAACAGCAATGAAGCTAACATGGGGATCACAGTTCCCATATGAGTAATAAAGAATTCTTGGGGGAAGTATTACAGCACTTGGCTGTGCCATCCCAAATGAATGTCATGGCAAGCATGCAGAGCATCTAACAGGATGCAGAACTAACTCCAACTAGTTCCAGTGATGGGACAGAAGTCAGCTCAAGAAGATCTGTAACATCAGAAGATGTCTATGATGTTATCTCATGTCTCTCCCAAGTTGAAGCCACCTAGTTAAGAGAATTCAGCCATGCAGATTTGCATTTACGTGGTGACAGAATATGGCTCTTAGACCTAGATTGCAAAATAGCATGAATTACTGAGCCATGCAGTCTATCTACTTCAGAAGTGTGACTGGGCATAGATTTATTAGCACAGAACATTATAGAAGAAAATTACTTGAAGAGAGGTCTTTGGCATGGGAATCAGTGAATCCTCAGAGCAAAGGCAGGAGATTCCTCAGATTCCCTGCTAGTTCAGATGAGGGTTAGTGGTCCAGTGTCTGTGGATATCAGGACAAATCCAGATACTCAGTTACTATGGTGAAGGGGACCATGCGAGTACCTAGGCAGACACAGGCAATTTACTGGTGCCCTACAGGGAATGGATTTGCAAATTAAAAACCAGCAAATTAAAGACAAGGACATCTGTGAGAGTTGTGAACTGACTGCAGAGCTGAACTGCCCAAAAGAGGCAGAAGCAGGATTCCTTGCTGGGGGGGGGAATCAAGAAAAGAGGGCTGAGCTCGATTCCATAACTGACGTAAAAAGAAAGGAAATAATCTCTATAAATATGGAGAGATACACTCTCTTTTCAAAAATGCTGTCACTTAAGAAGTCTATGAAGAACCTTAGGGCCAAACTGCTCCAGGAGGCAGATCCAAGGATGCTCCATGGAGGCAGGGTCCACCCAGGCACTGCAATACCAAGATGGTGGATGTTGAGGTTGAAGAAGAAACAGTGTTAGAGCAATTCTCACACTGTAGCAGAATAATGTGAACCACTTCAGAGGAGTGCCTAGAAAGAAACATGGCAAACAGATTGACAGCAATGTCCTGAATTTTAATAGAAAGGTCAGAATTTGAAGAAATGTTCAAAGTACAGAAAAACCTGAAGAAAATCCCAAGCCTCCTTAAGATCTATAATAATTTCAGTTTCAATTTTTTGCTTCTCTTGAGAATGACATAGATGCTTTAGTCAGCTTCAGCAAATATAAACTCTCTAGCAGTAACTGCCTCAGCAGCAGCCCATGCCCATGCAACTGCTGGCAGGTGGAACAAGATGATCCACCAAGCTCGTGTGCAAAGCCAGGAGGAACAACACACTCCATTTGCCAGAGGTAAACCTCTACCCATTTGTGCCCTGGATTCCTACAGTAATTCCCTGATTCTTCATAACTTTAATACTCCGAGCAGCTATTAAAAACAGAACACCAGTCCCAAGACAGGGTCACAGATTTGGAGTGGACTGTTCAGCCATTATGATGTACATTGATTCAGTAAAACATCTAGGATTTGGTCTTTATTCCCTGGGTTCCAAAGAAAAATGTGGTTTCTGTGATCATATTTTCCTTTTTTCCTCCTATGCGTGTGCGTCTCTCTCTCTGTGTATGTGTCTATGTTGGTTTCTGCTTTGTAACTGCAAATCCCACAGAGAGTTTCAACCAAGTTTGAGTCAGTTACAGTGATTTCAGAGATACTAACCTCTAGCAAGTTCCATAAAAGTAGCTGGCAGGGTGTAACAGAGAGAACTTTGTAGGTTCTCCTGTGAGGAAAAGGCTTCTGAGTGAACTGAAGCCATTTCTCCACAGAGAAGTCTCCATGTTGGAGCAAGATGTTTTAAAAGCCTCAACACCAGAAGCTTAGATCAGAACTCACATTTTGTTAGGAAAAATGTAACTGTGACACAAATCTTCTGGAAGCCAAGCTTCATTAGTTCTGCAGATCACAGATCTCCTTGTTTTCAGGTAGAAGAGGGCAGGAAGGGTAAGGTTTTCCGTTTTTAATTTTGTATTTAAAATCACTTCAGTTTCGTCAAAATGTTCCTTCTTAGATGTGACTAATCATGGAAGATATTGATCCACTTCTATCTCTCTCAGAAAGTGCAACTTCAAACCACATGAAAATAAGAGCTAAGGAATGAGCATAATCTTAGCAAAAACAAAAAAATAATACAATAATACCTGTGTGAGATGCAGGCTGTGCATACATAACACAGAGAAAAAACAAAAAAATCATTATCAAAAGAGCAAATATATCTTTATAACCCTGAAGCAACAAAACTCCCACCACCTTATATTAAAATACCATAAGAGAACATCACAAACCTATTGCAGGAAGAATGAGAATGCTGCTTAATGGTTTTCTCATTGTTCACTGCTATCTCTCTGCATTGCTCTCCATTGCTATTATCAGCACTCATTTACACCAGTGGAGGGATGTGTATTTGTGTGTGAGGACAGATAGACCAAATCTGGTACAGATCCTCAGGTGATGTAAATTGTCATGGCTCTACTGACGTCAGTAAAGATGCACTGATTTCCTCCAGCAGATGATTTGCTTTTCTGTATGTAAAAAGCACAGAAACTAGGTGCTGTTTCAGCTTGGCTCTGAGACACTTCGGTAGACAAATGTTCATGCAAATACATCCTCTTTTTCATGTGCAAATATACATATTGCCTTGCAGTACACATTGCGAGCAAGGACAGGAGCTTTAGGCTGCTTCCTATGCTGGAATTTAGAAAAAGGATTGTTCCTGATCTACCTGCCCACTCCTGTCTACAACAATAGATCTCCAACTGCTTTGTCACAGATCTTAAAATACAGACATGAAAGGGTCAGTCCAGCATCACAAGTCTGTTAAAAAAAAAATTTAGGAGGCAATAAAGTTTGATTTTAGATCTGCTAGTCAAATGCTCAAACTGAGATCTTAAACAGAGCCATTGCGCAGAACAAATCCAACAGTCAAGACTCTAATTTTCTCACCTAGGGCTTAATGAAATTACATATTCCAGAATAGATGAACACAGTAATAACACCAGTTTGTTTCAAGGTACATCTCTTTGAGGGAAATAAGGGACTATATATATATATATGTTTAAAAATTGGGAAAAAAAAGAGAAATGGTCACATTTCAGACTCTGTCTTTATAAATGACTCTTTTCTTTTTTCTTTTTTATTTGCTTTTATGTGGTTCCATGGAATGTGGACCAAGTAACAAGCACAGGCTACAAGTAATTCTAAAGCAAATAAAGTATTTTCCATCTCTTAAACAGAATTATTTCTGTCTTTCTATAATGTTTTCCTAAGGGAGAAAAACAAAAGGTTTCATAACTGAGACTGGAAAAGAGAAATAAACCACTGCTGAACTAGGAAAGAAAGAAGAAAACAAGCTACCTAAAATGCCATTTATAGGGAAAATAACAGGAAACCAGAAGATTAATAAACCCTATGTACAAAAAGATTATGGAGGCAGTAGCTCCTTTTTCCTGTTTCAACTTGCACTCCAAGGCAAAAGGAAAAAATTACAGCTGAGAAATTTCTACAGTCTCATATATATATTTGTGTGGAGGTATTCTTGCTTGCAGAAGTGCACATCATTTTATCATGTGAACTTTTTTTTAATGAGTAAGCAGATGCCATAATCAATAGAAGACCCAAATTCCAGCTGACAGGCTCTGTTCTGGCACTATCTTAAGGACAAGATGAGCATTCTGGGGTGAGATTTCTCTGATTTATTCTGACTTAAAGTGTAAATAATTTCAAATATGGCGTTGGTGGGAATGTGCACAGTCTACCTTATATAAGTAGCCACCTGCTGCATGCATAAACTGTCTGAACAATGCCTAAACTGTATATTCCTGTGCACATCATTTAATGAAGGATGTGGAAGTGCCAGTTGCTGCAAAGAGTGGGATGGCCAGCCCAGGAGTCACCTGGCACCGAGGCCCTGGCAGAAATTCTCAAGGGCATTGTTAACACCTACTGGGCTGGGAGATTTTTCCCTTAATGCTTTTCCAAGCAGTCATGCATTCATTATTTTGAATGCTAACAGTGTTGCCATGTGAGTCTGCTGGTCCTGAAGTCTTCTCACAGAGCCTTACCTTGGACCTGCCTGGGAAGTGACAGCAAATGGGTCGATACAAAGCATATGGAAGGAAGGCACCCTTGCCACCACAGAAGAGCAGCCTGATTGCAACAGAACATGCAGCTGAGCGACATAAAAGTATCACCATCTTATAAAAAAAACCCTCCAAAATAATGCTTTTGCATCCCTTCTTATTTAAGTATTTTAAATTTCAGCTTTTTGTGTTGTTTTCAACCCCCAGCTCCTCTTGCTAAATGATTAGTACAAGTCTTTGCTGTTCAGGTACTGCTCTAACTGGGCTCAGGACACAGATAGAGAAGAGGGTCTGTCCAAAGCAGTGCCAGAGATTGTTTCACAAAAATTCCTTCCTTGATATTACTTCCTGATGCTCCCATCCCAGCAGGGAGATTGTTCACAACACAAATTTCAGCCTTGACACAGTATTGCTCTGGCTGGGACGTTATACAGCTTCCTACTGAAGTCTTTTCCCTGTAGGAGCAAGTCCTTGTGCTGTCCTTATTTAGCAATTTTATACCTAGAACTTCGTCCTGAACCCTTCCTAAGGTCCTGTTCCACCTCTCACTTCCTCTATTCTTTGTTAAATATTGTGGTGAATCACTAACTCCACACTCCTCTGCCCAGGATCTTACGAGCGCTGCTGTAGGTTGATGCAGGTGTGTGTTATAAATTATGTCTTAGCTGATTGCAATGGAATCAGTATGGCTATATCTTTAAATTAGATGTAGTCAAGGAGAGTCTGCTTTCTGTTTTCCTCTCAGTATGCTCTTTATGCCAAAATCATCTAAGCAGGACTTTAGCATCTGTGAAGCTGTGCCAATGCAGACCTCTGTCATTTGAAACCCGCTTACAGCACTCGACTCCAAATAACTTCTGATGCTGAGACAGTACACTGCTAGCAGGGATTTGCAGAACCCAGGGCAGCACCAATGCAACTATTTCTGGTGTGTGAAAGCTCAAGGGAGTTAAACCCTGAAATATGCTGGAGGAAATCTGAGAGACTGAAAGAAGAGGGCAAAAGTAACATTCCTTGCGTGCTCAAAGAGAAAGGAACAGATATCTGGGGTACACAAGCCATTCAGCATTGTTCTGATCTTTTTTTTTAATTGCTGGAGGTTTTTTTGTGCTGGTGCAATGCGCAAATATAACAAAATATGTTAATGGTAAACCATAATATTTACAGTTATTGTTGGCTCCCATTGAAATCAGTAGAATTTTTTCTAATGCCTTTACTCTGGAGATAATCCATAGAATAGAACATCAACACATAGTTAAAAAGAAAAATTATGGAAAACAGCATCTCTGCATACACAATATCTTAATTTTAAAGTTACATAATTGAGCTTTTGAAATTAACAAAAACCCAGTCAACAGTCTCAGAACACAAGAACAACTAAGTGACTTTAACATCATCTTTTAAAACGTGCCTCTTTACTAAGACAAAAAATTCTACCCTAAGCCAGTACAAAATAAAATAATATAGATTTCAGTCCAATGCAAATCCAAAATGAGCTTTAAGACCTCTGGGAAAATGCAATTTTAGAAAAATTCTTCGAAGAGTTCATGGAGTTTGTTTTGCATGAGGAGTTATCTTGTAGAGCAAACACAGGCTAATAATCTAAAGACAATACTTAGATCCATTATGTCATGCTAGACAAATACTGTTTCTATGTCTTCTTTTCACTGTTGATGACATGGTTAAAAGAAGACTTTAATGACACTTTAATACAGAATGTTTGTGAATTGCAGCCATGTCTTTGGGTGGAAGGAACTCTAACGGATTATTAGCTATTATTCTAATTGTATTTATCGGAGTGAGTTTTCCCACTAATGCCTGGGCTCAGAATCAGGAGTCCTTCCATAGACATCTCCTACTGAGAGTTTCTCTGATAAAATCCAGCAGGATTTGGGTCATTTAGACTTAATCTGCTAAATTCAACCCTGTGGCATTTCCCTGATACTCAATGAAGGGTACTGGGGATTGGCAAAGAAGGTTGTATTCTGATAAAGAAGGGATGGAAAATTTATACTCGCAGGATTTGCCGATACTTTGGGATGGTCCCTTGACAAGAGGCTGCCTAGTAAGGGTGATCTGAGCTATGCTAATTTGGCAACCTGTATTTTTGAAGCAAAACATTCCATGACGAATGACCTTATTTTTTTTTTGTTGTTTTTAAAGCTGTGAGGTGCTTATGCAATAGCCTCCTAAGGTAGAAAGAGACAGATGCCGTGGAATAATAATCAGCCTAATTCTTGCTGAAAATCTCTGCAAAAATCTTTCTCCTTTTCCTCCTCTCCCTTCATGGATAAGTTGAGTACCACCTTTCCCATACAAAGACATGCAGCAACAATTAGGGGCCTCTGCATAGGTCAGGAATTCTTCCATTTCCAGGGATAGGCTTTGTTTTGTTCCCTTTTAAAATGTAGGTTTTGCTTTGGTTTTTTTGTTTTGTTTTTTTTTTTTCTTTTTAAAGGCTTTAAAGAAAGTCAGTTTTTACAAAAACCAACAACAAAAATAAGACTGAAGTTTTCTTTATTCTAAAGATAGATGCTTCTTTTGCAGAAGACATCCCTTGCAGACGACATGAACAGTCACATGTGTCTGAAAGCTCAGATCTTCACTTCTGTCCAGAGCCTGAGGTAAGCTGGGCTGCAAAAACCCCTCAAACCTGACTGAAAATGAGCAAAATCCCTGGGCTGCGTCTGAGATGAGAAGCAAAAGTCCGCACTTAAACATGCTGCCAGAACCTCCTGTTTTGTGAGGGCACAGGGAATCCCGTTACTGGGCAGAGACAGTGGGGCACTGCCTGGGTGCTGCTTTAACCCCTGCTTTTAGCCACTGGATCCCAACATGCTAAAATATCCTTTTTATTCTGTTTAGAGTGGCCATTTTCTGTAGTGAGCAGTCAGTCCTCCAGTCTTGGCTAAGAAAAAAAATAGATAACATTGAATTTCAGAGTTTATAACAGGAAAAAGCATGTTTGGACATGGGGGGAGAAAGGAAAAGAGAGCAGATACCTGCTCTGTGCAGGATTTACATGTATATCCCCTGCTGTCACACAAAAGCAGAAATAAAACTCGCAGGTTAGCGAGCTGAATCATAGCATATATTGGGCTATGTCAATAGGTGGTGAAAGACTCATCACCCTCCACCCAAGTTGCCTTTAAGTTAGATTTTGCAGTCTCTTTGATTTCCCTCTAACAGTCAGAGACAAGAGAGTATGAAACTCAGTATGTACAATCAGCAGAGGGAAAAAAGAACCTGCAGGAGTGAGAAATGTAGACTGTTTGGCATCTCTCATATTTCCTTTTCTATACAAAGATTTTGGTTTGCCTAAGCTATAGAAGGAAACAGAAGCAGTCTATTTTAATCTTCCTGAGTGATGAACGCTGCAGGGATTGCTCTGTTATCCCCAACAGCAGCCCTGACTTTCCACAAAAAAGGCTCCGTCCAACCTTCTATCTATCTATCTGAAACAGAAAGCTCATCATATGACATACCAGCAGTCAGCTGTGTTCTTAATGCACTTCTCTTTGTGCATTTTGGCATGAAGGAAAAAATGCTACAATTCTTCCCCCAGTCAAACCCCACTGCAAAAAGAGCTCAGATAGGAGGAAGTATTTAGGCTTATGCATAGAAATTGATTGTTCAGTCTGTGTAATGACGTATGTTAGAAACTCTGTGCAGCAGCAAGGAAAGCCCTTGCCGAGATGATGTTTCTTACAGAGCCTTCACTGCAGGGAGTCACTCCTCAAAAAACAATATGAGGTTGATTATGAATTTTTATTTGGGTTTCTTACTGGTTTGACTTGAGGTATTCAAACCATGCTATTCTGGATTTACACCAATTGGCATGACTTCAGGATCTGGCCCCACTTCTTTTTCTAAACTCCAGCTATTTCATGATGAATAAGAGTGAGATCCTGCAAAAGCTTACTACCTGCATTAATGCTCTGAGGAGCCCACTCACTTCCTCTAAGTTGTGATTGCAAAATTGAGTCTTACGGTGCAGCATTTTAGAAGCAAGCATATGCTTCTGGGATTCAGGCATGCCTTGACCGTTCCTATTCCTTTAATAGCATTTCTTTCAATAGCAGTATCTCCACTGCTTTTCACAGAATTACAAGATTAGATGCTGAGCTGTTATGAAGTGGTGTAACTCTACTTACACCATTGGAAAATCCAGCTCCCTGCTGTTGTTCTGCTTGTGTATTCAAAACAAACATGAGAGAGAAGGGTCCCTTTATTTAAATTGTCAAAAGAGACAAGGGAGATGTTCTGGGCTTGTGTACTTCATTTGTGTGCTTCACATGTACTTGTGTGTTGCGCACTTCAATTGTTTTGACATCACTATAACCAAAACAATAGGGACAATTCTAGGAAAGAAGTGATCTAGTTTTACTACTTATATTAGTTTCTTTCTTATCTACCAGAAGCCACAGCAGAAACTATGCTCCTTCTCCTTCTAACTTTACTAACTCTGGCTTTGAACCAGAAAACATCCCCCTGCTTTCCAAGTGCCTAAACAAAGGAAATTACAATACTGACTGCAGCTGTAATTACCAGCTGGTGAACTGATGGCATATACTGAATACATAATCCAAGAGAATATTGCTCTTCAATAATAGCCCTTTCCACAACCTATAGTGCTGGAATGCTCATCCTTGTTTACTATACATTCATGCACACACAATACATTTCAGTATCCAGTACTAGTAGTCAAGCTTTCTTCACTGAAGATGAGAGACCAGCAAAAATACTTTGTCCTTTTGGAGAGCTGGATTAATGTCAGGTGCCACTCACCAAAAACCCCCAAAAAACCCCAAACAAACCGAACCAAACCAAAAGCAAACAAACAAAAACAGGAAGAAAAAGACAAAAAAACCCCAACCAAACAAAAACACCCTAAATGTCAAACCTAAGTACAGCATCTGTATCTCTATGAACCTATACACATCATGTGCAATATAATGCACCCCTTACATCAGTGAGAGCAGCAAACCCCAGCTCACTCCAGGGATGATGGGGTTTTTTGACAGGTACCAGCAACTTAAGGCAAGCAGAAGGGACCACAACGCTGCTACGCTTTGGGAGCCTTCTCCGTGCCTGGGCTAAGCCGCACTCATCGTCGATCACGGACTTCTTTATTTCTGACAGACAATGAGGGCACGATGCTGTGTGTGAGCACGGCGGGTGAGCTGCCCGAGGGGCTCCAAACGGGCTGCAGGCACTTGTGCACAGGAATGAGCGCGGTGAACCGGGAGACTGATGCGTCTTGGAAGCAGCATCCTGGCTCCTCTGTGCACTCTGCCTGCTCTCCCCGAGAACGCATCGAGGGAGGGATTCCCCACCCACCCACACACTGCCTCTCCCTCCCTGCGAGGCTGCAGGGGGGTATAACCCAGTTCCCTGCTGGATGCGGGCCCGGAGAGAGCCCGCTACCCTCCCGCTCCCCGCCGCCACCCCTGCCCGCCCCCTCTCCCCCTTCACACTTACTCCGCTCTCCGGCTCAGGACGCCTTTGCCGATGGCCTGGGGGGTCTTGTGCTGGAGCAGCGCGGTGCAGCAGCCCTTGTCCCTGCCGTCCTTCTCGGCGGGGTGCTGGTGGGGGTGCGCCGCGGGGTGCTGGTGGCCGGCAGCCCGCCCGCCGCCGCCGGGCCCCGCCGGTGCCGCTTTGCCCGCGGGCGGCGGCGGCTGAGCCGGGAGCTGTTGGTGGTGCTGAAGCGGGTCGGACTGGCCCGGCGGCGCCGGCGGGGGCTGCTCGGGCAGCGAGCCCTGGGGCGGCTCGGCGGGGGCCGCCGGCAGCTCGGCGGGGGCCGGCTGCTGCTGCTGCTGCTGCTGCTGCTGCTGCTGCTGCCCGCGGAGGCTGCGGTTCTCGGTGCTCAGCTCGTCCAGCCGCCGCTCCAGCTCGTCGATGCGCTGGCGCTGGGTGTGGATGAGGCTCTGCTGGTTCTGCACGATGGCGGTGAGCTCCTTCAGGTAGAGCACGGCGCGCACCGGGTTCTCCAGCAGGCTCTCCATGCCCCGGCCGCCGGCGCGGGCCCCGCCGCCCGCACGCCCGCCCGCCGGCGCTCCGGCGAGAGCGGCGCGGGATGCGGGCACGCGCCTCGCCGCCCCGCGCGCACGGGCACGCGCCCCCGCGCCGCCGGCTGCCGCGCGCCCCCGCGGAGGGGCCGGCCCGGAGCGGGCCCGCCCCCCGCCGCGCACGCGCGGGAGGAGCCGGGAGGCGGGCGGGGGTGCCCGGTGCCGGGGGTGCCCGGTATCTGGGTGCCCGGTATCTGGGTGCCCGGTATCGGGGGTGCCCGGTATCTGGGTGCCCGGTATCGGGGGTGCCCGGTGCCGGGGGTGCCCGGTATCTGGGTGCCCGGTATCGGGGGTGCCCGGTGCCGGGGGTGCCCGGTATCTGGGTGCCCGGTATCGGGGGTGCCCGGTGCCGGGGGTGCCCGGTATCGGGGGTGCCGGTATCGGGGGTGCCCGGTATCTGGGTGCCCGGTATCGGGGGTGCCCGGTGCCGGGGGTGCCTGTATCGGGGGTGCCCGGTATCGGGGGTGCCCGGTGCCGGGGGTGCCGGTATCGGGGGTGCCCGGTATCTGGGTGCCCGGTATCGGGGGTGCCCGTATCGGGGGTGCCCGGTATCGGGGGTGCCCGGTATCTGGGCGCCCGTATCGGGGGTACCCGGTATCTGGGTGCCCGGTATCGGGGGTGCCCGGCGCTGGGGTTGCCGGTATCGGGGGTGCCCGTATCGGGGGTGCCCGTATCGGGGGTGCCCGGTATCGGGGGTGCCCGGCGCTGGGGTTGCCGGTATCAGGGGTGCTCGGTATCGGGGGTGCCGGTATCGGGGGTGCTCGGTATCGGGGTGCCCGGTGCCGGGGGTGCCCGGAATCGGGGGTGCTCGGTATCGGGGTGCCCGGTATCGGGGTGCCCGGCGCCGGGGGTGCCGGTATCGGGGGTCCGGACCCGGCCGAGCTTCGGTCCCGCCCCGGCGGTGCCGCCGCAGCGCTCCGCCGCCGCCCCGTGCCCGCCCGGCCGCGCTGCCCAGCGGAGCGGCCAGTGCCGGGGCCAGCCCCCTGCGGAGCCCTTGGCAGCCCCGCAGCACCGCTCTGCTTCTCACTCACTGGCCTTTCTGAGTGTTGCTGTGCTTTCGTTTTCCAGGGTGGCTTGGTGATTTCTTTCGGTTGTTTTTTTTCCCAAAGTGACTTGAATAATTGTGTCTAGTTTTGGCTGACGTGTTGATAACGTCCCCATTTTTACCTTACCTGCTTGGAAACAGAATCTTTAAGGTTGGAAACATTCTGCGAGATCCTGGAGTCCACCCTTTGACTGAACAGCCCCATGCCCGCTAAATCTTAGCACTAAGAGCCATGTCTGTTTGTATTTGTGACTTCCACACTTGCCTGGGCAGCCTGTGTCAATGCTTCACTACTCTTGCAGTGAAGACATTTTTTGTAATTTTTGTAATATACGTCCCCTGGAGCAGCTTGAGGTCATTTCCCCTTGCCCTGTCTCTGGTTGCCTGGGAGAAGAGCCTGATCCCTACCCCACTCCAGCCTCCTTTCAGGAGTTGTAGGGAGTGATAAGGTCTCCCCTGAGCCTCCTCCTCTCCAGGCTAAACATCCATGGCTCCCTCAGCCTCTCCTCACATGAGTTTGGCTCCAGACCCTTCCCCAGTTTCAATGCCCTTCTCTGGATTTGCTCCAGCACTTCAAAGTCCTTCGTGTAACCTGAATGCAGGCTTAAATCTCTCAGAAACAGTTCCTGAGGAAAAGGGATGGTAAAGGAACTTGTTTGGAATTTTTGGTGTCCTTTGGGTTCTTTGGAGGAAAGCTAGGGCTTATTGTGGAGTTTTGCTGGGGGGATAGATGCTGCAGATGTGAGAGCTGACAGACAGGGCCTTTGCTGTTTGATTCCATGCGGGTTTTCTTCATTTCTCAAGAAATACCTTCTCTTGACCTTCCTTATCCACAGTCATAAGTATTTGCAAACTTACAGCCTTGAGTCTGAGATACTATCTGTGTGCTTTCTATTACATTCATCAGTAAATAACCTGGCTAAGGGTAACAAAATTACTTTCAGAACTTCTGTGTAGATCCATGAAGTTATTTCTATAATAGCTAAAATCCTATTCAGCCTCTGTGAGTGTGGAAGATCCATGAGGCATCACGAGCAGTCAGGTTTCAGACAAGCATGCCAGCAGATTTGACTCATTGTACAAAAAGTGCAAGGCCACAGAATGAAAAGCGACTGGTTTTAAGTGATTTTCAGCATAGAGCTACACTCATTTTGACTTTTCAGATCAGCAAAACCTGCACTGTAGCAAGGATTTCATGAAGTGAGGAAAGGAGAAGTGTGAAAGAGAATCTCTGTTTCAGATGAGCTGAAAGTATTTCCAGTCTCTTCAGTTCATGGGTAGCCTTAGGAATGTAAACTGCAAACAGAAACACCAGGATTAGAAACTGTTCACAGACTCCTCCTAAATGAGAACTGTGTTCTCTTGCAAGCACGTAGAGGTGGCTTTGGGGTATCATGAAACGTTGCCACATGTCCCCTGTGTATTGGGGGGAGACCCCAGAGTGAACTCTGAGGATGAGCATTCAAGTCCAACACACGGTTTTATTGGAAAATTGTATGGGGAACTTTCCTCCATCTCATTGCATAGTGTGTCATTAATGTTTTATGACAGGAAATTGAGCAGAAATTGGCATTATTTAGCAAGGGCAGGGATGGTTATAGGGGAATGTGAAAAAAGGCACACTCAGGAAGACAGGAGGTGAAAACACCTAAGCTATATTTGGGGAAGAGTGGAAGGGATCGTTTGAGAAATTGTGCTGGCATGCTGTCTGCTTTCAAAGGCACTCCTGAACAGCAGTATTTCAGTCCTGCCTCACAGGAGCAGAGCCCAGGGACAGCAGTGGAAATAACATGCCTTAGGCATGAGTAGATTCTGGGATACAAACAGGGGATACTGGGATACTCATACATGTATGTACACACACACACAGAGCATTGTTAGGAGACTTCAGGCACAGATTGCTTATTTGGCAGAACAGAGGAGGCTGTTTTAAATCTTAAGGCAAGCCCTGTGCAGAGTTCTGATTTTGCAGTGGACATCAGGTTCTTTTGCAGCTCAGCTGGATAAAAGAGGTGATGAAATAAGGGTCAGAGGCATCACACTGGCCTATCCAGGTAAAGTCAGCCAGGTCATGGCATGTATTCTTAAGGAAATACTAACTAAAAAGAAAAAATAATCCTGATTTGGATGACTTGGGCTGGGCAAAACAGGTTGAAAGTCTTGTGTCATGGTGCTTCAATGCCTATCAGAAGATGTGATTTTTACTGTACTGAGTGAACATGATGTATTCACTCACTGTTTCTGCACCTTTAATTTGCTTGACCAGCCTCATTAGCCTAAGTTGTACTAATAAATCTTTGTCATAAATTAAACAGAGACCTACGGCCATGTATTGGTAAACTAAAACTAAGCAGATTAGTAGGAGAATAAAAAAAAAAACCTGTTTTCAATATAGGTGTGGTGACTGGTGGACAAAAATGTTACAACCAGCCCTGACCTTCCAGGTTTCTAAAGAGACCATGTGCCAAAGGAAATGCAGCAGAATGCTTTTGTGCCTAACATAAGGGACTGTGCAAGGATCTCCTTACAAAACTTCAAGTGTTAATACAGTTGCATAATCCTCTGTAATAAGGAAATTCAATAAAGATGGGGTGTTCATCCAGGAGGAATCTGCAAGTACATCACCAGAAAATGAATGTCTTCTTTCTCTCTGTGAGCAAGATCCTGCAGAGCCAGAAAACATCTCCTCTTTTATCCAGCCACCACTGTGGGCCTTTGATTTTGCTGCCACAGTACCTAGCATGCATAATTTGCAAAGCTCTGCACACTGGTGAAGTATTGTTCTGTACAAGGTGAATGGTAGGATTGTAGCCATGAGAAAAAGGGAAATGCAGACACAGGGTGGTTAAATGATTTGTCCAAGGCCATGCAGGAAGCTGGGCAGAGGGCGTGGCAGGAGGGACGAGGAGGGGGAAACACTTGATGACACCACACACACGCAACACAACAGATCTCTGATTTCAAGCATCTTTGGCATTTAGCCCAAACTTCAGGTCATTAAATGCTGCTGCTTCTCTCTTTAGGAGAGATCTTATCTGGAAGAAAACAATGGTGAAGATAAGGAAAGCCTGAATTCTGTTAAAATTATTTTTGCCATAGATAATTTGTTGGTATTGTATTTTTCAAAGTACTGATTATTTTCAGTCCATTCCAGAAAAAATCATAATGAATAATAACGGATTAATTATGTTCTTATGGAATAAAGTGCTTTCCTTATCCACTTAGCAAGGTGCTTGGGCATTGCACAGACAATTACAAATAAAGTGCAGCAGTAGTAATTAAAATAAGCATGCATTATAAAGCCACAACAAAATGCAAATGAGTCAAGCCCCAGGATTTAATGGAAAGGTCTAATATTACATGATTTCATTTTATATTTCTTTAGCTGTTTAACTCAGAGTAAATTAATCCATAAATAAAAGGTACACTTATAAGCATACATGATAAGGAAAGTAGTAACACCTTTAAGTGTTTCAACTGCAGAAAAACTTTCACTGCAAGAATGTTCTTGTAACATTTTCTGAGAGGTCCTAATCTCACTTTAATTTTCAACACCTCACTGAAACTTGATGCAAACGAATCACTCCAGCCTTTTTGACAGGTAGAGGCCTCCCATGTTTTTCTATTTGAAATACTGTTTGAGGTATTCCCTTCTCAGTTACACTCTATCTCCTCTTGGACAGGAGGTCATCACAGCAAACCCAGGCAGTCTTTTCCTCATTCCTTGCACTTGATCCCAATTTCCTCCACTTTCCATGCTTCAACCTTGCAAGGTACAAACTTACCCCTGGTAATTCCATATCCAAACTCTTCTATACCATACTACAAACTAAGTATTCCAGTTGGAGAAGCAGGGCATATAGCTTTGGTTCCCAGCTATGATTCTGTGGACTTATTATCATAAGCTTATGATAAGTTTTTTGATACTTCTATAAGACCTGTATTTCTGTTGTCTTTGAGGAGAAAGAGAATTTAGGAAGGTGTGTACAAGGACACAGAATACAACAAAGGTTATTTGTGTTTAAGATCGAGTCCTTGGTATTTAAGGAAGGGCACATTTAATGTTGGCCAACTCACCTTAATTAACCTAACATTTTCTCCCCTTCCTCCTGTCAGAAAGGCAAGCAAAATCCCACAGCTGATATTTCCCATCATATCTAAGTTCTTAAGGGGAACACACAAGGAAGCATAGCACAAACCATATAAAACCCCACAGAACTAGAGTAGAAGATGGGAGGTAAGAGATGCAAGAATCATGGTCCTGTATTTCCATCTTTCATTCTGATTTCTGGGGGAAGATGGGGGCATTTTCAGTCTCACCTGGAAGTTAGCAGCTGCTCAAGTAGAGATTCTCAGAACTTCTTGCAAACAGCCTGCAGACCAAAAAAAAAATTCTGCAGGAATTAGATGAATAATTTCCAAATAGAGGATAGAATCAAGACAATCATAATGTTCTCATGCATAATTTATGGACAGAGGAAAAAAAAGAAAAAAGTGCATCTCCTAAATGCTTTCACTCAGGCTTCTTTCACTTGAGGCTGCATCCAAAACTATTCAGTTCAGCAAGGAGATATTTCACCAGCCTGAGTCCAAGCCAAGTCACTGTCTGCTTACACCTGTGAAACAGATGGATATAATGAAGCTAACTCAAGAGAAGCATGTTGCCCGACATTGGAATCAACAGCAATGTTTCCTGTGCTTCAGGTGGACACTGAGTAAAGGTGGGAGTGGTTCTCTGGCACCCCCTAGACCAGCACCTAAAAGCCAGCTGTTGTGGTCTGCAGTCCTGACAGCTGCAACAAGGTGAGAGCTCTCTGTCTCTCTTGTGTTGTGGCTGTTGAATTGTTAATTCATATTGATACCATAAAACCAGAAGCAGTGGGAAACATCTCAATTTAGAAATCAAACATAAAGAGCTGAGATGTGGTAAGGACAAATACTTCAGTTTCTTTCAATTTTGGTTGGGTTTTTTTCCTCTTCACTTGAGTACAGCTGAACTACCATATAAATATTTAAAACAGCTGCTCATCAGGAGAAGGTACAGATTCTGGATTGTAGCCTTAGTTGGGATGTGTGGTTTTGACACATTTTAAAATCTTGACTGTATTTGAACTGTGCTACTGCAGCCTTCTGTTATTTACTGCAAATTAAAAGGAATCAACGTCTCTCTTCAGACTGCACTTCCTCTTTTCATGTTGCTAAATGTTACATTATCTCCTGCCTTTTTCATGAAATTAAGCTTTGACCGCTGTAATTGATTAATTCTAGAGAGCAAAAGCTACACAGAGACATTTTCTTCAGAGTCAGTCAGGTTTTTGTTTGAGCTGACAGTTCAGTCTTTTGTAAATACTGCAGTAAGATGAAAAAAAAAAAAACCAACCTGAATATGAGCTTGATTCTTCCAATATTATCTGAATGGCTCCTCCAAATTACATGGAGATTTTCAGAGGGGCAAGTTCGTGTGATCTGACCTTGCGTAAGATACACAGGAAAAACAAAGATAAAAAGTAAAAATAAATGGAATAATGTTAAGTGTAGACTCATACTCCAACTAGAAGGTTTTTCTGCAATGGCAGAAATCAAATACTGTCAAGAAAACAAAAAAACATTCATGAACAGGATGCATTTCAGCTCAGGCTACAATACAGCATTTTTCTGACGAGCAGCTGTTTAAAATATTAATGTCAGCTTAGCTGTGTTCCACTGAAGAGAAAGAAAAATTGACAGAAGAAGGAGCATTTGTCCTTACCATATTTCAATTCTTTATGTTTGGTATATAGAAGACATTTTCCCTTTGCATTTAACTTTGTGCTATCAGTACAAATTAACAACTCAACAGCCTCAACACAAAAAAGTTCGTCTTGCTGCAAAATTCAGCTTAAAGAAGGTAACACTGCAGATCATAACACCTGGCTGTCAGCTGCAGGACCAAAGATGAAGATACCAGAGGTCTCTTCCTGCCATTATGCAATCCTCATCTGAAGCAGAGAGAGCCTTTTCTGATTACAAACCCCCAGTGCAGTCCTGTTTCACCTTGACAGTGTGGCTTTGGTCTGTGCTCAGGTTTCGTAACAGGGGTAAGCAGATGCTGACTTCTCTGGGAAATTAAGGCCAGGACAAATCAATAAAGCATCTGGCCTGATGTGCTACATACTGTATAATCTCATGCAGCTTGGAATATGAGTTTAAGAAAAATGTATCTCCAGAAATGCTTCTGGTACCACTGGAAGATAGTAAAAGGTAGAGAATTTGTCCCATTCCATGATAGTTTGTCACTGTGGCTGTTCACTGTCATGGTTGACAAGTTGGAATTTTTTTCTTATATGAAGTTATCCTTTTTATTTTCCAGACATGAGCAATTATGTCGTTCTCTACCAGGGTAAAGGGTTTCTTAGTCCTAAAGTTTTTTCTCTCCTTGAAGGTGACTGATCAAATCACCTGATGATTTTATTTTTAGCAAGAGAAATGGACTATCTCTTTAAATTAGGTAATTTTCTAAAAGCTTGAGTCTTTAGTATTTTTTGGCTTTTGAGGTAGTCTTTCAGACTTCCTGCTAAGCAGCATGGTCTAACTAGAGGCAGCCCAAATGTTTGCTGAAGAGGTGGCTGCTGAGATGTGCTCCTGTCTCTCGTTGCTCATTATTTATGGGGTCAGGCTTTTGCTCAGGTCAACTTTCGCCTTCAAATCTGCTTGTAGACAGGATCCCTTCTACTCAGACATGCTGACTTGTCACAAATATTTTTGTATTCTATTTTGGTGTCTGAAAGAATTTCAAGGAGCATATGAAGAGACAGAACTCAAAACAGGAAGAACTTGCTCCAGACTTTTCCTTGAGGAGCACAATGGACTTGTTTCAGACATCCACCACCATCCACACAGCTGCGACTGACTCCACAGGGCAGAACCTCTGCCTCATGCAAGGGACACGAAATACCCCTCTGTTTTGGGAGACCCATAAAGAGCAGGAGAGGTCAAATGATGGCAGATCCCAGGTCTAGCTTTTGTGTTGCATGAATTAGTTTAACATAAGGTTAAGCTCTGGGTGCAAGCCATTCAGTCTTGGGAATTTCTTCACAACTGATGAGATTTTGGTTAAAGCCAATCTGGTGACAAGGCAAGCAGCTGAAAACTTACAACATTTACCTTGGCCAGAGAGAAATTGCCCACCGATGTTCTGGCTACCTTATTTGCACACCTCTCAAGTAAGAGCAGCCTAGCAGATCTTTTCAGATAGTGAGCAGAAGTATCTTCAGAAGCAACACTACACTCATTTTTAAAACATGAAACAAAGGAAACCATCCCCCGAGCTCACAGCAGCACTGCTTTGTCGCTCCATCCCTTGCAGAGATAACAGTTCAGTTACTCATTCCCTCTGCAGCACTCTCTGCAGTGCTCACCTTGGGAAGCAAAGAAATGGCAAAGGACAAAGGGTCTCATCCCTGGAAGGAGGGGAGGGCTAAGGAGCCACAAGCAGTAACTGTGGCTGGGTGGTGGGGAACAAAAACTGATGTGAATTGGGCAGCAGGACACACAGGGAGCCTGGTGGAATTGGCAGAAGGCAGGGCCTGAGGATGCACAGGCTGTCAGTCACTGTGCTGCCTGGAACTGAGGCAAGGGGAAGGCTGATGTTTGCTCTGCAGCCAAGGCTGGTGTGGAGGAAAAGCGAATGTGCAAAAAGAGGTAGAAAGGTACATAAAGTGCTTGCAGTAAACTGAAGAGAATGGCTGAATATTTATTATAAAGACATGCTGAGTACAGTCAAATGGAAAATTCAAAAATTGAAAATTGGGTTGAAGTCCACTTTGTAAGACTTGAAGAGCGTGTAGGTCTGGATCCTAAAGGAGCCAGAGCTATTTGCTGATAATTTAAGTTATGATTTGTTTTAAAGCTTCCCATCTGTTCAGGTTTGTACTCTGTTTCACATTGAAATTACTGCTGGATGGATGTCATAGAGTGGTAATTTTGGACACATTCTCATTGGGTTTTAATTTTTGATGTGATGTTTTGGGCTTTTTTTATAGAGATCGGCACAAAAAGGCAAAACACAACCAACTGTGACAGAATATATAAAACAGAATGAGCTGCCTACAGAGAAATGAAAACAGTCCAAAATAATAGAGACAAATGTGAATCATGACCAAGAAGCTTATTTGTAATAATAAACATGTCATCTGTGTCAGATAAACAAATCACAAATATTTATTAAGATAACAAATGGATTATAAATAGAGAGACATCCCAAATTCAGATCATGTCTCTCAGTTATAGTAAATATGAATTAGCAGCCATATCTGCCAAAATAAATCTGGCATTCTCACAGAGTCATAATTTTAAAAAACTAATAATAACAATAATAATAAAAAGAAGGAGAGTACAGAGAGGGAGAGGGCAGACAAGCATTGTTTTTTTTTCTTCCACTAGTATCACATAGTTTAGAGAGATCAGGCTGCATTAGTGCTGCTAAACATGACATAAGTATGACAATGATAAGAAAAAACTGGAGGCAGGGTTGAGGGAGAGGCTTCTCTGGTAGCTGCAGTTCTGACCCCAATCCTATAAGCTGCTCCAGGCAAGCAGGTGCACGAGGCCTCATTTTGAAATCAGTGAGTTCAAGCCAAGCACAAAAGTCTGTCTAGCCCAAGCATCAGCTGGCAACTTCCACTTATCTCCTTCTGCCAGTCTTTCAGATGCAGATAACACTTTATTGATAGGACAAGAGTTTTGATGTCATGAAAAAAAATGTGATAGAGTATTTATTCTTTAACTCTGGTGGTTGTGGAATGAAACCAGTCAGTTTAAAAAGACCAAAATTAATTTTCAGAAGGACCTAAATGAAACCAGTTGTTCTTAATGCAAACCTGGCACTAGCTTGTCATGTTGTCCTAGCTCTTGGAAATGGAGAGGCTGAGATTCTGCAGCAGGGGGGATTCTTCCATAACATTCATTCCTGTGTTTCAGACCATAGATTTCAGGACATAAACAATACTATACCAAACTGAACAAAACAGGCCTATAAAATACCAAATGTGACTGAAACAATATTGGGCTTGGCTTTGATTTTTCTTTTTTTAATTTCCTTCCCTTCTGTGAAGGTAATGGTGCATACTCAAGGCCAAGCTCCTGCTGCCTATATTCAAAGGGGGATGGAGGAACTCTTAATGCAATAGTCTGCCTGTCCTGGTTGGATTGCCAAAGAGGAAAAGGAGCAAAAGCACCTCATCATTGCTAGTGCTGGTCCAGATGGACTGCTCTGCAGTGATAAAAACAAAAGGTTAAATGTTGTGCCCCCATGTGCATGACTGTCAGGAATACAGTCAAGAGGATGGGGCCAGACTCTTCCTCAGAGGTGCACAGCAATGGGGTAAGGAACACAGGGCACAAGGAGAAATACAGCAAGTCTTCTCTGAATATGAGGGAGAACTTACTGTGAGAGTGACAGAGCACTGCTACAGGATGTCCAGAGAGGCTGTGGAGACTCCTCTGGAGATGTTCAAAACCCAGACTGATGTGATTCTGTGCAGTCTGCTTTAGCAGGGAAGTTGGGCTAGATGATCTCCAGAGGTCCTATCAATCCCAGCCATTCTGTGATTCTGTGAATCAGCCCAAAACAAAGTCAGGAGCTCTCAACTGTAAATCCCAGTCAGTATAATAAGAGGTAGGTGCCCCCCCAACTGTCCTCTGGATATAGTGCCACCACTACTAGACCTATTGGATTTTTAAGAGATATTCTTGTAGCTGGTTTATATTTTCCTTCTGATAAGTCCTACATACTCATTTTGAGGGACACTCAAAAATCCTTTTTTTCCTTATGATTGGATCCTTTCAGATACTCTTCCTCCCCTGCAGCAGTTGTTCTGTGAAGGTCCTGAGCCCTTTGACTCTTCCTTACAAGCCGTATTCTTGCTCCTAATGCTGTTGGATGGCCTGTCCTGGCCATCTCTGTGCTTACCTGTTTCCCTGCATGCCAGGAAGGTCAGGTCCCTGCTGCACACACGGAGTTAAAGGCAGGAGTGCCCCAGGCTTTGCAGGCAGAGGACAGGCTGCTGTCTCACTGCTCAGGGCAGCATGCAGCCTGTCTCCAGCAATCCAACTCAGCACCTCTGCCTGGCAGCAAAATACTCCATAAAAATAGACAAAGAGGCCTCCTCAAACAAACCGACAGGATTTCTGGGCTCTGAACCCTGATGCTCAGGACTCAGTGGGAAAGTCAAGGTCTGTTCACATGCTGTGTAGTTCTGAGAACACGTCTCCTGGTGTTGACTGAAGCTCAGCCTGAGCTGGGGGTTAGGAGCTTGGCTGTGGCTGTGTCTTCCTGATGAAAATCCTTGGCTCCTGGCTCATTTTAGTGGATGTGCTCACCTACAACTGAAGGCCTTGAGAAAATGGATGTAGTCATAAATTGTTTATTTGTCAAAATAAACAATGAAAAATTATTTGTGAATTAATTTGGGATGCACTCACTGAATATTTCTGAGATTTAAAACAAAGAGGGCAACATTTTGTTGGGTTTTTTTCCTAAGCTCTTTGTCTTCTCCCAGGAAAAAAATTAAAGCCTAGAGGGATCTATAGATGCTTAGCTCTACCTTTTTTTTTTTTTTTTTTTAATGATCTATGCAGTTTCACTAGCATTTAGAAATACTAATAGAAGTACTTACTAAACAAATGCACTGGTTTTATTATGAAACAATGACAGAATACTTTTAAAATATATGTTGTATTCACACTATTATTTTGGCCTCTTTTACATCACTCTAAAATGCAAGGGGAATTAAAGGCTGAAGTGGGAGATATGTATCCTACTGCTTTGTAAATGAAAAGAAAGATTACATCTGTAGGTCTTAGAATTAAGTAGGAACCTGATGTTATAACACAAATGCAAAAAAAATACTTATGTTTCTAGAGAAAAATCCTGTGGAATTAACATGGCAGCTTGGCATAAAGCTATTACAAGGCAGTTAATATGGCATCATTTTAAGGACCACCAGGAAATTTGCCTGCAGCACTGAGGAATTATAACAGCCGCATACAGTAAGCTTTGATGTGAAATATTATAATAGCCTCACATAGTAAGCTTCATGTGAATACTGAAGAGCAATACAAAGCATCTGAAAGATTGAAATACAAAACTAATAGTTGCATTGGAAATGTTTAACATGTATTTCACTGCTCATTCAGAAAGAAAATATTTCAGGTAGGAATTTTGAGTTTTCACTAAATTTCCATTTGAGTAGAAACTGGGAAAAAAAATCTCTGAATGTTATGCCTGGGCTCTTCTATGACTCTAGTCCTTTGCTTTTATTGCACATATCTGGAAAAAAGGGTTACACAACTAATGTTGGTTCCAACAAAAAAATAGCAAATAACTTGCCCTGAAACTATGGAAGTTTTGTAATTTACCAAATACACTGAAAACAATGTTTTGGAAATGTCTTTGGAAAAAAAGTAGAGCTTAATTTTTTGGTTCAACAACTAAATCAAATAATCAATTATTTGCACAAACCAACCAATTTGAACATCCCCTTAAATCCTAAAACAGGAGCTTGCTATTGACAGCAAGGAATTTGGATGGACTTCTCACAGGTGTGAGTCTTATTCCCAGGGAATATTGATTTCTGTTAGTTAGCTTTTATGTTTGAAAAGATGAAAAATTGTTTTGAGCTTGAAACTTAGTCTACAGGAACACACTTTAATAAAAGTGCAAATTTCATTTAAGTGCAGATTTTTCTTAATCACATACTACTTAATTTTCTGAAATATATTTTTAGGAGGCAATGTCAAAAGTACAATTAAATGGTGCAGGACCGAGTCCTAATGGATGGTGACAATAATGAAAATTAATTATTTACTGAAATCTTATTTTTTCTTTTTTTTTCCCCTTGCTTTTACCTCTCATTATTCTGCTTGGAAACAAACTCTCCTAAAATGATTTGAGTGTCCTGCTGTCAGTATTCAGACAAGCATTTGTCAGAATGTCTTAATACACACTAATATTTTCAGTAGGCTTTTAATAGAACATCTTTCTCTCCAGTTCCTTTTAGTCCTAATCTTTAATGTAGAGTCTTGCATCTCTTTTCATGCTTCTCTTTTTATTAACTTTCCAAATATATTCAGAAATCCCCTAATTTGGATCCAGCAATGACTTATGTATTGAAGCATTAAAATGTGCATTTAAAAATGTTGGAAACTGATAAAATACTATTAAAGTTCTTAGTTTAAATATACGTGATTTGAAATATATGAATTTTTAAAAGAGCTATTTTTATTAAAAGGAAGAAATGTTCTTGAGAATTCCATGTTTTATCTTCTCCTTTTAGGAATTAAAAAAAAAAAAAAAAAAAAAAGTAATGTCCAAAGCTGGGGAGGGAGTGCAGTGAATTTTCATCGGAATGCTGATTTTTATTTGACACTTTCAGGATGGGAAAAAACCAAAAATCAGTCTTCAATATTTTTTTTTTTGGGAGCAACATCTAATATTTAGCACCCACACTGTTCTAAATAAGCTTAATGGATGTCAGAATCAAAAGAAGAGCCATCTTGATGATGACTCACTAACATGGTAGCTGGGAGTCGGAGCTGGCTCCTTCCTCCTTGCTTCGTGCCCTCTCCTTGGGCTCCTGCCTTCTTCAGGTGCACGGGGCAGTCTCTGACTGGGGGACAGCTCCTGACTGGGTGGTGGCAGCAGCAGCACAGCCAGCAGTGACCTCAGGGCTGCAGCAGGGGAAGCTCTGGGTAGCTGGCCCCTGGCTGCAATGTGAAATGCCTCTAGGCTGGGTCTTTCAGGCCTGCAGCTTCTGAGCCTCTAAAGCTGTTTATTCCTGATGTTTTGGGTTTGTTCCCACAGCTTGAACATAAACATCAGGATTGTTTTTGTAATGATACTTATGTTTGGAATTCTTTCTGTGGGATGGACTGTCTTTGATGTCCCTCTGGTTTGGCCAATGTGGGTGAAGAGTTCTGTTTTTCTTTCGCCAGCCACAGTAGTCTGTGGCAAATTGTATAAAAGAGTGTGATTTGTTTCAAATAAACAGAATCGGATCATCTCTCCGAGCTGTTTCAGAGAAAAATTCATGTTGTGTGTTATTTGCCACAGCAACAGCTAAGAGAAAAGCAACAGGCATTCTGAGGGCACCCATTTGTCCAGGCTCCCAACAGGCCCAAATTACTTGTTTAAAGTCAACACATACCTCAGAGACTCACAGAATCTGCAACATCCAGTCCATCCCACAGAAAGAATTCCAAAACATGAGTTTGTTACAAAAAAATCCTGATGTTTATGTTCAGGCTGTGAGAACAAGCTTCAGAAACCCAAAACATCAGGAAAAAACAGAACTTTAGAAACTCAGAAAATGCAGGCCTGGAAAACCAGACTACACTTAGCCATGGCTGTTCTTAATATTTCTCTCTTTCCTTTATTTTTTTTATAAAGGCCTGGTATGGGAGGTTTGATCTCTTGCCAGGTAGCCTAGTGGGAATGCTCTGTGCAGTTATGCAAGAAGCATGGATTTGATCCCTACCTCCTGTTACCCTGCTCTTAGGAATACACGTTGCAGAAATAAAAGCATTAGCCTGCAGCCACACCACTGTGCTGTGCTCCCACAGATCTCACGTGGGAAGTGAGGTCAGCCCCACTCAGGGCTGGGGGTGCTCTGGCAGTGTGGAAAGGAGCCTCAGAATAAACACAGCCTGTGCATGGAACACTGTCCTCATCTGTGCTCCTCCCCAGGGACCTTCTACTCTTTGTGGTCTATTTTTTGTTGCCGTTGTTTCGCTGATATACCTTTATTTCAGAAACGTGCCTTTTTTTTAAGTCAATGAAAGTTATTACTGTAAGCATGCAGAATTTTGTGGATGCAATATGAAGAATGGCACTTTGGAGTTCACAGCTAAGAGTCCTTCCCAGGGACACTTAAGAGAGAACTTTGCAATCCAGCTTTTCCTCACCAACGAGTTCAAGGTGTGTCAGAGACACTAGTTCAGTGCAGTCACACAAAGCAGTCCCATTTTAACCTGTGCCAGTAGTACAAGAATCATTTTACACTCAGGGTGTACTGAAGAAGTTGCAATTTTATTGTTTATTGGTGGGGAGTGGGGGCTGGTTGCCAGCCCTGCCTGAGTGCCTGAGCCTGAGCCCTGTGTGAAAAGCTGTGGCACGTTGTGCCCTGGAGAACTTACAGTCTGATGGGCAGTGCAGGCACAGGGCATCAGAAGGGCTCTGGCACTCAGGAGGAATAAGTAATGTGATGCTGGTGAGTGATGTTTGAAGCTGTGACTCCAGGGCTGAGCAGTAGGCTTGGATAATAGGGAGAAAGTGTAGAAGCAGGAGTTGAGGGGGAGGAGAAACCAGAGTGGTTGAGAAGGGGTACAGGTATCAACTTTTATCAACTTCAGGCTCTAGTTTGTTCCACTCCACTGCATTTTACCCCAAAGCCCCACTTCTAGGGGAAGAGGAAGGCCACATGTTTGTGGGGAAGTGTGGGGAAAGTGCCTCCAGATACCTGAGTCAGAAGAAAGCTTGTGCAAATGGGAAGGGGGCTGCACTTGGTTCTTATTTTGTCCCCCTGCAGTAAAAATACCTCAGAGGTAAAACAGGTATTCATGGTATAGTTAGAGCATCTATATGCCTAGGTGAAAAAAAGGTACTTTGCCTTTTACTTTTCACTCCCAAATGACAAAACACTGTTTAGTTTTGTCTCATTTCAACATCTTGTGAGCATACACTGATCGTTAGTGTGCACTCAGACAATGTGCTGATTGTCACCAGACACAGAACAAGGACAGTTCCTTCCTGCCTGTTCTCCTAAGGCAACACAGTGGAGTCAGACCTGAAGCAAAATCTGAGCTCCAAACAATTCTAAATGTTAGGTGATCTCAACCTTACAACCAACTGCAATAGCAAAACATCCCTCAGATCTGAAATCCCCCAAAACAAGAGGGATGTCTGGAGTGAGAGCTGATCTGTGTTCTGACCTTGTGCAAAAGTGACTCAGACAGTTCTGCCTGAATGTTTGACAAACGCTGTTCAACAGACTGCAAGGATTTCCAGACTCTTCAAAACACAACCACAGCAGCACTCTGTATTCTCCTCACCTTCGCTTTTTACATTTTTCCTTCAGGTTCCGACTTTTATGTTATTAAATTTTGGTATAAAACATTATAATAAATATTAAGCAGCAACATTTTCCATCCTAAAAATATCAAAGATGGAAAAATATTATTGTTTCCCTTTTGCTAGCAAGAAAAGTGAGGCACTAATTACCTGCCCAAGGCAACTTTGCTCAGTAAAAGATAACAAAAGAAAGAGCAAGTTAATTTAATGTTTTGAAGGTTGAGTGTTTTGGTTTGCCTTTTTTTTTTTTTTTTTTTTTTTTTTTTTTTTTTTCCTCTTTTTACTTCAGAGAAAGCACCCTGGTGGGAAAATGCAGCTTCAGAAATTTGAAAATGAGTTTCAAATACAATGTGAATCTAAAAGGGTTGTCTGCTGCACACAACTTTGTGGCTGTGACACGACAATGGCTGAGTGATCAGTTTGTGAATAGATAATTGCAATGGGTCTAGCCTGCATGGGAAAAATGCTTTTACTCAAGAGTTCTGGACAGAGTTGAAGCACTTGAATATTGTTGTGATGGAAAAGCTAACTGAGAGAAGAAGACTCTAGAGAGTAGTGCTCCTTTTGTCAGAGGCGAAGAATACTGTGTGTGACTTTTTGTTGGCTGGAACTTGCCAATGCAAGGCAGTGCAGGGTGAGCTTGGTGGTCACAGGTGCCAGTTGGCTCCCTGAGAACGGCCCCTGCTGAACTAAAAGTGTCCTGTCTTCAGGATCACCAAAAAATAGCCAGCGAAAGGTTATGAAATGTATCTAGTAAACATTTTCCTGAAGAGAAAAGAAACTGTCCAGTGTTCCTCTGGCTGGGAATGGTGTTGCTCCATCTCCACCAGCCAGTTCCATGAGCCAAGCCATGCAGCTGGATGGAGACTGGTGCCTTTGCAGTTGCATTAAACACTGTGCCAAGCAGCTGCTCTCCTGACTTGCCTCCAGACTCGTTCTGTGCTGTTGTCCTGGTTAGACACGTCTTGTCTGCACAGGAAAGAAGTTTGATATATGACAGCATTACCCAGGAGTTCACAACCATTTATAGCCTCTCACCCACTACCAGGGTCTTCCTAGTGCTACCCTGCTATTGCTTCTCACCTGGGACTTGCTGTATCCCTGCTGCTCTGCCCACCCAGCCTAAGATCCAGTCTTCCTTTTCTCTCTCTCTGTTAGCTCTCTTTTTGTTCTTCAGTGATGGATTTTGCAAACACTGGCTCGTCTTCCTCAGGTTGGGGGGGGACATGGGAAGGGCCTGTGTCAGCCTGCCATCACCTCTTGCTTTCTCTTGAATTTTGTAAATGGTTTGAACTGCATTTCACCAAGCAGCAAAAAGCATTTGGAGGGCTTTCTGTCAGCAGTATATAAATAAAAATGGGTAAGAATAGATTGGATTGTTGCTTCTTACATCCGCTTCCCCATTTTATTTTTGACAGGTCCTGACACCCACACACTCGCTCCTTGCTCAGACTCGGATAGATCTGATTTATTATCTGCTTTGAGTTCTTGGCAGGATTTTCCATTCCTCATGGAGAGTTTCAATAGCTCCTACCCTGTCCTTAGTGCTCAGGCCTCATGCCCTTATGCTTTCTGTACTTATAGGTCTTACCAGGCCCATCATTAAAACATCACAAGGGCAAGAACTGCACCTCTGCAGGCTGGGAAAACAGGGAGGCTGCTGCTGCTGCTGGCTACTGATCTCCTTTGCAACTCCACTGGGTCCAACTTGACTCCTCCACTTCAGTCTGCGCTTCCCACTGCAAAGGAGTGGAACTGAGCAAACAATCAGCAACAGGTAATTTATGTAATGAATTTACCCTTTTCCCCTGAGCTGAATATGCATGATGTCTTGGAGTGCATTCCCTGTTTGAAGAGGCTTGCCTTAGTTTTTTTCCCCTGTGCACTGCTTTTAATGCTACGTATCAATCAAAGGTGTTCCCTGCTGCATCCAAAAGCTGTATTTGCTATTCAAATGGTGTAAAGTTGTAACTGTTTACATAAGTTCTGAGAAATTGTTTCTGATCCTGAAGTGGAAAAGCATTCAAATACCTCTGTCATGTGCAGCACATAGCCCTTTAAAGTGCGGGTTTAATGTTTATGGATGCGCTCTCGCAATTCATTTTTCATGAGCTTTTGTGCTGGGAGACCTTGGTTGCTGGAATGTGTGCACAAAGGGAAGCATGAAAGCAACACAATAACAAACGAGTGCAACACCCTTAAAAATTCTGTATTTGTTAAGTCAGCTTTTAAATTGCCGAACTCTAAACATGAGCAGTGGAGAGGAGTGTGAGACAGAGATTCCCCCTTTTGCTTGCCATACTCTATACCAGATAACGTGGAAGCAAAGAAGCAGCCAGGTGCAGAAGTCGGGCTGGAGCTACTGGAGTGTGTCCAAAGGAGGGCCACGAGGATGGGGCAGGGTCTGGACTGAAGCCTGGGAGGAGCGGCTGAGGGCCCCGGTCTGTTCAGCTGGAGGGGACTGAGGGGAGATCTCACTGCAGCTACAGCTTCCCTGAGAGGGGAGCGGGGCAGGCACTGATCTCTTCTCTGTGGTGCCAGTGCCAGAGCCGAGGGAATGGCCTGAGGCTGTGCAGGGCAGGGTTAGGGTGGATATCAGGAACAGGTTTTTTCCCCAGAGGGTGGTTGGGCACTGGAACAGCTCCGCAGGGCAGCGGGCACAGCCCCAGCCTGCCAGAGCTCCAGGAGTGTTTGCACAAGGCTCTGGGGCACACGGTGTGACTGCTGGGCTGCCCTGGGCACGGACAGCAGCTGCGCTCGGCGGTCCCCGTGCTCGCTGCCAGCCCGGCCACCCCGCCTCTGTCACTGCCACTGTCACTGCCCCGCCACTGTCACTGCCCCGCTACTGCCACTGCCCCACCATTGCCACTGCCCCGCCACTGCCACTGCCCCGCCACTGCCACTGCCCCGCCACTGCCACTGCCCCGCCACTGCCACTGCCCCGCTACTGCCACTGCCCCGCTACTGCCACTGCCCGGCCACTGTCACTGCCCCGCCACTGCCACTGCCCCGCCACTGCCACTGCCCCGCCACTGCCACTGCCCCGCCACTGCCCCGCCACTGCCCCGCCACTGCCACTGCCCCGCCATTGCCACTGCCCCGCCACTGTCACTGCCCCGCCACTGCCACTGCCCCGCTACTGCCACTGCCCCGCCATTGCCACTGCCCCGCTACTGCCACTGCCCGGCCACTGTCACTGCCCCGCCACTGCCACTGCCCCACCATTGCCACTGCCCCGCCACTGCCACTGCCCCGCCACTGCCACTGCCCCGCCACTGCCACTGCCCCGCTACTGCCACTGCCCCGCCACTGCCACTGCCCCGCCACTGCCACTGCCCCGCCACTGCCCCGCCACTGCCCCGCCACTGCCACTGCCCCGCCACTGCCACTGCCCCGCTACTGCCACTGCCCCGCCACTGCCACTGCCCCGCCACTGCCACTGCCCCGCCACTGCCACTGCCCCGCCATTGCCACTGCCCCGCCACTGTCACTGCCCCGCCACTGCCACTGCCCCGCCACTGCCACTGCCCCGCCACTGCCACTGCCCCGCCACTGCCCCGCCACTGCCCCGCCACTGCCACTGCCCCGCCACTGCCACTGCCCCGCTACTGCCACTGCCCCGCCACTGGCCACTAGCCCCGCCACTGCCACTGCCCCGCCACCTGCCACGCTGCCCCGCCATTGCCACTGCCCCGCCACTGTCACTGCCCGCCACTGCCACTGCCCCGCCACTGCCACATGCCCCGCCACTGCCACTGCCGCCGCCACTGCCCCGCCACTGCCCCGCCACTCAGCCACCTGCCACCCGCCATTGCCACTGCCCCCGCCATTGCCACTGCCCCGCCACTGTCACTGCCCCGCCACTGCCACTGCCCCGCTACTGCCACTGCCCCGCCACTGCCACTGCCCCGCCATGCCACTGCCCGCCACTGTCACTGCCCCGCCACTGCCACTGCCCCGCCACTGCCACTGCCCCGCCACTGCCACTGCCCCGCCATTGCCACTGCCCCGCCACTGTCACTGCCCCGCCACTGCCACTGCCCCGCCATTGCCACTGCCCCGCCATTGTCACTGCCCCGCCACTGTCACTGCCCCGCCACTGCCACTGCCCCGCCACTGCCACTGCCCCGCCACTGTCACTGCCCCGCCACTGCCACTGCCCCGCCACTGCCACTGCCCCGCCACTGTCACTGCCCCGCCACTGCCACTGCCCGCCATTGCCACTGCCACCGCCACTGTCACTGCCCCGCCACTGCCACTGCCCCGCCACTGCCACTGCCCCGCCACTGCCACTGCCCGGCCACTAACACTGCCACTGCTACTGTCACTGCCCCGCCATTACCACTGCCCCGCCACTGTCACTGCCCCGCCACTGTCACTGCCACTGCCCCGCCACTGCACTGTCCCGTCATTATCACTGCCCGCCATTGTCACTGTCACTGCCTCGCCACTGCACTGTCCCGTCATTATCACTGCCCCGCCACTGCACTGTCCCTCATTATCACTGCCCCGCCATTGTCACTGTCACTGCCTCGCCACTGCACTGTCCCGTCATTATCACTGCCCCGCCATTGTCTCTGCCCCGCGGGGCGCCCTGGGCGGCCGGAAGTGACGCGCTGTGAGGGCGGAAGCGGCACTGGCGCGGGGGCGTGGCCGCGGGCGGCAGGTGAGGGGCGCGCGGCGCGGCGGGGAGCGCGCGCGGGGGGCGGGGCCGGGCCGGGCCCCTCAGAGCCCCGGGAGCGGCCCGGGGGAGCGGCCCCGGCTCCGTCGGGTGCCCTCCGCCCGGCCCGGGGAGCGGCCCGGGGGAGCGGCCCCGGCTCCGGCGGGCGCCCTCCGCCTGGGCCGAGCGCGGCCGCCGCGGGGGCCGCGCTGGGACTGCGGCCTGTCGCGTCTCGGGGCCGCGGGCGCTGCCCGTCGGGAGCCCCGCCGGCTGTCGGACAGCAGAGCTCAGCAGCGCCTGTTAGGGAGAGACGGCAGGGCTGGAAAATGGTTCGGTGCACTTCTTATCCTGGGTGCGTGAGGAAGAGCCTTGCCTGGAGGTCGAGAGAGGGGCTCCTGCCCCTCTGCCCAGTGTTGGTGAGGCCACGCCTGGAGTGCTCGGTCCGTTCGGGGCTCCTCAGGGCATGTGGCTCGTGGAGCGCCAGCCGCCAGCGACAAAGTTGATTAAGGGGCTGGAGCATCTGTCTTGTGATGGCAGGAGCTGAGTCTGTTCAGCCTCAAAAAAGATTTTCCCCACAGGTTGTTGAGTCTCCCATGCTGGATATTCAAGGACCGTGTCAGTGCAATCCTGTGCCAGGTGCTCTAGGATGACTGCTGGAGCAGGGGGTTGGACCAGGTGACCCACTGAGGCCCCTTCTAGCCTGGGCTATTCTGCGATTGTTATGTGGTGCTTACGTGGTGAGCCGTGGACTGGAATATCTGCCAGGCAGGCAGGGAGCACGGGATCCCCAGGTTGGCTGTGACATACAGGACTCCTGATCTCCACAGAGTGCTTCAGGGACCGGCCAAGGGCGCTGCCTCTGTTCAGTGCACATCAGGTGCCTGTAGGGACAGACAGGAGATGCTGCAGCCTGAAGGGAGGAAAAAAAAGAGGAGGAGGTGTCCAAGAGAGACACAGGACTCTGTGTTGTGCATCTTGTGATTTTTCCTCAAAATCCACAGCTAATGGCTTGTGATGGGGTGTGGGTGTTTTGTACTATTCCAAGTACACTCCTAGGCCAGTAGTTATGCTGGTTATAATGATTTGTCAAATAAAACCATATTGTCAGTGTTTATAAGTGAACCCAAATGCAGGTGTGATAATTGCAATTATTTGGATAATCTTTTTCTCTGTTCAAAATAAAGAATGAGTTGGCCAGCAGTAAGAAGACCGCAGGACTACTAGACCTGGCTGTGCACATGAAGAAAGGATGCTGATGGATATAGGGAATGTTGTGAACTCACATCCAGCAGTCATTGATAGTATTTATTTTAGTAATCAACAGGAAATCCTGTGATAAGGTTTCCCCACTTTTTGGGTTTTTGTTTGTTTGTAGGGGTTTTGCGTTCAGTTTGGGTTTTTTCCTTTTTTTGGTTATTAAATGTGGTCCAGATATTGAATGGTTGAACAGCACCTGGATTTTCCCAAAGATCTCTTTCCAAAGAGGAGGCTCTTTATCCCTGTGCAGAGGAGGCTGATTCTTGACTCTGCAGTCAGTGCAGCTTCCAGCCAGCAGTGTGTGCTGCTGCTGAGTGTGGCTGTGGCGTTTCACGTGAGGGAGGCAGTGTCCCCTGGGAGCTTGCCTGGAGTGACCCCTTCATTCCATGGAGGTGCAGGCAGGTGATGCAGGGGATTTGCAGGCTGGGTTGACCTATCCTGGAGTAGCTGAGGTAGAAGCTAGAACTGCCCCTGTTCCTTGGCAGTTCCGTGAAATACAGAGCCTTCCTGGAGCAGTGAAAGGAAGCAGAGAGTGCTGCTTTTGCTAGAGGCAAGGCCTGGAAGCAAAGTAGCTTTGGCATGGCCTTGCAGAGGCTTTTCTGCATGACAGTTTGCTGGGAATCAGAGGTGCTCCAGTCAACTGTCCCTTTTTTGGACTTTATTTTAGGAAGGTTGGCTGATGAGTTCTCCTGATATTTCATTATGGTTGTCTTGTCTGAGTAGTAAAGCTGGGATGTAGAGGCTGCCTGATACATTTTTGTATTCCCAGGATGCTTTCAGTGGGGGGGAAACAGCCACACCTCCAGAGCCCTGAGGCAGAAGAGTGCCTGAGGCACTCTCAGAGCAGCACAGGCTGCTATTCTTAGCATCTGTCCTTCTTCTTTCACTCCGGATATTTAAACTGAGTTTTAAATCTTCATTCCTTCAGAACAAAGTGCTGTTCTTTTCTCTCTGTTCAGGAGTTCATGGGCCAGCAAACTGATAGCAGATAATTCTTGGGAACTACTCTGCAGTCTGGCTTCTGGGTAATGCCAGATGACTCTGGTCACATCAAGCCCAGTTTGGGGAGTGAAAGAAAAAGGTAGAAATTGAGAACTGGGGAAAAATAGCATTGAAGTAATCCTGAAAGCAAGGCAGATATTTTTTTTATAACTTTTTTTTAGATTAAAGGTAATGTGCAGAGGAAGAAGAGGATTATGTCTGAAATTGTTCTGTTTCCCATAGCTGTGGTGTAAGAGATTGAAGGGAGTAATTTTTATCACTGAGAAAAGCAATTTCTGTAGCTAATCAGCTCTGCTTAGACCCCTTCACAAGATAACCTTTCCCAGAAAATAGTCTGTCCAGGTGTCAATTTTTGACCCAGCTTTTCATCAGCTCCTGTCAGTCAGGCCACTCTGTAGGGATATTCCTTCTAGAAAAAGTGAACAGACTTGACGATATTCCCTATTTAGTGAGTTTCCCTCCTGTCATCTTCTAGAAACCCAAACATTGCCTTTGCATTTGAATGTATAAAACAGCAGGAACTTATCTGGTCAGTGGTTTGGTTTGGTTGTTTCCTTAACTGAATGTCTAAGGCTTTGTTGTAATACTGCATGTGGAGCCTGGGGCTGTGAAACTCCAGAATTTGGGAGCAGAGGGTACTGAATGTGGAGGTGAAAACCAGGACACTGCCAGTTCTGGTTTGTGACAGTGGTTAGATCTGCAGCTAAGGTCCCTCTGCAGGAGGGTGGAGATGATTGTACATCAGAAAATTAGAGGGAAAAAACTTTCTTTCTTTCTTTCTCCCCCCCTCTTTCTCCCCCCTCTTTCTCCATGGTCTGTTTCTGGAAGTAAGTATTGCCATGATGTGATAGTGAGAATGAGAAGCTTCAGACATCCTGCAGGGAGCTCTACAGCAGCATTCTGGTTAGCCTGTTTTTGGAATTCCATTGCTTAAGAGAACTTACTGCAGAGAAATGGCTCTCTAGAGGACTTTGCACAGCCAGTGACTTCTGTGTGCTTCAGGCATACAAAACCAAAGTGCTCCCCTTTAGGAAATCAAAGAAAGAGCTGTGTCTGGACATTTAGGATGGGATTCTCAACGTTAGTTATGATGTCTATATAGCGGTGTGGCTGAGCTATTTGTTTAGGCTTCCTTTGTAATAAATAGTGATGGGAAGGGAAGGCAGGCAATTAGCAGTGTTTGTGGTCAGTTGTATATGCTGCCCTGGAATCAGATCAATTGTTCATTACAGCATCTGATTGTCTCCATTACTGATGAGAGCCAAAGGTGGCAGTCACAGAGGGGATTATCTGATTAACTTTAGATATCAACATCTGTCTGTCAAAATGAGCTTTGTGTATCCAGCTGGAGGAAATCAATTTCAGCTTGTGCTTAGAGGACAGGGCTTTCTCAGCAAGGTGATGCAGTGAGGGAGGCTGTGCTTCACAGCCTCTGTGTTGAGGGGAAAGATTGTCCTGAAGATGGTAGTGGCTTAGAGGGGGTCTTAGCTTATGGAGCTGGCAGGACTGAAGTGCACCTCTAAATTCTTTTAAGTCTCTACTCTTCAAATTCTCTTTTAAAAAAATTAATGTAATAGCATTCTCTCTTCTGGAGAGTCAATATAATTTGTTGTATCTAATCCATCTTTGACTATCAGGTGTTTTGCCAAGGAATTGGCCTCATGCTATTATAAAGCTGGGCTCTGAGATCTCAAATTTTCATTCTTTCTCTTAAGCCTAAGTGGAATACGACAGTGTGTGACAAACCAACAAATCTAAGTGGCTCTGAATAGTTTTTTAGGGTAAGGGGGAGTCTCCAGATTTCACCCTCAGTAGCTGCCACAGCTACTATTTCTTTCAGAGCAAAGTGTCTGAGCCAAAGGTGGTTTGAACAGGCTCTGCCTTCTTGAGAAGGAGGTGCCTTAAATGTTGGGCTCACACTTTCAGAAGCCAATTTTTGACAGGCCAGTGCTTTTCTTCAGGCAGTCCTGCTGACTGTCAGGCTCCTCAGTGCTGTACTGCTTCTGCAGGGCCATGGTGTGATGTGAGGCTGACTCCTTTGGAAAAGGTTTTGGCTTTTTACGTAGTCCCATATCAGTGTGCAGTTGTGGGAGCAGGAGATGCCCTGTAGGATTCATTTTCTATACAGACTTTTCTTTGCTGGTGTTCTTCTGAGGTAATGCTATCCTGTAAGGATAGGCTGAAAGATTGAGGTTGAGTAAGTGTCCTCTAAAGCTGCAGGAGGGGAGCACAGCTGTGGCTAAATAACTTTGTGATGTAGATTGGGCCATGGTGTGCTCCTGCTGCTGAGAGGGAGGGAGAATGATGGCTTCTCAAGCTTTTCACTTTCCTGCACCTGTTGCCAGTTTCTGTGTCTGGGGAACTCCAGCTCCTCAGTTTAATTCACTCCTTCATAGTGGGCAGGGTGGGACAGCTGGAATGGAGAATCATTCATGTTCCAGAAATAGCACTGGGAGGCAGAATCCCAGCTGGTGCCAGGCACTCCAAAGATGGAGAAACCCCACTCTTGTCTAAAATAGCTACTAGAGGTCTTGAGAGCAAAGCAGTAACATCTACAGTGGAGTTTGAGGGTGCTACTATAAGAGACATCTAGTAACATGAGCACCCTGGTGGAGTACAGCCTGCTACAGGGCCTAATCAGCTTCTTATTAATGCTTTCGTTCATCACTGCCTTCCAGCCTTCAGATGGTGATTAGACCTATTTATAGGGGCAGAGTTCCTTAATATTCAGCACAGTGTACTTCTTGCCAATCAAATCAGTAGCATCTGCGTCTTTGATTGCTGCTTAATAACACTGTAGAAGATGGTTAATTAAAAAATATAAATAGACTTTTCATCCTCTTAACTTACCCAAGTGCTTCTCTCCTGCCCCCACCTTGCTTCCCCAAAAAAGGCTAAAGTTGGATTAGCACAGGGTGTGTGGTGAACCCCTCATCTCACTGCTGGAAGTGCATCCTGCTCTCCTCTCCAGGAGAGTTACCTCCTGTGTGCTCTGCTGGAGGACTGACTCTCATCCCCTCCTGTGAATGTCAACGCAGGGCAGAACGATTGGATGCTGCATAATAATAGGACTTGGATGTAGGCTCCTGTGCTGTGTTTGAGCAATTTCTAGCTTTTGTTTCAGTGTCTACATCTGTTTGAGTGTGTGTGCACACACTGCTTTATCCTGCCCTGAACAGCATGTCATATGCAATGACATATTTCGCTTTTCTAGCATTTCAGGTTTCTTTTTTAAATACAGTTCTCTGTTTCTGTAGCTGCTAAGCTCATAGGAGTGTGCTTTATCTGTGGAGGGCAAGGTGTTATAATTAACTTTTTATATTGTTCCTATCTTTTCCTTGGAGGATTTAATTCTGATATTTTGTTGGGATAGCCTCTAGGCAAGCCTCCAGAACAATCAAGGTATGACTTGAATATGGTAGCAGATTTGACCATGGGAAAATGTTTGTCGAGGTAAACATGATAGAAAGTATTACATGTAAGAAGTTACTCTCAGGGAGGAATTTGGGATGAATTCTATGTTAACCAAGTTAGGATGTGACTTTCCTCTGTCAGAGGAGACAGCACGTTCTGATAAGCCATGCCCAGAGTCTGTCTACTTCATCTTTTGAGTGTGTTTGATCTTAACCTGTGGTTCATTTGTGGCTTGGTCTGTTCCCACGTTGGAACCATACTGGTGGTTATGCAGACCTGTGCTTTATTGCATATTGCTGATCCCTGTGTCCTCACAGGCATTGATCTTTTATTAGGATGCTACAAAAGGGAGACATACCATATAGACAGCTAGCCTGTTACTTCTTTTTGAAGATGTTACTGCCTATGGGAATTAAGGGCCTCCAGTTCTTGCTGCCCTTTCAGTGCACTGACAGAAGCAGCAGCACAGTAATTGCTAAAGCAGCCGCTGTAGCTTTGAAGTATACACACTGATTTTTTTTCAAAGTATTTAATCCCTCTTCTCCCCTGAGCCTGCTCTTGTTAGTTCTTGAAACATGTTAAAGAAGCAGGTATTGTTGATGGCTTGCCTTATTCTCCCTTTATTTTCACAGCAAAGTACATGTCTGGTAAGTGCTTGTATATAGCTTTACATTCTGCCCGTGTTAAGGGCAGCCAAGCTATTTTTTAATATTGCCTTTGTTTATGTTCCTTTGAAAAAATATTTTAAGGTTGTGGGGTTGTTTTATTTTCAGATAATCATCCCAGTAGTCAATCCTCCATAGAGCAGTATTTTCTAAAGAACTTAGGGAAGCATTGCTTCTTTTACAAACTCTGTTTGCTCTGGAAAAAGTTCTTTCGGGCTTGCCTTAAAATAAGAAGTTTAATTCTTATGGAGAGAGGTGGGCAAAGCAGGTGTTTCTCTCTCTATCCAGAGCATGAATTGTGCACTTCCTTTTCCAGGGGACGTGTCCCTCAGTGTATTAGAATTGGCTGTGGTGAGTGAGCAGTAAGCCCAGTTGTTGGTTCCAAATTCCTGAAAACCCTGGAGCACTCACCCTGCATCTGTCCTGGTTTACATCTTCCAGAGAGGCAGGACAGTCTGCTGGGGACTGATTCTGCTTTCCCACTCCTGCTGTTTCTCTCAGCTTTTGCCAGTGTGAGTGTTGGAACTGAGCAGGAGAGAACAGCTTTGAGTGCAGAGGAAGAGCCACCTGCCCTGAGGAGCTTTGGAGCAGCTTGCCTGAGGTGAGAGGCACAGACAGCTTAAGGCAGAAGTGCAAATCTAAGCAGTCAGTAGCTTTAGTCAAAACTTCCAAATCAGGACATAGCACTTGGAAGCAGGTGGTGCAGTAAGAAAACAACCTTTTTCTCTGTTTTCATTTTATTAAGGTAAATGAGGTTATTATATAACACCAGAGCATATTTGTCTTGATCATGAAAGTTGACATAGAAAAAATAATTGAATAAAAAATGGCTGGAGCCCCCAGATGCTGCAGCTCTTTTCCAGAGTCTCTTTGATCACAAAAAACAACCCTCTGTGTTGCTGTTTCTTCTGCTTTGTGTGACCCACTGATGGTCACACCACTAATGATTAAATCTCATGGGTGATCTGACATCTGTTTTTGTGACTCATACTTTCTTTGGGCACATGTGTCCATTTCTCACTGTAGCATCAGAGTATTTCATGTCAGCTGTCATAATTCCAGCATGCTGTACTTCCTGCTGAAGCACACCAGCTCCCTCTGTAAGATTCGGGAGTGATAGTGGAACCAGTTTGTTGCTTTGCTGGAAGTCCCCTTCTATATGTAAGATATAAGCTGTTAATTTGCACCTTTGCTGTTTGTGTAACATGAAGGCTTGGCACCCATTGGATAGGGTAGAAGGGTGTACCTGTCTTAACAAGCAGCACTCACTTTTTTATTTTTTTATGTACTGATTCTGATAGTGAAGCATGGCAAGAAAATGTCTTGCTTCCTTCTCAGTCCACTGGAGTTTGAGATGAAGGAAGAGTCTGTCTTAGTGAGTGGTGTTCGGTCTTTGATCTCCTTCCTGGCTTCTACTGGGAATATTTTGAATTTTCTCTTTTAAAGTATTCCTTATTCCTGCAGTCTGTCTCTGTTATGTGAAGCAATTCTCTTTTTTTTCTAACCATGTGGTGAGGCCCTTACTCAGATTGTTTGTAAAACTGGCTCATTTCTCCAATTAGTTTGGTCCTAAGAGGTAACAAATAGCAGCTGTAGCATGGGATTTTGCCCAAGTCTCATAATTTAGTTGTTGCTATTTTCTCTCCTCCTTGCTATAGATCTCCAGCTTGTTCTCTTGCACAGAAGGAATTGTCTCTGGCAGTAGTTTCCAGAGTCTGCCGTATTTCTCCACTGTGTTTTTTTAGGAAAGGTGAGAATCTGAAGCTCGTTTGAGAGTCTTCATTGAGAACGGTGCAGGTGGTGTTTACTGCCAGACAAACTGTGACAGTGTGAGCAGGAGCACCCAAGGATTTTCCTGCTTTGCCCAGCACTGGGTGCTCCTCTCTTTGCAAGGGAGCAGTGGGACCAGAAGGAGAGTCTGTAGCTTCTGACTGTAGGGGAAGAAATGGTTTGGGAGTAGCTAGAGGGGAGCATCTGTCAGTCACCAGCTGAACTGAGCTTGGTTTTAGAAAGGGCACTAGGAGAATTAGGATTGGTGAGAGCCTGAGAGATCATATTGGGGCTGTATAATCTCATCTGGCCTCAAGAGGTGAACAGCCTGGCTTCCTCAGGATTACCTTTATACAGGAATGGATTTTATTAATGAAACAAGTTTCAGAAGTTTCTGTCTTGCCCCTGCTTTCCACTGTGCTTCATAACTGGACAATTACAGCTGTTTATCTGGCTGCAGTAAATTGGGTCATTGAACTGATTTGAGTTAAAAATAGGCATCCCAAACATCAGCAGCACTGATGCAACAGCAGAGCTTTGACCAGTGGCAGGGAGGATTATAAACTCCTTTTGCTGCTGGGGCCAGAGTAACTCCTAACCACGTCCTTGCTGTGTTATCTGGTTGCTTTATTCCATGGTGACAGTCAAATAGTAGATTTGAAAGGGAAGTATTGAAGCTTGATTGTGGTCGGCAGATCAAAAACTGCTGTCTCAAAATTAGCTGTACTCCTCTCAGATTAACTTGTATGCTTTACAGCTATAAATAATAATTTCCTGTCTGCAGAGTAGGCCCAGTCAAGAAGACTAATCAGTGTGCAAACATTGCTGCTAAAGAGTGCAGATACTGAGTCTGGCTGCCAGTGATGCATGAAATGAAACAGAATAGGTCTAGGCTTCCTAGACTGGCAACAGAGCCAGCTTTCTAATGGCTGGGCTTGATCTTGCAAATTTGTTAACTGTGGAAAGGCTTCTACGTGCCCTTACATCTCATCTGATTCGTTACTAAACACCCCCACTGAAAAACCCTCAAAACAACTCAGCAAACCCCACATCCCAAAAGAATACCCTTAAATAACAGACACATTTATGGAAAGCTTTTCCTACCCTACTGTGGTGTCATCTTAAAGGATATATTTGGAGAGGGTGGATGGTCTCTTAAATATACAAAAATGGCTGCAGGCAAGTCTAATCTGTTATCACTTCATTTTGTGAAGCAAGATAGGGAATTGAAAGAATGTGTGAAGACCCCTCTAATTTTCACATATTAAACTGGTTTTTTTTATGTTGTGACTATCTCTCTTCAGGCTCCTGATTTGTGAATTTCTCCAGTACGGGCTGTGTTTCTATGTTACTCTCAGCCTGCACTGCTAATACAGCCAGGAATGCAGGTTGCACGCAGCATTGCTCTCTGAATTAGTCCTGCAGATTTTCAAGTACCACAGGGGCAGTGTCGTTTATCCTGAGATATATCCCTGTCTCTGATACCTTGGTTTTTCATCCTCCTTTGTTTTGCTTCTGCTCAGCTTAATGAATATTTTCTTATACAGATGTACAGAGCTCTGTGTGATGAAACTCTGTAATGAGCACCTGTAAACTGTGTGGATTTTACAGGCTGAATGAGAAGAGACAGGGACAAAACAAGTCTGAAGGGAGTTGTGTAGACCTAGCAGTAGAGTTTGGGTTAGAAAACTCTATGGATGCTCTACTCTGTTCATTCTTCAGAATGTCCTTACAGTAATATATTTGTGAGTTTGTAATTTCTAATGTGCTCAGAGCAATGGATTTTTTCTCTTTATGTTCTAAGTTCCAGGAACTTCTGTGTTATTTTTGTGAGTAAATAGAAGGAAGGCAAATTTTTTGGGAGTTGCTGAGGGAGAGGTGAGCAAGGCTTAGGATGGAAACACTGGTGATGGGTGACCTCCTGGCTGAGCTCCAGAGCAGTGGTACTGGCCCAGCTGCTTCTAAAAGCGTGCATACAGCTCTGGTGTGTGTCACACAACTATGTTCTACACAACTGAAACATTTCAGTGGCTGGCTAGGCTCGAGATGTGAAAGGATTCTAAAATAAGGAGGCTTCTTTCCAGATAGTTACCAAGGAAAAATCCAGTCACCAGAAGCAGCAAACAGCTCCTGGGAGTCTCAGAATGGAAGAATGCTCATTAACCTACTTGGAGCAAGGGGGGGTGTGCCCATGCATGCCTTGTAATTTCATGGCTTCTGTTCTTGGAAGGGCCTGATGGTGTGTTTCTTGGAGCAGAAGTGTAAGATGAAATACTGCCTTTTGTTAATAGGGTTGGATGACCTGAAATATATCCACATGGAATATGAGGAAAGGGAGGAGGGAGCAGGGTGATTTCTGACGAGTCTTGTTGCCACTCTGAACTGACTTTGCTTCTAATTCTGGTCATTGTTTTCAGCACAATTCTGAGCAGAGATTCGTTAAGTAGCATGTTAAAATAAAATTATGGTTTCTGAGAACATTCAGATAAGCAAGAGATTCCCACCACACTGTAGCTGCCTTGAATATATTAAAAATCCAATATGTCACCCTTACTACTTGTGCCTTTCTCCTCATCTTACCAATTCTGTTGCAAATGCTTTCCTAAAATAATTAGTGGAAGAGAAAGTAGAAGTCCCTGAATAACTGCTGTGATAAAATGGCTGTGTGTTTCCTGTAGTGACCTCTTTGTTCTTTCCCTTAGGTACAATGGCCACAGTAGCCCAGAAGCACTTTTTGGAAGGGCAGACATACTCAGTGCCCCTGATCCAGCCGGACCTGCGCAGGGAGGAGGCTGTGCAGCAGGTGGCAGATGCACTTCAGTATCTGCAGAAGGTGTCAGGTGACATCTTCAACAGGTAAAGTGCTCTCCTGCAGGGTCAGGTGCTTAGCATTCAGCATTACAAACCAGAGTGCTGCGATGAGGTTGCAGCAGTAAAAGGGCATTGCTTTGGTAAGCAATGGAAGTAAAGAAAAGGGATGAAAAAGGACAGATGCACTTCAATACAAGTTTATTAGATTGGAGTCTGTCGAAGTTAAGCATAATGAAATGGCTGCAGTTAGCCAGACATTGTTGGTTATTAATTTTTTATTCAATGGGAGACTTCACAAATTGCATTACTGCTTCTGCTGCACTTATCCTTTCTTCCTTGCTCACGTATTAAAGGGGAGGCTTTGTTATTTAAAGTATCTTGAAGATGCGTCTTTTTCAGTCATTGTACTTGAAGCAGTGAAGTAGAAAATGTCTCTTTGTTTTCATCTCTGTGATGTACAAACTGTTCTCTTTGGGCTTCTGGTGTTTCACACTTCCCTTTTTGTGTGTTGGAAGGGCTGAGTGCCCTGAGTAAGACTTGGTTTCTTGCCACAATATCATAATCACCAAAGTCCATCTCTTCAATGATTTGGTCAGACTTGGCACCTCTTGCATATGATCATCTTTAAGATTGGATCTATAAGACTGTCTCTATAGCTGATCAGAAAGATTCTGGTGTTTGCAAATGCTGGTAGATAACATGGTGCTTTTTTCCATCCAGTGCCATCTTTGACATCTCGGTCTCTGAGCTGGTGTGTAGTACCATTGGGAAGGAAACAGAGCAGCATTTATCTTCTCATAGTCTAATTAGTAAAAGCACATGCTTTGGTTTTAGCAACTCCCATGACTGTCTAGTTCAATTTATTATGGTGTGAGCAGGGTCATGACATTCTGTCTTTGAGTTTTGGAAGGTTTGTTTAAGGGTAAATTGAAGTTCTGTGGTTTCTAATAGTGCTACTTTGAAGAGTAGCCTCTGGAGAAAGAGCAGTCTCTAAGGCTGAGCTCAGGTTATTGAGGGAAATAAAGGTTTCCACTGGAATAGCCTTTGTTTGGGAAAGGGCTGTGTGGGCTGAATTAGGTTGAACACAAGGTCTGCTTCATTTGTGCCCTTCAAAGTAGGGGAACACTTCATGATCTAAGGCTGGGAGAAGGCTTTCCTGAGCTGCCATAAACACGTGGAAAGCACTTCTCAAACTCGAGCCTGGTTGGCAGTGCTGTCCCTCTCTGTGGGCTAAATGAAGCCCTTGATAATACAGGAGCTGCTCTTTCTCTGTCTCTATCTTTTGCTTTTTTTCCTCTTCTCACTGCTGTCTAACACAGTACCCTGTAATTTCCCCAGGGAGACAAGCCTGCTGCTCTGTATGCAAGTCACTCCTGAGTACTGAGCAGTGACTGTGATGCTGTTCCCTCACTCTTTGGTGCACTCATGACTTTTAATTACCAATTTTCTCCAACAACAGAGGAGGCTTCATCGGCTTCTTTGTTTGCTTTGCCTTTTCACTCAAGTCTTAGCTCTCTGATATAATTAAGAGCCATTTAGTAATTATGCAGGCATCTGATTAGAAGCTCCATGACCTTGGTTGTTCCATGTCAATCAAGGGGCAAAGCTTTCAAGGTGAGAACTTTACTGCTTAGTGAAGAGTGACCTTCTATCTTTCCTTTCCTGAGATAAGGCAGCTCTGTCTTCCTTTTCCAGGAAGGAGCTGCCTTATCTGGGGAAGCTGACTGTTTTGATCTGCAAAACAGCAGCTTGCAGTGTTGATGGAGGGGAAACTTGTTCACTGTGGGAGACTTGGCTGAGTGTGTCAAACTTGTTACTTCAGTACTACAAAGATGCAGATGTTCTGAGGTTGTTTTGTGGGAACAGGTGGATTGGTACAGTACTTTTGAGAGTGGCAAGCCAGTCTGTACTGTGTTGAAGGTGGAGTGAAAGTGTTTCTTGCTCTCTATGAAAAAAGGGATATTTCCACAACCAGATCTTGTTTCCGTTTTAGCTAATCAAAGTTTCTGCTCAATTGCTGATATGGCAATTTAGTATGAATTCTTAAAATGAACATGCCAAGATGACACAAGAAAGATACCTTTCCATTTAGGGAGTTAGAAGAAAACACAGGAAGCTTTCCTCCTCTTCCCCCCTTTTTGGGCAATTTGGGAAATAACCCATGTGACAAGTCTCTGCCAGCCTCTCTTCTTTCCAGTCATTCTCAAAGAAGCTTACTTGCTATTAACTGTGGCAAGGAACTTGGTGAATGAGACATTGAAGAGTTCATTACTTCAGAGACAACCAAGGGATGTGTGGCTGCAAAACCCCACAGGTAAACTATGGCTGAGACCTAGAGCATCCCCGCTGGGCCCAGCCTTGGAGAACAGGCCTGGACTGCAGTCAGGAAAAGAGCAGCATACATCAGCTCAGCATCCCTCTCCATCATATCCCTCACTCTCAGGAGCAGAGCCCCACCTGACTTTTTTTCACATGGGGAACATCAAAGCTCTTGGCTGCTTGGGCAGTGCAGATTGATGTCTTAGGCCAGTGCTGTCCAGCAGTGCCTTCCTCTGAGGAAGTCCTGACCTCTTGGTGCTGATACCAGTGCTGGGATGAGACCAAGAGGCTGCATGTCCTTCTCAAGTTTATGCTTTGAAGTTTGAAGCTTGTGTGTTAACCAAATCCAAGTCATTAATCTGTTGTGGAAGCTGCAGTGAAGATCAGATTCACTGCCTGAAGTTACTGAGATATTACTACTGCTCAAAACATAAATATTCTTACATAGCCAGTCTGACATAATATCTGTCTGAGTTTAACTCCTGGGCTTTTGAGAAAGGTTTTTGGTACAGATCACAGGAGATGGGATGAGCAGTTTAAACCCTTAATTAACAGCAGTCTTTCATCTATTTGTTTTCTCATTACCAGAATTTTCTAGGTGGGAGCTTGTGTTGGAATCATGTGCTTTGGAATATTTTACAGGAATGTTGTGATAAGTATATGAAATAAGTGATGAGTTTTGATTTCCTGATCTGTCCCCTTAGTTAGGTAGGCTTGTCCTTCAGGATTTCTCAGTTTCTGAGGAGTTTATGTTGGCAGGAAATGTTAACAATCTCTAATATTGTCCATTTACCATTCAAAGTGTTCTCTTTTGAGTAAGATGTGTGGAAAATTGCTTTTGTAAGTTATCTCATGGAGTGTTAACAGAAGGAAATCAAATACTTGGGATTGGAAGGCTGTTAATCAAGGTACTGGTTTCCTTTGCCAGTGATCCAACCCCATGTTGTCCAGTGACAAAATGTTCCCATCGTTGTACTTCTTTTGTTCAGTTTATGGAAGAATTTCTGGTTGTTGTTATTTTTTTAAAATCTTTATTCAGTGTCTTTTGCTTGTCTGGAGTAGTACTTTGCTAAACCAGTGTGTCCTGTTTCCTCCCCAGTTGGATTCAAAAGAATTTCATATTGCATATTTGAAGAGGGCTTTAATATTAAGCAGAAGTTTGGCTGAGAGCTGCTCTTCTGAAAACCATAGCTGGAAAACAAAAGCATTGTGGAAATGCTGTTGGGGTGGGGAAGAAATCTGGTAAGGCTGTGATAAGGAAGGTAAGGAGTAGCTTGCTGGGCAGCAGAGCCTTAAGGGATGTTTAGGGCAGGAGCAGAGCTGAGATGTGAGTAGTTCTGAAATTGAAAATACCAACAAAATCTTAATCATGAGGTACATTTGGGTGTTTTAAAGCCCTCCTTGTTTTAAACTTGCTACTGTGATTAGTCATGATTATCAATAATGGAAGTGGGGGACTGAATACACCAATGTTAAGTGTATTTAATTTAGGAGGTTTAAGAGGCCAGGTCTCGCTGCAAGCTGTACTGTGCTTTGTTGTGCAGTGGGGCTCTGGGATGCAGCTTGGAGCCTGGGTGCTGCATTGTGTCTGTTCTCTGCTGGCTGCAAGGGTTGCATCTTTCTAGGAAGAGAGCTGTCCACTGTGGTGGCTCACCGTGTAAGTGAGTTTACACCAAGAGACACACTGTAGCACAGGGAATCAATTTTTCTCAGGTTAATTTGAGTGTTAGGAGTCTTGTTTAACCGCAGGGTGCCTCGTGGCACTTGAAGATGTCCCAGAGGTCATCTGAAAGAGAACGCTAGGTCGAGTTTAGTTTCAGATACCTCTCTTGAAAGGCTGTAGGAGCAGTCATTTGCTGCCAGAAGATAAAGCAGAAGCAGTGAGGTAAAGAGGGGGTGGAGTGTCCTGCAGACATGAGGAAATGGAGCACAGGGAAGACATTTTGCCTGCAGCTAGTTGTTATTCTTGTAGATGTATGACCAAGAAACATGGATTTATTTTCCTTTCAAGAGTAGCACACACTTTGTAAGGCACTGTTCCTTTGTTATGGCTGCCATGATCCTCTGGAAGCAAACTTTGACAGCTTGTGAAGATGCAGCTTCAGGGAGGTTCCTGAACTGTAGGAAGAAGACTCTAGGAGGTGACATGAGGGTGTGATCATCATGCTTGGAAGGCTGGGAGCAGCTGGCACTAGCAGGATCCTACACCCCCAATAAAGAGGCAAAGGGAGTGTGATTCTTCTGCAAGAGACCAGGTCACAACTCTTTCTGCTGCTAAAGTCCTTAAGCTTAAGATCTTCTGGGATCTAATCTGTGCAAAATTGCAGGAGAGGTGTTCTACTTCTGGAATTAGTCTCAAACCTGCTAAACAGGCAGGAGGCACACAACAATTCCAGACTTTAGAAGCTCTTGAGAAGATTCTTTCTACTCTTATAGCTGTAGTGGATGTCTTGTGGAAATATGAGACAGTTTGCTTTAAAACAGATGGCATGTACAGTAGGACAGGCAAACAGTAAGGAGAAACTAAGGTGATTTCAGTACATATGGATTGTTGATTTATTTTAGATTGTGGGTTTTTTTAACACTGACAAGGAAGTCTCTTGTTTGTACTCTGTTCCTTGTTGGAGAAAAGTCAATATTGAGTAGCAGCCTTCAAATTGTTGTGAGCTAATTTTGTCCAGCAATAAGTCTCTGTTAATTGAAAGGGTTTTGGCAAAGATCTTATGAGCTGCCCCATCCAGAGAGTAATTCCTTTACCCCTCAATCTGACCACAAGTAGCTGTAGTTATTACTCTCTTGAAAAAGGCAAGGAGAAACAAGTCATAACAACAAATCCATGTGTGCCTCACAGCAGAAGTGTTCCCTTATTTCTTAGCCCACAGTTTTGACAATATTGTTGGATTCTCCCACTGTTCTTGGCACAGTTGCCATGTTATTCTTTTATTACACAAAGTGATAACTCTACCTTCTCATCCACCTTCAGACACTGGAGACTCACACGTGTTGGAGTAATTTTCTGTTCCTGTGGATGACTTTTGTGTACTCAGTCAGCCCTGGAGGAAGAGATTCAAACAAGTCATTTTGTTTTATAGGCATGACTTCCATTAGGGATCCAGCATGGCAAAAACTGTCTGGAAAATAACACTGAGTGGCTTGAAATGTGTATTGCAGGCTGGTCCTGTGGGAGTGTGCATGCTGAGGGGAGAGCTGGGGGAGGAACACCAGTGCCAAAGGTCTGTTCTTCACACTTGACTGGCACATTAAACTCCCTTTCCATGGTGCTTTCTGACTTGCTGTGGTGCTGTTGGGTTTGCAAATGGGGAGGGTTATAAGGGGTTAGGTATAAATGCAATTGACAGCTGAGATAGGGCAGTGCTTTGGAGGCAGGAGACCCATTTGTAGGTGCTAAGGAAGGACTTTTTGGTTCTCTTCCATCTAAATCGTCCAGAACCTAAATTACCCACCTGGGGTTTCTCTTTTAACATACTTTACCTTTCAAATTCTTTAACCCAGGGTCCAGAAACTTTCATCCCCTCCTCTAAATCCGCCAGCCAGACATTTTATTGAAGGAATTCACCATGCTGTGCCATTAATAATTTTTATCCCCTACTCTCCCTGGCACAGCATGGTGAATTGGATTCCTTTCTTAATTTATCCAAGAATATGATCCTTATTCTGGATTAATGTGCATTATAAAACCAGGTATTTGCATTTTAATTTACTTCTAGGACTCTTGTTTTAGATCAACCAGCAAAGCTGAATTTGGAAGCATGCTGGATGGGCTTAAGAGGCATAACAAGACATTCCTTTTAGAAAAGAAGGCAAAGCTTGTTGCACTTCTGCCTTGTGTGAGTGCAGTAGGAATAGGCTGCTGTTTGTCCATGACATATATATAACATTCCTATATATATATATACTTATATATAGCATTCCAGTAACTCAGTAGCAAGAAGCAAGGAAGTTCATGGGCACCACAGTGCAGTTCTCTGTTTTTTTGTCCAGTGACTGGGTAGTTTGGTTTTCCTTCAGCAATGCTTTTGAGAGTGACATTTTGGTATTTTGTTAATTCCAGAGTGAATGTGATTCAGACTCCATGTGATTTTTTTTTTCTCTTTTGAGGATGTGAGGGTGAGAAGCTCACAACTGGGTTTTCTTTCTTTTTTCTAGCACCTGGGCAATCTAGGGGATGGGGAACAAACAACCACACAGCCAAAATCACGTCCTTCATTACGCTTTATGCTTACTTTTAGCTGGGATGAGGGGTTTAGCTGCTGTCAAAGCATTGGTCATCAGAACATTTCCTGTGTCACAGGCATAGTGGTTAAACTATTAAAGTGTATGAACTTCCAATTCTGGCAGTTTTGGGGTGGGGAAGGAGGTTTGGAAGGTACACTGTACGAATTTGTTCTGGTATTACTGTGAAGATTGACATTCCATTCTTAATGACTAATTGTGAGTTAGCGCATAGGAAAGATGATTTTTAAATTGACAGTAGGGGCAATGAAATCATGTGTCTAGACCAGTTCTAAAGGTGTCTGATCACTGATGTGCCTCAGACTATTTCAGTGAAATGACAGAGCAGCTGTCAGTGCAAGCAGAGAGGTATCTGCTTTTTGATGCTATTAGGATCATCTCTGCCTGTGGCCCAAAGTTTTCGGGTGAAGAGTAACTAGAAATCCCTCAAGAGAGTAAGAAAGTGCTGTAATCACTCAGGAAAGATGTTAGGTGGGTAAGGTATCATAAGGAGTTGTTCTAATTTGTTGGAGAAGCACACTCAAATTAGCTTGTTGATGGGCATATCATAGAAAGTGCCTTTTGAGATTTGAGTGTGACTGCAATTGATTGTAGGAAAATGAAGAAGTAGCACTAAACTTCTGTTTCTGAAGATTAAATATTATGAAATAAAAAACTTCATTTGGAAAAAATATATGAAGTAATCTTTCCTTTAAGAGAAGGGGGCCTGTTTTGAAAGAGGAGGAGCTGTTAAGAGAAGTTCACTTTGAAAGTGAGGGTGAGAAAGGGAAAAGCTAAGATACCAAGGACGTTTCCTAACTGGCAAAGGGCTGGTAACTGTTTCTGAGAAAGTCTATCTTATGTAGTTGGACTTATTTTAATTGTAGCAAAAGTTTGGGTGCATCCTAGGAATCCACACTGCTCACAGGATGCTCCAGAGGGTCATTGCTGAGGAGAAGGAGGGTGTGCAAGGAAATGGAAGAAATTTCAGAGGTGGTAGACTGTTTAAAAGTACAGGGGTCACTGCAACAAACATGATAAGCAGAAACATAGTACTGAGTGCAAAACAGAATGATCTGGAAACTCCAAGTCATGCTTCAGAGGCCAGTTTGGTCATTGACCAACTATTTGATTACAGCTTCAACAGGTCAGCACAGTGAAGGATGACCCCAGAGGTAGACACTTATTATCAGAAACAGTCAGAAAGGAAGTAAGGTTTCTGAGAAGACATGAAGTGTAGTTGTCTTGAAATAGGCATTTTGTGGTAGAAAGTCCTTTTTCTTGATTGGGTGTTCCTTCTCCTGAATATTGAAGTCCAGTTGTGCAGGACAGCAGTTTTTATAGAGTAAGCACTAGTTTGTAAATGATAGCTTATAGATATGTATTATTGAAAAGGAGGATGAAGGGTTCAGCTTGTGATCTGCAAGTAAAATTTTGTGTGATTGCCATCAGCTGCTTGCAAGTGGAGAAAATTTCAAGTCAATGCAAAAACTCTCACTTGTAAACATGTGTCTTAAATGTGGGTAAAGGCTACATTTTGGATGCCAAGAAAGAAGTGAATGGTGAGTGTTTTGTGTCAGTCCTTGCTGGCTGTAGTTTATTCTGAAAAGCACCAGTGGGATGGATTTGGCAATGGTGAGATGCTGAAAAAGGCAGATGAACTTGCACAGGTGGCCTTAATCTCAGTGAAATGGAAAATTAAGCAGCCACTGAAAGGTATGTGGTAAGTCCTGTGCATTAATGCAAAATTGTTTAAGTTAGTGAATAATGGACTGAAAATCTGATCTGATGAGGCTGTACTGTGACTTTCCCTAGGTTTCCATTGTTCCAGGGAGCAAATGATTCAACTCTTGGTTTCACAAGCAACCAAGACTTAATTAACACTTGGAAATTGCTTGGAATTCTTTGGGTGAAAAGCTATGAAATTCTAAGGATATTTGATTAAATGCAAAGAAAAGCAGTGCTTTTCTTGGAGAACAATGTGAGTATGAACTGCTATCACCGGGAATCATTTTCTACTCTGGAGGCAGGCGTGTTTTGCTCAGCATTCTTATTCTTGATGACAATGGCTTGTTTTGGTGAGATCAACAGACTAAGAGCAGTGTTTGTGCTGTGTGCTGTCATGAAAAACCTCCCTCCCAAGGAGGGGGTGGGAGCTCAGCTCTCCTGGTAGGCTCAGCCTTACATCAGGCACCTTTAGGGATGATCACTTCATTGTTTTTTGCTACATGTGTAATTTGACTACTACTTACCTTGGTCAAGAAATTGATTTCAAACCATTTGGAAGGTATGGGGGAAAGCTAGGAATAAAGAGAAACTTCTGACTGCCTGGCCAGGAGGGAGGAAGGCTCTGCAATTGTCCTCCTCCTACAGGATCATGGCAGGGTGGCTTTGGTTAAGTGAGGCACAGCCTAAAAGGGCTGGGGTGGCAGCTTGTCAGTGCTCCTCTCCTGCTGATCCCACCTTCAGGTGAAGCTCAGAAGAAGCAGTGTTTTTGGCTGGTGGCTTAGGAATTTCTCTTGCAGCCCCACCTGGGAGAGGACACATATCGGACATTTTCAATCCAGGCTGATCTGTCTCCTGTAACTGTTGCTGCTAGGGAAACTGGAGCATAATGTCAATTAAGAGTGAGCTGTGTAACAGAAATATTGTCTGTGTGGAATCAGACATGGTACCCTCAATGATCCAGAGGAATCTCAGATCTTTTTAAAGGCAATTACTCTCCCCACCCCACATATAGTTCACAACAGGGTCACCTGGGCATTTCTCCACTGCTTATGTTTCCTGTGGCTCTGTAATGATACACATTTTCTTTTCAGTGGGGACAAGGAGGAAGATCTTTGGCTAGTCTGAGAATGGAGCTTTGATGGGAGAATGAGAAACCTAATGTTTGTGTACACACAGTTGATTAATTTAAGGTTACAAGGTGCCAAAACACCTTCTCAAGCTATCTGCCAAATAAGATCTATTACTTCAAGCAACATGGAAACAAAAATTATTTTTGACAGTCTTGTAAAATTCTGTCCAAACAGGATTAGCCATCCTTTTACGAGTGATTAAAAAAAAAAGAAGAAAAACAAAACTGAAAACACTTAAGGCTATTACTACAAAAGATTCAGTGGGTAAATACTTGCGAGACTTTTGCAAGGGTGAGTGGAGACTCTAAAGATAACAAACCAGTTACTATACTTGACTAGTAACTTTTACTAGTTACAGTACCAGTATCAGTTACTGCAACTCCTCTCTGAGGAGAGGCTGAGACAGCTGGGATTGTTCAGCCTGGAGAAGACTCCAGAGAGCCTTATTGCTCCTCAAAGGAGCTTGTAAGAAAGATGAGGACAAGGTTCTTAGCAGGGCCTGTTATGATAGGACAGAGGAGTACTGGTTTTAAATTAAGAGGGTGGAGTCAGACTAAATACAGTGAAGACATGTTCTGTGATGAGGCTGGTAAAAAACCTGAACAGGTTGCTCAGAGTATTTAAGGCCAGATTGGCCAAGGCTCTGACCAACTTGATGATCTGAAGGACTTGATGAGTCCCTGCTCACTGCAGGGGCTTGAACTAGATGGCCTTTAAGGTTCCCTTCCAAGCCAAACTATTCTATGATTCTGTGATTCTATAATAGCATCAACTGCCTGATATCTCAAAACTCTTCCTGTGGCTGCTGCTTTGGGAAGCAATTCCACTGCCAGTGGAGAAACTCAAAAGGTCACCTGTGAAACTCCAGCACTACTGGTAAAGAACCATTTTTCCCATTGCTTCTTTTAGAAATAATGGAGTTATTAAAGTCATCTTTCCCAAAAGTTGTCACTGTGATGGTAGAACCTGTGTTGTATATGTACATTAACACTATTAATGGAGAAATAGATTGACCCAAAGAAGCCTGTGTAGTTTAAACATCTAGTGGTGTACTTTATTTGCAAACACAGACTTTCTGCTTAGTATATATTTATTATATTTATTTGCAAACACTGACTTTCTATTTAGTATATATTTCTTCTAAAAAACCGAAAGCCCATCTGCTTTCAGTGTAGTCAGTGGTATGAGGCAAATAAAAAGCTTGGAAGGTTGAAGAGGAATTTGTTGGTGACCTTGTTCTACAAAGGAAAAAAGAGAAGCTGCTTTTCTGGAGAGAACAAACTGCAGGGAAGAGGGAGAAGGGTGCTGTGATGGTAGGTCAAAATTTTAAATTTCCAGTTTAACCTAAACTTAATTCACAGTAGTGGGAGCACCTTGTGAAATGAGAGATTAAAAAGCAAAATGAAATATTTTTTGTGTGAGAACACGACCTATGGGGTGTGATATATGCTGGATCCTGCTGAGGATAACCTGGCAACCTTGATCACTCTCCAGTCTGCAAAGCCATTCAGCATCACAGGAACAGGGCAATATGCAAATGCTGAAACACCTGCAAATCAGGCTCGAGGAGCAATCAAAGTGAGATAAACATTAATTAGTATAATACCCAAACCCTTAGTGGAGGAAAGAATGTTGATTACACCGCCTCACTTGGGACTTCTTTCTGTCAGAGATGGTGTATGATGACAGTTTCTGATTACACTTACTCAGATAAGGAGACTTTAAAAACTGCTTAAATATGGAGAGAGAAGAGCAGAAAGCAAACAAGTTGATCTTTCTATGAGTGGTTGAACATGTTTGGCGCTTCAAAAGATATGTATTTTTCCATTTGGCCTTTCAAACTTTTGAGGTGAATTTGCTTTGTGAGCTGATTCTGGATGCTTCCCTGGATCACTATAAACCATAAGTGTCTCAGCAGACTTTGCTCTGCCCTCCCCATCTTGATCCTGAGATGTTGACGGCTGCAGGGGCAGAAGCACTGAGTGGCAGTGGGGAGTGGGCTTCTCACAGCATTCATTTTTGACACTGTTTTCTTCCCTTGTTACCCAGCTCCAGTACCAGCTGCTTGGAGAGTCTGAGAATAAAATTAAATACAACAACCATAAACTCAATCCCTTCTTATTCATGCCTCCTGCAGTAAGGGAGAAATTTAATAAAAGCACACATAATTTAGGGAAAAAAAAAAAGAAAAAGGCAACTTTTAGGCAAGAAGCCAAGGTTTTATAGAATAAATTTACTTTATGTACCCTGAAGTTTAGAACAACAATGCCAAGCTATTCTCCAGGCTTGGAGCTTGGGCTGGGAGGTGACCAGAAGCCTGATTTGCTGCGATGTGTACAGTCCTCATTTAAGGAAAAAAGTAATTTAATACTTCATCTGCCTTATCCTCCTGTGCAACTTCATTTCTCATTCTGCTCTGTAATGTTCTTTCTCCTTGGTTGATCGCTTACTTTTGTACTTCAGACATGAAAATGAAGTTCTTTGGTATTCTGGAGAGGTTTGTCTCAGCCTCTGTTGCCTAACCTTTTTCATTCACCTTGGTGTGCAGCTTGCCTATCCTCTCTCACATTTCAGAAGTTTTGTCATCCCTGTCACTTTTGGGTGACATGGACATTCAACATAGAGAGCCAAGGGTCTCCAGCTGCTGTGATGCTTCCTTACAGCTGAATTCTGTCTTTCTCAGACACCTTTCTTGGAATCTGTCAGCCTGTCTTTAAACCTACCCTGATTTTTAAACTTTTGTTCTGATGCTGTCTGATCCCTAGCAAATATAGATGATAAAAATCGCCATTTTTCATTTGGCACTGTGAAGTGCTTGGAGACTCGCATACAAATGTAGCATTATTGCCAGTGCTGACAGTGCTTTCAGGCAGTATCCAGTGTCCTGGATGCCAAATTCCTAATGCCTCAAATCTTTTTCCTGTGGGAGTAAGGAAACACTGTGTCTATTCCACCATGAATAGACACAGACACAGCAGAGGAAGTCTCATAGTAGCCACCTGACTGTGAGATTTGTCAGAGGAGTTATCATGGAGTAAGAGGAAGTGATTTTCTTTGTGGTTGCAGATGGGACAGAGGGTAGGGGGTCAGCAAGAGAGGCCCTCAGGAGGTTCCTAAGAATTGGGAGGAAGTATTTCTGGAACTTGTTAGGGGTGTTGGAGAAAATTGCCTGTAGAATGGTAAGTAGCTTAAATGCAGCAGGATCAGGGCTTTAGGACAAAGGAGAAACAAGATCTAATTTGGAGGTGAAGTGCAGAGGGCTTGAGGGCAAAAATATTTCAGAGGGACAAGAGAAAGTGAAAGCTTGAATCAAAGCAGCTGAAAGGTTGGCTTTAATATCTGCTTAGATCAAAAAATTAAAGTCAGTATGGATTAAGAGATAATCCATTAGATAGATTTAATCTGCCACGTGTATTGCTTCCCCAAAGAAAAGCACTGGGGGGAGAAGGTTGATTTGGCTCAATGCCCAGCATTTGAAGGTATATGATGCATTCTCCTTTTTCTACAGACCCCCCTTTCACTTGTCCTGAATGAAGCACATCCTGCTGAAGGGGAGGGGCTGTCACTGTAGCCTCCTGCTCCTTTGCAACTCTGAAGTCATTTTGAATTTAACCGAGGCGTTTCTCAAGCAGAAAAGAGCACCAAGAGCAAAATGGGCTAGGTTCAGGTGCTCAGGGTGGTTTTGGCTGCCTGAGCAATTGGTTCTGAGAGGCAGTATTGGGCTATTTTAGTATCACTTAATCCCTCTTGTCCTAATTGTCCTCCTCCTCCCTTTAATGGAGGTTAAGGTCTGAATGCCACCTTTCCTCCAGCACTGCCCCTGAAATCCTCGGCCATATCCCTCCATCCCTTCCCGTTTCCTTTCGTTACAAAATCTGGATGAGTCCTTTGAGTAAGTTCAGTTTCCACAGCAGTAGAAATAGATGATCAAACATGAGGAATTTTTCTCCATGTATGTTTTCCAGTAAGGATATGGTATATTATTTCTTCTAACTAACATATACAGCTGTATCTTGAACTGTTTGTGCATAACAGTCATGCACTTCTAGGAGCCTGTACATGTGATGGAATCTGGATTAGTTGGATTGAGGGGGTTTAATATTTTTTTTCAAAGTTATCTCTTTCGGCAACAAATAAATTAATTCTGTAGACTGATAAGTATTCCTTCTGTGTTGTGGGCCTGCATCTGTACCACCTCAGGTGAAGGTTTTTGGCAGATCTCATAAGGTCAGTGGGATTTGGCCTGTCAAATCCTAGAGCAGGAGATCACAGGAGGAAGTACAGAGTGCCTCAGAGAAGATCCATCAGGGTTTGAAACACCTGAGCTGGCTCTGGACAACTTCCCCAGCTCGTGCTGGGAGCAGGCTGTCTGCCGATACAGTCTCCTTTCACTGATGATATTTGGTGGGCAGTGGGGACAGATGGCTTCCCTCTTTTTTTTTTTTTTTTTCCTTTTTCTTTGAGTGAGGGAAGGGAGGGGAAGAGGTTGGTACCTGGTGAAGCACTGGGGATAATGTGGGGCAGGAAAAGGAGTGAGGGAGGTGTTTGATTGCCTCACTGGACCCACTCACATTCATGAAGTGAAAGGGAGGAGAACACTTACTGTTTTCCAGGCCTGACCTTGCATAACTATTTACTTAGCACTGCCTTCTAAGAGAGAAACATGTGCCTTGTCAGATCCTTAAAGTTGTGTCTGTAATTCAGCAGGGTACTGGCTAAAAGGCAGTTGATATTGCACTTTTATTTGGAGCTTCAGGAAACCTTTGTGGAGTTCTTCTAGGAGAGAGGTCTACTGTCAGGTGAGAGAGAAAATTGCATCATTGATTTGAGGGAGAGCAGCAAAGCAGAAATAAATGACTAGGTTTTTCAGCTTTGAAGGAAGTAAAAATAGTCAGATACCCTAGGGAGCAGTACTGGAAATAGTGTCAATCAATACAATTATGAAACTTCTAGAAAACAGGTGAACTGTGAGGTGGGAAAATTTGCTGGTGAGAGCAGTTAGGAAAGATATAGTTCCTTCAGAGGCATCTTACACTTGAACAAAACAAGGCAACGGGACAGCCCTATGACACATGAAATTTCCTGCAGACAGGTGCTAGGAAATGCACACTGAAAGGAACAACAGAAACTACTCTGAGAACCTATCAAGTGTATAAGTGATGTGGACTTACTCCACTGAGGCAGAGGGAGGGTGTGGGAAGGAAATCGTGGACAGATTTGTACTCAGTGTTGGTACAAAATACAAGCTGTTAGACTATGTTTAAAATAAAATGGGGTAATGGAGAATAATTCTGAGAGGGAGAATCTCATGAGGTTCAATTTTGCTCATCTCCCACTCCAAGCAGAAAAAGGTAGAAACAGGCTGTGTGCTATCATGCCATATGCATAAGGAAGGATTTTTCATGCCTCCAGGAAGAGAGCGTGGCTGTAAACAAACAGAAATACTTGAAGCTGTTTAGAGAAAGTGAGGGGTTTTTTTTCAGAATGGTACAAGGAGAATAGACTGCTTGCTATTTTTCACTACCTACATTGAGGGAAGGGAGAGCTTTATGTTTCTATACTATAATAGAGAATGTGCTGCCCAAAATGAATATTCTGGAAGAGATGGATTTGGTACAGTTTGAAATTGGGAATCGTGGATTTGCTGATCTCAAATTCATTACTGAAGGGAATTAGACAGCAGAGAAAGAGCATGAGAGCTCTCAAAAGCAAAGACACTCTGGGTGAAATTTAAAAACAAAGCTTGAGATTGCTTTTTACAGGCACAGAATGATCCAGTGGAACTCATTGCTACAAAACATTACTGAAGTGGAGTGCTTTCTCTTCTGATGAGTTATGTAGCCATAAAAATTTTCTTTCCTGGCTTCACTGGAGGGGTGAAATTCAGAAGACTTCTGAGCTTTTGACCTTGTAGCTGGGCAGACTCTGCTGGTTCTGCATGGGGAAGGAGGGCTCTTCTGGGAAGGTGACTCCATTGTTACCTGTAGCTGATGCCTGCTCCCAGCCTCCCTCCCAGCCTCTGGCTGCACCTGTGGGACAGTTCCAGCAGCACAGCAGCCACTGCTGCACAGCATGGAGGCAGCTTCAGTCATGCCCCTGGCTGCCAGGTGAGAAAGGAATATATCCACAATGTGGATGCAGAGGTATTTAACCACTGGCTGCTCTCCCCTGCTGCCAGGCAGTGCTTTCAGCCTCAGTCCCAAAGCATTCTGATGCTGATCCAGTGCTATGGTTTATCTGCAGCTGGCAACTAAGCACTATACAGCCTCTGGTTCACCCTACTCCCTGCAGGGTGGGGGGAAAGGAGAACTAGAAGGGTAAAAGTGAGAAAATTCATGGGTTGAGATAAGAACAGTTAAATTATTGAAATAAAATATGATAATAATAATAGTGTGATGTAAAGAAAAATAACAAAAAGAGAGAGAAATAAAACACAAGAAAGACAAGTGATGCAAATAACAACAATTGCTCACCACCAACTCGATGAAGCCTGTCCAGTCCCTGAGCAGGGGATCCCAGCCAACTTTGTCCCTAGTTTATATGCTGAGCATGATGCCATATGGTCTGGAACATCCCTTGGGTCAGTTGAGATTGGGTGTCCTGGCAGTGTCTGCTCCCAACTCCTTGGGGTGAGGTGAGAGGCAGAAAAGGCTTTGGCTCTCTCTAAGCTCTGCTCAGCAATAATTAAATCATCCCTGTGCTATCAACACGGTGTCTGTTGCCAGTTTTCCATCGTTCCTGTGCCTCAAACAGGAGCCACTGGAACATCATGCTCTGAGTCATGGTCTAACCCTGCTTCACGTTGGAGTACTGTTGGAACCCAGAATGCAGAGAATATTTCTCTGCATGATTTGAAGGATCTGAACCCCCTGACAAACACTGCCTTTAACCTTGGTCCATGGAAAGGGCTTCCCAGGCTTTGGGAGGAAACAGAATTCTCAAGAATGTAAATTAGATAGCAGCATAGTATGTCATTTATCACAGGGTGAGAAATTTAGATTTTTGGGTTTGTTAGTATGGTAAGTAGATGAACACAAGATGGAGGATCCTTGTTTTTAGGCTTCTTCCTCCTCCTTCATCTCCTCCATGTGCTGCAGTGTTTGGGACACAGGACCATTGGCTGGAATTTACTGTAGTGTAGAGCTACATGAATAGAAATTTAGTTGGTTATTGGTAGAAGAGCAGAAATAAAGTATGTTCTTGGTGATAATTGGGTGAATTATCTTTAAAAGAACCTTGACTCTGTGTGTTTGGGCCTTTTGGTGTCTTTTCTCCCTCACACTAAGCTGGTGTAAAGCCTGGTGTGGTGAGATTGATAAGAAAACAATAAACAACCTGGAGAATGAGAACAACCAAGAGTCCCGTTCTCCTTTTTTACCAGCAAGGACTTTTGCAAAAGGCCTCCCCTGTCAGGGGAGAGACACGTGGGAGTCAAAGAACTGCCACGAGTACCTAGAGCTCTCAACAGGATGGATACAAGCCTGTCTCAACCAGCACTGTCTTGCACTGTGAAGCAACCTGGTCCCCTGAGATTCACAGCCTTCTCTGAGGGGCTGGCAACTGGCTGTTTTAAAAAACAAACACTGGTTCTGGATTCTTCATCTTAAGAAGTGTTCTTGCCTCCTAGGATCTCTCAGCGGGTGGAGGCCAGCCGGGCACAGCTCCAGGCAATTGGGGAGAGAGTGACACTGGCCCAGGCAAAGATTGAGAAGATAAAGGGCAGCAAGAAGGCAATTAAGGTAATGACTTCAGTGAAGGCTGCATGGCCTCTTTTCTTCCTTCCTTCTTTACTCCTGTCATAAGCTCTGGAGAAGAAAAGGTGCTCTGCTGCTGCAGCTGCTGCCCACTCACCTCTCCATGCCTTGTTGCTGAGCAGGATTGTGGTGAGAATCCCATTCCTGACTTGGCCAATTGATGAATTTTAGACCCATGAGCCACATAGCTCCAGGCTTTATGTAGCCTTTATAGGTTTTTGTCCCAGCTGCTTCCTGAGAGGCAGAAAAGACACATGCTGAGCTAAGCCTAACACCCTCACTTCAGGCTCATAGACACTTATTTGAATGAAAGCTGCTGTCATCTTAATCCCATTGAGCCATGTATAACTGGTGAAAATCCTTCTTTTCCTATTCTTGCTCCATTTTATCCAGTATTTCTAACTCCTTTCCTGCCAGTAGAAGCCTTTTTGCCAGTGATCTCCCAGTACTTTTAGAGAGAGAGAAAAGCTCTGGCAATTCCAGAAGTGGCAGCCCATGCATGTTGGGGTCTGTGCACACAGCCCTTAGGAGTCTGTTGACTCCAAGGCTGTCCATTCCCACTGGCAACACAGATTGCATGTTTACTCCTCTCCATGTGTTTCTGTATTGTAGGATTGCCTAGTTGTTGGGATTTTTCAGCCTCTCCTTGTTTCTCCATAGGTATTTTCCAGTGCCAAGTACCCAGCCCCTGAACGGCTACAGGAGTACAGTTCAATTTTTGCTGGTGCAGAAGACCCAGCTAAACGGAAATGGCCAAGACACAAGATCCAGAGCAAACACCGCATGCTGGATGAAAAAGCTCTGCAGGTAAGGAGGAGAACAGACCTTGGGAAGGACAAGCAAAGAGAACCTGGAGGCTGTTAATCTCTCTGATAGAGTGGGCCAGGGCTTTGGCACATAGGCTAGGAGTATTTTCATTTGGTCTGTCAGTGGGGAGGGTGTGAGGTCAGGCTGGGAAGCTTGTGGAGATCCCAGCTGGAGAGGGCCATGTCAGAAGAAGAGCTTGTTTGGATGGCTGTCAACAGGCAGGTCCCTGGAGCAGTCCCATTTCCTGAAATGCTGCTGTTTCCTGCAGCAGTGTTGATGGGTGTTGCTGCCTGGGCTTAAAGCTTTGCCTGTGCATAGCAAGGCAGCTGGGATCAACCTCATAGTTGTTCCAGAAACAGTTTCTGAAGGCTCTGGTATAACTTCTGGTGAGAGGGGAAAGGTAAGAAGGCTTGTGAGTGTGTCAGGAGAAAAAGGAGTCATTCATTAGAGCATTTTTCTGCCCCGGGAAATCATTGCACTTGGGCATTGTCCCTGGGTTGGAAGGAGAGGAGGAAGCGTTGCCATGCCTAAAGTTTAAAAGTTGCTGCGTTTGTGCTGTGTCAGGAGTAGCAGATGTGCTGTTCCTAGCAGGTTAAGGATCAGTTTGACAACTTTGCTGCTCTCCACCCCTAAAGAGACTTCCTTCCTCATCCTTGTGTGACTTGGCCAAAAATAAAGCTGCCACTGAATAATTTATGATGCTAAACTTTCCTGAGTGTTAATGGAGTTGAGACCTCACACGGTGAGGTAGTTATGAATATTTCAGCCAGGCCAAGGAAGCAGGATTCTGGCCGAATGGACAGCTGGCAAACTTGAGCAGGGTTCTGCTTCCTTCCAGTCCTGGCAGTAGCACAGAGCTGCATGGGACGTGCTGGTGTCTGGCAGGGAGGCCAGTGAGTGCTGCTGTCTGCCTGGTTGCCCCATCCCACTGGAGTGTGGGGGGAGCAGAGGCAGGCAGGGAGCAGGCAGGGAGATGGGCTGCCACCCTGAAGGGCTGGTGCAAAGCACAGCCCCTTGCACAGGGAAGGGATTGAGAAGAGCATCAGCTGTTGTAAAGCAATGTCCCACAAAGAGCAAATGGTGTGCCTGCTCAGCTGGCCTGCTGGCTCCAGTAGGTTCCATGTGCCATTCCCCACAGCCATCTGCCTGGGATGCCACCCTTTCCAGTCCCATTGCCACGTTCTGCCCTTTGTGACTAAAGCTGCCATCACCACAGGGATGTTTGTTGCTCCCCTCCTGCGATCCATCTTTTGATCCTCTTCTGGGGCTGTTGATCTTTCTCTGGCTTTGCTGAGTCTGCCTCATGCAGCAGTTGTCACTCTAGCCAAGCTCACACACACGAGCTCCTACAGCTCCTCTGTGGGGTGTGGGGATGCTGCTGTCAGCTGGTGAAGGGTGGAGGGGCTGATGTGCTGAGTGGGGCTCAGTGTGGCCAAGCTTCTCCCACATTGCAGGGGGACAGGCCCTTCTCAGCCATAGCTGAGCACAGAGCATGATGTGCCTTGCAGTAATGAAATGTGACAGGGAGAAGTCTAATGTTTGCATTTATGCTTTCCTCAATTATTCAGGGCTTTCAGCAGAGGCTCACTGCCTGTTTTCACTTCTAATGAGAGCCTCTTTGCTGCGAGCAGTCGCAGTGGCCTTTGCTAAACTCCACTTGCACACGTGCACACAACAGCTCATCAGGAAAGCAAACTCTGCTCATGTCAGTTTGAGGAGTGGTGGCAGCCTGTGCTCAGCCTTTAGGGTTTTTCCTCTAGGGGGTAAGCAACTGAGTTGGAAATGTGTGTGGTTCTGCAGTTGATTTTAGATGCTTCCCCCTTGGAATTTCTTCTTGCCCTCTCCACCCCAAGCAAGTGAAAACTCAGCTGTTTAGAGGATGTTTAGGTTGGTAAGGTAAGCACTGATGGGTAGGAGTGCCAGAAACACAGTGCTTGTGGTGAGCCTGGGCAGCCAGTTGCTTTGCACACTGCAGTGGTAGCAGCAAGGCAGGGCTCAGCAGGGAGCTGCTGCAGCCCTGTGGGGCTTCCCAGGTGCTGGGCTCTGCCTTTGTGGTGGGAGCTGTGTCCGGGTGCTGCACAGCAGGAGACTGGACAGCAGGGTGGGGGATATGGTCTGCCTGGGCTTTGGAAGAAATCCAAGCAAAAGTTACCATCCACTGCTGGAGTAACCTTGCTAGGCTTCAAAAGTTCAGTAAGTTGGCATGTCCTTGTGATTTCTGCCTCCCCAGAGCCCACCACAGGCATGTGGAGGCTAAACCAGGTTTTGTCACTTGCTCATCTTGAAGTGCTTTCCCAGGTGGCCTCAGCGCTCTGTTGGTGTGAGGGGAGTGGTATTTCTGGGACATCACACCATCTCTTTGTAATAATGTGTGTTTAATTAAACTGGAGAATTAGATTGAGTTCTCAGGAAGAAAAATGCCTGAAAATGCAATGTCCTTGAGGGTGTGATCCTTCCAGATGCCAGACCCCAGGCTGGGATGTTTCAGTATTCAAGCACCCCCCCCATGACTTCAGTATGTCAAGGTTGCCAAACTTTGGCTTAAGAACTTAAGGTTCCTATAAGAAAACTAATTTTTAAATGGCACCTTAACTTGTGGAATTCACAGTTGCTGGATATTTTTGACAGTGTGTGGTTGTTTCAAATTTCAGAACAGATCTAGGTACTCAAGTAAGACTAGCACTTTGATGGCATTTAAATTAAAAGGATTATACTTCACATTTCAGAATACTCATGCTTAGTGCTTTTATAACTGCCTTAGATGAGGTTTATAAGCAAATGTTCCTTTTTTTTTTTGTAAGTAATGGTTGCTTTCTCACTACACCCTTAAAGTGATGCACAATCTTCCAGTGCTAACTGAAATCTACGAAGAGAGAATTACAAAAAATATATATAAGTGACTTGAGGGCTAAGTGTGTCTGAACAGTTCTAGCAAAAAAAAGTCAGTGCTCCCTCATGCTTAAAAAATTAAACATTGGGAAATGAATATTAATGATCAAAAGAACTTTTATTTTTGAGTCTCTGGTTCTACAGTCTCTAAATAAGAATTTATATTTTTTTGCCTATTTGCTTCTATAAAAAATAGAAGGTGTTAATTTCAATGCATTTTCCACAAGTTGGAACCTGAATTAAATCAAAACCTTACAGGTCCTTTCTTATAGCATTTTATAGTCTCAGAGCATCATATAAACTCTTAGTGGATTAACTGAACTGTGACTAAGCCTTTTCCTTGGATTTCTGGCTACCAGATTCAAGACTGAAATTTCAATCATCAGGAACTGCTTGTGTCACTGCAATGTAGTCTTAAAACTGAACCACCAGTGGTCTCCATTTCTCCCAAACAAGTACAAGGAGGGGAGAAGGACTCAGAGAATGGGGTGGTGCGGGGGTGCTGGGAGCATTGAGGCAGTAGGAAGCTGTGGACAGGATTTGGAGTGCTCATCCTCTGGTGGCAGGAGTAAATCACAGGTGTGGCCACTTATTTAACCTGACAAAGTGCTCTGGTTTCCCCTGGTATGAACACTTACTGCCTCGTGGCTGCTGCTTGCCTTAGTTGTGAAGAAAGAACTGTGAAAAGTTGTGAAGGGGCTGAGGAGGGGTCTACAGAGGGGCCTGAGGTGGAGGTTTCTTCATCCCAAACTGTCCCTGTTGGGGAACTGATGCCTTTCCTCCTTCTAGAGCAGAGTGCTGTGGGTGCTGAGCTTCATCCCCCAGAGCATGTGGCAGCGGGCAGTCACGGCGGCTGAAACACTGGTCTGATGTGGGATGGCAATTCCTGTGCTCTATAAAAGTCAGGCAGTTCAGATGTAATAAGTCCTTTTCAAAAGGGAGCTCTATATATTATGCATGAAGTTTTAGAACCGAGAGAGAGAAGATTTCAGTTCATTAGAGTTGAAAACTCCTGCAAGTCCCTCAGGCTTTGCAAACCCATCTGGCACACGTTCTACCCTGCACACTCCTTTCTGCCTGATCTCTTGCCTAGTGCAGGCACTCTGCTCTTTCCTAACCTCTTTTTCCTTTGCCTTCCCTGCATACCCCACCAGTGCAATCACAGCTCTTAAAACATCAAGTGGAGGTAACAGAGATGTGTGGGGAGCTCTGCCTGCATGAAAACGTGTCATAATTTGAGACACTGTAACAAAAGCCTTTTAGGCTGTGGTGCTTGATGCCTGCCTCTGCCTAGAGAGCCCCAGTGGTGGTTTAATTCTGGTGGGGCTTTGCCTCAGTAACACGTGTTCAGTATGACCCATCCACAGCACCAAAAGCACTTGCCACAAGTGTGAGCTGCTGACACTTGTCACAAGTGTGGGGTTGCAACGTTGTCCATGTGCTTCCTAGCTCAAAGGGAGGTAGAGAGATAGCAGCAGGGTTCCCAGACCATGCAGTGCATCCAGCAGTGTGGGTTGTAGTGGCTGGGGAGAGATGCCTCAGGAGCTGTGGGTCTAGTGTCTTACCTCCTTTTATCTGTCTTCTTGCAGGAAAAGCTCAAGTATTTCCCTGTGTGCGTGAGCACCAAAATTCACCAGGAGGATGATGCAGAAGAAGGCCTTGGCAGCCTTCCCAGGAACATCAGCTCCCTCAGCTCCCTGCTACTCTTCAATACCACCGAGAACCTGTGAGATCTGGAGCAGTGCTGTGCTGCTCCCCTGCCCCTGTTTGTCCTCAGAGGAGCTTTCCCTTCCCCAGTGACTGCTTGCTTTCCTGGGGATGTTACCTGTCGGGCTTTTGATAGGACAGGGTTTGATAGCTCTCTTCTGGCTTCCTGCTGTGAACCTTGCCTTCCCCTCTCTTTACCTTGGGTGGAAGCAGTTATTTTGTCTGCACCTCATCCTCTACTCACCTGATTCAACCCAATTTTCACTTTCTTTTGCTTAGTTCTTCCTATTGTTCCCTGTAATTTCTCTCCAGCCTTGAGATATGCTGTCAGTCCTGCCCTGCTATGCCCTGTGTGCCAGCCTAGGTACTGCTTCTTCTCCTGACAATTCCTCACCACAATACTTTACTGCTTTTGCTGCTTTAATGTCTCAACCACCTCCCTCACTGCAGTTTCCTTTCCCACTGGTCTTTGCATCATGGTTCTTCCTTCTGCTCTTATTGAAGAACTACTTAAAGCTCTTCTTGAGCTTGCAGCTGCTGTACCTTCTCTTTCTTCTCCTGAGCCATGGATCATTTCTCCTTTTTGTCTCTCCTCCTGGACCTTGAGTGACAAGTCACTGGTGTCCTGCTGCAGACTATAGGGTGGTTTCAGGCCAGGTGGTGGAAAGGGGAGAGTTTGGTCATGGTGGCACAACAGTGGGGCTTTGCTTTAGAATTAATCTGGAGGATGCACTGGCAGGGTGGGGAGCTCCTTGCCTCCTGGTTGTGGAGGGGAAAGGCAGGAAAATGGAGCTAAAAGAAGGAACCTGGAAGGCCCAACATGTTCCATCTTTATAAGTGAAGTCAGGTCTCTGCCTCCAAGGCCCTCTTGTGTACACTGTTTCTTCTGGCCTTGGCTCTCAAGGCAGCATCACTAAAATACTTTTTCTCTGCCCTTAGGTACAAGAAGTACGTGTTCTTGGATCCTCTGGCTGGAGCAGTGACCAAGACCCATGTGGCTCTGGAAACAGAGACAGAAGAGAAGCTCTTTGATGCACCTCTCTCCATCACCAAAAGGGGACAGCTGGACCGACAGGTGAGATATAGCTGCTTACACTTCAGAGGGTTGTGCTCAGCTCTCTGAAATGAAAGGGCTTTGATAGGGTGGTGAGCAGGTAGGACAATAGCCCCTTACAGGGCTGCAGAGTACCTCATTTATCAGAAGGGCCTTGCCTGGTTTTGTGCTGGAGGTCCTGGTGTGAGCTTGATGGGTGAGACAAAAGCCTCACACTTTGCAGGAGTTTCTCTCTGCTCAAGCCTTTGTTGAGTGGTGAAAGGACAGTAATGGGATATCGACTCACCTTGCTGCTTGACCACAGGGCTGTGGGGGGTTTGGAAGATCCGTCACTTGATCAGCTCCGTTGTGCAGAGCCTCCTGCAAAGTCTGAGGGCAAGGTCTCCTAGGAGGTCTCTGGGGTGAAGTGTGATCCCTATCATTCCTCCTGGGAAGGGGTGTCTGCTGGTGCAAACAAGAAGAGCCAGCCAGACTGAGCTGTGCTTGGTGTACATGTGGGGCAGGCAGTGCACCAACCCAGTTGCTCCAACATGTGACTGGTTACCTGACACCCTATAGAGGCCATATCTGGGGTGTACCAGCTTTGCTGGAGCATCACTTGGACTGGGAAAAGGAGCCTGGGAATCATTTGCTCATCATGTTGGGCTGGAGAATATAATGTGTATAATGAACAAACTCTTCATTCACAGTGCATCATCACTGCTGTGTTGCCTGTGTGTTAAATACAAAAGCAAACCCCTGTAACTAGTGGGTTGTGCTTCTGCATTTTAATATTTGTAATGGTTCAGACACTATCCTCTTCTGGAGGAGAAGGGACTGGTTTATTTAGGCTGCAGCAGTTAGTGCATAAACCCTTCAGAGTTCACTTGCTACTCTGAAACTGCACTTCCTCCTCCTGCAGTCTACCTTTCCCAAGCCTGGTCTGCAGGAGGTAGCTTCTGAGCACAGAGGTGTGGGGGTAGCTGATGTGCCAAGGAACACCAGCCCAGCTCTGACTGCTGCCCAGACTGTTCCCTGCAGTGCCTCTGTTGGCAGCAAGCACATAGTCACTGCTTTACCTTGTTGGTTTGGGTTTCTTTAGGTCGCTGAAAACTACTTCTACGTGCCAGACCTGGGCCAGGTCCTGAGATTGATGTGCCCTCCTACCTGCCAGACCTGCCTGGCATTGCTGCAGATCTCATGTACAGTGCTGACCTGGGCCCTGGCATTGCACCCTCTGCCCCCAGCAGTGCTATTCCAGAGCTGCCCACTTTCAACACCGAGTCAGTGGAGCCTTTGCAAGCAGGTATTTTCAATCCCTGATCCCAGGACCCTACTGAAGGAGGAGGCAGGGATTGCTAGGAAGTGGAGACAAGGTAGAAAGTCCCTTTTAATATGGATGCTGGATGGCTGATGGATGTTGCACCTCTGGCTTAGGCCTGAGCGAAGGCTGCAACCTGTTCAAGTTCTGGCCTGACTGCAAGCCCTTTACATCCCTCCCCCTCTCTCTGCATGGCTAGGGAGGAGGGAGCACAGTGTGCAAGGACTGGGTCTGTGTCAGCCTGGTGGGATGCCCCTGTGCAAGTGGGATGCAGCTGGGGTGGGAGAGTAGGGGAATCTCAGCCTCTTGCCTTGGCCCTGCCTGTTGTTAAGAGAGGGTGCACAGAGCCAGAGTGCTCTGCTGTAAGTGCTGAGGACTCTCAACCGTTGCTGCTGGGGCGTGTGAAGCTCTGAGCTGAAACTCTGGATGTGCCATCCTCTGGGCCTGATCAGAGACAACTTCTTTCCTGTTTCAGATCTTCAAGATACTGAGCTGTTGCCACCTCCTCCCCCTCCACCTCCCCCACCTCCTCCTGTTATGCCAACCCCGGTGCCTCCCCCACCGCCCCTGCCCCAGCCCACAGCACCCTCGGAACCCGCTGGGCCAGTGAGTGAGGAGAGCAGCAGCACAGTGCCTGCAGGTAAGCCTGGGCTCCTCCACAGCTGCACCAGCCTCCTTGCCTTCAGGCACAGCCTCCTGTGTCCTTGGGGCACCCCCTGTGCCTTCCCAGCCTTCCAACAGCGGGGGTGCTGCAGTGGGAAGAGATGCTATCAAGGTGTTGGAGTAGCCCTTCCCATGGGAATTTGGCTGGGCCTATGGCTGATGCACTGACCCATGTGTACTTCCCATCCCTGCAGCTTCAGTCCAGGGAGCCCCCAAGGAGGTGGTGAACCCCTCTACTGGACGTGCCAGTCTCCTGGAGTCCATCCGCCAGGCCGGGGGCATTGGCAAGGCCAACCTTCGCAGTGTCAAGGAGAGGAAGCTGGAGAAAAAGAAGCAGAAGGAACAAGAACAAGGTGCTGAGGCTCTCTGGCAGAACTGCTTTTCCTTGCCCGGGCTGGGGCGGTGTGGGTCTGGGGGCAGGAGGGCAAGTCAGGAACACAGTGAACTCACAGAGCAGAAAGGAGTTGTTTCTCCTCACAGGCTGTTAGGTTTCAGGTGTTCACCACTCTGCCACAGCTCTGTGAACTTGCTAAGCACCACTGGCCTGAAGGACATCTGTCTCAGGACTTGTGGAGAAGTTCCACATGTGATGCACAGGACCAGGCACACTAATGAAACCCTGGGGGCAAAGTGTGACAGGGCTGAACCAGTTTAAGCACCTTGGTTGAGGTAGCTGGGGAGGGGATTGATGGAGCTGCTTTGGCAGAATGAGACTGCAAATGCACAGCCCCTCAGTGAACTCCACTCTTGGTTTTCCCCAGAAGATGCCATTAACCCTGCTTTGCCGAGCATTTTCCTGACATGAAACTGACTGTAGTTATGGAGTGTCATAAAAAATTACAGGCTTGGAGTTTTTTCTTTATTGCAGGGAAATGCCATAGTGCCTAGCTCAGACTAATCTTTCTTCACTGACTTGTTCTGCTCTGTTTCAGTGAGAGTTACGGGACAAGGTGGAGATTTGATGTCAGACCTCTTCAACAAGCTGGTGCTGAGGCGCAAAGGTACTGTCCTGCAATGGGGGCTGCTCTTTTCCCCTAGGAAAGAGGGGGAGCACTCCCTGTCACTCCAGTTGTGTCAGCCTCAGCCTTGGAAACAGAGATTTTCCTGGGCAGTGTACCACAGTGTAGCTGGGAGTGTCTTTACCGAGAATGAGCAGAGGAATCTCCACCTCAAGTCCACCTGGAGGAGCTGGAGGGGTTTGTGTGTTTCAGAGTACGGGCCCTGAAAGCTACCTGTAAAGAAGGGACGGCAGTATTTTTTTTAATCCAGTGCTTGGGCAGCTGGGCCCACTGCCCATAAGGGTACTTGAGATGCCCTGAGGCCATGGCAGATTCCTGGGGCATTTAGATCACGCCGGGCAGACAACAGCAGGGACTAGCTCAGGGGTAGCTGTAGTTAAACGAGACCTTGGCGTGAATCTGTGGCATTAAACATGTTGATTGTTCTGGTTACCTGGGTGATGAGAGCATGGCTTTCCCCCTCCCCTTTGCTGAATCTCTTTGGTCTCTAGTCCCCAGGTGTCACTCACTGGTGCTTTCCTTCCCTCACAGGTATTTCAGGGAAGGGCCCGGGAGCCTCTGGGAACACGGATGCTCCTGGCAGTCCTGCTGGTGCCTTTGCTCGGATGTCGGACTCAATCCCACCCCTCCCACCCCCACAGCAGCCCGTAGGTGAGGAGGATGAGGATGACTGGGAGTCATAGATGGGATCCATTGAGTATTAGTGTGAAACTGTTGCTGTCTGAAAAATTTCCACGCAGTTGAAGGAAGCAGCTCCTTCCTGCCTTCACTTTGGTAAAAGTGGGAAGTGTAAGCAATTACGAGTGTGTAAAGGGAAAGCCCAGCTGTCCAGCCTTACAGCCCAGCACCACCAGCCACAGGCTGGAGGGCACCAGCTGCTAGAAGCAGGTGCTCCCCTCTCTGAAGGCAGAGCTTGTGCAGACCATGGGGTTTGGACCTACTCAAGGGGCAGGTGACTCACAATGGAAGTTTCTCAGAGGCAGCTGTTCCTTTCCCTGTGGGGTTAATTAATGTACAGAGAGCGGATAACAGCTCTGTGCCATAAGTACTTTCTTCCTTGTAAAGACCCTGGAGAGGTAGCATCCAGCTGCTGAAACTGGGAAAGAAGCAAACAAAGCTCCTGGGATGAGACTTGCTCAGGATGACAGATGTAGCTGGGAACAGCTGAGGGATTATGTGGCTGTCCCTGGTGTTATTTCTGCCCTCCAGCACTGACCCATAACCCTGGAAAGAACTCCAGAAAGTTAAATTTAAGAAGTTACTTTGAATTCAGAAACTTAGGGGTTAAAAAAAGCAGAAGACTCCTGTGGTTAAGCATGGTCAAAGGAGAAGTGCTGTATTGTGGCCATGTCTTTATTCCCCTTGAAAGAATGAACTACTTCAATCTATTGGCTGCTTGAAGCAAAGGAGAAATAGGGTAAGAAGAAATGTTACCCACAGCTGCTCCATTACCACTCTGTGTTATTCCAAGATGACATGAATTACTGGCCTGCTGTTTACAGTTCCTGTGAAAAGCTCAATGATGGCATTGGTCAGTCAGGCATCCTACACTTGGTGGGTGATGGGTAAAAAACATATGTGTCCAGTCAATATAATTACTCCCCCTACTTAAGTGTACTTAAACAATACTCGCCACACTTGAGTGTTTTTATTGAAAGTATTTAATCAATTTAAATAAAACCTTAACAGCTGTAAACAAGTAGGTGCCTGCTGCTACTCTCTTCACCTGCCTCAGACCTACAACCAGTTTCCCTCCTGGCTGTGGTGCTGAAGGCTGTCTCACCATCATAGCACTCAGATAACTGAACAGCAAACATCCACAAAGGAGGCAGAAGGCAGAGATTTTGTGAAGTCCATGGTACAGAAAAGCAGCAACTTGTGTTTACTTTACCTAGTCTTCAGAGGTGTAAGTCTCTTAAGAGGCATTTCCCTCCACAATGACAAATACCATCTGTTCTCTGCTCCACATCACAAAGCATCCAACTTGCCTCGATGGAACTGGGAACACAGAAACCCAGGCAGTTTGTCCTTGGCCTTACTCTAAAGGGAAGGCTTGAAAAAGGTCCAGGTGAGGACAGTGGGGAACAGTGTTGGTAGCAGGACATAAGCTACAACAAGTTCTGACCTTTCTTAACTCAGCAAACGCTGATCCAAAGGCAGGTTTCACCTGGGTCCTCTCCCTGATCCACTGGGGCAGTTTGTTAAAGATGGCAGGGCGTGCGTACCTGTGGTCCAGCAGCAGGATGCTTGCAAAGTCCTTCTGATGGCGAATGGCTCTGCCTGCACAGAGGATAAAAACCAAGAATGGCCCAGTCAGTTGTTTCTTCTCAGACAAGGAAGATCACGTTCCCATCATCTGTAATGCATCCTTTTTTTTACCCTCCTCCTTCAGTTAATTTCGTATCGCCCAGCCTGTCCCAGGAAGGATGAATTACCTATCGACTGGTTTACTGCTTTCATGCACAGGTTTTCAATCAGCACTTTGCTCGGTGCCTGGCCAGCAGCTCTGGGCTGGAAAGAAGAAACAGGCAAGTCTGAACACAAGGCAGATGTAAATCAGATTGGGGAGTCTTAATGACAAAGTGAGGTAAATACTTTTACCCCTGCAGGGTGGGCAGGTGGTCAGGCAGACCTCAAGCTGAGAGTAAGGAGGAACAGAAGAAAGGCTGCAGTCAGAAAGCTGTGTTGAGCATTCACAAAGAGCCAGCCCAAGGTCCCCCTGAAGGCAGAAATCTTGTCCCCAGGAACAGCACCTCCAGTGAGCAATAAGAAGGGACAAATGATCCTGGCAAGCAGCTTCTACCACTCTGCCACCCCCTCTGGGTTGAAGGGTCCTTGCTCCCCTTGGAACCCAGAGTGCCAGCAAGTCCTGTGGCATTTCCTCCACCAAACTTCATCCTGTGTTTAGGGTTGCCTGTTCAGGAGCAGCCTGGAGAAGGCTGTGCTCTCAGTACCACACCGTCTGGGAAATGAGGGCAAGCTCAAAGAAAATAAAACCTCTGAAGGCAGCTCTGGGACTCATGTGCTGAGAAGTTAGTACTATAAAGCAGAATTGAAAGAGACAGAGGTGTAAGTGGCTCTTACCATTGTTTTATCAAGCCAAGTCATTTTTTCCTGGAGTTCTGGAGATGTAATGTTGGGGTAAGGCATTCCCACCATAATCACACACCTGCAAGGGAGGACTGCATTATTCTTAATGTCTCATCCTAGAGCACTTTGCCAATAGACTGATAAATTAGAGGTCACTGCACCCCTGAAAGACAGCCAGCCCTGCAAACCAAAGGCAGCAATAAAGCACAGCAGTCTGACAAACACGTGCTGAACAGAGCTGCAGAGGGATTCAGGGTGCCAGAACAAGGGATTATCTAGCACAGCAAGCCTAACTGCATTATTCACGGGAAGAGTGGCCTGGACAGGCAGATTTTACACCCCCTAGCAGCCCCTCCTGTTGCTTTAAGCACCAGCTAAATCACACAGTCCCCAGGATTTTCTATCTATGCAAGTACTGATGTGCCCATTGTTCTTGGAGTCCCTGCACTACAAGCCAGAGCTGGCTTTCCAAGGAGCAGTACCTTACCTTCCCAGGTCATCGGAGAAATTTATCCCTTCACTCATTTTGCCTCCAACTACAGAAAGCAGCAGGGCCCCTGTCATCTGTCCTCCTGTCTGGCTGCAGCGCTGCAGGAGAGGGACCAGCAACTTAAACCAGAGCAAGGAAGATTCCTGTGCTTCAGAAACACTCCCACACCTAGGCTGGAGCCCTCTTTCCTCGTTAGAAGTGCCCTCCTTTGCAGCATTCCCATACCTGCTGGGCTGCCACACTCCCACCAGCCTGCCTGCTCAGCTTACCTTTATGCATTTGGCATATTCCACCAACACCTGCTCCACCTGGTTGGCTTTCTTAGGCTCCTGAAAGATCTGTCAGGCACAGTTCATCAGTTACAGCAACAGGAAGCAAACAGTTTAAAGAAAGCAAATCATTTCACCCCCATGCCATTAAACAGCATATGGAACTGAGGTCACACCTGAAGGCACTCAGAGTGGGTAACTCTACAAATACAAAGAAAATTAAGTACAATGCTTCCACCCAAAAACCTAGACTGCCCCATGTGCCCGAATGCCAAGAAGCACCAAGGCTGTGAAATATCTGGGACTGTACTAAGTTGTTCAGCTTTTGGTAAACAGAAGTCACAGCCAGGGTATTTGTAATTTTTCTTTCCCCTGGCACATGGTCCAAGATCCCTGCACCACAACCTGAACTGCCTGACTTTCAATTCCCAGCTTTCAAGTAGCTGTGAGAGTCATTGCAAAGATTTTATATTTGCAGTGATCTCCCTATTTAATGCTTCTCATTGCTCCTTCAACAGGAGTCACCACTGCCAGTCTTCCAGTTCTCATCTCTACTTCTAGCAGGCAGCAAAATGCTATTTGTCATACAGCTGCAGTGTTGTCTCACTCTTACCCAGCCCTTGGCTGTGCTGGTCTGTGCTCAAGGGACACAGAGGAGCCTGGGAAAAACAAATTCCCTGCAGGAGCTCAACCTGAACAGCCCCCCAGCCACAGGAGAACAAGCCTGCTGGCTATGGAAAGCAAAGACTGTCTGCCCCCATGGCCACCACACAGACTGTGCACTTCAAGAAGGTGTAGCTGCAATCAATCTCATTTAGATAGCAGCTCAGTGCTCAGCCACCCAGGAAGAATCATTTATTCATTATTAATTCGAGGAATTAGCTGGATAAACACCCATTCTGCTCTGCTGTGCAGACTATGGGAACAACTGGGAGAGAGGCCTGGAATGCATATGGAATTGTTTGGGTTCTGACACCTCCATGGAAAGTACCAACTGCCCTGGCTGCACAATCACCTTCTTCTTGGCTGCCAGGCGGGAGAGCAGCCCTGTCTTCTCCCAGTGTCCATACACCTGCTTCTCGTATTCATAGGAGGGGAAGAAGCACACCACACCTCCCGGGATCACATTGCACAGGTTGCAAAGGATTCGACCTGTCTCATCCATCTGCAAGAGAGATCAGAGCATACTGCAGCTGACAGAAGCCCCAGCTAATGCAACTCCAATTCTCTGTTCAATCCCAAGATCACACCTTCCTTATGACATGCCTTAGGGGAGGAAAAAATGTGGGAAATATGCCAGGTCTGTGAGAACTCCCATGGGGAGCTGGGCATCACTAAAAATCTCTTCACTGCTTGGCCTTCTTCCCTAGCCCAGGGATTCTGTTATGGCTGTGGAGCCATGGTTGTTCAGGAAAGGAGGTTTAGCCTCAGTGGATGGAAACTGTCCTACTAGAACAGATGTTGAGAGCTGGTTAGCACATCTGGCTGAGATTCAGCAGGGGCAGAGCAGACCTAGTGTCTGGCCTTGGGTGCTTACTGGCCTGCCATAAGAAAAAGTGCCAAAACACCTGCAACTGCTTCTGTGGTTTGGGAGTTCCCTTGCCATGGCTTTTGCTCAGCTCACCTCTTAAACAGAGTGTACCCTGCTCTGAAATAAAAGCAAAAAAGAGATCCCAGGGAAGGGAACAAAGGACAAACTGACCATCTGAGGCAGGTCTCTGGTCTGGTAAGTGAACTCCAGCTGCTGGTTGGAAGGACCACTACAGAGGATGATGGGTAAAATATTCTCTGGAGGAATCACATGTCCTGGAGACAAAAACAAGTAATGAGAGTCAATATCACTGCTGTTGGCACAAACCCCACGAGCTGAAGAACTTTAATTGCATTCAAGTGACAGAGCCAACGTGCCTAAGTCACTCAGCTGCTCCAGCTTCCATCCCCTCAGCCCCTGGGAAGAAGGCATGGCATCCTGCCTGCCAATACCTGTCAAGACCACAGGGGAAGCTCAGAGTGAATGGGAACTCACACCCCTTTGCTGCCCTTTTAGGAAAGATGCCTTGTTTGAGTGCTGACAGAATAGTGTTAGAGGCAAACACTGCAGCCCTTGCAGCAGCTGAGCCCTGCCTGCCAGCCCAGCACACTCACCACAGGAGAACTCTACAATACGGGCAGGCTCCACACCAGCACAGCCCAGCAGCTGCTCTCGGAAATCAGCCACCTAAGGTGCACAAAACAAAGACAAGTGAAGTAGTGATGCCTTGTGGAGCTAGAACAGAGGTGAGACAAAGATAAGAATAAAGTAACTATTTATTAAGGGGCCTCCAAGGCTGCACCCTGGCAGTGCCACAGCTGTGGCTCTGCTCAGATGGCTCTAAGATGGAAGCAAAAGAGGGCTTGGTCACAGGATCTCACATTTTTACATTTTTTAGTCCTTTTGCGTGCAGGAGTCAACTGTCCAATTAATAGCCTCAAACCACGAAGTTTCATCCTCCCTTGCATGCCTACTTGTCCGCCCCCCTCTCTTCACATTGTTCATGCTCCTGGCCTGAAGCTTTAGAGAGACTGCCCTTGAGTCCCTAACTAAAATACAATTATTGTGTCTTTACCACCCTGTGAAAAGATCTTATTAACCCTTCATATAAAGCTAAAAGCTGCACACAATGCAGAACGGGAAAACTCTAAACTTGAGGCGGCAGCAGCAGCCGTGTGCCAAAGGCTCCGGCGGCAGCAGCGCTGCTGTAGCGCAGCCCGGCCGGCGGAGCGGCAGCGCCCCCTGCCCGCACACAGCGGCACTGCAGACAGCACCGCCCACCCGAGACACGGCACGGCGTCCTTAGGCCCTCACCGGCTGCATGGTGCCTCCAGCGATGATGACAGCTCGGCATTCTTCCACAACCTTGGCAAAGTGGACAGCTGGATTCAGCAAGAGGAATTTGAGGCTGCTCTGACCAACTGTGCCTGAGAAAAGGAGAGAAGAGCATTCAGGAGCTAGCTGTGACACATACTCAGGCATATGAGAAATACTCCCTCCTGACCTGGGCACTCTGGCAGGTCCCCACCTCTCAAAGTAAGGACTTGCTGTTCAACACTGAGAGAAGCAGCAGCAGGTAACACCAACCTGGAAGTTACCTTCTGCTTCCTAATCTCCCTGGAGCTGTACGACAGGCGCAGTAAATTGCAGGACAAAAGCTGACATCTAGAGTGGGAGCAGACCTCTGCAAACCCTGGCCCCAGTGCCTTTGGTTAAAAATTCCCTTGGGGTCCTAAGCATCCTCAGACAGACCAAGCCTGCCAGCCTGCATCACAGATGGCACAAAAGTTGCTGCAGATTTCCCACAGACTCTTGTATCTCCTCCCTCAGCGCCAGTGAAGCACCTCACTTGTGACAGACTCATGCCACCTCCCCCCAGCTCACCCTTTCCAGTACCTTGCCTGTTGACAATGACTCTGCCATCTTGGTTTGCATTTGTGAGAGCCGAGAGAAATCCTTCAATCTGCATCAGTGGAGAGGCAGCTCGGGGCTGGTCGTGCTCAGCCTCCACAGGAGGGCTCTGGGGGGTACCTGCTGGCCCAGAAGGGAAAGGAGAGGCAGGCAACTTAGGCCACACTTCTAAAGACAGGGGCTAAGCACAAAACGTGCTCTACAAGAACACAATACCTCACCTACACATGCAGGCAGAGAACAAAGACACACTGAAGGGGAAAACCCAAATTCCATCTCAATGCTAAATAAAAAAAAAATAAAAGATCTGATTTTTGTGGATGGCACCACTAAGCAGAGCTACTACACACAGTAACTCAGGTCCCAGAGCCAGCAGGTAACAGAAGTGCAAAGCTTGAGTGCATGTGGTGTGAACATGGAATTATACCATTCAGCTTGAAAGGGACCTCACTAATCCAATGTACAGCTGCCTAGGTCAGCTAGTGAGACATGTTAAAAAAACACCCATTCAAGACACCTTCTTCAGCCTCTCATTCTGCAAATCTGCCTCCCCCCCTCTCCTCATGCAGAGAGATGCAGGTTCCACATCCTCCCTCTACCCAGATGCACAAGGAGGATACCTGAACTCACCCTCCTTATCAGATCCCTGCTGAAGGGTCAGAAGAAAGTTCTGCAAACCAGCCAGCTTCTGGTTCTCCTTGTTGGTCTTCACAGCTGAGGCAGGGCCCCCATATCGCTCCACAAACCCAAAAAGCTGCCAAGCAAAAGCCAAAAGACTAAGACTACCAACAGTAGGAATCAGAGAAGATAAAGGCAGGTTTGCTGGCCTGCCACAAATTAAGTTCCTTAGTAGGTGTTCATAAACCAGCCTCATCAGAATGTATCAGCTCCCATTACCTTCCTCCACCCACTGAATCAAAAGCAAAACAACTTTCTGATGGCTGTTCTTCCAGTGCACTGGACCATCCTTGGCTAGCAGATTTGAGGCCAAGCAGCACAGGATTGGCAGCCACTGGAATACCATGGCAAGCCACATTGCACGTTTCTTCTCTGGATAAGCAAAATCTAATCTGCGTGTATAGTACTTTTTATAGGAGGCATTTTGTTTGCAGAACAGGGTGGAGAAGACAAGTTCCAACCCAGCTGCTGCATCTTGCACCTCAAACTCCAGGTGTGAAAAAGAACAGGAACACTGCTGACTGTGAAACCACAGGGCAAGTACCTTCCTGCTGATGAGGCTCTTCTCACAGTACCGTTGAACCTGTTGGAGGAAGACAGGAAAATGAACTGGCATTCAGCACCCCTTCTGCCATCCTGCTGTCCTTGATCCCTGTCCAGCAAGGCTGGCACTTGCTGCGTTGTTGGGGAAGGTGCACAGCTCTTCGTGGGTGCTACCAGCCAGACAACAGTGTTACAAGGGCATTCCAGAGTGGGAACACTCAGTGTTAAGGTGCTATACTTGGAGAGAGGCGAGTTAGGTTACTGGAGCAGCAAAATTTCTGCATCTGCAGCCCTTACAGTGTAGCTCTGCCTACAGACAGCTAGAAAGCAGATTCTGCCATGTGGGCTTTGGCTCTACACATTGCTCTCTTGCACACTCCAAATAATCTCAAACAAATGACCGCCACCTGTGCCCTAACAGACAACGTTTGCATTACCTTGAAGAGGTTGATATTGTCAATCTGGCTCTGAAATAAAAAATCATTGATGGATTTTAGTACTGTCCCTGAAAGAAAAGAAGAAAAAGGGAAAAAGAGATTATTAGGTGCTGCTGGCCCTTCACCCCTTATTGCCCATACCCATGTCCCTGACTGATAGCTCCATACCCCAGGAATTCACTCCAGTCTTACCTGTTTGGGAAACTGCCTGACATCCAGGATTCTGGTTCACATTACCTGTAAAGCACGAAGGAATGCACCAATTCAAGGAAGGATTGAATCTATCTCAAAATTAAGCAGGAAACTAAAGACTGAGCTTCATAGGTACAGTGCACAAAAAACCCAAGAAAAAACGTGTATACATAATATAGACAAAACATCAGCTCCCACTCAGTTTTAATTTGCCCTGCAGAATAGCCTTACATTGTAGAACAAGTGTGCTGCTGCATCCTAAGGAACACCACCTACATTCCTTCTGTGGCAGGAAGCAGCAGGTAGGGTGGGTGGTCAGAAATGCTCACACCCTGTGTAGTCATCGTGCTGTGAAGACAAAGGGAAGGGCCTGCAACACATCCCTCACCCCTCCTCAATGCAGCAGCAGGGAGCTGGGAAGTGCAGAGGCTAGCAGTGCAGAGGAGGGGAAAAACCTAAGGATACCTACATGCCCAGAGCCTGACAGCCAGAACAGGATTAATTGCTGCCACTCACTGCATTTTATGTCCTAGTGTTTAACGCACACCTCACATCTCACTATTGCAGCCCCTGTCCCAAAGGGCAGCATTTCCCCTGGCATGAAGGAAGTCCTATATGAACTTAGGACATGCCCTCCTCAAGACACAATAAGGTCTAGCAAACAGATCATTGGAGAAAAGGAGCCCTGCAAATTCCTGTGGACCTAAAATCAAAGCAAAATATTTTCTCACAAAGGAAAGGCACCACTCAAGAAAGATTCATTCTGCAGATGCATGCTGACACACATAGAGGCCGTGCAACCAGATGACCTAGAGATTTATTTCATGCAGTTATACATCTGCTGCATCCCTCACTTAGCATCTTATATCATCCCCACTCCAACTGGATATCAAAACCACACAGAAAGAGAAGGAAATGGCATCTACCAACTTACAATGTCATCTGCTGCTCCTCAGCTAGTGAAACAAAGAGAAGGGTTCAAGCAGACACCAGTCAACTTGCCCATGTACAAACCAGCCTGAGAAATAAAACTCCTGGCATCTGAACCTATACATGAGCAACACTTCTCTGCAGTCTCTGCAGAGGAGGAAGTGGGACAGTATCCTGAGGAAGCACTAACTAGCTCAGGGTTTATCAGTATCTCTGGAGACACAAGAGGTTTGCTTACCTCCCAGCATGGCCACAAACTGCTCCAGTAAATACAGGATCTGCTTAATGTACATCAAGTTCTTTGCCTTCAAACGTTTCCTATGAAAAATGAGACATGTTTAGGCCCCAAAATGTCTTCAGGGACAAACAAGCAGCTGAGCTGCAGAAACAAGTACATGAACTCTTCTTCATTTTGGAGAGAACAGGAACTAAGATGTCTTCCAAGTTCACTCTCCCTGTTTGTGACAAGGCATAGTCTTCTAGATACCCTGCCCAAGGTCATCCCAAAGCACTTACTCATGCTCCCCCCACTGTTCCTACCACTGCACTTCTTGCACATTTATTATAGTTGGTTTATATTAATTGTAGTTGGTTTATTACAATGGCAGTGATGCCTCAAGACTCTGTTGCAATGCTTTAGAAATTCAGTTATTAGAATTGAACACAAAATCAGCCACTGCAGGGATGGCAAGATGCAGAGCCAAAACCCACATATGACTTCTTCTCATCAGAGCTTCCTGCTTCTACCATAATGCTAGTCAGCACATGAAAGACTAATGGAGAGACATGAAAGACTGAATCTTTTGAAACTGCATCACAAAGTAGAAGTGATTAGAGGGAGATATTGGGAATGGAATTGAATGTATAAGGAAAAAACAATCCTCAGGGTATCCCCTTCTTGCTGCTTAATACCAGCCCCAGGAGTCTGACTTAGACAGATTCTAGACAGAGATAATGAAGCAAGTGTCTTTTCATCTGCAGAACTCTTAATGCAGTAACTTTCCACTGGGGAAAAGCAAGAAAGACTCTGCAGCCATGAGGCAAGCCAAGGCATGCAGAGACCTTGCCTCTGCTGAGCTGCTTTCCCCAAGATCCTCACCTGTATCGCTCCATGTACTGCGACAGCTGGGAGTGGGCACAGCACAGCTACACAAACAGAAAGCAGAAGCTGTTGTTACAAAGGAGAGAAGAAAGGGCACTGCTGGAAGCAGAGCTCCCTCTCCACTAGAGGCCAGGCTGTGACTCACCTGGGAGCCGCTGACCTCGGCACTGTGGATACAGGTGATGGTGTCTATGAGGTTGTGGGCCTCGTCAATGATCACAACCTGGTCCTTCAGCTTGATCCCAGCAGCCTTCCTGGTAGGCTCATGCAGAAGCATCTGATAGGGCAGCACCACCAGCTACAGGAGAAGCACACACTGCCCTGATTCCAGCTCTCAACCTAGCAAACTTAAGGCATTCTTCAAGCACTCATTAACAGCCTGTATCAGAGGGCCATGCAGAGTTCAGCCAATCAACTCTTACATGGGAAAGGTAGGAACAAAACCAGGAGCACATGCTTGAGAGGGGCATGGGGATGTAAGTTGAAGACCAGAAGGTAACCTGAGCCCATATGCTACGATTGCATATGGGCTCTGGTTACCTTCCAAATCTCCTCTGGAGCGCTGAAAACGTGTCTTCAGAGAGAACCCAGCAAGGAAGAAAAGCAGTGTAAGAGCTAAGAGTACACCTGTATGCCAGTACTGCCTCACACTTGCTGAACTGTTCAGGTATTTCAAAATGCTGAGACACACAGCATCCTTATGAAGTTCTGATGGGAATTCTCATTTACCTTTGCTTTCTGAGCAAAACTACAGCTGACAGAAACACAGCCTGTTTACATACTCCCCCAATCTAAGTAACTACTAGAGAGAGCAGGCCATTGGTTCATTCTTAGGAGTGCCTGGTATTAATGCCACTAAAACTGTTACACCTTACCTGAGCAGCAGGGATGGCAAATCGACTCCCATAATACGGGCAGGCTTTGGTCTCCCTCCCCAAGGACACCAACTGCTCAATATCCTTCACTTCCACTAGAACTTCATCACGGAGGAACTGCATTTGCTCATATGAATAAAACGGGCACACGGCGTGACTCACACGTCTCTTCTTCCCCTCGTTCTCCTCATTGCTCTTCTTTTCTAACAGCAGAAATCAAAAGACAGCTATGAGCAACACACATAACAGCCTAGAACAACCACTTTGCAGAACCTCGTGGATTTCAAAGCAAGCTTTGTCCTATGTATTCCTGACCTATCACCTATTTAAAAATTATTCAGCAGTGACATGTCCATCTCCACAGTGGACACTACTCTTGCCAGTTAGATTTAGCATGTGACATCTTCCAACATTTCTAGTACTGTGTTAACAAACACGAGTATCTTTCCATGCAGAAGTCCTGACCAGCTTAAGACACTCAGAAAATTCATCCCGATCTCTGCACAGCCTGGAAATCAAGAAAAGCACCAAGGATTCAAGTTCCTTCAACCTGTCATTTCAAAGTTCATACCACCCTTGCTACACCTGACTGGCAGTGCCCAGTGTCTCCACACACTCGTGACACCTTTATCAGGAATTACTTCCCCAGGCTGGGAGCATTCTTACCATGTTTGTTCTTTTGCATCTCCATGCAGCGGTCATTGATGAGCTGGAGAGCACCCAGGCGTCGCACCTCCTCATTTACACACAGATTCTGGCATGTAAAAGAGAGGAAGGGGAAGGGAGTCAATTCACAGCTGAGTGCCCCCATATGAACTCTCTGCTGTAAAAAAACAGAAGATTTTTCTTTAAAGCAACCTCAGGCCAGATTCCAAAAAGGAAAAGTCTGCCAGTCAGACATTGTACATACTAACTGCTACAAACATGCTTGAAACCCACAGAAACTTAGGAGGAAAAGAATGAGAAAAAGAGGGCTCACTGCTACATAACAGCTTCTACAAAATGCTGCCAGAAGTACTAGTCTAGTAAGAGGAAAGCACCTTCTCAGTGACTCAGATATCTGTAATAATCCATATTAGAAAAGGTAAAACATATTCTTGTGTTTCCATCAAAGGGTAAATTACCAAAACAGAGTTCACAGAAAAATGTACATCACACAGATCTGTGTTGTGACCCATGGCTGCCTTAGTTTTTCAGCAGGAGACTCAGCCAGTCCCCAAGGTGACTTCTGTGGTACCAGATCCACAGAGCTCCTGGCTGTGTGTTCTGGGTCCCTTGAGAACCCCACCACGTACCTGCCTGGATCCCAGGGAGACCAGACGCGTGCCTTTGCCAAAAGGGCTTTTCTGCACCTCGTGCACAAACTGGGACAGCTGGGAGTGAGTGCGGCTGCAGTAGTAGATCTGCAACGAGGAAGAACAAGGGGAAGACGAGGAACATGGAAGCCAATCCCTACCTATCACCAATCCTATAAGGAAGCAGCCAAGCACTTCAACAAGGTCCACCTTGCTCAAGCCTTCCAAAGCACAAGGGAAGGCACATGTTTGAGTGTCACTTTAAAACTGCTGAGGCCAAAAGCCCCATCTTTGTTTTTTCCTCTGCATTTGCCTTTGTTTCCACTTAATTTTCCAAGGTCTCTATAAAACAGGGACTCACCATGGGAGAGTAATAAAAAACTATTTATTGCTGTGTGCTTTTACAGCAAGCAAACTAGCACAGCAAGCTGCTAAAGCAGGCAGTGTATTCCAGAAGGAGATGAGCACAGCAGAACTAGATGTCTTTATCAACAAACCTGGCAGGTTTTGGAAGCTAGTTCCTAAATCCTTCTGTACTGCCTGACTGTTGGAAAGGTGCAAGGAAGCCATAATTCTGCTCACTCTTACACTATTCTATGAAGTGGCAGTATTTACTTTCCTCATCTCACCTTAGTCACATGCTCCTCTTCCAAATCATCATCATCTTCTTCTTCCAGCCTAAGAAAAGAGAAAGCTCAAATGGTTTCCTTTCAGCAGACCACCAATAGTAAGAATCAAATGATGCTCCTTCACAAGAGTGAGGTCTCAAGAGAGAAGATTAAGTCTTCTCAAAAAGAGCCTCATAACTCATCTCAGGTGGTAAAAGAAAAATTAACTTTTTAAGAACAGTCTAAGTGTGCATAATCAAGCAAAGCCTTTCTCTTTAAAGGAAAAATCTCTCCTAGGCTGTGCCTTTATTTCAAGTTCAAGAATTATTTTTTCTTTTGATTCAGGGGCCTCTAAGCCTCAGGCATAAGGTAATCAGTGCTACACTATTCTTTGGTGAGCTTATTTATTAATTTTTGTAAAGCCTTCCTATTAGAAGCAAATTACCACCTTCCAGATATTCCATAAAGAAAGACTTCAGGAAAGCATTCAGCTGCCATAGAGGAGCATAACTGCTCCTCAAAGGCAACAGCAGTTCAATGTTTGATAAACTAACTACATATAAAAAAGAAGTTAAGTGTTCTTCAATTTTAAAAGCAGAAGGATCTGTCTAGATGCTAATTAGTACATTTGTAATTTAAACATGTTTGACTTTTTGTGCTGAAGTACAACTTCTGGCTTTCTGCATAAAACAAATGCATGAGAGAGAAAAGTGTGCAAGGGGTTTTCATGCCAAAGCTGTGTTCAGAAATGTGAACATCTCTGCCTTTACAGCATCAAAAGATACCAGTGCTAGTCTGCAGGACTAACAGCCTAACAGCTTCCTCTGGTGTCCTGAGTTGTATTCTGCTTTTCTAATGCAAGGAACTGGATCCCAAGTCATTCACTCAGCATCCAGAGGCACTCTTTGGGAAGCTGGGCATGGATAAAGGCTGGGCATGGATAAAGGTAGGACATGGCCACACATTTTAAGATGCACTTTCTCAGAAAGCACTTCAAGTCACTCAGATCTGTCTAACAAAAGTTTAAAAAAATGAAACAAACTAAAATACCTCCAAACAACCAATTAAATAAAACCCCATAACAACCACCACCTTACAGTTTGAAAAGGTGAGAAATGCTTTTTAATAAAATCTGCAGAACTTCTTTAATCAGGGCAAGAAAAAACTAGACAGAAAATGTTTCCTTAGCATGGAATCCCCTTAGTCCCTGTCCTTACCCAGATGCCACTTTCTTTTCATCATCACTCTCATATTCAGCAAGAAGCAGTTCCTCCTCGTTGTGCTCCAGCTGGTCTAGAACACCCTCTCCCTGTGAAAGGGCCTCCTTGCTGAGCTGAAGAAGTCGCCTTGCCTCATCCTCCTCACATCTCTGGAAGAACACAAAGGCATGGTGTTTCCCATATCAAGAGAGTAGCACAGGGGTTGCTTTATGGCATGGACAGCTCAGAAGGCAGCACAGGCCCTCACAGAAGGCTGAAAGTGCTCAGCCCTCCAGAAGGCAGCTGTTACCAACAACCAAAGACTTGTCCACATGGATGATTATGAAGGAGAAACATAAAGGACCTTCTCTGCAAAAGGCCTGCTGAACTAATAGACCCTCAATGACATGTTCATGTAATCCAGTATTAGTTGCTTAAAGTGATCTATAAAAGATGTCTGCCTGAGAGAAAATAGTGTTTAAATTAACCTGAACAAACAAACATGTAAGGACATAATCAAACATGCTGTGCACATTCAACTCAAAGCTAGAATCAACTCAGCATCTGGTTTAGAACAAGATTTCTCTTGCTGTTTTTTCTCCACTTGTGTGACTGTTACTCTAACACAAGTCTACTTCTCTACAAAAATTCAATTAAACTGCTGAAGAACAGTTTTCTGATTAACTTTTGTGTCACGACTAAGAAAAGTTCATTTTTTCCATCTCAAAGCAGTATCTTCCAACGCCAATGAGCATTTTATTACCATGGCATTATACAGAAAATGCAGTTAGTAAGCACTAGAGAAAAGATGAATCAGTCACTTTTCCAAATCTCCATAATATTTCTCTCATTTGCTTTCTTGCTTTTCATCATGCTTCTCATTTCAGATATTCTTCATTCTCTTTTAAGAGAAAAGTTCTTTGTTCCATTTGTTTTTTATTTGCTATTCTTTACTATTTCCATCATATCCTTTTGACAGGAGTTGACCAACACATTACACAGTATTTGAGATGGAGCACACTAGAAATTAATAGCCTAGAAGCCTAATAAATCTGTCTATTTGAGGACCTGAACTGAATATTTCTGGGAAGTTTGACTCATAATAGAAAAGCATCAAGAGCACTAAGGCCAGTTCATGCATCTAAATGAGAGGAAATATATATCTGTGAACTTTAATACCATTTTAATTCCAGAGGCAGACTGTTCATACATGCTCATAAAACAGAGATCTTTCCAAAAAAAGCCTCCAAGTTTAAAAGAAAAGCAGAGGGCCAGAAGGCAATCAGAACACACATAATTTCTGCCCACACACAAAAACTATCACAGGAAATTATCAATACACAAATTGTTTTTCACATCTGTACTTTTAAAAGAAAATCTAACAAATAATTTTGGATGACCAATTTCAGAAACCTCATTCAAAAGAGCTCCTCAAACAGTGGGCTGGAAAAGTCACCGTGAAGTCACACATAAAGCAAGTATGAACAACACTGAAGGTAACCAAAATGGGAAGTTCTGACCTCTGTGGAATAACTCACCTTCCTCTTTGCTGCGTATTTTAACTGCACATTGTGCCGAATTTTCTGAAGACGATCTTCTCGCTTTTGCCTTCTGAGCTGCTCTTCCTACAGGAAAGGGAGAGCATAGGTAGGATGAAGTGGATTTAGTCCTCAACCCTTGGTATCACTACTTATGCTCTGGGCATAGAAAAAAGACTAACGGAAGCAAAATTTGGGCACCAGGACATGATACCTTTCTCCCGGAGTGCTTGCTTACTGAGTGTTACTCTCACTCAAGTAATATAGTTTTCCTGTCTTGGGCAACCTGCAGGCAAAGACACACCACCACCAAATTTACCTCATTTGTTTTCTACCCATCCTCCAGGACACAGGAACAGTTTGCCCAGAGAAGTCATGGAGCTTCCTTCCCGGGAGATGCTAAAAAGCCTCCTGGACACTGGGCACCGTGCCCTGCGGACTCTGCTCGAGCACACAGGCTGTACTAGGTGACCCCCTTCCAGCCCCTGCCATTCTGTGACCATGTGATACCAGCCCTCCCGATCCTTTCTTCGCTATTTCACCTGTCCTCTACACACGAGCGCTTCCCCACCTTCAGCCTGTCCACCATGTCCCGCTCCTCCTTCTTCTGCACGAAGGCCGTGACCCAGTCCGGCTGCCCGGCCGTGTCCGCGCTGCCCGGCCGTGCCTGCGGCGGGCTCAGCCCGTCCAGCCCGCCGGCCCCGAGCGCCAGCAGCCGCGCCTCCTCCTGCCGCCGCTTCTCCTCCCAGTCCCGGAGCCACGACAGGGCCCCGCAGATGAGGCTCAGCGATTTTCCCTGTCACGGAGAGCCAACAAGGTGAGCAGCGCTGCCGGCACCGCCGCCCCCCGCTCGGCCCCAGCCGCGGCTCGCCCCGCCGCCTCACCGTGCCCGTGGGGCTCTCGAAGATGCCGACCCGGCCGGCCTCCAGCGCGCCGTACAGCGCCTGCATGAACTGCTCCTGGATGCGGTACGGAGCGTAGGGGAACGGGAAACGGCGCGGCGCAGGGCCCGCCGCCGGCCCGCTCTCCATCCCACCACTGTCCGGCCCGCCGCTCTCCATCCTGCCACTGTCCGGCCCGCCGCTCTCCATCCCGCCACTGTCCGGCCCGCCGCTCTCCATCCCGCCACTGTCCGGCCCGCCGCGCTCCATCCCGCCGCTCTCCATCCCGCCACTGTCCGGCCCGCCGCTCTCCATCCCGCCGCTCTCCATCCCGCCGCTCTCCATCCCGCCACTGTCCGGCCCGCCGCTCTCCATCCCGCCCCGCTTCGAACCGGGCGCCGCGGCCGCGGCCGCCCCTTCCCGTGACGGGGCGGAAGGGCCGCCCCGCGCTCCGCACCGACAACCCCGCCCCGAGCTCCCAAATCCTCCTCCCCCTTCCCTCCCATCACACGCAGGGACGGAAAAGTGGATTACAGAGGCGGGAAAAAAAACAAAAAAAGGTGTTATTTAGGATGGAAACGCAGTGTATAATTAAACGCTGCCATACAGAAGAGGTTTATGTTATACACAGACCTTAAATGCCGAACTATGTTAATACTCTGGAAACAATAGCGACCTAAAGAAGATGGCATAAAAAGAACAAGACAATTGCAATCAGATTAGCAGTGAGAACTCACCGTGTTCCAGGTCAGACTAGGACATCTGGGGGCAAATCCTTTCTTTTTGGGTTAAACAGTATAATGCCACATTTTTGTCCATGTTTTGTTGATGTCCCAAGTTGGAAGGAGTTTCAAATCAGGAACAACAAATCTGGGAGAAGCTACAGCCTTCCTTTCAACTGGAAGCATTTCTGCATCCAGGTTTTCTGGAAACAGCCATTAGAGTTTTGTGTTACCTAGCTATTGTGAGGTAGGAATTCTTTGTCCCATGTAAGATTTGGAAAATAGAAAAGACAAACAGATGGAAGTTCAGCTCCAAAGTCTCACTTTGAAAAGATCTGGAAATTCCTTCTCAAACACTGTGTAAACTTACTATGTTCATGAAAAACAAGGGAAGGTAATAGAACAAAAAAGTTCCTAAGACTACTACAGCATTTAACAAGCCAATGTTTTGAGTCAGAACCAGCCTGGAACACTTTATTTTGATCTTCGCCTTATCTGTATTTTACAAGCCCAATTCTCCCAGTTATTATTCTAGCATATATTCACAGTCCCCACTTACCCTGAAGCTGGTGCTCATTCCTCAGGCTCTTGGCACTCTTCCTAAAGCCCCAGCAGTCAACTCTTGGGATTAACTCCCTGTTTCCAGACCTCATGAACTTTTTTGTCCCTCTGGGGTTAACCACCCAACCCTCACACCAGCTATACCATGACTCCAAGTCAGTCTTCCCACCATGCATTCAGGTACCCCCAAAAACTACTTTATATCCCTGCTCTGAACATCCACTCCAGGCTTATGGCAGAAGAGAGCGGGAGGTGAGGATTCTTCCACCCACCAGACATTTATAAGGTTTCTTGGCCGTGTGGATTTTCAAATGCACTTTCAGTGTTGAGCTTTTCCGGAAGGTTCTCCCACACTCGACACACTTGTAGGGCTTGGATCCCGCATGGATCCTGAGGTGGGCCCCGAGGGCCGAGCTGTGCCGGAAGGTTTTCGCACACTGCTCACAGCTGTAGGGTCTGTCTCCGCGGTGGATCCTGCGGTGCACGCGGAGAGCCGAGCTCCGGCGGAAGCTGTCCCCGCACTCCCCGCAGATGTGGGGCCGCTCCTCGGCGTGCAGCCGCTGGTGCTGGGCCAGAGCCGAGCGGTCGCTGCACACCCGGCCACACTCGAGGCACTGCAAGGGGCCACTGTGGCACACGGGCAAGGCCTTTGCCCCGTGGGTGCGGCGGTGAGTGGTGAGTGCCGAGCTCTGGCTGAAGCCCTTCCCGCACACGGGGCACCTGTACGGCCTCTCGCCCGTGTGCGTTCGCATGTGGGTCACCAGCGAGGAGCTCTGCCGGAAGGTCTTCCCACACTCTGTGCACTCGTAGGGTTTCGCTCCCGTGTGAATCCTCTGATGGCGGATGATGGCGGAGCTGTCCCGGAAACGCTTCCCACACTCCTGGCACTTGTGGGGCTTCTCTCCGGTGTGCACCCTCCGATGGATGATCAGGGAGGAGCGGTCGCTGAAGCTTTTCTCGCACCGCGGGCAGTTAAAGGGTTTCTCACCCTTGTGGCTGCGCTGGTGCACAATGAGATGTGAGTTCTGGCTGAAGCTCTTCCCACACTCGGTGCACAGGTAGTGCCTCTCTCCCGTGTGGGTGCGCTGGTGCCTGATCACGTTGGACCTCTGGCTGAAGCTCTTCTCGCACTCGCTGCACTGGTAGGGCTTCTCCCCTGTGTGGATCCGCTGGTGTTTGATCAGGTCCGAATTGCGGGTGAAACTCTTCCCACACTCGGAGCAGCCAAAGGGTTTCTCTGCCAGGTGGATCCTCTGGTGCTGGCTCAGATATGAACTCCGGCTGAAGCTCTTCCCACACTCGGGACACTTGTAGGTTTTCTCCCCCACCTGCTGAATCCAAATGGCAACGTTCCCACCCATGGGCAGGTCTGGCTCATCACCAGCAAGGACAGCCTTGCTGATGTGGGCTTTACCACTGTCCTGGCACTCCCGGACTTCCATCCCATTAGGAGGTACCATTCCCTGTCTCTTTGGAAAACACGTCTCTATCTCACTTTCTATTTCCATGTCCTGCTCGTTGTCCTGTCTTTGACTGGCCTCCTGGAGGGAATCTCCTGTGAGCTTCCTAGAGGGGACCAGATGGAGTTCAGCTCTCATTGAACTTCCCTGATGAAGTTCCTGATGAAGGCTGCTGTTCTGCTTGTCACCCATGGTCCTGTCACCTGCTGGAGTGAACAGAGAAACTAGCAATGAATAAATCCCTTCTTGTCTGAGGGGGAAGTCCAGACAGGGGGACCACCAAGACCTGCTGCACATCAGCCACCATGAGCTGACAGCACAGGAGACAGCGTGTTCTCAGGGCATGGTGAGGGCATGGAGGTGAGTGGGAAGGGAATGTGACTCAAGGATGGGAGGCCACTGCAGCCCAGTCTGCAAAGGGGATCTTCTGTCAAAGTTACAGCCCTAAAGGGACAGACCCATCGCTTGCCTTCGAAGTTCCCATGTCTAGGTTAGAGGAACATCATGACTGCTTTTCTTAATAATTCCCACTGCAGCTGCTTCTCCTCCTGCTGCCTGTGAATCACTGCTCTTCAGCCAATATTCCCATGCTTGATCATGGAAGAAATCAACCAAAAACACAGAAACATCCACCCCTATACAGCAGACTATTTATTTCCTTTCTTCCTTCCAGTCATAGCCCTTTTCCTTAAAAAGAAAGCTCTGCAGCAAATTGTATCTAGGTTTTGTCTACAGAACAGACAACTGAGTGGAAGGATAAACTGTTTTATTAACCTTTAGACTGAAACATTTGGAGGCTCCTGTTTTTTCATGGGTTATACTCATTTGGAGACACACCTTGGAAATTCATGCTGGAGTGTGAAGTAAGATGAGCTGGACAGCACTGCTTACAGACTAAACACCATCCTGTCACATGCAATAAGAGGTGATGCAGCAGATTAAACCCCTCAAGTTTTGTTTCAGCTGATCTGCAGGTTTTGGATTGGTTATACCAATCCCCAAAGTTTTGTTTACAACACTCAGGGCTGAAAAACATTTGCAGTACAAACAAAGGTACTCAAAAGCATCTCAAAGCAGCAAACTGACCCAAATATTGTCAGCATGAAAAGAAGAAAAAGCCATACTTTGGTTTATATCTTTTAACATTATGAGTATATGCTTTACCGAAAAATACACAAGATTGATTTCATTTTGGACAGGGTCTTTTTTAAAGGGTATTAGATACCCCAGGACAGTGTTTTGTCTTTGCCATACTCTGCCTACAGACCTTCCTTGAAGCAGAATATATTTACTGAGAGACCAGAAGAGGCAGGGTGAGTGTGGTACACCCCAAATATTCAGCATTATGCTCTTCCCTTCCAATACATGCTCCATGCAATTCCTCACCTTATGAGCAGGTTCTCTACTGGCTCTTGTTTAGGCTGCTCTGGTCAAAAACCAGCTTCTCTTCATTTATCCGAAAGGTTAAAGCCAGGCTGGGGACTGCAGGTCCTGATCAGAGGAAGGAAAATGGACATAATAAATACCTGCCATGGCAGCAGTGCTGTAGGGTGAGATTACAGGAGGATAAGTATTTAGAAGCTGAAAGTAACCTAGACCATAGGAAAATGATGCCCAAACATGAGTCAGGGTCACTGTCTGTCCTGCCATGCACACTGCTGACACCACTGTTCAGGTCCAATAACCAGGGCCAGCTTAGGCAGCACACAGGTCAACCACATGTCCAGAGATCTGCCTGACAGCTCACTGCCTTCTCACAGGTGTCTGGATGTTCTTCCTGCTGCACTTCCAGACTAAAAATGCCTCCTGAGGAGTCTTCTGTAACAAAAGTATCAATTCCTCAAACCAGTTTCTCTTCATCACCTTTCTTCCTAGTGTTTTCTGCCATGGTCTGAAGTCCTGTTTAGCGCTTTGTGGATCCAGGCTTAATGGATCAGCCAAGCACACACAGATCTGGGCAAGAGACAAGATTCTGAACTGCTCACACATATCAACAGCAGCAGCCCAAAGGCACAATTTCCTGTCCTGTGCTCCAGAAAAATGTCCATTTGACTGCCTCCTTCCAGCTGGATTTTACAGGGCTGGCAGCGAGCAGAAAGAAAGTCACACACCCCTGTTCATGCACAAACACTGCCTGGGGGAGGGGGCAGCAGGATAGGGGGCAGCAGGGAGGAAGCAGGAGCAGCAGAGGATGGAGTGTTCAGAACACAGGTGTCTATGACATCAGTGGCAAAGCAGCAGAGGTGACACCTCCAGCAGTGCAAGTGGGCCCCAACTGTCACAGGCTTCAGTCCCAGTGCCACGATGGTCTTGTGGGTTTATCTGGCTTTGTTTGGTGAGTAGGAAATGTCTCTCCTCCAAACCCAGCTGCTCTGCACCCTCCCCATCGCTCCTCAGCTTGGGTAGTTTGGAGGCAAAAAAGGTTGAAGCACCCTCCAATGCCTCAGATCCTAGGGCTTGTAATTTTGACAATTTTCACCACTGGAGTTGGTATTTTATTCATCAGTGAGGGCCGCAGAGTGACCTAAGAGCCAGGCAAGAGTCAGAGCTGGATGCAGTGGGCACAGGCTGGAGATGCCATGACAAGGACAGCTGGGCGCATTAAACCAGACATGAGCACTAAGGCACAGGGCAGCAGTTAACCCACAAAGCCAAGAGGGAAGAGTTGGCCCAGTAAAGCAACAGGGGAAACAGGAGGAGGAGGTCTGAGAGAGGACCTTAGTTAAAGACCTGTTTAGCCAGAGGAAGAGAATTTGCAGAGTCTAAACATCTTGGAAGGAAATGGTCTACTTGCCCCAGCTCCAACAACAGAGCAATATTCTCAGTTTCAGCCATGACTTCCAAGACATTTCTCTCAGTTCAAGATTTGAATCTCCAGAGCTTTGGTGAAGGTCCCTCAGCCATGTACTGTCACTCCTTTCAACATGGGTGAAACAAGTTTTCCACAGTTCTGGACCTTCCATCTTTAGCTTGTTAATGCATTTTCCACATGCTGGATCCTGCACCCAGAAAAGGCAACAGAGATCTAGATTCAGCCCTCCAGCTCTTCTGACCATGCTGTGGTTAGCATTTCCTTCTCCTTCTGACTCCGTGCAATGTATTTTTTATTTTCCAGTGCTCTCGGGCTGGGGCTGCATAGCTAGGCCTCGGGGCACGAAGGCACAGCAGCCAGGAACACCACTCTCTGACCAGGAATACCACAAGTTCTTCAAGTTCCTGCAGATCACCGTCCAAGCCAGCACTGCCTGCCACCTTCGTGAGCTGTATGGATGCAAGAACTCACTGGTGCAGAGACTGGATGAGTATGAAAACCACGGAGCCATCCCTCCAGGTAAAGCCAACCACGATTCCCAAGGGCAAGCAGCTGGACAGGAGTCCTGCATGGCCCTGATCACTGGGAAACACTTGGGATCTGGGGAGGAGAAGGGGTGGAGGGGAGAGAGGTGGGTAGCAATCCTGCAGTGAGGAGAAGGCCTGTGTTCATGGGCATCCTCTCTCACATTGGATTGGATCTAGCTGTGTCCCTAGGAGCAGCCTCTGCTCACCCCTTGGGTCATGGAGATGACCAAGAAGCAGTGGAGTTTCTCAAAAGGTTCCCAAATGACACAGGGGTTTTCATGGAGGGATGTCACTCCATAGGGGTTGCTATGCTAAGGGGGATGCCAGCACTGGAGTCTGTCACTGGGTCTGTGTCTTTATTTGTCTCTCCCTAGGGCCCATATGCTCTGAACTACCAGGAAATCCTTTATTCCACAACTTCTGCACCTTTTCTCTTTATCGCTGTATCATGAAAAAGTATTTCCTTAAGGTGAGTTATTTAGCTATTTCCTGAAGACTAAGGTGTGCTCTGGGCAATTAATAGGCAAAAGAGAGAGCCCTGACTATAAGTAAGAAAACAGAAAGCTAAAAGACAGGGAAGATAGAAAATAGCCCTGGGCAGCCCACCTTCCAGGGGCACTCACACCAAGCTGATTAGCTAACACAGTAACATAGTAACCTGTACCTACTTGCGGAAAAGGAGACTTTGCAGAAGGCATTCTTCAAGAAAATGAACCTTTGAGGACCAGCTCAGCTCTCTTCTCCAACTCTCATTCCCAATCAAGCTGAGATAGTCTAGAAAAAAGGGGGACTTGTGTAGGCTAGAAGAAGAGAGTAAAGAGAGCTGTGAGTCCCAAGAGATATTTATGGGGAGACTTGACAAGGAAAGGACATGAAGGTTTATTTTGCTTTCCTGGGTTCATCTTAGCAGGAAATGAGAAAGATCAGATTGTGCAGCGAGAGCTAAACCTACAGGACAGGGCTGTGCACAGGTGCTTGCTCCTAAGGCTCTCTCCAGAGGAATGTTTTCTCGTCCACAGAGGATTGCATGCCCAAAACTCAGCAGAGCCAAGCAGCACAGCAAAGCAGGCACTGTTATCAGCATGGACACCGTGTCACCCAGCAGCTTCCATCCCCTGCCAGTCCCCACCGTGTCCCCCACAGCTGGCTATGGACTTGCCACAGAGGCAGCTGTGATCCCCACCTCCTCACCTGTGAGCACACTACCAAATCCTTCTGGCCCACAAGCCACAGAGGTGACAGGCAGTGAGCAGCAGCAAGGACAGCTGCCCAACAGTGACATCGAGGATCTCCTCCTGAGGCTGCTGGACAGCCAGGTGCAGTCTTCGCTGCAGACAATGCAATTGATGATGTCTTTTGGGAAGATAGTGAAGGAGGAAGAGCTGCAGAAGGCTTCCACGAGCCTGCTGGTGGCCCTGAACAACGCAAATGTGACTTGGTCACCAACCGACTGATACAGCTCAACAGCGTGGTAAACACAGGGGAAATGCCATCTCTTCCAAGTGCATGGGGAAACAGAGCCATGGGAAATGCTACTGCTCAGGAGTCAAAGAAAAAGATGGTATCCTCTTGGAAGTAAATGTTTTGAAAAGATATAATTCTCTCCTGTAAAAACTGTTTGCTCACCATTATTGGTGTTTGTTGTGTCATTCAAGGGATGTCATGGGAGAATGCTGGCTTTTCTTCATTAAATGTCGGTGCTCAAAATCATTAAGAGAAGAGCCTTCTTTGTGAATATACACACAGAGATATAAATGGGTACTCTACAAGTGCAGGAGGGCCTTATCCTGTGAGGGAACTGCTGGTCCACTGCTCTCCTTGTACTGGGGTTTGCACATGGTTGACATCTACTTCTGAAATGTTATGAAACACACAGGATAAATATTCATATTAAGAGCCTCCTCTTGTCTCTCACAAAAAATCAGAGTCTGATTATAGGAACTTTGGCTGAAGTGCTGTTTCTTTTCAAAATACGCCTGTAAGTAAAACTGTGTGAAGCCATCTGGAGTCTACACTTGCTGCTAAAAGCAGAGTGGGAACTCTCCAAGAACCAGCTCTGGTTCTCTGAATCTCCACTCAGAAGACAGTGTTACCTCGATCTCAATCCAAGCTCCAGTGGTTTTGGCTTTCAGAAGACCACCACTGAAGTGAGAATCCCCTATTCACCTTTCCTTCTGCAGGCTTTCTTATTATCTATTCCACCAAGGGCTATGAGGAGAAAGGGACCCAAGGCAGCTCTCTCGATGATGCACCACACCAAGCAACATCCCTGTGGAGATGGTCTGGGATGCTGGTTCCCTTTACACTGCTAAGTGACACAAACACAGCTGAGTAAAATAAAGGCTCTGTGTCTATCCATTGAAGGAAGTCCTTAGAAAGAAGATCTCAAAATCACAGGTCCTTCATTGTCCTGGGAACTGTAATCTTTCCCTAGGCAGAAGGCAGGTCACACACGGGAAATGTGCAAGCCCTGGAACAGTCCCTAGTGAATGAGATCCCTAACAGAGCTCACGCTGCCCCGGCCTCACTGTGGTACACCAGCTCGTTCTCCTCTCCCTGGAAGGTGCCCAAAGGTGCCGGATCCCTGCCTGAGGTACCACGGCTTGTGCTCCCATCGACCTGCTTGGGCAACGACAGCTCCTCCCCAGGCAATGACAGCTTCCCCAGCTCCAGCAGCGGGGGCACTTATGGCAGCAGCCTCTGCTTGCCATCCCCACCCTCGGGGCTTGGCTGGCAGCCCACGCTTTAGGGTGCCAGGCTTGGCAGCCCCGAGCAGCTCGCTGGACATTTCCCACTCAGACGCCTCCGGCCAGGCCGTGCACGGAGCGGCGGCCCGGTGCCGCCTCCCTGGGCCATCCTGCCGCCGGGGCTCGGCCCGGCAGAGCCAGAGCCGCTCCCGCACGGCCCCGCCGGGGCTCGGCCCGGCAGAGCCAGAGCCGCTCCCGCACGGCCCCGCCGGGGCTCGGCCCGGCAGAGCCAGAGCCGCTCCCGCACGGCCCCGCCGGGGCTCGGTTCCCCCCCTGCCCGGCGGCCGGAGCCCACCGCGGCCCCGCGGAGCGGCCGCCCCGCTGCCTTCCCCGCTGCCTTCCCCGCTGCCTTCCCCGCTGCCTGCCCCGCTGCCTGCCCGCTGCCCCGGCACTGCGGCGCCGTTCCCAGCCCGTCGGCTCGCCCGGCGCCGCCGCGCTTTTGTTGCGGAGAAGCCGCGTCCCGCGCGGGCTCACCGGGCGCGGCGGGGCCGAGGGGCTCCGCTCTCCGCTCTCCGCTGCTGCGCTCCGGCCGCGGCCACGGCGCTTTGGGGAGGGGGCGCTGGCGCTGCCCCGGCGTTGCGCGGAGCCGCCCCCGGGCAGGAGGGGCCTGCTCGGCCGAGGGCAGCGGGAACCCGCCCCGGGGCGCTGCCAGCGCCGCCATCCCCGGTGCTCCTGGCCCGGAGAGGGGAGCGGGATCGCCTCCTGTTGGGTACCGGGGCTCTCCAGAGCTGGGAGCATCGTCGGCTCCCGGGCTGTAGCTCGTACCTGCACAGGCCACCCAGCTGGGCTTCCCCCGGTCCTTGTCGCCGATTTCCAGCGCTGGCTGGGCTTTACCGAGCCTGCAGGTCCTGGCAGGGAGGGAAGCATCACTGCTGAAGCCTAGAGCTGCTTTCTGTCACAAACGGGGTGACAGGATGGTGTATTCTTCCAAGGGGCCGCTTTCCTTCAGGTGACTGGAGGTTCCACTCTGCTACTGCTTCTGAAGGTTTTCTGAGACTCCAGTCACCATGGAAGCTTCTGTGTTCAGGTGCAGCATAATACATCCCAGGACACACATATATACAGCTTATGCCACAGGAAAGGATCCATCCATTCATCCATCCATCCATCCACCCACCCATCCCAGATGAAGTTTACCTATTGCATTACCTCCTGCAAGCAATGGTTGTGCTCAGCCAGGTACTTTTTCCTCAGGGGGATGCAGGAATGGTTGTTCCCTTTGAATGACATACAGCAGTAAGTAAGGGGCTGAGGTATGTGGCAATGAGAGAAAGATTTTTTGATGGGCTTTTGAGAAGAATGGTGGAAAAAAAGGTTCACCAAACCCTCCCCACATGCAGCTGAGGACAAATTTTATAATTTTTCAGGAGCAACTGTCTTCCCAGTTCACCAGCTGCTGCAGAAGTCTTCTGATCTTGTGAGATAGTAACCCCAGCTCCCACCAGTTTCCAGGTTTCAAGACATCTTTATCAGATTTCTGCTGCTCCCATGCACAGGTAACTGCTTGGTGCACCTGGTAGAGATTTTTTTCACTGGGGATTCAAGACCAGCTACTGTTGTGCTTTCTCCACACACCATTTATCAAGCACTAAGTTTTTGTAGTTATCTCTGTTTTCTGTAACTCCTTTCTTTCCTCTATGGCCAAAAGAAGCAGAGCTCACCATTAGATAATGGAACATGGCTTTTCTGAGCCACACTACCACTCAGTCCGCTATCTTTAGCACAAAACAAGTCTTACCATATTTTTCTGTAACTGAGGGCAAGACATATTAGTTCCTGATGAAAGTGTATCACACATCAACCTTCACTGTTTTTTTGTCTGCCTGAAGGTTAATAGCAACAGCAACTGTATTACACAATGCAGCAATGAAAAAAAACAGATGTTAGACATTTCAATTTAAATGAAAAGGAAACTGGAATTGATGACAATGGTTAACAAGGTTTGCTTTGCTTCTTTGTGACTGTACAAAAATATCCAGATCAGTCTCATCAGGAGGGGGTTTGCATTCTCTATTCCAAGGGAGGCTCCTGCCTTCCCTAGAAGACAGCTGTCTTTCAAACCAGGACAGTAGGGAAGCTAATACTACATGTGTAAGCATATTCAGCAAAAAAATGCTAATAATCTCATAGTGCTGGATGATGATTTGTTTTTGGTTTGTCTTTGGTGAGGCACTGAGGAATTTCCACAAATCCAGAGACAGGTAGGCATAAAACAGTGATAAATAGCTCCCTTGATTTGACCACTAAGCAGCAGCCCCAGTTTGAGTGATGAACCAAAGGTATTAAAATGACACTTATACAACAGTAAGAGATGCCTTCCCAGGGTGCTCCATCAGCACTGACAATTGCCTGTGTTAATGAAGTGTTTGCAGAGGAGCTGGCTGGACTTACTGGATCCAGCTCAGGCCACCCCCAGCACCACCAGTATCAGCTGAACTCTTCCCACCTCAATGAAGCAGAGTTTTGTGCACTGTGATTTATCAACACACGCTGCTTGGATGAAATACAATTCATTTATATTTGTATTTGTACATTGGCTTTTAAAAATATTTTCACTCCTGAAAAAAGCCTGACTGACATAGAATATGAGTCCTTGAATTATAACACACTACGTTTTGCTAAGAACTGTCTAAATATGCAAATTTATAGGAGGGGAAGAAATATTTTTACTCCTGTTTATTGTGGGTTTGATAGAGATAATTCTCTTGTCACTCATTACAGAGAAGAAGTAATAACTTTGCTTTGTCTTTAGAAAGGCAAAAAGCAGCCATCATGTTACAAAGCAGATTGCATAAATTGGTTGACTTTCAATGCCTCTTTCCCCATAACATTCTTAGGAAGAGGAAAAGATTTCTAGTGTCACACTATAGTTTAATCGAAGCAGACCACATCTTAGGCCAGCTCCCTGACCATTCAATTACCATATAAATAAGAATGTGCATAGCTCCCCTCATATCAGTATCTTGCTTTTTTTGTTGTTGTTAACAAAAATATGCTAATGCCTAAGAGAAGCTTTTCATTTGAATAGTGAATTAATGCTTCTGTGAATTTCAGATGGTGGAATAAGCCCTTTTCTTTTAAAAGTTTGCAATTTCCCTGGAGTTCACCAACTACCTTTACTCAAGGGAAAAAAAGGCAAATGGGAGACTTCAAACCTCAGCACCTGATGGGGTGCTGCTGTGGTTTACAAATCTGTTTAGGGAGATGAAACATTCAAGTCCTCTGCTGTCTTTTGTTCAGAAGTCTCTCATTGATGGGAGAGAGCAAAAGGCCCAGTGGTGTGTGATTTAGGGAAGATCAGGCTTGGTTTTCCTGCCTCTTCAGGTGATGAGGTGATCCTTGGCAGGTACACACTTCAGGTGTACAAGATCACCTAGGAAAGAGGCACCTCTACCTTCTTTTGACATGACCATAAGAGAGGTCTGAGGGAAATGTATTCTGTGCAGGGCACTAATGTTAATTGTTCAAGCTGGAAATTACTTATGGGATTCAGTGCTAGCTGTCATGCCTCCTTCATTCTCCTCTGCAGGCCATTCCTCCTACAAGAGGTTTTATTGTCTCTCTTCAGTTTTCAGCAGTAGGAGGATGTAAAACCCATTTGCTAGATAGTCAGGGAATTCCAAGATATCCTGCTGTCCTATTTTCTATTGCTTTCCCAAACTTTGCACACTGGACATCAAAATGACTTTGATCCAGCTAAAAAATCAGTAACACTCCAATCAAATGAGAAAAATAGAGGGCAACAGCATTAAACCAATCATGAGAGGACTCCGATAGTGTATGAAGATGTGGTTCAAAGCCAGCCCCTGGGCTTTTCTCATGTTCTTAAGACAAGCTCCCAGCTCAAACAGGCTTTGCAGTTGAAATCACTTTCCTATTTTAGGATGAAATACAAAGGCAATACCATGCTCCCCACACTTCATTTCTGAAATAATTGAGACTTGAACACTGACTACTTAACAGGAGTTTTGAGCATGACAGGGAAGGTGAGAAAGTGGTTTGAGGCTGGAGGGTGTCTCAGTGCAGCCCCCAGGCTGTATTTCTGTCCTGAGGTGCACAGAAGGGCTCTGTCAGTGGTGCTTACAAGACAGAGCTTGCTGTTAAAACTTCAGACAGCTCTGAGTCAGCTGTTAAAAAATCAACTTCCACTAGGTGGAAGGCTCTTCGTTCTGTTTGCTCTTCATCTCTTCCCTCACTGAGTCTGGGACCTGAAAGCTGCTGAGCTTTGATTGCACCCCCATCTCACTTGGAAAAGCACTTGCATTGCTTTTCAATGCATTCAACAACTCACTCTGCAAGGACCATCTTCTCTGTCTGATTTTCTAAAGGTGTGCTTAGCACATTTGTCTGAAAAATCCAAACCATTAATTATTGGCTCAAATGATACATATGTTGAAGCAGAAAGCAAGAAAAGTATCAGGCTTTTGACAATAATGATTTGTTCCTCCAAAGTGAATTCTTCAAAGTATCTATGTCTTTCTAGCCCTTTCACTGTAGAATAAGGATCTAATGTCATTTGTCGTGCTAGAGAGGAAAATAATATATGGTGTATGCACACTTCAATGGTGCTGATAGAGGAATGTGTAAATAGATATGCTTGTATTTGCTGCCATCAGCCTTTGTGCAGTAAGACATGCAATACTGCAATAGTTGTGCTGTAACAAAAGGACCTGTTTCATTAGAGTGGAAGGGTTTTCCTGTTAATAGAATAAAGTTTAGCTTAACCATCTTTATCAAATTGAAAAAAAATAAGGAATCATGACACTGATATAGAAATAAAAAAACCACATTAAGAAAATCCAGTTTGAGTTCTCTTTCTATACCTTCTGGGATATCGGTGTAAACTCAGATTCCTAATTAAATACGTAATTTAAATACATAATTTTGAAAAGCAAAACATATTATTCCATAATAGTGTACAGAGAAGTTTCAGCATAATAGATAGACGTCAACAGAAGCCATATGGAAAATGAATGGGATTGTCTCGCTTTGTTGCCCATTATCATCTTGTTCAAGTTCCATATGGTGATTGAGCTCTATTTACATAACTTTTATGTGTAGGCAACTACATTATTGGAGCTGTTAACCAATTAATAAAAATCTACTGCCATATGTGCTGATTCTACTGTTGTATTCGCATTGGAAACTGATCTGGGAATTTTTGTGCTCTGTTCTGATGCTAATAATGACCTTTCTGTCTTGGGGTGATTTTATGATGACACTGTATAACCTACTGGTCAGCTTTAGGCCAGAAGCTCTGCTGTAGCTTTAAGATGGACCCCAGGGGTGGGGTGGGAGCCTTGGGCTCCTTCAGGGTCAGTTAAAACTTCTCTCTCTGGCTGCTAGGGCTGTAGAGTGGATTGGGATGCTCTATGTTGTTCCTTTTGTTGGATTAGTATTTTGTTACCTTGAAGCAAAAAGTTGTGGTTTTTTCCCTTCCCCTAGCCTGGAGGCTGTACCTGGAATCCTCTTGGCAGGTTGTGGGGTTGTTTTTTTGGTTTTGTTTGTCTTGTTTTTTTGGTTTTGGTTTTTCCTTGAACTTTCTTGGCTTTGGTTTTTATTTTTGGTCCGTCTGGGGACTCAGGGGGGGTCTGCCCCAAACCCGAGACCTTGGAGAAGCTGAGCCAACATGAGGAAGGACACTAAAACCCTCCAGGTCCTCCTCTCCCTGAGACAGAGGGCAGCTGTCATCATTGCCTCCTGGCCGTGAGGTCTGGTGGGGGTTAAGGTTTGGAAATTTCAATATCTAGCATTTATTGAATCCTTTTCTGTGCCTTCTGGGCACCCTTTTGTTTTTTTGGGTTTTTGTTTTGGTTTTTTTTTTCATAAACAGTTTGGTTTTTTTCACTTTCACACACTGGTATTCATTTCTCATTGGCAAAAGGGATTCCTGGAGTTTTTCTTGAGAAGAAACCCTTATTTCAGAGCATTTTCTGCTAAATTTGTTTCCAAACCAAGAGACTTTCATATAGAAACTGGATTCACAGTCATGCTTCTAAACTGTCCTTATTAAGCGGGATGTCTTGATACAAACTGATGCAAACCTTTGGTAGAAATTCAGGTTGAACCTGAAACAAGCTAATTCTTCTCAGTCCATAACATGGAAACAAATTCTCATTAATGAACTCAGGTCAGAAAGCAAAGTTTAAGTCAGCATCTTACAAGTAATTCTGGTAAAGGTGAGGTAGAAAGAAACTAATGAAAAGTCACTCAGCGAGGATCTCACCATGCTCTTCTCCATCTGAAAGTGAGCAGCCTGGAGTCTGCTATCGTTTGGGAGCTAATTAAGGAAGTGGCAAAGTCCATAGAAAGAAATCTCAAGTGCTATAGAAAAAAAAGCTTTCTCTGGGTCCTGTAGATGAACTTTAACACTTTATTCCACCATGAACTTCACATCTACATTTCATTTTGGGGTGGCAGTTGGCTGCAGTTGGAGACGAGCAAAATGGTTTTGTTTTACACCATTAAGATTTATTCTAAAAGTCCATTCACTGGACATGTTCAAGAAGAGGAAAGAAGCAACATTCTTCAACTGCTCTTTTTAAGTTGCAAAATGTTAATATGATAAAAATGAAAGCATAAAGAAATAAATTTAAAATGGAAAAGCTTCAGGTTGCATACAAAAAGTCTCAAAGGCATGATTGTAAGGGAATCTGGGAACTTGGCAATCTGTGTAGTTTTGCAGAAGAAACCTGTGAGGAAGACTTTGAAATAAAACCCATACATTTGGCTCTTTGGGCCTGAGGGGTTAGTTTAAAATAAACCACAGACATCCTGGGCCTTAATTTCAGGTTAGACCCAGTGGCCACACTGGCCCAAGAAATACTGAAAAGTATAGAGATTTTGTGTGCGACTTGTATGTGGTAAGAAAATGGATTGATCCAAGCAGGTACAGGCTCTTTATCTGACCTCATTAGTACACAAAGCTTTAGAACAAACACTGAAGGAAAACTAGTTAAAGATGTGGAAATGCAAGAAAACCTAGTTAAAATACAGCATACTTCCACAAAGATAGAACATACCAGACCAGTATGATAAAGTCTGATAAATCATTCTCTTAGACAATGTAAATACAGTAGATGAAATCTGTCTGGACTTCAGGAAAACATTTGAGAGGTTGCCATACGAGAAAATATTAATTAAGATGGAGAGATGTGGATGAATGTAAGAAATGAAAAATGAGGACAATAGCACGTTCTGAAAGGAAGAGTCCTCATGGAAGGAGGTTGCTAATGTGGTTCCATAGGGACCAATCTCAGAACTGATCTTGGTTAAAGTTTTATTAGTGACCTTGGCAGAAAACATCTGTGTGCTAATGAAATTTGCTGATGACATAAACCAAAGACTTGCTGTTACAAGAGAAAAGAGTTGGAATACCTCATGGAAAGAATTGGATGAGTCTGCAGAAAGAGAAACTACATGCAATTTAATAGAAGAAATGCAAAGTTGTGCCCTTAGCAGGAATTCCTTTTAATTTTGGTAAAGTGGGGTAAAGAGGATGGACAGAAGAAAGAAAAAGCATTGCACAAACAGATTGCTCAGTCTGCAGTGCCAGTTCTGTCAGATGGGCACAAGGAACTGTCTGGGGGTCACTCCTGCAGCCACAGCCCCCCTTTCTGAGGGCTGGCACCAGCAGAAGCCTGGGGAGTGAGTCTGGCAGGATTTTCCTGCAGCAGTGGAAGCATCTGACAATTTCTGACTTGGTGCAGTGGCGTTGAGCCTCTAATAGTGGGGGTTTGGGGTTTTTTCCTTACCGTTGATTTATCTCAGCTTATTTCTCATTCTTTTACTGGCAATTTCTTAGTGTGAAAGTGAGTTCCAGGGAGTGTAAAGGAAACAGCGTCATGCTGGTGAAACTGTGGGACAGAACAAAAACTTGAGAATCTTTTGTCAGGATGATGGTGGTGCTTTGGACCTGTCCTAACTGTGTGGGGACATGAGTAGACCTGGAGGAGCTACTGGTGGTGATGTCTTCTGCAGGCTGGCCTGGAACAGAGACCAGGCAGAGCAAAAGGATAAAGTAGGGATTTATTAAAAGACCTCAATAGGCAAACCTGGGCAGCACAAGAGGTGAACCCAATATGAACCCAAAAATGGTCACAAAATGGACACCAGATCACGAGGTGTCACACTTTTATAAGTTCTGGTCCATCAGCATATTGGAGTTAATTGTCCAGTTACAGCTTCAGGTTATGAAGCTCCATCCTCTTTATTTTTTCTTCTCACTACATTGTTTTTGTTCTTGGGCCTGGAAGTTGTTCTTGGCACCAAGCTAGAGAAGGAATTGTTTTGTCTATCTACTCTGTGAAAAGAGCTTAGTAGCATTTAATATGAAACCCAAAACTACCCACTAAACCAGCACAGAATCTAAAAAATATAAAAGCTAAAACTTACGGCATCAGTGTCACACACCTGTGCAGAATCTAAAAGTATAAAAGCTAAAACTTAAGGCATCAGTGCCACACACCTGTGCAGAATGATACGTGGAAAAGGGTAAATGTCACCCTTTTTTTGCACAGGCTGTGCACTGCGGGCAGTGGGCGGGCAGTGCCTGTGGCTCCTCGCGCTGAGCGGGCAGAGCCCCAGCCCTGCAGCCCCGAGTGCCCCGCGGGGGCTCCCGGGTCACCCTGCTCCCCTCCCCGCAGCAGCGGGCGATGCTGCAAGCGCTCAGTGCTTTATTTGTCCCCTGAACACCCCGAGAGGCAGCAGAGGAGAGCGATGCCCACACCCTCCTCTCGGGTTTCCCGGAGGGCGGGCACGGCGGCCCGGGCGGTCCCGCCGCCTGCCGCGGGCCCCGGCAGGAGCGCAGAGGCCGCGCCGGGCCCAGCTCCGGCCGCTGCCGCTCCGCCAGCCGCGCCGCTGGGAAAGGCGGAAGGGAAAAGGTAAAAGGCAAAAGGCAAAAGCCCAGGGGCTTCCTAGAGGGAGAGGGGCCGGGAGGGGCGCGGGACCCCGGGGGCTCCTCCAGAGAGCGCTTCAGGTCCGTGGGTACATGGATCTGTGTGGGGATTCGGCAAACCGAGCGCTTCATGCCTCTCGTTTTGGGCCTCCCTTTTACCCCAGCTCACCTTTATTTCGGGTGTGAAGTGCCCTCTCCAAAGGGGAACCAACCATTTGGGTGGTCCTGGATCCGACCTACATTTTGCCCCGTGGGCAGCGTCTGCCCCGAGCTCACCCGGCGGTGGCACGGCTTTCGGTGGGTTATTTCTGCAGGACGCCTTCTTTATTACCGTTTCCCATAATAATATGGTTCAAAGGTCATAACAGGAAAGATTGATATTGTATGAGATGTTATATGAGGCTGTTATTTTACACAGATTCTTGCACTTCTGCTTGGGAACGGGGTTGTTACTTGCTCAAGGATACAACAGCTGAACAGGATTGTGTACATTGAGAACGTGTTTGGTGGTTTGATCGTGGGTAGGTGAATTTGCACTCTGGTGGATATTCCCACTGACTTCATAGGAGAGCTCCATGGGACAAAAAGTTTCTGCTTATTATTCCTCTTGCAGAATTTGAGCTTGTACTATTGTACTGACAAGAAACAGAATATGGAGTGACAATTGCAGTAAGTCTTCCTTGGTTGTCTGGATGTGGTACAAGTTGTGCATCTTGAGACTGAACACTAAGCCATAAAATAGCTCTTGAAGGGTATCTCCAGCAATGTATTGGTGTGCTGTGCTTTCAGGGTTCTATTTCCTGCTCTTTGTTACCAGTTGCTTGAAAATTATTTCTCTTCACCCCCACTACATTTATATGTAGTTAGTTCTCTTTTCAGCACTCTGTGTTGCTTGGTATTTTATAACAGTATTAATAACATATAACAGTATGTAGTTAAAATCCATACTGTTGTGCGCATGCATAAGGAGCTGAATTTATGTTGCATATGGAACCTTTCCAGATGTCTGAGCAATGACTCTGTTGCTTTGTCACAAGTTTTCCAGGCAGAAGGTGACACAACGTTTAGTTAAGGCTGATTGAATTCCAGGGGAATTGTGGTAGGCTGCGAGTACGAGTACGTACTAAAACCGGTTCCTCTTGTTTGCTGCCCTAGCATTCCTGCAATTCCTGCCATCCAGCCCCCCTTCCCAAGACAGCCTGGTGGAAGTCCACCAGCAGGCTGAAACCCTTCAGGCCAGACCAGAGAGATGAAGCCTCTCTTGCCACCCTTTCACAGCAGGGAGCAGCCCATTCCTGGCTGGACACCCTTTCCCTTCCCACAAGGGTAGCCCCAGGGACAGTCAGGCTTCCGTCCTTGCTGCAGTGTTTGGTATTGATGGCCTGGCTGGCGATTGGGCTGTGCTTTTCTTTTTAACACTCGTGAGCTACTGGCCTCTTACTCTGAGCTCATTGATGGCTCAACTTCTCATCAGGACTGGGATAAGAAAAAGCAAGAAAGCAAAGCTCCTCATGGAGCAGGAGTGAGGGTCACTGAAGGGAGGAGCCTCATCTCAGACCCCAAAGCCTCTCCCAAGGAGGTGTGACCCCTGATTTTGGGAGGTGTTTTGGCATCTTAGTGTGGTATTTGCCACTGAGGTGTTTAGACCTTCAGGATGCTGTCTAAAGGGGCATGCTATTTTAACCTCTAATCAAGGAGTTTGATAGGAGTTCTCTGAGTAGATCTGAGTCAGTCACTGATGTTTCTGTAACCAAGTAAAATACTTTTTAATGTTGCTTTGACACAGATAATTTATTACAATATCTTCAGACCAAAATATACGGTAATACTAGGTGGAATCTTTCATTCTTTATTACTGTCTTCACTTTATTTGATATTGATGCAATCCATGATCCTTGAGAGTTTTTCTCCTCTTCCAGCACACTCTGCTTTTTGAAGGCATAATCTTTGACCTATGATGACAATAATTTTCACAACATATACAGTGACTGCAGATGAGGAATCAGTTGCTGACAAACATGTAAGAAATAACAGTCCTCTAATCATGCAAATATGGGGTGTGGTGGGTCAAACCATGCATTTGTAAGAAATTTTGAGTCCCCTGAGTGCTGCCATTTACTGGGGCTGCAGGTGCCTCTGAGAACCAAGAACTGTATGTCCCATGCCAAGCACTCAGCATTGGATTCCAGCTGTTAGTTGTTTATTTTCTTTAGGCTGCGGGCTGCACTCAGTTTTCTTATATTCTCAAGTCAGTTCTTTATGTCAGGCTTGTCTCCTAGCCTAAGGGTTTTTCAAGAGCAAAGCCCCTCTCTCTGTATTTATATAAGTGGCTTTGGGGAAAAGCAAATATACATAGGCACTCCTTTAACCTGTTTTTTCATGTTTTCAAACTATTCCAGAAGTAAGGATTATATTTCTGTTTTCACCATTCAGGGATCATGGCAGCTCCATCATTCAAGGGGAGCAAGCCAGGATCAGCTCTCTTGGGGGGGTTGCTCTGTTCATACTACTTGGATTTGTCTCTTGGCAAACTTACTTACAGGTAGTGCTCAAATTGTCTAAGAGAAGAATTTTCTTAAAGGACTTGCAAAGTCTCTAGTTGAAAATTGTTGGCTGAAGTGAAAATGTATTTCAGATCATCCGTAGTAGGTCTGAGACCATCCCTTCTCCTTGTTCCTTTTGTTCCAGCCTTGTCATTATGTCTGTATCCACTGTGGTACTTGACTAGAGGAAAAATAACCATCTCAGTGGGGGTGAACTGTTCCTCAGATCATGCTCTCCTGTGCAGAAGTTGAAGTAGGCATTGCATGGAAAAAACCCCCTACCCAACCTATTCTGAGCCTATAATTAAAAATATGTCTTTAAACACATGCACAAGGACCTAAAATTCCTACTGTTGACACCAGCAGAGCAATCACTGAGTTATCTGAAACACTCACCTTGTCAGCTCAGTGGACACGTGTGGTAATTGAACTCTTGTAGTAAAACACTTCCATGCTTTACAGCATTACATTTCCTGCACAGTAAGTTATCATAACATAACAAACTATCCAGCCTGCAAATATTTGATCTTAATGCTTGTGAGTTAATGGAGAAATAATTGGTTTGGGCAAACCAATCACACACTGGGTCTTCAGGGCCCCGGTTAAAAAACAGTTTAGTGCAAAAGAAGGAACAGTGGGATGACTGGTGTTGTTATCCTCATTTAAATTGATTTGGAACTGAGATTTATAGCTAAACATGGGCTGTATGAGCACCATATTAAATGGCTTTTGGAACTCGGGTACTTCACGGTACTGTTTTGTTTTGTGCAGCTCGGAGGTGGAAGGGGTGATGGTAAGCCTGGGTATTTTGGCAAGAACTAGAAACCTTGACCTGTGTTGCATAAATGTAAGAACAGGAATTTATTTTAAAAGCCCTAATTTATTCCACCCAGAGGAATCCCCAGTGAATAACGATGCAATTAATAGACCCTTTTTATCACAATACACCAACCCTTTGTCCAGTAACTTGTCAGAGCAATTTAATTAAAACCCACAATCTTAAAAATATACTTGTCTGCAATTGAAAGTATATAATCCCTTGAGATGGAAGCTAGTCAAACAGGAGTTCAGCCCAACATAATTCTGCCACATTAGTGTGTACTACAGTATATTAATTTGGAGAGCAAATTCCATAGATGACTGATCATTAGTGTTCATTATGATTGCATTATAGTAATTTTTTTAATCAATAGCCAGTTATGCTGAATCCAAAAAATGGTGTAGTGTATTTATTGCAACCACTTATCCATGTTCAGATAGTTTTGTCCTAATGACAGAGCAATCTTAAATAATACTTTCTGCCAACTGGTTATACATTAGGCACTTTTTTTTTTACCTCGTGTGCTTGCACTGTGCCAGATGAACAAGTGTATGTGATAAGAAAATATCTGCACTATTTCAGACAACAAAAAAGTATTTTAAAACCCCCCATATTTCCAAAACCTCTTTTCTTGTAATGTCTTAAAATAGTCCCTTTACTTTAGTGCTTTCAGAACTAGGAATGGCTGATACATGCAGGTATTTATATGCAGTAGGGAAACACTCTTTATTTCAGTGTGGCATGCTTAATTCTTTCCCTTAAATAGATTTTTGACTCCTTCCAGCAGAATAGGTATGGCAGGAGGTATGAGAAAGAGATTATGCTGACATATTTTGCAGTCAGTGAAATTATAGTGTCACAGGTTTTCCAGTACTGGAAAACTGGTGATGGGGAGTCAAGCTTTAAAGTTTCCTTGCCTGCTTCAGTTCTGCAACTGTGACCACAAGCATTACAAAGGCAGGCAAGGTGCAATGTACTCTGAGGTTGGACATAGGGTGTAACTGTAGAAAAATGTTTCATCAGGTGGGTGTCATCATGGCAACCTGCAAACTGACAGAAGGCTGAGGTAAATTGGATATGAGGAGGAAATTAGTTCAGATACCAGTGAGAAATTCTTCTCTGTGAGGGTAGTCAGGCTCTTGCAAAGAGTGGCTGCCCATCCCTAGAAGTGCCCAAGGTGAGGTTGGACGGGACTTGGAGCAACTTGGGATAGTGGAAGATGTCCCCTGCCTATGGCAAGGGGTGGGATGTGATGATCTTCAAGATCTCTTTCAACCCACTCCAGCAGGGACGCTGTCCAGTGCAGTTCAGTTCAGTGCAGGGCGCTGTCCCGGTGCAGTTCCCCGCACGGCCAGCAGGGGCGCTGTCCCGGTGCAGTTCAGTTCAGGGCGCTGTCCCGGTGCAGTTCCCCGCACGGCCAGCAGGGGCGCTGTCCCGGTGCAGTTCAGTTCAGGGCGCTGTCCCGGTGCAGTGCAGGGCGCTGTCCCGGTGCAGTTCCCCTCACGGCCAGCAGGGGCGCTGTCCCGGTGCAGTTCATTTCAGGGCACTGTCCCGGTGCAGTTCCGGGCGCTGTCCCGGTGCAGTTCAGTTCAGGGCACTGTCCCGGTGCAGTTCAGTTCAGGGCGCTGTCCCGGTGCAGTTCAGTTCAGGGCGCTGTCCCGGTGCAGTTCAGTTCAGGGCACTGTCCCGGTGCAGTTCAGGGCGCTGTCCGTGCGTTCAGTCAGGGCGCTGTCCGGTGCAGTTCCCCTCACGGCCAGCAGGGGCGCTGTCCCGGTGCAGTTCCCCGCACGGCCAGCAGGGCCGCTGCCGGTTCCCGGCCGGGCAGGGCGGTGCGGGCGTTCCCGCGCCGGCAGGGGGCGCTGCCCCTCACGGGCCCCTCACGGTTGATGGCGGCTCGGCCCAGAGGGGAGGGATGGCAGCGAGGCTCTGCCTCACAAACCCCCGGGGCAGCCGATCCCGGTGCCTCAGCAGGACTCTGAGCAGCACCAAGCTGGAATGCCAGGAATGACCAAAATCCCCGTATGGTAGATGAGGTTTATCAGAAACTCTGCAGCTTTAGCTGGAACTGCACGTCCCGGCAGGCAGGAGGTGCAGGGCCTGCAGTGTAGCACAAACCCGGAGAGGTGCTGAAGAAATGGCGGGGCTGGGCAGCGGCAGCCGGGCTCCAGGACACGGCAGAGAGAGGCTCCCCTGGAGGAGAAAGGGCTCCCTGAGGAAAGGATTTCCCTGAGGCACCCGAGCAGACGTCGAGGGGTCCTTTGGTGAGGTAAGCTGTTAATAAAGGGCCCAGTGCAGCGGCCGCTCTTAGGAGCAGAGCGCCACTCACAATAAAAACAAAGCAAAGCAGAGCAGAGCTCCACTCACAATAAAAACAAAGCAAAGCAGAGCAGAGCTCCACTCACAATAAAAGCAAGGCAGAGTAGAGCTCCACTCACAATAAAAGCAAGGCAGAGCAGAGCTCCACTCACAATAAAAGCAAAGCAGCAGCAGATAGAACCCCGCAGTGGTGGTGAATTGTCCCCACAGTGCCTGCGGCCTCCCCTCTCAGAATGCCGAGAGCACAAGAGAGAGCCAGCAGCTGCACCCAAGCCCTTTTCCCCAGCTCCTGCTATCTCTGCCCTTCCCAGAGAAACCCCCAGGTAAGAAGAGGGAGTAGCCAGCTGCACTCCTCCCCTGAGCTGTGGCAACTCTTTCTGCTCTCTCTTAAGTACCCAGTTATTGTTCCCTAGCCACACCTAAGAGGGAAAATTCCCTTAGAGGAAGAAATATAAGGAAAAATCCTAAATCCCAACAGTAAACTTGCAGTGAACTTTTCAAATTAGTAATCCTTTTATTTAAAATATTAACTTACCAACCTGTGTAGCATCAGCATTCAAATTCTCTGGGGTTCTTTTCCAAGCTGTCAGATTATTTCAGCAGCAAGAGGCCCAAAGAACCAGAGCCCTGCGTGTGCTCTCCCTGTCAGTCTCAGTGTCTATTTGCTGATTTTCACCAATGTATTGCCAGCAAAGAATGGCAGGTCAGTAAAGAATATGAAAAGAAACGATGCCAAATAGCTGAAACCAACTCATAATGAGAAATACAGACGTGGGGTTTGGTAGACGTGGTGTAGGAATTACATTGAGGAAAAATACTATTTAGGGCAGATAACCTAGGGGAAGACAAGGAGAATGTTTTCAAAACATTTTTCATGAGTACATTATGCACTCAGCTCATGTATTGCTGTGTTTATAGATTCCGTAGCAAATTTCCTGCAGTATTATAAATAATAAAATAATCTCCTGAAAGCCTTTTACCTGGTTTTGTATCTGATACCCCTTAGCAGATACTGGCTTTACACAGAATTCTCATCCTATCAAAATGTAAATTGTGGACTGATATTACACGGTGAGCTGTGTCAAGCTGTTTAAAAGTAACAAAGAATATCAGTGAAAGGCAAGAACATGGAGGGAAAAAAATGAAGAGAAATCACACTATTTACATTTGAAGAAGAACATATCTGACAACTGAGTGAACAGAAAGAATAGGCATTAAAGATGCCTGTGCCTTGACAAATGTTGGAGGAATCTCTTGCCTTTGTTTGGACTCTGAGTAGATGGGAGTTCATTACCAGGCAGTTCTGTGTGGACTGCCTTCATTTCCGCTGAAGTAATAATCCTTTAGGGATGTCAGTAGGTAATAACCTTGCCTCTGGAGAAATACAGTCTGCAGTATTTTGTAAAAATACTTCCAAATTTCTATTATTAATAAAAGGCTTGTAGTTTGGGTCTTTTTAGGACTATTTTTATTTTTTTTTTTTTTTTTTTTAGTTACCTTTCTGGCGGGGTGGGGTAGGGTTGGGAAGGCACTAAATCACTTTACTAGAAACAGTGATACGTGGCATGGAACACTGTTAAGGAGATTATGTTATCTCCTATGAACAGGGAATGCTGTGATCAACAGGAAATAGTTTCCGAGGGTGCTACACTAAGTTTGCCTCCTAAGTGGAAACTTTCTAGTTGTTGCCCCAAGGGAACAGGAAGCTGAAAACCAGGCAGATGACTTCTTCCCCACTTCCCTTATTCTTTGATTCCATGTCAATAATTTCTACCTTCACAGTAACTTTTTGTGTTAAACATCTGTAAATGTCTTAACATTCGTGTTGCTCTTGCTCATACAGTAACTTTGCTGTGCAAAAGCCAGAAGTTTTTCAGCAGGTTTCAGGGGAGATTTAAGTCTGCCCACCACTCTAGACTGAGCCGCTACTTCTAACCATAGCATTAGCAATTAGTATGAAGGAGAAATTGTATTTTGTCCCATGCTATATATTGAAGGATTGCGTTTTGTTTTTTCTTCTTTGAAGCAGGGACTGAAGGAGATGGCTTTTTTTTTCTTCTATAAATTTGTTGTATATGGGTAAAACCTTACAAAATAAGAGCCTTGTTACCCTTGTAAAATCGTGGCTCAGGCCTGTCACTGTTTATCTTGACTTTGATAAGGCTTTTTGTTCCCTTGGGAAAGGTGCATACCAGAGGAATTACAGCCATAAACACCATGTGTGGGTGTTTTTTCCTTTCCTTCCCAGAATGCTGGGTGTGAATGGCCGATAAGGGCCCAAGGTCTGCTCTATCCAGTGCTTGGTGGTGTGGCTGCTTTGCCTTTCCTCCTGCACCTTCCCAAGACTTGCTTTAAATTTTCCCATAGTAGAAACATATAAATACTGGAGTGTGTGTAATAAAGATGGATCCTGCTGGAAGAAGCCTTGGTCTCTGTTTTTTTCCAAGCTGTTGTAATAAAATTCATTGAGACCTTCATTACTCTCATCATCTGACAAGCATTCTAGTGTCAAAGATACAGCCTAATTTTTATGACTTATGATTTTGTTTATGGTTTATGGTTTAAGTTCAGTAGACTGGAAAGGCCTGGTGTAAATAGGGACTGCAGAAGGAAGGTAAAGCCCCATTTCCTTGTAAGAGCTTTTGGAAATACTTGGTTGGGATGAAGTCCATGAAGCTCAGATATATTGAACATTGGCTTTGTTTGTTCTGAAAGTACGAATTCACAAGTCCTTGAAAACTTCTCAAAGTCCCTGAATTCCTGAAAAATGTAAACATTTTGTTTAGGAAAAAGTGTTCAGATAAGATAGAAGAAATCATATTTCCTTATTTTGTAGCTTGGCTTCGTAGACACTTCTAAACTTGTTCATTCAAAGTAGATATTTATGTACCATTTATTCCTGACCATCACAGGTGCAGATAATATACCAAGTACTTGTGAGCAAACCATCTCACTTACTGAATCACCCACTAAATATCTGCTACAGATTAATCACTGAAAAAATACATTATCACACCAGTTGCTAACTGTTAGTCATAGAAATATCTAAATATCCATATCAGTAATAGAAATTAAGTACTCATTGGAATATCAATCACTATTCATTTTTAATAGTAATACAAATCTGACCCAGAATTGCTTTTTTTTTTTTGAAGGATATCGTTACTCAGTGAAAAATTGAATAATGTTCTTTTTTGAACTTTATGGGACTTTCCCCTGTGTGTATGGACTTTTAAAGTGAGTTTCCCATAAGTGCAGTTAATTATTTTCAACAAGGAACAAGTAAGAGTGTTACAAAATAATTGGTAAGTTTATTAAAATTTTTTAAGTGGCAGAATCTGCAGCAAGCAGGCAAACTGTCTGGACTCTTGTGGTCCAAAATAATTTCCCAGTTTGAGTGCTCTGAAGGAGCAATACAAATACTTATGTCTTGGCAGAGGAGAACATGCTTGTGTTGCCTTTTTTCAACCACCAGGCCATAAATTTGCCCATTTTGTTTTTATTTAACATGTTCAGATAATACCAAACTGGTATAAACCAAGGGGTAAACTAAATTCAAAGGAGAAGCCTAAAAGCTCAGTTTCTTTCTCATCTCCACATCTGAGTCTGGGTTTTTAATGTAAGGGAAGTGCACATTTGGAAGTACTCATTTTGCTTTTTGGAGAAACTGCTGGGGGAAACAGATCCTCTAAATCTTGTTTTTTGGTCCTGATTATAATTTTAAGAGTGTTCCTTAGTACTCTGCAAAGCACAGGGCCTTGACAAAAAGCATTGATTAGACACAGGAACGGCTGGGTTTTTAGGGGTTTTTTATATGTTAATGCTATCTTTAAATTTTCATGAAGCTCTTTCTTGTGAAATATGAGGTATAGAATGTTTCCTGTAATAAAACTTAGAATTGCTGTAGAGAAGTGACCTGGTGTGAGGGTACAGAGTGTATATAGCATCATCTAAATTAAGAAAAAAAATAAATTTTAAGTTGTTTTCCGGAGTGAATTAGTCAGAAATCCTGATATTTGTCATTAATGGTGTGTAATACGTAAGTACTCTGAGGAACAACTCCCCTGAAATAAAAAGAGTTTATTCAAACTCTCTATTATTAATTCATAGCTTTTATATTTTTTAAATTGCAGTTTTAAAACAGTTTTATAACACTCTTGTAGTAGCCAAATGTCAATGAGGCTTTTTCCCTACAACAGCTGGGCAGTAGGATTTCTGGGGTGGGTTTTTTTGTTTTCTTTTGCTATTTGTGTAGTGCATAAAATGTGCCACATTGTGATGAAAGCTTCCTTTGTTTATTTTTGTAGGGCTGACCCAAGGATCGTTTTGTCCTTCAGGAATCTCTTTGGAAGGTTTGCATAGACCAGTTCCTAAGGGGAAACATGTCTGAGGCTGACTATGAGAAATTAGCTGAAATAGGTAAATATTTTTAGAATATTTCAAATTGCATCTGTGTAGAGTTACCAATGATTTAATAGAGTATCTTCAGTAAATGAGAGGGTTTGCCCACATTCTGTAATATTTCTTGGAGCAATCCAGTATTAGTTACAGCTTCTGTACTGATGTGTATCCTTGCTGCCTTCTGCAGGCTGGTCTGGAACAGAGACCAGGCAGAGCAGAAGGATAAAGCAGGGATTTATTAAAAGACCTCCATGGGCACACCTGGGCAGCACAAGAGCCTGGCTGGGCTACACCCAAGATGAACCCAAAATGGTCACAGAATGGATGACTGATCACGAGGTGTCACACTTTGATAAGTCTTGGTCCATCAGCAGATTGGAGTTAATTGTCCAGTTACAGCTTCAGGTTATGAAGCTCCATCCTCTTTGGTTTTTTTCTCACTTCACCGTTGTTTTTGTTCTTGGGCCTGAAAGTTGTCCCTGGTCCCAAGCTAGAGAAGGAATTGTTATGTCTTGCACTGGACTTTTGAGCAGAAATGTACACCCTTGCTTGGCCTCTAGCTGGAGTACACACTACGTGGACATTTGGCTGCCTGGCCTTTTCCAGGTTTGGAAGGTCACAGCATTTCAAGGGGACAGTGGATTTTGGGAGAGGTGAGCTGGAGATTACTTTGCAATTTGCTACTTTTATGCAGGCAGTGCATCTGCTCTGGAGAGTGTTCCTATGAGGTGCTAACGTGGAGTAACTGTCGCTATCTAGGGCAGCACGCTGAAGCTTTGGCTTGAAATAAAAGTTGTACATGGATCCACACAGATTGAGGGAGTGTAAAAACTGATGGGACAACACCAGAACTCATGAATGGCAAGGTCTCAGCATGACAGCTGTCATAGAGAGTTTTGTGGGCATCACAGGTGATACTAATCTTAAGGAGTGTGTGAAGGTAGAGATGAGGTACTGAAGAGTTTCTTTTCCCACAGAAGAGAAAGCATAAGGAACAAGAAACTGATTTGTAACTGCAATGAATACTGATAAAGGCCTGTGGTTTTGAAAAACTGAGCTAAAATTCAACCATTCAATAGTGTATCAGAGGCAGAAGTTTTTCTCTGTTCATGAGCTCTGTGTTCTTGCTTGCTCCTTTAGAACTGCAGAAAGATGAAATGGATGATAGGCACTCAGAACAAGAGGAAACATTTCTGTCTCCACCACCTGAGGACCCTGAGCTAAATATCAACCACCCTACTATGATATTGCAAGACATGGCATCATCCAGTTGGCAGGTATGTTTGGAAACTCTTATGGTTTTACCTTACCACATACATTATCACCTTTTTCTCACTGTACTCAAGGTGATACGTGGGAATAATGTTGATGCTTTCAACTTTCATCCTGAAAACAGCTGACTAGTAATATGTGAACTTAGTGCACTCATCTGTAGGTGAATTATGAGACAAATATTTTAAATTAAATTTGCTTTAAAATAGCACTATAACAATATCTTGTTTAAGCCCAGAAAAGAGTGACTTTACCTGGAATTTCAGCCAGAAACACTTGATGGGGGTTTGCCAATCTGCTGGGCAATTTAAATGCAAAGCACAAGCCAGTGCTGGGCTTCAGATCCGTGTGGCTGCAGCCTCCAAAGCAGCTCCCAGGTGGGATGAGGAGGAGGAGGCAGAGTTGTGCAGTGAGTGCAGAACACAGGAACTGTGATCTGGTACCCAAGGACATGCTTCACCTCCACAAAACAAGACCTCCCTGTCCCAGTGTTAACCAGTATGGAGTCTGGGCTGAATGTTTTCTGGATTTACATTTAAGTAAGGAAAAGATGAGCTCTTCAGAATTCCTCCTCTTCTTGGAAGCTGACAGTCCCTTTGGAAATAAATAGTTTTTAAATTATTTATACCTAGTTTGTAATGGTTTTCATATATTTGAGTAAGATAAAGTATGAGTTCAGTGTTTGAAATCATTGCTGTGTTAAAGCAATTCAGAAAGTTCAATCGTTTTTATTCATTGATTGAAAGACAATGAGATGCTTGAAATGGCTGAAGAAAAAAAAAGATTTTAGGTGAAAATATTTGCAGTAATTTATCCATCTATTACAGTCATCTAGTTTCCAACAGTTATTTAAAAAAAAGACCTAACCCACACTAGAATTCCTTCTTGCTTTTCATAAATTAAAATTACTTATCCCTGATTTCCATAACAATAGTTTTAACTATATGCAAAGGAAATCTTTTGAGTTGTATTCGTACAGTGTGAAAATATAATTTTAAAAAAAAGAGAACATTTCAAAAAGATCTAAACTTTGTTAGACTTAGTTGTGTCACGACTCCCAGTGTGCAGCTGACAATTCTAAGCATATGTAAATGGAACAGGGCTGTTTTGCTGGTTCTTTCTATTTTGAGGGAGAAGTTTCAATGTGTTTGCCTGAAAGCAAAATCAGGATTATTTTTCTTCGTGACAAAAAAGAGGGGACATATAAGCATACCAGATTCGTCAAACTTCCCTATTTTCTGTGATTGGTTTCTATAATATGATTGAGGACAACTTTTTGTAGTACCTTCTTTTGAATATGTGCTTATTTTGTAGGACTCTGTATTTGCTGCTTGTGCTTTTATGAACTGGCAGTGACATTCTTTTATGCATTAAACAGAAATTTTAATGGAATCCAAGTCCACTATTATTTTAAATCTTTACTTTCCTCTTTAGCCTTTTCTTGCTTTTCTATTTAAATTTAAAGATCTCGGTATCCAGGTATTTGTAGAGACTGTCCATATTTGTTTTCAAGGTCTAGGTGATTTCATGCCCTTTTCAATTTTGAGCCAATGCATTAGAAACTGGTTAGAATAGAATGTGGATCAGTCTGTGTGTAATTTAGGTTTTTAACAGTTAAGGAGAAATTTTAGTGACTTATCTAATTAGCCTAAGGCACAAGTTCTAATAATTTTCAGTCATACCAGAGACAGCTTTGCTACTTCTTGTAATACCTTCAGAAGCAGATCTGTGCTCTGTAGATTGCAGTGTCACAGGAAAGAACTGTGTTTAAAGACATTAAAAAACCCCCAAACCTTCTTCTTTAAAGATGTACTTTGTTCAGTTTTTGGATTTCCAAAGTGTGTTCCTGAAACCAGTATTTCTGACTTTGTCCCATGAGTACCCTTTTGGGGAAAGCAACAAACCAAGTGGAGATACCCAAGACATGGGCACATTTCACAAAGGAAGCTGAGGGCTCTGCTTCCTGACCTATTTGTAGCACAAGAACAGATTTTAGTGTGGGCTTTGCACTTTACAAAGCTTGTCCAAATCATCTGGGGGTTGTCGTGTTTTCCTCTTAGTAGCTACAAGAGAAGCTCCAAGGTAAAAGCTGCTGTCTGTGGAAAACATTTCCTGCTCTAGTGAAGAGGAAACTTGTCTGAGTGATAGAAACTTTGGATCAAATCCTTCAGGCAGAAGTTAAATTTGGATTTTCCAAGTTCTGCATGTCTTTTTCTCAGAATATGAAAGGAAATAAATTCTTATTTACTGCATTTTTCTCCTTGAACATCAGACTGTAAGTTGTAACTTTGTTTTTAAAGATAAAACTTAGTTAATGATATCAAAATATATGGACAGGCTTTCTTGCTGAAATTGAAAAAATATGATGCACCTCCTTTAAATATCATTTCTTGAGCAAAAAGTCTTGCTAAAATAAATGATGACTTAAAGTGCCAAATTCAGATATGAATGTGAACTCATTTTATGCTTGGGTATCCTGAAGATAGAGCACCAGTCATTCTATGCCTGAATAGACCTCATGTAAAAGAAAGGCCTAGGCTGTTTACCCTTTGCCAGGTCAATTTAAATTATATTCCATTTCTATTTGACTATTGTGTTGATTCTTTATTTTCCTTAAATTTTCTTCTATGTTTTCTATGAATTATCAAAATAGTTTTGTATCACTGAAAGTTGTTCTGGTGTTCAGCACCCCTTTTCAAACTAGCCCAGAGTGTCAGCCAGGCAGAGCTTAGAGAGGCTGCCTTCAGGAATGGCTTGAACTCATTCTCATTTCAGCTTACTTAACATACTTTAACAAGAGCACAGATGAAATGTAAATAATTAATTACATCAGAAACCAAACTGTCTCTTTGGGTTCGTTTGATCTGAAAAAAAAAAAAAAAAAAAAGTCTTATGGCAAATTACTTTCTTTAAACAAATTTTAAGAGAAAAACTGCTCATGGAGAAATCTTTGATGAGGAATCTTGGCTTTCTGAGGGGAATAAGCAGGTTCCTCATGTGGGAAGTCTTCCTGAAAGTCTGCTTATAGTCATTCTTGTTTAGGAAGACACCTGAGCATGTACTCAATTTGAATTAAGTACTTTCCAGAATTAGCCAGGTGCATTTTGGGTGCAGTGCCCTCAAAGAGAGTTGGTTTCTAAGTACACATGGACTTGAGTAGAATCCAGAGGAATGAATGCAAAGAGGAAGCTTTGTGAAATCAAAGTGAGTTGACTCTTGAAATTTAGCAATTTACTTGATGTCATTCTTCTTCTTTCCATGGTGGTTCTGGTCTCTGTGCCAAAGAGTGAACATTACAGTGGCTGTTTTAATACTTCATCCTTAAGCTGGATAACAAGTGAAGCATTTTCATATCAGCTGAGGTGGCCAGGGAAAGAGGACTCATCTCTACAGCTACAATTATAAGCTTCCCCTGTTAATATTGAGACTCAGCTGTGTTGTCTTGACTATTTTTTCTTAACTGTCTAAGAACTTGGCCATTTTGGATGGACAGAGACCCACAATTAATTAATTGTGGATGTATTTACTGTCCATTGCTCAGTCTAGGCAAAACAGAGATGTTTCACAATGACTTCTTGATGACCTTGTATTTCTGTGAATTGTAGAGAGTAGGAAGCTTGAGAGCACACTTTGTCTCACTGTTTAACAAAGTGTAATTGAGGTTTAAGTTCATTTTCTCTAGCTTAAATTCTCTTAAAGCAACAAATATGGGAGCAAGTATTTTCACTAGGTAATAAAGTAGGTTAGCACAAAACTTTGCATTTGACCTGAAAGTGAAACATCAAGGAGCAAAGCTGAAATTGCAGTTTGTTTTTCCTTTGTTCCTGGTACAAAATGAGGCACCTTTCAGTTTGAAGTTGCAGGGAAATACAGGTTTCTGGTAGCAGAATACACTCTGTGAGTGTTTGAAATCAATATACTTCCAGTTACACTCTTCTTTGCATTTGCCACTCCCCATTTTACTTTTCAAACTTTCATGTCTTTGGGTAAAAATTCCATCCATAGAATGCAGACTGCCTTGCACTGGAAAGCAAATGTTCTGGCACACGCAATAGGCATTTTCCAAGGTCACTGCCCTCCTGAGGGAGCTTTACTGTGCTCATAAAAATTATTATTTCTGAAATTATTATTTCTATAAAATATCTGGAGTGCATTGTAACACAGCAATTTTTTCACAGACAAGGCATGATTTAGAAAGCAATCATGTTAATGTATTAATTTTAATACATCGTTCCTAATAATGCATGCCACATTATAATGCCTTTATAAGTATTCTGAAAATATAAAACAAGACACTTAAATAACTTCAGGAAATAAATTATTGTCTGTTTAGGAGCAATATGCTGACACACCTGAGTACATATAATTGTGGTGTTGTGTGCTCTTTGGAGGTGCTCAAGCTCCTTATTTAACCCAGGAGTCAGAATTTATTTTTAATGTGGGAAGGGACATCAGGCCTTGTGGTATGGGAAAAAACCCTTTGAGGAAGATAATAAAAATAAGTAACCAGCCAAAAAAAGAATGTGAGAAAAGAGTCAGCCAGCAGAGAAATCTATGTTTTGTCTAAAACCTGCAGGACTGAAGTGATAAGTACCAGAATTCAAGCTGAGATAGATCTTAAGAGGACGTTAAAGCAAGTAGGAAAAGGTTCTTATTTTTTAAAATTTTAAAAATAGAAATAAGAGTGGGGTGGCTCTCAGAGATAATTCAGCTGTAGCTGTCAAGTTAAATTACTAGTTCATCATTTTTTCTTAGTAAAGTCAATAATGTGGATATCATTAGGCAAGCTTTTTCTGTGTGATGTTCATATGTAATTTATCATGTAATTCTTGTCACTTGGGAAAGACGTGTTCAGGTTGGAGCAGAATAGAGAACCCCAGTGTCAGGGGAGAGACAGAAGGTGTGACCTGTGTACAAGCAGTAGAGCATAGGCTGTGAGGGAATGTGCTTATTGCCTGGAGTCCTTTGGGATGATAAATAGTGCTGAAGGAGAAACACTGCTTCAGCTGAGCTATGTTGTCACAAGAACAAATTTGTACAAATTGAAAAAGGCTTTCAGACTGGAATTGAGAAAATGGGTTGCTGGTTGTCAAATCAGTGAGCAGGAGGAGCATGAAACAGAAAAAACCTAACTGGCTTTTAAGATAAAGCTTGACAAATCAGTGGAAGGATTATCTGGTGCACTTCCTTGTGATAGCACAGGATTGGAATTGATAATGCAGATGTGTCCCAGTCCATGTCCATGTGTGAAAAGTGATTGCTGATCTCATCACTGCCCTCTCCTTTCCCCTTAGGCACCTAAAATGGAATGGCTTTAAATAATGCTGTCCTGTCATGGTTGTTGAACTGGACAAGGCAAATACAGGATTTTTTTTCTTAGTGTGAAATATGTCAGGTGAGGACAGCCAGCTCTTCCTGAGTTGAATGATGGAAAACGTGTGTTTGCAGTGCTAGGAGGTGTTTTGTTTGTGCAGATCAAGTGGTTTGATCACTAGTACAAATTAACAAGGTTTAACATGTCTGAAGCTCTTTTACCCAGTTATCATAAAAATGCTCATATGATTTTGTGTATCCATTAATTGAGTCTGTTGCAGTTTAACTTCCCCCATTTTACTATTTTTATTTGTTTATTCATTACAGCTGCTTAACTGGGGGGGAAGGGGAATAACAGAATTATAAATAATAACCCCAGTTCTTGACTTTCTTGTACTCATACTGATATCAAAGTCAAACTTTGATGTTTCAATGGTAATAGAAGCAAGATATTAAATATCCTTTAGTTAGAACATGGAAATTAGACCAAAAATGTATCAAATGTGATTAATTCAGTCCGTTTTCTGGAATGTTTCTGTATACCTTTAAAAAGAATGGTATCATTCATATAGATATAAGTTAAAATCTTCACAGTTCATGTCTTCAGTGCTGAGTGACCTTTAGTATGAGCATGCCATAACCTCTGTTCGGCTTTCCACATCGTGGAACTTGGCTGTGGGGTGGGCATGGCACAAACAGCAGCCTTGTCTGTGTGGGTGAAGCTGTCGAGGCAAAGAGCAAATGAACTAGAGTGCAGCAACACGTGCTTTATCAGAGGGACTAAGGGATGTATACCTACAGATCTAGATCTTTAGGTGAGGCAAATCATTCTTGTATGCCTTGTTTGTTGTGTTTTAATGGGATCTTAGTGTAGCAGTGCTTTTGAGAGTATCTAAGATAAGTTGGTTAAAAACATCCACCTCACATGTGTGACAAAGCAGATACCCAAAGTGCTCGTGTTCTAATAAATTCCAGCAATAAAGCGTGAGGAGTTTGAAAACATGTTATTTCCAAAACTGCTAGGGAAAGCAGGCCTATTTTCTTCCACAGCTGAATGCTCCAGGAGGACCTGAGTGCTCCCTGTCTGGAGCTGAGCAGCACCACCACCATTTCATAAGACTTTCTGAGCTTTGCCTTATCATTTGCCTGGCTTTCTGCAGGTAAGGTGTGACTGCACTGTGAAGTTTTCACAGGATGTACTAGGTAACAGCAGCAGATAGAGGTAGCCCCAAATACCAAAAGATCCACACCATTCTTTCAGATACTTGAGGTCCCATAAGTAACTGTTGTCTTCACTGTTTTGTTTACAGGTGATGACAACTCTGGAAGGAAGGTGATTACATTCAGTTGCTGCCGAATGCCCCCATCCCACCAGCTCAATCACACAAGGTTGCTTGAGTAAGTTGCTTTTGATCTCCTGCAAGGACTACTTTACACTTTTATATAAGAACTTCTGTTAGCTTCCAGGGAAATGAGCTTTCAGGGAGGAGAAGCAATAGGCAAGGAGTGAAATGAAAAAGGGATGGAAGACCTACTAGTGTTAACATTAAGTGAATGAGATGTGGATTAAACTGCCAGTTAACTCACCTGGAGTCTCTACTGGAAGAAGCAATTCACTGTGTACTTTCTTGTCTTGATTTTATTGACAAATTCTTATTGTATTTAAAAAATAATTCATTATGTGGTCCAATGAAAGAGAAATTCTAGTAATTTAGAGCTGTGTACATATGGTCTCATGAATAGCCGTTTGCTTTAATTTGCTATACTTTACCTAAATCACTCAGGAAGAATGTTGTTTACTTACTTGCATCTTAGTGGGTTTTCTGTTTTATAAAATTGCATTAGGTTCAGTACATTATGCTTAACAATTTTATGTGTATATAATTTGGGGGGTTTTGTGTTAAAAGGAGTTGTGAATATGCAAATTAACAACATTCTTCCTGCAGCAAGGTAGCAGGACATGTTTCTGGCTTGGAGTTTGTCACTGCAAGGTCTGTTTTGTCCTGAGAGTCCTGTCCTTATTAAGTATTTTAAACCTATTTGGAGTTCTTGTACAGCCTCCATTGCCAAAATGTTTGAGCACCTTGCAGACATCTACATTGGAAAGGACAAAAATGCTGTTTTTTCAACTTCTCAGAAATGGAGAGAGATTAAGAGACAGTTTACTTAAGAAATGATTTTGAGAGCGTGTTGCTTCATTTCTTATGCTCTCCACAGCACATTTTCCTGTATCTGAGCCCACATCAAACTCACTTAGAAAATCTGTCCTAAGAGAACACTGAAGGCAAGTGTTGAATGTGAAGGTAGCTGTCAAGTGATCTGGTTTTAGGTAATTAGATTCAGATGTTGAATTCTGAGAAAAAGCTGTAAGAAAAGAGTAGGCACTGATTGCGATGAATTTTGTGATGAAGTCACTTAAAGAATTGATTTGGTAAAGCTTTTGTAATGTCCCTGCAATTCTGTTACAGTCTTGGAGCAGGTAATTGACTGTAGAAAAATGCTGGTTATTATATGCCTCCAAAATACTCTGTTATTTTTTAAAATACGTGTTTTCTGGATGCAGTGTAACAAGGAATTTACGTGCTGTGAAATAAACCACAAGGCACTCTGTAACAATATTTGTTTAGGTATATTTTAATTTCAATCTCTTAATAAAAGTCTTGATTGACTGTCACTACTACTATTTTTCCTTTAATATACCGCTAATACTTAAATCAGGGATCAGAACAGCATTATATTAATTGTAGTGGCCATCCTTTTCACAAGATACGTGCAGTCTAAGATTTACAGTATGCTGAGGGAATGAGATAAATGGGACTGTGAGAGTACAGGGTAGAAGTGAAGGGCTTTTCTATACAAAGGGAGATAGTTAAAGTGCTCTTCATACTTGCAGATAGTCACAGCCCAGTAAATAGCACATGGAACTATCTGCTTTAGTGAATGAAAGTCACTCACATACAATTAAGAGCAACAGTTGGGGCTGGTGCAGAATAAGAAGATAGCATTGAGAATAACATGAGAAATTTGAAATCTGACACAGCAAGAAATGAGTGTAGATTGCACTGCTCCATCATTGCTTTATTTGAATCACTGAGCTGTGTAATAGGCCATCCTGTGTTCTCAATTGTAGAAGAAAGGGAATGAAAATCATCTTAAACTATACTGTAAAAGAATGAACACACAGCAATCTGCTTATAAAACATGCAGTATTAATTCAAGTGTAGTTCTTTAAATTAATTTTAAGGGATTTAAATTAAATTTAAGGGAAATGATGTAGAAGCTCAGTATTCACAATGCAAACAAAGGAAAGACAAATATATTCAAGATGAACAGTTTAATTAGGGGTAATGGATTTTTCAAGGATTTAGAAACTTTTTAATTGAGAGGAAAGCCCAAGACATATTCTTTATTGTTTTGAAAATGCAAAATGACATTGTTTGCTTGTTGAAAAGGAAGAACTTCACAAAAACTGAGAAAAGCAAATAAAAGTTGCTTTTAGTTAAAATGCATCTCTTAAAAAATTTCTTGGCAAATAGTCCATATTGTAATCATTTTTAAATGATGCGTGGGCATCGTAGTTTTGTAACTAAATATTTTCTTTAAAATTTCAGGCATTGCAATGATGTGGAATTACTTGCCACTAGAGCAAGATGAACTTAGATAAATATTTTGAAGCAAACATGAATTTGTAGTCACTAGCATTCTGTGCAAAAACAGCACATTTTTTTTCCCAGTTAACTGCTTCAAAAATCTCATCCAGTAAACTGCCTTAAAACCAAAATGTTCTCTTTCTTTTCAGGTACTTGAAGTATACTCTGGACCAGTATGTAGAGAATGATTACACGGTTGTCTACTTTCACTATGGCCTGAAGAGTCTGAATAAGCCATCTCTGAAGTGGTTACAGACAGCCTACAAGGAATTTGACAGGAAGTAAGTCTCTGAAAGTCTTGGTTTACTCTTCACATTGTGTGATATCTACAGCTAACTTCCATGAAGGAAGTTAGGTGCATCTGTCCTGATCCACCCACAATTAACTGAGTTCACTTTGCCATTGCAAATTCTTATGATGATGTCGGTGCTGTTGGTTCTTTTGTTTGTCTTCTGTGCAGTACTGAGGAATGGCCTGGGTGCTGCAGTGGTTATCCAAAGATATGAAAAACCATGGGAATAAAACCAAGATCTGTGGTCAGATGTACCTGAGCTTTGCAGTACTACAGTTCAGGACTTCATGGAGTAGTTGGTTAGGGTGTAGTTGAGGCCATAGCTCTTGGATAAATTGCATTTTAATAGTGAAGACCAGAATTGTGATGTTTGTTCCTGAAAGCGTGGAGTTACCAGTGGAGCAGTCAGTCTTTTACTTGTCTGCAGGTTGTAACTTGTTTGTAAGTTGGCCTCAGGAAGGCAACACGACTGGATATGGGTAGTACAATGTATCTGTTCTTTCTAGGGCTGGGTAAAGGAGAGGCAAAGGTCCATTATATTTTGTCTTCCACTAGAGATGGACTGCAATACTGTGTTTTAACATGCACAGACAATTCCAGAACAAAGCATTCCATTCCTTTTGGGATATTCTTAAGCTAAATTTAGGGTTGTGTTGTGGGGAGGAGCAGTACAAGGTCAGTGGCTTTTTTGTTGGCTTTTTTGTTGGCTACAAGTGCATGATGAGACTCTCATGCCAAAATTCTGTCTCTATTCCCCCACCTTGACTCAGAAAACATAAACCAAAGGGAACACAGAGGCTCAGGGCACCAGGCAGAACCTGCCATTTTATTAACAGTAGAAACTCCATGGCATACTGTCATTGACAACTCAAAACAAAATTCCCAGCCCAACATGTATGGGGTACTATATAGCCAGAGGGAAAAAAACCCAAAACAAAAATGGCCCTTTTCAGTCTTCTGGGGTCAAAGGGAAGGGAGGACAAATGAGAGTACAAAGGATGAGAGTAATCAGCCAGCATCATGAAAGCCAGTGGTGAATAGGAGTAGTTTGAAAAGAATAGATCTTGCTTTGAAGGTTCACAGCAGAGGCTCAGTAAAGACTTTGGGACATTGTAGTTTAGGAAACTGATGAACATAAACTTCAAGGTGCAAATCAGTTAAAACTGAAATGTTAGTAAAGCAAGTCAGGTGTTTTGCTTGTTAGTTTTTATCATGGATTTTGGGCTCCTAGGCACAGTAGTGCCAGTTGCACAGGGATAGTTGTTTGCTTGTGTGTGGCAGTGGCTCTGTGAACACACAGGGCCTGTTTCATTCACAAGTGTACAGCCCAATTAAAACCCAAAAGGGAAAACTCATGTAATTCCTGACTTCCCTGATTCCCTTTTCCTCTTCTTAGCATAACCTGTTACAAGAACATTTTTCTTAGGAGTTCATGATCATATTTTTCCCTGATCATTGTCCCTACTGGGAAGCAAACTTGGCAAAGTAATAAGCAACAATCTGTATATAAAAGCAGGATATTCCAATATGCTTGTCTCAATTTCATTTTGCAATACTATTGAATAAGAGTATTTTTGTGCTGCTTGGTTTCCATTTCAGTTTCAGCCAAGTAGAATCTGTTGTTTAGATAACATGAAATGACACTGTAGAATCAAGCAAAGCAATAATGAAGGAAGGTTTTGTTTCATACAGAAGGGACAATACAGTTCCAAACAATTAGCAGTTGACTTCACCTTTAGTAATTACTAGCAAGGCAGGACAAAATTTGTGGTAAAATTAAAGAATTAGGTATAAATTCTGTATCTGAAAATTTAACATTTTTTTTCCAACATGAAAGTCCTTTAAGCAGAAAATACAGGAGTGTGAAAAAAGTCATGGTTTTAATCAAAGATTTCTTTATAAATCCTTCATTTTCTATCAGTATTTTTTCCAAATTGCCTGATTTCTGTTCTGTCTCCCTGATATTAAATCTGTGAGATAGCAGACGCTGGTTAGGAACATAATGGTTAATTTGACCTACTGTCAAAACCGACCCTTTTTAAAATTGGCTTTTTTTTTTTTTTTTTCATTTTACATTCAATTTCCTCTGAATTTTAATGTATTTGAAAAGAATACTATGTTATATGCCTGTAATGGTAGCTTTCCATTCAATTGTAGCTATTCAGTTCTACCATCTCTGGCATTTAACATTTTTCTAACAGTTTCATTTTCTTTTCCTAGGTATAAGAAGAACCTTAAAGCACTCTATGTTGTCCATCCAACCAACTTCATAAAAATACTGTGGAATATCTTTAAACCTCTTATAAGGTACTTGGCAGTTCATTGAACACATTATTCCCATTTAGTTCAAGGATGGTTTGTTCTCTAATAAGATGCTTTTAAAAAGGCCTGAAGTAAAATATGTCAGGTAACAGCCCAACATCCATTTAAACTCTCTTGAGCTAACAAGTAAGGTGAGCTTAAGCTTGGAAATGAATGGGGTAGAGTTCTTTTCTTTCTAAGAAAAGGGAGTCTCAATTCCTGGTAGTTTTCCTGGTGTGTTAAAGTAAATAGTGCTTTTAAAGCATGGCTATTCTGTGGAGTATGAATGACTTTTTTGTTGTGTTTGACAGCACTTAGGGAGATGGAACTGTGTGCATGGCTGGAGTGACTGGGTGGTGCAGTAAAGTGGGTGATGAATGATTAAAGCTTTGGGCTCATCAGAAGAGTTGGGATGAGTAGGACTGACACTACTTATGTTCTCCAAGTTAATGGATAATCTCATAGGAATTTGAAAAGGAGGATATGATGGTAAAGGTGGTGTATTTTACTGGGTGTTCTTTTCCTTTGCATGGTAAAAATTGGTGCTGCCTCCAAGGAACCACCAGACAGTGCTAAGTGCAAGAATGGTGGGGCTTGCTTAGCTTCTGCTTCTCAACTTTCATCGCTTTCAAAGAAATTCTGACATTTTTCAAAACATATTGTGAATATTCTTGGGGCTGCAGGGTGGAAACAGCTAATCTTGAGAAGCCATAATGAACCAGTCAAAAATTTCCACTACAGTAACTTGCAATCGATTCCGTTTCTGAGTGCTAGAAAGATAATTAAGTAGAAAACAGAAATTTAACTTCTAGACAGATCAGGACAGCTAAGGTGCATGTGGAGTTTTTTTAAAGTAATTATAACTAAGAATCATTCCAGAATGTGCTGTTCTTGAAACAAGAAGACTAACTCTAGATTTTTATTTTAACTGGCAGTAAAATACATGTCACTGATCCAGGACACAGTGGTGAGCAGTGGTGGGGAAAGTGTGACAGAAGCAGGATGTCCAGTACCTCATGGTGTCTCAGGAATGGAGATAGATTTATTTTTGTCCTTGGTTTGTTTATTCCTGATTTGCTTTAGGATGGGTATGGAAACTTTCTAGGAAAAAAAACCCTAGACAAAACAATTAACAAAACACAACAATTAACCCAGAAGAGTTCTTGATGGATATTACAATACAATGATGAAACCATCTGTCTCAGAGGTAGCTGAGATCTCCTTGGGAACAGCTCCAAGCAGATGCTTTTGGGACACCAGTGGTTTTCAGCCTGTGCATGGTAATTCCCTCAGTGGAGCCACAGGGGGACAACAGCATTGACTTACAGCAATAATTGCCTACTAATTCTTAAAAAGTGTGAGTTTACAGGTAACCATTGCAAATACTAATTCTCCCTGAATCTTACTATGTTGAATTTTTTTTTCTTGGAAAATATGACACACTGGCAGTTGAAAAATGAGTGATCTTGATACACTCAAGCAATCATATCTAGAATAAACAATTCAAACCAACACCTGTCATCTTAGATGCATCCTCATCTTGACCTTCTGATCACCCTGTTTTCATCACAATTGGTTGTTCCTGTTTGTACTTGACTTTTACCACTGTGTACCTGGATACTTGTTTTGAGTGTAATTTAGTAACACTCTACTCTCTGTTTTATTAATCTGTGACCAGCAGAAAAAAAGATGTTTATACTCTGTGGCTGACAAAATAACTGAAAGTATGAGTAAACTCTGAAAAGAGCCACAAGCCAGAAAGCAGGACTCAGCTGAAGCTAGGAAAAAACCCTCTTTACTACTAAAAATGGTTTAATAGACACTCATGCCTTTGCTTTTCAGGTTGACTGTAGTTTGGGTTTGTCAAAAAAGTTTGGGTTACTAAGAGTGAAAGAGACCATGCATGATTTGGCTAAATTATACTTTCATCGAAGACTAAAATTTATTGTTAATTTCTTAGAGTAGCACAATTTAAAATTTTTTCATAGTGCCTTTTCATTCCAGTTTAGACTAATCTTATCTTGGCAAATCATGCTGTTAAGTGTCAATATTAATCCAATTCACAAAAATAAGGGAGAAAAATCCTCTAGACTGTTTCCTAGCTTTGCTGAACTATAGCCCAGACTGATTTGTAGATAGTGTTGCCAATAAAAATAGCAGATGTAAAGTAGATTTCATTATTAAGAGGCATGTATTTATTTTTTAGTGGTCTGTTAGTACATTTGGTACCTGTTAGCACATGGCCTCAGTACTTTTACATGACCATGTATTTGCTAACAACTGGACAAATGACAGAGTTATTAGAATGAAGTATTTTAGCATACTTTCATTTGGTATTGTTTAAGAAAATGTGAATACTTGAAAGTTTTCAAGTTCCTGGAGCTGACCGATCTTCTTTCCAGTCCCAAAAGAAACAAGCAAGAAGATAATGTGTTAAGTCATGAGTATTTTCTCCGAAGTGCAAGATAACTGTAGGAAGACCATGTATATATGAGCTAACATAACCTGTTGTGAAAATTATATACATTTAGGTGGCAGTGGTGATGTAGCATTTTTAAGGAGCAGCACTTACTCCTCATTGCCCATGACTTTTTTACAGATTGTGGGTTCTGTGACATGTCCTCTGTTACCAGAGATGATTAGTTAGAGTTCAACTGTAGCTTAGAGAAAAAGTTGGAAGTTCAGGCTCTTTTGGATAAAAGACACTCTGGGGAGCTTTGAAACTGTGGATGCACAGAACGATATTCCCGATGTATCCCAAAATTCCTGCTTGCCAAATCCAGGGGAGTGACTGTTCGTTCCATGTACCGCTAGAGGGAGCATGTGCATGCCGAGCGGGCAATCGAGGGATGGACTCATACACGTCAGAGTTTTTCCCCAATTTCACCATCAAAGTAAGTTGCAGCAAAGTACACTGTTTACCATCAGCACCTACTGTTTTTCTTGACGCTTCATTACAGTCCAGATATTTTGTGTTGTGGAAAAGAAAGACCTTATTTTGAATCACACGTATAAACATGTCCCTGACCCTTGTTTGAACACCTCAGCTCTTACAGTCTCGAGACCTGACTAATGATACTTGGAGCTTCAAATCTGGAAGTCTGTTTTTTACAACATGTAGGAAAAAACCTTGCACTTTGGAGAAAATACTCTTGACTTAACACATTACCTTCTTGCTTGTTTCTTTTGGGACTGGAAAGAAGATCAGTCAGCTTCAGGAACTTGAAAAATTTCAAATAGTATTCCTGGTGTTTCCTAGAAGCTATCCAGCCCTTTTCAAAAGGAGTAAAGCTGATGGCCCAGCACTTCAAGGGTATACCCTATCAATGCCTTGGAAATGTTACCTGTTGCTTACAGTTTATTTCTACATCCCTGTTATTTTGTCTTTTTGCAGAGTGGAATACCTACATAAAACAAGCATATTGTTCTGTTGGCTGAGTAACATTCTCGAGAAGGTTAACACTTCTTTTAATGAGCTTTCTAATGGTGTGTGAAAACTAGTTTCCAGTGCCTTTTAAAGTGATATTTTTCATATCTGTGCAAATCACAAAACATTCAGATGGAAGTCAGTTATTTTTATTCAAATCAGACTCTCAGGCATGCACTGGATGTGTTTGATCATATGAAATGAAATATATCTTATGTCTCCTGCTGCTTCCATTACAATCTAATTTTGAGTTGCATCAGCACTTACATTTTTGTAGAATTAGAAACTAAACCCTTTATAAATGTTCCTCCCATGCTAATTTTTATACTACTTTGTGATTTTTTAAATTTTTTTTTTTAGCCACAAGTTTGGGAAAAAGATCACCTACTTGAACTATTTAAGTGACCTGGGAGAACATCTCAAATATGACCAGTTAAATTCCCTCAAGAAGTCATCCGGTACGTGGCAAATTTAATATACATTGCCTCACTTTTTTCTTATGTGGAGTTGCATCCTGATTGCTGCATTCCAAGAAGAATCTGTATCTTCAGTGATTAAAGGTGTAATTAACCTGTTTGTGCTGGGTTGGACTAATTCTGAAAGCTACATTGCTATCACAGAAATACTGAAGTGCATCAAGTGTTTAGTTTTCTACAGATTTGGAAAAACTCCATCTCTGTCATGAAGCATTTTCTTAATATGTTTGCTACTTCTGTGTGACTGTTAGCAAAACTAATCTATGTGTCATTGCTGCTTATGAGGATCATACAATTATCTTGGGCAAAAGTGTAATCCTGGCCTCTTTCCTTACATATTGCAACAGATTGACTTCCTTTTATGCAGAGCATTCCCAGTCAGCAAAGCGTTGATTGATTTTAAACTTTATGGATGTATCTGTTGTTAGTGGGTCTGTTATGTTTATGTGGTGTGTATTTGTGTGTGTTAGGGGGAAGTATTTGAGAGTCGATGGGAGATGAGAAGGAAAAGAAGTGCACAGGGCTGGGATAGCCAAGGATTAGTGTCAATAAGTCTTTCTAACATGATGCTTTACATGGAAATGCTTTGATGTACTGACAGAAAGTGATTTTATGTCACTGCTGAATGAAAGTAACTGGAAGCTTTGATTATGACTGTTACTGATGCCTGGTAGCTTTTTACACATCTTTTCTGTAAATATGGGATAATAGAAAGTACCTCAGAGCTCTGAGGTTATAAATTGGATTGCATGGTTGCCAAAGTAAAGGGAGTTGTAATTTGAGGAGCAAAAATGTTTGAATTTTGCTGTTAAATTATAGTGTGATTCTATTTTTATTTTTTTTATACATTTATTGCTATGCTCCACTGGCTGAAGCAAAAAGGCTCTTTTATGTCTTGCTTAAATATTCCACCACAAATACTGCTTAAAAAATTTCTCATGCTGAAATTCTGAAAGACAAGGTTCTGTAACACCTGCAGCATGTACACAACAGTCAGGAGATCAGCATCATGAGCAATAGTTGTAGCTGTTCACATAAACAGTCTATCACCTGTGGTGCACAGAATATCACTGAAGTCTTGATTGTTTTGCAGACATGATGAAAATCTTTGGAGGAAACAGAAGGGAAAACTTCCACCTGTGGTTAAGGTTCCTCCACCACGGCCACCTCTGCCTACCCAGCAATTTGGAGTCAGCCTGCAATAGTAAGCCATAAGATTCCTAAAATATGAGATTTCTGTACCTTGCAGCTTTCTGTAATGTGCATATTCACCAGACAGACTGCCTGCAAATAATTTGCTTTTTTGTTATATGTTTAGTTCATCCTTCTCTTAAAAATCCACTAAGCTATGAGGCCAGACAACAGGTTTTATGAGTTCAGGACAGGTCTCACAGTCACAGTGACCTGGCTAATTTTCATGTTACAGTGTTTTTAGTATAGTCAATGCTGTCATGGTTGCACAACTTTTCCTGATGGACAAAAGTTTGCCTGTATATGCCAGAGCCCCAAGCTGATACGTTGCTGGTGGATGCTGACAGTGTGAAAATGATTTGGAGATGTTTAAATTATGGATAGCCAAGCCAAAACAGAGCTTCAGGCTCTGCAGTGGCTGCATAAATCTTCAAAGGATGCTTGAGCCTTTATACATTGTTGTTTTGTTGTCACATATTGTTCTGATGTTTTATGAATTGAATAAAATCGTGCCCTTCCAGAAATGCCCTGATAGCTGTTTGCATAGATTGCAGCACTGTATGTAGTATAAAAAATTGTTTACTTTACATGAAGAATGGGATGGCAATAGGACTTGCAAGATTCAATTTAATAAAAAACAAGAACAACAACAAAAACAGACCATGAAACCTAGTTTCCTACCCACAGTAATTTCTGTCATTCTATTCTCAAAAACAGCTAAAAAATATTGTTCACATTCAGCAAAGGCAGTTTGGGCTATCTGGTATATGCATTTTTTCTCAAGCCTCCTTCTACCCTCAATGTACTTTTCTGGTTCTAATGATGAAGCTGGAAATGGGATACAAAGTAGATCTTTTTTCTCTAGTTTCATGAAATTAGTCCAGTCAATATCTATTGTGTAAGAGCTACTATGAGATTAACTTCTATGTTTATGAACACTTTGGAATTCAGCCTAATACTTGAAACATGCCTAACTCACTTCCCTGGTTCAGAGAATATCTTTCAGGTGGGCTCTACTGTGCCATTAAGAAGGACAATGTTTTATGCCATGTTTTATTCACTCTTGCAGAAGAGATGCTGTGGCATCACCACTAAAAATTACAAATAAACAAATCCCCTGTAACTTCTAAATCAGAAATAAATAAATAAATTTAGACTATGTTTGTAAAGAAAGGTAAAGTGGAGAAAAGGAGATAATGTGTGTAGAAAGCTTTTAAAAACTGAAGAAAAAAAGATACCAACTTACATCTTGAGTAATTAATTGCCTCTACTTATTTCCTCTCTTTTTACATTCTCTATAGACAATGATGGCAAAACAGCACTGATCTCTCACCTGTCTGGCAAGGGGGCAGGTTTGAAAACTTCTTCTGGTTAAGAGGCTCTTCTCTTTCCCTGAAGAGATCAGGGAAGGAGAACTGATTTTATTTTTATATTAGCTTATGGGAAGATGTGCCTGTGTGTTTCATTACAGTTAGTAAAACTGGCACTGTCAGGGAAGCTGCCCAGATAAAGCTACTGCCATTAAAGGACTGTTCCTCTGGGGAGTCTTTCTTTTGTGTAAGAACAGAAATTATAAGGTATCATCATATTCAGTACTTCTGGGATAATGATTTTCGTTCAGTCAGTAAAAGATGTGTGAGTAGGCTTCATCCAAAGCCCTCCTAGGTGGCCCAGTTTTGCTGAGATATTTGATGATGGCTCTGGAAGGTGGTAAAGCCACCCCCTTTAGAACATGCCTCCCTAGAAGCAGCAGGCAATGCTCTCTCTGGTAACACTCCCTCTTGTAACTTTTATATCAGTTTATATTGGTTAATGCATTTGCTTTCATGACCTATAATTGCAAACTAGAAGAGCAGAAAGTGCCTAAACATTGGTCTGAAATATCTCACTTTTGTCCAACACATGGGAGGGAAAAATCCTGTTTTGTTAGGACAGCAAAGTGTCCGTTTAGACAGTGATAAATCAATGAGTTTCCAAGACCAGTACCATGCCTTGGAGGAATCTTTTAACTCACAATGACATTTTTAACCTTGTAGAGTTGGATTTTCAAAATAATGTAAGGCAATCAGGCATTTAAAAATCATGGAGAGTCTGTGAGAAGTGGGAGTATAATCTGTATATTTGGAAGTGTACTCTATTTTATGTTTAAAAAGTCAAGGAAAAGTTTAGAGGATCCTCTGCTTTTGTAGATCATGTAAGAACAGTTAAAATGCATGAGTGAACTGTGCTAAATTCCAACAAAGGAGTTAATAATTGACTGTGGGCCAAGCAGGATCACTGTCCTGTGCTGTATGTTCAGCAAGCTCTGATAAACCCCTGTTGCTGCACCTCCTTGCCTCTCTCATCAAGGAAGGTCACAGCTGAGCTCAAATACAGCACACAGAGTTGGCCTTGACTAGCCAGGAACATTGTTCTGTCTGATTAGTTTTTGAATCTAAAATTAAATATCTTTTGTGAGAAGACAGGAAATGCTTTCTTTTTCTATCTAATGCCATAGATGGGGGAAAGGGGACAGAGAAAATGTTAAAAATTGCCACAACTCTACAGCTTTTGTTTGTTAAATGTTATCGTAAGCATTTCAGAGTGCTTTCCTTTTGGTCATATTCTTTCTGCTTGTCCATGCTGTGTATTGCATGACCAGGGAGGAGGAATGCATTCTAAACCAAACCTCCACAGCCCCCAGCAGGGAGAAGATGAAAGGGAGAGGAAAAGCAAGGAGAGAGCAAGATTATCAGCCAAGAATACCTAATGCCATTTCAGTACTATGTGTGAAGGTCTTGTGTGGGAAACTGTCTGCTGTCTAGAAATGAGTCATTGGGTGTGTAATGTAAGTGTTGCAATAATTGGTCATGTATCCTACAGTGAGAAGTTCTTCTCCTTGGCACTGTGTATACCAGAATAGATCTCTCTGGCATCTGACATCGCTGTGATGTGACTGAGATCTGTGAATCATTTCCAGAAGCTGTCCTGAGTGCTGTAGAAATGCTCTGTTCTGTTCATCACTTAAGCAGAAAGAGTAAGAAAATATCTCGTTTCAAATTGCCTATAGCACTGCCTAATCCCCAGTGACAGTTTGCATTTTCCAACATAAGGCATGGAGCTCATCCCACCATGCTGGACAAGGCAGGAGAAACATGGGTTGCTTGGTAGGATCCAAAAAGAGAGGCCAGAGGTCGTTGATCTTTGAGCTGGCCTGATATACATTAACTGAAGTAATGTCCTGATCATTTTATATCACTTTAGGTCCAGTAAAGTGAAAGCTGTGTCTCACAATGTGAAATGCTCTGAAAATATACATCCCAGCTCACCCCAGTTCTGCAGAAACAGAGCAATCCTTTGCATGTGACTGTCAGGAAATAGCCTATTCTATTTTAAAATACCATTTTATTGAGAAACTTTTTCATTTTACTGAAAACTTAACCTTTCCTTCAAGGGAAACTGGAATCCTCTAGAAAATGGTGGAAGTGCAGAAACTGTACTACTGTACCTTTTTTTTTTCCCTAGAAAAAAGAAATGTGATGTGTAGGGTTTATTATTACAAATTATAGCCTAGTTATTTGTTTTACCTCTCTGACAGCTATACTAGTTCTCAACAGGAGCAAGTGCTGTAAATAATCAGTTTGCTATTTATACACTGAAACAGGAAACACATTTATGGGTAACAATAATAATTAGAGAACATTTTGAAAAAGCTGCTGGGTTGCTATTTGGTTCCTCTGGAGTGAGCAGCTGTAAGAAAGCAAATGCAATCAGTGCAACTTTAGAGAGGCTGAGAATGGGTTCCGTGAGCTTAAATTGTCAATAATAAAGATGTAACAGCTTCCAAGCACATTAAAGTCTTGATGATGTTCCCATTTAAGTGAGTTAGGCTTTTGACTAATTTTAATAAAAGCTGCTCTGTGTGTTTAGGGTTTAAATACACGAAATAAAACCCTTTGACACACAAGGAGTATGTTAGAACTCCCCTTTTAGAAAAGCTAAAATTAATGTGGTTTTTTTCCCCTTACCTTGATTTGCTGCAGACTTTTCCTCACTGGCATCCAGACCGTTGGCCTCAGTACTGACCTCATCTCCCACCCCTGTTCTTCCTTAGTCCCTTACTGGGAGATAGAATTTCACTGGGATTTCAGCTTGGCTTGCTGTGCAGAGACCCTAGAGCTTCCTTCCTGGTGTGGTTTATTAGCAAGACTAGTTTATTAATGGGGCTGCAGAGTCACTGCATGTTCTGTTCTGTGTTGCTTCTCTGGGCACTAAGTCATGAACTTGGTCCTGGTGGCAGGAGCTTCTCTCATGAGTGAGTTCTTCTATGGAGTACTCATAGCCTCTGGTTTAGCTCTCAGAGGTCTGTGATAACAGAGGTGAACATTGACGTGGGACTTGGTCTTACAAGTCAGTTCATAAATATTTCTTCTGGCCACTATCATGGCATTGTGATGCTGCAGAGAATCATTGCTCCAGCAGGTCCAGTGCTGATCTGTATTGAAATTAATGGTGCCTTGCCAGGGTGTAAGAACAAGAAGTTGGATAGTTTCATCTGAAGATTATACTTGCAGGCAGCAGCAAATAATAATTTCTAATGTATAAAAGACCATACTTTAGGATTATCTGAATTAAATTAATTCCTTGCTGTTAGTTTTTTCTTTCCTGCAAATGTGTTGCATACATTGTAGGATTTATTTGGTCAAATGTCTGAGATCGTCGCATTGCGAACATGGTTTGTGAAATTTGGCTAGATTTTTAAAGCAAAATTTCTGTGTTTGTTTACAGCAAGGAAAATTCCCCTTTTCTAAACAGTTCACATTACATTAGATACAGCAGTGTCCACAAAGTGGTATTAACCCACACATAGAGAGAGCATCATTGAATTTTACACACTTTAGATTCAGCTATGGGTATTTTATTGAAATATCTGTCTGTGGATAGATTTTTAGTAAGGCTCACAGAAAAGCTTTGGGCTTATATCATCCAAACTTGACAGAGGAGTAGAGCTTTTCCAAATACTGCAAGTTTTTAAAAATCATTGCTTGAAAGGATAGAAACTGTAGCAGGAATTCAGTTTTCTCTTGCCTTTGGTATGCTGGTGCATCAGTGAATATTTAGATGGTGATTAGTTATGAGTTAAATATGAGACAAAGTAGTGAGGGGAGGATATGAAAATATTTTTTTGCCTTAGCTGTTCACTTATGAAATAAGAAGAAACCTAATTTCAAGTAATTGAAAGCATTAATAATTTCACTGCATTGCTTTGCCTTCAAAATAGATAGTACAATATCCTTTTAATTATACATACACAGTGACTTAAAAAGAAATAAATGACAAAGAAAAATCTGCATGATAAAAGTTTCCTAAACTTGCAGCATCCCTTGATCCAGACTTAACATGAAACATTTGCTGTGAACTCCTTCCTTGCCTGCCTTGAAGCTGCCTGGAAACCCTGTTCCACCAGAAGTGTCCAACCAAATCCTGTCAGAGGTGCCACCATCAGCCTGCTGTGGCTAAACTCAGCTCAGCTGGGACATGCTGAGGGCAGGGAGCTAAGTTAAGCAAACCCAGTCTCAAGCAGGGAGAAAGTTAATTTGGAATATCATTCTGCTGCTCTGTCCTTGCTTCCCTTTCAGCCCAGAAAATATCACTTACTTATTTCTGGGCACCTGGGCAGTTACACAGCTTTCCTGTTAAGAAATAAATGTTTAGGAATGGCTCTTTGGATAGAAATACAAGTCATTTGTTTAAGTTTTTCATTCAGTGCCTCAGAGTTCTGAAGAAATATCTTTTTTGGTACTGGTGCCTTCATTTGTGAAATTTAACATATTGTCAAAAATTAACATAACGTCAAATTGTGAAATTTAACGTATACATGCTCTCAGATTTCTCTCAGGGTTTTGCCCAGACTGTTCTGTCTTTTGAGTCTTTGTCTATAAATGCCATTTAAAGGATGTCACTTTAACTTTTTTCTTCCCTCCCTGACAGTATGAAGGACAAAAATAAAGGTGAACTAATCCCCCCAGTAATGAAGGAAACTATCTCCTACCTAAAAAGTAAAGGTGAGTTCTGTGACAAAGGGAGATGAGTTTTTCTGAAAAGAACAATACCATGAAACTGTTTAACACTCAGTGCCTGATACAGCAAAGATTACAAGTACACAGGATGTGTTTATATCCTCAGAACTGGAGTGGCAATTGGGTGCTACCATGAGAGGATGGAAAATAATTATTGTCAGATTATTGTCTGATACTGTCTTATTTAAAAAAAACAAAACCCAAACCAAGGACTAAACAAAGGGTTTTTTTCATCTTAGGATTAGTTAGGAAACAGCAAATCTGAAGAGTGTCTTGAAATATGCATCGTAAACCCATATAATAGTGTTTGAATTAAATATAATTTCCAATTAAAAAAATCCATGTATTCTAGTTTTTGCTTTCAGTATTCAAACAATGTGTATCGTAATATGGGCTCATTTTAACTATTTCCACCAGGGTTTGTCTGAGTCTATTTAAACCCTAAGTGATAAATTACAAACGTTTTTAAAAACTTGCACTGAATAGGCTTCACAATTGTGAAGAAAAAAGGAGGCAGACAAGAAAAACATTGCTTCTCAGCTTTAATGCTAATTTTCAGAAGAAATCTTGGCTTCCATCAGGTCAGTGCAAGATAATACATATTTATATGAGGACAGACTAGACTGACATTTGTCCTCATTGCTAGGCTATGCTCCTTCATGTTTTAGTTAATCTCAGGGTAAATAAGAACATTAAATAAACAACCACTTTATTTTGTAGTGTTATTTCATACCTTAAATGAACCTTATTAATGATGTGTATAAGAGAATAAGAGATATCCACTTCACCTTAGAGTGTGCAAGCAGTGGAGCATCTGTAGGGATGCTGGTGTACAAAACAGCTGGCTCCTTGTCCCTAAGAATCACTGATTGAACTTCAAAGTACTTGCAGGAGCCAAGGCCAAGTGCTGCAGTGGGGCCAGTTCTGCTCTTAATGGTGGGGAGTTCTGCACTAGGTGAAGAGTTCCTAATAGACCTTTTTGAATATCTCATAGTCCAAATTCAGGATTTCCATCAGACCCACAAAGGTCTCTGGATGTGCTGTTTCCAGAGTGGTGCTGATTACAAAAAGCTTGCAGAGGTAGCATGTGCCAAATATTGTGGTTGAAAACAGGGAAATGTAAATAGTTCACTACTAAGAATGTTGAACACAAGTGAGTGGCATTCCTGTAATTATAATCATAAGAGGATAATTAGAGCTTGTGTAGTATATCAGTTCATGCCCCATCTACAGATGAAAGTCAGATTTCTTTTTGTGTTTTAAATTGTTATAAAACAATCAGCCTTCCATATACTTAATTTATCTTAATAAACAAATACCTCTTCCTTACTAATCACAGGAGTCAAGAGATCTATAATGAGGGCGAGTGTGGCACTAACATTATTACCTCTTACATCTGTGATTACCTAGAATTTGAGTGAGAATATAGCCACTAAAATGTTAATTAAGTTAAACTTTCACCTGTGTATATGAGGAAGACTTTACATTATGGTACTTTCTTGGGCTCATTTAAAGATTTTAAAGAAATAAAGGGTTTATGGCCATCATTATATTGTGTTAGTGACCAGTAACTAGTTATTCTTGCATTTATCTGGCATAAAACCTCTATGTCTTGCTTTTGCTCTTTCTGTGTGTTTTGTCTCATCACTGCTGCACCAGTTATATACTCTTGTCCCTCAACAATTGCTGAGTCAGTTCAGATACCCACAGTTTTCTGAAGCAGCAACACCAAATGTGCAGTAGAGGAAAAAAACCAGAACAAGTTATGATGGCTGTAGTTAAAAGAACTCCAGGGCTGGCTCATCTTCATCACTGCAGAATTTCTCCTAGTTGAAATGTTTGCCATTCTGAAAGCAGTAATCGTCCAGGAGTTTTCTCCAAACCTTGTCCACCTTTGGCTAGAATTTCATCTATTCAGTGCAGTATCAACACAGCTTGGAAGGGATGGACTCTGATGTGATGAGACTCCTTGTCCTACTTTGTCCATCTTCAGAAATCAGTGGCATAGAGTGCTGGCCACTGATACATAGTCCAGTTCAAGCACTTCTTAGCTGAACTATCTAATTTTTTCCCCAGCTCTCAATCTTTCTGTGCCCTCAGGAAGGAGGGTCCAGGGCTCTGTCAATGTTGTTATTTTCCGGCCAAGCCCAGGTTTGCTCAGAGCTGTGATATTCCCTATCATAAAGAGATTTCCAGATTTCTAAAGAGAGATTCCTTGTCAGGTGAAGTGTTTTCTGACATTCTCAGCCAGCTGATCCTTGAAAGCTAAGTACCTGCCATGCCAAGGCTGTCAAGCACTAGGTGACAGACATGCAATTTTTTGCACTTGATTGTAGGTGTGCAGGTATCTGTTTCACCTGCTGTCTGCTGTGATTTTAACTCTTTCTATAAATCTGGAATACCTCAGTTGTGCCATCTCCAGCAAGTGCTGGCCCTGTGGCTTGCTGACAGCCCTGGGAGGGTGACTGGCAGCATTCTTTGCACTCCAGACGTGGCTGTAAGCACAGTGAAAGCTTCAGTTTGTCTTCTGGAAGTGACAAAAATTCACTGTCATTGCCCTGTTTCACTTGATTTTGGCAGAGTTTTCAGCCTTGCGGAGTTAGCAGGAAGTGGGATTTGGTTTTCACCCAAGGTGCAATAGTTCCACTCTTTCTTCCATTGTTATATTTTCACATCTGGGTACTTGAAATACGTTTTGGAAACTCTGTGTTAGATCACAGAAGCTTCTGCAAAATCCTGCTTCATCAGCAGAGTTAGGATTTCTTGAAATGCCAGTGACCTGTGGCATCCCTTAAGTCCATTCTGCACTGCTCAGACTCCTACTTATTGCTCAGCTGTGGTGCAGGAGCTGTGCTGCTGTTCACACAGGCACCTGCAGTGGGGTGTCCAGGCTAAGGAAGCTTGCAGTCCCTGCAGTTCACCCGACCTTGTTCACCTCTCTGATTCCAGTCCCTTTGACGGATTGCTTGGGGTCACAGTCTTCCTCCCTGACCTTTTGATTTTGTGCCTCAGTTCCAGACTCCTCTGTGTGCAGCAGCTCCTCCCAGTGTGGAGGCACTGTCACCTGTCCATACGAGTCAAAACTCCCCTCCTTGGACCCAGTTTAACGTTTAGCTGACATTTGCCTTTATCTGACTGCATAGCTAGGTAAAGCTCTTTCTGACCAAGACTGCTCTCACTGGATCCAGGTAGTAAGCCCCTCAGTACTTTGACAGAGACTAAAGAATTTACTGTTTGCAGAGTTTCATCTACAACTGTTTGTATTTTACAAACAAGCTCATGTCTCAGAGAGTATTACAATAAACACAGTAAGCTGAAGTTTCTTAATTTCTGTAATTTTCAGGTTGTTTTTTTCAAGAAGGGAATAAAGAATTGCACAAGGGAATTGTATAGCAGAAAAGAAAACTGGTCCCTGTAGAAAGATTATCTCACAGAAACCTCCATGGCCAAATTTTTCTTACCCCACCTATTTTGTTAACTGGAAGTGCTTTGCAGCATGAAGTTTTTGTTCTCTGTTGCCTTGTGGTACCACAGGAGAGTCCTGGGTGATGACTCAAAGGTTTAAATGAAATGGTAATAACCATGCAATACAAGTTTAATGATAAAGTAATAAATATCCTACTGTATGATTATAGTCACAACTAAAGTTGTCCTTTATCTTTTCAATATTAATTATAATTAATATAAACAATGATTATATTAATTAAAATTAATATAAACAATTATTAATATTTCCTCTTCCTTCCATGAATCACAACAAATCTTGCTGATGGAGAAAGTTCTGTTTCCATATTTTTTTAATGGTGGTGGTAGTCAGAATGGGTAGAAATGCACATATTATGCATTCTGAATGTTTGGATTGCTGCAGCTTTGCATCCTGGCCTCCACTTCTTGTGATCAACCAAATATATTTTTAAAATGCAACACTGGGAAAGCTTCACATTGGCCACTTGAATATTCCAAGTTCTTGGCTTTTTTGTTTTCAGGTGAATGTTTTTACATAGGGTTGATGGAGATGAGATAAATTCCAAGACTGGGTCATGTGCCATCAAATAAAAATGGACTTTGTAATAATCACAGTTTGTATTTGTGTGTGCTCAGGTGTCATGGTTTGACACTGGCCCAATGCCAGGCACCCCCAAGAGTTGCTCACTCACCCTCCCCTGCCACAGCTGCAGAGAGGAGAGGGAAAAAAAGTAAAATGAAGGGTTCACGAGGTAAGGACCAGGAGAAACACTTCAAGGGCAAAACAGGCTCAACTTAAGGTTGCAAAGTGAATTTATTATTAACAAAATCACAGGAGGATAATGAGGACTAAAATAAGCCTTTAGAGTACCTCCCCTGACCCCTGCCCCTCCCTCCTTCCTACCAGTTCCAGCTTCTCCACTTGGCTTAGCAGCATGTCTGTTCTCAGAGCCATCCAGGGATTGGCTTCACCAGGCACAGAGGAATCTTCTAGCAGCTTCTCACAGGAAAATCACTTCTGTGGCTGGTTTCTTCCCTTTCCACCAAAAGCCAAGCCATGCAAAACCAGTGCATCAGGCATTACAAATAAATTATCCTCAGGGATTCCAAGTGTAAGCTGAAAGTGTATTCATTGATACATGTGCAGTTCAAAACTGCAAGGGCACAAATACACTTTGGATTCTGCTGCTGCTCAGCTGTTCAGTAGGGCTGGGACTGTCTCTTCCCCTCTGCTCTTGCTCTGCTGTACAGTTCCTTGCAGTGCAAATCACCTTTATGGGCTGCAGACATCCCACTCACTTGCTCTGTATTCATTGCACAGAATACAAGGATAAGGACAGATATGCAAGCTCCTCCTCAAACTTGTACTGTTATCCTAGCTTTAAAAAAATAAATTAAAATTTGTCTTATACAGGAAAGTTAATGCCACTTTGGGCATTTAAGAAGAAACAGTGACAATTAAAATGTGCTGTAAACTCAGCAGTCCTTTTGTTAGAAACAAATTAGTTCTGATTTTTAAAAACAGTATCTTACTAGAACTAGGAAATCCGTAAGAAGATGTCTTGGTTTAGACATGTATTAGTGGGAATGAAAACCACTTACAAATCAGGATGGACACTTTGTAAGACTTGGCAGGACCAGTTGTAAGAAACATTTCCAAACTCAATTTGGGACAGGAGGAATTCAGATGCTCACTCTTTGCCATTTCTCTTCTGAAAGCAGACAAATTAACAAAGGTTTTTGATGCCAGCAACCCTCAAATCAAGGATGATTGAAGGAAAAAGAATGTCATTTTCTTGTCTGCTTTTCCTTGACAAGTTTCCAGCAATGTGACAGCATGTGTTGCCTTAATTTATCTTTATCAGTTTTGATTTTTTGTGTCTTTTTTGTGGGACAACTGATGGGGGCAAGTAGGAGGGGAGCTAAGCATTTTTAGCAACAGGAAATAAATGCAGTGAGTGACACAGTTGTGTCATGGCACTGTGAAATTCTGTCTCCTCTGGTGAAAGCCATCTTATTTCAAAGTGAAGTTGCTTTTCCCTCTCCAAAAACATATCCAGCAAGAGCTTAGTGTGATGGCTTATGTGCCATTACAGTAACATTGATGGGATGCAGAGCCAGACAAGTACAGCTGTTGTCTGTGCTACAAATAAATGTCTTTAATAAGACTCTTGAAAGCTTAGCCAATAAAGGCATAAACCTGTTAATAATTGATATTTATTACATTGTAGTCCTTACGGTGAGATTTGCATCAGATAAAAACATTAATTATTAACCCAGTTCCTGCAAACCAAATTGCAAGTGTTTATGGATATCCATTTTCTAAAGGAGTTGTTTGTACAGAACACCTCTAGTCCACTGACAGCCAGTGTAAAATTCCACAAATTCTCGGGAAACAATTGCTGAGGACAGGGCCTTGAGGAGCTAGCAGTTCCAGCTGCTGCTTCCCAAACTGTATTTTTAGACAGGTTGTGCTATAAATCTAATGGAATGGTTTTGCTACAGTGATGTTATTTGCTGTAACTTTATTTAAGTGAAACAGAATCTAATGGAGAGTAAAGCCAGGGCTCAAATATATCATACTTGGTTCCTTTAGTAACCACACATGTTAAAAAGCTTAGATACAGTAGTTTGAAGTGTCATATCCTTCCAGAACTAAGTGTATGGGCTAAATTTTAATTTTCCATTCAACAGGCAAGGGCATATATTCCTAGGAAGCAGCTAGGAGCTGGTCAGCTGAACTCCAGCCAAGCCTCTAAATGTGGTCAGTGGAGTGCTTTCAGGCAGAGCTTGAGGTCTTTGGCAAAAGTCTTTGAAACTTGTCTATGAACATGTACTTCAGTGGTGTGTTATCAGTTCTTTTAGTATTCTGACCTAAATTCATGTGAGCAATACTAGATGATGGGTTCATCTAGATGATGATTCATTAAGGAATTTTGTTCTTATGTACTGATTTTTCATGTGTGAAATATATCTGCAGCTTGAGTGAATTTGCTCAGGTTTAAGCATCCTTCATGAATAATGAAGGACTGAGTATCCTTCATTAACATATGACTCAATTTTTCTAGACCACAGTAAAGATTCTTGATCATGCATACAACCCCACATGTACTTTAGTTGAAATACTTCAATGTTTCAGGCTGGCTACTTACCTGCATGAAAAAATAAAAAGGTCTATCTGGTCTTCCTCACTCATATATAGGAACATACAGTAGTGCCTCCAAGGCTGTGGGAACCTTCTCAAAACTGCAATCTTACGTGTTGTCAGACCAGCACAGGCTAATATTTTAGATTATTCTGCTTCCAGTAGGAATTTGCAATTCAGACAACATGGGAGTGAAGTTATGTGATGTGCTGGGTGTAAAAAACAGCACAAACTGGAAAGAGGAAAAGGGAGAGAGGAATGAGAGTTTTACCAAACTCAAAAAGCAAGAAATACCACAAGAGAAGTAGCAATTATTGTCCCCATCCTATTTTGCATAATAATTGATAAATTATTTACCTTGAAAACTGAGGTCCAAATGAGATCCTTTTTTGGCATTTTTCTTCTCTAGATGAAGTCAGTTTTTGGTTACTCCACAATGTTAGACAGACATCTTTCATGTATTTAATAATAAATAATTCAGAGCTGTCTCAAGGCTAGAATCAGATATTTCAAAATACTGTGGACAAGCAGAGTGTTGAGTCCCAATGGCTTCCAGAGAGGTGCAAGGAGCAATGATTTGCATCAAAATACCTTAAAATAGTTTCTTTTAAAAATTTGTTTTATAGTTGTTTAATTTTTAAATTCTTTTTCAGGACTACAAGTAGAGGGCCTTTTCAGGAGGTCAGCCAGCATCCAGACTATCAAAGATGTGCAGAAACTCTACAATCAGGGTAAGATGTTATAGTATGGCCAGTAGCAATGTGAGTGCTTTGTTCATCCTGGTTTTGTTGGTGAAGCAGAAATACATTTTCTTGCAATTAATTAGTCAAAGCCATTTCTAACATAAAAAAATAAGAGCACTAGTAGAGAAACCTGAAAGATAGCAATAGGCACTTAATGCTTACTGAACAGCAAGACATCTCTTGATGTCACACCAGAGCTGTAAAAGTATCTGTGAGTCAAGAAAGGTATATTCTTTCACAAAAGATTATAAAAAATGTTTGGTCTATGCACTTTACTGTAGTTACAAAGTACAGAGTTCCTGTGTCATCTTGCCTCTGGTTATGGCAAAGAAATATAATTTTGCCTAATAATTTATGAAATGTAGTGAAGGAATTTTGAAAGTCACTGGCTTCCCTGTGAAGTCATTTTATGAATTGCTTTTATGGGGAGAACCTCTTTTAGGAAAATTAATAAAACTTTGCAAATGAAAAAAGCAAAAATAAAATATCAGGAGTTGTCAGCAGCAGAAGGCCAAGAGAATTTTCTGTTCAAAATGTCGTGTGAAACAGTTTTCAAGGAGTAGTTTGATAAAAAAGTAAAACATCATTGAACACCCTTTTTGTTTCTTATAGGCAAGTCTGTGAATTTTGATGATTATCATGATATCCATATTCCTGCTGTTATCCTGAAGACTTTCCTTAGGGAGCTCCCTCAGCCATTGCTAACATTTGACTGTTATGATAGTATCCTTGAAATCACCAGTGAGTACATATATATATATATATATTTGGGTTTGTTTGTTGGGAGCAAGATTTCTTTTACCCAGGATTGCTGTACTTCCTGCAGTATTTCATCTGCAGAAGCTGACAAAAATACTTCTTGGGACACAGACTAGAGTGTTTTATGTTTTGCAGTAGGAAAGATGTCACCACAGTTTATCACAGTAAAGCTTCATGCTTTAATTTAATTCCATGCTTTAAGAACACTTAACATGCTGCAGTTTTGTGCATGCACACACATCCATGTGCAGAACTCTCAGGGAGAGAAAGAGAAATGCAACAGATGCAGAAAAAGTAACAGCAAACATGGTCTGCTTTAGGTTAGGCATGATTGGCATCATCAGATCTTTCTCCAAATTGGTGTTAAACTCATAGTACTAAAATAATTACAGTATCCTAGGGGAAAAAAATTAATAACTTGGTACAGTATTTGAAATGAGAGCATCAGTGTAATTCTAACCTGGACTGCCTAGATGATGGAATAAATTTGGGGTCCAGTGCTGGTTTTGCCCTTCTGTAGAAATAAACCTGCTGGGGTTCATCTCTAGAAAATTCTTAGCCACTCAGATGGCCATCTCATAAATTTTTTGCCAAGACAAAAGAATTTCCTGCAGAGTGACAAAAGTGGTTTTTTTTAGTTAGTAGATTACCAAAATAGCATTTTTAGCAAGACTATGTCTCATCAAGAATAAAATCAGAAAATAAAAAGTAGATGTCTTAATTCAGTGCATGGAGAGATAATGAGATTCAAATAAAGACCTTTCCTATGTAGAAAAAAAATAATTTTGGCTGTTTTGCTGCATTGAGAAAATGCTCTGGACATGTGTCTTAGCCAGATACATGATAATACAAAATATGACAGAAGCATTCAAAGGAATAACCCTCACTATCACAGTGGTTGTGGTTAGTAGAGCTGAAATTTGTGGTCACTTTCATAGATGGTAAAGTAATAATAATAAAGTAATAATAATAAAGTAATTCTAGCAGGTATAAATAAGGTATTATTTCTTGGTAATATTGTGGTGCTCCAGAGTTAAGAAGGACTTTGGCATTGCAGGTGTGGAGAGCTGCTTACGGGTCACCAGATGCAAACAAATCATTCAAGGACTTCCTGAACACAATTATGTTGTTCTGAAATATCTGATATGCTTCCTCCATATGGTGAGTATGAACAAAATTCTCAAAGTGGTTTTATTTCTAAACCTGCTCTTGTAAATTGAACAGCTGACATATCCTCAGAAAGGAGAACTGACTAGTTTAAATAGTCTGGTGAGGTGGTTGTGCAGTGCTTGCTGTAGGACTGAAACTGGGGTGCAGAACCCTCCCGTTGTGAAATGAGTCAGTGCTAAGCCATTGTCTGGCCATCCCTTCACCATGAAATTCTTTAGATGTCATGAAAACTACTGTGCACAATAAATGAACTGTGCTGGCTCTGGTATATTTACAAGTCCTGTTCTTCTACTCCACATTCATAACATTTGGGTTTTTTAAAATTTAGTTTTGTGGTTCTTTTTTTTTCCTATTTTGAAGTGAAAACATGAAAATAATGGTTGTATAATTTTAGGTGCTGGAGAAAAAAACATAGGTGAAATCACCTGTTTTCCCTGAAGTATAAATCTTGGGCAGATAAAACACCAAGTAAATTAGTGTTATTTTAGAAAATTATATAATATTAATAAGTTTTAGGACATCCATCAGAAACATATTTCATATTAAATCTTTAAAATAGCATTTTCCTGTTTAAAATAGCCATTCATTACTAGTATTAAATGAAAAACTTAGAATACAAGGATTTTGCAAGGATTTTTTTTTTTTTTTTAATGTTTCAGGATAAATTAAATGTCTTCTCTCCTACTTTTTGATTTCCTGATTTCTTTTAACCCATTTCTGGAAAACACGTGAGGGTGAGGGTTTGGGGAACATCCACTATGAGTAGTTCTTCATTCAGCCTTGTGGCATAGTTTGGCTGTGTAGATAAACACAGCCACATTTCCCCTCCTTCCACCTTGTGCAATGCATTGCCTTTTTCCGACTGCAGCTTTCAAACCTAGGTGCCCAAAATGAAGGCTCAGGTGTAGCTGACACCTAAAGCAAGTGATCTCTCCTTCAACAGCCCTAAGAGCCCACCACAGCAATCCTGTCTGGGGAATGATTCTGATTTTCATCAGTGAGGTAATTGGCCTCCAGTAGCTCTTCTTGGGCTACAGTCATGTTGGCCATATTTCAGCCAGTAGTGTGTTTCAGAAACAAGTGCATTTAATCCCTTTTTCTGCAAAGTATTAGTGAAAAGGTAAGTCTACAGGATAAAAACATTGATAAAACCAGCAGTTGCTATAATACCCACGTGTTCATTTTCTGTTGCCCAGCTGAACTCTAAAGCTATTAAGGAAATCCTCAGGTCATTTACTGTTATTTTAGCAACTGATATCTCTGCTCAATGTTATGAATCGTGTAAGTGACTTTGTTCCAGTAATAAATGCATCATCTTAGTGCACTTCTTAAGAGCTGAGCACTTGATGTGTTAATGAGGTGTGCAAAAGTACCACACAGTATTTTCTGTAATTGGGCAACAGAATATAGCATTATTTCTGAGTAGGCCTTATTATGTCAAGCACAGCATCAAGTGATACTAGTGCTCACATCTGCAATTTTTGCTGATCCGTAGGTTTTCTTCCTTAATGTCTCAGGGAATATTTGCATTTGGAAAGGTCAAGGGAACATGAAACATTCTTAGAGCTAGAGATTTCTATTCACTGCAGATTGGTGTGCTGCACAAGCTTCCACAATTCGTACTTTAGCACTAATCCTAGTTTTTACCTGCAAGCATCAGCCTTCTGCCTTACATATAAAAGGCAATTTAATTCTTCCATGAGCTAAGTCTTGAGTAGTGCAAGAGGTACTTGTAGCGATTTCATGAAGTGGGATGAATTGTAATCACTAGATACGGGTTATGAACACTCCAAGTTTGGTACAGGCTTGTGAAGGAAGGAAAAAAATCCCTGTTTTCTCTGTAGTCTCAACCACCTTGCTTCCTTCTAGTCTGAGAGTGCTACATCAAGACAGCACAACTTGTACAGAAGTAACAGACTTGAATTTCAAAAATAGGTCCAAGTTGTTTAGATTAGTAGTGATTTTGCCAGTAATGAGCCCAGTGCTGAGAATATAAATCAGCCAGACCATTTCTACTTTACAGTCCACTTGGCTGCTGGAGGATTTGCAGGGTCTTCTTGAAGCTGGAGTGGACTGAGGTCCCTTGGCAGAAATGGGCCACCAGGAGCAAGAGGGAAAACAAAGACCAGTTTGCACAAGCTGGTCCCTGCATAATGCCCGTGACACATCTCTGCTTGCTCAGCTGGTTGCAGGAGAGAGGAGTGTGCACAGTGCTCGTGTTGCACAGGCCCTGCCTTGCACTGGCACTGGAGTAGCTTTATCAATGCACATGCAAAATTAAAGGGCTCAAAGGAGTCTCCTTGCCAAGAAGATTACTGGGCAAAGCACTCTGAGGGCTACAGGTACCCAGTTCTGAAGCCAAAAATCATTTTGTAGAAAATTATAGTTGTATTTTTCCATCACAGTCTAAGGCTAAAGAAGCAGGAGAATCTGTAGAGGCTTACATTTTCCCTGCCTGCTGCTGAGTTCTGTCCCTGCAGTCATGCCTGATGTGGGGGGAAGGATGGATAACTTTCCTGAAAGAACCATTGCAAAAACTTGCTGAATTCAAATTGTCAAACCCAGACCAGCTAGAAAATGGACAAGGTTTGGGACCCATGAACTGTGCTTCTGATCTGTAACCAAGGGAGCAAATTTAAAACCAAATGCAATCTGTAAGAAATTACTCTGAATTACTGTTTTGTCTCAACCACTTGTCCAACTGAAAAGTGTAATTTACCTTCAGTAAAGCTTGGAGGTGGCTGGAGATGATGGGGCATGTTGAGAAGGATCAGATGACTAAGCCTCTTAGAGCAGATTCAAGCAGCTGGCACATCCACAAAGTAGCTGGCAGTGGGTGGTAAAAACTTAAATTTCAGTCAGTTTGTGGGGGTGTTTTAATATCTAGTAATTTTCTTTTGAAAGTGTTTTGTGGAGTTCCTTTCAGCATTGTAATTGAGAAACCAAAGCGATGGTGATGTTGCTATATTTTTAAAGCATAGTAGTAATTGGCTGTTTCTACCCTCTGGGTTTCACAGTTTTAAGTTCATTAGGTAGTGTAGTGGCTGCTTCCCTCCTCTGGTATGCATGAATCACAGAATTATCAATGTTGCAAGAGACCTTCAGGATCAAGTCCCACCATCAACCCAGCATCACCATAACCACCCACCCCTAAGCCATGTCCCAAGTGCCACATCCAGACACCTCTGGAACACTTTCAGAGACAGTGACTCCATCACCTCCCCGGGCAACTTACTCCAGTGTCTGACCATTCTTTCAGTGAAAAATATTTTTCTGACTGTCACAACTTGAGGCCATTTCTTCTTATCCATTTGCTTGAGACACGGCAGATGAGCCCAACCCCCACCTGGCTGCCCCCTCCTGTCAGGGAGCTGTAGAGATCAAGAAGGTCTCCTCTGAGGCTCCTTTTCTCCAGGCTGAGCCCCCCAGCTCCCTCAGCTGCTCCTGGTGCTCCAGTCCCTTCCCCAGCTCTGTTCCCTTCTCTGGACATGCTCCAAATTTCCTTGTCATGAGGGTCCAGAACTGCCCCACACTCAAAGTGTGGCCCCAGCAATGCAAGCACATCAGGACAGTCTATCCACACACCACTGCCCTAGGTACACTTAAGGTACACTTCCTGAGGATACAGCACTTTGCTGTGCTATACAGAGCACAGTGTGATGGGCTGTAGCTCTCATGCTATTGTAGAGACTTTCCACTGAAAGAAACGCCAAAAAATAATTTGTCCTTGATCCCCAGTGTACAGTATAACAGAGTAAATGCAGCCTGTATAAGCCACCAAGGGCCAGAAGGCAGCCCCCAGCCTTGTCATATTTCTTATACAAACACCTGGTCATTGTCCAGCTACCTTCAGGGTAATACCCAGTTCTGTCTCCTTGTCAACAGAGAACATTGTTCTTATCATTTTCCCTCATCAGTTATTTTGGTACTAACTTAGCTTTTGCTACAATGCTGTGGTATAAAGAGCTCTTGTCTGAGCTGATCTCATCTGAAGCAGATTAAATTTCTTTATGCTTGTTTTTCTCCACCCAGCAGAGATAATAATTAATTTGCTAGGATAAGGAAAAAAAATCAGCCTTTTTGCTTGATCTGCTGTTTTACTCTAAGGACACAGCCTTCCAGTGCCCCCATAGCTCTAGGCTGCCTCGTAAGCCCTGAGGTTAAGAAACCAGTGATGTACCCATGGCCAGGCTCTGCTCCCCTCTTGGTTCCTCCTCAATACAGGATCATGTCTTGTCTCTTGTCTCCTGTCTGCATGTACCTACTCATGTTTGTGTTTTGCCAGGTTTCACAGGAGAGCATCTATAACAGAATGACAGCATCCAGCCTGGCCTGTGTCTTTGGTTTGAATTTGGTCTGGCCATTGAAAGGAACCACCTCCCTGAGTGCTCTGGTCCCTGTGAATCTCTTCACTGAACTGCTGATAGATTTCTACACAAATATCTTCAACTCCCGAACAGTGCCTGGTGAGGTCTTACCTTAATGTTCTCTGGAGGGAAAATGGAATAAAGCTGCCTATGGGAAAAGTCTCTTGGATGAGACCTCTATATTATCCAAAAAAAAAAAAAAAAATTTCAACACAGAATAAAGTTTCTGTATCTTTCCAAAGATGTTGGGAGAAGACTGCTACCCCATGTGTTGCAATCACATGAGGATAATATGAACATGAACATTCAAAGACCAACAGATTGAAGTGAATTCCCTTACTAAACTTGAGCAGCTGAAAAAAAAACTGGTATGTTAAAAAACCCCCATGACACTACATGCCAGTCTGTAATTTCTTTGGGGATCTGGAGACTTTATTGTGTGACATTATTTTCTGCATGGGCAGAGGTAATTTCTAGACCACTCCTGAATGTACATCTTCCTTTTATTTTTTATGTTTTTTCTTCTCTACTTTTTATTTGAATACAAGTTTATTAGGAGTTACCCTATTAAATAAGGGGGAGTTTTTAAGATATGAATGGTTTTGAACTATTTTTCCATATACTTCAGTATCTTCTTTTGCACAAAGGGATGTGGGCAGTTGTGGCACATCAGGTTGGCAAGTACCATGAAGAATAAAACATTTCCTGTGTAATTTGAATTGTGTAGATGGCTAATTATGCTTCCAAATATCTAATATATGCAGTTAATCACTGTAGCTGCACATGCAAAATGTGTCAAAGCTTTTTCTTGTAAGTTCAAATGAGGAATAACAGTCCTCTAAATTCTTGGAATTTTCCTCTAAATTCTTGGTATTTTAATCGGTGGAGTTATACTGGTGAGTACATAATACAGAATATAGACTGACTTTGAGTAACCCCAGTGTTTGGACTGCCTTGCTTTTGCAGATTGAGCTGATAGAAATTTCAAATTTCTTTAGAAAGCAGTAAGAACAACTTGGATAATATACCTAATATCATTTTTACACATTGCAAGTCTGTTATTAGTCCCAATGTGAATCATTAGCCAGCATAAAGGGAGAATTTTCATTGTTTTCTTTCTAACTATGTTGTGAATATTGCTTGTGTTTGATGAACTCTAGCAGCCTACTATTTCCTTGTTTAACACTGTTTGGCAATGGCATGTATTAAACAAGTTATCATCACAGTTGCCTGTAGAGCAAAAGAAAATTAGCCTGTGTTAGGAAAGGTAAGTGGTGTTTTCCCTAATGCTCTGGCCTTCCTGTTTTTGTACAGAGCAAATGAAACAGAGAGAATATTTAGATTGCAGTAAAAGTAATAGTCTCAGGAGGACCTTCTCCTCTGCAAACACAGCCACTTTATATCCCACAGGTTTTAGTGAGTTGAGGGCTTGTGCTTCTGTCCTTCCTCTTGGCAGTTGCAAGTTGCCAGCCTGTGTGAAGAGTGCAACAAAATCTTGTCACAGAGGGTGAAGAGCATTTGTTTTTGTCTCAGGAAATAACCAAACAATCAGGAGGCTGTGGAATGCTGGGTGTGCCAAGCCTTCATTTGCCCAGTAGGTGTCATCTGTAGCATTAGACAGTGATTAAAATTTGAAAAATAGAGGCTTCAGAACAAGATGGGTTAGGACCAACTTCTGATGGCACAGCTGCGTATTTTCTCCTGTTCCTCAAGTGTCATAAATACAACATGTGGCTTTTGAATATCTGTAAGTAATGACTGCCTATGACTCCCATTTAAATATAAAATCTGGCATATTACACAGAGAATAATTAAAAAGAATTCAGGACTGTTGCAGTTCAGCAAAATGAGATTGCCAAGGACAAAACTGTCATAGTTGGTATTGCAACTCATCAGCTTTACATCTGTGTGAGAGCCTCCTAGCCTGTTGTGTTGAAACTCAAACATAGTTATGCTCAGCATCGCTCAGCAACTTGGTTCTGTACATCAGCACTCTGTTTTGATAGGGGAGGAATTTGGCCTCTTGGAATTAACAAAACCACAGTATTTTGCCACAGCATTTTGACTCAGGTCAAAATACATATGCGTTAGTTTCACTGTCTGTAAAAATATTAAAGGAGCACCTGGCATTAGAAAAGTTCCTTGGGATTAAATACTGGTAAGTCCTATAAAAGGGTTGTTTTCCCTTTCCTCATGTCCTTTTTTTAAAAATCCAGCCAACACCAAATGGCATTTGGTCTGCAGTCTGTGTTGCATAATGGGAACGGGAGTCCTGGACAGCTTTAGCACAGTAGCAGTCCAGAGCCCTGTGGGTTGAAATCCTGAGTTCATGGAAGTCAGCTTTGCTCAAAATGTCCCCAGAGGTAGCCAGGGCCTCCCCTATAGATTTAGTTCCCCCACTCATCCTAGGTTGGGAGATAATAGGAATTTGCCAGCTGTAGTTGTCAGAATCCACTTGTCTCTGACCCGTTTAGTTTTACGAAGAAAAAGTACAAGCTGCAAGCATCCCTTCAGTTGATTTGCCTGTCTGTGGGCACCTGAGATGATAGTTAAAGCCAGACTCCCTCCTTCAGTATTGGCCACATGCCAAACACCAGGTCTTCTCTTAGTGCCTTGTAAACTCCCATTTCCTAGCGATTTGTAGCTCCTCTGATTTAGTGAATGAAGAACAAAATGATGCCCTCTCATGTCAGGGTACCTTTTTTTTTTTAAGAACAGGTAACACCTGTTATTCCAGTGCAGATCATTTGGTGCTGCTTAAGAAAACCAGGAGCTGTGGTTGTGATTAGCATTAGCTCGGCTGGGGACAGTGATGGGGCACCCGGGCTCCTGCTCCCTTTGCCTGCCTGCCTCCCCAGCAGGCAGTCTGGGCTGGCACAGGCAGGGACTCCCCACCACCCCAGCCTTTCCCTGCAAGGCTGCTGCTCACGGGGATTGGGCTCTCCCAGACTGAAGGCACCTGGGTGCAAATCCCTGGTGGGGATCCCAGCTCTGTCCCCAGCCCTAGAGGAACTGGGGAAATTCTCCCTCTGTGGCAGAACCCCCCGATCTCTGTCCTGAGTGCCAGACTTAACTATGGCATTAAATCAGCTCACATGAATTATTCAGAAGGGTTTGGAATGAAATTCATGTTAGAGAAATATATGTTTCAAATTTCCTGACTCTAAGAGGAGTCCTGGAGGTGTCCCCTGCAGTTACTTTGATAACAGTTTCTCTTTACAAATGATAATTGCACGATTCAAGCTTTTGTACAGCGTGGCCTTGTGAACTCTTCTCTCATATCAAAGAACAATTTTCAGATCATTTCCATAGCAAAAAGAAAGTGATTATGGAGATAATCTGTTGAAAACACACATGCTGGATTTCAGTTGAAAACAATAAAATGCAGTCATAAAATGAGAAATCAAGTGTTACCTAGCTGACAATGTATAGAGAATAAATTGCCTAAGCATTTTAGTTTACTGAGATGCTAGGAACTGAAAATGGATCCCAAGATTAGCCTGATTATCAGGACACCTCTAGCAACAAGCACCGAGAGGGAATACTTTTCTACTCAGAATCTATGAAGAAACGTTAGAAGATTGAACAATGTCATTAACTGAGGGGGCCCTTTGCAGTTCTTACAAAAAAACTTCCAGGAATGAATATCACTTACATGTGTGCAGATGATCTGTCTGGGTGTGCTGCAATCCTTGAGCAGCAGTCATCACAGAATCTCTCAGAGCCTTACAAACTTTAATATATTCATCCACCCATGAGGAGACTAATGATAGAAAAGAAGCTCCTGATATTTTATTTGCGTGATCAGTGTGTACTTAGGTAGCAAGTTGAACTTTTAATGGGATTGATGGTACAATCACATATCCCCCCTTTCGTTTCCTCACTAGTTTGTATTCCCAACTGTGGAAAATGGAGGTTTGCCAACACTCTCACTTTCTGAGAGGCCATGAGGGTGTTGGATCATGGGGGAGGAAGGTGAGGGAGAGTTACTACCAGCACCTGGAATTTTTGATGTGAGAAAATCACATTCAGACAAAGTTCTACTGGCCTGTTTCGTTCCTGCTCAAACCCTGTTCATTTTGGTTTTCAATTACAAAGAGAAATCAGAAGCAAATACGCCCTGTTTTGAGCAGGAACACTCCATCGAAGTCAAAGGCATAACTGTGAAAAATGTGTAAATCCTGTATCCAGTACACCTGGCTGAGGTATGAAAGGTGTTGTGCCTTTCCTGGTGGAGTAATACTCATTTGCATAATCTGAAGAGTTGATTTTTGTCTTTCTCCATGCACATCCTGGAAAGCCATTTCAGTGTATGGAATGTTGCAAAGGATTCCAGTGTCCTCCAGCAGCATCTGAGAGCAATGTAAGATTGTAGTGAGGTGCTACATACAAATGCTCTCTTAGGTCTTGCTTGAGAAAAGACTGCCTTGAGGCTTGGTGATTTGTACAATGAATTGGGCTGGAGACTAGTAAAGAAACTCAAATACAACCAGGAAAAATGCCTTTGTCTGTAGTGGGTTGATCAGCACCTAAGAACTGTCACCCAGAATTGCCACTCTGAAGGAAAAAAAGGTTATACTTTTGATAACTAGATTGAGCTTTTATATTTCCATAACTCAACTCTTGTTGTGATGAAGGGGAAAAGAAGTTAAGATCATTTTCTTTCCACATTTCCCAGTGCTCCCAGCCTTCCACAGCAGCATGTGTCCTTTGAGAAAGCTGCTGTACTGGTGCATGATGAAATGCAGCCCCAGCTGATGGCTGGCAATGCTTTGGCTGTGTTCAATAACTGTACTGAGGATAGACACAGAATCACATCGGGCTGCATTGCTCTCCACTCTGACTGCATGCCCAGAGCTTGAGCAGGGCACGGGCTGCTGTCTGTGGCTGTCTTGTTCTATGGTAGGGGCTGCAGAGGGCTCTTGTTTCCTTTCCCCCCCAGTTCAGGAGCTCCTTCACACTTGCTGAGCTACCAAACACCAGCAGCTGTGGTCCACCAAATGTTTTCAGTCTCATCCTCATGGAGCATTTAATGCTGCTACAGAACAGCAAACAAGATGAACTGTCACAAACGGCTGCCACGTTTCAGGAAGGATTAGCAGGCCTACATTCTATTCTTATTCTCACACTCTATTCAGAAGCTTGATTAATTTTTTATTTTCTTATTCTTTGGCTTTTGCCTGATCTCTCAGGCACTGCTGCACAAAAGCCTCCCAGGGTCCAGAGTGCATGCTGCCAACCCTGATGGGTAAGTGGCTACAGCACAAGGACAAAATAAACTTGCTCCATTACAAAATAACGTAAAATTCAGTAAGATAATACCACTGCCTTACACACCAAAAGAGCTTTTACAAAATAATATAATGAGAGGATGAAAATGATGAAAGGCTTTGTAGAGCTCTCTCACAAGCCATGACACCCAGCTTGGATAAACAGCCCATTCTCTCCATGTCACAGTACCACAGCTTCCCCATATAATTATCACTTGAAAGTTAATAGGACTCTGCTCTCATCATGAGGGCTGTATTTTCTATTTTCTATAGACCTGGCATGTCCTGCATCCATGGCTGTCATTGCAGACTTGGCTGTGGAAGCACCATCCTGGTAGACAAGTTGTTTGAGGCTGCTGTAGCAATCAAGTGATTTCCCTATAGGAAACCCCGTGGTACCTTGGCACTGAAGATGATGGATAGTGCAGAGATGGAGAGGTGGTTCCTCCTCCCTGCAGGAGTTGTGAAGGTCAACACCAGTGAAGAGCAGGAAAGGATGATTCAAATAAGGAAACTGAAGCTCCCTGATTAACATAGAATCACAGAATTTAGCTCAGAAAGGACCTCCAACCATTCCCCTGACACTGCCAAGGCATCACTAACCCATGTCCCCAAGTGCCACAGCTGCACATCTCTGAAATACCTCAGGGGGGACTCTACCCCTGCCCCAGACAGCCATGAGGATTTGGTGGCAGTGATTTCTTTCTGCCTGGGCAGAGGAAAGCAAGTCTCTGCCCTTTGCAGCATAGCAGAAGTCCAAGTGTTTGCCCTGAGCCACTGAGGGAGAAGTGTAAAGCCCTTGTGATCTCTTCCAGTGTCCAGCTGGGTGCTCTGTACCCCTCCAGCTGTGCTAGCAGTTGGTGAACACGTCAGGATGGTTCAAAGGGAGTCAACTTCATGTTCCTTGTGAGCTTAAGGCAGCAGGGGCCCGAGGGGACTCTTGTAAGCACTGCCAAAGCAGGGGGGCAGCACCCCAGGCTTTGAGTTAGCACTTGTTTCCTGCACTGTTTTCTTTGAAGAAGCACTTCTGTGGCATCACTAGAAGTATTATTAGGCCATAACACATGGGATGTTGCTTTCTTCTCTCCAAGAAGATTTAGAGTACATTTTATTTTTCTAGGCTGTTAGCTGAGCTCAGTAACAAAGTCATCCCAGCCTGTCCCTTTGGGCTGGCACTGGGTGGCTCTGTCAGCATTGCTGCAGAGAACAACTCCTCTGACCTCTGCTGGCAGCCGAGGAATTATCCCCGGGATCCAGCACTGCCCTGTGCAGCCTCACCTTCCAAAATGCTGCATCCCTGGCTCCTTGCAGCTTTCATGGCAGGGAGTCCCAGCACCCTGTGGACCCTGCCCTGCTCCCAGCTGGCCCTTGCAATGCTATTTCCAATGATCTAATTACGTGTGTCACTCATTAATTGAGCTTTTGACTGAGGAAAGCAATTTGATGATGATGATAAAGAAAACCAGGCAAAGCAGCTCACATGAAAGCCCAGCAATCCCCACCTTCATCTGGAGGGAAGGGAGACTCACACAGGCTGAGCTCCACAAAAGTTGTGCCCACCCCATGGCTTGGAGTGACTGGAAACACAGTTTATTGATAAACTTTGTAAACCTTCTCCTGCCTGATACAGAGCCCAAAATGGAAGGTTTAGTGCTAGTATTTTGCCATGGCAATAAATGTTTGTGTTACCTGATAGTAATTCATCTTAGCAGTATGCAGAAACTTGGTGGCATTTGTGTAGGGATTTATTTGGATTTACAATTGTACAGTGCCTAATGGGTACTGGAAAGCCTCACTCAGCTCTGCAGTGCTATTAAATTTCAGCATGTGGCTTTGTCACAGCAAAACCTGCTGCTTCTATTATGTTGTTGGTCTCTGGTGTTGAAGGCAAATTCGTGGAGTAAATTCAAAATTGGGCAGCTCTGAGCTGAGACCCCTGGAGGCAGTAACATCTGCCTGTCTTTGATAAGAATTTCTGAGAGCGAGAGTAAAGTACTTAGAGTGAAATTAAAAGCTTTGATCTGTTTTTTTGTTTCATCATTATTTCATGTTTGAGTCCTTTACATGTGTCTTTCAGTTCTTCATTAGGTGTGATTTTTAGTCGCTTCTCCAGCACAGGGCAGACACTTGGCAGCCACCCAGCAGGTCACTGGCACTGCCAGGACTCACACCCTGGCTCCAGCCTGGGCCTGCTTCAATGGAACAGGTGATAGACACACCCAGAGCAACATCAGTTCAAAGAAAGAGACCCTGTGGCCCCAGCACTCTGGGTAGCCCTGTGTGAGCCCCAAGCACCCAGGGCACACAGCAGAGGTGGTGGCAGAATCCCAGAATCATTTAGACTGGAAAAGACCTTTAAGGTTGAGTCCAGTGACTAACTCAGAAATGCCAAGTCCCCAAGTGCCTTGTCCTCAAGTGCCACATTTACACAAGTCTTTTAAGTATTTTCAGAGTTGGTGTCACTTGTTTCTTGGGAGCAAAGCCCTGCCTAGCTGCACTCTCCTGTCTGGGAATTGTAGAGAGCAAGTGGGTTCTCCCTGAGCCTCTTTTTTTCCAGGTTGAGCCCCCCCAGATCCCTCAGCTGCTCCTGTGCTCCAGACCCTTCCCTAGCACCGATTCCTTCTCTGGACATGCTCCAGCCCTTCAGTGTCTTGTCATGAGGGGCCCAGAACTGGACACTGCACTCAAGGTGTGCCCTCACCAGCACAGGGGACTTTCACTGCTCTGGTCCTGCTGGACACGTTATTCCTCATCCAGGTGTCCTTGGCTTCCTGCCCACCTGGGCACACCTGGGCTCGTGGTCAGCTGCTGCCAACCAGCAGCTTTACTCTGTGCCAAGCCTGTTTCACCAGATGGCTGATGGTAAATCAAATCTCAGCCCAGGTGAATTTGCACAGCCTTCACTTCTCTGGTTGTGTCTCTCTCCTCCATGCAACACTGGCTGGATGAGGCTCCTGGAGCTCCTCAGCAGAGGGACAGGGGAAGGGCAGCTGGGGAAGAAGCAACCAGTGCAGTCTCCAGCTGCCAGGAGACCCTGGGACAAATGGGAGGATTAAAAAAAAATATATATTGTATGAAAAGTCCTTGAAATCAGCCATTTCCATCAGCCAGAACCCTTCCAGAACTCAGCAAGGTCAAATGCATGAGCCCTGAGATGAAGTGAAACCCATCTGTGTGGGTGGGTTTGGGATTTGGTTTATTTTTTTCAGTTGTGATATAATGGAGGAAGGTAAGAAGAATGAAACACATTGTCAGTGCCTCAGCACATATTTTTTATGATGCAGTTTCAAACCACTAGAAAATTCCTTAGTTATGCAGGTGCGCTTTAAACCATAACATAGTATCTACACCAGAATTTCATTTTTCTCAGTTCACTGCTTTGTGAATTTATTTCTAATGTCACCCCTTCTAAATTCTCCTTGGAGTTTTAGCTAAGAAATATTTCCATGGCCAAGCAAAGCAGGAATGCCCCAAGATGCAGATGAAGACAGTTGGGAAGGTCTCATGTGAAGAGGTGCAAAAGCCCATATCAGGGTGAGGGATGCATCATTTCTTTTTCAGCAGCTACAGCTCAAACCACAACCCTGGCTTTTCAACAACATGGAGCACGTTGGCAGCAGGCCCCTCATGCTGGGGAGAGATTGTCAAGATCTCCCAGCTGCTTTGGTACCTCAGAGGTTGCCATGCTTGGCTGCAGAGGCAGGAAGGTTTGTTGCAGGCACTTGTCACCCCAGTCTTGGAGCTTTCACTCTCCTCTATCAGGGACCCCAGTTTGAAAAATGAGAGGGGGAAAGGCAATGTAGTATTTAAAGAGATACTGGACTCAATCATTAAATTATTATTTCAATACTCCTCCAGTGGAAAATAATGAATCTGGTGTCATTCTGATTTTCAGGGCCTTGGCCATGGCTCTAGCTCAGGACACTGGGCTGTGCTTAGATTTCCCTGAGCGGGAGGAAAGGGAAGCATGTGGAGTTGCAGAGTTCAAGGAGGGGCCAGAGCAGCCTCTCCCTGAGCTGCCATCACAGCAGCCTCTTCTCAGCAGGTCCCACAAGCACCGTGGGGCCAGGGCCACCAGCAGCAGGGATGGTGTTCCCCTGGGGAACCAGCACAGCACCAGTGCTGGGATGGCCGAGGGTCCCACCTCGGCAACTGGGACAGTGTCAGCTGCAACGGGACTGCCAGTCAGCTGGGCTTCGAGCAGGAACACTGAGGGGAAAGGTGATTTACTGCAGCATTTTAAGCCCAAAGATGACATGCAAAAGTGAATTAAAATTTCTGTGGCAACTGCTCAATGGAAGTTTAGAGTGCAGTATTTCTGCTGCATTTAAACAGCAAAGAAGCATCTGCAATTTGCCAGTGCAAATGCAAATGAGAACTTCAAAGGGCAGTGGCATCTTCTTCTTTTTTACTTTTCCTTCTCCCTGACCAGAAAGTATTATAGTAAGCTTGTGTATGCTTTGTAGTATTTTTTCTTGTCATGACAATTTAGTTTTTGTTCACTTTTTTAAGAGAGGGAAAAAATCCCAACTCTTGCTTTAATGATCTTCACCATGGTGAACTTAAAAGTGGCTTTCAGCAGGGGAGTCTGGCATTTTCTGTTTGCATCAGTCAGTCACTAGTGATTGATCTCAGAAGCCAGCCTTCATTTTCTAAGCAAAACAGGCTGCAGTTGGAAAAACCTGATTAAAGTGAGTGGAGTTTTATCTGATGTGGCTATAGCCACTCATTTCAGTGTAATGACTTTATTTCCAACTACAGATGACATGCGGAACACAGAACAAAATGTATCAGTTTATAGTGCATTCTTCTTAAAGTTTAAGTGAGCTTAATAGGCCATCAAACTGGTAGAAAACCTCTTGGTATGTGGAATAAACTCCTGATGTAGCTGCTGTGATTCGTGTTGCCATCCTTACACAGAAGTTGGCCATGAGAGAAGCCACTTGCTGGGCTGACATTGTGAAATAATCTTGCAACATCTTGCAAAAATTGCTGCAGTGATTGTAAACTAAATATTAGAAAAAAATTGAATGGTCTTGACTTTGCTTCCTGACTTCTGAGCATTTAGGGTCCTAGTGGCTTCTCCCTCTAAAGAGGATGAAACCTGGAAGCATCTGAGATCCTGACACAAAAATGCTCATTCTGGCATTGCTCTGTGTTACTTCCCAACAGAGAGAAGTGTTCCTTTTCCTCTCATTTCTGAGGGACAAGAGACAGTGAGGAAGAAGAATAGATGAAATTACATTTGAAAAGGTGCAAATACAAAACTGACAGGCTTGGAGACAACACGCTTCATTCAAATGGCTATTTGCAGAGCAGATCCTCTGCAAGATAACTTATGGCATGTGAAAAAGTCCTGTGCACAGAAAACAGGCTGTCATGGTAAAATCAAGAGCCCTGAAGCTGTGAAGTCTGGCGTGGCTGTAAAAATAACTTTCACTTGGGAGGGCAGGTTGGGAACCCTGCAGCTCCTGAGTCTTTTCAGACTGTGCCAATACCACAGCAAGGAACACAGAGGCTGCCATGGCTCCTTCAAAGCTCCACCAAAACCATAATTTAAAATACTAGCAAAGATTAAATGCTACACTCTCTTGCAACTGCATTAATTATTAAGGCAGCATGCAGAGCTCTGGAAAGGGCTCCTGTCTGTTAGCACAGCACTGAGTTTAAAGGTTAGGGTGGTGGCAGGCAGATGACGATGATGATGATGATGATGATGATGGTGACATGATTTGGGGAGTTTTCTGGCATGGAGGAGAGGTGTCTTCTAATCCTGGAAGCAATGTTAGGAAAAGTCAGCCTGCCTTCCACATAGCAGGGGCTGGGAAGGCAGAGGAGGCAGCTGAGCTGTAGGGGAAGCAGGAGTGCAGTGCTGAGTTCCCTTGCCTATTGCAGCCTGAAATGAAACAGTAACGCTGCCAGAAGGTGAAGACAAGGCAACACACTCCCAGACAAAAAAAATACCCTTTTCCCTACCCCTGACAGCAAAACCCCAACCCTGTTTCTGCTCTGCATAAGCACTAGCCACTGTGGCAGGTTTTATGCAGCTGAGACAGTGTTTTGCTTTAATATGATTAATTTTATTGGGAAGAAGTTCCATCCCTTCCATCAGTCAGAAACAAGCCAACCCCTGCAAGGGCCCTCTCTCCCTGTTTCTTTACTGCAGTTATAAAGTGATTTATAAATTACTTTACAAAATAATAACCACGTGTTTGAAGGGCACCTGAGAGTGCAGGTATGAAAACAAAGCCCAGGGGCCTGGAAGATTGACAATTATTCCAAGAGGTGGGGAGCTAAGCAAGAGACTGGATAGGGTTCCTCTGCCTGGGAGACACAGATCCTCAAGGAAGAGGCACCTCCCTAATAGAAAGCAAGCAAAAGTATTGTGCTCATCCTTACAGTGCTTAGGTTTGAAAATGAACAGCAGTGGAGAAATGAGCAGCAGTCAGTGCCCCCGGCCCCTCTCCAGAGAGTCTGGCCAGGGAGGGCTCCCTCAGCACGCCCAGGCTGTGACCCTCGGCAGCAGAGACCACCACAACAATGCCAGGAAATTCAGTCAAGTTTAATGCATCATAAAGAAGCAAAACTACATTGGCATATTTAAGACAAACACTTTTATTTTCTATGCACACTATCCACTGGACAGCCCCCTTTTCAAAATAACTACTTTTAACAGTTGAAGACAGTTTTTCAGAAATTCTTCACATATTCAGCCTTCCACACTTTTCCTTTATTTTTTTTTAATTTGTCTGAGAAGGAAAAAAAAATCATGAAACCTGAAAACATCTACATTGCAAGCCACTCAGAATGCATAATTGCATACATTAACCAATGTATAACAACTGTGTTTTACTTAGTTCACTTTGTTCATCAATAAAAGAATATAAAAATCTTGTTCAATCGAGTGTTGTGTATTAAAATAGATTTGTATAGTACTGCACAGTTTCTCCCGGAGTTGTGAAAATGGTTGAAGGGACCATGTGCTGCCTAGTGACAAGCAACAGAAAAAGCCAGTCCCTCAGGTGTTCATTTTTGAAATTAAAAACAAAAAAGGCTACTCGGCACCACGTGATATGCTGATGTGAGAGACCAGCCCGTGTCCTGCTCTGGTGGCTTTCCTGCTGTGCTGATGGAAGGAGACCTCGCAAGGACAGAGGCCCTGGGAGCTCCGCAGGCAGCTGCAGGACTGGGGCCCCGGGGCCAGGCAGGCCCTGGCAGCATCAGGAAGACCGGCTGTGAAACAAGCAGGTGTGCTGGGATTTCCTCAGGCTAATGCTGAACACTTCCCAAATGTGCTAAAATCCAACCAAAGGTTAAAAAGGAATCAAGGTTCCAAAAACAAAATCCTCCCAAACCCCTTTCATTTTCCATGCCCTGTCCCTCCCCCAGAAGTCTTGAGTTCGAGTCTCCAGTTTGAGAACAACCCCTTGAGGCAGTTTTTTTTTTTTTTTTCCTGTACCATTTCAGCAGATATTTCTACAAAAAACCCCCAAACAAACAAACAAACAAACAAAACCCCAAACAAACAAAAAACCCAAACCAACCAAACAAATCATGATACATATCTTTAACAATAAAAATGCAGTACAAAAATGTTAAGTTATTTTTTTGGCATATTATCTGTACTGACAAGAAACAAAACCCAGAATATTTATTTGCTTTTTTCTTTAAAAAATACTCCAAAATGAACAAAAAGACAGAAAACCACAAAATAATCTCTTTAAAAAGTGAAACCCAAACTGTCAAAGATACCCACTGTTATGGTTGATGCTAAACCTTGCACAAAAACTCCATGAGAAAAATACACTGATAGCAAAATAAGTAAAAAGGACCTGCAAAAGGAGTTTTACAGTCGTATCTTTTAAATATTTCAGAACGCATATACAGAAGCATCAGCATGAAAATACTTCAATATTTTACTAGAAATGCTAACTTCATACAGTTTCTTTATTTAAATATTTGCAATTCTCAAGTCTAATAATACGGAAAAAAAATTTTTTTTTGTTTCCAAGGCTCTGTGAGTGTCCGTGATGCTGTTCTGGTCACACCCACCCCATCTCCAGGTCACCTGAAGCAGTGGGGCCAAACTTGTTCCTCTGAAAACAATCCATGTCAAGTGCTAAGTAGCTCAGTTTGTGGTTATCTCACCGATTCCCCCCCACACACCCATAGCTTTCAGCCCAACTACTTCTCTAATCCCTCACTAACTCCTCTCCCCTTAGAACAGAAAGCCTGTGTGCCACCCAAAGGCCTCCTGCTTCCTACCAGCCATGCTTTTCCTGCTCCTCCTCAGTCACAAATGCATTAAGGCCAACATAACAAAACAAAATGTCATAAGCACTGAAGGTCTTGGCAAATACGAAACTGCAGCACCCCCTGCTCTGTGGGACCTGCTGCACAGTGACCAACAACCTGGGCTGACTGGCCTGCGAGTCTCTAAGGGTATCAAAACTGAGATTGCTCCTTCTGTCCTCTCCTCTGCTCACGTGCACAGAGTTTCTCGTTGCCCCTTCCCATCCCCTCGTCAGTTGTTCCCCTGTGATGGCTGCAAGGCTTTGTGCATGGCAGCAGAGGCAGCAGAGGGTTTGATCCAGGGGATGGAGAGCAGGGAGGTGGTGGTGGTGGTCGTCATGGTAACCTGAATCATCTGCTCATTTTGTATCAGTCTAATGAGGGTTTTGAGACGTTCCAGTGATGACTGAGTCCCTTTCTGCTGGGCCATCAGGCTGGTTTTTAGCTCTAAGCATTTCTGTCAAATAAAGAGAAGCGGAGAGAGAAGGAAAGACTGAGAATACATTGAAAGTGGTGTCAAACATCTCTCCAAACATCCTTTTGGTGCCTTGGGTGCATTCTGCTCATATGAACCATGTTTGGGGGAAGCAAACCTCCAGTTTAACAAATGGAGTAATCAGCAGTGCTGCACACATTGCAGCAGCTCTCTGAGGGAACAATATTCTTCCCAGGCAAAATGCATTTGGAGGATGCTTCTGACTCCATCCCATGGACAGCCTGGCAGGAACACCTTCTGCACTCCACAGAGATGCCTGGCATGGGAGTGCAATAGCTGTGCTACTGAAAATACAGAGGGCACCACTCAGCTCTCTCACTCTTACCAAAGGACCCTGATAAACTCGTGGTGGGTGAACCTCACCAGGATGCATTTCATATGTGCCACATATTTCAGGGAATAGGCACTGTGAAGATACATTAATCTCACTGAACATGATATCAATATTTTTCCAGCAGAAAACTTTGCTCCAAGACACAACTGTTCCAGCAGAGCCCTCCCAAGAAAGCTTTTGTCCCTCAGGGTGGCCAAACTGCACCCTGTGATCGCTTGAAATAAAAACCTCCAAGGAAATGGGCATGAGAGCAGGGGCTAAACAAAGGCACCCCAAATCCTCCATTTCTCCAAGAACAGACAGGAAGAGTCAGTAATTCTCCTTTCCCTTCCAACCATGGACTGCTGCATCCAGCACCCCTTCTTCTGTGAGGGACAGACCCTCACCCTGAGTCTGTCTGCAGGGTGAAGGGGGCAGTGGCCTCTAATCCCTGAGCCCTGTCTGCTTTCTCCCAGAGCACCCAGGATTCTGAGCAAACCCATTCCCTGTCTGCAGATTGCTCCTCTTTGGCTACAGTCCAGACTGCCCAGGGGAGGGGATTCTCCAGTCCTGGGAACTGGGGAATGCTCACTTGAAAATCAACTTGTTTGGAAAGCAACTGTGTGGAGCTGCTCAGAGGTTGGTTTAAAGGGATGAAATTTCAGGTGAGAGATAAATTACGTTCTGTTTTTACCATTGCAGCTGTGGGGTGTATGAGAGTGCTCTTTTTCATATAAATCTGTTAAAATGTCAGAATGAAATTGCTCTGTGCTAGGACACCATTAATTTATTTTCTCTTTTCAAGTGGATACATCTCCAATAAATGTAATCATTGGCTGATATTACCATTTAAATAAGACAGTGTTGCCCACTGAAAGAACCTGTTCCTGCTCAGGTAGAAATCTTACTGATTTTGACAGCCATGACACACACCCAATAGCTGACAGCTTTTCTTTTTCCAAATTCTTCAGCCCGCTGCACTCTCCTACCTGCTACATACACCTGTGGTTCCATTAGTGCTGCACACATGTACAGGGAATATATAGTGATGTCTTTTAATAAGTTATTGCTTTTCCTTCCACTCTGTTTTACATGATAAATATTTTAACCTGCCTCCTCTGGATAACTGCAATAGTAAAACAAGCAGTGACCAGTTACTCCTGCAGCTGCCACTTGGATTTTTGCAGGGTAAGGAAGTGTCAAATATTTATCCAGGCTGCAGTGCAAACTAACAGCCATCTCTCAGGAGGGAGGTAACCCCAGAGAGTTCCTTCAGCCATGAAGAGCAGGAATTAGGCTTTGAATTCAGCCACAGACTGCTCCTCATAGCACAATATGTGTGGAAGACGCCTCCAGACAACATTTACCTTTGAAATGAGTTTGGAGAGACAAAATAATCCAGGTCCAGTCATGGAGAGATGCTGCAACATTCAGTAAAGACGGTTATTTCTACTTAATATCGAGGGTTGAGCTAATGGCCAGGCAGCTGCCACTGGAGGACACACCTGAGGATGAAGTGCCTTGGAGTCATTGGGTAGCTCAGAGCTGTGGATGCAACCACCAGGAAGGCAGCCATGGCTATTTGTGCAGTTTTGTTTGTGTGTGTTTTGCCACAGGAATTCAAGTGCTTTTTCCTCCTCAGCCTGCCAGTGTGGCTTGCTTTTGTGCATTAAGAAAATGCACATGTGCTTTCTAGGACAGACACATTCACACTTGAAAATCTATTGCTTGGGAGCTCGAATCATTTTCTAGCCACTAAATACCATTTTTGGGGCTTAAATTCTTCATAAATATCTCCTCAGGAGACTCTGTGTCCCCATCAGGTGTCCTACCTTCACTGCACTGTTGAGGAGTCGATCCTTTTCTTCTAACTGTCTACGCTCACTCCTCAGCTCGCTGCTCCTCTTTAACAACTTCCGCTTCTCCTCTTCTTTCACTGTGGAACAAGAAGATGGAGGATGCAGAGGTTAAGAAAAGGATGTACTCTGCACTTGAGGACAGAAAGCAGATACTTTGTATGGTGAGTTTAAGGCCTCATTAGCCTTTTGTCAGCAGGTACAGCCAAAGCAATCTGGAGTTTCTGCTTGCAGGCATTTCTTCACTGCAAGGGTGGTCGGGCATTGGCAGGGGCTGCCCAGGGAGGTGGTGGAGTCCTCATCCCTGGAGGTGCCCATGGAACAACTGGACATGGCACTCAGTGCCCTGGGCTGGTTAACAGGGGGGGATCAGTTACAGGTTGGGCTCAATGAACTTGGAGGTCTTTTCCAGCCTCAGTGGTTCTGGGATTCTGTGCATGTGTCTGTGCCAACAGCACACAGGAGGACAACCCAAAAAGTACCCTGCACCTTTAGGGTGGGTTAAAATTCATCCTTAGAGCACATGTGATCCTGGAGGTCTCCAAGAAAGCAGGTGAATGGTATTTAGGAAGAGGCCAGCCCCTTGGAATGGCAATAGTGATGCTGGCAGAAAAGCACAATTACAACTGTGCCAGACCTCCATAAAGGTCCTTACAAATACAGTCTAATGCCCCAAACAGCCTATTGTTAGAGTGCAACAGGGAATTAGAAAAGAATAATGCTCAGTGCACAGCTGGCACCCAGCATATGACTCAAGTGGCTGCCACACCACATACCACTGGAACACCTGGAGGCTGCTGGTGCTGTGGGGTCTGGACACTGGTCTGGCACTGTGCTACACCCCCAATTACAGGGCTCTGCTTTGCCTGTCTCTGCCTCACAACCAATCTGCCCCAAAATCCTGTTGGCAGCACTCTTCAATGACAGCTTCCTCCAGAGAGTGAAGTTCCTGAGACATCACTCTCAACTTCCTTACAGAGAGAAGCTGTCAAAGGAGCAGACCAAGGGGAAGAAGAAGTCTGCTCTCCCCAGCCACTTATGGCCCCAGGACCTTCACCCCCAGACCTGGCAGCACTGTAACACTACCTCAATATTCCAGCTAAGGACTCAAATGGCATTGCCCATCCCTTGTCAGTGGCTGAGTTAATCCCTACCTGTTTTATGAGTAACATAGGAGTGAACAATAGCCAGAGTTCCAGTCCATGGCACACTGTTATCTTTCTTTAACACCTGTAAGACCAGGAAACAATAAATGGTTAGGATTCCAAAAAAACACACATGAATGTTTGCTCCAGCCTTATAGTTTGGCAGGACCAGAGCTTGGGTCCTTGTCTCAGAACATAAAAGTGATCTCAGGTCTAAGCACAAGGAACTCTATGGCACAGAATCTACACTTTAGCAACGCTTCAGTGTTTTTCAGTTTTAGTAATTTTTTTCTTATTTGTGCAATCAGCATTATTCACAGCAACTAGACAGTTTAGCATATCTCACATAACTGTGACGAACTGTTGTGTGTAACAAAAATGATTTAAAGAAAAGGAAGTTTTCTCCTCACACACCTTTCAGATCCACTGGTGAACAGTGCCTTCTGACACTATCTCCCTCATCTCTGAGATTCACATTCTTTGTCTGGCTACATGCTGGTGGTGTTACTGTAAAGAAAGGAGCTGAAGGAACTGAAGAAACATTTTAAGAGGACAATTCTTAGCAATTACAGGCAAGCTACAGCACTCTGTGTGTGTTCTAACTCCAGGATGGTGAAAAATACCTGAAATAATCACTGCAGACTGCACTAAAAACCTCTCAGTGCTTCTTTATCTAATGTAGTCCATTGAGCTATGACCATAGGTTAGATTTCTTTAGGGGTACACAAATTCAAGGTGTCTCCCATTTTCCCTTGGTATACCATGCTCCATGTAGCTCACCTTCTGTTGGCACTTTGGGCAGACCCAGAGCCCTTTGGGGGCAGTTTTGAGGGGTGGGTCCAAGCAGTTGAGGTGATATGCTCTGGGACATGTGCCACAGGGCTGCAGGTTAGCTCCACACTTGCAAGCAGTGCAGTGTTCATCGTGGTGGATCTCGTTCTGCAAGAGAAGGGTGCCCTGGGTAAAGTCAGTCCATTGAGAACTTCTCTCTACACAGCATTCAAAGCCTCTACTGCAGCAGACAGGCTCCTTCAAACACGAAATCTAATGGTCAAAAGGACCCTGACAGACACAGAAGACAGAAATAATAGATATATGATAGCAACAGATACAAACAAGAGATGAGCCAGAAGCAAGTTCCATAAATTGAAGCAGAAACATAAAACCCAACTAATCAAACACAGGAGGGATAATATAGCCAGGTTGTGACACAGGAGTGATTTCCTTTTTCCTTTGCAGTGTTACTACAACACAGGTGTGCCCATGCAGGGATCAGTCTCTGTGGGGATCTCTTGTCCTTCATGCCCAGAGCAGGAGGGAGCAGGCACGAGCAGGCTCTGGGCAAGAAGCACAGTTCCATGTTCCACGGCATTGCCTCAGGGGCAGCTGGGGCAGCAGGAGGCTGGAGCACAGCCTTGGGCTGGAGTCCTGCTTTGGGCAACTCCTCTGGCCTCTTTCTGCCTGGCACTACTTGTTCTCTGCTCAGACTTGCCCTGACAGCCTTTCTCCACAAGACTGATGAGTGCTTTGTCTGAAGCAATACATAACATGGACTAAGACTCACCAACAAAGCTACAGTGTCATGTAGTAGATTGCTATGCTAATCTGGTGGCAGCATTAATTACTCTTTTTAATAAAGGAGACACTGATTTTGAAACGGTCATGCCTTGTGAATCATTAAAAAAAAAAAATCAAAAATTTCCTCCTGGCTTTCCAGGAACTAGAATAGTAATATTGTGGTTTTTTAGTTCCAAAAGCATGTTTTCATTTTTAGGAATAGTAATTATAAAGCTTAATAGCAGTTTTAGTCAGGCTTGTATCTTGAATTCTAAACCAGTCCTGTCAAAAAAATCACTCCCCAAAATATTACTCTTTATAAATTACCTGCTCAAAGAATCTTAATTTTAGCTGCAATGTAAAGAGATTTAATACTTAAAAACTAGAATGGTTACTCATTTTTCTTACAAAATTTTCATTAAACTCAGAAATCTGGACTAGCAATTTCTCAATCAGTGGAATCAACAAAGTGACTAAACTCAGGCTTTGCATGTGAAAGCCCAGGTGTTCATCTCTGAAATTCTGGCTTAGGGACTGAAAGATTTAGTTCAATGGGAGAGGAGGATACTGCAGTTAGGTACCTTAGAGTAACTACAATAATCAGGAGCAAGCACTGAATACACAGTGATGAGGAAGATACCTGCTAATACACAAACTGTGCCACACATACCTTCCAGAATGGATCCTCATTTGCTAGCATGTAAAAGAAGGGCAGAAGACAGATTAATGGAAAATACATTGCTGCAGCAGTTGCTAGTACTCAGCTTTGGGAGTAATTTTAATCAAGATGTGGCAGAGGAGATCAGGACATTGCCAAAATTAATGCAGGCAGGAAAGAATGTAACAGCAAGCAGTGGAATTAGGATTTGAGGTTTAGAAATGTACCTTACAGGAATCCCGTGCCCAAAGGTCTGATGCTAAAAGGACATAGTATTTGAAATTTTCAGAAATTTTCCTGCAGAGCTCCTCTCCATGTGCCAGTAGTGAAAAAGCCTTCCTGAAGGCCCTCAGTGTGCTGGGTGGTGAAAAGGCTGGCCCTGAACAGCAATGCACTCAGTGTGTGCAGTATGAGATGGGTGCCTCCAACTAATCATCAAACACAGATTTCAATGTTGAGCTGATTCCTGGACAAAATGTGAGTGAGCCTGAGGGTATCATCAGCTCCTCCTCATCAAACCCACACCACCACTGGCCTTTGGATGAACTGAGTCTGTAGTGATTGTATTCACAACCTGATATGAGCAAGAACCAACAGAGCTCACTGGAAGGCCAAGCTTTCCATAAAAAAAATTAAATTGTGGAATTCAACACACTGTGGTCCAAAAATAAAAAGCCGGAAAAAATTAAGAGCTTTATGGAAACTGCACAGCTTGTTGCAATTTTTGCTGGTGATTTCATAGAATCACGGAATATCCTGACTTGGGAGGGACCCCCCAGGATCACCCAGCCCAGCTGCTGTCCCTGCACAGCCCCCAGCAATCCCAGCCTGTGCCCCCCTGGCAGCGCTGTGCAAAGGGAGCTCTGGCAGCCCTGGGGCCGTGCCCGTGCCCTGGGCAGCCTGGGCAGTGCTGACACCTCTGGGGAAGAACCTTGCCCTGATACTCAGCCCAGTTTGCCCCTGGCACAGCTCCAGTGTTCACCTGGGTTCTTACAAGGGGCTGGAGCACGCTGTCCCAGTGGAAAACACTTCATGGAGAGCCTTTCTTTGGATGAACGTGGAGACAACCCAACTGATATTTCTCTCCTGTCCTCCTTCAGCTCCCTCTCTGATCAGAGTGGGAATTTAGCTGTCCCACTGTGATCCCTTGTATCAGACCCACCTGAGGTCCCCTCCTCAGTGGTTTCATGTGAAGCTGTACACACGTGAAGCTGTACACACGTGAAGCTGTACATGTGAAGCTGTACACACGTGAAGCTATACACATGTGAAGCTGTACACATGTGAAGATGTACACATGGGAAGATGTACACACATGAAGATGTACACGTGAAGCTGTACACATGTGAAGATGTACACATGGGAAGATGTACACACATGAAGATGTACACATGTGAAGCTGTACACATGTGAAGATGTACACATGGGAAGATGTACACACATGAAGATGTACACATGTGAAGCTGTACACATGTGAAGATGTACACATGTGAAGATGTACACACATGAAGATGTACACATGTGAAGCTGTACACATGTGAAGATGTACACATGTGAAGATGTACACATGTGAAGATGCACACATGTGAAGCTGTACACATGTGAAGATGTACACATGTGAAGATGCACACATGTGAAGCTGTACACGTGAAGCTGTACACACGTGAAGCTGTACACATGTGAAGCTGTACACATGTGAAGATGTACACATGTGAAGATGCACACATGTGAAGCTGTACACATGTGAAGCTGTACACATGTGAAGCTGTACACATGTGAAGATGTACACATGTGAAGCTGTACACACGTGAAGCTGTACACATGTGAAGCTGTACACATGTGAAGATGTACACATGTGAAGATGCACACATGTGAAGCTGTACACGTGAAGCTGTACACACGTGAAGCTGCACACATGTGAAGATGCACACATGTGAAGCTGTACACATCTGAAGCTGTACACATGTGAAGATGCACACATCTGAAGCTGTACACATGTGAAGATGCACACATGAGCAAGCCTCACACACACGTAGGAGAATAAAGGACAGCTTCAGCTGACTTGGACACAGGCTGTAGCCCCCACATCCTCTGCTAACAGCACACAGTGCTGCCACTCCTGCACAGAGTGCAAGAACAGGGGAGCACTGAGTAAACCCAGAGGCATCCTTCTCATGCTGGCAGTTCATGGGCTTCCCTAACCCTGAGCTTGCCTCTTCAGTTTTATATTTAACAGCCCTTGATAGATTTTTTTCTTCCATACATTTCTCTGCTTTTCCCAATAATTGTAGTATACTTTGACAATGAGGTCCATAAATAATCACAGACTTATAAAATGTGTAGATGTTACTTCATATCCAAAAATACACACACATAGATCCACCACTGTAGGACACCATGATTACTCAGGGGATATAAATGTTATTCAGCTGAACAGAGGCTTGATAATTGATGAGTCTTTTGTACAAATGATACATGTCAGGGGATGTGACCTCATTTCAGATAAGACATTTTCATATAAATGAATCCTGATTAGTTAACATTTTGATCAAAATTTACAAGAATTGCCCTCCTCTGTATTTCCAGAAATGACAGTTGTTTCCTGGACATCAGGGGGATTTTTTCTGGTTTGTTTATTTGTCTTTTCAGCTCGCTTTTGCTACAAAGTTTTAAACTTCTTAAAACATTCCTTTCTTTCTAAAACATGTCCACTTCCCTCTTCTAGTTGCTGAAAAATTAAACTGAGGACAATATTTTTAAAGGAGCACTTTATAAGAGAAGGGGCAGCCATGTCTGCACTGAAGCTGGAGAGCTGCATCACTGCAGAGCCAAGCAATCTGGGACAGCACCTGCCTTCTGTTCAGCACTTGCTCACCATCCAGCAAAACAGTGCTGCAGCCAAAAAAAAATCCTTGCAGAGGTGGGGAATTCTGCTGTAAAGAAATCCAGCTCAACATTCTCAGAATATGCAGAACTCCAGCACATATTCTGGAGTATGTAAAAACCAAAGATACAGGGCTCAGTATTTAAGGAATTAATAATTAAGGAGGTTGCTGATTTCCAGGAGGCTCTGAGGCAGCTGTATCAGTAGAGCTCTGTCATTTGCCTACTTCCTTGCAAATAAAATGAGAAACGTCATGAAAGGAAGGTCAGAGGTATCAAACCCTAACTTAAACCCACCAAGGGGCTGGCAGCACAACCTGCTAACAGTGCCATTCTGTCCTGATTTCTCACACGTCTTTACATGGGAAAAACAAGTGCTATGATAAGACAAACAATAAATTGCAATTTTAATTTTGAAGATAAAGCTAAGCCAGGAATTATGTTCTTTCCAGAGGGGCTCACATGAACCTGGCTTCCTGCTAAGAGGCATGTCATCATAGCTGTTTGCTGTAATAACCTCTCCTGTCCTCTGAGACCAAATGCTTCCCAGGCATATGGTAAGCAGGCCAAGTGTCTGTGTCTGGCAGGTGAAGTCTGGAAGGCAGAGAGAAGCACTGCTCCCTCTCAGCCTGAGCTCCTGTGGTGCAGGAAGTCAAGGCAGAGGCAGAAGGGTGAAACTCAAGCACTAAACATGACACTTGGCAGGGAGAGCAAGCAAACACTGAAAAACTGTCAAAACTTCATGTCTTAATTATCATTATTCCTGCAAATGCTCCTAATACTGAAATAATATTTAACTTAGAAAAAGGTCTTTCTTCCCTTACCTCCAATGCATCTCAGTAGAGAGTAACTTAAAGGCAAAGCAAAGGCAAGGACAGAATCAAATTTCTTTACTGGCTTTGTCTCCTCTTCTGAAATACAAGTTTCTCACTTTCTTCCTTAAAATACTGCCTGGGTCTTGTCTGAAGAATTAAACTGTACTCAACAGTCTCTGTTTCACCTCACATATCCCAACTCTTTGTCTTCTCTGTGTTGCACATTTTTTCCTGAAATGTGCTTCTTCCCATGAGCTAATCACCAGCATCCCCAAATGGCTCCTCTGAGTTGTTAATTCTCAAGGTATTTACTGTTAAGTTTCAGATTTGAAGTTCTTATAAATACAAGACTGGAAGGCATCTTCAAGGTCATCAGGTCTAGATTTATGGCTCTACCTCTTAGAATCAGAAAAACTGTTTTTCAGCCCTTGTTATTGAAGCAAAAGTTGTGGGAAATTTCTAGTGCTTGAGGATGGAGAACAGTTTCTTAGTGCTGGTGGAAAGAGGCAAATGAGAAGTCTAAAATAGTAACCATTTTTCAATATATATTTTACTTGGGGTTGGCAACACTACTTTCTTCAATCAGTTCTTTCACTGCATGGTGCTTAAAGTGCCAGAGATCAGATTTCCCACTGATTGCAGAGGCTTTGGATCCATTTCTACACAATTGTGACCTTTAACCTTATCCTTCTGTTGTTTTTGCAGGAAAACAACCGGTTTTCACTCCATATTAAAACATACAGTGGTATTACACAAAGCAACGCCCTCTGGTATCCTGACAGTAACTCCCATGAAATCCCACTAATAAACTTTTAACTTGTCATTAGAATAGCAGTGTATTCATTTAAAAATGTGCTTACCTCTCGTCGAAAGGAACAAGGGGTTATTCAAATAATTCGATGCAAGGCGTTTCCTCTACAAAGGAAAAGAAACCAACCCCCATGTCACTGCAAAGTGCTCTTGTCTCTTACATTGCAGATGATCAATCTCCAAGGGCTTACCTCATACCTCACCAGCTCTCCAGGAGCTACCTAGACTGCCCACTGGCACAGTCACACAGTTGCATGATTTACCTGTCTAACAAGTGTTCCACAGAGCAGTTCATTGTACATTAGATTTTATTAAGAAGAGAGAAACACAAATTGCAAATGTTATTGATGGGCTTGCATGGGCTGCTAAGAGCAAGACTGCAGCAAAACTAACTCCAAGCCCATAAGGGAAAATCGTTGCTGTGAGAGGACACCTTTATTTGCATATATAGAGATGGTAATGGATTTCCCACCTGCAGGAAGAACCCCTTTGTGACCCCTGCCCACAGTTCAGGGGAACATTCTGCATTTGCCTTAGCAAAATATTCCCTTCTCAGAAGTGAATTGAGGAGTTTCAATGTGCTGAGGTCACCAGGCTTACAGAGAGCCCTGCAAAGCTGTCTGGGATGCTGAACTCATCTCATGCAGCCCGTGGCCAGCCCTGTCCCAGGGCACAAGCCGTGGTCAGTAGCAAGCCAGGCTTTGTTAATAGTCTAGACTACCCTGAATTGTTCCTCTGAGCCATCCCATACTTGTGCAGCAGGACTGGAAACAGCACCATTCTCCTCCATTAGATGTTGTTAGATTCTGCTTGGAAGAAAATTAGAGGGGTTTTGCTACTAAATTATTTATTCTGTGGTGAACAATGTATTCTCTTATAGACAGGTGTCTGCCAGTCTGTTAATGAAGAGATGTTTGAATAGATCTTTCTTTTTCAAAAAATGACCAGCCTGAAATGGAATCCTTTCCTATGAAAAAAAAAAAAGGCCACTGAGGGTAGGATAATAAAATGGTATCTCATTTTTTTTGAGGACAAAGCTTTGAAAAGAAAAAGCACCCCATTCAAGTGAAGACATAAGACCACAATCACCTTTTTGCAGTGGAAGTTAGAATCACCACTACAAATGCTGAGCTCCTGCCATTTTGAGGGGTGTTGGCAAATAAAAAGTCTAATTTATATGCAATTTCAATTTAAACAATCATGAATTAAAGATCATTCAGCAGACTAAATTAAACTGCACCAAAATGCCTGAAATGCCACAAATACCTCAACTCACTGATTAGCAAATCAGTCTGAGCAGCTAATTGATCAGAGAAAAACCATCTGCCTCCATTTTACTTGAATGACATTCCCATGGTCAGTGCTTAATGACAGCTCCTAATGAGGACACAGCTGATCAGCCACAGGAGTCTTTCCCAGACATGTCTTTCTCCATGCCATCCTTCATTTCAGCATATGCTTTTGAGAATAGATATGATGAGAAGTATGAACTAGGGGTGCAGCACACCTAGGCCATCTTCTCTTCCACCTCTGCTCCAAGGTAAGAGAGTCTGTCACAAACACCAATCTGGCTACAGCCACAAAACTCTGCTGCAAGTATTTTAATAATCAGGACAAAAATGTCTAAGGGGCTACAGATTTCATGCTAGCAAGGCTGATCTTCCTCCTGTGTTAAATACTGCACATATGGACATCAGTATTTGCACTGAAGAAAACAGTGTCAGAGGAATTCTGAAGAACTCAAGTTCCCAGAGCTGCTCTGGAGTATAAAAATCTCCAATGCTTTCAAAAAAATTACAATCAAGACACTCAGCAGTTTGACTGCAGCAGTGGGTTTCTTCTTAACCTCATCTGTTTGCTGTCTGCCAACAAAGACAGAAATCTGAAATACCGGCATACCAGAAATTCTGCATCACTTATGCCTAAGTAAAGAACAATCACTTTCTTTAGTCTTAGTGAACTCAGAACACAGAGAAGCCCTGCTTAAAAGGAGTGCTGGCTGCAACTGAGTTTCATTTCAGTAGAAAGTTCAGACAGTAAATCCAAATTGCGCTAAAATTTTAAAGGTGAAATTTTAATTAGCTGAATAAATGCATATATGTTAGTTTGGAAACAAAGAAAAAAAAAATCAGGTTAAGCCTATTTATATGCTGCTTTTACACCAAGTTTGCCATCTGATATAATGCAGGACCAAATTCTGATACTACAATACTACATCTGATAAATGCAACAGTGTAAGTGTAACAGACAACAGAGATTTTCCAGAGCATTTTATTTTTAATAATGCATTATTATATTTATTATGCAGACTTCTATACCCCCTGCAGACCACACAGATTCTTAAACCAACACACCCCTTTTATGAAGGTCACTAATAAAAAAAGCAAAGATCTCCATTTATTATTTGGCACATAAGAAAAGAGAAACAACAATGCACATTTGAACACAATACAGCACTTGTGTTCTCCAGTTGATCTAAAGGGACTGCCTTTGTAGATAAAGAGTAATTAGGTCCCACATTATTTTAGTCCTTTTGGCCTCTATCAAATCTAAGATGAATTCTAGTTTGGAGCAAGTGATGTTGTGTGGTGAAAACTATTGCTTAGCCACTGAGATATTTTCTTTCTTTTCTACATCAGTATCTCTTTACGAGTATCTGTGGTTCTGCATTCATATATTTTTGTAGTAAGAAACACTTAGCCCTTTTATTGATCTGAAATAGAACTGTGGTAAAAACAGTGAATGATAAAGTACCTCTGTTTCCAAGAGTCCACTGTAGGCTGGATTTGCTGTGCTTCTTCTCTTTCTTTCCTGACGCTTGCTCTGGATTTCTGTAACCATGGAGAGGAACATGAACTGTGTATTTCTCATTCATCAGGGAAAAATGTAGATATAACTTGTTAAGCAAGATGATCTTACCCTCAGCCCCTTGAGCTCTGTGCTCCATTTCAGCTTCTAAAGTATAATTGGGTTGCATCAGCATTGATATTTGCTGCAGTTCAAGGTTTGACATTAATAAGCTTTTCCTTGTGAGATTCACAGACATTTTTTATTTTTTCTTTCCTTCAAGGTAGACTTCTGCTGCCCTACAAAAATTTTATTATGATCCCTTCAGACACATATTCAGCAAGCATCATCAGAGAGCCTTCAAAGTACTCTCAATGTCTGCTATTAACAGAAGGGAAGCATTTAAAGCAATTAAGTCTTTAGTTCATATCCTATGAAAGCACAGAGAACCTTCTAAATTCAATTTACATTACTTTTCCTCCATGGAGGCTAGAAAATGCATAGTTGAAATGGCACAGCTGGATTCAGTTCTAACCAAGGTGTGATGATTTAGCCACCCAGAAGCATACAACTCCATAATCCTGAGCTTGCAAAATGTCATTAGAAGTTTTGTGTGTGTAGATGTGTCACTGCAAAGACCAGCACACAGATGGGCTCTTAGGACTGCAGCCCATTTCTCCCTTCCACTAAACTTCCACAACTCCCTTCCCTAAACGGTGACACCTATGGGAGATGGCACATGCTGAGGATTGTGTTTAGCAGCCACTAGCCACGTGCACAATTCTGTAAGCACAGAGAGAGGGAGCAAATTATATGGCCACAGAAATGTGTTGGTTTAATGCTACTTTGATCTGAGCTAGGATTCCATCTACATCATATGGAATTTCTTCTTCCAGCTCTTGACATCAGTTCAGACTGCTGAGATAATTACAAGCATGTCTTTTAGAGCCTATTATTTTGATTATAAAGCCCAGACACACTTCAGCAAGGAGAGCCACAGCATCCAGCCCATAACATGAAGTGTGTGCTCTATTCCAAACTATTTCCTGTGTGAATAATGTAAGGTAAAGTTTAGGCTCTGCACTGAGGTACCAGAGGGATCCTGTTAGTCTAAATGTCCCCATGGTGGTGACACCTCTGTTCTGTGTTGCCCTGTCTCAGGAGGAGAGGAACTGGCAGGAGCATGTTCTTCAGCCCAGAAGCTCAGGACACCATCTGATTATGCAGGAGGTCTGGTGCCTTTCCTCAAAGTCTGAGCTAAAGAGGTCTGTCTCAGAACACCCTCAGCACCAGAAAATGCCCTGACTGAGCAAGATCTCCCACCTGTAATCCAACAGTAGGACACAGCTGAGTTTTCAGGGTGTTTATAATACTTGGGAACTGGATCCCCAGCACTTAGTTCTGGTTTCCAGCACCCTTTCCAAGTGTTGGCCATTCCCATATACCATTTTTAGCACTGCTACAGTACAGGGTGTCAGTATTTTTGGTCATGTCTTGGACAGTGTCCCTAGAGAGGGGCCAACACTTTGTATGGGGTTTGTACTGGTCTAACTTCCAAGATAGGGATTTAAACCTTTTCCTTCACAAAAGACTATTGGTTAAGCCACTGTTCTTGGAGTGATGGATGCATCAGAAGGAAACTGGATGGAGGAGAAAAACAGGAGAGCAGCTCCTAGCTGGGTTTTCCTCTGGCACAGGGCCATGTCTCCTCTCATGTTCAGAAGGTGTCTTCTCCTGGGGCACTTCAAATAGCCCAGGCTTGTAGTCACAGTCTGACACGAGCTGTCACAGGCTGCCATGTGACTCAAGGGGCTGCACAGAATCTCACCACCAAGAAATGTGTGATCTGAAGCTGCACTGAGGTGTCAGAGAAATGCCTTGGCTGTAACCACTGTACCATCACATTAACACCCTCCGAGCTATGCAGATTCCAAAACACAGGATCTTGTCTGGGAAACACTTCTGTCCTACTGTGAAAATATCTCCTATGAAATGCTCCTGTGTCTGTGCTGCAATATCCAGCCTGAATCTCCCAGGCTCTTTGAAAGCACCTAAAGGGAATTGTGCCTCAGCAGCAGGGTGAGGGCTACATGCAGATCCAGTGGCCTGTCAAAGGCACAGAAGAGAGATGTTGTTCCTGGTGTCAGTGTCAGTTCTTACCGGGGAAATGCTCTCAAGGTAACAGATGTCACAAGTGAGGAGCCTTGGTGCAGATATAAAACAGAGGGAGTGGCCCTTGGCTGACTCTTGCCCTTGGTCCCAGCTGGAGCTGAGCTCTTGTGGCCAGGCTCAGGACCCTTGGAGTGGTTCAGCACCTCAGCACTGCCTTGGCAGTGCAGAGAAAAACGGGAGTTTCTTAACTCCAGGCTTGGGCTTCCAGGAGTTGTGACTTTCAAAGGCCCAGAAAAAGAAACAAAGAATTCAGTGCAGCAGAGTTTTGTTTGTATGTATCTGGGCCAAGCATCTCATAAAAGCACTGTGATGGATCTGTTGCTCTCTGCCCTTCTTGGTCCCAAGTTAAAGAGAAAATGTCTTTGGTACATGCTCTCATCAAGGCAACAGAAGATACCTAGAGGAGTGTGAATCACACACAAGGAATGCAGCTTTGGAAGAGGCATTGCTGTGGTAGAGAGATAAGAGCTGGCTGGGAGGAAAAATAATAGTGGGAAGAGATGGAAATGAAGAGAGAGAACAATGAACAGAAACAGCTCAAGATGTACAACAGTGTGCAGAGATCAGGGAGGGAGGGCACTTCTGGATGGAAACAAAGTACCATGCATCTGTGCACATCTGGAGAGGTTCTGCCAACAATTACACCTACACAGAGCATAAGCATACACTGGTGTGCAATCTTTTGTTACTTGTTACTTCTACTAAAAAAGCACTGTGTACTTTTCAGAACAGGATGCAATAAATTTAAATTAATTTTTTTTCAACTGATGAAATCATAAATATTTCAGTAATCTAGATGGACCAAGATATGCATTTTTAGAACAGCCTGAACTAAAGGTCCTTCTTTTAAAGTTTTTGTTTTCTGTGGTATTGGGGTTTTTACACAATTGTAATGCTAAAAGGTGTTCTAAACTAAAGAGATTCAATATGTTACAACCATGCACTGCATCACAGAATTGAGCTATCTTATTGCTTAGCATCTCAATTAAAAAATAGGAACCAAACAGGAAAAATTAAACTGTAATAAGACATGTGAGAAAGATGAATGAACTTGAAGATAGCTTTATGTTGGAGGCCAAACTCCAGTGAGCTGCTGCCTTCCCCAGTAAGCACTCTGCATGGTCATTGTAGGAGACCCATGATGGCAATTTATCTTCAGGGAAAGAGAATTCCTCTTCTCTTTATCTTGCAGCCTGTCACTCAGTGGAAGCAGCTGTGTTCATTTCCTGGTGAAGAGGCTCTGCAGGACAGAGCTCTTTGCCCAGGCAGGAATGCTCCTGTGGAGGGGAGGTGAAAAGGCTTCTAGGAGGATAAAGGAATCCACACAGAAGTGGATCTCAGCCCTTCACCAGAAAATTAATGACTAAAATTTAAAAAACCCAGAAACACTGTGAATTAGAGATACCAAATGAATAATGATACGAGCTTGATAAATTCCAAAAATGTGAAACTGAGAAATAATTAGAAGTTTCAAAATAAGCTGAACTGTGTAATGACCACTGCTTCCTGATAAATAGCAAAGACTGATAACTGGAAACATGACAGAGCAGTAAAATAATAACCTCTAGCATGTGAAAGCTGTAAGGATATTTCTGACAGTTGTAATCACCAATTCTGATGAAGAAATACCCTTTCCATAGTAAATAGCTCTTGGCTGGAACCATTTATTTAATGCTAGTAGGACTATAAAAAGTGAATTTATCTTCAAGAATTGATTCTGCATGGTGATTGATGTAGCAGTTTGGTTTAAAATGTGCATCTCCACACTTGGTGTAGAACAGAGTAGAGCACTGCTTGGCATTTTGAACATAAGCAATAAATCCACACAAACAATTTATTAGTTCCAATAAAATCAAAGGGTATAGAATTATTCAAAATTAAGTCCTCTCTGTTGTAAGCATAATTTGTACTTCTGCATAACTTCAAATGTTGTCCTGTTTTCCTTAGACAAAGAAAACAAGAGCCAGTCATCATTTGCACTTTTTGGAATATAAATCTTCTCCCCCAATTATTGTAGCTTTTTGCTTTCCATTTCAATCCATTACCCTTAAGGGATTAAAAATTACGAAGGCTTAAAATTTATTTAAACTGCTTTCAAATTCGCAGTCATTGGGACATTAAATGATTTTTTAAAATGGAGATTTAAAGAGGAAAAACACTGAAAAATGGCAACAAGACCCACAGGAAACCTACTGCATATATAGAGGAGATTCAGATGTATTTTCTCACCAATTCACAACTTGTGTTAAAACCAAAGAACTGGAAATCTTAGTAAAAAGAAATCAAGCTAAAAATGGTAGATACCTTGAGACAGAATGCTCCTGAGCCTAAAGCACATAAAACTTAAACTCAGTGCACTGGAAATTCCTAAGTATTTTGCTAACTATGGTGCAGGGGCTGGGTGGTAAATATCAATATCCATTACCATATTTTGTGATCAAGAATCACTGTCAGCTGTCACAGATTCCAGCTTTCTCTCATTTCCCTGGTGGAATCACACCAACTTGTAGCTGAGCTTGTAACTAAACTCATCAGGGTGCAGTTCTTTTCTTAGAAATATCTGCATCATCTCTGTCCAGGAGAACCAATCTACCACCCCAACTTGTCTCACACCACTGGCAAATTTGCTAAACAAACTCTTTTTTCCCCCCTCTCATCTATAATTTCAGAACAACAAAGCAGAGGCAAAGAAAGATATAAATCTGCTAACTTTTGCAAGCTGTTTTTGGAAGGTTGGAGAAGGAAACTGAAAACTATGTGATAGTGCATGTAGCTTATGTGCAATATTAATTTGAAGTCATATTCAGGAGGCTGGGAAGAGGTTCTCATGCAAACACAGGATTAGATGGGAAGTTCATTAAGTTCTTGGCTAAGTGGGGAAAATGGAGGGAAGGAATTCTTTGTGAGAAATAGTCTTAAGTAAGTAAAACCTTACAAAACCAATGCCAGATTTTCACCACTATTTGACACAGTTATTCTGTGGAACTCTAGAGATGACAGACCATCAACTCAAAAACTGGAAGTCCATCTCACGTGGGAGAGCAGAGGGCACTTGCTGCATATGTGGGAAAATATCTTTGGACCTCACAAATCCATCAACCAGATCAATGCTGGTCAGAGCCTTTGCAGGCTTTTGGTTTTGCTGGCTCCTCCAGTTGTTAACATCTTTTAGAGGACCATGATGACTGAGTGAGTGCAAACACCAGCCAGTTCAGGCATGCTGGTGCCTGGCTGCAGGGCCAGTCCTCGTGCCCCTTGAGCTCTGCCATGGGGTGGAGGCAGAGCTCAGTAAGGCCACCCACTGCTGTGAGACTGAAAGGAGAACTGTGCAAAGGTAACATTGCAGTGATGCTTTATTTTCATTTTTTCAGTTTTCATGCCCTTCAGAGGATGGGAGGAGGAAAATCTGAGAGGCAGTCTTGTTGGTGTGTGTAAGGATCTGCAGGTAGGGGTCAGAGCATGGGCTGGGCTGTGCTCCATGTGCCAGCGACAGGACAAGAGGCAACTGCAGAAACCGATGCCCAGGAAGTTCCTCCTGAACATGAGGAAGAACTTCTTTGCCAGAAGGGTAACAGAACACTGAACAGATTGCCCAGAGAGGCTGTGGAATCTCCTCTGGAGAGATTCAAGAGCCATCTGAACAATCCTCAATAACTGCTCTGGCAGAGAAGCCAACAGAAAAGATTTCATTCAAAAACTGAACTGTAAATCAACATATGCCATCTTACCTTCCAAATGTTCTGTTGTAACCAGTCCTAGTGCTACCATGAAGGCAATTTTCTAAGGAAAAAATAAATGGGTAAGATTTTCTATTATAATAATCATGATTAATAAGAAAATAAATAAAATTAGCATTGACAGAACAAACCCAGTAAAAGTCTTTTGGAAATGTGTCTTATTTGAATGCATAGGAATGTAAAGAACTTTAACTGAAGATCTGCTTGAGATTTGCCTGGTTCTTGTATGACAGTATAAACTCTAGCAGTTCAAAGATGTCTGAAGTCAATGCTAAAGGACTACTGATCACAGCACATAACCAATATTCAGTCAATTCAGTCAGTTCAATCTCACATTGCTAGCTGGATTGTTACTCCATTCTTCAGTGAAGTAATTTTGTATTATTTTTATGATCTGGACATGGCACACTGCTTTTATTGAAGATGAGCAAGCTGTAGGCAGTGAAACAAGTATGAACTGTACAATGCTAAACAAGACATCAGAAGCATATTGAAAGTCCCCTCCCATTAAAAAAAAAATTAATCAGAAATTTCTCTTCCCAAGATATAAAAATAACATCATGTGCATGGATTGTGAAGATGTATACTGAGCCAACATTTTTGCTCAATGCAGGGTGAACAAACATCTCCCACTGACATTGGTGAACTCATTTGCAGCCAGGAATCTGGTCTAAAATATTACTCACAACAAAACATATCTTCATACTAAAAAATCCTCAGAACATGCTGATGCAGTGATAGAACAAGTATTAGAGCAGATTCTAAATTTTCTGTCAGTGATTTCTCACTGGAAAGTTTTTCTTTGCAGAAAGGCTTTGCTGAAGTTTTTATTGCATGTTTTTGATGAAAACTGAGATTACACTGTGTTGTTCCAAGCCCAAACTGAACTGAACCCCTTGGTTTTCAGACACAGTTGTGGTACTTGTGGGGCTTTTGGGGGGCTCCTCTTTCTGCTGTGCTGAACGATCTTGTTGGATCAGGTTACCAAAGGGGCATTTTCATGAGGTTCAATTCCACAGGAGAGGCAATCTGACTACAAAACTCAAGCTCTTGGGAAATCCAAGCAAGCAAAGCCCACAATCCAAGTCTGAGGAAGTGTACAAAGACCACAGGAAGATGCAATTATCATACCTCAAATAAAATGCTTAGATTTAGGTCCAGCTAAAACACAGTGTTTAAGCAGTAGAAGGTCAAAACATTCTGTTTCATTCAAAGAGTGTCAGGAGAACACATTTCAACACTTCCAAGTCAAAATTAGTCTCACCTTCTTGTTTTGTGAAAAGCCTGATGATTCAACATTTCATTTCACTTCACAATAAAATCAACTAGCAAGTCACCAGGAACAATTTCCTTTGCAATTCTGGTTTTCACTTAGTGAAACTGTGAAAGCAAAACCATCCTCATTTTGTAGATGAAAAGAGCTAAGTATTGGGTAGGTTCATCAAAATCAGAGGGTTAGGGTTGGACATCTCTACCACTCATGCATCTGTGAAAACACCTTTGTCAGACAGGTGAGCTCCCACCCACGTTAGACAGGAATATTTCCTTTCCACAACCTCGAGAGATTCCTACTCTCCAGGTAGGTACAAAAATGGTGGGGTAGAATTTCCTCACTGGCAATTTAAGTATATATTCACACTGTATTTCTGCCTTCCATATCTGTGGTAATTACACACACGTGTTCATTTGCATGTCAGACCTTGATTTCAGTAATGTTCACTCCTTACATGCCTGAAACACCAGCCAGGCACAGTGGGGGCCCCACACCTGAAGGAAAAGATGAATATTTGATCCACTGTGCAGATCTGAGAAGAAAATTAGTCAACTGAGTAGGATTACAAGCTTCACCTCAGCCCCATCAAAAAGTAACAGTGGCAGGATGCTTCTTAGCACTGCGAGCAGAAGTACTGACAATATTTAGGGATAGAACCCTAAATAGAACATTAGCTGGAATGGCCAATGTGTGTTTTCTCAATTGAGTGCAGAATTCCTGCATTACCCTAACATTAAACTGTAGGGAAAGCACACATTTTCTGATGCCTCAAGTGAAATTATTTGTGTACTGGAATGTTTGCTAAACAATTTCCCCTCTTCATGCTGAAATTGTTTGAATACGTATCTAACGAAATGGAATGACAACATACTTGCTTAAAATATGAAGAGCCATCACAAGTGGACTTGATAATTATCTCATGATTAATCAAAGGAAGTGTTAGCTTTTATAGGGACTTGAAAGATAGTTCCTTTTAAAAAATCCCAGTACAAGCTGTATTCTTTTGAACAAGCATATTAACACCCTATTTGTTTTTATGGGTTTTGCTATTTCACACCCTTGTAGCTCATTGGATTCAACTCCAAATCTGATTTTTACTGCAAAACTTCCCTTTCAAATACCACAGGGTCTATTGTTTCTCCTTTGTACAGAGAGCTGCAAAACCAAGACTTCTTTTTCTCCAGATTTTCAATCCAGGTTTAACATTAGCATTTCGTTCACAATTACCACGTGCCTCTTTTGTGCTTAGGAAGGATTAGAACACCAGTAACTAAATAACCAACATTTATGGCAGTAGTTTTTCTTTTAGATAAAAACATTTTAGAATAAAAATGTTGCCAGATTGTTTGCTAATATGGACTTTGAAATGATCAAAACGTTTTTTTTGGTAGAATTCTGTTTATTCTGTGTTGAACTCAGATCTCTTCAAGAAAAAAAAAAAAAAAATTAACCCACACCCCCTCTCAACCCCCCCCCCCCCCCCCCCCAAAAAAAAAAAAAAAACAAACCCAAACAACCCAAGAAACAACATCCAGGGCATTTTCTCCCCTTTTGTAATTCCTCCATTTCTTTACACAAGGCATCCTGGTGGGGAAGGTCCATCACTGGCTCCATCCCCAGCTGATGGGAAGGAGTGGGGGCCTCTCCTCCTCCTCAGTCCATCAGCAGCTTCAGGGCTTTCCAGCAGAATGACCAAGCCAGGAGCTAAAACCTGTAATTATCCTCTGTTTGTTCAGGTGCACTCAGGAACTGCATGTGGGATTCCTGGTAAATCTGGTTATTTCTAGTTAGCTTGTTTCAAAGTGTAATTTGTTAAATCCCAGTCTCACCCAGCTAAATTCTACACAGGGCTATGCTGGAGTTCCTGCCTCAGTTTTGTGCTTTGAAGATAAATAAAAGTGAGAAGTGCCTTGAGTGCCCATTTTCTTTTTAAATGTACCATGTTGGTTTTGCTTTAAATTTAATCATCTGCTTATAAGCCATGAGGGCTTATAGAAATACACAGTATGTCTTTTCATGAGCAAAACAAAGATTTTCATTAAAGCATTTAGTTTTGTAATTACATGTTCTATTTATGTCATTACATGTATTTATACTAATTATGATGTTAGTTCTAATTACACTAATTGCATAAATACATGATAATCAACAGAAGTTTACTTTCAAAGAACAAAAGAAATTAACTCTAGACCTACCTATTTATGGCTGTGCAACAAACCTATGAAAAGAACTGTCATACTTTAGGGCATAGTGTCAGCACCCTACCCAGAAAATTAAGGGTTTTAAGCCCTCCAGTAAACAGGGTAGGAATAGTCTCTGTAGTTAGAAAAAGGACATCAAGATATTCTAGTTAGCAATGTAATGAAAATCTTACTTTTTTTAATCCCATGCCAAAAGTGTGCCCAGTCCAATTGCCTCCTCCTGCATCTCTCTGGGGGGCTTTTATTCAATACTTTTTTCCATGGGGATAGGTTACAGGCAAAGAAAAATTGATTTTTTTTCCTGGCATTCTGTTTCTAAGCAGGGCCTACTGGCTTTTCTGCCCAGAAGGTGCTACAAAATAAATAAGATTTTGGAAATACCTGTCTAAACAAAACAGGACTCTACAGTCCCATCATTCAGTGGCAATGAAGATTCATATAAGGGTCAGATTTTAAACTTGGGAGGTTTCCCAAGCATAGTTTTCCAGAACTTCTACATAGAGCTGTGATATTTTGGGCTAAAGTATTTATCCTTAACACTGTTTTAACTATATCTACCTCTTAAAATGGTAAAACAAATGACCTCCCACATGCCTCAAGTAACATAGATTTATATGGTAATAATCCTCTTAAACCTACAGCTCCAAGGATGCTTTTGTGCTACACGTTTATTAGACTAGTGAGGTTTATGATTTCACAGGAGCTGAGCATTTCTACAAAAGAAGTAGATTCAATCTGTATAACTCCTCAAACTGCCCCAAAATTACACCCAATCTAGTGTGAACATATCCAGTCAAAACCCAAAACGTCTATTAGAGAGACCCCATTTCTACAAGGACTTGCAGTTTATATTTCTAGTTTAAATCAAAAGTATAATTCACAAAAGAGATATAGTCTCATTACCTGCTTTCTACTCTCTTACTCAATTTAAATTTTAATGTATTTCAGACTAGAACCTTTGTACATGTGGGAAGACATGTACACAGCAAATGCAGGAAATTATTAATGCAATCTAAAAATTGCAAGATTCATTGCAAAGAAGTTAAAAGCTCAGTTTACAGAAGAAATGTTAATTCCACCTCACAGGCAGCCTCTAAATCTGATGCTGTATGTTTGGTAACGTAAAAGAAAGCATCTTCAGCTTGTATACACCTCTCACAAGAAATCCAGCTCCAGCCATGGGGTGCCTAGATTATTATGAGACCTCTAGATATTATGAGACCTCCAGGTCTTACCTTTTGTGACAGTGGAGGGTTTGAATGGTGCAAACCAAATCTGTCAGGGCACTTGCTGGCAGGGAAATGACCCTGATTGCAGAGACTGAGGGATGAACAGCTGGCACAACCGTGAGCACAAATAAAGTAATTGCATATGCACACAGAAGAATGTTTAGATTTTGCCCCCATAACTTAACCTATTGTAGCTTATTTGTTAAAAATTTTTTTAAAAAATTAAAAATCACCTCTGGATTTTCCTCCTTTTTCTTTTTGGTAGCAGGCAGTCCCTGAGCTGACTCTTCAGGAGGTTTCTTTGTCTCCACTTTACTTTCTGTCTGGGTTTGGACTTGAGGTTGAATAATGATAACCTAAAAGACAAAGTACAAATAAGAGAATTCACTATATGAAACTGGATTTTTCTGCCTGAAACCTTTGAGTCTTCTTTGAAGGGTTTCTTGATACCCTACAAACATGAAATGTAAGTCACAAGTCAAAAGCATAAAAGAGCAGGATACCTAGGTTAAGGTCCTAAATCCATATTAAAGTTTCTAAAAATTAGTTCTTATTGGTGCATTATGAACCTGCTGCAGCCTAAGTCACTTGATCAGTGCCTCTGAAAATTAGGATACTTTCTATTTAGAGGACTTGTGAAGGTGGCTGAGAAGCCATGACATAGCACTTGTGGTGTTAGTGATTTTAAGGTCTTTGATTTTATTTTGTGTACAATTAGAAGAGATGGGAATTACTGATCTTTCAAACCCAGTTTGATCTCAGTCATACCAGTGTTACTTCAGAGTAAGTACATGGGGATGGGAAAGAAGGTACTCCTCATGCAACTGAGGTCAGACTTCAGCCCTCAGCCTTTACAGGTTATAAGCAGTGGATGTCCACCTTTCCTCAAACTAAATGAACTGTATGTGTTTTAAATTAAAATGAGGTCTTGCTTAGAACCTGTAGGAATTAGGGCACAGATCTCATTCACACACCTATGGTAGTATATCCAGCTGCTCATATTTGAATTACTACATGAAGATTTACACATTATCTAGAAGCTATTAAATGAAAAAGTTCTGCCCACAGAACTACACATATGACCTCATACCTATAATCAAAAGGACTGTGGAAGCTTCAAAAGGACATCCCAAAGACTATTGCCTTCTAGATAAAGATTATTAGATTTTAACACTAGATTATTAGATGGAACACTTTTCCATCTACTTCACTGCTAATTTTCAGACAATGTCATTTAAGTGTTAGATACTCAGTCACTCAGTCACTCTAGAAGATTAAAGAACAAAAAAAGGGATGGTTTTCTGAGCCAGCAGCCATTTTAAGTACGAGAAATATAATTTATGTCAAAGAAATGGGGAAGAGATATCTGCTTTTATTTACCTCAAAAGCCACCCTACATCTTATATATTTTTTTAGCATTGTATGAGAACGTGTGCTGCCAACAAGACCAAAAGTAGCAGAATCCCAGTAGTAAATTACAGTGAATGTTTGCTGGTTCATTAGCAGCTTGTAGGGAATCTGTCTCTGGTATAAGAGTGGTGAAGTTCTTGCATTTCAATGCTGAAAAGCAGTACAAAGATGAAACAAATAATTCATAGCTTGAATTTTTCTTTCTACTGACTCATCTCCTGGCTCAGTTCTGAAACCCTGAGATCTCATTTCATTTGGTCTTCCCCAGGAAGAGCAGAAGGCAATCTCTAATTATTTTATGTACTCCCTGGGGTCAGGCAACAAATCTAGTATCACTGTATTGTAGTCTGGATTTCTAGGCTTGAGGTTTCTGAGTTTCTGAACTCGATGTCTTCGTGATGTTTTGGTCTAGGAAGACCTGGTTCTCACAGGCTTGACATAAACATTGCAAATGTTGTTGGTAACAAGAGTAATGTTTTGAGTTCCTGTCTGTGGGTCAGACATTCTCTGTGTCTTTCAGTTTAGGTTAATAGGATGCAGAGTTCTGGCACTCTTCTAACCAATGAGAGTGGTCTGTTCTAGAAAGCATAGAAAGAAGACAATTGTTTCAATAAAATGGAGTCAGATGAAGTTTTCATAAACGAGGTTCGTGTTGTTTGTCACTCACCCACAGCGACACTGTATCATTGAAGAGGGAATCCATAGGAAATTTGGACCTGTGCAGAATTCAGGATTTTATTAACGAGCTTTGGCTTAAGGAAAGAGAAGTTCACATAGTCCCATTAATGTCAGTCTGCATAATGATGTGCTTTGTTCCCAGTGAGAAACAGACCTGCACACTGATAAAAGTCTGCTAGCCTCTGTGTCCCTGTAAGAACCTTCCCATTGCTGGCTGTTTGCTGTGAGAGGAGCACAGGAACACTGCATGCCCCTCCCTGCAGCTCACCTTGCTGTCGGCGCTGATGAGGAGCGGCTGCACCTTGAGGCTCTCGTTGACCACGGAGACGGCGGCGCTGGAGCCGAGGGGAGCTGCATTGCTGGGGGAGGTGGAAATGATGGCGTAGGCCACGCCAGCCCCACTCAGAGGGGACGAGAGGGCTGCAGGCTCCGTGCCAGCCTGGCACTGGCTGCTGTGCGTCGGCACATGGCTGACGGTGTTGTTGGCGGTCGGGAGGGCGGGGCTGGGGTTCTTGATGCTCACTATGGTTGCCTTCTGGAAGGTGGGAGGCTGCTTGGAAGGTTGGTCTCTGCACGGGGAGATTGGGAGGCTGTCTGGAATCAGGGTCTTTGGCCTAACCTACAAGCAGAGAAGCACTATTAAGCACATGAACAAACACTGCACACGTGCCTTCTCCCAGCAGAATCTCTAATTGCCTTAACCACGGACCAGGAGCATCTAGAGAAACAAAATGAAGCAACTGCAAGTAGCCAACCATTCATTTACTTGTAGATACATTCCCAGCACTTCTCAACTGGGTCAGTTTGAAGTTCTTAACTCATGGCAATGCTACACAATAAGTGAGAAGAAAGTCAAATCCTTATTTTGATCAGCACACACCCATACCAATGCTAGTCAAGTCACATCCAGTGCTCAGTAGGGATGTGTAAGCCAAAGCCTTTGCAAAGAATGGAAAACCCAGATGCAAAAATTTTCTGTTCTGAAGGACACTCCAGTTTTGCTATGAATTAAGGAGAGGGAGCTGAATCGTTAAGGGAGTTGTGGGAAAGAATTTACAGGGACAGTGAAGTATTTGCTTTCATATTGGTGGATTGGTCAATGGACATCCCCACATGTGTAAGACAAGCCATGTCAAATGGAGAGGAGATCAGTCACACGATCACAGCTCACAAAAATTAAATAAAATAAAGAGAGGGATAAAAAACCCCACAACCACCAAACATCATATTTTGTTGCAGTAATCAAAGAGCTGATTTGCAGCTGCAGGTGGATGCAGGAGGAACTTCCATGAATGCAAGAGGACACTTTGCCCAGCTTTGCAACAGCTGGGGCTGTACCCAGAGCCATGAATGATAGCTGCAATCAATTGTTTTCAGCTAATGTGATGTGTTTCCTGTGGTGTAATTAACGTCACCCTGTCAACATGGCTCTGCCTTAACAACACGTTAAGTACAGTTCCAGGATTGAAAATAAAGAATTTAAACTGCTTCACATGGAGTTAACTTCACTCCCAGCTTATTCGTTAACACAGCCAGATAAAACAGTCAGTTCCCTCCCTCTGTGCTTATTTAGTCCTGTCACTTCTGGCACCTTCCATACTGTGAACGAAATGACAAGTTCTAACAGGCAAACATGGGGAACAGCTGCCTGTGCCACCACGCTGCAGCCTGCAGGAGCCCTTCAAATGGTGCTGACTTCAATCTTGAGCCTAAGTAAGCAATTTAATGAAAACACAGGGATTTGCTGGAGTGCAGAAAACCATCTCTCAAGGCTGGCCATCCTCCCCTGTCGTGTCGAGAAGGAACCATACCCTTTTATCCCCACAGCAAATATTAAGTGCAGCAGCACAGGTGTTGTGGGCTCTCAGTGTCTGGGTAGCTTGTCCCTCAAATGTCAGTAGGACCCCAACATCCATGAGCAGTGCAGAACTGGTCTGAGGCACAGTCCTGCCTGGGACAGTCACGCTTCCAGCAGAAGGAAAGGTAAAGAGGAGGTTTGCCCGAGGTCCTGCAGACTCCACTGTGTCCAGCTCACAATTTCAGGGGACACTGGAAAGCCTCAGAGAGCTGCTGTGAAATGGTGCTAGACTACACAGAACTGCAAGGAACCACAGTCAAAATACTCAGACAGTAACTGCAGGGTTCTTTGCTCATTTTCTTTATGCAATCACTTTTGTGTAATAATTATCTGGCTGGCTTAGTTAAGATACCAGACAAATACCTTGGTCAAGTAGTTTGAGGGAGGACTCTGTAATTAGCTTCAGATTCTGATTAGTTAATGTTCTTATTTTCAAAAGTAGTGCACAAAGAATCGGTTTAAACCCACAGTTCAGGAGTTTTTCTAGCCAAAAACTGTCATGTAGTCTATCAGGATCTACTCTATCTGTCACTCTTAACTGCACTTTTATATTTAATCAAAATCCTAATTAAAACAAAATGCCTACATATATTCCAGCTATATAATTATCTTTTCTACTGCATGATGTAATACCTCAGTGAATCCTACACACACCCATAATACACATCCTGAAAATTGTGGGTAAACACATATTACTTTGCTGTAAAATAAGCTCTTCCCCACAGATAATTAAACAAACTTAATTTTCCAAAATACTAACTTCTTTAGAAAGTGCTGCATACTGAAATTATCTGACAGGACTTACCAAAGTGGTACAGCACAGAGCATATGCTGGGCACTTTCTGCCACCGTGTGATACAGAAGAGGAACAGCTGTTTTCATGGGCTAAGCCTCTGCAAACTCCCTGCCAAATTTACCCAACCCTGGGAGACCGTATTTATTTGCAATTACAGAACAGTAAAAAGGGTTGACTACAAAAACAAAAGTTTCAGATACTCCTGAGTTAAAATTACAATAATTTAAAGTGAAAATAACATTTCTTTCTAGGGCCTGCAAGTGTGAATCCAAAACAGAAAGCAAATGTTGAAGCCCCTTGTGCTCCAACACCTGTGAATGTTCCCCTTGGAATATAAACACTAAGCATAAACATTTAATAAACAACTACATGAAAGACCTTTGGCAGAGGTCTAAAACTCCAAACTGCTACAGTTATTTGTGAAGATAATGGTGTCAGCCAGGAAGAGAAAAAACAAGAAGGAAAAAGGTAGCATAAATTCCTTTCCCTCACAGCAAAACTGTAGCTTAAATTTGGGAGATGAAAGGAGGACAGTGGCACTAGCAAAAGTTTAGAAGCTGGCAATCACTGAAGAAGAGGTAGAATAAAATTAGGGCAGGACAGGGACTGCACTGCACACACAGAGTATTAAAAAGTAATTTTCTACTGGAAGTAGCACAGGTTGGATGACACCAGTCCCTGTCACAAGAGTTACAGAAGTAAAAGGCACCAAAGTTGAGCAAAGAGAAGAAAAGAGAAAGAAAAAGAGACAGCATGTACGTTACCAAAAGAGCACTTCAACTGTTGGCAAGTGTTGCCAGTAACAATTCTCCTGTAGCTCAACCCTTCTTTCCCAGAGTATCTTTCATTTAACTTCTGACAGCTGTCAAAACAGAATGTTTTGGGCTCAAAATGCAGAAGAGAGAGCTGCTTCTTGAATTTAATGATTTCCTATACCCATGTTGTTCTTGAGTGTTCTCAATACCCACAAAACCAGCAGCATTTCATGTCTTGTGGCAATGTTCAGACTGGTACTTCTCAGATAGCTGCAGGTGACACGATTTTTCAAGGAGATAGTCTCAAATGTGGGCATTCACTATGTGGGGCTGTCTGCTTTTCAGACATGGAAATAAGAGAGGGCCCAATCCTGTGAGACATACAGGGTGCTCTTTATTTCAACAACCTCTGATTTAATAAAGAGTTTCAGATCAGGAAAGAATCAGCTCCTGTGACTAACATGACTTCTTGTATAGCCCATTTTATTAAGCTCCATCCAGATGTCCCTTTATGAAGCTCAAAGGCTTCAATTTCACCAAAACATCATTCAAGCTCTCAAGAGCACAAATCACCGAATACTGCAGAGGAGAAATGAAATCCTGAGTGGTGGAGGTGGGAGAGCCTGATGTGTGTCACTGCTGACAAAGGAAAATGTGATCATGGGCAATCAATTCCTGAGGTACATCCCAACAGGTGAGCCACTCACCTGCTGTAGTAAAGCAAAACAAGGTAAGAATGAAACCCTCTTACAAAAGAAGCCCTCAAGATCCAACCTGAACAAGTATGGGGAAAAAGGAGAATGGAAGAAAGTCACACAGTTCCTCCAGTCTCTGTGGGCAATCCTATGTAGTCCTGAAGGACAGGATTTAATTAGAACAGTTACATCTGTGAAGATCTGCAGGTGTTATGAGAATTGTTAAAGGCATTTCTGGTAAATGTGTTCTCCTTCAGGCCTAGGACAGAAGGGAAGTTAACACAGTGTACTTCAATTACAAACCCAAAAGGGATCACTGTGATCCTCCAGCTCACAGGCTGGCCATATTTCTCCCAGAAACTGAATACTAATTTTAAAAGGAAAATACTAAAGACTTCTTAATGATGAGCTCCTGTTAAAATGTTGTTTTATGCTCATGACTGGCATTTTATTTCAAGGTTGAATTTGCCTAGCTTCAGCTTCCAGTTCCTGGATCTTGTTACAGCTTTGTCAGCAGCACTGACGAGCCCTCCCCTTCCCCTGTATCAGATATCAGCTGGATCACGCTCAGCATCCATCAGCCTTTCATACTAGCAGAGCTGATCTGTATGAAAGTAAGTTTTTCAGCTCAACACAATATCACATTGCCTTAGAGAGAAAGACCATTATTCACACTTTATTTTCACTTCACCCTTGTACTCAGAGCTTAAAAACAAAAACTCAAAATGGATTTGGCACAATTCATATGTCACAGAGGCAAAGTGCTGGGAGCAGCAGCCAGAGGTTCCATTCTTGAAAACTTTAGAGGATTGCACAGAAAACATTAGCAATGGCTGATAAAATGAGTGCAATATGGGGTAATCATATCCTTCACCAGACTGAACAGATGCACACTGACTTCTGTAAAGCTGAGTCTATTTATGCCAGCTGAGGACTGACTCCCTCCCTCTTCTTTTTCAATCAGTAAAAATTATGAAAAAAAAAATTCATCTGCTTAACTTCACAGCAATGACACTCTCTAAAATCCAGGCTGCCCCACTCACATACAAGTATTTGCAGCTTGGTTCATTTCCAGTTCCTTTTCCAATAAGCTCCTATTATCTTCAGCCTGGTCTAAGACCACTGTCCAAATAAACACAGTTGTTTATTTTCCTCCCATAGGGAAGCTTTCTTTCTTTTCTTCCTTCCCTGATGGGGCTACACAAAAAAGAAGTTACTCTTCACTGTAGAAAGCCCAGGCAAGATGACCCAGAAAGAGGGGATCCCATGTTCACATCCAACACAACCCTCTCTTTAGCATATGCCTGGAATTTCAGCCTGTGAACCTACAGAGGCACGGTGTGAAATGCAGGGCAAAGCCCAAGGAAGCTGCTCCAGCCCACATTTTCAATCCTGCTACTCTGATGGAGCAGACCAGGGAAGAAGTCTTAATCTGATCAAGACTAATAGCAAAACAGAGCAGACTTCAGCAAGGCCAGAACTGCAACAAGCCCCTTGAAACAAACCCTGGTCTCTCAGTTTATGCACAACACAACGCAGGAGTCACTCAGCAGTATTTTCACTTGTGTTCATATTGCACACACTCCATCAGGCATCTCCCAGGTGCTGTGGACCTGCCATGATTTGGTGTTTCAATTCTTAGTCATGGACAGCTAACTTTAGTGTAAAGGTGACATGCAGCTAATAGAACTCCTGGGCAGTTTTTAAGAAGACAAAACATTTTAATTTAGTTTTTCTTCTCCTTCAGCTTTGCTTGATACTACAGAAATGGAAGTTTTGCTGACAGGGATGTTTCAGTGGGAATCTGCCAGCTCTGCTTTTGTGGATGTTGGCATAAGGCAGTCAGGTGGGAGTTCTTTATTAAAAATGTTATCAATGTTTTGAACACTGTGTTGGTTTTGCATGGCTTAATTTTTTGGTGAGGAGGGAAGAAGCCAGCCAGGGTAGTGATTTTTCTGTGGGAAGCTGCTAGAAGCTGTGGAGAGAAAAAGGACTCTTGCACGATTCGATATGAATCAAACAAAAGCCATTTATTATGCTTCTGAACACTGTTTATATTTCCTTCTTGTCACAGTCACACATTATTTGATTGGTAGCTCCACTTTGTCCACGAGGCAAGCACGCATCTGTTTCTTAATCTAATTGGCTGATCCTGTAAGTGTTATTTTAGTCGAGTTGACACCCCTATTTCAATTTTCAAGAAGCAATTTTCTGCTTCTTCTTCCTTCTTGCAACATCAGCTTTTTTATCCACAGAGATGTCCTCATTCTTTTACTTACAGAAGTTTACTTACTTACAGTTACAGGCTGGCTCATTTAGTGTATGTCTGTTTTCCTGTAAATATGATTCTAACAAGAAGCTTCCTCCATGCCTGGCAAAAAAAATTGCAGGCTGGTTCTGAAAATAGACATGCTGCTCAACCAATTAACGTAGTTAGTAACACCTCTGTGATGACATATTTAGAAAGAAAAAGTGAGTGCAGTTCCTCTTTTTATTTTCTATCCCAGCACAGGAAGTGGCCATGCAGTGGGGCCTGAGAGCAGCCAGGCCACCTCTGATGCTTTAAGCTTTAGCTTTTATATTTTTTAGATTCTGTGCTGGTTTAGTGGGTAGTTTTGGGTTTCATATTAAGTGCTACTAAGCTCTCTTCACAGAGTAGGGAGACAAAACAATTCCTTCTCTAGCTTGGTGCCAAGGACAACTTCCAGGCCCAAGAACAAAACCAACAGTGAAGTGAGAAAAAAAAGCAAAGAGGATGGAGCTTCATAACCTGAAGCTGTAACTGGACAATTAACTCCAATGTGCTGATGGACCAGAACTTATCAAAGTGTGAGATCTTGTGATCAGTTGTCCATTTTGTGGCCATTTTGGGTGCATCTTTGGGTGCATATTGGTGCATCAGCCAGGCTCTTGTGCTGCCCAGGTGTGCCCATTGAGGTCTTTTAATAAATCCCTCCTTTATCCTTTTGCTCTGCCTGGTCTCTGTTCCAGGTCAGCCTCCAGAAGGCATCACCTCAGCATGGCTCACAGTGAGTTCTGCCTGCTTGGCTGCTTCTAGCCAGCTGTGCTGAGAACAGAAGAGCAAAAGGGGCTGTGATGCCTTCTGGAACCTTCTCCTTTCCAGCAGCCTGTGTGAGGAAAGGTGCTGAGTGGTGAGTACCACGTGATGGGCAGCGAGCAACTCCCTAGAGTGGAGCCCAGATGGAATCAAACCTTCAGTGCTGCAAGACCCTGCAAGACCTTATCAACTGATGGAACTTGAGAGCAAATGAACCTATGGACACCAATGCTCTCCCAAGTCAGAGAAGAGGAAAAGCTGAGGACACCTGAGGAGAATCACCATGGTGGGACTGAGGCTGGTGAAAGGAAGGAGGAGGAGATGCTCTGAATGTCAGAGCTCAGATTCTTCTGCAAGCCATGGCGGGGACTATAATACAACAAACTGTCTCCCTGTAATTCAGGAAGTGCATGGAGGGTGTAGAGATCAGCCCATGGGGAAAGGTGCTCATGCTGGAGCACATGGATGCTGAAAAGCTGTAACTTAGTGGAAAACTTGGACAGAGAGAGAGAAGATAGAGGAAGAGGATCCTTGCTTCCAAACTGGAACAACTCATCCTTAAAAAACGACCCCCCATGAACTAAAATGACCCATGCCATGCAGTTCAGGAAGACTATTTTGCCCATGGAAGGGACTCAGGTTACAGCAGGCTGGGTGGGACTGCTACTTGTGAAAATTAGAACCACGTTGGAGAAGTTCACCGAGAATTGTCTCCCATGGGAAGGAGCCCATGACATAACAGAAGAGACTCCTCTCCCTAAACAAACTGCAGAAAGATTTTTAGGAGTGACAAACTGACTAAAAACCACGTTTTGTCTCCCTGCACTGTCAGTGGGACGGAAAGAAGGGCTGGGGGTGGGGGGAAAATGTGTTCTAAAGGTTTATTTTAGTTCTCATTACCCTCTTTTAATTCTGCTAATACATTTTTCTTTATACCTTTTAAGTTTTGAGCCTGTTTTGCCCTTGAAGTGCTTTTGCCTAATCCTTATCTCACCCCAAAACCAAAAGCCTTTTGGGTTTTCTTTCCCCCTCCTCTGCCAACTATAGCAGAGGGAGTGAGTGAATGGTTTTTCATGGGTGTGTGGCTTCCAGCCAGTGTCAAACCCTGACAAACACAAAACTGTATTTTCATAGGAACTTGATGGACTTTTCCTAATGGAATGTGTATTTTGTGCCTATATTTTCTGGGTTGGCACTGCCACTATTGAATGGATGATTCATTAAGTGGCTCTTTTCCATTTGCAAAGGGGGAAACCTACCATTAAACCAGCACATAAAAATCAATATTATTCAAAACATTAAGAAGTAGAGGTTGAAGTTGACAAAGATTTTTGTTTTTTTTTTACCTTCTGCACAACGATTCTGTCCTTGAACATGCAGTTATCTTTGTGTCTCTGAGGAAAAAAAATCCTTATTGTTTAGGATTACAATGGGAATATAAAAGATAAGCTGTGATTATATGCACCAGTCAATAACTTACTTCCATTTCCACTCTTTTCAGCATTACAAGTTAGCTTGCTTCTCTCACAGATACTCATCTATGATTAACTTCCTTCAATTTAAAGTGTCCATGCAGCCCTTAGGCAAGAATGAGAGAGGACCTGGCTGCTTTCCTCCTGTCCATACACTTCCTTAGGCAAGCTCTGAACTAATCCACACAGCTGGCACTCACTGGACTCAAAATCTGATGTCACATTGACCATGGATAGCACTGCTTTGTACTGTCCATCACTTAAAGAGCTTTTCCTGCTTCTAGACAACAATAACATCACATGATAATGACTGGATCAGCCCCAATTCATTTACTAGCCAAAATCAAAAAAGAAAGACAAAAATAATAATAAATGTAAGGACAAAAATAATTTCTGTCTGCTGACAGCCTAAGCAAGATGGAAGCACACAAAATGCTGAGACACCAGGAGATGAAAATGAAGGGTCAGACAGCAGCACAGCTAGTTCCCCCAAGCCTTTACTGAAGTCATGCGAAGAAAGCCTTCCTGCCCGCCTGTTATTCACCCAGAGTTCTGCAGCTGGAAATTGGAACTCAACCTGACAGAATGCCACCCTCTCACTGGAGCAGATGGTGCCATAAAGAAGAGGAATAGCTCAGGAGTACCACAGTGTTTAAGCTGAGGACCTCGAGGACTTTCTTCTCAGAGTGCAGCGGAGAATCTGCAGTTTCAAAGCATCTCACTCAGCTGGAAACCTCAAGGACCAAAGTTAGAAGAGAAAGACTATCTGGAATTAGCTTCTCAAACATCACAGGTCACTTATTTGGTGAAAGCAAAAAAAACTTCATATTCTAGAAAAAAAAAAAAAAAAAAGAGAAAAAATATCCACCAAAGAAGCTTGTTTTGGCAAATAATGAATGCCTAAAAATATTGTTTGTATTGTGCAAAGGACTTGTAAGTAATGTTTGTTTGCTCACCACTTAATTAGCAGTTCTAAGTGATGGGATTTTGCCACCATTTGTGAATGTGCAAATTTTGGAACTTTGTTCCCCAGATGGAAAAGCTCCCAGGGGGTCATATCATAAAGTCATTCAAATGAACAAAACAAATGACCAGAATCTGTACAAATGTGGAAAATGAGGCAGCTGTATGCATTATTTTATGTAACTCTTGTTAAATGCCTCGGTTTAGTTGTGTGGTATATTTTTGCTTGACTGCATAGAGGTAAATCAAAAGAGGCTGTCAGATGAGGAGCACAAAAGTGTCAAATACATCAAACTCCTTTAGACATGATGGAGACACTCAAAATGGAGGAGTCTCCTCTTTCTGTCCAGCCAGCCTGGTTGATATTTATGCCTACCTGTAAATCTAAAGGGAATCTGAAATCCCAAAGAAATAATGAGACTGGCCAAAAGGAGAAATGCCAGGGAGCAGTTGGTGTGCTGCCTGGAATGCAGATACTGACTTGGATTTTTCCCAGTCATCTACATGCACCTGAGACAGAAGTGCAATCTGTCCACCTTAGAGGAAAGCCACTCCCAGAGGATGATCCACATATCCTTTAGGCTCCTAAAATGGCAGGAATCCCCAAAGAGCTCAGTCCAGGCCTTCCACTCCTCCACAGACCTGCAGAGAAGCAGCACAAGCAGCCCAGACTTTGTTGCTCTGGTTTTAGCACTGCAGGGCTCTGCACACTTCACTGTCACATCTAGACTTGGCAGAGATGGAGATCAGGGAAGGTTCCATCCCTCCCAGAACAAGACTGAGCTGTAGATTACATCTGAGTTGGGACATGGCACTGCTTTCACCCCCTGTGAAATACTCCAAATTCTTGGTAGAGGAGTGATGAATACACTTCTGCTGTGCCAGGAATTTGCTGCTACATGGGCAAACAAAGTAAAGGTTTTACCAGGAGCCAAACCCAGCTGGACTCAGCTTGCTGTACTCCTGGGAGATGGTAATTTGTGCCTCTGAAAGTCAGTCCTAGAATGGCAGGATTGTGCCAGGTATGGGGCCTTGCCTGTCACCCACGGGGGGACAAAAGGAGGTTAGTGGCCAGCCTGGTCTGTGGCCAAGTCTGATGAACAGAAGCTGAGCACATGGACTGTGACAGGATTTAATTCTGCATGATTTCCAGCTCCTGCTGGAAGATAATATACACCTCTTAATTTCCAAAATAATTTTAAATTAGGTGCTTGTTTTCACAACACTCCAAGGAAGAAAAAGGAGATATTTTTTTTACCATGACACCTGCGTGGTATCACATGGCCTTGCTTCCTGGGATTTTTATATTTCCATGTGAAGTTTCCAGTTTTCCTGGACCAGAGATGGCTATGCACCCATCTTACAGTCCTTACAAAGGACAGCCTTCACAGTGACATAGTGCTGCAGACTTACAGTGGCCTCCCAGGTCACCTGCATCTAGCTGTACCTGGGGGTGACAGCTTTGCACCACTCTGGTCCATGGCTATATTAAATCTATTTTCAAGACATCTGACTAGTGAATTAGAAACCAAACTTTCCACTTGTAGATGAAAACCTGGTATCTCTGAAGCCATTGAGCACAAAGGAGGAATGTTTGATGGATGGAGGGAGTTCCCCACTAGGAAACTGTATGGAAATTTTAAATTTCTCTGTGAACTTGGAGGGGGAGAGGAACATATGGACCATGAAGAAGCATAAAGGAGGACTGGCATGTAAATGGGACAGACTGAAGACATACATAAGACATACCCCTGATAGCATGGTCTTACATAGAGCTGCCTACTTCATTTTTAGTTTTTCAGAAATGAGATTGCTAGGTAGTTATTGTCCATATAGGAAATATTCACAAAATAGAAAAGTTACTGAACTATGGCTCAGGGCAGCCCAGAAAGCACTGGCAGTTCATTAATATTAAGTACGACTGCATAAGCAGGTCTGAAATGGAAGCTGTACCAGGAAGGGAGTGAAACAAAGTGGAATACAAACAAAAATACTGCCATGACCTAAACAGCAAGATGGAAAGGATGTGTTTTTTTTAAAAAGCTGAGGAAATCAGCTTCCTCCACTTTTTTCTCTTTTTCAAAATTGAATCTAGCACTGAATGAAGTTTTTTTCTATTTAACAAAAGCATGAGGCATTGGTACTTCTCTAAGTGCAGCATTTGCAATGCCATCACCATTGCTGAAACACAATGTAAATGATAATTTAGGCCCTGTTACAGGTCTATCAGCTGCTCTTGAACCTCATCTATTTTCAGCAGCAATCTGTTCATCTTTGACACCCCAAAATGGCAGAAATCAAAATGTTATTATGTTGTAAGAACAACTGAAAAGCAAAGTCTTGAACTTGATAAGAAAACTATAACCTCACTTTATGTTCACAACTCTGCCTTCCACAAAATGTAATTTAAAGAGAGAATTTAAGAACTTTATATTGGAAATACTTCTTCCTCCAAGTAAATTTAGCTCACAGATCTTCTACTAGATTCTGCCAAAAAAAAAAAAAAAAAAAAAAAGGAACAATAGGAAGAATATACATCATCAACTTCAGCACTTTTTAGTGTTCATATATGAGAAATAGAGCTCTAAAGGCCACAGTGGGAGAAATATATTTATACTTAATAATCATTAATATGAAGAGCAAACCATAGAATTTCAGAAAAACACTCGTTGAAAATTACATCCAAAAGTTTTGAGAAAGAGGGTTGAAATAGGGAATAAAGTGCATAGTTTTAGAAACAATGATGGGTGTTCAGAAAAGAAGACAGTTTGAAACATTTTAAAAACCAGTGAGTGCAACTGTCCTTTCACTCTTACCCAGAGAATCTTTCTTTGGTCTGGCACCAGGGTTAGCTGAGCCAAAACTTTGTATTGGGATAGACAAGGCAAGTAAATCAGTGAAAGAAAACATGGGGTTAAATCTTGAACAGGAAGGTTAACACTTCCACCAATTCTTTTAATTACAGATTTGCAGATTTTCACATCTGTGAAAATTTGTGATTCAACTTTAAAGCATAAATTTACATTCCACCATATGTATTTTGTTCTTCCACAATGAACCTACATGACTTTTTATAGTGCTATCTGTACACTCCCAGAAGAATTTATTTTTTTTTTTTCATGGACTGAAATAAAACACAACTCTGCAGAATCAGTGTGTTGATGCACCCAGGCCTGGGCACTAGACAGGAGCAGAGAATATGTACAAAATGACACAACCCCCTCTTTGAAGCTGTATTTAGTACCTGAGGTAGCACTGCTGGTCCTTGTCCTGCCAACCTCTGCAAGGAGCTGACCTGAGGAACCTTAATGGGCACTGCAGTGATAGTTCCCAAAGTCTGTTGGAAGAAAAACATTTGAAAACAGCTTAAAACAATTGCAAAGCTTTCCCAGACAGAAGCTCTCTGAGCCAGCAGTTCCCTTCCAGCTCTTTTTCTCCTCCCAGCTGCCATGGCTGAAGGCTCTCTAGGCACCAGATTGTTTTCAAAGGAGATCTGAAATGCACCACAGTGACACGAATCAGGACGATGCTGTATTTCATGGTAGCCAGGGTCACAAAGAGATATTTGCTGTGCCTCAGGGAATAGTAAATACTGACTCATTGAAATGGAAAGCTACCTATAAATTTACTCCAGCACACTGCCACACAACAGTCAGCTGACATCCATTTGGGCCAACACAGCATCTATTACTGTCCATGTTTATTTTTGTTACCCACCCTTTTCTTTGTTGTATACCAAATTTATTAAAAGCTTATTTAAGATAGGATGGAGTAAGTGGATAGATTATAAATGTATGATTGGGCCATATATGTAAAGAAGACAGCTAACTTTTCTCATTCAATGTCTTTCATCCCTGATTTCAATCCATAGAATCATGGAATGGCTTGGACAGGAAGGGGCCTTAAAGATCACCCAGTTTCACCCCCCAGCACAGGCAGGGACACTTTCCACCAGAGCAGCCCCAAGCCCCATCCAATATGGCCTTGGACATTCCTAGGGATGGGGAAGCCACAGCTTCTACCCAAGAGTTCATACTTTGGTTAACTGGCCAATATTCTTAAGGCAAGGTTTTGTAACTTTTACCTAGCACTTTGTTATTGCAATATAAGCAAGCAGATGATTGTCATTAGAACAGCAAGAGACACTTAGTCACCAAACACAAAATCTTACCAGGCTGTTAGAAATAGCTATTACGGAGAAAAACATAGATTCCACTGATTTTCCCTAAATTTAACTGCTCTAAACCAAGGTTTTGGATCACAGCCAGCAAGATAAAATATGCTATTATTACCCCAATCTGGTAATGAAATTTGTCAGTCGAAGAGAAACTATAACATAATCAGCTCAAGGAAAGTGGAACTGTGTCATATCCATGCTAGTATGTTCTCCTCAGACCTCACCCACAGAGTGGCAAAACAGTCTATTTCGTTCTGTCTCCAGTGTTTGATGAGAAATAACAAGTGTATTCAGGCAGAATATTCTTAATAAACTTCTCCTACAGCGTTTATATTTTTACCTCTGCTACTCCTGTCAGAGACATTTGGGGGTGTGATGTTGCATATTCAGCAAAGATTAACATTTGAAGAAGATTTGCCTGAATAAAACAAGGAAAGCTGAACAGTTATAAACATGCAAGACAATTTTTCTTGAGTACTCATGGGTTACCAGCACCCTGGATTATCCATGGAAAAATACACTGCATTAAGATTGTGTCTCAAGCCAAGAGAAGAGGGAAAGGGGGCAGAGAGAGCAGCATTTCCATCCATGGATGATTAAACAAGTTATACCTGCCTTTAGAAATAAAGGTTCTGGCAGCAGGGTGAGGAACAGGAGCAGGTATTTCAACCACAGTTTCCTTAGAGGATGATACATGGACTAAAAACAGTGGGAAAGATCTGACTGACTGACTTGTCAACCCTTTCCCATTGCCTTGTCTACCCTGTCACAGCCTCACACATGATGAAGATGGCAAGAATAACATGATGAACTACTGCAGGCTGGGGAGAAGGAGAAATTGAGCTGCCACCTGCTGCTATGGGCATTTATTAGACTTACCACAACTGCCTGCTTAATATTAGCAAGAACTGTGATCAATTCAGCCCAGATTCAGATTTTTTAGGGTAAATACTGACATGAGCATTCCAACTCATGCTACAGAAAGCTTATCACAAGTAGGCAAATCTATATTTTCCTACTATCCCAAATGAGATTTCTTTCCCCACACAGTGAAGTCCAAGGTTTATTAGGGAAATATCAGGGACACCACTACTTCTCCTGGGCTGGACAGATACCCTCTATAGAAAGTTAAAGTTCTTCCTTCTGGAAAGTTGTGCTTTAAAGGCTGCTGCCTCTGACCTTGCAAACACGTGTTCTAATATTCTTATCACTACAGATACACAAGGATTTGCAAAGATTTTCAAACTGGACAACAAATACAACAAATGGTGGTTGGCATGGTGGTGTTTGGTCCAAGGTTGGACTTGATGATCTTGGATGTCTTTTCCAGCCTTAATGATTCTGTGATGCCATAAAAATAGAAAGTGTTGACCCTGAATGAAATTGGGAACTGATTATAAAGATAAGAATCAAATTACTGAGATGTTGAGTAAGATAGAGTTATCAACTGTTAAGGTGCACAAAAAACTCCATGTCTGAGCAACAAAGCTCTTCTCTTGTATTACTTCAAGTATATCTGTAGGGAATAAAAACCCAACCAAGCCACTAGAACAGAATGACTCTGTCCTGTGAGGAAGGAGCTCAAGTCAGCCCTGGGTGCAGCGCTGGGCCAATCCTGGTTCAAGTTTCAAAACAGTGAATGATTGAGATAAAAGACATGGGAATGAGAGAACAAGCAAGAAACACCACAAAACTACCCTGCACTGTTCCCTCAGCTTCATGTGAAGGCAAAGTCAGGATGAACCATCTGTGGGGAGTGGAGAAATGAACTACCATCAGTTCTGTCACCTGCGCTTTCAAAAATTTAATCAGATTTATTTTCCTGAAGTAGCAGCTCTGCAGTGAACTCAAAAGTACAAAACCAAATAATGGCCCTCTTAAGTTATGAAATTTTCAGTGACAAAGATGCAGCCTTCTGTTTATAAATTGTTTTATAGTAAGGATCTGTTATTTAATATTCAAGGAAAAAATCTCAGTATAGAAATCATATGACCAAGGAAAAAATCAGAACTTCAATGTCATGTTAATATTAATACTACAGTATATTCAGACAGAGAGACATCTAAGATTCTCTTTTATTTTTCACTATTTACATTGTTTTGTTACTATTTCCCAGCCTGGGCCATAAAAAGCTCAAGCTATTCAAGAATTCAATAATCTCTGCACTTTTCCTCTAAAATATCTCATCTATTATGTCCAGGTACTTTGCCTAGGTCAATATTATTGTCTCCCTTTTAGTGATGAAAAAAATCTAGATTCACAGGTAAAATGATAATGGTCAGAGCTAGACTGCTGTGCAGGTGGGAATTCCAGTGTGCCTGATAAACCTCATCTCATCTGTGCATGGAGAGCTCCATCCCAACAGCCTCATTTTTAGGCAGACCAGGATGTCTCCATGAGGATGGGTGAAAGAAGGGAAGTATGACACAGGGAATCCCAGCTGTGGTCTCTGCAATGAAGGAGGTGCAGGTGCCAGAGGGGGTGGTTGGGCAGTTTGGCTCTGGGTACAATTTACATTGCTTTGTTTGGTTCAAGTGCTGCTCACACTCCCCTTTGTACCTCAGCTCAAGCCCTTGGGCTTCAGGAGGTGACTAATCGAGATACCTCCCCAAAAAAGAGAAAAAGACTTTTATTTCTGCTGTTAGCAGAGCCACCCGTTCTCATGCCCTGACTGTCCAGGCTCAAAGACTTGACACTCTGTAATTCCACACTACCTTTTTTATCCATGGGGACCTTTTCCTTTTCTCCTTCTTTTCCAGTTTATCCAAAGAGCAAGCTGGTGCACATTCTTATAACCTCTAATTAACAAGCTGAAAAGACATTTTTCTGGCAATGCTTGACCTTTAAGCATTTTGTACAAATGTATTGATACAAGCAGAAACAATAATTTAAAAGATTATTTTATGAGTGCTGAATAGCAGCACTTCTGTAAAGATAAATGAGTTTCTTATTTCTACATTTACAGCTCTAGGAATTTTAATGAAAAAGGTCTATAAAAAAAGTCCAAGATATTTCTGAATCTCTCCTCTGTCTAAAGCTGCTTGGGGTTTTCTGGTGACCCCCTGAAACATCTACAGTGTGAGGGGATGGGGGACAGTGAAGAGCCAAGTTTCAGTTGGCCTCAGGTTTGACTGCATACATTTAAGCCAGACTTACTACTTTATACAGCTGGGTTTTTTCAAATAAGAATGAATTTATCCATTGTATTTCCTACTGTCTAACTCACTCAACTTGACATCCAGAAGCATTTTGGGAGCTCAGGATCTTTTGCTAACTCTTTTGCAAATTGCAAAAAACACGTGAAGGCAGCCAAATGAAATCATCCTTTTCACTGGTCAGTTTATTTGCTAAGATAATTGTAATAACTTAAAATAGGAAAACCAACTCAAGCCCCTAAACAAGAGGACACAGCTGTATTAAAAGAAAAAAAAAAACCTCCCCAACAAAACCCTATAAACCCTCCAACCCCCCCCCCCAAAAAAAAAACCCCCTAAAACAAAAAAAAACCACCAAACCAGTTCCTCCCATTCAACCAAAAGGAAATGAAAAATTTAAGAGATATTGCCAAGTGCAGTTAAAAAAGAGGATCACTTATCAACATCATTTCTATTAATGCCTTTGAATTGCAACTATAGGAGTAACCAACAGGAGCTGGATTCAAGGATCCTTGTGGGTCCCTTCCAGCTCAGCATATTCTGTGACCCTCCTAGGATTCTCCTGCAAAAAATCAACACCATCCCAGCATAAAGGCTCTCAAAGACAACTGAGGAATAGAAGTGTGGGGAGAGTAGCAAGTAGAAGACATAAAAAGTGAAACATAGAAGTATGGCATGGACAGAGAATAAGAATTCAAAGGATGAAGTCTAGAGATGGTCAGAGGATAAAAGGATGCTGGAGCAGAAACAAGGATGAGATCTACATTATCAGTGATCAGACTAAGGGCCATACATTCAGTTTTCTGATATTAGGTTATGACTCATTTTGTCAATGCCTGAGTTTTCAAATCTAGGACTATTCATGATTTAAGCAAGCTTCTGCCTTTCAGTCCTGAATGAACACACACACACACATATATATACATATGTATGCATCTAGATATTGTATCTCTATTGAAAAATATTTGCATTTTACTCATTTTGGGTACATACATTTGTCAAACCACTGCTATGTTCACTTTGAATTATAAATTGCTTTTTTTCCCCTCCTTTAGATGTACTAACAAATGCTTAAGGACTTATTGCTACAATTTATTATCTGTACAAACTCATTGCAGAGCTTATGTCCATGAGCAGTTTAAGATTAGATCACAGATGTAAAGCTGTTAGGGGACATAACTGTTCTCCCATTCCAGAATTACACCAGGATAAGTAAAATCACTCCAGTCAATCACTGAAGAGAATCAGACTCAACCAGCAACAGAAGGTTAAAGAGACACACAGTTCTACAGCACGTTACCAAAATAAGAGTTTAACTCGGGAACATATGGGTTTGTTGTTTCTCAGCTGAACAGTTCAATTATTTGAGCTCAACTGACACTGCATTGCTGGATTATTTGCAAATTATTTTATACTGACATCAACACTGCAGCACAAATATTGTGTTCCTGCATTATGGAAATACTAATCTTCTTCTTTTTAAAGAACACATGCATCCTTTTAAGATTTAGGTCTTCTTCGTGTTGAACCTAAGCTATTAAAAAAATGTTTTTGTCTGTTATGTGTTCAATATTGGCAACAACAGTTTTACAGAATGGATTTTTAATGTGGTAGTGACAGGGGAACAGATTGCTATGGCAACAGAAAGACGAAAATTCTTAACCTGAATGGATCATCGCTGAAGTAATTGCAGGGGTTTTTTACCCATTCTACATTCATTTTACAACTTGAATGCTGCATTCAACCTTGAGCTTGCTTTATATAAATGCCAAGCGCTATATGCAGCCTCCAACTTGCTTTGAGCTAAAACTTGCTGCCCCTTCCTCACAAATCCCAGATAACTGCTGTCCTCTAGCTCAGCTAAACATCTGAATTCTATCATTTTTCCACAGAGTCCACCAAAAGCACCAGGCCTTTGGACATAACTTTGAAACTCCTATAAGACGTGTTCAGATACTTCTTTTTTCTTTCCTTCTAGACTCAACTTGCATAAAAATAGGTGGAAATCATTCTTCACTTTCAAAAACATGGTGAAATTTAAAAAACATACTCTGCATCGTATTTCCAGTAAACAGATGGAATAAGGCATCAGTTTCACATTTCATTGTATTCTAAAGAGGCTGCTATTTCAGGCACATATTTCCTGTAAACGGTAACTTAATTGGAATTTCATAAAATGTAAAGGTTTATTTTACAGGTTTTAAAAGAGTTAGTTCTCCCCAGTTCCTCTGCCTTTACCCACAATTCATTACTCATGCTTTCATATGCAATTTATGATTGTTATGAAGTAGACAACTGGAAATACATGTCCTGTCGCTTTTTCAAAATATCAGTATTTTTGAAACCATCCTTTCTTTGGGCACCAAAAATACAATTTTAAAGAACTCTCCTTATTGCCAGTTAACAACCACTTGGACTTGTCCTGGAACAGCTCTCTCTGCATGGGGGTAGTAGCCACAAGCAGTAGGAGGCAAAGTACCACCTTAAATTCCACACCTGCTTTGAAAACCAAATTCTTAGTTGCTGCTGAGGTTTTTTGTACTCATCCCTTTCATCACCACTCATTTGCAAGGAAGCCCAAGGTGGTATTACAGCTCATGCAGGTATCAGAAGAGAATATGCAGAGATGAAGCAAGCGATGTTCTGCTTTTCCTGTGGCTCTCGAGCTTTTCAGAGCACCACCCAATTTATCTCTGCTTTTACCATAGGATATTCAGGCCACTCTCTCTACTTCTTGCCACTTGCACATTGTCATCTGGGAGCACTGAGAAATACAAACTCTGGACACACTGTAGGTATGTGTTCTGGCAAAGGGAAAACACAATGAATACAGTCCACATTTTTCCCTGTTTCAGAAATCCCACTGATCATTTACACAAGGAGACACATGTGCCAAATGTCTGTTCCTAAACAGAATTTGCACCATATTATTTACTGGTCGGTAGCTTTTTAGTGCATCATTTTTTAAGTCAAAAGAATTATAAATTATTTCTACGTATATTATAAAAATAGGTTTTATATATATGTAATTATTTTTATTAGGATTTTTTCCCACAGGCATTAGATCACACTCTAAATTTCTAAACTGAAAGAAAATAAGAAAGAAAAAGAAAGTTTGAGTGTGCCAAATGCATTAGCATGCACATACCTGTTCTGTGATTTGTAGCCTTATTCAGAAACCATATTTAACTAATTAAGTCTCCACCTCCTGCACAAATGAACATAATGTCAATGAGTTGCAGCAAGACTCAGCAGCTGTGATCACACCTATAGTCTCTTGCTCAGATGATTCATAAAAGGTTTGCTGTTTAACTACTCAACTGTTCCAGGTTGATGTGGTTTTTAATGACTAATGTTTTCAAATGACTTAGTCTGTGTTCACAGTTTGCAGAAATATTCCCGAGTAAGGGGAAAATGCATGAACAGTGTCACACAAAGCAGGTTCACACCTCTCCCTCGAATGAGCTCAGGCAGGAGTGAAAATCTTCAACAGACCCAGCAGCTACCACAGCAGCAGGACATGAAGATTGCAGAATGAAAAGGGAAGGCAAGGGACGATAATAAATAAAATAAAGGAGGAAATTACCATCATCCCTTAGTGATTTAGGAATCCTCACCTTTCAGAATGGCCCATGCAGCCTACTAGCAGCTACTGAAAAATTAGAATTCCACATAGCATCCACTGGGCTGAGAGCTGCTTTTGTGCTCTTTGCTCTGAGTGTTAGGTGTTCTTCTGTCACTCAGAAGAACTGGAAAACACAAGGGAAGTGACAGCCTGAGGTGACAAAACTGCTTGCTGCCTGAGCTAAGCTAATCCAATTTGCTAAGCAGAAGGAAGTTGAATTTGCTTAGGAAAGTATCCAACAAGCAACAGGATAAAGGCAAGGGGAAAAGCAATGTTTGGGGGCAGAGAAAATTGGGGGTGGTGGTGTGTGAAGTCAAAACCCACAAAGAAAATGGAATGACAATTCCAACCCTTTTTAACAAAAGAAGCTGTTTTATCAGTTCAGCCATAATAGCTGGATGTTGGTACCAAAAGTTACTTCCTTGAGAATAGAACTTGAGGAAAGTACAATAAAATATTGCCTGAATTCCATATAAATTGTGTATATAAATATGACTGATTTTTAATTTTGCAGTTAACATAATTTGTTGGAGAAAGAAAAAAAAAAAGAAAGTGGCAACTTTCTCAGCAAATGTTAACTTGGATGTGCAGTACATCCCATAAGCATGCATTATTTTCTTTTTAGGCAGACTGCTCAGCAATACTAAGCTACTCATCCCTCAACAAAACCCAACAGAAAATATTGCTTTAGCACAATATGATGGAATTACCATTGCTATTGAATTCCTAACTTTGGTATTCCATAGTTGTAGGACAGCAGCTGTGAAAAATCATTACAGATACTGCTGTGCAGATCCTGCCTTCTAGTAAAAGAAAATAGCCATATCTAGTTTTGAAAGGTGATAAACTCTATAGTATTCACTCACAAATGTAATTGGTTCATTGATGATCCAAATAAAAAGGCTTTTCTTTTGTGTTCAGACAGTAAAAGGATTTGGTAAATTTATGCTTATATAAATAAATTCATAAATATACACAGATATATTTATTATGTTTATATAGGTGACTACATAAGCATACATTTCAGAACACAATATATTACACATAATTCTTTCCCAGAGTTATACCAAAGTGAGCACCAGTGCTTCAATGACAGAGCCAGGAAATTTTAGAACTAGTAAGTAGAAAATCTCCTTTCTTTCCTGAGGGGCTGCATTGATGTGTTTTGCTGCACTACTGACCCCATGTGTCTGTACTCTGAAAGAGGAGACCTGCTTCGTTCCCACTGAGTGCAACCTCCCTGAGCCCAGTTCTGGAGAACAACCTGGGGCTCAGCAGTTTCATTCAAAACATACTCCATGAAAGCTGTGCTTTCCTTTCCTTCTCCTTCCCATCTCTTCCTTCAACCAGTTTTCTTGGGAGTCCAACCACCTACTCCAGAGTAGGAAGCTTTCAGATCCTACACTCACACATGGCTCTGTGAATCACTTAACTACCAGAACACACTTGGGAGAAAGACTCTTCTTCCAAGCTTTTCTGCTAAATTAGTCAGTGGCAGGAGAAAGGATGTGGTTTCGTGGCCCAGTGGCTTAGAGAACACTTGGGGGAAAAGAGAACCAACAATTCCAATCGGTGCTCTGGTCACCTTGTTGTTCACCCTTGTTAACATTGACTGCAGTTCCTACAATGCCCCAGTGCAAGCATTTTTTTGAGTATGACTGGAAAAACAGAGGCATCCCTGGATTTCACCTGGGCCCAGACCTAATGCTACTGAGCAGAAATTGAGGATCTTTGAGCTCAGGCAGCCCAGAACTTCAGCACTGAACTTCTTCCAAAGATCTAGCCTAAATCTCTTTTACTAGAAATAAAAGACAGAGAGGGGAAATCTGTTGTGCTTTGCCTACTGTGCAAATCAGATGGTACAACAATAAAGTCTGCATGGAGGCAGAGCCATGGACCATGAGTCTTACCCCAATGAAAGGCTGAGTGTGTATCCATAGGGAAACCTTTGAAGAGATCAGGACTTAAACACCTCATTCCCAGAGAGAAAGCAGAGAATGTTGTTTGTTGTTTTGGTTTTTTTAATTGAACAATCATGGATTGAGAGAATGGTTTGGATTAGAAAGGAACTTATTGATCATCCCATTCCATCTCCTGCCATGGGCAGGATCACCTTCCACTGTCCCAGGCTGCTCCCAGCCCCATGCAGCCTGGGACACTGCCAGGGATGCAGGGGCAGCCACAGCTGCTCTGGGCACCCTGTGCCAGGGCCCCAGCACAGGGAACAAGTTCATCCTCATATCCCATCCAACTCTGCCCTCTGTCACTTTGAGGCTGTTCTCCCTTGTCTAGTCACCATATGACCTTGTAAATGTTTCACTCCATCTTTCTTAAAAAGATATCTTAAATCTGAAATAATTGCCAGGAAGCTACAAGGAGAACTCTTACAGCATGAAATGAATAATAATCTTTTAGACTGAGTGGCTCTTACTCAACCATGGTTATTTATACCATGCCATTGGTGGCAAAAGCTGAATGTTGGTAAGGGAAGCTACTCAGTTACCTTCTGCATGCAGATATGAGAGTTCTGTACACTCTACACCCTCATACTGCAAACCCAAAAAATGTAAAAATTAGGATGAACATGTCAAAAAGCTGGTGGGTTTTTCTTTTTATTAAACAGCCCTGTTCAAAGCAAATGTAATAGTAATAATAACAAAATTCACTAACAGCTTGCCAAGCCTATTGGGCTGTCATTAGGAAAATTGTTAAAGTCATGCTAGTGATGTATCTTGTAGATTAATTCTTTTGGTACAAAGAAAGCTTCTCTAGACCTGATTTCAGTGGAGATATCCCAAACTCACACATCTGACAATGTGCATTTGCTGAGAAATACTTTGCTATTAAGACTTATAAACTTTAACTAACTGAAGTGTAAACACCTCATGATACACCAAGATATAAATTAATTCTGGTTCTATGTAATAACTTCCAAATTCAAAACCAATTTCTGGATTCAGGCTAGAAGAATGAGAGTCAGAGCTCATATTCCTCAAGACATGACAATTTGAGCCATCTTAGTGATGGTTTAAAGCCACTTACATTGGCTTTGAAACCCATTTAAAACCACAGATGTAGCAGAAACCTGAAGCTTTTTATCTTCTCATACTTATTAGGGAGGTTGGGCTGTCCTTTTCTAGCAATAACAAATGCAATATCTAATTTCCCATATTACAGGAAAGGTTAAAAATTACACATGTTGACAGAATATAGATGGTTGGCTTGTATTTTGAAAAGACAAATGAGGGAAAATGAATATAGCAACACTTCACCCTGAAGAAAACATTAAATCAGCAAACTGGGTTGTGGGGTTTAATTAGAGCAACTGTTAACTAATAACCATATACAGTCTTCTAAAGTCATAGTATCCTGTAGTATCCCTGCCAAATTTCTACAGTATCCTTATTACTACTATGCTACAACATCTTTCTTTAAAAAATATCTTAGTGTACTAAGATATTATTCAAAGAAAAAATGATATTCTATTAAATTAAACTATACTGACTTGTGGGTTTATTTCTCACCCAGAAGGATAGTAAACATTTAAGGTAAGACCCTTAAATCATCATTACCAGTTCAGCAAACTACAGGAGGCATAATGTTGCTTAAATCCTATCAAAGCTGTCATGCTACATTCTGGTATTACCTATTCAGTCACTGCTATTGCAGTGATCCTGCAAATAAAAATGAACATATCTCCAACCCAGCCAGTCTCATTGTTTGATTCAGTGAGGGATGCAACAATCAAATTGTTTGTAATATCACAATCCATCACTACACGTGCAAATTTGATGACACAAGTCACTGAACTGGGTCCTAATAAAATAAAACAAGGAAAAGAGGCTAAACAGAGGTCTATAATAAAGATCTCACACAGAACCCCCCCCAAACAAACAGTAATAGCCATTAACAAAATGCCTTGTGCAAAAGTGGGGATGTGGTCTTGATTTCACTGGTCAAATCTCCAAGGACAGTATTTGGCCAAAGAATTGTAACAGTCAAAAAGATTAAGACCCCAGCACAGAACAGCAGGTAAATACAAACTGATACATGGATATGATTAATCCTGCTGAAGACAAGTGAATTATATACATGTTAACTCAGGCTTATGCTCAAATGGAGGAGAAACTTGAAACCTTTTTCTGAAATTATTGATATTGAAGCCTGGTTGTGAGATCAACAAAAAGAATTTTGGTTTGTCTTACCTTGCCTGGTGCCTGCCTTATTTTAAAAGGATCTATATTTCAGTTTTCATAATGAGAAAAATCCAATTCCAATGCAAGTCTTTCTACTCAAGAGGGCAAAAACATGACTCGAGATCAGAGCGCACCGTCCGCACAAGAATTATCTGCCCGGCAGAAACACCAAGCCCAAGAGCAATTTAAAAGCAGTCAGAGAAGAAACAGGCTCATGATAAGTAAAAGTAACTAGTCTTTTGCCACCCATACACACATCTATGAGTATCAAAAACACACGCTCTAGCTGTTAACAGGCATCCGCCAACACTCTGTCCTTGTCACTGATGGAAATTGAAATATATCTGTCTTGCCATTCAGCTATTCTCTAAATTTAGAGATGAACAAATTTGGTTAAATTTGGATCAGGCACTTTCTGACTCACATTATCCTCCAAGTTGGCAATCCTTCCTGTCACACAAAAAGGCCACTGAACACAGTGCCCAGTCTCATTCCTGAAGAGGCTCTGCCCACGGCCAAAGCAAGGGCTGGACAAACACCCACTACAAGGCAGCAAACCCATGCACACCATCCTGGTGTGGACAGCAAAACAGTGCCTGTGGGCTGAAATGTGCAGCCAAAGAGCCAAATCTGTAACTAGTGCAAACAGAACTCCATCACAACAGCACAACTCTCTCGATTCCCAGTCAGGGAGAGACTGTCCCTCTCTACAGGAGTATCTCCACACACACATCACTTTCTTCTCTCACACACACACAACCACTTTTAATTACTTATTGTGTAGCAATTTCACTTGAATTTTTATAAAATGGCTGTGATGTGCTGAAAAGAGAACAACTAAACCCTAACATCAATAAATACTAATAAATATTAATATAACATAAATGCCACTTATATTGCAATGTGAAACAAGTTTATTATCCACAGATGAAATAAAATTGCTGCCTTTATTACTGACAGGATTGACTTCTAAGATATTTCTGTTTACTACTTGAGTATTCATCAGCATTCTGTGTTTACAGCATCTACTCTCCCGTCTCTCTCACCAACCCCTCCACATTTATACATAATATAATTGAAGATCAGTATTTCCTGATACAGTTTTCCAATCAATTTCAATACACACACAAATGCACATTGTGAGATTAGTAGCAGACCAATTGCCAAATCCTGACGCAGTTAGAACACCAACAGGAGATCTTATCATGCCTGTATTTGCAATATGAACATTGAAAGAAGATAAACGCAGAGTTTGCAGTCTGGTATCAAACAGATTCCTGCAAATTATTCAACTATCCCACAAACTCTGTAGATAATGAGAAAACCCCACCTTTAAATGGAACTAAGATGTTTGGCAATATTCCAAAGCCTTTCATTCCCAAAAGTGGTGTCTTTTATTGAAATAACAACATATGTAGAATATGTAGAATAAGTAGACCGGTTTATGTATCCTATAATTTAGAAAAAGACCTAGGAGATGATTTCTCCAGCCCCAAAGTTGATCACCTTTCACTATTACAAACTGCATTTCAAGTTTGAATCACACAGCCCTCAAATTTTCTATCCATCCCCTCTCATTCTCATTCCCCCATTTTAAATAGAACTAAATTCAAAATTCTGACATTTTCAAGAATGTTTGCCTGGTGATTTCTGTGAAGCACAGACAGCCTCCAATTGCAATAGCTACAGTGTATTATCATTTTTAGAGCCTTTTCTTTCTTTTCTGAAATCAATCAATGCTCTCCATGGGAGCTACTCTGATTAATGTCAAAACAATATTGTGCTAAAAACTCTCAGCATTAGAACAAGGGACTAAGAAGTTTGTTTGTATAGATAACATAGAAGGATGAATGAAAATATCAGAGGAACTTCCATAAGGGGACTGCCTATATATTTATAGAACCACAGAATTCCAGAAAGGCTTGGGTTGGAAAAGACCTTATGGCTCATGCTGTCCTACCCCCTGCCATGGGCAGGGACACCTCCCACTATCCCAGACTGCTCCAAGCCCCATCCAACCTGGCCTCTCCCAGGGATGGGGCAGCCACAGCTCCTCTGGACAACCTGGGCAGTGTCTCACCCATCCTTACAGGGAACAATTTCTTCCCAAAATCTCAACTAACCCTGCCCTCTGTCAGTCTGTAGCCATTCTCTCTTACCCTGTCACTCCAGACCCTTGTTCAAACTCTGTCTTCACCGTCCTTGTTGGGTCCTTCTGACAAAATAATTAAGTCACTCCAAAGCTTCTCTTCTCCAGGCTGAGCAATCTGAATTCTCTCAGGGTTTCATCACAGCAGAGCTGCTTCATCTTGGTGCCTCCTCTGACTTGCTCCAACAGCTCCATGTCCTTCCTGTGCTGGGAGCCCAGGGCTGGAGCAGCTCTCTAGGTGGGATCTCACCTGAGCAGGGCAGAAGGGCAGAATACCCCCCTCCTCTGCTGCCCACGCTTCTAAATTTTTATATTTCTACATTTTAAGACTTTCTTTTATAGGCAGTTAAAATTGCTCCCAAGAAACGGCATGAAATTGCCTTTAACCTGGTCTTGTTTAGTTCTCACAGACAGGACAATGGAACCCTTCTGGCTATAAGGACTAGACATACAAATGTGCTGACAGCTCCATCATTCTTCTGCAGGAATCACTGACAAAACTGAAGTAGTTTTCAGTTAATCTCCTTCTGCTTGTGTTCCTCAGTAGAGACACTTCCCAGACACTCACAGGAAGAAAATCCTTTCCAAAAATACTTAAGCAGCATATCCATTCCTATACCACACTGCCCATGTGTAGTCTGGTTTTCAGGCCTGAAGTTTCTGGGTTTCTAAAGCTCTGGTTTTCTATGTTTAGGTTTTCTGAAACTTGTTCCCAGAGAAAGAACGTAAATATCAAGACTGTTTTTGTAACAGTATTCATGTTGTAAATTCTTTCTGTAAGAAAGATCTTCTTTTGATGTCACTGTGGTTTGACCAATGTGAGTGAAGAAGTTTGTCTTTCTCTCACCAATCGCAGTGGTCTGTGGAAAATTATATATGAGAGAACGATCCCTAAAAATAAAATTCATTCTTCACACAACCTTGAAAGAATCACAAAAGTCTGTGTTGTGTGTTTATCCTACAATGACACCCATGCACCTGCAGATGGGATGTTCAGTGACACAAATGCTGCAGACAACAACCATGGTCTGGTCTCCAAAAACTGGGACTTACAATTATTGACTGGTCATTAATTTTCTTCCAGCAGGATGTTCATTTGCCAGCTCCCACAGAAACAAATTTGGAAAAGTGGCTCTTTGAGTTTTACAACAAAATATCAGACAGTAAGTGTAAATCCACTTTTACTTATCCTTTCCTGCTGAACATTCTGCTGCCTCCACTGGAAATTTTTGGCTGTGTAAGGAATACCATATAGGGCCTAATGAGGTTTGATTCAGTTCCTGAGAGTCTTTATTCAGTCTTTGCATGTCTGAACCCTAATGTAGACCAAATGGAAATGCAGATTGAGCAGAGCAGAAATCCACATGCTTTAGCTGCATTGACCATGTACGTATATCTGGGATATTTAAAAGGAAGCCATTTATCATCAGGAAGTGTAAGTGCTTATTGTGAATCTGACATTTAAATATACCATCAACAGCAACCAGCACTGAGAAATGGTTTAATTAACCTGAAAGGATGTAATTTTATGCTATTTAGCAAGAAATACAAATTTTAAAGTGCCTTTATGCTGTATATATCAGAGTAGTAAGGCCAAATCCTGCTCTTAGATACCCATATTTAAATATGGAGTAAATTCCTGAACCTCCCTTAGCAAACCTGCAACTAAGACAGTGCAGATATAAGCAGAATCTGTCACACACACTCTATAACCCATCTCCTAAAATTACCATTCTCTTTACAACATTCTAATGGTAGAGTTAAAACTTAAGCCCCAATGGCAAGAATTGATCCCTGGATGGTAAGTGCAGTGGTGAATCCTTGGGGTTTCCACTCTCTGAGTGCTTTCCTTTATTATTATTATTATTAATTTAAGTTAGCTGAGTCACCTCTCCTACTCTACATTTTCACTATCTCCTGAAGGTACACTCTAATAGGACCATACTTCAGAATTCCTCTGTTTACAACAACTCTGGGGTATGAAACCATGGCCATGATGGCATGCTCTGTTCAAAATCTCCACACCACTGGCTTTCTGTGGGGTTTTCTCCTCTGTTGTTATTTTGGACAGAACACTGTTACCATGCCAGGTTGCTCTCATAGACCAGCAAAAGCAGAAAGCTCAGAGCCCTAATTAGGCACCAACAGGAAATCCAGCCTCTGTTTCATATTTGAGGAAACCATAAAAAACAGAACAGTTTAGGGAAAGTCAATAGGAACTGCTACATACACAGAGCAATCATTGCTCTGTTCCTCCAGGACAGACATCCAGAAACCAATACAGTGACTGATAAAACAAAAATCAAATAAGCCCCCAACAAATCTCTTCAATACCTTGAAATTCAACAGCCATCACTGATCAACACAGATCTGAGGAAAGATACAACTGAACAGCAGTTGTAACACGCAGTGGGAGTGGGAAACACAACGACTTCTGGCAATCACAGACAACCTGGCACATCTCTGATGCCAGTGAGATGCTGGTGCCCTGGTGATGGCCAACATGACCAAGGCTGTCATAATGTGTAGGAAAATGTCTTTATTTTCCTCCTCCCCTAGATCTGTGTGGAAGCACTGGATCAGTTTTTGGTTTTTTTTTTCCTTACTTGTGCTCACTAGTTATTTCCACCTGCATTTCAGCACATGGATCTGTAGGATGAGGAGGAATTATGAGGCAGATGTGCAAAGGGCTACAGCAAAGGCTGAAGGGGGCTGCAGCATCATCCAAGGACTTGTTGGACAGTTCTCATTCCCAAGGATGCCATGTGCAGCATGGACATGTCTGAGGCATTCTCAATATTACCAAAAAGGCCTGTAGTGTGGCTTCCAATACCGGGATCCTGCCTAAGGCAGCCCCTGTGAGCTTCCTATGGAGAAGCACAAAGGGATCAGCATAAGCTGATCCATTTATTTCCCAGTTTTCCCACAGTAAAACATGGAATAATGATGCCTTAGTCATACTAACTCCATATTGTGGGGATAAATTAACTATTGCCATGTTTTCAGGCACTGTAGTAACATGGATTCTAGGAAAAAAAAAAAGGCTATATATAGCCACATAACCAATACAGGTAAATACCTCTATAAATAAAACCTGTAAGTACTGCTGCAATAAAAATAATAAATAAAAACCAAAAAGGCTTAGTCATACGCACAGGCAGATCTCCAGTTATGGAAGAAGTACTTTTACAAAGAGCACAGTGAGGCACATAAAGTAGGATGGTGAGGAGAAAGGCAATAAATCATTCTCCAAATACATTATTCTGAAAAATGGCCATGGTAGGCAAAAGCATGTTCCTAAAGTTCTGGGATGCAGTTTATTCTGGTAAATTGAATATACAGATAACTAATGGGTATATATGAGCATCCTCCTACATGTATAAAAGCCACATTCCCTGAAAAAATAAAATAAATGGATACCCGTGTTGTCTGCCCTGTCTAAACAGGGACACAAGTAGTTCTGTGAGCTGTGGAGCTAATGAAGCATTTGTGGACATCAGTTTAATACCTTGCCAAGATTTTACAGCACTATAAATCCTCATACTTTACTTTGCTTTGATAGAACCCCTCCGTATAGAAAAGCCCCGGGACACAGAGTACACGTGCATGGGGAAGCTGCCAAATGCTCTCCAGCTGCCCCAGGGAATACCTGTGTGTGCAGGGAAGCACAGAGAGGGCAGGAGGTGGGGTTGGTGCTGCTTGTGGAGCCATGATGGACAGGCAGGCAGGGCCCTGCTCAGGCCCTTTGTAAGGGTGGCACAGGGGCCTCGGATCCCAGTGAGTCCCAGGCACTGTGTGTGTGTCCTGCTGCTCCTGTGCTCACGTGCCCTCCCAGCACCTTGGTCTCTCCCCACAGATCCTGAAAGGCACCCAAGGGGTCTGACAGCACTGCTCCCCCTCTCTGCTGCTGCTCCCAATACTGCCTGATCCAGTCTTTCCAAGAGCCAAAAGGCTTTCTGATTCCCCAGACTAGAGCCTGGAATGGCTGCTGGCCCACAGCTGTGCTGCTAAGAAGAGAATGAGGACACAGAAGACAGGCATGTTCTTCACAAGGTATTGTTCCAGCACAGCAGATGGGACTTTGTCCTTCAGCAAAGCAACCTCAGATCTTGCTTTCAGTCAGGGAATGGTGGTGAGGAAAGGAAAGGGTGAATACCACATAAATATCATTACAATAAAAATAAAATTTGAGAGGCTTATATCAAAATCTCTTCATACTAAAGTATGTTGTTGGAACAAGCATACCATTGACTGCCCAATAGCTCTAGGGCATTCTCTCTACACAGCAGCACTTGCAACTCTCTGAAGGCAAAGCACACCTATCATGTATATATCATAAGCCAGCAAAATTCAGCTTATGCCAGCAAAATTCAGCTTATTCCAGCAAAATTCTGCTTTAGCTAACATAACTTGCTCCAGATATCCTAATGAAGCTCTAAGCTCTATTCATACATCAGTGTAGCTCCATCAGTCATGTCTTCACACCAGGGATTGACACTGAAAGGCTGCCAGGGAGTAGTGTGCACCCAGCACTGATTCCTGCACTGCTTACACACTGCAGTCCTTTGTAACCTCACCATATATCCTGCTTCTAGTAAACCATGTCATATGTATCTAAACAATCCTTTAGCATCTGTTATGCATTTATGTACTTAGATACTTTTTCCAAAGTAGATATGGCTTCCACTAAGTCAACAACATTTCAAAATCACTTTAAAAATCTGCTGGGTAAGCAACAGCCTAAAATAAAAGCGCTGACTTGCAGCTGCCCTAATGAAATTTTTGTAACAAACTTACATTTAATCCTATCTGCATTTGAAAGTTCTGTATTTAGATAGTGTTTGATGCCCTATTTTTTTCTGCTGAGTTTCATTTAGCATTTCATTCTTCTCACTAGATACCACATGAGATGACCATACACACATGCTGATCCTCTAAATACTTTCAAGCAGAAACCACTGCAGACACTCAGGACATTACATTTCAGGCCCTCAGCCTTTCCCTCACTTTGCAGATCCAGAGGAAGAGGCTACACTACACCAATAATCTCATTTACAACTGTCAGCTTGCCTTCTTAGCCCAGTTTGCAGAGATCTAATTATCCTCCATCTTACAGACTACATACATTTCTGTAGAAAAAAAACCACTAAGTTTTAACTTAGTAACAACACTGCAAAAGAACCCAAAAAGAAGACATAGTAAATGCTTATTAATAAATGTCAGCAATGAAATTTCCCTCTGACACTACAGTGCTTGTAGTTAAGGTGTTACTATTATTGATTCATGATTAACACTCCAGGAACAATCAAGAATACTGAGCATGAAGCAAGAATAGATTTTTTTTTCCAGAAAAATAAATCTTGCAAAACAAGTTTACTTTGGGTAGAAGAGTGATAATTAATATGCAATCTGGCACTAAGCTTGATGACAGTTTAGGACCAATGGTCAGCTTTGCATTTTTTATTTTTGTAATTCAGTATTTCTTATTGTTTCTATCCCTGCTTGCTGACTATTCTCAAACAGATAAAACTACTACAGTCTTCTGGTTTAGAAACTTGCCATTCCTCAGCTTCTTCCTTCATGAATTACAAATATCATCAGAGATACTAATCATGAAACTGCAGTTGTTGAAAACTTGCAATGTGAAGACATCTCTAAATAAAAACACTTTTCCTCTAGCAAAATCAAGGCAAGCCCTAAACGCTGGTCAACATTCCCAAGCTATTCCAACAACAGCAAGCCTCTGCTTGAAATGAAGCTGCTCCTTGCAAGGAAAACTTACACTTCCAGGACAAATACTGTTACAGGTTTGAGAGCATATAAAATAGAAACCTGCAGGAGCACCAGTGCTTGGCTCCAGCAGGCTGCAATACACCACTGAGCCCAGTGTGCCTGGGGAGGAGGAAGGGAGCACCTTTTTGCCCATTTGCCCTTTTGAAAGGATAAATGGGAAGGAGCATGGATTATTCAACACCACAGCAGGTTAGAAAATCTTCCTCCAACAACACTTAAAGAAAAGTTTGTAGCCAAATGTTCTAACTCACATTGCTCTCCAGCACATGGGACTGTTGCTTCACTATTTGGTCTAAACACATTAAATTATATTTCAAGCTTCTTCCCTCACTGCTTTGATTCTTTTGTTCCAATGGCTCCTGACAGTGACAGTAAAACATAGTCCTTCACAAAATGATAGACTGTTGTAATATTGAAATTTTTATCTTTCATATTATTATCATTCATATAGTTATTTTCCAGGATTCTAAGAAATATCTACTAGGATATCATCAAGTTTATTTTCACTAAAGCATAAACAATACCTTCTAAAAAGAAAATTACCCAGCATGAAATACAAAATGGATATTCAAAATCCAATTCCCCAGACAGATACTTTAGTGTAACAGCTAAACAGAACACTGTTTCTCCAGAAAAAGTGACAGGACAATTTGGTTTCCAGTGGTTGGATGTGCTTTCCATTTGTTAGTGGATGCGGTAGGTGATGGTCATGCCCCATATAATGCTTAGGAAGGGGCTTTCTGGGTATTAAAAACCCTCATGCATTCCGATGTAACCTTGACTCACAAAAACCTTCAGGTATAGTTTGCTTTTATTCATAGCAGGTTCTCCTTTCCTGATTATTAGATTCATATCCTGAGCCTGTGAACGGGAATCAGAGTACAAAAAATACCCCAGACTAACACAGCAGAAAGCAGAAAAGAAATCCACATTTCCCATGTGAGCAATTATACATTACCTCTCTCCTACAAAGTTTTGGAAAGGCTTTGTCGCTTTCTTCACACGCATCACCTCCCTCTCCTGACACACAGCATGAATGGAGTCAAATCCTCTCTGTTAACGGACTGCACAAAGCACGGTGCCCAGCAGACAAACAGCACCCCTAACCCTTCTGATCTCCTTTCACTAAGCCCATTTACTATTTTAATTACCATGACCATAAACATTAAACATGTTTGTGCGGCTGGACCTGGAGGCAGCAGCCTGCCGGCTCCCCTCACAGGGCTGGGCAGGCTCCGGCCGCCAACTGCGGGCACTGGGACCGCCGGCCAGGCCAGCGGCTCCTCCGGCCCGGCCAGCATTTCCTCCGGCCCGGCCAGCGGCCCCTCCGGCCCGGCCAGCATTTCCTCCGGCCCGGCCAGCATTTCCTCCGGCCCGGCCAGCGGCCCCTCCGGCCCGGCCAGCATTTCCTCCGGCCCGGCCAGCATTTCCTCCGGCCCGGCCAGCGGCCCCTCCGGCCCGGCCAGCATTTCCTCCGGCCCGGCCAGCATTCCTCCGGCCCGGCCAGCATTTCCTCCGGCCCGGCCAGCGGCCCCTCGGCCCGGCCAGCATTTCCTCCGGCCCGGCCAGCATTTCCTCCGGCCCGGCCGGCAGCCCTCCGGCCCGGCCAGCGGCTCCTCCGGCCCGGCCAGCGGCTCCTCCGGCCCGGCCAGCGGCTCCTCCGGCCCGGCCGGCAGCCCCTCCGGCCCGCAGGCACTGCTCGGCGGCAACTTTGTGGGGTTTAAGAACTGCCTCAGAACCAGAGACGGGGAGGGAATGTGGGGCGACTGAGGAAGGGCAACACGAGGCTCCCAACTGCCCGGCGCTCGGCACCAGAGCGGGAAACCCTCCTTTGCAGGCCGGCGGAGGATCCGGGATGGGGGCACAGCTCTCTCCCTGCTCCTGCACCCCGGAGCGCTGTTATGGGGTACAGTGCTCCCCCGCTGTGCGTCTCTCCCTGCTCCTGCGCCCCGGAGCGCTGTTATGGGGTACAGTGCTCCCGGCCCCTCTCTCCCTGCTCCTGCACCCCGAGCGCTGTTATGGGACAGTGCTCCCGCCCCCTCTCTCCCTGCTCCTGCGCCCCGGAGCGCTGTTATGGGGTACAGTGCTCCCCGGCCCCCCTCTCTCCCTGCTCCTGCGCCCCGGAGCGCTGTTATGGGGTACAGTGCTCCCCGGCCCCCCTCTCTCCCTGCTCCTGCGCCCCGGAGCGCTGTTATGGGGTACAGCGCTCCCCCGGCCCGCAGCCCCCTCACGCCCCCCGACCTCCCCCTCGCGGCCCGTCCGCGGCACAGCCCGCTGCGCCGCCCCGCTCCGCCCGGCCCCCGTCCGCCCCTGCCTCCTTCCCTTCAGGCGCCCTCCCTTCCCCCGCGGCCCCCGGCCCCTGGCCGGCAGTACCTGGGCGCTGGAGCCGAGCTCTGGCGGCCGGCGGGTCCCCGCAGGGCTCCGCGGGGGCTCCGCGCCCGTCCCGCCGGGCGGGCTCGCCGCGACCATCGCCGCGGGCGGCCGGGCGGGCAGCGCGGGCAGGGCCGGGCCGAGCCCGGGGCAGTGCCCGGGGCAGTGCCCGGGGCCGAGCCCGGGGCAGTGCCCGGGGCAGTGCCCGGGGCCGAGCCCGGGGCAGTGCCCGGGCAGTGCCCGGGGCCGAGCCCGGGGCAGTGCCCGGGGCAGTGCCCGGGCCGAGCCCGGGGCAGTGCCCGGGGTTGTGCCCGGGGCCGAGCCCGGGGCAGTGCCCGGGGCAGTGCCCGCGGCTGAGCCCGGGGCAGTGCCCGCGGCTGAGCACGGGGCTGCCGCCGCCCGGAGCCTCGAGCAGCGCCGGGACAGCGCCGGGCTCGGAGCTGCCCACCAGCACCGCCAGCTTCTGCCGAGAGAGGGGGAGAGAGAAGCGGCATCGTCAGCGCAGGGCTGCAGACGCACCCGGCCCCCCGGCAGCACGGATTTGGGGTTATTTCCTTTTCCTTTGGTAGGGTTTACCGTTTTCTTCCTGGCAGGGGACGGGCTGGGTTCCCCCTCTTTGCTCGGGAACTCGTGGGTTCCACTCTGGGCTTCCGAACTTGGGGGTTTGGGGTTGGATTTTTTTTTTTCTTTTGGGTTTTGCCTCGAACTAATGTCCTAGTATAAATGATCGTGATATAAGTCTAGGTAATACCGCAGCTTCAATTAATAATAAAAGGCTTGAAGATCGGTATTTTCAACTTTCTCTTCCATTGGTCTGAATATCGATTCCACGTGCCCGCTGCACCCCCGTGCTTGGCGACTTCCCGTGTTCTTTCACCATGACTGACTTTGGAGTCGGCTTGTTGCTTTCCCTTTTAAGTTTTCGTTTCCTCATAAAATTCCACCATTTTTCCAGTGGTGGTAATTATAGTAATTATTATTATCAGCATCTAAACTAACTTTTCTCCATAGCACCGTTTTAACTCGCAGTTTTTCTTAGCAGTTGTTCTTTTATATTACTACAGAATGGCTATTCCATCACATGTAACAAGAATATTTTGATTCTGACCTTGTTATAGGATCTCTGACAAGATCTGTATTTGAGATTTCTGTAAGTGCTGTGAAAATGCATATGGTAAATAATAGTGTGTGCATAAAATTCTCACTTTTGAAATGGAAAAAAAGTCTTTTATAAAGTTCTCGTGCTTTGAGTAATCTTGGGAGCTTTTATTAATGCCATTTAGGCAAGTTAGGTATATGTGGAAAGAATATGCCAGTTCAAGCCTCTTTTGATACCTTTAATTATTAAACATCTTGTCAACTAGAGCTGACAAAGGCAACTCTATGTGTTTTATGTAGGGCAGAAAAGTTGCTTATGAAAAAGGCACTTAATTCTGCAAACAGCTCTGCCCATGTTTAACTTTATACACTGACCATAACTTTGGACTCCAATGCAATTACATGTAATATACAGCCTTTGGGAAACTGCTGTTCTACTGCTAAAGCCCATAAGAGTTCTGTTGTCAACTTAGTTTAAAGTACGATGTGGGTACAGAAGTGTGTGTAAAGTTACTGACGTGCTTAATTCTTTCCAGAATCAAGGCTGAAAACCTTACTTCTGGGCATAAAGTAGAAGCCTTGTAACACAAAACTTCTAGGAAAATACATCCCTTCAAACCCCTCATACACTTTAAGACTGGAAAGGCTTAGTGGGAATATATGTTTACTCTGGGAACTGTAGTTTTTGTGTTTATATGAAATCACAAGCATATGTTTTACCAGAGATACTTGCTTTGGATTTTAATATACAGGAATTTTTTTTTTTTTTTTTTTTTTTTTTTTTTTTTTTTTTTTTTTTTTTTTTTTGTCAAAGGTTGGACTCAGTAATCTGAGCTCTTTTCCAACCAATTGAATCTGTGATTCCGTGATTCTAATGTCAGAATTACTCTAGTAATCGTGACTTTGTATAAATTGTTTTGAGCTTTCTTCATTTTTGTCTTTACCTTTCGTTCTCCATTATCCTGACAATCATCCCAAGGAAGCATAGGCAATTTTCTCCTTATTCACTATGCTGTTGTGTGTCATAGAAGTTTTGAAGAGAAAAGAGCTTTCTCTTCAAAACAGAAATATACCTGTCTGACAGTTTAAGAGTGCTCAAGTGAAAGACAAGAAGGTCAGGTATGTGTTTTACATAACGTAGAAAAGTTGCTTATGAAAAAATTCTCTAAACCCTGTTTCTCTGGTTTGTTGTAGCACAGTTATCCACTGGTGTTCCCTGCACTGATTCCATGCCCCATGCTATGCTGCTGCAGATGCCAGAGAATTGGGACAGCATGTGGGGAGCTGACCATCTCCTGCTCTACAGAGTATTGCCTTGCAAAGCACCTTATTTCTGTCTACAGTGACAGAAAGCTCTCAGACTGAGAGTTCAGCCCTGTGGCTGTATTTTTGCTTTATGTCCTATGAAAAATGCAAGCTCGCAGGCTGTCTGAAAATGCTGTACTTTGTTACAGTACTCGAAATCCATTGCCTAACTGGAGTTAGTCCAGGAGGGAAATCCTGGCTCTGCTGCAGACAACCAGAGGTTTGCTGCTGACATCAGTAGCACTGGGTGGAGATTCTCTTTGTGACCCTAGGAGTATTTGCTATTCCTGATAGATCACTGTACTGATGAAGAGTCTTTTAATGTTTGTCCTCAGACATGAGCATGTGGGTTACTGAATGAAAAACGTTTTACAGAAACACTCAGCATTACTCTGAACTCGTATATTCACTTAAATTTCTAGTAAGTAATATTCTAGTGGTATTAGTACAGCTTTACATTGTTCTCAGACAGTTCAGCAACAGAAAATATCTAAGCAAATTAAACTTCTTGACTCCAAAAGATAGACAATCCTTGGTAGCTCAGTGGAAAGAACAAGTAAATTAAGCAAAAGTAGATTATTACTTTCTTGACTAACTTCAATAGCAACTAATTGCTTTTTTGTCTTATTTCAAAGGAGAAAATTAGCTGAGAAGTACAAAGGCAGAAGTTCTGTAAACAAACAAAAAAAAATCACAACTCAAATTACCATCCATCCCTTACCCACTTGTTGTCCCTACAAGCACTAACAGTGAGTCAGTTTGGGGTCTTTGCATGTGATGCCTGTTAGCATTTTTCCTAAAAACCTCACAGTCCTGTCTATTCATGTGTATGCAACCAAAAGAGATAAGGAAATAAAGACTACTGCTTATTTCAGTCTAAGTTGTGATAAAGATGAAATCTTGTAAAACTGGAAAACTTTCATTTGAATATAGGTTTTGTGGCTTTTCTGAGTAAATACAGGGAAAACATTATGTCCTTGGGATAGGCTTGCAAAGACCAATTGACCCATGTCTGTCACCTCCTGAGGGTACAATGTTATACTAACTTCATTTAAATAACTGAAAATTTTAGAAACTAAATATGGAAGTATATACAAAAGATCAGGTGCTCAAGATTATCTGCCAAAATAGAGGTACAGAAAATCTATTTAGGGAAAAGCAGCAGCAGCAGCATCTCTTCTGTGTCTTTTATTAATTTTCTAAAACCTATCAAAACCTTAAAAATAGCCCCTTTAATCAAACTGTGTTAATTAAGAGATGAGCTATTCTCATCTCTTTTTTTCTTTGTAACAGACATTTTTACGTTATAACCCTGAGAAGACATTGGTGAAGGAGTGTTGACAAGAAACAAAGATTTTGATATGAGAGATTAAAATAATCCTCAACAAAACCTACATCTGCTGTATTCTATTTCTGCCAGATTAATTAAAAGAATAATCCTGGTTTTTAAAGAGAAAGGAAATCTGCATTTTGAGAATCAGTCAGCATAACATATTATCAGATACTTTTGGAATAATGAACAATAAGACACTACGAAAGCTTTGGACACTGCAGCAGAAAACATGTGCTGATACAATGAAAGAGCCAAAAGAGAGGAAAAGAAGAAAAAAAATATTGGCTTTAAATGCTGGAAAGCAGGTCTCTGCTTCTCATCCACAGCTTAATAGCACACACAATACACCAATTTTGAAACAGCGCCTTTTCAATAGCAACACGACTTTCATTTTCACTGCAGGATGCCACAGGCAGTCCAGAGTTTGAAATATGTATGCTGGTCACATGCAAGCACGCCACAATGTGCTGGAAATCTGCCACTTGTTTATGATTTCCCATCTTGTACGTGGCACAGTCTCAACTATTTAAAGCAGAGTTAATATTTCTTTCCATATGTATCAAAATAACTCTGGCCTTCCTATTTATTGGAGCATGTAAGCCTTCTCCCCGTCCCCTCCTTTCTGCTGAGGTCTGTGCTGTAAAGGTTTGCAGGTAAGAAGGTGGCTGTCCAACAGTTTCAGCCTCAAATTTGATTACTCAAATGCTACTTCTGCCATCCCAAACCACAGATCATTGTGTTTAGTGACTAGAGCAGTGGAAGGAGCGAAGGGGGAAGGGGTTTGCAGGTGGCTGCTCTGCTGTGATCCCCACGCTGGGCAGTGGGGCACAGGGATGTGCACACACAGGCTCCAGCCAGGCTCCACACACCCAGCACAGCTCTGGGCCAAGGCTTTGGTCCTTCACTGCTGCAGTTTGCATCGTGTCCTCGAATCCTGACTGATCTGATGGCAACATTGCTTCACACATGCATCTCCAATAAACATGGCCATGCTCTACAAGGGAGCAATTCTCAGCTCCTGGCTGCTGTCTGCCATAGAAGTGATTTAAAACAGACATACGCCTTTCAGCAAGCCTTCATGTTTTCCCAGTAAAATGTGAGATCTGTTTAAAAAGGACCTAAAATTCACTGTCCATCACATTTATATTTTAACACCTACACACTGTAGATAGAGACCTCAGTCCATTAATCTTTCCAGAGGGATGATCTGACAAAGCAGTTTGGTTGTGAAAAACTGCAACTGTTTACAGAGCGATATCATGTTTTTCTGCTTAGTGCCCCCATGGCTACGAGACAACATTTGGCATAACCCTGAGAGTTTATTTAGCTTGCAGAACACTGGCAATCCACTTTCAAACCAAAATGATGTCTTTGTCAATTGCTAATATAACATTCCGCACTAATCTAATGTCATGCATGCAAACCAGCTGAACAGACTTCTCCAGCAATGAGAACCATGGCCTCTCTTCATTTACCCAGTAGTCACAATAAAATTCTCGTGAACAACAGAATATTTAATATTCAGAGAGTGACAACACACAAATGCACTTTAAACACAGTCACCAGCTATGGCACTTTAGTAAACTGTCTTAGGATTTTGGTTCAATCCTATGAATTTCCATGTATTTCTTCTATATTTAGTTTTACTTATATACATGGCTGATCCTGCCTGATCTGAACCCTAAGTCATGAGCCAACCATTCTCGTAACTTCCCACACTGAAACAAAGAAATGAGCGGGCTTCAGCACACGTGTACACGCAGGCACCCAGAGGAGTTTGGTGGATGCTTATGAAGGCAAAAGGCTTCGTGGGCTGTTATTTTATCCCTGGACTGCCATAAAAAACGCCTCCTTTTGCATACAGGCTTGGGCACTAGGCTGCCCAAAGAGAAGGCATAAAAACAGGTTCTCATACAAACAAAGGTGAAGAACCTCACCTGGGGAGGTTTTGTGCACTGTTTCCAAAAATGCTGTATTCCATGTGAAGGTGTTCAAGACGTGCAACCGAAGGGGAGGAGGAAGAGGAGGAGAATGGTTTTAAAGAAGGTTGGGTAGTTCCTCCTGCCAATTGCTCGGTAAATGACCTGTCAGTTTGATGCAAACGCTCTCCCTGCGACGCCCCAGCTTGGGCGGGGGCAGGGATGGGGAGGAAGGAGGGGAGGGAGAAGAAATTGCTCGACAGAGGTATTTTTAATGACCCCCAGGGAGAGGTCACCGTTGCTCAGGCTGACGTGAGGTACCCTGGGCAGGCAGCCTTCCTCCCCTCCTCCTCCTCCCTTCCTGCTCCTTCCCTAAAGGAAGCCCCCAAATGCACGATTTATAAACAAGGAGGTAGCGACTGCCCGGCTAGGTACAACTCGAGTGCTAGTTTTTGCAAGAAGAATTAAAAAAATAGCTGCAGAAAATCCGGGACTCAAGGGAAAGAGCCTTTCCAGGGACAGACTGTCAGCCAAAGGAAGATGAGTGTGAAACACGGGCAGGAAGGTTTATGTATGCTCAAGTACAATCTCAGCATTAGTTGGTCCGGGGGTTTTTTATGGCTTCTTTTGTCTTTTGGTTTCTTTCTCTTTCTCTTTTTCACTTTCTTTCTCTTTCTCTCGTTTTCTTTTATTTTTTTTTTTGACAACTTCTTGCCTGCCTATCATTAGAAGTAAGAATGTATTTCTTTGTCTCGATCAGATCTTAGTTAATTAGCCGGCGCTGCAGCAGGCTCAAGGATTTAAATTCAAAGTGAAACTCATTCTAATCAAAACTGCAGCAAACTGGGGGTTTTGTTTGACTTTAACCTGAGAGTCAGTTATTGTATCACTGATGTACATACTGCATTACCAGCTGAGTGCTTTCAGCATCCCTCTATCAGTGTGAAATATTTAATCGGCACAAGGATCCAATCAGCACAGCAGAGGGAAGCTGGTGTGTGCATTAATTTACTCCAGTTGAAAAGCAGTAAAGCAGGTCAGAAACATATAACCTTCTCCCTTTCCCCCTCCTCCCTCCCCTCCCAAACACACAGCACATCAGAAGAGTTTTGGCGGGGGGAGGGACTGAAAGCCACCCTGAATGACTCCAGATAGGATAGTCAGACAATAAATTAGTCACTCCTGCCAAAGAATGACAAACACTGCCTGAAACAGAAGAGAGGAACTATGCACAACACCACCCCCACCCCCAGACATGCCCCCCAAAATCCCTTCTTCAATTAATTACATTGTGTAATTGTTTGTTTTTTAATCTTTGACTCTTTTAAAAAAGCTGGAAAGATGGCTGAATGAATACTCCTTCTGTGTATGACATTAATTAGAAGGAAAGCACATGCCAGGATATTTTGAAACAGTCTTTCTATTAAGGAACAAAAGGGCTTTTGATTTTCTAACCTGCCACATTCTCCAGGAAAGGCTTCCATTAAGATTATTGGTATTAAAAATCTGGTTTAGAAGCATTCACAAGCTCTTCTGCACATCAGCAATTTTATATACTGCAGCACACAACAGCTAAACTTTTTCTGCTTCTGATTCTACCCTTGTATTTCTCGCTTACTCTCCAAAGACAGTCAAGTTCCTGTCTCCTTGGTGTTGTAACGAGAATACCAACATGCCATTTTCTTTCACAAGGGATCATATACAACCTGAATGTTACATGAACAAATTTGTTCAATCCCCCAAGCAAAACCATGGCGCAGAGATGTGACGACACACGATGATTAAAGATGCATCAAAAAAACCCCGCCCCAGCTTGTCAGTGTGAGTGACCAAACTCTCAATGTGGCTGCTCTCCAGGACAGGGCAGCAATAAAGAATTTACAGATTTCTGTAAAGAGAGAATTTTCCAAACTGGTAAATACTCCAATAATGGTAACCGTGGGCATGGAAATACACCTAGTCAGTCAAGTGCAATTAGCCTTTAATTCCTGAACACATTAAACATCTTGCTGACTGCAAAAAACAATGTGTATTGCTAACTGGCAATCCACTTGTCAAAGCTCAGAATTAGCTGCTTAGTGACGTACAAACAGCACTCTTTAACTAACACGGAGTAGGGAGGAAGAGGATGCTATTTAATGAGAAAAGTCAGATTGATATCATGGAACATTCTGGTAGTGCCTGTGCATCTTGAAGGAGAGGAGGAGGGGGAACTAGGGTTGGGGTTTTTTTAATAACCTCACAAATAATCCCTCCTCCTTTCTCTCTCTCAAACCATGCCAATGATCAAAGAAATGAGAACAAGGCGCTTGATTCACAGCTGACTCTCTCTTCTTGTTACATCAGATCAAGAAGGAGAGGTGTAACAGGGAGGGGGGAGCTGATTTCTGCCGAGGAAACAAATCTACAAGCTGGCATTTTGTCTCCTACTCTTATTAATTAGACCAGATTTCTGTCAGAAACAGAGCTTTTAAAACTTGCAACGGAGTTACATGTGTGCTCACTCATACACATGCTGCATATATGTATCCAGAAAATCAAATATTTATATGTGTGGGATAAACTCCTCCCAAAAAAATCTTCAAGGCAAGAGCAGCTGGTTTCCCACTTTATTTGATGGATGGATCTCTATTCTTTCCCTTAATCCCAAGTTAAAAATGTACAATAAGCTGCTAATAGTAAGACACAGCCCGTGCTGAAGCCTGGCAGCCTCTGGATAGGGGGTACTGTGTTCTGCAGCAGGTCTGCAAAAGGCTCTGACATGCTTTTCCTAACCCCAAACTTAGCACAGAGGAAAACTTTGGCTCGATCTCATTGTGAGCAAAGCAGAAAGCACACAGGCATCCTCCTGGCAGGTCAGAGGGGGCTCCTGCTGTGTGACACCCCAAAGCCAGAGTCCTACTTTCATTAGCAGCTCAAAAGTTACACTCCTGCTGTTGCCAGCTTCAGTTCCTCATGATTTGCCTTATCCCATGCATTCAACAGTTCTGCATTCATAAGGTTTATTGGTGAAAACCAAAACCAACTCTCTACAAACAAACCCACAGAAACAGCCCGGGTGTACGCCATATAAACACTAATGTACTTCTAATTTAGGTTTTGAGAAAACAAAGGCAGAGTGACTGAAGGCCAGGAACATGCAGCCAGCGTATGGAGACTGAGTAAGTGCCCTGGAACAAGCTGAATGTTTCCATTGTGTGAAACTCATTCATTATAGCTATAAGATGCAGGGCAGACATTTGCATTTCTAGAGTGGCATCTTGTAATTTCTAGATAAACCATGGGATCCAGACCCTTTCTAAATGGCATCAAGCCCACACTTCTTGATAATCTGCCTCCCTTTGTTTCAGTACTCTGCCTCTTTCCTTCTCCTCTCCATGAATGTCATTCAAGTTTGTATTCTATGTGTCTAGAACTCAGGGGCTTCTCATTTTTGCTTAAAAAGGCACTGCTTCCTATGACCAAGCACTGCAAAAAGAGATGTAACTGTATGCAATCAGAAAAACTAACAACAAATTAATTTATTGCATCAAGTTCTAAAGCTGCTGCCTTCCTAATTAACACTCCCTGTGCCCCATTCCTCCCAACCAACCCAACCCCCACCCCAGCCTGATCATAATTTCTTTCATTTCTCCTTCCTTCACCCAGCTTAAAATCAAATTTGGAAATGCACATCTTCTTTGGGGTGGCAGGAAGAACCAGCAGTACAACAAACCAAGCCAAATCCTTTCTCCCCACTGCCTCTTTTTTCCTAGATAACACAGAATCCTCCTGAAATGAACAAATGTAACTGTGAACAGGTACAGACTTCCCATGAGAACAAACCATCAGTTCCTCAATATACCTAGAAAGAAAAGAGAAGTTAAATGGCTGCATTTCCCCAAGGGAAGGCAGTTCTTCAGTGGTGAAGTATTCCCATCAGAAATTCTGGATAAGTTGCAAAGAAAAGCAAAAAAATCCCTGCCTTCTCTCCAGACCTGGTGCAGACATTTCTCAGCAGTTCCACAACCACATATTCCATCCCAACAGCATGAGCTGTTAGGATGACTCGGAAGTGATTAATGTTTTTCAAGTGCAAGCATGGCACACATGAAACTGCTTGGAGCAACCTTTCAATTTTCCATCACTCCCAAGTACAGTTCTGATGAAAAAAACCAAAGCAGGAGGGGAAATAAAGAGCCCAACGGAATGCTTACATCCAGGCACCTCCCCATTCCAAATCCAGGCTCTAGTGTCCGCATGGACCACTGCCAAAAGACACAAGGGGGGCAGCAGCCAGAGGAACAGTGACCCCATGCTCCTGCCCCAAGCCCAGGGGATCCCACCCTTTTTGGCAAGGGAATGTCAGGACATGAAGGAGGCTGATTTCATCCTGGAACCTGAAGAGTGCACTTCGTTCACAGGACAAAGATGAAGGCAACTATACAGGTTTTATTTCCAAAAGCCATCAGCTGCTAGCACACTTCACTAATGAAAAACCCTGTGGCTTGGCAGCACAAAGAGCAGGGTCCTTCTAGCCCAGCCTCTGAGTCTGCTTCTGGCCAAGCACAGCAGGACTGAGGTGGGATCAGAGCTGTCTTTCAAGATCTACGTAAATCCCTTTGCCTGAGTTTCCCAACTTGATAACATGTTTTCTTTGTTGAGGTATTGTGAAAATGAGCTTGTTACATCCATTAAATGCTGTTTATTTATATTTTAAAGACAAGTTAAATCACATGATCTTATCTTAATCCCACAGGATTACAGCTGTCAAATCAAAGGTAGTAAACTATTGCCTCGTTTATCTAATCTTGCCTGAAATATTTTCTCATGTGCTCCAAAGGAAACCTCGTGGAGATGAACATGAGACTTCACAAGTCCAACCATTTTCCTGGGTGTATGTGGGCTTGGCCACAAAACAACTATGCAGATGACAGAAACTTAATTTCATGTATTTTTCTTTCCACGGGTTGCATAAAAAGCAATCTACACACCAAAAATGTAGTAAAGCCCACAGCCAGAGATGGGAAACACACAACAGGTAACCTCACCTCTAAAAAGAGGTGCTACAGGTCTGAAGAAGAAAAGTGTTCAAAGAACCTGGAAGGAATGGTGGAAGAGAAATACAGAGACAAATTTTTCACAATAGCACTCTTGCCGTTCTGCTGTCAATGGAGAGAAAATGGAGAGAAAGTAGAAACCCTCTGAGAGATTCTCCCCCTGCATCATAATGATGCCTTCTGGAGGCTGGCCTGGAACAGAGACCAGGCAGAGCAAAAGGATAAAGCAGGGATTTTTTAAAAGGACTCACTGAGCACACCTGGGCAGCACAAGAGTCCAGCCAGACCACACCCAAGATGAACCCAAATGGTCACAAAATGGACACCTGATCACGAGGTGTCACACTTTGATAAGTTCTGGTCCATCAGCACATTGGAGTTAATTGTCCAATTACGGCTCCAGGTTATGAAGCTCCATCCTCCTTGGTTTTTTTTCTCACTTCACTGTTGGTTTTGTTCTTGGGCCTGGAAGTTGTCCTTGGTCCCAAGCTAGAGAAGGAATTGTTTTGTCTATCTACTCTGTGAAGAGAGCTTAGTAGCACTTAATATGAAGTTTAAAACTACCCACTAAAACAGCACAGAATCTGAAAAATGTAAAAGCTAGAACTTAAGGCATCAATAAAATAAAACTATTTATTACAAACTATGGAATGAGAACAATGAACAGTAGTGCAGGTGTTTGCAGGAGTGAAGGATGCAGAAGGAAGAGTTGACAGTGGACTTCATCTCAAGACTTCCTACTTTCTTATACTATACATAGAGGATGACAATCTCAATGATTTTCTGTGTTCCTTCCCAGGATGTCTGAGCATCTGTACATCATTCAAAGAAATCCCTATGTTCCAGTGAAAGCCCTCCAGAGGGGAACTCTGAGTATACACGGGGAAAGAGGCTGCAGGAGCTAAAACTGAAGTCACAGAAGCACATTCACATGATCTCTCAAGTAAAACCTGGAAACTGAGCCTCCACATCACAAACACAAAACTTTAGTTATTGAGAGAGCACCTTCACTCCTCATTTCATTTTTCCCTCAGTTGCACCACTTCATTTGCCATGTGGAGTATCAAAAACATAACTTGGAATGATCACTTTGCTCTCTTTATCCAACCTGAGGGCTGACTGTGCAGGCAGGCAGGCTGCCACACCCTGCAGGGGTTTTCTGCCTTTCAGGCAGGGCATGTTCAAAGAGGGAGGTTACGTGTTAAAATGTGTTAATAAAATCATAAGGTATTGTTCAAAACCTGGCTGAATGAACACTGCCTGATCAAAAATCACCTCCTACAGAAGTGGGAGAAACGGAAAACTGGGAACTCCAAGCCCTCTGTCTTTGCTCAGACCACTACTCAATCCATTGTTTTTTTTTTATTTATTGGGGGCATATAATGGCCTAGTTCCTCTAGGAACAGGACACAGGTGGTTTAGTCAGATTTTTATAAAAAATTAACTTCCCCTCCCTAGTTTCCTCCCCCCCCAATGACAAGGAATGCTGTGTGAGTACATATATGTGAAAAATCAAAAGCCAACTTAGTTTGAGAATCCCAAGGAGTACCACTTGACTAGATACAGATAATTGATCAGTCATAATAAGAGGAGGATACAGCATGTAATATTTTTCTGTTAATGAGACTTCAGAGAATGCATGAAAAAACTATTTAGAATGACTGAACTGTACAAATACATCAGCAGATGTAGAAAATACTGTGTAAATTTAAGAAACAAGGTAATTATATGCTTTCACTCTAACTTAATGGAAATGCAAATGATAAGACAATGCTTAAAGGGAAAGAAAGGTACACAGCAGTGTTGGGAAAGAATATTAAAGAGATAAAAGAGCTGCTAATGAAGGACTGTGTAGATCCTCCAAACTAAGACAGTATACAACCATTACTGTAGAGGCCAAAAAGAGAGTAACAAGCAATAAATAACACAGATTGTGCCAGTGACAATAAATAAAATGGAATGTAGAAGAGAGAATGAGGTAGAACAGACTGGGCCCACTTCCAAACAACAACAGGAGAGGAGCACAATGGCTAAGGAGAAGGCAATGACACACTACACTGCCACTGCCTTCACACACCAAGAGGGAGATGATTAATTCACATCTAAAATGGAAATTATCTGCAAAATTTAGTCCCTAGTCTTCAGTTGTGTCTGAAGTAATTTCTAAACTATTGCCATGAACAGTGAGAGGAGAAAGAAAGAAAGACATTTGTATGTTGGGGTTTTTGCTGTTGTAAGCCCTTGGGTACTTTAGCCAGCTCCCTGAGGACTCTACAGGGAGCTGCAGAGTGCCACTGATCTGTGTGTGTACTCAGAAGGATTCAAGGACACAAAAGAAAGGTGAGAAGTGATCAAGAGAAGCTTCAGCAAACTTTTCCTCTAACTTTTTTACATTTCAGAATCAGAATCAACGTTTCCCATTGAGTGCAAAACATCACAAGCACTTAAACACCAACCTCCATCAGTCAACCAGATCCTTTGTCTGGAGTATTTATCCCAGCCAGCAGCTTTTCTTCTGATCAAAGTCATTTTGCAAAGATGCTGAGTACAAAAAATTACAAGGTAGTCAGAAAGAACTGATGCTCTAGCTCTCCAGTTCTGTAGTGCACCCAGGATTTTTTACATTCCCATTTGAGTTAACTTTTTCTTCTTCAAGAGTGGAACACCCTTCAGAGCACAAGGCAAGGATTAGGTGGCACATTTGTGCAGCAGCCCCCAACAATTTGAGTTCAAATACGGGACAAGTCATAAGCAGGAATGAAAAAGAATGTCCTTGCTCAAGCTCCAAAATCATCTGTGGTGTAAATCCCATCTTGGAATAAGATTGGGCTGCAACTGTGTGAACTGTAATGACATAATTTACAGAAAGAATGGGACAAATCAGTGGCCGTATCAAGTTTGCTCATTCCGGAGTGTTCCAGCTGAGCAGGAGGTGTTAAGGACACTCAGTGTGGAACCAGTAGCTCTCTCCACACCTTCTCCATACATACTGTGATTACAGCCAGCCCTGTATTCCTGTATAATTTCATTCCTGCTTTTCCCCACTTTTTTTTTTTTTTTTTTTTTTTTTTTTTTTTTTTTTTTTTTTTTTTTCTTCTTCCCTGAAGAATTGAAGCCTTTAAAAAGAATTGTGGAAAAATAAAATAAAGTTTAGTAATGACAGCCTTCTCCAGGAGGTGAGGGGAACAGGTCATATTTTACAGAATGTAGTATGCCAATATGAATTCCCAGTTTTTCCAAGGGAAACCATCTCCTGTTTATCCTCCTCCTGTGACACAGCAACTGACATGACTGCACCAGCATTAAATAACTGTGCAAGAAACCAGCAGCTCTATTAATTAAAGCTAACCTGTCAAAGGAAAAAAACCCTAGCTTTTAATACAGCTGAGTTCCCCACTTCAGATCACTCCCTTGCTGCAAAAACAAAGTGGTAGAAGGAAGCACTGGGGAGGAAGAGGGAAAGAGAGGGAAAATGCAATTCCAGCAGAGTGATGGCATCGAGCTGGGGCAGCAATGGGCACCGGCTTGGTGATTTCACAACAAATTGTGAGTAAAGTGGGAAACAGAAAAGAAGGGAATAAAGAAGAAAAGCAATCATTTGCAAGAGTCTATGAGGACAATGCACTTTGGCCAAAGGAAACAAGTACAGAGCCACTGTGCCTTTCACTGCCTGGGCAGTAAGTTTAGTAACAGTACTTCCAGGAGTAATGAACACTCACTTTTTCCAGTTGTGTGTGGAGCAGCCTGTGTGGAAACACGTCCATTTCCAGCAGACTGCTGCCAATGATAATATGCACACTCAGCAGAGAGGCTAAAGGCTGCATGGACACTATGAATAAATTACCCTCTCAACCCTCAGAAGATTATAGGTCTCTGTCAAGTCATTTAGATCTAAAATCTGACCTGCCTTAAAGCATTTATATCTTGTCAGGGAATATGTTCCGTATATTCAACAGCCATTTCAAGGAAAATAAATCCCTTTATAACAAAAATTATATTTTTATACTTAATAATTCTAATAACAATTTCTTCCTACAAACAACCTTCACCAAAAGAGCTTAGGCACTTCAAGTTCACACCTCAGCTAAACAGACACCAACATCCCCTCATAGGCACATCCACCTACCAGACACTACTCCCAGTCTTTTGCTGACATGATGATTAAGAAATAAATCACAGGAATAGGAGTCATCAAAAAAGCAACTCAACAGAAATTATAAAAAAAGAAATCAGTCAAATGCAGAGGAAGAGAGGAGGCAAGGGAGAAGCAGGACATTGAAAGAAAGGCATTTAAAATGTCCTATTTCTTGACAGCTTTCTTTCCAAAAATCAAAAGCAGGCTGGGCTGGAATGCAGTGCTGTGGTAAAGGCAGATGTATTCAGTTTTCTTAACTAAAAGTTTCAGGAAGAAGTAACTACAGCATCAGAGATGCTTTATTAATGTGAAGGCAGACAAAACAGCAAGAGATGAAGACTGCTGAATTCAGCAGTAGCTAAATCTATAAATGGGCTTAGCAATCTGTAAATGAAAACTTTTCCAAGCTGGAATGGAAGTAAAGCTCCTAAGTACTTCAGCAGTGACTCCTGCTCCTCATTGTATCAGGGTCATCCATTAACATCACTGCACTTCGGGGCTTATTAGCATTTCCACTCTACAACATGATAGAAGTTTATTAGTTGATTGTTTATCTGGGGATGGTGTGGATGAATGGTACATATGTCGAAGCAGGGCACGAATGTTCTCAGCTGAGAGATCCCATTTATTGTGTTTTGATGTGCTCTAAGATGTGATCCATCTCCTAAGAGAGTCTGCTGGTTACCATCTAGTCTGGGAGTGTAACAGCACTTGCAGTGCCACCTATGCAAGAGCTCAGAAAACAGGGCCAGTCCAGTCTGGAGTGGTGGAATATGAGCGGGAAGGAAACACAGACTTTTGATGCTGACACACGTGGCTCAGAGCAGGCCTCACCTTCCCCTTTCCAAGACTGCCAGTTGGTTTGGCTCCTGCTTTTCAATTAAACCCAGCTCCTAATACATGCTCTCCTTGGTACACTGGCACCAGGCATGCTCTTTTTGGCACAGCCTTGCACAGAAGTCCTCCTGCCTTGGAAAGCTTTGGCTTCCCTTGAGAGGCTGCAATGTAACCTAAGAGCAGTTCTGACTAGGACAGAGGCTGATACCATTAGGATTGCTCATGCTGAGCAATGAGGCTTGGATGTGACCTTATCAACAAGGGTTTTTACAACTGTGCAGGGGGCAAAGCAAAATGACCTGGAGAAACTCAGTGTTCTGGCAAAGAGCACAAGAACAAGCAAAAGTTGACTCATGACAGTAGAAATCTGCCCTTGTATCATCGTGACTAAACTATAATTAGACATCTCCATTTTTTAAAATCACTCGTGATTCATTTTAAGAGCTGGAAAAAGGAACAAAAAATTCCTGCTATTTCATACAGAAATACTTTTTAAGTGACTTTTAAACTGTTTTCATGTTGAAGTTAAAAAAAAAAAAGTTCTCACAATGCCTGGTTTCTTTCAACTGGCCAATAACTGAAAGGACAGGAGCTGATAATATCACTAACAGGATACAGGAAAAAAAAAGGTAAGTGAGTTTCAGGACAACCACTCTACATAGTGTTATATTAAAATATCAAGAGGCATGTGTCAGCTGAGCCACAAGCAACCATGAAAAATACATTGTTTATGAAAAAGACAAGCCCTTCAAGGGCAATTACAAACTTTCCACAGCATCAGCAGGAAAATAACCACTTACTGCCACCATGACTTTCAATAGTAGAATGCTACAAGAGCATTTGTATTTTCCTTGGTCTTTTACTATGTTTCTTCACACATGGACAAAAACAAATGAGGGCTGCACATCTTCACTAGCACCTTGAGGAATTGCTGTCCCCAAAAAAGCGGTATTATTTACCTTGGAAACTGGCCCAAGCACTCTGACCTGGTTCCATTTTCCTGGGGACAGGCTCCTCTGAGGAAGCACCTGCAGTGACTGCTGGAGGAAGCTGTCAGATCTGTAGGGCAGCTCCACCAGTGCCTCAAGCACAGGGTGTGAATCAACATCCAGCCCAAAGCTGCTTAACTTGACATGCACAGTAATTCAGGTCTACCAGAAAATCTGGGCAGGGATGCACCAAAACTGCTTTGGACAGCCACTGGTCTCCATCTCACAGGCTGTCACATCCTGCTGCCTGTCACAGAATGGGCAGCACATGACTGTCTGCAGAGCTAAATGTTTTAAGGCAACTTTAGGATTATGTGACCACTGGATCACATTGCACCATTCAGAAAACCTAATTCAGGAATACTTGCATGAAGTTTATGATTTCTTCCCAGAAGCTATTCTGAAACCAAAGTGAAACCTCAATTAAAGTATCTCAAGTAATAGCAGCTACTAATTTATGAGGTTCATTGTAGTCTGGTTTCAGGCCTGATGTTTTGGTTTTCTAATGTTCTTTCCAAGGGAAAATAAACATGATGGAATGTTTTTGTAATAATATCTATGTTATTCATTCCTTCTGACAAGAGGGACTTCTTTTTGATCTCACTCTGATTTGACCAATGTGATTGAAGAGTTTTGTCTTTCTTTCACCAATCACATTGGTTTGTGTAAAATGTTATATAAGGGAGAACTATCCCTAATAAAAAGAGTCATTTTTTAGCCTTCTGATCACACATTCTGTGTCATGTGTTATCTGAAATAGTGACAGTTCATGGCTTTCAGTCTTGAAAATCCTCATCTTATTTCCAGCTTTAGCTTCCAGCCACTTACACCTTTTTCCCAGCTACACAGAATAGCTGCTTGCTACCCCAGATGCTCCTTTCCTGCAAGACAGGGACAATGATTCTGGTTTTCTCCATACCCACTGTGGTTTATGATTTGTGGGCACTGTGAGTTTATAATTTTTATATAACGGTTTTATATTTTACGGTTTGTGTGTGGGGATTTCTTCTTGAAGCAGAGAAACAGGACTTCAGAGTTCCATGGGAAGGTGGTTTATTTTGTCCTCGACAGAGGCAGAGAGAGGATGGATCTCTCTTACAGATGTTAGCAGTATGGTGAAGAAGCCCCCAGATTTCTGCTTATCAGACTATTTAAAGCTTTATGAGCTGATATAATTCTGCTAGCTAGGTATTTATGTTATTAACCAATACTAAACTAATTCACGTTACTACAGTGCAAACTTTCTTAACCAGTCACCCCTTAGCACCTAAACCTTACAGTATTACATTCTAAAACCTCTTGTTAACCTTTGTAACTACTTTTGCTTTGTCTATGACTTTTAAGCTCTAAAACTAAACTTTCCTCTACTCAACTTGACACACTCAGCTTTAAATTATAACTCTACATTCTTACTTCAAGCACCTAAAATTGGAAGCCTTTCCCAAGGTTTCAGGTCAAAGCCTGTCTCTAATTCTAAGTTTTGGCTTACAGACCTAATGTTCTGAGATTCCCCAGCACTTTGGATTCCAACAGGGCACCAAGCTTGGGGTAGAATATAAACCTGTTTTGTGACTTGAATTGCTCAGGAGTTTCACCTGCAGCTGTAACCAGGCTTGCAAGGGCCTCTGACATGGTCAGAATTTCTGATGGGTGCCTCACTGTTCTAGGATTTTTGTATTTTAATCAGATTTAGGGAGCCAGAGTGGGCTGAGTGTGCAGGAGCATGTGCTGTTCATGTGCAGTGCAGCATGCAGTCCAGCTCCCAGCCATTCACATTCTGTCAACATCTCACTTTAAGTCCCCAAATACCCAACAAAGAACAAATACCAGCTTCTCTGAAGCTACAGCAGAGAGAAAATGGCAGCTAAAAAATGCATAAGGCCAACTTCAAAGTTGTTGAATTTGGTGCTTGGGCTTTGAAAAACCTGTCATTTGGGAGGAAGGGTGGGAGGCTGCTCTTTCCCCCTCCTTTTCATTAAACAGCATTTCAGAACTTGGGAGAGCTACAGCTCTCATTATGCATTCCTCCTTCTGGAAATAAATACTTGTGTGGGTTGTCACATTAGTCAGTAGATAGATGACAAAAACAAATTACAGCCTGGCATGGAGCCATGCATTGTGTGTATCTGCTATTAGGAAGGTGGTGGATTCTGCATGTCAGAGGGTGGAGTCTTTTCCAGGAGCAGAAGTCCTCTAATGAGGGACTTTCCAAAGAAGAAGTAGAGAATCATGACTGTGTTTCATTCCTTTTCCCTCAAGGAGATATTACACAAACTAACTCCCCATATGGCTCATTGCTGCACAGAGAAATCCTACTCCTCCAGTGCTTCTTCCAGCTCTCTGAAGTCAAAAACAAGCTAAGAAGTCCCACAGCTCACTTCAGCCTTTAAATAAGCTGGAGCTCTCCAGAGGGATGGGAAACAAAAAATTACTTGTCTTTTCAAGGTTCACAGAATTTGTCCCCTCTTTCTCTCTCACTGTACATGTTTCAATCAGTTTTGGTGTCAGTTATGATGCCTAAATCAAATACTTTTTTGAAAAATAACAAGATTTAAAAACCATGCCCAGTGTCCAACCCTCACTGTGAACAAGTAGTTTTTTCAATCTGAGATCAACACCCTGGATTATTACCTGACTGGTCCTGTGCAGAAAAGATGAGCCCTACTGCATTCCTGCCCCCAGGTTTTGCTTTTGTGAAAATATGAGCCAGGGAAGTTATTTTCCACAAATAATCAAACTTCTGCTCTAACCTGGATAAACAGATGATTGTTTTTGAGAACCTAAGGCAGGGGAGACTAAGCTGCACAATCAGATTATCTGATGAGGCTATTTCAATGAGTAAATGGAGTTACTCAGTTGTTCCTGGAGCAGCTGGAAGATCTGTTGTTCTGTGGTGTGCCTTCCCACTGCTGTGCTACCATAACTCTGGAGCTGTAGTGGAAACTACAGTGTGGGACCTGCAACTGCATCACTGCTCACCAGAGAGGGATGAGAAAGAAACTCAGAGCCTGCCCTCCCCCCATTTCTGTAACCTTAAGATACCTTTATGTTGGTCTTGTCTCTAACTTTAGGATACTTTTCACACCCCTGTGTAACAGCTACACATCACTTCCAGTAGGACAGTATCAGTAATGCCATTGTTCAAATATTTCTGAACAGGTCACTGAATGCAAATGAACAAAATTTAAAAACCAACCAAACACAAAAAACTTTTTACCATTTATATTCAGAATATTGACAAAAGTAATGTATTCAAATGCTGTATCCCCAATTAATCACAGAAACAACTTAAAAATATGGGACTTTATAAAAGCAATAAATGGTGGGGGTTTGTCTCCTTTAATAATTGTGTAGGAGTGGTGTGGTCAAACTTCCAGAAATAATCACTAGCAATTCAATAACTTGTACAAATTAAAGTGGAGAATTTATGCAATCATATGACTCCTACAGCTAGGGCTTTAAAAATAAAGTCAAGCATTGTAGGACACACAATATCCCTGCTAGGGTTGGTGCTGCTCCATTTATATGCTATAAACTCAAAGTGGGCAATGAAAATAAATTTCCCAGCACCATTTTACCTTATGCTACTGTTCAAAGCTCACATTTCAGTCCTTACTCATTCTTGGTGAGTCACAAGTTTTACAAGCTTCTCACATTTGCCTTATCAAACCAGGCCAGAACTGCAGTTACTGTAAGCAGTGACAAGGCATCAAAGTTCCTCTGAATCATCATCATCACCACAGCCATGTTTGAAGGACTCTGCACAAGGGTTAAGGACTGGGTATAAATGTGAATATTCCGGTGAGTGAAGCACACTGAAGCTGATTTTGCACCTCCTAAGGATCAATATACACTACTTGGGATTTTAGAGGCTGTCTTGGCAGTGTTTGTCAGCTTATGCCAAGGACACCGTGCTCTGCATCCACACTGATGCCATCTGAAATGCCAAGGTCCCAAGTGCTTTTGTGCCTCTGGGCCCAAGTTTTCTTATTGTGCTTATTACAGACAACGATGTGTTAGTGCTGTTATAAAATACTTATATTATGTGTTAACCCCCCCTCAGTGTAAATCGCCTCTTTGCTATGAGACACCCACACAGCACTGCACCAGAGCTCAGAGGAACACAGAGGAACAGTTATTGACTGGAGGGGGTTTTGCTTGTTTGCTTGAACAAAACTGCAGCAATAAAAGAAAACATAGGGAGCAATGACCTTTTGTTTACAGAGATATAATAGTGCCAGATTTTGTGCTTTTACAGGATTTTACTAACTGCAGCAGAGCTCAGAAGTAATACCCAACAGTTTTTAAAATTTCTCTCCAAGAATACAATAACATCTACTGCTAACATCCACAACAGATTACTTGGAGACACCAGCTAGGAAAGTATCTGGTTTGTTCCTGTTTTTTATTTTATTCTATTTTATTTTATTTCATTTCATTTTATTTCATTTCATTTTATTTATAGCCCATTGCTAATGCCAGCACACCCAAACACACATGTCCTTGATGGCATCCACGTAGCTGTTTCTGTCTTAATGATTGGTCTGTAACGACATATTTGAAAGCACTGGGCTGCCTCACAATACACTTTACACATAAATGCAAATCAATAAGAAATATGAGCACAGTCTTTCAGACAGCTTCAGGTCACTGTACAGTATTTTGTTTTGTTTGGGTTTTTTAATAGTAGTTAATGATGTCTGCTTGCAGCTGACTTGTAATGATTTTCAAGCTCTCTCTTTTCTCCTCACTATATGCATTTCAAAGGCTCTAGACTAAATTAATCAATATTCTTAAATTGTATGAGTGTACTGGTGAATTTTAGCACTCAGTGTTGTCCTTTCAGAGGACAGAACTGCAGGGATCCTTTTCTGTGTGTCTTTCAGCCAGCAGGGACAATTGCTGGGACTGAAGTGTCCCTGTGCCACAGAATCATAGAATCAGGGGGGTTGGAAGAGACCTTTGGGACCCCTGAGTCCCACGGTTAATTCTGAACATCCAATCAGATTTGGGGGTCTGGGACAGAGTGAATCAGAGCAGATCTCTCACAACGTCATATCTGAAAAGGTATTGGATGCTGGAATCAGGGTGGAGGAGTGAAAGTCTCACTGTACCTGGTTTAATAATGTTTTGGGTTCTAGAATTTCCTTCTCAGCTTTGCACTTTACCAAAAATCAGCTCCTGAACCATAAAATGTGGGAAAGTGGCTGCACTGCTTCTGTTGGGAACCCTCCAAGCACTGTTCTAAAGAAAACAGCTTCAGTGCTGAATAGTCAGTCTCAGTGCACAAGACCAGGCTTTATGAGAAGTGCTGAATCTGTTAATAAATAGCACAGGGAGCTTTTGGTTCAAATGACAGGTTCTCAACACTTTTCATTAAAAAAAAAACTGGACAAGGACAAAATAAATTAAAGCAGAGTGAATAATTTAAATAGTCCAGTCTCTGCTCTGGATAGGATCTGTGGATCTCCTGAGATTATCTCTTTGACTTCCAACTGTGGTCCTAATTCTGAAAACTTGGCAGGGAAGGCCAGCCATCAGGAGGAACATCTCACATGACTAAATATGGACTAAATGAGGACAGAGAGTGGAACTGAAAAACAAGTTCAGCAAGACCAAACTAGAAGTGTGTCTATCTTTGAGGACTTAGCCATTTAGCAGGAGATTTGGCTATATGGTTTGCTTTCACAGGACAGAGCCAGAGCTTTGCTCCAGGGAGCTGTGCTGTAACATTCCCTGGAGAATCCAGATATGCCCAGGTTTCATGCCTGTGCACAGCTGATGCAATTTTTCATTTTCCTCCTTCCTTCATTGAGTCCACCTTGGTATGTAATAACAATTTGAACATGATGAGGTTTTTTTCAGCTTTCTTCCTTTATTTAACAAGTCATTCAGATGCTAACTTTCTAAATTTCATATTACCTTATGGGCATTTAATCTGCTTTTTAAAGATGTGCACTAGGGGAAAAACTACAGATCCCAGTTTCTGAATATCTAGAGAAAGGTTTCTCCATGTTAAGAAAAGGGTTAATGTGAAAGATGTAAAAGAACTTCAAGAAAAACAATTTCTAAAGACTGTTTCTATGCCAAATAAAAGTATTGCAAGGAGGAAAGAGAAGAGAAACAACATATTGGAACACAGTAATAGTAATGCAACAGTATATCATCTGTAGTCTCTGCTTGTCCTTTTTTCAACTCTTCTACCATGCCCTTCTCCTCCCTCTTAGGGAGTCTTGAATCCATCTTCCTTCTTCTAGGTCCCACAATTTTAATTTTGAAGATCACCATATTTTCTATCTAGTGGGGTTTTATCTTCTTCAGTAGAAAAACAACTAAAGGGAAGGTTCTGTTTTAATCAGTGCCATTCTTTCTCTGATGGCCAAACACAAATGATGGGGAATAGGTATTAGAGAAGCCAGTGCTGACATTCTGCACCCTGAGCACTGTTCTGACCCCACCATGGGAAAAGGCTACTCTTAGAACAGGAAAAGCTCCAGAGTTTCACAAGGTACTCAAATAGCTTCATATGATGACCAAAGATATGGAAAAATTTATACAAAAGGAATTATTACAATTCTGTTGCTTCAGATTTGCATGGACCTGACACAGACTGTGAGAAAGGTTTGCTGCATTTAAGTGGCAAAGAAGGGCAAGGTTCATTGGATTTGTCTCATCCAGTAAGAGCAAAGGCAATCCAATCAAACTGTTGGAAGCCAAGCTCAAAACAAAAAAGTCTTTCAGAAGGACACTGTGGGTGCTGAAAGCTCTCATGGGATCACAGGAGGACTAGGGATCCTCCTGGAAAACAATGCCACCAAGGGTTTCTAAATACTTGGAGACCATCACTGGGTCAGGAAACCTGAGCTGAAATGGTTGTCAGAAGAGTCTTTGATACAATATCCCATATAACTGTCCTGCTCTTTGATTTAGCTTCTGGCTGCTAACACAGACACAATGCTGACCCAGGGCAACCTTTATTATGTTCTTATAACAGCAATCAGGTCTTGGTTTTTAATTTGATTTTTGTGAATGATATGTAACTGAGAAGAACTTGGTTTGCAGAAAGCAGGATGGCTTTGAGGTCATAATGTTTAAGAACACCATTTTTTTTCAAATGCAAACCTCATTTTGTGTCGGTGAGAGCAAGGCAAGTAGGGGAGTTCCTGGTGCCAATTACTCTGAATCGTTTTCCAAGTATTAAAATGTGGGTATTTGAAAGTCATTTAAGGAGGAAGAACAGTTCAGTCCTTCCAGATGATGTAAAAAAAAAATAAAAAATATTTTAGGAGTCAACAGAACAACAGCTGCAATTTTCAGAAAGGCTTATTTCTGATTAGGGTCCATCAGAAAAAAAAAATCAATTAATCATTTTCTTTTTAAGGAAGACCTTTGTTTTCTAATTAATTTAATCCCGTTTGAAAAAATCTTTCCCTTTCAGGCAAATGCTGAGTTATCTATATTTTATCTCATTGCTTACTGTGTTGCTTTCAGTGAGCAGAGATGAAGAAAATTTAAAACAGCAAAAGAGTCTGGCAGGAGCCTGAACTGTTCTCCCAGCACGTACTTTCTGAACGGAGGGTGTGAAAGGAGCTGTGAACTGGCAAAAACTCTGAAGCCATTCTGCATTTCTGCAGCCTGCCCGGGTCAGTGCTTTCTCTCCTCCTTGACTGGTAGAAACTGAAGTGAAAAATACAATGGGCTCTCCACATAGTCCTTGAGAACAAATAAACTGAATGTCCTTTCAGGACTGTGAATTTAGGAGATCAGATATATTCCTCATTTAAATTGGCTTTAAATGACACAGTGCAGGTGGAATGTGGTAATTTTGGAACTACACAGGAAATGATAACATTTCCTACACATCTACCTTTGAATGCTCCATTTTATCTTTTTTTTTCCTTTTTTTTTTTTTCCCCTGGTGAATTCAAGCAACATTCTACTTGATCAAATGCTAACAAGAGTGTCACGAAGCCAAAAGCCCTCCCACTCCTGCACACATTTAAACAAATTAAATCAAGCTCAGGGAAGACTGCAATGTTTGACTTTTGCTGAATTGGGAGGTTGTAATCAATTAAAACACTGGCTATATCTTATATCCTGCTGTAGGACTCTGCTCTGCTTCTGCTGAAGTCAGAATCCAATCAATAACGGCTATCAGACAGGGAACTTCCCCAGGTACATGCATTTTTTCTCACACAGAGTGATGCACGTGATCATCCAATGGTCATTAGAGCAGGCTCAGCTATTCTGCACCATGGTGGTTAAAAATCTAACACTTCAGGGTCAGTCTTTACTCCATCAAAAGGTTAATAACTAAGTTTTTGTTAAGTTTGAATGTTCCACATGGAACAGCAAATTTATATTATCCCTAGAGTGTTGGCTAGTAGTCAAATACTCTCAAAATCATGTGTTTTTAGGCAATATTATCATTAACAGGCATGAAGAGACAAGTTGGCAGCATCTGCTGTACTTCTCTGACGTAGTCACATCAAACATCAGTACATACCTGTCAGGTAAAATCCAGAAAGTGAAAGAATATAAATTCATGGAAAAATGTGAAAAAGTTTGCATCGTGTTTCTCATACCATCTCTCCTGGCTAGCAAAGATTTGTCTGCACTGGTAACCACGCCAGTTACCTGGGACAACTTAAATTTACATCCTTATTTACTTACACAGGTGTACACAAGATGGAACAGACACCAATGATGAAATCAAGGAGATAACTACACACAAGTATATAAATATGAGACCATACAAATTTTTATATGCTTAGGTGTATGTATGTATGTATATACATAAAAGCAAATGCTAAAATGAACCACTTGACTGAAGTGTACTATGATAGAGATTGCTTCTTTATTATATAAGTACTTTTTATCCTACTATATTACAAGCAATTTGTACAATGGAGCTTGACATGTTAAGTATCATTTCAGTAATTCGGTAATAACTGCACCAGTTCCTCAACAAATGTCTCCTCAGTTTGGCTGGTTTTCTGATATTAATTTCTTACTCAAGCACTTTAAATAGCATTCATATGAAAGGAAATTGAAAGCAAACAAAAACTTGGTCTTCAAATAAAAACTTTTTTTCCTAGTTTATTCTTCTGGAAGTCCAATGTTTGGATCTGTGGAATAAACCAGGAGACTCATGGAGGAAAAGTTTCATATTTCTATGTATCCCTCCACTAGATCACAAAAAATAGAGGAAAAACAAACTCTTGACTTTCCTCTTTGCCAAGCTACCACTTTTCTAAAGGGCCCAATGTATGTATTATTTCTATTTCAGATCTTATCCAGTGCTTTGAAACGGGACTGCACATTTGAATGGTAAGAATATTCCAATTCAGGAAATGCAGTGTGTCATTCTATTTCCCAGTCTTCCCTTGCATGCTACTGCCAGCGTGTCTAACTAAAGGATTGATTTGAAAGAATGATGGAGTGAGCCTCTTCTCTTTTAAATCTCTCCTAGGCCAGACATTCGTGAAAATGTAGCAAGACAGGGGAGGGAAGGGAGGGGGGGAGTAGCCTCCAAATGCCATGCCAAGAAAAATAACAAGAGCCAAGATCATGTGCAAGAGTTTCACAAAAGCAGCTGCAGTGTCCAGGCAGTCACACACAAGCCCTTTGCCTTCCTCCTTCAGTATTCACCCATTATTTTAAGCTTTACCCCATGAAAAGGCACAAGATCATTTAGGAGTCCACACTGAACTTTTGTTGAGCCATGGACCCAACTACACAACCAGTTTAAACAGCTTTCACAGCAGTTACATTAGTAGCAGGAGCTGTGCATGGAGCCAACTCCTAGACAAGCAGGACCAAATATTCTCTTTTCCTGAGTCTGGATTTTTAGAAAGAACAACACATTTTACTGAAAATCTGTAGCAAGCTGAAAATCAGCTTCATATTCGTAGCTAACCAAGAAAAACAAAATTTACAATGTGAAACATAGTTAAAGATTACTTTTACAGTTTCAGTTCTCCTGAAACCCCTTGGTTTTCCTTCTGCCAGAATGAATTCTTTGGGCATTCTCTCCAGGGAGATGTAGAGCTGCAATGGCTCAGTCTTCCACTCTTTTCAAATACTACATAGAAATGTCATTGAGGAACTTTCCTAAAGCTTTATGTGAAAGAAAAATATCACACCACTGTGCTAGAGGTACAAACAGAGAATTCAGTAATTGATACACTGATTAAAAGATTCCTTGTGGATTTTTTTTTTTTTAAGCTCTAGACTTGAATCTGTTTCTTCCACTCTGGAGAACAACAAGATTTCCTGTGTGCATTATTCACATTTACTGTTTCAGAAACTTGCATCTAGTGAGACAGTGTGTTTTGCAAATGATGCAATATAAAGACTTCACTTTTCAGCCTTCTTTAGACAAAAATTAATGTAACTTCTAATTTTCTCATCTCATGCAGAATGTCACTATGCTCTGTGCTCCAGGGCCCAGATTATACTCACACTTAAATCTCACTGTCTGATCTCCCACTGGAGAAACCTGCACTAGAACTGGAAATTGTTTCACAATTTAAATGTGCTCTGTTCCTCTAATGATACTCTCAGAGACTATTTTAACACACTCATTTTATGCCTTTTAGCATCACTTTGACACCAAGTAATCAAAAAAGCACATGGATTGGGGACAATACTAAATTAGTGGCAACTGATCCAAAACAAAGAATGAAAAAACCCCCTGCTGACTCTGGATCACAATTCACTCATGCATGCAAGGTAACAACAGATTGATTACTTTTTGGCCTCTTGGCACATTTACAGTTAAATTGCTCCATTTGCAAAGGAATCAATATTTCTAATTATGTAAATTATAGTATTAAAAATATAATCATCTACAATGGAAGTGAAACAAGGATATAACCCAGTATTCTGGATCTATTCCAGTACAGTTTTCAGCTCAAAAAACATTCTTTATGCAAATAAAGAAATAGAAGCAGGACAATGCTGGGTCCCAGGGACCTTGGGCACTCATCTCATTCCAGCTCAGAGGAGGCTCAGATCCATTCTTGGAGAGCCAGGCATTCCCAACAGGTGTGCTGATGTTTTCTAATGCTCATTAAAGCAAACCCACCTCCTTCCTCACCTGTGCTTCTGAACTGGTATCCCTAATTTCCCATGCTCTAGAAAGGCTGGTTTTTAGGTGATTTTGTGCAGCAGTGTTTTTTAATTGTTGTAACTTAAGAAGCCCTTGATTTGTAAATGCAGAAATGTACAGTTTGCTGTGTGTGATGATGCAGGAGATGGCTGTGGAGAACTCTGAGCTCCATCATGGGATTGCTGTGTCACAGAGCACCTTGGTGTGTACAGAGCCTGACAGTCCTTTTTACGCATCTTCCACCCTGCAGGCAAGAAATACACCCTGATGGTTCCACACAAAGTGCTGATGTATGGCCAAGGACTGAGAAAACCCCTTGGCTGCACAGTATCTGCAGAGGATGGAGGGAAGGAGCTGTTCAGGGGCTGCCTATGGGGTGCCCAGAACGAAAGCAAGCCAGGGTGAAAGCTGGAGGTCAGAAAATTAGCCTGAGAAGCACAAGTAGCATGAGCATATCATGCTGCCAGAACCACAGAAATTGCAGCTACAGGTGAAGAAAAAAAGCCCTCAGAGAGCAAGATTGAGGCACAGGCATCCCTTCTTGCTAAGTAACACCCAAGAGCAGAAGGAGAACTGAACCAGGGGAAAAGAAATTGCAAGTATTCATTATTTTGCCAAAACCTGTATATTTCTAAAGCTAAAATAAATTAAAAGATAAATGCTTTTGTGATCCTTATAAAATTGATGTTTACTGCTTTTTACAATGACAAATTCCCTAAGAGAGGAATAATAAACAAGGTGTTCAATGGCCACAACTCTCCTGGAGACAGGGAGAGGAAATATATGCACTCAGCACTGAAGAAAATTAAAACATATTTATGTAATGGTAATGGAATTCACCAGTCTGCTGGGAAAAAAATGGGTATTAATTTGTAAAACTCCCCTCTGCCCAGCCAGTGCTTTCTCAGTCCTGCAGCATTTTGAGCATGGATTACAAGGATGGGCTGGAAATGCTGGTGCACTGTGGAAATGCAACCCCATAAACCCAAAATTGGTAAGTTCTGTGTCCCTTACACACAGAACTTGTGGAGGAGAGCAGTCACACATTGGATTTAGCATCACACCTACACCTGGCTCACTGATGCCTCACTCTGTGTCCACATTGCTAGAATTCAAAATAAAATCCATCCAAGGGACTGCTCCCAGATAGCCTGATGGGGAAATGCTCGGCGTGCCATAATTATTTTCACAACATATAGATTAATCTGAGTACTTAAATTCTACTTGCAAGCTCCTAACTAACATTACTCGACTGCAGAAATTAAAATAATTACAAGTATTATCATTTCTAATCTGAAGCTGTGCCTGCTGTGTCTACATGTGAGTTATCACACTAAAGGCCCTCTGTTTTCTTACTGCATTCTTCTCAGTAGAGAAGAATTTCTTCTCATTCTTCTTCTTCACCTTCAAATGGTAATAAACTAGAACAAAAAATCTGGAGGATAACAGTAGGTCTGAGCAGAGTGATAATACATTTCAAGTTAAATTTAAGGCTTTCTAGTAGTGGGGGACACCTGAGAATTAATATGGAGGGAAGGGAGGAAGGAAGGGAAGGAAGGGAACCAACAAATTCGGATTCACCATAGAGACTAGAGTGCCACTAAAATAAATAGGACACACTCCCTATTCTAGAGCTCCCTGCTCTTTGCCTTTGGAGTGGTCTGCATACCACTCAAGGGACACTCTCAGCAGCTTTTGGGTGCTCCCAAACCCAACAGGCAATGAAGTCGTATGGAACAAAAAGCAGAAAGTACTTTTGGAATTGGTGACAGTAAAGCCTTATGGTATGAAAATGCAGTAAGGGAAATGAAATATAATTCTGGCAAAAATGAATAGAGTTTAACTGCATGGAGAATTTTAGTATTATTACACAGTTAAACCATGGCTAAATTTGTCTTAGTGAATTGTTAATGTTGTCTCTAAAACAAACAGGCCAGGTAATTTTGTTCCTTTTTTACCTTGGCAAGCTCCTTTCATTATATCTCCACATTTCTCTGAAAAAAGACACATCATGGCTAGTTTTTAAATCTATAAAGCTAAAAACCTCTCCAGTAGGGAAGAGGAACAGCAGAAAATTATACTTCACATAAGTAAAATACAGCCTGCCAAGAGGAAAAATATTTTAATTTGTCAGTGCTGAGTTGTGGATTTGGAGTGCCAAAAATATTAAGGTCAGAACGCTGCAGTGAGTGGCAGGTGTAACATCTACTCAGTGCACACTCATGCATCTCAGTGTACACAGCACTGATCAAAGGCACATTACAATGAGATCATCCTCCAAAGAGCAGAGAACTGGAGAGAAGGAGCTGGCCAAGTCCTGCACTATGAACAAGAGAGAATGCCTGATCCTGCAATGCCAGCCCACCTGAACTGGCAGGGAACTGAGAGCTTCTGCAGTGCCTCTGTTGTAGATGCCTTAGGAACAATGCTGCCACTCCTGGTGCCCACCTGCAGAGCCCCAGGTGAGCCAGGGAGGACACAGACACACCTACTGCCTTGTGCTGAGCCTGCCTCAGTGCTGCACGAAGGGCTCCCAGCTAAGGCAGCCTGACACAAGTCCTGCCTGGGGGCTCATCCTGGACCAACCTCGGGTGCTGCCTTTAGGGACCACCCAGCTTCAGCGCAGAAGACTGAAAAGTGACCTCTGGGGAAGGAGGAAAACCTAGGAGAAAATATCAGTGTGGGAAATGTCATTTGTCCTCATGCACCCTGTTAATATACAATTACTGAATGGGAGGGATAAGGTAAGGCTGTTTTGACATGCTTTAATTGGGCATCTCTGTAACTGAATTAAGCTTTAGGTATTCTTTGAGGTGACCTTGTATTTCTCAGTTTTATTGGTCTTGTTTTCTAAAAGCAATATTGTGACTTCAAGATTACTTACACCTGCCTTCAAGACTTAAACCATTTACTGTTCCCATCTGTAAAGAATTAACAGAGGAAGAAAATTTACACTTCAAAAACAGTGAATATGTCAAAATTCCATACTACTACTACTACTATTAATAATAGTAATAATAATGTTGTCTGCTTGTGTCCTTCCTGTCCCTATCCCATTTCTTTCCTCTATAAGATCTAACTTTGTCACAGGTGTATAATATATCAGCTCATGCAAACAAAAGGAGCACAAAGAACACAAAGAAAAAGTACACAGAAATTCTGAATAATTACTGGGATCAAGCAGGATTTGACACTGTGTAGCCATACATGTGTTTTCCAACCTAGCAGAAAAAGCTGGTGTCAGAGGCAGGAACTGAGCCAAGAATACAGAGAAGTTAATTTATATGAAATACACTATAGAAAATGGATCTGGAAAACCCATATCCAGCAGAAAATATTATTGAACTAAGGATACTTCTGCAAGACTGTTTCACTCATAGACTCTGATCTGGGAATTACAAAACCCTTCAAGTTAATTTGGGCGTTACTGGAATGGTTGGAGCTGTGTCAGGGGGGTTTAGTCTGGATATCAGGAAAGATTCTTTCCCCAGAGGGTGTCAGGCTCTGAAGAGGCTCCCCAGAGCTCCAGGACCATTTGGCCAAAGCTCTCAGGCACAGGGTGGGGTTCTTGGGGTGGCCTGGGCTGGGCCAGGAACCGGACTCGATGATTTTGATGGCTCACTTCCAGCTCAGGATATTCTGTGATTCTATAATTTTAATAAATATCAGGTGGGATACATTCTGCCAATGTATCTTAACTAAGGCAAAGGATCAGAAGAAGTAAACTGAAATTCACTCCAGCTTCTTTTCTAGACACTTTTCAGTTATTTACATATTGTCCTGAAAGGATCTTTAAATATTGGTGCTTTCCCTGCCTTAAGTCAGGAATGCTAATGAGTGAAAGCTGATTTTTCTACTGTTATGCCAAATCAGAAATTATTTTGGGCTCTAGCTGGAGATACAAGTGTGTGAATTACAACAATCCCTTTCTCATTCACATGTATAACAACACAGCTCCTATTAACATCACTGGGAAGACAAATGAGCTTGGAAAAGGAGTGCTCTCTTCAGCCAAAAATAAGATCATGTAAATCTACTGCCTATAATAGCTATAAAAAAAACCAACACCAGTGGAGGATCTTTTACTTCAGAACTTAAAAATTACAACTGAAATAATACCTGCACAGCCATTTAAAAAAAAGTAAAATATCTTACATGATTTTAAAGCTGTTTTTCCTCCTTGCTGCCCAGCAAGTGTAACTGCATTGCCCTGTCTGAGCCTCCCTGGCTACACTCACCTCCTCCTGTGTGCAGCTGAAGACACAGCAGCACGCACTGACCTCTTTGGTTCCCACTGTCACACTTTCAAAACTGAGCCCTGATAATTTCTGCTAGTTAAACTGCACTGTTTAACGAAACCTGTGCTAGCAGCTGTAAAGCCTGTGTGCTGAGGAGGGGGGAGAGGCTTGTTGGCAGCTGGCACTTTATTAGGATGCCTGGCAGATAATGCACTTTCCTAAGACACTGTGAACTGCGTGCCTTCAGAAGAAATTGGAATAGCTAGTGAGGTTTGGGTTGCTTGTACATTATATTCTCTGCTTTCCAGGGAGATGGATGCAGCATTTGATCTATTCTCTTTGTGCAATATGAATTCAGATGGTGGCTGACAGGGTAGATTTAGAAGTAAGATTTATCTCAAAGTATGTTTCCATGTTTACACACTCAGCATCATTTTTCATATCCACCTTTAACCATTATTCCTCTTTGGCAGTAGAAGTCGGGTTCTTAATTATAAGAAATTTTTCATTGTAATGAAAGGAAACATAAAGATCCTTGTGAACACACTCACATTTATAACTTATTTACAATGTGTTTTCAGAGTTCCAATAATTCATGGTGCTAACAGTGGAAGACTCCACACACTAGCTGTAGTATTAATCCTTTGAAAAATTATTAGCCAAACTAGGAATTTTATTAGTCAACTTTTCATGTTAGATGTGCCCTGCTGGGATTTCACTATATCAATGCTTACTTCATGTTCTGACAATTTTTCTAACTAGCCTAAGATATTATTGTATCAGATGATGATTTACTCATTCTATTAAGCCTTGACATTAAATACATTAAATGCTAGATTAGTTCTTTCTTAAAAAGACTTTCCTCCTGATAGAGGAAAAATCCTGTACCAATTAAGAGACAAAAGATCTGAAGGAGAATATATGTATTAATTGAACACTTCACTTTTTTACTATGATGACAAGCTGCTTTTGAGGAAACACAACAGAATCTATGGATCTCTAAGTTTTCCTGCCAAAGAGCATAATGTTGCAGGAAAGTCAAAGTGTCTCTTCTGGGTTTTGTTTCTAATGTAGAAAGGACAGTTGTGCTGTTAGCAAGGCCATAGGAAGTTAGAAGTCCAATTTTTACTATCCTGGGCAAGCCCATCAGGTTCATATTTGCACTAAACTGTGCTATAAAACCTGGGTTTTGTCCATAGTAATCCTTGCTCAAGTATCACAATAAACCAAGGCCCTAACATGCAGAAAGTGGGGTAGAGCTCAGCTGTGGTATCAATGACAGGCAGGATTCTGTACAATTCTCAAAGTCAAGGGCTTTAGCAAACATGGATCCAATGAAAATACTATTTCCAATCACTCCACTCTTTTTAAAATGCAAAACTCCTGACTGCCACTGAGAACTTGCCTAGGTCTGAATGACTGGAGTCATAAATGTTGACCATACTATTGCAGCCAGGTCCACTTGTGCTATAACTAAATACATTTTCCATAATGGAATCAGTAACAATTACAGTTATTTGTAAATTGTTTTCCTAAGTGACAGAAATAAGTGGCTATTTCAATTGCATTAATTGCATCACTTTCATGAGGAAAGTATTACTGGCTTCTTATTTCAGACTACTGGCATGTAGATTCACATTTCTTCTTATCAAATAAAATAAGGGTCAATAACTGTTTTAATCTAAAAAAACCCCAGAGAATGCAATGAAGTGTCTGGCAAGGTATTAATCTTCCTATGAAATTAAGGTTTGGAAAGGAGGCTTTCATATCCTGTTGTATAATTGCTACTTTTGAGTGAGGGCTACCCAACAATAGATATCTGACCCTGCTCTTCATTGACTGATGTAAAACATTGCTGCCAGATTGCTTGTATAATGAGATTTAATTTGAACACTGAATTTCTGAAGACCTAAGGACTCACTTCCCCTTCAGCAAATTTTGGCATGAACACCCCAAAATCAAGCACAAGAAACACAGATCTCTTGTACTTGTTCTTTGTATCCTCAGATGGGATAGCCACACCTGTAGCCAGACAAAGGAAGGGTGTAAGATCTGATTTGTACAAAGTCAGACATACTATCAGAGAACAGAATCACATTATCAGCATTTAAGGATCCTTAGAGTAGCCCCCTGCTACTGCCCTCAACTTGAATAAATCAGTACAACTCCACTAATACACTCATTTATGCCTGTCAGTGCCCTGTTTATTCTCTTTTGATCTATTATGTCACAGCAACTTCTCACCTGTAATTCTTGCCTCTGATTCTGTTTTATCCTCACAACCATGAACATTTGATAATGCATGCTGAGTAGATCAACAGATACTTTCAGTAATTTATGATGAATGTTAGTCTGGTCTACACGCACAGAAATGACACCTATTTAACTAAATCAGTTTCTAATTCAATTTAGTTCAATTGGAGCAGCTTCCAGGCGAGAGCACATAGATTGGTTTAAGAATAGCTAATATCATGTTAGCTTCGTTCAGTTTAAAGAATGTCTGCACAACAGGACTGCAATGAGTTTATTAAATTGATTTAGAAGCCAATTTATTTCAACCAGTACTATTTGTGTGTAGGCCAGGCTACAGAGGCAAGTGCAAACTGCAAAATGCAACACTAATTGTCACTATTACTGCTCCCAGAAAGTAAAGAAGTAATCAGTTTGAATAAAGTTTTCATTTGTTAATGAACAGCACACATGCAACAATAAAGCTAACTAACAGTGTTTTGTTTACATGATAGTTTTCCCCAGGCAGCTGTTATGCCATTAGTGATGAAATGTCATTGTTGCATTACAGTCATAGTGTGAAAATGTTAATATGTAACTATATTGTAATTATTGCTAATTTTTACTTCTATTGCAACACAGATGGAAACAAAAACCTTCACTTTCCATTTGCAACCTTTTTTCCCCCATTCTTTCAGTTTAGTTTTTTAGGTGCCTGAAGAATTTAATGCTTACTTATGTCAATAGGCATGCTAAGAAATTAGTCCTTTATTTTCAGTATAAATCCTACAGATTGGTAAATTCTGCTGTGATAAAAGATTGACATGACTCCCCTTCCATCCTAATCATAGCAACCAGCTAAAGGCATCTGAGTTGTGGTGGAAGATGTGTGTAAACTGAATGATATTCAAAAGTTACCAGTGCTAATTCCCAGGCAAAAGGCAGAACTCAAGTTTCCTTCCATGAAGGCAGTCCCCTTGTAAGAGTGACCTGAGTTTGAAGAGAAGGAAAATGCTTTCTGGTCTGGAGAATATCAGAAATAAGCCAGATGAGAAAGCCCTTTTCTTTTCTTTTGGTCACTGGGATGTAATCCTGATGTCATCTGTGAGTAGGAAGACATTTCTGTGAAACACTGCTCCAGCGTCCCCAGACCTCCCAATCATTTCTGACCAGGAAATTGGAAGCGATTGCTGAAAAACTAATTTTGTACCTCTTTCTCCATAATCCACAGGAAGCCACTGAACAGCAATGAGCAGAGGCCACTGAAGTGTAAATGTCACTTGAATAACCTGGACAGATGGGTCTTTTCATGGAGAGATTACACTAGGCTCTGTGTCCTGGGCAGGGAGGTAGACAGGAGCTGAGAGCACACACAGTGTCTCTGGCTCTGAGACAGGAGTGGGTCTTGTTCCTTGCTCAGGGTTCTCACCTCTCCTCTGGGAACATCTTTTGACTGCCTTATTCAGAAAATGCAAGGTTTTCTCAGCAAGCTCTAAGACAGTCTTAGAGATGACTAGAGATGAATAGCTCTTGCCACCAGTCACAACATTCCCTCTTTCCTTTCCACCAGCCCCTCCTCTCCCTCCTCTCAGGCACCGTACCTTCCCAAGATCCCTTCCAGTGCAAGACAGGTCCCAAGGCTGTTCCCTCCATCCCCACACCTCCCAGCTCTAATCCCAGGAGCTGCAGAGTTTGTGGCTGCCATGTGTCTTGAATGCTTAACACTCTCTGCTGTCTTGCTGCTTTTCAAGGACCTGACTAATTACTTAAAGTTTACAAAGCACACGGAGGATGAATGGAACTCTAATATCAATGGTAAGTACCAAGGTTATTTACTTCTCTGGCTTTTCTCTCTTTGTCCTAATAGATAGAAATTGGTGGCCACCTGAATTTTGATATATGAACAAAAAATTGCATTTGGCCTGTGGAATTCAACAGAATGGGACACACACACTCACTGTACTGTCACACTGAGGAGGCTCACATTTAATTTCTCTCATCATATTCTCATGTGGTGGCCAAGACTATTTCCAGATAGACATAACATTTCAGTGACATGAATTTAACAACAAAAGGCTGCTGCTGGTTTTACAGCTATTGTTTTCACACTTGACTGAGGACAGGAATTAATTCTGTGCTCTTGGGGGAGTGGTCCAGGAGGTCAATAGGTCCCCGCCAGCACACACAAGCAAGTCTCGGTCCAAACAGCCTTCAAAGCAACTGAAACAATCTGAAAGATTGAGGGATGAGCCAGGGAGGTACAACACAGACATACTGTCACCAAGAACAAGGAAGACACAAAACGATGTGAAAAACAGAGGAAGAACTTTTAAGAGAACTCAGAGAAACTCTCACTTCTCAATGAACACCTTGTCCTAGGAAGGGCACCTGAAGGGATTAAAAAGATTCCTACCCAAAAATGAAGTGTCACTAAGTCTCAGAATGGCTGCTTTTGAAATTGCTTTACATTGTTTCATAGGTATTACGTGTTCTAGACAAGGAAGACATATTCTAGATTACCAAAGGTATGATTAGCATATTATTTTTGTAACCACTTCATTTTCAAGCTACCATTTTCTCTACAGAAGCTGGATTATCATGTTGAAAAAAAAATCTAAGTTGTGGCATTGTGGTCAAACTCAAAAGTCCAACATGCAAAAGATTCACTTAGAGCTGCTAAATATGGGGTAGCAGGGCAGTCTGATCCATCTTCTCATAGATGCATGAATTAATTCTCTACCTCTACCTGTTACATTTGTGAGCTTTCTGTCTTTCTATTTCATTCCTGCAATCATCACTAAGTTCCATTTAAATTGGAGCTGTCATTTCTTAATGCCTACCTTTGCAAACATAATTAATTTAATTAGCAAATTATCTACTGGGGCTTTTCAAACTTTTTTTTCTCTCTGGGCTTATTAAACATTTGCCAGGAGCAGCTTTACAGAAAGCACATCACATGGATGACAGTTATTTGAAGATCTCGGATTCACATTCCTTATTTCCTAACCCACCTGGGGCAGCAAAGCCAGGGAAAGCAGAAGCACAGACTTCATTTGGCACCTTTGCACCTAGGCTGGGATGGGGTTCCCACACTGGACACTTCAGTGCACTCAATGGAACATGCAAAACTTTACAGCATGGTACCTCCTCGATGAACATACCAGTTTAATTGACACAAGGAGATAATGTTAAATATTTCACAGTTTAACTAGCAGCACGTCACAGGATCAGATAATCCCAGAACTGTATGTGTTGGAAAATACCTCCAAAGTCACTGAGTCCAGCTTGTGACTGATCCCACCATGTCACCCACTCCTTGGGAACTGGACATTTTCCTTTTTAAAAGAGAGACCACTGCCCCAGAACCAACAAGGATTTCTGCTAAGGAGGTGAGGGTTTTAATAGGGCTGGCAAAATAGAAAGTGAAAAGACAGAAAAGACACTGTGTGTATATCTGAGCTACCAAACATACTGTCCAGGGAAAACCAACAGGGTCTATTCCTTTCTAAGCTAAGCCTAAGAAGACAATATGGTTAATGGGAGCTCTACCTGGCCCTGGGCACAGCTGTCCTGGGGCAGAGCCCAGGCTCCTGAAAAAGCACTGATTCCTATGGCTAGCTCATACCAATATTGCTGCTGGAAAGAGTCAGGTTGGATGTCATGTAGACAGACTACTGAGGAACTCAGATCCTGCCATGCTACCAGGGAGGCAAGCCTGAAACAACAGCTGTTCCCAACAGCTTTGTTATAAATTTATGAAGCAGAAGTCCTGACATGGAAACTCAAGATGAAGTCAACTCCCTTATTCTGTCGAGTGGATATTTTTCTCATTATTCAACACTTAACAGGGATGACAAGATTAAATAGTCACTCATCTTCTGTGCCATTATACCTCCTGCATGACTGCTTCAAATTAAATCTAACAGTCAATGAAATAGTCAATATTTAATTTACTCATTGCAGGTGGCGATTTAGCTCCAGTTACGACATCATTTAGTGACAGAATTATCAGTATTTATCAGCTTTTATGACTCTTCAGAAGATATGGGGTTCCTTCATTAGGCAAAATGTCCATGCAGCTTTTAGTCATATGTCACTCTCAGAGAGAGGATTTTGAACACCAGTTCCTTTTCCCTGCTCTCCTGGGTGCTTTCTACCAGTGAAGACACACGAGAGCACTGTGTGAGTTTCCAGAGGACCAGTAAGGTCATGGAGACACCTCTATTCTAGGAGCACCCACTGCCTAGCTAGTGGTGCAGAACATTTGGATTTGGGAGAACCTGATATATCAGTGACAGGCCAGGACAATGAGGGTTAATTCCCACTCCTTTGACCTTGCTGGCTTACTTACATCAAAGGCATTACACAGGTAGAGGGGGGCCATGCAGAAGCATTTTGGAGACATTCATTTTTGCCTTTCTTACCACACAAGAGTTCATCAACTGAAGACAGATAATCTTTGCCCTATTTCTAGAGGAGAAAACAAGCAGCAATGCTGTTGCTCTCTTTTAATGATCATGTTACAATCTTTTGCTTTTTGTTATCACAAAAAAAGAGGTGAACAAAAATACACACTTCAACTCCCTGATGAGAGAGACTTTATATTGGAACCCCTTCCTCCTGAAAAACGGGGCTTCTCCATATGCCAGCAGTTACTGAAATATAGGACACCTCATTACTGTCCTGCCACAGACAGCTCAGCTTTTGCTTAAAGGTCAGAAATTAGAAAGAAAAGGCACCACTAGGCTGAATATTCAACTATCTCTCATCCCCTCTGATGCTGAGAGGGAACTGTGGGCCAAGCCTGCCTTAATCACCACACAGCTCAAAGGAATATTTGCTTGTATGAAGCCTGGCATGGAAGTGACTCCCTGGGAGGTGAGTGAGGAGGTATTTGCAGGAGAGGGGGAGGTAAGTGAGCACCAACTGAAAGCTGGAACAGACAGCAGCAGGTGAGCACAAAGGCTTTGGCCCTTCTGCCCATGGAAAGCTACAGAAGCTCATGTGTGGTTTGGGACCAAGGCAGCTCTGTAGGGGAATTGCCTCTGGATGGCTTCTTCCACTGCTTCGTTTGCTGGGAATTTCTGCCTGCAGAAAAATGCAGCAGAGTTGTTCCTCCTCTGCCCTGCTTAGGGCTCCTCCTGGGCTCTGCACACCCCTCCCTCCTCTCTCCCCACTGACTGCAGCCACGGGTTCCAGACACAGATGTGAGCACACAAAACAGTGTCCCCTTTACCTGTTTGCACAGTCAGAAACAGCTCAGCCCCAAGGCAACAGCACAACATGTGCAATTACACAGTGGCTACAGAAAGTTTCATGAAATGTCCTTTTGTTTCCTGTAAGTGGTTTAGTGAAAAAACTGCTTCTGGATTAATTTGGGTAACAATCTGCTTTGTTAATCATGTGTTTGCATATACTTGTTTGGAAATCCATGTGTTGTGTATGACATTGCTGAGCACACAGTTATCATACTTTGCTATCTGTTAATGTGTAAAGATCTGGTTGAAAAACAGGCACACTTGACAAAAATATCTCTGAAATTTTGTTTCCATTTTCCATCACAATCCCTTCAATCCGATGGTCCTGTCATAGGTGTTTGTGCCAAACAAAAACTTTTCTGGTCTTCATTTAGAAATTTCTCTCTTCAAATTTTTGAACTAGACCAAAAGTATTTCTAATCTTTATTAAACTGACATAGTGGAATAACAAGCTTGGTACTACAAAGATTTTATGCTTCACAACACCAGAGAATTCTAATAGTTTTTATGGTGCATTGAATTTCCAGGTCTAAACACAAAGCCGGGGGGGAGGTGATACTGCAGGAAAAGGGAGAGAGATCTTGTAGCCATATGCTTATCCTCATAAAGCTGAACAGTCAATTAATGAGTTTGTGCCCATAGCTGAAGAGTCTTCTTTCTGCTAAGAGATCAGTTTTTATTTACCTGCACTTTGAATGTGAGTCCCTATAAATCCTGGGTTTCCTGTTTACATTTACGTGTGTGTTAATGATCCCATGTGGAAAACCCAGCTCAACAATGGGGAGCCAGATTGGAACTTTGCCCCAAGCACCGTGGATACTCCTCAGCATCAGTGTTGGAAGGGAATCAAATCTCAGCCTCCCCTTTGCTGCTAGTAATTTGCTGCTGATGTATGGCAGCAGTAAATCACAGGGCACCAGCCCTGCTCCCTGAGCACCTCGGGTGACCCAGGAAAACCCCACTCCTCCATCCACCTCCTCGTGGCCATGGGAAGAGGCAAGAGGAGGTGCAGCACACCTGCATGGCTGGAGAGAAGTGCTGCTCCAGGGATCTGTAGGTCAAGTGATGATTTAGGCAAGGGTTTGCTGTACATTTCTCATGTGTGCATTTCCAGCCTCACCTGGTGCTGGCCCACAGGTTGTCTGCATGTTGAGATTCACTGTACCTCTGGCTGTGCTGTCACCTCAAACTGCTCCAAGATGCATCCATGCTTTGCAAGCAGTTGGAAAATCCCTCAAAGCCCATGAAGGTTGCACAGAAATGCAGGAGATGTGAAAATAGTTAGGCCAAAGTGTGCTTTGAGGATGGTGAGCTGTAATGTGTCAGCCAGCTCTTCCAAGCTTCTAGCAACAGATAACAAGAAAAGTCCCACTGTGAGGAGAGCACAAGCAGGAACAGTGTGCCTTTGGCTGGGAAAAGCACGAGGGCTGGGAAAGCAGCAGCAGTAACCCCCTCACCCAGTGAGAGGTCCCATGCCCTGTGTGGGTCAATCCCACTTTACTTTGTTTGCCTTCAACTCCCTCCCCCTGCTCTGCAACCCATCACCACAACAGCATGGGGCTCATTGGAAGAGGCCAAAGAGTACAAGAAATTACTCCTGAGCTCTGCCAGGGCTCCTCAGCCTGCAAACCTACAGGCTAAGCATTCTGAAACCCCTCACTATGGGTCTAAGGCAGATCTTTAAAAAGGCTTCACAAGTGGGCACTGAGCTGCTTAGATATTCTCTTCAGTGTGAGTTCTGAGTATTGTGTGCTTTGGAAAACCTGGCTGTAAATTCACAGTCCATTCCTTTTGTTTCATTAATTGGCTGTGGGGTTTAATTTCTTCATCTCACTTTCTCCCCTCAAGTGTAATACTATAATGGAGGCAGCAGATACAGGTTCATGTTTCTGAACACAACTTGATATGCTACCTGTGGTGATTCACACTTAGAAACACATTCTGAGTTATCCCTGGCCTTCAACACAAATACACCTCCAAAATTATTTCAAGTCCAAGTAGGCAAATGATTACTTGAATTTTCCATAAAGGCATTGCTAAGGACTAGTACAGGGATGTTAAAGAAAGACCACCTCTGGCTCAGGAAGTCCCTGAGCCACGAATTGTGGGAGGATGAGTGGAGGTCTCCCTGCCCTGCTCTATTGCCTTTCCTCTGTACCTGTTATGGGCCACTCCACTCAAATTCTCATGAACAGCTTTGCATTTAAAAAGTCAGCACCAGTAGGAAGCGAGGACTGAAACATTTCATCCTCAATGCTGTTTCAAGTTACCAGAATAATCATTTGCCAGAATAAAAACTACCAACTTGGCAGGGACATGATGAACTCTGACAAAGTTCCCATCTGACTGGCAGCAGAAAGAATGCCTAACCTTGGACATTCCAGTATTTCCTAGCATTTCCAGAGCCAGAATCACTGCAGATACTACAAAGAGTACTCTGGAAATTACATCTTAAAAGGAGTTTATTTCTCCAAACATCTCAGGCAAAAATAGCAAGGTGGATGTAGTAAATTGCTATGGCTGTGGCTGCAATTTGAAAACAAAGAGCTTCTGTTCATGTCTTCTCACTAACTTACTTCCACTTCAGGGAAGCCTTCAGAATAGACAATACAGATGATTCTAAATTCTTTCAGGGATTTTAGAAACTTCTTTCCCTTCAAAAGAATCTTACCCCTTACCCTGCATTCAAAGGAATCATCACACGGGCTCTGAAGGCACAAGCTGGTATGAAGATAGAGATCAAATTTTGAAAGGTGCTTGTCCTCTCTTTGATTTCACTGAGAGTTAAAAGCCTAAAAACTTCAGATTACAGTCTTGCAGTGGTATATAAAAAGCAACACTGGCAGCTCCAAACATTCAGAAATGCAAGACCAAGCCCCTTCCCCCACTCACAGGAAGAGAAATGAGCTTGAAACTATAAGATGTGAGCAAAATACTTACAGGAGGGACTCTGTAAAGGAATTGAGTTTTTGAGCTTCTCTCCACCATCAGACGAGCTGAAAACTTTTCTTTGTTTAAAATGAAAGTTTAATGTTTGCTGACAAAAACTGAGCCTTAATCTGAAAAGTATTCACCACTGTAAGATCTGTGATAAAATCATGATGGCCGCCAGCAATAAAAGCCTCAGAGTCCCAGCATTTCAAATAAGGGCTTTGGTCTGGGTATGACACTGGGGTTAAATCACAACCAGTAAAATATTTGTTTCATCTCATTCTAATGCCTGTTTGTCAACAGAGAATCACAGAATCATCAAGGTTGGAAGGGACCTTTAAAACCATCCAGTCTCTGGCTCCAGTCCCCAGTGATCATTCCATCACTGCCACTGTAACCATAAATCACTAGACCATGTCACCCAAAACATAGTGGGACAACTTGGATTATCTCCCCAGGCACCCCTGGAATTGCAATAACAGGGTGTCTGAGTTCACATCAACCAGGACAGAACACCTGCTGGACATACAGCCATGCCCAAAGTAAATGGGACTTTTCCACTAATTCACTTCAACAACCAGCAGACCTTTCAATGACAAAATTAAAAAGCAAAATAAAAAAAAAAACAACCAGAAGGTCTTGTTGATGTCTAAACTATAGCAGGAAAAACCACGGGGCAAATATCTGAAAATGCAAGGCAGTGCTTTGGCTGTGCACAACAGGAGCCCCAGCAGCACCACTGCCCAGTCCCTCCAGCAGCTGACCCTGAGGTCATGCTGCCCCTTTGTAGCTGGGCAGCTCTGCCACAGAATGAGGGGGGTGAGGGGAGTCATGGGGGAGCCACCTCCATGATAAACACAAGCCAAAATTTCCCCAAATGAATTTGGGGTGATCGATGAAGCATGGAAGAATTTGTTCTGTTCCTAGTCCTGCCAAAAACTCAGGTTAGAGATGCTCACTTCTGGAACTGACCCTGAAAGTCCAGAGAGAAGCAAAAGCTGATTCTGTTCTCACCCACACCAATCCCTCAGTCATGCCCTTATATCTCATCAAAATCCCCAGTAATTCTGCAACTCATGCCAACAGGACACAGGATAGTAATTCCACAGGAGTGTCTCCAAAAGTAAACCAAAAAATTCAGTAGAAAGAATTACTAAACTCAGTATGATTAAGCAACGCATTAAATTCTAATGATCAAGAGGCTTGGACCAATATTTACTAGCACCTGCTGTTGGTTTATCAGAATACAGAACTCTCTGTGCATGGAGGAGATAGTCTGTTATCACACTGCAGCTTGTCTTTCACACCACATGCACCACTTACTACACAACTGAAGCACAGCTTCGCAATTTTATTCAGCTGGTCTGCCACAAAAATTCAATTTAAAAACTGCATTATTGTAACTTGTGGATATGGATCCCTTGTCACTTCATATAAGAACCATTTCTTCACATTTAAGGTACAATTTTAGCAGGTGCTTTCCTGCTTTCCTTCTTTCCCCCACCCTCTCTCCTGTGTTATTTCAATCTGACTAAAATTTTCCTATCTGCTTCTCCGTACTTTTGTCATCCTTCAGGCATTCTAAGACAGGTTGTACATTTCTAGAACCTGTTCAGTCACTGGAGATGCACATCCTTGCTTAGGATGAAGGAAAGCAGTGAAGAATCACCTCAGATACCATGGAAGGGGTTTAAACACATTTTGTTGCTTTCCCTGATTTTCCATTACTCAACAATATAGCATGGACACTAAACAGAAACTTCAAAAACCGGTTTTCTAAGGTCCTCAGTTCCAGACAGATAATATCACATCATCAGAAGGTGAGACATGAGCCTCCTTGAGCATCCAGTGTCCTCTCCAGTGAGGAGAGGTTTACACCTTGCTGGGTCCCACACCATCTTACCTCTGCTCCCCTATCACCCACTGATCTATTCCCTCCTTCTTTGTAAGAGCTAAAGCTCAACTCCATGCTAAAGCCATTGTCAAAACTCTGCCAGTTTTTCCCTTCCAAACTCTCTTTTTCCAAATCTGTAAATTCTACTTCAGCTGATTTTAAATCAGGCTTCACAGAGCTGAAAACATGGGAAGTGATATTGATCCTATGATATTTCCACCAAATATTAACTTATTTTGTGTTTTGAAAAAAGCACTTCATCGCAGTTCCAGCTCATACATACACTCAGCAAGGCAGAGTCTGTGCCTTTTTCAGTTTCCAGCTGGGACAGTGGCCTGAAGGCTGCTTGGACTTGCACCACAGTCTGAAAGCCAGGGAGAAGCAGAGTGTCAAAGTGACCTACATTTTTGTCACAATCCCTTAGCTTGACAGAAAATCAGCCAGTCTCGAGGCAGCATCTCAAAATCCTCTGACTTCATTCTGTGCTCTCAGAGAACCACAGTGCTGAGTGGAGAACACTAAATAAACAAGATGCTCTGATAAGAGATGTCCTAGCAGGCAGGTTGCACAGGCTGGAGAGTTTGTGTGGAGGGCAAGGCTTGATGCCAGATGGGACTTAATCCCTATTAGGATGCTGTTGGCATTTTTACAGGATGTGTGTGAAACTAAAGGTGATGGAGTAACACAGGTACTTCTTTGTAATGTAAGACTACATTTGCAAAACAAATACTGTTAACTGAAAGCTTCGTGGCTGTGGGGAATGCCTCCTTCATCCTAATACACTGTCTAAGATAACAAGGCCAATAAGAAATCAATTTTAAGTCAATAATATTCACTCTTCCTACCATTTGCTTCTATTTCACTCAGTTCAAGCACTGACAAATTAATTTCCAGTTACTGACATGCAGTCATAATGCTGCTGGACACTGTAACACAGCAATAAAGCCATGTGAAGAAATGTTAATTCTGGCAGTTAGTGACATTTCAGTTCCAAAAGCTCATGATATAAGAAAAAGGGCAAACAAAGTCTTGCCTCTAAACATTTGATCACTTTGAAATACAGCTCAAGAAGGAGATCTGAGATTGCTGACCCGAATTTTCTCCCCTAGCATTTGGTTTGCATGGGTAAAATTACTGTTGTCAACAGGGCCATTCCTAACTTAAAATTGAAACCAGAGCCATGCATTCTGTTATGGTCCTAAGAAAACTGTGCTTAAGCAGTGAAGAGGTCACATATGGTCTGTGGCAAACTGCAAAAAAGGACAAAGCCAACTCCTAATTGTTAATGTTCATGAAATCATGCTGGTACGTATTTAAAATTGCTGATGCCACTGAAGAGCTCCTGAAGATCTGCACTGACCTTTGAGAGGCAGAAAATGCAGAAAGCACTAACTACTGTGACACACTGTCCTAGGGAACCCCTTCCTTCTCGTATCTTTGATCTCTCAGAAATAGAAATTAGTGCTTTCAGCACTTGTGATCCTTCTTTGAAAATGCCATAAACAGAATGATGCAGTCAAAGCCATATGTGACTTCTTGCTGAAGATTAAGAGAATCATCTCCAAGAATCAGGTAATGACCAAAGTGAAAAACACACAAGGATGCAAGAAGAATCCAAGAGTCCTGGTTCCCACCCCATCTCTACTGCTTAAAAAGCATTTTCCGTAAGCAACTGTGAACAGGAGATTTAAAGCATTCCAGCTGCAGTCTACAAGCACAGACCCTGGTTAGAGTGGAAGGTAAAATCAGTTAACAGTAGAATATTGCACAGTTGAAACTCACAGCGAAGTCCTCATCTCTCAGCCTCATGGTTGTATTTCCTTGACAATTAAGAGGTTACTTTCATATGGGATGACAAAGGAAAAATAATATTCTTTGGAACACAATTTGTAAAGTCAAGATTATTAATCCGAAAACGGTCTCAAGCAAATCAAATGGGCTTCTAAGTGACTGTCAGCTCCTGGAATACAACACCTCACAATGCTGGCAGGATTCCTTACAGTTTACAAAACCTCCTGCAGCAGCTGACCATCATGATAGAGTATGAGGTCTCCAGTATATCTGCTCCTTCTACTACCAGTCTGCTTGGAATAAACAGCACTAATAATAAATTATTAGTGATACATGTGCAGAGTTGTCTTACTCCACGCAATTTACCAAGTGTCTTGTGTTGAAAAAACCACAAACCCTCTATTTCTTGAACTTCATTTGCTCATTTAAACATCACCAGTAGGTGAGATTAAGTATTTTCTTAAAAGACAAGGAAAAAAAGACATTGTAGTGCTTTTAAAGAGAAACGATCAGCTCTAAAAGACACTATTTGAGCATAAATATTCCTTTCTGCAAAGTAAGAACTGCTTTGATCTCTTTGCTGCAGTTAATTGATACATTTTGTCATGTCTGAGCAAGAAAGGGTAGGGGGGAGGGAGGGAGGAATCAAAACCAAAAGACAAACAGCCTGAAATTCTAACAAAGGCCTCAGAAAACCATTTCTTCTTCCACATCCTGTACTTATTCTTTCCACCCTGGTACTGAAAACAAAACCCCAGTTTTCAAGGCAAAGGACACCTAGGGGGACTTTAGAGGAAAGCTATTTATCTTCTTGAAGTCCCCTTTCACAACATTAAACAATGTGTAATATTAATTAAGCCACACAAACCCCCTTCCAAATCTATTCCCCTCATCGAACCACTACAAAACCCAACCATTGTTATGTTCCACTAATCTTTATGAATGTACACAAAAAGGCTGAGTCTTGATACAAAGTTTGCTGAGATTTTTTCCCCATGTAAAAATTGCAGGGCTGAAGCGTCAGTCATGAATGAAAATGCAGTTTGGAGGTTAAGGACATGCAGGCTGGGGCTCCTGGAGGGAACATGCCCCAGTAATCAGACTAAAGAACTGCCAGGGCAGATAGATTGCTCTGCCACTGAATCTATTTAGCAGTTCTACCCTGGCCTGTCTCTCCACTGAGACAGCTCACAAAAGGAAAGCTCTGTTTTAATAATCCTAATGCTCTGGGCAGTTAAGAGGATGCATAAAGATGTTGCTCTTTAAAAAAGAGTTAGAGATTCTTTTTGGCTGTTATTTAAAGGAAGGAGAGGAGAGTATTAGATGGGAATGAAGCAAGCCTGTGGGGATGTGATTGGGAAGCTGGTACCTTCCATGCACCAGGTCAGTGGACGGACCAGGACCACTGGGATGCTGGATGTGGCACTGGCCTGATTTACTCTGGCTTCTGCTTCAAGTGGTCGTCAAAGCAAGTTCAGGCACGGTACATCATTATTATTTCATCAATTAAATGCACTATGCTCAGCTGGCAGCCAGTGAAGTCAGCTGTCACATATGCATCCAAATCCAGGTCAGAGGGGGTCTTTGTTCTAAAATAAAAAAAAATAATAAAAAAAAATCCACTGTGGAATGAGATGTTCCATATTAATCAAAACAGAAATGGTGGAAAAACCAAAACCTTAATATCTAGCAGAAGTTGACCGAGGGGAAAAAATAGCTTGCTTTTGTCTCTCTTGTCATTTATTGGAAAGACTTTATCTTCTTGGATTCAAGGAAACTTCCATTAGGCAAAAATTCAATACTCAGCACCACTTCAGCAAAATGCCCTTGTTGCAAAGGGCTCTGAGAAAATCCGAGGCATCTGAGGAATTTTTTTCATCTCCAGAAATCTTATTGTTTTGTTTTGAATTCGAGAGACAAAGGAACAATACTGCCCAGTCACTGGAATGCCCTCTAAACCTCCAAAGCCTCTGTTCCCAGCAGCTCTGCTCCCCCAGGGTGCTGATGGAGGTGCAGTGACCTCAGCAAACACAAATCACATGGGCTTTCTTCTCTGAAACAGCCACCCACAAAATTCCTTTACCAGCCATGTTACCACAACTGAACTGACTTGGACTTGGCTGCTGTTTTTAAAACACACCTTTCCTTTGCTCCCAAATCTGTTTGTAAACAACCTCGACCTTACAGATGAGCTGAGTGATCAGTACTGCTGGCTGTTGAAATCACAGAGACTTTGCAAAGGGGTTTTGTGTATTTTGTATTTCAGTTCTGTCTGTTAGCTCATACCACAACATTCTCGTTTGTTCCAAGTCATTATATGCATGGTTTTCTACAACATTGATTGTAGGGGTGAGTGACAAATATGTTTTCTTTTCAGTGGTTATCAGCTGACAAATAATAACCATTAATCTTGGCTCCCCATCTAAGACATAGGGATTTAGCCCCATGTCTTTCAGAAATTTATATTGGGAAGCAGTTCAAAAAGAAATGGGTGTATCCTTTCTGAAGGGAGAGCCAATGAACTCAGATGCCATGCAGGAGGTGGAGAGCACGGCCAGCACACTGAACCAGAGGCCCAACCCACACAGCTGACAGGGCTCCATTTCAGCAGGAGAAGCAGCTCGATCTCGCCTGCAGAAGCAGAAAGGCAGGCCAGAGGCTCTGCTCAGCATTCCTGAGGAGATTCTGGACTATTTTTTTCCCAAGTAGTAAGATAATCGATACTGAAAATGACAACAATCAATAACAGTTGCAAACCTAATTACAAGCCATTCTCCATTCATACTGAGCTGTCAGGATCATTAATAAAAGCATAAGTGCTCTGACCTAGCTCCCCTTGCAATCAATAGATTCCCAGCCATAACACGTTCTTCATCCTTTATTTCTCTTCTTTTGTACAAGAGATGGAATTGACTACCTGCAGAAAAGGTGTGCCCACACAAACGTGTGGTACACTCTAGCATCTCCCCTGTTTAAAGGGGAAGTGGAGCGTGCTGTGCCAGCTCGGGTGGAAGCTTTCCCTAGGCCAGCACCTCAGAGCATTTGCACATCACATCCAAACAGAGCTCCACTATCCTCAGCAGCAGAGGGGGACACGAGGCCAGAGACAAGCAATGATTTACCCACAGTTACTGATGAGGAAATGGAAGTTGGACACAGTGTTTGGCTGTGGTGTTTTGCTTGTGGTACTTGACCCACAAGAGCCACTGGAGAGCCCCACCTCTCACATACATACAAGACACATCGCTCTTCACGCTTAAGCAAAATATTAACATGAGTTTTGCTCACAAAATTTGAGCATGACCCCTCTAGTAATGATGAATGTGAAATCAGCACCTTCTCTTACTCTGCATTCCACAGAATAAGGGGTTATAATAACCCTTTGGAGGTTTTCTCCCAAATTTGCCCTAAACCAGGACAAATACATTTATTGGTGCCTAACATGGAGCTCAGAAAATGGAAGAAACCTGTCCTGGCTGCATTTTGGTTGTACTTATTCTGTGTTGGGATAAAGCAGTCAGTAGCCATGTTGCTTGAATTCGTAATTCTCTCAGATTCCAAAATGATCCTAAATAATAATAAATAAATATGATCAAAGAGGTGTGTCCAGCCTCTCTAAGTGGTTTAGCAGTGTGCCATCCTCAGAGCTGACCAGCACAGAGGAAGCTGCTAACACTCCTCACAGAAAAATCACTTCTGTGGCTGATGTTTTCCCTCTTCACCAAAAATCAAATTATTGCCAAACCAGCATAGCAAGGATTTACTGGAATTTTGGTACTGGTGTTTCACAACTGCAAGTAACACAGCTCACTTTTCTTAATTTAAAATTGATTATATTATTCATATAAAAATGTATTCTCACACTTGTCTAGAAGTCAGTTCCTTCTGAAAGTACTTCATTGTATTATTTCAGACTATAATAACCCTGCATGCTGATTTTTATTATAAATTAAGGTAACTTAGACTGTAAGATCCTGGGACTGGATACATGCTTTTTTGATCTGCATTTCTGTAAAAAGCAGGAGAAAGAACCTTGAGCTGTGACTGACATCCATAGGAATTGTCACAATTCCTAGGAAGTTCAAAAAGGAAGTAGTGATTTTGTGCTCCTATTATTTGTCTTAAAATGCTACAGCCAATGCTGTCGCAGCTGCTGCAGGTGGTACAACCTCACTTGTACTTTTTATCAGGTCACCTCTATCCCTTCCTGAACTGATAGCACAAACACAAATATAAAAATAAGAAAGGACAAAAGCCCTCCTGTGTTTTGAAACAAACTAGATCAATCAAAATTAGTGCTGCAAACAGGAAACTAGAAATCCCAACTGGATGACTAAGGCCAGATATCACTTGAACACGGAGTTAAATGTGGCCAAACGTTGCAATTCCATATTAAGTTATGCTTGCCACACTTCCAAACTTTAATGTTTTAACTCTATTTCTGTATATACATAATAGCTATTTCTGGGATAATTACAATCACCCTATGCTGCTTTAGTGATTTTGAAATAAGCACAATATTATAACATATATGAACATGAACTGCAGAATACTGACATAATTAATCTGCATGAACATACTGAACTTTGTGACATTTAACAAACACTCTCAACCTCTGGCATTACTTAAATAGCTGTACATATGCACTCAAGATGGTAAAGGATGATAAAACAAGTACCTTGTCAGTGCCTTGTTTGATTTTTGTCTAGGAAAAAGAAATATCTGCTGCCTCAGAGTTTAACTGCTCCATGTTTTTCAAATTTCACAACAAACTATGTAAATGATAGTCTCAAATCAGAATATTATGTATTTTATCAAATTATTCAAACCCCTCACACATTCTTTTTTAACATAAATGAATTTCTTAGTGCCCATTAATTTTTTCAAAAGTAAAACAAAATTGAAACTCAGTTTAAAAAGGAGATGTTCCAAACTTTTAAAAGAAGCATATATACAATATATATGGAAACTGAAATACTGCATATTAAACACAGAACTGGAATAAAAATGCACACTAAATGTTCAACAAAATGGCTTCAAGGAAGCAACATTTTATCCTGGGTGAGGATACTCAGGTGACTACATTTAGTTAGGGACTTCTGTGGGTTTTCTGGGCAAATAATGGGCTCTAATCTCAGTTATTCATGATGAAAAGAAGACAAAGCCATAAGATGGCATTAAAGGCACATTATCTGCCAATACAGCCTGCTCCAAATGTGATTATTACTTGTAGAACATCAGCTTTAACAAGAAATCCATTCGAAATCACTAGATTTGTTTCATTAGTGTTTGTTCTGGGCTAAGTCCTGTGATTCCTTCATCCCTCTTGTTGTTAATAGCATCAGAAAGGTGGCTGTGGAAGAGACCTGGGAGTTACAATCCCTGACAAATGGCTTGGCTGATCCAGGGGTTCCATTAAGGCACGGGAAGAGCTTTCCTAAAGGTAGGTCAAATTAAAGACTAATTCAAAAGTGCCTGTTACTTACCAGAGAAGTCTCCTGGATATAAAAAGGCACTTTAAAAAATTCAAGAGCATTCATTTATCAGTCTTCCATATACTTTTATAAATATATATTTTTAGTATTTTTGTGGTTTACATGTTTTCAAGCATATATTTAATTTTTTTTCCAAGGAGCTCTTTCTACACATTCTGTTTTCCAGCACTGCAGTCAGCTTCACTTATGCCCACCAGACAGGAATGGTGCATGACTGCAAAAGCTGGGGCTACTAAAACCCAATACTTCTGCAGATCATCCTCACACCACTTCATTGATCTTTCTTAGGTCGTGAAGCAATCTCTAGAAATCAGAGGGAAATAGGAAAGCCATAAAACTCTTAGAAAGCTGTGTGAAAGTGAATCTCAGAATGGAGAAATGTAAGAAAGTTGAAATAGCAAGGTTAGGAAATAATAATGTTATGTGCTATATAAAGACAGGCTAGAAAATACGTTAAGCAAGATGGTAGAAATATGTAAGCTTAATAATGAAGCTTTATCTTTTGTTTTAGACTATCACAAGTAAGCATTGTTATGTTTGATTACGCAATGATTGCAAGATTATGTGTAAGCTTACTAATTGGCTTTAGCAAATGCTTGTCAACCTTTAATATTGTCCTATTGGCTAAAAAGTTTTAAAAAGGCAATTATCTAAGAGAACTTCATCTGCTGTTGCAGTGGCCAAAGCTGCTTTCATCTCCCTTGCTTAGCTTTGTAAAATAAGACTGATAATTATAATGGAATAAAAGCTTCTAGACAGCTGCTCCAGCAGTCCTGTCCTGTGCTTTGTGTATATATACGTACACATAAAAAGAAAAAAATCAACAATTCCAACAGGCACCCAAGCACTAACCTAGCCACCAAATTCAAAAGCTGGCCTCTGCTCTCTAGACAGCAGAAGTATCCTGAGTCTTACTGACACAACGAATTCCTAAAATAAAAGCCAGTCTGCATGGTTACATTTTGGAAAAAGACATAAAGTTTGGGACGGTTCCTGTTATTCCTCTGCTAAATTTTCACTTTAGCCAAAACAGAAGACAAAACACAAAATGCTGCCATGACAAGACAGCATGGCTCTTACTTGCTCCCCTTAGTCAAAGAAGCAGAATAGGAGCTGAGAGCCTCTCTGCTGTCAGTAAATAAAAGCAATCTTTAGTGAGACTATTATCCTACATCAGGACTGGATCATTGTAATGAAACAAGACTCACATAGAAAAAGGTCCCTAATGACTACACTCCTCATGTCTCAGTGCTGCCTTAGAGCAGATGAAACTCTGAAAGAAGTTTAGAGGGTTTCACATAGGATCCTCAAGCACCTTCTACACATGGCATAGAGCAAAGGCAGAGATGCAGTCTGTGGGAAAGCTGTAGGAATGCGAGCGCCAGTGCACCACTCCACACTGACACCAGGGTTACTGTCACTTTAACAAGCTTCCACTATAGTGCTATTATCATTCAAAGCTCCTTATCATGCCAAGTGCAAATATTATGACTAGCTGAACATCTAGAGTAATCACTGCCGTAACTGTGTACGTGTACTTGTGTTTAATAGTGAGGGCTGTTGCTGTCACCGGGCTATAAAAACCAAACTGGCATTAACATCAGTGCCGAGGATTTGCATACAGCTGACAGGGAGGGAGGCTGGCACATTGCTGGGCGTGCACAGTGCAGGCACTGCCAAGGGCAAGGCTGCCCAACGCCAGCCAGGACAGAGGGCTCCTCAGCAGCTGCCACTGCCACAGCCCATGGAGCAAAGAGGGGCACAGCAAACGGGCACTGTGCACAACACTGCTGCCTCCACAAAGCTGAAATTGTCTCGTGGTTGCTCCACCCAGCAGAATCCACGCTGAGGCTCCAGCGGGTGTGGGGCTCTCTCAGGTGGGAAGCAAGGACCCTTTGAGGACGGCCCCTATCAGATGGCACCTACAACTAATGCTGCCTGGAAGATCTGAGACAACACTCAGCAGCCAGATGCTCAAAGGTGAAGTGCAGGTTCTTATTTTCTTGGAAAGATCAACCAATTGGACTTCGGTAGATTTTCAGAGCATGAAAGCTTCCAAGCTGTTCTTAGTGACAGCAGACTGACACTTGTTCACCCTTGTGACTCCAGGCAAGGGGGGCTGTGCTTGCTTCTGACACGAAGCTTCATCTTCCAGAGTGGCCAAGGGTTCCCTCTGATAAGAGCAGGGGAAAGCATCAGGCATTCCTGAAAACCTCTCCATTGATTTCTCAGTGCCTCAATGTGTAAAATAGTAACATCTTACTGCCTGGGAGACTGCAAAGTTCAGACAAGGTAGAAAAGGAGAAGAGGTACAGTAACTGCAGTGGCCCCCATAATAATTTTGTTAACTCTGTAACAAAAGCAGTGCAAAACTGTCCTAAACATGAAGAGGTCTTGTTATTATTGTTCACATAGTGAAAGCTTGTGTCAGATTAATGGTAGAGTTAAATGCCCCAACTTACAGCAGAAGCAAACACACTGTCAGTAGCTAGGCTCCTCTCACAAATGTGAATTACTGCAGTTCCAATTTCTTACAGAACAAAGGAAGCAGAATGTTGGCTTAACTAATGTTTAGTAGGATCACAAAAAACTATATAATGGGCACATGATCACTTGAGGAACACCTTCAATTACTGACAGCAGTGTGTTACTACAGCTGCATGGATTTTCAGGAACTTGCTCTTCAGAAGGCAAAGGGCACACAGTGAAAGAGCTGGACTGGAACAGGAGGAAGGAACATGTGCACCCCGGGTATCTGTAACAGAATGTGGGCTCTGCCACAGAAACACTTGTTTTTGCTGGATTGTTTCAATCTTGCTTTTCATTGGCACTAAATTCATCAATACGAATGGACAAAGTCAAGAGCCCTCAGCAGCAGCACTACACTAATTAATTTTTTTTCAGAGATATTAAATCCTAAATCAGATTTTTCAAATTGCTACTTGGATCACTTGTGCTGGTACCAAACAATCTGAATTATTCATAACAACGGCGCTAATCAAATTCTGAAAACCCTGGTGACCCCCTGCTCTTGCCTGATAACTGGGAAGCAGTACTAGAGAGGGCAGGAGGTTGCAAGATTAAGTTAAAAAGGTTCAGGAGGAAATTGAAGCCAGTGATGCTTCATGTGGTTACATTGTGCTAAGAAAGCAAGCCAGCAGATAGGCTCTCCTATGAAAGGAGAGGGAATTTGCAGAAGTTTCCAGTGCACAACATCCAGAAAGAAACTGCTCAGGTGTAATATATAAAACCCCAGTTATACTTTGCTAACATTTTAATATGGACAAATCGAGTATGTAGTTGGATGTTCACAGTGCTAAAACACAACTGCATTATTTCCAATGACTTTGGGCACACGATTCTAAGCACAGCAGCAACAAGTTCTAAAAAAGAATCACCACTGCTGTATTCCCTATCCATGAACAGTAGCAAATGTCTACTCCAAGAGGTGAGGTCAGGCACTTCTGGGGAATTTTTCATTTGCAAATGGATAGACAAAGCTGCATTGACTACAAGCTCCTTTCAATCTCCTAAGAGCTGCCCACCAGCACCATAACCTACCTGGCTGCACCCCTTTATGTCCAGGGTCATTTGGTCTGTCATATCACACAGGGTGACCTAGCAGAGGACACTGGGTATCAAACAATACTAGAAAGCGTAAGAGAAAGAAAACTGGCTCTCTTAAATACAGGTGACATTCCATTCCACCTAAAAGGGCACTTTAAATCAGAATTTCCTAACTATGATAGTAATTGAAATTCAACAGGGCAAGCATTATATAGAGAACAGCACTAAGTATGTTTTATATAAAGATTAGATCTAGTAAGACACTTATCATATATTCCACAACCACCACATGATTTTTCGAACCAGATTTATTGAGGGTGACCAGCTGTATAAGAGACAGTGTGACCTGTAACACTGTAGTGAAAGCAACATTATCAGCTTCAAAACCCAGTGAAATTACTGTATCTATTAGGGTACAAATGGTGACTAACTGTTATAACTGAACTACAGCAGCAAAGGGAAAACTGTTCCTTTTTAAAGTGAGCTTTGCTATACATTTGACAGCAGCTTTTGTGTAGATGGGTTGAATTTTGCTTTTGATTAGCTGTCTCAGGCAAAAGCTATCTGGGGTAGTTATGCTCATATCCGTTTACTCCCTCTTGGCAAAAGAGTTAGAAGCATCAGTGGGGATGTAGAATAAAGCTTTTATATTTTAAAATTACATCTTTTAAAATAACTCAGTTGGGGGGGGGGGTCTCTATTTTAAGGATGTTCTGTAAGTCAGTTTCAAAGACAAAAATTTGCAGGGATGCTAAAGCTCTCTTGTGCTCATGCTAAAATTACATACATATATACGTAGAGATTATGTACCAAAATATACACATATGTGTATATACAGAAGTTAATAATCAGACTACAAAGTGCAATCTAACTTCAGACTTTGGTTGTTAAGATCCCATCCTGAGTGCTAGAGGTACTGTCATCTGGCCAAGAAGTGAAGAAAAGATGGGGCTGATGTAGATGTGAAAGATATGAAGCTGGGCTCTGAGCTGGTTTGGTTTCTCCAGGCTTTCAGACAGATTTCTGCCACAAGTACAGCAGCTCATGGCAGGCCCTTAATGCAACATTCTGACCAGGGCAAGAAAGCAAGTAATGGTTTCTAAAAACATGGGGTTTAATAGCTTAGTATAAAGCCGTCCTAATTTAATTTTTAGGCATGTCTCTAATTTTTTTTTTCATTAATGAAAATTCATGGTCTTAGGTTTCATAGCTTTCAAAGAAACAGTTGCCAGCGTTGATCACTATAAATGTACACTGTCAGCATGATACCATTATCACCTTTTCTTAAATTAATATTAGGTAGTTTACTCCATCTCTAGCATATATCCTAAGACAATCAGTTTAATGGCCTATGCAGGTGACCTGCCAAAAATCAAGACAAACTGAGCATGGCAGCCAGAAGGTTACCTTATGTCTCTTCTAAAGCCTTTTTTAAAGTCACATTTAATTCTGAAAATCCAATTTTTCCATATTCAAAGCTCTTCATAGCATGGTAAATTTCACCTACTCTTTTTCTCCTTCACTTAAATTTCCTGTTTCAGCTGACCAATAAATTTGCCTTCTGTAACTCCAGTCAGTAAAGAAAGTTTTCTAAGGACTGTTGTCATGACATTGTAGTTTACATATAAATGCTCCTAGGAAGCCATGCATTCACAGATGGATTTCCACTCATTTATGACAACCAGCTGACTTTATAAGCTTGTAAGGCTCAAGCTTCAGAAAAGTATTCCGTTTGCATTGGGAACATGCAGACCTCACATACTATTTAAAGAGATACTGTGCAGTTCCTTTTTGCTACAGCTGTGGAACCACATGGGCATAATTATTTCAGTGAAACGTCTTCTGCTGACTAGGTAGATACCACAAAGACAGTGCAGCTGTTCAGAAGAAGGTCCAGATCCATAAACATATCTATAAGCTTTTGATTTCAAGGGGCTATTAACTGCAAAAAGTCTCTGTGAATCTGCACAGCAGTGAGAAGATCTCTTTCCACTCCTGCCACAAACACTTATCATGACTTTTGTCACACCACTTAAGCCCCATACTTTTCTTCACCCCTTTCAAAGGAAAAGGGGACAAGCCTTATCTACAACAAGGGCTTGTGGAGTTTGGTATTAATTTGTGCTTATTAATTGCTTGGAGAGCCGAGGAAGAGAGGGAAATGCAAAAGCAAAGTCTTTTTATTAAAGGAAGTCGGATGACAAGAAGTGGGACACCTTCTGTAATCCTGAAGGAGGGCTCCTGGCTGGAAAGGGTGTTCAGAGGGAGGCAGCCAGGGTGGAGTGGCCATCAGGCTTGTAAGGGCTCAGCCTCCTCCATTCCTGCCTAATGCACAGTCCCCCAGTCTCTCTTTCTTATGTGTTCCTCAAATTTATTTCATTTGACATTCTTGCCCCAACCTCTGTGATTGTTCTCTTGACCTCTGCTCTCTGCAAGCTCTGGGCTCTGTCCTGACACATGCTGAGCTCCCCTGGGAAGTGCTGCACAGCCAGAAAAGCCAGTAAGCACCAACCTAGGTTGCCCAGAGTTTTGCAGAGGGGCAGAATCCCCTAGTCAGAGAGAAAAACTCAGCAGACAAATCTCTAACATTTCTTCCCAAGTTAGGGTAGCTGATCCTTCCCTACTTGCCATACAGTGTACCCTGATTTTACATTGCAGGCTAACTACAAGCCCTAAGAACTGTACAAGACACAAGTAACACAGTGATCCCCAGGACATCACAACACAGGAAAATCCTTCAGTGCTCAGTGTTATCAGAGCAGTGACTAAGGACAGGTGATCTGCCAAAAGAAACATCCAGAAATACAGCCTTATTGGCAAAGGACATAAACATCTCATCTCTAGAATAACAAGACAGACTCTGCATTTTATCTTTCCAATTTAAAGTTTGCCTCATGACTTCATCCAGCTGGAAACATGCACATATTTCTAGAAGAGCTGATGGCCATGAAGTGTCCACTCATGCAGCATTAGCATCCTTTCTTACAGAGCTAGTTGTCCAGCAACCTTCAAATGTTTTCCATTGATGCCTTAAGTTTTAGCTTTTATATTAAGTGCTACTAAGCCCTCCTCACAGAGTAGGTAGACAAAACAATTCCTTCTCTAGCATGGGACCAAGGACAACTGATAAAACTTTCAGGCCCAAGAACAAAAACCAACAGTGAAGTGAGAAAAAAAACAAGGAGGATGGGCTTCATAACCTGAAGCTGTAATTGGACAATTAACTCCAATATGCTCATGGACCAGAACTTATAAAAGTGTGAAACCTTGTGATCTGGTGTCCATTTTGGGTTCATCTTGGGTGTAGCCCAGCCAGGCTGCCCAGGTGTACCCACTGAGGCCTGTTAATAAATCCCTCCTTTATCCTTTTGCTCTGTCTGGTCTCTGTTCCAGGTCAGCCTCCAGAAGGCATCACCATGGGCAATCCCAAATGTTTAACCTCTGGCTTTTTCTGCCATACTAACAAGTAACTGTGTCACACATTTGAATGATTCCTTTTTCTTTTACCTATCATGTCTGCCTAGTGACAGAAGCACTTTGTAGTCTGTGAACCACTAGTTTGAAGCAACAAGCAAAACACATGCACAGTAACATAAGATGTATGTTTTGGAGAAACAGAAAACATTTGGCTTGCACAAATTCATATTTCTAGCTTCTCTGTCCCCAAATAGCTCAAAGACTGTGCATAGGTCTGTATTACTACATATCATAATGCACCTTATTCTGGATGACTGATAATGGGATTATTGCTCACACACCAAAAGCAAGACATCCAAAATCATATCTGTTTATTCCTAAGGAACAGAATGATTGTCAGAGCCTAATGTGTTTATCAACATGAGGCTGAGCCAGTGAGGTTAGCTTGATATAGTTCCTGCAGAATACAACAGCAAGCAGGTTTCCCTGTTTGCCTGCCACAGGTGGCCCTGAGTGAGCCAGAAGAGGTGTTTCTTCCCTGTGGGATACAGTCCCCCCAGGGGTTTTCTTCTCCCTAATCTGATCCCAAGGAGCCTCTTTGCTACAAATCCTGACACCAGTAGTCCCTACTGGGTGTTACAGAGCAGGCAGGGAAGCCAGATTCCTCTGTCCAGTGAAGGCATCTGATCCCAAGTCTTCTCCAGTCACAGAGCAGCTCTTGAGGCATTTCATGAGGGTTTGGAGCAGACTTGAAGGCAGAGCTGTAGCAGGGACGATGGGCTGGCCTGTGACCATTCCCATGGAGAACAAGAGGCTTTCTCCAGGACTGCCAAGCAGCAGTAGGAGCACAAGCATCACCATTTCCCAGTTTAAACTTGATCTTTACGAGAGTATTTGTATTTGCCAAGCCACAGATCGCAGTAGCCACAGTGGAAACTTGTTGTCCCTGAAAATCAGCCTTCTGGTTTGTTTTAGTATAGTGGAGTCAGTTCTCATGAATTGTAAGATAAACCAGGATCATGTTTGCATTCCTTTGTAAAAGATCTCACCTGATGGACTTCTCAAGTGACCAGTGGAGATGGAGAGGTGGGAACTTCTCTGTCCAATCTCTGATCACTGTCCAGAAACTGAGAGTTTTGAGGTCAACAATAAACTAGAGACTTTCCTTTCTTCTTCTCTGCCTGAACACCTGTTGTGTGTTACGTGTGTTTCTATCTGCGTCACAGTAACAGAAACGTCATCAGCAAACAATGACAAGAGGAAGCTGTCATGAGAAGGAAAGCCAAGAGCCACCACAAGGCCACAAGGGTAAAGCTCCTCTTCCCACAGTGCACCACAGAAACACATCTGTCAAACAGTACAGCAGTCTGAAGTAATCAGTGCAACCAATTATCACTAATTGTAATATAGTTTCTGTCTTGCTGCTAATACATTTAGACTTGCTAATCAAATCAAACTATTCCAACTTGCTGTGCTGCTTCCAAATAAATATTTCATCAGGGATAAAAAATGAAGCTTTGTTATTTTTTTTAAAAAATTTTTGGTGGGCTTTTTGTTTGTTTGTGGGGGTTTTTTGTCGTGGTTGTTATGGCTGTGTGGAGAGGCCAGTGGCCTTTTTTCCCATTTATTTCACACTGCAACAAAACTAGTAGAAAATGCTATCAGGAAGACTATTTGGCACTCTGAATGTTTTCATTTATGAGCCAAAGCATACTCACAACTCATATCCCTCCGAGAAGAAGTGTAGAAAAGCAGCACCTTTACAGGATGCCCATGTGGGTAAACTGATAAACAAGACACAGAAGCCCTGGATTCAGTTTCCAGCTCTGCTGCAAACTTCCCAGCACAACCTTGGTTGCCCTGTTAAATACCTCTGAGCCTCAGCTGCCACTCTGTGGAAGTGGAACTATAACCTGTCTTTTTCTTAACTGAAAGCTCTTCAGACAGAAGTTCTCCCCTGTATTTCTGTGCCTGGGTTAACACCAAGAGGCACACAAAAGATTTCTGGAAGCTCCTTTAATAGAAAATAATTGACACCTCATCAAAAACTGTAATTACATTTGCAAATATATGATTTTCCTTCACACAGAAAAAAGAGAAAGTAATGGAACTTCTTCCTTTAAAAATTGCACTGTTCTATACATTTTTAGTAAGTTCCCTTCTACTGGAGACTTTCACATGTGACAGAGATCTGTGTGATCTGGAAAGGAGTTTCAGGCAGGTGAACAGGTATTTCCAGAGTACTGATGCTGTTGGACTGAAGTGAATTTGACTATTCCACCCAGAGTCCTGCATAACACAGAGGAAAATCTGCTATAGGCACACACTGAACACTGACATAAGGTTGGAGTTTATTCCCCAAATTACCAATATAGCCCTTGGAAATCTTCAAGACTCCTGAAAGATCAGGCTCTAAGACTCTTCCTTGTTTTTGAGGACTTTCTCCCATCCTAAACCCAACCCCTTCCATGCACACAGTCAACCACTTTCTGAGGGAAAACCAACAGCCAGTATTTGTCTTGTATCAGCACAGAAATAAATCCTCAAAATGCTGTCAATCAGCCCTGCTCCAAAACTTTAGCCACTATTTTTACGAATTCAGATTCAGAAAAGACCACAGTTAATGCAACAGTGGAAAAGGATTTCAATATTTAGTGGTGCCTAAAAAATAATAATCAAATCAACTTGCAGCTACTGTTAGTTGCCAGCTTAGTACAAACATCTGATATTCCTAACAAAAAAGAAAGAAAACAACTAAATATTTTATACCAAAGACGGCCTCAGATTTTAATTAATTTTTAGACTTTGAACTTTGTAAACAGCTACTTGTAACAGAGTTTACAAAGGCCATTTAAAATTGTGGTGTTGATCTAGAAATCAATGTATTTTCACAAAAGGCAACTCATTAGCAGTAAATATTCAGAACTGCCAGGTTTCCCACATACAAGAAGAAGCACCTGGAGGCAAACAGTATTCACAAAGATTTAAAACTGAGATGAGATGATCAAAATTAGCTCAATATAGTAATAAAAAAAAATCTGACCTTCTTAAGAATACTTCAGTATGCCCAGAAATCACAGCCTGATCTATTCTCCCCTAAACTAAACCGGCTGTTTTGGGAAGTGACACCTCTGAGGAAGCCTGAGTGTGCTGGAGAGGCTCTGAGCAGAGCAGAAAGTGCTGCTGAGCTGCAGCCCAGCTCTGCAGGCCCTTCCTGAGAGGGGCTGCCCAGCCCAGCTCCCTGCAGGGCACTCAAGGCTGAGGAGGTGACCATCCTCCTGCTGCCTGACAGGGACAAGAGCACACCTGGGGCAAGGGGCAGATCCCCCTGCACTGGGGGTGCCACACTAAGCTGCCACTTGCAGATGTGGGCTCTCTGTATTTAAAGTCTTCCTCAAGTGTCACACTGCAACTGCACTTGCAAGTGCACTTGCACTGATGGTTCCAGCCAGGAAGCAGAGAATTTCTTGTGTTACCAGAATATGCTTAGCAAGGAAGTGATGCTCAGAGAGGCACTTGGGGGTGTGGTCAGTGCCAAAAGGTCACAGGACTGCATTTGGACACGGAGTCCTTGCTTCCAGCCCACAACAATCAAATAAAATCTATGAAATAAACCACAACAGCAATATGACACTTGAGCAAATCACATTACTTTCAGAAAATTAGTATTTTTTACATAGATTCTATATCTTAACCTAAGTATGTAGAGTTGAGACTCAAGATGTTTATCAAGGAACCCTTTCAACTGTGTAAATCAGAGCCAAATAAAAAACAAACCCCAAACTTTATCTGGTGGGCAATCATGCATTCCATCAGAAATGAGATTAGCCTAAAGTGTGAGAAACAACTGGAGCTATTCTGGCTTTGAGGAGCGACCAACTTGTGGATGAGAGTTCACAGATGAGTGGGTACAAAGAAACTGGCTGGGAAGGAACAAGAACTTGCACAGCACTCATTTGGCAGCTCTATCAGACTTCAGCTAGAACTCCAGCATCAATAGATACCCCATGGATTTTGCATCATTTGCTGAAGGTCTTTGCAACTGTAAATTACCACACTGATTGCACCAATGCATACATAAAAACCCCTATTTCTGGGGGACAGAATATGGGTAATACTCCTAATTTGATTTTTTTTTTGGTGTTAATTCCTTTAAAAATGCAATTACATTGCAATACACATACAGTGCAATTTAATATTAGTTACTAACACATTTATAAATAGTTAACTGCTACAGAACATTGTGTGAAAGAAAGCAACCAAATGAAAAGATTTTACAGGACAGATTTGTGGGATTTATCCATTCTGCAGCATGCTACAAACTTATCAGGATGGTAAGTGTTTGCTGCTTGTAACAAAGCTTTACATGGGACATTGCATTACATGGGACATTGCTATCTGTGCACCTTTTGCTGCAAAATAATAGTGGCCAGTTCTGCTCCTAAAGAATTATTTGGGATGAATGAAAGTCCTTATCCTGCACAGGGCTCTGATTTGCCAATCCATAGCCTGAAGGAACAAATCACTTCTTTCTGTGAAGTTAGCTTTGGGTGACTCAGCTCCCTAAGCCAGCTCATCCATTTCAAAATAAGAAAGGAGGCTGAGGTGCCTTAGGCAACCAGCTGAAGTACACACAGCATGAAACCACCAAAACAATGAAGAGATCTTACATCTCCAAAGACCCGAGCCAACAAGCCAGCAACCAGAATATTCTTTCCAAGTCACAGCAACACTGGGGCCCTTTCTATACCTTGTTCCTCCCTTTCCTTGTCACTGTCACAATTAAATGAAGTTTTTGCATAGCTACCAAGGGGTCAGTTGCTCTGCTGTCCTTACTCAGAGCTAGTAGCTAGATGGAGGACACAGACACTAAACTTGATGAAGAACAGTCTTTTAGACCTGTATCTGCAGCATGCTACACCTATGGCCTTGACTTGGGCTGGCAAATTACTCTGCAAGTAAATAATAACAGCAAACCAAATTCCTGCAGGTTCCAGAAGACATCTGCCTCATTCATGAGGTTCTAGGAGTGGCTTCCTTCCAGAAGCAAGGCCAGCCTGGAGCTCTGGAGGGCAGGAAAGCAGCGTGCTTGGTCCAGTCAAGATGGGGGAGGTTCCACTGCCACTGTTACCCAGATCTATTTAAAAACCTGGTCCATTTTGAATTGTTATCACCCTGTGCTAATTACAGTTTAAAATGCAAAATACAGTTTTACACTACCTTTGTGTGTTACTTTGTACCTTCTGTGCAATTTCAACTAAACTGGACAGAAGGGTTGATATCCTGAGGATATTAAGTTATCAGCAAGCTTCACAAAAATGTGAGGTTCACTATTTGGACTAACTGAAGGTCAGGCACCACAGTCAACTTCTCAAAAGGCTCTACAGAATTAATAACTGAGAATACCTTTGTAAGCCCCTGTCTCTGCGAAATTCTGAACCACAGTGTGCCTCTTCCTTAAGCACCAATATAAGGCACAAACCCATCAAACTCTAGTGTTCACAGTGTTTATGCTCCCAGAACAATGTATATAAGAAAGTGAAAATGCCACAGGGATGTAAGGCCTAAATACCACCTGCTCTGCATTTGCAGCAAGTTTACACCCACACCATTTTGGTAGCCTAACTTAACTGAGCCATGTTTCTAAAGTGTTTTGAAGGTCAACAATAAAGAAAAATTTCTGTTAACAAAAGCAAACCAACACCTATTATAATTCAATTTCCACACATGCGTAACTTGACCTTGGAAATACCTGTTTGCAGAATTAATTCTGACTCCAGGTTCCAAATCACATGAAACATCTCTTTGCTTTCCTTTGCTTTGCAGCACCAATGTTTCACCCTCATCTGAAACTTTCCAGGTCACTACTTGACCTTTGGCTTTACCATTGGGGGTTTTCTTAATCTGAGTGAAACTCTTTTGTGTCTGAGGATCTCCCAGGCTGGATGAAAACATATTTTTCCATTTTAAGCACACACTGTCTCAGCTGTCAAGGACTGATCTGTAGCCCAGTGAAGGCAGAGAGAACTAAGCTAAGTGGTAAGGAAATCCAGGCAGATCCAGCCAAATCCAGGCTGCATGCCAGGGACCTCTCCACTGCCTTGAAATGGCTTTGGATCTGGCCCTGCCTTTGCTAAATCTGAAAAGGAGAGACGAACAGGATGAAGGTAATTGGGGAAAAAAGGCACTTCTGAATATGTTCCTTGGGCACTTTCTACAAATGTATTGAATTTTAATGAGCACCTGTCCTACTGCCCCTTCCCAACCAGAAACCCTCGGGCCTGCTGGAGACAGGAACTTCCCTGCCCAAGGCCCTGGGGACAGGGAGCAGAGGTGATCAGTCCCTCTGGGACAACACCCACACGGGGCTGTAGTTCAGACAGGTTCCAACAGAAGCTTAGTCTGCTGTGCCAGAACACTGGGACACTGTTGAAGGGTTTTGAAAATCCAATTCTGCATCCTTTTCTCCACAGCAAAATGCAGATGTGTTGAGCCAGAAAAGTGTGGCTGACACTTCTCTGAGCAGAACTGCACTTCCCAGAACTGCTCCTTGTGCCACAGGAGCACAGCGCTGAGCACACTGGAGAGACAAGGCACCTACAGATGTAGAACTGCACTGAATCCCTGACACCCTGTGCTCCTTACAAGCTTCTGACTGTAGTCATGTAATGTTAGCTTTATACATGCACAGCATTTACCACCCCCTGCTGTGGTTAGTGGAGTTTCAGCTGGGAAATTCATTTTGTTGTATCATCTACAGACTCTTTGTTCTTGGAAGCATCCCATCTCCAAAGCTATTAACATCATACTGCATAGATAAAAATTCCAGAATGATAGATCAGGATGTTTACTTCTAACTACTAACTATTCTAATAAAATCAGATGGGAAAAAAAAAGAAAAAACAAAGTCTGGTGCGAACCTTCCTTCAGTTCTTTCAAAAGTGAAAGAAGTGAACTGAGTTCTGTTAAAATCCCACCTGTACTCATACTGAACCAAATTCTCCATGAGCATAATACACATTTCTCAACATTTTAAATGTGTAGAAAATATGACCCATCCCTGAGATGTCCTCGTGGATTCAGATGTCCCATTGGTAAAAACACGATTACAGGATGGCAAAGAGCAAATTTCAAATAACCCCAACCCCTGTAAATATTGTGGTCAGTCTAAAAGTTGGCACTCTGCCAACTTCTGCAGAGTTAGTCCTGCCATACACCAGAATCAGTCTCTATATTAAGCTCTTTGCCTCAAAAATTCATAAAAGACCAAGTCACAGAGCTAAACTTAACATGTCCTTAAAAGGGCAGTGCCTGGATAGTCAATGAACAAAAGAAAAACCCAAACCCAACAAAAATCAAAGCAACTGTGTGCTATAAACCCCAACCACAAAGTTCTGTGAATTTTACAATGCAGTGTCAGTGAACAAGAAATGACTGAACGTGGCACCTGGTGCCATGGTGGTGTTGAGAAGTCATAAGCTGGACACAATAATCTTGAGCTGTTTTCCAACCTAAGTCATTCTGTGATTCTATGACTTTATGACTATCAGCCAAAACATGTCACATGCTGAAACAATTATGGCAGGGGACATAGTTCAACTGGTTCTTCCCCTGTACCAATTGTTTTTTAACTAATAATTTTAACATTTTCACAGTTCTTTACACTTTCAGAAGGCTAGAGAAATATTAACCAGTTAGTCCACAATCTCAAACTACTCCACAGAGACACCTTTTCATCAAACTGATAAAAACCTTCACCAGCATGAAAGAAAACTCTGGATCCAGTAAATGATGGGAGGCTAGGCAGAGCCTGCTGGTCCAGCAGAACCCCACAAACACAGCTTTTAAAACACACTCCTACTTCTTACAACATTGGAATGTTAAGATGAAATCTCTTTAAACCCTGAGTCTCCAAAGCTAGCAGACTCTGGCACTCCAGTTCAGAGTAAAATGATATCTTAATACCCTGTGGTCATCACATTTTTTTCTGGGAACTGAGAGGTGAGAACAGGAAAGTAAGAGGGATATGTCTGGGCTCTCAGGCTTGAAATGACAGACACAGAGGAGATAAAGAAAGTTTTTCCTCAAAATTATTGAGGGAAGGTGTCATCTTTTTCAAAAACTAAAATAAAAAAATAAATTAACGCCAAACCAGCTCAACCCCTTTTTGTCAGGCTGACCTTTCAGTGTGTGTTGCATCAAGATTACATCACACTTGCTTTCTTTTCACTTTTCCCCTCCCATTTTCTGTGACCTCCAAACTCAGAGAGGGATAGAGAGACAGACAGATAGACTGACAGATAAAGAAATTCAGAGATAGATAAGTCAGACTTTACTGCTACCCCTTACTGGCAGAAAGAAGAAATAAGGATTAAAATCCAGCAGGTTGGTGCTTTTCTTTACCACAGGGTTAAACACTCTACCCAAGATTATTAATAGCAGTTTCACCAGCTCACTCATTCACTTTCCAGCACGCATCTGTACAAACCATGCCATCTTCTGGTGCTTCCTGGCAGCTAAAAAAGAAATACCAGTGTCACAACTTAAACTCTCACCTCTGTCTCCACAAAGCGAGTCCTTTCCTTATGATCCTGTATCTGAGTGCAGCACTGTACTCTGAAAAGAATGTTTCATGGCTCTATCAAGTACCACAATCCCAATGAAAAATGAAGTGCCAGAAAGAGTATGATCTACTGTGAAATAACAATTCTGTCCTATAAACTGAGCAGTCTGTGCCTTGAAAGTCTCTATATTCAATTTATTATCGAAATACTCCTATGACTGATGCCATAAGAACTAGAAAAGAAATTTTAAAAATCAGTTTCTTAATATGACAAAAGCATCTGTCCATCAAGAAGTTTATGACAGCTGGAACCAACTCCCCACATGACACAAAATAGAGATTGGCTAACATATTGAGCCACCCTTTCAGTCCTAAACAATTTTTTTCTGTACCTGCAGAAATAGTTCCAAACATGGCCCACAAACAAGTAGCTTCTATGTGTTTTCTTCTCCGGCCAGGGCTCCTCAACATCTCTGCATGTCACAGATTCCCCTGGATAATAAAAGATTGGTTGTTTGCTTCCACTTCCTCTATTGGAAAGTTGTTCCAGAACCTCATTCTTCTTGTCACTTTGAGACTAACACAATGTCCAGCCTTCATTTCTACTGAAGTTCCAGTAAGAACACTGCAGAATGTGCCTTTACACACCTTGTACCTCACAAGTTTTAAAGAAATGTTTGTTACTCCACAAGAACCCCACTACACACTAATCCCTCAGCATCCACAGCTCTCCATTAATTCTGTGATGTAGCCATGTGTTTCTGTGCAGACTCTTTACTGTGGAGAGTGTCATGCCACTGACAAACATGCTGACAGCAGGAAACCATGACTGTGTGTCAGGCAAGAATTGTATAAGATCGGCTACACCTGCAGCAACTGAGGAGTTGCTGGGTAAAAACCACTCCGATATATTACCATAGAATCACAGAATGGTTTGGGTTGGAAGGGACCTTCAAAGCTCTCGTCCCACCCTCTCCCATGGGCAGGGACACCTCCCACTATCCCAGGTGGCTCCAGGTCCCATCCAACCTGGCCACAGCACTCCCAGGGATGGGGCAGCCACAGCTGCTCTGGGCACCCTGTGCCAGGGCCTCCCCATCCTCACAGCCAAGAATTTCTTCCTAACATCCAGTCTAAACCTACTGTCTCTCAGCATTAAGCCCTTTTTCCTCGTCCCGTCACACCAGGCCCTTGTAGACTCTCTCAATCTTTCATGCAGGTTCCCTTCACGTGGAAGGCCACAATGGGGCAACCCTGCAGCTTCTCCAGGCTGAGCAATCCCAATTCCCCCAGCCTTTCCTCACAGCAGAGCTGCCCCAGCCCTGTGATCATCTTGGTGCCTCCTCTGGACTTGCTCCATGTCCTTCCCATGCTGGGGCAGCTGAGGGGGTCCCAGTGAGCAGGGCAGAGGGCAGCCCCCCTCCCCTGCTGCTCCCAGCACAACCCCTGTACCATCAGGGTGCTGGCAGCACCACTGGCACTTTGACCCCTACCCAGCTGCTGCACAGCTCCTTCAGCACTGAAGGTCGGCAGTAAAGTCACAGATGAGAGAATGCTACTGGCTTTTTAAAGAGAATGTTGGAAGATCACTCATCTGTTCCCTTGTTTTGTAACAGCCAGTGTTATTTAACATTAAAAAATGGCACTACTATGCTCTCTTTCAATTGTATATGCTGACTTTTCTATAGTGAGCAGAACATTCCGAGTAAACTAAGTCAAGTAAGTTTCAACTGTGTTTGTGAACCTCACTGAGTTTTTGGGGTGCTGTGTAATGGATAACACAACAAACACTAAGAATCTGAAAAGAGAGGCAATAATTCCTACTGAAAGTGGTGGCATTTTCTTAAGAAATATAAGGAGTTCCAAAGAGCCCTTCTAATGTTCTGTTCAAGCAAGATATCAAAACCAATGGACACGAATTTCTGTTAACGCAGACAAATTAAGTGCAGACTGCAACCCAAAATGTTATAATGCTGTGGGAGAGGCTTTAACCTTGAGGGACCCTGTTCCCAGCCATAGTGGGACATAGGTCTTACATCCAAAATAAGAAAATAAAAGCTTTAAGCAGGATTCCCAGAATTCCATTAGGCCTGAAATGGCCCAGATCTTAGGGATATAAAACATCTCTAGCCCTTGGAATAATGTGGGAAAAGATAATAGGGGTTGTTCTTCATCCCCATTATGAAGGAAACAGAGGAATGCACTTGATGTGGCCATGCTCACAAGCAGGGAAACTGCCTTCCTCCCTCTCCTCCTTCACAGCCTGGGATAGCATCATAAAGACAGAAGGGCCAGAGATGAGTGGTGCTGTTGTAAGTGTCAGAGGAACCCACCAGCAAGGAACACATTTTGGGTAAATCCACATTAATCACTGCTTCCAAGTCAGGAGCTCATTTCTGAAGCAGATCACCCTGTGATCTGATGAAAGCAGATCTTGCGCTTTGTTTCACAGTGCAAAGCAATTCAGGAGCGGATGGAGTGGATTCTGCAGGGACAAAACTCAGCAGCAGAGACCCTTCTGGAGCAGACACAATGTTGCACCCAGTAACAGCCATTGAGAGCTCGGGATCAGACAGGGATGGCCAGCCTGAGCCCGGGGGATGGCTGCAGAGTCCTCAGCACCCACAGCTCTGCTCTCCAGACCTCCACTGCACTGCACACTGGCATCACCACCACCTTCCCACCAACTCCCAAAGACCAAAGAAACATCTCTTTGTGTTTCAATCTAAAAATCCTTCAGGGTGAAAGAGCCAAAGCCACACAGCAAAGACAGAAGCCAGAGGGGAGCCACAACTACCAGTGACAGGCAGAAGTTCAGTTTTCACTGTACACCTACTTGTCCTACTCAGAGAGCACTGTAAACACCCACATTAGAAATTATCATCTTAGTCCGAAGGAAGTGACAGCAGGAGATGCCACCATCTCTCAGCACTTTGTATTTTCCTCCTTGCCCAGCTGAGTGGATCTACTTATCTAAACAAACAGAGAGGTTCCCTCATGCATTTCCCTGCATCAGCTTTATGTTACACCTCCTGGAACACAAGTGAGGGAAGCAAAGTGACACATCCATTCTGGGAATTAAAAGTAAGTTATTTCAATATTGAAATTATTGAGCTTGAAATTACCACTCTGAGGTGGGACATCATCACTCTAAATAGAGGGTTATTCAAACATTTGAACATGGACAACTGAATACAGAAATGCTAGTAATGACACTAGTAAAGGAAAATCAATCACACCTCCTGTTACAGCTGGTAATTAAAAATAGATGTAGTATATTAGCCTTGAGAAATAAAAATGCACAGCGTTTTGACAACTACTGATTTGGTATTACTGATTGACATTTTGACATTACTGATTTGAATCACATTAGAACTCGGCTTCCTGCACATTTACTGGGTACACATTCAGCAAAACCTTGTTCCATGAAAGACTGTATGAACCTCAAGCAAATAAACAAAAAAAGAGTGAAAAGTGTGCACAGGGGTAACAATCCTTGTCTTAACACCCCTTCTAGCATCAAACTTGCAGAAGAGAATTCCTGCCTATCATCATTAGCTAATTAATCTTAAAATATTCTTGTCTACAGGCAAGGGTACAGACTGAAGCTCAGACTCTCTTCATAAATCAGGCCTTGCACCTTTCCTCCACCTACCTCAGCTCAGTGCTGGCCTAGACCTCAACCCAATTCAGCCAGTTCCAGGAATTCACACCTGAGTGTCACCACCACTGCCAGGAGCTGCTGCTGACTCCCCTCTGTGTGTGTGTTTGCACATACACGTGGTGGGGAGCAGGGATGACTCTCCAGTGTCAAAGAAATCAGCTGAATGCTGCACTCCCAAACTGAGTTTGGCATACAAAAATCAGAGGCTTTTCACAATCCTTAGTTATATTATTCATGCACAATGCACTCAGCACTCTATTGTTCCTGTTCTCATTGTTTATAAATGAGTCTTCCCTTCATCTGGGGATGGAAGTTCCTTTAAGTTTCCTTTACTGAAAGCACTTCTTTAATGAGGTAAAGTGCTTGCACTCAGAGGGTTAAAGAAGTTTCTGGAAATGTTTGTGCTTCTGGAAAAAAATGTATTATTTTCTTTATTTAAGGAAAAGTGAAACATTGGATCTTGCTGATTTGTTTTAGCCAATCTGACACACACGTTCATAATTTCTTCCTAAATGTTTCAGAAAATAATTAAGTTCTTCATTTTATTCTCTCTTACTGCAACCTTTCTGAAGGAAATTTTTTAGTATGTTAAGACTCTGGTTTTTATACCTCATTTAAATATTCCCAGCTCTATCACATTAAAAAATTAACCCAAGACATGGTCTTCAACTGCTGTGCCTGTTATAAATACTATTTCTCATGACAGGACATGAATTGTTCCAGTAATGGCAGCTCCCTTTTGTTAGGGACCTACAGCTACAAAAAAAGACATAAGCCTTTGTCTAGCAATATTGCAAATTTCCTGATTTAGCTTGTTTGGCAGTTTGGACTGCCACCATTAATCCTGGTGATTGTGCAAGATTTTAGTGCATTCCCCCAGATCAGAGTTTTTTCAATCCAAATTGAGTTAATTAACAGTGGGCTGAATTGTGTAAGTTAATCACATGGCAACTGAATTACTTTTTGGCTCCAGAGGACACCCTTCTGTTTTAAAACCTGTATCAGCATGGTTTAAAGGGGAGGGGGCTGCATCCTTTACCTCTCCATTCTTTACCTCTCTTGCTGCTCTTAAAGTTCAAAGGAGTTCCTTAAGCTGCCACTAAGGCAGATACTGCAGATCCTAAAGGGACAAGAGGCAGGCTCTCACCTGACATACTGAAACCAGAAAACTGCAGAGAGCCATCCCTGTTCTGGAATGAAAGTAACTGGGGTTTCTGTACTAAGGACTCAAGAAATGCAATAGTTTGCCAGTTAATGGAAATGCTTTTATATTTCACTATTAAGCAGAAAAACAATTCCATCTCTTTCAGAAACCATCTCCTGCCGACTTGGAAATATCAATGGACTTTATGAAATGGATAGGTTTTGTCTTTTTAATATCAACCCCTAATATATTAGCTCTTAACTGAAGTTTAATGAAGCCATCCCCAAGAGCAGTGTCTTTAAGCCAACAATCTCCATCTTCTGTGGGTTCTTCTAACACTCTGGACTGCCTTCATCTTCCCTCTCCCCTCCTCACCTGCTTTGCTCCCTCTGGTAATATTCTGATTTTTATCACACCAGTGCAAACTCTGAGTTACTCCAGTGAACTCCAGGGAAATATATTTCTGGACTTACACCTGCCTAGCCAGCAGAAAATGTAAATTGAGCTGAATAGTATTTAGTTTGCTCATTAAAGGTATTTTTCCTCTTTAATTTATAAGAAAAAAATAATGAAATCTAGATTGTATTGCTCATACTCATCTTCAATAATACCACATTCCTGCAAAGACCCCATTGCAAAAAGCTACTCATACTTTTTCACTCAAAACATATGAGTAGAACTTGGTCTGCAATTAGTAGTGGAGAGAACAAAAAGTATTTCTTTCAACAAAGATAAGCCCTGTAGGTCATTTGAAGGAGGGACAGTAGTGCAGAATTTCAATTGGTTTTTTGAAACAGCAGCTTTTTTTTAATATATTGCAGTTTAAGTGCCAGGTTTCGTCTAAAAAGACAAAAAAAAAAAAAAAAAAAAAAAAAGATTAGATTGCAAATGCTTCTGTCACTTTTATATTCCAATTAGTTTTGGAGGAGTGAAAGATGAGAGATTAAAACAATTCCATGTAACATGGAGAGTAAATAACCTCCAAATGTGGAAACTCGTTGGTGTATGCAATGAGGACAAGTGCTGAGTGCAACACAGCCATGGGAAAAAAGTGCACTGAAAAAAGCTGGGGTTGTTTTCCATTTAAATTTTTAAATCCATGCCTATTCAAAACAGTCATATCTGAATTTCTAAGAGCACACAAAATCAGTATGCATTTACCATAATAAATGCCTTTTTCATCAACTAACAAAACAGAACAGATAGAAATGAACCAATCAGGGATTTCAAGTGAGCTATCAGTGTTAGAAAAGCTACTCTGCACATTCCAGTTGAGTCACCACAGAGGAGAGAAAAAAAAAAGGGGGAAAAAGGGGGAAATAAATTACTGTGTGCAACTCCATCTGCAAACTGCTTCTCCCGCACTGGTATGTAATAAAATGTGTTGCTAAGATACAAGCTGCTAAAGAAGTTCATTAAAGGACACTTTAAACAAAGCTGCCAGACTCTTTTCCCTTTAAAGACTGCTTATTTGGTTCTGTCCCTTGTGTTTATAATTAGATCCTCTATATGAGAGACTGTGTTCCATTCAAGCCCACTCAGCAAAGAATGTTAATAAAATAATGTAAATAAGGCATTGGCTTATGTTGTCTATATTTATGGGCTGTGGAGCTGTTGATAGGAATGCATCTGTACTCCACCTGTATTTTTAAATGCAAAATAAATGCTTTTCCAAGTAGTTTCTCCCTGAGCTGGAGAGCAGAAACATTAGCTTCTGCACCCAGCACTCTGACCTAACTTTTAAAAAACACTTTCAAGCAAGAAAATCTGTCTTCTTGCCTAAAGTTTGGAGTTTCTGAGGTGCCTCTCACATATGCTTTTATGTGAGAGCCTTTGTTATCTACACTGAAATAAAGGACAAAATTTTTTATGTCTCTCCCCTGGCAATCTTTCTCTTTTTCCATCTGTATACAAGTTCCTGGATGCGTGTTAACGATTCGCAGAATTTCCTTGATCTAATATATTCACAAGTAAGTCTGTTTTGTCACATCTTATTGCCAGGAAAGATATGCTATCAAATAGGTCTTTATCTGCCCTTATGTAAAATACTTTTAGTCTCCGTAGTAACACTTGCATGGTAGGTGTATTTTGGCTTTTGTTTTGGTGGAAGGGCAGAGAATGGGCAAGATGTACTTTGCTTTCAGTCATCGTGGGGAAAAGATACCTAAAGAAATAATTCCAGCATTTATCTGTTGGGCACTTAATAACACGCAAGATGCATAAATCACAGGTGAGAGTTAGTATCAGTGATTACATAGGAAATGTTACTTGTCACTTTACAACCTGCATCTCATACTAAATTCTGTCCTGCAGTCCCCAGTACGTATATATTTTTAATTACATTTTCAGGCTCATTTACATGCGCATATTGGCTTTCTGCCTGAATGATATCAAAGAGAAAGACCTTATGCTCACACCCAACCACACATACACACAGAGACACAGAAGCAAATTTAAACACAGAGGCACTCAAGGCTGCACATTTCTGAGAATGGAAGCTTCTCTCTTCCTCATTCTTAGAAAAGCTTCGACTCACCGATAAATCTTTAGGCAATCTTAGCTGATTTGAAGTGCTTTAGAAAAACAGAGCATTACAGAAAATGTAGGTTAATCTCTGCTGCATGTCAAAAGTATCAATGATTCTCACTTGGCTCAATTATTTGAAATGTAATATACTATTTCACTTTCTGTAACCTTATAAGATTTGTCATCAATAGCTGAGTTGCACAGAAAGGCAATTCCACTCCTTCTCCCTGGATAATACGTAAGCTACATCACAAAGGATCAAGCTAAATCAATGTGGAAACGAAAATAACTTATACACAATATAGACTTAACTTCTGCTTCAAGGCCAATTATATGCTTCTCTCAATTAAACACAAGCAATCAGACCAACCTTCAGGTGAACACACTGTTGTGGCCAGAGCCTCAATGCCCAGGCTCTTAAAACTGAATTACAACTCTGAAAATAAAATTGCCTCTCCAAAGCCTAAATTAACACCACCCATCATATCTACAGAGTTCTCAAGTATTTGCTGCTTTGATTTAACTGCAGCCACACTTACCGGCAGCTCTCTGGTTTACTTTAATTCAGTCCAAGGATTGTTTTACAGTTTAAACTTGGACATACATTTAAGTTCTCCACGGGTCAAAAAAAAGGAAAATACATGCTCCTATTTGCTAGCCCTGTGTGTGTTAACCAGCAGGGTCCCTGTACATGTGCAGAAAGCCCTGTGGTACATATTAGATTTCAGCAGACGCTCACTATTGGCAGTTGGAGGCTGGAGCGAGAACTAAGCCGCATCAGCAATTTCATATGACACTCTGGAAATTGCTACTGCATAACAATAAGCAGCTGATTCAAAAAAAAGAGAGGGGTGGGGGAGAAAACATTTTTTCACTAAGTACATTTTAACTCCAGAAGAACAATTCCAAATAAAAACAAAAGTAGTAGCACCGCAAGTTTATAAAGAATAAAATAAATTATATAAAATAGATGTCCATACAGACATACAAGAGAAGCGTGTGAGGAGGACTGGATAGACCAAATATGAGTCAATTACACTGAAATAACTGTCTACTTTAATGGCACAACGACAAATTTGCATTTCAATTAAGTCCAATTCTGGTTCTTTTTTGTTTTTCTTTGTTCTTCTCTTAAACTTGCAGCCTATTTTCATACTTCCCTTACCTCCAATTCCTAGGCATGTAACAGTTGCCCTCCTTGACACTGTGGCCACACATACACCATTTACCATGGCCTTGCCTTATTGATTTGTAAATTTCTATCCTTTCACTCTAATTGCTTAAAAATTTTGTTGGGGCTTCAGATTTTCTTTTGGGGGCAGAGGGGAGAGTGAGGCATCATTTTCTAATCAAGTACAAAATGCTGCATATTCTACCTTTGATCACAAAGAGAAAGCCATAGAAAGAAAAGTTAAAAGTAACTTTGTATGAACGTGTCTTTATATACCTTCATGCTTTCAACTTGAAAATCAAATCTGCAATTAGATGAAAAGGGATTTTCTCTAGGTGAACATAGCAGAAGTGTTTAGACTGATGCAGTATCCCACTGGAAATGTCATTTAAAACCACCATTCTAAACCCTTCTCTAGCATCATGCTATGGAAAGAAGACATTGCCCTTTTCCTCCACAGCTACCAGATCCTGAAACGAGATGAACTGGTTCAAACACTGTTCTGGATGAGCCAGAGATGGCATGAACCCGAGGAGATTTGGCTCCATCAGACCAGAGCTCCTGACAAAGACTCCTGGTAAAGCACCACTTAACAGCTACCCAAGTGTCTACTCAAAAATTACAACAAATTCTAACTCCAAGATGCAGAATTCCTACATAGAACTAAAGTTCCTTTAAAAGAATCTCCCTACTAAAGTATTGTGTACATCTGAACAGATACCTGTTTGCTGCAAGTATAAATTAGATATTTTAGTGTGTAACAGGTAGCAAGTGTCGTTAGTGTAAAACCAGAAATGAAATAAAAAGGTATTGTTGGTGTAATTCCTTTTTTCTTTTTTCTGAATAGACAAAGGCATTGTAAGGAAAAAATTGCTAAATCACAGGGATAATCATCATAGCCAGCTCCTCTAATGAGGCATCATGGGATTACTGGAGTTATTATAAGAGTCATCTTATTGAAGAAATTCAAAGTTAATTGAAATCAATTGTACTGTTCTGACAGCAGGTGTTTTAAGTGGGTAAAATATCAAAGTGAACTCTTTAAAATGGTTAGAATGAATGTAACATCCTCTTTTCAACAGTTAGCCCTGCCAAGTGCTACACTATACAAGTAAAGTGTACAGTCAAAGAAAAATGCTGGAATTAAATAGCATTTCCCATGCCAGTCCAGCAGCTACCAAACAAAATGGAGTTCTAACCCCTCTAGTACAAATTTTTTTATAGATGTGCAAATTCCATGAATCTTTATAAGGGCAACCCAATGGCAGGCTGAAAGCCATATTTCCTTTCCTCCATGAAAATGTCCTTTATTACCCTTTTTCTCCAAAATGACATGAGAATTTCAGCATGCTGTTACTGAAGGCACAAACAGAATGCTAGGATTGTCATTATGCAAACCATATTCCTAAATTTCTCCTCCAAGGAGCTGAAGGTAAATCCTTTCCTAGTTTTTTTGCCTCTTTCTACAGACGGCAAAACAAGCAATACATTGCCACCTGATTTTGCAATTTAAAAAACCAAAACCAAAGCAAAAAAACAAACAAACAAAAACCAAAACAGAACTGGAGCTATCTGAAGTACAATCCAGGACTAATCTTTAATCTGATCAGTAAGTTCATTTTATTCTGCAACTGTTTAGGATTCCCAGCAAAGTCAGCAGGACCTCAATGTGCAGAAGAGTGTCAAAGTCAAGCTCATATTTAATACCTGTTGTCCTTGTGTTTATAGACTGAGTGCAGTGATAGAAAAGTCTGATACTCCACCTGGAGCCCATCACCCTGCCTCCCCTGACATCCAGAGCCAGACAGGGATGCAATTCTTGCCACAGCATTAGGGAGGGCTGGGCTTAGCCTGGGTCAGAGATCAGGTTCAACTCAATCTGGAAATGCCTTTCAGATTTTACCTGAGTTTTCACTGAAGCTTATAACCCTTATTTTACCCTAATCATTTTGAAAGAACCCAGCCATAAGAAATACTGAGCTCTGGCAACATCAATTATTTACTCTTAAACTCATGTAAACAATGCTGCCATTTGCAGGTCCAACCCAGCATGAACTTCAACAAACCCAAATCCACTTCTTCCTCTTCCCAAAAGACAGAGACAACATCAGCACAATGAGACATCTTGAGCTAAACCATCTCCAATAACTTGCACAAGAACTGTACTTCAATTTTAAGAAGTCTAACACTTTCCACAAACAGGCTTTACTGGTGATCACCACAGGCAAAATACAGTCAGTGATTTCATTTCAGATATACTACCCAAAAAAACCCTCAAACCAGCAATAACACAGGCTGGGAAAGTCTGCCTGAAACTAATGTTGATTTTCTGCATAGATAATAAATGATGGTAAAGAAATGAGGCAGCACACAAGTGAATGGCAAAATGTCTTTCAGGAAGGCATATTTTTATTACTGTGCTCCAGGACAGGCTATCTGAATTCAGAGTTCATCATGGTCAAAAATATAGCAGCCCACACATGCTCATTGTTAAAGACCTGGCTTGCCAACTAGCACATCAGTAAGGAGGAACAAGTAAAAAAGAAACTTCCAGTGGAGGTTAAAGATTTGTTAATTTTTTTTATCCTGATGTATTAATTAATAAGAGACAAATTTCTAGAATTAAAAGACCCTTAACACCTCTTTAAGGACATAAAGAGCAAGAAGCACATGCAGCAGAGCACCTCTGGTGTGCTATTAAGGCCAATGCTGGCCCTTATGATGGCTCTTTTATTTACATATAAATGCTTGTTGCTTGACAATTTAGATAAAAATGTTACTGCTGCTCTGAATGCGCTGTAGATTGAAGGTGTAAAACCACTGGACTAATTAATGGAGTCTTCACACATCATATCTTGTTAAAGAAGAGGTAACCCACTCTCAAATGTGATGACAATTAATCAAAGCTACAGCATCTGAAGGATGTACTTGTGACAGAAGTCTAACTTGTCTTTCTGAGTTGGATGCCAAATTAGGAACTGATTGAAGCTGTTGCCTTCCAGTGTTGAAAATGATGGATCTACAGTACTTATTTGAAGACACTGAAAAATATTAAAACTATGCTAAATTCTGTATTTCTCTAACCCACCAACATAAAAGAAACACTGTTGACTAGCCAGGGATCCTTAATTAGGATGCAACTTCAAATCCAGCTGCACATAAAAGTCTATTTCATAAATTTCCCTCAAAAGTTGAGTCTGTCATTCAGTTCTTTCTTGTCTTCATTTGTAACTTTCAAAAAAGTACACATTGCCACAAATGCCACTGTAGCCATTACAATGCAAAGTGATGAACAGGGGCACTGAGAGATAACACTCACTCCTGCTATGTTCCTAACAGGTGTAGATGGGGGGGGTTGGTTGTTTGTTTTACTGTTTCTTCATTAATATGTGCAGTTAAATTAAAATGCAATTTTAGGGTCTTTTGTATTCAGTGCATGCACAATTAAAGGTATACATTATTGAATTATGAATTAGTTGTGCCTAAACAAATCTTGGAGAGGATAAAGGAGGAAGGAATGTAAATACACATGTAAAAATAACCTCCCTACTTGAACTGCCTATTCAAACTTACACTGGTGTTTCCATGAAAGTGAGGGCTTGAAACCACCGAACAGCTCCACCATTAGCCCATCTGTGGTCTCAGGGGTCCTCACTGCTCCTTCTCACCCTCAAGGACACAGAGTTCATTTACAAGCCATTACCTGAGGAGCAACTACTAATTATAGCAAGTCTGCAAAGTTACACGATGGGTTTGTGAGTTGGTCACAAGCTAAGACCTCCAAACTCATTTCACTTGTGACCTGAGAGAGATTTCAGTGTAGACCTCTGGAGGCAGCAGCCTGGAGCACGAGGACACCACACCAGCCAGGCTCTTAATTATTGAGCTCTTGTTGCACAGGATGTTGAAAACAGTAAAAGAAATCTAGGGTTTTACCTAAAAATAGGAGGCTTCCTGCTAGGCCAAATTTACTGTATACAGAATTTACGTATGTTATGTTTAATTACTTCATGGTCTATAGATTACTTTACAAGATTATGAGAATGGCAAGTCATAAATACACAACGATTGCTTACTAGTTAGTTTGGATTATACATAAATATGCTGTGCAAGCTTAGCAAAAACCATTTTCCCCAAGCTGAATCAGAATGTTCAAACTGAATTTTCAAATGTGTCTCTCTGCCTTATCTAAATTCCAACATGACATATAATAAATAGCTTCTCATTTACTATGATCATAAAAATTTAAACAGCCTTGAAATAGTTGCTACAATATAGGGGGAAATGATCAAATCTATGTTCCAAACACCCACTTAGAACAGTAAAACTATTTTGATATTTAAGAAACAGCACATAAAGATGCATTGTTGCAGGAAAAGCTTTTACCTTATTAAAAAAAAAAACAAAACCCAACAACAAGGTTCTACCCAATATAGTAGTATTAGAGTCAACAATTTGCTTTTACACTGCAAAACAAGGACTAACAGCCCTTACAGATCATGTAGTGTCAGATTTGCTTTAAAAAAGAAACTATCTCATTTGATTCTATACAGTGATTAAACATCTTTGTGCTCTGCTGAGTAGGGTATTCTCTCCCCTCCCCCCTCCAAAAATGGCATCAAAGCAATCAAAATGGTAATGTTCAGCATGAATGGGGCCCCATCCCCCACCGGCAAACTCCGCAGACTTTTCTCCATGTTAGGAGGAACCAACACCCCTTCCTCACAAAATGGAAGCTTCCACTACCAAACTGAGAGTGCTGACCAATTCTCATTACAATAAACTGGGAGAAAAAGGGGTGGCGTGCAGCCATCACCCGCAGGCACGCTTCACACAGGCACTTGGCAACTTTAACCGCAACTCGGCAAAACAAAACAAAACGCGCAGCCAAAAAAAAATTTAAAAATTAAAATAAAACCAACAACCCAGGAAAAAAAAGGAAACAAACAAAAAATAAATAAAGGGCGTACGGCAGTGTCCTCGCCTGCCCCGGAGGCAGGGATGGAGGGAGGGAGGAGAAGGGTCGCGCCGGCGCTGTCCCGCAGGCCGGTGATGAACGCTGCGCGGAGCAGCGCCGCCAACGCCGAGAGCCGCGGCCGAGCGGGCTGAACGTTCCGGGCCGGGCAGGGCAGCGGCTGGGCTCGCCGGAGGGGGCTGGGCTCGCGGCAGCGGGGCTGGGCTCGCGGGAGCGGGGCTGGGCTCGCCGGGAGCCGCGGCTTGGGCTCGCCTGGCCGCGCTGGCAGCCGGGCTCGCCGGGAGCCCCGCCGGCTCTGTGGGTGCCCTGGCCGCGCTGGCACAGCCGGGGGCTCGCCGGGAGCCCCGCCGGCTCTGCGGGGGCCCTGGCCGCGCTGGCACAGCCGCGGGCTCGCCGGGAGCCCCGCCGGCTCTGTGGGTGCCCTGGCCGCGCTGGCACAGCCGCGGGCTCGCCGGGAGCCCCGCCGGCTCTGTGGGTGCCCTGGCCGCGCTGGCACAGCCGCGGGCTCGCCGGGAGCCCCGCCGGCTCTGCGGGGCCCTGGCCGCGCTGGCACAGCCGCGGGCTCGCCGGGAGCCCCGCCGGCTCTGGGGTGCCCTGGCCGCGCTGGCACAGCCGCGGGCTCGCCGAGCCGGGCGGGCAAGGCGATGCCAGCGGCGCTGAGCGCCCGCGCCGCCCCCGGCCCCAAACTTTCCAGCCGGGGTCACCGGCACAAAAAGAGCCACGAGAAACTTTGGGACGGGCGGGGGGAGCGCGAAGGGGAGGAGGCAGGGAGGAAGGTTCCCGGGTTGTTTTGTTTCTCTCCTTCGTTTTGGTGGTGGGGTTTCTTTTCCCCCCCCTCCCCCTCCCCCTCCCCCTCCACCCGGCAGATGAAACAGGTTAATCTCTTTTTATTCGTATTTTTGGAAAGGGTAGAAAAAAGTGAAAGTGCCTAAGTGAACTCGAATCAAAAGCCAACACGTCAGATCAGACCAAGGGAAGAGAAAGGCAAGTGGGGAGGGAAAAGAAAAAGAAAAGGAAAAAAAGAAGAAAAAAACAAGAAGAAAAGAAATAAAGTAATCAATAAAAATCAGTTTTGTAATTAAACCCAGAAATGGCTCCAAACGGGGCTCCAGCCTCCTCCTTCTCAACTCTTGTTCTGCACATTACACAGAAGTGCACAAAGTAGCCCAAGACAGGAGAATTTTCCATATTCCTAAAACATGTCGACCAACTCAAAATGGACGCCTCTTTTTTTTTTTTCCTTACGTTTTAACTACTGCTTATCTTTTTACTACTAGTACTGAAATAATTCTTTCCCCCAGCAAGACATCAGAGAATCCGACCTCATTATGAAAACATGCATTTTTTGACTCTGTGCAAAAGAAAATGGACGTTATATCCCCTGCCGCCAGCATTTTTCAGCTAACGCAGACACTTTTCGGATGTTTAGATAGTGCATCGTAAAAACAAGGAGAAAAACCAAACACAACTGAATCGATCTGTTCCTTACTTGTTTCTCATTAAGAGCTGCTATTCTTGATTGCCTTTCATGGATTTGTTTCTTAAGATCCCCGTTCTGCAAAAATGGCAACAAGACGCGTATTAAAGTGCGAACTAGCCCCTGTAATGAATAAACTTGCGAGCTAGAAATTGTTCAAAGGCAAAACCATTCCACCGAAGCCGTAAAGAAGCATGCACACACAAAACACCCTCCTTAGCAAGAAAGCTCAGTGCAGACTACAAAATGAGATCTCTTACTGATAAAGTTTCTCATCCTGCTGTCCCAGCACAACTGCGCTTATTACGGCAGGGATAAAATACTGAAGAAGAGAAAAAAAAAAAAAAGGATCTGCATTTACCTGTGGATCTTGCTTCATCTGTGCAACTAGTTTCTATAAAAAAAAAAAAAAAATCACCCCCGAAAAAGGAGGAATTAGAAACTGTTTCAAGTTTAATGGATTTTTTAAAATGTATGTATGTGTGTGGACGGGGGAGGGAGGGGGGTAAGGAACAAAGAGGCAAGTAAACACTGCGAGTCAGTTTCAAGCAAAGCTCATAAATATTCAAGTCTCGTCCTAATCTCTCCAACACACACACACACACACACACTCAGGCACACTCACACTCACACCGGCACCCACTGCAGCCTTGACTCGGCATCTCCACAGCCACACACACACACACACACAAACTCAGGCAAAGAAGCCGCCAAAGTACTTCGGGGCAGCGCTCGCCATTGCTGCGGGGGGCCGGGGTCCGCGCCGCGCCCGCCCGCGCCCCCTCCCCGGGCCGCTGCGGCAGCGGGCTCCGGCCGAGCGAGCGGCGGCCAGCGCGCCACGGCCCGGCCCGGCCCGGCCCCGGCTTTACCTGCTGGCACTGGATTTCCACTCTTATCGCCTCCTGCAAGCCGGGCAGCTCCATCCCTGCAACTTGCCAGGCACTTTCCTGCCACTTTCAGATCCGACTGAAGTTTTTTTGTTTGGTTGGTTGTTTTTTGTTTGTTTGGGTTTTTTTTTTTTTTTGTTTGGTTTGGCTTTTTTTTTGTTTTTCCTGCCTTTCTTTTTTTCTTTTTCTTTTTTCTTTTTTTTTGGCTTTTTTGCTTTGTTTTTGTTTTTTCTCTCCCGCTTTTTGCGACAGACCCGCCAGCCAGCCAGGCAGCCACCCCTCCCTCCGCGCAAAAATGGAAGAAAATAATTTTTCAAAGTAACTTAAAAAAAAAAAAAAAAAAAAAAAAAAAAAAGGAAAGCCAGGAAAAAAAAATTTAAGAAAACATTAAAAAGGAAAGGAGTGGCGGCGCGAGGAGCAACAATACTGAGGAGAAGCGGCAGGACGGCACAAGTACTCGGTGTGTCGGCAAGTGCTGCCTCACGGATCATCACTATTTGGCCGTGCGGAGGGGGCTTCCGCCGCCCCCGGCCTGCGCGCACCCGCGCGCTCCGCCGCCCGGGGGCCGCCCGCGCCCGCCGCGCGCCCCCGCCGCCCGCGCGCGCTCCGCCGGCCCGCGCCCGCCCCGCAGGGACTAATTTCCGGCAGAACGCGCGCCCGGGACCCCGCCGCGCGGGGGGACAAAGTGGTGACACGGCTTTGGCGCGCGCGCCGGTGCCGGATGGAACTGGGGGGGGGGGGGGGGGGGGGGGGGGGGCTCGCGGCCCCGCGCGTGCGCAGAGCGGCTCCGGCCGGGCCGGCAGCGGCGGAGCCAGAACAAAGTGCGAGGGGGCGGGGCCAGGGAGAGACGGGAGAGAGGGGAGAGAGGAGAGAGGGACGGGAGAGGGGAGAGAGGAGAGAGGAGAGAGGGACGGGAGAGAGGAGAGAGAGGAGAGAGGGACGGGAGAGGGGAGAGAGGAGAGGGACGGGAGAGGGGAGAGAGGAGAGGGACGGGGAGAGAGAGAGAGAAGAGAGAAGAGAGGGGAGGGACGGGAGAGAGGAGAGAGGAGAGAGGGACGGGAGAGAGGAGAGAGGAGAGGGACGGGAGAGGGGAGAGAGGAGAGAGGGACGGGAGAGAGGAGAGAGGAGAGGGACGGGAGAGGGGAGAGAAGAGAGAGGGACGGGAGGGAGAGGGGAGAGAGAGAAGAGAGAGGACGGAGAGAGAGGAGAGAGAGAGAGGGACGGGAGAGAGGAGAGAGGAGAGAGGGACGGGAGAGAGGAGAGAGGAGAGAGGGACGGGAGAGAGGAGAGAGGAGAGAGGGACGGGAGAGAGAGAGAGAGGAGAGAGGGACGGGAGGAGAGGAGAGAGAGAGAGGGGAGGAGGGAGGAGGAGAAGGAGAGAGGAGGGAGAGGGAGAGAGAGAGGGGGAGAGAGGGAGGAGAGGGACGGGAGAGAGGAGAGAGAGGAGAGGGAGGGAGAGAGAGGAGAGAGGAGGAGGAGGGGACGGGAGAGAGGAGAGAGGAGAGGGACGGAGAGAGGGAGAGAGAGAGAGAGAGGGACGGGAGAGGGGAGAGAGGAGAGGGACGGGAGAGAGGAGAGAGAGAGGAGAGGGAGGGAGAGAGGAGAGAGGAGAGGGAGGAGGAGAGAGAGGAGAGGGACGGGAGAGGAGGAGGAGAGGAGAGAGGGACGGGAGAGGAGAGAGAAGAGAGAGGGACGGGAGAGGGGAGAAGAGGAGAGAGGGACGGGAGAGAGGAGAGAGAGAGAGGAGAGGGAGAGGGAGAGGGAGAGGGAGAGAGAGGAGAGAGGGACGGGAGAGGAGGAGAGAGAGAGAGGGACGGGAGAGAGGAGAGAGGGAGAGAGGAGAGGAGAGGAGAGAGAGGAGGAGGAAGGAGAGAGGGAGAGGAGAGACGGAGAGAAGAGAGGAGGGAGGGAGAGGAGGAGAGAGGAGAGGGACGGGAGGAGAGAGGAGAGAGAGGAGGAGGGAGAGAGAGAGGGGAGGAGAGAGAGAGAGGGACGGGAGAGGGGAGAGAAGGAGAGAGGGACGGAGGGAGAGAGGGAGGAGAGGGGAGAGAGAGAGGGGACGGGAGAGGGGGAGGAGAGGGGAGGGAGAGGGGAGAGAGGGAGGGGGAGAGAGGAGAGGAGAGGAGAGGGACGGGAGAGAGGAGAGAAGAGAGGGACGGGAGAGAGGAGAGAGGGACGGGACAGAAGAGAGAGGAGAGAGGGACGGGAAAGGGGAGAGAGGGACGGGAGAGAGGGGAGGGGAGAGAGGGACAGGAGAGAGGGACAGGAGAGGAGGGATGAGAGAAGGATAGCGACGGGAGAGAGGGATAGGGACGGGAGAGAGGGATAGGAGAGAGGGATATGAGAGGGACAGGAGAGAAGGACGGGAGAGAGGGATAGGAGAGAGGGATAAGGATACAGGAGAGGTATACGGATGGGAAGAGAGATAGGGAGAAGGAGAGAGATGAGGATAGAGACACGGATAGGATAGTGATAGTTGACAGGGAGACGGAGAGGGATAGGAGACAGGGCCAGAGATAGGGACAGGGGACACAGAAAGGGGATAGGGACAGGAACAGAGACTGAGGATACAGAGAGGGACAGAGGATAGGGATAGGGACAGGGGATACAGAAAGGGATAGGGGATATGGACAAAGGTAGTTCTTACACTAAAATAATTTGAAGATTCATGGTGAAATATTCTTAGCCTGCCAAAACTAGGAGTAAAATCTAAACAGAAATTTTCTATTAACCTTACAATGAAATAAATTATTTTGGAAGAACCTTATTTGCATTAGTAATATTAGTAATAAGGTAATGGGTTACACTTACAGCATTTGTTTGTAGTGGCACACAGCTTGAACAGGTGAATGCAAGAAGTTTCACTCTTTCTCTCAAGATAATATCTAGGTCCGTTTGTTTTCCATAGTGTACTTCATGTCTGGATTTAAAATACCAAAGGGATTTTTAATTGTCAATAAAATGGCTTAGCTGATGGGGGACTTTTAAAATTAAATTCTATTCACATTTCGAATGACAAATCAGTCAATTCTGCAGATGCTGATAAGTATGAAAATCTTTCAATATCAAAGCAAAGTTACTTCTCATGTGTTCTGTACAAAGGTATTTTGTAGTGTTACACACAACAAAAGCAGGGCTTTGCCAAGTAATTTTGCAAATTGTGAAGGTTACCTTTGTAACCTCTGGTTATAGCCGAGCAAAGCTTCTGTGAGTTCAGCCATCGACTAAACCTGATTAAACTAGTAAAGTGTGATTCCTTTATGTGTTAGTGGTTGATTAATTGACATTATGCTGGTTGATTTAATGCATATTCCATGGGTAGAGCAAAGAGCCTTTTTCTTACCATTATAAAATAGTCACTTGTTGACCAGATCAGAACTAGTGATTCCTGAAAGCCTGACTTCCTGCAAAGATGTGTATGGGTTCATGAAGCAGACCATTTGACTTTAACTGCAAGGAGTGAGGATTATTGTGGCTTCCTCCCCACAGCACTGTGATGTCAACAGGAAAATTTAGAAATGTGTTTAACCTGCCCACCATTCAAAAATCGGTTTATACATCTTCAATTCTACTATGATGGGCCACAAATTTTAATATAAATATAAATTATCAGTTATAAATTATAAATTATAACCCATAATGAAGAGCATAGGTTTTCATTTATTTATGCTGTGAATATTGTTTTCTAGGAAGTTGTGTAAAATCCATTAATCTGACAAATACATTTATGTGATAACATTATGCAGTCACCTAGGAAAATGTTAACAGCTTTATGCAATTTACTTGAGGATTATGATGGCAAAAATCATCCTGCTTGCAAGAGCTCAGTGGGCTTCCCTTCCATCTATTCCTCTGCATAAGGAACAGCTACAATTTAGCTGGGAAATGTGAAGTGAATTGGGGGGTGAGTAGGATGGCTGGCAGTGTTGCAGGTGGGTTTGCTTAAGCACAGAAATTTATGGTCAGTGCTAAACAAAAAAAAAACCAAAAAAAAAAGAGATAATTTTGAATGAAATGTCATATGTCAGGTGATTAAACACATTTTTCTCATCATGTCCTGAAAAGATTATCCTTGCTCTTAGAATTCGTGGGTCTCCAGAGGTCCTCCGGAAGAAACTGCATCCCTTCTTTCTCCTAGAGTGCTGGAGAGATACCATTCAGAGCCTCTAAAGGGACTTCTACAAACAAAACTACTCTGCAGGGCTGGAGAAAAGATGTGTGTTCTACAGCAAAACATAAACACAGCTTTTATGGTGCCAGAAGGTATTTTAGTTTCTGCATGGCATTGTTTGGATGAGAACAGAGGCCAATTTCACAAGCCCTTCCACTCACGAAAAGTTTAATGCACATGTATCACTTTCACAGTCCTTGATAATAAAGTTACTTAGGTGCACAAACATTTCTAAATCAGAACCTTTATCTGCTAAAAGTTATTGCAGAAACGCATTGACAGATTGACCTGTCTGATGAGATTACCTGATGAGGCACAGTACACTATCAATAGGCCAATAAATAACACTTGTAACAATATTTCCTGCGCAAAGAGACTCAGGACTAGTTGTTGTATCAAGAACACAAGACACCCAAAACCTTTTTCTTCCCATGCATCTAATTACAGGTAGCCAGGAATCCAACATCTGGGAGTCAAATGTCACATTTCAAGTCCCCACAAGAGCTGATGATGTTCCTCCCTTGTGAGATATTATAACTGATTCAGAACAAAACTTGCAAATGCACAGAGGAGAGCAAGGCACTGAATTCTTTTTGGTAATACTGTCCTTCATTACAGTTAACTTGGGAATTCACATTCCCACATACCATTGTGCAATATTCTCACTTTCCTACAGAAAGTGCTGCAAAGACATGGAGGCGTTAAGTACTGAAAGGCAACTAATGAGTTAATGACACTGCAAATTCCATGGACTTCAAATTCTCTTCCCAAACTGGCAAGGAAAAGGGTCTGAAAATGGTAAGATCATGAGGAGCTGAGAAAGAAAGGAATATCTGCTTGATACAGGCTGCCCTGGGAAAAGTCCTTGAAGCAATGTACCACAGAACCTTGTCTTCACACAAGCCACTGCCAGCCTCTCTGCAGAGCAGGGGCTCTTTCTACAAGTGGAAGCCAGTGGTAATAGAATTTCAGAACCAGCAAGGCAAGGAGGAAACTAGGGCAGAGCTTGAAGCCCCACTGTGGGGCTTAAGGCTATCCAATCTGTCCAAGATGTGTAGTTTGCCCTGTATTTTCTGGATACATCCATCCTGCAATATATTTCTTCCCCTTTTAGGATCTCAATGGAGAAGATGCTTTAGAGAAGCAGAATTTTTTTATGGAAGTAACTTTTTCCTCTTCTCAAAAGATTTATCTGGAGACTAGAGACAATGGTTAGTCATCTTGGTGAGACTGAGAGATGCAGCCAGCTCTTGTCTCTGGTGGGGAAACCTTTGGGAGAGGCAAAATGAGTCAGGAAATTCATTACTTCCCTGTGATTATCAGATGGAAGGGATATGAAGAACAACGAAATGCTGAAGTCTAAGGTATGCAGGAGGCTGAAACATTTGTGTAAAGATCTGATCTTCTGGGCTCTTTTCAAAGTCTCTGACATCTTCACTGTCTCATTACCAGGAGTGTCCCTATTCCCACAATTCCTTCACCAGAACTGTGAATCAGTTATTCTTCACAGGCTTATAAGGTAGGTCTTGCATGCAGTTGCAAGAGGCATTTCTGTTCTCTCCCCTCCTTTACAGGAGTAAAATCAGGGTCACAGAAGCAGAATTTATTCTCCTTGGATTGTTTCTGCATTGTGCGCTGGAAAGCTGAGAGGACCCCAGCTATTAATGACACATTGCTAGGCAAAACCAGGAATAGACTGCATTGTAATTCCTTTGGAAATTCAGTGTGGGAAAAGAGAGCTCATCCTTTCAACCATGAAAAAAATCTCTGCAGAATTTTGGCAATCCCCTCTTAACTGGAATTCTTTCATTATTCCTTAAGTGCAACTACCTTCCAAATGTAAATCAACTTAGAAGAAGTTTAAGATAGTACCAGGCTTTAAAAAAGTATCAAGATTTTTCTGAACATGTTTATCTTCTTATTTTACTTCTTCCATATCCACCAAAATGATTCACACATACTGACTTCTCAGAAATACTCCTAGTATCAGTCAGGACAAGCACAAGATCCTTCCTGACTTGAAGACTCTAGAGAGATGTAAACACACTATCCTGGCCTTCTTTATGGGAAAAGGATTACACTGAAACCTGTAGAAGCTGCAGTACCAATCTAACAGGAGCCAGGATGCTGTTCTAGGATATTGCCATAATGGAAAAGCAGGTACAGATTCTAGAGTCCAATCAAAAGACTCACTTCAGCCTTTCTCTAAAACTTACATCTGCAAAACTGGCATTTATAACAGAACACCTTGAGGGTTTTCAGCAGTGTTCGTCCTATCATTATTAAGGCAAATTTCCTTCTCTATGTTCTAGCAAGGCATTCAGGATTTGACTCATGGGACCTTTCTGTCATTCTATATCCACTTACATCAGCTGCAGCCCAGTTACGGAACACAGATTTCCTCAACACTAAAGGTTTGAGAGCCTTGGACTGAATTTGTAAAGATATTTATCCCTCTGACTGGATCCCAAACAACTTTAGAGATCTGACTTGTCCTCCAAAGCATCTATTTCTTAGATTTCAGGAGGTGTTAGGTGCCTGTAAAGGCTTACATTCTGACTTTTCTCTTGAGGTAGGAGTTCTTCTTGTGGTCTCAAGTCCATTGTTTGCAATTAAATGGTTCCATTGTCAGCTCTGAGCATTTCTCTAATTATAACCATCTCTCGTTTTCTCATTGTGCTGTAACAACTTTCCTGTCCTGCCTTTCATCCTGTCCTTTCATTTCACTATTTCTATTTCTATTTCTCTATCTCATTTTAGCCTTCTGTCTGAATCACAGAATCAGACCCCCCAAGCAGACTCTGAATCTCAAGATGGACAAAATTCTGTTCCATGCATTAACAGCTCTTACTGACTTCAGTGGAGAATGCCTGATTGCATCTGTCAAAAAGCTTTGGCCCTTTAAATGCAAACTGCTACCAGCATCTTTGTGCACTTGACAAACTTCCAGTGGGTTATGTGCCAGTGTAAACCATCAGCTGGGCTTTTGCTTTCATTTTAGACATTGAAAAATCCCTCCCTGTGTTGTCATACCCACAGGACTTCTGAAAAATGCAGACATGCCAATGCAAGGAAAAAAATCTGTTCATATCAAATATTTTGGCACATTTGCAAGCCCAGCAGCACTGCCCCCATGCTGTTTTTTTGCAAAACAGCTGCATCAGTGAGTATAATGTAGAATTTCAGGTAAAAGGGAAACACAATACATCCACCCTAGTCAAGAGCAAACGTGAAGGATTGCCTGAAGCTCTTTTACTCATCCCCCCAGTCCCAAACACTGGGTACACACACCTTATTTGGGGGCAAAAAAGTAAAGTCACCTCCATTCCCTACCCCATTTATTTTTATTCTAAATACCAAACTTAAATACAAAACAGCTGCTCATGTATCACCTACTCCACAATGTCTGGTAAAGAGAATGAGCTGCTTCTTGGAAGCATGATGCACTACAGGGGATTTTTGTGTTTATTTTCCCTGGGAAGAGTTACAACTAAAGAGTTTTCTTCTGAGTCAATACTTTTTTGTTTTGAAAGAACATTTTGAATCTCCTAAACAAACTTTTAAATCTAACTACAAAGTGCAGTCTGTGAAAACCCAAATTCTAGTATGGTACTCATATTTGGGAAAATATCCAAAAAATATCCACTGAAACCGTGACAGCTGCTCAAGAAAATGGTTCTTTCTGGAAAAGGCTCCTACTGTTTCTGCACAGTCAGTCAGCAAGAACTCCAGAAAGCACCTTACTCCAGCAAGAGCTGTGCAAGTCCTGAGGGTGTAACCCAGCCCTGATTCACATCCCTGATGTCCCTACAGGGCAATCACCACCCACGAGATCATTGATTTTTGAAGTGAGGAGTAAAATCATTCAAATGAGATATAATAGTGCTGAACACTTCTGAAAATCCCTCCAGTGACCTTGAGGCTCAAGGAATAATGCTAACTTTGATCAGCAAATTCTGGGTGTTTCTCTTCTCACATTGGAAAGGGTGCTAGCTTTTTGTTTTTTCCGAACAATCAAGTCAATTAGAGATGTACTGAGTTACACATAAGAAAACAAAGAGTAGACAAATTCTCCTTCCTTCCTCCTTTCTTTCCTTCTTCCCTGCCTTTTCTGCCTTTTAGTGCTTTCTTTCATTTAGGGTGGAAGCATAAGAACAGGGGTGTGTAGGTAATATACTGTAACATTGTGTCAAAGGTTCAGAAAAGAAATGCAGCTCCTTCCAGTGAATCACTCCCTTGAATTTGCAATGCTCCAACCCTTCCAGGATGTGTGCACTCACACTTGAGGCCTTACTGAGTCCTTGAACTTGGGCTGCTCATTTCCTTTGAGAAAAGAATTCTATCTCACCTGAACATCACTTATTCCCAGGCATTTCATGCTAATGAAGAATTTAGTAGGATATTGAAGTTCACAGCAAGTTCTCTCCTTATCTGCCTCCTTCCTCAGAAATGAGCAGTCCATCCCTTCCTGCATCCCTTTCCAGAGCATGCCTTCACCTCCTTTTCAGGCAGGAGGTAACGAGCCAGCTGTTCCTACAGAATGCTTTCTGAACAATTTAATCTCCCTGTGGCACCTGGGAAAACATGGGCAGATTGATAGACAAACCTGGTGGAAAGCCACAGTAATAGAAAAAATGTCTCATGCTAGGCCTAAGGTTCCCAAGCTGCCAAGGAGATTTAGAAGCCTCTTTCAAACAAGAGCTATGAATTTGAATCTCTTTAGCAGTTTGTAAAATACTTTATTTAAGCTTTTTAGTGGGGAAAGACAGGAGAGAATAAGCAGCTATCAGCCCAAGCCTGATTCACAATTCAACCACACTGTTATGGAAGAGGTACCTGTGCCACTTATGTCTTCACCAAATAAGTCATCTGTCTTGGAGGAAATCTGTGTTTGTCCTGCTGCTCTAAAAAACAGGCCTGGCTCTGGCAGAGGCCACAAACTTTCTGTTCTCTGTCACATCTCCTTATGGTCAAGTGAAGTAGGAGAAGTGACACCTGTCACCTTGGCTTCACCACAACTGACTCAGCTGCCTGATGCCACATTTTGCTCTCACACAAAGTTCATGCACATCTGTTCCCAAGGTTTTATTCTCCTACATGGGATTTAACCCAAACCCGTTTTTGCTCCAAAGGAAAATATTAAATTAATTTCTGTGGCAGAAAGCAACAGGGCTTTGTAGTGCAATGAACAGACAGTGAGCCAGCAGGGAGTGAGAGGAACATTACAATGAAGCCTTCACCTCTCTTTGGCTCTACGCAAAAGTTCCCAGCAGTACTGAGACATATTTTCACAGGACAGGTAAATTTCTGCTGAAAGGGATGAAAAGAATGAAGCAGCCCGTTTCACAGTGTTCAGCAGGCTCCTGCACAAAGTCCTGCTTAACATTTCTGCTGAACAAAGCCCTAGGGCAGAAAATATTGAACTCCCATAGTGGAGTACCAGTAATGGCTTTTTGAAACTATATCAATTTGTATCATTTACAGAGCACAGATACTTAATATAGTTTTAATTACAGAAATCTCCTAGATATTTTATTTCTTTTCTCTCTTCATCCCCATCCTCTTTTTCCATTTTGTTGTTGCTGCTGTTGTCCTTCACTTGCAGCCTCACTGTCTTGCAAGGCTGATCCGGTTCCCAGAATCCTTTTATCACTCTCCTTTGAAGAATTGAATTTCTTTAGTGCATTGAGGTGAATTTGTACATAACACTCGTTCAACAAATTTTGCTCCAAGGATCACTCTGAGAATATATTCAGATCAATACCATTCCTGTTAATATCACTGGAAAGCAACACTGTAGAACACCACAGAGTGAGGCTGTGGGAATATCATCTTCAAAATAGGGGATCTGAGCAAGTCAAATGAGAAGTGTTGAGCAACAGGATATTGTTCATGCAGTCCATGCACTCATTCTCTGGAGCAGGGTACACTAATTATCTCCTGCTAGTGCAGCTGCATACACATGGGCTCCCCAGTATTACAACTGTACAAGGTGAGGTTAAAAAAATGAAATATGAAATGAATAATGAAATGAAATGAAATGAAATAGAAAATAAAATACTTATGATAGAAAGTCTCCATCTTCAATGCAATTATTGCTTGTGTCTTACTTAACATGTAATCATGGGGAGCAGCTCCAAAGAATACTAAAAAGTACATTCTGAATTCTCAGGGTTTTTTCCTCTTCTTTAAACAAACATAGTGAGGTTCCTTAAACAGTCCTCTCTGCACTAAACATAAGTGCAACAAAAGATGTGCAAAGACAAAACACAGTCAGAAAAAAATAGAATAAATTCTTGCCTGAGTGAGGCTTTCTCTCCTGACCACCAACATTCTCGTGTGGCATTAAAATGTTCTCACTGTGCTAGTGAACTCTCTCCCAAAAGATTGCAAAACAAAAGGCTTCTGAGTGCTTTCCAAAAGATTCCAGGGCTGTCAAAACAAAGGAGGGAGATGGACACTGGGCATACAAATGCTGTGCTCGTGCTCCTTGCCCAGGTGAACACAGAAAGGTCTCAGGAGCAGTGGTGACTCCCACAGGAGATCCTGTCCCCAGCCTCGGTCAGGACAGGCAGACTGAGTGACACACAGCCCGAAAATGGATGTGAATCTAAAGCTACAGCTCGTGCAAGTTAGCCAAGAAGGCACTGATGTCCTCATACTTCCTGTTTTCCACACTGAATTCCCAGCCTAAATGCTCTCCCTGTCTTTTTCTAGGCTAAACGTCAGCCTCCCTGCCCTGCCCCACTTAAATACTAGGTGAGTTGTGTAAGGACACCAAGCAAATTCATCCTACTATGTTCTGTCATGCCTGTTTTTACTCTCTTTGTGTCTCTGCAGAAACCTTTTTTACAAATTGGCCCATTCTTGCAAGACTAGCATTCGACTTGCTTTTCAAATGCCCTTTACTTGGGACTTAAATCCCCTTCTAGTCCTTTTATCTATGGGGAAAAACTTGCAAATATAGCCCAGGCATAGGACAAAACCAGAATCCAAGGGTGAACAAAAGCCCAAATCTGCTTTGAGAACAGCTCATGATTTTTTAAATTCAGTCTCATGACTAGCCAGGAACAGGCTGACTCATGACATTTGAGTGCCCTGGCTCAGCAGTCCTGAGTTTGCTGTTGGAATGTCTGTGTCCTTTGGTCCTCAGGCTTCTTCATCTCACCCTTGGCTGATTTGCATTGCTGGGAAAATACATGATTACTAAAGTTAAAGGTGAAAAATAATTAAAAATAACTTGGACCTAAATAACATGACTTGGAAAGGTGTCTCCTGTACTGCCTGGATTCTGTTCCTAAAAGTTTTCCTTCAAATTCCCAGTTGTGAATATATATTGTAAAAACACATGATAAAAATAAATGTGATCTTATTCAAAGGGCTGGTCCAGCAACTTTCTGTCCTGACTTTCCCTCAGTGATGAGTCCCTTTAGGATCACTTTTGCAGCAACCAAGTTAAACAAGCTAACAAGTTTTAGTATTTATAAAGCTATTTATGTCTACATGCATCTCCTCACATATATGCCCAAAATTACATGTTTAAGTGCAAGGTCTTCTCCTCAGCTTACTTTAGTCATTCAAATGTGGATTCCAAACACATGCACACAGGGCAGCACTGTGTGTGAGTGGAACCATCTCTCTGAGGAGCAGAGCTTGGCACGCAGCTCCCAGTTCATTACAATCAACTTCCAAGCTCTTCTTGAAGAGAAGCTCTGTTGTCATGATTCTTTAGAAACCTCTTAATTTAAACAAGCACTGCTTTGCTGAAATCAGAAGAATAACTAAGAGAATGGTGTTTATAGAGAGACCATGTACAACCAGCCATTCTAATTCTAAAAGCCCTGATAAGGTTTCAGTTTCCACTGATAGCATTAATCACTTTTATACCAATTATATCAATTAAACAAACTTCTTTATCCCTAGCATAAAAACATAGGGACTAAAAATAAATCTGTTACAAAATATGCATTTTGTTTATACATATTTACATAGGCCTCAGATCTGCATACATGCAGTACCAGAAGGATAAAGCCATCTGATGCAGACCAGCAAAGCAATCTGTAGGCTCTACAGGGACCAGGAAAGAAATATTTGTATGGTGGTAAACAACATTATGCAAGACATGCATGTGCTTCAGTTTGCTGGGAGAAACAGTTGTGTAAGTTGTGTCAGAGAGACTGACAGCCATTGGTCCTGCACACAAAAGAAAAAATCTCTCCTCTATGTATTTATTAAGATTTCAAAGCTCAGGGCTACATCCTTCCTACTTCAGGATTTGACTGACTTTCTGCAGTCTAACTGACTTTCTTCTCAAAGCACACGGTGTGTCAGTGTGTCGGCTCGCAGTTCAAGGTGTGCCCAGCAGCATGCATTCTATCTCCAGCTGCTGAAACCGGGGCTGGGGCTGTGGTAATCCTCTGTTCATGGGCCAGCAGTTCAAATCAGCTGGGGCAGCTTTCCTTGTCTTTTCCACGACCCATCCAGGGAGAGATCTTCTGCTCATGGGCCACTGAGTCTCATTTCATGACTGATAAACTGACACCATCCCACTGGGGGATGCTCCACCCAGGGGAGGAGCCAAGCGTTCCTACCTGGATAGAATCTGAGGTTTGGAACACCAAGGCAGCCTTTTCCACTGGATTAGCAGAGACCAAGCCCATCTACACCAGCACTGGACCTAGAGGGGAGATCTACACCTTTCTACAGGATCCCTGCTCCAACAGAGCCACATCTGCCTCTCCAGCAGGGCTGCAGCCACCATTCAATGGCTCTGCTGCCAACACCCCGACCCACAGGGGGTCAGGTTGGATCCTGACTCTGTCACTGGGGTTTGGTATTACTGCATTTTTTATTTAATTATCCTAATAAAGGGCTGTTATTCCTATTCCCATCTCTTTGCCTGAGAGCCCTTAATTTCAAAATTATAATAATTCAGAGGGAGGGGGTTTACATTCTCCATTCCAAGGGATGCTCCTGCCATCCTCAGCAGACACCTGTCATTCAAACCAAGACAGTCAGCAAAGTGAGTATGGTTTCTTCACCTCACCGAAGAGGAGTGCAATGGGAAAGGAAAAAGGGTAGAAAAGCTTTCTCCCCTGCATCCCCAGCGCAGCCTGCTGGGAGATGCAGTCAAGCCAAAACTGCCACGGAACAAAGGAGCTGCAGGAAAAGGGGCCAGAGCAGTGAGACCCTCCCGGGGTAACCTGTGCAGGCTACTGGCCAAGGGCAACCTCCAAGGGCATCATGGCAAGGGGTGTGGCTGGGGAGGGGAAAGAGGCTCCCACAGGAGAACTGCCTCCCGCAAATCCCCTTGGCTTCACTGCTCTTGGGCATTGGCCACCCTCGTGGAAAAGCCTGGTCTGCTCGTGCTGTGGGAGGAACTGGGACAGGGGGCAGACATGGCAGCCCTCTCTGTGCATTAGGGCTCGGGCAATGGGAATTGTGGCTCCTGAGCCTTGGGTTGCCGAACTGGAAAACTTCTGCCCTGCTCTGTGTTTGTATATGAGGTCATGAAATGGGAACAGGAAAAATCATTCCTTGGATTTGATATTGTTCAACAGTCACACGTGTCACCAGGACAACACAATGTTCTTCTCAACATCTAACACAGTCATTTTAATATTTCTAAATGAAAAACTAAGGGGTGTTCTTTCTCCAGTGGTGTTGGCATTCTTAACCCACACCTCTGATGTACAATTACCCCCTACACCTCTACTGCCACTCCTTAGCTCTTTATTTCTGCATTGATAGTCTAACTAGGGGAGGGAAAAAAAGTGAAATGGTTTCTTCCTTTCAGCCTCCCGGGCAAGCAACTGTGAGAATAGAAAATGCAAATTCTTGGAAGTCCTATGGGCTTTCTTGTTCCTTTTTTTTAAAGTAAATCAGGTGCTCAGCCTTGTCCTTCTAAAAGGAGAGGGGAAGTAGCTCTCCACCACGCAAAGGCTTTTGCTAATGTTTGCCAGTTTTCCTGGTGATTCTTTCCAAGCTATTGCAGCTCAAGGCAATAGCCTGGATCTTCTTTCGCCCTCTGCCTGGGTAATTACTTCAAGTTCCAAATCCCCCTCTCCCTGTTAACCTTGGATCCATAGCTCCCGAGGACGACCCTCCTCCCCTCCAGTACATCAGCTGTTACTTCTCATTTCATGGCTCACTGGTGAAACTCTTGAGCATTAGTCTTTTTACATGTCCTGTTTCCTTCCCCACATGCTTTTGACTTTCCTCAAGACCTCCTCTTTTATCACATGAAAGCTGCTGGGCTTGTGTACCTTAGCGGGGTGGGAGTAGGAGGAAGAGGAGGAGGAGGAAGGACAGCCAGGATGCCGGGGAAGCAGCCGGAGGAAGGGGAGGGATGCTCCAGCTTCTCCCCGTGCCGCGCTGACAGACGGGGGAGCAGGACGAGGCTTCGTCCTACACCCGAGGCTGGCACATCGCTCCCGAGTTCGGCCCCGTTTTCGCAGCGGCTCCTCAGCGCTGGGCTCTGAGCAAGCGGAGGAAAGCAAGCTCCACCTCCTCGCAGCTCGGCAGCAATCTCGTGCCGCGCTCTGCCCGGCTCTGCCGGGCCCGCACGCCCTGCCCGGCCCGGCTGGGCTGGCCCTGCTGCGGCCGCGCCCGCCACCGCTGCGGGACAGACGCTGCTGGCTTGGAGGGCGATTTCTTTTCTTTTTTTTTCCTCTCTCTCTCCCCACTTTTTTTTCGTTTTTTAGTAGCCGCAGCAGCCGCGGCAGAGGCTCCGTGGAAGGAGTGATCAGCAGGCACTCCTCGTCCCGGTATCAGCGGGGGGAAGGGAGCCACATCCCGCTGGTTTAATGACTGGCTGGGGAAAACCGGCTTTTACTGGGGAAAGCAGCTGTTCGGAGAGCTGGAGAAAGGGGAAGGGTTAAGGAAGGAGCATCTGCCGAGCTGAAGGGGCAACCCAGGAACAGCGGCTGTGCTCCCTCAGAAGGAGCTGGACGAGCATCAGCTGAGCCCTCGGTGCCTGCCGGGGACCCCAGCGCCGTGGAAGGAGCCCTGGCACTGCCACCGCCTTCGTGCCCCAGAGCCCCACTCTCAAGCTCTTTTTTTGTTGGTTCCTGTTATCCAGATGTGTAAAGTTGCACATTTCCACGTGCCAAGGTGCTGCTGAGTGTAATGTGTATTAGCAACCTACAGTACCTCATTATACCTTATTCTAATTCTGTAGCACCTTCAAGATACAGCTGTAATTTCTTGACAAAAATTAAAAATTCTGAACAGTGTTCAGAACATCTACAGCATTTCAAATGGTGACAGCAAGTGCAATCTCTTAGCTGAAATAAGTGATATGAAAAACAGACTTCTCATGATTATAACTTAGAGTTAAGAGAAAACTAACAAGATTATCAAGTGGGTCCAATAAAGAGTCTCGAGTATTTTTAAAGGGGCGAACCCCCATCTTTTACCTAGCAGACCAGCCTCCTGCATGCTCTGGAAATAAGTGTGTCTATGACAGATCTAGAAATAGATAGCTGTCATGGTAATGGATGCCCAGAATAACTAGTTACCCCTCTGCCTTCCTCTTCATCTCCGCAGGCTGACCCCATCCTGGCTCACCCTGCTTGCACAACCGGATCCCAAAGGGGAACACAGTGGCAGCGAGCCTCGACTGCTCAAACTGGCAGGGTCTGAGGTGCCTGTGCAGAGAGAAATCAGACTGGCACAGTAGCCACGGCTCTCACAGAGCTGCTCTGCTCGATGAGCACTTGGTGGCAGCAGAATTGTCGGAGCCCGGGTCAGGCTGACCAGCGCAGCCTCTCACTGCTGCTAGGGCAGGACAAGGAACATGTGCTCTGGAAACAGCGGTGAGGAAACAATGGAACAGTGTAAGCTTTCCTCCAGCAGTGCTAAGAAAAGATCTTCCTTATGCCAAGACAAACTTCAAAGTGTAATCTTTGCATTTTCTTAAAAAAATCATCCAACTCCTACTTCTCTCTCTCTCTTTTAAGGACATCAGTATTTTTCAGTCATAAAGAGTCTTTGTAATGTATTCACTTTGTGAGTCCTTTTGTTACCTCCATATAATTCTCCCAGACAATTACTACCAGAGCCATTGTTACACGATCCAGTTAAAGTAGTTCTTCCGTGCCTCTGTCTCTTTCTCCTGCTACAAAATTAAATGTTTGAATGAAGAGCTACATTCCTCAAGAAAATGAGCTCTCCAAAAGGAAGGTAATGGAAAGTACATATTAATTAACAATGCTAAATTGTGGGCTGGTACTTATATCACATTGACAGACTAGGAATAGAGAAAAAGAGTTTATTCTCTCTGTCACAGGCCATATTATTAACATAAAATAGAAATAGAAAAAAAAAAAAAAAACAAAACAACTAGGTTTCAAACCTACAAACCCTTTCTCTTATTCATTTTCTCTGCAGAAATGAGTGAGCATTTCCTGTCAGTTGATTACTCCCCAGAGTATCACTGACCCCCAACAAGTGAGAAATTCTCAAATCCTCTCCTCAGAACATCATCATCTCTCACCAAGGACATGTACTTTGGTTTCTGCATCACTGGAACAGGCAGGAGAATTTCAAAAGCTTTCCTGTATGTCAGTTTGAGACAACACTGTCCACTGTGTTTAGACTGACAGGGACAGAAGGCACCTGCTGCCTCCACCTTTGGCACCACACAAAGAGGGGCCCAAGACTGGCCATGGAACACTGCAGTACAGCCTTTTCAAAATATATTAAATATATCTGCCATTTTCACTCCACATTTGCCCAGAGTCACAGAAAGTCAGGTGTTTCCCAGCTGGCAAAACATCTTCTTTCTGTGAGAGGACTGGTCCCTTCAAGGAGCGTGTCAAGGGCATTTCAGGCTCTGACCCAAAAAAGGCAGTGATCAAACCAAAGTGTGATCAGAGCAATGCCTGACAGCCTTGTGCACACTGCAGAGCATGCTTTCACACTGCCATGTTGCTCGTGTTGCCTCAAGCCAAAGAGTAGCTGCATCACAGTGGGAGTTTGGTCAGGGTTGTGGGGCAGCATCCCCCACCTCATGCAATGGGATGTGATGTCAACGTGAATTTATTCTTATGCAGTTATGTCCTGGGTGGTGCCCAAAAGATAGGCTAGAAATAAATCCCCATAGGCTGATGTCTACAGGGCAGGTATTTGTTTATTGCTGCGCTGGTGGTGAGGGGGATGTCTCCACCTAACTCACCCACCCTTTGAATCAAGGGCCTGAAAGAATTAAAAGACTTAAGAGTTTAGCTAGAAGGATAGAAGCAATGCAGAATGATTAAGTATTAGCAGATGGAGCTAGTCAGAGTTAAGACAATATATAATTTGTTTGAATTTGTTGTATTTGTAGAAGCAGGATAGGGAGGAGAGGGACATTGTAAAGATGAAGAAACCATAACTGCACCTGGACCCCAAAACTAGCCAGAACTAGGCTGGGCAGCTTGGACCATGGCCAAGAGACCAGAGAGCCTGCCAACAAGACAAAGGTGGAAAGTTTACCATGAGGAAGAAAGACATCCCTGCTCTCCTCTCAGAAGACCACTGACACATTTCAAAACTCACCGACCCCTTTTGAGCAAAGGACTGTGCAAGTCTTGAACTCACTTTAATATGAAGCAAGGGTAGGCAGGGTGAGGTAATGCATGTGCATAGGTGTGTTGGGTAATTCTATGAATATGTAAGATTTTTGTGAATAAATGGAGAGCAGGAGCTCCGTGAATTTTGCACACATCTTTGGGAGCTGCTCCCCGTGTTCCAGCACTGTTGATAAACATAGTAGTTTCTAACTCTAATTAGCTGGGGAGTCTTTTCCATGCTTCACCTTGTCAAGTGCTGTGGTTTATTTATACAGCAAGTATTGCTCAGTGTCACTGTGTCACTACAACCTCATCACACAGGCGCCAGAACTAATTCACATGGTGTGAGCTCATGGTTATTAAATAGTTCTGCACTGGGCTTGCATCTCCCCAGTTCAGGGGTCATCAGAGGTCTGTGATGAAGGCTTCCAAGCCTTTCTGAACTTTTTCAACTTTGTCTTTGGTGCATGTGTAGTTACAGTGTGCCTTGGTCTGTCTGGTCTTAACTGGCCTAAATGCTTTGTTTTGTGACTAATTTGCTTTACTCTTGCCAATTTTTCATTAGTACTACACTTATCTATCTCTAAAGCTATCCACCTGGTGAGTTTTTTCTTCTTTTTTTTTTTTGTTATTCAGCATCAAGCAACTAGTTAACTGTATGCTAGCCATTACATTTTATAAAATGTTACTTATATAGGTTATGTAGGCATAAAAGTCACGATTCAGGATATAGGTATAAAAAGCTATGATTCAGGTTATACAGGTATCTGGTTATCTGGGTATATAAAAAGCCATGATTTAGGTTATATTGATATCAGGTTATATAGCTCTATCAGGTTATATTGATATCGTATAATTCAAGCTGTATAAGCACCATTGCATTCATTGTAATCTTTCTATTAAATTGTAACTCTGGTCTGTAATCCCTCTCAAGGTAACTGTGTGGGGTTCATTTCTTCCACTGGTTTACTTTCAAACCAGCACAAATTAGCAAATAAAAACACATCCCCAACGATGCCTTTGAACCCAAAGCTGCCGTGTTTAAGCCACCTTTAAATGTGTTTCAGTTTCAAGTGCCAGAAGCTCTTGCTGGCCATCTCAGCTTGCAGGCTTTTTGAACACTGAGACTTTTGCTACCAAAGTCATGTTAGTTTGGGACACACTTTCAGATGTTTCTTTTTATTCAAGTTTACATTTTTTTCCTGAGTTCTAAGCAAGCAAGGATAAGACACAAGTCTATCAAAGAGACATCTTTGAAAGTCTCAGTGTCTTCTGCACTTAGCCATTTCTTTTCAAAATTTTAGCAAACACTCACGTGCCAAAACCCTGTCTTTTCAATCACTCTGAACAAAGATGCTGTATCAACTTTATATTCCATTGCCATGCAACAACACTTTAGCTTTACACAGACAGAAGCCATCTTCTCCAGGTTCACACACCAGGAACTCTTTCAACCTGGCTTGAACGTGACTGGAAGCCCTGCTTGAGCAGTGGGAAGCAATGATTAGTTTTTATCCCATCAAGCAAGTTCTGTGATGTGACTCCAGATTTAATCCAGGAGGAAAGCAAGACTCTGGTGCTGTAATTACAGTCCTGACTGAGGATGGTCCTGATGAGTGTAGCTGCTACAGACATCAATCTAAATAGAGACAGGCCCCATGGGACTGTGCCAGATGTCAATTGGCTGTTTAAACACTGCTCTCCCTGTGACTAGTGAAGGAGAAATAAATGATCAGAGGAAGACTCCAAAATCTCACCCATTTAATCATATGCACAGTTGAATCTTCTTGCAAAAATTGCTGAAAATCAGTGACAGGCGGTGAATGGCATGGAAAATACACATCTGAAGACCAGAGTTTAATTGCAACTTTGTGTTAGCTTCATCTCAAAAGTCTACTTGCTCTCAAATAAAAGGAGAATGGGATCATGTGCACTTGTGTGGACCAGCTGAAAGCTAGTGGCATATAAAAGAGGAGATGTCTGTCTCCTGTGGGCCAATGGCATGCTCCAACAGCACAGAGACAGTGGAGACCATGGACTACAGAGTTAGGGCAAAAGCGAAACTAGGGATAGAAAATTTCCATATTCACCACTATCCTCTCCAAGATAAATTGCAGCATATTGACTTGAAAGAAAAATAAGTCTGATAGTAAATGAGCAGTATCTTGAATACTGAAGAAAAGTAACTCTAAAGCTAATGCAATGTGGTAGAATATTCCAGGAATATACTTCATCTTTTAAGCCTATTTTTTAGCACTGATATGAAGGTACTATTTTTATCTGGATAAAGTATCTTCACTATTTGTGAAGTGTTATAACCTTAGCTGCTTTCCTTGTGTTCTAAAGCATCATTGCTGAGCCTCGCTCCATTTCCCAAATGCCAAAGCAAGAAGTGATTCTCTGTGTCCTTGACTCAGCTCATTTCAAAGACCTCAGCTGTTTTCTCTGACATAGCCTAGAACTGCAAATTGCAACAGGGAACCAGCTTTGACTTTGTTATTTGTCATACTTTAAGTGCTAACATATGCTAGCAGAAAATATGTTCTTTTTTCTTAAATGCACTTTTGTCTTTTGAGACTCTAGGCTCAGGAGTTGACTCATTAGTGTGAATCCACGCTCCCAGACTTACAGCTTACCTAAATCTGGAAATGTAATCACAAACAACTGTCTGCAAATATTTTAGGATGTTACCAGAACAGTAAATAGGATAAGCTTACTTTGAATTTAAAACAGGAAAATACACTTGGTCAATTATCACTTCTTAGCTGAGGGAAGGTAAATTTTTGTTTGAATTCAAATGTTGAGGGCCACTTGACCATATCAAACTGATTTTATACATACAGTTTTTTAGCATGATAGATTTTAAAAAACTAAAGTAAACACTTGCTTTGTGTTCCCACGAATGGACACTTTTTATTCATCAGACTGTGTTCCATTTCAGTGTATGTAAGGTACTTGGCCATTTCCTTTTTTCTCTTATCTCCACCATTTTACCTAGAAAGCTGCTCCACCTCCCCTCCTCTCTGCATTTCCTTGACAACAAATGGGAAGAAATTCCTTTGAGAAAACCTAACCCCCAACACTGGTATACTCAAGGAAAATGAGAAACACTTTAAACACTTTTGGTGTTTAAACTTACTTATCAGCACAATTTCACTGATGGGGAAACACAACAAGAGTTTTCAAATACACTATTAAAGCACAGAGCACAGTCAAGGTCTCCTAAAAACAGGATCCAGATTCAGTTTTGTTTGCAGTTACTTCCATTACATATTCATTCTGAAGGAATTCAAAAGATCATATTTGTGCCAGGTGTTGTTCAAAACCACCAGGAAATCAGTCTTTCCTTAGGAAAGCTCCCTTGAGTTTAAAAAGTCATGCAGTCCCAGTGAGACTGCCCTTTAAGTGGAAGACCTTTGGAAAAAAGTGCCCTCCAAAACAATCTACAGATGTTCTAAACAAGGACAGCTGAAGTCACTAACCCCACACTTTTTCCCAAACTGCCAGTATTTTTCCCTCCTGTCCCCTTCTGGCATGGTGACTTCAGTGGAGGGATAACAGGGGCTCCTGGCCTGCTCACAATATGTTTGGCCCTCGGGGAGGGCAGGGAAAGGAGAGCCCCTCTGCTCCCCAGGTCCTCCCTCCCATCTTTTCATCTCCTCATCCTCGGCTTTCCCTCAGCTCACAGACAGCCAAAATTATTTGTATTATTATAAACAACTTGCTCTTCAGATCCCTGTAAATCTGCAACACCCTTTACTGTAAGGATTCCTGTCAGTTAACTTTCTCTTTGCATGTCCCTTAAATGTCTTTTTTATTCTTCCTCTCTTTACTACTAAATTCTCTTTTTCTTTTCCCCCATCACTACTTCTGTGTACCAGGACATCTGTAGAGTTCTAAATTTGCTGACACACAGGCTGTTTAAACAGAGCATTTTTAAGGTGCTAAAGTAATTTGAGTACATTGTTAGAAATGTAAGGGAAAATAATTAAGAGTTTACCAGCTGCTCATACTTCTGGTCCTGAAGAATTTGTATTTGAAACAAACACACACTTGGCAGGTTATTTTCTGCAAAATGTCTAATAGCATTTTGTAGTTTGAGTGTCTTTCTACAGCAAATGAATACCAAATGCAAGAAAATATTTTTTCCTATTTTTTGTAACTATTACATTTTTGCTTAAGGAGATATTTACAGGAGTGATTCTGTGGCTCTGAGGCCACTAATAAGCAGTGTGTGTGTATATATGTGTTTCTGTGCCTGGGTGAATAGTAATTGCAAATATATACAAATAATTTGGACAGAGCAGAACTTTCTCACTGTGACAACCTCCTCTCTTCACAAAAATATTTATTTAAAAAGAAAGGTACCATAAAAAATTCTGTCACTGGGAGTTGAATGGAGACATTATCCTCCCCTGGATCTCTTTGATCTATCCTAGAGGACAGAGCCCTGGGCAGCAGCAGCCCAGTGCTAAGGGAGCTCTGTGCTGCCTGGCTGGGTGACTTGGAAGAAAACATTTCACCTTCTTCCTCTACATATATTTTTCCCCTCTCCAGTTTCTTTACCTGTGCAGCGATGACCTGTGGCTCTGAAAACCCAAACACAGGGATCAGACCCCAGCAAGGAGCAGAAGAGCATGTTGAAGGGGGTGCCATCCCCAGAACCACTGCAGGTTCCCAGGGAGGCTTGGACCCCTCGAACACTGGAGGAAAGGTGAGGCAAAAGATGTGCTAAACAACATTGCTGCTTCCACTGCTTCCTGCTGCCACAGTTTTGCCACCTGTTAGAGAAGCAGGGATGCACTGGTTTCCAGAGGCAGCTGAGGGGAGCCCAGAGACCAAAGCCCGGGGCTGAAGGTGGAGGGGAGGAAGGAGAAGGCAGGACAGGAGGCCAGCAGAGTCACTGCAAGCACCAGCACGCGTCACCCTCGCACCTCGGCTCAGACCTTCACTTAGCACAGGACTTGTTTTTCTCAAAAAAATTTTATTTAACCTCTCCCTATCCTTATTTTAGAGAAGAACTGTCTCTTCACACCACAAGGAAGCCCTTGCAGCATTGTAGACCTTTCACTCAGCCTGTCACACTGTTTTTTCCTCCAGTTTGGGCCTATTTTTAATAAGGCTGCAATCAGAATCCCGAAGTCTCTCTGTGGTAAAAACACCTACTGATTGCACTAGGATCAGACTGTAAAACTGATACTTTCAGGTGCTTTTTTGAGTAGAATAGAAAAGCTAAACCCTTGAAGCTCCCTTATTGACCCAAATACATGACATGGATGAATAAACGCTCCCATTTATTTACACTTGGTATAGTACACGTAAATGCTGTTGTCATTAACTAGGTTTCTGAAATAACACCTTAAAAGCTCTGAGAAAGTCAAACTTTTCTCTCCCCTGTTTTTATCCAGTTCGTTACAGCCTCGATACTGCCAAGACTTGAGCAGGTGCATTATTTTAATTTGATATTTGTGCATTATCTTAAATCGTTTGATCTCAATGAGACTATTCACATATGTAAAGTTATGCACAAGCTTAAATCTTTGCAGAATCAGGATTTGTGGGCTTAATCTAAATCCTACTGAATGTTTCAGTCAGGTTTGGCTCTTTGCCTGCCTGCAAGAGAGCTGCCTTTCTAGCAGAGCACATCACACCCAAGATGAGAACCTGTCTAGGGACTCAGCTAACTCAGGGTCAGTTCCTCTAGCAGACTTGAGAGGAGGCTTGGAATCAGCATCTCTGTGGGAATGTCCAAGTCAGTCCTTGGCCCAGGCACTTCAGAAAGGCCAAACTAACAGCAGTTAAGCAATCCAGTCACTGCTAGCATAAGAAAAATTCCTCCTCACAGGTCTCCTGATAGTTTTACAGTCACAGTAGGAAGTTGCAAGTGCAGGTACAGCAACCTCTGTCTACCCTGAGCACCCTCCCAGAGAGGTGGGTCTCCTGCCCTTGGACTCAGCGGGATGTCACCCTGACTTATGCCATGAAAACTCTGCCAGCAGGATCTACTCATAGCCCAAGAGTCACCTTTCTTCCTGACTTCATCAGCTGTAAAACTGAAAAAGAAGCTAATTCCAGAAATAGTTTAGGAGTCAGATTATAGTGATTATCTGCAACATCCCTGTGGGCAACAGCAGATCTGAATGTGCTGGAGGCTGACCTGGAACAAAGGCCAGGCAGAGCAAAAGGATAAAGCAGGGATTTGTTAAAAGGTCTCACTGGGCACACCTGGGCAGCACAAGAGCCTGGCTGGCCACACCCAAGATGGACCCAAAATGGTCACAAAATGCACAACTGATCACGAGGTCTCACACTTTGATAAGTTCTGGTCCATCAGCAGATTGGAGTTAATTGTCCATTTACAGCTTCAGGTTATGAAGCTCCATCCTCCTTGTTTTTTTTCTCATTTCACTGTCGGTTTTGTTCTTGGACCTGAAAGTTGTCCTTGGTATCAAACTAGAGAAGGAATTGTTTTGTCTGTCTACTCTGTGAAGAGAGCTTAGTAACACTTAACATGAAAACCAAAACTACCCACTAAACCAGCACAGAATCTGAAAAATACAAAAGCTAAACCTTAAGGCTGATCAATCAGATGTGCCTCTTGCTGCCATCAGCTTCTGAGGGCTCATGCCCTTCCCGAGTGGGGAAGGCCCAGAGCAGCAGCAGCAGCCCCGTGCCCTGCTGGCTGGGATGGAGGGATGGATGGATACATATGTGTATGTATCCATATGGTATGGGGTCACTGCTAGAACTGCCCAGCAGCCCGGGCACCAAGGGGGGGCTGCAGCACCTGCACTGTCTCCCCCTTCTGCACCTCCTGCCCAGAGCCCAAAATCAGCATAAACCGGACCAAGTGCATGGCACTGGAGGTGGGACTCAGCTCAAAAGCATGGGCAACAAAAGCAGAGCTTCTAAAAGTATCTGGAACACTCTTGGGAGGTACAAGGGAAAGTTCTCATTAGCCTGGGAAAGTCAGCATTGATTTCAGGAAGAATTCAACCAAAATCAGGTGTGTTGCAGGGTAAGGCACTCAGGATGTGATTTAAAGGGTTTGGAAATCAATGCAAGAATTACGATTTATTTGAATACTTTTCAATCAGACCCTAGACACCACAAAGGAAGATCCTTTAAGAGTCAATGGAAAAGTCAGAGTTGAAATTTGACCTTAGAATATTTAGGAGAATATTCACATCTCAGCAACTCCTTATGTTTCCCACAAGGCCACCAGACTTCCTCTAGCACTGGGACAATAAAGATGCAGTGCTTTCTATAAAACCTTATGTTTTCAAATGCTCAAATCTTTACCAAGACCCTGCCTTTTACAGTCTAATGTAACAGAAATGGCCCTCGGCCCATAGCTGAATTTGAGTTGCTTTTAAAGAAGCATTAATGCATTATTAAAGACTAAAGCATGAGGTTTTTTACATTGTGGTGACTTTTTCTCCCTCTCTTGTTGCTCCTGCAAGAAAAGCTATGAAAGGATGGCATTCATTGGATCACAAAAATGATAAAAATGCTGGTTTGGAACATGGAAATACACAGAATTTGTAATTTATTAAAGATGCAAAAGAGCCTGCATTCTAGAAAAGTACAGACATAAGCACACACAGCTGGCTCAGGGAAGCTCATGCATTTATATTACAACACTTCAAGAAAATTAAGCACTTTGCACAAATCTAAATTTTGATTGTGTGAGTTCTTCAAAAGACATTATTGTTCACAAAATAAACTATTGACCCATAATAAGGTCTTTATGGCTGCTGGATCACTTAGACCAAGCTATCTTTAAAGGGTCTCTACTTTATAATCCCATTAGTTAAAGACTTGACATCTGATTTCTTTAAGTGCCTTCATGCTTTAACTCCTTTTAAACATTATGAAAAATACATCTGCTTATTAAAGTAACAACTTAAAATGAGCAGTTACACTGAAAATGGGAAATGTGGCCTGCTGAGTCTGTTAGTGCTACTTGCTTCATGTGGTGTTGGCAAAGAGAAGGAGGTGTCACCCAGTCTTCTATTTCAGCTAACAGAGAAAATTATCTTTTCTGACCCAATATCCTGTGTTGTGCTTCTGCTCTTCAAAAGAAACAGACAAACAAAAATTATGGAAAGTGGAAGAAAAAAACCTGCCCAATTTCTGCTTTTCTTACAAAAAGCTGGACTTGCCTGCTTGCTCCTGAGGCACACACACCTCTTGCTCCCTTACTCCCTTTCAGCTTCACACCTGAAGGACTGAACTTGTTCTACTGCCATTGAAGGTGCAACACTGCAAACTCCAAATGTATGAAGATCATTAACTGGATCCACAGAAGATGGTTTACCAAGGGCAGGATAAAAGAAAGGGATAGTAAAAAAGTGATAAAATGCACATTCATTTTCTCTACCTCCTCATTACTGACTTTGGGCTCACTTGTCATGTGCTGGAGTTGGATATTGGCCAGGAACAAACTTACAGCAAGCACTTTGGTGATAGAGAGCCCAAAAATCCCACCAGCTTTTGATAAACTCAGCATTTTTTCGAATCTTTTAAAAATTCTTAAGGGAAAAAAACCCCAACAACATCAGAAGTGCCCCTAAGAGTTTCAAAAAAGTGAGCAATGCAGCCCTGTAACTGCCAAGTGCATTGGAGTTGCATTTTAACAACAGGACTGTAGTTGTGGCTGAACACATGGTACATGCACTATGCAGATATTTTAGAAGCTGTGAAATTAGGCTCAGCTATTGAAGAATCCTTTGTCTCCTCTCCCCAGCAAGGGTACAACAGCAGGACGAATCTCCACTGGGCTTATCTACTTTGTCACATTTCTTCACCAACATTGACTGCTCACCTCTACCCACATTAAAATACTCAGCACACACACACATTTCCTTCCTCAGCCCTCTCAATGGTCTTTGTGCTTCCTCTCAATATAAACTCCTGGCATTGCCACGATATGTTGACAAGGTAGTTGTTTTTCTAATAAATATCTGCCTCCAGTGTAGATTCTGTAATACCTTCTGGAAAGTTTACAATGCCAGCTCTCTGAGCACAGCAGATGACAAAGTTCAAAGATATCATCTTTAAGAGGAAAATGTGCATTAAACTAAGGTTTCACAATTGAAATAATAATGATTTTTGTTCATTTACCAAACTAGGGAATACAGGGAAGAGAGTATTTTAGGCTAATATGAAACATTTTTTGTTGATCAATTGTTTCTTTTTATGGGGAAGTAGAGAAACTGCATATGGTAATCGTGTGAAAGCTGCTGTCCAAACTCTGTGATTTTCAGCTTTCAGAATTATATGTAAGTGTCAAAACATTTAGAATGTGTTAAGACAAAACCTTTTGGATTTTAAAGTGATGATTTTTTTTTTGAGGTTTAATAAATTCAGCACTAATCCATAGAGCATTTTGCTTTAAAAAAGGGTTCACATCTCCTCACAAGTGCAGCATGGCAGCAGCAGTTGGAGCTGTTTCTTGGCTGTCCTTTGTGCATCCCAGGCACAGCTGGGCTCACCATGCTCTCAAACACCTGGGCTGGGCTCACACACTTCCTTCAGTCAGGCTTTTACCTGAGTCACTGCTTCTGGCAGAGCTTTTCCAGACCGGCCACCACCTTTGCTGGCCTCTGCTTGTTCAACAGCACAAACAATTTTGTCATGGGCTTCCTGAGGTTCCTGCTGTCAAGGAGACCATTCCCTTCACTTTTCTGACTCAACAGCAACCAGCCTTTCCCTCTCTGCTCAGGAGGGAGCAGACACAGCCCAGCGAGCCCACCAGGTCCCACTGCAGGCACCAAACCCTTGGGGACTGAGAGCTGAGTGAGCAGTCACCACTAAATGGCTTTTTCTGCAAACCTCACCTCCTCCTACCGTGGGATGCTTTTCCCCACGTTTATTTCTCACCTACTGATTTCAGTCTTAACAGAGGAAAAAAAAAATAAAAAGAAGAAAAATTAGTTTAACCACCCTCTCTCTAGAAAATGTCACCCTGAAGTTTCAGAGAACCCTTATTTGTCTTCCTTTAGGGACCTACATGGAAGTGAATGCTTCCAGGTGCTTACTTCAAAAAACCCCTTCACTCAGCTCAGAAACACTTTTACACTCTCCTGTTGGTCACACAGCTAATATAGTACCAACCTGGGTCTGAAACCAGAGCAGAAAATTAGTGGACAGTCAGTTTAATTTCAAATTTTTAGCCAATCCAGAGTGAGAAGAGAATTTTGCCCCAATGACCCCATTTTCTGGGGCAAGCTCATTAAAACCCAGCAATGGTTAAACATTGTATGTATTGTGGGCAGTGTATTATCAAGTGCTGAGCTGCAGTAAAATACATGTGAAGTGTTTCCATGGGCTGACAGGGGCCTGGATAAAAGCAAAGGAAAGCAGTGAAGTTTTTGTATCACTTTATCCCTGGCTCTCACAACAATAACCGTTGTGTTCTCTAGAGCCTGTCCCAAACTCTGCAGCTGCTTTTGAATTTGAACCTTGAGCCTTTAACATATTTACCACGCACTACGGAAATTCAGTCCCTTGCAGTCAAAGGCTGGAAGAACCAGTGACTGACCCTTTTTGGATGCAGTTACTTTCTGATCTCTGCCCAATAAACTCCCTCTTGTCTCCAGGGGAGCTGTGGTGGTGTCTGCCCCCCTGACTCCTCTGCAGGCTGCAGTGTGCTCTGAGAAAATGCCTGCTAGCCTTGTCCCTGACAACACCACCTGGGATCAGTTCTCTCCGAGCTTACACTGTCCTCCCTCAGGAACTCTGAACAAGCTGCTGGTTTTCTCATGACCAGCCTTGGAAAATCGTTCTCTGGCCTGAATGGCATGACATTCCTACTCTCACGCTTTTTTTGAGCAATCTCAAGCACACTCGTTGGGGACAGTAGTGCACCAACTTTCACATATTCCTGGCTTCTCTTAGGTCATCAGTCCATAAATCCAGATGAACCTACATGTCAATACACTTTTTTATCCTAAGTCTTGGCATGCAACTCTGCTAGCATCTTCCCTTTGTCTCAGGTCCCCAGTTCCACTTCCACAAGAGTTTTGTCTTTGTTTTGCCTTAGGCATAAATGAGCTTTTTATATTTGTATATTCTATAAAACTGTGATATTACTTGCAAGGAAATAAAGATTTGAAGACAGATACAGCACCTAATGTAAGGTTTGGATATTTTGGGCAACAGACAAACAGATGCAATCAAACTTAACACTCACTAAATAAATCTATCTCACCTTGAGTACTTGTTATTAAAGTCTAAAATTAAATGAAAACATGCAGATTTAAAATTAAATTGAATTCTGCAGATTTAAAATAAAAGTGGAATCTGGAAGCTGTAGGTTTTTTTATCATACAGTACTGAAGTGGTTAAGGATTTTTTCTGAAGAACTTTGGAGGCACAATGGAGAAGCACAGAAGCATAAAACTGAAGGTTAAATTTGTATTGGCTTTGCTCCCCCTTCCCATAGGAGCACAGATGGTAAAAACCTTAAAGCTACCCCTGCTATTATTATGGAATAAATGAATTATCAGGTTTCTCCCTCACAATGCTAACTATGGAAGGCAACTTCCTACTCACATCATGATCAAGATCATTTAAATGAAGAACTGTTGTTTATTTAAAGAAGAAAGAAAGAAAGAAAGAAAGAAAGAAAGAAAGAAAGAAAGAAAGAAAGAAAGAAAGAAAGAAGAAAGAAAGAAAGAAAGAAAGAAAGAAAGAAAGAAAGAAAGAAAGAAAGAAAGAAAGAAAGAAAGAAAAGAGAAAGAAAGAAAGAAAAGAAAGAAAGAAAGAAAGAAAGAAGAAAGAAAGAAAGAAAGAAAGAAAGAAAGAAAGAAAGAAAGAAAGAAAGAAAGAAAGAAAGAAAGAAAGAAAGAAAGAAAGAAAAAGAAAGAAAGAAAAAGAAAGGCAGGGAGGGAGGGAAGCCGTGATTAAAATAATCTCTTGGAAAAGATGCCCCCCATTCTGTCCGTGCTCCTGCAAGCCTCAGCGAGGAGTTAAAACAACCTTAACTAACATTGAGACCCTGGTAGGCTTCAGGAAAGCATCTCTCTTCACACATAAGCAATTAAATTAGATGAAACAGGAATTTCAGCTGCTGTTCCAATGTTCAAACGTGGATGAAACACAACCAGGATTTAAATCTCTATGCCAATACTTCTGTTCAAACTCAGTGATAAAAAGGAGCAGACTGTGAGAACTCAGTAAGATAGGTCTTAATTAAATAACATTACCAACTGAAGCCCAAAGCAAGCACTGACTCCTGTGTGCACTGCCTATGGTTACTCAGTGATTTTTATCATCTCTTCTTAATCCTCTCTATAGTGAAATTTATATATATATATATTAAACAGAAGAGCTGTAGTTTTGCTGCAGTGTGTAGTCTATGTGCACATGTCTTTTCCCAAAGCATAGCCTGAGCAGTTAATAGAGTGACTCCAACACAACTGGCTGCTCTCCAGCACTTCCAAGCTCTAGGAAAAAAAGCATTTATCAAAAAGAAAGAGACACATTCCTTCCTGCCTGAGGTTTGCTGGGTAGCAGAGGTTCACTGGCAAAGGGTGGTTGGACATATATGAGGACTGAGAATAAAACTGCTGCTTAGAGATCTCTGCCTACTGAAAGAAGTGTTACTCATTTCTATTACTGACCCTGGACAGTCACAGCCCCTTGGCTGGCTACCTTGCTGTTTTCATATGCTGAAAAAAATTTGGAGCAAGGGGTGTCTTTGAACTATGCAATAATTAAACTAAGACTGAGCAAAGGAAAAAGAAAAACCCAATCAAAGCAGCTTTGACCTTGGAATAACTCATATCATAGCAAGGCTCAATTTGGGTCAGTATTTTTAGGAAAAAAAAAAAGTATTAAAGGAAAACTATATTCTATCAGATTTAGAGTTAAGAGATGATGTTATTCTACAAGGTGAATTTGTGGTTGAGATCTCTTTTCCATCTTATGAAGCTGTGCTGGCTGTAACTCCTCTTAAAGCAGTAACAGATTAAAACATTGGAAAATCTGGTTTCTTGCAACCCTGCATTCCTGAACTCCTAGAATAAATAAAGGGCAAAAAGGAGGAGGGAGGCAGGAGTGAAGCATTAAGAACCAGGGAAAGAGGAAAATGGAAACAGATAAGCAACTTGAAAAACAAAGGCCCCAGAGCTAGATTTTCACACCAGCTGTGACACAGTCTCTGCCTGGAAGCACTGTGGATTTACCACCCACCTGTGTGACCAATGTGCCCTGGCAGTGCACAGCATGCTCCCAGCCTTCAAATACTGACACACTCACACAACCAGCTACAGTTTATGGCCTGGAAACAATAGTCATGATGATAAGAGAAATTCCTTTAATATAGCAAATTAATATTGGTAACAAATTGCTCAATAATACCTTTTCCAACAATGTTACAGAGATAGGAGAAAGCCCTAACAAATTATGTGCAGAGTATAAAAATAATAAATTAAATTATGAATGAGCAGCAACTCAATATTTTGCATGAAAAATCAATTTTCTCTCCCAGCTCTGTAATACAGCCAGCAAAAGAAAGAAGAATCCAGAGTGTTATCTCCTCAGAATCCCAAACTGCCCAGGTAGGGACCTTATTGTTATTTTTCTAAGCCACTAAAACATCTCCCTTTTGTACAGGGTTTTGTTTTGCATTTCTCCTTTTACCCTCTGCTGTCTTGGTGACCTGGTAACTTTAGAGGAGGAGCTGATAGTGCTGCCTAATTTCTAGTCGATATTTGACATTTTGAAGCCTGTTTTCTCTACTTATGACTTTGCCAAACTCCAAGTGTTTCAGGTGATTTTCACCATTCCAGTTACCAGGCTTAGACAGGATGCCGGGTGTTTTTTGTTTAATTTGTTTTATTTCATTTAATTCCAAGGGAATCCACTCTTCCTGTAAAAAAAAATAATCAACAATGGGAAGAGATGTGGCCTTACCCTGGGAAAAGTAAACATGCAAACTTAGTGCTCCTTTTGTAAAGCAGTGCCCAAATCCTTCCTTATGATTCATATCCTGAAATTCTTGGGAGGCAGCTTGTTTGATGGAACAAAAGCCTTTTGTGGGGACCATGAAGTTTTGGCAAAATTTGGTCCAGTTGCAAAATCTAAAAAAATCAGTTTGAACATGTATGGACAATTCTTTTTAGGCTTCACAGCTCATTTCTGTAACTATTTTATCCTCACTGAGACTGATGCAGGAGAGACTAAGCAGAATACTCCCTGAGACTGCAAATTTAAGCAAAGATCACAGGAAAAGTGTTTGGAAATGGCACCCTGGAGCATGTTTACCCAGGATGACTGGAAACCCAGATGGAAGAGGACACTGGCTAATGAACCAGGAGCTGGGGCTCAGAAGAAACCTGTGACTGGACTGAGGGTGATGAAAATAAGACTAGGAAAGGCTGAGAAACAAAAATTAGGTGGAGATGGCTAGGACACAAAGACTGGTGACCCAAAGCCAGGAATCCCAGAATATCCTGAGATGGAAAGGACCCCCCAGGATCACCCAGCCCAGCTGCTGTCCCTGCACAGCCCCCAGCAATCCCAGCCTGTGCCCCCCTGGCAGCGCTGTGCAAAGGGAGCTCTGGCAGCCCTGGGGCCGTGCCCGTGCCCTGGGCAGCCTGGGCAGTGCTGACACCTCTGGGGGAGAACCTTGCCCTGAGAGCCAGCCTAATCCAGCTCCAGCCCTTCCCTGGGGTCCTGTCCCTGGTCCCAGGGAGCAGAGATCAGGCTGCCCCTCCACTGCCCCTCGGGTGGATGTTGAAGGGCAGTGAGGTCTCCCCTCAGTCTCCTTTTCGCAGCTGAACAAGCCAAGTGCTTTACTAGGAAAACGTTCATAACATGGCTGGAAGCACAAGAAATTAAAAAGCATGTGATGCTGTCTTCTAGGATCATGGAAGAGGGCTCACATCCCAGGAAAACCAGAGAAGTTTCACCCCTGTTAATGATCAAACTGACCATGAGTACAATGCTGAGCAGCAGAATTTTGTTTTGGTTTACCTTGTTACAAAAATCCCTGGGTGATTTCATAAGTGCATTAAAAAACACTATTAAGGTCAAATAACCTACTGTGAAGAAGTCAGAAGAATGCCCTTGAGTATACAACAGTGACATGGAATTACACTGCCTTTGTTTTGCTTTTTATTATGTGTTCATTTGATTTTATAACCCTAGTAATGGTCTTTAGTGCAGCCTGTGCATCTGTTTATGTGTGATATCACCAGTGCAGATTTTACATGGGCAGAGTCAGAGATATCCTCTGTCTGACACTGGAGATGGCAACCGAGCTGTGTTCAAAATTCAAATTTCCACTATTGGACTCAGCAAGGAAGAGACACCAAAAAAAAAAAAAAAAAAAAAAAAACACCCAAAACTGCACAGCAGGTAAAACATCTCCCACAAAAGTTGTCCCTTTAGACCTGTATCCAAGTCCAATTAAAACTTTGCAAAAGCATCATTCTGTAGCCCTTTCTCCAAGATTCATTTCAATTAGCTTTGGATCAGGGCCTCAGTAAGATTTTTACCCTGCCAGGTGGTATTTTTTCACCAGTGCAGGTTTCCCATAGAGATTATCAGAAAGCCATTGACTAGCCATTGAGCAGGGGAAAAGGGGCCACTCAGACACTTTGTCTCTTTGGATCTTACACATTCCTGCTAATCTTTCATCTTGCCACTGAGAGGGCAGTGATATTTTTCTCTTCAAAGACAGCAATAAGTTTCCTGGTGTGGTCTTGATGGGATTTGTTTTCAGAAGAGCTCATAAATGATGGCTCCAGCTGAAGGCCATGCACAGCTGCAGGCACACGTTGCTGCTGCTAGTGTTAGAAGGCTGCCTTTTAGGGGTCACATAAACACACTGAAATGAATGTTTTTATCACACTGAAGGTGATGGGATGTAAGCCCAATTTCTAGCAACAGGCTATAGCTCATATCCAGTATAATATCTGGGAAAATAGGTATTCCCTACTTCCTTATCTTGGTAAGAATTTGTAAGCTACAAAATCTGCTGCTGATGCCCTGGAGGAGGAGCAGCAATGAAAGCACCAATTCATGCCAGAATATGCCCTGCTGGGTGAGATGAAACAGAGAGGTGTGGCAGAACAGGCAGGGTAGCTCCAAGCTCCCAGGGTGAGGGACCATAAGCAGTGTCCCACCAGTTCCTGCAGGGAGGTCTGTTGCCTTCCTCAGACTTATCTGTGCCTCTGGAAGCAGCTGCAGTGCTGAGTTACTTATCTGGGCACTTGGGCTACTGGAGTTCACTTGGCACCCCTTGATTTCACAGGTGCCTGTCCCAAACCCACTGCCACTGGATGAATTTTGCTGGAGGGCTGGCTCCACATCCAGAGGATAATGGGGAAGGCATACACTTACAGCCATTTCCCCCTTCTCCTCCAGCTGGATTTTGTGGAAGCAGTGAGATACACATTCCAGCACAGCAGCAGCAAAATCTGGAAGAAAATGATGTCTTTATGCTTTGGGGTGATGCCTTAAGTTTTAGCTTTCATATTATCCAGATTCTGTAGTGCATTAGTATATAACTCTGAATTTCATATAAAGTGTCAGCAAGTTCTCCTCACAGTTTAGTCAGACAAAACAATCCTTTTCCAGCCCCAGAACCAGGGACACCAGTACAGCTTCAGGCCCAAAAAGTGCAAACAACAGCAAACTGAGGAGAGCAATCTGGGAGGATTGGACTTCATAACCTCAAGCTGAAATTGGACAATTAACCCAAATATGTAAATGGAACAAAACTTATAAAAGTGTGAACTCTCATCCATCTTGGGTATAGCCTCAGCCAGGCTCTTGTACTGCCCAAGGTGTATCCTTTGAAGGCCTCTTTAATAAAGATCTACTTTATTCCTTTAACACTGTCTAGCCTCTGTTCTAGGTAGCCTCTGAGGCATCAGGGGTGGCAGAAGGGAGCTGCCCCCCAACAGCCAGCTGACACCACATGGGTGGCTGCACTGCCATCCAGCCCATGGCATGCTCCAGATTAAGCTGGGATGGTATTCATGATCCAGACCTGCAACTTTCATCCTTCACTGGAAACATTCCCACAGAGTAACAGCCTCCAAGGGGGTTGTGGCAGGTCATGCAGTGAAGCAAACCTCTTGCCTATACCCCTAAATCCACTCAATAACAGGCTGCACCTCCACTGGAAAGTATTTAGAGGCCTCCAATTGGAAAATGTTGAAAATGCACTGATTTAGACTGATCAAGCAATTGCTCAGCTTGTACAACAAAACAAAAGCCACAAAAGTGCTGTGGAAGTGGAGTGATGCATTTTGCAAGCAAAAGTATTGGTCAGGACAAAGCCACTTCTAGAGCCTTTATCAAGTCAGAAAGTAAGGGCCTATTTTAACCAGTGCATTAGAGCACCAGAGTGTGTTGATGTTCCCTCCTGTTCACTCACAGCAGCTCCTCACTTTCTGGACATTTATAATGAGAGCCATGAGGGCAATTTGATCCCTCAGGAAACTTGCACTCAACAAGCACAATGGCCCCAGCAGTATCTACACAATCTCTGCAAGGCAGGGCTGTCATTCCAGGGCTGCTGTAAGAGGCATTCACCCTCCAGGCTCCAGAAGAAACCCAAGTTGTGAACCCCTTTCAGAAGGCACCAGGGTGAGAATGAACACAGGGCGATAAAAGCATCATTATCTATTTGTAAAGGTAACAGTTGCAGTTTCTGCCATCAGATTTCCTGCATGAGCATCTATTCCAGGGCTGTGCCACCTAACACCTGGCAGCTCCATGGCTGCACAAGGATGCACATGTGAGAGCAGCAGCGATGTCAGAGGAGGAACTGCACTCCCAGCTGAGCAAACAGGAGAAGTTGAACTTAGTGGAGATGTTTTTCACTGCCCAATTGGCATCACATCCATGCTGCTGTGACAGGCACAAGGACAAGTGCAATCCTGCTATTAACACAGGGCCCCAGAGCAAAGCCATCCCAGGAGACAGCACTTGTAGGGAGGGACTCCTGCAGCAAAGCCATCCCTCAACACTCCACACTGAGCAGCAGAGACAGAAAACATCCTGCCTGTTCCCCAACACCTGCAGGACTGGGACAGCCCAGCCCATGACTCACATCAGCCTTCCTACTTATAAAAAACCATAAACAACTAATCACAATTCTCCAAAATTGGCATTTTTAAAAATATCCAAGACAGATGCTTTGTCTGTTCTGCAGCAGTATAAGCAGAAATCAGCTTGTGTAAGCAGGCAGAAATGGCAGAAATCAGAAATTTCCAAACAAAGGCCCTTTGGGGCCAATGTCACACAGACATTTCCCTCTTTCCTCACAGTTTATACAGATTTGTTACATTTTCTGGTTTAATTTGGGTGGATTGCAAGAAGAGGTGTGAACTACCTTACAGTGCCATGCTCAAGTCTTTGTTTTGAAAGGGCCAGAGTGACCATCTGTGCAATCTTGAGGGACCAGGAGGAGCAGATTCACCTCATAATTGTGTCCCTTTCTGCATGAGAAATAATAATACCTCTCAAAACCACCTAAGGTTTAATGAGCACTCACAAACCAGAATTAACTTAATAAGCCTGAACTGATGAAGACAAAGATAATAACAGAAGAGAAAGTTCTGCTCCTGTGGTGAGATGAACCTGGGTGTGATCACCACAGCACCAGCAGCAGGGAACCCTCTCCCCAAGGCATCCCTTGGGCTGGAGGAGAATCTCACAGCTCTGAGGGGCTACAAGCTCCTCAAAAGGGCTGAAAACAGATTGTACTTCACCAGCTCATACCTAATGCCTACACAACAGAGAACCAGAGCTTCCTTGAGTTCAGGTTATAAAACTTCATGCTTCTAACCAAAGCATTCCCCAGAATATTGCCTGGGGCCCTGCTACTTGACAGTCCTCAGGTGCACACTCCAGTGAAAATAATCTAAGACTATAAAGGAAGATGAAAAAGAGGAAATCTCTTCATAATGTTTTTATGTGTTTCCTTATTTTAAATTGATCTGGTTCCCAAACAGGCAAGGATTAAAATGAAAGAATAAATCAACAGTCCATCAAAAATAACAGTGTGATTAGACCCCCCTGACTTCTGCTTTTCCATTTGCCTTGCTGGAGCCCTGTTCAGTGCCATTACTTTGTCTGGTCCACACTTTGACAAAGTGTGGGAAGAAATAACCATGTCTTGGAGAGGGATCTTCCTCCTCACTAATGCAGGCAAGGCTCTGGTGTGAATGTTTTCAAATCTTGGGCATGGGAGAGGGAATTTCAAAGTGGTAACCAGTGGTTTGTTACATCATTTTTTCTGCATGGACTTTTCTCTGAATGCTGCCCTTGTATTGGAATACGTTCCCAAGAGTTCCTAACAGCAAGATGGTTCCTCAAAACAAGGAGTGTTGACATGCAGAGTAACTGCAGCAATGCAGATCATTTTGTCTTGTCCTATATAAACTCTTCCACTACAAATAATGTTTTATATGTTTCCAGGCTTGATTCCTTCACGTCAAACTTCTTCTCACAGCAAATACCAAATACATTCCAAATTTTCCTTAGGGATCAAAACTTATTCTGTCTTTCAATTCACACCAAAAATACAGCTGACCCAGTTACCATTGAGCTGCTCAGTCAGAAATCAGCTGGGGAAAGCAGGATGAGTGATATTCTGGATCAAATGCATAATTAAGGCATACTAAATACAGCTGGTCATAATTTTTCAAAGGAAGAGGATTTTATATAGCTTTATGTAAATCAGCATCTTTCAGTGTTTTTTATGTTGTCAAAATTTTGGGGTTTTTAGTGTCTCTCATATTTTGAATATAGCTATTTCTACCGAAGCAGCTAGGAACTCTTAAGAAGAAAATAATCAAAGCAAGTTTTCAACAGGAAATTTGTTTTCAAGTACAATTTTTTTTTGTGGACTGTAACCTCTCTCCCCTGGAATTACAACTTTATAAAAATGGAAGCATTGAATTTTTCTCTGAAAACTTTTTTGCTTTTTTCTCCCTTTTTTAAATCCCAAAAATGTCCCTAAAGTAACAATTATTTTTTGATTAGACCAATAATCTCTGCTTAACTGATATCTGCTTGCAAGGAGGTTATTTACAATTCTGAGGTGATTATCAGGACTTTCATTTTCCCAAACATCTACATTAAAATCTACTCTTCTGGTTGGAACACTCAGAAGTTTTCCTTGCCTTCCTTTATGTGTAGGTGATATCTGGTCATGTTTTGCCATTTGATTGCAACATGAACAGAGTAGATTATTTTTATTAATTCTCCATTCAAGAAACAGAAGTTCACATTGACTGAAATGCTGATTACAATTAAGCTGTTTCAATCAGAAGAAATTCCAAATAGAACTTTCTTTAATCAGTTCAGACTGGTCTTAGAGTTTTGTTGGAAGCAAATTTATTCATGAAGATGTGAAGTCACATAGAAATGTTTTCTATTGTTTTAACTAAAGTATCTCCTTTTAGTGCCATCTTGACATTAACATTGATTTCTTTGACTCCAAACTGTTCTTTTTTATAGCTTGTTTGCACTTTGAGAAGGAAACAAGTTATTTGCAGAGATCCAGTCTCTGTAGCATATGTGTGTGTCTGCATGTCTGTGTGTTAACCCACGAATTTTCACCTTCTCTGGGAAATTGATCTTGGACCAAATCACAGGAATACACATGGCTGGGTACATGGCAATTATGTTCTTGCTGAGCTTCAAATTCATTTAGATCAGAAAGATTCTTTCATCATTTTATATCATATGTCATAGGAAAAGAGTTGACTTGTCCCCCCTGAGACAGGATGGCATTTAGATCTAAAACTCATGAATAAATTTAGTCCAGTAGGATGGAAGATATTAAATACTGAATTATCTTTATGTGTTTTATGGTCTTCCACCATAGCTTTATTTCACTATGAGTTTAAAGGAATTGTTTTAACTTTACAACTTAACTTCCTTACTACTGAATATGATAAGCTACAGATTTTACTGTAGAGAATTCAGGCTCTTACACTATCAGTCTTACTGCAGCCCATGTTGAGAATTAGCAACATCAGAAAGAAGCAAAAGTGGGACTTACGGTCTCAGGTAAATTAGGACAAAATTGCATGAGATTGATAGTCAAACTAAACTTTTTCAAAAGACATGGAAAATCCTATTCATTTCTGTTTTCCCCTTCTCCTGGGTGCAGAATAAACAAACTTCAGCAGTTGATACAAGAGAGAATCTGTTCAGATGCTCCTTTGGTGAGCAGAGAGCAGCAGAGTCCTATGGAAATTACAGCATTTCTCTAGTGCTACAAGATGTACTGAGAAGGAATTTGGGAAACAGAGCACTTGGAAACAGAACAAGGGGACAGGCAGGCTAAAGAAATGAAGTTATCAAAACATGACAGTACAGTAACAAGAGGGATATACACTAAGCTGATGAAAAGCAACACAGAAATAGGAATGAAAGCTGCTTGTCAAATTTAACTCCTCAGTAGGCAAGCGTTTGGGTGGAGATTCTGCAAACAGCAGGCATCTGCTGAGAGAGCATTTGAACTTCATTGTAGGGCTGAAATCCCCCAGTGCCAGCTGAGCTAGTCTGGCTCTCTGAGCTGCACAGGGAGTGCAGGATTGCCAACAGGAGCTCTGAATTTTCTGCCTTTCACGAGTTCCATTATTTTATCACTGTAGGTTTTTTGTTGGATTATTTTTCCACATATACACAGAGATTATGATTCTGCTCACAGAGCTGCAACAAGTGAGCTGCCCTGGCAGTATTCCCTGATACACTTTGTGCAGCTTCTGATTGCATTCCCATATCTCCTGCAGTAGTCCCCTGTGCACAACAAGGGAAAAATACAGGCAGCAGAAAAACTACTACCAGAGCAGCAAGCTTTGACCAGCCCCCTGAGTGCCTGTGACACAGAGAAGTGAGGAGAGCTGGTGGGTGATCTAATGGTGACTGTTGTTGGCCAGTGAATACAAATTTCATGTTTGGGTGTCCTTAGTGCTGTGGAATTTTTTATTTTTTTCTGGTGGAGTTGACTTTTGAAGGTGGCTTTTCTTGAGCAGCCCATGCAGAGCCATTGCCTGCTAGGAGGCAATTATCAGGAATCAGTGTAGGTGCTTCTCTTGGCTCCCATCCATGGGAGCAGCTTGGTCTTCCCAATTCACTATAATTTTTGGGATTCATGGGATTTTTACCTTCATTTTTCACAGATCTGCCACAGATTGGCAGGAAGGCTTTGAGGAAGCCCCATCACTGGGAAATAGTTCTGTTCTCCTAATTTACTGAATGCAAATAATGATTCTTCCTTCATGTGTTGGGAGTCCTCTAGGAAAAGCCACAACAATAAAAGCCCAACCAGTTGTTACAATTTAGAAGAAATTTTCTATGCACAGCTGTTGGCTAACAGAAACATCAGAAAATCTTACTGGCTGCATCTCACTGGTCCCAGTAAAGACTCCAATATCCACGCACTTAGAGTTATGCTGATTCTGAAAAACAAAAAAGCAGCAAGGCAGTGACTTTGATCTTCAACACCAAGATGAAACCACCACTGACACATAACTCAAAATGCTGCCCTACATAAGTTCACTCTCTGATTTTACATATGTTCAGGAAGCACTGGCAACAGAGTGCAGTCCAGGCAGGTTTTTATTCTACAGCAAGTCTTCTCTGTCCTCCTGCAGCTGGGTCAAAGCTGGAATAAGGAGCTCTGGTTAATTTGATGGAAACAAAGTGATATTTGTTTAGGAGCCTGCACATGCTGTGGACCTCAGTGGTGCTGCAGGTGACCAGGTCAGACACAGACCCCGTTTTAGCTCCTGTAGCACTATGGCCAAACACCCTGTGTACCATAACCTGTGCAAGGCCACACCTGGTCTGATATCTGCATGTTGCAGGGGCCCATGATCAGGTCCACTGCCCACAACACTCAGGATAAACCTCCCACCTTGGCACTGGCAGTGTCACTGAATGAAACCAGGATCAAATGGATCATCAGGGTGGATTTGCTGCAGTCTCCAATAAAGCAGTTCTCCAACCCCACTGAACAGGACTTTTTGGCTTGAGAAGCTCAGCTGTATCACAGAGTCAGAGAGTGAACTTGTAAAGAAAAGACAAAAAACCCAGACAGGTTTTCCCTGGATACCAAGAGCTGCATATTTCTGCTCCCTGCAAAACTGCTTTCCCTGTAGCCATCTAGTGGAACACAACCAGAATGTCCCCAGTCAGGGAAGAATGAAGAGAGGGTTATTGCAGGCATTCAGAAGATCTCAGTACAAACAGAAATCAAACAGGCAGCAACCTTGCTGAAAGTCTTCCTAAAGCATCATTTTCAGCTACACAGTAGCAATTTTATTAGGCAAACTCCTCTCTTTAAGAAAAGATAACATCCCAAGTACAATAGGCTGGTTTCTCCTATTCTCTACTTTGACATAACTCTGTTTTGCATTAATGAGCTTGTTTATGATTACATAAAGGTAAATGAGGTGGGAATGGGGCATATTATGTCTATATTGAGCTGCTTTCCTAGGGCAATCTTTTTTTTTTTAAGACCCAGAGACGGTCTGTTCCAGATAGGTGTAAACAACTAATTGAAAAAGTTTCTATAAAATATAAAAAAGTTTCTATAGAAATAGAAAAATTTGTCAGTGCTTGACAAATCCTGTCTTTGTTCCTACCATTAGCACAGCCACAGGTGACCCCAAAGGACTGAAATTTCCCTGCAGCTGGGAGTAGTGTGAACTGACCCATTCAGGAAAAGCCCTACTCTCCTAGAAGGGCAAAGGAAATGCACAAAGTACTATACCAAATTAATAAGGAAACCATGAGGAACAAATAGGATATTTCTTTAGTTAACTGCAATTACTAAGTGAAGGGATAAAACAGTCAGGTCACACTATACCAGGTAAATATCTCTTTTTTCCCCACATACTAGTAAAACAAGGATGCAGAGCTGCAGTACCTGGCCTTTTCCCTGCTTCCTTCTTCATCCAGCACTTCCATTTTAATTGCCAGCTGAGTTCACAAGAAACAAGTTACTCTGAAGGACAGTGAGCCTGAAGGGCAGCAGTGGTAACTGAGTGTCAATTCTGCTCCTACTTCCACTCACTTTCCAGACCAGAGCAATTTACAGCCACGTTCCATCCTCAGCTTTTCCACCTGTAAAAAAAGAAACGGCAGGATAAAAAACCATTAGAAGTTGGAATTCTTTTACTGTAAGGTTGGTCTCATCTTGTAAATTTTGATGTTAACAGTATTGTCCTGCTGAAATATTTGTCCATAAGATAAATCCTAATAAGTAATCATCTCTTTGTGGCTTTGTCCAATTTACAAGTGCTGTGAACTCTGATGGTTTCACACCTAGGTCTGGGTTATGCCAAAGCATTAAATGACAAGAAAATATGGTTGAATATTTGAAAAGCCTTTTGAGGATAAAAGGCACCCATAAACTGGAAAGTTAGTGTTATTGAATCTATGCAGAGCTGAACTGGAAAAGTGAAAATACCAGTCTTACCAGCACTTTTGGATCATTGAAATAAAACATTGAATTAAAATGCATCATTTCAACATGATTCCTCGTGTTGAAAACTGTATTTCTGAATGACACCAACAGAGCAAGAGGATAACCCTATATAGGAAACATATATGAAGGTATCAGGCTGGAAGGCAGGAGCTTTATTACTGCTTTATATACTGCTTTATTCTGAGTTCCCTTTTACTCCACAAAAAGCTGGGATAACTGGACTGTGATTGTCTGCAGAGCAAGTTACTATCTAGGCAAAGCTAGGACTGTAGAATTTGTCCTTAAGTGGATGACTTATTTATACTTGGAGCTCTTTTTCCCATCCAAGATTGTCCCATAATAGAACCAATTACGGATTCTCAGTTATTCGAGGCTTTTGATTGCTAGAAACACAAAGGTCTCGCGTTTTATTTTTCTGAATTCCCAGGGTTTACTTGCACAATTCCCATTAATATTGATGTGAGTAAAATATCTTAAAAATCCCAATGCACACAAAAAAATAATAGACTCCTAAGTGAATGTCTATTATCAAATGACAAAGAGCTGTAGTCTTTGCAAAAACCAGCAAAGAGTATTCTGTTTAATGCCTAATAAGTGTCCTATTATCCATTTAGTTCAATTACATTGAATGAGTCTGGTTTTTCCAAAGCCTTTCACTTTTCACAGTTAGCATGGGAGGCTGACAAGAAAGATGAGCCACAGTGAGCTCTCGGGTTGTTGCACTGATCTCTCCTGTACCTCAGTGAGAGCTGGATCCACTCATTAGCAGAAAGGAAACAGGCAGGACAATGGCCCCCGGCAGAGCCCTCGAGGTACCGATCTGACAATGATCCCATTGTAAACCTCCTGCCATCAAAATGTTTTTATTCTCATCCATTACTCAACCTTCAGGGACTCAGACTTAGAAAACAAGGAGGAAATGGCTCCCTTCTGAACTGCACTGAGGAATATAAGACACTGCCGAAAATTTAAGCCAAGAGCAATGTGTTTTTAATGCGATGCTTAATTTTCTTTTTTTTTTTTAATAAGACTTGCTTGTCTTTGTAGGACAAGCCCTCCAGGGTGCCACATATTGGGACACAAATACACAGTGCTTTCCAGCAGAGAACACAAACACACAGTGCTTTCCACCCCGAGGATGTGGCCTGTGGGGTTGGGGCTTCCAGAGCTGGGACACTTTGTGTAAGGGAGGATGGGTGTTCACAGCCTCTGACCACACACAAAGTTTTTGCACACTTTGTAGCAGATGTCTAATTTCTTCTTTGCACTTCATAGGAGACCTCAGTGCTGATAAAATCCCTTTTTCCTTCCCTGTGCTTCCACTGCTGTGTACCTTTGTACTTTAGTTCCCTCTGCAGCTTCTAGCACTCCGTGTAAGGTCATTCATGCTGTGCCCAGTCCCATTGGTCTGGAAATCACCACTGCTAGCTAAAAATCCTGGAAGGTTTTACTAAGAAAAATGAGGTAATTATTCAAATCAATCCCTCCTTAACATGCATGTTTCCTGGAATATGAGGTACTTCGTAGGGTGGACCATACAGCAGCTCATAGAGGCTTACTTTGCTGGTGCCCAGAGCTGAATTCCAAACTCAAATATGTTCTGGACTGCACCAGGACTGAGTATTGTTATCATTCATGCTTTCTCCTTCCAATATGATGTCTGCATATTTCTTGTAGACAAGGCCTGGGGGAAGAGAGAATTCAAATGAGATACACCACGGTTTGGCTGTCTGAGTCAGTCTGATTAGACTTTCATATATTCTGCAAGATTTACAAATGGATTGTGTGCCTTTATTTTGAAAATATCCTTGTCTACATGACAACCAGCCAATCCAAAGCTGCTGCCCTTTCAAGGACACTTGTCCTGAGCACAGGAAGGTGTAAAATATATTGTCAATGCAGTTCAAAATCTTCCAGCTTCTCTGAAGCAGGCAACATGAGACAGCCTGGAGGTTTTAGAGAACCTCAGCTAAATAAATATTAAACATCTATTCTGTTGGCTTTGAAAATGGATTCAGCTATGAAAACTTAACCAGAACCAAACATTCACCTTTGCAATTTTTTCTGTATCTCCCTCACAAAGCTATCTGCATTCTTACAATGTAATTTGAAGTCTTTCTGTAGTGTTCACATGTCACATTATTTTACATCCCCTTCATATCAGCAGCCACTCTACCTGTTACCTACAGGTAGAGATACTAAAAAAGAAAGGCCTTATGAAGTATGGTTTAGGCCCTGCTACTCTAGCTAAGCTAGAAGACACATTTTTTTCTTGCTCTCTTAGGGAAAAAACAAACAAACAAGCAGTTTACAAAAATGTGCCTTCCAGTTCCACAGGTGAAAGTTTTTTCATTAATTATCATGTAAGGGAAAACACTACAGAGATCATATGGGTGTCCCAAACACAGGGGTTTAACAAACACCCAGCACATATCTTCAGTATCACCACACCTGCAGACTGTTGTAAAAGTTTGATATCTTCCTAAGGTTAAAGTACATTAAAAGTCCTCTTCCTTTATTAATCCATTGCTCTGCTCTTCTGCCAATTCATTGACATCATAATATATCAAACTATATAAATCAGGACTGTATAATGATGCCTACAGGAGCAAGCTTCCCAAGCATGGATTAAAAAGTTTTAAAACATTTTCTGTACTTTTGAAAATGATTAGAAAGTATTTCCATTACAAGCGTATAAATAAAATTAATTTACTTTAAAAAACCCTCAACAAACAACATATAAAATTCCCCCCATTTGGTAAACAAGACTTCTTCCTCTCAGTTTCCTTCCTAAAAATGACAAAATCAAAAAGGCATTATCCACTGAAACCAAATCCAGGGAAGTTGTATATAGTGTGATGCATTTACATGTATTGAAATTCCTGCCTTTATGTGGCTACATCATAAACCACATTAATAGCATAAGCAGAGCTTTTTCAAATGCATGGAGATATTTCCAGTCAGGTGAAAGGCAAATAAAAAAAACTATACTAAAGAGTAAAGCACTGGTCTAAATCCCTTCCCTTTCACCTGGGTGAACAACAAAATTATCTATCACCTCATTCAAAAAGCCAAGTACTTAAAAACAAGAAAATGAGTATTTAAAGACTTTATAAATCTTAGGCTGCCTACAGCCTAAGTAGATGCACCATTATTTCTAGGTATAGAAAATGTCTACTTCATCATAACAAAACAGCCTTTGCTACAAAAATCAGAATAAACATTATTCTATATGTAAACATAGCATAAAAAGCCCTGCAAAAAAATAAGCATGAAAGTATGCAACACTGCCTGAAAAAATAAAGAGAAATGTAAATAATTTATCTATAAAACAGAATTGAAAACTGCTCCTCTTGGATAGCAGATTCAGTATTATTGTCAAAAAAACAGGACATATAAATATTTTATAACATATTACTCAGCAGAGAGTTTTTCTGAGTTGAAAGGACATGTCCATACCACAAAAACCTGTGGGGTCCTCCAAACCACCTCCAACTTTCTGCCTCGTGGAAAGTGGCTGTCACAGGACAGGTGCTGCATCCCAAGGACACACACACTGGTGTAAAAAATGCTTTGTAGTTTCCTTTACATTTGGCAGAATTTTTAGATCGATTTCCAAGAAAAACCCAAGCCACTGAAGGATTCTTGCTCACTCAAGGAGAGACTCCATCCTTCCTTACTGCACACTATTCAAATCCTACTGCAAAACTTATCCTGCCCTTTACATTTTCCATTGTCCTAATGTTTCTCATCAAACATGTGCATCTCTTGAGTCACTGATCTGTTCTTATCTAGCATAGTAAAAGAGTGGTGTTGATGGCAGCTGGAGACCTCAGCTCACAAGAATCCACAGATTTTAAGTGTTAAGTTGAGCAGAAATGAGCTAAACTGAGAGAGGAAAACCACAGCACTGAGTAGCATTTGTGCACAGGTTTCTGCTGGGTAGTGTGTACTAGTCTGAAAGCAAACCAGTGAGAGCTTCAAAGTCAGAGCTCCAATTGAATTGGAAAATTGAAATAAATTCCCTAGTGCAGGAAGACTGACAGTCAGAGCACAACCGGACAGCCCGTTGGTCAGGGTGGTGGCAGCAGTCCCATTAAATGGGGGTTGCAGACTGGGGAAGGGACAGCTGTGGGTCTGCTGAAGAGCAGGTCCTGGCAAGGGTCGGGTCTGGCTCCGAAGGCCTGCTGCTGGTCATGTAGCTCTTGTCCTCAGGCAGGAAAGGCTGCCCTTGGGGTTCCCAACCTCACATTACATCAGGTGGGAATGCCTGGGCAGAGCACCTCACAATGGGATGATGTAATTTCAGGAGCCATGCAGTGAGGCTTGATGGCCTGACAGAAGATAACTCCCTCTGGAGTTATCAGCGATGGGTCAGGGACGAGATAAAGAACACTGCCCCACCCGGTTTTAACAGCTGGTGATGGAATACAATACTTCTGGTTACGGCTTGCATTGTAACTTAAAGTCTGCAGCTTTCAGTTAGTTTGGCATTTCTAGGGAACAACTGCAATTTCTGTCCAGCTGAGGTATCACTAAAGTACTTAGCAGGAAAGTTTGTGTATGAAGAATGTTGTGGCTTTAAATCTACAACACAGGAAAAATCTTAGTCAAAATACAGATTTCTTACAAGTGATCACTAATAGTGATCATGGACTACAATCTGCAGATATCTCAAACACTCAAGGTTGTAAATTAAATAAACTATTGCTGTCCCTAAATATATGAAGTAATTGAATAATACTAATTGCTGAAAAAAAACCCCAAAAAACAATAACAGCAAAAACAGGCTAAGAGATGTCTCTTTCATCAAACCACTTCTCCTTCTCTCCCTTCAAGCTCTATGGTCCTTAACTCACACGGGTCATTAGTCAGCACAGCCTGGCCCAGGGGAGAATAAAACACAGGTTACCTGACAGCTATGGACAGTAGGTGACAGGCACAAAAGCTGCAACAAAAAAATTAAAATACATTGCTTTTAGATGCAATATGGCTCACAAGCATTTAGCCATTGGACCATGACAGCTAAGATATTTTTGTGCATTGAAAAGTCTACCCTTGATTTAGCACGTCTTCAACTTAATGAACAACATATAAAGTCTGCTTAAAGTCATTTAAAAAAAACAACTTTCTACGTTCTGTGGTTAGTAACTAGGACACAATAAAAATCACAGAAACAAATAAAGATTCATAATGAAATGTTCATCTGCCTTGGGCACCAGGTTAAATCACCAGCTATCCAGAGCACTTCATGCACAGTGGCTTGAGTTCTTTGGCTCAGAACTGGCAGCAAATGCTGCCTAGAAAATGGTATTTTCTGTTGATCTCCCCCACAGCTTCCTTCAGTCAATAGCAGATGGAATTTCAGTTTTCTCACAAAGACTATAGGCTTAGAAGAACAACTCTAGCATTTCCAAAAGAGATGATGGAAAGCAACAAAAACAATAAAGAAGCCCACACAAACAGTGGCCATCTGGCCACTGAAAGGCAGATCTGAAGCACCACTCCACAGAGGCTCTTGTGCTGTGCCCACAGTGGCACCGTGGGAGAATCAGGAGCTGCATTTCTACCAGCTACCAGCTGTGCATTGCAACATAACCTGGGATTCATGAGGAAACAGTTTTCCAGAAAATGTTAATAAACCTCATGGCTTCCTAACAGTTTATGGTGATGCAGGCAATACGATGACATCTGTTTCTGCAAGGAGGAAAAGTTTACAAGTGAAAAATAATTAGTATTTTTTTAAAATTAAGATGGTTACTGCTGGAAAGAGCTGAAAACTCGGTACAAACTAATTTTTTGCTTGAAGTCTGGGAGAGCAGAATTTACATTACAGTCAGAGAATGAGGAAAACTGACAGTCCTGACCTATTTTGCAACTAAGGCTGAGAGGAACTGTGCTGTAAGCACTTTTGGACTGCTGAGACATGCTACTCTGACAAAATATTCCATTCCTTCAGAACAAGATCCACCTTAAAACTGAATTTGTATGTGTATTTGGTGTATATTTGTATGTGTATTTGGTGTATATTTGTATGTGTATTTTTAAATATGAATCAGGGCTATTGACCCCACTTTTTAGTGAGTAACTACTATTACAATCATGATAAAGTAGAGTTTTAATAATGTACACAAGGATCTTGAAAATGGCACCAAAGAAATCTCTTTTCACTGACATTTTTTCAACTGAGCTAGCAGAAACCAAGCTGAACAGACATATCCCTGACTTGGAATTTTAACTTGGAACTGTGGCTTCTTTGGACAAAATCTGCGATGTCTGTTTAGTTTAATTTTGGACAAACCTTGTCACCTCGTCCTCAATTGGTAATTTTTGCCATTCTTTGCCAACAAAACTTTTCAAGTTAATATGAAATTTTCAATTTTAGAATTTTTTAGGGAAGAAACTATTAATTATTTGCCTAGATCCTCTACTGCACTGACCCTCTGTAAGATGTTGTGGGGATCTGTCCCCTCAGGGAAACGGGAGTAATGTCTTGCAGAGCTCTTTGCTGCCTGGAGATGAACCTTCTTTATGCATCATACTTGCAAATCCTCTATAAATGCTCTAATTAAATTAGACAGACACCTTTGGTCGTTGCTGAGCTGGAGATGAGCACAACAATCAGAAAGAGTTTATGGCAAGGACAGTCCTATTAAGAGACAACAAAAACGACAGCTGTGCTCGTTCCTTCCATGAGTATTAAAAAATGGGAGTTCTGATACATTTCCCAACATCCTCCTCACTGGGGAGAGCAGCTCTGTTTGAGGCACCTTGATTTTAGCAGAATTAGAAAAAAAAAAGTGAAAATATAGGAAAGAAGTTTAAGGTCTAACTTTACATAAATCAACAGATTAACAACTGGAGTCAACACATCTTATAGACCACTAGGAGAAATTTTTCCCTTTTTTACCCATATTAATCAAAAAGCTTATTTTTAATGCAAACATGAATCCTTTACTAGGAATTGCATTTACTATCATTTCCATCAACATTCAAATTTCTAAGTTCGTTGATATTTTGAAATGCAGCTTTGTAAGAGATCTCCACAGGCCCTCTGACTTTGCAATTATGATTTTTGTTTTTTAGGATATATTTGGTTTTGTCATTTAGGAAAAAACACCATTTCATTTCAACTCATGTTTTTTCCCACTGAGGACCAAGAGATAACAGTCTTTTGAGGGACTAATTAAGAGATCAGTGGTGACATTTTAGCAAATCCAATTCCCTGCTGGGAAATATTAATTCTGCCTTTTATAATTTTGGGGCAAAACCCAAAAAGCCAGGGAAACAAAGCCTTTTAAATATAGTTATTTTGTGGTACTTGTGTTTTTAACAGTTCATAGGTAAATACTGCAAACCAGGGACAATGACAAAAGGAAAACCTCTAACCAAACTCTAACCCCGGATCAACACCGAGTTTGTCACTTGGTATTTGCCAACAGAAATAGGTGCCAACCCCATATTACCATGCAGGGCTGAATATTTAGAATCATCAAATTGTTGTGCTTAGTGTGGATCAGGAGTCCTTATACAGCCACATTTCCAGTTAAAATACTTGGTAGGCATTCCTCAGAAACCCTCCAAGCAACTGCACAAACATAAAAAATAACAATCGGGAAATGCCTGGAATCCTACCAAGTGACCGTGGAAAACACCTTATTTAAAGAACATTTTACAAATGGACTTTCTCTTCAGCACTGTGAGTGCCTTACGTACGATAAGTAAAAGTTGTCAGAAAAAGCAATTAAAAAAGCTACACTTCTGGAATGACAAAATGTGCAAACAACAGAGAAAATGTTTAGTTAAAAAAACCCCGTATTTATTAAAAAGAAGACCCTTGTATTTTCCTGCTTCTTACACTTACATTTCAGCACGGCGTCTGTGTTCAACTTTCTCAGCGAAGCACACTGGAGACGGCTCAGGCTCGGAGGAGCCGCGGCCCGGGACAGCCTGGGGCCAGGGACAGCCTGGGATCTGGGACAGCCTGGGGCCAGGGACAGCCTGGGGTCTGGGACAGCCTGGGGCCAGGGACAGCCCGGGGTCTGGGACAGCCTGGGGTCTGGGACAGCCTGGGGCCAGGGACAGCCCGGGGTCTGGGACAGCCTGGGGTCTGGGACAGCCTGGGGCCAGGGACAGCCCGGGGTCTGGGACAGCCTGGGGCCAGGGACAGCCTGGGGCCAGGGACAGCCTGGGGCCTGGGACAGCCTGGGATCTGGGACAGCCTGGGGTCTGGGCTAGCCTGGGGCCAGGGACAGCCTGGGGCCAGGGACAGCCCGGGGCCAGGGACAGCCTGGGGCCAGGGACAGCCTGGGGCCTGGGACAGCCTGGGGTCTGGGACAGCCTGGGGCCAGGGACAACCTGGGGTCTGGGACAGCCTGGGGCCAGGGACAACCTGGGGTCTGGGACAGCCCGGGCCAGGGACAGCCTGGGGCCAGGACAGCCCGGGGCCAGGGACAGCCTGGAGCCAGGGACAGCCCGGGGTCTGGGACAGCCTGGAGCCAGGGACAGCCCGGGGTCTGGGACAGCCTGGAGCCAGGGACAGCCGGGGTCTGGACAGCCTGGAGCCAGGGACAGCCCGGGTCTGGGACAGCCTGGGGCCTGCAGCCGTGTGGGCAGCGCCCTTTGCGGCTCCCATCGAGCGTGTCCCGGCAGGGCAACGCAGGATCCTTTCCCCAGCTGCCCTTCGCTGTTCCCTGTCGCGCACTGGGCCAAAACCACCGTCTTTATTTTCAGGGAGTTGGAGAGAACCCCCTGTGCCCAGGCGGCTCTCACCCTGGTGATATCGGAACACGCCACCCTTTAGCGAGCTTCTGGACTGTGCTTTCCTACCGGCCAAGTGCACACGCTAGCACGCTGCTTGTAATTAATGTCCTGGTTAGATTAATTAAAGCAATGAATTACAAATTAAGGAGAACGGTGAGCCAGCGGCAGGGCAGAGGAGGCAGGGCAGAGCGGCAGGGTAGGCCGCGACAAGCCAGGGCACGGCCGCCCTGAGGCGCCTCCCGTGTCGGGAACGGTGAGTTATAACATTCAGAACCGGCGAGCGTGAATATGATAAAAACAGGAAAGTTTTTTATGAATTTCTGTGTGGAGGTCGGGGCCGAGGATCAAGCGCCGCCCGCGCGGCCGCCGCCACGAGCGCTGTGAGGGGCCCGCCGGCCGAGGGGCGGGGAACGGCGCGCGCCGGAAGCCGCGTGACCCTCCCTGGCAGCGGCCCGTGTGGCGCCGCCCGCGGCCGCCGGCGGTAGCGCAGCCCCGGCCCCGCAGCCCGGCACTGCGCCGCCGGTGCCGCGCCCCCGGGGCCGCTCTCGGGCCCGCCCTCGCCGGGCGCAGGCGCGGTGCGGCCGGCAGCGGGACGGCGGCAGCGGACGCGGCGATCGCGCTCTGAGCCGCGCCGAGCCCCGTCTGCCGGCGCACACGGAGCGGGCGGCCGCGCCGGGCACTGCGGCGGCCCCGCGGGGGATGCTGAGCGCGCCCCGGCGCCGTGCGGCCTGCCAGGAGAGCCCGCCCGCCGCCCGCCGCAGCGTGGGCCCCGCAGCGCAGCGCGCCGGGAGAGGAGCGCCCGCCCGAGCGAGTGAGTGAGTCCCGCGGGTCCCACACGGCCTCGGGGGAGCGAGGGGCGAGCGGGCGGCGATGGAGGGCGCGGGGCGGCGGCGCGGTTCGGGGGATGGCGCCGGCGCGGGTTCGCGCGGCTCGGGACGCGCGGGTGGGTCCGTGCGGAGCGCGGGGTGCCCGGCACGGAGCGAGCGGGGCCGGGAGTGCAAGCGGAACGGCAGCTCCGCGAGCACGGGGCCGCGCGGTGGCCCCATCGGCGTCCGGCTTCCGCTTCCTCCCGCCGGGACCTGCAGCGGCTCCGGCACGGCCCGGGCCTGGCTGCGCCCGCTCCGGCCCTCGGTACTCGGGCGATGCTGCGCCCCGCGGACTGCGGCTGAGCCCCGCTGGAGAACGGCTGCCTTAGATAGGGCAGGGAGGCTCCGGGGCGGATCTCTGTAGGTCACCAAAGCGCCTGTGTTGTGTTATTTTTAAACAAGAAGAGCTCGTTAATCGAACAACAGTTAGGCTGGCTCTCAGGGCAAGGTTCTTCCCCAGAGGTGTCAGCACTGCCCAGGCTGCCCAGGGCACGGGCACGGCCCCAGGGCTGCCAGAGCTCCCTTTGCACAGCGCTGCCAGGGGGGCACAGGCTGGGATTGCTGGGGGCTGTGCAGGGACAGCAGCTGGGCTGGGTGATCCCTGGGGGTCTGTCCAACTCAGCTTGTTCTGTGATGTGTTTCTCAAAATACCAGCCTGTTCAGAACATGTGCTCCTAAAACTTGGTGAAGTTTGTGAGCACCGAGCAGCTGTAGGTTTGTGTTGGTTCTTGTTCGTGGGCTAGAAGACACTTCAGGGTCTGTGTTAGATTAATGTGTGTTAGATCCTCTGCAGACCTCTGAAGAGGAACTGTGTAAACACAGGTGGGTGCAGAGAACCTGGAGCCCAGGTGGACATGGTTTTGTCAAAAGAGGTGGGGGACAGGCTTTGTAGTTACTGTGCTCTTTCACTAACTCAAATATTTAACATAATAATCAATAAATAAATTTAAGTAATATTGTAGTATATTATATACACAATGTGAATATATGCAGAATATGTATACAGAATACTTTTATCTATTGTAAATAAAAAATTAAAATGTATTACATAATGCAGTACATTCTATATAGAAGTAAAGTAATAAAAGAATAATTTAAGTAAAGGTGACTTTAAAATAACTTCTTTTCTGGCTTTTCAATGGCTTAGATTGAAATAGTCTCCCCAGGATGAAGCAAGGATGCCTTCTTTCAGGACCGTGTGGATTAGGGCATTTAAATATGTATACACAGGCCAGTCTTTGTCTCTCTGCTTCCAGAAGCTCTAGTAACTTGACCTTATTTGTGGCGTGTGTCAGACGAAATTCAGGACTTGGATGTGTGATCTCTATGCTGTGCTGCTGGATCTACTGTTCTAAAATATCCCAATATATAAACAAGATCTCCTGTAGCAATGTATTGTTACAATTTCTGGCTCTGAAATTCAGTTATTCGTGGATTTTTTTTTTTTTCTGGGCAGGTCTTAATAACAAACCTAAGAGGGTTTTAGGAAGAATTTTAATTTTTGTGCTTGCATGAGATTTAAATTGCAACAGAACTACATATTTCCTTTGGAAAGTTTTCATATTTAGTGTCAAAATATATAACCATAGTTAGTAAAAAAACCCTCTTTTTTCACATAAAATTCCAGTAGTGTGATTGCTTGCCAGGTTTTTTAGAGTTGAATCCAGCTACCACGTTTTCTTTCTCTGGTTTTGTACACAGCTCATAAGATGTACTTTAGTAAAATGGGCCTCAGAACAGTTACAGACATTCCTTCTGCAAAGCTGATTTTGCTTTGCATCACAGGGAGAACCAGAAAAATGATGATTTCTCTGCTTATAGTATTTGCTCTAAAATCCATGGCATGACTTATGTGTCCTTTGTAGGAAAGCCAGTCTCATTTATTTGTAATTTTTTTCAAATTAGTAATGGCCTACCAATCCAATTTTTTTGAAGGAGAGCATTGTCTTCAGTCTTAACCAAGCTCTCTGCTCAGTTGATTCAGTGGGTCCTCATTTATTTGAGATGTTATAAAGCCATTTACTTTTTTCTTGCTGCTTCCATGGCTATCCTGAGGCAGCAATGTGGAGTGGAATATGGAATGTTTTAACCACAGCTTTGGGGGTTTTGTAACCCTTCAGAGTGAGAGTTTGTGAGTTATGGTTCTGAAAGGAGTTTTTCCAGCTGCTAAAGAAAATTTATGCCATAACTGAATTGTACATTTCCATTGTTGCTTTAATTTAAGATTGAATATGGCTGATCCCCACAACTTTAATCTCAAGTGCTGCTGATTGTTTTTACCACAACACTTGGTTTTCAGTTGTCATTCCAATCTTGACCTGCTTCTACATGCAGTTCTTGACCTGCAGTTCCTGTTTTTTTGTTCTAAGAATACAAATAGAAGATCACTGTTACTTAGAATTTAATTTCTGTGCAATTCTTTCTAGGACTTTTTGTTTCTTCCACGCAGGTGTGGAAAAATGGCAAAGAGAATTGCAGAGAAGGAACTGACTGACCGAAACTGGGACCAGGAGGATGAAGCTGAAGAGGTAAAATATAAATTAGTTCCCCCCTATGTTCCCCTGCAGGTAGTAGAGTAGCTGCATAAAACCTACAGTAGAACTGGTTAAAAGGGTAGCAATTAAAGATAACTTTATAGAAGCAAATTTTAACAAGTTATTTTTATCAAGCTTCCAATTATGCAGACCCTATAGCAAAGCAGCTTTTAAGAGTTAAAATTTCATCAGTGGAAAGGAACTTCATATTTCTAGAGGGAACCCCGGCTTGTTAAAATACTTTTGGACTCTTCAAATGTGTGATAGGTATTTATTGACTTGAAAATAATAAATAAAAAAGGAAAAGCAGATTTGATTTCTGGAGATAAATGCTCTGTATGCCTCCAGTATTTTTTTTTTTTGAGGGTCAGTAATAGCTAATTTCAGAACTATGCTAATTTTAGCTGAATGTCCCCGCACAGCCAGAGGAATTAGGCAAATAGTTCAAGTGGTATGTTTCACCTAATTGTAAAAAGAGATTTTAACCTTTAATGTCTCACACTTCCTTATGGCTCATGTTTAAACAAGCTGGTTTAGTTTTTGTCGAGCTAAAAGTATTAAATGCTTAGGCCTGTAAATATAAGAAAGAAAACTGACTCTTCCAGAATTTGACTATAAGAAAACTTAATTTCTTCTTTCATTACAGGGTGGTTCTGAGCCATTAGCTGTCTTTGCTGGTGTTTGAACTACAGCAGGCTGCTGGAGATTGCCTTAGAGCCCACATCTCCATATACCTGCTCCAAACTGGATTACTGACAGATTCCCTTTAGCAGAGAGAGCTTAGAGCTGTGTTTTAAAAAAGCAAAGCAAAACTTACATTATTTGTTGTAATAAAATGGAGATAGCAAAAAGAGAAATGTAGTGCAGCACCAGAAAGACTTTTCCAAGTATGCACTCATGTTCAGGTAGCTGGCAAGCTAATGGCAGTGCTGTGTTTCTGGAGTGGGTTGGGTTTTAACTTCTTCCCTTGTTTGCTTGGTAGCAGTGTTAGACTGTTCAAAACCTGATCTCAGCCCTCCCTTCATGCTGTGCATTTTGAGTATCCCACTAATGATTCCCTAACTTCCTCTTCAAGGTGGGAACATTCTCTGTGGCCAGTGAAGAGGTCCTGAAGAACAGAGCTATTAAGAAAGCAAAGCGCCGAAATGTTGGGTCAGAGGTAATGCAGTCACTGAACACGAGTGCTGGAGCTGTACTCACTCACAAAATACAACATCATGCTCAGGTTTTTACTTCCTTGGGTCTGTAGTGATGCTGAATAGTTGTCATTTCAACTCAGCAGCTCATATGTGCACAAGAACTTTGGCTTTACTGTTCCATGCTAAGAATAAGGTTAAGGCAAAAAAAGGGTAATGCTAGTTTGACGGGGGGAGGAGGGTGTTCTTGCATATTTTTGAAGCAAAAGTAAAGAGTGTTTCAGACACAGTGTCATTTGCAGATGGGTAAAACAGCAGTTTTACTGCTTTACTGCCATGTTTTGCAGAGATGGAAACATGAAAATGCAAAGTTATTAGTTACCCATACTGGAGGGCTGGAGGATGTCTCAGAAGCTGTGTTAGTAAACACCCCAATACAAGACTCCTCTGAGAATGAAAATCGTCTTTTGTTACGAATACTGATTTTTTTTCTTCCTCCCTGTCAAGAGCTTTATTGCCATCTACTCTTTGCAGTAACAAATTGAAAACTGAAAGGGGAAAATCGTTGGGCTTTGTTACAAGTTTAGTCACTGTGAAAGCATTAACTCAGTCCAGCCAAATTGTTGTCCATTCAGAAATCCTTGACAAATGCTTTGTTGTATGTAAATTTTTCCCAGACATCTTTGATCAGGGCATGCATCATGTTAGAAACAGGCCTGGAGCTTTACCTGTTCCACAGATTGCTTTAAGATTGGATGAGACTAGGCACATTTAGGAGCTAGACGGCCTTCTCCTGTGCTTTTGATTTTCCTTCTGCAGTCCAAGCACTGTAAATGAGGAAGCTCTCTTAGCCCACTAATGCCTTGAGTAGTTTTAGCCACAAATGTGGTAGAGGATACAGTTAAATAAAGGATTGTACTGGAAAGAAGTGATGCAAAACATGAACTACAACTTGAGCAGGAGAGATTGAGGGGCAGATGGAATAGGAGAAACAACAGAATGAGAAAGGGGACCAGATGGATTTGTAGAAGTAGTCACGAGACTGGGAGCAGGCTGTTAGAGCTGGTGGGAGGGCTGGTGTTCTTTAACCCCAGCTGAGAACCAAGGACCATGCAGCTCCTCACGCTTCCTCCTAGTGGGATGAGGAGGAGAATTGGGAAAAAAGGATGAAGCTCCTGGGTTGAGATAAGAGCAGTTTAGTGATTGAATTACAATGATGATGATAAGGGAACCACCAAAAAGAGAAAGAAATAAACCCCAAGAAAAAGCAGTGATGCACAGGACAGTTGCTCACTCCCCACTGACCTCATCCTTTAGCAGCAATTAGCTGCTCCCAGCCACACCCTCCTCCCAGTTTCTGTGCCAGCCATGACATTCTGTGTTCAGGTCACTGTCCTGGCTGTGCTCCATCCCAGCCCCTTGAATCCTGCTTGCTGGCAGAGCATGAGACACTGAGAAGGCCTTGATTGCACAGAGCACTGCTCAGCAACTGTTAAAACATCCTTCTGTTATCAACATTCTTTTCACCCTGAACCCAAACCACACCACTGTATCAGCTACTAGGGAGAAAATGAACTCTGTCCCAGCCAAACCCAGGACAACAGGCTGGACAAAGTCTAAAACACAGAAGAGATGACAGGACAGCTGAAGTTGCTGTGAAATATTTACAGAAATGTAAACTTGAAACTTACTGATGTTCTTACATGGAGCAAGCAGAATGCTGCAGTGAAAAAGACAGCAGTTTAACTGGAATGTCCAGAGAGAAACACAATAAAAATGCCTAGCTAGGACTGAGAAGCAGAGGACTGCACTGGAAAAGATAGCACAAAAGGAAGCAAAGAGACCCATAACCACAAGGTCAGGTACTGGAATACAGCCTAAAATTGACAATCTGTTTCCTCAGTGGCAAAACCTGATGAAACTCAGAAGCAGTTCCTCTGTGATGGTTTTCAGAGGCACTGAAAGTTCACATCCAGTAGTAAAAGTTCATTACCTCCAAAGACCTAAAAGTTGCAGTGGTTAATTTGCATGTTAATCATACTTTGTCTTTTAGAAACATGTAAGAAGCTATACCATAAAATAATAGTTGCAGATAGTGATCAGAACTGCGTAATGAAAAGGTTGCAGAGATAGATATTTTGTGGTCAAGTACAGTCTTTGCATCTTCCATCAGTCGCACTGGAATATTTTGGGTAAATCACATGAGGTTTCATAGTTGAGTTCAGAGTGACGAGTGGATTAAAGTATTAGGCTCTTGATTGCCAATGTAAATCCTAAAAGTTGTTGAAAATAAACCTGAAATGACATACTCCTGTGTAATTATTTAAAGGAAACAAGATGCTGTGCATGTCTAATAGGTTGGCAAACATAGCCACAGCTATGAACAACTTCCATGTATCCACATCCTGGACCAGTTTATTTTCATACCAAACATCTGAGTCTTTTAAAAACAGTAGCAGTGTGTGTCATAAGGAAGCTGTTAATTTTGTTTGCATAGCTGACACAGTAATGCATGGAATGACACGCTGAACTAGGGAAAAATAAACTGAGGATATCAGGAATATTAAGTGGGAATAAGATTTGTCTGGAGAAGATGTATGTAACTGGTTGTCTCTCCTTTTTTCTCTCCCCAGTCTGAAAGTGGAGGAGCTTTTAAAGGGTTTAAAGGCTTTGTGTTGCCTTCTGGAAAAGGAGGAGGTGGCTTCAGTGGATTTGGGAATGGTGCAGGAATAAAGCCTCTGGAAGGGCTGTCTAATGGAAGCAGTAGTGTCTCTAGTACTCCTTCTTTCAGCAGTTTGAAGAGCACCTCTGAAACACAATCAGCATTTGGTAAGTTAAATAAGCATACATATTTATCAGCACCTTCAGTCATAAAATTTGTAGGGTTATTTTAGTACAAAACCAAATTTAGACCAACTTAACAGTTGTGTGTTCAGGTTTTGAGACTTTATACCTCTTTATAAGATTTTGTATTATTTTAGAGTGCTGAAGTTTTCACATGCGTGCAATTTAAAGTGGCAACAAAACTCATATTTCTAATATTGGAGGTAAAAGTTTTCTAGGCACAGATGGAAATGGAAGGCACTGTTATAAGGCAATCTGTCAAAGGTATAAAGCATCTGGTAGCATGTCCAAATTCTTTGAATTTAAATGAAAAATACATGCTGCATAGCTAAAGTCTTCATCTTTTTTCTTTGTACATCTGATGTTGCAGACAGTCTTGCTAGAATTTTATCTGTTACAGTTATACCTACATTTTAAGACATTTGAAATACTTTGGCATGTTGAGCTTTTATGCTGTGGAATTCCCTGAGGAATATTAGTTCTGTCCTTTTGTGCTGGAGATGCAGAAATGTTAGCCCTGCCATCACAGAGTTTTGGAGTCATCATGCCATAGAATAGAAAAGGTGGAGTTTGAACTTTAGAGTAACTTAGATTTCAGTGAGCTTGAATAAATTAAGGGAAATTGAAATACTCAATGATTATTTTTCTAGTTTGCTTCTTAGGGGTTTTTTATAAAGAAGTGCTCAAAAGCTTGTAAAATTATGGGCTAATGCACTCAGGGTGTTTTAAAGCACAAATGGCAAGGGAAAGTTTGAGTATTTTTATTTAATAAGTGTTACAGCTTGCTGAAGTTGTTAGATTTTTGTAAGATTTTGAAGGTTTTGGAAATGCATAAAACGTATTTTTTTCAATGTTTTGTACAAGACGTCTTGGGATTTTTTTAATACCCAGTGTGTCCCATCTATTTTGTCTCTTCCTAACTTACTGTTGTCTAAATTAAACCTTGGGTCTGCTCCCTGGCATGGCACTACCTGGGGCCCAGTGTGGTGACCCAAAAGAAGGAGCTCAGCTAAGGATGAATGATTTGATTAAGAGATATTGATCATGTTAATTAGGTTTTTAAAAGAGCTGTGCTTTCTGGGTAAAATAAAAAGGTTCTAAGCCACATTTCTCTGTAGGTCAGCAAAACATCTGTCTTGTTATTTTTTTCAAACCAGAGCTTATTAACCCAATGAGTTAGGCTGGCTCTCAGGGCAGGGTTCTCCCCCAGAGGTGTCAGCACTGCCCAGGCTGCCCAGGGCACGGGCACGGCCCCAGGGCTGCCAGAGCTCCCTTTGCACAGCGCTGCCAGGGGGGCACAGGCTGGGATTGCTGGGGGCTGTGCAGGGACAGCAGCTGGGCTGGGGGCCCCGGGGTCTGTCCAACTCAGCTTGTTCTGTGATGTGTTTCTCAAAATACCAGCCTGTTCAGAACATGTGCTCCTAAAACTTGGTGAAGTTTGTGAGCACCGAGCAGCTGTAGGTTTGTGTTGGTTCTTGTTTGTGGGCTAGAAGACACTTCAGGGTCTGTGTTAGATTAATGTGTGTTAGATCCTCTGCAGACCTCTGAAGAGGAACTGTGTAAACACAGGTGGGTGCAGAGAACCTGGAGCCCAGGTGGACATGGTTTTGTCAAAAGAGGTGGGGGACAGGCTTTGTAGTTACTGTGCTCTTTCACTAACTCAAATATTTAACATAATAATCAATAAATAAATTTAAGTAATATTGTAGTATATTATATACACAATGTGAATATATACAGAGTATATACTGTAGGGATGGATGTTAAAGTTGTTTTTTTCCAAATGGTCTGTCCCTGGGTAGCCACCCCCTGCCCCATTGTATCCATCCCTTAACGGGAACACGCCTGGGAGGGATGCAGGTAAAAAGCCTGGAAATCGGTCCTCACTCTCTTGGATGCACCCCCTGAGAGAGGAGTAAAGGTCCATGGAAATGTATTATCTGGGACTATTTCTTCAGGCTGCCTCTTAGAGAAGTCGGGAACCTAGAGAGCAGGGAGCCTCTGCTTTCTATGGATCTAGGAGTGATAGCAGCTCGGAAGCAGCAGGGCTGGGGAATGCAGCTAGGGACAGGACACAGTATACCCAGGGTGGGATTGTTGGGTGTCCTGGGCAGGGCCAGGAGCTGGACTCGACAATCCCGGCGTGTCCCTCACTGTGCCATTCTGTGGTTTCCCTCGGAACAGGACCGCCCGTGTCGAACGGCCCCAGTGCCTCCGTGTTAGCGGAGAAGAAGGCGGCGAGCCCGCGGGCCAACGGCGGCAGCCAGCCGCGCTCGTCGGGCAGCGCCCCCGGCGCCTACCACAAACAGCTGGCTGCCCTCAACTGCTCCGTGCGCGACTGGATCGTGAAGCACGTGAACAGCAACCCCCTGTGCGACCTGAGCCCCATCTTCAGGGACTACGAGCAGTACTTGGCAGGCATCGAGCAGCAGCACGGAGGCAGCAGTGACAGCGGCTCCGAGAATGAAAGCAGCAAGGCCCCTGGCCCGCGGGCCCTGCCTGCCTTTGGGAGCTCCAAGCAAGGCTCCACGTTTTTGTTTAACAACAAAACTGAGGAGAGCTCAGACAAAAAACCTGAAGCTGCATCAGAAAAAAGAGACAGTTGTTAGGAGCTACACCAACGGTCTCGTTTAATTTTGGCAAGAGCGTTGACAGTTCTGTTTTGGGTTCCCTTGGTTCAGGAACACTTAGTAGTTTCTCATTTTCTTCTGGGAACTCAGGTTTGTTTGGAAAAGATGCAAACCAGGCTAAGTCTGTCACTGCAGCATCCACCAGTTTATTGGAAGCTCAGGCGGAAGGTGGCAGTAGTGATGACAAAGGTAAATGCCATGTATTTCTGTTTATAGTTATTTTAATGGTCAGCTGTGAGTGTATGTGACTTAAGAATACTAAAAAAAGCAGTATTAAGTTTGTGGAGATGATGGCATGGTGTAGTGTCAGAGGAGGGTCAGACTGGATATCTGGGATGTCTTCTTCCCCAGAGGGTGTTCCAGGCTCCCCAGGGAATGGTCACAGCCCCAGAGCTCCAGGAGCATTTGGACAGAGCTCTCAGGGATTGCTGGGTGTCTCTGCAGGGCCAGGAGCTGCATTCAGTGATCCTGGTGGGTCCTTTCCATCTCAGGAAATTCTGTATTCTGTGATCATCATCATTCTTCAGTTGGAAAGTGCAGGATTACACCCCTAGTCAGGAGAACCCAGCTGTATGTAAGCAACACCAAAAGAATGTGCTTATCAAGACTTACTTCTGTCAGATTTATACTTTATATAATATAATCCTTTATCTGAGGAAAGGACTTGATGAAATTTAAAGCAGCTGGTGTGTTCAGCTTTGAGCCTGCTGGACTTTATTTTTCCTAGTAGGTTTATCTAGAGATCCCTGCAGTAAAAAGTATGAGATACAGAACAATTTAGTCCATTTTACTTAATAGATTGTAAGGAGGCCAACCAAGTTACATAGTACCTGCCAGCTGTACTCTGCTCTTTGCCTGGGCTGGATACAATAGGCTGATAAAAATCCCAGGAGCTGAGGGGCTGGAAAGGCACAATCTGCCACTCTCTTATCTGTCATTCTGCAACTAATTCTCTTCCCCCAAATTAAACCTGGCTCTTGGAAGTATTTATTTATTGTGCTTTACTTGAACCCATTTGTGGAGCACAGTCTTTGAAGTGTGAAAACTGTTTCTGTTCAGACAGAAGCTTTGGGCTTACTAAGCTTTAAATTGTTGGTGTTTGATTGTATGGATTGTGGATTGGGCATTTTCACCCACTTAACCTGAAGGTGAGGATGAAGTTGCTTTAAGAGCTGTATGAAAAGCAAGTAACACTTCTTTTCTGTAGCTGAAGCTGCTGCAGAGCACACATGGACTGAAAGGTGTTCTGGCTGTCACTGAGCAGCCACGTGTCCATGTCAACCTTGGTGGGCATAAGGGACTTCCAGTAGAGTGCCAAAATCTCTGCTCACAACACTGACATGTTAAAACTTTCTCTTTAAAGGAGGAGAAGAGGAGGAAGAAGAGCCACCAAAAGTCATTGTTAATGAAGTAAAAGAAGATGATGCTTTCTACTCAAAGAAGTAAGTGCCTTTAAGTTGGAAAATAAAATTAATACCTGCATATTGCTGTTCACCACCAGTGCAGTGCATAATTAATTATATGTTCCTGACTTCCTAATTAATTAAGCTTATTAGGAATCCACATAGAATATGAACTTGTAAAAAGAATTAATTACAGGCAGGATCTTACTTAAATTCTTTTGTATCTTGGACACAACTCCAATAGTTTGTGTTGTATGTGTGATTAGTTTTTTTACAAGTGAAAATGTTTCTGCCTTCATGAGGTTTTGTACAGTTACATTGCAGGACCTTGGACCTTTCCCACAGAAATCTTATACAGTACTGCTGGAAAATCTACCTGGTGGATTTGCATAGCCTAAAATAAGAGACTTCACTTGGAAAATTCTGATTGTTATTAGTGTATAAAGGAGTGAACAAATTGTGCTTTTAAGCTCAAAATGAAACTGGCTCTACTAGAAGCAGTTTTTCAAAGCATGTTCAGTAGTCCAAGTAATTGTGAGTCTCCTTGAGACTCAGCACAGAATTTGTCCTGCTACAAAAAGCTTTTAGCCGTATCTGAAATGAAGGTGTGTGCTACTTTTTTAAAATGGCTTTAGGTTTATTAGAGCTTCACTTAAAAATGTTTATAAATTATACGTTAAAGTCCTATTATAACTTCAGAATGATACAGCAAGTTCTTATGGCTTTCCAATTGGTGTTTTTTTTTAAGTAGCTTATATTTATTGCTCCTCACAGACCCTGAGTACAGGTTGCTGGGCCTTTTACTTTTCCCTGAAAGTAATACATTTATCATTTCAATACTGAAAGAAATAATTCACTTTCTCTTTGATCTGCAAGTGCTGTCCATTAGCACATGAAACAAGGTCAAGAATAATAAAGATTTAGGTTACTCACAGCGTGTTCAATCCTGATTACTGTTACTGTGAGTCAGACGGGTACGTGTATCTGGGACATGTCTTTGTATTTCATCTCTACATGGCTGCATAAACAAGGATTTGGGATTTATTTTTTTTTCTCCACAGGTGCAAACTGTTCTACAAAAAGGATAATGAATTTAAAGAAAAGGGTGTAGGAACATTACATTTAAAACCAGCAGGAAATGAAAAAACTCAACTCTTAGTACGAGCAGATACTAATTTAGGTAAGTACATTTATCCCAGTATCAACTCTTGATGTCAAAATTCCTTTCTAAGCATTAGGATTTTTTTTTTTTTTTGTATTTTTCACACAGCATTAACAGGTACAGATACAATTAGTGAAAACTTTTCTACTTATTTTTTTCCTAAATCATTTAGAATACTGGCAAACACTAGGATGCCTCTAGGGAGCATTACAAAAGAGAGAGCAAATGAAGCAGTGCAAGAAGTAAAGTGTATGTTTGGGGATGCAAAGTACCTGTTTCACCCTGACAGATTACAGACAGATTAACATGTCTGTGTATCAGAACATTTTGCTTCTGCATATGAACTGTGTCTGGTGGTCAGAATGAGTAACTTGGCATAAACTAAGCACTGGGGCTGGATTCCTCATTTGCTGCTTCTCCCTTGTCCCCTTCCCTTTCTCCTGTGTGTCCCTACTATCATTTGATATTCACGTTCCTCCATGTAAAAAATGAGGATGCAGTATTTGCAGTGAGGAAAGAAATCTGAGAACAATGGCCATGAACAGATGCTTAGGGAAGAAGAAGACAAACATACGTAATGTTTGTGAATTGCCTTCCTTCCAAAGACCATCCTCAATCTCTAGTACCTATACTAACACTGTATTGCAGTAAAAATTAGAAAATGGCTAACTGTAATTTTTTCCCCTCCTCAAATGCAGGCAATATACTGTTGAATGTTCTAATTCCACCTAAGATGCCATGTACCAGAACCGGGAAAAACAATGTTCTTATAGTTTGTGTTCCTAATCCACCCATCGATGAGAAGAATCCTGCTGTTCCTGTCACTATGCTAATAAGAGTGAAAACAAGTGAGGATGCAGATGAGTTGCACAAAATCTTGCTGGAGAAAAAGGAGGCTTAAATAAGTTGCAGTCCATAATTTGAGGAATTATTGCCAAACTGCTGCTGCTCTTTTTTTCTTCCCTAACTTCACTTGAACATTTAATTCTTTACTCTGATACTAAGAACTGTTTTAGGAATTCTGGAAAAATTATGTGAGGAAAAGCTAAACTAGCTAATAAAAGCTTTAACAGAACACAAGTGTTGTTGGACTGTGCTCCCTCATTTTCAGTGTCTGAATTGCAGGACGTCTTCTGGATAAAGCACATGGATGTAAGTCCAAGCATATGATTTTAGCACCAGTTGACCAAATGGACAGAAACCCGAGTACAAAAACATGGTACCAGAGCTTCCTCACAGACTGTAATACAATGCAACCACCTCCTCTTTTGGGAAGGGAGGATGTTCAAGTTTACCTGTTGCAGCCGTTCCTAGACTGCAGATTTTTAATTGGTCTGTTGTATTCTGGTGAGATTGACTTTTTAGACTCAGTGACAGTACTGCACCCCACCAGTGATGAGCTCCATTGTGCTGGGTCTGGACCCTTGCAGACCCACGTGCTTTCAGGACTCAGAGACTGCAGAGAGTTCAAAGAGAATTTGCTTGTGTAGTCTTCTTGCCAGCAGTGGTTCCTCCAGAGGAACTGTCAGTTCTGTTCTTACTGTAGCAACAAGTGATGATGTGCAATATATGGTACAAGCAGACAACTGGAAGACAGTTTTATCTTGGACACACTGGCACCCCTGGCTTCTGACAGGGCAGAGGCAGAGGGCTGCACTTCCACAGTTTGTCCCTAGTGCCACAGCCCAGCTGAGGCAGAGCTGGATGTGCTGCACTGGTCCTGCTGCTGCTCCTTTGCTGAAGAGAGCTCTTCCCACCAACAAACTTCAGGACTTTCAAAGACCTTTCTGTTGCCTGTGGCCCTTGCCAGGAGACACATGCACAAGGCTGTGTGTCAGTACGTATTCTTCCACATTAATAAAAATGCTATGCTGCACTGCATTAAGTAAAGCAGCAGAGTGCAGCTTTGGCAGAAGCTTTCTGTTGCATGTGGGGAGCATGGGGTAATTTGTAAACATAGTCTTCAGCTGTGATAAAATTAACCTGGTGGCAATAATTTGGGGATCAGAACATTAATTCTGGTCTTGGTTTTGCTCTCAGCTTCGTCAGACTCTGTTTGGTGATTTAATCCTTTTCTTTTTTTCAAATGTTTGCTGAAAACTCCTTCCCTAGTAACTTTTTGTACTTTGCTTCCAGCTCTGGGACTTCTCCAAGAGCTTGATGTTAATATGAAACTTGAACTGCTCTCAGATGTGTCACACTGCCCACCTCTGGCAAGATGGAACAAAGAGGCTGTTTTGCCTCTGGCTGATGTGACACACAGGAAATTTTCCTTAAAAATAGTCAATGTGACACAATCATCCAGGGGCCCTGGCAATCCAGCACAGTGGCATCCCGTGGGCAGGGAACAAGGAGTGACACCATTTGATGAGGTGCAGCACATCTCACCTGCACCCCTGCTCTGGGGGAGCAAATGGCTGCCTCTAGGCCTAATTCACTGCACAATTCAGGGTATGGCCTTCTTTTCCCCTCTTCATTCAAGGAGGAAAATCTTGATTTTATCTATAGCCCTGTTGACCAAAGTTCTAAAACAAAGGCCTTTGCTTACATTTCAGCCACGCTTTGTGTACAAGAATTGCATTTTTAACACTGGGGTGAGAAGGGAGCTTAGATGCCATTTGAGATATTTGAAGAATAAACTGGTGCCTTTTGGGGTTTCATTTTGCATCTGGCTAAGTACTTAAACCATTAAAAGTCAGTGACATTGCTTTCCTCAAAATAAGATGTTTTTTTTAAAAAAAAGTCTTGCTGCTACCTGAATTGGAGGCCCAAAGGTGACAGGGTGTGTCTAAATGTGTATGAATGAAAAGCAGAATGCTGCCTAACAGTTGAGTCCAGGCTCTGGTCCAAGGGCTTAGTTAATTTTGCATTTGTCTTTTGACTGTAAGTGTCTTAACCCTGTATCTGTACAGAAAGGTTTATACACAGAGCTGGGGTTGTGCATCCCATAAAGAACAGCTCTGGCTATAAAAGCTTGGCCTTGTCTTTGCTTACTTCCAAAAGCTCATGGATTTGGAACTGCTTCATCCTTAGAAATGTGGACCAATAAACTGAACACTTTTTTCCTAATGCTTTGCCTCTGAAGAGGGGCAGTTGTGGGGTTTTGCACACACAGATGTGGCCCAATTCTGACAGTTCATCTCTGGCCTGTTTCCAAGCAGAGGGCACAGAGTGAATGGAAAATTAAGTAGAATAATAATAAGTTGTGTTGGAAAATTAAATCTTACCCTAGCTGTCAGAGCAAGTAACACCTAAATTCTTCTGTGCATGTATTAAATCAGTAAAGCCAGGGGACGGTAAAAAGTTGGGATATCACCTTCATTAGATTGTCAAATATATGCATAAACATACAGTTTTGAACATTTTACATGGGGACATTTGCCTCTAAAAGAACAGGGAAGAATTTCCCTTGAAAGCAGATTTTAATTAACATCAATTCATGGTGACTGTACCATTATGTGGATTATGAAGCAGGAAAAGTTAGTCACACACTGACAAATCGGTGCTCAGGTATAAAGCACAACCCTTTTCCAGCACTGTTAGAAATTTTTCATGATGCTTCAGTTTCTATTTAAGAAATACTAAAATACAGAAATGCTGTAAAAGGCCAGAGATTGTTAAATAGAAATAAAGGCCTTAAATTAAAAAGCAAATTTCATGGAGAGCACAGACATCAGTGTACTGCTGCCTTCATAACAAACTGGCACATGCTATCCAAGGAAAGAATTTTAATCAGAATTCCAGCTCAAGGAGGCATTCCAGTGTCTTGGTTGGTAATGTATTTTTTAACAGCTGGATATCAGACACCTGATATTAAAGATGTAGGTTTCTGCCCCAATTTGCTTTAATGCCTCTGTTGTTCCAGCTGTATGTAGATGGTGGAGTGTCTTCTCCATTCTTCCTCCTCTAATTTTCAAGTTTCAGCTGGAAAATAAACCTCTGCTTTTAATTCTCAGAATAATTTCTATGGGAGATTATTACAGTTGGCTTGAATTTTAAAATAAAATTTTATTTTAAAATATTAAATTGCAGTATGCAAGGTTTAATTTTTGGGGGGTTGGTTTTTTTTTTGTTTTTTGTTTTTGTTTTTTTTTTTTTTTTTTGTTTTTTTTTTTCTTTTTTTTTTTTTTTTTGTTTTTTGTTTGTTTTTTGTAATGCATTCAAAATTATCTATTTGGGAGGGCAACTCCATGTTCCTCTAAGCCCTTTTGGTTGATGGATGTGAAAGTTTATATTAAATTTACAGTTCAAATGAACAAACTGTAGAACATAAACCAATCAGGAAGTTTGCTTTGCTATTAAAATTGAAGTTCAGCTCCCTTTGCAGCACTGTAACATTTAAACTGTCATTAAAGACTTTCTTTCTGATGCCTTAACTTATTTGCATTTGATAAAATTTTGTAGCTGGTGCCTGTGTGCAGAAATCAACTGACATTAAACAATTTAAAGTGGCATGAGCTAGTCTAAATCCAATGAAGATGCTGAATGTGATGATCTGTTAGTTATTAGTAGATTTCAAAATGCTCTGAATTTTTCAGTGGATCCTTAAGTTTTACATGACGTGTATGTTAATGTTTTCATTAGTTCAGATACACTGAGGACATGTACAAAAATCCATGGAAAATGTGAATAAATGAATGGAAGATTCATTTGTCTTGTGTGAATCACTTTCATTTTGAGTGTATAATATCACATTAATAAAAAGAATTGCACAACCAGTTGCTTGCAGGTGAACTCCTGCCTGGAAAATTCTACTAAATGAAGGAATGTCCTGTCCTGCCCATTCCTGACTTGGGAACCTGGAGCCAGTTCAGCAAAATCCTTCCTCCTTGGAAGGTCAGTGAGCTGAGCCAGCTTAAGCAAGAGCTTAAGGTGTGCTGGTTTGGGATAACTGAATTTTCCCAGTAGCTGGTAGTGGCTGTGTTTTGGATTTGTGCTGGAACAGTGCTGATAACCCAGGGATGTTTTAGTTATTATTTAGTTTAGGCATGCACAGAGCCAAGGCCTTTTCTGCTCCTCTCCCACCCCACCAGTGAGGGCCTGGGGGGCACAAGGCACTGGGAGGATGCACATCCAGGACAGCTGCCCCAGCTGCCCACAGGACACCCCAGAGCAGGAGGGGTCACTCCAGCATACAGAGCTGGGGGAGGAGAAGGGAATATTTGCAGTGATGGTGTTTGTCTTCCCAAGGCACTGTGACCTGTGATGGAGCCTGGCTTTCCTGGCATGGCTGAGCACCTGCCTGTCCAAGGGAAGTGGGGAATGACTCCTGTTTTGATTGTGTGCATGGCTTTTGCTTTTCTGTCAAACTGCCTTCATCTCGACCTACCAGTTTTCCCACTCTCACTCTTCTAATCCCCTCCAGGGGGAGGAGAGAAGGGCTGAGCTGCTGCCTGGGGCTAAACCACAGAAAGAAAGCTCTGTGTGTGTCACTGACTGGTAAATACTGACAGTAGGAAGAACACTTTAATAATGATCCAAACAATGCCTCAGCAGACAAGTCACTGGCCATAATAAACCTCATGCTAAAGACAAAACTGAAAGGCAAATGCAGAGCAAGAGCCAGCCAAGTAACTCTGGGTACAATCTTTGCACAAGGCAGGACATGTGATGTGTGAACAAGTTCGAAGTTTGAGCAACAGTTTTGGTAAAATACTTGCTTCATAGGAAGTTTGTAAGAAAGACAACTAAAGTTGAGGTGGAAAAAAGCAACAAACTGCTCTGAATATTCAGGAGGTGATGGCTGGCAGGCAAACCCCTGCACAAGCTACAGTATATTACTGTGAGTGAGCACATGAAGCTGAGTGAGTTGCATGAAATACAGCAGTTGCACCAAAGAACCAAAGGCTGTACAAGATGAATAAAGCAGCAGCAGCAGAATTTACACTGTTTGAAGTAGTCAATATACTTAACCAGTTTCTGTTAGGTTTGTGTGTTTCTCATTTTTTCAGGCATCACACTTGTTTAGAAATTCTTATTTGCATATGAGCATCCTGCATACGGATATTTAATTTGATTACAAACAAAATGGATTATAATCAGAATAAATACCCATAATAATAATTTTGGTGGGTATTACTATTAGGGATATCATAATCTTTACTGAGAGGTAACAAAGAAATTCATAATCTCTGGAAGTCTGCAGAGGTTTCAAAGATATGAACAGAATTTTCTTGTTCAGGTAGTACTGCTGAGGAGAAAGTGTGACTTTAGTTTACTACCTTATAGCATGGATGACATAATAGACTACAAAATTTTTTGTGTGAACTCTGACTGATGCTGTATCTGGAGCCCTCCCTGGACTGGTGGGCACTTAGGGGCATTCTTCTCACCTGCAAATAGCAATTCTGTTGATGGCAATGCCAGGGAAAGCTGGCAGATGGTTCACTGTAAAAAGAAACTTCAAACAGTGAAAAGAAAATGGTGGTTTACATACCAAACTTACTTACTTTGGCAATTTGTGAAATCTGTGTTTCCTTACCTTTACAGTGAAGTCAGAAATGACTCCTGTGCTGGGCAGGGTAACCACAGACACCCATAGAAGGAAGCATGGCATTCCCACATCTTGCTGAGAAGCAAGCTTGAATAATAATAACTCTTCTTGCTTCTTGATCATCCATCTATCACTCTATTATTCAAAGGAAAACTTAGTCTGACACTTGCAGTGATGAAAGAGGAGGTTCTGGCAACTCTCTTGTCCTTCAGGAGCAAAGGAAAGCATCTAGACTCAGTGCAGGCTTAAGGCATTCACAATTTCCAGTAGGGTTTAGATGAACACAATGATTGCATCAGGATTAAAGGCTGAGTGTGGGACTTCAGAAAGTCTGTAGACTTGTAAACTGCTTTTGCTGAATCCCCATAGCAATATTGCTCCAGCAGGAAAAGCAGAACTGCAGCCACAACCACACTTAAATATCTGGGGAGATGGGAGGCAGGAGAGCACGGGGTGAGTCAGCACACCTTGTGAAATACTCATTCATGAATCACCAGAATCACCTGAATGTTGGCATAAACAGGTAACAGGGAAAACATCAGTGCAGCTGTAACTAACATTTCACAAAGACAAAGCTTTTTTGCAGTGTAGGTGCTCTCCACTGAGCCACGCAGGAAGACTTGGCACTTGGGAAAATTATCAGCCAGCTCCATTCATTTCAACGAGGGTTTAAAACTGGTTATTCTCATTTTCCTTTGAGCAGTTTTCTCTGAAGTGAGTTCAGGAACATGCAGTTTAACTACCTGCACACCTATTACTCAAACATTCATCCATTACCCCAAGTTCAGCCGTGTAAGAGCAGCAGCTCCAGCAGAGTGCTCACACTGCCCAGGCCCCCCTGCTTTGCTGCACAGGCACATCCTCACCCTCTCCCACCCCTCACACTCTGCTCCAGCCAGCAGGTTTTGCCTAAAGATCCTTCTTCCTGTGCAGATGCCATGTGGGAAGGTCCAAGGATAGCTGTGGGGCAGGTCAGATTTATCTTCTGCAGTGGAAGGGCATGTGCCTCACCTAAGCAAATCCTGTTTGTGCACACAAACCCTTCTGTCTGAACAAAGGAGTGGATCATCCACCTTGGTTTTCATGCCACCACCTCAAGCAACATTAACCCTACTAGGAAAAGCCAGCTAGCTTGTCTTGGGGAAGAGTTCCTGGCATAAGCAAGCATAAATTCCATATTTTCAACAATGAAATCACTAGATCTCATACTTACCTCTGTGAGGAACCAAGCTGGGGACAGAGTTTGAATGAACTCATATTTTCCTTGTTGTACTTTAATGTCTACTTAACTGAGGAACATCAGCTCCTCCCAGATTCTCATCTACAGTTAGAAGAAAATCAGACCCATATTCTTCCTTCATTTTACTCCTTTGCTTTCTGCAAAGTTTCATTACAAGTTTCAGGAACAACACTGAGAAGAGTACAAGTAACTGTTCGCTAACATAGATGCCTAGTTTTCCTTTAATCTCCAAAGTGTGATTTTACTATGTACAATCAGACCTTGATGATAAACTTCTGTGCCAAGAAATATTAGGGTATTTCTTGGGAGGATCTCTCCAGGTGTGGCCAGGCAGGACACTACACTCCAGGACAAAAGGACATTAGTTAACTTGGCTGCCCAAAGCAGGGACACCACAGTGCAAGATGTACTGCCACACTTGAATTCCATATTTGACTTTTAGTATATTCAAGAAATTAATTCAGTGAAGCTGGGAAAGCTTTTCAAACATGTCCATGGCAGTCTTCTTTTCCCTCAGCATTTGGATTAAAAACTAAACCCAAAACCAGCAAACCTTTTCCTGTCCAAACTCTTGAATGACTAACCGAGCAGGGGAGGTTTATTAACACCACCCCTGAGGATCTACTGCTCTTTACCTTTTGTACTGATATCAAATAATGCTTCTCCATTATGGCTGCTTCCAAAACCTTTCAACTTAAAGCATTCAAGGGAAAAAAAAAAAATCACAGTTTGTTTCAAAGCCATATTTTAGTATTTCCCAGCCAGTTAAGATTCCTGCCCAGTTGCATGAGCATCACAAAACAACAGTGCCAACAATCTGCTCAAAAATCCATGTAAAGAACTGAGACATCCTGTTCTTCTTAAGCTCTGTGTTTTAATTCTCCCTAATATCCCACACGTCTCCAAGCTATCACACATGGCTTAGGATAAATGTTGGTAACAACATGGATTCATAAAACATCCTGGTCTGGGATTCTTTGAAATGAAATCATCAGCACATCAACTCATGGACATAGTTGGTAACAACTGTTCAAGGAGTGTTTAACTAATTTAGACAGAAAAATCCCCTGAAGGTTTCCACTACTGTGAAATGTTAGGCACAAAAATCAAGTGGATGGGGAGGATTCAGAGCCTTGCACGTCTTTAAATCAAGGCAGATCCCTGCCAGTACTCACAATCCAAGGCAGTGTAAGCAGTGCAGATCTAAACACAATCTCATTTTTGTGGCAATGCACAAACCCACATTAATTCCTGAGTTAATCAGGAAGAAACCATTACAGCCATCAGCCCTCACAATTATACACTGCACAAACATAAATATTCATGACTACATAATCAAGTTTAGAATAAACCACAGAGGAGTTCAGAAGGGCTGTTCTAAAGGCAAGAACAAAAACCTCTTGTACACAAATTCAGGCCTGTGCTGACTTTTACCTCCTTCCTCCTTCTCCAATGCCAAGCTGTCAGGGACTGGTCACTCAGGTTCCATAGCAGAATCAGAAGCTGGGCTTTGCTCCAAGTGCAATGAGACCAAAGAGCAATGAGGCCACTGTGGCACGTGAGTGTCCACCTGGCAATGCCTCCACGAGTGCCACGGAGCACTGTCCCACCACTGGTGCCTGCCACCAGGGAGGAATACATCCAAACTCCACCACCACCAGGCACAGCAGGGAGAAAACACCACTAACAGAGTTCATGGTCATTAAAGAGGTCTGTTTATTTGCTGCAGGGTCCAACACTTTCTTCACTGCTGCCATAAACACAGTCAACTTGATTTTTGGTGCACGACGTTCTCCTTGCTCTTTGTTCAAATGGCTCAGTACAGTGCCAGCACAATTTTCAACCCATCACCTTTTAAGCAACACCAATGATGGATGAGGCAAATAAAACCCAAACCATGCAACATGTGTTAGGCTGATAAAATTAGGCTGAGAATATTTATATATTTACAACAGAGAACGTTCAACATTGCAACCTGCTTGCAGGCTTGGATTAGCTTGACCAAGTATCCAAACAGCTACATTCTGGTGTAAAATACTCTTTTGTTTAAGGTTTTGTGTAAAAGTTACTTAGTTCAGAATGCCTTTAACTGGATTCTACCGTACCTATTTTTGACACAGAATTTCTACACACCAGCACCACACAATTGCAGTCATACCTTGCAGAATGTGTAAGGCATTTGCAGACATCTGACTGCTGTGACCACAGGAAATCCACTTTCCAGAGCTTTCAGCCATGACCTTTGGAAACCACAAGAGTCTTTCAAACACAAAGGGTGAATTCATATGAGAGACACTGTTCATCCAAGAACTATAAACTTGCCATTTCTTGACACTGCTACATACAACACAGATAGAATTTAAGACTAATAAATTATTTTCCTAAATAAAAATTTGTTCTTAAACCCCACTGGGTAACAATAGGGCTTAGGCACTTCTGAAGATTTTATCTTACATCTGTCTTTAATATGGAAGCTTCAGACTACAAAATACAGGACAAGCAATCATCTCCAAAAGGAAAAATTAACAACTGGCAAGAAGCAGGTCAATAGTCTAAGAGTATAGACTATTTCCCTGGATTCCACATCCATATAGAACTTCAGTGACCAGATGGATTCTGTACATGAGGGTCTGCTGGAAGAAATCTGTCTGCAGAGCCAAGGACTTCACTGTCTAAATAATGAACATACTTTGGGAAATACGTATTACTGTGAAAAGCCACCTGTGCAAACAATTCTCTTTTCTGGAAAGCACACCATGCCCAGAAATAGAAAACTATAAAAATAGTAACAGCAATCCAGAGCCCAACATGCCCAAGCCTTGTAAACAATGAAGACCAGGAGAATAAAAAAGAGAAGGAACAGGGACCAACACAAACTGGATTAGTCAAGACAGCTGAAACAGTCAGAGTTTCTAAAAGCATCTTCTTTTAAAAGGAGATTTGGAATCTGCCTTGTCCTGGCTGGCAATAAGAGAACATAATTCCACATACATGGTTGTCTCTAAGGCAGAGCAATAATCAGCTAGCACAAAATAATCGATTTAAGTGCTTTCTTTAAAAAAAAAACCAAAAACTACATAAAGCTTTTTATACTGGTTAAATCAATAGCAGGGAAAAACTTGTTATGGGTGAAAAGATTCACATCCTTGTATTTGACATCTATCAATACACAACATCTATAAAAAGCTCGAGTGGTAAGCCTTGATCTCCAGAGGGAGTGAATGGGCAGAAGGATGGAAGGAGTTAACTGAGCAATGAGGTATGGTGGAATTCCACAACGAACGAAAGCTGTTCTGCAAAGCTTCCCAAATTTGTTAACAGAGCTGCATCTTCAAACATCAGCATAACTAATGAAACGCAGTGTGCTCCAAGCAGTAAGACACTGACAGCCAAAGAGCCTTCCTGGCACTGCAGGACACGCCAGCTCCAGCTGCAGCAATTGCTCCAATGGCCGGCAGCGCTGACTCAGCTGACTGCTCAGGAGCTACACAATTAAGCCCCCTCCAAATTAATACGGTGAGAGGTTCTTACTAACATTCACTTTTCTTTTTTGATGTAGTGCAATAAATAGCATACTAAGGGTCTAGCTGTGCCATCCTGACCCAAACAAAACTTGTTGATCAAATTCCCTGTCAATCTGTCCACACGAGGACAGCCAATTATAATTTTCAGGGTTTGTTTAAAAGCAGAACAAAATGTGGAATTTGATAATAAAAAGTGGGAACCACTGGCTATACAAAAGAAGTCCAAGACAGTTGTTTAAAGAAGGAATAACTAAGAATCTGGCACATTTTTGCTTCCAAAAAGCACTATTGACATTCAGTAGACTTTTTGACCTCTATTTTCCATGGATGTCCATGAGGGCATACTTGAAGTCCTTTTCTACTAGAAAAGGTGAGTCTTCAATGTACCTACAGCATATCCCACTAGCAAGATACAAGAAATAAATTTACTTTTTTTTTAGGACATTACAGCCCTTCAAACACCAGACATCAAAATCCAACCACATACATGTAACAGAGCAGATGATACCTCCCAAAACACAGATGTAGGATCTAAACTGTACCTTCCCTAGCACTGCTTTTAAACTAATGCACTAGCTTAGAATCATTCCTCATTTGCTTTGAAATCTTACACAGCAAGATTTTCTCAGTCTTTCAAATCACACAAAGTTAAACCACCTAAACATAATACACAACACCAAGGGAGCATTACAAATTCCTGTCCACTGAGAAGTGTTCAGGCTCCTACCACTGAGGGTCCTATGTGGATACATTTCCTTTTTACAGTGTTCCTCTGGCTGCCTGACTGAAAGGTATCAATTGTCACCATTAGTACCAATGTGAACCCTCTCTCCCTTCCCTCTGCAATGAACATTTGAAGGAAAACCAAGCACTGATTTGCCCAGTCCAGCAGTATCAAAGTGCAGAGTAAGGAGCACATTGAGAGGCTCGTTTTCTAGCTGAGGAGTGGGTTAATTCTCAGCACAGGCAAAGAGAGAATATTTGTATTGACTGATGCCAGGCACACTCCCTGTGGGATCTCAGGCACCCACCCAGGCTGTCTGGCAAGTTCCTTGAGAGGGCACTTCAGCTGCTGAGTGAGGCCTCCACCTCTCCCCAGGCTCAGGGAGGAAGCCTGGGGCAACCAGGTTAGAGGGTGGAAACAGCCTCACATCCACACAGACCACAGGCAACATTGCAAGGCTGCAGCATGAAAGGTGGGTGTGCTGGTAATGACAAAGGGAACGTTTTTCCAACCCCTTGCAACACATTTGAAGCCAACTGAAAACTGGTCAGCTGTCCCTGTCATACACTCATGCTGCCAGCGTAAGAAAGGCTGCCATGCTGTGTTAAGGTGACAGCTTCCAGGCCTGGCCTCAAATACAGACAGACCTCCTTACCATACTGGAGTCATCAGGTTGGGCTGAAGGGCAAATTTGGTCTGCCTTTATGCTGAAGTGGAGCTATTTCCATGGAATCTAGCCTGAGGAAAAAAAGCAGAAAGTCCTATTTGAGAGGTTAAGTCATTAGATGCTACTGTGAGAGTAACAACAAAGCACTTGGGAAAGACCAGGTATGAGGGAGACAAAGGTCCAGGCTCAGAGCACATGCCACAGCATCAGGTTTAGGTGCTCAGAGTCTGAAAAGTGACAAAAATGGCATCTTGGCTCTCCCTTTGTGCGTGCACTGGAGTCTCATGTGGCCCAAGGGACACACCACCCCTCCCACTGCTGTGTGGTCCTAAACTGACCCGAGTACGGACTGGCTCTCATCAAAGCAGTCAGCCAGAGCACAGTAACCTCACCATTCAACCATTTTGTTTTCAAATGTCAAGGACAGCAGTTCTGCTGTTTGGAGAGAGCTGAACTTCATGTGTAAACATAAGGCTGTTTTCCTGAGAGCTCCTGACACACCATTTTCAGACCTCCCACTATGCAATTTTTAGTCACTTTTCAAAACAGAATTACATTTCCATCTTTTGTATTTCAAGAAAGCTCTCTGTGCTTCAGCATGTAACAATCAAAGATGGAAAACCCGGGCAAGCTGCCTGACCATAAAGCAGCTCCCATGCCCTCCTTGGCTACAAAGGGTACCTCAAGGATGACTACAAACTCTCAAGTCCAGTGCATGCAGGAAGATGGGTAACTGGTAAGGTTTGAGGCCTTTGGAGACAGATTACAGTCTCCTATTTTCTCACTTTAGATTCAAACTGGTATGGGACTCAGCTGAGAGAAAGATAAGCAGCATTAGTACTGGAGATGAACATCAGCTTTACTATAGCAGCACATTTTAGCCTTCTTTTCACTGGCTCATTTTCTTAGCCAGTTCTTGAGGATGAAAATGTGGCTGTTCTTTGGTAGATACGGAAATCTGTCAGCAGAGTTCACCTGTCCTAACACTGACACACAAAAAACGGGAACATTTTCAGCTTCTTTTAAGCTCTGACCCGACCTGCTGCACATACCACGACAGCAATGTATCTTTTTCCTTTTCTTCCCTTAGCAGGAAGCTGCTCTCTCCCTGCCCTGCTCTCCACACAAACACACACACACACACACACACGCACACACACGCACGGCCGATCAAACGAGGAGAGGGTATGGCCAGAGTCTATGTCCAATAGCACATCGTTATGAAATTCTTAGAATGTTTCTCCCAAAGAATATAAAGTTTAGCACATTCTGTACAGGTTGTTGGCTTCTTAAGTTAGAAAGTAAACACAGTAGCAAACTGTCCATAAAGTGTTGACTCAGTTTAAACGCAGCCCCTTCTCGTTTTATCTTGCTGAAAGTCCTCTTCCAGTCAGAAACGCTCCAGTGATGTGGGCATTCGGTGTGTGACAGCAGAGGAAGGAAGAAAGAGGCACTTTTGATCGGCTGGTATTCCTGGACTTCCCTTTTTCCCGCGGAGGTCTACGTTCCTGACACTAGGTGGTAGTGTTAGCACGGAAAACCGCTGTGGATAGGCACTTGGCAACAAGGCTCCAAGGCAGTGCCCGCTCTCTGCTATGTCATCAGGATTGGTTTCTGCCGCACTTCCAGGATGTCTGGGCATGGGAGAGAAACAGAGAGACACAGCCAGCTTCAGAGACTCCTCAAGGCAGCCACAGTACCAGGAAGCATGAAGAACTGGGGGCATAAACATGGACTGTGGCACAGCCCACCAGGAATCTAAAACATGATGAGTACACAGCTTTGCCTGTTAAAATCTGAGTTAACCAGGTGCACTGGGAGGAGCTGCAAGATGACTACAAATATATCCCAAATAATAACTACAAATAGATCCCAAATAACTACAAACAGATCCCACCATGTGCAGAGGACAGCTGATCTACTATCATTTGTACTGGGATGAAGCAACATACGTTACACAGGGAGTGGCAATATTTTCCAAGGAAACAAGTGTCAGTGCCATTAACAAGAGATGCCAAGGGGTTTCCCATTCTTGAAGGGACAAATGCAACATCCCCAAGTCCCTTAAGGAGACTTCTGTGTGTACAAACAATTCAACTCTTTAATTCATTCTATAGCCCAAAGCCTGCATTTCTGCAGTCAAAAAGGTGCCATTAAAAAAGCTTTTCTTTTTGGCTCCTAAATTCCATATTGTCCAAGTGGGACAGAATATGGACCTTAAAACTTCTGTTGTAGTCAGGGGCATCTTTCTAAATACAGGCAATAAAACCAACATGGCAGGGCACTAGGCAGAAATATCTGGCAACTGGGCTCTGATGTCCTTCTCAAGGCTACACAAAGAACAAGGAAAGGGAGCACACAATTGAAAGGCTGATCAAATACAATTGCACAAAGAGGATGATGAGCAAAAATTGATCCCCAGCTCTAGAGGGCTCCAGCCACACCTGTAAAGAAATAAATATAATGGAGGGAGTCCAGTGAAGGGCCAAAGAGATGACTAAGGAACTGGATCATCTAACACGTGAGGAGAAGGGTGACAGAACTGTCATTATCCAACATACAGAAGGGTCAGAGTGAAGTCTTATCAATAAATGTAAGACATTTTAGAAAGTACTTTAATCACCATCACTGGGATTTTAATATCTTAGTACAGGTTTCCTGAATTACCCAAGAGAAATGAGCACCTTTCCCACTTCACTCTGCCCTACACATAATGCTCCTGCTACCTGGAAAGCTGCCACTGGCACAAATACATTGATTATAAAAAGGCCTTGGAAACAGGGCCCACGTAACATGTCAAGCCAGAACAAATGTGGGGAGGGAAAAACTGCCAATGAAAATTCTGCCTTACAGCCCAGAAATTTCACGCCCTATTTCTGAGTACCTCAATATATACCCCAATTCCTACAATTGTATGTTCAAAAAATTAAGTCTCAGAAAGGATGTTCAAGCTCAAAGCCAGTTTTTCAGCATGGAGGCACTTGTGCCACCCCCTTGAGGAGATATTAAATGCCAGCAGAAACAATACATCTTCTGTGAATTCCAAATGCCTGTGGTGAGAGAGTGAGTAAGCTTGGTAACTCCAGCTAACTTGTAAGACTACCAACACAACAATCATAAGGAATAATTATGTATTTTGCTGAAGCATTGTCCAAAATCCATCCTTGATTACAAATGACCGATTTTTTTACTTGAATCTGCAATTTCTTCTAAATTGAAACCAACTCCTATTTACAGTAGCATTAGAGAGAAATACTCATTCCTCTGTCTTAATAGCAGAATCCCTCAGCACGGTAGGCTGTGCACAATGCTTGTCAAAATTCACCTGTTAAAATTCGATGCAATGGCAAGGTGATGTATGTTAAGTGTGCATAGAGTAGAAAGTTTTCATCTGTTCTGTTCAGCTTGAGCCACGAGCCCACCAGCGAGCGCCCCGTTCCAGACAGGGACCGTGACCGGAGATTGGTGGCGTTGTGCAGATCTGTAAAGGCAGGAAGAGACAGCAAGCCTCAAGGGATTGTGCTTTACTGCAACACCTCTGAAACTCAAAAAAAGAAGAAAGCCTCCTGTTCACTGTTTAGAGACAAATCCCATGCAGGACACTATCAGAACTGCTTTTTTAAAATCAGGCAGACCTTGCCTAGCACAGAGTTCACCATTAATGCTGAAGGTAATAAACGATAGCAGCAGCAGACAGACGGGAGATGGCTTGTGTTATCACACTGTAGCAGCAGAATACTAACTCAGCCTTCCCTCATACACAAAATCATACAATAGCCCTAAAATTAAATACTTACTCATGTAGAAATTCATCAGGGTAACAAAGCAGAAATTGTTTATTTTGAAGAAAATTGCCACCTAGCAGACATGGGGAGATTCAACATTAATACCTCAGTTTCCTGCACACCCTGAGCCACACCTAGGACCCTTCAGCTGAGCCACTATTCTCAGAATTAGTTTAGATGACCCCAAGTAACTTTTAAAACAAAAAGATACTGAGTCTCCTGTAGGCCAGAGGGGTTTTTCATAGGTGCAGGTCTCTCCCACAGACATGTGCTGCATTTTTGGAGTGTTTTTAAATCTTTGTTCTATTGCCCTGTAAAATTCAGCCCTGTCCCACAGTGCTAAAATCAGATGCTGAAGTTAACATATCAGTTGTGAACCAGAGTGATCCAAGCTCTGGCACTGAAAGCAGACCCTGATCCAAAGAGGAAAATACATGGTGGCAGCTACTCCAGAAAGACTCGTAACAACGTAGGAGGAAAAAATTGTGAAAATCTTTCCCTCCTTCCCTACACATGTGTATAGCCAAGCTGTCTATTACCTCTTCCCATGCATGACCACCATGCCAGCAACACTGTGGAGATCAGGGCAGAAGGAGCTGACTCAGGAAGCTGCAATAAGCACAACTCTCCTGGTGTATCGTGCTTGCACATAGCAAAGCCACTCTGCAGCAGCACTGGCTGTGCCAAGGACACTGCTGATCTTTACACAATCCATAGCTTTTCCTCCACCCACAAAGCCAAGATGCACTCAGATCTCTGCATCTTCTGCATCTGCATCTGGCTTTTTCATGCCAAAATAAGTGAGTTTCACCACTGCGGCTCCTGAAGAGCACTCAGGTTTCTGAAATTTGTAAAAAAATAGCAATATAGTTACTATTCCTTGTAGAAAACTCATCTTTGAATAAATTAAGCTTCCTAGCATAACCTGTTAAAATATTCCTCTTTTTATTTTTCAGATGAGGACAATAAGGTAAAAACACTTAGAAACCATTTCTTGGTATTTTATACCAAAGCTATAAAATACTTGAAAAAATCTAGAATTTGTTTACGTCCATAAATATATTAGAAGGAAAAGGACAAGAAAATAAAAAGAATGTCCATCATTGCCATTAAATACTCTAGGATCAGACCCCACAAGACAACCCTGAGCAGGCACTCATGAGGGCTGACAGAGAAACACCTTGAACTCTGCTCTATCCTGGGCAATCTCCAGGTGGCCTCTCTAGGCATCAGTATCAAATCAGAATTCAAAGAAGTTGTTGCTGAGAACATGCCCTACCCCACTATACCTGGAGAAGTGCCCCAGAGACTGTGGCATCTTGGAAAGGGGGAGGATCTCAGCTGCTCCAGCTTATCTCACATGGGTCCATATAAAAGAAATAAGTTTTAACATATTCAGGAGTTGTGGGCTCCAGCCTTCAAAGAGATGCTTAAGCCTGTGAAAAATCTCATTTTCAGAGAGGCACTGGTTGTGTGTGGAGCTCTTGATTTTTCACCCTGCAAACCTTCTTAACCCCCCCCCCCAGTGTGATCCTTTTCCACAGCTCTGTGCCCTCTCCGGACAAGTCTGTTTAGCTGTCAATACTTCTCTCACCTCCACCATCATCATCTCTGAAGAACTCCTCACTGTCATTTGCTGAATGGGACTTTTTCATCTCAGCAATTCGATTTCGGGGCACTTTTCTCTTGAGGGATGGGGAGAAGAAGGATGGGCGGTTGTTACGCTCTGGGGTTGGTGGGGTGCTGAAGGAAGTAACCTGAAAGGGAAACAAAAGAAATGCTGGAGAAAGGCTTGGTTTTGCCTCCATGTGCCACAAGGCAATCGCGTGTAAAAATCAGAATATGCTGACTAGTATCTAGCTCCGTTTTATCAAAGTGGCTAGAGAATTTAAACTGAACAATCACTCAAGATGCTCATCAATGGGAAAATACTTTGATATATCACAACCCTCAACTGTTGCATAAATAATGAAAAACCTCTCACCTCAGATGATCACTTTTAACAAGGATTTAAAGTCATAATGGCACAAAATTAGTAATTTAGGCACCAAGAATGTCAATCTTATTTTTACACGTTGAAACGCAGGAGGCTTAATATGCTAAGAATGTACTGCATTGAGCACACTCAAAATGTGCATCTCCCTCTCTTTGGTATGCACAGGGCAGCAGTTCCCCTACTGGGAAGGCTGTCCCATGGGATCCCTGTGGAAGGTCAATGTCCCTGGAGAGGAGGGTCACAAATTCCTGAGCCCAGCACACTGAGGCAGAAGTGAAGTCAATATTCTCTTTTATGTGTGTCATGTTTCAATACTGGAAGAAGAAAATGAAGCTGTGGTGCCTCAGAAGCTTTGGTTAGTCCAAGTGATGACAAATACAGGGATGGAACTGTGTGGAAACTCAAGTTAGGGACAAAACTATGGAGACACCCTTCTTTCAGAGCAGCAGTTGCCATCGAGTAAACTACAAATAAAGACAAGTTTTGGAGAGAACTGAAACATAGTGCTGATGTACTGGCTTTGATTGCAGTATTTTAATAGTTTCATTTCAAAGGGAAGAAAATAGGGATAACTACTTTGCTAATGGATGTCAGTAACTTTTATCTTGTCCTTTTTTCTTCACACAGTCAATTTAACAATCCCATAACTCTCCCTGAGCTGGCACAGGGCACTGCTCATATCTGTCCAAAGAAATGCAGAGGGAGGTGACATGGAGTGATGATGGCAGCCAAGCCAGGTTGAGTGCAAAAGCACACCATGTTGTCCCTCTATCACTAATGTTAAAAAAATAAAAGAATGGCATTATAACACCAAACTGATCCCTCTTCCCAGCACACTTCATTCTAATTTGTGCTTGTCTCTGTTTTTAATTTGGGAGTCATTTCATATCACACTGTGGGGGGAACCAGAAACAGACACCAGTGTTAAAGCCATTAGCAAAAAGCAGTGCTAACACATTACCAAATCTAATTTGACATTTTCCAGCTGACACTGGAAGCTTTGGAGACAAAAGATCATGTTATCCCTTCAGGCCTGATTTCTTCAGGTTGTGTTTCTGTGGTAGAGAGCAAGATGATCCAGTTAATGAGTTCTCTGCTGGTAGCTCATGTTGCCTTTCACCAAGTCAGAAACAAAAGCCACACTGCCTGCATGGAGAACTCTAGAAGCTGTTCTGCAGATTTTTAAATGATTCAGGTTAGCTGCACTACACAGAAAAACAAGCTAGACTCCATCAGGTGCTGGCCCAGCCCTGGTCTGTGCAGGTATTTTGAAGACATGTTGCCTAATCCCCATCAACCAGGTAAAATGTCTAAATGGAAAATAAGGCTCAGGATTGAATAAAGGCCAAATCAGTATCTGTGGTCAGATTCTACTGGCATTTTACTGCACTTGCAATAAAATTAGGCATATGTATGAATACATCTGGATCTGTGATCTTTGCTTTAGCATTACACAGGCTTTTTGTTGGCAGCATTCCTCAGTGGCAAAACCTAAAAGCACCACTTACTGCAAGGTTTAGCAAGCAGCCAATATAACACAGAAATTCCACGTTTCTAGGTAAATCCCATTTTGCACAGAAGTCGAATCTACTTTTTTTTATAGGAAACAGGCAGAATCATTGGTTTCCCTGGCATCAAGGCTGCTGTTGTTTCAAAACATTCCTCCAGAAGTATGAATCATCCAGTCATCTCTGTATTCAGCATCTGCTCGGGGAAACTGTGTTAAGGAATCCATCTCACATACTGAGTACAACCAAATTACACAGAGGCAAACCTCAGTGCAGAACCCCAGCTTCAGCCTGCCTCCTGGCTTTGGAGCAAAACATGTTCATGCTTCACCTTAAGAGAGTATTTCTGTCTGCTACTTACTCTCTCATGAACTGGGGAGTCTGGATTTGAATCTTCTTCGGTCCCATATGGTGAAGTGTCACCAGTGGAAACTCTGCTCACTGCCATCTCTGCATGTCCTTTTCCTTGTGGTCCTTTCATTCGGACAAACTCCATGTTGTTGTATTTGTAAAAGCCAAAAGACATTCTTTGAGCCATCTTAGCTGCAACACTCACCTACAGTGCATCAAGACAGGAGAGAAAAAACATGTAATAACAGCTCTACAACTTGAAAACAACATCCTCTGAAAGCAGTTATCCAAGAAAAAGTCAGAACCATAGTGGATAATGACTCCTAAGAAACATTTTAAGCTACAATCTGAAGTGATCTCCAAAAGGAAAGTAATTTTACAGAGACAAAACCAGGTTCTGAGAAGAACCAACTCTTTCAGACATTCAAAAGGCAGAGTTAGCAGTGGCACACTGAGAGAAAACTGAAGGTTTTTATCCACACACTGTGGCACATGAGAGCACAGGCAGGCACGTGCACAGCTCAATGCAGCCTGTGCTGGGGCACTCCTTTGAGTCCAAAAGGCAATAGACACACACACAGAGGATGTCTCAAACCAGCAAAGCACACCCCACAACGGGGTCATGACTTTGTGCCGAGTCATTTCTGACACTTTTATGTCCACACTGTCAAGGCCAAAATATAAGGAACCAGCCCCATGCACAACTAACCTGCACTGCATGGCTCACCAAGACACCCTGACAGCTTTAAATCCCCTCAACAGACACAGGGGCTCAACTTCCAGTCAGCACAACTGAACTGAAAATTGAACAGAGAACTGAAAAAAGGAACAGATCAATATGAAAACAATCAAGGTTTTGCTAAGTGAAAATGATGCCTTAAGTTTAAGTGATATATTGCAATTTTCATCAGTTTACAAAAAGGCCGAGATGTTCACCAGCTTGTATTGTACTGAGAATTACAGAATCCTAGAAAAACTTTGGTTAGAAATAACCTTTAAGATCATTAAGTCCAATCATTAACTAAACACTGCCAAGCCCACCACTGAATTGTGTCCTTAACTTAACACATCTGTTAAATATCTCTCGGGCTGAGGACACCACCACTTCCCTGGGCAGCCTATTCCACAGTTGACAACTCTTCCAGTAAAGGAATTTTTTCCTAGTATTCAATCTAAACCTTCCCTGAAACAACTGAAATCAAGAACTCTTCAAAAGCATAGAGATTACTCCTGTTCTGTAAAAAGAATGGTAAAATTTTGAGTTTTGCCTCTGGCCACAACAAAATATTTGAAGAATTAACAATTTTATTTCATCTAACAAAATAATGTCAAGTAGCTGTGTGGTCAATCAGGACATTTCTAGGCTATGAGGTGAGTTTACTACATCAAATCTTATCTTTCCACTGCAGGGCTGTCTCTAAGTTGTCTTCAGTGATTCTGCATTCCTACTTATTTTAATAGCCCAGCAGCTGATGGTGTAAGGCCACAAGATGATGGTGGGAGAGAAACAACTTTTATTTCATGTTCTCTCAGAAACCTGCTGGAAGAGTGTAATGGCTCACACTTAAAAGAGGGAGAAGGGAAATTATTCAGGACTTCTCCTGGCAGGGGTAGAAACAAAGAGAAATTTAGAGACACAGTAGATACTGTGAGAATTTCTTCTGTTTGTTTCTAAAATCTCTCAGGATCATCTTCATAATAAACTACTTGTAAAGTTTATTGACTCTTGATTTCAGCACTAAGAACTGATTTTGAAGGTGAAAGTGATGGTTTTTCATGTTTATGTAGAAAGCAAAGAAAGCTGCTCTCAGTGGCAGTGAGACTACAGGGGTCTTTTGAAAACAGCCATGAGTGCAAAATACAATGAATCAAAATACACTTTATCACAAGGTAGTTACCAGAGTTTAAAACCCCCCATAGAAATATCTATGACTTCAAGAAAATGAAGGGGCTCCAAGAACTGTTGTTCAGGTCCATTCCTGTGTCACACTCTTGACTATGTATCCCTACCTTCCCTCCTTCTGGCAAACAGCAGAGGAATGTATCCCAGTCTGAATACCCTCAGTGATCTGTATCTCAGTTAGCTCTCAGCTAAATCTCAAAGCCAAGAAAGACAGACTGTGATGCAGCTGATCTAACAGGACGGTAAGCTGACAGCTTCAGCCACAAAGAAAATCTAGTCAGAGCACCATTGCTGCCAAGGACATTGTCTTTCAGAAACTCCTTACCCTGTTGTCATAGACCTTCTTGAGTGCTTCATAGCGGATGGACCCCTGGAAAATCACCCCTTGGAAGGTGTTGCTTTTATCACTGGCCACTAGCTCCACACAGACCATTTCTCCTTCTCCCACAGTCATGTCACTGAAAACCTGCCAAAGATGTAAGACAAAACACTTTGATGCAAAGCTGTTCAAATCAAAATACATTCAGATTCCCATAGCTGGTGTCTCCCCAGACATTCAAAAAACCCAGACATCAGGCAGTGCACACTGCAAATCACTTGTTGAGATAAACAGTTATCACATCAGCCTGTCATGCTTTAGCCCACCACTGGACATGATGCCAAAATTCAGTTTTAATAGCAGATTTTAAACATTAAAGAGAGAGGAAGATTAAATAGACATAAAATAAGATCTAGAAGAAAATAACCCTCAAATGGCCAAGAACACTTGTTCAAAAGGTACAAGAAAAGAGCAAATCAGGGTATAAGACTAGACAGAGTAAGACAAAACTGCTGCTGCAACAAGGAACTCACCTCCTCAAAGCTGTCAATCATGAAGAATATATTGGGGTAGCTGATCTTTGACTCCTCTCCTTTACTGTCCATCGGGTGTTTGCTCGGAGACGCAAACACTTGCTGAGAAAGATGCAGAAAAAGATACCACTTCTCAGTTAAATGTGCTTGGGAACAGACACACCAAACACAAGGTAAGCAATTACAAAACGCCTCAGGCAGGCACTGCTTACTTACAATACTTGAGATGCTGGACAGCCTGCAAGCACAGCTGAGCTGGTTTCTGACTAAAGCCAGATTTGCAATAATGGCACTTGAGAAATCTTTGGATTTCACATGTAAGTAATCAAAAACTCATTGCTTCACAGTAAATGTCCCTGGTGTACCTGACCTTTCACAATCCCACAGTACACCATCGTACTTTTTCATCACCACTTTCAGGTGCCTTTAAGCTGCTGCAGCATGCTGCAAAGTAAAATGCCAGAGTGCAAGAAAGATACCATGAAGGAGCTGACCCAACACCTTCACTTTCATTTGTTGTTGTTTACTAAGTACCACACTAAGATCAGTAAGGCTAGTGTGGCTGTCCTGGGGTGATTCATAATGTTATTTTATTCCATATATATCTGTGCCCCAAAACTGTTCCTGTATCTTTACAACCCTCCAGCTGCAGGCCTGTGTGTGGGATGCTGTGGCAGGCATTTCTGAAATCAGTGTGGAGGCAGTCTCTGGCCTCTTGGCTCTGTGGTGTTCACTTCACAGGCACTTGGTCTTTGGTCAGGCAAGGATTCTCCTTCCCATTTTTCGTTCTCTCTTCATTTTGTTTGGTTTTACCCTCGTCTAGGGGAGACTGCAGTTAGTGATACGGGGCTGTCCGGGGGCAAATCCCACAGGTGTCCGTTCACCTGCAGCATCCCTCTCTCCAGCCCAAGCTGTTCCAGGACACAAGACTATGGACAGTCTCTCCTGTCACGGCAGCTTTGGCTTTGCAACCGTAGCTACTTGCCGAAATTGCACTTTGCAACTACAAACTGTTTCAAAGTGAACTCTGCAAACTCAGGCGCCAGCCAGCCAAAGCTCCAGCGAGCTCCGTGGCCAGGCTGTCCTGGCGGTGCCCCGAGCCCGGCGCTCCCGCCCCCCGCCCCGGGGCGAGGCTCAGTTTCCATGGGCTCCAGAACCGCTCCCGGGGCTCCTGCCTGGGGCTCCTGCCTTGCTCGTCTCTTTGCTCTGGGGCCCTTTGGCCGGAGGCAGTGTGACTCCATCTCCCCTTGGCCGGCGCCGTTTCGGGAACAGGCGTTTCTGCCATTTGGGGCTCTCTGTTCCCGTGGGCTCTGAGTTATAACAGATCCGTATCCAGCAGTTATTTACTTATCCCCCCGACTGTTGGTGTCTGATTATAAAATGTTATTTTTTCACTTAAATCGACTCGTATTCCTTTATTGGGGGAAAGGGATTGGTTGGAGCCAAGGGGGAGGTTACTCGTTTCAGAGTGCCCACCTCTTTAGACTGTCTCAAACTCTTGGAAATGATACAAAGTTTAATTTTTTATATATAAAAAGTCAGGGGTTTTGTTTGCCTTTGCCCTGGGGGGAAGGGAATAGTTTCTTAGGGGATTGTTTCATCACTTGAGACCTGATGAGCTTAACATCTCAACAGCCTGGGAGCAGCTCAGAAGCTACACAAAAGATAACCACCATTAATGAACATCGGCTCCAAACATCACCCCTGGTGGGAGACACTTGGTCTGGGAAAAGAGAAGAGAACGAAGAACAGAACCTAATTATCATCTAAGGTGAAGAGATTGATAACCAATAGGAAACCAAATACTAAAAACTGTGTAATGTATGATCAATGACTGTTGAACCAGTTAATTTTTATGGGGTTTGACTGTATAAATATGTGAAAAATCTTGAAAAATTATGTGTGATGGAATGATTTTCTCTGAACAACCCATACAATGTATGGGTGAAATGATTTCTGTTGCACATCCTGGCCAGAACAACATCCTGTCCAGAATAAAGTAAAGCTTTGTTTCTCTAGCACTAAAAAGTTTTTTGAAGAGTTCTTGCATTTCCCACAGTTTCAGTGACAAAACCAAGACAATGGCTCACAGGAGGACGAGCACTTGGTTTCTCATCCACATCTTGTTCTGCTGTGTCTTTCCCTATCCCTATGCTTCCTCTTGCACATTTCTCCCTCCCCAGCAGCTCCTGAATCTCTTTAGCGACTTTGTTTAAATAGCTAAAGGCTTTAGATTTTATCATTCCAAAAAGATTAATGAGTAGGTAAGGAGGGAAAAGGAATTCATACCAAGCAGCTTTCTTTGCTTCCACATTTGTTTACAAACAATGCCTTGAATTAAAGGAACCTATCAAATCTTAGCCCTCTGTGAACATGCAGAAAGCTATGGATCTGACCAGGCTGTCAAGCTCGTGACATTCTTGCTACAAATCATTCAACACAAAATATAATTAAGGACAGGATATTAGATATTCATGAGAGGGTTGCTCTTCCTTATTTGTACTTATCCAGCCTTTATGCACATTGAATAGAATTAAAAAGAAAGGTTGCTTCAAGACCAGAAACATCATTAGAAAGCAATCAGACTCTTTAAAAATGCTACTTGCACCAATGCCTGAAACAAGGACCTTTTCCAGGCATCCTTGCTCTCGTGCCAGCCAGTGAACAACAAAACACCCTCCCAAATTCATCTCCAGTCAGGCAAACATGAGGAAAATCAACTTTGTGGAAATCTTATTGTCAAGCCAGCAGTTTGCAAAATAAAATCAGCCTTTTTTCAGACTGGCTTCATGCCATAGGCACCCACTCATGTGAGCAGAATAGATTTGTTAAAGCTCCCAAGTAGGACAGCAAATCTTAGGCCATCAACATCTGGCTGCACATGGGCAGGAGACCCATTTCCTAAAGCAAGAACCACCAGAGCAGAAATGCAGATCCAAACCAGCTGGATTTTCCTCATTTAAACCCAATAGCCTCCATAGTGGATGTGACAATGAAATGCCCCACTGCAAACATGCTTTCTCAGCATATGGAATTGCCCTTGCTCTCTCTGTAGGTCAATGTGATGTTGAAATGTTACTGGTATGTACTGGTAAGTTTAATGGGGAAAAGGGAAGTCAACAATTTATAAGAAGTCCCACAGTAGGAGCCTCTAGAAAGGAGGAACAAAAAACTTCCTCTTCATTCTAAATACTGCTCACATGAAGTAAGGGCATATCCCTCATCTTTTTCCTTCCTAGTTTTTGAATCTGCAAATAATATTTACGGATTTTTCTCAAAAACATTTGCAGAAGTTAGATTGGGGTGAAACTTGGACTAACCAACAGCAATGAGAAATAACAGGCTTAAATCAGCAATGCAATGTGGCATCTCAACAGCACCTAAAGATTAAATTATGTGCTTAATCAATGTAAATCACAGGGACAATAATCAGCATTGCTAGATCTGTTTGTAGGCAAAGCAAAAGTTCTTTTAAAGTGGTTAAACATAATTAAAAACTAAAGAGCACTGGTTTATTTAAGTAAAGCCATGCAAGCAGCTGCATGAAGTAAGGGAATGGAAAAGCCTGGGAGAAACAGCCATTTAAATGCAACAGGAGCCTTTTAAAAGAAGAATTTCTGCTAACTAGCAGAAGCTGTTGCAAGCTCTACATTGTGAATTGAAATTGAGTGGGGAAGCCTCAGGTTTCTTGTTCCTATCCCCTTTGTGCTTGTTATTCAGTCTCTTCCACTATGCTGAACCCTGGATTAACTGCACACAAAAGATAAAAGCCTATGGTGTGGAGATGAAAGGAATGAGCAGTTTAAGAGACTAAGAATCTTGTAAAATAATAAAAATATAAACTGTTAATCAGTAAATTGTCTGCCATTTAGCAGCTCTACATTAGAAACTTACCCTGAAGGCTCCTCATAATCCAGATCTCAAACAATTTCAGATTTAGTATCAGACTGGGGAACAGTTGGGCATCATATTCCATCCTCCCCCTGGCACCTTCCCTCTCTCCCCTAAATCCAGTAGGCAAAAATATACACCCTGAAGCTTGCAGGGGTCTTCATAATTCTTTGAGAGGGGCTATAAAGGACATTTAGATATCACATCTAGATAATTGGCAAGAAATGTCACTATACAAACACTTGAGATGCCTCATGAGAATGAATCTGTCAGCCCAAAGCCTGAGAACCACTACCCCAGTTTTGGAGCAATTTTTAGGATTAGGTGATACCAGACACCAGCCTCTGACCCAAAGCAATAAAAGGGGACACTCACCTGAGATTTCTTTTTGTGAATATGAATATCTCCTCCATCGGAGCGTGTGCACACAGCACAAGTCACCACATAATCCAGCTGGAACAGGGCACCAGACAGAGAAATTAACATTTAGAGTTGGGAAAACAAAACATTCATGTGCATGAAGCAGAACATGTTCTGTCTCATTATTTTTAGCTGTCTAAAAAGTAAGATATTTTGATGTTGCCATTTTCTTAGTTCTCTTTACAATTTTTAAGCCTGTGTTTGTTAACTCAGTGACACCAAAATCTCTTGTACAGCTGCTTGTTGAGGTGCACAACTGATGGGTAAGGAAAATCCTGCCAATATTGTTTAACACAAGCCTAATTTCAGCTGGGGGAATAAGCAGCACACCCATACCCATAACCACACCCACACACCCCCCTAAGAACACTTTAGGACAGAAATAAAAAAGATTTCCTCCCTTTGAGCAGGGAAAAAGAGACACTACTGAACACCAGTGACATGTTAGTGAGGTCAGAAAACACTAGCACAGCCTTCCAAACAACCTGAAGAAACATATAAGGAGCAAGTGCAATAGCTCTGGACAGCAATACCCAGCTGTAATAACATCTCTGAATTCTGACTGTGGCAAATTTATCCTGGTTTAATTGAGCATCAAATAAAGGCAAAAACTGCTCTCTGCAGAGAAGCTCTGCAAAGAGACTTCTGGGAGGAAGGAGAGAGAATGAAAACAGTTAATTTTCCAGAACATGTGCCTGAGTCAACAGTTTTCCATTCTGAGATCATAAAGAGAAAACCTTTAAGCCATCTGAAAAGATTACAATATTCAACTTTCCTAAGTCACAATGTAACACACACAACAACCAAACAACTTATAAGTCAATTAAAGAAATAATTAGTTCTGGCTTCATATTCCTACCACCAAATGTTTTATTAAAGCTCTGTTGTGAAGAGCAGTAACTCCACAGCATAATTTATGACACTGCTTTTACACTCTTCTCTCTTAGCTGCACCAGTGAACTCCAATAGAAATCCAAAAGAAATGCTCCTTGTCTAAGTCTCATTCTCCAAAAGCATTAAACTGGATGAAGCCTTCCTTTTGCAAAACTTTGTTACAGAGCACAAAACTCAGCCTAGCTTCACTGCATACAGTTTAAGGTTTTTGGAGAAAGCTACTAGGACTCCATTGAAAAATAATAAACATCTCAGTTTATGTTCAGATTCTGAAAGGCAAAGTGCATAAACAGTGAAAATTCGAGAAGCAGCACTGTTACCTTCTGCAGGATGAGGTTCAAGTAGACACTCTCTTCCCAGTCAATGTCAGGGTCTCCCAGGCCAGGAAGCTTCTTAGAATCTCTCCGGTAAACTTCAACTTCAACCTGCTAAGAAAATATCACATCTCTTGGAAAACTATTACTTGGAGGTACCTACTTCCAAACACCAAACTGGTAACAGAAGCTGCACATCAAGTAGCTTCCTAGTTTCTTGTCAGGATCAGATTTTGATGGAAATAATACATTTTAAAACTTATTATCTTTATAACTACTTCTATATCTTAAATTCTAAACTTTAAACTTTCTCGTACTTAGCTTGACATGTTTTTACTTAAACTATAAATCTATATTTTTGCTTCTAACATCTAATATTATAATTCTGGAAGTTTTTTTTAAAGACCTCAAATTAAACCTTGTATTTAATTTTAAGCTTTGGCTTGCAGGCCAAATATTCTGAGAGCTCTCTGTATTTTTAGATCCCAACATCTCCCTCGACTCATTGAATTAAGAACACTTTTTTGATACCTTTGTTAATTATTTATTGTTTATGCTCTTGGGCTTGTAATCTGTATCAGTTGCCCTTGGTCCCAAGCTAGAAAAGAAATTGTTTTGTCTACCTACTCTGTGAAGAGAGCTTACCAACACTTAATATGAAACCCAGAACTACACAATAAACCAGCACAGAATCTGAAAAATATAAAAGCTAAAACTTAAGGCATGGAAGGTTTCACACTGGAACTACTGATTGAATGCCATTACATGCAAGGTTTTCAGTTGTACTAAAAAACCAGCCAAATGAAAAATTACAAACAATCTCAACACAGAAACAACTCTACCTATCTGTCCTAACAAACTGAAGCAGCTGAGACAAATATAAAATGATGAGGTAGTACACTGAGGTGAATGTAGCTTGACACTTCTAATACAAACTAGAATAAAAATAAATAAAGCTAGAACACCAAAATATAGTGAAGAACAGGGAAACAGTAAAATTTCATGATTGCCACTGCCATCAGATACCATGAAAGCTGAACACGTTGTTCTTAACCATTAATTTTTAAACTTAAAAATATTTTTTAAAAGGTCTACAGACATCCTTCTTTTGGTTTGTTTTAATTTCTTCCAAGGTTCCCATCCATGAGTTTTTTTTACTGACCATATAATTACACAAACTAGTAACAGCTACTGCAAAAGATATGTGAGCAGATGAGGGAAACAATCTAATTTAGATTCATCTCCAAACAAAGGTAATATTTGCAGTTCTGCACCTAAAAGCACAGAAACAAGACGTGACCAAAATTCCAGAAATACCCTGTGAAACAACAGCCATCCTGTCTGAAGGAAAGAAGCAGTGAGAAAACAGGGTGAAGGCAGGACTGAGTAACGGCAGGGTAAAACTCCAGCTCCAAGTAACACCAGGGACAGCAAAACCAAGTGCACAGCAGACACTGTTTCACTCTCTCCCGCCCCGGTATCCATGGAGCCTTTATTTTAAGCCAAGTAGCAGTTAATCACCTCATAACACTGAAGTTTACCCTCTGCAGAAGTCAGCCACTAATTCTTTTTGCTGGTGAAACTCACTCACACATGAACAACTTCTCCCCAGCAAATACCATGCCAGCTCAACAACTCTTTCCTGGAATGCCTGACAATTCCTGTCACAGATATAGACAGGAAAAGGGCTTTCTTTAACCATTTTCCCCCTGTGCATTGCTTCAGGGTGGGATTGCTTGGTGTACATCCTGTGGGTCAGGGCAGAGTGGATCTCCATGGACTGGACAACGTGCTGGAGTTCAAACAGCTGAGTCTCCCAGGAACACAAACCTGTCCCAGGCAGGCACCCAGGAGCCCCTGGGCCTTTTCCAGGCCTGCTGCTGACTCACTTGGCCATGCCTCATCTTTGTGCTTGTTACCGGGCTCTAGATCAGATGTGCCCTCCTGCAAGCATGGAAAGTTATTAATAGAAACAACTATGTAAATACTAATCATTTATTCCCAGTGAAATCCAAAAGCCAAGCTATGTATTTGTTCATTCAAGTCAGTGACCCTGCTGGAGCTGAAATCCACGATGCCACCTTTGTATCAAGTTTTCACAGGGGTCCTGAGCTGTAAAGAACGACCTCAGCCAGGCTGACCTCACAAATGACACAGATATTTTACCATGTTACTTCCTCACAAACCCCAGTTTAACGACCTTTGGACTACAATACCTGGGAAAATACCTTGCTTTGAGAACTCAGTTCAATGATTAATCACCCTCTTGGCACCGAGTGTGCAACTTCATTTAATTTGGCTGCTTTCCTTTTGCCAGCCTCTGGATCTTGTCGTGCCAATTTATATATTTATATGTATATGAAGAAGATATTGAATACTCAGTTTTCGGTTTCTTGGTTTTGTGCTTGGGCTTTTGAGGATTTTTTTGTCATGTGTTAATCTTTGCTAATCTTTTAAATAAACCAGATACTTCTAGGAGACCTCTGAGCCTCTCATTAGCCTCAGAACTTGTGCTCCTTTGTAACCTACTTGGCGTTACATACTGCATGTCTTAAGTTATCCACTTTCAGACACTGGAACATTTTTATCATAAAACATGGAAAAACCCTTTCAAGACCCCAGTCTAGGTTTAAACTCTTTGTGATAGGGTTTACAAGAAACAGTGTTTTGTTGGCAGTGAGAAGCCAGCCAAAAAAGCAGATCCTGGTTTTCTTCTAAATAGAAGTCTAATGCAATTACAGGTCTATTTATAAGTAGAACCATTTTTTTCAGACCACATTCACTGAATAACAGTAAAGGGGAGAGAGTTGAATATGAAAAGGGAGAGGAAAAAGACACAAGGAACAAAATTCAAGTCTTTTTCCACAAACACAAGTTCAACAAGAAAATACTTCTATACTGTCCCCAGAGCCAGCTGCAATACAGAGACCAAAATTTGATTTCTATGTCCTTACATTGACAGGTCTGCTTCAAAACATCAGGAAAAATCCACAGAAGTAGAAACCTCTGAAAGGAGGTTCAAATTCATTTGAAAGAATGAATCCATCTGCTATGAAATCAGAATGATGCCCCAGCAAGTGCTCAGGTTTGAAAAGCCCCATCATACAGCATGTCCAACTCTTGTGGCTTCAACATTAGTAGCATCTTTCTCACATTTACCAGGTACTTCCTTTTACCTCTCTTTTCTGGAGCTGAAAGGTGTCATTTCAAAGTGATACCTTGAATTCAAAGCAAATTAAATGGGCTTTCTAAATTCACTGACCAAAGGAACTAAAGTCCTTCTCTTCCATGCTTCAGATCTACCCCAAGCAGCCCTAGTTTCTTCTGCCCTTTTCTTGTGCATTATCCATCAGCCACTTTTATTTCACCACACTTTAAAAGCCTCTTTTCATACCAAGTACTTTAAATGGTGTAAGCTGGGTGGACATTAACAGAGCAAACTGGTCTTACCACTGCAGAGAATAATCTCCATTTTCAGACAACACTTCTTTTGGGTAGCCAATACTTTGTAGCTCCACAGACACTTATTTAAGGGCTTCATCACACAGCTGGGATTTCTGTGTGCCATCCTGTCCCTCACTCCAGCAACTCAACTTACAGCAGCAGGAAACCAGTACCCTTTGGTACTATGGACTGCCACTAGACAGCAGCTGGAGTTGTCTGGCTTTCCTGTTCCATCTAAGCAGTTTCCCATAAAGCAGCAGTACCACCACAGTGTGAGGTTCTTTCAGAGTTTGCAGGCACAGACACACATCCCCACTCATCCCCTCTCTGAGCAGCAGTATTGGTTCTCCAGGATCCAAGGCATCAGAAAAACCTCCCTGGGCAGCTGCATACTCAGTTGCTTCCATAACAGTCTCCTATATAACTAATACAGATCATGCTTCACACAGCATGAGCTATTCAGTTATAAATTTGAACTTACAAGATTACATTTTTACCAGTGTAAACATTGGAATTTTTTTTTCTCTCATGGGAATGAAAGATGCCTTAAAAGAAAAATTCATTAAAAATATGCAACAACAAAGAAGTGGTGTTAAATGCTAAACACCAGCCATCAAGCCAAGCAGGAAAAAAATGTATTTACATTAACACTGCACTTACAGTTAACTTCTAATTACACATTCCTAAGATGGGCAGAACATTAAACCCTCTTTTCTTTTCTATCTGTATTCTTTCAACACACACATTTCAAGTAACTTAAACCACTTTATACAGCACCAAAGGTACTAATGTAGTAAGGCAGTTTATGGATATGAAGGTCAGAGAATTTGTGAGTAAAGCAGCTTTTTATTCAAATCAGATGGTTAGACAAACAAAACAAACTTTGGGGCATAAGTAGTAATCTTTGGCTCCTTCTGCAACAAAACTGAATCTGGTTTTCCCCAATGAACACAAAGACCTGGATTCTCACCCCAAACCTCAGCTCTCCAGTACCCTGACAATGTAGTATCTCCAAAGGATTCTCAAAACCCATGGATTTCTGCAGCATGACTAATGTCACCAAGGCTATCACTGATAGAATGGCTTTGGAGGTGCTTCAAGCTATAATAAGTTACCGGAATGCTTAGAAGAGTCCTAAAAAAGGCTCTGGTAACCTCAGATAGCAGTGCCCCTCCCCAGGAATGCAAATTATAAAGGGCCTTCCGTTCATTTACTTTCACCATACTTCCCAAACACTTCAAATCCAAGTAGGCTTGATCCGAACAAAGTGAACTGAAAGATGTTCAAATGCACATACACCCCTTATAACTTCCAAAATATTACCTCAGATAAAGATGTGGAGACCCTAAGGTTCAAATCAGCCTGGCAAATGTTCTAAGCTAATTTAATACACTAGTATGGGGAAAGGATGGGTTATATTGATTTCTGCAAATCAAAAACATTGAAAAAAAATTAGTAAGCCGTGTGACCCTGGTTTAATGAAGAGCACTCTTCTTAGGGTGAACATTTCATGGTGGTTTTACCAGCAGATGCCTAGTTTGAGATTAGCAGAAGGCAGATTCAGTCTGAGCAAAAGCTGCCCAGCTCTGGCTGGGTTTGTGTGCACTGATTCCTGCTCATCTGGCTCTTGAGGAGGAGGTGCAGGAAATTCATTAAAAAAAGGAAACACTGCACATAGGAGTACCTGAAACCAGCAGCAATGCAGGTCTGTGACAAACACTGCAACCTTTGCAATGTCTCTCTCTAGCTGTAGCACTTCTTCAGCTTCAGCAAGGTTGGTTATACAGACAGTGACCTACCAAAAGTCACCAAAACATGTCAAAACTTTCCCTGCAGCAGGAAGCTTTTCTGGCAAAACCCCCTCACCTCCAGACATGGAGACACCAGTCACTCCTGGCTTCCCTCTCTGTACACATCAACAACATGATGCAAGTCAGGAAAAGACTATCTCAGGAGCTGCCTGGACCCTCTGGCACAAGAAAAGGGCATTTTCTCAGACCAAGAAACCACCACAAACAGCAGGGCGGTTGTTGGTCCAATACCCAGGATTGTGCTTCCCGTGTTTTAACAAGCTGGGGAGCCCCAGAGGTGCAGGGCCACGTTCAGAGCCCAGCAGTGCTGGAGCCCAGCACAACAGGACACAGGCTGGGCTGGCCAGTTGGCCATGAAACCCCATCTGCTCAGGCATCTGTTCACCAGTGACATCCCTGACTCTGCTAAATGGGAAGGAAATCAAAGGAGCCTGCTGTTTTCTGGAGCATGCAGAGAAGCCCTGTGGGAAGGGTGCACTCCCAGTCCTGTCAATCAGGGAAGCTGATGTTACAAGCCTCCACCAGAATATTCATATCCAAGATAATATTTAAGAGGGGACAACTGTATTCAACAATGCAACAATATCCTAAAATGAAAAAGAAAAATTCTTTTAGATGTTCTATGGAGAAGCTCTCTTAGGATTATGGCTACTGAAATTTTCACTGGTGATAACAGCAGAAGAGAGTGTAAAGAATGCCCTCCAAGACAAAATTCCTATTCCCTTTTCCTGGAAACTATCAATTATTCAGAAGTTGCACCTGATCCTCCTGGAACACACTCTGGAGCCTACATAAAGGCAGCATAATGCCCAGTAGCCATGGCAACTCAACACCCACCATAGCTATAAAGCTGAAACAAAGCCCACTGCAATAAAGCAACAGCAAACTGTGCAAGAAGCAGAGTTCAGCTGGGCATAGAGCAGGCAATCAGGGCCTAGAAAACCACCCCAGGGCAACTAGCCAAAAGCTCTTAAGGAGAAAGCCTCACACAGTTGTGAGGAAGAGCAAAGCTGAGCTTTTCTCCTTGAACAAAACTCTGGTAATAGATGCTAAAATACTGATCTTTCACCACTTTCTTACCCCACCCTGGTACCTCCTAGGTACTGATGGGACTCAGCCTCGGGCTCTCAGAGGGAGCTGCAGCCACACAGAGGATCCCTCACTGGCTCCACTGGACAACAGTTGCAATCTCAGCTTGAAACAAAGTCAACTCACATGTAGCCTTTATTCCTCTCGATACTCTGTCCTGCAATGCTATTCCCACTATTCACATGGGGTTTAGTGCTGCTGTAATTCCTCTAATTCCTTACAACCTAATCTTTCTCCTGTCATTTATGGATCTGGCTGCAGGTAGTGGCTTAATGACCCAAGACTGCCTTGGAGTTAACAATTTAGTTTACCTTAGAATGGAAAAGTGCTCTGCTTTGTCAAGTCCAGAACCTGAAATTTAGGGTTGATAACACTGCTCATTATCCTCTTTTAGAGAAGATGATGTATCACTGCAAACATCTCCCAACTTTGATTTGTTAGCACCCTCTCCTCCCAGTCAAGTATCCTTTTGGGGGAAGAACAGACACTGGTCTATGAGTAGTTCCAAACTGAATGGTGAAATTCAAATGCCAGATCCCTCTTAGCCCTTAATGAGAACAAGAGTGAAAGGCATGCAGGGCAAAGCAGCTAGAAACAGCAGCTTCTTTGTCTTCAAATAGAGAAAACTCTCCTGTAACCTTCCCCCTTCATCACTCTAGATCAAAAAGCTGCTTGCCCTCCTCACCTGAGGACACACACCAACCAACGTTTTTACATCCTGCAACTGCCATGAGATTGTGTTTTCTCACTGAATTCTCACTTTCTTCTCATTGTTACATAAGCTTATATCTCCATATTAAAGAAATCACCTTAATTATAGCTCTTGCAAAAGTACTTCATCACAAGGAGTACCTACCGAATGTATTCGGCTTTCTTCTTTTCAAGCACAAAACATTCCTTCTGATTGGCAAGTCACAACCACAGAAAACAAAAGATCTAACAAGCCTACACATCTGCTTTCAGTATCTGCACATTGTATATGGAAAGGTTTCTGAAGTAATAAGAGTGAGTAAATTATACACCTTAGGAAGCACTAACAGGACTCACAGAATTAAAGGTTGATTTCAACCAACCATAATTGAAATTACTTTGGTGAAAAGGACCCCAAAAATCTAGTCCTGCCTTTGTAACTCCAGAAAGAGCAGAAGGGGTATAAAATATGAAAAATAGAAGTGCAAGTTGTTCAAATTACTGGAGTGCTCTGAATGCCTGAAGATGCTCATCAAACAAATGAGGGGAAAGCAAAAATGTGCAAACCATAAATCACATGGGTGCGGAAACTGTTTTATCCCCAGCCTGGCTGTGGCACCAGGACAGTGGTTAACAGTAAGAGAGGGTTGGGAGTTCAAATATGCTGAGCAGTATCAGCAAGGCAAGAATGACTTGGGTTTGGGATCCTGACAAAGTCATCTTTGCTGCTGCCTCACACTTGTACCATGTGAATCCCACCAGCTTTCATTCCCCCAAATACTCCATGGATCTGCCAAATCAGCTTTCCAAAATGAAACTAAGAGATACATATGTGACCATGTAAACATTATCAAAGGTGGCCCCAGACCACAGAGTAACCTGTATTTTCAGGTGCTGAAACAAGTTGCTCACTGTTACCTGTGTTGTTATTTCCCAGCCCTTCCGAAGCTCCTAGAGAAGCACAAGTACCTGAAGCAACAACACACAGTGCACCTTCTGCAGAATCCAACCAGCAGGACTCAGGCAGATACATCTGTAGCAGCAGACAGCCATGGGAGAAAGACCATTACAGAATGGTAATAAATCAGTGTTTCAAACCATCTCTGCTGAATGCTGAATACATTAATGCATAAACTGGCTTAGTGACCAGGAGACGGGGTGGGTGAAAACCCTGGTGCACATGAGACATTTAAGTTCTAATTACCAATGTTACCACAAATGTGATGATGATATTCCAGAGCACCAATTCAATTGCATATTAATTTCAGCACTGAACCCAGACCCTCCCATACCTCTAATAACCAAGTTGACCGGCCTGTAACCCACAGATTAAATCCACTAAGTGCTCTGATGAACCAGGGGCTTCATGAGGCTTTTGGGAAGCTCCAAGCAGGCACCTGTAGTTTTTCCAGGATGCAAACGCAGCCTAGCAGTGCTCTTCTGTCCCTCCACTCCCCAGGGACTCAGACAGATATGATGAATTTCTGATACTGAATTATTCAGCACAATTCATCAGAAAGGAAAACGGGGTCTGGGCTTCTTCCCAGTGAAGTTGCTCTCTGTAGCAGAGAACAGAGCATCTTCTTGGCTGCCACGTTTCAGTGCCATTCATATTAAAATCACATCTGATTCTGGCTTTCTTGTCACCCTACCTGACTGCTTAAGAATAGTTCTTCAGAGACTGGAAGCAACATAAAGCAATTCATTCAAAATGCCCCTGCAGCCACACCCCTTCCTGAGTCTGGAATTTTGCAACTGTGATACTGTGAAAGTATTTCAGCTGTACATTTGCTTGGTCTCAGACAGGAATTGACTCTGGAAATAGGGCAGAAGATGAGAGCATCACCACCCTGACTGGTGTTAGCCTGCCACGTGTGCCACAAGCATAGTGCAGGTCACAGACAGCCTGGATCATTCTGTGTGGAAAAGAGATATTCCTGTCACATTCATCATATCATTTTCTTCCCTTGTATTTTTTTCCAAGCAATCTGCCACAGCACACAGAGGAAATGGAGTTGGACTTGAGGACTTTAAAGATCTTTTCCAACCTGGATGATTTTATAGGTGCATCATGAACAGAGGCTCTCAGGTAGCAGCTCCTTTATGCTCACACACTTAGACAATTAAAGTAGCACGAAAAAGCACAGGGATTTCTGGCAAGGGGAACTGCAAAAGAAAGGTCTTTGCACTGATGAAGTTGAGCTGCTCACAACAAAAAATCAGAGTATCAATCTGATAACACCAGGGTTCCTTTTTCACGTTTCAAAATGAAAGCATTGTGTGGATGCTGAACTCTGCAGGAGCCACTCACTGCAATTCCTGCTCACTGCAACACCTTTACGGGTTCAGCATGACGGAAGAGCTGAGGCACAACAGCCAATTCTGTATCCACTTGGATGCATTGCAATAATTGTTTGTTCCCATGTACTATCCATGAACAGGGAGAAAATTTATTCAGCAAAGAAGATGCAATTTTTGGCCATTTGTTTTCTCTTCAGCATTTGGGTGGTGGTGTGGGACTGCCACAAAGTACAGCATAAAGCTCTTCTGGAGACATCCTGCTTGCTTGCAGTGCCGAAAAAAATTCCCAATGCTGGAACAGAGCCAGCAGTGAAAGATTCTTAAAACTTGTATTTTTTTATTAGATGCTGAGTTCATGTTGTTGAATCTTCCAGGCAGCCAGTCAGTGACAGTGAATTACAGATTCAGTTAGGAAAATCCTGTGATTTTCTGTGCGAGTCATGTGCCTGAGGTAATTTAGGTTTGGAAACTGACTGGTCACACCACAAGCAGTATTTGTTGAGTCACAGGTCCAGATGCACATGAACATGTAAACCATGGCTCTGTTCACTTCCGTCTCTGAAGATGCAGTAGCAACGTCAATAGCTTAAGCTTTCTGGAGACTTAACAGTCCTAGTGACCACCCTGGGCATTTGGCAGCAACTCGACTGCACTGTAGGATGCTGAAGAAAAGAGGAACTAGTCCAATATCCAGGCAAGCTCATATGCCCAGAGTATCTTACACTCACCTTTTTTATTGCTTTGCCCTGTAGATGTGGCACCTTTTCAGTTGACCAGGGACAAGGAAAGGCAGAATACAACCTGCTGGTCAATCACTGAAGTTTTATCTTTGTTTCCCAGCTGTCTGTGTAACACTATGTACTTGCATCTACTAGATTCCCAGGAGAAAGTAAAGCTGCTCTCTACAGAAAGATCAGAGATACTTCAGTCTTGACCTAACAGCATTTTAAAATCATAATCCTAAGTCCAACCACGTTAACCTTTCAAACCTGCAATGTTCAAGATCCTTTGGAAGTGAGGATCAGGGCTTACATTTTCCAGTAAGTCGCATCAGATGGCATGAGCGGCAGCAGCAAAGCAGTTTTTGAGTCTTGACTTAATAAAGAGTGACAAGTCAAAGGATTCCACTTGACAAAACCCTGCTCAATTCCTTAACCCTGGGAAAAGCTACACTCCACAGTGCCTAGGTCTGCAAAGAATCTGACATGGGGGTCTGTGGTTTTGCTTAGACACCAAGAGAAGATGTATATTCAAAACTTGTCAAGAAAAACTGCAAGTGTTGTGACATGTCAAGGAAAGACAGAATGAAATGTACTCCTCTGGGATCCAAGAGTCTGTGCAGTGGATCTAGCCCAGAATTCAATATGGCAGTTCTGCCCTGGCATTCACACATTAGGAGCTTAAATGCTGTTTCACCCATCTATACTCAGTTTAGAAATTGGTGGGAAGGAGGAGATGCAAATGGGAAGTCACTTAGACCAGGCAGAGTGCAAAGCAGATAATTTAAAAGGCCTTTTAAAGAAAAATCCATGATGGTAGAGAAGTTTACCACCAGCACCTACTAGATGTACCAAGTGGTACAATTTATTACTTCAAGCTGTTGTGACTAAGCTGCATCCAAAGTTCTTCTCATTCAGTTTTAAAACTGAGCAGAAACCTCTTATCTCAATTCTATCATTTTTTTTCTGCTTATTCCCTCTTACACTTCAGTTTAAAACCAAATCTTATTGCCAACACTCTTCCAGCTCCAGTAACACAGAAAAACCCAAACCCACAAGCAGGAACTACTTGTAATGATACAGGACAGGCACCAAAGCCTGGGAACCACTGGATTCACTGACACTTGTTTCCCAGTGACACACACATCACACCAGGGCATGGAAATGACACAAATACCACCATTGTCAGCAGTCAGACAAACAGCCTCTCCCCACTCAACCCCTTTTGTTGTCATCAGTATGATGATTGCTGTGCTCAAAGCTGCACAGATCTTATTTTCATGAACACAAACTAATGTTCTGAGCTGACACAGGACAAGAAGTCACCTCTGCCAGCATTCTTCATCCCAAACCTGCAGCAGCCAGCTAAGCACAGAGCACATGTATAGTAGTGTTTGTAGAACTACAATGAACTTGCTTCACTGTACACCCAGACTACATGGACAGTCCATGAAGGAATCATCACCAGACCAGCAGGAGCCAACAGCACAGCTCCAGTTCTAGTCCTAAATGGCCCCAAACAACTCTGAACTCTCCCCTTCATTTGCCTTTGCAGCCTACCCCTGGAAATCTAAATGAGGCACAGCTTGGTGGGTGGCAGGGAGGCTTGCACTTCTATCCAGCTTCTACAGATATCTATCTCCACCTCCCTCCCCTTTAACAGCATGACTTTGGCATTTTGGCATAATTTTCCAAGGAAGAACGTCCAAAACTACAAAGTAAATTAAACCCCCATGAGGTCGTAATTTAAAGTGTAGGAGTAGTTGTTTGGTGTCTCACTGCACTGGACAGGCTCAAAAATCAGATAAAAGAGGAGTTGGAACTACAAAGCAGTCAATGAAATCAAACAGAAGGACAGCTGAACAACTACCAACCAATCACCAACTATGAAGTTTCACAAAGCAACTGAAGTACTTCAAAGTCACAGGAAAGGTTCAATTCTCAGAAGCCATGCAAAATACAGCCAGACACTGGAGAGTTACAAAATGTTGCCTGTGCTCTAAAGACCATTCCCCACCCAGCTGTTACCTCACATGGACCACTAATGCTGATTTTGAACCAACCACCACTTAGGCAACCTCCTCATAAATAAAAATGATTTATGGTGCTTTTAGAAAGCTGAAATAATGCTCTGAGAGCAAATGCAAGGGTCACTGTCCCTATCCACAAGTAGTTGGAACACTTTAAGCTAATGAATCAGTTAAACAGATTGATCAGGGGTCTGTGAATGGATTTAAGCAGCTAGGCTGCGAAGTTAAACAACTCATGCTTTTACCAGACTGAACATCATGTGGTGAGCAGAGCTGGAAAATCCTTACCCTGGCTTTGCAGCTCTTCAGATGTGTCAGGTTCTCCACAACACCAAATGCCATGTCACCTTAAGCTTCCCAACACCTCCCTGCTCACCTTCTTGCCCTCTGTGCTCTCCCCACTGACGTAGGAGAGCTTCCGCCGGACGTAGAAGAGCATGTCGTCCTGCCGGGGCGCCCACTTCTCCATGAAATAGGTTGAAAACATCCAAGTCCAGAACACAATACGGTCATCTTTGAAACACCCTAAGAGGCAGAAAAAGGAGAGTTGTGCATGAGGAGGTCACTTTTGTTCGTGCTTTAACACGACAGCAGAGCTGTAGCTCTGAGCTCTTCTGTGGCACAGAGCAGCTGTCAGTTGGCCCGAGCCCACAGCCTGTCCTGGGCCACTGCCAAGCAGCCCAGCAGCCAATCTGCCCCTCTGCCCCACAAGCACAGCCAGGGCCAGGAGCAGACCCTGGCTCTGCCTGAGCTCTGAGGAGGACAACACACCAAAGCCACACTCGAGCACTTTCCAGGACTGGTGGGGACAGTACGTGCTCCAGTTAATGACCTGAAGCCACAAAGTGCCCACAGGTTTCTTATGAGGTCTTGGGGATTACAGCCAATCCTTCAGCACTAACAGCTGATGCCTTCCTTAAACCAATACACAGGGAACAAGAATATACCTGTGCAGGAGTGACTGAATTCACTGTCTCTCTGACAAAGGAACAAAATCCAACTCAAGGAAACGAGTTCACAAGCCTTGAATCCAAATTACACAATAAAAAGTGGAGGAGAAGGGCAAAAATGGGAAGAGGAAGATGCACAAAGTCTCATTCAAGGAGACAAATGACATCAGCATCAGCAATAGCACTGCAGTTGGCCTTTCCCCAAGAAAAGGAGGCACAGCAGAGGTGACATCTCATTTTGTGAAACTCTTCAGAGCACTTAGCTGCTCTAAAACAGCAAAGGGTGCTGCACCTTTTGTATTGTTAAAGATAAGAGAATGCAGTGCTGTGCCTGGGGATAGGGGAGCTGATTACTACTCCATGGAGTAACTGTATCCCCTCCCCAAAGCCCTACTCAGACATAACTGGCTGTTACAATCAAGCTGTTTTAAACATGTGAGGAGAGAAACACTAAAAAATTACAAATAATTATATTACTGACAAACAATAACAACCTAAAATAGACAGTGGGGATAATGGATGGTTATTATGTACAAGGCAGGTTGAGGTGTATGTACACACGTGCAACTGCCAACCCCTCCTCCAGAACATCTACCCTTTACAGGACATCCTTAGCACATTTTCTTACTTCACTCCATGTGCAGTATTTGCCAGACAAATCTTACTTCCAATCTTTAATTACTGGGGTGGGCAGGAGATTCAAAATTTTAGGAGATGGATGCATGATTGAAAGAAAAATACTAAGTGTCTCCAAACAAAATAAAAAAGTAATATTGAAACCACAATAAAAATTGACTGATGGACCATGCACAGAATAAGTTAATCAACATCAAGCTGGACAGTATGTGAAAATGTGAATATAGCCGATTTAAAAATCCAAAAAACAGGGAAAGGTTGAGGGAACACAGAAAAAGGCTGTGGTAGTTAGTTCCCAGTGCAGGTTAATTCCAGGCTACACTGCATTTACTTTATTTGCATGACTGCAGTGAAGTAGTTTCAATTGCTTAAGTCAGCATGGAGCATAGTGTGCAATCCTGAATAAAACCTGTACTAAATACCTGAGTACTTAAGGACTGTCCATTTTTTTTCCAATGGACAAATGGAATCAAGTGCTGGAGAATCAGCTATGGAATCCTGGGCATCTTCATCATGGGAATGTCTCCTTAGGGCACAGATGAACAGGACTGTGTATGGCAAACAGTTACACCTGAGAGCACACCATGCAAGGTGGATTCCAGTGTGTTCAGACTCACAAAACCAGTCTGAAAAAGGACAGCATTATCACTGGTCTGTATATTCACACAGGAACATCAAGAAGAGAAACAGAACTATTATATACCTCTGTCTTAGAGCTGCAGTGCAAAATGTAACCAAAAATATGTATTCTATCACCATCTGTTAAAACCAAGTAAAGCAGTGTTCTTTATCTCTTCCATAACTCATCCCTCATAACTCCAGAGAAGATATCCTTTATTAATGAGCCAGCTGTTAAGAAACCAAGTAAGGCAGTGTTCTTTATCTCTTCCACGACCCATTCTCCATCCAAAAAGATATCTTCTCTTAACAGGCCATTAAGTTTCCCTACATAACTAATAAAATTACATAATCCCATTGTAAAATGCTCCACCCAAACAGAAAAGCCAAACATTTCCTACCTAGATAAAATCTAAAATTTAAAACACCAAAGCAGCCTTTCCACTAAATTCCCAGAGAAAGACCAGGCCCACCTATCACCACCACTAAACCTTCAGAAGAAAACTACACCCTTCTACAAGATCACTGCTTCACCAAAACCACATCTGCCACTCCAAAAAACCTACAGCCACCATTTAATCAGACTACTACCAAACACCCTGACCAACAGTGTCAGGTTGTATTCTGACTGTCAGTTGTGGGCTTTTTGCATTGCTGCATTTTTATTTTAATTTTCCTAATAACTGTTATTCCTATTCCCATATCCTGAGATATGCCTGAGAGGCCCTTAATTAAAATAATTCAAAGGGAAAAGGTTGAAATTTTCCATTTCAAAGATGGCTCCTGCCTTCCTTAGCAGACACCTGTCATTTCAAACCAAGACAACCTGGCTGACACAAGGACAAATGGCTTTAATCTACCCACTGACACATATGCAGGCTGGAAATTCAAAGCTGATTCCTAAGCCTTCAAGCCACCAAGTTCAGGAGCAGCCTTCTCAGCTGGAATAGTGAAGGCGAAAATCCCTGCAGCTAAGACAGAGCTCAAAACTTGGTTTAGAAAGCTCCTGTGGTACCCGTGAGAGCCGAGGACACCATGGCCCAGTCCCACCTCTATATTTAGCAAAGAGCAGAAAATGGCACACATTCATCCTGATTAACACTCTCAAAGACACTCATTAAACCCGTGGGGTTAGAGCACCTGAATTCCCAGCCCTAATTAGACAGAAAGGGAGGAGAAAAAGAGAAAAAGGAGTGCCCCGTGTTCCTCTGAAGTTCTAAGAAAGACAAGGGAAAAACTAAAAAAGAATGTACATTCTGCAAGAACCATCTCTGAAAGCACTCTAGTGTTCAGAAATACACTGTTTTGCTTTGCTCCATAGATGAGGAAACAAAATAACTCTAAGAAAGGCACTCCTAGAATTATAATGCAAAATCAAGTTATCTAAATCTAGCATTATAAAAAAGGGTTTACTGATCACTTCTAGATTCTTACAGTATATGCAGAACTCTGAGAAACTGTCTATGAGCTGCTGACACCATCAGGTGTGTCTTGGGCTATAAACCACAGGAATTAGTTTGCTCACCTAAGGGTGAGTTACAGCATATATATGGGCAGGCTATAGCATATATATATATAATATACATTGCTGGTGGTTATACCTGCAGGAGGGTACCCAGACTTTGTGTGTGCCTTTACCCTTGCTGGAGAACACAGGACAAACTGATACCACAGATCTGAGCTCAGCCTAAACAGAAAAGCTGGGGACAGAAGTGCTGCAGCACTGAACCTACTGCAGCACAATGCAGGGGAAAAACCCTGGGAGCCCTTGGAGCCACATTAGATCACTGTCAATTCCAACCCCACCTGCAGCTGATGAGATGTAAAACTCTTCTCCATGCTTCAAAGAGGCTCGCAGATTTTGCTGAAATTAAAACCAGCCTGAGGATGCTGTGACTGTTGTGGCTGCAGTGGCTAAAGGACTCCAAAATGAGCCAAATCACAGCAAAACAGCTGCTTTTATTCCGTTCTAGTAGAAGCAGAGAGGATGTACAACAGCACACAAGAAGAAACAAAAAATTTTGAAAATACTACTATTAAATTGCATTAACTTGCAAAGGAGACAACAAAGTTTTTATTTGTAACTGGAACTTCTTAAAACTTGAGAGGGAGAAAATCTATTACAGTTTAAAGCCAGAAACTGTCAGGTCCAGTATGTCCACTCAGGAATGCCTTCAACTATTAGATCCCCAGATTACAGTAATTTTGGTCATTTGCAGCAAGAAGAAAATTGGAAAGATCTACAGCTGAGAGCACATAGCAAGTCAGCTTCCTGAAAACACTCTTCCCCTACCAAATCCTGCTTCTAAAGGAATAAAATGGAATTAAGAGTTCAGACCATAAATCTATATAAACCCAAAGTCGGTTATGTAATTATGAGACCTTTGTCATGAACAAATTCTAACTACTACAATTACTGTAATTATTCATTTACATGTATTTTATCCTCATTAGAAGCAAAATTTATGCCAACTGCTATGCAATAAATGTCTTTCTTCTTACCTATTAGGTTTTTAAACTGAACATTCATTTCAGGGAACTGACTTCATATCCACATAGGAAATCATGAATTTATTTTTTAATGCTTTCCAAAAAATCAGTGGATAAAGGAAAGTGTCAGGTTATTACTTTGTTTCAAAGGAATAGAAGAAAAGATTTCCCATTCAGTGGATAATCATTTTTTCAGCATGTACAACTCAGAGCTTAGAGGAACAATAATTTCAGCTAGACAGGGTTTCTTCCTATGCTTTTAATCCTTTAGTCTGCCAGGAGATACTTCTCACTCTGAAACATTATAAAGCTCATTTCATCCAACACTGCCACAGTGTTGGACACTTGGATGCTTGTTGGATCCTTAGATGTTTAGGGGTTAATTAAACTCTCATGAAGATCTTTACAACCCCAGCAAGGTGACAAAATGAAAGTTCTAAGCAATTCACACTGTACTTAATTTTTGTTTTGAGTTTAGCAAAGTATTCTGCAAGGACAATATAAGAAGTGCTTCACATACATTAAAGCTACCTTTGATGTTATAAAGTTGTAAAATTATGACTGCATAAAATCAGAATGGATGTTCCTTCTCTAGAGATAGTTGCCAGCTAACCAGATTATCAGAAATCTAAAGTTCAGGCTTCTTCCCATGACCAGGGACAAGGACACCACTTAATCCCTTCAGCTTGACCCTATTAAAAAACAGGACTCCAGTGAAGTTCCAGAAGTTCAGTGGAAGCTATAGTTGGAAGGCAGGTGACACAGAAGGCAGGTGACAAAGAAGATTTTACTGGCAGAAGTTTAACTAAAAAAGGAGGGCATCATGGTGACAGCAACAAGAGGGTCAAGAGAGATGTCACAGACACAACCTTCCCCCTTACTCTAGAGTTAACTGTGCTACCCCACCAAGTGTGGCATGCACACATCTATCAATCTAAGACGAGGAAGACTCAGTATTATCCCAGTTAGAAAAACTTGAGATCTCCAGCTTATATGTTCATTCAGAAGCAGTTGAAGATGGGCCAAGGAATCAATAAAATGTTGTGTAACCTGGCTGCAGGAAGGCAAGGACTGATTTCAAAAAAATCCACACCTGCACACTGGGCTCCCCAGCTGTGCAGCCACAAGTTCAGGAAGGCTCACAGTGCCTGTGCCATCTCACCAACTTTTGGTGGGATGCAATCAAATGGTCTGGAGATCAGTAGAATGGAAGAAGCTCTTCTCCTAGCTAAACTGAGGAAGCACTCAGCCTCCCTTCTTCCACTTGAGGCTGTGAAAACGAGCTGCTTTCCTCTTTCCTCTCCAGCTTCAGAGACTGAAGAAGCCCATTAAAGTGAGCAGAAAGGAGAGCAGCAGAAAGCACCACTACAGAGAAGCAGACAATGAAGAACCTAAAGGGTTTCTGATGCTGCTCCAGCCAGCAGCACAAAAAAACCCCAAACTGACTGAAAAAGAAACCCTGTCAAGAAAAACATGTATTGATTGTCTTTTCTTCAGCCTTCAAGTGATTTTGAACATGCACACAACCTCCACATCCCCCATCTCCTTCTTGCTGACATAAGAAGCCCTGCCAGGTCCCCCCAGCCCTGAGTTCCTCTGAAGTTCTAAGAAAGACAAAGGAAAGACTAAAAAAGAATGCACATTCTGTAAGAACCATCTCTGAAGGCACTCTAGTGTTCAGAAATACACTGCTTTGCTTTGCTCCATAGAGGAGGAAACAAAATAACTCTAAGCAAGGCACTCCTAGATTAATAATGCAAAATCAAGTTATCTAAATCTAGCAATATAAAAAAATTGTAAAATATATTCCTGAAGTTCACACATCTTCCTGCAGATCTCTTCCTTACTATTACATCATATGCTGAGAAAACCATCGTTCAGTTAATACTCAACATGGAATCAAAGCCCACATAATTTAAAAGCATAAACTACTGTGCACCATCTACAGATTTCCACTTTGAAAAAGTAGAATTCAAATGGAACCATAATAACATGAGAAATATTTTCCAACAAGAGTAACCCTAGAGGATAAATTTAGAGAAAAATCATCAAATATGACAGGTCAGTATGAAACACCAAATAAACACAGCATTTCACAGGCATCTGGCAGTTTCCTTTGAATACTAATCCTAGCAAGGGTCAACACAATTGAAAGGATACAGTTACCTGCTACTGAACTGCAGTGCACAGAAAGAATAAATCCATTTTCATCCAACAGTTGTCAGCTACTTTGCTGTCCTTCAGCCTCTCAAAGCCTGTTACCACAGTGCAGTTCCCTGGAAAAGGCACCCAAATCCCAAACCAGGCTCCCAAAGGACTGCAGCATCACTTCCACAGATTTACTCATTGGCAAAGCACCACAGGAATCACCTGGTTATGCCTTTCATAAGAAACCACTGTAGAAAAGCTGCTGTGTTCCAGAGCTGGTCTCATTGGGGACTCAGTGCAGGTGTAAACATTCTCCTTCAACAGAGGCAACCCCACTAGACACGGACACTTTAAATCCAGTGCAAGAGGAACAAAATGGGTACACCTTCCCTACTGCTGCTTCCAGGATCACCCAGCAACAATCCCAAACTTGCCAAGACCTAGATCCAACCTGGAAAGGTCACTTGGCTACTTAAAAAGCATGCTGGCACTGCTGAAGTGCAGAAACTTGTCTATAAGAATACAAATGTGTGTTTTCACTGCTAAAATAGGTGCTATCTTTGTTCTCTGCCAAAGCAATCCCTCTGATCAAAGACTGCTACTGCTGTAAATTTATGACATCCAAGGTCCCTATTTTCACACTTAATAAATACCACTGTCAAAGCCCTATCTGAGAGACTACTGTGGTAGACCAGGTAAAACCAGGAAAATGTACTTTAGAAGCATTCCAGCCTTACAAAACTACCAAGACTGTGGTTATTACTGATAATTTCATGTATGTACCTCCCTCAGTACCTTATCTTTGCCCAGACTGCTAGTTAGCAACTTGCTGTCAAGGCAGAAGGAAGGAGCAGTTGTCACACCAGCAGTTTGCACAGAAGCAGAGTTATTTCCTACCCATACTTACTATCACAGGCTGGTGCTTTCCAAATTCTGTTTCTTTTCTGGTTAGAAACATCGGCAGCATCTTTCTGAGTGAACACTTGGCAACTTTACAGTGGAAGCCATAATTCTCACTTACCTTCTACACCACAAACCCACTCACTTTTAGAAGCTGACAACCAACACTTTCACCTATCTTGCAGCCAAGATTTTAAAAAGAACTTGTTTGACACTGCCATCTCTCAGCTGGGTGTCCAACCTGACGTGCACATATAAGACAACCAGTCCAAAGGAGGTATTTCTTAAAAAAAAAAAAAAAAAAAAGTCCTTTTTAAGTCCTAGTTAGGGTTGTTTAGGGTTAGGTTGTCCAACAAACTGGGTGTCTTTGCCATCACCTAGATATTTCAGCTGAATAGGCAGCAATGCTCCCTTTAGCACTGACATTACTGCTAATGCAGGTTTCTAAGACAACAAATACAGCTGTTTAGCTAGAAATAAAAGTGAACTGCCTGCCCACTCACCTACATCCCAGTGAAATCTCCTCTTATGGCAAACACAGGCCACTCTCTTTAAACAAATCACAGGCATGCATGGAAAAAAAACGTTTCCTCTAACAGCTGATCACTTTGCTGTGAAACCATCAAATTGTGAAGGAAGCAGGGCCAGGCTGTCCTGCAGGCAGTGCAGGTTGGAGAGCATTGATCCCCTCATCAGCACCCCAGGATTTCACCCTGCAGGCACCTCAGACGTGTGAGGGAAGGGAGAGTTTCTTGACAGTCCCAAGTAAGGCACAAGGATTTGATATAGTCCACAACTGATCAGCTGGAAACAAGGAAAAAATGGGTCTCTGTGGGAGAGGAGAGAGGGGAGAGGGAAGAGATTTTAGTAGCAGACATGACAAACTACCTTCAGCCAGACAGAACCCAAAAACCTGCCCTAAAGCCAGCACCCTACTCCTTAAGGGAGAGCAATTACTGCAAAGCTGCTGTTCTAACTCATAAACAGAGGTTTAGTCTTCCATTCATATTTTAGCTACTGCAAACATGCCACCCCTTTCCACTGGTAACCAGCATCACTGTCCCACTTTCTCCTCCAAAGGGGAGACTTGCACACCTACAAATCCCTGCAGACCTGGAAGGCTGGTACACGGGAGGAAGGCTGGTACATGGGTGTACCTGGCAAGACACTGGGCTGGAGAGTTGAGAGGCTGTGAAGCTTTTTGCCTCCAACCTGCAACATGACTATTGTTTGGCACTTCAGCTCTGCTTTTTTCACCCTCCTTCCCTCCCTGGGTCTCTCCCACCCACCACATCACCCTCAACAGGCCCTCTCTCCAGGCTAAAAAGAGTTACAAAAAATGGTTTGTGAACAACCAGAGAAAGTCCCAACCTTTATCTACTGAGAAATCAATTCTGTCTCATGACAGTTACAAGGTCTCAAGTGGGAACATGTGAGCTGAAAAAGAAAGCTCTTCCTTGGAAAATTCCTCAGCACAAGCAACACAAGGCAATGTCTTTTACTGCCTTTGCCCCCCACTGGGCTTACAAACATCCTCCCCTGAGATTTTGATTACACAGTTTACTGACTTTTGATGTTGCAACTACAGTTTAGAAGTAAAGAATATAAATCTTAATACTCTTCTGTTCAATCATTAAATTACTGAAGCATAGACCTGCATTTGAAGGGACACACCAAGGCTGAGGATCAGCCACAGTCACTCAAATTTCCCCCTATCCAATTGTTTTCTGTACATTTTAGGAAATGCCTTCAGCCTCAGGTTTCATAGACAGTGACAAGCAAGTACAAGGTAAAAGTTACATTTTCACTTGCTGCATTCTTCACAGCATTTTGCTGAAGAAACATTTGTGATTCCCTTCAAATTTTCTTACCAGAAAAGGAGTCATGTCTACACTTGATTTTCCCCTTTTGACCCATTCAGAACAATGTAGGGTAAAAAATTAGAACGCAGAGTTTTCTTCATTTCTGGCAGTTGTATAAAATAATTCACATTCGAAAGGGACTCAGAATTCAAGTTTTACTGCAAAAATAAATCACAGTCAACTCTGTGTTTGTGGTTTTTGTTAATCAAGCAGAATTTATGTTATTTAGAGGCCAGGTGGTGCTCCTGGCCATGTCACAGGAAGGAACAGAAGACAGCACAGCTTCCAGGAAGGGGACACTAGCCTGCCCTGAGTGCAACTCTGACACTGCTGGCATCAGCTACAGCAGCCACAGAGCAAAATAGAGTGTAATCAACACAGCAAGACTAAATTTTTAGTCTCTTCATTTTGGAGATACCTAGAAATGTTACTTTAGAAATTAAATCAACAACACTAAAATTGCAAAAGTGGCAAACAGCACACCTGGGATCATATACTTTGCCAGCCTTTCCACTTTTCCATTTGAGACTCACAACCACCTTTTCCCTACTGGCTTCTGGGAGAAACTAGATGCACTCAAGTGTAGAACAAGTGCAAAAGGATCATTCTTCCATTCAAAAATACTTCTGTTGTGTCACAGGATTAATGCATTGTATGAAATATACACACATATGACTACTTAGATATCTATCACCAAATGAGTTAGTTGTTGAACAGAAGAAAGTGAAAAACCTTGTAAGAATTATTCTGGTCCTATAACATTTTTAAATCACCTAATGCAAACCTTTAAACCTTTGTTCATTTATCATCTGAAACACAAGAAAAGCCATTGATGAAGAACAATCCAGAATGAATCTGAAGAGTCAGAGTAAAGAACTCAGCATAACGTAATCTATGCTTTTAATTTCAAAGATCAAAGGGGATGAAATCAGTTCCCCTTTAATCATGTGAAACATGGGCTACTAACAATTCAAACCATGCTTTGAGTAGAGTTTAGTCACCCTTATTATGAAAAGCAAGGGTCATCTTTTCAGACCTTCATTATTTAGGCAGAATTAAACTACTCATTAAAAACAAATAAAAAAAAGGTCCTCTGACATTCCTACAAAGTGTATAAAAAACTGGATCATCATTATTGAGAAAGACACCTGGCTTTACAGAGCTTTATCTCCAAGTTGTACTGCCATGAACTTGCTGCTTTCCTTCTGAAAGGATGAGATCAGGCAATCACTAATCAGGAGTGACCCCCATGAGGCAATAAACTCATCTCAAAACTGGTTATTTCACTCATACTGAACACCCTGGGTATTATTACAGAGCACTGAGTTTTATGGAAATCTGAACCCCACCTCTCAGGGTCCTTTAAGGCAGATAAGTAAACATATCCCTTGTTGGAAATGTAACACTGCTAGACATCCAAGATCTCCTGCATCTGCTCTCCAACAACACAGAGGAATAAATTTCCAGTGAAATCCTTCACAGCTCTTAGCAGAATGTTATAAATCCATTTCAAAACACTTCCCTCATCTTTATGGTGTTTCGGCATCTCCAGGCAATTAAATCAGGCTCTTCATAAGCAAAGACAGCTCAGGCTTCACTGGCATTTTAATCCATTCCTCAAGTTCTTGCTGATCACACAAAGCCCTGCAAGGTAGGACCAAGAACTCCCAATACACTTCTGCCTTTTATCCAAGGTTGGCAGTTAAGACATGCAAACAGAGTTTGGAATTAAAACTACCTGTGTTACCTCCAGATAATCAGAAGTAATCTATCTCCCACCTCCATGTGTCAAAGGAAACCCCACCTAAGAGTTCACCCATATTCCTACAGAAGAGCTGACATGATGCAGAACCAAGAGATTGAGAAAATGGAAGCAACACCTACCACAATATTCCTGACACTTGAAATCACTCTGGCTGTGGTGACAGGGCAATTCCTGGCATGGGAGCTTACGAAAAGCTGGGTCACTATTGAGCCATAAAGATTTTCAACACAAACAGCAAAACCAGGGGCAGTCTCAGCCTGACTCACTGAGCACATCTTGCCTAAAAAAGAGGGACAAGAAGCCCAATGATGTCATTTCCCAGAGGGAACACGACAAAGTTCAACAGATCAGGTCACCTCAGATGCACTTGTGCGCATTCAGCACACGGTTGCACCTGGAAACAACCCAGAATGCTTCAAATGTGAAGGACTGATGACTGCCTGCCATCTGCTCTGCTTTCTGACATAAGAAAGAAAATGATGCAAAAAATATTCTGAAACACCAAATACAGTATCAATACCAGCACCAGTAGCTGTTTCCTCACTGCTGTGGCATGACAGACATAGCTCCAAAATGAACTGCTCTTTGCCTCACAACACATCACCTGCCTGCAAGATACCAAATTCACCTAAGGGGATTTAACTTGGGGCCCCTAAGGAAATATGTCTAGGGAACCCCAGAGTAGGAAGATAAAGAATATTACTGTTTTCAGGGTTCAATTTCTGAATAGTTCTAGCACACTGTCTATACTAGAGACCAGGAGAACCAAACCAACAAAAACTTCAGCTTTAAAGCCTTGCAACTGCAGAAAACCCCATAAATCTTCACACATATAATCTGTGCCTTAAACAGTAAGAATTCAGGGGGAAAAATTACTTATAACTGTTGGTGCATCTGATTAACCTCAGCCAACAGAACTACTGCTGCAGTGTGCCCAGGTGACCACAACTCCACAGCAGCAGCAGCATGATGCTGTATCTGCTCCTCCTGTATCCTCACTGCATTTTATTTCCTGCATAGGGAAAGGTAATCGAAACCTTCTTTATGATCACACACTCCAAAAAAGAGTAACCTTGACTCCCTGAAACACCCTGTTTAGCCCAAGAGACTGCAGACAGACCAAACCAGCTTTTTTCACATACTTCTGAAGACTCTCTGTAGAATGCAGCTTCACTGGTCAGTGGGTTCTGGACACCACAAATTGATTTTGTGCAGACTTGCTACCTCATCATTCACTTCCCAGTAATACTTAAAACACCAGTGAGCTGCTACCTGATCCTACTGAGCCAGTTTACAGGGATAAGCAGATGCAATGATCATTACTAACTATTTAACTGCAGGGTTTTGGTTTCCCAGAAATGCAGCTGGACTTAAGACACTGTATTTCAGCTACTGAAGAGTCTGCATCCTCTGAGCTTTTTCTGTTGACCAGCACCCTGAACAGTAAGAGTTAGAGGGGAGACCAACAAGCTTCATTCTTCAGGAAATTCCAGTTTTCATTCCTTGGAAAGAATCCAAACAGACAGAATGGTAAATCTTTAAGAGATCCATCCTGAACCTTATAGGTAAGATGTATCCTAATTCCTAAGACAAACCTCCCATCCATCTTAAATTCCAAAACAGAACTCAGACTTCCAAATGGATTTACAACTTAGTAGCCTGCTGAAGATTTAGAGCACACTACTAGAACAACAAAACTATGAAGCTAAGGTTACTAGAGCTACAGTAATACATAAACAAGAAATGGGTGTTCTCAAATACCCTGACTGTTCCCATTATCAGGCTTATGAATTCGTAATTCTGCCTGGAGGGACACTAATTTAAAAAAAAAAAAAAAAAAAATGGAAGGGGGGATCCAGCAACTTCTGCTAGCATCTGAAAATGAACAACAGCATGCCATGCCTTAGAAACTTAACTGCTCATTTTGGTAGGACACAATGTTCTGGAAGGTATTTTGTGGGGATTTGTTTTGATTTTTCCTAGTGTAAAAAAAACCATCTTGCCTCCTTACTTCAGCATCTCCAGTCTGACTTTGATAATTTGACCATGTACACTCCTGAGCAGGACATGAAAAATCCCATAAGGTTTCATCTCCATTAAAATGAAAGAACAAACTAATAACCCAACTGATAAAAAAAAGAGATGTGAAAGCTGTAATAAAAGAGAGTCTGTTATATTATCGATGTGGCATGGAATATCTGTCACACTCCAGACAGAAGCTAACCTTCAACAGCCACATGACAAATCCCTGACTACAGCAGTGAGTGATGGAAAGCCTGACAGGCCATTAGTGACATCAGCATGAACAAGGTTCTAAGGAACAATCAGAACAGAATTTTAAATGAATCACCTTTAAAAGACAAACAAAACCAAACAAAAAAAAAAAAAAAAAAAAAAAAAAAGAAAGAAAAACCCTCACAGAAAAAGGCATTGCCCCTGGAGGGCTGCAGCCCTAGTCTAGCCCCAGATTGCCACTCTCCAGGCCAGATCCTACAGGGACAACGCCCAAACTTGACTGTACAGGTGACAGGGTGGGATCCCAGGACACAAAACCCTGAAACACATTCCCATCCCCTGGACAAAGCCACTGCACCTAAGAGTTTGCTCCACCCGTGGTTTCTCCCACACCACCCCATCTAAGCACTCAACTGCACATCAAATTTATTTGACTGCATAATTGTCTCCCAGACATTTTTTTCAATGCTAGGAAAAAAAAAAAAAAAAAAAAAAAAAAAAAAAAAAAAAAAAGGCAGTTTTAAAATTATCTTTCACACTGGAATTTCTCTTCTATTTGCTCATCTTTATCCAAATACAGATCTGAGGTTCAATACCTCAGGGTATTTACTGGAGGGTAAAGTGGTTAAATCAGTTTGACTTCAAAGTATCTACTTTAACTCTGATTTAAATAATCTGTTCTGATCTTGCATCATATTTTCACTTTCTAGAACTCTTCCTGAAAAGAAATACAGATTCCTCCAGGTTGCAATGTTTGGGGGAGAGGGTGGGAGGAGGAATTTTTGGTTTTGACTGATTAGGAAGCTATAAACACTTTTTCATTTTACTATTAATAAGTTTCTTACATTAGTATCTTATTTTTCTCTTCAGTATTTGACTATACATTTTTTAGTGAACATTTCGTATTCATTAGCTGCAAAACACTATAAATAGGGCAAAAGAAATTGTATAAATAATAAGGGAAAAGTAATAAAAATGTATTTTTAAACTGAAATCAAATTGTTCTAAATTAAACAAACTCATTACAGGCCAGGCAACCCAGAGTTGGTGAATTTGGTTGTATACATCTCTCACGTTTTTGTTAGGACAGATGTGATTTTCATACCCACTTGTTCCTGACAGATCAAAAGAAGAAAAAGCTTTGCAGCTTTTGTAGTTTCTCACCTTTGACTCCACAAGTCCCTGAACTAACTCCACGAAGAACCATGAATGAAGAATGTTTTGTGCCTGCTGGAAAGTGACTCCTGTCAAACCAGTTTGGCTGCAGTAAATTCTCTGCAGACACTTCCACCTACTCAGTGGATACATTTTCTTCAAAGTTACAGATGCAAATATATCCACCTTGAATATTATAATTTAATTAAAAGTTACTACACTATGAAAAAGGCCTGAATCTAGTACTTTCAAATCCAAATTAATCCTTTTAATTTTTCATTTTAACCTCTTGCTTTCAAAAAAATTTCCTCCCCCGTTCTTCATCCCTTTACCCACATTGTGTTTCCATCAGAGGGATGGAATATGCTGATTTACTGTGTGCCCCCTCCCCTTCTCTCAGGAAGGCTGAGGAATTCTTTCCAGGTCTCATTCCCCAAGGCAACGTGGCCCATGAATCATGCTTGAGCCTTTTCTCACATGATGTGCCCCAGGTTTGTGACTGCTGCCCAAACAAGCCCATCATCTGAGGATGAGCATTCCTGCTCCTGCTGTCCCCATGCCAAGCACACCCTCCCTGGAGTCTAGTTCCAAACCAGAAGTTTCTGATTTTCTCAAGTTCTAGTTTTCTGGTGTTTAGGTTTACCGAAATTCTTTTCCCAAGGGAAATAGGAAAACATCATGACTGTTTTTGTAACAATAGCTATATTGTTCATTCTTGCTGGGAAGAGGGATTCTCTCTTGATGTCCAATGTTTGACCAATGTGGTGAAGAGGTTTGTCTTTCTCTCGCCAGTCACAGTGGTCTGTAAAAAATAGTATATAAAGAGAGAAATTTCTAATAAAGATAATTCTTTTACATAAACTTAAGAAAATCACAAAAAGAGTCTGTGTGGTGTGTTATCCTACAGCGACATCCTCCTCTCCCCAAGTGCCACTCAAGCCCCAGAACCCCCCCAAGACCACCAGGAAAGCAAGCACAAGAAATTCTTCATGACAGGTGAGACCACTGGGCCTCTCTGCTGCTACCTGAACAGGTTCCTGTTGCACACCTCAATTTCCAGCTGCTTGTTAAAGCTCCATGTGCTGCACTCCACAGGGAATTCATCTTCCTTTCAGGATCTCTATGAGATCTCTGTGCCTTCTCCATTTTTCACCCACTACACGTCTCTATTACAGACTAGCCACAGGTCAAGAGATTTTTTGGATCCTCCTATTTATTTCTGCTTGCTTAGTCTAAGTTCCAGGGCGAATAAATCCACCCAAACCCACACTACTAATGAAAGACAGAATCATCACTGAAAGAGAGAAGGACAAGGAAATTAAGTATCTGAAAATGTGACACAGTAGTGTCAGGAACCACCAAAAATAAACCATTCCCAAGTTCAGGGCTTTGGCCAAAAGGTAACTTCAGAGCCTCACAGGCAGCCTGGCTGAGGAGACACAGCACTTGTCATTCCCTCAGGAGGAGAAAGATTTCACCACAGCAGTGTTGCAACCGACAGCATTTCAGAGAGACCTTAGTGCACAACACCAGGGCAGCACTGTCCAAATGGGTGACACAGACACCCAGCCAAGAATTCTTGGAGACACATCACCCTTCCCAGCTCGGTAAATAACGACATGAGTCATTATTTTGGAGTGCTACATTTTGTACGTTACTCAAACAGGACATTACAGAAAATCCCACCACACAAGGGGATTTACATTTTTGAACCAACCTTGTCCAGATGCTTATGTGACATTCTCAAAACAAAGCAATCCTCTCCAAACCTCAGCGTCAACAAAAATACCAATTTACTCCTCCTTGGGCTCACTTCTAGGCAATACACAAAAGGAGAGAGGATGACCAAGTTCTGACCCAGTGAGTCCCATTTTAGAGCTGAGGGATTAGCAGCACTTAGGGAAAAGCCACTGTTGGAGTCTTTGCCAGCTGAGTTGAAGGGAACTGAAAAACAACAGGTTTCACCTGCTGATACAGCTCAAAAGAGCCACTACAACCCCCCCCCCAAATCTAAAACCAGCTGTGGCTGTGCGGGTCGTGAAGCCCCACAGGTGATGTGCCAGCCAGGCACAAAAGGCAGACAAAATCTGTGTTAACCACCTGAACCCAGACAGGATTGTGACTACATTCATGACTTCTGAACTTGAGGAACAATCCTTTACACCTGCTGTGCTGCCAGAGCCCAGCACACTCCAGAACAGCCCAGGCTATTCCAACTGTGCTGGTTCAGCACATTGGTACAGAGCAGACATGCATAAGTTTAAGGCACAGAATTATACCTTGGCTTCACCTATAGTTTCAAAAGCTTAATGTTTTTTCTAAGGGAGGTACTTAAACAATTTACTGACCTAGCAACAAATCACAGCACAGGGGAAGGAGCTCTGATTAACTAGGAGCAGCGACATTATGGATCAGGGAGCACACTGCAAAATGCACATCTCCACACAGGGACAGACAGACAGACATGGGCCAATCTCCACAGCCACCAGCAGCCCCTCAGTGCCACTGGCTAAGCAGTGCCCCTGAGGTTTACCTTCCAAGCCTTCTCCTGAAGAAGAGAGGCACACTGTCCTATTGTGTGAATAAGCCAAAGATCTCAGCAGGACTTCCCACCACGGGCTGTTTGTGGATGTGTGCTCAAACACAAGCAGAGAAGTATCTGCATGGTCTTCCCTTTCCCAATTTCAGCAAAAGGTGATGGTGATATTTCTCTTCCTGGCAGTCCTTATCACACATTTAAACATGAGATGGCCAAAAAGGACCTGACAGAAGCTTTCCAAGGAATGCAACTCATAGGCATTTACATTTTGGGGGTTTTCCCCATTTATGTTTACAATTTCTTTGCCACAACATTTTACCTACTTTATTAGGCCCTGTAACATTTCAACACTACATTACAGCCCAGAGAACCAATTCTATTAGGAAAAGGCATAAAGAACCAAGAATCATTTCTCTTTGTTCATACAAGATTTCACTCTGTGGCAAAGCAAAAGGAAAGAATAGAAAGCCCACTCCTTCCCAGGGAGCCCAGAGCATGCACTGTCAGACAAACTGATGCATAAAGGCAAAGAACCAGAGATTCCCCATGTAAATCCAAACCTCACAGCCTGTAAAACCTGAATAAGAACTTCTTCTGAGCTTTTAACAAAGACTCAAAAATGGATGAGACTTTTGGGGCCTTATAAATGAGCTGAAGAGGGAGGAGTCATTAATAAAGGCACCATGGAAGAAACAAGTGTACATCACTTTTCATCATTTGAAGCACTGCCTCTGCAAGAACTTCTGGATATTCAACCCCTTAGAACACAGGTCCAGTTCTGGCTATACAAAAGCTTTATTGAATAAGGCAGACAGAAATTTTGGATGTGAAGAACAATTTCCATTATCTCTATTGCTGCATATAGAAGTTAGTAATGTCTACTCATTAGCCTGGCCAGAAGAGTTTCCTGATGTGAAAAACTTTGGTTAATGAGCTGCCATGCCATTCTGTTGCCTAAAGTCGACTGAATTTCAACCTGAAACTTTTGCTTTACAGCGCATAAGCTTTGCCAAAAGCTAAATAAGGACGCGCCATGTGAAATCTGCATCAACCGAGATGAAAATAAACAAGATAGAAAGCTTAAGGAATCCTCCACGGTTTAAAAAATGAACTGACCTGCACGAGCCACAGCATCCTGCGCTGACAAGAGCACGGCAAGAGGCGTGAAGTCATTTAAACAGAGAAGGGAGGTGTCAGGCTCGGAATCTCTAGAGAGCGTCTGAGAGCCGCACAGGAGCCAGCATTGGCGAGAGGCACCGAAAATCGGCTCCGTGGCCATCGCACGACACACGACACGTACTGCACACCCCTCACACCCGAGCCGGGCTGCGCTGGGCCAGGGGCCGGGCCGGTTTGCTCTGAGGGCGGCTCGGCCGGAGGGGCAGGGGCCGGGCCGGCTCTGAGGGCAGCTCGGCCGGGGCCAGGGGCCGAGCCCGGCCCGGCCGGCTCTGAGGCAGCTCGGCCGGTGGGCCAGGGGCCGAGCCCGGCCCGGCCGGCTCTGAGGGCAGCTCGGCCGATGGGGCAGGGCCCGTTCCGTGTCTGCGGCACCCAACAGGTGCTGCCGGCGGCACCGACCCCGCGGGCCGCTCCCCGCCCGCCGCCACACTCACCGAGGCCGCTGATGTCGTGCCGGAGGCCGGCGCGGCTCCGCTCCTCCGCTATCGCCCGCAGCATGTGCCGCAGGGAGCGGTCGGGCTCGCCGTCCGCCTCCCCGTCCCTCCGGGCACAGGCCATGCTGCCGCCGCCGCCGCTGCGCTCATGTCAGGCCGCCGCGGGGGCGGCACCCGGCGCTCCCGACTCAGGAACGACCGGGAGCCGGCCCGGGCCCGCGGACCCCGCCGCTGCCCCCTCGGGACGCGCCCTGGGCCTCGCCGCCCGCCCCTCCCGGCACACCGCGGGCGCTCCCGCCGCCGCTGCCCGGCCGCGCTCCGCCGCTTCCTGCTACTGCGGCCGGGCGGGCCCGGCGGCTCGGCACCCGCCCGGAACCGCCCACGGGGCGGGCCCGCCGCGCCGTCATCCCGGGCGAGCCATCCTGCATCCCTGACATCAGCCAGCGTCCTGGGAAACCCATCCTGCATCCCTGACAATCCACCCTGCATCCTGGAAACCATCCTGCATCCCTGACATCAGCCAGCGTCCTGGGAAACCCATCCTGCATCCCTGACAATCCACCTGCATCCTGGGAAACCCATCCTGCATCCCTGACAATCCACCCTGCATCCTGGGAAACCCATCCTGCATCCCTGACATCAGCAGCGTCCTGGGAAACCCATCCTGCATCCCTGACAATCCACCCTGCATCCTGGGAAACCCATCCTGCATCCCTGACATCAGCCAGCGTCCTGGGAAACCCATCCTGCATCCCTGACAATCCACCCTGCATCCTGGGAAACCCATCCTGCATCCCTGACATCAGCCAGCGTCCTGGGAAACCCATCCTGCATCCCTGACAATCCACCCTGCATCCTGGGAAACCCATCCTGCATCCCTGACAATCCACCCTGCATCCTGGGAAACCCATCCTGCATCCTGACATCAGCCAGCGTCCTGGGAAACCATCTGCATCCCTGACAATCCACCCTGCATCCTGGGAAACCCATCCTGCATCCCTGACAATCCACCCTGCATCCTGGGAAACCCATCCTGCATCCCTGACATCAGCCAGCGTCCTGGGAAACCCATCCTGCATCCCTGACAATCCACCCTGCATCCTGGGAAACCCATCCTGCATCCCTGACATCAGCCAGCGTCCTGGGAAACCCATCCTGCATCCCTGACAATCCACCCTGCATCCTGGGAAACCCATCCTGCATCCCTGACATCAGCCAGCGTCCTGGGAAATCCATCCTGCATCCCTGACAATCCATCCTGCATCCTGGGAAACCCATCCTGCATCCCTGACAATCCATCCTGCATCCTGGGAAACCCATCCTGCATCCCTGACATCAGCCAGCATCCTGGGCAACCCACACAGTCCTGCCTCCCTGATATCTAATGACTGTTTCTGGTCAGGCTTTCTGAACACCTTTTTCACTATCCCTCTGTCCCACAGATCTGTCTACTGCCCACCCCACTGATGTCACAGACCAGCTGCTGTTTCCTTCTTCCTCTCCTGTTCCCATGTGTCTCCTATGGGAACAAAACCCAGCCTAAAGTGTCTGCTGAAGTCTCTGCCAAGATCTGTCACCTCCTCCTTAGCATTAGCACCTCTTGTTGTGAAAATCAGGAACTGGTGATCTCAGGGAACAAACCAGCTTGTGCTACAGAGATTGGATCCCACATCCCCCTGCTGCTGCTGGTGGTTGTCCACAGCAGATTCCAGCAATGGCCAAAACCTCCTCAGAAATTTACAGTTTTCTAAGCCACAGTTGGAGAGCAATATGACCACCTGCTTAGTTCTCCTGATTTGCTCAACATTTTTTGTTTATAATATTTCTTTAGCCTCTCCTTAGTTCCTAAAAATTCTGTAGAGTCCTAGGCAGACTATTCTTCTCTCTGAAGCCCCATTTGAAAGCTGGCAGGCCTTGCAAGTAGTGGTGGGGAGAAGCAAAAGGGTCAGAGGACTTCAAATGTGAATCGACATCATTTGAGAGTTGGGCTTTTTGCTACAGCATAATAGAAAGAAAAGTTTTCAAATACTGCATGTCAATTCTCCACAATAGCATACATTTCCCCCGTGTTGCCAATTTCAGTTTCATGTCAGCATTTGACACCAATAAGTCAACAATCAGACACCTGCTGAATGGAGTCCACAGCCATGCACTCGTTTCCCATGACACCAATAGAGATGAGTATTTCCCGTGGAAGGCCCTTCTGCTGAATTGGACAGGGGAGAGAAATTTGAATTTGGCGTAGCATTTTGCTAGTAAAAATATCTAGTTCTTTCATAACACAATAGAAAACAGGGACATATCATCTCAGGACTTAAGCACCTCTTCCCTTGTTGAATCTGATAGCTCTTTTTCTTGGAGAGAATGAAGTCTGCAGTCACGTGTTGGCCCTGTAAATGCATGGGCCTGTTTCACCAGAGACTCCAGGAGTTCAGCCTCTCTGCTGTGCCTTGAACACTAGCCCTAAAGTCCCAGCCACCCTGCTTTAAAAAACACAACCAAGGAAACCTGCTGCTGCCCTGTCCAGGCCTTTAATAAAATGAAAAGGTATTCCTGCCCCTTCTTAACTCCCCATCCTGCCTTCTGTTCTCTTTGGCTTCTATCAAAACACACCCATGGACAAAAAAATGCAGCTGTTTTCCTTCTTTGTAGGCTTCCATAGCCAAATATACCTCCTTGTAGATCACAGCACTTGATCAGAAAACACAATAATAAAGTTTGTTTTCTTAAAGGGACTATTGATTAAGTACCCTTAAGATTAGTTAGAATCCTAGAATGCTAATTGATTTTGGTTTTTAAAGATCCCATGGTACATTGTAAAACAAGAAACTACTCTATCTAGCCAAAGTCTTTACAGAGAGGGGGCTTTGTATCTAATCTTTATATATTGGTCCTAAAAGTCTTCTTCATCAACACTTAACACAATGTTATCACTATAATGGGCACCAGGAGCACTATCTGACCATACATGCTCTCACTCATCTCAATTGCACAAAATTCTCTGTCTCACAAAGGAGTAATGGGTGTCACAGCCCAGATATTTCCAGAAGTCCTAGAAGGGTGTTGTGTGTTTTCCTGTATTGTGACACTGTCTCCTGTTAAAGACAATTTATATATGTGTAAATCTTAACTGGGCTTGTGGCATCCTTTAACAAAGCCTAAAGAATTCCCCAAATGGTACTTCAGAGGGACTGTGCATGTTAGAAGTAAAAGTTTCTGCACTGCTTGTAGATAAACTTACTCTGTGCTGTAAGGCATTTGTGTCTCACCAAGAAGAAAAAGACATTTTGCAGGCTTGAGGTGCCCAGTGCTCTGGCTGTTAGTGGCAGGTAGTTCCCTGGCCAGGTGCACACTCCCACACTGTCCTGGGGAATGCTGACCACACTGGTGCAGGCAGAGCAGGAGGAGATGGAGTCTTGAGCCACACAGTTTCTGGGTGTCCCCAGGCACAGCACTCCTCCATGTAGTGCTGTTCTTCCTTAGCCAGATATTTTAGACTACAGATTATAGATTATAAAAAGTGCTCCCCAGATCAGCTTAAAAGGTAGAGACATCTGTTAGATTTAGGGAGCTTATTATGTGCTTGTTTCAGGCAGAAGGCTGTAAGATTTCCTTTCCTCCAGCAATTCAATGAAAAAGAGGCAGCTAAGGAGCTTCAGGAGGTGGGATGTGTCTTCCCACTAAAGAAAGGCTGTTCTTAGCATATTTAAGATAAATAAGATGAAGAACATCAATTTGAATTTCACAGTTCTAATGGCTTATAGAACACCAAGGATTACTCGATTCTGTGAATTTAGGCAGAAACTTTTTGCTCTTGAAACACAAACTTCGTTGCTAAGGCCAAAAGGAATGCTGTATTGCAAACATCTCTTCCTCCTTCACAGCTGTCTCACACCCAAAGTGTGGTTGTCAGGAAAATCCTTTCCCTAGTCAGTGTTGCATGCCAGGAGTGCCAAGGGTACTGCCTTGCCTGCTCTAAGCTGAATAACCACACCAATAACACACACCTAATCCTACCTGCTCACAGGGGCTCTTGAAGCTTGGTGCACATTGGATGCCAAATTCTCAGAATTATGTCCTGCATCTTATCAGTTCTTTGTGGAAACATTAAGGGAGACAAGCAATCTCCTGTCAGGAAGATCTAAAGTCTCTTTGTGCCAGCACCAAGCCCTGCAGAGCAGGGGTTTCACATGCTGTATCTCTGAGCCAGGCACAGTCAAGAAACTTGACTTGGGAGATAATTAGTGGGTGCTTCCCTGTCTGTCCATGGATGCTTGGCTGTGTGTTAGCCCTGACAAGTGCTTTCATTCAGCAGTCATGGGCAGATGCCAGAGCTTCTTTTGATGAGCTAGTCTGATGTCATGCTTTGTTCCTAAGGCTTGCTTGTACTGCCTGGTCAGGGGAAATACACCTGTAAGGCTTTACAGAGGGCAGAAAGGCACAATTCCACTTGTGAAGACCATAGTCTTTTGTTGGGCAGTATGAAAAAAAATAAGGGTAATATTTTCAAATTAAACTAAAGGAAAAATGCCATGCATTTAGCTTTGAATGCTACAGTATCCCACACAGGCAATATCTAGAGGCTCTTAATTATGTTAGGTCTAATTACTATGCATGGACAAAAGAAGAGAGTACTCATCTCGAAGAGATTAAACACACCAGCTATTGCTTATGAACAAAGCTTTAGAAATCAGATGTCAGAAGTCTCTCAAAAATCACATATGGCAGTAGTCAGATAAAGAAATTGTTATAACAAAAGCATCCTGAACTGTCAGGTCTTTTCTTTAACTTGGATGTCACCCAACAATTTATCATCATAAAAATCTGCTTTCTATATAGCTGGTTGCGAGCCTAATTCTTTATTTTGTTTCTTTTTCCTCATTTTTTTCCCCATCCTCCAACCTTTCTCTCAAACCTAGATGAATCCTGCAGTCCATGAGGAAAAGGAACCCTGTTAACTGCTCAGGCTGCTGACCTTTGAAATGTTTTTACCATATCTTTGCAAGCAAATCAAATACACCTGAGACTGCCCTGAAATGTCTCTTTGGGAGAGTAATTTCCTGTATATTGAGAGACAAATGTATACCAGTTTGTGGTTTCCAAACAAGTGAAATAAATTACTGCACAATTTTTCATCTCTGTGCATGTTTTTTGTTAAGAAAGGCTGACAGAAAACAGCAACAAACAAAAATGGCTGTGATATTTATTCTGCACTGGTCAAGTAACTGCATAAGAGCAGTGCTGGACCTGGCTTAATAATTTTAGCTCCAAGAATTCCCTGTGTCTGCAGTGTATAACAGGTGGAAATACCACAAGTACCTTGAAGTAAGCTGGTTCAGTTTTGGTGGTACTGCAGGAAACTCTACCCATGCAAGTTCAGCTGAAGGTCTGCTTGGCTGGAAGCTGCTCTGCATGCATTTCACTGGAAAATGCAGCTCAGCCTGTGCAACTGAGAACTGCTCAGGCTTGGACAGTATTTATTTTCATGAAGAGAACAATGGCTCTGCACCTTTTGTCATATTAGCTGCTTATAAATCCAGAATTTACACCATCACCAAGAGCTGAGATCAGGACTTGGCCAAAGTTATTATGTGGGTAAATGCATCTTAAAAGGAGAATTTCCCTTTTTTTCTGCTCTGTAAAAATCAAAGCAAGATGAAGTTAAATTACCATATATTTTGGTATTGATGCTGAAATAGGAATGCCAGTTCCTCTACTCTCCTTGCTATCCAACTTCCAGATGTGGCTGCCTTCCAGGGATGTCTCAGCATTTCCTGACATCTCTGCAGGGTATTCCCAGCCTGTGGGCAGCACAGGAAGTGCCTCTTCCTGCTCTGATATTCCTGTTATGATAAGCAGCCAGAGCAGCAGAGTGCCTGCTGACAGGCACAGTGCACTCCAGGCATGGCTGGGAAGGAATTACAGCACATGGCTCTCAGCTACCACTGGCCTGCCACAATTAAGGCAGAAAATCATGCTGGGCTTTGGGTTTGGATTGGTTTTTTTTTTTAATTTCTGTGTATGCAACAAAATGAACCTTAACAAAAAAGCCAAAGCTTTTAATTTTAGACATGTTACACTTTTTCATTGGTGAGACCTTCTTGTTATTGACATTTGTTTTAGGTCAATATCTTAGCTGGACAGCAAAAATTGCAATTCCACCAAGTCTTTGAAAAGATTTCTTCAAAGTTTTAATGCATTTGTAGAGTGACTGGTTTTTAGGAATAGTCAGTGAAAAGATATAAAAAATCTTCTAAACATTCATGTATATACATGCACACCCATGCCTTTTTATTATTCAGTTGCTTTAGGATTGTGTAGAGAGATAACTTGAAAGAATATCTCTGGTTTAGAAACTAGGTATGATTCTAATAAATATCTTCCAGGGAAGAAAAGTCAGCTGAAACAAGTCTGGACTTTTTGTGCTTGGAAAAATGACAAAAAATATAATAGATGAGAAAAATATATAGTTCTTGCTTTATACACAGATATTCCAGATGAGTATAAATTTTTGTGAGACTTGCTGTGCCTCAGCCTTTCAACATTCAAATGTGTAAAGGTTTTGAAGGTTGCATTCCCAGCTGGGATGTATTGGCTATGTACCAAGGGAGCTGTGCAAGCCTAAAGTGCTAAGGATATGGCCATGTGTTAGTAAATATCATAAATCTTTAATATAACTACCTTGTATAGATACATTAGATGGTCATACCCTATCTGCTTTTCACAGCATGCAGTGTACTTGGGTTTTGGCTGTTAATGAAGGTGGAGCTGAATTTCTAGGAGGCTTATGAAAGTGAAACCTGAAAGGACAGCTATAGAATAACACATTATTTTTGAAATGCGATTCACACTCTGTTGTAATCACGTTTTTCATTTTGTGGTTCTCTGATCTATGGCACTCCTGGCAGGACCCACTGCACTTGTAACACAAGAGGTCTGTCTGTACCACAGAAAAACTCAGCAAATACATTGATAAATCAAAATGACATCAGCTGCGGAGTCCACATCTGTACAAACACACAGATTTCAAAAAACAAGTAAGCTCCTTTCTCCCAGACATTTCCTTGCTTTACACTTTCCCTGGGAGATGCTGCAGGACTCGGCACTTTCCAATTAGAGAAGTGGTCTGTGTGACTCTGCCTCCCCACAGGCTGCTGCATTCTGGGTGGGAAGCTCTCTGCTCCCTGCTGGAGCCAGCCCTGCTGCAGAGGGCTCAGGACAGCCAGGTCTGCAGGGCACTTGTCCCACGGTTATCCATTCCAGGGCACAGCTGAACGGCACAGGAGCAGGTTGGGGAGTGACCAGTGCCCAGGGAGCTGCACAGGCTCCTGCTCTGTGCAAGGTCACAGCAGCCCAGCACGTGTCCCTGGGCTGGGCTTCCTTGTTGTTACAGTCCTGGTTCATTAATGACCAGGCAAAATGCCTCCTTACAGTTGTCACCCTCCGTGGCTCTTGGTGGCTCAGGGAAGCTGTGACGGAAAGAGATGGGCTCCAGCCCTGAGGCACCCAACACCACAGCAGAGCTTCATCTTCTCACCCCTTTGCTCCACGAGGGAAAACGTTCAGACCTTCAACACTCCTCACTCCTCACCCCTTCAGTGCTGCTCACAGCAAGTGCTAAAATCCTCTTTGAACCCTGTCCTTTGAACTGGCATGAGGAGCGAAAGGCTCGGTGAGCACGCTGCTCACCTGAACTCTGGCCAACACTGAAGGAATGTGCTCAAATAATTTCATCCTCTGGGAGTTTCTCCTCTGCTAGACAAAGCTACAGTGTCTGAAACCAGTCAAAAACCAACTTCAGAACATATCCAGTCCTTGCAGGAAACTACTAAGCCTTTTCTAAAACTAGGGAACAAAAGAAGAGCTGATTGTAGTGCGACTTATGTAAGCAATGCAAGGCACAGAACAGCCAGAACAAAGTGATGTCACTCAGCTTGCACAATGTGTGGTTAAATGTAGGCACTGCACTGATTTATGGATGTACCTGCTGGACTCTAAATTTAGATTATATTCTTGGGGTTTTTATAGGGGGCAAACTACGGCTGCAAACATGCCCTGGTGATCTTGTCATCACTCCTGCAGGAACCCTGGTTCTGGCTCTGCCTGGCTGTGTTCATGATTCAGACTGCATGTCTGTCTCTGTGTGTGCTTGCATGGGGGTCCATTTTATGAACAATATACACCCTTTCTCTTAAGTGCCTGTATGATACTGCACAGTATTAGGACAGGATGATTTTTTTTTTTTATGTGGGATTTATTGCCTTATCTTTATAAATATTAATTGCTCTATCACTGCATCAGGTTGTTCCTGTCTAGATGAGATTCAAAATGCTATAATGATTTCTCATCATATCTAGTGGAAAGTGAAGGATCTGGTTTTCACTTCCACAACCATAAAGATGGAGTTAAATGACTGGAGAAGCAATAACATAAAACCAGTCAAATCCCCCAGTTCTCGCCAAGAAATAAAAGCAGCATCTAAGAGTCATATTTCATGATAAGAGCTGGGCTGGGTATGTGATCCCTTTTTATTTGGAGAGAAATTCCCAGATAGTGCTGTTTTTATGCAGCTTGAGAAACGTGCTCAGCCTGCTGCTGTGCAGCTCTTGGATGAGTTCAGTTTCTATAAAAAGGAGGTGATCTCATCCTTACTACTTAAAGATGCATCACCCTATCTTTTCCCCTTGGCCCAGCACAAAGGGGAATTTGAATTTATGAAGCCTAAAGTGACTATTAAAGGATTGACCTGACTGGCAAAGGCATTAATGTTAACCCCTTCATTTCCAGCCTGTCCAGATTTGTGTCCTGGCACAGAGAGCAGCTGGGAATTGAGATCCGTGCAGGGCATGTGTGGTGCAGCAGAGATGCTGCTTTTCCTCTGAGCCTGGGAATCACTGCTGTGTGGCAATACCTGGGGGCAGACACTGTGTGCACACTCAACTCTTGGAAAAGAGACAGGGATAGAGCACCTCATGCATTCCCTGGTTAGACTGTGAGAGAACTGGCAGCCCCACAGAAGGGAGAAATGCTATATTACAGGCATTTATCAGCATATTTACCAAGAGCAAAGTAGAGTTTGAACCCTGAAGTTGTATTTTGGCATGCCCACTAGGATTTGATTTTCTAAAGCACATATTTAAGTCTGCAAGGAATGCTTCAGGTCAAGCTATTAATTTGGGGCCAAATGCTAAAAGTTCTTCAGGCTCCAAAACTTCTTGTTGCTAAATTTAATTTGAGGATTTCAGAATTAAAGTCAGAACATTTGCCCTGAGGTTATTTTCTTTTGCCCATGTGTATGCAGCAAGGCAGATTGGTGATAATCTGTTTCACCTTGCTACCTGCTTGCATTTCCATGACACGACAGTATTTTTTTACAGGGTCATTTAGTAAACCCAGTCTAATCCCAAAGAAATTTTTAAAAAACTGTAGAAGGGACACATATGTGTTGAGAAAAAAATTTGTGCAGGACAGTGCCTTTGATGTATATATCTTAGTGTACTCTAAAAAGGTTTCTCATGAAGACAAAGCCTAAGAGGAGGTGGACTGGAATGCAGAAATGGTCAACAGTGCAATAGCTATTTCATAGCTAAATATTCAGCTCTTTCTATCTCACCACTGCTTTGTTCCACTGACAGCACACACCTCAAAATCCTTTATTTACATTTCAATCCCTTCTACTGCATTTCTTCTTAAGAAACTCCTTAACTTCATCCAGTAGTTTTAAAATCAGCTATAACAGATGACAAGTTGCCCTGACCACAACAGGCGTCCTAACAAGAAAGAAAGGTTCCAAAATCCTTCCAGTGCCTTATAGAATGGTATTACAGAATTGTTTGGGTTGGATGGGACCTTAAAGATCATCTAGTTTCAAACCCCTGTCATGGCAGGGGGCAGGGACAGTCTTATATTTTTTTCTTTGGGTTTTTTGTTTGTTTGTTTATTTGTTTTTAAAGCATGAATCTTTCAGACTGATTCTAAGCACTGCAAAACTGAATTCTATACTCATCACGTAGTGATACTGATTTAGCATCACAGATTTAACCCAGATTCATTATGTATTAAAATCAGAAGTGGGGAGTGCCATGAGTCTGACACTTAAAGGGCCCAAAGCTGTACTTAATGCAACTCTCCTGTTACCCATGCTGTTTGAGTGGAGGGGTCCATGTATGTTTAGCTCCTGCTGGGAGTTTAATCTCTCCTTCATGTAGTCTCAACAGTTCTGTTTGTAAATTCATGGAAATAACAAGGGAACAGCTAACATCTTGTTTTTAATATATATTGGAGACTTACCTATGGCAGTGTGTATAGAATGCATTATTAAGCAAATAAATAATTATTTGCTCACCAAACTAAAGGACATTCCTAAGGTAATCAGATGCAAAACTATCTTGCCACCCAGGTCCTCCTCTAGTCCTTTCTCAGTTCTATTTAGCTCAGATTACTTAATCCAAGGATGACTCCTGAAATGGACTGTGTTTTCTCAAACCTGTAAATATATTATTTCGCTGTGATGAATATGAAACACAAGTTCATCATTCAGGACACAATGTACATATCCCAAGTGTTGCCCAGGGATTTATAGGATTTATGGGCAGATAGAGGTCTGCCTGGATACAGCCTTTAATATGTCTGCAAGTCCAAGCAGAGATAAACTACAATTAAGCTGGGGAAAGCTCTTGCTGTGTTGCCTAATTAAACCTCTTCTGGTATCACCTTTGTTACCCCGATGATATCTTGCAGACAATTTGAACTGCAAATTGTTGAGTTCTGCCTGCATTTTGGTAATTGCTGATTATTAAAGCTTTTTGGTTCATATTGGAGAAGGGGTTTTATAATCCTGTTGGTAAGGTGGTCACAGTGTCACCAGCAAAATCCAAATCATGCTTGCTGTTGTTAAGCTATCTGGTGCTATATAAATCAAATAAACCTCTGGTGTTTGTGGATTAATTTTCCTGACATGTTGAAACATGTGGAACATGCTTACCCATTCTAGAAGCTGTTAGAGCTATTCTAAGAGGTACTCTGATTTCCACAGTGCATCTTTATGAGCTGCATAAAACAATGAGCTGCTTCATAGCTTTACAAGCACCTGAGATGAGACCATCCCCAAAAAGTAACGTGTTCATGGGCCTGTTCTCTCGGGCCTGTCAGAGGAACTTACTGGTAAATGGCTGCAGGCAGTCACAAGCAAGATTTTGCCCAGGAAAATGCTTACCAGGAAAGGGTGTGCAGTGGTTGAAACCTCCGTACAAACCAAACCCGTCATTGCTCTTGACAGTGTGAGAATCAAGCGAGGAGGGCAGCGGCTGTGGCAGAAACACATCCCTGCAACGACAGAGCACTTCATCACCCACTTCAGAGAGCACAGGACAAGAACAGCTTGGCAAGGCACACACACAACAACGACCAAATGCTGACTCAGGCATGAAAACAAGGAAAAAAAACCCTCCCTGAATTATTTCAGAGAAGCTGACAGAAAACGGCTGCTCAGTCATCCAGCTGTGCCAGAAATACGTGTCTCCATAACGAGACATGAAAGGGCTGGGATGTTCCATTACTGAGATTCCAATTAGCTAAAATGGGGACAAAATTGGTTAATACTTAAGCTGATTCAATCAACAGTCTTTAAATTTAAATGCCAGACTAGTAATCATTTCAAGCGTGCTCTCAGCCATGCAGTTGTGACAGCCTGGGATGAGCCAATTCAGAAGATGCATCCAGTGAAGCTGATCAAGAGCTGGTTGATATATATCTTTAGATTTCTATTTTTGCTTCTCTCTTTTTGCCAATCACTTATGTGTTGAGAATTCACAGCAATTTACCCATCAATGCCAAGACTAACTACAATTAACACATGTAAAGATATTTCCTACATACCAATAGCAAAATCTTTAAATTTTTTTTTAGAAGTCTAGGCATGTGGCCTCTCTGCTAGTTTTTGTAGCTAGCTCACAGTGGTTATGAACTCATATAGCTGTCACTCAGTTCACACCATGAGTCACCTTAGTTATTTAGTCTGGCTTTACTGGACCAGCCTGAAAGATCTAGGAAAAACCTATTGAAAAAATTACGAAGAACCTGTCAACAGTAAGACTTTCTCTCTAAACCAGCTAGTTAATGATTGCTTTGTATCTTTAACCTCTCAACAGCTGCTGCAGTTTCACTATACAGTTTGTAGCCAGGAGAGGGGGGAAAAAGAATAAAATTCGTAGCCTGACAGAACAGTCCCTTCACATCTAAAATATTAGAAATTTCCCTTTCCAACATACCCCTTAGCTGCTTACTACAGGTTTTTGCACATGAGAACACATACTGTGTACACAGGAATATCTCTGAGCTCTTCCTGCAGTTGGCATCTGGGATTAACTTTTGAACCAGCTGATGTTTTACAGAAATGCACTGATATGCCATTACCATTGAGAAAGAGTTCATGTTTGTTGGTATCCAGCCCAATTAAGCTTTGAGAAGTCATTAGAGACATGATGTTTTAGTTTGTTGTTCAATTCCTCAACACCTATTCTTTACCCACCTGAAATCATGGCATACTGTGATGCATGCCTGTTCTAGAAACGCCCCACTCTTCTCTGGCTGCAATTACAACTGTGCAATGACCTTTTAGTTTTTCTTTCTTCTTAAATTCATTATCACAGAGGCACTACCACCACTTCTAATTGTCCCAGCCTTGGCCAGTGGCACATCCATATTTGGAGCTGCCAGGGACTGGCTCTGCCAGACCTGGAGGGAGCTTCCATCAGATCCAGCTGCTCACAGAAGTCACCCCTGTAATCTCCCACTACCAAAACCAGGCCATGCAAACCCAATACACTGGCATATTTGTCTATGTGAGATGCAGATGGAAACTTCTGAGTTTAGATTCCGACTGCAAGAGTGACAGAATATGATGGAGGAGTTGCTGAGAAGGAAAGTGCAGGACATCAGCATGCTTTGACAGAAGTAATTTGATGGACTGATTCAATACTGATGCCTTTTCCTCAGCAAGAAGTAGCTGGACATTTGGGACTCTGCAGAGACTGAAACTGTGTGATGCTACATATAAACTGAGCCTGGAAGTGCAGTGCACCACACGTGTGTGCAGCTGACAGGCTGCAAGGAAAAGCAACTGGGAATACTTTTTCAAGTGGAAGGGAAGGTAAGTGAAATCTTTCTACTCTGCCTATTATTATTGAGAGAAATGGACTTAGGATCTTCACATTTGATGGTTTGGAGATACCACGGTGGCCTTAGTCTCTGTCAAGCACACACTGCCATCAAGTGGATGTTGCCATTCAACAGCTCCACTAGACTGTGCTGTGTTCGCACAAAATCCCCGGGGTGTGGCTCCAAAGGTGGAGACGTCTAGTCACTGTCCTCCAAACACGTTTGTCAGGACAGAAAGGTTTTGCTGACCTTCCTGTTCTCTGTACATACTCCTGTTGGCACCACATTCAAACTCCTTCTCAAGTATATGTACTAATAAGTTCTATCATACTCAAAGAGTCCAGATTCAAACTTGAAAGCATTTGACAAAAAAATAGCTCACAAAACTGCTGGGTGAGAAAGCTGGTGCAATCAATCCATCCAAAGACTGCTCTAAGAGACAAGACAGGTATTTCTGGGCTTTACCTGTCCTGGGTCATCTCTCATCTGCACCTGAAACACTGGGGCTGTGTGTTTTCCTTCATATGGAAAAGAGCTCTCATTGTCACCACTATCAGACTTGGCTTACCTAGTCATGTTAAGATAAAAAGACTAATACCACTCTAAAACCCTCCCTATTGCTGATTTACTAGAGCTGATAACTTGCTCCATAAATCCAGTAAAACTGGAGGCTACAGAGACTTTTATGCTTTATGTAGTTAAAAAGTCTTGGAGATAGTTAATGAAACAACAGACTAAAAATTTCCCACAGAAATTTCTTATTGTCATATATTCTAGAAAAACGTTAAGACTCAAAAATATCCTTACAGGTATTTTCTTTCTTTTGTAGAATGTAGGACCTTCATATTATAATTTTTTGAGCTTTTATAGGTTACATAGTGTTCAAGTAGTTAAAACCGAGGTCTGAAGACATCGCTGTGACAGTTTTGCTTGAAATCTTCTTTTAGTGATACAGGATCTGAATGAAGGCCCAGATTTTTAAATATAAAACAGAAGGCAGGTGTCCAATTACCTCTGGGCAGGAATCTGTAATATTTAATGGAATGACAGCTCATGTTACAGCAAACTACTTTGTTACAACATGCATTAAAACAGAGTGTGACTGAGATCTTACACCAAAATTTGTGTACAATACATAATCTGGTTTTCAGCTGTTGGTGATGTTAATCCAAGCAAGCATGATGCAAACATGGTACAATGCTTCATTTCTCTTTAGGCATGCTAGGGGGCACAGGGCACAGCAGCTGGCTGCATACAGAGAGCTTTCCTTCTGAAGTGAAATCTCGTTTGGATTACATCCCTGGCCTCCAGAGCTACACTCCCAGCTTTCCTTGTAGGCTGGATGCTGACTTCACAGGAATTACAAAGACAGCTACACCCCAGATCAGGAGTTTGCAGGACTGTTTTAGCTACAGGAAGGATCACATTAGCAACCATGTCAAAGCAAAGGTTCAGTTACTGGAGACCTGAGGAGACCTGGCCCTTCCACAGCTTTATTCTGCAGGTGCACAGTGCCCACCAGCACAGGGGTCAGACAGACAGACTGACTGACAGACAGACTGACCACCACTGTGCAGGGTCACAGCTTCCTGCCCTCAGGGTTCCTTGTGGTTCCAGAGGCCCTGAGATCTTAACCTGTCTCTGCACTCTGCACTCATGGGCTGGCTCCTGCCCATGTCAGCTCTCAGTTTGCTGATCTGCAGCAGTGCCCTAAGCTCGTCACATTCATGCCTGGGTAGAAGAAGTAACCACTGCACCAAAAAAAACCCCACCAAGCAGGAGAAAATACACCTTATTATTTAATACCACAGCTGATCTGTTCTTATTCTGCTCTGTAACAGAGCAGAGTAATAGCTCTGCTTTTGTCCCTCATTTATACAGATTTCATTTATGAAATTATTTTGGCCAACATTTTAGATTTCTGATTTTTGGCAAACAGAAAAGTGCTTTTTGCCACTTCACCAACAATTGCAGGTTCATACAACAATATTCCCAAGGTTCATTTCCCTGACTTAGTTATGTTCTTTAACAATAGCAACTTTTCCAAGCAGAATTTGAGTATTTGCAACTTCCTGTCTGGTGTTCTCTCTCTGTTCTTTACAGAAGTATGTTTGGTTTAAATCCATTCCTTCCAGGCTCCAGGATATTTTATTTCCTTTCCTTTTACCTTCTTTCTCTCTCTTTTTTTTTCTTTTTTTTTTAGTGACACAACACAAAAGGTGTTGTTTTGCTCCCCTTTTCCATTACAGTTCTGCCTCTCCACAGTGGTTTTCCTCCCTTTCCCACTGCTGCACACATTGCTGCTGTTCAGAACAGATAAGGACCTTGTGAGAGAGCTTTGGGTTTGTTTTTTTGGGGTTTTTTTTTTTTTTGTTTGTTTGTTTTTTGTCAGAAAAATGCACAATACAAACTCTTTAATCAAAGGACATCCCATTTAGTTACACTCCTTAGTTTTTCAAAGCAAACTCATGTTTTCAGACTTTTTTATAAACAAATTCAAACCAAAGTCAAGGTCAAAAAGAGGGCAGTTAACCAAGTTTGTTTCCCCTTTCATTTACCCTTTTATGTACTTTTTTACCTTTTTATATACGGTATATGTACCATTTTTACCCTTTTATATGTACTTTTTTTGGATGTGACTGCACTGAAATGATCACACTTTCAATGTTGCTAACAGAAGGCAGGTGAGAGAGAGGCAGGTGCAAAGTAACACAAAACTTGATGGTAATTACACTGTGTTAGGTAAAAATTGACTGCAGGGAGATCTTGTTGGTGCAGATGTGCTTAACACTTGGCAGCTTTAAAAATATACCTGCAGATACATCCAGAGTTATTTTACAGATCACTCTGCAGGGCATACACAGATAGGGCTGCAAGTCAAAGGTTATCTTTGAAAATTAATTTTTATATTCAATCATGGGTAAACTCTAAGTGAACTGACATTGGCTTTTGAAAACATACTTTGAATTTCTGAAAGTATCTTTCTTCTTCACAGTATTTTATAAACTATTCTGTTTACCAGGATGATAAACTAGTAAAATCCAGTCAGCTCCAAGCTAGAAAAGTATAATCCCCTAAGGGGGAGGAACTGGCAGCTCCACTGTGCAAGGAATTTTATCTCAATCAACAAGGGCAGATTGGCTTCCTGCTATGGAAAAAATCAAGGTACAACTTAGCTGGTGTCTTAAAGATACTTTTTAGAAAGCTCAATAAGCTTTCATGATGAGTTTTGCTTGGTTCTTACAAACCAGCAGGTTCTGGCATAATGCAGGCTTGGATTTACTTTGCTGTAACTTCTTAAAGAGCGAGATGTCAAAAGTTAATCAACATTACATCTCAGTTCATAGAACCACAGCTGAATAATCAGGTGCATTGATCCTTGCAGCCAAAACCAACCAGCTGCATTTCTTAGCTCTATTACATCCTTTCAAGTGTTATTTCCAAAGCTGGCAACAACCCCCCCAAATAAGCAACTGACCTAATGTGTCGTTTAGTACACTTGGACAAACGGATTTACTATGAGAGATAAATCTGAGGTTGAATCAAGGGTTGAACTGGTGTAGTTATTTCTTTTAAGTGTCTGTTTACCTCTCAGACATCCTCGATTGCCTTTCTTTGTTGCTTCTTGAAAGAAACTCCTTCATTTTTCAAAGTTCATGGGTTTCAACTCAGTTCAAAATTGGTTTTTCATTGTGACTTTCTCTCCCGAACTTTCTCCCAGTTTTCTCATAATGGTTAGCCTGTAATATTTAATTGTTCACATTTTAAAATAATAACATGGAAATGTAATGGATAATAATGCATTGTTACTTTTTATTGTACATTTGCAAAAGTATCTAAGCCTCCTTTTGATTGTACTTTATGTAGTTACTTTTGCACTGTGTTTGGTTGGAAAGTATTGGTATTCCTTGTCCTTAGTAACTTCCCAACTCCTTGCAGGGGAATCCAAAGCTTATGAAACATACTGTTCTTGTGACTACTCTTGGGGTTTTAAAATAATAGTGTAGTTTAAGGACATGACAGGAGCAAGGCTTTCAGGAAAAGGTAAAAAAACCAGATTAATTGATCCAGACGGAAAAATGGAAATGCTTTCAAAGGCCTTTCTTCACCAAAATTTCCTCTCACATTTCTTTTTAAATGAATGTGAAATAAGGAATATTAGGCATTGTAAATCTACAGGATGGGCCAGATGTTGAGTCTCAAGCTCAGGCAAATATTTAGCAAGTCTTTGTGATTCCTATCTACAGCTGAAAAAATATTCTAAGATACGCAACAAATTCTTTAGCAATGCATTCCAGCACTAGCACAGTACAGTGTCAAATAGCATTCCAAACTGGATTTCATACATAGCTGCTGGGTTTAGGGAGAAGAGTATCACCTAGTTCTTTTAAAACACAGTGTCTTTGACCTTCAGGGTTACAGAACCCTCAATATCAGCATGCTGAAATTCCTTGCAGCTTGACTGGCAGCAGTAGAGGGTGAAAGGCAAAGAACTGGAAAAGCTGCAGAGCTTCCCCAACTCAATCGTGGGTCAGTTTTCAGGTGAGGCTACTTGCATTCTTCCTCCTCCCTCCCTGTTCTCACTGATCCCACCTCCCATCTTCCTTGTCCTAGGAATATGATTCTCCAAATATTTGTTAAGCCTTTCTAGAGTCTGCAGAATACTAATAAAAGAATAACAACAAAGAGAGAAGTGGTATCTAGGGAATGTAACACAGACAGTTCACAAGGACACAGTGTTCTTACAAAGGCGGAAAGAAGTGATTTCACAGTGGTCAACACAACTGTTCTTGCCAAAACACTGGATATGGAGTAAAAACTATGCTTATGTGTCATCTTCCAAACTGGCTATAATTACCAAAATTCCTCCCTAAAACTATACCAGAATATCAATACAACTCTGTCACTTCCTGAACGTAACAGAATGGTCAAATTTATCACATGGACTTGCAAAACGTGTGAGTCCTGACTGTACCCAAAAACAGTGGAAATATCTGACTAGAGAAACAAAGGCAAGGGGAAAGCTTATGCCAAGAAGCACTTCAGATCTTCAAAAGTCTATAAAGTTATATCTTCGTAGAATCTTAGAATCACAGACTGGTTTGGAGTGGAAGGGACTTTAAAACTCATTTTGTTCCAGCCCGTGTCAAGGCAGGGAGACCGTGCACTACCCCAGACTGCTGCAAGCCCTTGGCACTGCCGGGGACGGGGCAGCCACGGCTGCTGGGGCAACCTGTGCCTCAGCACCCTCACGGCAGAGAACTAACTCCTTCTGCACGGCTCTGAAAACCCCACTCGTGGAATTAAACCCCGATGATTATGCATTTCCAACACAGTTTTGCAGCTGGAATTTGGGGGTACAGGCCTGTTAGAGCCCCCTCTGGCACAATTACACCTTTACCATTAAAGCAGGGCGCGTCAAGGGGAGGAGGTGGGACTGCTGCTGGAAAAAATACAACAAACGGCTGCAGCTGAGCTAAAGGTGGTACCCAAACACCCGAATAAACCGTGCCGAAGGACCTGGAGGCTTTTACGCTACGGCTTTAAGCTCCTAAAAGGTTTTTAAAAATCATGGGGAAAAAAAAGAACAAGAAGGGAGAGCTCGGAGGGGGCGGCGCTGTGGGAGTGCTCAGCGGTGCTGCCGCTCTCGCCGCTGTCTCGGCTGCGCCCCTCACGATGCCTCGGCCGCCCCCGCCCTGCCGGCACTAGAGCCGCCCAAGGTAACGCTGCCGCCTGTCCCTTTTCTGCTTTCTTGTTTTGTTCTCCATCTCCAACACCTCCATCTGCAGCGCGTTCTGGGAGTGCTAACTGCCTAATGTGTGGATTAGCCAGGTCGCTTTTCCTGCTTTTCACACAGTGCCGCAGCTGCGTGCTCCTACCTCAGGGGTCTCCGGTGCTTCCCGGGAGCCGCGGCCGGGCCCGGGCCCGTTCCCGGCCGGGGCCTGGGGCACTGGCCCGTTCCCCTCCACCGCGGGGTTGGAGCTGAACGGCCGCGGCTCGGAGCAGCTTTGAAGCGGAGTCTGCTAGGCGGAGCTGCCCGGAACGCTGGCGGCAGGGCGGCTGTTTCCCGGCGGCGGGGCGGCGCGGCCCCAAGCCCGGAAGCCGGCGGGGAATGGGCTCCGGCCCGCCTCGGCTCCTGCTCAGCCCAGCCCGGTTCCCGCTCCCGGCGTGGTTTTCCTCGGAGGGAACCGGCGGGCTCCGGACGGGGCAGTGCTGTTGCCGCGGCCGCCCTTGCCTTGAACGCTTTAGGCTGTTTCCAGCTATCAAGTGCCTGGATACACTCGCTTCGTCGAGTCAGGCGGGTGACCTGGAGTTATTTCCCTGATAAGCCCGAGGCGTGCGGAGCAGGCGAGATGTGAGGCTGGGCGCTGCCCCGAGGTGCCCGCGTTATACGGAGCGGCTCCATCGCGGCTGCCGGGCTGCCCGGGCTCACCGGGGCTCCCGGCGCCGGCCTGCCGTCAGTTAACCCGGTCGGGAAGCGGCTCCCACGGCCGTGGCCATTCCCGGCGGAGCTCGCCCCACGGCTGTGGCCATTCCCGGGGATGCTCGCCCCACGGCCGTGGCCATTCCCGGCAGTGCCGGTGCTCGCCCCACGGCCGTGGCTATTCCCGGGGATGCTCGCTCCACAGCCGTGGCCATTCCCGGCGGAGCTCGCCCCACGGCCGTGGCCATTCCCGGAGTGCCGGTGCTCGCCCCACGGCCGTGGCCATTCCCGGCAGTGCCGGTGCTCGCCCCACGGCCGTGGCCATTCCCGGCAGTGCCGGTGCTCGCCCCACGGCCGTGGCCATTCCCGGGGTGCCGGTGCTCGCCCCACGGCCGTGGCCATTCCCGGGGATGCTCGCTCCACAGCCGTGGCCATTCCCGGCAGTGCCGGTGCTCGCCCCACGGCCGTGGCCATTCCCGGGGATGCTCGCTCCACAGCCGTGGCCATTCCCGGGGATGCTCGCTCCACAGCCGTGGCCATTCCCGGCAGTGCCGGTGTTGCAAATAAACTGAAAAATAAAGTAGTAGTAGTTCTGCTAAGGATTTGAATCGGGCCTAGTCGATGCTGTTAGAAACCTTGTGCTGAGTGTTTATAGTTCTAAGGCTGTAACAAAGTAACCAACCGCACCTAACTGTAACAGTCTTGAGAACAAGGCATAACGACTTTGTAGATAAAACATGATCTATAGAGATAAGAATGATCTAAGAAGGATTCGCATGAATGTAGAAAAACAATACACCGGATCTAAGAAGGATTCGCTTAAATGTAGAAAAAACAATGCACCTGATCTAAGAAAAATTCGCTTGAATAAAGAAAAACAATGTATAGGTGGGATGGGGATGGTGGGGGAAAGTATAAAAACCTGGAAATTTTGTGACTAAATCGGGCTCTGGCTTTGGACATGAGTCCCCTTTGCCCCAGGGCCCTAATAAAGCACCGCATATAACGGCTTCGGTTGTTATGTGTCTTTAATTTCTTTTATCGGGCAACACCGGTGCTCGCCCCACGGCCGTGGCCATTCCCGGGTGCCGTGCTCCACCCGGCCGTGGCCATTCCCGGGATGCTCGCTCCACGGCCGTGGCCATTCCCGGGGTGCCGGTGCTCGCCCCACGGCCGTGGCCATTCCCGGGGATGCTCGCCTCCACGGCCGTGGCCATTCCCGGCAGTGCCGGTGCTCGCCCCACGGCCGTGGCCATTCCCGGGGTGCCGGTGCTCGCCCCACGGCCGTGGCTATTCCCGGGGTGCCGGTGCTCGCCCACAGCCGGCCGTCCCCCGTCGCTCACCGCAGCCCGTTCCCCGCGGGGACCGGGGCTCGGCGCCGCCGCTTCCTCGCCCGGCTGCGCTTCCAGCAGGCAACCTCGGGAGCGGGAAGGACACTGCGAGCCCTGAGATGCTGGTATCGGCAGCGTGGTGAGATGCTTTTATTCCGTTTGCGGAGTTGTAATTGTCAGGGAAATTAATCCACAAACACCAGAGGCTTATGTCCAGAAGGAGACAGAGGAGTCCTCGTACTTTATTCCAATAAAGGGAGAGGCCATGGGGCATTCCTCTGGCGTCTCTCAAATTTTTGAAGGATTTTCCCTCCTTTTTATCCCAATTTCCCAGCCACATTGCCCTCTCTCTTTCCCCCCTAGCTGAGGTACTTGAGAGGCGCAGACTGCTCAGAACGCCTGGTACCTAAGATTCCCCTCTAATGTATAACCCTCCCTTTTAATTTTTAATTCTTACGGAGTTTATGGTTTTCCCCCATTATTTCTTTCATCTTTCAATATCCAGTTTCATTTATCAGCAAACCTACAGTTTGTTTGTAAGGGCAAATATCTTTTTGTCCACTTATCAATCAGTGGACTCCTTCCCACTGTTTCTTTTATCTCTCAGTGCTAGTTTTATCTACCAGCTTGTTTGGAAAGACAAATCCATCATTCTTCTTACAACGAATAAAGCTTTCTTGAATGGGGTTATAAAATAAGAACTGGCTTTTCCACAAAAGTAAGCTGCCCTTCCTTCCTGTGCTGTTTTTGCCTTGTGGGCTCATGCTGTTGCTGTGTGTGCAGGAGCCTTGTGGCACCTGGGTGCCTGTTTTAGGTTGTGCTGATGCTGGGCTGGTGGCCTTGATGAGCTGGCAGCTTTCTGCCAGCCTGGATGGTTCTCTGTGGTTTTGGAATGCTTTGCCCTGGACAGGTCGTTGTTCTGATTTTTGGACGTGCTAATGATGGCAGTGGGGCACCTCCATAGGATACTGTTGGTCAGGGAAGGGAGTACAGAGAAAATAAATATTACAACAAGAAAAGATTTTTCTGCCTTAAAAGAAACCCTGGGTGCATTTGCTGAAAGCTTCTGTGGGGGGTTATTTTTGTTTGTTTGTTTGTTTGCTTTTTGGTGGGAGGTTGTTTGGGCTTTTTTTGTGTTGGGTTGGAGTTGGTTGGTTTTTTTGTGGGTTTTTAAATTTTGGGGTTTTTTTTTTTGTTTTTATTGGGGAGGTTGCAATGGCTTGCTTTTCTTTTTTTATTTCTTTGGGGTTTTTTTGTTTGGTTTGGTTTAATTTGGGGTTTTTTTTGTTAGTCAAATAATCTCCAAACTTGGAGCCTCTTGCTTCCAGCACATGAATACAAAAACCAGCAGCTACCTTTGGAGCCCTAGGCTCTGGCACAATGTTTATTTGAGGGATTAGGGGCTGCACTTTGCCATCACCACCACCAAAACTGTCTTGGAGCCAAACAAAAAATGCATCCTCATAAAAAAATAAACCCATGTAATAAAACTTGGGGGTTTCTAAGTAATGATCCTCCTGAAGCCAGTCCTCCTGCCAGGACAGTCTTTCTTATACTTCAGATAAGATATAATATGTGATACAGAAGTAAGTATTTTTCTCAGCAAGTATTTTAAGTAAAATCTGTTGTACCCTGCAGTCTGGTCATTTATCCAGGTGTCTCTCAGAGGGCTTCTTGTGAGCAGGATATCATGTGGAAGTCTGGTTTCCACAAACTGGATTGAATAAACTGATTATTATATAAAAAAAAATTAAGATCAAGAACTCATTAATTGACTTGAAATGATTTGTAGTTTTAGTGGGTATGATAAATTTTGTCTTGAATTTAGACCCAAGTATTTTTTAGCTGCATGAATAGCTACATCTCTATTATCTCAGCCCTATGGCATTTGGCAGCTTCACTGGGGCTGTGCTGGGTTTGCACACTGTCCTTTGGCAGGTTTTGTTTCCATCAGTGCCTTGCTTCACTGTGAAACATGGAGCTTTCATATTAAAATAGTTGGTAGGAGCAAAGAGAAAAAAGTCAAAAGTCATCTGATTTTGGTTTTGGCTTTTTCTAAGGTAGAAGCATTAAGAATTGTTTTGCTTTTTGTTTTATTCAGGGCTCAGAGATGGATTCACCAGAAGGGGCCACAATTAGAAGTGACCAGAAATTCAGGTAACTTGTATTACAGTTGATACAGAACTGTCTCTTAATGAAAATCTGAAACCACGTGGGAACAAATTACTGAATATTGAATACAAGAGCCTATACATCATGCCTGAAAACTTGAAATTATCTATCCCAGAAGCTCGTTTCTTCACTGACCAAGTGCTTCTTGCTCACTCAAGTTGTTTATGAGGAATAAATAATGAGAGGAAACAATCTGGGCTAAATGTAGCAGGAAGGCATGTGGTCATCAAACACATTTTATTTGTAGGCACTAACTGGCAACCATGCCTACATGTTTATTGCTTTGCCTGAGGCCCTTTCAAGTTGAACCTTATAGTTTGACCTAGATACTTTCAGGTGATTGTGAAATAAGAGGTGTTAATCATCTTTATTACCATGTCCCCAGGAACTGAAAATCTGTAAAGGTAGTTTGGAAAGTCAGGGCAGTTCTGAGTTTCTGTACTGCTGAAATCCTTGTTTGTACAGAAGTGGTTTTGCTGTATGGTTTACATGCATTTTTACTTCTTTGCTGAGTAATCATGAAAGGCAGATTTTCCTCACAGTTCTCTGTGCTGGTGTGTGCAGACACTGGGGATGTAACACCCACACACCCCTGAGAGGGATCTGTGGGTAGGAATATAGTCTAAATAGTGAGTTGGCTGAACCCTTGATCTGAACCAGCATGACTCCTATGTTCACATAGCCGACAGTGATCATAAATGAGAATAAAATGTTCCACTTTTTCCCAGAAAAACACCCAAAGTTCATTTTCTTGGAATATTGTAGCTTGTCCCTTTGAAATAGTTCTAATTCCTTTCTACCACACATGTATTAGTTCAGTCATTGGACAATCTTTTGCCTACTTTTTTCAGAATTTCATTGGAAATGATGTTTGGCTTGCCCAGTGGCCTGGAGGTTGGCCATTGCCAATTTGGATCTCAGAGACAGTAGTGATTTGAAGGTGTTGCCTTTTTTTTGGCTGGCAGTGACTGTGTACGTGTATTAGTCTGAAATGGCAAAAAGGCTTTAAGGCTGTTATTGCTTTGGGGGAAGGCCATGAGCTTCTGTGGCTGCCATCTCATCCTGTTGGGTAGGAGTGGAGCCCTCTGTTCCTGCTGGTTGGTTGGGGTCTTGCAGCAGCTTTGATGGCTCTGGTGAAGTTCTGGAGCCATCCCTGAGCTCTTCAGGCAAGCCAGGAAACGTGCAGTGAACAATGAACACTTTTGTTTTCTGTGTTCAAGAAAGTTCCTAAAAGGTCTCGTGAGGAAGCGGCCTCGGGACCTTCTGCTGGTAATTGGGACGGGGGTGAGTGCTGCAGTAGCCCCAGGAATCCCAGCACTGTGCTCCTGGAGAAGCTGCATTGAGGCTGTCCTTGGAGCAGCTGAGCAGCTGGAGGTGCTGCACCCGGGGGATGTCGCTGAATTCCGTAAGAAAGTGATCAAAGACGGGGACCTGCTTGTGGTTGCACATGATCTCATCAGGAAGATGTCACCAGTGAGTATGTTTATAACCTCTGTTCATTTCTGAACCTACTATGTACTCTTGTTCTGTTGGAAGGAGACACTACTTCCAAAAGTTGATTTTTTTCTGAGTAATCATACAGCACATTGTACATTTCTGGGAGGCTAAAAAATCCCAGTTTTGGTATAAGTTAGCATTCATCAGAATTGATGCAAACAAGAGTCCTGACTATTAAATATTTGCTGTAATGTTTCTGAGAAGTGAAAGAGGAAGTTTTAGATCTGTGGGTATAACTGGAGAGACCCTGAAATTACAGGTAGCCCTTGGGCCACACATTGTGAATCACTGGTGCAGCTCACGCTTCCCTGAGGACAGCCCATGCATGCCCAGTCTCAGTCATCCATCTGAGCTTCCAGGGGTTTTCAAACTGCGTTAAGACCTTTGCCAAGTGTTCCTTCCAGCTGCAATAACCTGGGTGTCATAGTGCCACAGTGCCCCAGGGTGACACTGAATAATCTGCATGTGTTCAGAGCAGATTTAATCGTTAATAAAGTTTTCTCAACCAGGAATGAAAAAAGAGACCCCCCCCCCCACTTCAATAGTGTATCCCAGGGATATCCAGCATGTACTGAATAGTGATGAAATACTGGTATGTGTGAATCCAGGTGTAAGCTAATTTTAGTGGTGTTTTATTATACTTGTATTACAAGCTCCCTTGAGAAACCCAGACAATTGTTGGGAGCTACACTAAGTAGAGGCAAGAGCCCTGGAACAAAGTGAGATTTGTTTGGGGTGGTTTTGGTTGGTGTGCTGTTCAAGCCCTCTTTTACAGGAATGCTTTGGCAGAAGGTTCCTGTGGGAGGCAGCTGTAGCAGAGCCTGATGGAGTGTTCCTCTCCTCTTTCCTCAGCGTACCAGGGACACGAAGCCCAACTTCTTCCAGGACTGCTTAATGGAGGTGTTTGATAATTTAGAACAACACATTCAGAACCCCGAGGTTCTGCAATCCATCCTGAGGCTCATGGAGAGAGGCACAATGGTTCTGACTACAAACTATGATAATTTGCTTGAAATATTTGGTCAGCAACAGGGTAAACCTATGGAATCTTTAGACCTTAAAGATAAGGATAAGGTACGATGACAAGTCAGCACATAAGCTGCACTGAAAGATGTTTTCCTGTTTAAAGAGTCAAGGCTAAAAGTTGTTAATTGTTAAAGCATGTCTATGAACCACAGCAGATGCCCAGACATTTCCTGTACATATCTTTTTATTCTGCATAATTTGGTAACAGTTACCAAGGAGGATTTCGGGGGTGTGTTTGTTTGCCAGTTCCCTGCAATGTACTGGAAAAAACCCACAAATTATTTAATTTATGTAAAGTCATTCTTAAAATTCCAAATAGAGTTTCACCTGCTGGTAGTTAAATTCCTGTTTATACCTTTTCTGTCAGTGCTGCTGGAACTTGCTTCTTGCTTGGCTGGCTGTTTAACCCAAAAAGCCAGAGACAGCTCAACATCAGCCATCACCTCTTTGTTACATTTTAAAGTGAGCTGTGTAATTAATAATTACAATCTCTTGCTGCAGAAAATGCAAAAGGAGTTGTTTCTGCTTTAAGTGGTTTATAAGTCAGTTCAGCTGTATGGTTTTGCAGACTGATGGTGAGTGTGATATATTTTAACATCTTGCATGATGTGCTTTAGGTTCTTCAGTGGGCAATGGGCCATGTAAAATATGGAGTTCTTCACATTCATGGCTTATATACAGATCCCTGTGGAATGATGCTTGATCCCTCGGGATATAAAGATGTTACTCAAGATCCTGAAGTCATGGTTTGTGTGATCTTTAAAATTTTGACTGTGTTTCACTAAACAGTTTTCTTGTAATCACTGCAGACAAGATAGCTAAGGCTTTGTGGGATTATCTAAATGAAATACTTGGGGACCAGAGGAACTATTCAGGAAGGCAGCCCTGGGGAAAGGGCAGTCTGTGCCCTTGGGTACTGTGGCTGTGTAAATCACAACCAAACCCCTCAGCTGGATGTCACAATTTGTATTTAGTTTTTGAAAGAACAGGAGCCTCAGAATAATGACACCAGGACAAGGATTCATCATCATATGATTGCTAGGTTTCTTAGGGGTTTAAACTGGTACCAGCTCTGGATCCTGGACTTAATGTCACCTTAGCTGTCATAGGAATTCAAACATCTGGTCAAGAATATTCATTTTCCTTATTTAGAAAAATGAATATTCATTTCCTTATTTATTAATTTCCTTATTTTTGTTTAGAAAAAGGAATATTCATTTCCTTGTTTAGAGATGGACCTAACAGGAATGTAATATTCTGTCACCTTAATTCTTTCAATTTAAATTCTCTTGCTGGCAGCACTTACATGCCTGTATAAATTCCATGGAATGGCTTGGGTTGGAAGGGGCCTTAAAGATCATCTTGTTCCAACTCCTATATTTGTATGGTAATTTTGCCTTTTTTTTGTTGTTTTTGTGTAGGAATAATGGTTATGAAATGTCAGTTTGGCCTGGTCCTAAAACATTTGCTTTTTTCAGGTCACTAGTGAGGTTCTGCTCTGCTGGTCCTTTTGTGGCTGATGTATTTTGAAAGTTCTGACGTTGGCTCTTGTCTGCTGAAGTAAATGTGGCTCCTTTTTGTTTCTGTTCCTTCACAGGAGGTTCTTCAGAACTTGTACCAAACCAAATCCTTTTTGTTTTTGGGTTGTGGAGAGACTCTGCGTGACCAGATCTTCCAGGCTCTGTTTCTTGACACAGTAAAGAACAAAGTGGACCTAGAACATTACATGTTGGTGCTTAAAGAAAGTGAAGACCATTTTTTTAAGCTCCAGGCAGATATGCTGCTGCATGGAATAAAAGTGGTGTCCTATGGGGACTGCTTCCAACAATTCCCAGAGTATGTCCAGGATCTGACTGCTCAAATCTGCAAAGAGAAGTCCAGGTAATGTGGCCTCTTCCACAGCACAGGCTGGAGCAGGTACATGTTGCTGTTTCATATAACACACAACACAGACTCTTGTGATTTTTCAGAAGGCTAAGAAATGATTCTTTTATTAGGGATGGTTCTCCCTTATATCCCATTTTCCACAGCCCAATGTGATTGGCGAAACAAAGGCAAACCTCTTCACTCACATTGGTCAAACCAGAGGGACATCAAGAAGAAATCCCTCCTCTCAGAAGGAATGAATAACATAGATATTATTACAAAAACATCCCATCATGTTTATCACTTTCCTAGGAAAGAACACCAGAAAACCAAAACATCAGGCCTGAAACCAGACTAGAGGTCCTGGGCAGTTTGCCCTGCCTGAACACTGCAGCTGATTGAGGCACTGACCTCGTGTGCAGCTTTGTTGCTTGTCAGGGACATGCAGAGTTGGAATGTGTGGCCAAACTGTAATGAGATGCTGTTTTTGAAATCTGTGGGTTTTGGACGTCTGTGGATTCTTGCAAATTTAATCCTGAATTCTGGATTTGCCTCTTAGTATTTGGTAAAGAAGTTTACTTAACATAGATTTATGATGTGAACTACTTAAGCTTATTGAATATTACATTATCAGAAATCTGACTTGTCAGGAAAAGAGACTAAGAGAATTGAAGGGATTAACTGGTGGGATAAGCTGGTTGAGCCACAATATCTGACTGAACATAGAAGGGGAAATTAAGTCAGTGCCTCCAATAAGTGTTTGGCTTAGTACACTTAGGGTTGTGAAGAGAACAACTGTATGTCTAAGGAAAGAGATTTCTTTAATGTTTTCCAAACAAGGACAGTTCTGTTTGGATTACCCAGAGAACAGAGGAAAATAACTAAATGACCTTGGGAAGAATTGCTGTTTGACAGCTCTTTCATTTATCATTTGAAAATCTCGTGATCTCATTTACAAGTCAAGATCCCAAACAAACATTTTCAGGTGTGCAGAACTGCTCTGTACATCACCAAACTGTCAGGGTTTGGTTTTTTGTGCCTATTCACAAACTCTTCTAAAATGTAGCAGGGGGAGTTTGTTATAGAAGGGTTATGTCAAAGAAATGAGAAATGAAAAACCAAAATAAGCCTGATACAGACTGGGCACTACAGGCCCCTGGACACTCCCTGGAAAAGGAACACAGCAGAGCAGACCAGGAATCCTAGAATGCCTTGAGGACCTCTTCCTAGGAGAGGTGATGGAGAGCCCAGGAGAGGCTCAGCTGGGCTGAGGGCAGGGTTGGTCAGGGTTGGTCATAGCCTGGGCTGGAGAAGTCATGTCCTGGTAGAATTCTCAGTCTGCTAAACCATGATGAAGTTGCTTAGCCATATTATTTGAAAAACTGTGTTGACTGGGGAAGCTCCCACTGACTGGAAAAGAGAAAACATAACCCCCACTTTCAAAAAGGGAGAAAATAAAGACTTGGGGGATGTGGGTAACAAATGGGCTGGTGACACATGGGGCTGTGGTCAGTGGCTTTAAGTGCTGATGGAAACTGGTGGAAGGTGTGTCCTCCAGGAGTCTGTGGGGACCAGGCAGTGGCTTTGATGGGGACATGGACAGTGAACTCGAGTGCGTCCTTGGCACATGACAGCAGGCTGAGGGCTGTGGCTGTAGGGAAGGGGTCACAGCAGAGACACCTGGGCAGGTAGGGCTGTGCAGTCACCACGCTCAGCAAGGCCAGGGTCGTGCAGCTGCCTCAGGGCAATTGCAAGCACCAGTCCAGGCTGGGGATGAGCACGTGGAGCAATCCTGGGGAGGATTCCTGTGGGTGAGAGCTGGACAGGCCCCATCCCAGAAACCCCCCTGTGCTGGGCTGAGCCCCCCAGGGGAGGGGGTGGTTCTGCTCCTCTGCTCCACTTGGTGAAACCCCACCTGCAGAGCTGCACATCAGAAGGACACAGCTGCTGCAAGAGGGTCCAGAGGTGGGCAACAAAGATTATCAGGGGCTGGAGAACCTCTGCTTTGGAGAGGGGCTGTGAGGACTGGGGGTGTTGAGCCTGGAGAGGAGAAGGCTCTAGGGAGATCTTAGGGCAGCCTTCCAGTGTTGAAAGGGGCTCCCAGAGCTGGGGAGGGGCTTTTGGACAAGGGCACGTAGGGGTAGGAGAGGGGCAAATGGCTTCAACCTGGAGGGGCACAGAGCTAGAGCAGGTAGAAAGATGATCAGTGGTGGAACCCTGGCACAGGGTGCCCAGAGCAGCTGTGGCTGCCCCATCCCTGGCAGTGGCCCAGGCCAGGCTGGATGGGGATTGGAGCACCCTGGGATAGTGGGAAGGGTCCCTGCCCATGGCAGGAGGGTGGAACTGGGTGAGCTTTTACATCCCTTCCAACCCAGCCCATGCTGGGATTCTAAATACAAGCTTGCTGTTTTGGGGTGGTGCAGAAAAGTATAAAAACTTCCTGGCTGCTCATGTGTGTTGCTGATGTCTCTTGCACTTTTCTAGATGCTGATCGGGTGGACAGCACAACACTGTTGGGTAAGTAATGTTTTATTTTCACAGGAAAATACCAAAACTAGAAAAATACCCTTCTTATTTCTGAAGTAATAAAACAATTACTGTGCAGAGTTCTGATTTAGCTCTGAAAGTTTGCTGAAGGCACTTTTTTAACTCTCTGGTTTTCCTTCTGCCTAGCAGCAGGTAACTGATGGTCTTTTCAGGTCAATCAAATGACAAATGATAGTATTACCTCAGAGTACTCTGGTGAATGTTAGTAACTTTCTTTATACATTTTCTGAAGCTTTTACATGCTAACATCGATGAGATTTTTGGCTTAGATTTCCAGATACAGGTTTCTGTTCCAAAAGCCTTCCTTAGGGGGTCAGGAAGAGTGAATCTCAAGGGTGTGGTACTGAAGGTGATTTTTCAGCTGAGCTGTTCAGGTTGCTTGGTGATATTTCTGTGAATAACCCAAGTAATAATACATTCCAATTGATGGAAAAAATATAGCAAAGCCACTTAAAAAGATTTCACTCCTGAGAGATCTGTGCTGCTGCAGCCAACATCAAAATTGTATAGAAGTATCATTTGGTACTAATGTAAGGGTCTTTGGCAGTGCAGGAGGTGAAACCCCTGCTCTTTGCCAATCAAAAAGCACACAAACTCCAGGACACTTGTGTCAGAGATTGGTTTTGTAATTCTGATGGGATTTTAAATTTACCTTTTCTCTCAACTGAGTTCATAAATCCTATTTTTCAATAAAGTACAATTAGGAAGAAGAGAACCCAAAACCTTGGTACAATTTATTCCAGTCCTTCTTAATGTCTCTCTTAACAGTCTTTACTAACTTGTTAGCACCACTTTTGGTAGTTTTAGCACCTGTTTGCTTGTAGTTCAGAATACAGACCAAGTAAAAAACCCAAGAGGATTATTGTGTGTAATACCCCACAAAATCTAAGTGAATGTTCTGGTTTTGAAGGAATTTTTATTCCATTCATGTTACTCTCTAGTTACACTGTTTATGTACTTGCAGCAGCAGCTCACACCAAAGATTTTTGTTGCAGCCTGCAGGAGTGGTTCAGGTTGGCATCGCTGGAATAATCTATTTCAACCCTCCAGCTCAAGCTGGGGCCTGTGAATGAGGGACCCAGACTCAGGTGTGAGCTCCACAGGTGTTAAACTGGCAAAAGGCAGCTGAATCCTGAGCTGAGTCCCTGTTGTGTCAGTACTAGAGATTTGGGGGAGAGCTTGAGCCCAGGTTAATGTTACATGTAATTCAGGATCCAAATATGAGAACCTCAGGGGACCAGGATTGTGCTTATCTCGCTAGCTGGTGCTTATAATACAAAGTACACCAAGTACATGGATGTAGCAATATTCATGTGTTTTCTTTCCCCTCTCTCACCGCAGGAACTTCTTGTGTGGACTGTGCTAAAAGGAAGTTAGGAGAAAGTGGCACTGATTCTCCTAAGAGGATCAAGCAGTCAGATAATAATATACCCACTCTTGAAAGAAACCCAAACAGCCAAGGCCCACCCCAGAAGCTTTTTTAACAGTAGGTGTTTTACATCTGCTGCATGGAAGTTTTGAGCTGGTATTTCCATGATTTTAAGTGGAATAAAATTGTACATACTAGCTTTTCTCTTTTCTAAAGCCATAAATGTGTCATGTGTGTAAAGCTTGAGAGTCAAATGAGTCACTCCTCTGGCACTGCCAGACCACTCAGGCAGGACCTGCAGGGCCAGACAGAAGCAGATGCCACTTCTCTTTGTGTCTGTGTCAAGCCACTTGGACCAAACTCTTCCCCAGGTGAAGCCACAGGCGTTTTAAATCTGTCAAAAGTGCCTCTTGGTTTCAGTTCTCCCATCAGCTGAACTGCAGGTGGGTTTCTGGATTCTTCAGGGGCCTTGCAGGCTTCAGTCTCTGATCCCTGAGTCCTGTAGAACAGTGCTGTTCCACATTTATGGAAACCCCACTTCTGGAAGGAGGATTTGTTTTCTCCTTTGATAAGGCACAAGATCACCTGGGGAGGAGAGGCTGGACCAGTGCAGGGACAGACTGCAGGGCAGGCACTCCCTGACCTCTGCAGTGGGGTCCTGTGGAAATGTTTTAAATACCGCTGCATCCCAGACTGCTGCCTTGGACAGCAGGTCCCAGTCGTGCAGAGGAATGAAAGCCAGTGTCAAAGGATCCAGCTGCAGGTAACTCGTAGTGTGTAAATTTGCCTTTGGTTGAAGTGCTCCAAGGGTGAAGGTGAGGCCCAGCAGTACCTGGTACTTCCCCCACCTGCATCATCCTGGCTGCAAACAGAACTCCCCCTGCAGCTGCCAGCCCCTGGGAAGCAGCTGGCGTTTTCCAGTCAGCTGGCTCTCACCTCAGTGTCTGCAGGAGAGCACGGCCAGGGCTGTTCTTTGTGCTGATGCCAGCACAGGTGTACCTGGCAGGGCTGAGGGATTGCTCCGGGCAGGTTTCCCTGGGGCTGTTTGCTGAGGATTTCTGGTATGCCTTCTGAGAGCAGGTCACATTGTACTGGGGAGGACAGAGAGGACAAGGGCTGCTTCTGGCAGGTGCCCTTTCTCTCCAAGCTGTGTTTGGCAGGTCTCTACTCCCTTGTCACACAACCAACTCCTGCAGGCCTTCAGGCAGCCCACAGCCACCCTGTTTCTCTGAGAGGGTCTAGTTACATCAAGATCACTTCTGAAAATTCTTTCAGCATCACAGAGCATCATCTGGGAGATTACCCTCTAACATAAGCTTTTGCAGGCAGTGTGAATGGGCTGCTTTGGAAAGTGGCTAGTCAGGCTCTTGTGAGTGTCCTGATGATCAGCTCAGAACACTTCACCTATTGCTTCAAGCTGAAGCAAAAAGCCATCACTTCGCACTGAGGTATTTATGACCCTGATTACTACCACTCTTTAAACCCTAAGTCATGCAACTCCTTACCTGACTTCAAGTCAGGTCCACAATAGGAAATCCCACCCCTGCCCTTGGTAAGGATCAGCCTACACCCAGCACTGGTGATTCTTCCCTTGTAGATTCTGCTGAACTGCAGCTTGTCCAGCAGCCTCCTGACTTGAGGGGGCCACCCACTGTATCCTCAAAAGCAGAATTGTGGGGGGCTCCTTTATCTCCTACCACGTCTGTTACCAGATTCTGAATGAAGGCACTGATGCTCACTCATGCCTCAGAGTAAACTCTTTTATTAACTGAAGTGGAGCAATAACACAAGTATTTGAGGAACGTCCATAGTTCTTGAAACATGTTACACTCCTGCTCAGACACTTCCTCCCTGAGGCAGGATCCCCACAGGCCCAGCACAAGCCCCAGGCTCACAGCACATGACATGGCAGGGATGTGTAAGCAACCCCCAGGACAAAAGGAACCTGCTCTATGAACACAAGATGTAATTATTATGAACAACCACAAACCAAGGGAAGCTCTTCAGCACAGAGGTGCAACATAAGCCAGATAAAGTTTACCCAACTTCATTAACTTTAGATGAGAAGTTCATTAACTTTCATCTGCTTAGATGAAAAACAGCAAAGTAACTTCAGGGACATAATAACATTACATTTTTCTACAGTTCTATGTATTTCAGTTGCCTCTATAGCATCTGACTCATTCTTTCCACTTCTGTATGAGGTGAAATAGTTCAGAGGTGAGACTTTTCAGGTTACATCACAGCTCTGGAGCTGCATTACAAGTCTTTCTACATTTTGCATAAGGCTGCAGTGGAAGGCTGAAGTCTTCCTGGAGTAACCCAAGATAATGAACACATTTCAGTACCTTACTGTTTTAGAAAAGAGGAAATGATCCTATCTGAAGGCAAACAGATGCAGCTACAACACAAAAGGCCCTGACTGGAGCAACGAGCACCTGAACAGCATGCTGGCACTATGGACTTTTCCTAAGAAAAGCAAGAGGCTTGTTCCTGGGATACTATACTTATAGAAATGAACCTGCAGCCCTTCCTCCTGCAGCCCAAATCTTTGGAAGGAAAGTATCTGGAAGGGAAGCTTTGGGTAGCAGTGTGCACACCTCAGAAATAGCCTTGGCTCTCACTCCTTAACAAAACTGCATCAAGAATCTGCAGTTGATTCCCTTAATATTTTGCAAAACTACTTCACTTGAAAAGCCAACGTTTCCCTGTCAACCTCTAAGAGCCACGTCTGAACTCAGGTTTGTCAGAGCCAGCTGTGACCCCAGTTCCTGCTGGCACGTGGCCCTGCCTGACACCAGCCAGGCTCTATTCAAAGAGAGAAGCCTGGCTGGGCCTCTCTGCTGTGTCCTGCTCTTCCTCCTCGGGGTACTCGGTAAGATCCAGGGTCAGGACTTGGCTGAACATAACATCATCGTACTGAAAAGAGGGAGATCACAGCATGTAACACACTTTGGTACTTGAAATAAACATTTCATAACGCTGAGATGCACTCATGAGCTTGAGTGCCCCGAGGCTGGTCCCTGGAGTGGGTACCACCACACCCAGCCACCAACTGTGTTCGTGGTTCACTGAGCTACCCTTCAGGTGTGACCCAGCACTTCAACGACCCCCATGGGCATTATTTAACCATAACTGTTACCTCAGGACACACTCCAATCAATGCATCTGCCTTGCAATAAAACTCTTCCTTCAGGGAAATAACTATCATTTGGAACTGCTCATGTGCCTGCTCTCTAATGAAACTTGAGACCTTTGGAAAGAAACCAAGTATTTCAGTTAGTTCTGGCAACCTGAAACAATGCTATGATTAGGGAATGGTGAGGGAAGAACTGAACTGTGCTAGCGGCAGAATTCCATCGTGAAATAAGATGGCTAAAATGAGAAATCAGTTTTAAAATCCAGGTTAATTGGTGTTAATGCAAAAATAGTTACTAAGCCAATTGTATTAAACACTCCAGTGACAGAATGACTTGGTTTTCACACTTCTTGCTACTTCCTGGAGCCCAGGGATCTCCAAGGCCTTACCAATTCCAAGCAGCACAATTCCCAGGTGCCCTCCAGGTTACACAGCAGGTAACCAGGGGCCACATGGGGTTACACAACACACCTGCACACCTTCACACTCCTCACCACCTCCTCTCACCTTCACACAACTCAGAAACCCATCAAACACACTTGGATTAAGGAATTTAAGTTTTTCTCCTATCTCATAGACTCATTACTCCAACCCTAAATGCAATCTAATTAAAAAACCTTCAGTCAGGCTAATCAATCTCTGTATCCTAATACCATGCAATGGAAGTAGCCACCCTTCTACAAAAGGTACCAGATATTGTCAGGAAAAGAGCAACCTACTTTATCAATGTTTGTGTTGTCCAGTGCAGCATCTATCTCATCCAAAATAAAAAAAGGAGCTGGACGAAAGCTGTAGAAAACAAGACAGAATTTTGCATTGAGATACCAAAATGTTACCCAACATTCTAATTACTTACTCCATAAATAAAGTTGATAGTATTTTGCAATATTAGTCTTATATTTATTGTAATTAATTAGGTATAATTCATCATTTAATATTAAATAATAGACAATAAGTTAACAGTTAATATTTTTATTGACATGAAATTCTACATTGAATATATAAAGTCATGGCAGATGAAGAACAAGAACTGCAGCAATGCTTGAACACTCCATTAGTAGAAATTTTTTTAACAGATGTGCAAGCATCACTCTGTCTCTTACTTGGCCAGGTACTTGGAGAACACCCTAATACTTCTTTTTCCCCCTGGATAATCCCAGAGCAGTTCTTTTACCTGTGTATGGCAAACACAAGAGCCAGGGCTGCCACTGTTTTTTCCCCTCCTGACAAACTGTCCATTGGCATAAAGCGCTTGCCCGGGGCCACGCAGTGAAAGCCAATGCCCTCCAGATAGGGCTCCTCGGGATTCTCAGGACTGAGGAATGCCTGGGAACAAATACATTTCATTGGTAGCAAATTCTGTAGATGGGTATTTGCTAGGTTTCAATACTGCCCGAGCTAGTGAGGAAACCCAGCGAGTCTGCTTCACTTTTAGGGAACCTGTTCATCCTTTCTGGGAGCAGCAGTATCCAGATCCCAGAGAAGATCATTTTGTTAACAAACCAGGAACCACGAGGCTCAGGAACAAAACCAGTGTGGAAATGGCACCACATATTTGTTATTTCCAAACTTGCAACTACTGAACAAACTCCATTTTATCACCTTCAGTGTAACTGCTTTGAACCACAAGACACTGCTATTCTTTATTCTAGCTAACAAAGCATCCAGTAAGGCCTTTAAGGCAAAGCCCCTGAGCACCACACCTGAGCACTATTGTTCCTGCAAAGCCTCTTGTAGATCCTGTCAATGGCTATGGAGGCATGCTCAAAGCACCGGCTGAACAGCTCATATCTCCTCTTCTTCACCTCTTCAAATTCCTGCTTGCTTATCCTGGCCTCCTTTTTGCTGGTCTCAAAAGCTATGGAAAAAAAAATAAAATCACGGGAATTACTCCTTAAGAATGAGCAAATACACAGAACAAATAAATACTGGGTACCATGAGCAGCATTGAAGAAAATACTTATTGCAGGAAAAGGAATATGCCAACATAGTTTGAGTCTCCAGATTTCAAATGGAGGACCCACAAACCAGAAAAGCTGTGATGCATTCAATCTGCTCTGTGCCACATTTGTCTGGAGCAAGGAACAGTATTCTCCTCCTAATTCCTTCTGGGAGCCAGGCAGCCCTAAGCAGCACCAGCACTGACCTGGTAAAGCTTCAGAACCCCTTAAGTTTCTTACATTGTTAATATCTTCAAAAATCTCTGAAGATACTAAAAATTTTGCAGAAATGCTCATGTCTGAGTTTTGGACAACATACACAGTTCCTTCAGTTATGTAAGAAAAATTTAAGCAATTTTAACACTGAAGTCAGTACTTCTCAAAAAAGCTAGTAAAAACACTTTATGATGTCATGTGGGGAACAAATATCTTCCCAACCATTCAAACTGTATTTGAACAAACTACTGCACACTCAAGTGTATGTTAATGAATAGTTTACATGTAAGTGAGAAGATAAGTGAGGATAAACACTCGAGCACAAAAAAATACCTTCCTATCTGAAAGGGACAAAGCCAGCAGGACCAACCCCAGGAAGAGGAATTTCAATTAGGGTGGAATGACAAAAGTGACTGACATGAAAGGCTCAGTGTTACCATCTATCGACTCTTGGAACTTGTCCCGAGCTAGCTGTAACTTCTCTCCTGCTCTCAGGTTTGGAGCAGCTGTCTTCATTAATGTGACCTCTTTGCCTTTGATTTCCTGCTGCATTTGCTTCACATGATCCTCTATATCTTTATCAGATTCTAGTTCCTAAAGAAAAAAAAAAACAATCTCATTTGCTTTTAGACATTTCAATACATACAGCAAGCACTCATGGTTCTGAAACAATTACCCCACTCATTAACAGCTTTAACTTGAAACACAACTGAAAATGCCACCCAGACCTTGGTTCTTGCAATGAATCTACCAGGCCCTCACTCTCCTTCCCCAAGACCTTTAAAAAGACAGGGAGCAATTATTTTCCCTCAATTCCCTTTTTAAAATACAACACAGGAGCAGAATTACTGCTTCACCCCCTGATTATTGTAAGAAGAGGTTCTCAGTGAATTCTTTGAGATAAGTCCTACTGATGGATGACAGATTCATCCTCTGCTCTGTGCTTAGCCTTTGACATTTAACTATTTCCCTCAAGATTAAAAAGGAAAAAAAATTGACAAAACCTGCTGAGAAAATGTGACTGAATGGGCTGTTAGACAGGGAAGGATGGGAAGCCTCAGTCTCTGCAAATACCAAGAGAAGGTAAACAACCCCCCACAACCATCCCTGGGTTCTGGAGTTTTGAGCCTTAACATACAAAGTTGGAACTTCAAGGCAGAAAGTAAAGGAGGAAGGAAAAAAAAAAAAATCAAGGTTATATTAAGTCTCTCAATTCCATTTTTGTGGCTCAGGTAAGCTGTAAGTTAAAGCCAGTTAGATGGGACAGTGACCACTCTAGAAATCCAACACATCAATGCTAGCTCCTGAGTACAAAGCCAGAGCACTTCAGCTTAGCAGTGGTTTTACCAAGTGTCACTTAAAGACTGGGGTGAAGAACAAAATAAATAACAAATAAAATATTTCACAAAAATAAAAATCAAACACTCCATCTCTGATTATTTCCTATAATATTTCCTTATTATTATAATATATAATATTAGATAATAATATTTCCTTATTTATTACCTTTAGGTCGACTTCTAAGCTGCTGTAGTCTATCTGAATTCCCTCTTCCCTTTCATAGATCCCTGCCAGAGCCTGTGTGCCTTCTGTTTCAGTTCCTAGCTATAAGATGAAGGACATTCCAGTTCAGAAACACAACAGTTAACTTTGAAACTGTAAAACCAATTTATTAAAAGACAGTGGTAACATGGTACAAGGTAAACTTGGCTCTTCCCCTGGCCCAAATGGGCTGAACAGTTAAGATCTCACGAGCCTAATTAACACACACACCTGTTAAATGAAGATGAAAACATCTACTAAACTCAGCTTGAAGAGATGTTAAAAGCAGCAGCAATCTGTTTATTTCATGTTTACAGCACTGTACATACTGTAAATCTCCTGAGTGCAAAGCTGTGCACTGCGATCCCTTCCAAGGGAAGGCTGCAGTGTGTAAGCTGAGGCATTTCTTAGACTCAAAAGAATTCTGTACGGAGTATGGAGCAGAATCTTCTACTCCCTGCTGTCTGAATTTAAATCAGTTACTTTCCATCAAATGAAATATGTGCTCTTTATTTATTAGACCCTTTTCCCACCAAGATTTTTCTGGAAACCGAATCTCACTGATCTTCTCAGTGAAGTTAATTATGAATCCACATTGTCATTCCTTCTGCTCCCCTCCTTGGTTTCCTCTTCCTTATTCACAAACAGTGAGAGCTGAGCTCCTATCTCCTCTGATCATGAGCAGTTCTTGTTCCTTCCCTTCAGAGACTGCCCACTCCACCTCACTGCCTGAATTCTGTCTGCTGCCCAGTTCACACCCATCCTCCAGCAAAAACACTTTTCGAAGGAATGGCTTCAACAAGACTTCTTCCAAATTCACACACTTCTTGTAAGTTCTTCCAAACCCACAGCACACTTATTTTGTAACAGTGCAGGAAGTTTATTTCACCTCACAAAAGGTATGTTGGAAAAAGAGGGAAGAGGAAGACAATAAGGGGCAGTCATCAGATAGAAGGAATATTTCTGTTTAGCCTATTCCTGATTTCTGTGAATACCTGCATCTACTGAACACAAAAGGATGATTTTATATACAGCACTTATATTATGGATGATGGACCAAATATGATCTCAACCCTTGCACATGCCTTATTTATTTACATTTCTGAACTGACCCCTGTGTATCCTCTTACTAATCTTCATACCAATTTTCTTGTACCACAAGATTTTAGATATTTCACAAGAATATGTTTCAAGCACAAGGAAAAATACTTGCAAACAGCATTTCTGTCTACAAAAATAAATCCCTCCTTTGAATGAAAGAGACCTGATCACATGAATAGATTATATTGGTTTGAACATTACTATGTAAGAGAAACAGTCCTTTAAGGAAGGAAAAAGGATCTTTAAATTCATGAGTAAGTGCTCCCCCATGATACCTATCTTCTGTAAACACTTTAAGTACCTCTACTTCACTGATGTCGTCCAGGGATCCAGACAGTAACCTGATTTTCAAGTCCTGCACCTTGCATTCAAGCAGCAGATTATGTCCTCTTAGTCTCTTCTCTTCGAGAGAGGTTTCTATAGCTGTGGCTTCCCTCTGCAACTTTGTGGCTTCTCTACATGCACAAAAGGCACAAAACAACTCAAGAGTGGAAACATCACTGCTAATCACATCCACAGAGAAACAGCATGATAAATACAGCACAGAAAACAGACTCCAAGCACCAAGAGGGCTGTTTCCTCTGCAACAACCCCCATGTGACAGAAAGGGAAATGGTACTGTACTTCTGCCATCCCCTCCATTCTCCCAAATTACTCCAGAGGGAGCTCAGTCTCAGCACATTGCCAAGCTCACTTAAAAGCACGTTCAAATACCCATCTTCCCTAATTACAGCCTACCTCTGCTCTGTTCAACTCTAGTCAACATGTACGGAGATTTGATCCTTTAACATGTAACCAAGCATCTTATCATTCCTGTCCTTCAAACAGCTTGATGCTTTGCAACAAACTCCTCTGATAGCATCAAGTTACCATCAGCAGAAACGTTGTTAGAATTATACACAACATAAATTACTAGCCATACAGTTCATGAGTTTATAGAAAATTCCACAAGTTTACCTACATGATAGGGCTTTTAAACATAGCAATGACTCCTGATTAAGGGACATCAATAATAAGCAAGAACAGAACTGACTGATGTATAAACTCTCCACAAAGGAGTTGATTTAATATAACAGCAGGACAAAATAATGACCTACATTTAGTAGTAGTTTAAGGCATCCAAAAACATGAAAAGTCTGGAAAAATAAGAATGAAATCGAAAAATAAAAATGTTCCCATTAATCAGACTCACTGTATAACTCAAACCAAACTGTGAAACTATGAGGGAGCTTCAGTTGCCCCAGTCAAGCTATAAGCTACTACATACCACAAGAGATGATAGATCTGTGGTCAGATTTCACAGTGACATCTAAAACTAGGTAGATAATAAAATAATTCTATATGGTTTATGGATGGCTCTCTTGAAATATTCTCCTTCACACACTGAATTAGAAACAGTGTTAAACTAAGGCACACTGTAAATGTAAATCACTATTTCTCTAACAAATCTTTCACAAGAAAACAAAACAAGAGAAATTCAAACGTGATCAGTAAATCCCTTCTAGACATTATCCCTTTAATCACCTTCCCAGGAGTAGAAATAGGAATTACCTATTAAGAGTTAACATCGTCCTTCTGAACTCTTCAACTTCATTTTGGCTTTTTGTAACCTCAGATTTATGAGCACTTAATCTATCCTGAAGGAGATGCTGCTCCTCCAAAAGATCATTCACTTTTTTAAGAAGCTTTTCCTCATCCTGCATAGAAATATTTAAAATTTTAACCTCTCCCCCAGAATTTAGATCTGGAACCTCTACTATACAGAAAGAAGGAGTTAAACTTGTTACATTCAAATGTGTTACAGCACAAGATCTGAAAGGCACTGGGGAGGGGGAGTTCCCCCCACTTTGTGGCAGTTTTATACATTTCACTTTTTGTTTTTTGTTCAAAACACTTATTTTCTCCTTCCCTTCTCTGTGAACAAGCACAGCCTGTTTCTTTAACAAGCACTATCAGCACAATACAGGGTAAAGAACACTGTGAAGGAGGAACCCGTATATCAGACTTCAACTAAAAATCCAAATTGGTTTCATAGCATTATTTTGAATGTATTAGTGGCTGAAAAGTAGTTTAAAGAAGTAAAGGACCAGAGCTGCTTGCTCTTACTCATAACATCTGCTGAATCTGAACCACATGCTGCTGGTTTTATCTACAGTTGTACATTGTCTTTTCATATCAACAGAACACATTAACTGACCAAAACATTAAATACTGCACAGAGAGTAAGGCAAAAGTTAATTTTTAGTAAGCTTATTTTTAATAACAAATAAGCATCCAAATACAGCAGTTTATTCCAAGGTTAAAATGCAACATGCATCTGCATTTTTCTAAGCAGTTACAAAGTCAACACTGAATTAACCCCTTGAAAAATTAATCCACAGCATCAACTACATTTATTCAGAATTGGATCTGAGAGGGAAGAATGCATTGAATTGGAGAGACAGTGAAATTGATTTTATTATTACCTTCTGCAGCTTGATGATCTCAGCTTCATCTTGACGAACTGTCTCCCTCAACTTGCTAAGTGAGTTTGTTAATTTTTGGAGATGATCACGATTGTACTCCAGCTGAACATTCAGTCGTGTCCTCTGACTTTCAAACTCCAGTCTAGTCAAAGTACAGGACTTAAAATCAGTTCTTACAAAGCAGACTATTAACTGTGACTGAACTCTATTTAGATACCATTACATTGAGTCTACTACACCACACCCTGTGGATATATAGGAAATCACAAAGCTATAGTGGTATTGGTTAAACAAATACAATATAGAGTATTTTGAACATCAATATGGAAAGTAACACTTGAATTTCAACCATCAGTTCATTTTAATATTCTCCTTCTAAGATACAAATCTGTGGTGACGTGTCTGTGAGAGAAACACCAGCTGAGGTTGCCTGTGAAAAATTCAAGAACCCTGTTTTCCTTACAAGAGTATGTTCCTATACCAAACACCTGCATCTTACACCAAATTTTCCTTTAGATTTTTCACAAATGAGTGACCCTTCATGCTATTCTCAATCTGGGATAGTGCCATTATTTCAATGTGGGTATTGAAAACTATTCTTTATTTGTTTACAATAGTGCTACACAAAAGAGTAAATGAAGTTTGAACAAACTTTGACAAGCTGACACTGACTGTCTAACAAACCCAAACAGCAGTGATCTAACTAATCCTTGTCTAACTAATCTATAGCAGTGGCCCAACTAATCTTTACAGTGACAAGGGAACCTTCTACCTTCTCCTAGGACTTTGTGTTATTTCTGTGAGGGAGATTCTCAAGTACCAGTGTGCCCAATCTAATACCAGCCCACTGGCTGACATTTTAGTGACCTATACCACCTTCTCTTATCAATCTCCTCTTGTTGTCTCACGTGTTCTTGTTCATACACACGAATATTTTCTATACCAATTTCTTCACAGAATTCCTGGAAAACATCATCTTCAACCTTTGAAAACAGAAAAATGGAACAACAAATGATTATACTATTTTGCAACTCACAGATAAAATATTGTAAAGTTTTCAGACAAAGACTGTAAAATATTCAATCACTTCATGCTATGGGCTAGATTTATAAGGCACTTGAAGCAAACAGCTACCAAGTGTAACTCTAATCTAAGCTCTTCCTGACAGCACCTGGCCATTCCAACAAAAGCAATCACAGTGTAACCAGCTTCCCAGGTTTTGCCTGCTGCTCCCAGACAGCTGAAGAAGAGAAAGCTGGACAGGACATTAATCAGATACACCAGATGTCTTGGAGCTGTAGTTCAGTTCTTTATTTCAATCCTTTCAAGAAATCCATAAATATTAATTACTGTCCTCTGTTTATGGACAAGTCATAGCAAAAACTCTGCCATGGAATATCTCATTTCCTAAATAAACAGTAGATACTAACAAAAGCATCAGTCAAAACCAATTCTTAAATGTTTAAGAAAAATTTAATCAGGCAAATACTAGGTACAGTGTTTATGGCTGGACCAAAGATAGAAATAGCAACAGTCCATTCCTATAAATTCCTATTTAAAAGGAAACCCAATGAACTAAACAAAATTTTAAGAATTCTACAGGTCAAAGCCTCCTATTGTTTATATTGTTTTACTAGTCAGGCTTTTTTAGCCAGGTATCAAATACTACATGAAATTATACTATCCAAGTTACATTACTCTTTGGAAACTGATGATTGGTCCCAGTGATAGCCTCTATGTTTTTGTTTTTTCAGAGCAAGCAAAAGAAAAGTTCCTGTATGCAGAATTCTTACAGAGTTAACCATCAATGACGTTCTCAGTGTTTGCAGATGACAGACATCTGCACTCCCTCATGCCTGCACCCCAAGCAAGACAGAGAACAGGCAGCAATTTTGGCTTGTTCTTACATGTAGAATTCCAGTCCTGGATTAATCCCAGACTGACTGATGAGAATGGGTGAGAAGCCAGGAGCTAAATTACAGATGTACAACACAGCCTGAGTTACTGCAGACAGTGGTGAGCAATTCTCCTTCTCCAACAATATACATTGACACCAGCACCTAAGCCCTGGGCTGTGAATTTTCCAGATAAAATCACAGTACCACTTCTCTACAGCTTCTAAGAGATTGCTTTGTTTGACAAGAGTAGAAACAAAGGCAGCTTCAAGACACAGGTAGAGATGAGGTGCCTATTTCCCCAAGAGGTCAGCTACTGCCTACTGCAGCAGAACACAGCAGGAAACCCCTCTTGGCATCCCATCAGGCTTTACTAACATTGCCTTCACTGAATGCCTTTAGTGTCCTTCATGACAACCCTGCTCTGCAATCTGTCCACTGTCTGTGTGAACAGCTCTGGGCACCACTGGGACATGAGTAAATGACAGGCAAACGGAGGGAGGAGATTGCAGAAGTGTCTACACGAAAACCAGCTCTGAAACCTAAGTGGGGGATCACACATCGTAGAGAACATTTCCTGCTGCTGCTAAGAAGCAGACAGGAGCAGATTCTAAAGACAAAAGCTGTTTAATACCATAACAAATGATGAATTTGGACAGGCAGGGAGAGAACAAGATCTCCATGTTCTCCACCACCTACACCTCACAAGAGAGGGTGAGCAAAGAACACTCAGTTATATCACAGACTAGCCTCATCTTCCATGAACTGGACTTGAATACAAAAAAAACCCTCAAAAACCAAAAAACCCCACAACAAAACAAGCCCCAAAACTCAACATGCAAAAAAACCTGAAAGAACCTTCTTTCCACCAAGCAAAGAAAAAAACAAGAAAACCCCTACAGAAACCAAGAAACCCCCCCAAAAGAGTGAAACAGGAATTTGCTGACAACCAGCATGCACACCTCAGCCACTCTCCTGGGGTAATCAGAGCACAGAGAAAATCAAGAATATGAGCTGCTTCCCAAGAGGAAGGAACCTTCAGACTATGCTATTTTTCATCTACTTTCCAAGCAGACAGGCCATCCCCCAGACATGTAACCTGCACGGTTCAGAACAAAACCCTCCCACAGTGCTGAGGACTGTTGTCAGCTCTAGAAATCTGTATATATTAAGCAAAGCTTCATCTGTTTGAGACAAAGATGGATGTGGTTGGTTGGATTTGTGTTTAGCACTTGACAGCTAGAAGTTTGACTCTAAGGAAAGTGAGCTGCAAAGCTATGACTCATATACACTAACATTCTCTGTTCACAGCTGCCTTGGTAAGAAAGGTAAAGGATGTGGAGAGATTGCTGGAATAATGTACAAGCCTTGTTCACAAAGAAGTTTACAAAGTTAAAAGCTGTCCAGGTCTAAACATCAGTAAAACACAAGTTTCTGTAGCCTAAGAGCATGAGCTCTCAAAGCTCTGACAAAAGGCATTACCTCGTTAATTTTTTTCTGAAATGTTTCTATTTTTTCTTTTCTTTGTACTATTCCTTCATTCAGCATATCATGCTGAGCCTCAATATTTACCAGTTCACTTTCCAGTTTTGATTTTTCCTAGACAGAAAGGAAAAAAAATGGTAATTTTTCTCAATAGGATGATCAACTATCTAGAAATTAAGAGACAGCTCTGTTCTAGGTTAACTGTTTTTTCTGATTAAAAACATTAAATACTTTCTCCTCAAATGCCACCTAACCACTATTATTGCCAATCTGCATGTAACAATTACAGTTTTAATGAGTGGAAAAGCAAACCAAGTACTACACAGCACTTTGACTTACAGACTTCTGAAAGTTACTAAATGATAACCCAAGTTTACAAACCAAAATAAAGAAAGCCTCATGTAAAGTACTCTGCAATCTTGTTTCTTATATTTTATCAGTTTCTCAGGTTTAACTGCTGTATGTAAAACTTCAGCTGAATTTAAATAACTATGTAAGGAAGTAGCAGTACTTCATCAGTAACTGCAGTTGAAAACACAATTATTAAACATGAAAATTATGAAGACTTAATATTATACCATGAAGAGATTAGCAAGATGTTTCTTTTTAATGAGGTCTAATTCACTCTGGGAATATTTGAGTCGGGTCTGAGTTCCTTGGCACTGAGCACGCAATTGCTTCAAGTCAGCCTCCTTCCGCCTGATCTTCATTAGCTCCTGGGAAAGTGTTATGGTGGGAGAAAAAGCTTTTTAAACAAAAGGTGAACTATTTGAAAATTATTGGTTTTCAGATTTTAAAGCTAGCCTCACTGATGCAGACCTCACTGAAGGCAGATAGCACAGGTCATATTCAATATTAATATTGTAACGGATTTATTTCTTCCAAGAAAGTATCTGCTCAAACATTACATTACAACTCCACCCCTCTTAAAAAAAGCCAGCACTAAAGGTATGACAAATCATTTTACACTGGCAGGTTTTGGTTCATGCCAACACTGCCATTTTGATACAATCACTGTCATTTTCACTACAAGTCTTCAGGCACTCTCAACAATTTTTTCCTGAGGGAGCTTGGACCAACAGTATTGTCCTGTATTTCTGCCTGTGAGGTGAGAACGCAGAGTTCATTATTGACTACAACAGGATGAACAACTATTATGTCCTGTCTGCATCTGCTAGAAGCTTTGCAAATTACATTTTTAGGAAATCAGCTTCCCAGAGCTGAATTAAGTTAGACACAGCATGACTTCTGCAGTTCAGTGCTTTAAAGAGACCTACCTTTAATTCATTAATCAAACTATCTCTTCTTTCTTTCATTTTATTAATTTCTTTCTCATCCCAACATCTAGCTTTAACTCTTAAATCACTTGATCCTCCAGAAATCACTCCAGATTTCAAAAATAAAGTTCCATCAAGAGCCACTGTCTGGAAGAAAATAAGTTATATCCAAATAAATCTGAAAAAAAACAGCCAAAATACCCCATGCACTAGTGTCCAAGATAGTGTAGTTAAACAAGTAGCAACCACATTTGAGTTGGACTCAAATTTTTCTTTTCTCTTCCAAACTTGCTAACATGAGATACTTGAAGCAAAGAGAAAGTCTGCTTATAAGCAGCTTATTACAACTGATTAGAGAAGAAAATGAAATTGTATCATTTCCTTGCATATAGCCCCTTGTGCATACACTTGCACTTAAAAGGTGTAGAATAGAAACATTTTAAACTTGGTAGCACAGACCAAACAACTTCGTAACAGAGTAAAGGTAAACAGCTTGTTTGCAGAGTGAAAGTGTACATTTTTGTAAAGAACCTGGGTGTTTTTGTGACTTTATTTCAAGTAAAAATGACTTCATACTCACCTTCAACTTAAAGCTGTCTAAATCAAAATTTTAGGTTTATTAAGTGAATAAAATACTGTCTGTAGCAACAGAGACAGGAATAAGAAAGATCTGCAGAAGTGACAGAGAAGCTTCCAGTCCTTAACATAATCCATATCTACAACCAAGAGATTCTGGCAGGTATTTGAAAGAATTTTGAAATCTGTTCTTCAAAGAAAAACTTGCAAGATAAAGCCTATATTTTTAAATCAGACAGTTTTAGCAGGATTATCCATCCCTCCTACTCCTCATCATAAGGACCATACCAAGAACCATATTTGGACACTAAATATCCTTTCATTTGCCTCCTCTTTTTCCCAGGAAACTGCTTCAACTTACTACCAGAGGAAAACAGCCATGTGAAATATCTAGTTATTTGTTTCTGTGGGATTAGACAGTATAGTACCAACTCTGTGTTTATCTGAAATACTCTAGCATGTTTACACAAGAATTATTTAATGGCATCAAACACATCACTGCTATGAAAAATACACATGACAAACTTCAGGTTCTTACTTTCAACCTCACTGGTCCATCAAATGCAACGTGTTTTGCTTCCTTAACTGTTTCACAGATCAAGGCATTCCCACTCACAAACTGAATCACTTTCCTCAGCGAAGCAAACTGTGTTTGTACAACATCCACCAACATTTTAGCTCCTTTTATCTCCCTCAGCTTCTCGTTAACTGGTTTAACCTGTAAAGCAACCAAGCAGTGTTTAGAATCCATGTAGTTACAGCAAAGCATGTCCAGGTCTGAGGAGTCTGGGGACAGGATGCACAGATCAACACACCAGGGAGCTCAATCACTGCACGCCTAGAAACAGATCTGGGCTTTCAGCTCTCTGTACACCACTGTCCCTCAGTCTGTGTAACCTATTGCATCACTATTTAGGATGGCATAAAGATACTATTGTATAACACCTGTGCATCAAATCAAAGGACACCAAAGCACAGAGAAGAAACAAGAGAGTTCAAGATGTGTGTGTGGTTGCAGGGCTCCCACCTTGCCAGAGAAGCTGTGGCTGCTCCATCCCTGCCAGTGTTCAAGGCCAGGGCATAGAAGCAACCAGGTCTAGTGGAAGGTGCCCTGCCCATGGCAAGGGCAGAACTGGAGGAGCTTTAAGATCCATTCCAAACCAAACCACTCTGTGATTCTATGATTTTTAGGGTCAAGGAGACATGGTTGGATAGTTCCTATAGCTGGAGCAGTACCATGGAGGGATACAGGCTTTTAAAAGGGAAGGACAGGTGGGGTGGGGATGAGGAGGTAAAGTTGCCCTTTATGTGAGAGAACAGCTGGAATGCATGGAGGTTTGCACCTGGGGAAAGAAGATGAGCCATCTGGGAGCTCATAGGTGAGGACTGAGGAGCCTGGTAAAGGTGACCCTGCAATGGGTGTCTGCTACAGGCTGCCTGACCAGGATGGACAAAGGGATGAGGCCTTCTACAGACAGCTAAAAGGCCAACAAGGAAGGGCATAAGCAATCTGTGTTGTTCTGAGAAGCACTGATGACCAGTTCCTTGCCCAAGTGACAGAGATGCTGGAAGGTGGGAACATGAGGTGTGCTAGACCTCATACTCAAAAGGGAGAGGCTTGTAAGGGATGGGAAAGTCAAAAGCAGCTCTGGCTGCAGTAAGCATGACAGAAGAGTTCAGCACCTGAGAGGAGGCAAAAGGCAAGCTCACAGCCCTGGACTTTGGCCTCTTCTGGAACAAGGCCCTCCATGAAGACAGGCCAAAGAATCCTGTTCTGTGCTCAAGGATCAGCTCCTCCAGTCTTCAGAGTGTTTACATACCAATAAGCAAGAAGTCAGGAATAAATGCCAGAAGATAAACAATAAGCTCGTGGTAAAACAAACAGAAAAAGAAAACACACAAAAGGTGGAAACAGGAACAGGTAATCTCAAAGGAATCTAGAAGCATTGTTCAAGCATGCAGGTAAGAGGTTAAAAAAGCCAAAACTCAGCTGAAACCAAATTTGACATGGGATATTGAAGAAATGGCATCTGCACTCTTTTGGCCCTGTAAATACACAGTGATAAAAGCAAGACTAAGGAAGATGTGAGCTTGCTACTGAACGAGATAGAGGCCTTGGTGACACAGCATATAGAATAGACTGAGGTACTGCATTCTTTTCACCTCAGCCTCCACTTGCAAGACTAGCCTCGGGGAATGCAGGCAGGAGCCCAAGGGGGAGCCTGGAACAAGGAAGACAGATTTTTGTGAGAAGAGGATCAGGTCAGGCAAACTTCAGCAAAGTGGATGCATGGAAATACACAGGTCCTGGTGTGACGCAACCAGCAGAGCTAAAGGATGTCATTACAAGGCCACTTTCAATGTAACGTTGAATGATCATGGCAACTGAAAGAGGTGCCTAAGTACTAGTGGAAAACAAGTGTCACTCCTGGGCTCCAAAAGGCACGAGGAGGAGGACCCAAAAAACTACAGGATGGTCAACCTCATGTTGATCATGGAAAAGGTGATAGAGCAACTTATCCTAGTTCCAGGCATATGAACACAAAATCTTGGAGAAGGAGTCAGCATGGATTCACCAGGTCACTTATGCATGATCAACAGCCTGACACAACAGAAACGACTGGCCGGCAGAGCAGGGGAGAACAGTGAATATCATGTACCTAGACCTCAGAGAGGCTTTAACACTGCCTCCCCTAAGATCATCATGGAGAAGCTGATGAAATAGGGGCTGGGTGAACACTGAGGTGAACTGAAAACTGTCTGAACAGACAAGCCCATGTGTACTACTTTTGTAGCACAAAGTCCAGTTGGAGACTACCTACTGGCCTCCATGTCAATACTGGGACTGATCCTGTTTAATGTCCTCATTAATCATCTGGATGTTGGAGAAAATGTACCCTCAGCATTTGCTGATCACAAAAAGGTGGGAGGAATGGCTGATATGCCAGATGATCACTGACATCCACAGGGACTTCAGCTGGCTGGCAAAGTGGGCCACAACAGGAGCCGCATGAAATTCACTTCCCAAGTCCTGTGCCTTAACACTTAAACTGATTTTAGTTAAACTTAAATGAGCCTGTTACAAGTGTATTAGCTTTCTGGTGACAGGAGAAAGAAAAACATACTTACATCAAGGTAATCCAAAGCAAGAAAAGTTTCAGGTTCAGCTCGTTCTTGTTTCAGGAAGCGAATGCAATCTCTTGCTGTTTTTTCAGTGGCAACAACAATAGCAGTCATGTATTTGCTGAATACCTTGGTAACAGCAAGCTGGTATTTTTTATGAATAGGATGACACAGGTCAAGCAATCTTCCAAACTGAAGATGAAAATCAGAGAAGTATTAATATTTTAGACATCAAAAATATTTTTGCATACAAGACAGATTTTTCCTCTTACTGCTTCAGTATTACCTATCTACCAGCTGCACTCTCTCACAATAGCTGTACATCAGAAAAAACAGATCACAGCAGTCATCAACCCAACTTATAAAGTATGTCTTCAGAATCTGAAAGGATCTAATTTTTTTTCTCTTAACTCTAAAATAAAGCATTTAAATGAGGCCATTCCATTACCACAGCATCTGGATATAGCCTTTTTAGACTCTCCAGGATCTCAGCTCTCATCTGCTCACGCCTGCCTTCATGGTAATCCATTCTGGCATTCTGCAGCTCACCAACTATTCTGTTCAAGTCTTCATTCACTTCAGCCATTCGTGCTGTTGCAGTCTCAATTTCCTTAGCCAGCACTTCCTCCTGCTGCTTTTTTTCTGTTAATGATCCACTTTGAACAGATGCAAAAATAAAAAGCAACTCACCATTTCATTTATACACACTTGCAGTATAAATTAAGGTCATTCTGTGGTCACCTAACTTCACAAGGAGTATTAGGCAGAAGACAAGGCCCAGGAAGCAAGAACTGAGCTGTGCCAATATACAACGTAAATATTAATGCTTTATAGAGCAACACAACTACAAAACTGTCCTGTTTTCTTGCTCAGAATTTGTTCAATAATAGCCCCAAGCCCACAGTAACATAACTTGTGGGAATTTAGAATTATAGAACTGATTCAAACAAAATATGGATTAGCCATCGTACTTCTTAGTTTATTTTGACAGCTGAATGACTGAAACCATTAATTAAAATTAGTTAGAATTAGTAAGAGTTCTAGTTCTTGTTAAAATTTCAAAGAAAATAATTAAAAGGAAACAGAATCTTGCTATGTTTTGAAAATGATTAATACCCAAGAAACCCAGTAATCTTCTAATTTTGTATACATACATGCATATTTTAGCATACTCTTCCAACTTCTCTATGCGTTTTTCATGCTCTTCTACCTGTTCCACAGTCTGTTTTATGGTTACCTATACAGTCACAAATAGAAGGTGTTAAAAACAAACCAGAGCAAAATGGCAGTTTTAAGCTCTACAGCTCTACATTCAGAATAAGTACTGAGATAGAGCTTTCATTCTTTATTGTTATTTCATGATTAGGTAACAGCATCTCTTTTGCAACAGCAGGTGCCAAGCTGCACCTAACAAATAATATATGGAAATTATTTTAACAAGGCCATTATTGGATTTTCCCTGTTCAGCTACAGTTTTGGGAAAGCCTCTTCAACACAGAGAATCATGACTCCAACAAATAAAAAAAACTTTAAACAAAGACCAGGAAATTACAGGTGCTATTCTTGGCCCTCCATCAACAGCTTTCTCCAAAGGAGTTGGCAGTTTCAAACTGACACAAAACAAAGTAGCAAAAAAAGCCCACCAATGGTAAAACAAGTATTTTCAATTACTCATATTTATTAAAAACAAACGAAGCAATGAAGAATGAGATGAAAAAAAAACCAAACAACTGCTACCTGCACAGTTTATAAAGCTTGAATTTAACTCCTGAACTCCTTGTGACCTTTTAAACAGTTCTAGGGATGGAGAGTTAACCTCTTCTTGCACCCACTACAACGTTTGCATATTCCTATTTCATGCACTCCTATGTATTCCTTGTTCCTTTCTCAGCAACACAATGGGACTTGCACAGTTTAAGAAGCATAGGCAATGGAATTTATTTCACTTCTAGATACTAACTACATTTTCCTCGTTACTAGTAATTAAAAAAAATAGTATTTTACAAGAAAAAAAAGGATGTATGAATATTAGCTTAGCTATTATGGTTAAGATCACTTTATTATCCTCATAAACATGGAGTAAAACATAGACTTTTCTACAGAAGCAGGTTTATGTGTTTGAGAATGAGGTGTTTGGAATGTATTGCTTGTAAAATCTCATATGATGCATTTTTAGGCTTTCTGAACAGCACTCTCCCTCAACTTTGACTCTGTAACTAAATGCTGAAGAAATGCATGTTGCCTCTCTAACTCTTAGGTGACAAAAATGCAAGTTAGCAGAGTTTGAAAAAAACCACCCCAAAACAACCAGAAAATCCAAAAGAGCTAACAGGACAAGGCTTCCAGCAAAACACAAATCATTAGCTGAGCTTCTGCCCTTTTTACTTCTATCAGAAGCAAACATCAGGCATGATAACCAAGCCAGACTGAAAAACGAATTTTACTGTTACATGTTTGGATCTGCAATGATAAAAGATATCAGAACTAAAATGACTGCAACTTTATTTACACAAAAAAAGCTGCCTCTGAAGTGCAAGAGAAGAGTGGACACACTTTTCCAACTACAACACATTCTACAACACAAGTGACCTTAAAAGCATCTCAGCAAAAAGGCAGCTGTGACCAAAATACACCTCTGCAGGGTGTGAGTGTCTCACACATATACCACGGCAGAGGGACACCTCACAAGGACTACACTTACAAAACCAGAAACTGGGACAGTTAAGCCACTGTTCTGAGTAATTGTGAAATATCAGAGCCAAAGCTTTCAACCCCAAATCCTCAGTGTGGGCTCATGCAAGCGATTTCTGAACAAATTTAGAGGCCATTGTGCTAAACCTGCCACAACATGGAAACTGGGCTAACACTTGCAATATAACTCTTCTGCTGAGGATTTGATTACATCAAAGCATTGAACATGTTTATATGGACAGTTATACCAGCAGGAATGGCAGAGACATTTTTCTCCTAGAACCTAACTCTAGTTTGATACAAATACCTCAATTTCATGTTTCTTCCTGCGATTAAGTTTCAGCCTCTCTTGATCTCCTTTATCCTCCCAACGAAGTTTTTCTAGCTGCTGGACTAGTGTAGCTACTTTCTTTCTTGCCACTTCCTTCAGCTCTTTGTACCGCTCTAACTGCACAAAAAAATAAAGTAAAAAAAAAAAATCACTCCTTGGAAAGTGAGTAGACTCATGTTGTTACAGCCTCAAGTAACTTTACCTAGATTTTATGAAAAGCATCCAATTCTCCAGAAGATTCTTCCAGCTAGTGATTACATTATATATTATAACAAGCTGTATTTCTTTAGAGTTAGATTCAATCCAAAGCTTACACCTAACACTTCTCACCTACAGTAATTTTTTAGCCTCTTTTATTACTCTTATTTTTCAGGGAAGCTTATAGTACTTCCCATTCCATCGGAAGGTTAACACTAAGTTTTTGCATAGCCAAAAATTAGTGCAATTTTTTCAGCACTCTCGTATTATGAAAAAGTTTCATATAGTAAGTGAACTATAAATATTTTAAACAAATCTTCTAAGTGATGACTAACTGACCAAATACCTCTAAAGAGCAGTGCAGGGAGATTCACAAACTAAGGTAACAACCCCGAAAGTTCTCCATTAATTGATCAGAAACTATTTTAAGGAGGAGACAGTAGAAAAAAGCCATCACATATTTTTACAAACATTTGTGGCTATTTGGTTGCAGCGACAGTTTCTTCTGAAGTGAATTTAGTATCAAGGGATGTAGTCCTTTCCTTCTCAAATGAGCTTAATTTCAGACTCAGACCCACAGCAGATGGTATGTATACTACCAGGTCTGTTTTACCTTTTTATCTTCATTGGTTTTCCCTAATTGATGCCTCAGATGAAAAGCCAGTTCTCAAAAATCACTCACCCTGAGACCCTGACAAACATTTTCTGTCCTACCCTCCCACAATGTACCATGTGTCTAAATAAAACTGAGACTTTTGGTTTTGTTTGAGTTCAAGGGTAAAAAGGTCACTAAAAATCACAGGTCATTGGTGAAATAACAGTTTCCATGTAATCACGGGTACTTTTGGACTTCTCTAGCAAGCAGCACTTTTGGGCCTCCTGGCTCACCTGACTTTCTCCCAGCTCAATACCTTCTGCTCTCAGCCTTCTCTCTTCTTCAGTTTTCTCCTCAAATGCTCTCCATGCCTTCTCAATATCACTCAATTCTATCTCTAGCTCTTCTATGTTCTTCTTTTCCTTATCACAGGATTTCTCCTTGTCCTTTAGAGATTTCTTAGACATTTCTACTTTTTTGATTTGGTAGGATCTGTTTTCCTTTGCTTTTATATAGAGGGGTCTCTGCTGAACCAGTGATGCCTCCAGAGTCCTAAAAAACCAAAAACTAGAAACAAACCCAAAACAACCAAACCCCACAAGACACAACCAAAAAACAAACAAACCACAGGAAAAGGGGAGAGAGGGAAGAGAGAAAAGACACTCCCTCCCCCACACTGATCACACATGTGAACAGTCAGATTTAAACTGTAAGGTTGGGGCTTACACAGTGGGTATCCCCACAGAGGACTTTTTTTATATCCATTGAAAAGAGTAATTTAAGAAGTGAAACTAAAACTGAATAGCAAACAAGTATTTTTATAATCAAATATGTATTTAGGCATGGCAGAGAAGGAAAAAAACATTTCTGGATTTTTTTTCAGTGAACTGCTAGGAACTGATTTCCACAGCACTGGGCTAACACCCAAATTTTTACCAGGAAGTGCACACCTGCCAAGCAACTCCCAGTGCAGATAACCCTTTATTCAACTATCACAGAATCTGATTGGAAAACCTACTTCATTTCTTTTTCCATATGCTGTTGGTCCCTGTTTAGTATCCCAAGCATTTTTTTCTTGACTTTAAATGACTCTTCTGCTGCAGAAAGAGACTCTTTCTTGATATAAGCCTCCATATTCTTTTCATCCAAATTGTTTTTCAGAAAGTCAATTTGTTTTTCATTGTGATAAAGCTGAAAAAGCTGCAGCTGTATCCTTTCTTCATCCAGTTCCTTGATTAGCATCTGGTAATGCTCTGCCTACCAACATTAAAATTTAATTTATAGTTTTTATAAACTATTTTCCATCATTAGCAGTCTAATTTCAAGGCTGAAGTGATGTAAGATGATGTACAAGTAGCTGTAATTCCAGTAATGGTCATTAATCATAAAACTCAAATATGTAAGTCAATACTTTAATTAATTACTGGCAAGTCTATAATTTCTTTTATTTAGATTACATGTATTCCTCTACCTTTTTATTAAATGATACTAAATAATTATATAGCATGCCATACTGAAAAAAACTACTAGACTAAAACCAACAGAAGTTTGTGGGTTTGTTTTGTTGGTTTGCTGTTGTGCTTTTTTAAACATTATTGGAGTTCACAAGTGACTTAGCATGAAAAAATGGAATAACTTGGAGTTAGTTACCTCCTCTTTTTCCATCTTTGCTTGTTTGCGCTCTGCTGCCACACTTTTTTCTTGTTATAATTAAACTGTGCATCCTGTTCTGCTTGCTGCATTTCTTCTTCTTTAGTTCATAGTCTTCAGCATATTCCCATGAATTACTAATTTGTTCAAAAAGCTGAGTTCTCTCCTTTGGCTTCTTCATTGCAATTGATTCTACTGTGCCCTAAACCAAAATTGAAAATAAATAAATTATGCAGCACTGTAGATCATTCTGATGCCTTATGAATTTAAGAGCATACAATACAGATTGACCTCTGTATATATTTACAGTGAACACAGCTGGTGGAAATGCATCTAGATTCAAATCCAAGGAAAAATGGAGTGCCAAAATGAGGATCACCTAGCCACTCAGGTTTCTATAAATGTTTCTGTAAAAGGGAAAAACCCATCCTTCCTTAGGAATTTTTGTCAGCAACTCTAAGGAAGATGATTTTGTGAAATGTATTATTCATCAAAAGCCTAAGGCCTATGTCATTAAACTCTTGGAAACTAACAGCTGAATAGAATTTTCAACTCCACAATCTTAACGAAAAAATCCTTTACTTTTTCACGTGTCTTTACTAACAGGACTGTTTTAAGATGAAATTACTTTTACTAGCACTCCTACAATTTAAAAAAATAAGCATTTATACAGACCCACACTTTTTCACATTATGAATAACAGAAGCACTCAACTTCTTCCAAATTAGCTTCTTTCCTCCTAGTGTGTGCATGTACATACAAACCCCATTACGTGTTTTTTGTAGTCTTGTGGTTCTTGGCAAGGTCAGGAAAAATATGGTGCCTTGTAGTTGGCTAAGGGTGCTCTCATTTCTAGACAATACTTAACTGTATTCTATGAAATAACCTAAGAATCTGTTTTCTTTTGAAAGTACCTTGAATGCTCACCTGAAAAATAAGGCAATTCCTGGCCTTGACAAGAATGCCTACTTTTTCAAGCTCAGATACGTAGGCAGATCGGCTGACAGACTTGTCATTGAAAAGAAACTCAGAACAACTACCTAGAGGAGGAAAGGGAAAAAAAAATACTGCTGAAAATGGCTACAACAAAAAAATCCACTGGAAAAGAATTGACTAGTGCAATAATTTAACTGAGCAATTTTCACAAAGAAGACAATGGATTTCGATTACTCATTTATTCCTTTCAGTAATTTATTTTTTCTGTTTGAAAACTCTAGTTTCTAATTTCAGTACTTCTAAAGGAAATGACAGACTTATGGTGCTCATGCCTGCAGCAAGGTGCCAGACCCCATTTCCTGGAGAAAATCATCATGTACAGATAAGTCCGAAAGAAATCTATTAGAGACATTAATTGAGCAAAGAATATCTAATAACTTTTTAACCTAATTAACCCAAATATATATTTTTTTTCATTTATATCACTACTAAAATGCTATCTGAAGGACTATACTAATCTGTCCCAACTATGAACTAACATGGGCATCTGAAATTCCAAGCTGGGCATTTTTTTTTATTTCCATTTTATGTAACAGACAATAAACAGTACATGCAGCAGAATCTATTACCTACCACGGATAACTCTAGAAAATGTTTTTTCTTCCCCATCATCCTCACAATACACTATCTTCACACTAGCTGTAGAAGAAACGGGTTTTCCAACATGTGCTCCATGAATAAGCTCTCTAACACTCTTAACTCGCAAATTTGCTGTCTTTTCACACATCACAAAGCTAACAGCATCCATGATGTTAGATTTTCCTTAAAAAGCAAGACAAAAAATTAAGACATTTTTGATGTGACATAAATGGAAGCATTTTATTAAGAATTAAAGAATCCAGGCAACTGCCAAAACCTTTAAAAATTCTATTTCTAATTATATAAATTTTTTATTCTTTTAGGAAGAAATTCTTTCCTGTGAGGGTGGTGAGACAGTGGCACAGGCTGCTCAAAGATGATGTGGATGTTCCACTTCTGGAAGTGCTCAAGGCCAAGTCTGATGGGGCTTGGAGTAACCCAGTCTGTGGAAGGTATCCCTGCCCATGGCAGGGGGTTTGGAACTAGATGAGAGACAGGGGCCCTTCTCACCCAAACCATTCTATAATTTTGTGATTTTGTTGAGGAAAAGCTGTTTCACATAATAAACACGTTTTTAAGATGCAACACACTGGCAGCAGAAAGTACACCTGCTTGTAATAAAAATTATGACAAAACTGATATATTTGTTCAACCTTATTGAAAAAGTCTTTTGTTTTTTACACGGGCTTCTCTAGAGGAGAGTGTGCCACATCACCCTCCTTCCTTGGCAGTGTGCTCTCTGGAGTGAAGGGAGATTTATTGCATGAGCACTCCATCCCCAACTTTTCCACTGCAACTCCAGTCTCCTGAAAAATACTAGCACTCTCCATTCACCACAGCAACAAAGCTATCTGTGCTTCAACAAAAACCCTCCTAACGGAATCCTCTTTTTGTCCTATCCCTTTGGTCTTGAGCATTGCTGCTGACATCTTAATTATTTTCAGCCTTCAACCTTGCTTCTTGGAGAATATTTAAACTTACTCTCAAAAGTATCAGAAAAGGAAGAACACTAGGAGGAAAACAGAGAAATAAAAATACTCAATTCAGGGATTACATAATATTCACACCTTTTCTTCCCCTGGATTCATTTATGAAACGTACTCAGATTTAAGTGAAAGAGCATCTGGAAAAAGTATCATAATTCTGAGGCTTTACAATACATAACCGTGGGGATAGGATGATAAATAACATGATAACAATGCTAAATATATTCAATTTACATTCATAGACCTTACTTCAATCAGGTAAGTGGAGCCCGGCCCCGCCACCGCCGCCATTTCGCGGAGCGCTCTTCCCCAGCAAGAACCCATTTCCATTGGTGCAGCCCAGAGTATTAAAATAAAACCATCTTTATTTGAGCTTTGTAAGCTGGAGTGGTCAAGACAACGGTGCTGTTTGGAAACTAGCTTTCTGCTTAAGCTGGAAAACGCCAAGTTAACTGGAAATGAAAATTCTGCCAAACCCCTCTCTCTCCCCAGCCTGCTCCCGCCCTTCCAGGCTGGAAAACCGTACACTTTCAGCTAAGAATTACAGGGCAGGCGCCTCCAAGGCTTCATTTGAGTTGCGACTCCCTTCTCTATGAGACTTTCAGCAGCTCCGTGAGGCTAAATCCCAGCAAACTGAGCCCCCAGTGCTGACAGCTCACACAGCAGCTGGCCCCTACGCGCTCTACCTGATCCATTGGGCCCGATGATGCAGTTGAACCTCATGAAGGGCCCGATAACCTGCTGCCCCCTCCACGACTTGAAGTCCTTCACCACCAGCAGCTTCAGGTAACCCATCCCCGCGGGCAGCCGCGGCAGGAGCTCCGCAGCTCCAGGCCCCTCCGAGTCGCTGCTATTTCACCGCTTGGTCTGCGGGCACAAAGGCACCCCCGGCCGAGGCCGCCCTGCCGCAACCGGAGCGCCTCGAAGGGACGGGCGGCGCCGCCCCGCCCTCACAGCCCGAGCGCCTCGTGCAGCGGCCCCTCCCCGGGCGCCATCGCCTCACGGGCCGCCTCCCGTGACCGCTGGTCATCGCCACACGGGCCGCGTCCACTGCCGGCTGGCCGCCGCCACACGGGCCGCCTCTACTGCCGGCTGGCCACCGCCACACGGGCCGCCTCTTGTCCCGGCTGGCCACCGCCACACGGGCCGCCTCTTGTCCCGGCTGGCCATCGCCACACGGGCCGCGTCCACTGCCGGCTGGCCACCGCCACACGGGCCGCGTCCACTGCCGGCTGGCCACCGCCACACGGGCCGCCTCTACTGCCGGCTGGCCATCGCCTCACGGGCCGCCTCCCGTGCCCGCTGGTCATCGCCACACGGGCCGCGTCCACTGCCGGCTGGCCACCGCCACACGGGCCGCCTCACCTGCCGGCTGGCCACCGCCACACGGGCCGCCTCTTGTCCCGGCTGGCCATCGCCACACGGGCCGCCTCCCGTGCCCGCTGGCCATCGCCACACGAGCCGCGTCCACTGCCGGCTGGACACCGCCACACGGGCCGCGTCCCGTCCCGGCTGGCCATCGCCACACGGGCCGCCTCCCGTGCCCGCTGGCCATCGCCACACGGGCCGCCTCTACTGCCGGCGGGCCACCGCCACACGGGCCGCGTCCACTGCCGGCTGGCCATCGCCACACGGCCGCCTCCCGTGCCCTCTGGCCATCGCCTCACGGGCCGCCTCCCGTGCCCGCGGTGCCATCGCCACACGGACCGCCTCCTGTCCCGTCTGGCCGCCGCCGCTCCCGTCCCCATCGCGACGGGCCGCCTCCTGTCCCGTCTGGCCGCCGCCGCTCCCGTCCCCATCGCGACGGGCCGCCTCCTGTCCCGGCTGGCCGCCGCTCCCGGTCCCGCTGCCGCTCCAGCCCCGCCGTCCCGCTGTCTTGCCGGCGCCATGAGCGGGCTGGGGCCGCAGCGGGAGCTGCAGGAGGCGGCCGCCCTGGAGCGCCGGCGGCGGCGGGAGCTGCTGCGGCGGGAGCGCATCTTCGACCCGCGGATCCGCACCATAGGGGTGAGTGCAGGAGGGCAGGGGAGGCGCCGTGTTCCCCCGCCACTCCCGGGAGTGTGAGGAGAGCGGCAGTGCGGGGCAGGGAGGGAAGGGGCGGCTGAACCGGTCTGGGTACCCCAGTGACCCCTCCTCAGGCGAGTGTGTGAGGGGAGAAAGCAGCAAGGGAGGGCCCAGATGCAACTTTTAGAGTCTCGTTAAAGTTACTGGTGAAAGAAATCACAGAATATTGAGGGTTGGAAGGGACGTCTGAAGATGATCCACTCCAATCCCCCGCCAAGGCAGGGTCACCCAGAGCGGGTGGGTTTGGAATATCTTCAGGGGAAAGACTCCGTGACCTCCCTGGGCAGCTGCTCTGTGCTCTGCCCCCCTCGATGGAAAGAGGTTCTTCCTCCTGTTGAAGCAAAACTTCCCGTGTTTTACTTTATGGCCATTGCTTCTCGTGTGTACCTGTGCCCCACTGCTCTGGATTCAAGGGCAAGGTGTCATTGCCCCCTGACAGCACAGGGAAATCAAGCCCTGGCTTGTGTCTCTGTGTGGGAGTACTTTGATGGAAGCCAAGAGCTTCCAGATTCAGCTCATGCAATGTGGCTGAAAAAAATAATTGTTTTTTACTTCTCTGTGATACTGCCCTTGTCTGCTTGGACATCCCTAGAATTGATGCTGTGAGAAATTTACTGCTCTAAGTGGCCTTCAATTAGTCCACATTTTGCATCAGACAAAATAGGACTGATCCGTCCTTGTTTATGTGTAATTAATTGTTGTGTCTGATTTTTTTTTTGGTGTGGATATGTAAATGTGAATACCCTTCAGGCTAGTGGATTTTCTCTAGAGTTTACTATTGCATTATTCCCTGAACATCAGGGAGTAATGTGCTCTTTACCTATTTTTGACTTTTGGATGCAATAGTATATTGAATCTCCCTGTGATATGTCCAGAGGCCCACGTTAAGATTTTGTGAGCATGCATGGAGGGGAGAGTGCTGTGAGGTGATTTCATTGAACTGGTAGAATTGCAACATATTGGATCCTCTTTTCTTAGCTATGGAAAATGTCTCCAGTCAGTGGAAAAATATTTTCAACTCTTCTCTGACAGGTCCTTGAATTTATTCTTGTCACTCTTATGCAAGAGTCATTGTAGCTGCAGAGCAATTAGCAGTTCCCACTTACTGAACGTGACAGGTGTGTCCACCTGGTACAGCATCCTGACACACACCAACAATATACTTAAGTACCCAATAATATATTCAAGTGGAAAGAGCTATTAACATTTTGTAACGTTGTGGGATGGGTTAATATATTTGAAATTTCTTCATCAGAATCACATACTTTCTCTATAATAAACTGGCTTTTCTAGAGCCTTAAAAATGAGGTGCAAACCATAAATTCTCAGTTAATGAAATAGCAGACAACTAACATATCTGGTGCATTTTATTGAGCCATACTGGAGTACACCATCCGAAGGTTTTACCCAAATACTTTTGTAGATTTGACTTGTTTTGTAGAACTGCCTCAGGCAGGTTTTGATAGATCTGTTTACATTAGACAAACATCTAAAATGAAGGAGAGCTCATCTGGAGAATTTTGATTAACAGTTTATTTTGATTTAACACCATTCAATGTACAATGATGCTGACAGAAGGGACTCTTGTTATGCTTTGAAGTTAGGCCAGGTCTGAACCCTAAAAAGCCAGGAAATCCATACAGAGGTATTCTCTATCAGTATTTCCGTGTGGTTTTAAAATTCTTTGCTTCTGTTCTCTGACCAGTTTACCTGACTGGCAGTCGCTGAGAAAATTTAAAAACCAAGTCAATATTTGACTTAGAAATCAGAAATCCTAAAGCAGGGCTTGAATATTTTAAAAACATGGTGGTAATATACTGGAAAGAAGAATGGGAATCCAGATTTTATTTTTTTTCCTTGATAATTATTAGTTTTATTATTACTTTGACTTGTGTATCTGTTCTGTCATCTGAGTAATGGAAACATAAGATAATGCCCTCTTCACGTACAGATTGAAGAATTTATCCTCAGTAAATCACTGATTTTTTCTCGAGTTCAGATGAATAATCCAAATGAAAAATTACTTTAATTTACCTGTAAACTTTATACATAAATAGAACCAGTTTAGAAATCAGCTGCCTCAAACTATTCATAGATTAATTATTTAAATGTTTAAAAGTGAAACCTGTAGTTTTATGTGACTGGGAATGTCTGTTTTAGGGATGTTTTTGTGTTGAGTGGAAGTGTCTTGAAGAGGACAGAGCCAATAGTGTAACATAAGCCGTTACACTGACCTGCCTCTATTATTGCCAGAATAATAAGAACTTGTATTGAATTTCTCTTAATAGTATTTCCTGTAGTTATATGGGCAGCTTGGCTTTCCCAGTAAGACCTCTGAAAGAGTTGGTATTTAGTGTCCACAACACCATTGTTTTTGGAGAATAGAATTCTTGATTGTTTCATCCTGACTTACAACCTTCCTCTTTGCCTGATTGCTACTGTCGGCACTAACCACGTGTATTTTCAGCCATGATCTCTTTCTGTTTTCATCTGTATAGGTTTTAGACAAAGACTATTAAAATTATTTACCAGATTCTTGAAGATTTGTCATTGTATTTTTGACAAATTTTTTAAAGACGTGAAATGATTTGACAGTTAAAAAAAAAAAAAAAAGTAAAATCCATGCTTCTGCCTATTAATTTGCCACCATCTGCCAACAAATGTGGGGCCACTTTTTTTGCCTAAAATGGAGGTGTGTGCCCCTGATGGTTTATCCTTTGCTCAGGTCCCACTTGCCATGGCTGAGGATGATCTGTACCATATCTGTCAGCTCATCACAGATCATGTACCCTGTAGTGCATTTTGACAACCATGTGAATCTCTCTGATAAGACAGGAACCATTCCCATTCTTAGAGTGAACCCTTTATATTTTTTTCAAATATGAACTATTACAATTTCCTGTCATCTGTGACTGTTAAAATACTTCCCTGCTTTATAAATGAAAGCAGAACAGTAAAATAAAATTGCCAGCTGTAATGGAGAAAACATATTCTGTGTAATGCAGCTGAAAATATTTATGGCTCTATGTATCATGTAAATGTGGTGTGTTCATCTGATCACGTGCAAGAGCATCCCTGTCATTATTAAAACAAAGCAAACAAACAGGAATATTTCTGTTTCTGGGTTTTACCTGCATTAGTAATGTGTATACTGTTGCTGGTGGGGTTGTGTGTCTTGTACGACTGTGGGTCAGTGTAGCTTGTTGATACCTGTTTTAATTGGTCAAACACAGTATCTCCTAAAAAGCTGATTTTTTTCCATTTTAATAGATTGATAAAGATGCATTGGATGCACAAGTCAAGGAGAGGAAAATTCAAGAAGCAATTGAAAAAGCAGAACATGAAAGATTTGGTATATTCCTAGATACTGTGATATTTCTGTGAATAGTTAAATGTTTTAATCCGTTTCCTGCTTTCTTTTATCCTTTCATATAATCTCTAAATTCAGTCATCCAATTTATGTCCTGTTTATGTTCATACATCTGCATTGGCACTATATATATTCTTGCTATCTCAAGATTTATATTGACATGATTAAACTGGGATACATTGCTTAGTAGGCCAGAATTTCCAGTGGATTTTTTTAAAGGTGTTGACAGATAGCATAATTTAAAAACCTGAATATGCCACAGGATTTAAAAAAAACTAATTACTTAGCACTGTCCTTTTCAGTATAGGAGTGGCTAATCTGATTTAGTTGCTTTCTTGTAGAGTGAGCTCCTCTTCTGCCTAGCCATTCTTCTTTCCATAGAATATATAGATTCTGTGGAATCCTCTCTAGGTTGTTATTGCTGGAAATAGGAGTCACGTACAGTAGGGCAATGAGAGGAGCCATTGCTGAGTCAGAGCTTGCAGCCACACAAATCTCTCATGCTGTGCCCTGACCTCAAAGCCTTTGTGGTCTTCTGTGCTTGGCATGCTTTCTGTGCTATCAGGTGAAAGGGTCTCCAGCCTGAGGTCTCTGTGTGCCTCAAGAGGAGCTGAAGTTGAGCTGCCAGCTTCCATGCTGTGCTTCTACTGCAGCTGGAGTTTCCTGGCTGGAAAATACACCTGTCAGGGTCTGACTCTTGGGAAACTACCAGCAGCAATGTGGAGTCTGGCAAAAGAAGAAATGATCTTTTCCAGCAAATTATTTAAAATAACTGAAAAGGCTAGTTGGGTGGGAGTTTTGTTGTTTGTTTTTCTTAAAAATGCTGTAATTTATTTAGTTTTAATTAAATGGGCAGGAGCTCTTAAGCTGTTCAAAACTTAATCCCAGCCAGTGATTTTAGTGCTCTGGTTAGAAAAATCATTGGAACTATGGAGGAGCTACCTATATTCCTTTTGTCTGCAGCCCAATTTTGGTTTGCTTTCTGGCAAGCAACAATGTATTTCAGCTGTAGCTATAAACTAATACTAAATGGAAACAACTGGTTTACTGTACACTTCTTGTGTTCCTGCAGGTTTTCACCAAATGAAACCTCATAGTTCTAGTACTTATGTATTTGCTTCACATCCATGTATTTCATTGTAACATTAATAAAATAATTTATACCTAAAAAGTTGAAAATATTTCATGAGCAAATATTACTAACTTTTAGAGTGTTTTCTCTTATTTGATCTTAGGATCAAATACTCTCCTAAGGCATAATAGTTTAAAGACTTATATTCTGTTTATTCATCTTGAAAATTTTATTTTCACCTTATGTGTGCACTCCAGTGACTTGTGCACCTCTAAGAGTTGTGGTTTCATCGTGTTCATTTTTGTCTAGCTCATGACATGAAGAAAAATGACAAGCTCCTGTGTCTGCTGGAAGAACGACAGAAAAATGAAATCAAAGACTTGAATAAGGCTCTCAGTGAATTTCACAGGAATTTTCAGAGGCCAGAAACAAGACGTGAATTTGACCTGAATGATCCACAAGCCCTAAAGAAAGACAGACCTGCTCGAGTTTCAGATGATGATCCTCGGTGTACTATTTCTAGCATGCAGAAGTTTATGGGTGAAGACTTAAACTATGATCAGAGGATGAAGTTTCAAAAGGAGCAGTTAAGGGAGTGGTCTCTTCAGCAACAGAAAGACTGGAAAAATGCATTAGCTGACCAAAAATTGGCAGGTAACAAAAAAGATAATGTAGTTTTCATCTCCTTTTCTTGAAGTTGTGATGTATCTGATGAAAATATGGTATACCCTATTGTATATTTAACTTCTAGAAATACTAGAGCAGTTTTTACTTTATAAGCTCTAATGCATTCACTGTTTCTCGTAGGAAATCTCTATTTCATAACATGTGATTGTAATATCACCCAGATTTCTGGTTTATGCCTCCAGCTGGTATGCTTACTTCATCAGGCCAAACTGTCTAATCCTTACTGTCCTAGAGCAGAAAAAATAATACTGATTTTTCTTTCCCAGCTTGTCATGAAACATTATTTTCTACAATACTTAACATACTACTTTCATTTTCACACTAACTGTTTAGACAAGACAGGTTACATATTAAACTGATTCATAAGTCACCTGAAGTCCCAGGAGGGACAGGCTTCGATGGTAGGATTTGAAATAGTTATTCAGCCTGCTATGTCTGTGGCTCCCCCCTGCCTCTTCCCCTGGTTAACTCATATGGCACATCATATCCATTAATAGTGACTAAATTTCATTTACATTCAATTTAGATGATCTTTATGACAAGTTTAGGATTGAACTTGACCGAAAGATTATGGAGGAACAAAGAAAAGAAGAGGAGAGCAGGCGTGCTGTTTGTGCAGCTACCAAAAATTTCAATAAAATCCAGGTAAATTAATATTAAGTTGGTTTGGGTTTTTTTAGAAAACATGGAGACGGAGAAGGGAAATAAGATGCACAAAATCAGAATGAGTAGTGATGTTTCCATACGGTTTTCTTAGCAGCTGACTGACCTGGGTGCAGGGAAAGGTCCCAGAGCAGATCCTCCTGAGTGCCACCATGCAACATGTGCAGGACAACCAGGGCAGCAGCCCAGCCTGCCAGGGCTGATGGGTCCTGCTTGAGCCACCTGATCTAGAGTTGATGTTCCTGTTAGGTCTAGACATTTCTAAATATGAGGGTTTTGGCATCATCTAAGTTGAATTGTGGCTTAGCTAATGTGTAATTTAAAAAAGAATTAATTTATCTTTTATTACTTTCTTTGCATATCAAATACTTCTGTTATTTTAAAGGAAAGCACAAGGCTGTTTCCTGCCAAGGAATTTATTAATCTAGGATGTGGTACTTAGTTGTTGTTTCTTCTGCCCCAGCACTGACAGGTGGTTTTGCACGTTTGCTTGGAGCAAACAGAAGTCTGGCAGCCTGTGCTCTGTGCCCTGGTAAGCAGGAGGAAATCACTGTTCCTAATGCTCACTACCAGGCACCATCTCCTATTCAAAGGAAATTTTCCCTTACAATACTCCAGAAACAAAATACAATGATGTTTCAAAGAAGGATTAGACTAAGTAAACTAATATGAAGTAGAATTGTAGTGCTGAACCTTAGGAATAGTGATTTCCATAGAAAATGCATACTGTGATCTCCAGTATTTCAAATACATTCCCAAAATATGATTCAAGTTTGCATTTTGTATCAGCAAAGAGCATCAAGGCTGCATCTTCAGACTTTAATTGGACATCTCCTGTCTGTCTGTTTTGAGGGCTTCCCCATGCTCTTCATCTAGATTCAGTATGTAATATATGAATCAAGGCTAGTGACTCAAGATTGTAAATTTTTATTGTAAATTTCTTCCATCTTGTGTCTGTCTGCCAAATATATACTGGTTATTTACTTGGGGATTAATGTGCAATTATTTTTTATTTAATTCTGTGTTTTCTTGTAAAACAAAATTATTTTTCCCCAGTTTCCTTGCTATATGTGTTATGACAGCATTAAAGAACTGTTTGATATTAGGCTTTTGATCTTGCCCAATAAGACAATGATCACAGTATTTGTGTGTGATGCTTTTGACAACTGTCTGCAGCTTGGAAAGATATCTGTTTCATCCCTTAATTCATATTTCTCTTGGAAAAAACATCACTTCTCTCTTTCCATTGAATTTAGGTTGCTGAACTAGATTATAAAAATGAATTGGAAAAGGCTCAAAAAATAAAAGATGACATGGATGAAATTACCTGCCTCCTTGCAGGAGACTTCCTTTCTGAAAACCCTGACCAAGCAATTGGTCCTGGGGGTAAACACAAAGTGCTTGTGAATCGATGGAAGGGAATGAGTCAGGAGCAGCTGATGGCAATTCGTGAATTTCAAAAGGAACAAGTTCTGGAGAAGCAGGTATTTAAGCTCACATGCGTTTCCATGCATCTTTTGTTTTCTTGGTTGTAATGATACTATAGACAATGTTTGGAGAAGAAAAATCCCATTGTTTTCCCTAGTCATGCCAATATGAGACTGTGTTTTCCATCGATCTGCATTTTACCCAAGCTTTAGTCAGTCTAACTGAACACAGTACACCTGAAGCACCTGGCAGATGTCATGGAGTAGGCTGGAGCTCTGGAGTTGGACTGGGAGGAAGGCTGCTGAGGAGCTCAGGGCCAGGGGGATCTTAGGGCAAGGTCCATGATGGTCCAGCTGAGCAGCAGAGTCCTGCCCAGGCTGAGACCCAGGCTTCATGGTGCTGTTCAGGACCTGAGAGTGCACGAGCTGCCTGCAGAGTGGGCTGCTCCACAGGGGAAGAAGATCCAGGAGCTGAGGGTGAAAGCAGGGCAGGCCAAAGCATTATTCTCATGTTCACGGGTACCCAGGAAGGCAAATAGAGCAGATCCAGTGACCTTGCTCATTCATATTTCAGAGGCCAGAAAGTTCATGAATGTAAGAATGTGATGGAGTCTCATTTCTACCATCCCACACAACTATGAGCCATGCTGTAAAATAGAATCTCAGTGGTAATAGTTGCTGCTCTAGAGGTGTATAGATGCAGGCAGTCAATGAAGACATCTAGTGTCCTATGAAGTCAAGAGTGTCCAGGCCTAATATTGTGAAGTAGGAAGTGACTTGCCTGCCTGAGTGCAGAGGCTGCATTTATGTCAGCTAAGGGATAGTATTTGATTTTATCTTTCAGTCCTTACAATACAGTAGGCTGTACTATATCTTACCTTGTACTGTTATTAAAGCTGAAGGTAGTATCATCATTTTCCTGCCTCTCTATTACTCTGAAATGGACCCATTCAAGTCGTTAGGCTGTCTGAAAATGAGTACAACCAAGAAAAGTAAGTTTTTCGCAACCTGATTTTTCGATTCTGTTCAATAGAATGTCAGACAAGAAGTGAGGCACAGATGAAAAAGTTTCTACTCACATGGTGTTTGTGGCTCCCCTGTTATACCAAGTTAACCATATTATAAGCCATACTGATGTCTAGGTACTTATTGCCTCAAGAAGTTTCAACTCTTGCTAACAAGACTAAAAAAATATTTTAAAAACTGCCTTGCTGCTCTGGGTTTTTACAAAGAGAAAAGCATAGCTCTTTCATTGGCCATATCTTGCTTCTGCCTGGTTTAGAAATCCTTGCTCCCTTCTCCCTAGCGTTCAGGAAAGGCAAGCAAGTTTGTTTGGATGATCTCACCCATGAGACTTTATCCATAAGACTTTATCCATACAGTTCCATCTTCGAAAGAGAAAATGGAGCCTTTTTGTCTCTGCTGTAGAGAGCCAGAGAGCAGGAACGGCGCCGGGATGCTGAGTGGGACCAGCAGTGCCTGCAGGCTGCGAGAGCGCAGCTGCTCCGGGAGCGCCTGCGGCAGCGGCAGCACCAGCAGCAGCGCCGAGGCTTGGACTTCCTGAACGCAGAGCTCTCCAGGGAGCAGAAAGCAAAGTAAGCACCAAGCCAGCCTTGTTCAAATTAAAAAACTCCTTATCGTTATTAACCCAACGGCTTGGCTTTCAAAGAGTTTTTTCACTTGTTCTGGTTTTAGTTTTTGAATGTATTTGTTGCGAGTTGACACTTTTAAAAAAATCAGCAATTCGCCTGAAGTGTGTTTTCTGCTATTATGTAATCAATCTTCAAAGAGTAGGGTTTGAGTGTTACTGACTGACATGAATGAATTAGCATCTGGAATTCTTAAAAGCATTCCACTGACAACAGACTGTTTATATAGATGGCAAAACAGTGAATAAATATAATTAGCTATGCAGAAAATTATATTATCAGGTGAAAACCAGTACATGTTTCTTTAATTTATCTTAGTTTTCTGAAACAAAAAAGGATGAACTGTCAGTAGAGCTGCCAGTTTCTGATAGCTCAGGGTTAAGCTAGCAACACAAACAGCATTTCCATATGTATGACAGAACTAGATGATTCTTTAACTAACCACTGGATTGTCTTGATGGGCAGTTCTTGTGTCTGTTCTTATGGGAAAGGAGGAAGATAATACTTGCACAAAAAGAAAACAAATGTAGTGATTTGGTGTTCTATTCTTCCAGGGTTTTTTTTGTTGTTTTTGTTTTTTCGGGGGCGTGAATCAGAAGCTCAGAACAGTTAGAGTTGGAAGGGACCCAGAAGGGTCATCAAGTCCAGCTCTTAAATGAATGGCCCATAAGGGATTGGACCCATGACCTTGGCATTATTAGCACCATGCTCTGACCAACTGAGCCAGTCTCAGGTTCATACATACAAATGAATTTCCTGTACATGATGCCTTCTTCTTATGAAAACAAAAGTTTGGAATTGTGTTAATTCAGGCTTTATTACTGTTGAGATTTTGGAGGGATATTTCAGGAAGAAAAAATGTAAGTTTGCTATATTGACATGTGGCATATATTTTGCAGAACAAGTTCTAGTTATATTAAATTCAATTTCTAATAATTTTTGGAAATTATGGGTGTCAATGCATTACCTCTTTTTTAGGTTCCTCATGCTTTTCTGAATAATAGCAAGAAAACATTTACTAATGGATTTTAAAAAATTTATTTATTTCTAGGAACGTTTATCTTAAAGAGGAGGAGTATTCAAATATTCCAACAGAAGAGTTTTATGCACAATTTAATACAACCACCCGGTGATGATCTGGATAAATCAATCTGAATTATACAGAAGTATGTAGGCACATTAAAATTTTAAGTTGAGCAATCCCATGTTTTATTGTTTTTGTCTGTTCCCTGCCCTGTTCAAACACTGCACTTAAACTAAAGGACAGTCTGCTAGGCCAGATCTGCTCTAAGAAAAGGACAACATTGTATTAATTTTTAAATGTAATTGCTTTTCTGAAAGGACTAGTAGATTCAGTAGTAGGTTGTTTGACTCTTGTGTCTCAGCTTAGCTGTAATATTTACATTATTCATGCCTATAGGAATCAATTTTGGAAAGAAATCTGAATTTTAACTAGCGTGCTGCTTTGTGCAACTTGGCCAGAAGGGAATGCTGCCTCCCACAGACCACAAGTGGTGCACTTCTCTGAGAGGGAAGAAAGATGACCTAGGCAGAAAATTTTGGGTTGGTTTGTTTGTGGTTTGGGTTTGGGTTTTTTGTTTTGGATTTTCTCAAAGCAAAAAAAACTAGCCAGACACAAAAGGAAGAAAAAAGGAAGAAGTGGTCAAGTTGGTCAGAAATGTTGCTTTTGTTTTGAGAACAGTGGGAAGATAAGAGATCTTCCCACAGGAGATAAGAGTGCCACAGTCATCGAGGAGATTAGTGCACTGAGGCATGGCACTGAAACAGAAGGTTAGAGTTAAATGTGGAAAAGCAGGAGGGAAAGTGTTCCTACATACACCCTCATGCTTGGAAATAATGGAGGAGGTTTCAGGTAATGTGCTGCTGAAGGAGAGTGGGGGCAATTCACAGGTGTGATGGAAGAGGGGTGAAAAAGGAGGTGTGCCTCAAACAAATTCAAGGAGAAAAATCTCAGCTTGTGCAGGGTAATTCAGGGAACCAGTGTTCTTCCTTGTCTTCCTGGTGACAGTATTGACTTAGCAATTGAAGAGCCAGTCACTGACATTTGAAACATGGGCAAGCACAGCACAGAGCAAGAAAATACAGAGAAGCAATGTAGAAAACTAACTGCATAAGGGAAATGGAGGGGGGAGCTAACAAGCTAAATGAAATCCAGAAGAGAAAGAGCTGACATGGAAATGACTGCAAAAAGGGTTAGAAGAGTAACCCTAGGAGTCAGAAGATCTGAAAGAGGAGAAAAAATGAGTCAGATGAGTGATTCAGCTAAGAATATTGTGAACCTTTAATAAAAATAGAGCCCATTTATGAGAATAGGTCTCAAACTGTAACTTGCCAGCATATGGGACATAGATCTGAGGTAAAAACATCCTGATGATGTTGTCTTGGAGACCACTGATTGTTCTTTGTCTCAGCAAAAATGGAAATGTTGAATGAAATTTGTAGTGCAACAGGTTGAAGATGCCTCCACCAAGCAAAGGATGAAAGATGCTCAAAAAAAACCAAGGGCTGAGGTAAACTCGAATGACTTATTCTTATCTCTGTGAAGATAATGAACAATGCATGATTCCTGAGATATTAGGAAGATTTTAAAATGTTTGAAGGAAGCATTTCTTGAAAGGGGACTGTTCAAACAGGTCTGTTTGCTCAGCTGATGTAGAGCCCTGTGGGATCACACTGATAAATTCTTGCTGCTTGATTGAAAACACTGATTTAAGAGGAGTTTGGAAAAGACTCATCATGTTAGTGCCTTTAGATAGAGAGGTGAAAGAATATCAAGAATATTCAAATGGTTAAAGAAGTGCCTTTCAACATGATTATCTTGAGCAAAAAGATATGTCCCAATTTTAGTACATTGATACAATTGGAATTAATTATAGTATAGACAGAAGCTAAGTAGGAAAGCAGTGTGACTGAAATACAGGAAGTGAGGAAAGTTGGAAAATGAAGTTGAGAGGGGATCACACTTGCACTGTTAATAATGAGCTGGTCTACAAAGAAGTAAGAAGGAATGATATTCAAGAGATTCCAATAGAATAGCATTTGGAGATCCATTTGTCAGACTGAGATTCACATGGGGCTGGATCTCTGGAGTATTACCTACAACTGCATTAAACTGACAACCTCAGGAGTGCAGGTATGTGTCTTAGAATAAACAGGCAATCAAGTGGCATGGGTTTATTAATATGCCATCTCTAGTAGTTCTCATATCACTAAAGTTGGGTTTGATCTGTGTTGAATATCTCAGACTCTGCCTTTTTCTTTTTTACCTAGAATTTTAGTTACCTGACAGAAAAAATGAATAAAGCATGTGCTGAAAATTCATGAAGTTGTCTTCATTTGTCCAACTCACGTCACTAGATGCTTGCAGACTTTATAACAGCTCTGCAATTTAACTAAATGATGCTGGACGTTGTCAGATGATGTTTGAGTTTCCTTCAGGAAGGACTATGTGTTTAAAGCCTTTTTGCATTACCTATTTGTTTGCTTGGAAACATTTTATATAAAGTCAGGGAAGGATAGGTTTCTCAGTTCTACTCCACTTAAGCCTTTAGATGGAAATTCAAGTAAGACTGACAATTCAATAATTTGGGTAGGATTAGGCATCACTGAATTTCCTAGAAAACTTTCAGCATCATCAATCATATTTGCAAAAAGAGCCATGTTTCATTCTACTTGTTGCTTCAAAATATAAAACCTGAATTTTATTTTGAGTGTTAAAAAAGGAGCACAATCAAGTCGTAGATAACACGCTTAATGTAAAGGGGAAAAGGTCTGAGTCACTGTTACTGATATTTTGTACTAACTTTTATCTTGCACTGAAACAAGCCATGTTTTCAGTAGTATTATTATCTCCTGAGCAGGTGACAATAAAGAATTGAAGTGCAGGAACTCCTCAAGCCTGTATGTCTTTGTAACAAACAAGCTGTTAGTGGTGTCTTCACCTTTTGAATCACTCTCTTAACTTTTTCTGATGAGTTTTGAAATAAGTAGAGAAGATCAATTAAAAGGAGCTTTAGCTGATTGTAGGTGCTATTTGAAAATGTTGGGTTCCATTACTGAGGTAATCTATTTTTTGTGATACTTGTATATATTTCTATTAAATACAGCAGTGAAAAAGACATTGTCTTCTGTGATGATATGATCAGCTAACTGGAATGAGGACAAATCACAGCTGCTGGGAGTAGAGGGATAGCAACCATCTCTTCCTAAAAAAACTTATATATATTTTCCATTTCTTAAGAAAGACTTTTTAAAAACTGTGAGTATGGCATAAGAAGTTTCTAACATCTATCAGTTCTTATAATGGTCTTTAGAAATGAGTACAGTTAATTAGATTAAATGATCTTTATGGAGATTCACTCAAGTAGTTTGGGTAAGGCATGTGCTAGGACCTGATTTCAGAGAGGAAAATGATAATCAGTACTTAGTATCTTTAAATTTGTGGTTTATATTCACATGGTTTTCCACACTTCTTTGGATAACAATTTGGGAAAAGAAAAAGAAGTTACAGTAAGTAAGTCCAGCATTCTTCTTTCTCTTGGGACTATTTACTCTAATATTTATAATATTTCTGTCTTAACTCTTGAGCAAAGGTTTGACCCAAGGAAATTCTTAGTTAGTGTACAAGATTTTCATGACAATTAACATTTTTTTATATTATCTTGTAGAAATTGGATTGGGATAATTTTTTGTTCAGTGACACATGAACTAGCTTATTCTGTATAAAAATGAGATGTATTTTTTTGTGTCTCTCATTGATACTGATGTAATGCAAAGTGCATAGTTAAGTCTTAGAAATGGTAGTAATTGGTGTGAACAGATGAGTTTGAAATTGTGGGTATGGTTTCCCTTCTTCCATTCCTTTCCCTAAAGAAGGGCCAAGAAATTTGCCAGAATAAATCCAGCTAAGGCATTATCTCCTCCAGGAGGGGGGAATATCCCTTTCCAGCAGACTCTCTCAGTTAAATGCTCTTAACATGACAGCCTGTGGAACCAGGAAAATTGGATATCTACAAGACATTCTACTCAGTTAAAGGCTGACGATACAGTGGGAGTATGAGGAATACTTCAGGTGATCATTTAATCAGAATAGATACTGCTTTTTGAAGGCACAGTTTTACCTAAATATGATTTTTAAAAAAGTTTGGCTTAGCTTACTGATTTTAGTTAACTTTATTAAATTGATTATCATTGCTCTTCTGTTGCCACAGAATTTGTGCATATATATATATATATATATATATATATATATATATATATATATATATATATGTCCATTTTTGCATGAACCTTTAAATACTTTTTTAGGACTTCAGCATGCTTTCTGTTGGTTTAAATACTTTCCCAAATATACTGTCCTTTTCTAGATTTATTACAGGAGTTATAAAATGAGGGCCTTACTGTTAGAATATATCTTGCTACTGATGCTCTAACCCAGAAATGTAGTGTTGCCTAGCAGAATTGTAGTGAACTCTCACCCTGAGACATCTAATTCCTGTGGTTTCTCATTAGCAATCCTGATTCTTCACAGAAGAAACCACAAAAATCTTGCCCATAGAAGAAACCACAGAAAATAAGCAGCAGCCTCTAGATGTCATAGTAGAAATTGCACAATTGCTGTTCACACAGCAAAAAATACTCACACTGAGCTCCTTAGAAAGTAGGGATAAGGGTAATTTTAAAAAAAAATAAAGAATACAAGGTCTAATCCAACTGTGCCATTTTGCAATAATATAAGAGTGGAAATACTGAGGATCCAGATGCTTCACTGTCATACCAACAGGAACAGTGCTCCAGTGTGTGCTGTGCTTTCTAATGGAATATTTGCTATTGCAGTGGTGGTTGAAATACACTAAAAAACATAATACTGTAAATACCCTGAGTGTTTGATGCAGTATATAAAAAAAGAAAATTATTTACCTTTGAGCTTTATTAGATTAACAATGACTTTTATCCATTAATAAAATTTAAGAGTGAATTCATGTTTCTTGTTTGAAAATGCTGGGAAGAAAGTGAGAATTGAAAAATAGAGCATGTACAGGAAAAATTGACAAAAAATCCAGCCTGCTACATAAAGTTGTTACTATTAAAAAAAAATAATTCATTGGTAATATTAAGATATTGGTTGCTAGTTTAATGCTGTCACTGGCAATTAAGTGGTAAGATTTTTAAACACGAGTGTTTTGAAAATTGATTAAAATGCATGAAACCAATGACACTGCTCTGAAATCAGGATGAGTGGAGAAATTAGTGAAAAGATGGATGTAAAAACAGTACAACTGCTCCATAGTTTAATAGTATGGTATATGAGAAAACTCAGTTAAAGGGACATAATAATTGGGGTTTGCTGAGTAGCAAAATGGGTACAATAGTCAGTCTCTTGCACACCTTCTAAGTGGAAATTTTTTCTTAAACAGAAAATCTTTCTGTTTGTCTTTTCACATGCAGAAGGATCTGTAGTCATTCCCTGGGTTCATGCTTCTGCTGGAATAACAGCCATTGTGAAACAATGACAGTTTTGAGGTGTGGACTCCTGGGAGATGCAGGTCTGCTTGCATCTGTAGTTACCTAAGTCCAGCTCAGAGAAACCAAGTACCAAGCCTAGACTTTGGATAACTGAAATTGCAGTGGGTTGGTGCTTTTAGCCTCCCACAGTATATGTGACCATGTAATGTGTAAGGATAGATACGTGCACATACACAGAAATGAAAGTGCAATTTTCAAAACCATCTGTTCAGCTCCTGCTGGCTTAAAAAGAAAGAAAGATAAAATAGTGGTTTTTTGGAAGGATGGCCAGGGCCAGAGTTCATTCCAACAGAGATCATAAGCTTATTTCTACAAAGAAAATGTTTTTCCCTGGAAGCTTAAAGGACTGAAGAATGAGAGGTTCTGCCAAGGCTAGCCAAGTGTTATCCAGCTGGTGTAGAGCTGGGAAATAGCTTATTGCTTTGATGAAATGCATAAAAGTATGGTCTACAGGCTCCTTGCTTTTCTATTTTTGAGACCTTAGTAGGATGTGTAACAGTTCTTCCAGAAGTGAGAGCATGAGTCATGTATGGCACAACCAAGTGAGCTCTGGTGGGTGTGTACCTCTGTGTGCTTAAAAGGTACCCAACCTTTGCAAACACAAGCCCTGAGTGGAACCAGAATTTCATCCTTTATCTCTCCCTGTTGGTTTTTGGTTTGGTAAGCTATTGTTAGCATCCCATAGGGAACAGAGCTATGGTTTTTCTGAAAGGTGTTTGAATAGTATTTCACTGATAAAAAGGTTAGGGGAAAATTTTGTCTTAGCCAAGGGAAGATAGATTTCATGGTGGTTAACTGAATTATCTGTGTTTTCATGTATCTAATGAAGAAACGGAATGGAAAACCAAAGAAAAAGTAGAAAAATAATTAAGTAAAATATGAATGAAAAGTCAGAAATGCCAAAGCATAGCTGTATAAAAATCTGAGTAAACTATGAAAGTAATATTTCATGCTTCCAGTTTTCACACTTTAGAGCCTCTTAACAGGTAATTTTGGAATAAAATAGAGCAGAGGTCACTGAGGTTCTGGTCAGGACTATGGACACTGTTGGCTGCAGCCATGATTTGAAAGTTCCGGTGTGTACAGCTATGTGACCACTCTGCCAGAACATGGGAAGCAGCATGTACTGAGCTCAGGAAAATGGAAGGTGACAGTTTCTGTAAAGCCTCTTCCACTCTGAAGTAAGTCTGCCTTTCTTATTCTGTAGTTTACATTTGTCGATGCATTAATATTCTGCAAGGAGGCCATGGTTTGCCACATACTTGTTACAATCTTTTCCTTGCACATTTCTGATTTAGTTGTTTATAAATTGACAAGAAATTGCACATTCTGCACAGGCTTCATCAATGCTGAAGGACCCTTGGGAGACTTAGTCCTCTTACAGTCCGGATACCTTTTCAAAACATGGAACAGAAAACTTGGAGTTTCTTCCTGCATGATTATAATCAAGGTGTAGGTTGCATAGAGATGGAAGAAGCTCAGGCCACCAGATGGGTATGTATTTCCAGCTAATTCCATGTTGAAAAAAGTGAAGCACAAAAAGAGAATATTACAGAAAAAGGGAGCTCTCACTGCAGTGTTCTGGCTTGGGATTTTCTTTCCTCCCGTCCTTGTAAAACTCAAATTGTTAATTGTATGCATTGAAGAAGAAAATGATTTTACATCCTCACTGAAGATGAAAGCCCTTGCTGTATGAAATCTGGAATACAGCATCAGTTTTCAATTTGACCTGTATATAAATAAGCCACAGAACTGTGACATAATTCAGTTTATGAGGAAATGCATCAGGGTGGAGCAGAAAAAAGCCTTCTGTTAGAAGTAAGGCTGAACAGATTTTAAAGAAATAGTACATATTTTTCTCTTCTGGGAATGTGACGTTCTAAAGAAAGTACATTTTTCTTTTCTGTCAGATAAAACCCAATTATATTACCAGTTATAATAACTCAACATACCAAAGGCCTGGGGAAAAGAAAGGCCTCAACCTTCTCCTTCTGGGCCTTTATAAGTACTAGAAAACTGTTTTATTGTCTTATTTCAGTACAAAAGTTCAACTTATTAGAAAAAGTTAATGAACAATAAATGAGTATAACAAGTTGGCCAGCACAGCTAATTACTTTATTTATTCTAGTAACATGATCCAATACCTTGTGCTTGGCTGTGATTGTCCTCTGCCAAAACATTCTGAAGTATGAAACGGGGCATTTTGGAGATGAGAAAAAAGAAAAGTTTGCATCTCAGAAAGAATTGGTTTGTGCAATAGTTCAGAACACTGGAGACCATGACTGTGTATCCTTGGTCTACCACATGGCATGTCTGGCCAGGAGAATTTTAAGTTTACTCCAGTTTAATTTCTAGTCTGCAAAATGAGAATAATTCAATAGCAAATAGTATAAACAAATACATAGATTAGATCTATTTTCTATGCTCACTTCGAATTTGGAGCAACTATTTCACAGCACTACAGTCAAATGATAAAGTAAAGTAATGGCATTAAATTATAAAGACAGATAAAGAGGAAGACCTGACTAGAACAAAAAAAAGAAACAATAAATAAACCAAAGATTTTGTGTCACTAGACAGAGATATAAAAATACATAAGACAAACTGATAGGTAAAATAGATGTCAAGTTTTACTGGGCAACTGGTAGGTCTGAATATCTCATCAAATACCCACATACATTGAGCCATAACATTACATTATTTTTACTTACTGGTTTTGTAGTTCTCATGGGAATCCTCAGGTTTTAAGTGACTTTTATTTAATTGCCTTCTGTGCCACATGATAACACCAACTGCTCCTGAAATGCAGCCAACCTCGAGAGTAGAGCAGTTGTGTTTGTGCAGAGTTGCAATCCAGATTAGGTGTGGTTAGGATTAGCTCAGGTGTCTCCAGCCACTTGAGCTTTGTACAAATACTACAACTGAGAGCACAGGGCATGGGCTGTCTTACTGACTCTCTGATAAGGGAAGAGAAGACAATGAAAATGGAAGGCAGTATGCTTACCATGGCAGAAGGAAATGTTTGAAAGCAACACATAAAGTAAGGAAATAGAACCGTTGAGAGGGTTTAATAAAATCGAGCAATTTCCTTATATGCTTATTGAGAATCTATTGAACTTTGGGCATGTTGTGAAAATTATGAGGTAAACATAAAACAGTCATGCTCAGAGCTTAAGCAAATTCTTAAGGACCACTGTGTGATAAATCACTAAAGCAGGTTAGGAAGAGGCATGATTTCATTCAAGGCAATGGAACTGTTAGTACTCACAGTGTACCCCAGTGCTCCCCTGGCTCAGAAGCTCACAGTTCAGAGGTAGTGCAGCTCTGAGCAGGGTCTTTGGAAGGTGTCTATTATGCCTTTCTCTTACTCCCCTCTAATGCCTAAGTTACTATCAAAGGCAGGATATTATGATAGATGGACAACTGTTCTGATCCAATAGGTTGTTCATGCTCTTCTATTTTCCTGAAGAGCAATATTTCCACATTTTTGTTTTCCTTTCTCTGTAGTGTGTTGAGGAAAAAGGAATTATGAGCCCTATCTTCTGCATGGTCTGTTTGACCGCTGTGAAAACAGAAGACTTGTTCCCACTGGGAAATGTCAATTACTAGACAAGTATATCCTAGGAACAGACACTTTAAAAAATGTTATATAGTATCCAGGTTTTTTAAGTAGCCAGGAAACTCATTTCATTCTTCAGCAATGATGTCACTGAGCTTGTAGTCCAAATGCTGTTCTCATTCTTGGCAAGGAACATTAAACAAAGAATATATGGTTTTCAAATGCTGCTCAGATTCAGTAAAAAAGCATTTACGCAAACAAAAGACGTTGTTGTGTCTAGAAACGGTTGTTTATCTTTAGTATGGAGCCATGTTAATAGTTTTAATATGCAAAAATGTGAGGTCCTAGATGCATAGAATAATCAAATTCTGTTCATCTGCCTAAAAGCACTGTCATCCTGTGACCTGAATTAGGACTGTGCTGAAGCCTCAAGCCCTGAGTAATCTGTGCACAAACCAAATATCAAAGAAGTTTTTTTTCACTCTTACTTTCTATGGAAAGTATAGTTGTCTTTATCAGTATTAGCTGTATTTTTTTTAATGTCTAGACAAAATATATGTATAATACATATAACTATCATCATGCTGCATGCTGCATCAATATACAAATTTACTGATGTCTTTTTTCTTTTTTTTCTGGAATCTTGAAGGAGATTGATATTGAAGAGACATTGTTAGTTTTGGTTCAAAGTGGTTTATGTCCACATCCAAAAGTATTAAAGGTAGCAGTGGGATCACAGTACTTTTGGTATCCTCTGTTTTCTTATAAAGTGCTTACAATTTAATCAAAGGATGTGATGGCATTGAGTGTGAACATGTAGAGTTATCTTCGTATTCATATCACAGAAAATAAACAGAGACTGAAACTTTTGGTTGAGAGTATTATCCCTAATAGTAGGTAAGAATACACAAATAGATATGAAGTAAAACGAACAATGTAGTCTTGTGATGATTTACTTGACTGCCAACATGAATTTTCAGGTTTTAGCTTTTCTGGGTTTTTTTCTAAACATTTCTGTTTCATTATAGGACAGTGTGTGGTGCCATTTTTGCATGGGGCTGTGCTTTTGTACTTGGAGGTCATTCCCAGGAGAATGATAGAGCACAGTGCCAGGCTGCCCAGAGCAGATGAGCCTTGATTCTCAGAGATGCTCAGAATTCATCTGGATGCAGTCCTGGGTGACCAGCTCTAAGTTTGGCTGAGGGAGTTTCCACATTGTTTCCAGGGGTTGCTTCCAAACATAACCATTCTGTAATTTGGTGATTTCATTTCTTGCCTCTAAAAAAATGAAGGGAATATATTTTTTCTTCATTTAAAATATTCCTCTTTGTATCTAGTTGTCTTATCTCAATATCACTGTGACATTCAGAGGAACAGAGAAGGAACATCTGTATGTCAGCTCTGTACCAGGCAGTTCTAAAGCACAATCTCAGGGCCATTTGGATAACTGTAATTTAGCAAGGCAAGTGAGGATTTATAAGCCATTTCTGAAGAAATATGCAAGTAAAATTGATTGTTAGGTTCCATAGGTTGGTGTCTCCTTGCTTTCATTTTTTTCTTCCTGCTGTGAGGTACTGTTCTCCAGCTGAGGTGGAATATTCCAAATTATTTTAGAATATGAAGAGCAAATCTATAACCCTGTGGATCCCCACCTTCTTAAGAGTATGGAAACTGTATCACTTATAATTTGAGGCAGCCATGAAAGCGTGTAGATTCTGCACAACTTGCTGTTTAAAACTGTGAGAAGAAAAAAATCCATTTTCTTCCATCTTTTCAGCTTGTGCTTTTTGTATTCAGTGGCAGACTTGAAGATTTAGTTGCTTATTTTCAGTTGATATAATAGGCCTCTTACACAAAAATGTCTATTTGCCCATGTCACATTCCAGTCCACAGACTCTTTCCAGTGATTAGGAAATAATAAACTTTCCTAGAGCATGATAAATAATCTTTTTATCATCTATAATGCAATCTTCCTCATATAAATCTGAATCTTCTGTTTCTGAGAATCTGAGGCAATTGTGTATGATCATTTTGGACTTCGCTATGCCAGTTCCTAATTTATCACTAATATTTTTTGGGAAAAGTGCAAAATAACAAGCAGTGATGCTTGCTTTGGATGTATTTATATCTCAAATTTTGGAGTCTTGGTTTTGCCCAGGGTTATTCTTTCTCTCACCAGCTCCCTGTCATGTTATTTTTGATAAAGATGTGTTTTGTTTGAGATACCCTGCAAACAAATCAGGTCTTTAACTCTGCAGTCTCAAATGATTAAAAGAAATTTTAAGTTTAAAAAAAACAAGTAAAAAACAAACACACCATTTTTTTTTCTATGCCATGGTGCTCAGTTGTATTATTTTAACTACTAAAGGCCAAAAGGTTCTTCACTCATGTGCACAGCTTTTCTTGACAAAGTCCCAGCAATAGCCCCTGAAATATTCTGATTTTCAGCCTGTTGCTTTTCACCCTGCCTTTCATCCGTGCTGACTGGACTTACAGTACAGATGCTGTAATTGGAACATGCTCTTTGCTGTCTTGAGTAGTTTTCAGAGCAGTATTTTCCAAGTGTTTGTGACACTTACCATATGGTTTCCACCGTCAGTGCTGGCCAAAGCCTGGCTGTCACCAGCAGACATGAACAGCACAACTTCAGGAACTCACGTTCTTTATTCCTTGTGTCTTGATCAGTTCCCTTTTGCAAAAATTCTACACTGAACTACTCTTCATTAAAGGAGGAGAAATTGAAATCAAGTGTTCCTTACATGTAAAACTGCTGCCCACACACAGGACAATGACCTGTGTCTTCTCTACCAGCACTGTTTGTCCTTTTACACCCCTTGAATTTACTTTACAGTTCCTTTGATGAATGCCTTAGGGTTGATATTGATAAATAAATGAAAAACTGAAGATTACTAACTCTTTATAAGAGTTTAAGGGGTAAGCAGCTTGGCTCTTGTTACAAACAAGACAATTTAATTCTGTGTATAGTGCCATCTTTCTGTTAGCCTGTGCTCCATTTGTGTGTTTAGCTGTCACTGTAGTTTTGTGTCCTAAATTTTTATCAGAGTATTTTGCCCCCTGTAAACTTTTGGCCTCTAAAAGGAATTCTGTTTCCCATTTTGTCCTACATGGTGGAGTTTTAAATATATATAGGTGCTAATTCATGTTGAATTCAGAAGGAATTAAATGTCTTTATAAATATAACGACTCCATATAAATAATAGTTAGAAATTTATCCAATACATTTCGAATATCATGACACAGACAGTATTTTTTTACTTAATGGTTTTGCATCATAGGGAGTTTTCATGGATGGGCCTAGGAGACTTGATGTGTTTTAGGTAGTAGAAAAAGACTATTTGTTTGGGTTGTGCTTTCAGGTGACCATGAGCCAGTGTTGTATGGAGAGGATACAGGGTACTGTAGCTGCCTGTGGAACACTGGCTGTGGGTATCACTTAAGAAAGGTAACTGTAATGAATGCAGTTATTTTAAAATTAAATTCTTTCATAGGGAAGGAAAATATTCACAGTTAAATGCTATGTTTTTCCTTGGAGGTTTTTGCAAGTACTTTTTTTTTATCTGGCTAGAATGGGTTCAAATAATAATTTGAGTTTTCTTCCTAGACAACTTTAGTTTTCCAGGTTTCTAGATTTTCCTAATGTATTAATTAGTCCTCTTCTGTAATTAAAGAAAAGGAATGAATCGTTTGACTTCACATTTTTGGTAAAACCTGTGATTTTGGCTTACAGAATGGTACATTCCAGTGAAGGTAAAAGCCAAGCAATCCAGTTTACCACTGATGTAAGTAGAACCATTAAGGTTGGAAAAGGTCTCCAAGATCATCAAGTCCAAGTCAAGGCAGCTTCATAGAACCATGGAATTATAGAATGTTAAGGGGTTGGAATGCACCTTAAGGACCATATAGTGCCAGCAGGGACACCTCCCACTAGACCAGGTTGCTAAAGGCTTTATCCAACCTGGCTTTGAACACTTCCAGGGATGGGGCAGCCACAACCTCCCTGAGCAACTGCCCAACTGCCTTTCTTTCTTTCCTTCTTTGCCATGTTGACCCACATTTGTAAAACAGTACCTGTTTGGGTTTGGAAATACTAATCTGTTCCTGTTTATGTGATGTGTTCTGTGCAGAATTCAATTATAAATTAATAATAAAAATTAAAATGGGGAAACCTAAATCAATATGATCTACATAAGAGAATCAAGAGACTTTTGCCTTATGGACCTCTGGGTGATCTTTCAGAGGATCAGTGCAGCTGTGGACCTTGTTGTTATTTCAGGCCATACTCCATGGAGATATGCAGTGCATTTTAAGAGGTCTGTCACCGAGAGTTTTTAAGAAAATTAATCAGCACAGACCAGAAAGAAAGGTTTTTGCTTAGCTGAACAGTCACCTAAAATATTGACTAAAGAGGATAAGTTTAAAATGTCATTTTTACAATGAACAGTCATTTGCAAATTCCAGGAGTGGTCCGTGCTAAGATCTACTCTTTTCAATGGACTCCTAAATAACCTAGAAGCAGATGTGAACATTGAGATTAGAATTTGGAAGATACTAAGTTATTCAGGATAGAGAGAAGAGGAGATAGTAAAGAAGAGCTTAGTAGAGAAGAGCTTACAGAACTAAATGGCCAGGCAATAAAATGGCAGCTGAAATTCAGAGTAAATAAATGTGAAATCACACACATGGCAAAACCAACTCTGGGGTCACATAAAACTGAACCAGCTGTTCCCACTCAAGAGCAAGATTCTGAGGTTATGATCTTTAGTTTCATAAAACTTTGATTCATTGCTCAGTGACAGTCATAAAACCAAATCAACTGTTAAGCATTTTCAGGACTGAAAGCAAAACAGAGAACACCATTATGCCACCATGTACCTTTATAGTTCAGTTTTGGGTATTGTACAAATTCTGATCTCTTGATCTGAAAAAGGAATGTATTGAAACTTGTAAATATTCAGAGAAGGCAAAAAAAGGTAACAAACGTATGGAGTTTCTCTAGAAGGAATGGATTACTAGGCTAGCCTTTTTTAATTCAGAAAAGGGTGATTTTGAGGGCTGATAAGAAATCCACAGGATCCTGGCTTTCACAGGGATAGTTGGTGCAGGTTAGCTGTTCGCTGTCTCTTTTCATAGAAAAACCGAGGGCCAGCAAATGAAGCTGACTGCAGAACAAATACAATATGGCAGTTCTTTATGCCAAGAGTAGTACCCCCATGGAACTACTCATATTTATATGGATTTTAAGGGGAAGTGGCCAAACACTTAGAAGAGGAATCCACTTAAGATTACTAAACAGAAAAAAATCCAGTAAGCTTAGGAAATCGTGTGACCTGCATATAATTGGAAACTGAGGGACTTCTGAAGCAGAAGTCTGTTTTTTCTCTGTTGCTCTTCACTGAGCATCCACTTACAGCTACTGCTGGAAAGAAGATACCAGTCTAAAGGGCCCCCTGGCTTGAATTCCTGTTCCTAAGGAGTGCAAATAAAGTGCTTCTTTTTAAAAAACCATGAAGACTGAAATCACACAATTTAAGACAAAAAATCACCTGTTTGGGGCACATGGTGTGCTGTATTATTAGATTATTTGGATATCCAAGCAAGAATTTAGAGCTGATATTTTCATAAAGTACTAAGGGACTTAACGACTTCCAAAATTACTTAAAGGGTCTTAATGGCTTCCAAATCTGATCAAATTGCAGTCTGGTTTAGACATTTCATTGTATTTGTTGTCCTTGAAAACTGGGGCATAAAAAACTATACAGACAATATCAAAGAGTACTGATCACAGTAAAAATTACATTGACATTGGCACTTTAATTAGGGATTTATGTCTTCTGTTATTTTTTAATGTTACTGATCTGCCATAAATATTTTCAATATAGCATGAATAGAAACTAATGTATAAAAGCCTGGTATGAGAAAAAGGAGTTCAAAACTAATTGATGTAAATTGTGATTTTCCAGGAAACATGACTCTTCCATAAATGTATTATGTTGTTCATTCAAGCAGCATAGTGCTTTCTTCCTTTGCTGACTCACTGAGGCTGCTGTAACACTCCAGAATGGGAAAAAGCCCTTTAGAGGGGTTATTTCAGAAGAGCCAAGTGGGGCTTGGGGTTTTTTTGTTTCAGGTAAAACTCAACAGAAAATGATATGGTTCCTTAAGGCATATATTTCTTAAAACTACCCAGTTTAAGATCTAGAAGAATATTGCTGTACAAGATTATAATAATGCTTTCAAATATTTCATCTCAGAATTTATGTATGAATGGGCATTGCCAAAGCATGTGTGTTAGATTAACATTCAGTCCACCACAGCCACAATGCAGTTTCCTTTAATGGATTCCAGGGATTTAAGAAAAGTATATTTTACATTATTAACTTCAGCTTAGTCCTTTTAACAGCAATTAATCCTCTTTTTTGTTCAACTTCATGAGATTTATGCAAGTTTAGGATTTGGAAAATAATATTGTTATATTAGCATGAAGCTACTAATGAAGGGATAAAGAGGGAAATCAGTCTTTCATTTTCAATGAATCATATATTTGGTATTTCATTATATTCAATATTTCATTTTCATGATTTTATTATATTCAATATTTCATTTTCAATGAGTCTTATAGCTGGCACCTTAGGATGCTGAATTTATCTAAAGGCTCCTGCTGACTGGTTATGAAATGAATGCATTTTTATATATGTACAAGTATATGCTTTATCTAGCAATACAGAATTGTATTTCTGACAAAATTAGGAATTTTCTTACTACACTAAGTCTTTCCTTATGTTATTTGTTGTTGGCAGTATATATTGACCCATAATAATAATAATATTAATAATAATAATGCTCTGTAAAGTTAGCAAAGCACTTTTGTTCTTAATGTCAGACTATCGTGAAATGAAATAATATAATGTATGCAACAGCCTATTTTCTTGTTCTGCCTAATAGTAAATAAACTGCAAAAATTCAAAATTCTCAAGCTGAAAAAGAGTAATTTTGAAGCTTGGAGTGAAGGAGGGAACATTCACTAAGAATTTTGCTCCCAACATCAGTGCTTCTAAGACTCAAGTCTAAATTACAAGCAGCATAGGTTCATAATTTTGTTATTTAAACTTTTTCTCATACTTTAGCAATAATAAACCATGGGAGTAGCCATTTTGCAGGATGGCATTTAGATTTTTTTTTTATCCTAGCGTATTAGTTGAATCCTCAGACAAATTTGCATCATTTCCTGTGTATTGGGCATTCATTCATTCATTCATTCATTCATTCATTCATTCATTCATTCATTCATTCATTCATTCATTCAAACAAGTTTTCTTGTTCAGTTAAGAGCAATATTCAGATGCTTTGGAGCTGCACTTGTGTTTAAATTCCTGCTGCAGAGGAGATTTGTTTCCTGAAGTAACATATGCCACTTTTGACAGAACCAAACCATTTCTGTCTTGCCAACAGATGATATGTGTTTGGATTCAGGCAAAGTGCCAAAGAGGCTCCACTATATTACCTTTCTTGTACTGTTTAAAAGTTGCCCTGAATCCATCAGAGGGGCTAGGCAAATCTGTTTGAAATTTAGATTCTAAAGAGGCTGAAAAGGGCTGGTTTAAGAGCAATGAAAATTTTAGTCTAGAGAAGAAATTGCATTCCCTTGTTTTCTTTGCCCCACAGGAGAGATTAGAGACCTGTGCCTGTGTGGATGTCTTTTAATATGAACTGAGTGGAGTCTGAGAATTATATTGGTGATCAGCATAGCAGATTGATTTTCCCTGTTCCTCTCTGGGAAGCCAAACTGGCTGTTTAGAAGGAGACACAATTGGTACAAACACAGACATTTCTTCTGAGATGTTTTGGTCTGTTTCTTCTTTGCTTTGTACTTCAGGAGGTTTGGGAGAGCAGTAAGAATGTGGTGATGATTTTCATTCTGACAGTAATCTCAGTGTTAATTTCCATAATGAATTTAATGTAAAGCTCATAACTACTAGTAGTGCTTTGAGCACTCTGGATGCTGCAAAGCCAAACACAACACTCCTCCCTAAATATTGAAGAGGAGACATTCTGAGCTTGAGAGGGTACTTGGGGCACTTCCTTTGAGACCCTGAAATGTCCTCAAAGACAGCTTGGTAAAACCTGGTGTCCTTCCTTGCACGTTCTGTGCAGTTGTTCCAAGGTGGCAGTTTGCTTTTCTCCATTTCACATAACGTTGTTAAGCCTTCTGAGCGCTTCTGTTTGGAGACTTTCCAATGAATCCAATACAGAAACCAGGGATTAAATGAACAGGAAAATCACTGATTAGTTTTAAAACAACACAAAGATGACTCCATGTTAGAATTCAGGGGCAGCTTCTCATTGCATTAAGTGAAAAATTTACACTGATTTTCTTTAAAGTGAAAAACTCAATTTTTTGGTGGAAGTTAATTTTAAGTGCCATCTCCCCTTCTCCTGAGCTGATGCTTCCAAAGGGATATACCTTCCATAAAGACCAGTGGCTGCCTGGCTCCCACAATACATTGCAGAATGCCAAAGACCTCTCTAACAGGAAAGGGAGGCAGAGTCTCTGGTGTATCCTGTCAGAATAATTATAATGAGCTCTGGACTTAGTGATCTTGAAAACAAAAATGGGATCTCACTATTTAAAACCTTTCTTTTCAAAACTGATCTGTTTCAACTGCATGATTCAAACGTGGATCTTGATAGTCACAAGACCATGAAATTAAGAGTAAAAAGAACTTACATGTTAATAAATGCCATGTTAAAATAATAATGATATGGTTAGTTAGTATATGCATGCATATTAACTGCCTGCTAGTTTTCATTTTATTTGAAGGGCAGAGTATGTCTAAATTAATCTCCACAACAGAAAATGTTTCACGTAACTTGGATTGGATCCTATTTCCTAAGAGGTAAGGAGAATTTTGCAGTAGATTTCAATGGACCCAAATTCTTATATAGTCATTTGAGACAATGCAAAGACAATGAAAGAAAGTCCCCACTGTTTTTCTGTCTTACTCACAATTAGCACCAGGGCTACTGACTAACATGAAACACAGGGAAATGGATAATAAGGCTCACAAAATAGTGTCACTGGGATCATGCCAGAATTTGCATGTGCAGTTACATTGCTTCATTGTATTGTAGGAAAAAAGCCTTATAAATTTGAAGTAAACATTTCTTATGGAGCCCAAGTGTTAGTATCCTAGTTAAATAATTGGCCAATAGTGAGTGCTATCTGGCAGTTTTAAGCAGTTGAAATGTGTTGAGAATTGTTAATTCTCAACAGTGGTCTCTGGATCACTTCGGTGGTCTCTGGACTAAGCTTGTATGTAAATGTGCAGAACTGTCGCCATTATTTGTAATTTGATCATTTTATTCTTTAAAGACTTGATTTCTAATTAAGTATTTGTGTTTTAACACAGTGTTTCGACCCTGTGGGCTGGAAGTATTTCTGTTTATTCATTTAGTGCTACTGTAATATAGGTAGCTCAGTCTTTCTACCCTTGAAATGAATGGCAACGTTTCTGCTGATTCCAGCAGCTAAAGCAAATCTACAGCGTAGTGAACCACAATTCCCATTACTCCTCATTCCCTCTCCAAATATTGTGTTTATTAGAGAAAATTAATCCTGAAATGTTCTTTAACCAGTGATCTGCTGAAAGACATTTAACTCCTTAAATTTAGTTTTTAAATGTCAGATGTTAAGAAACAAGAGACACTGATTAATGTACTTCTCTTTTCGATTTGTGCTTATGCTGAATCTCTGGCTAGAAGGAAGATATTTACCTGGTACTTGGTGTGTTAGAAACACTAAGAGATTTTAGAAAGACCTAAATTCGTGTGATTTCCCTGCTCAAAGTCCTGAGTGCTTTGCGTAGTACCCGTTACAGCTTATTACCATACAATGAAAGGAAACAGCCCAGTGAAACAGGCTGTTGTCAGATCCCACATGATGAATTGTTACTTCAGGCATCTCTGTGTAAATCTCCCTGCTAACCTGTTCCCAATTAGTGACATCTGGCACCAGATTTCCTTGTATTTGAAGCAGAGGCTGTAAGAAGATTTTACTCAGAAAAAAAAAAAAAAAAAAAGCATAAAAAAAGGAGATGGGAAATGTAATAATAGGAAGAACTTTACATCCGAGTTCTGTATATTGTTTTACAAGGAGTGTCAAATATTTTTAAGTATTACATCTCAGTGTAGTGCATTATACCATGAAGTGTAAAAAGTCTGACTTGGCAGTGGTTGGTGTTATTCCAAGTCTAAGTTTCAAATTTTAAAAGGCTTTTTTTTTTTTTTTTTTTTTTTTTTTTTTAAGAAAGAGATGAATTACAATATATTTGAGGATGCAATTCATAGGATGCTGCACCTCCATTTTTTCCCAGGACTTGGCAAGACTCTTCTGCTGCAAATTGTCACATTCTTGTTGAAAAGAGTGGAGCCATGAAGATTTACATGAGTCAAGACTGAGAATCTTGACATATAGGTATTTGTGCTTCATTGTATCTTTGGTTATGATATCATTTTTGTTTTTCTTCAAGCCATGGATGAGTTTTTAGACTCTGTATCTGTTCAGTCTTTCCCTGAAATTATGGTTGGAATGTAGGAGTCTGAAGGCAAAAAACCATGTAACTTGCTGAAGTGTACAAAAGGTCTTTTAAACGAGAATTTTTCATTTTGAGAGACAGTGAACATTAACCTCCTGAGCTTTTCAGATGAAATTGAGGATATGTCGAAGCAAGAACCAGGCCAGCATAGCAATGTATGCGTGGATACATAAACAAAAAAGGAAAGAAACACATGCTCAAACTCGTCACTTTTGTGGTGTTTCACTAGTAATTATGGGTGCTTTTCATAGGCATTAGGGTCAAAAGAGAAGGTGGTTATGTTTGTCCCAGAAAACACATACCCTGGTCTCGAGATAAATGAGTGTCTAGACAATTCAATATCTTAATGTAATTATACATGCTATAGTGGCAGTTCCAGTCCCATGTTGCAAAGTGCAAAACATGTATTCCTTTGCTTATTCAGAGTCCAATGAAGTAGAGAGGAGCACTGTGAAAATGCCTCCAAATAAATACAACTTGGGTGGTACACAGGAATGCCAAAGGCAAACTTAGTACAAACACATAAAAATGGGAGCCAGACAAACCCACATTGCCTGAGCATTTTCTTATAATCTAAATAAATTTTGAAAAATTATACGTTTTGAAGAGGGACAGACAGAGATAAAGAGGAATCATTATGTGTGCCTTCTGTTTCTAAAGTGCTTATAAAGCAGAACTTAAAATTGCTGCAGGCTGATGTGATTGTTGCTTCTCTGTGCCTGTTAATGTGTTGGTAGTTTTTGGTAGTGAGGGAGCCACAGAGGTGGCTTCTATGAGAAGCTGCTGGAAGCTCCCTCCATGCCTGGCAGAGCCAGTCCCTGATGGCTCTGAAGATGGAGATGCCACTGGTCAAGGCTGGGCCAGTTAGAGATGATGGTAATGCCTCTGTGACAATAGTTTTAAGAAGAAAATCAAAACAAAGAGAGTGGGGCAGCTTTAATTCCAGATAGAGAAGAGGAGGAGGTGAGAACGTGTGAGGGGAACGCCATGGGGACACCAAGGGCAGTGCAGGAGGAGGGGCAGGAGTGAGATTGCTCTGCAGGCTGTGGTGAGAGCATGGTGAGGCAGCTGAGCCCCCGCAGCCAAGGGGATCCACGGGGATCCACAGGCGTCCAGAGATCCACTCACAGCCCCTGGGGATCCACAGGGATCCAGAGATTCTCCCACAGCCCCTGGAGATCCACAGGGATGCAGAGATCCACTCACAGTCCCTGGGGATCCACAGGGATCCAGAGATTCTCCCACAGCCCCTGGAGATCCACAGGGATGCAGAGATCCACTCACAGCCCCTGGGGATCCACAGGGATCCATAGATCCACCCACAGCCCCAGGGGATCCACAGGGATGTAGAGATTCATCCACAGCCCCTGGGAGCAGCAGGAGACAGCCTCAGGTGAAGAACTGACCAGAATCTCCCTGCCCTGTGTCCCTGCACTGTCAGTGGGAAGAAGGAGGGGTTGGGGAAAAAAAGGTGTTTTAAGGGCTTATTTTCTTCTCATTATCCTCTCTTGATTTTGTTAATAATAAACTCACTTTGTGCCTCTAAGCCCAAGCCTGTTATACCCTTGGAATGCTTTTTTCATCCTTATCTGAACTCATGAGCCTTTTGGTTGTTGTTTCTTTTTTTTTTTCTCTCCTCTGTCCAGCTGTAGCAGGGAAGGGTGAGTGAGCAGCTTTCATGGGTGCCTAGCATTTGGCCAGTGTCAAACCACGACAGTTAATGAGAAAGATTGTAAATAAAACTTCAAACAGAACAAAGGACCTTAAAAGGACTTTATTAATGAGTGTGTCACAACAGCAGAGAGTAACCATGGAATGCAGTGGTTCCATTACAGCCAAAGCAACCATCAAAATGAGTGTAAAGGGGAAGAAAGGGTAAAAGCCCCAAAGAATAGTAAGTATGAAATAATTAAACATCAACATGAGGTGGAAGAAAAGTACAAATCATTGTTCTTTAGCTATGTCTTAAATGGAAGCTTCATAGATGACTGTTCATAGACAAGACAAAAGTTTTCTCTAGGACTTAGCAGTTAAAAAAAATGAAGGAAGAGGTATTTTGACATTCCTCTCTCATCACATGTCTGGATGGAAGGGTGATGTGAGACATAACCCTGTAGGAAGGCATTAGAAAATGTTGTGAATATTCTCAATAAGCTTGAAAAAGAATATAATGTTGATAGCATTATAAAGAATGATAAAATCTTTCTGATAAGTACTTTCTGACCTTTCCATCCTGCTGGTAAAATAGTGAGGACTTTTTGAAGTCACATACACAATTAAATCTCATTCCTATCCTGGCGGTGCTCTCAAGAACAAGCTTGTCTTTCTAGCAGGAAAGATCTCTAGTTAATCTTTCATCTCAAAAGCTGTCAATGTGATGAGAAGCTATTAGTAACTCTGACAGCTTAAAGCTCCAGTATTTTATCTGGTGTCTAAGGTAAATATTAATTACATTGTATGAGGAGGAGCCAGGGAACATAGGAAGAGAGAACAGATGAATTCTTTAGGTTGTATTAATATTTCATAGACCATTACTACTGCTAGTTGCTGTTCATGTGAAGGCAATATCTAGGGGTCTGGTTTTACAAATGTCACTGCACAGGACTGGATTGTGTAGGAGTGACCAACTAATGTCCATGTAAGCAAATAAAGGAGTGATTCCACTGTGTGGAACCATGCCTGGAAGAGATGACTTTCAGCTAAAGCACAATGAACAACAGTCAGGGAGTTGTGACAATGTGTTGATGTGTCTGTCTGCAGTCTCCTGAAAGTCCCTACTCCTGTGTCTTCACTCATGAAGAAAATGAATACAGGATAAACTTGCCTGAGATACAAACACACTCTTGTGTGTGTTCTCCATGAAAGTAAGTTCTGAAGAATAATTGAATGCCAAGACCACTAGGTCTTTAAAAAGAACAATCATTGCCTCCTTGCCAGACTAAATAAACTCAGAATATAAGGGGGAAATTTTCTTTTTTCATTTTCTTTTGAGAATCTGCAAATGATTGACATATGAAAGCAATGCTGACATGACTATTTGGGTCCTCCTCCTCAATGTTGAGTTAAAGAGAAATCTGGCAGTGAAAACTCCAACATGAATTTTTTTACTAGAAACAGAACAGCAAACCAGAAGAGTATTTACAGACATTTCTAGTAAGGCTGGCTTTACTAAGAAAGGAAACAGCTCACAGTGACAGGCAGTGAAATGAAAAGGACCTCAGATTCTGTGAGCTGTCAGAAAATACAGAAGGAGGCATGAGCAGCATGTCTGTGAAAAAGATTCTTTTGACCCGTGATGGAGTTTGGCAAATGCTGGCTTCAGAAATCATCGTGAAAGACTACAGTTCTCAACATAGGTTTTGGAAAATGAAAAACATGAGTGGACTTTTTTTTTAGGACATTTTATATAACCCAGCTCAATAAAGAATTTAAGGGGATATATAAATTAAGGTGTGTGAGTAATCCCAGTGAAGTTAATAAGCCTGTTAAATAATGATGAAGTGTTTGGCTGTATTGAAATCAGGCTACATACCATCCCATGGGAACAAGTCCTACAGCACTCCAACAGAAATATTACCAGTTTCTTCAGTGGCAGCTCCTTGCAAAGTTAAAGCTATTCTTAGTTTTGCTGCTTCAGAGCAAACAGTCCAATTTCTTCCAGCTATGATCAGAATAACAGTACTTGAACATCTACTGTGAAACTTTACAGGGTTCAAAAGAAAAGCAGCACGCAAGACTTTGCAAGGGATACAGAGAGTTAGCTAATGACCACTATCTGCAATCTGTGTGTTCAGCAGAGGACTCTAAATATGGACCATCCTCAGGATAACTTAGAGAGAGAACTCTCCACAGTTGGATTTTTAGGGCTTTTAGGGGTTGGGACTGTTTGCAGACGGGTAGGATGGGTTCTTGTTTATTATCACAGTGTTGCTGAATTTTCTGCTCCGCATTAAATTCAGTTCCTTGTGGTTTTTTTATATTCACAAAGTCATCTTTGTATTTGGATGGGAACAAGGAAACTGAATGGTTTGATGTAGTAAATGGTCTGGAATAGATATATATTTAAATCCTAGCATGGTCTGTGTTGGAAGGGAGCTTACAGCCCAACCCATTTCACCCCTTCCATTATCCCAGGCTGCTCCAAGCCCTGTCCAACTTGTTCTTGAACACTTCCAGGGATGGGGCAGCCACAGCTTCTCTGGGGACCCTGTGCCAGGATCTCCCCACCCTCACAGCAGAGTATTTCTGCATAATATCCAGTCTAAACCTACTCTCTGTCAGTTTGACACCATTCCCCTTTGTCCTGAAATACTCACTTTCCATCTTTCTTCTGGGCTCTCTTCAGGTACTGGAAGGGGCAATGATGTCACCCCAGAGCTTTCTCTTTTCCAGGCTGAACAATCCCAATTCACTTAGTCTTTCCTCACAGGCTGTAAATTATCCTAATCCTGATAGTTTCAGAAGATCCAATCCAATATACTTATATTTCAACAGATTTTATATGTTTTAGTGCATTTATAATGAAATGTCAAACTTGGAGGCAGAATGTTTCATCAGTCTTCATTTAATAAGCATGAGTTTCTTTTTGGAAATAATAATAAATTTTAAAATTTCTTTAAAACTGTCAGTGAAACCAGTGGAATATGGAAGTCAACATAGGTGCTTTCATTTATAAAATGAGAAAGTTTGTTTTACTCCGGGGTAAAAGTTTGGGGATAATTTATTATGCTAGTTTTGTCTTGAGGATTTGGCAAATTTTCAAGAATAACAGCTTTCGTAATTGTACCAAGTCAGTTCAACTTGTAAGCAGTCTGGACTGAGGTCCTAGCAGAGGCAGGCCAGCTTCTAGGCAATCTGGATTTTCCTTGTAGGGAAGAGTTAACAGCAGTACTGGCCCCACTGAAGTCAGTGGGAATTTTGCCAGTGATTTCCTTAGAGCCAAGCTTTCACTTGTCCTTAGCAGAGCTATTAAATACAGTATATTGCATAAACTGAGATGAATAAAGGCACTTCTTTTTCTGCATCCATGTAAATGGTTCTGTAAAGGCTTTTCATACAACCTATCTGCTGCAGGAGAGTTAAGACATCATTTATGTAGCCCCCAAATACACCTTTCTGAAAGAACCCTGTTTTCTGACTTGCAGTGCAACTATTACTGACATGCACAAGTTAGATCTTCATAATGGCAGCCTGTATGTTTGTGGAATAGTTCAGGAGTAGAGTACTAATTACAGAAAATGTCTGTATCTGCTATTCAGCTGGAAATGTGCCTGTCTATACTTTCTAATCTTGGAGAAAATATGAGAGTTAGTCTGAATGCTCTTGTTACTGTAATATAGACTGTATGGGATGCTGCTTTGAAATGGGGGAAATAGAAGTTAAGTTAAAGTTGGCCCAAATTGCTTCATACCACAATCTTGGCAAGCTGATGGCTTAAATTTGCTAGTTTCTAACAACTAATTCTTATGCACCTTGTTTAATTTTATGGAGCTCAAAACATTTTGCAAATCAGGTTATCCCCACAGACAACATGAGGCACCAAGAGGTCCAGTATTTGGCCATATCTCAGAAGCCAGAGAGAATGAGCTAGAAACAGAATGTCTGTTAAGTCTGCTCAAACTTGCTGTTTAGCAGGCCACATTTCTCCTGGATAAATAATTCCTAAGTATTTAGGACTTTCAGGGTGTGGGGGGTCATTTTTGTGAGCAGCCTGGATGTTTCCTCTGCCTCCTATTGGTGTAAGGTGCTGGTGTCTGTCTCTATGCCATGTCCTATTCTCACACTTGGGGCTGTACTTCCCTCTTGCAGGAGTTTCTCATTGACCCAATCCCAAACTCTGTGACTATATGAAAGAACAGTTGTGAGATCAAAGTCAAGATGAAATAACAGTGTGAGGAAAGGGTAGAGTGGAAAAGAAAGGGTTAGCTGTTTCAAGTTCTTTTAGCTGGAACCTAAACTTTGTTGCTTCCCCTGTTTCCAGAGCTCACCCAGGAGCTAAGAAAGGAATGGCAGAGTAGTCCCTGAGAGACAGAGAAGCTCGGTGTTATCCCAAACTTGGACTATACTATAGCTCTCCAAAGACTCTGGGCCAGCCTCCTCATCCACACAGGCTGGGGCTAATGGTGGGGTACCTACAGCTGAAACTGGCTGGCCTGAGAACCACAGGGCACATGCAGCAAGGAACATGAAGTTCATTCAATATTTGCATTTTGCAGCTGTACATAGATCTTCTGATCCATTCACCCTTCCAATTAAAACCCAGTGTGTACAAATTTCACACATTCCAGGTATCAACCAGTTTCTGTGGAATTGTGACAGAAAATATGGTAAGTTTATAATATTTTTATTCTCAACAGTTTGCTATGCTACAATAACTTTTAAGTTCTTGTTTATTAAAGGACCCTCTCATAGCCACTGCTCAGAATTGTGTCAGCATTTTATAAATGCGAGCCATACTACCTGTAAATATTATTATTAACATATGCTTGTAGAATCAGGCCACCAAGAAGGATCTTGGGTTCCAGGGACAAAGATACTAAGCTCAAGGCTGTGAAGTCTAAAAGATGTGGTACATGAGTAAATAAAGTTTGAGAACCTCTGATAAGGAAACTGTGACTGAGGAAAAGAAACAGGCTGTGAAACTGGGGGAGAAGGAGGAAATGAGTATACATGGATTTGTTGCAGAGTTTTATCAGTGTTCATACTCTTCCCACTGACTGCCTGCTTACATTGTACTGTTTTAAATCACGGTTTCTACTGGTAAGAAAGATTTTCTGGCAGGCCGGGACTGCAGATGGGTAGGATGGGTTCTTGTTTATTAAAACTATGCAAAAAGACTTGTAAATAATACAGCAAATTCATAAAATGATGAAGAAACAGAACTGAATGTTGCAGGTCTTCAGTGCCCATGAGAAAATACAGAAAACTACTCCTGGTTTGAAGCTAGTAGGTACAACTGACTCTGGGATTTTATTTATTCAAGACTGAAATGTCTTATATTCACTCGTATATTTTCTGGTGCCCAAAGATCACTGGGTCACATACTCAGATATTCCTTTTGGTTGACAAGGGATGGAGTTCAGATTTACCAGGGTTATCAGGAGGGGAAATGGCCTTTACCAGAACAGCCATTTATTTTATTGATGGATTTCCCCCACCCTTTATAATGAGATTTTATTTAGACTGCAGCTAAAATAGTGCCTGATCCTGGCTGTTGTTGGATCTGTGGAGGCTCCAAGCAGAGTCTAAAGCTGATGCCACTGTCCCCTCTTTCCTGTGTGTGCATGACTCACAATGTTCTCCAGCTTATCCAAAGGATCCCAGCCTTCTTAGGGCTCAGGTTGTGGAAAACACCTTGCAGATCCACACATCAGTGTGCTGGGGACATGAGAAAATTTAGAAGGGGAAAGGAAATTTATGGGAAGTGAGAGATCTGAGAGACTGGGAGGATGCACCTCTAGAAGGAGAGGCCAGAAATGCCCCATGAATGTCAGATTGAGTTACTCCTGAATTCTACAAATAATGCCACAAAGGAAATTACATGGATCATCAAAGCATTCCTTTATGCCCAGATAAACTCCCCTCTTGTCTTAGAAGCAGTCCCCATACATATTAATGGACAATCAGTGTGTGTTCTGAGTGTCCAGGATAGCTGTATGTATTTCTCTAAATCAGACAGGAGAGAGAAGAAAATGTAGGCAACATGTGAAAAATGGGCACAAACTCCAAAATGGGGAAAACTTCAACATGCTTAGAAGCAGTGTTGGAAAGGACTCAGGGTTATGAGCCCCAGCCTGGAATTTTTAACTGATCTACCAAAGAGAGAAAAGAGGTTTTGTCTTTGACAAGGGAAGGCTTATCTCTGTAAGATAAGCCAAGCCTCTTCTGACAGTCTTTAGGCATTTGAAACCTAGAGCCCAGGTGGATTCCCTTGTTTGGATACAAGCATCTCTATTTCTTGTATATGCAAATGGCATAGTGGCTTGGACTACTGGCATCCATGTAATTATACATGCACATATATATTATTTATGTATTTCTATTTACGTGTAATAAGATTTCTATAAAAACAGTCTAAATTTAGGATTTTTATGAATGATATAGTAATTATTCTAGAAGGAATTCCAGCTCTGCCTTTAGCTACAAGAAGCTATAACAAGCCTGGTGGTGGTGTCTGGGTGGGCCTTCTTGGAGGTGCAGTTTTGGCTTTGTAGGGCGACAGAGGAGGCTCACAGTCCTCCCATTTCCCTTTGTTTACCTAGGCTGGGAGCCATTTAGTATGGGTGTTCTGTAGTTTGGGATTTGAGGATGGAGATGTGCCTGCATCCTGATTTATTCCAAATTAATCCTGCACAAGGATATGGAAAGTGCATATGAAGTGCCCCCAAGTGAATCTACCCTAAGGGGCTTTAGTGGTCAGTGGTGTGCACAAAGTGACAACTTCAACATGAATACAAGCCCAGAGAGCCCCTAAAAACTAAACTACGTTGATTTAGACTCAAAGTAAGCAAGCAATTTTTATCTGTGATGGCAGTAGCCATTTCATAAAATAACTGATTACTGTGCATCCAGCTCTGAAAACTGTGCTAAGTTTCTTTTTCTTTTTCTGGTCCAGGCAGGAAAGAAGCTGAATGTCAGTTGTACCATGCTCATACTAGTGTTTGGAGATAAGCTGAGTGGTCATTTGTACTCCAATAGCCATGGATTGACCTACTGTAGAGTTTGAGGTCTTATATTTACAGTGGGAGAAGGTAAGATCCACATGAATCCTCTAAATTCTTGTGTATCTGGACCAATCAGTGATGTAGTCTTCCTATTAAGTAGGAAAAGAGGCCTTTTAATGCAACTTTAATGCAGCACGTAACAAGAGCCAATATGTAGCTTCATTTTTTGCCATGGGGCCAAATAAGTTCCCCTTTACAGTTAGAAATCTACAGTTAGATTTAATTTCTAGGTGAGTCTATTAACTTCCTTGAAACATTCTTCCTGAAAACAGGAAAGACGGTGCAATTTCATTTCCCTCTCTTTTGCTCAACTTCTGGGACAGATAGGTGGAGTGGTAAAAAAGTCAGGCTTTGGGAGCTGCAGTAAAAGAGATGAGCTGGGAGGCACAACAGCTGGGACTTTGGGTCAGCTTTGTCCATTAGACAGAGGTTGATGCCCTTATAGAGACTTCATCAGGCCATCTCAAGAATTCCTAAGTAGCCAAATGGGAGCTGTGAACCTGCTGCCATAGATGGCCGGATTTGATAAAGTAATTCTAAATTCTTTGTCAATCTACTTGCATGGATCTACTCTCAACAGGACCCTTGGAAATGACTTGCACAGTGATTTGTTATGCTGTCATTACTCATTAATCTGAGCTTCTGCAAAAGATTTTTATTCTTCTGAAGTAGAAACAAAACCCTCATTAAAGAATTTGTTTGTTTTAGAGCTACACAAAAGATTACAGAGCCTTTACAAACAGATATAAGAAAAAAAATGTGGTTGTGCAAAATGTTCCCTCTCATAAGCCTTTGCTTTCCATTGACTCCCAGGACCTCTGGATTGAGCCTGAAGTGCATGGCTCAGCTCATTACAAAGCTTGGGGTCAGTAATTGGAATCACATGTACTCGAGGCCTCTCCATCTGACTGTAGGTGAGAGTGCCAATTTATAGTAGAAATGTGTATTAAGCAAAAAAAACTCCACCCCAAACTAAGGAAAAACCTATTGTCAGATCTGCCGATGACCATAGCCATGATGTTTTGTAGAAATACTTCTTAAACTTTTTTAAAAATTTGCCTAATTTCTGGTATAGTTTGTGGTGGCAAACTAAACGGGAACAAGGAATTCTTGCTCTGGAGTAAAAATGTCCACACATGGTGTTAATCAGGGTAAGTCCATGTGTGGACAGGCTATTATGTATGACTTTACACTGTTTTAGGCACGCTGGGTGAAGTTCTTTCTATCCACCTTTAATCAATTAGGGGAGGTTTTAATGTAGAGTGAAATAAAGCAATATTGAACTGAACCCAGAGTTTCTATAGAGGGGATTCCTCTGGTTCAGTAAACTGGTAAGAATTTTACACATGGTATAATCTTTGTTAGGTGTCTCTCCCAGCTGTCTCATACATAAAAAATGGTTGCTTGGAGGTTGGAATGAAACACTGGCAAGGTACTACTGCAACCGACGTAAACACTTTTTAAACTGAGTCAGTACGTTTAAAGAAGAGAGAGAAATAGACATGCTTATGTAGAAAATCCCCCAATTAAAATCAATCCTCCTCAAATAAAATCAGCCATCCATCCTTTTTCCCCTTTTCCAGCTGCCCCTTCCCAATAAAACAGAGAGGAGAAAAACCAACCAAAAAACCCAAACCCCCCCCCAAAAAACCCCAGCAGTTAAAGAAAGATGATGTGGGCGTTTAGAGTGTGTATGGAGGTCAGTTCTTGGATACCTCTTTCTGCTGTACATGTGGGAGGCAGCACCAGAAGGGTGTTGGGAACAGGTTCAAAAGGAACAAAAGGAAGTGGCCCTTCACACAGTCACTGGTAAATCCATGAAACCGGTTGCCAAAGGGTATTTTGGATGATAAAGTTTTACAAGAACTCATGGGGAGACATGATAAATACCTGCAATAGAAATTCACTGAGGGCTACTAAGTACATATGGACCACATTTCACCGAGGAAATGCTCCAAACTCAGAGGAACTGAAGGCTGGGAGAGTAGTGAGGAAAATTATCATGTGTGTTTTTCTTATTCATTCTCTTCCACTGCTTTACAATTGTGGCTGAAGACAGGCTATTGAGATAGCTGGACTCTTGGTCTTTGGCTGTATTTATGATCTTATGTTAGAAAAGTACAAATAACCTGGTGCAGAGGAAAACACACATTCAACTCCTGCTGCCTTAAATACTTTTTCCCTTTGGACATTTTGAGGAGAGATACTCAAAAGTTGCATTATTGAATAGTTACAAGAGGAATAGCCCAATCAGAGTCCACGTGGCACAACCTCCAAGTAAACACACAATGACTTCCAACTCTTTGTTTGTGTAAAATTGAGGGCAAAGTATACAGGAGTGTTGAACTCTGTGTGTTTCCATCCCCATTTGCCTGCAAATATTATCCCTATCATTATCTTAAAGATCTCAGCAACAGCATTGCCAACTGGGTCTTTTGACCACTATCAGTGTTTGTGTTCCTGTTTAAATAAGATAAGGAGGTTAAAAGGAAAAAAAAAAAAAAAAAAAAAAAAAAAAAAAAAAAAAAAAAAGAAAGAAAAGGGAGGGAGGAGAGAGAGAACAGAGCTGCCTCATTTGGGTTGAAATTCTCATCTTGACTTCTTCAGAGGAGGGGGAGGGAAGAAGGGATTTTTATTTTCCCCACTGAATTTCATTGAAATATTCTAGAATCTCTCTCCTTTTTAAAATTTTACTTTATTGACAAAAGCTGTACTGGGGTAAAATCCACGGAAAGACCTGGGGAGGGGGTGTTGAATATCTCCCCTTTAGAGGTTAAACCTCTGCTAGGTGGTTTCTTTTGCTTTGTTTTGCTTTGCCGTGCCTTTGTTTGTGGCTTTCTCCTACTTGGAACCGAGAGAAGTCGCTGCACTTCTCCTTCACAGAATCAGTCACTCCGGCCCGAGGTTCACGCTGAGGATCTGCAGCTTTCCAAGCTCAAGGGAGTCACTTTTCGAGCGTGTGGGGGCGGCGGGGTGTCAGAAGCACCAGGGTTCGTGCCTCCGAGCTGCGCTGCCGGCTCTGTTCCGCCGAGCACTTGCAGGCTGTATAATTAAGCGGGCAGGCACTGAATTAAATCTTTGTGAAGCCCACCGAGTGGGGGGTTCCTGCAAGCTCTTTTCCAACCGGTCTCAGGCGGCTGGGATAACAGCAGCAGCAGCAGCAAGCGAAAAGCGGGAGCCCGCTGGACGCCGCAGGAGAGCCGAGACCCGCTCGGAGCGAGCGCTCCCCGCTGATGGACACCCTCGGCGGGGCCCGGCCGCTGCGGCTGCTGCTGCTCCTGGCGCTGCTGCCTCCGCTCCGCGGCCAAGGTAAGTGCGGCGGCGGCTGCCAGCGCCCCGAGCCGCCGGGCTCACCCCGCCGGGACGGGCAGCGGGCTCCCGGGACCGCAGGGGCAGCGGGTTCCTGGGATGCGGGCTCCCGGGATGCGGCTGCGGGACTCCCCGGACCGGCTGCGGGTTCCCGGGATGCGGGCTCCCGGGATGCGGGCTCCCGGGATGCGGGCTCCCCCGCGGTGTTCCCCACGCTGCCGGGGGATGGGGTCGCGGGGCCCCCCTTGGGGCCCCCTTCTTCCCCGTGTCCCTGGCCGTTCCGGGCAGGCTTTAAAGCGCCGTGCCACGTCCAAGTGAGCAGGAAGGCGTGGTGCGCCGGTCCCTCTGCTGCCGGGCAGGTCCGGTGCGAGGAGGCTGTGCCGCGGGGAAAGGGTGAGTCGGCTCGCCCGACGGACACCCCCACCCGGCATCCAGCGCAGCTCCGTGGATATCACAGGAATCGTGACATGTCGGGGTGGCCACCGCACGGAGCCCCTCGTCCCCAGCGAGAGGCGCCCGGCGGTGGCACCGCCAGGTGATGGGTCCGAAACCGGCGGGCACGGAGGTGTCAGCTCCGATCTGCCGGAGACACAGCTACACCCGAAAAACACGGGAAACTGCACCGGCAGTTGATTGGAATCCCAGAGGAGCGGGAGGAATAGCGAAGCAAAGGATGCGAGTTTTGGAGACAAAACGTGGAGCGTTTATGAATGATACCGTGTGATGTGATTGCTGTTGAAAGCAGGGATCTGGATCCGGGCCATGACTCCTTTTCTGTACTGCACGTTGTTTTCCTGGTCTCTTAGTACTGTCTGAAGAGAGGATGTGAACTTGGTTTAATTCATTGTAGCAATCTCACGCAGATCTTAATTTGTAGGAGATGACAAAGTATTTGTCCTGTGGTGATAATGAATTTATCACAGCTAACAGGTAAGTGACTTTTCCATTAGAGTAACCCCAAGGGGTCCATTGAGGTTTCATTACACTCCAGGAAAGTACTTGGAAACACATGGCCTCTGGCCTAGGCAGACAAAAGCCAATGAAGTAAGTAATTGTTACTATCACAGTGACTTGAGTCTTGGATTTTCATATAGCAGAGCAGTTGTCGCAGATATCTGTCAAAATACTTGCTTTTGATAAAGAGACTTAGGCAACAGAGTACATCAGCAAAACTGTGGCTTTGATGTGTAACAGTGAGCAGACATAGTAATTTTAAGCATTCAGTATTATTGTAGAACATGAAAAATTTCACTTTGTAATAACCTCTGTACATTTAACCTTAGTTACTGGATAACTTTTTAGAAAACTGGAAAGTCATTAGATCTATAAGTTCAGGTTTTTTTGAAGTTTTTTAAACACAAAAGTTGGCAGTAACATGTATATCAGGTTTTTATTCCCAAATTAGAATCCATACGCTGATTTGATTGATAATTTCTATTCCTTAAAACTTAACAGTACACCGCATAAAATTAGAGTTAAATGTCTGAAAGCAGGTGAGGATCCTTGCTTGGGAGATCAGCATTAAAAGAGTAGACTTCGCTTGGGTGAAATAATTATTGACTATTGAATAATAATCTTTTTTGGAGGTAAATGAAGTAATTAGGTGGTGAGGTCATGTTGTTGAAGTCTTTGGGGCAGAGCCTGTGTTCCCCTACAAGTCTGGAATAGGGGCCTTGGAGCAAAGAGGAAGAGCAAAGCTCTTCTGTGCTTTAGTGATACAATTCCCAAGTTGCTAGGACAGTGTATTTATGAAATACAGTTTTCTTCTAAACTTGTTACCATCAGTTTTCTTAATTGCTTTTCCTTACTAATGAATCATCAAATCATCAGTAGCTCTTAAAGTGTTCATTCTGAAGAAACTGAAGGGACTGCCTTCAGGGGAACTGCCCAGTGCACATGGCTATAGGTATGTACATCATTCCTTGCAAGAGTAAGGATCTTAAAACCTTAGAACATTTCATGATGCAACTTTGCTTTACTGTAAACATGGCATTATTTAACACCTGCCAACTACCATAAACCAAAGAAGATGAATTACATCACCATGGCCAGTCAGTGTATTAATAGTTCATCCTTGTAGCTCTCTCTTTGGCAATCTTGGTACTACAGGCACAGTTTTAACTCACTAAACATCTGGAAACGTGTCTATACAGGGAAGCTTACTGTTGTAATAAAAAAAATGTTCCACTGACTTTGTGGAATGAGTTTTATTTTAAGATTATGATTTTTACATGTGCTTTTATAACGGTACATTTATGAGAAGTATATGGGTGGAGGTAGGACACATAAAAGGCTAAATCTGTGCTTTCTTGCATGCTATCATAGATAAAATCTGCCTCCAAAAATCACATACTACTAGTTCTAAAACATGAGTGCTACCTCTAAATTAGCTTTTAGTTGAGTTTTGTTTTAAGAGGCCATTTTCAGAAATGACATTTTACTGCAATCAGGAGAAGAGCAAGATGTTAAAGCTCTTTGTTTTTCATCTGTGTAATTGAAAGCAGACGTGTTAGTGAAATCCAAGAGAAACCCCCATAAACCAGCTTATCAAGTTACTGCAGTATATTTATATTGTTCTGTTAGGTTTCAGGCATTATCTGAGAGTAAGTCAATGCATTTTCAAGAGTTATTTATTTGTCGTCCTACTTTAGCCCATTCTGCAAGTTTCATATCAACTTTACATGTGTTTTCAATAAATAGTTGTGTTAAGACCAACTAGTTCTACAGTACTTCTATTACTATTTTCTGAAATGAAAGATGGGCTTTAGCCCTCCGGGACTTGACTGAAATAGTTAACTGGGACCATGAAGTTTGAGTTTGGTTTTTTGAGTTCGGGATACTTCTAAAGAAGTAGGTGGTAAAATGAATTCAGTAAGCAGAGAATCTGGGTTTACTTGATGAAGTAAAATATCTGTAGAGAAAAAAAGGGGATGAAGTAGAGAGGTCAAGAAAGAGAGAGCTGAAATCCAAATAAAACAACTTCAGGGCACAGGCAAGAATTTTAATGGTAACATAGAGTGGGTTAGTAGGAAAGAGATAAATGAACAAAAGCTTTTGTGAAAATGTAGCAGAAAGTGATGATTGACTGTTACAGGAAGCAAAGAAAATGAGTGAAGTTAAGAAGTAAGAAAGTAAGCAGGTAATTTTAGCCAAAATAGGCAGAAGTTTTTGTAAGCACTCTGGAAATGTTAGGCACTTGTGGTTTCGTGTAGATTCAATGGAAGGAGACAGGCCAGGGTGAGATTTTAATAGTTAAGTCATCACACAATTAAATTGGGAGGTTGGATAGCATTGCTCCAAGATAAGATGAAGAAGTGGAAGCAGAAGGTTGAGAAGAATGCAGGGTAAGAAAGAAGAGAAAAATTGTCTGCAAAGAAATCCATTTAGCTGTTGTCAGGAGCAAGAGAGAAAATGTAGGAAGAAGCCACAAGCAAAAAGCTTAAAAAGGAGAGAAAGAGTCAGTATAGATCAGTGAAGAGTTCTAGAAAAATGGCTAGAATTACTGGCCTTAGTATTTTGTGATTAAAAACTAGTTTAGAAATGCTCAGAATAGGGTCCAGTAAATGGGGAAGTAGACAAGGACCTGCTAAGATGATATACTGAGTGATTTATGGTGACAGAGTGAACAGTGAGGGGAAAATTGTGGCAGTCACCTGCATGTTTATCAGACTTGGCAAAGTTACTTGTCCTTTGAAAAAACACAGGACAGTCCAGAAAAAGTTGTGTTGCATGTCTTCTCTGATCAACAGGATGCAGCATGTTTTAATCATCTCCCATGCTTGTACTCAATATACCAACAAATCTTTGGCTAAAGCAGTTCATGAAGTTTCTTCTGTTCATGTTTTAAAGCAAGCAATGTTTCTATTTCCCCCCAGCACTAAGGACTACTTTGTCTCTGATTTGTACCTACTTCAGACTTAAAAGTTTTGAGAAATTGCCTTTTGGATTTGAAGTATGTGCTGCTGTATGTTAAGAAGAAAAATTTCAAGTTTCTCAGAGATCTTCATTCATACTCTTTTCAGTTAATCAAATTACTGTTACATTTCCATTCAAAGAAAGCTGATGTAGTTTTGGGTACTGAGTACACAGATATGGGAAGTGCTTTGTTTTCTGGGTTTTGGTAGCACCACAAATGAGTGATGCTGCCCAAAGGTGCAGTATGTCCCCCAGTAAATGGTTTGGGTTTGAGTTTAGTCAAAATGTGGCTTGAGACATTAATCTTAGTAATAAAGCAGTACCAGAAAAGATCTTTTTTATCAGTGCTGAAGTGTACAGATGTAGAAATACTTCTTGTGGTATATTCCAGCTTTTTAGGGTGTTTCCAAGGATGTACGAAGCTTTGGAAGGATATGATGTGCAAATTCTAATTGCAGTGCATCCATTGGAAATACTGCCACCTTCCAGCTTTGCTCTTGTCACTGGCTAAACTTTAGATACTGAGTACTTTTAATATAAATGCTTAGTCAGAGAATCTGCGAGAGCTAGATATTGATTTGTGGCTCAGTATAGATAATTTCAAAATGAGGAAAGTCTCATGTAAGCGTTCTAGTAATGTTTTCTCTAAAACAAAACCTTCCCTAAAGCATTACTATGTATATGCAAAAAATAATCTGTATTTTCTTCCTGCTCTGTAAAGTCTGTGGTTCCTTCTATAGTTGAACCTTGACCCATTGTGCTATAAATTTTATCCCATCTGCTTAGTGTTTCCTGACTATTCTTTAAATATGGCAATACTAGAATATCACAATCTTTCATCATTGTCCATTGTTTTTTTATATTCAGCAATAAACATGCTGCCTACAGAGTAGATACAGTTTACCTTAGCAGTATATAAAAGCATAGTTATTATTGTTAATTTTCTAGCCAGATGAAAATCTGGCCAGAAATCACAGTGGGAAAATATTTTTCCTGTAATCATTTTACAGGAAAATCAATAGAAATAGAAATCATTTTACAGCAATAGAAATGCTTGAGCTTATATGTTCAATATTCTGAGACGTGCTGTTCTGTCACATTCTCATATTCTTATTTAAGTAGCTGTATTTTGGATATGTACATATACTTAGACTCAATCCCAAGCTCTTTAAGATCTACCTAAAGACTGCCATTTACTGCAGTACAATTTGAGTCATAGCTTTTATACAAATGAGCAGGACTAGCAATAAGTTAATTTTAATACCCTAAATAAAACTTTCTAATGACACAGTTTTTCATTATTTGAAGTGAGAAATCAAGAGAAGATTAAAAATTGCTCTTAAATGAAAAAGCCTTAAGTGGCACTTTTCCTATCAACATCCTGTGAAGTTATTTCATTATTTGCATGATTTTCTCACCAGGGGAAGAGTGGAGAGCAAAGTTTAGCATGCGCTTGTCAGGCAGAGCAGTTGCAGTTCTTCCAATTATGCCTCTTTTCTTTGTATGTCCTTCCATGTCCTCTTGGTGAGTCTGGATTCTTTAGACAACCTGTGTCCATCAGAGCTGTGAAGCACCATCTTTTTTCATGTTCTTGTGAGTATGTAAATTCTGAGACAGAAAGTACATCTACTAAGCTGTTTACACAATGCTGATTCAGCGGACTCCAAGTTTCTCTCAATACTTTCACGTTATCTAGAAATTTTCGGAACAGTCTTTATTCTTATAGTCTTAATGTCTTTTGTTCTACAGCCTCCTCATGGAAACCCAAAAAATAACCTTTCTAAAAAGATGAAAAAACTGGTGTTAATTTGTTCCCAGAAAAGGCATCCTCAGGGAGCAGCAGTCCTCAGGTACACAGAAGGTTGGGTGTATAAGAGGTAGTAACAAAAGAATGAATTGAAATGTGCTTTTGGAGTGAAGAGTGAGGTCATATATTATCAAAAAAATTCTGTTGTAGCTGAATGTATGAGATCTTGGAGCACAGGAGCACATTGCCTAGACAAGCTTGGAAATCAACCTCACTTGATACTGATTTTGAACAACTACATAGAACTCTGCCCACAACTGACTGAATTTTATCAGGTCTCCCTGAAAGTAGTAAGTAAGACAACCTCCTGAGGCCTTCTACATCATTATCTTTTTTTGACGTTTTGAGAAACGTATTTAAGATGCCTTATTCCTGCAATAGATGGAGTTGTTTTTTCTAATTTTTAGTAGCAAGTTGCCTACTTTTGGAAAGATTTTCTTTTGGACCTGAGACATAATAAAAACTTTGCAGTAAAAAGCATGTGCTTTCCCCACTAGGGTCATAATGGATGCTGCAGCATAGCATTGCCTCTGTCAGGCCTCATCAGCAGCTATTGCCATGGAAGGTTTTAAAAACTTGTTTTATAAACTTGCAACACAGATATCTCATAAAATGAGGTTTGGCTGTATCTGAAAAATCCCCTTCATTGTGTGATAGCCATTACTGGTGCTACCAGAGTCACATTCCCTATAAATGAGTGTTCTCCAGACCTAAAAAATTTCCAGTAAAATGTTGGCTGTTTTCAAACCAACCACAAAACACACTAACATACCAGGCATTTCCTTTAGGGTGCTGCTGCTTTAGTAACTGTACTGTGTTTCTTTGGTGATTTCAGCTATCCTGAAATAATCACCCTCAGCTGAGAATCCATCTGAAAGTAAAGGTTCAAACCCTTTAAACAGGTTTAGAAAGGATGTTGTGTTTTTCAGCTGCATGTGAATTGTGAGTGATTATTTATCACTGTAAAGCTCCAGTATGACCCCTGACACTTGGAGGAGAGAAGCCCAAAGTCAGAGATCCTCTGTGAGGGACTAGAGCAGGACAGGAAGGGGCAGCTGGTGAGGAGCACAGCCTTGCATCCTGCAGCACACTCACTGGAGAATTCCTCCTGCCCCTGCTGCCGGGGGTGTTAGGAGGGAGGGTGTCCTGGTTCCAAGTTTTATGCTTTTATTATGAAGTTCAGGCTGTCATAGTCTTTAAGGGAGCCTGTAAGAACTGAGTGGAATGACTAAAAGATGTCCAAAAATGACTATTGCCACAGTTCAGCTGTGTCTGTTCACTGTACCCTGTCAGTGTATCTCACTAGTAAGAGACTTTTCTGGACAGGACAAGAGAGGTTTTATCAGAAAGGTACAGAGTGACTGTTGAAAGTGGTTTTCTTACTGGAAACCTAAACCAGTGTGTGCCTGTTGAAATCATGAGTTCCAGAAATTCTGCATGACACACTGTTACTCAAACATGTTGGATTAATGCTGAGCTCTCACAGAGTCTGTCTGTTGCCTGTATCCTCATGTGCTGAGAAGTGATCATGTTTTGTTTTCTCACATTCCATAGTGCTGAGCCTCTCACAGAGTAAATTGAGTGAAGGGCAAGGTCTGTACCACATTTTACAAACATGATCAATTCATGTGCTTAAAGGATTATAAACATATTAATAACAAGGTGTTATTTTGGACCCCTTAACCTGGACTCACTTCCAAATCCATACCCAACTATGGTTGGTTATGTGGGCTGGGAAATTGCAGAGTCTGAGGGTCAGATCGTTGACCCCCTGAAGAACAGGCAATCCCAACTGGCACTGGCTTGGTGAGCCCACCTGGGCTCAGGTGTCACTTCAGTTTGGTTTCACCATCAGTAACTGTTCCATAGGTCAGAGTAATGCACAGCTGTCCAATCCTGGACTGGATTATAGACCTGTATTATATAGGCCTTTCCATTAGAGGCAACTGTGGAGAACAGCTGCTATTGTGGATTGTTACCTACAGAAATCTCTCTTTTTGATCTAGCTGGAATGCTACTGCTATGAAATTTAGCCAGTTTTTTTCACTTCTTATCATTTGCACAAGAAGCAATTCAGGGGTTCGCATTCCAGGAATCATGCTTTTGGGTAATATTCTTCAGCTTATCTTTTTTTGCAGAAAATATTCACTGCAGCAGCTGAATAAGCAATTATTACATCATAGAAGTCTAAGGTTATGCAGATATTAGCCTCATTTCTTGCTTTGAACTCCCACAAGTTATGACAATCCTGTTAAAATTAGCAAACTAGCTTTTTTTTTTTTTTTTTTAAACAACATTTGCTTCTACACATCACGTCTGTGTAAACATAGTTTGGAACTAACACATGAATGCATCATGTGCACATAATGTTTGAATATTTTTGACCTTAATCATGCCCTATCTGATAGATTTTCTTCATGACACGTTTTGTAAGATTGGAGAACTTAGTTCTAGCTGTGTTTCTGCTGTCTCCTTCCCAAGACTCCTGAAATCTCTCAGAATCCAGCATACACCAGGTATCCATTAGGACAGGCATTCTTGCTGTTACCATACTAATGGAGCTCATGTTGTTTTGGATGCCCTGCTGCACATACTTTTGTACAGGAACAAAGCAGTGATAAAGCTGCATTGGATTTTATCCAAAATAAACCTGGGAATTTCTGAAGGAATCAGTTAGTATGCAAAATTACTGTATCTGATGGAAAGGAAGTTAACAGGCTCCCCTGTTAATAGAGCTCTGATTTATCCTCATATTTTTCTGTCTTGTGATACCTGAATGAGGGTTCCTCAGTTTTACAAAATGGATCTGACACTGTATTCCTGCATGTTACAACCTTCCTGTAGGATTTCTCCCTCCAAATAAAAGGGCACATTTAATCTGAATGCAGATGATGTCATCAGCATTTCCCATAAGGGCTTTGTCTTAAGCCCTGAGATTTCTGTGGCTGATTTGCATGAAACCTTGTGCACTTGGCAAAATTGTTGAAGGAGCACCAGGTTCAGTGGAGCAGCACTGTTATTCCTACTTGATCATTGCTGGCACTGCAGCTCTGAGGTGTGCCAGGCGCCCACCAGCTGAAATAAGAGATGTGGTTACAATCCAGGAAAAAATCCCATTCTTTCAGTGAGATTCCTTGAGATATCATAATCAGAGTAGTTTCTGCCTTCTGCTTCCCACTGCCTGATTCTTTGCCCACCCTGCAGTACCAGCTCATAGTTAGGAGAGGCTGCAGAGAGGCCACAGCCCTCGGTGCTGTTGGTCCCCTGAAGTGAGAAGGCACCAATGGCCTCAGTATGAACTTCTTGCTCAAAGATTTCCAACTGGGAGCCAGATTCCACTGGGAGAATGTGCATGTGTGTACAGTTGAATCAGCAACAAATCTGCAGCTGGGAGATGGTAAGTCTGTCCTATGTCCAAATACTCATTAGCAACTCTTAGTGCCCAAATAGAGTCACTTCTTCAGAAGTTGACACCCAGTATGTAAGACACACACTTTGGTATTTTGAAAGAGTAGGGATTTGCTTGTGAATTACTGTTTTTAAACCAAACTCTAAAGCCAAGAGAAAATGTTTTTCACTGTTTAATTGTTACGTTTTAGAAGAATGGCCTTGAGGGTGGAGTGCTTTTTTTACTGCTTGTTTTTCACTTCCCTCTACTCTCAGGAGATGTTTGGCAGGATCTTTAGAGGATATGAGTTGTGATGTCACCAAAACAATGGGCCTGGACCACAGTTCTCTTTTCAACAAACTCTCCATGATCCTTCTTTGGATGCACTCCTTCAGACAATCTTGCTTAGCTTGGCCTGCTTTGAATTCTTGGGTTATTGCTTGGAGTAGAGGTGTGCTGCCAGGGCTTGGAGGGAAGAGCTGGTGTCCAGAGCCAGGGATTGTCCTTCTGGGGAGGAACTTGGCTAAAGACTCATTTGTACAAGGCCCTGCAAACACCAGCAGCCAGCTCTGCATTTCAGTTAAATGTGTATCATTTTTCAACACACTTATGATAGATTGCAGACAGCAGCATTAAAAATAAGGTTATTTGTAATCCTTTGTATAAAATTTGATGCATATGATGTTTGTCAGCTGGAGGGCCCCAGACAGGGACCTTACTCCCAAAGAAGAGCTTGGACACAAATGCATGGATTTCAGGCAGAGTTATTTACTAGACTGGTTTAATCCGAAGCATTATAAATTGAACTTAGCTTTCAGTCACTGGCATGAATTCTGGACACACTGAGGGATTCAAGAGAAATATTGCCTTGACTTAGTAATGACAGAATTTTGACCATTATTTTGGGTAAGACTAGAAGAATGACCTGGGTCATAGAATCCAGAGCACTGTTATAAACTAACACTTAAATGTAATTCTGTTTATAAGTATAATGATTTTCTTACTAAAACATGTTTGGTTTATTTGATCCCATAATTTTGATTGTTGTTTACCCTAATAATACTGTAATACTGCAATATTTGTTGACAGGAACCATGTCCTTTAACAGGTTTTACTTATCTATGCCTAAAATGGTCATTTTCTCCCAGTTTCTCCTCATTTAACAGGACTTTGATTCCCCTGAACATCCTCCTAATCCTTCCTTACACATTTTTCATTTTGATGTAATCTTTCCTGAACAGGGAAAGCCAGAATTCTTTTCAATACTACGGCGCTTTGCACTGTAGAATTGATAACTGCCTTAAGAGTACCTACCTCAAAATGACTGATGCATCCTAAAATGTCACTTAACTCTTTCATCTTTGCTTTGAATTTTAATCACTAGTTGGGAATATAGGTTATTCCCTGCAAAAAAAAACCCTGAATTACTGGAGGGAATTATCTTCTTTATGTGCTTTCAGCTGCTTTTGTCTTCCCCATAGGTGAATATCTGCCAGCTGAACAGATACAAAATCTATCTGATGAGTGTCAAAGTAAGAGTGACCATGAACAGTTTAAATATTTCAGCTAAATTAAGCTAAATTTAATAACTGCAACAAGTTAGGAGGTGGGGATGTAGACTGATGGAAGGTGGCTGTAACGGCCCTACATCAGGAGCACCTGAGAATGATGGCTTTCTAAGTGGTGTAGCCAGAGGAGACACGTGCTTGTCCTTACAAAACTCTGCAGAAAGTAATTTGTGAAGATGCAGTCTTGAATATAATGTGGCTGCCTGTTGAAATGTGTTCGTTTCAGATGTGCTTGGAACAAAACTAAGGATGAGACAATCATGTGTGCTCCCTGTTCTGCCACCAGCTTGGTGTGTAATTTGGGCAAGCCATTTTGTCCTTCTGTACTTCATCTTCTCCATAAGAAACAAAAGCATGAGGTTTGCCTTCCTCTGTGCAACAAAGAGATGGAAGGATCTTATTTATTCTTCATTAAGTAATCAGTCACAGGATCATTTAGGTTGGAAGGGACTTCTTGAAGTCCTCCAGAGTTTAGGCACTCTCAGTAAGGGAGTGTTTCTTGTGTTCAGATGGAACTTTATATTGTATAATTTGTGTCAAGTGTCTCTTGTCCTGTCAGTGAACACTATGGAGAGGAGTCTGGCTCCCTCTTCATCCCTTCCTCTCACATGTTTATAAAAGCCCATCAGATCCCCCTAAGCCTTCTGTTCTCTGGGCTGAACAGTCCCAGCTCTTCTTCTTTCCTCCTATCAAAGACACTCCAGTGTGCAGATCATCTTGAGGCCCTGCACTGGACTCAGTACAGCAAGTCCATGCCTTGCTTGAGCTGGGGAGCCCAGCACTGGACCCACCACTTCAGATGTGGTTTCATCAGCACTCTGCAGAGGGGAAGGATCACATCTCTCTGTGTGCTGCCAGCATTCTGTCCAATGCAGACTAAGATGGTGTGAGCCTCTGTTTCTGGGAAAGTGTGTTGCTGGCTTACAGTTAGCTTGGAGTCCACCAGGACACCAAGGTCCTTCTTTGCAGAGCTGTTTTACAGCTGGCAGGTCCTCAGTGTGCACTGCTGCATAGGCCTTGTTCCTCCCCACAAGCAGGACTTCACATTTCCCATTGCAGAGCTTCCTGAGGTTCCTGTTGGCCCATTTCTCCAGCCTGTTTACGTTCCTCTGGATGGCAGCACAACCCTCTGGTGCATCAGCCACTCCTGCCAGATTTGTATCATCTGTGAGCTGGTAGAGGGTGCACTGCTTCCCTCACTGTCTGCTTACTAAAGTGTCCATTGCCAGCTTGTCTGTGATGATGTTAGAGGAGATGATGTTGAAAGCCTTACAGATGTCATGGGAAACAGCATCAACTCCCTCATCTGCTAAACATCCTTGTCAAAAGCTGTGGGAGTATTAACTAATCATATGCTTAATTGTCATGCTTAATACATGATATACTCTTCATAAATCCAGACTGACTTCTGTCAGTTACATTCTTGTATTTCATGTGTTTGGACATTTTTTCCAGAAGGATTTACTCCATTGCCTTCCCAGAGAATGAGAGTGTGCCAGATGGGCAAAAAGCCAATGGCATCCTGACCTCTATCAAAACCAGTTTGACCAACGTGCCAAGGCAATGATTTTCCCCTTGTACTTGGCACTGGGGGTGCACACCTCGAGTCCTGGTGTCTGGTTCTGGGCCTCTCACTACAAGAAAGACCTTGAGGGGTTGGAGCATGTCCAGAGAAGGGACTGGAGCTGGGAAAGGGTCTGGAGCACCAGGAGCAGCTGAGGGAGCTGTGGGGGCTCAGCCTGGAGCAAAGGAGACTCAGGGGAGCTCTTCTGGCTCCCTACAGCTCCCTGACAGGAGGGGACTGCCAAGGGGGGTTTGGGCTCTGCTCCCAGGGAACAGGGACAGGACAGGACCAAACGGCTTCAAGTTGTTCCAGACGTTGTTCACGTTGGACACCAGGAGGAATTTCTTCACTGAAAAGTTGCTCAGGCATTGTCAGGGATGGCCCAGGGAGGTGGTGGAGTCCCCAACCCTGGAGATGTCCAAGAAATGCCTGGATGTGGCACTCAGTGCTCTGGGCTGGGTGACAAGGTGGGGATCGGGCACAGGCTGGACTTGATCTCAGAAGTCTTTTCCAACCTGAATGGCTCTGTGATCCTGTAAGAGGTTGACCAGTTTGGAGTTTCCCAGATCTCTGTTGTCCTTCTTGAAGTCAGGGAGACACTTGTTCTCTTTCATCCTTCAGGAACTCCTCTCATTCACCACGTGCTCCTAGGTCATGGTATGTGGCCTGGCAGTGTCATCATCCAGCTCCCTCAGCGCTTGTGGGTGAAACTTGTCAGGGCCATCAGTCAAAAAACTTAGGAAACAGAGAGAAATCATTAGAAACCTGTCCCCTCTGGATAATCAGGTAGTGTTTTTACATAGTTTGCATATTTGTTATACAAGGAGCTGTTCAGTGTTCAGACTACAAGATAATTAATAGGAAAGTGTGACTCATGTTTTATTCCAAGTTCTGATACACCTGCTGTGCAGTGAACTTTTGCACTTGGAATATGAAGCAAACCTGTAGTGCTTTTCAGTTCATTAACAGTATTCAGTTTTATTAAATTAGAAGCTTGCAAAAATATACTCTACACAAATAATTGTCTTTGGCATGGTTTTCCCCTTAGTTTCAGTGTTGGTATAAGTTGGTAACAGGATTAACTTTTCCTTCATATGTTAAGTGATCAAAATACCATGTACCTTTTTGTTCCTCTCTACGGTACTTTTGCATTTACAGACATACTTCTGAGTAAAACATTGAAAACAGATTAACTGGATAATAACCTCAGGAAAAAAATAGTTCTGCAAATTTGCTTGTCATGAGATTCATGTGTTTTTCATATCAGGTATTTGATTTATCCTGTATTTTTCGGGATTTTAAAAGGTTGCTTATTTCTACTGCTGCCTGTGATAGTAAAGGAGTGCAATCCCAAAGATCCTTTTATTTGGCAGGACCATCTGAACTGGTTTCTGCCAGTCTATCAGTCCCTAGGCTGTGTCTTTGTGTGGAAGGTTAGGAGAAAATGCAGTTTGCTTCAGCAAGGGAGGAAAACCTCCAGCACTGGGTTTTATTGCAGGGTGCTGACAGGTGCTTTGTTTGGCCATGGGTGCTTTTTGTATGGGTGCCCTGTTCTGTGTGTAAGTCAGGGAGGGAAAAACAGACTTGCTTGTGTTTGGTTGGGTTTTTTTTAACTGGCAGATGCAATACAGTTTATTAAGGTTGTATTAAATATGATTTTCTCTCTTTCCTCATTTTTGCAGATCTGTCAGTGGAAGAATGCTGTGACAAGGGTGTTGAATGGGCAAATAAAAACAGAATATGTGCTTCTCTGCCGTTAATATCCGAGTCTAGAGAATGCAGGTACACAGTTATATGTTATATGTTAAAACACAGTTTAATGTGAAACCATAGGAATGTAGTCTAGTTTTCCAGGCCTGCAACTTCTGAGTTTCTAAAGTTCTGTTTTATCCTGATGTTTTGGGTTTCTGAAACATGTTCCCAAAGCTTGAACATAAACATGAAGTTTTATTTGTGTAATGAAACTTATGTTTAGAATTCTTTCTGTAGGATGGACTTCCTTTTGATATCTCTCTAGTTTAGCCAATGTGAGTGAAGAGTTCTGCCACTCATTCACCAATCACAGTGGCCTGTCCAAAATGTATAAAGAAAGAGTCATTGTTTCTAATAAACAGAGTCAGATTGATCTCTCCAACCTGTTTTGGAGAAATTCATGTTGTGTGTTATTTGCCATAGCAACACAGGAATGGCAGGGATTTAAGCAAACTTACAAGATGAAGCACCCAACTCTTATATCCCAGCTTTTCAACTCCATATGTTGCCTTGGGGAGTACCAGCAGGTGGGAATAGAAGATTAAGAAATAGGATATCTTATTGGTCACAGATTTTCAAAAGAACTTGGTTCCTGCTTAGAGTCCTGCATGAAGTGGGAGCTGCTGGGGGCCACATGTGAGCATTCCTGTGGTTGTTTAATCCCCATCCTGTGCACTGCAGTGTTGAGCATCTGACTTGAGTGCTATAGGAAAGGAGGGGGTAGAAAGCCATATCCCTTGATGCCAGGGGGAGTTGTCTGCCCTGCATATTTCAGTTTGCAAGGCTAGCAGGTGAACATAAGGGGAAAACACATTCTAAAGTGAGCAGGTTTGATAAAGTTCCTGAAATAAAAGGGATTTTTTGCAGTTACTGTGCAAAGACCGTGCAACACAGAAGAGAATGGATGTGAGTACTTTCCCCAATATTCTTTACAAGAATTTCCATGCTGGTTTTGAATCATCTGTTTAGAATAGGAATAACTTAGTGGTGTCTCAGATGCAGTCCCTCCCTCAAAGGAAGCCCACTGCTAGAGTCTCTTGTTTGTGTGAGGAACCAACTGCCTTACTGAGTTAGAATTGCATCCCCTTGGCCATTTCCCAGCCATTTAAAACACATCCATAGTAATTCATCATAGAGTCATGGAATGGTTTGGGTTAGAAGGGACCTTAGAGATCATCCAGTCCCACCCCTGCCATGGGCAGGGATGTTTTCCACTGTCCCAGGCTGCTCCCAGCCCCATCCAGCCTGGGACACTGCCAGGGATGCAGGGGCAGCCACAGCTGCTCTGGGCACCCTGTGCCAGGGCCCCAGCACCTCCCAGGGAAAATGCCTTCCATAGTAAGGAAAGAATTGGTTTCCAGCTTTGACATTCTCATATCTGCCTGTGCATCCCAGAGACAAGGTGACAGTTCTGGGCTCCAGCATATTTTTAGTATTCTTCTCCCAAAGTCCCTTGTGGTTCCTGAGGGACTTTGCAGCTGTGTTAGTGTCAGTTACTGAGTGTGGTGTGGTTCAAACTACAGACATGCTTACTTTTTTATCCTACACAAGGTGAGCCAGACCCTGTGTGAAGTTCACAAGTTCCAGAGATAGCTTTGGTTGATCTTACTCCATTGTGTTTCAGCTGAAACAAGGCTCTGGGCCCAATGTCTGCAATCTCTTACTGTGATTTCTTGCCCCACAGGTGATTTTATCTCATTACATTATCTTTCTGGACAATGTCAGTGCTTATCTCTGTGTCTCTGTGACTCAGTAAATACAAGTGTAGAATTTTAATGAGTAATATCTCTGGCTATCATCACAGCAGGTCTTTTCCCATTCATTCATTTTCTTGTGGTGTGGTTAAACTCAGGACAGCTGGAAGCAGCTGCCATTTAATTTTGGAACTCAACCTGTCCAATAAGTCTTTCTCCTTTCTCAGCGCTCTTAGCAAGTCAACTTAATTCCCATGCCAGAAACAGTCTATCTCCATATGGTATTTGCATGCCTTTAACAATGTGTAGCCATTCTGGAATTACATCAAGAATAACAATATTTATTAGTGTTGCAAGAATGCAGACTGAAGAATCTAAGGCTGGAAGACCTAGCTTGTTCTTGCAAAATCATTCTTTTTAATTTTGGTATTTTGTCCAAAACCTTCCACTGTACACATGAATAGCACTGACATAGCTTGAAGAAAGTAGAATGAGGGTAATAAAAGTACATCAACATGATACTGTTTTCAGAAAAAAATTAAATTTTAATGCTTTTATGAAAAGAAGTGAAAAAATAGTTGATTATGAAATCTATGCAGGTTTAGTAGTGCATCCTCTAGACAGGGCAATAATAAATGTGAAAATATTGTGGATGTAAGTGGGTGTGTAGATTTTCATTTGGAAATTAACTTCATGAAAATCAGCCACATTAGTTAAATTTTAACAGAAAGTAAAAGTGAGAATATAAACCACAATTTCTTAACTTGATTTATAATTGAATTATCTAGTAGTGAAATAACTTTTAGATCAACATCTGAAACAATGAATAAGGATTTTTTTAAGTGTCTTGGTGATTTTTGTTCATTATTGAGCCATGAATAAAATTCATCCTTCAGAAATGCTTGATTTCACCTGAAATATCCTGAGTGAATATCAGTTATGAGGCCTCATGCTCATCAAGATTTAATATATAGTGTTATACAATATTTCTGGCATTTTTCCCTGACATCTTTCAAGGACTTCTGCCTCTGTTACTGCCACACTAGTGTTTCCAGTCTCAAGCAATATTTGCTACCAGTGCAACTTGGCTGTAGGATTTGGGCAATGAAGTGTGATTTTATTGTTGTTGTTCTCAGAATGAACAAATGGCATTTTAATCTAGTATCCAATTGATGTTTAATTCCTTATTACAGTTGGGGTGGACCACATGACTTATGAATACAGCTGTGGGAAACATTTTAAGAAACTTTCTTGTTTTGGTTGAAATTGCCTGTTTTTCAGAGATTTCAAAGAGTTGGCTTGTGTTTGAACAAACAAAGCCACACCAGGAATCAAACAGATCTACTGAAAGACTGCTGTTGTTTGTTTATTTGTTTGCTTGTCTGTGGCTAGCATATCTAGCTCCTCAAGAGAATCTGAAGGGGTAAAGAGGCTGGAAAGTCTCAGCTCCCACACTCTTGGGCTTGGAGTTCAGTTTTTAGAGGCTTCCAAAGGCCTGAAAGTCAGACCACCCCAGAGCTGGGCAGGGAATGGAAACTCTGCTTCAGAGGGAATTTCAGCAACAAAAAAGCTACATATTCTTCCAAACTGGAACTAAATCAGATATCAAAAACTTCAAATATCCTGCCAAATAAAGTTACTGTCCTGGGCTTAACTTCTTGCTCTGATTTTAGAGTCAAATTTTGAATAATTTGTTGATGAATTTATCCTGGTTTTTGTTCCTATGCAATGAAATACCATGGCTGGTTTTGTCTGAGTAAGAACTGCACAGTCAGACCATTACTAATCACGGAACTGTAGAATTCTAGAGTGGTTTGGGTTGGAAGTGACCCATGTACAATCTAATAAATAGTAATTGGAATCTTCAGGAGTCTATCTTGACAACTTGGCCTCACCCTCAAGCACAGAGCTTCATATTCTGAGCCCAGCACCCACATGTCCCCTGCTTTTACTTGCCTGGCCTTGGAGCTGAGAGAGTCCCTTGTACTTCTTGGGAGCTGAAAGGTCATCCTATGGTCCTGGAGAGCAGGAAAGCTCCTCCAGAGGAGAGGCATGCTAAGCCACTTATGTCAGGAGATGGTGGGAGAAGCCTGGAGTTCAGTAGTTCTGCTAACCCACTCCTCTTCCTGATATTACCAAAATTTCCTACAGTGGAATAGAGGATTTTTAGGACTACAGGATATTTTTTTCTCTGTTTCCCAGTGTCTGTAACAGAAGGTAGTGGTGGAAGAGCTTTACCCACAAAACTACCCAGTAAAGCAGAGTTACACATAAAAGCAGAGTGGAGACAGCAGAAAGGTCTTCTCTGGGCTTTGTATTCATGTGACAGTAGCAACCAGACTGGAGGAGTTTAATGCCTCCTCGTGCAGATTTCTTTTCCCCTGCAGGAACAACTTTCCAGTTTTTTCACTGATGTTGAGATAAAATAGAATGATTTAATGAGCAGTGTAATGAAACTAAGTTTCCTGCACAATTTTTTCCTGTTTCCTCTCCACACTTCCCTGCCCTGTAATACTTCTCTTTCCCTTGTCTTTCTTTTCCCGCTCTGCTGTTTCTCACTGTGCCCTCCCTTATCTCCAGGTGTCCCACAGGGCAATGCTCTGATCTTCCCTCCATGTGCCATTCCTGTTGATTTGGGGCGGCACGTGCAAGGGTAGACTGGGATTGCAGGCTCTCCTTCCATCAGTCTCCTCAGCCACCAGCTGTCACAAAACATGTCAGAATGCTGCCCTGAAGACCTTGAGCCCTGAGGCAGGTGTAGTTGAAGCTAGCCATTTGTTTAAAACAGTTGTTAGGACAGACTGCAAGGTAGACCAGCAATGAGAGTCTATTAGACATGTCACATGGACAATCCGCCTCCTCCCAGAGAACATCTTTGTGTTGTAACAGTGCTCCCACAGAAACCCCTCTCCACATAACTTGTACAAGTAGTTGTCAAATCTTGCATCACCTGTTCTTGACCCATATGTGACACTGTTCTCCCCTTTCTTCCCTGCTGTTGGCAGCATGACCCAGGTGCAGTGCTGCCGCAGCCAGCTGGAGAAGCAGTCCTGCTCCGATGGCGTTGAATTTGCCAACGTGCGTGAGGAGTGTGACTCACACACCGCCAACAATTCCACCTGTGAAGCTGAATACTTCAAGGTGAGACATCAGAGATACTCTTGTTTGTCTCCAAGAAGTGGAATTGAGGTTATTTAGGGTTGACCCTGAAGGTCACTAGACTTGGTTGGCAAGTGAACAGTTTTTTCCCACCTGCACCTCGTGTCTCTGTTAAGGTTGTTAGCTTGGCCTGCTCTTTGAGAAGTGGAGCCCTGTTCAGCAAAGAGACTGTCCCATTGCATTTTAGCTGAGGCAGAATGCAAAAGGGTGGAAAATCTTGTGTGAGTAATTGGCCAGGAAACTACTTTTGCATGAGAAGAGGACATCAGCGCTGCAGTGACAGATGGATGAGAGACTCAGACACATTTCACACTTCAGCTTTCACTAAAGCATCATGGCCTAAGGTCACCCTCACTGGTTTTCAATGCTGATGGTCCAAAGGGGTAGGACTGAAGTTAATCCTCTCAGGCTCCTTATAATTCCAGCTTATGTAAGTGTTCTAAGTTAACATGACTTTGATTTACAGCTGGATGGAGAGATCTGTAACCTGTGATAGCAGCATTTGATATCAGAATAAAAATGCCTTTTGTTGGCAGCTGAAATTAATCTGTGTCCTGCCCTACACCTTTATTACTCTCTTTGTCTCTCACTGTCTGGAAGGGAGCACAGTAATAACTTTCTTCAGAGTATTTTTGGAAGTAAGTTCCACCAGTATCATGATCTTGACCAGTCATAAACCGCTTTGGCTCTGTTATAGATTTCTTTCCATGGTGATGAGAACAGATGAGAGTGGTTTTAGTTCTTCTCACTGCTTCAAGATGCTGAATGGTTTGTTTAGTTAAAATAAAAAAATCTACTATACAGAGGATGGCAGACAGTGTCTGACTGTCAAGCTTCCTATTCTAGAAAATGCCAGCTTGATCTGCTCCTGTCAGTGGGATGTCACTGGTTCCAGGGCTGGGAAGTGATCCAGGTTCTCACTAGGAGCAGAAGAAAGGTGACACATGCTAATGAGGCTGATATTGTCAGGTTCTCCTGAGTCTGTCAGCACATGCAGTATTACCTTGTCCCACTGTGTCTCCCAGAGGGGTCATGCATCACTTGTTGATGATGTCCAGGGAATGCCCTGGTCTTGGCATAGGAATTCCTGTGTGCAGTCTTCACTGCTGGGAAGCACATGGCCCTCCATCTGAACGTGGCACAGAACAGTATTTCACCCTCTGTGTCAATATTTCCAAGGGCTCTGAGCACATCAGCAAGGGCTGATGGTGAGGACTCTGCTGTCCAAGTGCTTGTTACCAAAGACAGGATTTTAGCAGCACTGCTACTTTAACCACATGCCATGGGACAGCTCTAAACCAGAATGCAGCTGTTCCAGGAAACCCACTCACCCACCAGTTTGGCTGATGTTCCCCTATGTAGGCTTGTCAGCATAAGAAAGAAGAATTAATGGTGTTTTTGTAAAAGGCCAGACTTCTTTAAAGGTGGCAGATCTTGATAGCGACAGTTTTATTATTAAACAAACAGGACTAGGCCTTGATCTGTGGCCCTGAGAAGAAATGGCTCAGCAGAGCTGTCCCGAGGCTGCTGCCCTTCCCCTGCAGCACACAGTGCAGGAGGGCTGTGCTGGCCTCAGAGCCCTCTTCAGCCTCGTCTGGTGGAGTGTTAGCTGCCATTAGAGCTTGCTGGTATTTTAACATTACAGGTGACTGAGGGGTAATGCCCCGAGCCCACATTCTGCCCCTGTTTAACTTGCTGGTATAAACATAGTCTGAGTTAATTAATCTTTGTGAGTCATGTTCTGCTCTTTCACTCCCATCAGGAACAGCCTACATTTAACAGCTTCACCTAGGCAGGAGTATCTTTAAAGGTAATCTCTGATCCATGGTGGACATAGATGACTTGTGATCTAATATCAGCGAACAATTAATCATTTCTTTGGTTGACTTCATTTTGAATTTGATCACCTTGACACATACAATGTCTGGAAGTTTTGCCTTGTTGTGGTAAACAAACCTGAATCTCATTTTGCCTAAGTTGGTCCATTTTTTTTTAGCTTAGGTCATGTCTTTTGGATCTTTGTCTCCTTCAAGGAAGCAGAAAGAATGTTTTAGTAATTCAATTAGTAGGATTAATTGCAGCCCTTTGCAGCAAATGAGGCGGCTAATCTTTCCTTTGAATCCAAACTTGGGATAGAAAAGAAGATAAAAAGACTGTATTTTGAAAACATTTTCCTTAGCTTTTACACATAAAGGCAAAAGACATAGGAAATGATGGGCAGAATTTTCTCCTCTGATTGTTTTGAAGCACAGTTTTTCTAGCCTTGGAAAAAAAAAAAAAAGCAAATGAATGATTAATCTTTAAAATCTTCATCAAAGGAAAGCAATCAATTTCCAGACATGATGCTGGTACATGAGATGTAGAAATTATTTTCTGGAAGTTTGTACCACAACAGCGCTGCAGAAAGGAGTGCAGTTTCTAGAAATTTCTCCACCTTTAAGGTGCTTGGTCATTTTCCCCAAAATTTGTCATAGGTACTTTTCAAAGGTTGAGGTACATCCTTATCTCAAGAGTTTTGCCAGGAATACTTCGGTCACGTGTAATAGGTGAGCACGGAAGTTTTATTGCTTTGGACTGTTGAAAATATTTTAAACTTTTGTTCAGCTCTTTAAAAGTTCTGGAAAATTCTTCTGAGTTATTGATGGGTTTTTGGTTAGCATCTAATGGATTTCAGCAAGGGAGAGACCTCTTGTGGACAGATACCAAAAGCAGTGTTACTACAGGATTCACACCAAAACTGGAGACTTAAATATGAACATAAATGCTAACAAATATTGGAAACTATTGGAAACTTACACAATCAAGAGACCTTATTCATCTAAGGAACTTCAGGTGCTTCCTAATCACACAAAAAATAAATCTTCAAATTTCTCCCATGTAACTTTACTGCTTTATTCCTTTCTGAATAAGGAAAGGCAGAGAAGGGGATCATGGCACAAGGCATGGGAAAAGGCAGAGAAAACGTGAGAAGGCAGAACACCTTTTTCCCCAACCCCTCCCTTCTTCCCACCAACAGTGTAGGGACACAGGGCAGGGGGGTTTGGGTCAGTTCTTCACTAGAGGTTTTCTCCTGCTGCTCTGGGAGAAGAGTCATCCCTGTGAGACCATGGGGTCCCTCCCATGGGAGATTGTTCTCTGTGAGCTTCTCCAGTGTGGTTCCACTCTCACGAGCAGTGCTCCCAGACTGCTGCAGTGTGAGTCCCTCCCCCAGGCAGACAAAAGAGCTCCTCTTCATGGCCTGCTAACACAAACCTTGGAGGAGGCATGTTTGTTTGTTCAAGGAGGAAATTGAGTAAGCAGTGCCAGTCAAAGTGAGCCCTGCACTTCACTGACTGTATCCCAGTTGAATCAAACTGGACACAAGTGGGGGAAGCAAGGGTGTGAAGCATTCTGCCTGTTGGCTGGTGTTTGAATCCAGGCTGTGCAGGCAGGGAGTAATGAAATCCCATACACACGTGGGGAGTGTTGTGGTCCTCCACATCTGCTTGCACACACCTTCACACATGCACAGAGTTTCTGGGAGCTGGACTCAGGGTCTGTGCTTGGCCAGATGCAGAGCTCATTGAACCCCACAGCAGGGTCAGAAATTCAAGCCCAAGTATACCAGGAGGTCTTAAATAGTTTGCAGAAAATTTTCCATCAGTGCCAAGGTGAGATAACTACTGACAAATTGTCATTGTCAAAGCTCACGTTGCTCTGACTTTGCTAATATTTTCATTCTCTTTTTAACAGACATGCTGTTACTGTTGTCTGCTGGGAAAGGCTGCCCAAGTTCAAGGACAGAGTTGTGAACCCAACCCGAAGATAGGATACCAGTGTGGAGTTGTCTTCAGAACTTGCTGTGGGAAAGGTCAAGAAGGCATTGATCTGTCCATCAGTGATTATGCTCCTAAAAAAGAGACAGGTATTTTACTGCTGACTTAAAAGAGTGAGACACAAAATTTTACAGGGTGTTTTCAATTTAAATTATTTCTGTTTGGATTCCTCTAATTTGACATCTCTTGTGAGTAATTTAATGATGTATATTTTGAAGCTCATTTTTTTGGCTAGTGATAGCTGAAAGGCTGTTGTTGAAAATAAGAGGCAGAAAGAGGTCACTTAGTTTCTTGTCAGAACTTAAATGTACAAAAGCTTATTTTGGCAACTCATGGTCTTGTCTTGGAAGCTGAATATAAGCTATTAATTTTAATGGCACTTTGCCCACTGATAAATGCTTAATTAAAATGAAAATCAACAAACAATTCTTTGAATTGTGTTGAAAAGCTAGAGGGCCTTTGCCAGCTCAGCAGAATGCAAATGTTGCCTTATGTGAGAGGCAAACGCCCACAAACCAAGGGTATTTGAAATTCCTGGACTGTCTGGGACAACTGAAGATCTCCAGGAAGTGTGGAACCTGTTTCTCTTGATATTATAAAAAAGGAGGGGTACCTAGATGCAGCAGCTCCTGACACCCTTCTTCGTACCTAGTCCACAGAGCTGAAGAGGATGAATGTGTACAGACTGGCCCTTATAGACCTTCATTTGTTTGGGGTTTTTTTCCCCATTTTCACTTAGCAGACAGACCTGAAACTGCAGACAAGTCATGCTGTGTGATGTTGGCACCCTCATGGGCAGCTGAGCACTGAAAACACATCATCTGGCTGGCAGATCACAGGGAACAGGTTTGGGGGATATCATCCTAATCAACCATTTAAACACAAACCCTATCACAGAAGCTTGCACTGGTCTGCTGTTACTGTGATGTACAGAGGGAACACACAGTAACACACACAACAGGTGTTCAGGTAGAGGAGAAGAAAAGAACTCCCCAGTTTAGTGTTGACTTCGTATATGTAAGTTTCTAGGCAGTGACCAGAGATTGGACAGAGAATTTACTACTTCTCTATTTCCACTGGTCACTTGAGAAGTCCATCAGGTGATATCTTTTCACAAAGGAATGCAAACATGATTCTTGTTTATTTTACAATTTATGAGAACTGACTCTATTATACTAAAACAAATCAGAAGACTGATTTTCAAGGACAGCAGTCTGCATTGGCCAGCATGTTAAAAGACCTCTTCCAGGTGTTTCAAGCCTGGCTTGTCTCAGTGTCCCTCTTATCAGGTAGCATTGGGAATGCCTTTTCAGGTGGATTCTCTGTGTGTGTTCTTGTCTCAGGAGGGGAATTGCCTCTGTCCTTTAGCACTGGCTGAGGTGACTGGATTAGAAGATCCCTCATGCTCAGACATCTCTGCTAATAACAGAAATTTGCATCCTCATTGTACCTGTATGGCATGAGAAACATGCCATGTATGAGAACTGAGAGCATGGTGTGAGAATTCCCCTGCCTGCCTCTGTATGCAAGTGACACACACAGCAATCATCACTGTGGTTATTGTGGCACACATAATATGTGCATTGCAAAGTTGAGGCTGTGTCCACAAGCAGGGCAGGACAAATGTTCTCATCATTCAACTAAGAAACAAGCAGAACATACATCAGATAAGCTTATTGACAAGAAAAAATGTCTGTAGAAAGGCAGAACTAACAACACAAATAGATATTTTGGTTCTTTGTGAAGGGGAGATTAGGCTCCATTTTGCAAGGTAGATTTTTGGACTAGAACCTTGTGTTTGTTGGGCCCTAGCTGTGCATGAAGGGCTTTCTGCTGCAGGGGTAAGTCAAGCTGGTTCTCTGAGTCACGTTAAGTGCTGTCCACAGGTTGGACTTGATGGTCTTGGAGGTCTTTTACAACTTAATTCATTTTGTGATCTCTGGTGTTGAGTCTCCAGAGGCCTGTACAAAATCCAACCAGACTTGGGCAAACTGATTTCATCAGCTCTGCATGGCTGCAGTGTTATGCTGTCCCCTATGGCCTGGGGATTCAGTGACCCAACCCAGCCTCCTGCCATTGCACAAACACTGCTTGCATCATACCCTCTGAGCATCACTTCCTTGTAAGTGACTGCTGGAGAATGGGCTCATGGACAGACACTGAAACAAGCCTGAGTGTCCTAGTCAATTAGCAGAGTATTTTGGGATTGTGTTTTTGCTCACTACCAACCTACCTTTGCCCCTGTGTTTAAAGTGCTGGGACTGAGGAAAGTCCTGACTGGGTTCAGGAGGTGTTTGGCCCTTGTGTGTCCTCATGTGGAGAGAACAGGCTCTTGGGACATGTACATGTGGCAGGAGTATCACAGATCAAAACTCTCCAATGTATATAAGTGGATTTGAAAGAATGCCCTAAGTATGTGCCCAAAAACTTAGGTGTGGAGTTCTTTTTGAAATGAAGTCTAAATAAATAACTGAGGTTAATCTGATTTTCATTAAATCTCTGAGTACCCCAAGCTACTATAAAGTCAGTGGAAGCCAAGCATGCCTCAACAGCATGCCTGATGAAAATGAGGTTGAGCTCTGGTTAAAAATCTGACATTAAGAACCTGTGTTTGAAAATCTCAGTCCATATGTAATCTATGATCACAGTGTGACTTTCATATTGAATCAGTCAGATGGAAAATGCCCCATGGCCATGAGCATTCGAATGTCAAATTTAAGTAAGAAATAGCTGTAAAATATGTAAATAATGTTTTAAAATTTTGTTCTGGTTTGTCCAAAACCCTGGTGTGAGTTCAATCCCAAGCATACAGTGTTTTACCTTGAGAAGAAAAGTGCTTTCTCCTCTAATGCCTATCTCTCCTCTTTTTAGTTGAGATTTCAAAGGAGGAACTAGACCAAGAAGATCCTTATCTGCATGATGGCTGCAGAGGTGAGTCAGGTGACCAGTCCTACTAGCCAATTCTTTTGGGATTGCTTTTAATAAAGTGAAGCCAAATTAGATCTAGAGATTAGCCAAAGCCTTTTGCCTAGAATAGTTACGAGTAAAAAAAAAAGACAAAAACATGAGAAAGAGCCTTTCCAAGGAGTAATGAGCCAATATGTGATGCCTAAATAGTCCCTAAATACAAGGGAGGCATTGTCTCTTGCAGTGAGGTCCATCTTATCCAACTGAAGCTGAGACAATGCATTTAACTTCTACTTAACTTCTAGTGGGTAATACCTCAGAAGTGTCACCCTTGAACCTGTGGAGTACTTTGGATTCTTCAGGATATGGTGATCCTATATTAAATATGTGCATCTTTTATTCTTCTCTTGGTGTTTGAGTATCAGGGTGTTTGAATATGTAATTAAACTTGTTTCTGTTTGAGATGCATCACCTGAAAAACAGGAAGACAAAAGTGGCTATTGTCCTGATTAGTCATGCTGCTCTGCCTCCTTGGCAATATGGATTTGGAGCATTGCTCTGCTAAGTATTCTGATTTATTGCTTGTCACATGTGATTTACATGTCTATAAACCTAAATCAGCAGTGATTCATTGTTTTCTGCCAGCATTCCAGAACTCAGAAATTAATTTAGGATGAAATCAGTTTAATAGGCTTATATTCCAATTGAAAAATTATTTGTTGTGCTCCATGTTCTACAGCTGTTACACTCTGGAGAGAATGGGAATATCTACCAGGTCATTAGTGAACCAGAGTCAACAGTGTCTCTCCTCCTTGTCTGCAGTTGCTAATTACAAGAAATGACATAGAAATATGTGTTACATATTTTCCTAGCATTATTTCTTCATGTTGTTCGGTTTCTTCAGTTGTTGTATTTCTCAGTTAATCAGCTGCCTGCAGGAGATGGATTGGTATTGCTAATTGCCAATTGGTGATTCTGTCTACAGAACATTTTCTGATAAACTTGGCATGCCAAAAGTACTTGTAATTTTCTGAACTTTAACAGGGGACCTTAAATTTTCTAGGCAATGGAACTTCCAGCAATTTTTTGGAGCACCTTCATATTACATGGGAAAATTAATTCTGTTCTTCTAACACTTCCACTGCAGGTTTTACTGTGTCAGGATGGAGCTCACAGTATTAGCAGAGATTCAGAGAGCAGAGGCTGTTGATCTCAACCACAAAACTATGGTTCCACCTAATTTTCAGTGATGCATTAAGGGCCCTGTCCTCATTAGAAACTGTTGTATTTAAAAATTATTTATAACGTATTATAGTTGCAATTACTCACATGGGTTGTGTCTATCTCACACCTTTTGTTTAATGCCTATCCACCCATCCTAAAAAACAGGACATGGGATCTGTTTGTACTAAGAATATCTACAGCCTAACAACAAATATTTGTTGTTTGAAGTATATAACCTTTCCTCTATTTTTAGAATATGAAACGTTTTTAATATTAATTTCTATTTTAACAGGGTCAGAAAAAGTTTCCTTAAGGATGAGCCAAATTTCATATAAATTCTCTGTAGCATTCTTTCTGTTTGTCAGAATAACCCTTGTATTAATTTTTAGAGCTTTCACTGTTTAGCCCTTTCTTTCTTTTGTATGTGTATATTAACTTCTTCCTTAAATAAATTGAGTATCCTGTAAATTAATGGTTTGTTTCAGTTCCAATTAAGAGCCTCTTAATTACATGAGACCTTTTAACATATCTGTTAGGTGGTGGTCCCTGCTCTCAGCAGTGCAGAGACACAGGATCCAGTTACGTCTGCTCCTGCTTTGTTGGCTATCAGCTCCAACCAGATGGTATCACCTGTGAAGGTAAAAGAAGTAAAGCCATTGTTTCAATTATAAACATTCTTGTTTTAAAAGAACAAGAATAGATACAAAAATACCCAGAGAGAAGAGACCAGAATATGCTTATGTTAGCTGGGGAAAGAGGTGAGGTCATAAAAAATTGAGTGGAGTGTTGAAATGGGAATTGTGGGAAGATGAAGTTATGAGAGGGTCAGTGGAAAAGGTGGAGAGTTTAGAATGAAGAAGAGATAGAATTTGAGTTTTTTGTTGTGAATAAAACCAAAATAGAATAAATAAATAAAAATAAAGGAAATATCTATCAGTAGCTGTAAAGCAGAAAGTCACAGCTTGGCTCAGAGTCCCTCAACCATATGTTGGTGGGATGCAGAGCAAGGTGAGGAATTCTGAAAGTTTGCCTCATTCATAGAGTCACTATAATCTGACCATGAAATCACTGAGGTTGGAAAAGACCCTTTAGGTCAATTAGTCCAAGATAAACCAAACACTGCCAACTCCCCCAGCAGACCATATCTACACATCCTAGCTGTGACAACCTTAGACATGTCCAGAGACGTCATCTGCTGCTAGACTCAACCAGATGATGTTGGCTCTTTGCTCTCACTCAGTTAACCTTCCTCTTTTTACGTGCAGTGAGTCAGCAAATCCTGGCACCAAAAGGGTCCACATGTCCTTGCTGGGTCACACCCTAGCAAGAGTTGTGTAGAGAGATGTGAGTGTGAGGCCAAATCCACACCTTTGTGTTCTGATGCTCGGAGGAATGCCTGCTTGGAGGTGTGCCCACAGCTAGCCTTCGACCCAGTCTCTTCCCAGGGACGTCATGCTTCTTATTTCCTCTCTCTTACTTTTTAAATTATTGTGCATGTTGTAGATATTAATGAATGCATCACTGGCACCCACAACTGTGGGATTGGACAGACCTGTGTGAATACATTAGGATCCTTCCGCTGCCAGCGGGACACGAGCTGCGGGACTGGCTATGAACTGACAGATGACAGTCGCTGCAAAGGTATGTCCTGTGCAGAGAAAAGAGAAACTGCCAGGCTTCAGTTAAAAGCTAAGCACATCATCCTGTCATGCTCTTTGGCTTTTGGTAAATACTTGCATATTTTACACACACACACACACTTCAAGGGCAGTCGTTTTCCCACCTGTCACCTTGCAAATAACCAGATCATGCAGCTGGGGGCTGCTGCACAGATTTCCAGGGGAGATAGCTGTATTTCACACTGGCAGTTTGTATTGCATGCCAGGAGCTGCTCTAGGGACTAAAGCAGGTGATTACAAAGGCCCAGAACTCACCCTGTACATGATACCCTGGAGATTATTTCTGGCTAGCTCCTGTCTGGTCTGTGGAATTGACTGCTCATTTGGGAGTGGAGTGCCTAAGTCCTGCTCTTGGAGCATATCTAATGGTTTAGATGCACCTGAATGGATCAAGTTTGCACATTCTGGAGTGTGAAATAAAGTGTGGCAAGTGGAGCAACCAGGTGGTTCAGTTTGAAAATGTGAAAGTAGATGCATCTTTAGAAAAAGAAAGTAAGCTTTTATCCTTAGGAGATTACAAAGGGATTAATTTCTTAATCACAGCATTCCTAGGGATTTAAAAACATAAAGGGGTTAAACCCACTGTTCTTGTGTAGCTGTGTTTAAACACAAAAGTTACAATCTCTCTTAGTAAAAAAGTTACTTATTTCAAGTTCCATCTAGCTTAAAGAATGCTGTTATGTGCATCTGTAACTTCACCTGGCGTGCTGCCTTTACAGAGGTATTAATTAGCAGCCAGCTCCAGGTGATGTGGAATTGCTTTTCACTATGAGAAAGTCTGTTGCCCCAAAATTTAGAATGTTTTATAAATAAACTAATTTCATTCCACTGAGTAGATTAACTCAGCCAAAATTTCAGGTAAGGTTTTACTGTAGAGACTGATCAGCGATGAATAATATATAGATTGAATAAAAAAGCTGATGAACAAACTCCAATGCAAAACTGCAGAACATTAGGCAATGTTTTTGAAAGTATCATGGTGTAACTGTGATCCCTTTGAAGTAACACTTCTATTGGTTTGAATGACATCAGATTAGGCCAACAAATAGCTTACTGGCAAGTATTAACATATTTCTCTGTTGGAAAAAAAGGAGTACAGATAGTAAATTATACCTGCCACTAATGTTAGAAAGTTCTTATCTGGGTAAGATATGTTAATAATGTTAATTATTAATGTTATGTTAATAGTGATAAAAATAGAAAATTAATAATCTTCATGTATGGTTTTTAAATGCCAAGTAACATGACTGAGTTGTGCTACATGTAGAACCCTGCTGAACCCAGTTCAGTATTAACCCCACCCAAACTTCAAATGGTCTCCACACTCAGTTTTTAAGTCTCACAAAGCTCTAAGGCTACTGTTGTATAAACTGCATGAATGAGAAAGCTAAGGTATCCTGTTGCTGGAGAGTTTCTTTATTATGGTAGCTTTAGGAGATTTCATCCCATTGCCAGGTGGCAAACCTTCAATTTTGGTTGCTTTGTGTGGACAGGACTACATTTGTGAGTGAAGCCTCATTTGCTGTTGTCTCCTTCATCTGCTTTATGTGAACAATAGTTTATTCACGAACATTTATTGTCTATTCTGAACTGGAGTAGAATATTAAAGTAAGCAGAAGTCATATTTATGAGCATTTTAAAGCATGATAATGCAGGGATGTTGCAAGCCTTAATATGGATAGGAATCAAGGCCAATTAATTCACTTATGAAAGGAATGAACAATATCTGCATTGGATCTAAAGTTAAAATTAAAATTGCACTTGGGTAATTAAATCTTCCTGACTTCAAAGCTAAGCACACTGCTGAATCAAGGCTGAGCAGTGCTGAATGTGATGCTTTAGGTACTCTATAATAGTTTTGAATCATTTAATTGTGAGAACTAAACTTGTAAAGCACAATATGCACAAACACACCCCTATATACAATATTAATTATGAAACAGTAAAAACATCTTAACCTACCTGGTTTTACTGAGATCTTTTTTGAGGTAGTAAGTCAAATTGATCCTGGATCACAGAATTCCAGGAAGGCATGCTGAGGATTAATCTATGTGATGATTTTAACTGTGTCTTATGTTTAAAATGTAATGAAAAAACCTGCGGAATTTTTGCTAACAATTTTTTTTTGTGATGTACCAGATATTGACGAATGTGAGACTGGTACTCATAACTGCCCCCCCGATTTTATCTGTCAGAATACTCCAGGATCTTTCCGTTGCCGACCCAAGCTACAGTGCATGAGTGGGTTTATACAAGATGCACTAGGCAACTGTATTGGTAAGGCATGTTCTTGTCTTGGGGAAGACTCAGGTGTTGCCTGGGAGAAAAGCTGTAGTTTCTCTGGGTGGGTTCTGAGCTGCTCAAGCTATTCTTCACCTCTGTAAGCATTGCTTTCCTTGATCCCACAGGTAAGAGTGACAGATGAAAGCCATTGAAATAAAAGACTCAAATATTAGATTGCAAATTTTAACGAGAATGCATTACCTAAGGTGGTTAGCTGCTTAAGCCTTTCGGTGTTTTATCTGAAACAACATTTGTAAAAAAATTGTGATATATTTTGTTTAACTCTAGCCAAAATGTTTTAGCCAAAGTTTTGTGTAGAAAGCTGTAATTATGACATTGTCTGCAACACCCTTTGATATTAGTCTGCCTGGTTTTACAGGCATGTAGGTCTTTCCCAGACCTGTCCCACATTATAGCCCACCTAGAATTTACTGTGCATGAGAAAGATGGGACAGTTATACTGTGGAGAGGAGTTTTACTTTAAAGACAGATGACAATCTTGTCAGGCCAATGCCTTGTTTCCAAGACTCTCCAAGACCAGAATTATAACCTTCATATAAATGCATTAAAATTACTGGTTTTCAGCAGACTCTAAATGGATTTGTCTAATATGACCTACAGATATATCAGTTATTCCCTTGAGTATTATTTTCAAGTCTCAACTCAACTTTTAATTCCCCCACTGGTGTTGCAAGTCTTGGACTTGTGGAACTGGCCGAGCAGCAGCAGCTGCCAAGTTGCACTCATTATCAGCCCCTTGTTCTCCTGTTCTGTTGAAATCTGACACTGGAAACAGACTGAAAACAAAACTGCAGCCTTTAAAATGAGAGGGAGCAGTGCCTGTGCACAGCAAGCCCTTTGAAGGTGCATGCCTGCCATGGGTAGTGCCAGGTCTGTGGCAGCTTTTGATTAACTTGCTGTCATGGACATCAGTAAAGCCACATCAATTTGCAGCAGCAGTAGTTATGGCCCATAAAATGCATTTGCTCAAAATATTTAGGCAGTTTCACAGCTTAAGTTTATGCACTGGGAATCAAATGCTGCTCTGTGTGGAGTTGAGGGGATTTTGTTGTGGATTTGTGACTCTAACCATCATGTAGAAGCTAAGAGCTTGACCCGAACACACAGACTGAAGCAGAACTGGTTAAGTTCAGTTAACAACTGAATTGTTGATTAGCTCTTTGTATGTTTAGGAGAGACTTTTAGAGGCTTGGAAACAAATACAAGTTCTATACCAAATTTCCACCGTTTTTCAGTGGTATCTATGGCTTTTATACCTCCCCAGTCTTCCCTCTGGAAGCTAAATTTAGCGAATCTAAATGCCATGAATAGTTGTCTACTCCCCCAGGCAGAACTTTTCTCGGAAGGGTTACATAATGAGAACATCTTACCTCAAACCTCTTGAGACTGGAAAGAGTTACACTGACTTGTGCTCTTGTAGATATCAACGAGTGCCTGAGTACCAACATGCCGTGCCCAGCTGGGCAGATCTGCATTAACACTGATGGCTCCTTTACCTGCCAGCGCATCTCCCCCAGCTGTGGCAGAGGCTACCATCTCAATGAAGATGGAACAAGATGTGTAGGTGAGTGACAGCTGGGAAGAAAAAGCAGTTCTAAGAAAATAATTCATGTGTATGATTTATGTTTACCAGTTTCTTGCGCTTTGCCCAGATTTTTATCATTCCCGCAGTCAGTTCATGCTCCTGTCCTTCCCTCATGGCAGTTCCAGCAGGTGAAGAATGATAAGCATCTGCCCTCTGTCCTTCATATAACTCATGAAACCCAGTATTTTGAGAAGGGGAGTAATGATTATCAGCCCCCATAAACAGCATTGCCCCTGGCTGTGTCAATGGAACAGTGCTGTGTGGTCCCAAATCTCCTCAGTCCAGACATAACACAAGGGCAACTTAATGCCCCACAAAAGCTATTCAGATATAGATGATATCCAATGCCTTTGGCTGGCTTTTTAAACTTTTTAATGCTCAAAGAGAGGCATTTTTGTGTGTGTTTTCAACTTCTGTGAGTGACTTATTGTGGCCCTAGTGATGACTCTGGGTCTCAGACACCTTAGACTAGATGAAGATCTGATCCACAAATATTGAGTATGCATAATAAAACAATTCTGCATCCCTCCAAAGATTGCCTCATTACTTCATTGCCTTCCTCCCAAGTCCATCAACATTAAAGACACCTTAGAGCAAACCTGCTTTGGTACAAATAGTTTGGATTTGTGACTCTGATCTTGTAAAAGCTGAGAACATGATAACATCTCGTTTTCTGTTTCAAGACGCTTGATAACCACCAGGGGACAAAAAAATCTGTTTACATGTTGCTCTTCTCTCAACTCGTGTAGTCAAAAATGTACTTAAAATCCCTTTTTGTTTCAGATGTGGATGAGTGCTCATCCTCTAACCAGCCCTGTGGAGAAGGACACATTTGTATCAATGCCCCGGGCAATTACCGCTGCGAGTGCAAAGCTGGCTATACGTTTGATGTCATCAGTAGGACATGTATTGGTAAGTTGCAACCTAAATACGTGCAGCTATGGCACTTAAAAATGATCCTGTGTAAGAATATTACTGCTCTCTGCATACCCTCTATCATCAGAAAGTAAAATTGACTGCTGTATTATTTGGCTGGCTCTAAAACCATATTAAAGAATTGCTGATACTTCAAAGGAAGCTGTATTAGTATTGTCAACAATCTATCTGCTATCCTGTTAAAAGGTAAGGTTGTGAGAGTGTGTGTAATTGTTTTCTGTGATATTTATATAAGCACCTACAGCAAAAGATTCCTTTGGAAGATCAAAGCAGCTTTCTTCTGTATAGATCTAATTCAATCATATTTGGGGTGCCTCTAAATGAGCATTTTGAGGACTTCTCTCTTCAGTACAGAATTCAAATCTGGAAAATAACAATCAAACTTTTATAACCACATTCTTGTCCAGCCTGGTACAGCAGTGGGGCAGCCAATCCAGAGAGCTCTCTGTGTGTTTGCCATTGCAGATATCAATGAATGCAGACGCTACCCCGGCCGCCTCTGTGCTCACAAGTGTGAGAACACTCCTGGCTCCTACTACTGCACTTGTACTGTGGGCTTCAAACTTTCAGCTGATGGCAGATCCTGTGAAGGTACGGCTGTCAGTGCTTTGGTTATGGAGTGTGAGCAACAGCTCATTGCTCTTTTAGCTGGCTTTTTATTTTAGCTTGCAAGGCTGCACTGGAATGGCATGAGGAATCATCACAGTGCAGTTTCTTTGATTGCATGAATGCTGTTGTGCTTTGTTGAGGCCACTATTAGCCCTCAGATTGAATATATTGCCCTTAGACTGGATCATTTGACAGGACAAGATGACACAGCCTCAAGCTGCACCACGGCAGGTTCGGGTTGGACATCAGGAAGAATTTCTTCCCTGAAAGGCTGATGAGACATTGTAAAGGGTTTCCCAGGGATATGGTGGAGTCCCTCTCCTGAAGGTGTCCAAGGAACACCTGAATGTGGCACTCAGTGCTCTGGTCTGGGTGACAAGGTGGGGCTTGGTCACAGGTTGGACTCAGTGGTCTTGGAGGTATTTTCCAACCTGAATGGTTCTGTGATTCCGTGATGCAGAGGTGTATGGGTCTGTACTTGCTTCACTTCAAAGGGTGATTCAACTCAATCAGGTTCAAAACCAGCCTTGCTGATATCCAAATGGAAGTGCTGGCCTAAAGATTCCTTCCCAGTCACACACCTTGAAGTACAGTAGGAAATTACAGCACAGTGCAAATTAACCTATACTGCCAGACCCTGTTAAGGGTAACACACCCAGAGCCCCCTATTTCCAGGTTACTCAGCGATGTGTACCATCCTTTCTTTAATTAAGAAAAATGACCTTCCAAACTTTTCTCTTATTCCTGTATGATGTGATGAACATTGCAAGAAATTTGGGGTTCAGGTGTATAACTTTGCATTTCAGATTTGAATGAGTGTGAGAGCAACCCCTGTAGTCAGGAGGTGTGCCAATGTGTACGGCTCCTACCAGTGCTACTGCCGCCGCGGATTCCAGCTCAGCGACATCGACGGCATTTCCTGTGAAGGTGAGCTCGGAGCTGCTGCAGGGACAGGCTGGGTGGGCATTTCTTATTGTTGCCATAGCAAACACAAGCAATTCCATGTAATTTTTTCATTTTAACATTTGAGTCTGTCGCAGCAGACGTCTTGTTAGGGGTAGAAGTGAGCCAAGGCACAGACATTCAACAACACGAAAAAGGTCACAGTTTATTTTTCCTTATAGCTCTGCCATCCTGACTATGACTGCAGCAAGCTCCCACTGTAGGGTCCAGCTCCAGACTCTGACAGCTGATTATCTCCTGCTGGACTATGTTTGCAGGCTCCAACTCCATCAGATCCAGACTGACCTCACAGCTGATCTTTTTGCCAGCAGTAACTCTCTTCCTTAGTCCATTCTTCTTTCTGCTCCCTGGACCTTTCCTTCTTCCTCAGGGCTCCTCTACCTTCTCAAAGCACCCTTCATCCAGGTCCTCTTCCTCAAAAGGCCCCTCTGACCAACCAACCCACCCCATTTATCACACCTATCTTTATTAGTCACAACTACAACCCATCAAAACCAAGGCTGTTTCTCTTCTTTGGTAATTAGAACAACAGTGACTTATCAGGGGCAAGGTTGCCTGTTATCCCTTCTTTTACACCACAGGTCTCTTCAGTATTTTCTTGTGAAACTGTATTTAATGAACCCATATTATGTTCTGGAAGCTTCTGTTTTGCATATGTGGTATCATTATTGCTGTTTGCACTGAACTGTAGCCTGGCACACTTTTGTAACTTGATAGAAATTTGTGTTTTCCCTGAGGAACTACCAGAATTTCTAGTCTTCAGCAAGTGGAGATATGAACATATTTATATGTTACATAGGTAATATATGATATTAGTAGGTAGTATTTTATATATCCTTGTTTTGTGGCTGGTTCTGAACTAATGTATTCTCAAATACAAGGAGGATATGGGTGTGAGCTTGTCAACAAGAGCCTGAACTTGGACTTAGGTTTCCAAGGCTTACTAAACAGTGAGGCCTTGGGCAGAGGACCTAATTTTGATTTCCTTTTTGTAAAAAGAAGGATAAAACTATTCTTGCCCCTCCCTTTTATAAAGCATTACAATACATATCACTGTAGAGTGTTTGCTCTCATTACCTTGTCTCTTGGGCTCTCATATAGCTTCAAATTTTCTTCAGAGTTCCATTTATTCCTGAAAATCTTTGCTATTTGGATGTTGTTGGCTAGAGCCACACCTATCTGATGGTCTTCTTCATTGCCCAGAAAGTAGAATCATCAAATTGTGTTTGAAGCTCACAGCAGGAGCACTGTACATGTGTGCTGGGTTGAATGTCATGAACACATAGTAAATTAGTGGTGTTCTTTTCTTGCAGATATTGATGAATGTGCTTTGCCCACTGGAGGACATATCTGCTCCTTTCGATGCATTAACATTCCTGGGAGCTTTCAATGTACTTGTCCCTCCACTGGCTACAGGCTGGCACCCAATGCACGCAACTGCCAAGGTGGGTTCAATAACTGCAGGGAGACCTCACTGGATTGTGGGATTCTGACAAGGTCTAGCAGTTTTTGTAATTAAAAAATGCCTTTTGTACACATTATAGGTAATGCAGTACCTATAACATCAGCTAGACATCTGAAGAAATCAGTCTTTTATGATAAATATACAGGAAATTTCAGTTACAAAGTAATTCAGTAGAGACTACTTTTTACAGCACGATTAAATAATTGTAAAAAATTCTTACAATGAAAATTCCAATGTTAAATGCTACGAGTTAGTTTAACCATTAAAAGGAAATATCCTGCTGTAAACACGTCAGTAAATATTTAGGTCTTGTCCACTTAGTGGCACTGCTGCTCTTTCTTTGCTTCTCCTTGCTGCTTGGTTGGGTTAGTGTTCTCTTCTTGTTCTTCTGCCCTCCCCTTGCCATCCTGTAGTGATGCTGAATTGCACCCCTGTAATTCTGTAGTGCCTAACAGGATACTGTCATTGCCTGGCACCTGCAAGGAGAGGAACAGCATGTGTTTAACCCACTCCCCATTTCCATTTGGCAGATATTGATGAGTGTGTTGCAGAAAGCCACAACTGCTCTTTCAACGAGACCTGCTTTAACATCCAGGGCAGCTTTCGCTGCCTGTCCTTGGAGTGTCCCGACAATTACCGCAAGGCAGGAGACACGTAAGTCCCTCCTCTCTCAAGGTCAAACAGGTTTTTTGTGCCATGATCTCCTTAATGTCTTGCCAGTGCTGACTGAACACAGAGCAGTTTCTAGCAAATATGTGTTGGGAGGCCTACCCTATGTTTTGCACACACAGGTCTGGTTTCTTTCTCATGCTCCTCTTTCTAAGAAAAAGACACTCCCTTTAAAAAATGCCATGTGTCAGGGGTTTACACTATAATGATCCTCAGAGCCATAAGAAGTTACTCTCTCTCTGGTTCCCTTGCAGGTAGCCTGATATTTTGAAATCCTTGGCTTTTATTTCAGAATCACACAGTCTTTCCTTACTTTCAAGCTTCAGCTAAAGGGTTCTTTTTAGCTCCCTTTCTGGATTCTCACCGGTACAGTTGCAAAGCATTGCAAGAATGTCCTATTTTGATACCATTTGATTGAACCACAGAATATTAAGGGGTTAGAATGGACCATAAAAATCATCTAGTCCCAACCCTCTGTGCCATGTGCCATGTCCCACTAGACCAGTTTGCTCAAGGCCACATCCAACCTGGCCTTGAGCACTATCAGGGCTGGGGCATCCACCTCACTGGCCAACATGTTCCAGTGTCTCATCACCCTCACAATAAAAAATCTCTTCCTAGTATCTTACATAAATCCCCCTTCTTTCAATTTGCATCTAATTTTCACCTGTATTAGAAAACCTAGGAGTCCTAGCAAGGGTGGTATGGTAGCTGCAGCTCATAATTGTGTCTCTAATCTGGCTCAGAGATAGTCTGTACATTTAGGTGTAGAAAATATGAGACAGCTCTGGGAGGAGGGGCAGCTGGCAACTCTTTTATACCCATCAAAACTGCCAGCAGAGAGGAGGAGAAGTTGTTGCAAACTGTCAGTTGTGTAGCTGGAGTTTATAGCTGGCGAAGGTGATGCTTTGCCTCCTGCCCTGTGGCTTTCTGGCCACCCTGTACTCCAGCAATTCTTCCAAAGGCTGCTTCATGGTCCCTCTGTGTGCCCTGTCCTCAGGTAAGTGTGTGCTCTGCCAGCCAGGGAGGAAAGCTGACAAACCACATTTGTTATCAGCCCACTACTGCTTTTCCCAGCCAGTGTTGGTATGGCCACCATCTGTTGACAGCCCTGAGTACTCTGTGCTTCCTCTGTGGAATGAAGCCAACACTGATCTTCATCTCAGGGATTTCGTGGGGATTAGTTAGTTTACATTTAAGCCTTACTCTTTGAAATGTCACATAAGTGGCCCAGCAGATGTATTTGATCAGAATGCTGGGGAGGAAGTTCATGGTGCAAACCCAGCTATTTATAAAATATGCTTGTGTTCTGGGAAGGGTAATAGGAATTAAATTTTAATTATATTTGTTACATCAGTAAAAGAGCAGTGCCTCATGATGCAGATGTTCTCTTTATTTGTAAGGCTGTGGGTTCATTGGTATCCTAATTAAAAAAAAAAAAAGTGCATTGTGCAATGGGCCTCTAGGCAGAATTAGCAGATTTCTACTCTTATGGACATTCCTGTGTTGCAGAGTTCAATTTACAAAATACACATTATAGACACATTCCATTTCATTTTCTCTCTTATCTGTATTTGACTTCATTGGCTATTTGAGCTCTATGGGATCTTTTGGGAAAGCAGTGGAATGTCTGAATTGTTTTTCTGTGCCTAGGTTTTTGGGCTCTGTAATGGCTTTCTCTGCCTAACTCAGACCTACTCACAGGGCAAGATCCTTCTGATGTGCTCAGGCTATAATTAGGCTGAGTCAGACACAAATGCTCAGTGAAATTCTAATTTTAATCCCTTGAGTTATTATCTTGTTGGATTTATTAGGTTTTCCCCTCTCAACAGCTACAGATAGTTACTAAATGCATTGTTGAAAACATGTTTGCATAAAAAGCCAAGAGAATGTGAGTTCAGTGTTATCACTGAAGTGCAGGGGGTTCCACAGGAGCTCTCCTACTTTGCTGGGATATGAATGTTGTACCAAGCTGCCAGAGTCAGGGTGTATGAGTGGGATTACCTGGTTTCATAAGACAGCTCTTTAGCACCCTTTTACATCCAAACTACTTTACATCCCCTTACTGGATCAGTTTTGCATATATATGCTGATAGCCAGCATATCTTTGTTACATTCTGTGTGATAATGACATTAAATTGCTTTTTCAACCAGGCTCTAAAATCAAAGTAGTTGGCTTCTTATCACATCAACTACAGATACCATTTCTTCTCTCCTTTTTATTCAAAACACATTCCAGTTTCACCAGCTTGGCACATCATAAAAAAGACAATGTATTTTTCCATTCCCATCAAGCTGGCACCTCAGGAAATATTTTTACCCCGTTGCCCATTATTTTCTTTGAAATAGCTGTAATTTAATAGGCCTCAGTCCTGCAAATCCAAGTTTCTTTATTTTTTTTTTTTCTTAAAATCCTTATGTACAGCACTCAGTGATCCAGGAGTTTCTTTACCCAATGCCTGTAAAGCAGAGGGTTTTGCCTGGTGGCTGTTGCAGTGGTGATTGCCATCAGGTGAAGTAACTGCAGTATCATCCCAGGCTGAAACCTCAGGATGCTGTTTAGACACTCTGAGCTCCAGGAGGAAATAGTCTGTCTTATCTTCCCCAAAGACAGCAAAATGTCTGGCCTGATCTAAATGGTAACAGTTTTATTTTATTGAAGGCCTTATCTCTTTTACTTAAATTCTGCTTTTTTATTTTTCATTGATCAGTCTTCAGGCTTGGTATTTTTCCCAGGATAGATAAGATCTGTTGCTCCTCATAACAGAATTTAACTTGCTGCACTGCCTTGCCAAACAGTTTTTGTTTTCAAATTGCATAACAATTAACTTCTCTTTATATGGCATTGAAGTCTAACATTTGTAATATTTAAGCCAAGAAAAGCAGTAGAAAAGATAAAGAAGAGTTTATGGCAGCATGTCAGATGTGTGCTGCATTGAGCCAAATGGGGAACTATTTGTATTTTCTAGACATGTCTGCGTATTATTAAGGTTGTCTGGTGCTTATCATTATTAGGATGTGTTTTTAACTCCTTAAAATTTTGCCAAAATGCAACCAATGGCTGAAATTTTTCATGCCAGCTGTCTGACTCGGGCTCAAGTTTTGGCAAATTGTGTGTACACAATTTGCACACCTTGTGTGTGCAACCTGCTGGAAGGAAGAGCACCTTGATGAGAGCATGAGCAAGAGCCTTTGCAGTGGAATATATTCTGGGAGGCCTGGAAAACTTACAGCACAGAATGTATAGTGAGGGTACAGTTCAGTAACAAAACTTGGTTAGTTGTTCAGCATGTTGAGTTGGTTTCCTGTAGGAAGTAAATCATAAAGCCATAAATCTTGCTAATAAAAAGTTCGTTTTCCTTCAGTCCTCATTCAATGAGGAATTGTTGCATACCTCTCAACTCCTTTGAGCACAATGAAGTGAGAACCTGGCTCAGAAATTAACATAAGGAAGGCACAAACCATTTTTCTCCTTGTTTATCTATTACTAAATGTTGTATTTATTACCTACAAACAGAATCCCCCTAGTTTTGGTAGTTTTCTTTTATCAGTGTTTCATACATGAAATTCAAACTGGCAGTAATTCTTTGAAACCAGTAAATAAACATAAGAGGACAGAGTAGAAAGTGAGCTAAAATAACTGGGCTCAAATTCAGGAGTTAGCATTTAGCAGCAGTATACACTTGCTTTCCCAGCCCATGCACCTGATTTCAGAGCTTTGCAAAGGCACATGCAGCTGCCCCTGGGCTCTGGGCTGGTTTTCTCTGCCTCCCCAGCTCTCCCCACTCCTGCTGGGCCCCTCTGCTCTGTGCCTCAGCGTGCTGGCAGGACACAGGGGCTCTACACCCACCCCAAGGAGCCACAGGGCTTGGGCTGCTCCCTCCTCAGTAGCAGCTTGTGGCACTGCCCCAGCGTGGGATTTCCTGCTGCCCACTGAAGGGCTGGAGAGTAGCCTGGGGTTGAAATGCTCCTTGCATCTTGTTTGTGGTGTGTGACCCCAGAACGAACTCTGGTTCTTGAAAGCAATAATATTTGCTATCTCTCCTTTGTGGTTATTTGATAGAACAATTACTGCACATTAACTGAACCTACAGTGCAGTGTGCAGTGTCTACCACCAAAGCATGAGATAAAAGATGATGAATTTTGAATAATTTTAGCTCCTAGCTGCAGGCACATCTATCTTCACAAATAACTCTCTGAATCAACAGAATGTCCTTTTTCAAGTCTTCGAAAGCTGGAAGCTTTGTTTTTTTGTTGTCTTAAAAAATTCTGGCCACAATTTAAAAATGCATTTTACTATTATAAAATAATCAGAGAGAGAATCTTTATGAGAGTGTAAGTGCTCATAAGCATGTGCATGCTTCTAAGAAGTTGTACTAGAAGAAAACATTTCCAGCTAAGGAATTAACTGTCTCAACTTGCTCTGTGATTTCAGCCAAACCAAGTAGCCTCATGATTTCAACAACACCAAGTCATAACTTCTTAGTGGAGTTATTAATGACGTTTCAGAAAAGAATGCAGAGCTTTCCATACCTGAAAATACTTCAAGAGTATCCACACCTAATTAGCTGGCCATCCTGTGAGGACTTGTGCATGATCTTTAAACACATGAATAAAATTAAGAATGAATCCTAATCTTCAAAGAATTGCTTCAAAGAACCACTTTTGTTTGCAAGTAGTATTAAAACATGCAACACATTAATTGAAGAACTGCGGGTACTTTTAATTAGTCTTCTTGAAAGTGCTGATTTTGCATATAATGAGAAGTTCCTGGAATTCAGATCACTGTGCATAGGCAACAAAGTGGGGCTTGCTTGTGAGCCACAGTTCTGTTGGTAGCAGATACTGCTGACAGGAGCTCAAACTCATGTCAAAATAATGAAGTGGACACTCAGATTTACTTGAGGTGGTGAGAAACAAACAATGCTTTTATGCTGGAGTATTTCTTGGTAAAGAAAGAAATTATTTAGGTTCTGAAACTTCAACCTGTGGACCAAATACTGCTTGGAGTGGAGAGACTCATATAATTAATTGATTCATAGTTTTGCACTAGGCAAGTTTGGAGCTACATGCTCATCCTGACCATGATGAAATTTTGCAAAGTCATCGTCCAGCTGACATTGTTGCTGTGTACCTTTACTTCCACACACCTGCCTGCAAGGGACTTTGGATACCTGTGTGGTGATTTGGGCATATCTTTAATCTGAAATGCATACAAACTGACCCACCATGCAATCCTTTACACACTTCTCAAACCCACCAGGTACCTTGACATGTCAGATCTTCATTAATGTGCTATAACATATAATATAAACTATAACCCCCTTAAACAGCAGCAACTTGGATGCCTATAGCTGTCTACCATATTTTCTGGGCAAAGTTCACTTCTCTCTGCAACAGAATGCACCAAGATTGTGACTGCTCATGTAGAGGTTTGCTGTTCCCTGCCAGCCTGCTTGGGTGATCTCTTGCTCTGGATTTTTCACTGTGACACAGTGCTAAGGGAAGGAAAGAACAGAGGGCGAATTCCTCTCTCACCAGAATCACTCCCATGACTTGGGCCGTGTAAGAGGGGACTGAATGTGTAGAACACTTGCTGGAGACATCAGGCCATTGGATCTTGTTTTCAGGGCTTGCCTAGGTGGGTGTTAGACTGACTCTGGTTGGTTCTGATAGTACATGGGAATGCTGTGCCATTTCAGCAGGAAAAGGTTCATCTTCAGAGACCAACTCCTTGGACATTCATGATTTTCAGAACACTCAGTCTTAAAATACAGCCAGATATCCCAACTCCCTAACCACTTAGAATCTCTTCCTTTACTGAACATATGTTCAACCAGCAAAAGAATAAAACTTGGAGGGGAAACAAGTGCCAGTGTTCTCCCTAGGAGATCTTGGCTGATGTAAATGACAATAAACCCTCCCCCCTGCTGAGGTGCCAGACTTGCTCCATCTGTGCACGCAGAGCGAGGGCAACACTCCTGACAATGGCAAAGCTTCTCCAGCTGCAGGCAAGTTCATCCTTGTTGAATTCATAGCCCTTTGCAATATCAGTGAGGTGCCAGCTGAAGAATGGATACAGGATGCAAGTCAGCTTATCTTTTCCCACCCCCACTGCCCTTGCTCTCCCTTCCCACTCGCTAAATGTGCACTAATCTTCCTCTTGTCTTGTGTTCTCACTTTTCTTGCAGTCGCTGTGAGCGCTTGCCTTGTAATGAAAATAAGGAGTGCCAGAGCCTGCCTCTGAGAATAACCTACTATCACCTCTCTTTTCCTACCAACATTCAAGTACCCACCGACATTTTCCGCATGGGTCCTTCCAATGCTGTCCCTGGGGTTGAAATTCAGCTGTCCATCATCAGCGGGAACCAGGAGGGGTTTTTCACCACAAAAAAAGTGAACAACCACAGTGGCCTTGTGGTCATGCAGCATCCAATCCCAGAGCCCAGAGACCTTCTTCTGACAATTCAAATGCGACTTTCCCGCCACGGAACTGTCAACACATTTATCGCCAAACTTTTTATCTTTGTCTCTGCACAGCTTTGATCCCTAACTTACAGTCATCACTGGCTACTCCTTCTCTTCAAAGAGTAGCTTTATTCCACCCACCCCCCACCCCCAATTTTAATAAAGTTTTAGTTCATCTGTCGCACGCTGCACTTGCATTTTATTTGCCATCATCATTTCAGTTTTTTACTTTCCCCTATAACTGCACATCTTAATTCGTGGAGATTCTTCTGTGTACTCTGTGTCATAATACAAAGCAAAAGTTGGTGTCTTAGAGTTAATTACCTGAACATACTGAGGACTGAAAGCTATTAATTTACTTCACACAGTAGGGGAGTCATCTGATCATGCACAGTTACATATGTTTAGGTCTCAATTTTCCAAAGGAAATAGGTACATATTTTGAACTGTCTCAACTGAGACATCTCTAGAAAATTTCATCTCTTATGCAGCAAATAGTGTGCGTTTTATGAAAATCTCTTAAAAGAGCTTGACTTGGACCCTTAGGACCCGTGAGGTGCCCCAGCACAGGGGTCAGTATCAAAGTATGCAGCCAGATTCTCAAGCTGTCCTATTTATTGTTGCTCTCTTGTATCTGGTGAGCTAACGCTGATTTCCACCAGATACAGATCCCAGTTCCAGCTTCTAAGGATGGTATGAAAGCTAATCTTCTCTAAAGAACATGTATTTGAGAGATATTTCAGCTTTCTTTCTGTGGAATTTTTGCTGAATGGAAAAACTTGTGACAGCAGAACAGCAACTTCATAACAGCATTCAGCTAATAGCAGAGAGCTCCTTTCTGTTTCACAAGTTATATCCTGAAACATTCCCATCTACATGAGCATTAGAAAAAGATATTTGATTTGTCTCATAACACTTTTGTCTCTCCAGATTTCATAGTAAAGCTGATAAATTTTTACCCTTAAAGACTTTATTCACAACCACCATTACACCAAACCATAAGTGCCCTGAAAAATCAGTCAGAATTTCAATATCTAAAATTTCCTTTCTTCCTTTACTTTGACTTTCAAGAGCAATGTAGACAATACAGCTGGAATTTCTTTGGAACTCTTCTGTTTTCTGAGCTGAAAGAGGATTTATTTATAACACATAGTCCTTGTGTTGATAAATATTAAAAGCTCAGTCCCAGAGATATGACCCAAAATTTAGTGTTCTACACCACCCTGAGCTCAGTTATCTCTGCTGCTCATTACACAGGCAGAACAGCCATTCTCAGAAGAACAGGGAATAATCTGTGTGAATGCACCTATAGAAAAAATACCTCACTATGTCAGTGCTGACAGCACAGTGAGGGTACAAGGGTGGAAACTGGGAACCTTCTGAACCAAGTTCAATATCCTTGATCACCTGAGCCCAAGGAATCACTGCCTTAGCTGAAGCTGCAAGCTCTCAGGCTCATCAGCAGGCCATGCCTACATCAGGGCACCATCACTGCCCTCTGCCAGAGCATTACATGCTCCCCAGGGCAGAGTCTATCCCAGCTGGCTGACAGGAGTCATTCCAGTCTCATAGGGAATGCCAGTGTTTAATAAGCCATGACACATCCCTACACAGCTGCCAGAAGTTGTCAGTGGGGAAAGAGTCCCAGGTTTAAATACTGAGAGCAGAAGCCCGTGCTGCTTGAGCTAGTGGGGTTTACTGCTGCCACAGAAGGTGCATATATGTAAATGCCCTCTGGCTACCAGTTCCTTATGAGACCATAATGAAGTAGGATAGATATTCAAAAATAAACTTTAAACTTCAATTCTGCAAACATTAATATATGTTTTTTTGGCAGGAAAAGAAGGGAGTTTGAGAACTCGCCCCTCAGTGTTGTAAAACGCTGCCACATTAATTGTATTTAGCAAGGAATTCAAGAGCACAAAGCTCACATTCCCCTGTGTTAGATGCTGAATGCTGCAGTGTCACTGGGACTTTCAGGAGCACATATGTAATTACATTGTGCTATTTATATTTTCCAAATGAAAATGAAATCACAGCTCCTGGTCCAAATTATTGACTGAATCTAACAGACAATAAGAAAAAGAATTGTACCAGGATCCTAGAAGAATGAAAAAAGTATGCTCAGGAAATTAATCAGAGCAGCTGAGCTGTTTATTAACTTTCTTCTCTTTAAATGAAAATGCCTAGAGGGAAGATGATCTCCAAATCTGTAATTTGTGCTAGAGGCAGCAAGCTTGAAGGAAAGGTACAACCAAAAAAGTTCTCAGCACTGAAGAAGAAACTTTTTCCAGTCACAGTCCCCCCTGTAGGAGAACATGAGCAAAAAGGAAAAACCTCAGCTAATCAGAAGATGAAATGCAAAGATGATGTGTAAGGATAAAATTATAAAGTATTATGAGAACAGAGCCTATCATTTATAGCAAATACCAGGATTTGAAATAGGTGTTCGTTGTCAAGTTACTCCAGTTTGGAGACGTCCAAAAGATGAATCAAAGAGAACAAAGTGTTATCAACTGCACTTTGGATATGCTGGCACGAGGCAATTAGCAGGAATAGCAAGAGAAAGGAGATCAGAGAGTGAGTATAATGAAAGAACAAACTCCAGTTTAGCAGTGTGGACAGAGCATGCAAAAAAAAAAACCCCAAAACACACCAAGTTAGTGGGATTTGTAAGAGGAAAGACAAAAGGTACAAAGAAATAGAGTTGACACAGGCATTTATCTGTCACACGTGTGATTACGAGCTGGATGGATGTAAGAACTCAGTTTAGATGAGAACTAACACAAATCACTTGTGACCTTTGAGATTCTCTGACCTGTACCACAGTCCTATCAGAAGGCTTTTTTCCTCAGGTGAGAATCTTGAGTGCAAGCCTTACTTAGGACTTCATCTTAACATAAAATTATGGCTTTATTGACAAAGTATTTCAGAAATATTTGTATTTGCCTTTTGTTCCAGCTGAAGTTGAGAGTAAAGCTCCCTTTTATTTCCAGGGAGAAGCAAAAGGAGACCACTACTGAATGCCTGAGACACTCCCACCCAATGTGTTTGCATACAAATCTGTTATCTAAATACAGCTGTGGTAATTTAGGATATTCTATGTATTCTAACATCAGAATTCTGCTATTCTACTTCATCAAAATAAGTTATACAAGCTACAGTTTATAGAGGTGTCGAGGACATGACAAGATTTTGTACACAGCTAATGGTGGGAAGTAAAAGGTCTCTTCTGGCCTGTATCTCCTGCCAGTCCCAAGTACAAGTACAGGCTGTGCATTTCGGGCTCAGCTGGTGTTTATTAACTCAGCTCTGTTGCCTCCCCGTGGACTGTGCCAGTTCACATCTGTTGAAGCATGAGTTCCTTGATGTTGATTTGTGTTTTCCCCTTATTTAGCTTCATCAGTATCAGCACATTTGGCTTAATTTTATTTGATGAGCAGAGGTGGGAACATGTAATAAGAAGTTACTGATATATTGATTATAAATAGAGCTATAAAGTCCCTTTGAACATCCGAAAAAAGATGGTTTGTAGGTGTGGACTGGGATAGCACATTTTGAAAAGAGCAAGAATTATCTGTTTTTAGAGGTATTTAACAAACTAAATCTTCCTTTTTTGTGTTTCCCTTTACCTCAGTAAATTTTTCTCACTTTTAATCTTTTAATTCTCCCCCTCTGACACTGCAGGATTTTCTTTTTCCACTTAGAAATATGTAGAAATGGGCAGGTCAAAGTTGAGATCGTTTGTGGGGCTTAGTCACATTTTAGGTCCCAGCAGAGCCCTTTCATCTCTCATGAACACAGAGTGGGCATTGTGTGAAGTTCTTGAACTGTAAGTGACTTTAAATTCACTCTAGTGGACAAGGGTGAGAAGTCATTTAACTTTTAATAGACTTTCAAGGCCGAATGAGCAGCTGGTTGAGATAGAATATGAAATGACCCTTACCATTTCCCCAAACTCAGAATTCAGCCTTTGAGGTTTTAAATAAGTGGCTAACTTTTTTCCTCTCCTAGTTTCCATTCCTCTCTGTTTTCTCAGTTCTTTCAGATGGAAAGGGAGGGTGTGAAAAAAAGACTTAAAAGAGGCTCTTCTGGCCCTTGCTACACTGAAAATCATTAAAGTTGGCCCTTTACATATTTATGCCAGGTTTCTGAAATAGAAACAATTCTGTCTGCTTTATATGACTGAGTAAAAAAGGCTTGTGCAAGTCAAAGCAGCTCCACTGAAATTGCTGAGAGCAGGCCAGCTGAGGGTGTGGGTCTCATTGTTTGGTCCTGTTTGTCCTTGGAAGGGGACATTTCATGGCATCTTGGGCCCCACAGTTGCCCTTGTTTTCATGTGCCTGGCTTCTAGAACTGTGCTTGAGGGGGTTCTGACTGCAATTCTGAGCCAAACCCAGCTCTTCAGGGGTCCTGAAGGTCTGATGATCTGCGTTTGTCTAAGTATTTGAGGTGAAGAATCAACACATAGCAACCCCAGTTTCTAGCTGCCTAGATTGCAAAACACAAAGTGTTTAAGATTCAGTCTATATATGAATCTCTTCTTGGTTTCTCCCAGTGTCAGACTAGAAAGACAGATACCATCCGTTGCATTAAGTCTTGCCGACCGAATGATGTCAGCTGTCTGCTGGATCCAGTCCACACAATTTCCCACACTGTCATTTCACTGCCCACGTTCAGGGAATTTACAAGACCTGAAGGTAAGTGGTTTGTTCCTTGTTCCATTTAATAGACTACAGCATATAAAACCTCCACCGGAAATCCTTGCCTAAAGCCAGACTCGCTACCGGTGCAGTAAATGTTTGCACAGCTCCAAATTATAGTTTACTATTCTTTTAATTAAAACCTTCGATATCCAGGAGTTTTAATTTTATGGAGGAAAGAGAGCCATTCTGAGCTCTAACTCATACTGCTTCCCAGTCTAAGGAAGTATTGACTCTGAATTCCCATGTACCACGTTTACTCACACAATAGCCATATGCCCCATGACATTTGTTCTTCCCTTATTTGCCGGTTTTTCTGTAGGAACAAGGCACTAAATATATTTCTCTCCTCTGTCTAAGTTGTTTGCTCCTGACAGGTGACTTGTTCCAAGAATAAAAACCTTACATGCAGACATTAATCACAAAATAAATTCTATTGAGTATATGATGATTGGCTGATTTTTGACCTATGAACAAAGTGTTGTTTGTTCTAGATTAAAGGAAGGGAAATTCCAAGGACTGAGAGGAAAATTTTTAAGACAAGAATTTCAAAAATTCACCTGAGTGACTGTCCTCTGCAGGACCTGCAAGTTTTCAGGTCCTGCAGTTTCATATTCACTTTTCATTCACTTTCTTAGTTCATAGTTATATAAAAAATAAAACTTTACAGATCAAGAGTCAGTTTTTGCTCCTTGCCATTTGTATGGATTTTCTGGCAATGCATCCATCAGTGGGATGACTGCCTGCAGCCCTGCTGCTCTCAGCACCTTACTGAGTGGCACAAACACAGGGAGAAGGGTATGGAGGTAAGAAAGGTTATTTTGGATGGGTTTCTAAAGGCCCTAAATGCCCATTCCTGATGTACCCAAAGTGTCTGCCTTGCTCTTTCAGAAAGCTGTCCTATATGAAAGGCAAAGCTGATTCTTCCCTCTGTACCAGGCAGGAGAGGGGAAAAAGACATCGCAGTCCTTGCCCGGACAGGAACAATTTAACCACTGATGTGGAGCTCCTGTAGGTTCTGTCAGGCCTGTTCCAGGCCTGGGCTGGCCCTGCTTCACAGGGAAGGGAGGAATGCCCATGGCCACTTCTGCTCCCATACACACCCCTTCAGCTTCCCCAGGTGTCCTGGCAGCAGAGCTAAGGATTTAGCCCAGGATGCTTCCCAACCCTCATTAGTCCATCCTCGTGTTTTAATAAAAAGAAATGAGACCTAGTGATCTGAGATTACTACTGAAGCCCAGAAGATGTAAACTGTAATTCAGTGCATGGCCTCAGGTGAATTCTTACAGCTCCAAGTCTAGTTTCATCATCTGCAGAGTGAGGATAATAATGAGAGTAATAATACCTCCATCCCTCACAAGGGACTTGAAAATAGTCACACTTTTATTTTTAAACCTGAACACCTCCTGCTGTACTCCCAAGGACTGTTTAATTTGTAATGCACATACTTTGTGTAACTGCCATGGGGAATCCAAGTTTTATCTGTTTGGCCCCTTCCTCAGCCCAGCCTGTGGATCCTTGGTGTTGTCCTCTTCGGGTACATGCTGGAAATCTGATTGGCTTCTTAAGAACAATCTTTTTTTGGATTTTAAAAGTAGGAGTGTTTTGGGTCTGGGTCCTTGGATGGTGGAAATAGGAGGAGAAAACAAATCTATCCAAATCCTCATTTCCCTTAGATCTTCTGCCTTTCCATTTTAAAGGACAAACTGGGAGTGGTAAGGGAGGGGAATGTCTTCCACCAGCTTTGAGGACAAGTCATTTTGGATCAAATTCTGTTGGATTCTTCAGTGATGTTTTCAAATACTTGTCAGTGCATTCTGTGATACTCTTCACTTGCAGAGATAATTTTTCTTCGTGCCATCACACCTACATATCCGGCCAACCAGGCAGATATCATATTTGATATTACAGAAGGAAATTTAAGAGATTCATTTGATATCATCAAGCGTTACATGGATGGGATGACAGTGGGTGAGTAGTGTTTCCTGCCTACTTTCTTCTTTCAGCTATACTGTAGGACAAGGTCAAAGAAATTAATTCAAGTAATTAATTCCTACCTTGATTTTCAGTGCTGATTTCATATTCTTCACTCCAATATGTGTAATTTGAACTAATATCACAGGTAACTGTTTATTCAAAATACCAGAGGCCTATTCTTTAATTTGAGAAGTATTTTACCATTTTTTTCAGAACTGGCTCTAACTAAAAATGCAAATAACTTAGTTTTAAAATGATGAGGGATCCAATGCAACCAGGAGCAGTTGGCAAATGATGTTAAGGTGGAGGACAGGCAAATGATGTTAAGGTGCAGGTCCCAGCTGGTGTGTTGCTCTGCCCAGTGGGAGCTGCTCAGGCAGTGGCAGGGGAATACACTGGAATTCTCATGCCAGGTATTAAAAAGCAGTATTTGATTGCTCTTTATTAATGTTTGTTTATGAAAATAAAGCACAGTGAACACTCGTGCTTTGGTATGTGAACGTGCAGATTCTGCTCAGGTTCATACATGTGCTTCAGCAGGACTTGTCTGGAGGAAAAGAAAAATCACTGCAGCTTTCCTATGGAGGGTTGTGAAAAGCCCTATTTCATGTGGTCTGAAGGTGGCACTGGTGCATTTCAGAAGCAGGGTAGCACAACGTCAGCTCTGCAAAGGTTTTATGAACTGTAGATAAAAATCCTAAGTCATTAGGTTTCTATTTCTTTCTTGATCAAACAGTAGTATACATGTGAATGCTGAGAAAAAGGGAGAGTCTGTTAAAAGAGGATGATAAGATTACAGATTTCAGTTATTGGGGCATTTCTTTAGCAGAGTATAAATGTTATCAGATCCCACAAGAGCTACAGTAGTTTGCTTTTCGTGCTGTGCTTCTTTCTGTCTGAAATAAGAAAGAAAGATGTGTGTGGAAACTCGACTGGCCAAGGTATTTGCCTGAGGGAAGGGTTTCCATTTTGAAGAGCAGGACTGTGTGTCAGTGGTATTTTACTTGGTAAACTGGATTATTTGCCTCACATTGTAAAGAAAAAAAAGGATATTTTTATCTACTGAGTTGAGAAGATATGATACATGCCTAAGTATATTCCCAGCTCTGTGAAAGAATTGGGCAACTCTTTCTTCACCTCAGTTCCCCCTGTGCAACATGGAGATGATAAAACATGCCTACTACTGTCTTAATTAATTCTTGTGTGGAAGACTCTTAATTAATTCCTCTCTTTAAAAGTACTTTGAGATTAATGGATGGAAGCTGCAAAGAAAACTGCCTGCAGCAGAATTGGAAAAGGAAAATCAAAATAACCCCCCAGCTGATATTACCTGGAGGGGCAGAGGTTCAGGACAGCACATTGTCTGATATTAGGATTGCAAATAATTCTGCCAGCAGCAGTTCTGCTGCTCTCATCATAATATAATTTTTATTATTATTAATAATCAGAATGTTAGGTGTTTCCTTAAAAAGTGCTGGGAAGTTTTCAAGACAAATCAGATGGGATCCTAGTCCATGAGAATTCACAAAGTCCCTCTTGTAAAGAAAGGGAAGGGTTTGTATAAGGGAGGAAAGCCCCAAAGGGCACGGACAGTATCAGAAAGCTTTAGTGGTTATCCCACTAACTTAGAGGTTCCTAGTGGTTATCCCACCACCCTCACAGAGCTGTGTGGAACACAGCTGCTCCAGCACAGCAAGTGCCCAACTAGGCCAGTATCAGAAGGGTTTTCAGGAGTCTTTCTGCAATTACAATGTTCCAGCTTGTTGCAAAAAGCAATTTATGTGCTTCTGGGAGAGCACACCTGGATCATAGTGCTGGATGACCACATATGCCACTGGGATCCATGTAGCAGATTTTTAATTCCTTTTTTATGCATACTTTTTAATGTCTTTTTGCTGGCTATATAGGAAAGAATAAATTTATTTTGATAATAAATCATAAATGCGCTGGTAAAAGAAACAAGAAGCATGTTTCATTCTGCTATACTATTTCAGGAGAAATTACCAGAATATCAAAGCTATTTTGTCTGCTAATGGAAATTAGATTACCAAATATCTTTTTTTTTACAAGACTAATTTTCTCTACAAGAGAAAAGATTGAAAATTTCTACAGTAAGCTTTTTGTTGGTTGGTTGGTGTTTTTTTCTGTTAAAGAGAAGACACAGACTAGTTCAGAACATGAAGAAATGCATGAGTATATGGAAAAAAGCAGGAAAATAATTGCTAGAATTACTGGAGGACCTCAGTGTAATAAACCGTGACTCAGTATCAGATTAGAGGAAGCCCATAAAGGGATTCAGAGAAAGGAGGGAGCACTGGAAAAGGGGGGAAAGGACAGGCCAGTGAAGATGCACTTGCAGGAAGACCCTCATTAGTAACCCAGTTTTAGCCAGGCTGTCACTAACAAGGACAGAGATGATGCCTTTAAGAAGGACCTGGATGCAACCTGTGCTTGTGTGAATGCAAAAGAACAAGATACTCTCAGAAGTGCAACTGGGGGGGGAAAAAAGTGAAAAGACCCAGTTCTTTTGGGAAAGGTTTAAAGAGTGGGAGGAGCTGTTAGAGATGAAGTCACAGAAGAAAAGTGGGGGCTTCAACACTGAGAATTTTGGGCTGAAAAGATTCAGGTTACCAATTTCAGCAATTGTCCCTCAAGCTGACACTGAGACTTCAGGGAGATGTTAGGGGAGCTGAGTTAAGTGTGGGATGGGCTGGAGAGTGGCTGATCAGGCTTCGTTGATGGAGAGATTGCAGCTGAGGTCATTGGAGGAGATGAGTATGAAGGAGCAGCTTGTGAGGGAGATAAAAGGAGAAAATAGAAGCAGAGCAAAGCCCTATCCCAGGGAATGTTACAAAAAGAAAGAACACATTATCCCAAAAGATATGTAGAAGAAGCCCAAAGGTAGGATAAAAAAAGAGGCAAGGACAGTATTGCAAAATGAAGGAAAGAAAACATATCAAACAGGAATCAATGATCAGCGCTACGAGAGATGGAGGAGCCAAAAGAGCTAAGAACAAACTCCAGACTCTGCTGACCTACAGAAAATACCTTCCAGTGGGAGAAGAATGAAAGCCAGATTCCTGGAGAGGCAGTGTATAGACTTCATGCAATATGGTGAAAAAGAATTGTATAAAAAGTTGCTTCCAAAATTTGTACCCTGTTATATTAAAAGGAGATGCAAATCCCCAATCTCTCCTGGTTCAGGGGCTGCTGAAGACTCCTTGTTTCCCAGCGTGGTTTCAGGCCAAGGTAGCAATGAGACTAAATGATACTGTTACCAACCTAACATCACTTACTAGCATGGGTGGGAGAAAAACAGAAGTGCAGACCTATCCAGGTTTGGTGGTTTTTTTAAAGCTTTTATAGACTTTTCACTGCATTCCTCCTTTAACCAGCTGTCAGTGAAAAATGAAGAATGCATTTTCAACCTGTGCAAAAATGTCCTATCAGCGCCTAAGGTATTATCAGTTGCTATAAAACACTTTCCCCTTCAGCTATGCATTCATTTTTTAGAACAGGAATCCCACCTTGTAGTCTGGTAAACTTCAGGAAGGTTTTAAAATTTCAGAATATAGCTAAAAGTAGTTTTGATAGGCTGAAATCTCCCATATTGCATTTGATAATAACCTAAGCCTAGATCCTTGCCTATAAAGCAGAATGGTGCTATTCTTCTGGGAAACATCCAGAGCCAATAGAGCTAGAAAAAGTCACTATGGAGTTTCAGTGGGGGGTTGTGCTGGTGCTTGAATGCACTTGTATCTACACTGACACAGTTCTACTGTTCTCCATTGTTATTTGCAAGGCTGACATTGCTGCCTCTGTCCCAGATTTCCAGCCCTTTCTACGTGGGTGACAGTTCATGATGTCACCTTTGAACCATCAGAGTGTCTCAGCTGCTGATAGCACTCTGCTGGAATTACCACTGGTCTGATTTCTACTGTGGGATCATGAAGCTTTAGTGTTCCAGAGTCTGAGGAGAGACTTGTCAAAAGTGATCAAGAAGAAAAACAAAACCAGGCACCATGAGTGAGTGTGTTTGTGAGGTCCCATATTATTTGGGGCAGGAGAAGGATGCTGGAGGTTAGTTTGGCTTTTGTGGCCCCTGTCCTTAGCACAGGGGTAGTAGTTCTGTATCTCATAAGGAGTTTGGCCATTCACAGTGTGGCAAAGTCTTTTTACAGTCCTCCATGCAAATGTTTGTATGGTCTGGCATTAAATTCAGCCATTGGTCTGCAAAAGATTTTGTTCTGAACTTTGTCCCTGGACCCGCTCTCCATTGCCAGGCAAGTACCTCCACATTGCCCTCTGCTTCTCTCTCCTTCTCAGTTGCTCCAGACTCTGTCTTTGGGCCAGAGGCTGGCTGGTTCTTACTGTGCATGTGTTTTGGTGTTCAGCAAAATGAGTTTCCCAGACTGATGTGGGCTTCCTGGCACAGCTGGTGCTGAGAGCCACAGTTCACCTACAGCTGGGTGTCTGTGAGGGAGGGGAGGTGTAGGCAGAGCCAGGGCATCCAGGAGAGCTTACAGGGGCAAGGAGAGAGCACATTTGTTATCTCCCAATTGGGATACTCCTTCTAGAAAGTAAGCAGCAAAAGGAATTGTTATGATTATAACATCATTAGTGAGAAACAGCAGTGGTTTCTGGCCATACAAACCTGGTGCTGCCCAGTCATTGCCAGCAGGCTCACGGAGCAGGAGATCATTCAGAAGGTTTTTCAACAGGCTTTTGCAGCTGTACATTGAGAAAGACACAGTCCCTTTCAGTATCTTTGTTCTGGTTTCAACCCTAGTCTTTCCTCCCTCACAAAAGGACCTCCTCAGAAAAGAATATTTTGTGAGTTTTTCCCTGTGCCAGGTTGCCCTGTTGAAATCAGTAGCTGTGCATTTGAGATGAGGGTGCCCAGAAGCCATTTGGTAAATGGGATCCTAGATTTACTGCCCAAACCTGCCCTCTCAGGAGGCTGCTGACTGCACTGCTCTGTAGTCAAATTGCTCAACACCCTCCCTCCCCTCCAGAAAAAAAATGAGGATGGAGAGCTCTTCTGGGGGCCAAGGAGCACCTTGAGCAGGAGGAAAATTTTCATTTCACGTCTGAGAAATGCCGAAGGTGCTTTTCTGGTGAGAATGAGCTTGATCTCAAGTGGAACAACCTTCCTAATGCCAAATTTCACTCTAGCACATTGCAAGTGTCTGTTAATCCAGCTCTCCTCCTTGATCTGTGCTCATCTCACCTCTCGGGTGGTACAAGGTATTACAAAACCATTCTTGCAGACACCTCTGCTTATAGCTTCCATAAGGCCCAGAGGCAGATAAATTATACTGCAGCTCTGATGAAGTTTTGTGAACTGTGGTGTGGAGTATAAAACCTGACAACTTGGGAAAGAAATGGACTGAGTCAGGGACAGCAAAGGGCACCAAAGTCCTTGGTTCAGATTGCATAGCATGCATTTTCTGGTACTCATGTTAAACAATGGGCTGAGATACTGCATAAATGAGCAAATAAAGCCAGATTTGAAATCCAGTACACCAAGAAATATACTATAGCTATTCCTCTGAGAGATGTCTGTGTGAATCCAGCTTTCTGAGGTGCTCTGCCCAGTTCAAAGCAGTCAAAGAGCTGCTTTTATGATCTCCAAGTGTGAAATATCTGTACAATTGATTAATGATTGGATGTGATACTCAGTGCTCTAGTTTAGTTGAGACAGTGGTGTTTGGTCAAAGGTTGGACTCAGTGGCCTTGAAAATATATTACAGTCTTAATAACTCTGTGATTCAGGTGCTTCTGCTGCTGTATCTGAGTTTGTGTGTTGATAGCAATCATGTTATTGCTGCAGCAGCACCTCCACACCGTATAAAAATGGGAAAGGAAGACCCAAGGTGTATTGTAAATCTTTCCCAGTATGATACACAGATACTTGGCTCACTTGAAAACAAACCTACCTTAACTTTTGTTTTTAAAGGGGCCAAATGTGGTGAAGTGAGCCCTTATTTCAGCCTTTGAGAACTGGTCAGGAACTGACACACATTAAAGTTCAGGAAGCCTCCTTGTCAGAATTCTGCAAACAGGAACAGCAGAGCTGTTGCCTCAAGGTGATGACTGAACACTCTGTGGGGGCTTCTGTGTCAAAGCCTCGGGATTAGGGGCATTTTTCCATGGTAAATCGAATCACAGAGCCATATCATGCTGTGTGCCACAACTGTGGCTCTTTGCCAAGCAATGCTTTCATCACAAGGGTTGCAATAATTAATTAATTACCCAGGTGTTGTGGACCCAAGTGTGGCTGAATCAGAACAATGCAGTTGTGAGACAGGCAGGGCAAACTCTCTCATGAATCCCCCTGTAAATCAGATATTGGCAGCAAAGTAGGAGAGCAGGAGGCTGATATACCTGATTTTGCACATTTTGGACATTCATCACTGAAGTTTTTCCACCTGTTTTTGTAATATGTATGTCTCTTCTAATACACAGAGCATCTCACATTTTTTAAGGTGGAAGAGGAAAGATTAAAAACTATGTGATGGAAACTATTTTTTAATGAGGCTACTTCAAGTACAGTTATTGCATTTTAGGCATGAGTGATTTCACAGCATTGTCAACATTGAAACCCACTGCGAGGTTTGGCTGGAAGGCAAACCTGACATCTAAAAGCACTTCAAGTTTGCCAAACCAAGATAAGAGCTCATCTCTCTGAAGTTATTTAGTGTCCTTAATAATGATCACAGAATTTGCAAACTAGCCAAACCTCAGTAAAATCAAAGATTGTTTTTAATTCTTTTATAATACCAAGGCTCCATATGATCCAATGTGACAGATAATAACTTTGAAAATACTCACTGTTTGTTTCTGGCTAAAAAATGTATTAATGTGATGACACCTCTTTATGGCCTCTTTATTTGATGCATTTCAGCAATTAAAGCTTTATAGAGAAGCCCAAGTGTTAATGAAATTAAACTTTATGGAGTCGTTGAATTTATAATAAATTGAATCTTTGATTTCTGACCTGTTGAATAATGCAGAAATATCCTTTTTCCATGCTGAAATGTAATTCCTGTACTGTAATTTCATTTTTTGCTTTGGAGTTGAAACAAAAGGAAAAAGAGAAGAAGACTCAGTTTTAGCTAAACTTAAATTACCACATGTACCCTGGGTGGAAATTTGAAGGCTGTGAGTACCTGCAGAGTTTTAGACAATTGTTTAAGCAGTCTTTAAAAGAGAGCTTTGCCTTTACCTGGCTTATAAATGATTCTGGTGGCCACAGATGTTCTGTGTGGTGGCTGTGGGCCCAGGCATGGCCCTCCTGGTCACCCTGTTTTATTGAGGGGGCGTCTGGACCTGCCCCTGGTCCCCTTTGACCTTCTCAGGGAAGCATCCAGGACTGCCTTGAGCTGCACTGCTGGATAATGGCTGATGAACTGCTCCAGGGACACACACACATATATATTATATATTCGATTTATTATGTTATGTTATATTATATTATATTACAATATATTATATATTATGTATATAATTTTTATACCCCAGGGTAATGTGCCACTGCACTCCCTGTGGCTCTACCCAAATCCCTGCTGCCTTTCTGTTCCCAACAGGAGGAGCAGGGAGGTTGTGTTCAGGGCTGTGGAGCTTTGCTGGTGCTCCAAAGGGAAATGCCCTTCCCCTGTGCCCCTCTGAGCACACCCTGTGCTCAGATGAGTGCTCGTGTGGCAAGCTGTGGTTTTGGTTCTTTCAGGTGTTCATCAAGGATAGGGATTGAGGATATAACAGGACCACTATTTCTGATCAGCTTAAACCAACAGTGAAATTACCCTGAGTGTCATACAGCTTATAAAAGCGATGTTTACGAGGCCAAATTGACTCCTGAAGTACTTTATAAGCACTTGGTTGTTCAACAGTTGAAACACAGGCCTTTTTTCTAAATAAAGATCTGTGAAATTCAGGTCTGAAAAGTATGTTTTGAAAATCTTGTCCCCAGCTACTTCAGCAACGATATGTATAGCCAGCCACATTCCTGTGAAGCAGTTCTCCGTCAGCATGGAAACCTTGTTAACATCCAACTCTAACTTGATTCTCCAAAAGTTTCCTTTTGTGAAGTGTTCACCATCAAACTTGAATGAAGGTTTAATTCACAATGTTATGAGGGCAATATACTTCAAAGCAAGAGGAAATCTACTTTGGTACTTGTATTTTGATTAATGAGTTTTCTGAATCCTTTCACTGTAGTTATGTTTGTCAGGTGTGTCATCTTAAGGATTAATGATATCTTCAGAGCTATTTTTCTGTATATGTTTTGATGCCTGAAGTGGTGATTACCAAGAAATATTTCATTTTACAAAGAGCAGCACTTATTAATAAAACAGATAATATCAGAAACTATAGAGTACCACATAGCAGGAGCCACACTGTTATTGTGACAAATAATTGAGAGAAATATAGATAGTGTTCACACACACAAAAAAAAAAAAAAAAAAAAAAAAAGAAAATGAAAAAGACTATTCAGTTTTTGAGAGATGGAGGAATCTCAAGTATACATTAACTTTCTGAAGTCAGCAGACAGATAACTGGTGCTCTGGGAAATGCCTGCAGTCTGACAGCTAGATTGTTCCTTTAGGCACAGTCATGAACTGGAGAGGAGGAAAAATGATGCCCGTGAGGCTGCCTATGGTGGCAGGAATAGGGCAGGAGAACTGGTGGCAAAAAACACGGAGAAAGCTGAGGGACTCACAGCCTTCTTTGCCTCATTCTTTACTGGTAAGCCTGGCCTTCAGGAGTCCTGGGGCTATTAGAGCAAGAGGAAGATGTGGAGCAGGAAATACCCACAGTGGAGGAGGTTCAAGTTTGGGAACATCTGAGCAAACCAGGCATAACCAAGTCCATGGTGCTGGGGGAACTGGCCAATGTCACTGTAAGGCACTCTCATCTACCTTTAAAAGATTGTGGGGATCAAAAGTTCTCATGGGAAAACACAAATGTCCTGCAGTCTTCAGGGAGGCCAGAAAGGATCTAGGGATCCACGTTCACCACAATACATTTGTTTGCCTGCCTCTGGTATTTCGAGTGTATATCCCATTCTTACTATTTAACATAATTTTTACAGAGTGTTTAATTTAAAATACATCTTATAATTAATAACAATATGTGTCTTGTTCTATTTAGGATCTCATGAATAAGTTAACTATAGATTAATGATTCAGAAAAGTGGATTTTCTTCCTTTCATCACTTCATGCTTTCTCAGTAATTCCCTACCATATATCCCACATTTATTCAATTCATGGTCAGTTTTCAGCTGACCACAGATCATACAACTAAACAATGATCAAAAAAATAGCAAGTTATCCTAAATCCATTGTTTGCTCCCAGAAAAATCTGCTAAATTAGTACTTGTCTGTAATCTCAAGGGTGAAGTGTTGCACTAGTGAAAATGCTGGATTCACCCAAGAGTAACCAACCACAATCTCTGTGTCAACCTGCCTCCTGGGAAGAGTCATTGAAAAAGGACATTGTGTGCTTGCTGTGAGCACAAAGGAAAGAAAAAAGTATTTTTTTTCCTGTCCTTTGGTATGTGGTGACAGGAAAAAACGATATAGCTGTAACCTCATGGGGGAAGCAATGGGAAGGGGGCAGGAGGAAGAAGAGCTCTCCTGCTTGTTGCTTGACACAAAGCCTGAAATGTGGTTGAGAGAATTGGTCCCAATTTTGATAACTGTGTTTATTGCATTTCCCTGTGTGTAGCCCACAGGTTATTTGGAAGAATAACTTTTGCTTTGGCAGTAGCTGGGATTGTTTATATGTACACAAATACTTATGCCTGCATATGCAGGCAAGGCAAGAGGAGTTTACTGCAGCACATCCCCTCCTCCATCACTCTCCAGACACAGCTCCACTGATTCCTTGCCTGCTCCACTAACATTTCTCTGCTTGATTTTTTGGGGGATCCTTACAAATTTAGAATCTCTGAAGCTCTATTTTTTGAGGAATGGGTGCAATTTATGTCTGTTCTGTGCTCCTAATGATGATATAGATTTAAACATTTGACTAGACTCAAGAATCAGTCCTTGTGGAAAAATCCATGAGCTTCACCTCTGAACCATAAAATGTAACATATTGCAACTCCTCTACCAACCCAAACCATTCGTTTCTTATGGCACTATGAAAATAAGTTGCTTGGTTCTGTTTTGCTTTTTGCCCACTGTGGTGATCCCTCCTAGAGAACTTCCTTCAGAGGAAATGCAAATGCAATGTGAGGAACACCACCACCCAGATCCCCTGGGAGTGTAATTGCAGCAGATTTTGTGGCTAGCAGCAAAAAAAAAAAAAAAAGAGGAAGGAAGGTTCTTTTAAACAGGAGTATTTTAAGAAGCTTAGCAGAGAAGTCAGAATTAGGAGTCTGGAGGCAAGATGTGGGTGCATGACAAGGCAGGGACTTGTCAGCCAGAATGGGTTAATGTGCTAACAAACCAGCAGCCCTTCTCAGCTGAAAATGGAGCTTCTTAGCAAATCAGCTGCCTAATGCAGAAGTACAAGCAGAAACCAAACACTGAGGTGAATTGCCTGAGGGTCTCACATATTTCAAAGCAGAGAAATGTAATGTTATCTTAAAGAGGTATGGACAAGCCAAGGAATACCTGTGGCATCTAGAGAACATGTCTTAGGAGGGGCAGCTGGGGGGGCTGAGCCTGGAGAAAAGGAGGTTCAGGGGTGTCCTGGGGTGACTTTATGATGCTGAGCTGAGCCAGGGGGAAACTTTTCACTCTCTATAACTGCCTGACAGGAGGGTGCAGCCAGGTGAGGGCCAGGCTCTGCTCCCAGGGAATAAGAGACAGGACAAAGGCAAACAGCCTCAAGTAGTGCCAGAGGAGGTTTAGATGGATGTTAGGGAAAGCTCCTTCACTAAAAGGGTTGTCTAGCACTTGAACAGGCTGCTCAGGGAAATGGTTGAGGCAACAACCCTGGAGGGATTTAACCAATGTGTGGATGTGGCGCTTGGGGACATTGGTTAGTGATGGCCTTGGCAGTGCTGAATTAATGCTGGACTTGATCTTAGAGGCCTTTTCCAATCTAAACAATTCTATGATTCTCTCAGATTAAAATACTAGAAATGCTGCTGAAAAGCTTAGGAATATTAACAATATTACTCTTGCTGTCTTTTTTATCCCATCTTCTCTGAAAAGCAAAGCTTTGTTAAGTCAGTGACAGTTACTCAGATTATTGGCTGTTGTCATTCCTCTCACTTAAAAATATGTATTATATTTATTTAGGTTATTGTCCTCACTACACAAGGTGACATGCTTTACCTTAGAGAAAATCAAAATACAAAACATGAAATAAGAAACAGGAGAGGAGAGTAGCTCAGTGTTTTAATTATAGAGCTTTAGGAGCTGGACCATGGTCAGATCGTTACTGTGACATACAAAAAATTCCTTCTCTTCTCCTTCTCCTTCTCCTTCTCCTTCTCCTTCTCCTTCTCCTTCTCCTTCTCCTTCTCCTTCTCCTTCTCCTTCTCCTTCTCCTTCTCCTCCTTCTCCTTCTTCTTCTTCTTCCTGACATCTATAATTTTTATAATATTTATAATTTATATATATAAAATTTTTATAATATTGAATTGGGGTGAACTTGCTTAAATGAATTCCCCTTCTCTGCCAGCTCTGTAGAGCCTGCAGCCTTGGTCCCTGAGTGGACCCAATGGTGGTATGTGAGAGCCCTCTGTTTTCAAGTCATTTCCTGAGCAGCCCACTGGTGCTCTGACATCCTGCAGACAGTGACTCACAGAACAGTGGGCACTGCTACAGGACTGAGTCCCAGTCTGCAATTATCCCCATGGCAAATCTGAGTGGCTCTATCCAGCTACTTTGGATTTAGACGGGTAAAAAAGAAATCAAAAAGCAGCTGCTTAATTTTTACATTTCCTGACTTCTCAGAGCATTTAAAAATGGTAACCTTCCTGTTACTATAAGGTATGTTTTTGTACTTAGTGTTCAGCTATAAATGCTGACAGCTGCCAGACCACAAATCTGGATCCATTAGTTTGCCAAAAGGGATAGTGAAACAGCATGTTTGTGCAAATGTTGCAGTGTCTCACAAATCTACCAAACTTAAAAACACCCAGAAATATTACCTGTGTTTCTTCAGATGTGTCCTGGACTAAATGCTTTTGAGCTGTTGACTGATTTGTTGAGCCATGTATGTGAAGTACATGGGCCAGGCCTAGATCTCAAGATTTTTCTTTAGTCTTTCATGTGAGTCAGCCCAAGGCACTGCTGGCCTTGTTTGGGTTTGGCAGAGCTGTGCCTCCCTCACAGGTGACATGAAAGGTTCAAGACAGGAGAGAATCAGACACAGGAAGCATCTGGCATGGTTTCCACCTGCATTTGTCCTTGAGCTTGGAGAGAAATATTCAGGTTTTCCATTTTAGCACTCATCACAAAACAGAAATACAAAGCTCTCAAGGAGTGAATCTGCCAAGAGCAGCAAACCTCTCATATAGTTTTGCCCAGAAAAACATTTCAAGGGTTTCTCCTAACTTTTTTCTTTTATTCTACCTATTCAGAATGAATGCATCGTTCCATACATGCTGTAGCACAGCTACCTGCCTGTATCATCCTGTATCACTCTCATTCATTTAATGGGAGAGAAGGGCAATAGTTCCTGCAGTGCTGGTTATTTCAGGACCATCTAGAACACTGGCACACCAAATGTTCTAACCATTAGTTAGAACATACATTTAGTTAACTGTAATAATGATTGCCAGAGTATTATTTTGTTTCTTTCTACACTCCCTCCATTTCTTTCTTCAGTTTAGCTGTTGGCATGTGTGGCATTCACTTCTCAAGCCATTTTACAGGCTGGATTTTAAAACTGCAGCAAGACAGTTGTGTGAAAAGGCACTGACACACGGGCTGCAGTGTTTGCCCATTGCACCTTTTTTTTCCTGCCTGTTAGCAGAGTGCATCTCAGCAGGAATGAGGATGTTACTAATGCTGCATCAGTGATGTGTGAATGCCATACTGTTTGCCATACTGTGGCATAGCACAGCAGAGAAAACACCATTTGCAATCTCACCTCTAGAGGAGTGGAGTAGCACAGAAAGTGTAGAATGCTATAATAGGATTGCTAAATGAAACCAGCAGCCTTTGCTCTCTAGGGCTTGGTGATGATTGCAGGAGCTGCTCACAGAGTTGGTTAAAGATTGCCAGCACTGAGTGATTTCAATGCTGTGCATTTCCGTGGTTCTCAGTTAGAGCAGTGTCTGCAATAATGGGATGTGCTGTTAGCAAAATGCTTTAAATGCTACCCTAAAGGGAGGGCAATTTTAGCAAGGCTTTTCTGTCTCAATACATCATCTGCCAAGCCCAGTCATTTTTATAAGATACAGGAGAGCAGCCAAGAAAGTTAAAGAAAATAAAATATAACTGTAATATATATATATTATATATTGCATATAAATTGTAAGGGGCAGAAGTCTTAAAAAATGTATTCATCAAATATGGCAGGCAAAGTGACTGTGGTGAGAAATTTGCAATTTCATTGCATGCTGAAGATATTAGTTAGTGTTTGAACAGGACAGAACCCTAATGTCATCACTGCCTTAGGAAAAGGTGCTGACAGCCTGCATAAGCAAACGTTTATGTCTCCCCTCAGCTCCCAGGCCAGTGTGTTCATAGGGAATGGCTGCAGGAGCTCAGCTGGGACTCCATGGTGATGCTGGAGTGCTGCCTGCTTGTGAAACATAATGCCCAGCATGCAGGAGGAGAACATCTCAAATCATCTTTCCTTAAACTGTGTATTTCCTTCTGAATCAAACACCCTGTCAGAAGGAGGTGTCTGTGGAGAGGGGTCCCCACCAGACTCCCTGTGCCTGCTGGCTGACCTTGGCTTCACAGGATTTTGACATTTGGGGACATCCTTTTCATGTGAGACTAGTTTGGTAGCTGCCTTCTCTGTAACTCCAGGCCTAGAAAATAAACAAGAAGTGAGAATATGTTTAGGACCTGATCTGGAGCCTTTGAGTCAATGGCAAAGCTCGTGTTGACTTTGTTCCATAGGTCTGAAGCTGTGTCACTATCCTGTGTAGCCACATTGCACCAAGGCACAGACAGCTCCTCGTGACCCAGGTGTGCCTCCCCAGGGTCCTCTCCCACACCCTGCCCAGAGCCCAGTGTCAGCTGCAGTGCTGGAAGAGGGCTGCTCTCTGGCTGTAGCTTGTTCTGGACCCTGCCCCACACGTGGCCTCCTCAGTTTGACTTTGGCCCAGCATCATCCCTGAGCCAGGCTGGGTGTGGGTCTCTGGCTGCCTCTGGCCTGCCCTGCTGCCTGGCTGGAGAGTGGGACAAGCCCTGCCACCCTCAGAGGGCTGCAGCAGTCTCCATCCTGCTGTGCTGGCACTGGGGCTCCCCCATGGCAAACCAGGCACAGGACTGGAGCCCTTCCAGGGGGAAGACACAGCTTACTTCTCCCTTACTGCTTCCTTCCTTATGAAACCCCAGTGCTGGCCAAGGAATGGCCACCACTCACATGAGGATGACACAGGAGCAGGTGCAGAGATTTCCTCTTTTTCCCTATCCTCATTTAACTCTATTCCAGTTGTGTCCAGTGGGGTTGTCCATCCATCACTCAGCACAGGAATGATTTACAGATTGGTGTTGTCTGATGTTCATAGGGGAAGGGTTGATTTTACTGATGTAACACAGATGGTTTCTACTGTTCCAAATGAAATGGGGTTTTCTACACAATACCAGGAACTGCATGGTGTTCCCAGGTGTGCTCAGGTACTCCTCTGAGCAATGTGTATTCTGGGTTACAGGGAAATCTCCTTCTGCCCTATGTAAAAGCAGTGCCACAGCATGCTTATTGAATTTATATCTCCAAATAAAAAGTAAAAAAACATTGCTGATTTCAGAATATATAGGAGAGTTTCACCATTTGCAACACTTGAGGGCTCATTATAGATCTTCAAGATATTTTGACTCAAAAGTTTTATTTATCCTTCTTTTGCAAGCTTGCTTGCAAACTCTTCACAGACCCAGTAGACAAAACACCTTTCCCTGGGCTATGCTGCACACCAAGGGCAGCGCAGCTCCCCCAGACTCAGCTGGATTCTCCTGCTAATCTCAGCAAACCCCTTGGTGTCCCCACAGGTGTGGTTCGCCAGGTGAGGCCCATCATTGGCCCCTTCCACGCCCTGCTGAAGCTGGAGATGAACTATGTCATGGGCGGGGTGGTGTCGCACCGCAACATCGTCAACGTCCACATCTTCGTCTCTGAGTACTGGTTCTGAGGGACACCACGGGAAATGCTCCAGCCTCAAACATTACCACGAGCTATTACGTCATATACTTGTTTTCTAAAACCCAGTAGTCTTCTTTTGTTGTTTTATTTTTAAATATTTGGTTTATAGTTTAAGACGAATAACAAGCTATTATGTTGGTTAGACATAGGGTGGAGCAAATTAAGTGAGCCTGATGTAGTTGTTTGTATAAATACGTAGTGTGTAAAACTGCTCAGCTGCCTGGTGAAGTTTAAGACTTCTAAATGTTTGGACTGATGTCAGCTCTTGCTCCTTGGCCAGACAGCCTGAGTGACAGGCTGTGGAACAAAACAGATGTCAGAGTTCATTGGGATGGGTATATGGTGTCTTTGGATGGAAGAATTTGGATAAGGATTAATAATTTCAAGTTAACTACCCTGAAGAGGATTGTCAGGAGTGATAAATAGTTAGGTTTGAGCCCTCTGAATAGGCCTCCAGAATTGCTGATTATTCCTGAAAAGTTCAGCCTGGATATTTAAGAAGTGATATTCAGCTGCAGCTACCAGAGGAAGTGCAAAAGGAATTAGAAATACTTACAGACTAACAAGATATTGCACATACAAAAAAATACTCTTTCTTTTTGGTACTTATTATTTGATTGTAAGATTGTTTGATTCTAATTAAACAAGAACCTCTCATTGAAATTTATCTGTTACAGGAACACAGCATATTGCTTAAATTCCAATCTCACCAGTACTCAGTAATACATGGGAAACTCAGACCTTGTTTCCTGTCTGTTTTAAAGCTCCATGTCTTTTTAAAATGGGTAATAAAATTAGCATGTTCAACTGTACATTTCCTATGCACCAAACCAAGGCATATGTAATATTATAATGAAAATCTCACAAATAAATGAATGTTTAATGTATTTTCTGGGCATCAAAATAATGTATCTTTTTTATTACAGAACGAAAAAGAAATAACTCCATGTTTCAGTTTGTTGTTTGTTAAGATATGAGGAAATAAAGAAAGTCAGATGGGAAATACTCCAAAGTATGCCATGGTTTGTGATTCCCAGGAAAATTACATGACACAGCTTTTGTGAGCAGATTCATCATATACATATTCCCCCCTCAAAGCAGACCTCCTCAGTCATTATTGGCACTAAGCATGGCACAGGCTGCCAGGAGCAGCTGGGGCTGCCCCACCCCTGGCAGTGCCCAAGGCCAGGATGGACGAGGCTTGGAGCAACCCAGGATGGTTGGAGCGTCCCTGCCCACGGCAGGAGTGGAACTGGATGAGCTTTAAGGTCAGTGTGATCCTGCTACCTTGACTTTTTAAATGGGTGTTTGAGGTCTGGGTCTGATTGGGAGGATGCTATTGATGCAGAAAATAGCAGGTGCCAGAAAACAAGAGCGTGGGCTCTGAGGGATGCTCCTGTGAGCACCAGCCTTGAGTAACCCTCTTGCAGTGTTTCAGCAGTTTGCATTTAGTACTCCAGAAATGGCTTTCACAGGGATGCTGACAAATGACTTTTCTATATTCTGTGGTGGTGGTCAGCCACATTGTGTAGGAAAACAGCATTTTTGTTTGTATCCACGTGCTGGGCAGGGACGGAGACGTTCATGCCATGCCTATGTTGCCTTTTTCTTACCATCTGAGCCAGACAACTCATCTCCCAGGCCTCACTCTTGACACCAGTGAGAGCACCAATGCAGCTGGACGAGGAACCCACCACTGGGGTGCTCCCATCACCCTGGGTGGGCTTTCCCAGCCAGGGGGGCTTTCCCAGAGGTTAAACAAGCATCAGCTCCCTTTGCCGCTGTCTACATCACGTACAGAGCCAGCAGTGGTGGCTGGCCATGTTTGATGTGGTTAATTTAATCTTTTTTGCTTGTGAATTGTGATGAATCTTGTAAGAACAGCAGGGGAAATACTAACACAATGGAAAACCCACACTCTTACCTACTTTTTGCACAGTGATCTCAAAATAAGCAAATGATGCTAAGGACAGCAGAGTAAATTCCTCTGGGGGGGCTTCAAAATTATTCTGAGGTGATTCCATGCAGCCACATGAGATAAAGCTGTTGGAATTCAGCAGAACCAAAATAGATAAGTGTGCTCCTTAATATAATTAAAAAAAAAAATAAATTCTGCAAATAACAGCATTCTGTAATTTCTTTCTACTCTGGGCAGATCTATTGTCTTGATATTATGTCTTCTCATCTGTTTTCTCTAGCAAGGTTTGAGTTCGGGTCCATTGGCTGCCTCTTCCCTTTTGATTTTTAGTACAGGCAACATCCAGAGTTCAAGGAGTGCTTGGAATGCTCTCAGGCACATGAGGTGTCCTGTGCAGGGGCTGCACTTCGATGATCTCTGTGGGGCCCTTCCAGCTCAGGATATTCTAGGAGTCTATGGTAACTAATTAAATGTATTTATTTTGATTTGTAGAAAAGGCATTATCTCTGAAAGACACAACAAAAGAAAATCCTTCTCTTCCCTAAACTGGCATTTTTGCTGGCTCTTCAAAAGCTTAGGTCTCCCAGGGATGCTCATTCCAAGGCCTTGCAGCCAGTCACCTTCAAACCAGCAGCTGATTGTTCTTTCTTGGCCAAGGCTGGAGTGAGCATGGTTTTGAGGCAGCAGCCAGAGCCCCTCCAGGCTGGCCAGCACGTGCCTCCCATGGGCTAAGGAATGCCCTTTTCCCTAGGGAAAGGGAGAGGACCAGCAGGTGATTTGTTTGGCTGAGGTTGCCAACCTGCCCACAGGCAGCCCATGCCCCACCTGCCTCTGCCCTCAGCTCCTGCCCTCGCTGCCAGGGCTCCCAACAGAGGATAGGCAAGGTGCCTTTTCCTCCAGCTCCTCTGTCCCTCCAGAGCAGGGCTCTCTGCTCTGACACAGCAAGGAGTGCCAGAGCCCTCCCCACATCCCTCCTGCTCTCCAGTGCCTTTGCTCCTGCTGCCTGTGGTGGGAGTGCGAGGTGTGAGGCTGCCTGGAAATTGCTGCACCAAGACAGAGACATAAAGTACACCCTCCAAGTCTCCAAAACATTGGCCTGATGAAAGATCTTTTATTCCTGCTGTTGCTAAGAATGTGCTATCTCTTCTGTAATGAGCTCTCTTTTTTTTGCTCTCGCTTTATCCTATTTCACTGGGGTTTTCCCTCTTCCTTTCCTTTATTGAATTCTCCTCTCTCTCCCCATATTTTCATTCTCTACATCCATCTTTTTATTTTTTCTATCAGTGTTTACTTGTAACAGAGGAACTGAAGTTAAACATGATCACCAGACCCAGGAGAGAGATCCTGAACAGCTACAGAGAGAAAACCCCTCCTGAGGTGACTGCAAACAGACAAAGGCACGTTTGCTTTCATACCCAAATGTTTTATATACTCTGAATATCACACCCAGATCATGCCAGGAGAGACACTTTCATGGGACAGTTTCTGACCACCTTCTTTTAAACTTCATCCTTGGAGCACATCTGTGAGGAAGGGCTGAGAGAACTGGGATTGTTCAGCCTGGAAAGGAGAAGCTCTGGGGTGACATCATTGCCCCTTCCAGTACCTGAGCCCACAGGAAAGATGGAGACAGACTACAAAGGCTTGGAGTGACAGGACAAGGGGGAATGGTTTCACATGGATAGAAAACAGGTTTATATTAGATATTAGAAAAAAATTGTTCCCTGTGAGGGTGCTGAAGCCCTGGCACAGGTTACCCAGAGCAGCTGTGGCTGCCCCATCCCTGGAAGCGCCCAAAGCCAGGCTGGATGGGGCTTGGAGCCACCTGGGATAGTGGGATGGGGTAAGACTGGATGAGCTTTGAGGTCCCTTCCAACCCAAGACACTCTGGGATTCTATGATTCTTACATGGTGTTTGAGAGCCCACGAGGACAAAGCACAGTTACCCCATGACCACACCTAGCTTAAGTCTGGCTTCGGTATTGCTTGGATGGAAGGGGAGTCACCCCATTTAAATTAAAAGCCAATAAATCAAATGGAAGGTTATGCCTTTTTCAACCTAGAAATGCAACTCGAGATAGTTTTAGTACAGAAGGTAAGATAAAAGTGATCTTTATTGGAGCTCCAGGAGCAGCTATGGAAGAATATGGACAGAAGTCCACCCCCACAGGGGTGTTATAGGTTTCAGGAAATTAGCATAATTGATAAAAAGCAGCAATTAGGAGAACAGGTGGTGATGAAATTCCCCCCAAGTCAAGCCCCTTCTCCCCCTGCTTACCCCCACTTGGCACTGGCTGTACTTTGTTTATGAAATTGTGTCTCAAAGAGCTGTTTTCAGCCTTGGCTCCCAGGAAAACCAAGACAGGATAGGGGCCCTGTACCCCCAGGATTGGAGCTCTGGAATTTGTTTTGTCTTCCTCCCTAGGGAAAAGGCAGGGAAAACTTCTGGGAAAACTGGCTATGAATGCAACACTAAGCTACAGAACTCCAAATAGATGTGCAAACAATACCTAGAATATATAAAAGAAAAAAGGTAAAACCCAGTAGGCATCAAAGGAAAGCAGCTGTGGTGTCTCACACCATGGGTGATGGGTATCTTGGCCTGGCCATGCTCACAGAGCAACACTGGCAGGTTGCTCCCCAGGATGGTGGTAAGGTTTTTGTTTTGCCATTAGCTGATGGTTCTCACATGAGCGAGATCTGGTGCAGGTCATAAAGTGATGGAGGGGAGAGCTGATAAAAGATTTTGGGTTCCTCCACTCAGGCAAAGCCAAGACCAACTTTATCTGAACCCAGCCCACGAGTGACCTTGGACCTGATGAGAACAAGCACCCTTGACTCTGGATGTGAGGTAAGTTAAATTACACGCTGCTGAATTGTCCTAATACTGCCAACATTTGGAGCAGAAGTTGTAATAACGATAAAAAAGCACTGCTGTAATGGATACCATCAGAACTCTGTAACTGCAGTTTAGGTTTTGAAAATTACAAATATGTGTTTAACTAAGGCTAGCCAGAAACTACTAAATGGTGCTTGAACTGTGGCCAGCTGTCTAGAAGCTAGAAATCAGAAAAAAAGTTGGGGTTTTTCTCTTCCAAAGTGGAAAAATTATGTATGTTTGTACCTATTGAGCTCGTGACCATTTGTCCAGCTCTACCAGGAAACACCAGATTTTCTGTGGTATCGAGAGGATGAAGTAGTTTGCAAAACAACTGCCAAAAACTTGAAGAAAAATGGACTGTCTAGCCTTCAACCTATGATGCACTTACATCTTACAGATCAGGGATCTCACTTGCAGCCACTAAATCTCATGCCTTTTTTTTATTCAGACCCCATCAGTTAACAAGTCATGGTGAACTTTGCTTTCTTTAGCAACAGTGAGTTTCATTTTGTGTTGAATTACATGCATTGATTGATTTTAGTGATGTTTCTTCAACTCATGCAAGCAACTTGGGTTTTCCAACTCATTGTAGAAGAATCCACAATGCAGAAGAATCTACCTTGTAGAAGAATCTCTGGCTACTGAGCTCTCTAAATGTTTATGATTACAATTCTTTTTTACCTCTCCCCTGAATAAGATTTACACCTGACCCCTTATTCCACTCCCCTCCGCTTAAGTTTCTCAGATGGGGAAGAGCTGGGAACATGGGAAGGGCATTTCAGCTGCAGATGCCTGTGCCAGTCAAAGAGAAATGAGATGTTCTGCCCCATAAGCTACTGTGCTGTGGAGCTGCTGCTTCTATGTCAGACAGAGAGCAGAGAAGGTGGTCATGGGGTGAGATGGGCAGAAAGAGGCAGGGATATATCCGTGCCAGCAAGCTGAGAGGGGAATATTAATGGAGTCTGAGAACATGTGGGCTTCCCCGAGCTCCTCCCGGGCTGAAATCACCGTGGCTGAGGCTCATCTTTGGTTTTGATGACTGGCCAAGCACAGTTATCTGATAGGTGTGGGTGGATACAAGACTGCTCCCATTGAAGGGCACTGAGAAAATGAGCTGCTTTCCCACCCCTAAACCCACAGGATTCCCCAGATCTGCAGATGCACTGCTTACTGGGACAGGGTTAGAAAGCTGCTAAACCTGAGTCCCATGGACACAGGCTTACCTGGGCAGGGGCACCAGGACTCTGACCAGGCACACGTGGTCAGCTTGGGCAGGATCTGGAAAGCCCCTCTTCAGTGGTGTTGTGTTTGATGCTTGGAATAGAGGCTGCCTCTGCAGGAGCCTTTCTTTGGGAGAGAAATGGGAGAACAGCAGTCCCATGAGGTCAGCAGAGCCTCTCTGGTGTCTGCAGCAAAGCTCAGCCCCCCATTCTCTGGACTCCATCTCCTCTGAAACAAGGGGGCTGGGACCCACCTGCTCCATCCTCTTTTCCATTGATGCCCTAAGTTTTAGCTTATATATTTTTTAGATTCAGTGCTGGTTTAGTGGGTAGTTCTGGGTTTCATATTAAGTGCTACTAAGCTCTCTTCACAGAGTAGGGAGACAAAACAATTCCTTCTCTAGCTTGGGACCAAGGACAACTAATATAACTTTAAGGCCCAAGAACAAAAACAATGGTGAAGTGAGAAGAAAAACCAAAGATGATGGAGCTTCATAACCTGAAGCTGTAACTGGACAATTAACTCCAATATGCTGATGGACCAGAACTTTATCAAAGTGTGAGACCTCGTGATCAGGTGTCCATTTTGTGACCATTTTGGGTTTATCTTGGGTGCAGCCCAGCCAGGCTCTTGTGCTGCCCAGGTGTGCTCATGGAGGCCTTTTAATAAATCCCTGCTTTATCCTTTTGCTCTGCCTGGTCTCTGTTCCAGGTCAGCCTCCAGAAGGCATCCCCATGGTGGCTGAGTGTGACCTGGGGCAATGGAGAGGCTGTGGAGCTGGCCTGATGGCCCTGAGCCATCCAGGGCTGGGGGTGTGCAGCTGTGGGAGCCCATGGAGGGGAGGAATGTCCTGTTAGGGAGGGGAGGAATGTCCTGGAAGGGCTCCTGGTGCCTCTGCTCTCACACTGGGCTCAGGGTGCCCAGCCTGCCTTCCCCCCCTGCCCAGCTGCTGAGGGGGCTGGGTGGTTTCTCTGGGGCCAGCCAAAGAGGTCCAGGGGCTGGGGGTTCCAAAGTGATCTAAAGAAGAATCACCCAAGTACTCTCTGCAACTGCACTGGGGTCAGGACATTTTGACTTTTGTTTCATCTTCTGGCAATAACATTAAAAGCCTAAATTGGTGTCCATTGAAGTTAATGAAGAGTTCCTGATTTATCAGGCACATTTCAAAGTGACCTTGGGCAAGTGTTTTACTTCTTCATGTTTTATCCATTCCTTCTGTGCATGGAGATTATGTAGATGGTTATATGAAAAATCCACATTCTGATATTTTGTAAATAATAGCCAATAAGAACCCTTAGGTGGGAGGCTCTTTGAAAAACCATGAAAATGTTATTAACTGGTTTGTGTTTAATATGTATCTTTAGCTGTATGAAAATGTTCACAGAGGTTTTGGAAGTGTTTTAAATTCATAACCCAGAAACCTGACAGGAAGAGTGGAAAGGCCATCTGGGATCACTGCAAGGTGGCAATAGTTACTGGGGAGATCAAAAAGGAAAATACCTTCAGCAGAGAGCACAGATCTATCCCTATGTGGGGGGTGCTCATGGGGTAGCTTCCACTGGCTCTTGCTGTGGAATATCCTGAGCTGGGAGGATCCTGGGGTTTGGTTTGATCCTGCAGAGCCAGCCCAAGGGCTCAGTACCCTCAAGTGCTCCCACCTACAGCTCCTGGTCCCTAAGTCCTTCTTTCCTTGAACTGTCAGAAGCCTTTAAAATGACAAATAACTACTTTTGGGGTGGGAGAGGTAATTTTCTCCGTATGAGTGGGAGAGAGAAAATGTCGTAACAAAAAAAAGATAAAACATAGCTATAACCAAATCAGCCATGACTAATTTACAGGGCTGTGTTGGGGGCTATCAGATATGTATAAGTTCAACAAATCACCTTCAAACCACAGAGGCCTCACTCAAGGCTGTAAGTCTCACATATGTGAGATTAAAGGAAATCCAAGAATGTAATTACTTGCAGTATGTGAAAGTGTTTACATTGGATTTTTTGAAGGAGTTTGTAAAAGCAGTCTGTTTATCTGCAGCTCTGTTCTGCAGATTTCATCTCCTTTACAATTCTAATGGTATACATGTTTGCCTCCCTGCCCTCTGCAGTTGTTTGGCACCTGCCAGGCTCTTTGGCATTTCTGTGGAATATCATGGAGGCCACTGGGTTGATGTAAACTGCTCTGTTTGTAGCTGGTAATTGTTCATGAAGCTGAACTCTTGAGCAAATAGGGAGCATTTGGGTGAGTGCAGCTTGGGGTCTGCCTCAGAAGTGCAGCACACTGAAATAACTGAGTAGCATCTGTCTCTGAAGTCACACTGCACATGTGTCCTGTCCACACAAGTTCTTTTATTGTCTTCGAGTTGTAGTTCCTGAATTTGCTTTCTTGAAGTCCACGGAGCATTGTCATTAGTCTTGACCAGTGAATTTCATTAGTGACTGAACATCTTTTGCTAACTCTATCCCCACCCTTTGCTTTCTTTTTGACTCTTCTACAATGCTTAATGCATTAGATCCTCTGTATCATATCAACTGTATTTTTTATTTACCAAAAATGAAACTCTTGAGAGTGGGGGAACCCAAGAAACATTTGACAGGCTCTATGGATCCAAAGCTGTTTTCCACATGGCCAGATTCCTGAAGATCTGCAGATGCCTAGTGACATTGTCATAAGAGTCAAGTCAGATTAGCTATCTGTGATATTTAGGTATGTCAGTGCTTTTTATTATCTATCCCTTAATCTCCTCAAAATTTGGCTGTATAACAAATGAGAAAGTATGTGCTAAGGTATTTACAGAAAGGCATTTGTTTTTACTGCCATTCTTCTGTGCCTAGAACATGAAAATAAAATACAGTGAACTTGCTAGGAAGTAACATTGTGTTTTCCCACTGTGCAACCTTAAACTTGAACCAGAGATTATGTATGTAAAACTTGCAGCAAATTGAGTATGGTGTAGACCCTTCAGCTGGGACTGAGGAATAGAAATGTCAGTATTTTATAGGAGTCTGAGGTGATATGATTCAAATAAATACAACCAACCTACACAGCAGAGCAGTCACTTGTTAAACAGTGGAAAAAAGTCACTGATGAATGAGCTGCATCCTCTCCACCTTGAGCTTGCAGTCAATAAATCTCACCTGAACAGTGATACTGCCACTTATCCTGCCAGCACCAATCTGTATTATTCCTACTCTCACAGGATTTGTCCTGCTGACCTATTATTAGCCACGTGGTATCAGCATCAAGGCTGGGTTTTATCAGAAGCCAGTGGGTGGAATTGTCCCAGGTCACTGTGGAGCTCATTGATGGAAACAGAAGCACTTTTCTGTGGGAGAGATGAGAGGGATGGGCCTGTCTGATGGCTGGTGTCTTGTCTGACTGCAGCTTGTGGCAGGTCAGACATGCATCCTGACACAAGGCCATCAGTGGCCCCAGATGCTTGGCTGCAGCAGGGTTTGGCTGTACATGTGTTATGTGTCTCAAGAAGCAGCACCAGAGGGCTGAGCTCTGTCATCACACTGCTCCCTATGCCCTTGAGCAAGATGTGTAGGCTGTCTACACTAGCAAGCAGTAAAGCATACAAGGACCAAAGCTGGAGACTGAAAAAGTTGAGGGTGAGGAGTTGGTGCTCACCTCTGCAAGCACACAAGCTCTCCAGGCTGGGGGGTTTTCCCCACAAAGGGTCTAGTCTGATCAGCAGTGCTGAACACTCAGGAGGCTGAAGGACAATAGGTGCCCTCTTGAGATGCATCTTGGTTTAGTTTCACCCAGGCTGAACCCAGCTGTCACTCTGTGACCTCTTTGCAGTATAACCCAAGGTACAGAGGCTGAAGAAACCTGGGAGCTGAGCTTCAGGAGTGCAGTAATGGTGCAATCTGAAATGCACACAGGTCACTCCTGATGCCTCAGGTTCCTCTATGCGCAACCTGCTCAGCACAGTCCAAACACAGTTATGTTCTTTGTCCAACTCAAAATGAGGACGTCTTGTCAAAGGGTGGCTTGAACCTGGATGGCATCCCAGGAAATAGTTTCACCCCTTCTGCACAGACTGGGAAGATCTGGCTCTGTTTCCTTCTGGGGTCCATCTGTCCCAAGCTGCAAGACTTGCTGAGGGTGTAGGAAACCCCATCTATAAAATTAACACTATTGCATCCTAGGGATTAAGAAGTGATGGTTTCTATCCATCACATAATGATTAATTTTTGAACCTTGATAATGTGTGGCGCGAACTTAAATATTCTGCAGATGAACACAGAAGCAATCTGTCCCCTCTGATGGCATGGGGCTGCCTGGACAAGCTCAGGGATCTGAAACTGGCTGACATCTTGTCAAGGCTCTTTTACTGCCTGTCTGGGCTCTGACTGTCCCTCCAGAAGGTTGTGTTTCTTCCACAGCTCCTTCCTCACCTCTGCCAGGCTGGTGTGGTATCATGGCTAGCCCAAATCACCTACTGCACATCTGTGTTCAGGTACCTGAATTGCTCCCTTCAGGAACCTTGCTGGAGCCTGTATTTAGAGAGAATTTGGATTTTTGCCATTGGGAAGACCAACATGCTGTGGAAGGAAGAAAAAAATTAGAATGGATTACATAGGGATTGCCTGACTAAAATGCTACCAGCTGTGTGTTGGAGCAGGGAGTTCTGTTACTGCAGGGAGGAAAGGGAGAAAAATGCCCACTTTGTTAGCTGAGAAAACCCAATTTGTAAAGTTCAAATCTGCATTCAGAACAGAGTCCAGGGTGATTTTGATCAAAGGGGTAAGTACAGCTTGCTGAGAGACAAAAACAATAGCCAGGCTGGGCTGGCAGGGAGGGAGCCAAAGCTTTCAGCCACCAGCTTCTCCTATCTTGGGAGTACTGAGCCTGGGTATGGCTCTCTGGGAGTAAATAAGTGCACAAAGCAGCCACATTTGGGGGCACTGAGGCTCTGGGAGGTAGATAAGGCACTAGGAGGAGATTAGATTACAGTGTGTTGATGCAACATGTGTTTTGAGGAACAGAAAGAAAAAGACAGTATCATGTGCAGAAGATAAGGTTTTGACAGCATTGTCAATTATTTGAATTTTTGGATTTCCAGAAGAGTTCTTCTTGTCCAACCATTGGTGAACTTCCCTGCTGCTCCTTGTTGTGTCTTTGCAAGGAATTTGCATGTGATGGTTCCTGCAGCAGAGAAGGGCCAGTTCAATGGCCACACTTGATTTAAGGTATGAACCATACCAAACATAGGGTTTATGATGTTGTAAAAGAACAGGGTTATTTAAAAACTGTCTTTACTGAATCACTGTTTGAGTCAACAATAAGAACTTAACAGCACAAACCACTCCTGCTCACCCCTTTTTCATTTTTTTCTCTCTCTGTATGTTGTGCTTTTGTCCTGAAAAAATAAAAATAAGTGGTCCTAACACCAATCACTTGAAGAAATGAAAATGCTGATAGGATGGAATGGCTCAGCAGCAGAGAGCAATTTGGCACTTATGGTTGCAGAGGCTACAGAGAGCTCCAAGTGCTGCATTCCCAATGAGGATAGCACTATTGATTTATTTCATAACTTTACCTGCCTCTCACTGATAGATGGCTGCTTGTTTTGATCCCTGGAAAACAGTTCTGCACAATAACATAGGTGCATTGAATGCTTCAAAGGTCAGGCAGCTTGAGCATGGGAAAATATTTGTGAATGAGGCCCAAAAAAACTACTGAAAGAGGTGATTTCTGGCTCAAAGATTAGTCTTCATTTAGAGACTGAGAATTTATTGCTGCCCAAACCAGCATTATCAGCTTTCTGTCAGCAACAATCATCAGGATTTCCTTTCCCAATCAACATGAGCTGTGACCTCATCGCTGCAAAGGTGAAACCCTGACAGGGATTAAAGGCTAATAGAAAGAAATGAGGTAGCAGGGCTGAACAAAGGGGAGCTTGTTACACTGCAATGGCCAACTCAGGCAGAATGTTACAGCTGAAACACGAGCCACTGAACCGAAGGCAAAAAAGAGTATTTTTAAGAGCCTGAGTAATGCTGGGTCTCCCCATCTTTCAGTGGAGAAGGAAGGCAGACTGCTGTCCTTGCCATCAGAAATTTTTGAAGTGGGATTAGAATAGCCTTGTGGTTTGTCAAGTGTTTAATTGCAATTCTGCAGGGACGCAGCCTCAAAGACACTGGAAACCAATTTAACAATCATGCCTATCATTATGAACACCAAATTGCTCCTGTGCACGTATAATATTCAGTAGTCTGAAACAGAGGCTGAGTCTAGGCAAGGTTTAGAACGTGAAAAGTGATGAAAGGCAAATACATGTCTGATATTCATCAAAGCAACTTAATCCATGGTGGAAGAGTGAAAAGAGGTAAAAAGGGGTTTATGTTGTTATCTGTGAGTTGCTAGTTTTTTCACTCATTCCCTGAGTTCCTGGAACCAACAAGTGAGGCTGTTTTCTCAGGGGGGAATTCTTTTCTCTTAAAGGTCGCTCTTGGCTGCCACAATCTTTCCATCTTAAAACCCACCACAGACTTGATTCAAGTCCCAGTGCAAGCCATATGAACCATCACTTTCAGGACTCTGATCAGACGCTTTGTCAGTCACCAACATATCCCTGCTTTTTCCAGCAGAGGTAGACTTGTACTGTAGTCCAGATCCAAGTCCTTTGGAAGTTTGTGGCATCCAGGATGCTTTCTGCATGTTTCAAATATCTTCAGCCCACCAGCACAGGAGAGCATCTCCTCCTGCTGTGTGCTGCTGGGCTCTCTCAAAAAGGAACAGGATAATTTGATCTCTCACTGCAGCAAAGAAATCACCTAATAATGGTGGGAGTACTTGACACCTCATGGCATGAAGTGTCTGGGCTGCAGTCTATTCTGAGGCTGCCAGTGGGGGATTAGAAACCAAATCCATCTCCAACATACAAGAATACTATTGAATTTGATGTGGACCAGATACTGTCATATTTGACATGGTGTACTTTGAGCACCTCTCAATCCAGCACAAAGAATCCAAGTGAATCTTAAGCAGAAAGGATGAAAGGAAATATTCTTGTTTTAAGTACATGCATAAATCAGGTTCCTTGCTGATACTGAGCAGGCTTCAAAAACTATTCAGAATAAAAATATCTCCAGCCTAACACATTATAGTGCTTTCTATGAGGAATCAATGCATCTTTAAAACCTCCAAGGTGCTTCATTCTTTATATTTTGGAGATTAATGTCAGCCACAAATACAAGGTTAAGCCCTTTTCTTGTAAAGAAATCACCATCTCAAGCAGTCTGGTTGATCCCCAACTCCCAAAAGGTGGAGCTGCAGGAACAGCCTCCAGCTGCTTCTGGAGTGTTTGTAAGCTTTCTCCAAAGGCTGAGGTTGAGCCCTGTGGATAATCCCCAGCCCAGTACTAGGAAGCATTAGGATGCAATGTTCATAGCTGCAGAGGGCAGCCTGGCTGAAAGTCAACTAATGATGAAAACCTCTGCAACAGCTTTTGAGGGCTGGGCAGAGTCAGTGTCCTATCTGGGCTGATTTGGGTGGCTAAAACTTTTCACTCAGTGGCAGTAAGAGATTTAATTGTATGAAAACATTAGAAATATTAGATTTAGCGATGCTACGGCTTGAGTTCCTTTCATTTAGTACTCTCAGCCTAAAGAAATATGAAGTCTATTGGGGTAGAGGAATAATGAGTCCTGTAGCAAACCCCAAAGCTACTGCCCAGCATTGAAAGGCAAGTGACGAGTTTCAGGTTCGTCAGACAGTTTTCAGAGAGGAAGACATGTACATAATGCTGAACCGAAGGGGAAATTTAAGTAGGGACAATGTAATTACCAGGCCAGGAACCTGGGCTAGGATCTTTATTTGTTATGAAAACTGCATGGATTGATGCTTGGCAAACTAATTGCCATGAATAATTTGTTAATTTATATGACCTCTATGGTTTTCAATTTAATTTTTAGCGGCTGACCACCTGCAAACAAAGTTAACATTTTTCTTTTCTTTTTCTCCATCAAGACATCAGCGGTGATCAAACAGGATCCAATTCAGTTGCTGCCTGTCTTGCCAAGTTCTTGTTTTGATCAACTTAATTTTGTTCATGCTATTTCTGCTTCATGCAGAAATAGCATTGGCTCTGCAGGCACAAGAAAACTAAAAAGAATGCAAGGCTTCAGTCTGCTTTAAAGTTGGGTTTGAACATTTTTACCAACACCTGAGAATGGAGGAGGTTTTGCAGATTTCTTACAACATGGGAATATTTTAAAGACAAAATCTAAAGCATTATGTCTCTTGTTCCCATGTCTTTGTCAGGAATGAACACTGGAGATTTCACACTGCATGTAACCTAAGGCACCTGTATCTCCCTCAGCTCTCCAGGCACACTGGCAGCTCTACCAAACCTCTTATCCTACTGAATTAAAAGATATGTTCCTTTGAGATCTTTTCCTGGTATGTTTGAACACCTTTTTATTTGTATTATAATCAGCTTGAAAGCATGCCAAGGGAAATAGCTGTGCCCTCCACAACAGGACCTGTTAAGGGCAGAGATCAGCATTACTCAGCTACAACTATCAGAGCCCTCCTCACTCCCTCCCTTTCTCTGCAAACACACTCTAATCTGGAGTGAGCTAGAACTGTATTTTTTTTCCCCTGCATATATCGAAGACAGACTTGGTGTTTGTATTGGCACAGGGCCTGGCATGGCATTTGTGAGGATGAACCACAAGCATGTGCACTTCAGCTAGGCCGAGCTAGGGAAATATGTGCCAGAATCAGGAAAAACCTTCTTTCCCTCTCCCTCTGCTTCCAAACCAATAAAGCAAGGGGGAAAACACCCTTCAGCCTTCTCCTTTGCAACCTGAGGCCACAACTTCCTCTCAGCTCTCTTGATGTGCACACATGAGGCCCCTTCACAGGGCTGGGGACCCTCGTGGCTGCACAAGAGCAAGTTTTGGGAGGCAGCTTTTGCACGGGTGCAAGGGGAGCAAGATAGAAATGGCCATACATGGATGGCACTTTGGCTTGCTTTTCCAATAATCTGTGAGGCAACACAGCTAAACTCTAATGGAAAAGAAGATACTATGACCCTAATATGGGCAGTAATTGAGCATATTCTCCAACCAGTGGAGAGAGGTCTCCAAGGAGGGTTATCCAGGGATAACCCTGTATCTGAATTTTGTCCCTGGTGTGACTCCCTGCTTGGTAACTTCCCAGAGACAGACTGGTCCTGTACCAGGAGCCAAGAAATGATCCAACAATTCAACAGCACCATTTTATAGTTCCCCCTTTGCTGAGGGACACCAGTGCTGGAAACTGAGTGCCAGCTGAGCAGGCTATTTCTACCCCTTTGTATGGGAAGATCTGCTGGGATACTGCCCTGGTGGTATTTGTGCTGTGCTCACATAAGGGGCAAACCCAGACATTATTTTCCAGTAACTGCAGACTGATGTAAGAGAGATGAAATTTGTGTGGCTATATGTGAATCAGGTCTGCAGAGTGTAAGGGCTTTTCAAGGACCACTACAGAGCAAACTGTGCCAGGCTCAGTCCCTGTGCTCAGTACTGCAGCAAAGGGACTGAGAAGTGGCTGTGCAGCCATGGAGATGCTTGTCCTTGTTTGAGGTCAATGGCAGCTTCTCGATGCCCCAGTAACTTCTGTTTTCAAAGTCATCTACTTTCCACCTGTGCTCAGTAGTATGTTGCTCATCTCCTGGAGGTAACTCCTACAAAGTATCTTGATTTGCATTGTGACTGGAAAAAATAGTCACTTCAGTTCATTAGATCCTTCAAGTAATTAATTGTATTGTTTCTGCTGCTAAATCAGCAAATTACATCAATTTTTTTTTTTTCTTACAATATTCCTTGAGACTGTAATTCTGGCACTTAGTATTTGCATAATTCTGGACTTATATCATGATTAGAAAAGCAGTTGCATATTGTCATTCCTACACAGTTTAGGATACACTCTATTTACTTCTGTTTTATCCAAATGCTGCAAATCTTTTTGATTTTGATCTTTTGATCTTTCTTTCCTCTTTCGAATTAAAATGCTTATAATTATTTTTAGCCTCACTTCAGAACTGGGAATATTTCAGAGAATAATCATCCAAGAAGGAAAAAAAATGTAAAAAAAAATTTGAAAAACACTTTAATAGATCTAAATTCAAAAGTGTGCAAAGATCACATCATCCAAATTTGGAAAGCCTTCCAAAGAACTGAGTCAGATTCATTAATTCTAACAAACTGGTTTAATGTGATGGGGGGGGTTCTGTGATTGAAATGGATAAAACCTCTTTATGTTTAAGGCTCGGAAGAGCTGACTGAGACAGTCACCTCAGCATCTCCTCTAAGTAAATTATTAAGAATGCAAAGGAAGGAAAACCAGGAAACTGCAGTTAATATGTTTCCCTGATAGATTTCTAAGTCATTTATACCTCCCCTTTTTGTTTAATCATTAAATCAGTCAATCTTTTCTGCTTCACATGTATCTAGCTTCTATCTCAGACAACTTTTCTCTCAGAAACCCTGCAGGGAGTTACAAGATGTTTTTATAAATCAAAGGGGAAAAATCAAGAAAAGAGACTTTGTTTTTCTATAAGCAGACTGGCTTTACTTCCTTTGGAATTTTTTTCTACTTTACTCTCAATAAGAAAATATAATCTCCCTACCTGACTTACTGTGAAGGCCTCTTTGCAAGTCTCTTAAATGCAAAAGACAAGTAGGATGGTGGTTTTAAGAGAGATTATTGGACAGAGTGTCCGAAGAGGTTGAAATACATCTTTAAAAAGAAGGTATTTTTAAGAATTTGGGCTTGAGGAAAAGAAGTTACTGTCAGCTCAACTCTTTGTTTGCCAGAGGTCAATGAATGATGAGAAAGAGATTACACAGCAAGCAAATAATGTTGAATAACGAGTTTGAAACTTCTGAAACTTTAAGCTTGTATTTACTCCCTTTCTTTCTTCTGCATTGGTCTGAATAAATCTTAATCAAAAAAATCAACATCTGGAACAAATACCAATTTGTCATGTAGACCATGGGGCTCAATAAATGTTCTTGCTGTTTCTGGCCTTAGCAGAGTGAGTGTGTGGCTGTGGCTTTGCTGTACCTGCTCAGAGGATGTACTCTGTAGGGTTTGGTCCATCCACCCCTTCTTGGGAATGTTTCCCCTTGGATGTAATTCTCTAGAGCTGTCCACAACTGGCATCTCTCTGCCCTGTGCTCAGATAGGTGTGCCAGGAGGGGACAGAAAGGATGCAGGTGTCCCTTCTTTGTTCATGAGCCGTCTGTGGTTTCCTTGGGGTCTAGTTTGGGTACGTTCTAGTTCTGAGCTGTCACAGCACTACAGGTGCCATCTGCCCAGCACAAACTGCAGCGTTTATCTTCCTTTCCAGCTCTGACTTGTCTTCACAAAATCACCTGCCCCAATGCTGTGTGGGAAGGTGACAATGCCAGTTATCACACCCTGCCCTCTCACACTTCCTGCTCCTTGTTCCTGCAGGCCCCCTTCTCCTGCCTTGTGTCGAGGTAAGTGTTGAACCACCCCATGGTGAATCAGCATCAGGAACTAATAAAAATAATAGCAAGAACATGATAATGCAAAACTGGAGCAGTAAAATCAGTCACCACCCCACGGGGATGGGTGGCCACAGAAATGCTGACAGCAGCAGAGCATGAGTGTGGGGCACCAGCAACCAAGAGCAGGCAGGAGGAAGGAGGGCAGAGAGTCCTGGAGTCAACGTCCAGCTCTCCTGCTGGATCAGCCTTCTCAATCAGCTTGTTCTTCTACTGGATCTCTGACTGATAGACCTCAAACAACAGAGCAAGGATGGGAAGTGGCCCCAGGGCAAAGCAGGACTGTCCCTTGCCTACTGCCAGAGAATACCACGGCATAGAAGTAGGGCTGCGAGGGGCTTCAGAAACCTCTTGATGTTTGCCACTGCACCAAGTGCTGAAATAGACCCCAGTTAATGACACCCCAGTAAAGTACCAGCGTGCCAGAACACAGCTACACTGCTCTTGTTTAAAGGAATATATGAGAAGACAGACTGCTGAGAGTGAAGGCATCCTCTGAAATAAGGAGAGGAATTCCACAGAAAGGCTCTTTCCAACACATTAACATGTATCGATATGGGAGTAAAGCAACCCCACTTGTTTAAGAGTGAGATCTTTGTTAAACTGTGAGCACAGGCTGAATGTACTGCTGTGTTTAAATCTCAGCTGTCATTAATGGGATGGGAGAAGGGAGGAAGAAAAGGCAAAACCAGCCCATTCATGACAAAACCGGTCACTATTTCTTCCTTTACAAACAAAGGGAGGAAAAGGGAAAAGAGCTCTCCTGAGAACCTGTATGAATTTCCTTAAGAGAGTGTACTTTATGTGGAGAATAAGTTAAATTCTGCAAGATGTTTGGGTTACCAGGGTAACAACATTTTGAATACAAAACCAAATAGATGTATGAGCCCAAAGTAAATCATTAATGTGCATCAGTATATTTGAGATGGGTTGGAGTGACTTATATATTGTAGCCCTTCTTTATTTAATATTTCAAAAGTGTTCTTTGATTTAAAAGCAAACACTTAATAGGCCTCTCTTCAGACAATTACGTCCCCTTTTCTACAAAGCACTATGAAAAGAGACTAGTCATTGATGCCATCTAATAGAACAAACACACAAATTTGATGGAGTCAAACAGAACAAAGGGGCCTTGGTACATCAAGAAGCTTAAATGTGGGTGTTATTTTAAGGTTGGTAATCATCCCAAGACTACCCTGTTTCCTGCAAACTTGCATTCAGCACCTGGCTGAAATCAAGCTTACATGATCAATCTGCAGTATACTTTTTAACTACAAGGAACATTTCTTAGTAACTATTTTAGAACTGAGTCTTTCTATAATAGATAAAAAGAGCAGCTATAGATAGGTTGGGGCTGGACGTAACTGTTTTCCAAGCAATTATCTTCTTATTCAAATCTATTTTCCTTATTCAATACAATTAATTCAGTCCAGGAGGCCTGTGCATAGCAGCATGATAAATAACTGAAAAAGTAAGTTAAATGGTCAATTGAAGAGATCTCTTACAGGATCCTAAATTAGCCCTGGCAAGTACTGAACCTCTGCTTGTTAACAGTTGCTAGAAACTGGGAATGAGTGCTTTCTTCCCCCAAGATCTGACCATTCTCCTCCACATTTCTTCCCATCCTCATTGCTATTCTAGGGACATACTCAAAATTTGGGCTTCATAATTAGCAGGAATAAAACACGGTCATTTAAGAGTCCCACTACGCTGGAACAAATAGAGTTACTTTGCTTATTGAAGTTTGGGGCAAAAACCAGAGAATAATATCCTAGAAGAGAAAAAACGTACTGCATGATTAAACTCTGACTTGTAATTAGAAAATCATTGCAAGTACTTTCATTAGTCCAGTAGAGAAACTCAGCTCTTCTCTGAAATAGGAAGTGTTAAATTTGTGGCAGTTTATTAAATGCTGGAGTTTTTGCAGTTCACAGAGCACTTGAGTGATTATAAAAAACAAGTTCTTAAGAATTGAAGTAGTGTTTCTTCCAAAGATTATTTTTGGAAGCTCCTGTTTGCTCGATGTTTTTTGTGCCCCTTTCCAAGTGGCAGTTAGGTTAAGCAATTTCTGTTGCAGAGCTGTAGGATATTGGTGAATAAGAACTCCTCTGGCTCCTGCAACTCTGCTAATGGTCTGACCAAAAATACCTTTCTGGGGAGAGCAGTTGCATGGTTAAAGGTCAGCACAAGAGGAAGGGGAGCTCCACCGACCTTCCCTGGGAAGCTCCAGCCAGCTGACAGTGCCACACCACATCAATGCTGACAGTTCCTTGAGCAGATTCCTTCCATGGGCAATTAGCCTTCACAAAGCATGAATGGACTAGTTTTCTATCAGGAGACTGAATTTTAGCTGACAAATTAGACAGGTTCCCTGAGGCCAGAGTTATGCGGCTTTGCCAGTCTCACTAAAAATGTGATTTATAACAGATTCCTCAGCAGAGGCACTCCTTGCTTCAGGAATGAAGGAGCACACTGTACTCAGACTTCATCTAACATGATGATCTTACAAATCTTTGTCTTGTGCAGGAAAAATTGACTGTTACCTGTTTTTGACTTATCAAGGGACTCCTCGTCTGTCCATGAATGGATAGAACTGGGAAACCACAGTGCATATTTAGAAGTCAGGCATGCACAGGTGTAAACAACATTTTAGGAGGTAAGAGTATATTAATTTGGGAAGTTATGTCAGACATAGCTGGATGGAGTTTCTAGCTGTGAAAACAATGCAACAGATTTGTCTAAGATGTGCCTCTGGCTTCTGATGCTGCTGGTATAAAACAGAAGCAGAGGAGCAGAGGCTGTGGAGCACAGGGCTGCACTGATTATATGTGAATTATCTCACCCTGCACGCTCCCAGCACCGGGTTAGGGACAGGAGATTCCTGCTGCTGGTGATTGTGATACAGCCTGGGGGCAGGGTGAGCCAAGAATGGCTGTTCAGCCAGTGCGGGGCAAGCACGGGTAAGAGGCAAAAATAAAGCCTAGCAGACACAAATACCATATTGTGCTTTGTTCCCTTTAGTTCTGCCTTTAAACCAGACCACCTTGAAAGGGAGACAAAAAAAAAACCCAAAACCCAAAAAACAAACAAACAAAAAAAAGAGAGATGTTTTCCCCAACGCTAATGGAAGAGTCAGAGTTTTGTGCAGTTGCAGTCACAAAAATAATGAGCGAGGAGAAAAGGGAGGAGAGAAGTCAGATCCCAGACCCAATTCCTGCCAAGTCAGGCTCCACCTCTGACTCATCACAAGGTTCTCTCCTTGTGTCCCCCTCTGGTGAAACCATTATTTGTATTCTGTGAATATCAGCACTTGCTCAGATGAAAAAGCAGGCTCACCCATCCCTGACAGTGTCTTGAATGTGTCCGTGTTTGCATGGAATCAATAGTTAATATTTTAATTATTAATTTGTATTCCTTAATAACTACATGCTGTGTTACTGAGGAATGAGGCACACTCAGAGACTGGAAAAGTATGGGAGGGGAGGCTAACCAAAGCCCATGAAGCACAGATCTAGCAAGTGGATAATGTGTGGCACACAGATGCAGACACAGGGGGCTGATTTTATTTGGAGGAGTTTTGGACTCAAGAATTGTCCAGGTGAACAGATGGACAAATGCCTCCTTCAATATCTGCTTTTATCTCCACGTGAGCTGGGAAATTTATAGCTCTGAAGCATTATTACTCCCAGTCATTAAAGAGTGTGGGATTTTTGAATTTAGAAGACTGCCGTACACATACAAATAATGACTTCTGCAGAGGCCAGATTTTATGATCAGCAGATGCAGAGGGAAACTATAAAACTTAATTATATTTGTGTCTGCTTAAGAAAGATGTTAGGTTAAAAAATTAATAACCTATCACTTTAGTCTGATGTGACCTTGTGGAAAAAGACATATGAAACAGAAACGGATCAAAACTTCTCTTCAGATAAATAATTACACAAATAGTTTTGGACAGGCTTTACACACTGGTTTAAAAGAAACTTAATTTTCTTTTTTTCAGATCTACAGGTATGACAGGGAGGTTTCATCAGATATTTCTTCAATGGGTTAAGGTTTGAAATTAAAAGGCAACAAAATAGTCTTATATCTGAACCTTCTGAAATCTTCTGATGTTATTTTAACAGCAATATTTGTTCTTTTTTTTTAAAGTTTAGTTTGCATGTTTCTTTCAACAAATATTAAGCTAGCACAGGAAAATTATAAGAAAATAAATTCTAAGATTTTTAACTAGAGCTTCACAAGCTTCATAGTATTCTATCAAAATGAATGCTCACAATTTTCAATAACTTTCATAAGTATCAAAGCTTTTCTTATAGCTGCAAAAATAGACAAAGATCTAAGGAAAAAGATTCTGGAGAACTCAAGTTTAGCTATTTATTTCTCAGTTCTGTCAGTCTAGCAACTCTCTCTATATAACTGGATATATTTTCTCCTTAGAGACAAAGAGATAATGTATGTAGCAATTTCTAGTTACCAGTAGCATCTTCTGAAATATTGTTTCTTAAGATGACATCAGACTGGCTTTTAAAAATTCTGCAAAAGCAATTTCATGGGTATTTGTCTCCTAACATGAAGACAATAATCTCAGGCCTATTGCTCTCACCTTTGCAAAGCTTATCTGCTGACAAGTGTTGTACATACAGAAAACCTTCTAAAGGCTTAGATTATTGTGATTTAGAAACCTAAATTATCCTGAGTTGGAAGGGATGTGTATCCTGTGATTTTAGTGTACAATGAAGATGAGTAGACTAACTCATATTTCATAGATGGAATTAACAAATTAAATAGACTCTACACAGGCAGTGAATAATACAAACTCTGCAGTCAGAGGGTTTTAGGCTGAGTTCTGCTGCCCACTATTTTACCTCCACTAGATGTCAGGTTTTGACAGAACTGGAGGGGTTTAATCTCTATTTCTTAGTATGAAGCATGGTCAGGATCACAGCTACAATTCTCCAATTCCAAGCACCAGCAGTAACCCAAAATAGGAGATACTCTGAGTCACTCTATGGGTTTTTCTTGTTCTTCATTCTCTTAGGTCTTGTTTTTTCCCTGCAGCAAATTTCTCAGTGCTGACAAGGTACACCAGTGCTGGTAAATGGGAGCACTGCCAAGTAATGTGGGATTCCCTGAGGGATTTCCCTTTGCTCCTCCATTCCTTGGCTTGACACATCTGTTCAGGAAGACTATATAATGCTGAGTTTCTCGAAAATATTCAAGCACGTGCGTCTTGACTCTCAGAGAGCAACCAGGTGGTGGGGAGCTTTTCACTTGTTTCTGCTGCTTAGTAGAGATATTTATTTCTATTTTCTGGGAATGAGATACAATTTCAGAGAGTATTCCCATCTCTCCAATAGCATCTTTGTGAGACATCTGAAGGAGTCAGGCTGACCTCCAAGCTTAGCAGATGAATTACATTTCCCAAGCAACAGAAGGCAGATAGCATTTCCAGGATTGTACACAGGAGTTGGTAAGACTTTGCTCACAGATGCTAACCAGAGGCTGCCACAGTCCCCAAAAGGTGAGTTTCCCATGTGGAGCTCTGGAAATATGGAGCAATCCCAGTAGGTTTAATGACTTGTTTAAGGTTTAGTTTTATCCAAATTTGTGTTAACTCTGTAGTTGGCTTCAGATTGTGATAGTTATTCTTGGGTCTGAGACAGTCTGCAGTATCCATTTCATACGGATTCTGTTTTACCTTTGGTGTTTAAAAAGATGGTGCTACCTCCTCTCAGATCTGCTCTTCCTCATCTCCATAGAGGTGTTCAGAATTCCTTGGCAAGGCAAGAATTGCCTGAAATTTGCCCAGTGCAAGCAGGAAACTGAGGGCATGAAGGCAGGGTGTGCTCTACAGATTTAGCAACAGAGGCTAATGAAAAGCATTTTTCCAAGCACATCGATCAATTTCACTAGATCCTATTAAATAACAGAACAAAAATAAAGGCTTTTGGTCTACAGCTTCAAAGCTCTGTGGGCTAAGTCATACTTAATATAACACAGGCCCAAAATAAGAGTCAGAACACTAGTATTTATGCCGGAAATATATAAAATATTTACGCCACAGGACTTGCTTCTTTACTGCAAAGTAACTTTTTCCAGAGCCCAAATGTTATCTTCTGTTGGAAGTTGCCCCCAATAAAAAAGGGGCACAGTCAGTAGAGACATTGTGATTAGAACAAGTGGCCCTCTCACAACATTTGGGATAGAGGGATTCAATGTCTTTGACCTGCTTTGCCTCCTGCAAAGCCAGCACTTGCTGGAGTGGGGCAGTTGGCTTCCAGAGTCTCAGCTAAGACACGTCCTTCTCTGTTTCCAGCTCCAAACACTGTTGCTTCAAGAGTATAGTCTAGCTCTTAATTTGATAGAGAATTCTTAAAAAAGTTCTGTGTAATTTTATTTTCAATGTAGTTGGCTCTAGGTGGACTGTTTCCCTTCTTGAAGTTCCCTAAAGCTGGGTTAAGAAAAAGAAATGTTATTTAGACTGTAAACTCCCTGGGGGAAAAGCTGCATCTTTAAGGGAACTGTTGTCCACAGAATTAGGTAGATCACATGAGCTTATAAAATACAACATCTGCGGAGTAATCTGGAAAAAAATACTTAATTTTATAATCTATATAAGAATTGGCTGGATGGTTGAACTCTAAGAGTGTCTTCCCTGTGAGGATGCTGAAGCCCTGGCACAGGGTGCCCAGAGAAGATGTGGCTGCCCCAGCCCTGCAAGTGTCCAAGGCCAGGCTGGATGGGGCTCTGAGCAACCTGGGATAGGTTGTCATATATATATATATATATATATTTGTGTGCGTGTGTGTGTGTGTGTGTGTGTATGTATGTATATATATATGTGTGTGTGTGTGTATATGTATATATATATACATACACACACATATATACACACATATATATATATATTTATATATATTTTTGTGTGTGTGTGTATATATGTATGTATATATGTATGTGTGTGTATGTATATATATACATACACACACACACATATACACATACATATATATATTTATATATATATTAAAATACTAATATTTATATTTAAAATTTATTTTTAAATAATTTAAAAAATACATATTTATATCTATATATAGATTTTATATATGTGTGTATATATATACACACACACATATATATATCATGGAAAGTGTCCCTACCCATGGCAAGAGTGGGACTGGTTGGCCTTTAAGGTCCCTTCCAACCCAAACCATTCTGCAATTTGATGAAGAGTGTCTAATAAAGCTATGGCCACAATTAGTCTTTTTTTTTTTTTTTTTTTTTTTTTTTTTTTTTTCCCTTTGGAAGCTTATTTCCCACACACATACAGATTAATTTTTCGTATGTTTAGAAAATGCTAGATGTTATTTTGAGAAAACAAATATTAAAAATGAAACATGTAATTTTAAAAATATTTTAAAATCAGAAGCAAAGAAGTATTTACTTGACAGAATCACAGAAGGGCTTTGAGCATCCCTGAGGCCTTGCAGACTTTTTTCCCAGATGGAGGGATTCTGTCTTATAAAGAATTAAATTTATTTATGATATTATGAAACAAACGAGTGACACATAAATCTCAACATCAAATGTAACAGCTCTTTTATGGCCTTCAGATACATGGGTAACATCTCACCTGCAGCCAAATAAACTCTGTAGTTGGCTGCAGAATGTGATAGTTATTCTTGGGTCTGAGACAGTCTGCAGTATCCATTTCATACGGATTCTGTTTTACCTTTGGTGTTTAAAAAGATGGTGCTACCTCCTCTCAGATCTGCTCTTCCTCATCTCCATAGAGGTGTTCAGAATTCCTTGGCAAGGTAAGGAATGTCTGTAATTTGTATTTACTTCACAGAATCACAGAAGGGCTTGGATTGGGAAGGACCTTAGCAACCTTTATTTTCACACCCCTACCACAGGCTGGGAGATCTCGATATAATTCGGATATCAAGCATGAAATAATTATTCCCGCAATTTATGTATTTTTATATTCATTTAATATTTGTTTTGTTTAGAGACGGGTTTCTCCAAGAGCACAGGGGGCGAGCTGTGGGGCGCGCAGCAGTGACGGCAGCGGCGCCTGGGGAGCCTCCTAGGGAAAAGGGTGGAGACGGGAAACAAGGGAAGAAAGGAGCGGGAAGAAACGGAGCGGGAAGGAAACAGGCACGGAAGGAAGCAGGCACGGAACGGCACGAGCTCGGTGCCACAGCGGCCATTTTGCCGGGCTTGCGCACACCCCGGCCGGGCGGCACGCGCACCGCGCGGCGGGCGGAGCGGGCCGGGACGGGCCGGCCGGAGCGGGCCGGCCGGGAGCGGGCCGGGCCGGGAGCGGGGCCGGGCTGGAGCCGGGGCCGGGCTGGGCCGGAACGGGGCCGGGAGCGGGGCCGGGCTGGAGCCGGACGGGCCGGGAGCGGGGCCGGGCTTGGAGCCGGGGCCGGGCTTGGAGCCGGAGCGGGGCCGGGCCTGGAGCGGGCGATGGCGGCCCTGCCCGCGGCCCGCCTGGAGAGCGTGCGGGCGCTGTCGGCTCTGTTCCGGGAGGCGCAGCCCAGGTAGTGGGGAGCACGGAGCGGCAGTGCCGGTGGAGGTCGGGCAGGGCTCGCCTCGCCTCGCCTCGGCTCCCAGCGCGGTCCTGCCCCTCGCGGAGTCGGCTGCGGGCCGGAAAAGGGGCTCTCTTTCAGTGTGCCCGTGGGGTGTGGATCAGGTCCCTTCTGGGGAGCTTCTGCAGCCCCCGCCTTCTCCTGGCGCTGTGCGTGAGTGTGGGGGGTGTTCCTTCTGCTGTCCTGCCCAGGGCTCCTCAGGAGCTGCAGTGTGCTCAGTCCCTGTAGCACGGAGCAAAGGCGTTTGTCTCTTACTCCTGGGTGGCATAAAGTGTCCTAGAGATGCTTGGGGTGGAGGGACATTAAAGCTCGTTCCATGCCACCCCTGCCGTGGGCAAAGACACCTCCCACTTTCCCGGACTGCTCCAAGCTCCATCCAGCCTGGCATTGAACACTGCCCGGCATCCAGGGGCAGCCACATCTCCTCTGGGCACCCGGTGCCAGGGCCTCAGCATCCTGACAGGAAAAAACCTCTTCCTAACATGCAGTCTAAACCTGCTCTACCAGGCTGAAGCCATTCCCCCTTTTTCTTTCACTTCAGGCCTGCATAAATAGTCTCCATCTTCCTCGTAGGCTCCCTTCAGGTGCTGCCAGGATTAGTTAGGCCAACCTAAAGCTGCTCTTCTCCAGGCTGAGCACTCCCAAGTCTCACAGCCTTTCCTAATAGCAGAGCTGCTCCATCTGCGTCCTGGTTTAAGGCAAATTTGGGAAGAAACCTCTGAATGGGTCCCTCCAGAAAGCAAATCCAGCATCAACCCAAGACAATCTGTCTTAACTTGGTGCCTCTGAATTCTCTGCAGCAGCTCCCTGTCCTTCCTGTGCTGGATCCCAGGGCTGGAGGCAGCTCTGCCGGTGGGGTCTCACCTGAGTGGGGAGAGGAGCAGAACCCCCTGCCCTGCTGCCCATGCTGGGGCTCAGCCCAGCACAGGGGCTTCAGGGTCCCAGAACACATGCCCAGGGCAGGGCCAGCTCTCACCAAGTCCTTCTGCCAGGGCTGCTCCTTCTGCTCATCCCCAGCCTGAACTGATCCCCAGGGGTTGTCCTGACCCAGGTGCAGCCCCAGCACTTGATCCTGTTGAACCTCATGGGATTCCTGTGGAAAATCTGGGGCTTGTGGTGCCTTTCTTGGCAGGCACATGAGGTGGGATGTAGCTGTGGGAGTAGCTGCTCTGGGGCAAAAAACTGTGGAAGCCCAGCAGTGTGTCCAGAAGTGGGCGAGATGTGTCTGTGCGAGGCCCTGCTGGGTGCCAGGCTCCTTCCCATGTGAGGCCAAAGCTTTGGGATGAGGGTGGTGACTGTGGGCCTTGGGGACAGAGGGCATGCACTGTGTGCAGGGGGGGCTGCACTGGCTTCCCTGGCAGGAAAGGTTGGGTGCCCCTCAGTAGGTTTAAGATAAGACAGAATGGGGCTGCTGGAGAAACAGGGCTGGTGTGGAGCAGAGCCTTTTAGTTGATTTCTTTATGCTTCCTTTATTAAGCTACAAAAAGAAGAAAATGGCTTTATTTTTTTTCTGATACTGTTGTGAAGATAAGTACTTTAAAGGGTTTTTAGGGACTCTGCTTACAGGAATGGAGTTGTGCAAGTACCTAAAACCTAGAGTGGAAATCCAGAATGGTAAATTTATGGATTTGTTCACATAGTCCTGAATAATTTCGTGATTTTTTTGAGCCCTGGTCTTTTGAACACTGTTTCATTACTGGTTTAATTCCCTGTTCACTAGAATGGTATCTCGTAGAGTTTCTGCTTTTAACAATCAAACAAGTCTTACAAGGAGTGACAGTAATCTTCCTTTTGGCATGGGGACAGGAATTCTGACTCTTTGTTTTGACTTAACAAGAAATTGTGCATATCTTCGTTCCTGCAGAACTTGATGTGGAAATGAAGGACAGGTAGCAATAGCAAATTGTGGAGCTGCTGTGTTAGGCAGCCAGAGACAGGAAACAGAAGTGTGTGGAATATCCACAAAGCATGGATGGATTTCAAGGCCTGTTTACAATGCATGGTATTCTTTTAATCCAATCTTAGGAGGCTCTTTGTAGTTCTATAGATTAAAAATTAGGGAAAATATTACGGAAAGAAAACATTTTCCACTCTGAAAATGCATTTTAAATTTTTATAGCTTCTACTTTGAGTGTGAATCTTTATATGTTATACTGCTGGAAAAAGATTATGTTTTAAATCCTGTTAGTAAGCATTGCTGTGGAACAGTTTTCTGAAGTCAGTCTTGTCTGGTATCTTATTATCAGTAACGTATTTTCTGCTGTTCTTGCTAATTTGAGGATTTTTTTATTCAGAAGGTCAGTTTTCATTAAAATTCCTAGTAGTACCCACTCAAATTGCAGTGCTATTGAATGCTTAGAGTCGCATGTAACTTTTCTCAAAGCAGAATCCTGCTTTATCAAACAACATTTAAATCAGTCTGTGTTCATTTGGAATACCTTCTGCTTGCTCACTTAGCCTTTGAGATTTGATTTCTGCCTGGAATGATCTGGCTTGAGCAGTCTGAATTTTCTTTCAAAGTGTTTAAGAGATGGATTTGGAGTTCTGTCTCTCCTCAATGATGTAAAAAATCAACATCTATTTCCACATTTCCAGCGAGGACAGACGCTTCCTTGTGTACCCCACACTTGCTCCATTGGGACACACAAGGTTTTTCATCTTCGTATTTTGCTGGAAATATGTCTGCACTTTTAGTTTTGGGATTTTTTTTTTTTTTTTTTTTTACTTTCAATCTGATTTTAAAAGAGAAATTGTCACAGCAGCTCAGCATGCTTCTGATTCAGTGTCTGACTAAAAGTTCTGTTCCACTGCATAGCTCTGCCAGAAGAGTGGAGCCTTTCCAGCACAAGAATAACTGTAAGGTGTCCTTTTACCCATGGAGTCACAAAAATGTGCACAAAAGTTCTTTTGGCTTCTTTCATTTCTCTTTTACCAATTTAAATAAGTGAATGTTGTACAGTAGTATGTCTTGCACTGACCACTGGGTTTTGTATTTTGCAGTTGGGTCAGGAAATGACTGGTTTCATGGGATAATCCAACAAAAGGCATAGGCTGATAGGAAGGGAACTACAGTGGGCTGAGTGGTCCCATTTTAGAGTAATGTCAGAGTTTAAGAACTCGGGGCAGCCTATGGTTCTGCTCAGTGGAGAAAGCACTCCCTGGCTGGGGGCTGCCTTAGCAGACCATGGCTTTCTGAAGTTTAGAAAAGCTTGTCTCTGGTGCATTTCCCATGGGGACTGTGGTACGTCAGCCACTGAGTCTTCTCTTGGCACGTCATGAAGTGGCAGGAGCTGCACTGCTTCTTGTAAGTTGAAGGTTCAAGTTCCATGAATGTATTTTCTTGAAACCAAAACCAAATTCCAAACTTTCTTTCTGGTTATGTAAGCTCCACTGTTTTCTTTATGACTGAGGGCAGCTCTGCTTTTGCTCTTTGTTTTTTGTGCTGCTGGTATTTTCCCTTCAGTATTGCCCCACTGTAAAATGTAGCTTCTTCACCATAATTCTCAGTGATGCAGTGGTGGGTTTTTAATGTTTCAGTGTAGATGGAGAATGTGTAAATATATTGGTCTTGATTGACTGTGAGGTTGCAGGATAAAATACATACTTCCTGGAGATCTGAACCCTAATGTTGTGGTAATTTAGTGATACTAGTGTATGCTGTATTTCTTAAGTCTTCTCCATGCCCTAGCAGACCTCAACATTGGAGGCACTGTACTATCAGTAAGATGTAGCCTAGATAAAAGTGTCACTGTTGGAGCAACAAGTCTGGTAAGGGGCTTAGAAAATGTGAACTGTGAGTAAAGACTAAGAGAGTTTTATTTAGTTAAGGAAAGAAAACGTGGCAGGAGCAGAGGTGGGGAATAACATCTCCAGACATGTCTGAGGGTGTGCTTAGGGACAAGGTGGATTGGCAGTGTTTGGTTAATGTTGAACTTCATGATCTTCAGGATCTTTTCCAACCTTGGTGATTCTATGGTTTGATTATGGACATGATCACTTATGAAAGAGAGGGTAGAAATTCTGATTGTCGATTTGAGGGAGCAGCAGAATGCAGGTAATACTGTTATCACCCAGCAGTGTTAGATCAAAAGGGTTTTTAATTCTTCTTTAGGAAGAGTTTTCTGCATGAACATTTTATTTAATGCTGCTTCACATTTCCTCTCATCTCACTTTCTTCTGTTTGATCCTGAGTACATGACAAGTCTGTTTAAGGTTCAAGGAGGCTGCATCTGGATTTCCTTATCCTGACCCCAGTCAGAAGTATTGGATGAGCAAATTTATTGAACTTCCCTGTAGCAGTGCCATAAACATTCTCTGGTGTGGCTTCTCTCTGCCAGCATGTGGTATCAGAACTGAGTTAGCAACATTTGGCATGTGTTGCCCTCATCTCTTTTGTGGACATAAAATCAGGGCAGAGTGTAGACAAATAGCTGTAGTTTGGAAATGTTTATCTGTCTGTGACAGATCAGCTGTAGATGTGTGTTCAGTCCTGGCAGGCTGGTGAATCTTCATGAAGCAGCAGCATCAGCTGTCATCCAGTCATAGGGATTTCTGCACGTGCTTATGGTTTGGCAGTGCTGTTCCCTTGGTCTGGGTGCTCCAGGAAGTGGCCTGGTACCTTCTGTCTTGGGTAGTTGTCTGCTGAGGTGGGACAGAGGTGCCTTTTTCCCTTGGCTGTGACTCACACATTTCACAAAGATGCTCGTGCAGCCATTTCTCCATGACCTCTGTCCCCCTGAGGAAATCTGCAGCTGGCTGGAGCTTCTGATACCTTATTCTTCTGAAACATCTAATGCTGGACGTTTAAACTGTGTTCATTAACTAAAATTCCTCTTCAAGCAGCATGCAGTCTCATATATAAACCTGTCAGCTCTAAGTATTAGGGAGATTTTTTTTTCCTTTTCATTAAAATTCCGAAGAGCTTTTGAAAAGTCACAAGGAACACTAAGGCAACACAACTCTCCTACAGCCCCTTTTCTGAAAAGGCTGATGGGAGCATTTGAGGAGCTGTATTTTGGTCTTTCTACTTGAAAGACTATGAGTAGTTAAATACTCAGAACATTAAAGATTGCTGCAGAAACATCTTTGGGTTTACAGTAAGAAGTGTCAATATCATAGGCTTTTTGGTAGGAGTGCATTTTTATTTTTTCTTCACCCCAAATGTATGTATTTCAGAGAAACAGCAGAAGAAAGTGTATTTCGGGATGTCCTGGAAATCCTGACAAGTGCCTCGAGTGCCATTGAGCAGAGCTGTAAGGACTCCTGTGGACTGGCAGATCTGGACACCTGCCTGCTGCTCACAGCAGAGTGCTTCAGGTGTCTGAGGAATGCCTGTGTTCAGTGTGCCAAGAACCAACATGCCATGAGGTACAGTTGTGATCCCTTTTAGCCCATACCAAAGTACCAATTTCTGATACTTCTGTGGTTTTATAAAAGGGATTCTTGTTTTACAATGCTGTTAGTTGATTTATTAACTGGCATTTCCTGCTTGATGCAATCCCTTGAATTCAAATGTGCAAGAAACAAAAATAGCTGACCTATTTGTATGTCAGTTTGGGCCCTTGCTTAGTAATAGAATAAAGTGTTTGAGTTTGTAGTATGAGCTGATTACACAAATGATGATACAATAAGCCTGTTGGAAGCCTGATTGTAAACTATCCCTTTTTTCTCTTTCTTTAATTTTTTAATAACTTAATGAATAAGTAAATGGTCTTAATAATCAGTTACAGGATTAGTAGGTCTTTTAAGGTTCATTTAGATCTGTTTGGCTTTCCTAGCAAAACACAGCATTTGGAACTGTGCATATTAATCCTGATACATATATACAGGCAGGTTGAGCTTAAAGGATATTAAGTCAGTCTGGCTCCTAAAGTTATTTAGCCTCTCTGTTCGTTGCCTGTGTCTGCTGCAGCACTGAAGTGATGCTTATGATCCAACCAGCTGTAGTTAGTGAAACCCTGGTAGTCTGGTTGATGTTTTTAAAAAACCCAACAAAATAGCAATAACAACAAATACCCTCCTTGCCCAGATCCCTCATGAGACCCCAAAACCAATCAACCAACCAAGAAAAAAACCCTCCCAACTTGTCACAGTTGGTTATATCAAAGAATTATAGGAGACTGCAGTCTTAAAAATTGGCTTCTTGGACTTGGCAAATTTGATTTATTGAACTAAATGTAATTTTGACATGGAACCAAATCTTAGTTTCTGTACTGGGGCAGAATTCTGTTAATGCCACAGAAATTGCAATGCAAACCATTCTGAGAGTGTACCTATGATTCCTCCTCACTGGAGAAAGGATAAATGATTATTTGGCCTTCTCTGCTTCTCTCTGGGAGTTGTGTATGTTTCTCTTTCAGCTGGCTCTTTGGTAGCTGTCACTAACTGCTTTGTTGGCATTGAAAATCCTCCAAGTTTATTATGAAGTAAGATACATGACTCGTGTTCTGGATGCTTGATCTCTAGACAAAGCAAAGTTTTTACACAAATAAAGCTGTTCAAATTATAGGAATAACTTGCTAACATTTAATATCTGATAGGAAGAATGGCAAAAAGGGAAGAAAGGGTATTTAGCTCTGAAGTTGCTGTGCCCAGAATTGGTAAAATGCAGGATAATGGAATAAACCACTTTGATTTGCTTCTGATGGTAGTAATGTGGCTACTGATAGTCAGGCAGTAATGTAGAAGAAAATATTTTTGTTTCAGAGGTCCCGAAGATGCTAAAGATACCCTGTTAACTTTGGTGAAAAGCCTTTTAATTTTTTTGAGTGTATTTCATATTAAGTGAATTACCGTGTTTTTTCCCCAATTTAATAATAGGAACTTGGGTCTCATCTCTACATCTGTCCATTTGATAAAGTTGCTTCATGGAATACAAATCAAAGAAGAATTGTTACTGACTGGTAAGGCTGGGGATTTTGTTAAATTTATAGCCTGCACTATATTTTTTCACATGGGTGGTGTGCTGTCACTTTACTGATGTATTTGTTTTATAAATAAATTCATTCTTACTTGAATTTCAGTTAAGAATTGACCTTCTCTTAGACTGCTTGGAAAAGGTCTCAGCCTCAAGTCTAGTTCAGCTGTATTTTCACTGAACTGTTCTTCATAGATTGCTGAAGGAAAGATAAATGGGAATGCTTTAATTTGAAGCAGGATATGTGGTTTTATAAAAGGAAAACTACCTGTAGTACCTCCATTTCAAATACATTCTGCTGTTTTACTGTCTTTTTATTTGCTGATGCTTAAAATAATGTATCTGATTCCAGGAAGCAGATTTTGGCTGTGACTTTTTAAAAATTATTTTTAATTTTGATTTGGGTACCATGGTTGCTGGCCAGTCAGGATGGTATCTGCCAAGAATTAATTTGATTTGAGTGGTGTTCACATTTAGTTAATGGATGAGTTTTTTCTTTCAGTACAGTGAAGAGAAAATGTGACTATGTTACCCATCCTACCTAGTGGTAGTTATGGCTACTCATTTCACTGGGTATTAGGGGTTTTCAGTTATTCTCCTCACAATCTATGTTTCCAGGTGTGTGCATGTGGAGCTTTATGCATTGGACTCCAGCTGTGACTGTCTGTGGTTGCAGGCAGTAATACACGTGTGTTTGCTTGTCTGTTATTTCTTTTCACTCCTGTTCCTCAGATGAGGTTTTTTACTGGATTTCTGCTGCTGCTTTTCTGTTGTTTTGTGTAATCAGGTGAAGCAGCTGTCGTGCAGTAACTAACCCTCAAACACCTTGATGGAACAGTGAGGTCCAGGAGCCTGGATTTCCTTTTGCTGCTATGTTTGGCTCAAAATGAAGCCCTGTGGGGTATTGTGTTCAAGCCAGGGTCACTCCTGGAGCTGTTGCTGGAATCCTGCTGCCAGGGAAGGGCCTGTGATGCCAGCACAGCCCTTCAGTGTGGCAGGAGCTGAGCTATGAGCTCTGGGGGTGGCAAAAAGGGCTGGCTCAGTGGCCCTAAAGAGGAGGAACTGATGGTGCACAGCAGTGACTTTCAAGCCATGTTACAGGAAAGACTGGGAAAGGTCATGGAGGGCAAGAGTGTCCAGCCCCACAGTTGTGAACTGTTTTGCAGACCAGCAAGATAAAAGTGATGGGAGCCAAACTGTTGCTTCTGGCCAGCCTGTCACTGTTCCTGCTGGGGCCTTGGACAGCAGTGGGCTCAAAAAGCCCTACTGGGAAAGTGGGCTTGCCACCTTCAGCCCAGTGAAAGCCTCAGGAGCTGTGGTGTAAGAATGCCACCAGCCCGAGGGGCTGCACCTGCAGGAGAGGGAGCAGGCTGTGTTCTTGGTTGGATACAGGCACGGCTGAGGCCTACCCTTCCCTTCCCTTCCCTTCCCTTCCCTTCCCCCTTCCCCTTCCCTTCCCTTCCCTTCCCTTCCCTTCCTTCCCTCCCTTCCCTTCCTCCTTCCCTTCCCTTCCCTTCCCTTCCCTTCCCTTCCCTTCCCTTCCCTTCCCTTCTCCCTTCCCTTCTCCCTTCCCTTCTCCTCCCTTCCCTTCTCCCTTCCCTTCTCCCTTCCCTTCTCCCTTCCCTTCTCCCTTCCCTTCTCCCTTCCCTTCTCCCTTCCCTTCTCCCTTCCCTTCTCCCTTCCCTTTCTCCCTTCCCTTCTCCCTTCCCTTCTCCCTTCCCTTCTCCCTTCCCTTCTCCTTCCCTTCCCTCCTTCTCCCTTCCCTTCTCCCTTCCCTTCTCCCTTCCCTTCTCCCTTCCCTTCTCCCTTCCCTTCCCTTCCCTTCTCCCTTCCCTTCTCCCTTCCCTTCCTTCTCCCTTCCTTCTCCCTTCCCTTCTCCCTTCCCTTCTCCCTTCCCTTCTCCCTTCCCTTCTCCTCCTCTCCCTTCCCTTCTCCCTTCCCTTCTCCCTTCCCTTCTCCCTTCCCTTCTCCCTTCCCTTCTCCCTTCCCTTCTCCCTTCCTTCTCCCTTCCTTCCCTTCCCTTCTCCCTTCCCTTCTCCCTTCCCTTCCCTTCCCTTCCCTTCCTCTCCCTTCCCTTCTCCCTTCCCTTCTCCCCTTTCCTTCCCTTCCTCCCTTCTCCCTTCCCTTCTCCTCCTTCCCCTTCCCTTCTCCCTTCCCTTCTCCCTTCCCGGTTGCCTGCCCCTCCTTGCTGGGCTGCCACGTGTGTGCAGTTCTGTGCTCAGGGCTTTGAAGAGGCACAGGGAATGCTCTTGAGCAAAAAGCAAAGGGGGTAAAACCCAGTAATGTGATTATCTGCCTCAGGCACATTTTGCTAGCCAGAGGATGGTGTAAAATCTCTGTTTATTGACATTGAATATAAGGACGGCATTGACATGATGGTTTTTAACAGGATTTCCGTAAAAGTTGTTTTGTGACTGTTACTCTGTGTAGCCATTCAGTAAATACATCTGAGTTATAATTAAGATTTGCTTATTGACCCAGGATAGGTAGTTCATTTGATGCTGTAAGTGGCATTGATCTCCTTAGGGAACCTCTGTGAAGAGCATGGCTTATGTATTCCACGTGTTAGTACACCAACCAAAAAATTGCAGACAAGCAAATGTTGTTAATTCCTTGCTGAGTGATCTGATGAACTTTGGTGTAAGTGGAAATTAATGTAGTGCCTAGAGCACTGGTTCCTTCTGCAGGCTTTACCTCAGAAGTTAACAGTTAAATTTGACTGGATTATTAGTTGTACCGAAGCAAATTGCTAAATTGGACTTGGAAAGCAATGTTGAAACAAAAGAGACCCATGAAATTAGTAATGGTATTGTGTTTATTAACTGTAATTCTGTTTCACGATTCTCATGTTTCATAAAGGAAATCAGGTCACAGGGCTAGAGGAGCATGTGTGTTTTGTTCTTGCAGATAATTAGGTGTTGAGTATTTCAGGTTGTTCATTTGGCTGTGTATTGTTTCCTCCTTCAAATGGCTGCCTGGATTGGATGATCCCTCTTGATGCCTGTGTATATTCTTAAGGTTTTTAAAATACCTTTCTGTTGCTTCCATAGCAACGAAGTACAAGGAGGTGGAGATGAGGCTGTACTGCAGGATGAACAGCACAAATGTTTCAGATTGTGTTCCTGTGAAAAATTCCCAGAACAAATCATTGTAGGCTAAATAAACTTGAAGTTCCAACATTATCATATTTACAAAAATGAGACTGAAAATTCTTTCTGCAGACTGAAAAATTAATTTAACCTGATCTATGGCAGGTTCTGTAATTCATTCGCTGGTAGTAAGTGAGTGGTGTGGTAATTTTTGTTAAAAAGTTCACTGTAGTACAATTTCAAATGGATAAAACCAGAAATGAAATAAAAGTATGTATTCTTTGGCCACTTCTGTGACCAGTGTGATGGCTAAGGGAGAGGACATGATCAAAGAAACAAAAAAGGAGGTGTTGTGCAAAGTGGTAAGACTAAAAACTGTTGCTAATATTTACTCAAATAAATCCAGACTCCTTTGCATCCTCCCTGCTAGGAGTAATACTTTAAAAATAGTTGCCCAGGGATTATATACATGGTTAATTGGGCTCCTCAATTCAGTATATTTACTGAAAAAACTCTACTGCATGTTTTCACCATACATCTTACTTTTTCAAATTTTCAGTGCTTTAAATAACAAGATAAATTCCTGTATGTTTGTAATACTTGTCCCAGCCAGCTGTGGAAAAAGTTATTATTTTGAGTACATGATATACCACTAAGGCAGTGGGCTAGAATCCTTGAAGGTGAGTTAGAATGCCTGTCCTGAAATAGCTCTTTGAAACTTTGGGTAGGTTCAAAAATAGTTAATTCATATATACAGCATTCAGAGATTGCCCAATCCCATGTACAAGCCAGCTGTCCCTATAATGTCTCCTTTCTTTTTAACACTTCCATTAAAAATACACAAACATTTTTTTTTGTATTTATGGTATTGCTGCAGTTAACTGTTTGTCCCCACCCTTCCTCCTTGTTTACTTCCCGTGTTACTTTGAGTTGAACTCTGTGGCCTAGTTTTATTTATTGTAACAAATAGCTAATAAGCTAGTCAGTGTTTTAAGTCTGAAGGGAAAAAGGAATTCCCTGCAGATATAGATTTAATGGACTTTCTGAAGTACCATCTCCGCATCCCTTTTGTTTTAGTTATTTTTTTAATTAGATGAGTCTCATCAAAACAACCTTCTGGTTTTTTTTTTTTTGGTTTTTTTTTTTGGTGTGGTACAAAGACCAAAAACACTTGCCAGAGGAGTAGCTGATGGAGCTGCCAGATGAACTTTAACTGAACTTCAAGCAGACCCAGATCTCTTAAGAGCTCAGAAGTAGTTCAGTATGTTTGGGATTGCAGCAGACACAGGAAATATCCTTGTCAGAAGCCCAAGTAGAAAATCTTCACTTCATAGCATGTGTCTTGGTTTGGTTGTGGAGTTAAGTTGTTTTGGTGGGGTTTTTTCTTATTCCTATGGCAAATCTTAAGCTTTCCAGTGGAAGCCAGCAGACCTTTGGGAAGTTACATTGTTGTTTGTCTAGATGGTGGATATTTAGATTCCAGGATATGAGAGCTGGACTTAGGGTCCCTCTCCAAAGTCTGGAAAACCCCCAAAGGACATCTTTGTGTCTCCTTGATAAGTTTCAAACAAGGACATACCTGTTTTGCAGCAAGCTCAGGTTCTACAGGCAGTGTCCCATCTGATCCTTTCATTGATTCCCACTCCAGCTTGCACAGAAGGAGCTAGCATTTTCTTGTTTGTAAACAGATCTTCTCGAACCTTTCACCACTTCAAAATACTGCTGTTGCTGAAGAATGCTCTTCGAATTCCATTATAATTGCTTAAAAACGATTTATCTGCCAAAATACATTTCTGTCCTCTGGGGTGAAAAGGCACTGAATGCCTCATAGCTGCCCTGCGTGAGACAACTTGTTGTGCAGGTTCTCTGAATGAGGTGATTGTCCTCTCTGAGCAGAGCTGGGCTCTCAGCTGCAGTGCTTGCCTGGGAGGTGCTCTAAGCACATCCCCAGTATTCCTCATATTCCTGCTGGTGGTACTGACCTTGCTTTAGACCAGCTGGCACAGGTATTGTTAATGCTGTGCTCTGCTGATGCCAGGCCCCCATGGTTTTTAGGGATTTTAACCACCCAAAAAGCAGCTTAAAAATGTGTTAGCATGAGACTTTCAGAATCATGGAATGATTTGGGGTTGGAAAAGACCTCCAAGACCACTGCGTCCAGCCTGTGACTGATCCCACCTTGTCACCCAGCCCAGAGCACTGAGTGCCACATCCAGGCATTCCTTGGACACCTCCAGGGATGGGGACTCCCTCTCCTCCCTGGGCTATCCCTGCCAATGCCTGAGCACCCTTTTGGTGAAGAAATTCCTCCTGGTGTCCAACCTGACTCCCCTGGCACAGCTTGGGGCTGTTTCATCCTGTCCCTGTTCCCTGGGAGCAGGGCCCAACCCTCCCTGTCTGTCCCCTCCTGTCAGGAGTTGTGCTGAGCCAGAAGGTCCCCCCTGAGCCTCCTTTGCTCCAGGCTGAGCCCCTTTCCCAGCTCCCTCAGCTGCTCCTGATGCTTCAGACCCTTCCCCAGCTCCAGTCCCGTCCCTGGACATGCTCCCAGCCCTTCAGTGTCTTTTTTTTTTTTTTTTTTTTTAGGTAAGGGCCCAGAACTGGACACAGCACTGGAAGTGCCTCAGCAGTGTGCCAGCACAGGGGACAGTCACTGCCTGGTTCTGCTGCCACACTATTGCTGGTACAGAATGTTAGGTGCCTGTGCTCATGTCACAGGCACTGCTGGGGCTCTCAGCCAAATCCTGTGTCCAGGTGTGCTGCTGTCAGAGCAAGGGTCAGGGTGTTCTCTGCTCATAATTCTGCAAAGTCCAGAAACTTGGGTTAAATTGTAGTGGATTGTAGCTTGCATCCATGAACAGGAATTTGACCTTGCTTCCAGTTTTCTGTGAAGTGTTCAGGTGTATTTAAGCAGCTACAGATACTCTCTTCAGAACAGAACTCATAGCATTCCTTTAAAAGCAGTGATGAAAGATGACTCTATGTAAAATTTTTAATACTGTGCTTATTATAGTAACTTGAGCATTTTCTGGTGGGATGTTCAGCAACATGAATATCATATGTCTAACACCTGTTCATGCTTCCTTTTGTGAGGGAGGATGAGTGGGAAAATATGTGATATCTTATTTTAAACTTTTTTCAAGTACTACAAATGCCATGTTCTTACAAGGAAGCTATAAAAAATGTCCTTTTCTTTGAGATTTTTTTTCTTCCCCCCTCACCCCCTTTTTTTCCTCTTTTCCCCTCTCTCTTCCCTCTCTCCATTTTCCCTCTCTTCCTTTTTCTCCATTTTTTTCTCTTCATTTTTGTGTCTTCTTTTTTCTCTCCCTTTTTCCTCTGTCCTCTTTTTTTCCTCTGTCCTTTTCCTCTCTCCTATTTTTCTCCTCTCTTCTCCTTTTTTCCTTTAGCCTCCTTTCTTCTCTTTCCTTTTCTGACACTTTTTTTTTCCTGTCTCCTCTGTCCACCAGAACCATTAATAGTACCATGGGTTCAGCCTCAGTCAGTTTTGTTGAGTTACTCCAGCTGCTCTGGACCTGATGGGTTCTCATGCATGTTTTTCTTTCAGTTAATAAAAACCCAGTTGCTCTTGATCCATTGGTGCTTTATGGGTTGCTCATGGTCTGGAAAAAAAGTGCCTTGGGAAGTGTTTTTTACTCCATCAGTGTGGAAGAGAAGCACTCTGCAGAAGAGATAGCAATGAGTAACCTTTGAATTCAGAACTCTGTATAAATAAAAATACCACTCCTTCATAGACACTAAAAATAAATTAAAAAAAATACAGGAGTGTGCACGTGTCTCAAAAATGAGATGTAAGGGACCTAGGCCTATCTATAGCTTCCAGATTGTTTCTTGCAAAAGCCAAATGGGATGGAAGCATTTCATCTTTGATGAAGTCAGAAGACAAAAGCTCTCCTGAGGTCTACAGGAAGACATCACATGTCTGAGCAAAGAAGGAGGCTTGATTTCTTTGTAAGCTTTTGAAGGTGAAGACATGCTGGGTTTCAAAAGCCACTGAATATAAGCTGTAGTAGTACTAGAAAATCAGGTTGACATTTCTTTAGGAGAGATCCCTGAAAATAAATGGCAAGAGGAAATAGATTTCCAGCAGCTACATTGGGTACCTTCTCTGTTCTAAAAAGTTGTTAATTCAAAGTACTTTTCAGAGGTTTACAGAAAAGGAGATATTTAATCAAATGTTTTTTGTTTTCCTGAAGAACATGAGTAAAAAGGGTTAAATTGTTATGTTTTCAAAAGTATTCCTGAAAACAAAAATGGGTAAATGCCAGTGAAATGATTTCTACTTTTTCAAGAGAGTGTAGGGGAAACAAAACTTTCAGTTCCATCCTCACTCAGTGAAAAACAACCAGGAGATGCTTCTTTGCTTTGACCTTTTCTGTTTCTGCACTCAAGGATTGGCAGTTTGGAATAACAGTGGAAAATGAAGACTAGCTAATTTTGAAGGTACAGAAAAGCAGGGGAAGGAAATGCTTTCAAACCTGCCAAAGCACACTGAGTTGGTTTTCCTGTATTCCTTCTTAAATGGGCAGCCATGTGTCCTTAACTCTTTACTGTTCCTTGTCAATATTTATTTCTCTCCTTATTTATTTTCTTCCCCTAGCAGGGTATGTTTCCCTTAAGAAGACTATTTTGGCAGTAGGAAAATGAGCTAGAAGTAAATACTTGGACTTTTGGGAATGCATTGGAGTGGTACCTTTGCAGAATCAGTGAGTAGAAAAATCTGGGCATTTAAGGCTTAGTTAGTTTGAAAATTTGAGCATTAGAGGCTTATGTACTGGCATCACAGTCTAACTAGTTTTCAACCTATTCTTGAAATTATTCAAAATGCCTGGTCATTCAGCAAAGTATTTTAAATCAACAGGAAAGAGAAACAGAGTGGTTAGTTATGGAACCTAAATTTTCTGAAATGAATGCCAATATTGACTGAAGGGGTCACTCTCATCTCTTGTGCTTCCCTTTTATCTCTTGTCCAGTATTTTTCATTCTTCTGTTTTGTTCTTTTAAGAAACTGCAATTTGCTTTTGCTTCTTTTTGTTGTTCTTTATTTGTGTTGCACTGGACAATTTCATTTCCAAATTAGTGCTAATGTTTTCTATATAAATAATAAATATTTTAAAACATGCTTGGAAAATGTGATGGAACACAGGTAGGAACATTTTGCTAGACATCATAGCAGAGCTTATCCAGTGCATTTGGGAAACCGTTGCCAAGTTTTATTGTCTATAAACAGAGGTCTATAACTGTCTGAACAAGTGTCCTCACACAGGCTTGTTTATAGGGATTTGGAGAAGGTGTAATTTCTAAATTGTTACTGGAGACTCTCATAGACAATGGCTACTAAATTTAAACCAACAGTATTAAGGAAGAAAAGCTTATCTTTCCTCTCTTCCCACGTTAGTGCCCCAAATATTTTTCTGTGAAGGAGAAGGCAACTGCTTTGTTGGAGATCTTGGGGGTCTTTGTGACCAAAGGCAGTAAATTATCGTGCTGCAGACTTTTTTGAAGAAGTCACATTACTTGCTGATTTACATGGAATGAGTGAGTGGTTATAAAGCTTGAATCATTTTACCTGAACTGTTGGTAGGTGACATTTCTCAATTAGGTTCACATTAGCTTTTTCTTTTGAGGGAGAGGAAAAGGGAGAGAGCAGTTCCTGAGTGGACCCACAGTCCAGGGGATTAATTGCCAAAAAGCAGCATGAAAACGTGCCTCAGTTGTGTGGAAGAAAAGAGAATTTTAAAATCTATGCTACCATTTATTTTTGTGTTTGGGCTTTCCTTTTGCTTACAGCTAGCATAATTAAAACTACTTATGTATTACTGCTTAAATAAACCAGCTGCTAACTTCAACAGACTTTTTTAGACAGAGGAATAAAGGACAGCCCTGACCTTAAGAGTTGCCAGTTTCAATGTGTGATCTTTGCTTTGTCTGTTAGGATTTTTGTATGGGGGACTGCTGCCAATACTTTGCTGCCACTGTTAAAGTAAAAACTATAATTACATTGTCAAAATAATATTTATAGTATTTTCGGGGAATAATTGTGGGAGTGTGACGAATATATTATACTCATCAAACTTTTATGTAAACATAAGCATGAGTTTTTTATTTGAGTTATTGGTGTTGTTTTTGGCCTTTGTGTTTTTCCAATCTGTAAAAATAATATTGGGATTTTCATGGTCTCTAGCATTTGCAGAGTGTGTGCCCTAACAATCAGTTGATACGCTGTCTGGTAGGAGTAAACTGCTAGTTGCACTTGTATTGGGATTTGGGTTTTGTGTTTCCATAGCTTAAGAAAATCCTCTATTTTTTTGAGTTTTGCTATCCCCTAATTACTATAGCTCAGAGCATTTTACTACTTTACCAAACAGGAAAGTTGTGAGTAATTGGTTTGTTCTTTTGTACCATTTGGGTTTTTCTTTTTGTTGTTGTTGTTCCTCTGTGTTTAGTTATTTTTTTTTTCCTTTTTCTAAGTCAGTCTGAGTTCCTCTTAAAAGTGAGAGTGAACATCTCCCAGGAACACATATGGTAAGAAGCAATTGTGAGGTTTTCTAGCAATAGGCCGTTGTCCCTTGGCTGGTTAAAGGTACAGGCAGAACTTGCTGCTGGGCAGTGGGAAATTACCAGATGCACAGATGCTCCAGTCCTGCCCTGTACTGCAGTTTTAACTGTACAGCTGTTGTGTCTCTGCTATGTTTTGGTGAATATTGCCACAGATTTTTAATGAGCTGTCTTCAGAACACCTACAGCAAGGATTCCAGCTTGCTGCTTCATGTTCCCAAGTCATGTCAACTTGATGCAACCTTCTGTGGGCAAGAGCCTTCTCTTGGTTCTTGTAGTTTGGTCCAAAATTCATTGAAGGCTGTGGAAAGACTGATTTGGGTGGGTTTTGGTTCAGCTCATTGTTCCAAGGCTTTGTGCTTTGGCTTTTTTGCAGAAACTCCAAAAGAGGAAAAACCAACCTTTACACCACTTCCACCTATCTGCAAAAGAAAAAGAGAGCCAAACTTGCACCAAGAGTGCTCAAACTGATGAGTTGCCCTGAGTTAGCAAATACAGAATTCTCCTTAGCTCTTGTGCATGTAGTACTGGCCCTGCCTGCAGGGGTTAACTCTTGCCCTGTTCACTGGGAGTTCCCACACTGGATCTTGCACAGTGTGTAGGGGCACAGCTCCCTGTGCCCTGCAGGTTTGGGGTATTTGTACATTCCTGTGATACAGCAGGAACTGAGATTTTGAGTGAGTGCCAGTGTAACCAGTGTTCTAACTTGACATGTCTCTGTAATGTTGGCTGTGACTTCTGGTATTAATATGGGAACGTGACCTTAATTTCTTTTCTCATTTTTTAACATTTGGAGTAGAGTGGGGTTTGAGAGAGTTTAGATCCACTGAAGAAGGGCATTGTAGGATCCATGGCAGGACCAGGGACTCAAATGCAGCACTTTCTTACCTTAATGGTGAAAAAAAAAGGGAGAAGGAGTGGGGCTTCCAATTCCAGAAGGGCTTGGATCTTCATCATTACAGGCAACTGTAGTTGTAGGCTCATGTGTCCAAATACAGGAAGCTCCACTTTGCTGTGTTTATCCCTTATTAGTCCCATGGAAGACTTCTCTCATTGCAGAACCTTTTCCTAACTCTGGTCTAAGTGCCATTCTGTTTGAATACAGCAATTCATGGTAGTGGGGTTTTTTTCCAGCTGTGGGCTTGATTCTCTCCTTGAGTCTTGCTGCTTCTGCAGTAGAGGTTTGATTTAGAATCCCAGGATGACCTGGGTGGGAAGGGACATTAAAGATCATCTTGTCCACATCCCCTGCCATGGTTCCACTCGGTCAGGTTGCTCCAAGCCCCATCCAGCCTGGCCTTGGACACTGGCGGGGCTGAGGCAGCAGCAGCTTCTCTGGACACCCTGTGCCAGTGCCTCAGCACCCTCACAGGGAAGGATTTCTCTGATATCCCAGCTAACCCTGCCCTCTGGCAGTGGGAAGCCATTCCCCACGTCCTGTCAGTCCAGGCCCTTGTAAATAGTCTCTGTTTAAGCTGTGCTGAACTGAATTTTTTTATTGACTGTGTATATGTGAGTATAAAAGTGTTTTATTGCAGCATCTTGTGGAGGCACAATTTGAACTGCAGACCAGATCCTGTCTAATGATGTTTGCCTGTTAGGTACTGATGACATGGATGGCATTGGAAGCAGATTTTGAAATAATGATTCAAATGCTGGTGCTTTTTTCCAGCAGTTTGATACCTGTTGTACTGATGGTCAGAACAGTCCTTCTCGTGGTACTCATGGAAAGATGTTTTGATTGCTCTGCTGGGAGGGAGAGGCAGTGACTGTCTCAGTGTCAGTGTAAGTCATTTGGCTCCTTCTAGGAGAGAGAGTAACCTGAGGAAATATCCCTAAGTCAGAACAATTAGTAGGTCAGTGGGCTGCCCTGTGGGCTCCCCTGGTCTGGTTGCTGGTACAGCTTTTAGACAGCATGTAGAGCTGGTTTGTTTTTTTCCTGCTCCTGCAATTTGGAGGCTTTCTAGTACAGCCTGCCAAGATGTTGCTGATTTATGCCACATGCATAGTGGTTTTATAATGTGGACTGATATCCACTTGGAGCACAAAGGAAATAGGAGTTTGCTGATGTCTATTTAATTAGAATGGTTTCTGGTTACTTTGGTTGAGGCTTGAAATGAACAGTAATGCCTATATTTCTGTGGATCTCTAAATACAGTGTTCTGTAAGTCCTTTCCTTTCTTCCTTGCTCTTTAGTGTCCCCTACCCTTCCCCAGCAAATAGTGTCAGCAAGATTCATAATGGGGCAGGTTTCTGTTCTGCACAAATACACGTGAATCAAACTTTGCAGAAACGTCCCTAGGTGTAAGATGGTCACCATGTTTTTTGCAGCAAGGACATGAGGATCTCAGGATAAAGGTGGGAAAAATGGGGCAAAGAAGCCTTTTAATTGCAGAGAGTATCCTAAAGACAGAGCATCATAAATTTAATGCAGGGTCAAGAAGCTTACCTTTTTTCACATGTGCTGAGAGGAAACATCCCTTCTAAAGAGTCTCCTATAGAGGCCCCAAGGAGGCTGTAGTTCTTCTTCCAGGGAAAGTGAAGATGGAAGGGGAGTGGAAGGAAGCTAGAGGAAGATCTAGGCAGAGGGAACAATGGGAAGCATCTGTTGCCTGCTGGGATAAAAATCCAAGTGGTTATAATTATGTAGGAGTTACACATGTCATTCTCTCAACAGTTTGATTATCATTGCCATGGCACCACTTCCATACTCTCCAGTTACAGGAGCATTGTTCTGGTGGAAAAGAGGGAGTTGTCTAACCATGGCTTTCCAGACCCAAAGCTACAAGACTTGTATTTCCCAGTCTGCAGTACCCGTTTTTGCTGGCAGCTTTGGGCTTGGAGAGAAATGTGTCTCTAGCTTTTAGCTGAGAATTTTAGGGAATATTGCCAAGTTAGATGATGATGTGTAGAGACATCAAGACACATCAGATTCTTTCATCCTCTGGGCATATACCACGTGTGGCACAAAAGGGACCCTAACATGGCAATAAGAGGTAAACTGCCTTTACAGGTATTAAACTAAATGATATTGCCCAAAAAAAGGTTGATGCTGAAACTGTTGCTGTACATTAATGTGGATATGCAAGTAAAAATACTAAGTCCAAGTTTGCTTGCTGTTCTCTATTCCAAAAGGACTGTGGTCCATTTATTATTAGCCAGGTACAGAATATAAATGGTACAAGTAAGTGGGGGAAAGTCTGATACTCTTTCCACAGACTTACAGAAAAAGATCATTCAGTTCTTTGAGGCCAAATATAAGCACTTCAGTGGAAATTTTGGGTTAAATGAAACAACATACACAGTATGCTATCAAAAGTAATTGGCAAAATTTGTTCATAACTTTGGTTAGTACTTTATGTGTTAATAATTTTTTCTTTTTTCTTTTTTTTTTTTTTTTCAGACCTGTACAAGGTATAATGTAGGAGGAGTGTGTCTCACAGTCAGACACCACTAATAGTGCGTAGTGGGTGGCCAGTCCTTCTTATTTTTCTTGGTTTCCTGGTATGGTTTAAGCCCAGTTTGAGACTCCCCATACTTCAAATTTGCTGATTTCACTGCTGCAGGACCTTTAAAGAGACACTGCATTAGATTTAGGCTCAGCTTTTGGGCTGATTAAAGAACAAGATTTTACATCCTAATGTGTGCAGGAAGCTAATAAAGGCAGTTTGCAGGTCTGCAAGCACTTAAAAGTGTTTGACTTCCCATAGGAGAGTAATCTCAGGCATGTGTTTTTGCTACTTGTGGGGATATAATGGGAGTCCCATTTCATATGCCTTTAGATTTTAATAGATAATTTGTTAAAGAAATGAGCACATTTATGTTTACTTTCTAAAAATGAAATAATGCAATTAAAATACCAGGAGATCAAGAAAATGGTACTAGTACTGTATTTAATAAACCTTGTTAGTGCTGTGTGAATCACAGTCGGTTTGAACCTGATCTCAAGAGGTCTGTCAAACTGACTTAGTAAATGCACAAGTAAGGGTTTTTAATTTCCCATTATGAGACCTCATTGGAGCTTAATTTGCATCAGAGGCTAATTTGATGTGTGGTCTGATGGCTTCTTATAGCTCCCTTCTAATTTATTTGTAACTCCACATTTTTAATAACGCGGCAAGAATTTTACTTGCCTTTAAGTCAACTTCTCCTTTTAAATCAGAAAAAAGTGTTGATATTTTGCCTAGACATTTATCTTCCAAGAACACAAGGGTTGTACAATCAATGCACATAATGTTCTGTTAAAATTAGAGTTGGCAATTCTGAAGGGAAAGAAAAAAAGAATGCGACTTTGTTTCAGAGGTGGAGGAGATGGAGGGGAGGGGGAGCAGAAACTTTACTAAACACAACATTCTTGGTATTCCACAGATGGTAAAAATGGATTACTAGTCTGCACTGCAGCAAGTGCAGTAAGACCAAGGTGGAAATATAAAAGGTAGCTAGACAATAATTTTATTTACAGCAATAAAATACTAAGTACTATTTTAATAACGTTAAATGACAGAGCCCATATATGTATTGTACATTCAATTTCAGTAGTCTAGACAGCCTGTTTTCCAAGGAAAATACATTTTCATCAGTATTTGTGGTATGATTCATGGTGGTGAAGAGGCAAATAACTCTTTATGACTGGAAGTTGCTTTAACTTGCAGCCACAAGGAAACAAGTCAATGACCGGATGATAGTGGTGGAAACTCACATTTTATAGGAATAGAGGTCTACACCTTATGCTGAGTTGGAGGTTTTATTTTTCCGAGACAGGCAGTCTATCATAAGGCACTTGGCCATTGTTTACAAACAGCCAGAGCTGCTCTGCCTGACAGCTCACAGCCCACTGCTTAGATTTGCAAAGCTCACAGGCAGCTCTGGAAGGGTGCACGCTCTGGGGAGCCTGGGATGTGGTACCAGGACTTGCTATCCTCTGTGTCTGCCCCAGAGCAGAGGGGGCACTCCAGCTCTGTTTTTCCTGCATATGACTGGTTAGAGCATTAAGGGACATGCAAGTTGGTAAGCCTTATGTTTGCAGTCTGATAAGCAATGCTGTGCAGTTTTGTGTGTGCTTGGTTGGATCTATTTTATATCTCTGTCTGTTTTATTACTCCAATAAAGGCAGAGTCTTGTACTCACAACTATCACTATGTTGTTTGACCCAAATAAAGATAATGGAAATCTCTTAGGACTGTTTTAAGCCTCTACAGTTGCTGTCAAGGCTTTTTGAAATGATTGCTGGCATGTTTGTGGGCTCCTGTTCTAACCATGTGGAACAGAAGGAAACAAGGTATTGAATTTTAAAATCCTAATGCTTAAAGTCATTGTCCTCAGAACTTCAGGGATTTTGATTTTCATCTAATGCACAATCTGATTCTGCAAATGCCACTGTGTGAAATGATGTCCTGTGGCCTGGAGCATCTCTGGCAGGGCCAGGCTGAGGGAGCTGGGGCTGTGCAGGCTGCAGAGGAGCCCCGGGTGAGAGGGGCCCCAGCCCTGGGTGTCCCTGTGAGCAGGGAGGGCAGAGCAGGGCCAGGCTCTGCTCCAGGGCCAGCAATGGCCCCAGAGCCACGGGCAGGGGCTGAGCCCAGGCACTGCCCCCTGGGCAGGAGGCACAACTGCTGCCCTGGGCAGGGACCAGCCCTGCACACACTGCACAGAGAGCCTGTGCAGGCTCCTCCTGGGGAGATTCCAGAGCCAGCTGGGCACAATCCTGTGCCCTGTGCTCTGGGCTGGCCCTGCTGGAGCAGGGAGGTGGCACCAGATGAGCCACTGTGGTCCTTTACCATATAATGTAGTTGTTAAATGAGATAATGTCAATATAATAATTAAATGACAAGCATGCACTGGAGCCTGGCTCAGTTGTTCTGTGATAATGAAGGACTGAAAGGAAGAAAGGGAGCTGTGATGCTGAGTGCATTTAAACCATCCTCAGACAGGGCCATCAGGTATCCACTGCCTCACCTTTGCCATGGGTGGCCTTGAGTGACTAAATGTTCAGTTTACATGTAGACAAACATTTAAGTGCCAGAATTCATTAGGTAAAGAGTCAGTGTTTCTGCTTGTTACCTCAGCCGTGTTTTATAAAGAGGTTATTTTTGTAGAACCTAGAAAAGTCTCCTTAAGCTGTTGCAGACTGGTTGTGAAAGCAGCATGTCATCTGTATATTTGCTGAAGAACACCAGCTTTTACAGGAGCTATTGAAATCTTGGTGAGGGGAAATCTCTTCAGCTCCAGGGTTGATTTGTGTATCAGAAGTTACATCTTAGTACATGCAATTTCACGGTGGTTGACCATCAGGTTAAAAATACTCCTCTTGACCACACACAGAGTAGCCTTCCTTTAAAGTAAAATTTAGCCATGCTGATAGCTACAGAATTGTTTAAGGCAATTGTTTTTAGCTTTGTACAAGTCTGCACATTTTCAGGGATAAGTGAAATTGTCTTGTCTTTTTTTTCCCCCTCTTTTTTGTTTTCCTTTTCTCCTCCCCCCTTTCAAAGGCATATGGCTTATTGATTGGATGGAAGAATGGAGGTCTGTCTTCATCAGCTTCTACATTTTCTTGCTTTTGCTGTAAGGATATAGAAAGGCCATGGAAGGAAATTGCTTCAAATGGTGCCAGGGGAAGTTCACATTAGATATGAGGGAAAATTTCTTCATGGAAAGGGTGGGCAGGCATTGGAATGGGCTGCCCAGGGAGGCAGTGGAGTTACCATCTTGGGATTATTCACAAAAGGTGTGGATGTGAGACAAAAGGTGTGGGCTTGAGAACATGCTTTAGTGGTAAACATGATGGTGCTGGGTTGACAGTTGGACTTTAGGATCTTACAGGTCTTTTCCAAGTTTACTAATATTAGGGTTCTGTGATTTTATGATGAAGAAATTCTTACAGAGGAGAAAAGCAGTGTTTGTATTGTACAGATATCCAAGCTTACTTTAATCATATGTTGCAGCAGTCAAGTCCAATAGAGATAAAACAGAAAAAGAAAAACAGAAATTGAATGCTAAGAAAAGATTTCCATAGTTTGAAATGCAATACTTCCTTTTTATTGTAGTGTTTGCATTTTTTAACACACACATACCTCACTGTGAATTAACAGCTCTAATTGGACTTTTGGGGAGTTTCTTTTTAAAAGCATAAATAGTATAGATTTGCAATGCTTATATCAAAATTTATTGTCCCTTGGTAGCTTGGTGCTAGGCTAGTACATTTGACATGGAGTTATATTTGAGGGAAGCACTGCATGAGACATTTATGTATTCCAAGACCACCACCTGTGGAGTTCTGGGGAAATACTTTGCTTTTTTAGACACAACCATGCAGATACTGCTGTGATGTTCTTCAGAGAACATGTTTGATGAGCTACTCTAGGTGTGGCATGATGACTTTTCACTCTGTTTGTGCCTCTTCATCTGTGCCTTTCAGTCTGTGGCTGTTGGACATGTTGTGTGACCTGGACACTGGGCTTTGCTCAACTGCCTTGGGTGCTCATTTCTCTTTGTTGAGTCACATCTTCCAAATTGCTGAGATTCATCATGTGAGATTACTTGTATGGCACAATGTTGCATCCTCTTTCTCTGCTTAGTTGGAAATAGATGTGATAGGTTTTGTCTTATGGAATATCCACTTGCCCATATATTGATTTGTGTCCTCTAATTAAAAGAAAATCTTAACTCTTACTGGTTAAGAACAAGCACTCAGTGATGAAACTGGGTTTTTTTTCCATGGGTGCATCCACAAAACTGCCACTTTTTCCTGTATTTCCTTCCTTGTTCAGGACATCACTATTGGACAAGGGCAGTGTTGATTTATTTCGCCAGTATTGGGAGTCCACAGTGTGATTAATGGAGAATTTGTACCTGTTTTACTGTGCTGTTAATGTATTCATGGAATTTCTTCTTTGTTACAGTAAGAGTGGTAACTTTACAAGATCTTGATCTCTTTTCCCTTGGTCTGTAGAACTTTTTGGACAGACTAATCTCTAACAACCAAGGTGTAATTGATAGCTGAAAAAGGTCAGGCAAATTTCAGGGAAAAATTGGAATATAGTCAGCCAACCTTGTTTCTTTGATTGACCTTCTTTCTTATTGCTGAATAGGTGAGGAATTCACCAAGGGAAATAATACCCTGTTCCTAGGATTTACTGCCTAGTTATTTTTTTCTAGCAGGGAAATGTTTCCATAAAATGTCTGCTGGCGTGCCCATGCCTGCTGTCCTTCAGAAACTCCTTAGTCAGCAGCATGGGAAGCAGATGGGGGGAGAAACGGAAGCACAACGATGAGCAGAAAATAATAAACCAGTGCAGATGTGCAGGGGGAGAGAACAGAGATCTTAAGAACTGCAGGAGAATATAATTCAAGATGCATTATGGAGAAAACGTACTTTTTTTGGGCTTAAATATATATATATATGGGAAAAAAAGTGACTTCTTTTTCTAAGCACAAGTGACCACTTTTTAGACTTGCTTTCTTGTTGTTCTCAAGAGGACATGTGCCCATGGCTCATATGTGTAGGAAATCTGGCTGCCAGCTGCCACAGCAGCACAGCACCTTTCCAAGAGACCTAATTTTAGATTTGCAGAACCTGGCAATGCTAGCCACCTCCATATGTATAGGGCTGTTGTTTGTACTATCTGTTAAACTGAATTAGAACATTTAATTTCAGGTTTCTTTGCCAACTTATTAATAAAGGCCAGGCTATTGAAAGCTGTTGATAAGGACAAAAAAAGGGGTTTATATTTTATGAATTTACACTTTTTGGTGGATATTAACTTGCGTGGTGAAATATCACCTTATCGTATCTTATATCTGTATTGAGAAGAGGCTAAAATAAATGCTTTGGAGTAAGAGCAGAAATTTGCCATATTAAATTCAGGGTCAAAAATGGAGGCAGAGCTATTTGGGGAGCTGGGATTTCATTTTTCTGGGATAGAAGGTACTGAGCACATCACAATAGTCTATAATGATTTGTCCAGCTAACCAGACTGTAATGTGAGGAGCAAAGACCTGTTAATTAGTTCTTGTAATCACTAGTCACCGGTGAGTAATACTCAAACATGTCTTGGATCTAATTCTAAAATAGTTCATTAAATTATTTGCATTAGAAGAGAAAATGCAAATATTTGTGTACAGTAGCAGTGAATCATGGTACCTAAAGTTTCCTGGAGATGGATTCTGCAGGGCGTACGTGGAATATTGAATTACGTCATTTTTGTGAAATTTATTAGCCTTGCTTTGAATTCTTGTTAATATATTTTCTGGATTTCTTTCAGCTCTTCGTTGTAGTCTCCAGTTTCTTGGAAACATTGCAGCAGGAAATGGAGATTCCCAGAATAGCCTTTGGAAGTGTGCTTTCCCAGATCTCTTCTTGTAAGCATGGATGCGGGTTTTTTTCCTAGTGTCATTTCTGTGGTTGTGTTCAAATCTTTGGTACATGATAGTTGTGCCTTTGCTAGCACTGTGAAACTGAAAAATTACTTTGGTGAGAATGGACTGGTTGAGACCATATCCTGTAGATGTTTTTTGTTAGTCAGCCTCAGGAGTCAGAACCTTTAAAAACCTGCTTGTTCTAAACTAACAGTAAATGGATTTAATTTAACAGAAACTGGGAGAAAACTATTTCGAATGACGAGCTTCAAGCATAAGCTTAATTTCAGACATGTTTTCAAGTAGTTACACTCATTTCCAAGAACACAGCATTTTCTCTTCTCCTGCTGCTTCTGTGCAGATCTGTCAGTATTGGTGGATCAGATGTAATCTATAAAAGTTGCTTAATCTTCATCTCTTTCAATCCCTTCCGTCCCCCTCCTAACCTCACCAGAATATCTTCCTGGGGATTTGATGACATACATGTAAGGAAATATTACATACACTGTTTTGTGCAGTCACATGACAACACTGTTGATGTGTTCAGCCAGATTTTTTGTAATAAGCTGGTAACAAAGGCACTTTGATTCAATTTGATAATCATTCTCTGTGAGTTTTTGGAGCCCATTTGTCAGCAGCGGGTGTAGGAAGACCTTCCAGTAAAAAAAGCACTTCCAGTTTAGCAGTACTTTTGTAAACTTCCTGTGAAGTTTGACCTTCAGCTATGGGTTGGATATTTTTCCTTGCAGGTGACTTTTATCCTTCTTAGGCAATGACAAACTTGTGGCTCTCTAAAAGACAGCAGAGGGCAACTTAGTTAACTCAGTGCCACTGGCCTGTTTTTCCAGGGTCCATTTTAACTTGCCCTTAACTCCTTATTTTCTCTTGAAGGACATGCCTGACCTACAGGGATGAGAAAATTGTCACCTACTGCTGCATGGTCCTGTTCACCTGCCTGAATCCAGAGCGAGTGAGAGAACTGCTGGATCCTGGGAACTTGGCTGTGGCACTTCATGTCCTGAGAGTCTACAAGGAACAGTTGGATTCTGAGTGGTCGTATGTATCAGTAAATTTTCTTTCTCCTCTCCTCTCCTCTTAATTAGGTGTTTTTCTGCTGTAAATCACTGTATTAAAACGTCTAAACTTGTGACACTGCAAAGTAGTAAACGAAGATCTAATTAGAAATTAGTAGTTTGTAACAGATAATTTTCATGGTAGTTTCAATGGCTCTTTTGATTGTTGCTAAAATAAAACTCCTTTTCTTGTTCAGGACATAAGAATTTTCAAAGAAATGCTCTATCTTATTTTTTTCAGTAATAGCTTTTCCTGAACACATGCAGAGAGCCTTTGGCTCTGGAAAATTGTGGAGCCTTTCAAAAGTTGTTTCTCTGTGTTTGCACTTAAGTCCACATCCAGTCCCTCTTGGGTTTGTGTTAATCAGGGGCAAAGTATGTCACACAGTGTAGAAAGTACAGTATTTAGAGGAGAAACCAACAGAGAATGCCACATGAGATCTATTTTAGAATGTGAACCTGGAAAAATACGTGTTTTTAAAAATAATTACAAAAAAGTAGTACACAAATTTCATTATAATTTATCCTAACCAAGATCAATGTGTGTTCTAAAAGCTGTTTATTTTAGAAATACCTTGGTGGCTCCATTAGAGATGAGGGTATAGCTTGTGTCATCAGTTTTTCCAAGTGTGTACATGGGGCAGTTCAGCTGATAGGGACAGGAAAAACAGGTTGTATTTTTGATTCCTGAAGAGCAAAGAACAAAAATCCTCCATTTTAAAATAAGAAGCATAATGTGCCTTTTGGCTTTCAGAAAAATGATATTAGGAGTGTGGTCAGCTGTTTGACATTGAAGTAAGTTTTGGTGAACACCCACTTTCTCTTTTTGAAACCACAGCTAAATGATTACTGTAAAGATTAGGATGTGGGGCTACCCCTTCCCAATTTTTTTGCCTTTGGGTTTTTTGTCCTGGTTTATGGAAAGATGTGTGGGCAAAAACTGGTACTCCTGTGGCAAGGAGTCTTGCCTATGGGCACAGATTTAAAGGTGAGGATAGAACTCTTCAGTACTGCTCTTTTTTGCTTAACTGGGGGTGTGTGTGTGTTTGTGTGGTGAAGAAACTTTTTTTTTTTTTTTTCATTGGGCTGGCAACTCAGTTTCTTCTTTCTTCTGTGGGACAGCTTAGGATGTCCTCCACCCCCTTCTTCTGCTCTCCAGAAAGTAATTATTTTTTTAATTCCAGGAAAGTTGGAGTTATGTTGCAGGTTCCAAGTTCAGCTGTGGTTTTAAATAGTAGCAACACTTGGAAAAGTTTCCTTCATTTTAGAGATCTGAGTAACTTCTACTTTCTATTTGCAGTAGCAGTGAATTGGCACAGATTTCCTCAGTCTTTCAAAGCTCAGCCTCATACATTTAATTATCTTGTCACCTCTTTCTTCTCGTGTATATTGTGGAGAGGGGGGAGCAGGAAGTGCTATTAGCCATTGCTAATCATCTTCCATTTTTTTCTTGGTAGCTCTTCAGAAAAAAATTATTTTGATCTTACACAGAAGTTAGATTTAATCTCTCTTTAGTGCCTTTCAGATGTAGCTGTCAAATTGAGTGGGAGTGTCTTCTGAATCAGAGAAATACTGCACATAAGTTGAATATAGTCTTCTAGAGCTCAGAGTTTACTTGGTGGGGACTGTCCTGGCCAGTAGGGAGGATGCTTTCATTGTGGGAATGCCTCTGGGAGATGGAAGGATGTTCCCTGCTTTGTTCAGCACAGGAGAGGGGGATTGTGATGTTTGATACTAGGACCAAGCCTTAAATATGAAAATGTGTTTCTTTATTCTCCTTCTGAGCGAGAAGTGCTGCTGTGGGAATGAAGGGAATTATCTCTTTTCTAGTGATTTTATGACAGCACACGTTCCATTTGTTATTAAATAGCTTTACACTTGTAATTGTTTATTAAATGGTTTAAGAAGGGTTCTTCTATTCTTGTGCAAGGATGAAATATATGAAATATGCTTCTGCTTCTAAAGTATGTTCTGATTCCAAATAATTCCTCATGAGGCATATTGCATTTCTAGCATCTAAAAAGGCTGGTGGTAGAGTTTGAAAGTTGGCTGAAAGTAGCTGAATTTTCTTCTTTACTTTTCTTCAAAATGTGGATGATTTATTACGTTTGTTAAATTACAGTATTTAGGTCTTACTAAATATTTTGGATAGAGTGGCATTATTGTTGGGCGATGAAAAATGCTTTTGGTTTTGAGATTGAAAAAGATAGTTGCTGATCAAGTAGAGAATTGCCATGTCTTGTTCTTTGTACTTGGAAAACGTGTGGGGTTGTCTTCCTCTTTTTCTGAGACTGAGGAGACTGTTCCCTAAATTTGCTAATGGGATAAAATCGCCTTAATATGGACCATGACATTTGATGATAGAGTTGATTGCTTACACCCAGCTTTGACTGGAGCAAGCTTAGTGGCCATCTGGAATATACTGAGTGCAAATGCAGCTCATACCACTTTGTCTTGGCTGCTTCTGAACTTCAGTTTGGTACAATACAGCCCTTGTGCTGTTCTAAAGTCTTTGAACATCTCCTCCTGTATTTATCTCCTATGGAAGCACTTGATTTTGTTAGGATTTTAGCCAAACAATTTTTAAACACTCGAGAAAATTGGCATATTTAACACTGTTCATTTGTTACTGTGTTACGCTTGCATAACAGCTTTAATTTTCACCGTTTCCTTCACTAAATTACAGTGGTCTTCAGCTTATTCCAGTGGTTCTACTGTTGGCCCCCAAAGAGAGTTTAAGTCTCCTACCAAAGCCTTTTGTGTGCATTTGAAATGCCATGTTCAGTCAGTAACCCAAAACTGAATATCTTTTTATATTTCAGAATTGTGGATGATCTTGCTTTTCCTCTTCTCTTCCTGTGCCACAAATGAAAAACAGGAGAGCTGAGAGCATTAAAGAGAGTATATTGAATTTGCTGCATCCTTGCTTAGATACCTCCAAAATTTCTGGGCATGGTGAAAAAGTTGGAAGTGCTTCACTCCACTTTTAATTCTGTTTTCTCTTGGTGGAGATGCTCTGTTCTTCATGATACAGTAGTGCAGAAAGTAGATGAGGTAAAAGGAACATTTAAATAGAGAAGCAGATGCTTTATAGAATCACAGACTGGTTTGGGTTGGAATGGGCCTGAAAGCCCATCTCCTTCCTCCCCCTGCCATGGCCAGGGACACCTTCCACTGACCCAGGCTGCTCCAAGCCCTGTCCAGCCTGGCCTTGGATGCTTCCAGGGATGGGGCAGCCACAGCCACAGCTTTTTGTTTTCTGAGGTGTTGCATCACATCATGAAACCAGAAGGTAATAATCAGAAATTTTAGTCTAAAATACTCCCAAGCTCCTCAAGCAGTAGAGGTCTAGTCCACAGAATGTGCAAAATATGTGTGAGGAAATACAGGAGCACAGTCCCAAGTTACTGCTGAACTATGTGCCTCCCTCTTTGCAGTAGTGATCAGGCACAGGAATCTAGTAGCAGCAGATAATTATTGATCACTTTTTAATTACAAGATGAATAGTCAAGGAGGTTTCCTCAACGTAGTCTTTAACATGAAAATTAAGCTTTCAATTAAATAACCCCAATTTGCAAAATGTAAAAATCAGGCTTCAGACTGTCTCCTCAATTGCACTTTTTCCTCTACTGCATTGTCAGCTGAAACTTGAACATTCTTAGGCTGAGTTCTGTGTTCTGCACAGCAGTGATCTGTGCTATTTTCTTCTGCAGCTCCACACAAAAGTTTGTGGTTCTGCTTGAATCCATGGCAGATGAAGTTGGTTGTGAGGATTCGGAAGGTTTAACTGTGGGTGGCTGGGAGCTGTTAGTTGAGGAACTGTGGCAGAGCTGCCCTTGACTGCCCTGCTGATGGCTCTGCTTGGGTGTTACAGCTGAGTCTCTGCAGCTCAGCTGGATGCATCCATGCTGCTGACTTTGGGCAAGTCCTTGTGTTTTTTTAAATTTGTATTGAAAGACTCTTCGATCAGCACTGCACTCCTCAGCATGCCAGTTTTAGTTTGGAGATTCCTTACATCTCTGCATATTTTTTTCATGAATGCATGTGCAAATGTCATTAAAAAGAAGTTCACTAGAAAATAGTTTTTCTTCTTCCCCTCTTAAAAATGTCAGGTTTTCAGTAACTGAACCAGATCCTGGGTAAGTCCACAGTTACGATTAGAAATATAATAGCTATTAATCTTTTGGGCCTCTTATTCTCCTATTTGCCCAATTGGTATTGAATACTTGGCCAAAAAATTCTTTGTTGCAGCTGGAAGGCTTTGTTGTGATCTTATTGGCTACTAGATTATGGCTATGCAAAATAAAGGCTGTCAGCAGAGGGAAAACTAGGGAGGAGGTGGAGGGAGTATTGAAATCACTTGGTTTTAATAATATTTTAGCTGTTCTTTCTCTGCAGCTTCATTAACACAGAGGATATACTGGGACTTAACTTGTAATTATTGTAGCCTAGACATGCTGCCTTAAAAATGCATCATCTAGTTTGTGTGTACCTATGTAGCATAAATATCACTGCTAGTGCTCCTGGGGATGTGATTTGAAGAGCTAAATACTTTTGCCTACTTTGTTTTTTTCCCATAATGCCTGGAGTGTGAGACTGGGTTGAAATTAAATGACTGTCACCAGCTATGGACTGCTCTGGAAGATGCTTGGGAATGCAAATTGTGTAAATACTGGCTTTAGTACAAGCCAAGGCTGACCATATTTTCCAGAGAAAGTATTAAGAATAAAGAATGAGCCATTGCCAGTTTAGGATTGATTATTTCTTAAAGACACTCTTTTTTGGAGAGGGTTGTTATCAGAGATCCCTCACATTTTGATGAAGGGGAAGAGGGAACCAGTGGCCAGTTTGTCACCTTTTGGTCATTTGTTGGTCTTTTCGTATTCCAGACACAAACCCCGAATATGGTGTGAGAAAGGGAGGGTGGTGAAAGGAAGAACAAAGCTTGATAATTTATTGCAGAATATATTTCAGTGTATTTTGACTAGCAAGATCCTTGTGTTAAAGTTGTGAGTGTCTTGTGCAGGGCTAGGAGTTGAATCTCAATGATCTTCCAGAATATGAGACTCTGATTCTTTACCTACCTGCCTTGTAAAGCAAGGACTTAGAATTGGTTCTCACCTTAGGTCTCTATTACACAAGGAGGGTATGTTTAGGAAGTTGAGAAAAGTACTTTGCTGCCTTGCATCTGACAGAAGAAATTCCTATTTGCTTTGATGTTTTGTCAGATTGACTTTTTTCAAGAAAAATCAATATATTATTTGGGCACTTTTTTGACTGTTGGGCTTACAGTGTTGTGATGAATAGAATAATAATTTTCAAGTTTGAACTTTGGCTTTTTGTTTAGATGCATAGACCATCAGATGAGTGTTTCATTGTTTGAATTGTGATGTATATAACTGGCCTAAGACTCCAGCCAGCTTTCCTTCAGGCATGTGAATAAAAGTGTGCTGAACTGATGAGGAATGGTCATCATTATGTTAGGAAAAAACTGCAGGACAATATACAATTATTTAATGTCAATTTTTATCTATATGCGTGTAGGACCAAAAGGCAACACAAGTTCATTTACAAGCAAAACTAACTAACACCATTTGGAATAAATGTGGATACTGCTTTTCCAGCACCAGTAAGATTTTCTTTTTCTTTTCCTTCAGGTTCCTGATTGTTACAGAACATTTGCTGAAATGTCCAGAGCTGGTAAAAGCCCTCTATGCCAAACTGAGCAATCAAGAAAGGTAACCCCAAAACCAATGCGGCTTTTAGTATTTAGCATTCCATATAGAGTATCCTGTTCACATGATTGAAAAACTGTGTGGTTTCATAGTTGGCACAAAATCTCTAAATACATGTTTCTATGTCAGTAATGGTTTTAAATTGGTTGGTTAACATTACAGCTTAGCCACAACTGGCAGTGATTTATGTAGGGTTGCAGAATCCAGGTTGGCGCCATTACTCGGTAAAGAAATACTTCACACACAAAAAAGGACAGGATTTCATGCCTGGGTCTTGATTTCATAAGAGCACCACACCCTGAAGAGTTTTACAGCTCGATTAGAAATGTCCTCAGCTCTTCAAACTTCTGTTGTTATGTCAAGAAATTAAGAGGAAGCCTTTAAGAAAGGTGCAAGTGTCTCTCATACTGGTTAGCAGAACCTACAAAGCATGGATGTGTAGATGCCTGTGACTACTTAATCTTTAATATTTCCACTGTTGAAAAGCTTCAACAAACCTTCACCTTGAAGAAGCATTGATAGTTTTCCTTCAGGTGTTTGATTAAATGTGTGCTGAATTGATGGGAAATGGCCACTGTTTTAATGGAAAAAATGCTCATTGCTTTAATAGAGAATTGAGGAAGATTAAAAAAGATATTTTGTTAAGACACTCAAATTTGGGAAACAGTGCTAGAATTCTACAGCTCCTCCAACTGCTTGAAGTAACCAGTTTCTAGAAAGGTCTCAACATACTACAGATGGTCATGGATTCCTCACCTCAGAGGGTTTTGGTGTGGTCATGACATAGGTGATCCCAGGTGGGATCAGTAAGAAGTTTGAGCATGTGGCTGTTAGTGGTGACTCCCAAAGCTGGCAGCTGCCTGGGATGCCCAGAGTGTCCGTGGCTGGGCAACCACAGTTATTTGCACTATTCACAGTTATTTGCACTATTCAAAGTATTTCCTGCAGTTGAAATCCAGTGCATTTGTGTACAGTGGCCATGGTGCCTGCCTCAAAGCAGTTCTTGTACAAGTGGATCAGGAATTTGAATTTTCAATTAAAATAAAATTCCTGACTTCTGGACAACTTTCTCTTTCCTTCACAAATTTAATGTGTTGCGTGTCTGAGTGTGCAAATGGCCTGAAATAAATTCTGTGTTAACGTGATCAGGTTTTTAGTGGTATTCTGGCCTGCAGAGGTTCATGGTGTTGTGACAATGCCTGCTGGTTCCCTGGAAGTGATTACTGTAGAAGGATATGGCCATTGAGCTAAAAGAGTGTAGGTTCTTGAGTTCTTTGCCAGATTTGAGATTTTCCTGCACATGTGTGCAGGTATTTGGCAGAAGTGTTTAGAAAAAGCCTGGTTTGCATTCATCCAAGTTAGCCTTGAGCATGGACACTGTAAGTTCATGCCTTGCTTGTTTACATTATAAAATCTTCAAAAGTGAGCACATCTGTTGTTGTCCCTTCTAAGAGGCGTTTTGCTTGAATTAACAGCATGAAAAAGTGCAGCTGAATAGCTTCAGGTGTTTCTAAGATGCTCAAATACTTGCATGTCTAGGTTTGATTTTCCTGTTGTCAGGTGGAGTGTCCTGAGTGAAGGATGCAGCCATTGATGGCATTGCCTGCCAGGAAAGGGGCACTCAAGTTCTTTAAGCAGCTCCACTTCTTGCTAATGCTCATTAAAAGCTACTGCTTGTCAGTGCTTGGGATGGCTTTGTTCCTGGCAGTGCTCACAGACACAGAGAAGCTGAAGGTAGCACTGAACTACAGTTTTGCTCACAAATTTACCAGTTTTCATTCAATATGGTGCTTGCAAGTATCATTTGAAGATGAAAGAAGTGAAAGTTTTAAGTTCGATTTGTCTCATGGAATCGTTGCTGTCCGGGAAGTGTTTCAGGAAGGAGAAGCCTAAGTCACAGAGGAAGAATGTCCCAAGTGTCTGGCTTTACTCAGAGGTTATAAACAAAAATATTTGATGCAAACATTGTTTGATGCTAAGAAAATCAACGGAATTTTACACTGCTAGTTTTAGGCTTAGTGAGGCAGCTTTTTATTGTGTAACAATGAGCTTCCAGATTTAAATTGCTCTTGAATTCTGTGGTTTATTGGCAGGCTATAGGAGACAGAAGTTTGTTTTACTGATGACTGCAAATATCTTATAGTGGCTGTTCTAAGTTTATGCCAATTTAGTCAGCTTCATGGAGAGCTGGTTTAAATTTGGCTAGGGGAAACAAAAACTGCAAGAAATTCACAAAAGGTCTTCCTCGGTGGTGCCTAAAGAAATGGCATGATTATTTCCGAAGAGAAGTATAATTGTAAATATAATACACGAAATTGGATTTGAGATATTGAACTGAGTGTTCAATATCTCAAATCCACCTGCAGCCCCTGGGGATCCATGGGATGCAGAGATGCACCTGCAGCCAGGGCAGGGAAGGAGGGGCTGGGAGGAAGGTGTTACTAAGGTTTTATTTTACTTCTCATTATTCCACTCTGATTTTGTTAGTAAAAAATTTAAATAATATCTCTAATTTCAAGCCTGCTTTGCTCATGACAGTATTTGATGAGTGATTTCTCATGGCCCTTATCTAAACCCATGAACTGTTTGTGAAGTTTTCTTTCCCCTGTCCAGCTAATGGGGAGAGAGGAAGGGAGGGAAGTGAGAGAGCAGCTTTGGTAGGGTAGATGCTTGGTAGATTCCTGGTAGATACCTGGCATCTGTCCAGGGTCAGCCCACTGCAGTACTGGAATAATTCCTTTGTTCATCAAGTCTGTGACCAGCCTGTGTTCTTAGCTGAGCCTGTGTTGGAAAGACTCTACACTTGGTGAAAACTGGCATGTCCAGTCTAGCCCTGCATTGGGGGAGAATCACAGATCTGTGGGCTTGAGTTTTGTATGGGATGCCAAATGGGAAAGCCTTTGGTCAGTGTGGGGTGTTGGGGAGCTGGACTCTGGTCCTTTGGAGATGGGCAGGGTGCTCCCAGCTGTAACCTGCAGAGCAAACAGCCTGAGCACAGCTCCTGAGAGGCTGCTCCTGCCTGGAGTCTGCCCTTTGCCAGATGTGCCAGCAGCACCTCTGTGCTGCCATGTTGAAAAAGCTTTTTGGCCTCCTTCAGAGAAGGGTTTAATGCAGCTGTATTATTGACATGGAGTATTGAGTTTAGCAAGGACTAAGTAGCTGTTTTGTGATTAATAGAGGTGGGTTCTTGGAGGTTAATATAACAGCGACTGAGCTTTTTCCACAGAAAAAGATGTTTCTCTTCCTCTTCTGACAACCTTCTTGGTAAATTTAAAAGAAAAAGCATATGAACTATTCCACATGTTTAAATATCTGAAATTTAAATGAATTTCAGATATTTCACTGAAAGAAAAGCCTGAGCTGGCTTTTGAATTCATTCAATAGACGGTGTTCTTTCAGTTTTAGAGGATGAAGTGAGGCTTCACCAGTCCCTGTTGGACTGGAGCAGGGACCTGTAGGAGGGCGTCTGCCAGGTCCAAGCCCTGCTTCCACAAAATACTTCCAGTTTACCCTGGCAACATGAAAGGACAATGGAAATAAAATTACGTAAAAGCTGTGAAGAAACCCAACACAAGTAGATTTCATAGAGCAGCTTCACTGTTTATCTGGTTACTTGCCAGCTTAATACATTGAATATCTCTGACTGGGTACATGAGTGATTAACTTGGATTTGCTTAGCTTATCTAGTAACAATTATAAAATTACTGTAAAGAACAGCATGTGCATATCAATTTTTGTTTTCCCTTTTTGGGCTCAGCATTTGTTTGGGGTTGTGGGGGAGAGTTAGTGAAGGACTGTGGGCAAGGCAAAGGCTGTGAAAACCTGTGTTTTTCAAACAGAAGCTGTCAAATAGTCTGTGCTTATTTTGCTGTGCTTAACAGCTTTTAAGAGCTGGTTTGCTGGAAGTTTTAGATATAGGGAATATGCAATCTCAGTAATGTTTTGTTAGGACATAAGAAATTGTAAGTTGAAATACACTTGAGAAATATATTGACTGTCTGGCCAGATCATATTAATTGAAGGATGAATTAAGTTAATTCTGTATAGAAGAAGACCCCAGCAGACAGAAAATGATTTCCAGTATTCATGAGGCTTGTTAATTTTTAAAAATCCTCTCTGTTACTAGCATGATAATTGTTTTTATCATTTTTAACTACTGCTTATTGTACTGATAATGTAGTGTGGCTCAGTGAATCTGACTAACAAATTGCTTGTTGTCTCCAGAGTTACTTTGTTAGAGCTGATGATGGTGAAAATAAATGACAAGAGCTCAGTTCCCAGTGAAGAACTGGATGTGTTTGTGAGACACGCTGCCTTCCTTGCAGTCTGTTTCCAAGAGAAATGTGGAGCTGTGCTCAAGTTAACTGCTGCAGCAGGGGCAGAAGATGAGGTATGACCAATAAATATTTAAGTATTGAATTTGACATGATAAATCCTCATTGCCACTGTTGCCCAGGGGCCATACATAACAGGATCTTTTCCAGTCTGTGTTGGGAAAGAAGTGGCAGAGCATGCAGTAGAGTCTGTAGGACAGCAGCCAACTTTTGCTTTTAGTGTGGGGATGGCAAAGGATATGGTACTTTGAAATAAGTCTATGCCATTGTTAGATATTTCAAAATCTAAAAAAATGTTCATGTTGTCACATATTTGGATATTTTCTTATCTTACTAAGGATCACTTCTATAATTTCTTTGAGTTGTGAATTGTAATTCATTCAAATTTTGAAGGGTGTGGAGTGACAGGACAAGGGGGAATGGCTTCACTCTGACTGAGAGTGGGTTTAGATTGGGTATTAGGAAAAAATTGTTCCCTGGGAGGTGCTGAGGCCCTGGCACAGGGTGCCCAGAGCAGCTGTGGCTGCCCCTGCATCCCTGGCAGTGTCCCAGGCTGCATGGGGCTGGGAGCAGCCTGGGACAGTGGCAGGGGTCCCTGCCATGGCAGTGGGTGGCACTGGGGGGGCTTTAGGGTCCTTTCCAACCCAGACCATGACCTGAGCTCAGCTGCTCCCAGCATGGTGCTGCTAACACGAGGGTTGAGGCATTGATCCCTTTCTGGACCATTCACCTCAGAGTTGGACTTGATGATCCTTGTGGCTGCCTTTCAGCTCAGAATATTTCATGATTCTTTGATGATCCTATGATTCAAATATGAACCAAAATAAAAATATTTATTCTATTCATAGATGGGAAGCATTAATATACATGTAATCAGAATAATTCTATTGTTAATACAGAACTAATGTGCAATAGTTTCACTTCTAGAAACTTAAGAGAAGTGTCATAAATGATTTATTATCAAAGTAAAAAGACATTTATCTTAAATGCTTTTATGTGATAATGTTAAGAAGTGTTGTACTTGCTTGGGTTTCGTGTTTAAATAGGCACAAGAATTTTAAAAGTAGGTTGAGATGTGTTGTGAAAAAATACCATAAATCACTTTATGGGGAGGTGGTAGCTGGATTGTTAAAAAAAAACAAAACACAAACCAACAAGTGCACAGTCTCTTCTATGTGTCCAAGAAACACAGTCTCCCCCACTGCCCCAACTGTTTAGTCTAAGTTAAGATAGTCTAAGTCAGATAACTTAATAAATACTTCTGGAAAAGATAGTGACTTGGCAGTGAGAGGACATCCATTGAGACAATTCCGTCTTTACTTTTTTCCCCTTGCCTTCCTTTTTTATTTTTTTTATCCTTTGTGGTTTCTTTCCAAACCACTTTCTGTGGTTTCAATTCATGGAAAAAAACTATTTGTTTGCACCCACCAGAAGGAGGTCTCTGTCCAACCAGAAGGTGCTGGGACAGCAGTATTGTGAATATTACTGCATAAATTGACCTGCTTGACACTGACTTCTATTCTTCTCTCACATAAACAAGATGAATGATAAGTTGAGTGTCACTTTTTGGTGGGAAAATTGAATGAACAGAAAATGTAAGTCCTAGTAAGTGAATAAATGGAGGGCAATGTGTGTGCATGCATATCTGTGTATACATTTGTTCACAGCATGTCCTTGCCATGGGGAAAGAGAAATACCAGTCTAAATGCATAAAACAGTTTCTTTTCTTCCAAGAAATTATAAAGAATTGCACCAATTTCTCCTCATTTGTACAAGTGTTTTTAGATTTTGTGTAGCAGTTGTATTTAACTGCAAACAAATGCAGTTGTGCATGTGGAGCCTGTCATTAAAAATGCTGTAGGCAGCATCTGTGATGCTCAGCTTGGCTGTGCCTGGCCTTTTCTGTGGCCCACAAGCCAAGTGCCTTGCTCAGGCCATGCCTGTAGTAGTAAGCTGCCTTAGACTCCAGAACTCTGAGGCCACATTTGAAAACTTCAGGGAACATCCTTGGATTGGCCTGACTCCCAGAATGTTGTCTGGGTGTCCCATGCACTGTTTAATTTGTTATATGTAGACACTGCTTGGTTTTCTTAAGGAACATCAGGTCTTGTAGCTTGCATCTTAAACCCATGAGAAGCTAATCATATGCTTTTGCAGTGCTTAAACCAACGTTTAAAATAGCTTTTCCATTCAAAGCCTGACTTGAGCATCCATTTGCTTGCACTAACTCTCAACCATACTTGCAAAATAAAACCCTTCCCTGGACTTTGTTCTTCTCTTTATCAGGAACATCTTTTCTGCGTCTTGCTCTAAATATGCTTAGTTAAAAAGTCTTCAGTTATTTCCTTGTTTACTTTTCAGATTATATCCATATCAAGATGTCTGTCAGAGTTCAAACTGATTTGGGTTTTGAGCTTCAAAAGGAAGTATTTTCCTTTGCTGCCTTTCTCTTGCACAGGTGGAGGGCAGAAAAACCCCAACTTGGAAAGTCAGCAGAAGGGAAGGAACAATTTTTTTTTAACTTAGCAAGTTTCAAATATACATGAAAATTTGAGAGTTCTTTTATCGTTTTCAGATAATTTGTTCCTCTTAAGCATTGTGAAAAAATGGTTACTGTCTCTGGAATACAGCAGGGATATTATTACTTTGTAAAAAAAATAATGGTCAATGTATTTAGTCTGCTTTTGTGCTGATGAAAGCAGTTTATTGACTAATTTAGGGCAAGACTTGCACTTTCCTACACCTGTATAGGTCAAAAAAAGCCAAAACCAGCTTTAGTACCTGGACCCTTTAGCAATTTGGTGTTTTCAAGGATATAATTGTACTACTTAATTACTGAACACTATTGTTGATGATTTGAATAACACTGAATTGATTATATGGATCCAAAATCATTATACTGTTGGTAAATAAACTTTTTTTTTTTTTTTCCTGGACCAGACAAGGCAGGAATAGTTACTGTGACCAATGTCTGAGCCTTTTTATGGCTACTTGCAGTTTATGTAACACACCTGGAATGGGTTTTTCTTGTAGTCACAGCCTGGCTCTTGAGCAATCTGTGGTGTTTCAAATTCTGTCCTGTGCTCTTAAGGTATTTTCTGTAAGTGCTGGATTGTCATTGTAAGCAGGACCAACATATTTCATGAGGAAAAAAAATAGTTCTCTGGCTGAATAAATAATATGCAAATCAAACTGTGTCTCGTACCTAACCAAAATGCTGCATCTCTGATTGCCATGCTATTTACCCAAGAATAATGTAAATTCTCACAGCCAAAGTTTGTTTGACCACAGAACTTTACAGAATTCCTGTGGATAACAAATTGGTGTCTTGCAGGCGGTGTTTGTGTCTTTAAAGTGGAATGCTCCGACTGAATAAACTCAAAGAAAACATTTATACAGAAATAATTTACTCAGCTAGTAATTTTCTGTATTTCTGCTTTTGGAAGCTACTGTGTTTTTGTTAAAATTTTATCCCTCGTGGCTCTGTTTTGGTTTCCCCATGATTTTTCAGGCAGATATAACACTAACTGTAGAAAAGAAATTATTGCAATCTAATACGTTATTGTTATTTTAGAAAGTTGCCCTAATTTTATATAAATTTATTCTTGGCAGTTTGGAAGACTTGCACAGAAGCTGAGGAGCTGAGAGTTCCTGTGCCCTGTTTACATTTCTGGGTTTCTGTTTTTATGATAGCCTTCATAATGCATTTTCAGAAATGCACTTTTCCTTCCAGGAAGCATTGGTGACAATTCGTCTTCTCGATGTTCTTTGTGAAATGACCTCCAACAAGAGCCAGCTGGAACACCTGCAGGCATTCCCTGGTTTGCTAGAATCAGCTGTAGGTGAGTGAACAGCCACAGGGTTTAACTGTTGGTGGTGCTCTGTGAGTGAAAACATGTTTTTCACTACTCGTGGTAATTATAATTCTGACCTTTGGATAATTTAAATAAATAGGAGATGGAGCTAATCTGCATTTTCAAATATTTGATTTGTTCCTGGAAGTTTTCTGCTTTTCCACTTTCTCTGTTGGCCTGTGTTGCCCAACAGAGCCTTGCTCAAGTATCAGCAATGCTCTTTTCTTAGGGAAAGTGGTGCCAGGGACAGCTGTGTTCTTCCACTGGTGGAATGTGTGCAAGAGTTTCTTCAAGAAGTAGGAAAAGGACTTTTCCTCCATGCCTGTTCCCTTCTGTTTCCCAAATTTCTGAAATTTTAAGTGCAGTTTGAATGTCATTAAGCAAACACAGTGACCTTTAAAGGTCAGCTTTAAAGAAGCTAACAAGCAGCTAGGGGAGGACTGTACACAAACAAAATTATGCCAAGATGTTCCAGAGATGCACAAGGGAGGAAGGAGGGGTGAGATGTACCATGACCTGTGATTTTTTTGCATCTTAGCACTTTGAGACTGAGGTGTGCTATCATTTTGTGAGAAAATTGTAAAAGTTTGTGTATTTTTAAGACAAATAGGTAAAAACTAAAAACCAAAAAGGCTGAAACAGCTGTTAGTGGTGAATCTTTTGAGATGTTTTGTTGTTACTGTAAAAAAGTCCAAAGAAGAAAATAAATACCTCCTGCAACAACAACAAAAATACTTAAAAAGCAACCAAGCCTCTATTTTTTTATAAATCTTAGATTTATAGCTTCCAGTAAGATGACTAACAACAGGATTTATTTTGTGCCTGTGCGTGTGTTGAGGAAACTTAAATTGATCACAGGGATGGAGCAGCTCTGCTGTGAGGAGAAGCTGAGACAGTTGGGATTGTTGAGCCTGGAGAAGAGAAGCTTCAGGGAGACCTAATGTGACCTTCCAGTACCTGGAGGGAGCCTGTGGGGAAGATGTGGGGATGCTGTTGACAGGACCTGTGATGACAGAGCAAGGGGAATGGCTTCAAGCTGCTGGAGAGTAGGGTTAGACTGGGAGGGTGGGCAGGCCCTGGCTCAGGGTGTCACTGCCCCACCCCTGGCAGTGCCCAAGGCCAGCTTGGACAGGGCTTGGAGCACCCTGGGATAGTGGGAGGTGTCCCTGCCCATGGCAGGTGAGATAAGGTGGTCTTTAAAGTCCTTTCTAACCCAAACTGTGCTGTAATTCTGTGTACTTGGAATTTCTCATCATGTGCCAGGAACAGGCCAAAGGGGAGAGGAAAAAGTGATTTTGTGGTTAGTATTTATTGCTGTGACAAATTCAAACTGCAGAAGTTTTCTAAAAATCTTGGGTTTATCAGTATATTTATGGTGCCAGAATTCTCAGCAGCCTACAAATTCTGACTCTTTAGGTGGAGATCGACAGCAGCAGCCTTCAGCCTTCAGGTGTGAACTATGTAAGGGTGTCAAAAGTACACAAAAATGCCTTCTGACAGTGGGCTGCTCTTTAATAGTTGGTTATATTAGCCCAAATCACATCACAGTGGGGTAAACTTTGAAAGTTCTTTGACATGATGTTGAATATCAGAAATTATGTTGCTTAGCATTGAACTCAACAATTAATAATAAAGCTCTGTGCCAAGTGAGACTAATTTTCTCATGGTAATTTATTAAAATGTTTTCTCTAGATACCTTGAGATTAACTCACCTTGCTGGGAAACAGGCTGTAAATATTTTCACTGCCACACATGCTGGGACAGGGCAGGAAGAAATTTCACATCCAGCTGTGGGTTTCAAATCTCATCTCATTCGTTTGATTGGAAATCTCTGTTACAAGAACAAGGCAAACCAAGACAAGGTGAGCTGATACATTTTTCTGGCAGAACTCTGATGTGTAAACAGATGCCTGACTATAAGGTAACTGAAATATATGGTTGGTCCAGAAATTGATTTGTAAATTGTAGAATTGATTGTGTAAAGCAGGCGTTTTTTTTATTGTCTGTGCATTTTTTTTTTTTTTGTCTATGAATTGCTATCACAATTATGCTGACTTTTTAATAACAATGATTGCCTGCCTACCTTTTGTTTCAGCCTTGTAGAATGCCAGCCAGTGCCTAATTCCTTTGTGGTTTTCACTTTTGCATTTTCTTTGAAAAGTCTCAAACTAAATAATTTCAACTTCATTTCAAAAGAAAATGGGGGTAAATTGTTGCATGAACTTACTTTTATATCTTTGAATTTAATACTTTTTCTCCCTTTTCCATGTCACTTTAAAAATGCAGATCTGCCTTTATCTAATCACTTGAAACACTTTCTCTTATAATTCCTATATAGAAAATCAGTTCTGTTTTCCAGTGGGGAAAAAGAGGAAACAGCAGCAAGGTTTAAATATGAAACTTTTTTGGTTTTTTTGTTTTTGTTTTTTTAGTGATAAAAGATGTGGCTTTCCTCCAGGATTTGTTAGACTATCTTAGTTTCAGCAAAAAAACCAAACAATTCCAAAAGTGTCTTTGACAAATTCTAGTAATGTGATCCTCTGGATGGATAATATGGAGCTTCCACTCCCCCATCCATATTAAGAGTATGTCATCAAAGTTTTTAATATGTCTGAAACATATTATTTATACTATGAATCCCTCTTTCTTAGCTGTGTCTCTGACCCATTATGATGCAATATATATTTGTGGAAGTGGAATACATTTTTGTGGAATACCTAATGGTAGTGGATGGGAGGGGGTCACTTTCATTTTGAAAGGGTTGATTTACAATTTATTGTCCTTTTTGCTGGGATTTTCAAAGGCCCTGGAGCAATTAAGCATGCAGGCTTAATGTTTTTAATGGAAGTTGGGTATTAAAGTGCTATAAACTGCCTGAAAATATTATTGCCTTCTTCTGTCTGAAAAATTACTTAGATTCTGGTGTGTGGTATCATGGTACCTTATTTAAGTGCCACTGAAACTTCAGGAATGCCAATTGTATTGCATCCTGTGTGCACCTTCAGTTTATTTCATATATTTAAATCAGTTCAAATGCATGCACCTGCCATTTGTAAAGCAATTTTCGTACATAAACACAGCTTGTGAGCACAGGACAAGCAGCTGCTCTCATTGCACAGGTAAGAAGAGTTTTGAGACAAGAGTTGGATATCAAAGGGTGCCTGGCTCAGACCTAGCACTGGGCTCCCACCTCTTTCACACTTGTATCTCACAACACAGATCTGGTTTTGTATCCCTGTTGGGTTTACACAGAGTTTGCTGTCTATTCAGCCAAAAGCAATGTAAAAAGGGCAGGTTGTGGGGTTTATGTGAGGAGCCAGGTGAGCAGTGTGTGTGAGAGACCTTGGACTTTACCAGTGGCTCTTGTCACAGTGCTCTGTGACTTAGTGGGAAGTGTTGCTGTGGGCTGGGGAAGCAGCTTCTGGGACAGCCCTTGCAGGAGAGGAAAAGCCAGGAGACAGCCTTGCCAAAGGCTCTCCAGCAGCACTCCTAGAATTCAGGCTCAGGAGCAAACTCAGGTTTTCATACTGGTTTTCTCTAATATTTTTCCATAATTTCTAGTTCCCAGTAACAATGCTAATGGATTAGTAAATGGAGTTACAGCACGCTGCTAATAATAAATAATAAAAAAATATTGCCCTGTGTTTATAATAGGGGCTATGTATATGGGGAGGATATATAATGGGAGAAGAGAAGGCTGTGTGGAGACCTCATAGCAGGGAAGTCAGGGAGGAACTCTTTATCAGGAACTGTAGTGACAGGGACAGGTCAAGGGGGAATGGCTTCAAGCTGACAGCAAGGAGGTTTAGATGGGAAATTAGGAAGAAGTTCTTGGCTGTGAGGATGGTGAGGCCCTGACACATTGTGGAGAACCCTTTTGCTTTATCTGGTTCTTCTCAGGATCAGGATTAAAAGTACAAGAGGCAGATTTCTTGTTTGGACTTGGATGTTTATTGTTTCTTGTCTGAGTTGCAGCCTCACTGACTGTGAGTGCTTCTGCATGCTAAGTTAACAGAGCTAAAATGGAGCACAGAGTGAGGTCATTTTTAGTCTAAACTACCCAATTACAAGATGCCACTAATTTATTTTCATTTTAATCCAATAACTAGCTATCAGATGGAAAAAGTGAAAATTCTTCCATGCTCACATTACCTTGTTAGACTTTTCTCCTAAACACCTCACTTTTATCATCCAGACAGAATTGATACTGATTTCTTGGGGAAGGCTTCAGATACTTATTTTCCACTCTCACTGTCACAGCTGTGACATGATGGATTCATTCAGCTCATTCTGCTGCTTTAGTGTAGAACTGTTTAATAAAGAGTAAAACTTAAAAAAGAAACCTAATGAATGAATTACAGAGCATAGAGTTCTTTTTTGTAGAAATGAAACTAACGCAAACTTTTTCGTAGCAGTTAATCTGCACCCTTGTTTCTGTGTTCCTTTCTAAGAATCATGTACATGGAAGGGGAGATGACTGATCTCTGCCTTATTGTGACACCTAGCACTGCCTGCACAAGCTTATTTCCTGTCCCTAAAGCTGCCAAGGACATTTTAGGTACTGTGGATGCTAATGAACTCCATTATAGCATCCTGATCTTGGAATCTGTTTCTTTGGTGAAGCTGTTCAGTTGTTCATATAGGAGGAAAAAATTAAATGTATAGTTGCCTTTGGTGCTGGCACCTTCTTACCTAGGTAGAGTCACTCTAATGAGATGAAAAATTTATGAGGGATAATTATTCTCATGTGCCTGTATTTATTTGAGGTGGCAGCAGTGCTTTCTCTAATGCTATAATGCTGGTTTTTATCAATGCAGAGATGAAAAAAGGAAGTCTTCTGGGAGAAAAGGGAAAAGAAAAAGGCTTCTACTGTTAAAATTTTAATCTTAATAAAAGTAGCAAGTAAAACATCTGGATACTATTTAGTGTGTTTAAATTAACTTACATTTTTAAATATATATATATATATATATGTATCAAAGCCAAATTGTTTTATATGAGGCTGGCTCCCCAATTTGAAGACTGTTCTGCCTGAAAATATGAACAAGACTTGTCTTGTTTAGAATTCAGTTTTCAATTCCTTTTTTTCCTGGTGGCAAGATGTTCCATTTCTCCTGTTTTCCCTCATGTCTTTGAGAGGAGCAGGAAAATGCAGTGACAGTCATCTGCAGATTTGAATTTCTGCCATTGGGTGATGCTGTTTGTTCTGAATTGTAGCCCTGCAGGATTCTGCTTCTTGCTCTTCAGCATGGCAGTGCTGGAGCCAAGTTGAGTCATGCCTGTGCCCGAAGGAACCAAAGGACTGGTCTCGTTTTTAAAGTGCAGGGGATGAGATTGCACAAGTCCATGTATGCAAAGGTTCTGCCCGTTCAGCTTTTGTTTGCAGAACTCCGTGCAGTTATCTTTTGTGCTTGAAATGTGGGCTCTTCAAAGAGCCCCAGGGTTATAAGAGGGTTGCAATAATATAAAAATAAGTGGTGACCACTTCTGCATGCTTTTATCAACTAATTTAATCCGCCTGCTGTCCTCAGCCAATGATTGGAAGAAACCTACTTAGCTTTTTCTGTAAGCAGTGGTGGAACAGGTGATGAGAGAACTTGCATTCTTTAAGGAGAATCTTCAGTTCTTCTGCATTGTTTAAGGACTTCATAAATATTCAGGATCTTCTGCCTGTATTGTGAGAGAGAACAGAATATTCCTTTTACAGTCTAGTGATAACTTTAGCATGCCAATTCACGTTAACTGTGCTTGTTTGAAAGCCTTCTATTCTTTAACCAAAAAAGCTCAGTATTTTTGTCAAGAAGTGACAAAGAATTGCTTCATTCATGAGTACTTAAATGTTTAAAACTGTGAGTCTCTAAGGTCTCTTCATAATTGCAGTCAATCAGATATGTTCAGATTTCTATGGCAGAAGTGGTTTGCTGGAAGGATTTCAAAGGGACATTGACCAAAAATCTCATAAAGACTCTGGAAAAACAGTTGGGTTTAAGTTCCTTGAATGGAGCATGGCCTATATTTAGCTACTGTAGCAGTAGCAGTAAGATCAAAGTATGTCAAGTCATCTCTATGCTGAAAGTCAGAGCACCAGAAGATATTGAATTAATCCTCTACTGTTTGTGAAATGCAGAATGGGCTAGATTTGCAAAAGCCAAGATGATGGCTTGATTGTATATATTAAGATTTAGTTAATTAAAGACTGCTAGCGAGATTCCTTCCATCTTGCCCCGAAGCATTTCCAGTGGGTAACACCACAAGACTGCTTCCATCACATATGCTGATGATAAACTCTAATCTAATGCAAGAGAAACCTTTGTCACCAGTGTGATTTCCCTTCTTGCTCCTGAGGGTGTCACTCACTGGGCCAAGAAGAAGCACTTAGTGATAATCACTGTGTATTCAGGTCCCCATAGGCATAGGGAGCAGACAGCAGGTTGGCACATCTGTTTATCCACCTCCCAGGACTGATAGATGCACCATGGACTCTTGGGAAAAAGAAAGAGATAATACAGATTATGCCCAAAGAATCCCTGTTGGGTAAGATGAAAGTTTAACAGGGAAGTTTTTTTAATATGAATGCTTAGCAGAAGGTTCTCTAGAAATGAAATCAAGTTTTGATATAGAAGAACAAAAGATGTCTGAAAATAAAGACTGCTGGGCTAGTGGTAACCAGACAAAGGTTGAGATGAGTTGGAAAGAGATTTTATGGTTAAGAGAAAAGGATAAGTTGTGTACAAATGAAAGCATGTTTTTACCAAGTAAAGATAAATCTCAAAAAAGCATAGGAAAATAGAAAACATGTTTTTACTAAATGTGAAGATTTTTTGATTGCAGAAAAACAAGTTTTAACCTGTTTAACTCCAGGGAGGTTTCTCTGGATAAAATTGAGAAGATTTGTATTACTTTTGGTTAAAGCTAATTGTATTATACATCTTTGATTTACTTCCCTTTGAAAATCTTCCCACAAGCAGAGTTCACATTTTATTACACAAATATACTGTGAAAGAGATTCTCAAATATGAGTCTAATTACTCTCTTGATTAAGAACCATAACTCTTGTTCGATTCCTGGGAGAAAAGTCGCAGTGTTGAATTTTAAAAAAATACTGTGAATATTTTCTATGTACCTTGGTGGATCATTTCTTCATTACTGTCAAGATGATGTCTTTTGGCATCTTTTAATGAACTCCAACCCAAACCATTCCATGATTTTATGAGGATTAGCTTCATTTTGTAAAGATTGATTTTTTTGTGTTTTTCATAAAGTAGAATAAGTATTGAATATAAGTGTCTCTCCTCTGTTTCTCTGCATGTTTTAGCATTACAGTCAGCTTTGGTTTGACATTAATCTTACCTATGACAAAATAAGAAGGATTTAGATTTTGGTCTAGCAATTACTGTTCTAAAGCACAATTATGGAGCTCAGTGGATTCATTTTGAAGCTGGCAAAACATGTTGAATTTTAATAAGGGGAAATTATAACATTTACCTTCAATTTTTTTCCTGTCTTTTTAGAAAATGAGGGGCACTACCCATGAGGGGGGCTGTTCAGGGCTTGAAATTTTCTATAGGAGAGTTTCCAACTTCTCTAAAGATTTCTTCATCCTTGAGTGCAGCAAATGTATGATTGTGCATTTGGCTTTGGAAATATTGAAGGGTGTTATTTGGAAATCGGGAAGGGCTTTTTTTCAAGCAATTATTCAATATTGTAGCAAAAATAATAATAAAGAAAGCAGCGTTTTGCCTGTAAGCAAAAATGCAAACAGTTCATTGTAGTTAGTCATACATGAGTAGGTTCCCTGCATCTATCCAACTTTTGTTCCTTGCTGCTTGTCTGTCCCTGCCTCAGTATTTTCCAGCCAGGCCTGTTTAGCTGTCTCAGCTCCAGGCACAGGGAGCAGAGGCAGTTTGAGAGGACACTACTGCCAGTTCTTCTGGAGCCTGCAAATGGGCTGTGTGGTGGTTGGGAGTGTCACCTCTTAGCTCCAGCTCTTGAATTATACAGATTCACAAGCCCCTTACCATTCAATGCACTTTTTAAAAGTGCTTTAATAACTTGTAGCTACTGAGAAAAAAAGCAAAAAAAAAAAAAAAGCCTGTAGTTTCCCTACAATAGATCAACCTGGTGGCAGCTGATTGAGGTTCTGATTCAAGGCTTTTTCTCCTCTCACCTTCTGACCCACCATTACTGTCAACCTGTTCCTGCAGGCATTTCTATAAAAGTGTTGACCTGCTCTTTGAAAATCAACTTCAAATGAAAGTGTTTGTTATTAAACTCCTATAGTAATTTTCTTTTTAAAAATAGTTAAAAATGGTGACTTCGTGAATTCAAAGTTTTTTGAAAAAGTTTCTAATTTTGATGATTGCATTTATTATGGTATAAATTTCATTTATGGAAATGTACCCTCAAGCTCTGTTCATGAGAGATTTTTTTTTCTTGTTAATGGACTTGCTAGGAAGAGTTAGCTGTGCTTGGGTTGGTTTCCTTTAAATAATTTTTAATAACATGGTGTATATATACTTAATGTAGAGTAATGAAACAGTCTTGAAACCAGAACTCTTTCTATTTTTCAGTTAAAATCTGCAGTCTTGACTTTATAGGCTGTCATCAAATTAATGATGTGTTGCAAGAAAATAAATAACAATATAAAGAAAGCAAATCAGAACATTCAAAATTGTATAAACAATTGGCTTAAGTGCTTGAGTATATATATACATACCTTGTTTAGTGTAATAATATTTTCAGGTGAATTAACCCTATGAAAGGATACATTTATTATGGAGTTTTTAAAACAATTTGAACACCACCTTTTCAAATTTGAAAACCTAGAATTTTGTTTGTCACGGTTACAGGAGTTCAGCTAGAAATGGGGAATCTTACTTTCATAGTACCTGCAGTTGTTATTACCAGACTACAAGACATTTAGAGACACAAATACTCAGAAAACCCCTGGTAATTGTAATTTAGAGGTAAATTAAGAAATGACTATGCAACCTCCTTGTGCTCAGCTTCATGTATCATCTCGTTTGGTAGCCCGAGGCGTTAGCAAGCTTTCAGCATGAAATTTAGTGCTAGAGCATGCATTCCTGAGTTATTGTATATCATAGCATAGCATATATATGGCTTTTATAGACATATAAATCACAACATCAGGAGTCTTGTTTTCTAAATGTAAAGTTGATCTTAATCTCAGCAAGGTGGCTAAATTTATCTGAGTAAGAGAATCTGGTCCTGTGCAGAGGTTATGCTTGGTGAATCGTTAAAAGGAAATGTGTATTCTCAGAATTTCAGGTAAATGCAGAGGATAATTGCTCAGCTTTCTGAAGGTCTGGATAGTCAGCCAAGGAGCAGTGTCAGTGTCACATGAGGTTGGGCCAGATCCTGGTGGGTGCATCAAGCCAGTGTGTGTGGGACCCTTTCTAGCCTGGAGGGCAAGGTGCAGAGCTTGGCATGGCTCACACACACATCCCAGCATTCTCCTCTTCCTCCCCTCGAGCTTCCCACCAAAATCAAATCACAGAACTGCCTTGCCTTTCCTTGGGAAGAGCCCATGGCCTGCACTCTGTGCTCAGCAGTTCCTGAGTGTTGCCCAGAGGGGTGGAGGTTGCCAGGGACCATCTGTAAAATGCAGCAAGGAGCAGCACCCTGAAGGCAGTGCCAAATCCTGGCATCCAGCTCTGTGCTCGTGCACTCAGCAGCTCTGCTGAAATGACCTGTATTGACCCAAGTCTAGTGCAGCCTTCAGCATATGAGAAATCATTTAGTCTCTCTGGGATACTCTGATTGCAAGAGGGTATCTTCTTCAGGCAAGGTTCTTAATCATGAGGGGGTTTTATTTGTAAAATGTGTGACTGTTGTCTCAGTGAAATTGTTGCTGAAGTAGTTTGTGATGTTAGTTCAATTATGCAGAAGTAAATTCCATCTGAATCATAGAATAATCCTGAGCTGGAAAGGAGCCACAAGGCTCATCAAGTTCAGCTTCTGGATCTGGCTTGTAAGCAATTAAAACGGAACCAAAAATTTACTCTGTTATTTTATAGTCATTTAATTCACACTAATTTCTTGGGTTTGAGTGTTTGCAATTTGTTTTACTTTGCAGTAGATGCTTTCTACGAAAGCACAATACCAAAAAGTCTCTTAAGAAATCCCAGCACCCTCAGCAGGTCTCTTATTGCTGCCTGTAAAGTTAATGTGGTAGGTTGGAGTCACTCTTCCACGTTGCATGGGCAGGAACTGATAGCTGAGTGTGCAGAGCTTGACAGGGAGGAATGAAAGGATCTTGCTCTTGGATCATGTTTAAAAGAGGATCTCTTCCTTCTTATGGGGTTAAGCTGAATATTTCAACCTTCTCTTACCATTCCTGAATGTCCCAGTGAAGTTGTTGGGATTTATGTGTGCATTTAAAAATTGTACTGAATTTGCTTATAAAATGAACGTACTGGGCAGTTGTCAGGAGCAGTTCTGTTTAGGCACATATCCTTCACTGTGCTCCTGATGTCGTCCATATATTGGTCAATAAATGTGACTGCTGTAAGACAACATAAAGATGTTGATTTTTGTCAGTTTTGTGTATTTTTTCCATTGGTTATTAAGAGAAAAAGCATAGCTTTTTCCTCGGGGCTAACATGTCCCAGATCATCTGAATTAAGGAATGTATCATTCCTTGGCCATGGAAGCAGTAGGCAAATACTGCCTAGGGCTAGTTCTTGCCATAAACTTTGTTTTATATTTGTATAGCACCTCTGCTTACGTGGGCTTCTTTTTAGAGCCTGGTTTAAATAATTAAGATAGATTATTAAATTTTAGATGCAAAGAAAGAGAAAAAAAACTAGCAGTCACTGTCACTGGGAAAGGCATTTTCTCTTCAGCATAATTCATTTAAATTTTTCTTACTGGCATGATACACATCTTCATTATGTTTCAGAAGCAAGTGCAGTAAACAAATGACAGCAGTATAAAGCTGTGTTGTGGTAGTAGGCTTCTTAGCTGGCAGGGATGGATACCTTCCTTGGAATGCTGAATATTCTATGTTTCTGCTATTTTAAAATGCTTTTTTCAAAAACTGACCTCATAACATTAGGGCCAGATATTCATTACTGACTTGACTTAAGCACTAGGGCATAGAGCTGGATTGTTTAAATTCTAAGCTTGTCTTAAGTAACCTTGCAGCTTCATTTTCTGTTTCAGTGTAGTTCAGAATACAGTATTATTGCAAACTACATTGTTCTTGATAATAAAATAACCTTGTGGCTTTGTTACAGTCCAGTGCACTTCCCTGTTATTGGCCAGCTGTGTTGTCAGTAATGTAAATGAAGAATAAATTTATTGGATCGTTTGCAACAAAGGACAACGTGAGCAGTTCTGTTCACCAGACACCACGACTGTCCTCTTCTTTAGTTTCTGTCTATAATTTCTGTCAGGCAGTTTCACACCAGCCACAAATGTTCTCTTAACAAGGCACTTTCACACCATATTTAAAGTAAGATTTGGGTTTTGTGCAATATTGACTCCTTTCCTAAGCCCTGCAGATCTCTGCAAAATCTCCACTCCCTTGCTCCACACTGAGCATTTCACAGACAGTTCTCTTCAAAGCAAAAACTCTGAGATCAAATAATTAATTGGGAAAGTTCCCAGAGCACCTTCTGTTGGGCAGTGTAGTTCCAATGGATCTGTGTAAGACATTGAGATGTAGGATGATTGCTCAAAGTTTGCAAAATGTGCTGGTTTGGGTGGTTACGAGGAGCTGAGTGTGCCAGGATGTGAGAGGCTCTCAGCAATGCCATGGAACTCTGGGTGGGACAGTGGTTCTCCCCTCTGCCTGCCCGTGGCACTCCTGCTGCAGAGGTGGCTCTGCTCTCTGCAGAGCAGTTGCTGAACTGGCTCACATTACAGAGCACCAATTGTAGGTTGCCATAAAATGTTTTTGCAGTGGACCCCTGGAGATTCAGGAACAGCTGGCATGGACTGGAGCTTTCCTAATAGCTCAGGATTTGACCTCTTCATCTCATGTGTCACTTGGAGTATATAGGTTTGTCTTGGATAGGTACATTGTAAGGTTTTCCTTGCTCCATTTCCCTGTGTAGTAAGTCACAGGTGACATTCTAAAGCTGGCGTCGTGGTGACAAAGCTGTACCTAATTCATGCAAATTTTGTGTACAATTGAACTGTATGATGTTAAAGAAACTCCAAGGGAGGAGGTGCAAGGCAGTGGTAGTTAGCAGCTTGTTTTTTCATGAAGGTATCACTAAGGCTGTGGTTTGCTGCTGCTGTTCCTGCACAACTTTGAAGGAATCTTCTATTCTCACACTAACTTTTTGAAGTGTCAGTGGATCCTAATTAAAATTATACTTTCCCAAAATGCTTACTCTGTTAACCAGACATCAAACTGGAGCATATTATTCCATGGTTTGTTTCTGTTGACAGCACTTGATCCTGATTAATTTCTACCGTTCAGCATTTCACTGGTGGGAAATAAGAGGTAGCATTGTAGGCACATCAGAGTTTGGCTACAGCCCGAACATCAAAGAACCAGCATTTCCCAAGCATGTGCAAGTGCTGTGTTACTTAAAGGTCACTGCTTGTTCAGGCTTTGAAGTATGATACTGTACATGGTGCATGGCCTTTGGAGAAAACACATTTCGTGGAAAGAATGGAAATTTTTGAACTTGTGTTATTAACTGTGCTTCATGTAGGTAGAGTTAGGCATGTTAGCACAGATGTTCAAGGTGGGGTTTTACATCTCTTTGCTCCTTACACATACAGGCATTGCCTGTCTATGTGTCTGTCACCTCTGCTTAGGAGGCTTGAGACTCTGCAATAACATTATCTGAAAAGGAACTTGTCAGAGGCACATGCTCATCTTTGTCTCTGAATTCAGTTTTATTGATCTAGAGCCTGTTTGGGATTTCACATCTAAATCTACTCGACTTGCCTCTCTTATCACAAAACTTGTGTTTCACAAAGCTGATGATCCTGCAATGTAAACTTTGGGATTTATTGTTTTCCTTAATACATAAAAATGCATCTTGTTTGGGGCAAAAAGGATGGAAGAGAGAACACCATCATCAAGCCACAGCCTAAATTGGCATTATGTTAAATTCCTTTAACTAGCTGTTCTTGGTTCGAGATTCAATTTTAAGAAATTAAAGAACTTTAGATTTGGACAAGTATAGCTTGGCTGTCACAGAATGGCTGAGTTTGGATGGGACATGTGAAGCTATAAATATGCATGTGTGATGTTACAGTGTACCTTAGGAGTCTACATAAATTTCTTACTGACATATTTTCCATGAGATAATACTGCTGCATGTTTATTGTTAAGATCAGCTTGCCCCATGTTCTTTGTAAAATGTATGTGTATAAATGTATGTGTATGAGTCTGTTAGGATTGTATGTTATCTCATACACACACACAAATGTAGTAGTGCAACTCCCATGTGCATGTATGCACAAGGATTTAAAGACACCAGATCTCACCTTTGCTCGTTTTCAAGTAACATAAGGATTTTCTCAAAGGAAAAACATCCATGGCTCTAATTTGATATAAAGAATTTGTGCTGGGCACATGCAAGTAATACATTGCTACTGAAGGTCCAGGAGATGTGGTCTTGTGCAAACTTGTGTGTGTGTAGGTGTATTTTTCAACTTTTTTTTCCTAATTTTTGCTCCACAGTTTTTGATGGTTCTTTTTCTGGAAGCAAGCAGGAGCTGTAAGTGAGCATAGCTTATCTGGTTCAGTGTGAGAAACAGAAAATACCTCAGTCAGAGCCTTGCTAAATGAAGGGAGAATGTGAAATTAGTGCCTGCTTGTGTTACTGTTTTGTGATCCTCATGCTGAAACCACCAGGTTTACTCTGCAATTCATGTTAACATGTTTAATATTTTTGATGAAACAAACATCCTTGTTACATTTTTACACAATTCTTAGTATTGTTGAGACATCTGTAAACTTTTGTTTATATTTAGGTGTATGACTTGGATGGCATTTCCTTGATTCTGGACAATTGCAGCATTGATGACAACAATCCTTGTATCCTTTACAGAATAATTCTGTTTATTGAATATGACTCATGAGGAAAGGGGGGGTTTCATGGATTTATGCCAGCTTTGCTTTCACAGGGCAACTAAATGTAACTGGCTTCATGAGCTTCTAGGTTATATTTAAATGGTTCAGAAGTGAGCAAGGGTACAAATAGGCTTCCATGAACTGGATTCTAAGTAAGTTAACTGTGGTTATATTCTATTTCCTAAAAATAATAAATATTACCTGTTTGCAAGTGCCTGTTCAAAGAGCTGTGACAGAAAGCTGAAATCAGACTCTGGTCATTTTATCAGATTTTAGAGCCTTTGCTTCCACTGAAATCTGCTCAAGAGACTGAAATAGGTACCTCATTGATTCTCCGTGCTTGTTAAATCAGATTGGGGAAGTTATTCTAAGCACAGAGACAAGGCTAGCTAGCTGTTATGAAAATGTGTATAGTTGAGAAAATCAACGATTGAAATCACTAAAATGTTGGGGAGATTTTAATATAAATGGCATTGTGCTTCATATTAGAGAGTCTTTTTTCCCTGGAATTTAAGAGCAGAAATGTTCAAAAATAGATTGCTATTAGAGGGAAATAATATTATATTGAAGATAAGCAGTTGTTAAGCAGAGTTATTAATCTCTTCAAGTAATACAAGTGTGTTCAGTGACTGAGCTGTGATTTTCTGTCATCAAATTATTAGCTCTTTGTAAGTTTCTGATAATTGCATCTGGAAGTCAAGTGTGTTTCCTGTGCAGTCATGTCAGCTTTTTATACATGAAATAGGTTTTAAAATGAATATATAAGAAAAAGCTCACTCTTTTAAATGAGTTTAACAAATATACAAAAAGAGTAGTGAAAATGTTTCATATCTCTCAGTTGCATCCTGCAGAACATCATCTACATATAAATATATCCTAAAATGATAAATAATGTTGATGGTAGCACAATGTTGACAAGCTGGGTGGAGGAACAAGGAGGGGTAAGTATCCTCTGAGTTACTCAGTGTGATTCCTTATATCCACAAGTTTTACATCTTCTGTATTTCTGTAGTTTGAGACCTGACAGTGTGCCTCAGTGCACTGAGTGGCAGAATTGTATTTCCATGCTCCAGGTCTGGTAATGGGCACTGCTGGATGTGGTGGGATGGGCAGGGAAATTTACCTTTCCCTAAGTGGAAAAGCAGCCCTGAGAAAACCTAATAAGGAGGTTTTGTCCCAGGTGACTCTTTTTTACTGGAAAGCACAGCTGTGCAACCACTTCTAGGATTAGTCCTTCATTTCAGCTGTAGTAGAAGAGGATAAAGTTTGGGACTCTCAAAGGAGAGACTTGTAATTTATGATCTTGAACGAAAGGCAAAAAAGTACCATGGGACTCTTCACTGTGTTTTGAGCAAAGGGGAACGTCTTGCACCTTTTCATACAGGCTGACATTTTATAGCTATACCATAAACTTCTTACTAGAGGATAAAACTTTGTGTACTTGGTTTTTAAAAACATAATAACACCTCTTAATGTGAGCTTTCACCAGTGATCCATGGCATGGAGTTTTGGGGGATAGGGAAAAGTGAGTAGCACGTGGGCACAGGGAGGACTGGGCTGCTGAGACTAAAGATTGCTGCATCAGCTTCTGCAGTGCAGCTCCTGGCTTATTATTTTATTGTTTTGACCTCTTGCCATTCCCTCTCATGCTACAGGAAGTTAATGCTTCCCTGCTTCTCTCCTGCCTCTAGCATTCCCCATCTGCTGCCTTCCCAGCTGGTCATACACAGGGAAGCAGAGAAGTTTGCAGTTTAGCTCTGTCTCTCCTTTCATCTGCTTTGCAGCATGGTCAGCTCCTTCTGGACACCACAAACCAGGTCCTTAGCAGCATGAAGGGGCCTGAATCCATTGCATCACATTTCTCTGAAGAGATTTGACTGCTTCTTTGCACTCTCTGTGAGCTCCAGTCCTGCCTGGCACAAACCCCAGAATCACTGAATGGGTGAGGCTGGAAGGGACCACAGTGGCTCATCTGCACATTTCCAAGGTGGGGTGGAAAGCTGCAGGAAAAGGCTCAGCCCAGCTCTTCAAACATGGCTCCTTCAGGAAGTCATGTCCAGAACATTCATTTTACATTCTTATTCCTAGTGCCTGTTTCTGTGATTTCAGGCCGTGTTACTTGGATTTCTCTTTGGATATAGCTGACTGAAAAAAGTTTCACCCAGAATCCTTTCATATAATAACTTCTTAGATTTCTTAGTAAGTTTTGGTAGATGCACGTTGTTGTTGAATCTGTTTTGGAGTCACCCAAGCTCTACAGTTAAGGTGTCATTGTGTTTTCTCCATTTTACTAGAAAACTTCACCTCCAAATTACACTTATAAAATTTCTCATCAAAAAATGTAACTTTTGTGATTAAAGCAAAAGGATATTTTTCTGGATGGAAAAAAATACTTTCCCTGAAGTGTGCAATTTATCAGGAGAAGCTGGACTGCCATGTTAGATATTAAAGGAGCTCTTTATTACCTTTGAGAGGAAAAATTCTTTGATAAATCTTTTTATTTGTAGCATATGGAAGTATACTGAAAGAGGAAATGGGTCTTCTCTTATCCTAAATTAAATTCCATTATAAACCTGTCATTACCTTAAAATTGCATCCTTTGAGATCCTGAACAGTTCTGTAATGTGCACAGAAGTACCAGGGAGTTTGTAGCTTATGAAGATCAACTGACATGTTTGCATTTCTTTAATAAATTGTTTAAATTCATCTTCCAGTTTGGGAGAACTGTTATCTTGTCTAATTATATCTCAGACTTGTAACTTCTACATTTTCACTAGCAAACAGGTTTGGTTTTTTTCCTTCAGGATATTTCATGGGTAAAAACAAACAAACCCCCACTCTTATAGTTACAGACATGAAGATTATTATGGACAGTTAAAAACAAATTTACTGTACCTCTGTAATTATTTGAATTGGTATTTTAATTTTCCAGCTACTACAACTTTGCATCTAAGTTCAACAGAGAGATGCTGAAGGATGCCAGATTTTCTGTGGCTCTTAAGCTTTCAGCACAGGACAAAACAAAAGGTAAACAGAGTGAGACTGGGGAGATGCAGCTCAATAAGAGTTAAACTTCAAAGGAGGTTTTATACCACTTTTTCTATAGCTGGTAAATCTTCCCTGGATTGGCTGTGTCCTAATCATAGCTGTCCTTCTGTTTCAAAGGAAAACAGGGTGTTTCAAAATGCAAGCAGAGTTATTTGCCTTAAGAATAAGGAGAGATTCTTGTATGAGCCAGTCTTATAGTTTTGAAAATTCAGTTTCTTGTTCTGCTTCTGAAAAGTGGGAACATTGTGCTTTACCTTTGTAACCTGTGCTTAAAAACAAATCATTTCAACCTGCTAAAGGACAGCAGAGTGGGTTGGAGATGCCTATCTGGGTAATACCAGTAAAAAATTTACTCCAAATCCTGCTTTTCAGGTTACTTGTGTTGAAAAGGTTCTAAATTCAAATATCTTCTGTTTTGCTCTCTGAGTCATCATCTTCCTCATCCCTGACTGGCTCTATCATCTGACAAGAGCCCTTCCTTTTGTTCTTGCCTTTTACCTCATCCTAAGCTCTTCCTGCTCCTTCCAGCTTCATTTCTGCCCTTTCTCAGGTTCCATTTCCTTAAGGTAAACATGAGGAGAGAGGTCAGTCCATCCTGATCAAAATACTTTTGACCCTAATCACTCAAAAAAGGTGCTTATGAGAGGCTTTATTATTTTTTTTTTGTTTATTTTATTTTGTTTATTACTGAAGACTTTTCAGTTTACCTTTACTAAGCTGTTTGGTTGTTCACTGCTTCCTAACATTTGTGCTCATGAGTAACACACACAGATGTACCTTTTTTTTGCTTTTCAGTGGCTGTCCATAGAAATATTTATTACTATTTTGGGGAAAAAATATTATCCAGAGTACTGCAATATAATAGCTGTTAGTTAGTGGTAAAGCTTGAAAGTCAGAAGTGAACTGCAGTTTTGAAGATGAAATATTCATGTTTTTACAGGCTGCTAGCCAATATTACCCTTTTGAGATTCTTATAGAAGGTGTCTCAATAAGTTGGTTTTGTGAATGTCTGATTTTAATCAGAATGACCCTAGGTAAGTATCTATTTTATATAAACTATTAATTAGCACAGCTTTCTGTTAGCCAAGAAATCAGTTGTACATGAAGAAAACACATCCTGCTGTGAGGATGTACATTTATATAGATATGTGTACATATATGCATATATAAGTTATATATGTGAGTAAACACCTAGCAGGCTGTGTTTTAGGAGTAAGAATTTTCAGCATTTGTGAAAGGAGAAGCTGTGGTTGATATGAATATCCATACACAGATCCCTTAGTTTGGATAATGGATGAAAATGTAGAAAGAGTAAGTTAATTTTCAGATACTCCTTCCAAAGCTGCTTCTAATATATTCAGTCATCTGAGAGGTAGATTGAAAATACTTTTGACTTCATGGCAGCAGCAAGTATAATTGTGGTTCATGAAACTGGCTAAAGCTGGAGGAATTCAAGTTGCTATGGTCTACAACAATGGCAGTTTGTTTTTGCAAGATGCCAGCAAGGACTTGTGGAGGAGCTGACAGACATTTTTATCTGAGTTACAGAGTGCAACCTAAAACAGGCCACATGCTGTAAAACAGCCTTGCTGCTGAATGGGAGCCAGGAGAAAGCAGGAGAGTGAGTGGACTTTTTAGAGTGAGCCATCACAGAGCTGAGCGTTTTCATGCATGTGTGGCTATCCCATGTGTGCTGCCAAAAAAATACAGCACAATGTCACTTCAGCAATGGTTGCCTTTCTTTGGAAAGCTCATTTCAGGCACTGAGAGTGCATTAAGTAGCTTGATGTGACCTATTTGATTCTGTGTTTCCATAAAAATCACATTATTATGTGATCACTGTAAGGACCCACATTACTGGTGAGAGCTGTGATGGTCTCCTCATGCCCAGTCAGGTTATGCCCACTTGGAGAGAACTTGGCCCTCCCAGCCAGGCCATGCTGTGATTCTGTGGAATTACCCTTCTCCTCCTCACAGTGACCCTTGCTTTGCTGCACAAGTCAGTTTGAAGGCTGCCTAGGCTAAGGAGGAGTGTATGCTTTGGTAGAGAGCCCCAGTTTTGCATTATTGGTGATTGCTCTGTGTCATCCAGGGATGACAGACTGCAAACATCTTACTTTCTATCAACCAGTAACTGAATGTGTCACTGTCACTTTACCAAGCAGTGTTTGAGGTCAGCAGTGGAAGAATTGGACTTGTCAGCACAGGTTAAGAACATAAATCAGCTGGCCTGAATCCTTCATTCATAGAGCCAAAGGCAAAATAAAATAACAGGTAAGTGGAAGCCAAATCTGCTTCTTCTCACTGGCCCAGGTAGCCCAGAGAAGCTGTGGCTGCCCCATCCCTGGAAGTGTCCAGGGCTGTATGAGACTTGGAGCAACCTGGGATAGTGGCAGGTGTCCCTGGCCATGGAATTAGATGAGCTTGGAACTAGAGTTGGAACTGCTTTGGAACTCAATGAGCTTTAAGGTCCTTTCCAACCCAAACCAGTCTGTGATTCTATTCTATGATTCCACCATGGATGGAACTAGGAAACCAAAAAGTCTCTGTAATGCCATGCTCCAGTTTGGACTAATTCGGTTCCTGTGTGCTGAGAATTGTTTTTAAAGAGAGTGGAGGATTACTGCTTTGTGATATATGCACAAACCTGAGCTCTGGCTGAATTTAGTTGTAAGGTACAGAGAAGAACTGGTCAGACAAGAAGCTGGAACAGGTACAAGTGTGGTTATTCATTGAGCAAGAACAGCCTGAGAAGGGCTTATTTCTTTCACCTTATTCAGTAGATGAAATCCTGCCCTGATCTGCAAGCTGCTGTGAATTCTTTGTAGCTGTATTTCGTTAGTGGCTGAAGGAGACCAGGGGCATGTGTGGGTTTAGAAGGAATCCCTCAATGGTGTATCAAGGTGGGGCTTTAGCAGGCTGGTTTCTGAAGTGATTCCCAGGAGGCTTCATCTGAACAGCTATTTCCAAACACCACTTCTGGCTGTAGTTGGGAAGGTTGCCTGCCTACCTGCAGTCACTGTCTATCAAGGGTATTTTTTACACTCTTGAAAGAAGCATTGCCAGATTATCCAGTCTTTTCTTACATCAGCATTAATTGACCAAAGAGATCTCCATTCCACTCCAAGTAGATTTTTCAGCATGTTGCCTAAAGTGTCCTGAGTGGGATTATTATAAAGCTCCTGAGGGGGAGGAGCTGAATGCTGCTCCCTGTTGGAAAGGGCACAGGGGGCACTCCTGTAACCTAATCCTGTTTTAAATCTCCCTTAACAGTGGCTGCGCATCCAAAGAGTTGGGATAACACAACATCCATGCCTTAACTCATGGTTTATCTTTTCTGGATACTGCAAACCCTTTGGGGCAAAACTCATTTAAAGGTGGAGAACCAAGGGAGAAGTGTACCACATTAAGAATGTTTGGTAGATCTAAATTGTGACACAGAGACTGCAATTCTCAAGTATTTATTGCCAGAAAACGTTTGGTTTAAAATGAAAACAAAAATTCAAAGTTTTCTTGTGAGATGTTCTACATTACTAAGTCTGTCTTCCACAGTGTTCCCCAGGAAATCTTTTCTCGTGTCAAATGCAACATTCTCCTGATATGAAAAATATTTGAGACCACAGAAAGAATGCAGTGTGCAGTACAGAAATAGATACTCTGAGAAATTAAAGCACTTAACCTTTTCTGTCTTCCAGAAATGACCACTTGGTGTTTTTTCATTTAATGAAGTTAGAATTTCTTGTGGTATATTTCACATTGCTGACTGTATAATTCCTAAAATTCATTTTTTTAGAGTGCCAGCAGGATGATTAAAATACTGAAAATACTTCAAATAGTGTAAAATATTGAACTTCGGAGTTTGGGAAGGGGTGGTGGTGTTAGTAATTTCCTTGAGAGTTTGTAAAATACTTACACAGAATTGCAGAGATGTAAATGTGAATCTATTCTTCAGTATCTCATTTCTACCCAGCTATCACCATTAAGAAACATGTGATGTGCAGGGTCTTTCTTAAAGCTGGAGGAAATCTAACAGAGCTGTACAGAATGGGAGAAGGCTCTTTCAAATGTTACATTCTAATATTTCTAATCCCTTGTGAGGAGTAATCTCTGTAGGCACCAACTCATGCATGTAAAAGTGAGGAATTAAAGTTAATAACTCTATTTCTAAACCAAATATTGTCATATTTGTCCTCTTCTCTAATCCTCTTGGTGGATTTAAATCCATGACGGGCTTGAATTCTTGAAAGAAAGCAAATCTTTAGTTATCAGGAGCACCAAAAAAAAAAAAAAAAAAAAAAAGAAAGAAAGAAAGAAAATATATAATATTTCACTGCTTTTATAGCTCAAGCAGCTTCCTTGGTTTTTCTGTAGACTTTTGAAAAATTCCCCTCTGGGCTGAGACGGAGCACTAGAAATTTGAGAGCTAAAGATATTTGGGTTTTTTTTAAGTAAAGCTAGGAGTGGTTCAGAAATATTGTTGAGAATGGAATGCCTTCTACAACCACCTTATCATATTTCAGTCTGTCTTCTTGACATTTTTTCTTGTGCATGCCTCCAAAGAATATTTGGATGTCATCTGGCCAATGCTTTGAATAATATCTTTATTCTGACATTTTTCTGTTGCCCCATTTTTGATCCCTGTAACTAAAGCAGTTTTATCTTCAGCTGGCCAATGTGTTCTCCTGTGTTGCTCCTTCCTGAGCCTTAAATTGTTTGCTCTCAGTTCCTCAGATCTTTGGTTAAACTTTGTTCTTACAATTTGCAAATGGTTTCTAAAACCTAACCCTTCCTTCCTCACTTGGGATATATTTGCAGTCTTTCCCACTCACCTTGTGGATTTGTTCCTTTCTCTTGAGTGTGGAGATTTCCTCAAGGAGATGCAGCCATGCCCTGAAATCGTAGACAGTTTTGTGGCCAGTGGCTATTTTGCTAAACAAATAGTTGGTTATAATTTAGTTGCATCTTTCAAAACACGCATTTGTTTAATAGTTGTTATTTTTGGATGCACACTGGGCATCATCTGGTGTCTGTGACCGTGGAACTGGAGTTTCATTTGCCTTCAGTGTTTTGATTATTTGTCATAAAGTGACGTTGGAAATGACCATAAGCAGCAGGGGGGAAGGTATGCCACAGAAGTTCCTCAGAGACCCTGAATCAATAAAATAGGCATGTACTGTGCTGAAAGATAAGGTGGCATAAAATCCTTGTTGGATCTGTATAAATGGAAGAATCTCTGACATTTCTAACAGAGAAAGAGCTTCAGCCCAAGTTGTGTCAGCTCAACTCATCATCTGTTTTAGAGTGGTGAATTATAATTAGCTTGACCACATCTCAGGCATGAATTAGATTGGGTTTTTTATGTGTAGTGCAAAATTTCTGAAAGTTTTATTTGACTCCTGTAATTGCCATTTTAAAGCCTTTTAGAAAAGGTGTTTGTTTCTATATGTGTGCATATAAATACACATGAATGTATTTCTGTGTAAAGGTGGAGCCTTTTTCTTTCCATGTCCCAGAAATTTTAAAGGGACTACAGCCTGCCTGATGCTCAGTTTGTGAACACAGTTCTATCCCTGTGAGCTTCATTGCTTCACATCTCAGTGTTCGTGGTAGGTTTTAATAGTAATTTAAGACATGAGTTTCAGCTTAATGGAATGTTGCTTTTTTTTCTGTACTTGGGAAGAGAAGATAAGGTAAGGCATTTTTAACAGTAAGGTAGCAGCAGCTGAAGCTTTTTAATATACCAGCCTGCTAACTCTGATACCTCTTACAGATGGCTAATAGATTTAGTTATGAACTCTTAAAATGGAATTGTTGTAAAAGAAGGGACTGAAAGAACTGAATATTCTAACTGTGAAGTACTAGCTTGAGATTGATCAAGAGTGTGATTCTTTCTGTTTTAAAACCAGATGATTTGTAGTTGCTCATAAATTATGGGTTTCTATTAAAAATGTAAGTCGTAATTTTAAAAAAAATTGGCAGCCTAAGCAGCAAAAAATGAATGTGTCATATTCTTGGTTTTAAGCTAGTATTACAAGTCTGAGTATAGGGAAAAGGAAAACAAGCTGGAGGTTATGGCTTAATTTTTTTTAAAAAAGTTCTGTAAGTTTTGGCATAAGAGACATTATAATAAAAATAGCCTGACAGAGCTAAACATGTCCTATGGCTTTTGTAGCTCTGAAGTGCTAGACCCAAATTTTTTGTTTAAGTTCTTAGTATGCTAAGATGTTCTGGCATTGGGTTTTAAGTCCCACAGAACACGAAAGACTGCACAGAGAATATAGATTAAAAGTTTAGTTGGCACACATTAAAGGCTAATAGCAATCTGGGTGCATAATACTGCTCAGAACTGTTAACCCAGTGATCTAGGGAGAAGAATTCCCATATGACTCTAGGCAAGAAATGTCCCAGTAAATTTCAGATTTCTGAAGTAGCAAACCCCATTTAATGAACATAGGGTGCCAGTTAGCTGGACATCACTGATGTAGTTAAAAACAGGGAAGCCTTAGAGCTCAAATGAGCTTCATGATCTGCCCTGGCTGTCAGTATTGGACAGTACTGAAAAGATGTGAAAATGTGAAAGGCTGGAGAGCTCTACTTCTGGGAGCACAGTAGATATTACATATACATATATACTCCTAATTATGTATTACATATACAGCAACTGGATGTCGTGAGCTGTTGTTTTGCTCTTTCTGAATTACTCACAGCCAAAAGGCCAGGAAACTGTAATCAGCCAGATAGCAAAGTGCCTGTCCTTCAAAAAGGATGCTGAAAAGCATAAATTGAGAGAAGAGATACAAAAATCATGCAAACCTTGGAATAGCTCCCTTGGTTTCTTTCTTTAGTTCACGCAAAAAATACTTTACCAAATGCTGGTTATGATCTGGGAATAAAATTTTTTAATCTGTGCTGAAAAGTTTTGTTTGGAAACAGTTCTAAACAAATCTAAGCCAGAAATAAATCACTGTAATGTAAGGGGGTGTAATGTCCACTAGGACAGTTTATTTAGGGACGCAGGGAAATCTTCAGTTCAACACTGAAAGTTTTTCAGAGAAAAGGCATGAAAGCATCTTGTGCATGAAACAGAAATGACAGGCTTGATTTCAAGAGGAGCTGACCTTTGGTCATCTGTGTTTATGCAGAAGTGTTGGGCAAAAGAGTTTTAATAGTCCATTCTGGTCTTCAAAGTATATTTGTTATATACTTTTTATATTTATTTAAGTATACCTTAAATGGGTGAATTGTCACTGAAAGTCACACTTGAGGTTTAACATGCCTGTGTGCCTGTATACAGAAGGAGTGAGTGCCATTTTAAAGAAGCCTGTATCCCACAGGGCACACTTTGAGAAATGGATTCATCATGGCAGACCACGGGTAGACTGCTCAGAGTGAGATAAATGTGAGCAGCCAGAAGGATGGTGTTTGTCTGCAAGAGGAGCACTGCTGGCATGGGGGGATAGTGAGGGCTTTGGAACTGGCAGAAGTGTTTACTGTACAGTTACTTTGTGCTGTGGATGTTTCCTGTTGTCTCTAGGCTGTGAATTACGGAGAATATTGCCCTGGTATTGAAGCTGGTTTTGTGCCTTTAACCCAAATGGTTTTGCCTGTTTGTCTGTTCTGAGATGGTGTAATTTAAAATCTCTGGTAAAGCCATGTTCTGCAGGGTGGAATTCGAGCTGCAAACCCCAGTTCAGGTTTTTGGGGGTAGGCTTTCTGTCTTCGGTGGAATATTCTGTGGGAGCATCTTCCCTGGAGGAGAGCTGCAGGTGAGGAGTGGAAGGGCTGGCTGCAGGTGAGGAGTGGAAGGGCTGGCTGCAGGTGAAGAGTGGAAGGGCTGGCTGCAGGCTCCCGGTGCCACCCGAGCTGTCCAGTGAGGCTCTGCTGCCACGCTGTGGTGGAGATGGATCCTTGTTTGGTACTGGATGGTCCAACCCTCCCTTGGACCAGGTGAGAGCTGCCTGTAGCAGAAACATCTGCTTTCACTTCCCAGTGTGACAAATCTTATCCCAAAAAGGTGTCATCAGGAATAAATGCCTCTGCCATCATCCAGTGGTACCTCTGTGTTTTGGAGGCTTCTAGGCTAGTTGGGTTGTGCTGTGTCAGCTCTGCAAGAGCAAAGTCAAGCAGAGGGGGGAGGAAGGGGCATTCCCAGCTTATACAGTGCTGCCCATTTCTAGCTTTTAAACCCAGAATGTGGTGGCTGCAGTCGTAGGTGATAAGAACAGCTGTGGAACAAACGAAAATAAAGGCAACTGTAATATTGTAGACTTTTTTTTCCCTACCTTCTAGGCCAAACTATTTCAAGTTTGTATAGGATGAATTCCTGATGTGTGCTGGTATTTCACTGCCAAGTATTAATTCTAGGAATATAAATTAGATTCTTGAAAGTAAGTAAATAAATTAAGATAAAACTTTTAATTCATTACATTTTCTGTTTGGTCATGTCTTAATCATAGGTAGAAGTCATATAAAAATATAGGGGAATTCTAAGGAATTGCTCTGATCTTCTACACCTTCAAGAACTTCATTAAACTACTAACCCAGACAGAAAGAATCTTGCAGAGCTTTGTTAGAAATTTTGGGTGATGGTGAGGGGCCAAGTGCTTGAAAGGACTGAAAAGAAAAATGGTTTATGTCTTTCCAGTGCAGTCCAGTCAGGTCAGCAAGTGGAAGTGGCTCTGAGTGATGCTTCAGTATTTCATTCCAGTCTGCAGACGTTCTAGTGGTAATTGGATTACTTGTTGAAAGCTAGAAAGAAATATAATTATTGTAAAATACAAATATTGTGTTTTTCATTACCTCTGTTTTTTAGTCCTACAGACCCGTTTCAGAATAACGCTTAGAAAAATTGAGTGGCTTTAAGAAATGGATCACATAAACAGCCCATTTGATGAGGGTTCCAACCTGGGAGTGTCAGCTTTCTTAATAAGGTTTATATCTTTTCCTGTATTTCATTAGAATGCAGTTGCTATTTAAATAATAAAAAGTTTGATTTAAATGAGGTAATGGGATTGGGCAAAGAATACCCTCTTCTTTGCATAAGACCTAATTACTCGTAAGGAAGAAAGTTCCTAAGTAATAATTTAGTTATGGAAAACCGACTGTAGTGCAGGAAACAGTCTAATTAAAAAAAAAAAAAGTTCATACACTATGTAATAAATCAAACTCTCCACTAAGAATGCTATATTTAGAAATCCTTTAGTATTAATAGCTATGAAGGGGACTTAGGGAAACAGATGTACGTATTTCATTCTCCTTGTCATCCCTTCAGTATCCTGTGTTAGTTAATGATAATAATTAACTTCTAAAACTTGCTCTTTTCCAGCAATATACAACATACTTCCAAGATTACTTGTGCATTGCCTTTTATCTACCTCATCAGCTTCCAACCTCGTTAATAATTTTTTCTGTTTTCTGTCGTCCCTAAAATCCAAGTTGCTTTATAGAACAGTTTTCTGGGGCTTGGTGGCTGCTGTGGATTTGTCAATAATGTTTAATTCCAATTGGACGAGGAGTGAGAAGGTAGAAGGCTCTCCCTGAGAAATGGTCTCTATGTCCTCCTCTCCAGCAGTGTTGGGTAGTGGATCCTGGCAGGACATGGTTGTATTTTCACACCCCATTAAGCTTACAAACCAGTCACTGTGCTCTTGCATTGACTCCAGCAACCTCTCGGAGCAGAATCCAAGTGAAAAGAACTGGGAGGATTGTGAAAAGTTCCCTTTGCAGCCAGTGGCAAACCTTACACAGGATTCAGTGGCATAGATTTTCATGGCTTCCAGATAGTAACATTCTTCATCCTTAAGGGACACTTTTCTCCACCTTTCTTCCTTTCTCTTTGTGTTCTCCTCTCCCTGGCAATCGAAGTTACGACCCAGAGGATGATTTTAAATTTTAAATTTGAAGAAATTAAATTTACAGAATGAAGATGTTATTTAAGTATGGAAGACAGGGCAAGTTGATTCAGTTTTGTTATTTGCATATGTCAAAATAGCATAGGAATCCCAAAGCACACAGTACTGAAGGATTTTGGGAAAGTGTTGCTATAAATGCACAGAAATGTTTGTTTTCAGTCCCTAAGCACAGATAGTCTAGTGATGAGGCTTCTGTAAAATAAAATTAATTGCTTTCTTCGTTTTGTATCCCCTCTTCCCTGTGACAGAATATCATAATCTTCACTTGTCTATAATACTAGTTTATTTGAGAGTGTAATATGCCCAGTTGGAAAAATCCAGACAAGTCTGTGCAATCAGATCTGCTCTGCTTGCTGTGTTGCTTCTCTTTGGTGCAGTTTCACAACAAACAGGCTCACGCTCGTATTTGTAGTAACTATGGCAACTTTAGAAGCTCTCTTTCTAAAGCTGAGCATACAATAAAGTGCCTAAAGTGTAGGTAGGATTAGAGACTCTCGAATATGTTTAATTTTCTCTCTGTGTCTCTGTCTTTGGAGAGGAGCAAGAGGGTAATGTGAGTATTAGCTGGGGACTGGCTTTAATCTCTGCAGACACTCAAGTCTGCCAGGGTCTGCTCCCAGCTGTCCAAAGGCCTCATCCTTCCCCAGCATGCCAACAAGGGGGTCATGAATATTCATGGTGCGGTCACAATGGAAAACCTACACACAGAAAGGGGTTTCTGAAGGAGGGAAAATGTTATTGAAACCATTTTGCAGCTTCAGCTACAGTAGTCAGTAATGATAAATGCCACAATGGTGATGGAGTATCATAAGATAATGGGGATGTCTTAGATATTATGTAAGCATGAATGGGTCTGGTAATAGGAAAAGAGCATTTGCCGTGGGGTTTAGCGGCGGGTTTGTGTTGAAGGACATAAAGACTGTACTAGCACGATCATTCCCAAGGCTAATACACACAAAAGTTCTGAGAGCGCTTTTTTGCTGTGTCTGTGTGGCACTTTGTGTGATTGAGAACTGTCACTGTCTGGAAATTGCCGTTAATATTCAAGAAAACATGATTTTATGCCAGTGCCCTATTTTATGCAGAAGCTGTATTTTGGGAAGACAAGAAAAGCCTGCTGCTCATCCCAGGAGCTGAGCCAGGGAGGGTGGTAAGATGTTTTCACAGTCCACTGGGAGAATTTAATTTTTAATTCTTGGCACTCATGACATTCTGTAAACCAGACCTGGAAAAGACCTGCTGGGTGTCAGCCTTGGTTTATCTGCATTCCTCAGCTTGCATGCTGTGCTGGTCTGAAATCTGCACGTACATGATTTTATTACTTTGGCATCTTACTGTTTTATATACTCAAATGTAATCCTCAGTGCAAATACCAAGTTTATGTAGCTTAAATGTAGCTTGGCACTTGTCTTTTTACTTTATTCTACTAGTGATGCACTGACAGAAGAGAATATATTGATATTCTCTGTGGTGTTCACCTGTTAACACTTTGATGTGATGCATCATTTGTTTTGGTCTTAATTTCTCTCTTTTGTCATTACCTCACACTGGAAATTTTCTGAATAAAGGTGTGCAGCATGCTTCCTGACAAAGTCTAAAGAGGTCTGTCAGGAAGAGGAAAAGTTTTAATAGTTAACGCTTTATTATTTTTGGTTTCCAATTCTGGACTTGTTGAATTTGAAAATAGATATAAACTGCTATGATAAGATTGTTTCACTGACACATGCCAATGCATGGCTGTTCCCTTCCATTTGTGTCCAGGCTACTCTGCATCTAAACCTTTCTCTCTGTTGAGGTCGTGTAAGATTGTTTAAGTCCAGTTCCTCTCTTCTGTTGTTTTGTCTGAAGTTTCTCTCTGTCTGAGTTTTCCCTCCTGTCAACCCCTAGCAAATGCCCACAAGAACATTTATCTCTGTGCTCAGATGCTCTCCAACCCAAAAGACGTCAAGGAGATGAGTAAATTATGCATATTCTTCTACTGGATGTGAAGCTACATGTAGTAAATAATTGGTGCCCTGCAGGCAAACCACTCATGTGATTCAGAAAGGCTTGGCTCCTGTATGGGTAACTTGGGAAAGATTATATCATAACAACTCTTCAGCTGCAGAATTGGGACCAACATCTCTGACACTTCATAAAATGAACACTGTAGCTCACTTGGAAGATGCCTGGCTGATAATCCTGGGAATTTAAATCCTTTGTCTGCATCCCCGACATGTGCCTCAATCCTGGCCTCAAGGGACCACCTTGGGAGGTGAATGAGTTGCAGCTTGTGCCCGTTTAAACATCAGTGGGAGCTCCCCGCCACTGATCGTAGTGTCTGGCCTCCTGGCAAGTGTGTGAAAGCACCCAGGCATAAAGGACTGAGTTTAGGTAATATTAGAAGTCAAAGAAGTTTAAGTGTCTCTGGCATTATTTGTGTTGTTTCCAGATATTAACCTGGATAAATTGTCTTTTTCTACATCTCTTCAACTTCTGCAGTGAAAATAGTAGTTATCTTTCCTGTACATGGTGTACAGCTTATTTTGTTTGCCAGTGTTTGGAAGTGTAGTATTGACGTGTTCAGATCATAAACAACTGACCTTTTTTTTTTTTTTTTACATTCACTAGGAAGATCATTGGAACATTTCTATTGACTAATTTTGGTTTAAAACAGTACGTCTTCCTGCAGTTCATTTGGTTGGGGTTTTTGGTTTGCTTGGGGTTTTTTTTTACCTAACATAAACCCTACTAAATATGTGTGAAGTTTAAGGGCATACCTCTTTTAAAATTAAATTGCTTCATATGCAAGTATTTGCAGGTTCAGTGTCAGCACTTGTAAATGTCTTACTTTTTCAAACCCTTGATTTCTACTATAGTATTCTGAGTTTAAGAGATTGGGGGTGGGCTGGGGGAGGTAGATGCAGTAAGAGTTCAAAATAAACAATGTTTCACCTTTAAATAAAGAGATGATCCTTAACTCTGCCCAACAGTTGTGAGCCAGTGGGCAATTTATGCCATCCGGAATGTCACTGAAGAGAACGAGCAGAACCAGGCCCTGATTGCCCAGATGGAGCAGAAGGGGCTGGCAGACAGCTCTGCCCTCGAGAGGATGGGCTTGGAGATACAGCAACGAGATGACAAGTTCATTCTGCGCTCAGCCAGGAAAAAGCCCTCCTGAGCAAAAATACTAGCAGTAGTCACGTCACTGAAAATGTATTCTCCCTTGCTCAGCAACCAGGTTTTTCCGTTTTGGTACCAGTCTGTTGAAAATGTTGTGTTCTCAGAAAAACTGCCAGATGATGCTTCTGCCTCCCTTAGCTGTAAACAAAAGGTCACCTGTGTGTTTCTGTGTACCTGAGTAAATCAGTTTGTGGAAAAAGGACCTTCTTGTCAGCTGGTTGGAATTTCATTGCTTCTTTTTTCATCAGTGGGAGAATGTCACACGTGCAGTATCTACTTGTTATAATTTCCCTTGCTGAACCCGGAGATAGATATCATTAAAAAACTCTAAAGAGAAGGAGCTCCTTTGCAGGCTGCCTTCTCCTTGTAAAAGATCTGTGCTGAGTCAGGGCTAAACAAGCAAAGTTACTAATTTTCAAATCACGGGACTTAAATATCTCTATTTATATAAATAAGCATCAAGGGAATGTTGGGTGTACTTAAATATTTAACAAACACAACGTGCCTTTTGTCTGTTTAAATTATTAGTAAAGTGTCTTTTTTACCTTGATACCTATCAGTCTTCATGACAAGTATATTAAAACCAAAGCTGAAGCTGTTGTGGCAACAGATGCTGCATTCCTTTGCACTGGGGCATGTCTCTGTTTTGGAGACTTGGGTGTTTGTTTGAATTTTATTTGTTCCTTTGGAGGGTAAGTCAGCCCACTTTCCTTTTATTTTGCACTTCTCATGGGTTTTCTGAACTTTGGCAGACTGCTGAAGAGGTAGTTTCTCACTGTGATTAATTCTAGCAGTTTCTTTTCACTCCTCTGCCTTTCCAAAACATTGACAAAACTCATTTCCAGTTAATTAATTCAAGAGAGGCAGAAGAATAGAAGGCCCTGCCTCTTCATTTTGGGTACCCTCCTATATTGTTGTTGGACCCTGCCACTGAGGAATGTGGCATGAATGAGATGGGGGAGAAGGGGGGTAAAGCTGGGGGGCAGGGGGAGGAGGGCACAGTTAACTCTCTGAGTGCCATAGCTTTGCCCTGGAAGCAAAAAAAATTTAATCCTTCCTGCACAAGCAAAAGAGGAATTACAGCTTAATATTGCTGGCACTTGTGTATGGTTACTGTCGTTGGCTTATCTTCAGCCACATCTAACTCAGAGGTCTCAGAAAAATTAACATGTTCATGTTCTTGTTATTTAATCCATTCTTAAATAGAAAGGCAAGTTCATGTCCTTAAGCTCCACATTGCGTGTAACAGACATCCACGTGCATGAGCTTCTGCTCCTTCAATTGAATTTTTGATTTAAAAATGGGAAAAAAAAAAAACAAAACGCTTGAACTCTTAGAAAACACATTGTACTGCTAAAACTGAAGGTGAGTAGAGCTGGCCTGCTAAGGACATTTCAAGTGAACAGAAGGGTGTTGATGTCTGCCATCAACCTGGTGGGACTGTGGAATTGACCCAGTGGGATTTTAGACACCTGTTGGGTTTAAAGGCAAGGATCCAAAACTCCTGTGTACAGCTGTTTATTGAGTAAATGATGTCTGAAAAGGGATAATGGCAATAGGAACAAAGACTAACTCTTGTTGCTCTTAGTGACTTTTTACTTGAAAAATAAATAGGGGAGAAAAGTGTTCTTTGCTTTAACAAAGTAAATATGAATATAAGCAAATTGATTTGTTTGCTTTTTAAAAATAACAGGAGTATTTTGTTGGGTGTTAAAAATTGTGCTGAAGTGCTGTTGTATACAGGTAGGTGCCTTTTGCTGGCTCAATGGAAATGTGATTGGGGTTCTTCTCGAGCACATGGGTGCACAGTGATTTCCTTAAGCCTTCATTATTGTGTTTAGGCCAGAATTCATTTAGCGTTTTCATTACTGTCACATAAGATTTACAGCTGGGTTTGTAGGGGGTTTTGATCTTTATCTCCATAACACAGGGAAGATTCATACTTCTAGCACCTAAATGGGAAAAAAAAGAATTCTACTCTTACAAAAAAAGAAAAAAAAGGGTTATTTAGAAGGCTGCAGCATTCAACTTTAAAAGGAAAGAATTAAACTTTTGCTAACAAAGGAGCATCAGTTATGACACTATCTGAAATAAAGTGAAGTTGTTCTTAATTTGGTAATTAGAAAAATTCACACACTTTTATTTTAGTGCCACTACTTAGGAAACTCATGTTCGATAATTTAATGAAGTGAAGGGGAAAAAAAATATTCTGAACAGAAAATGAACTTTCTGTGTTTTTTGTGTAAGGGGAAAAAATGCCAAGAATTTCCTTTTATTTAGGGTGATAAAGAGTTAAAATCCTGTTCACAAAGCAAATCCAGAGAGAACTTTGGTTGTGGAAAAAGCAGTGGGAGTCCCTTTTTCTTTTTAAGCAACAGGGAATAGACAAGGTGGGGTTTTTTTAACTTGATGGTTGTATACCCACCAAGGGAATACGCACAAACCCATAAATATAAGCCAAATAATAACAAACACGAAAAAAATAAAAGGAGTTTTGTGTGTTTCAGTACATAATGGAGTAATAGTGTGTTTTCTAAAAGGGAAACGGAGGGCTTTCATAGTGGAGAACATGCTGATTACTGTATTGTGAGTGGCTGGCTTTTGATTTTCCAGGATGGATTAATTCTTGGAAGACAACAGCTTCCCTGTCCTCCCCCAGTGGAGTCCCGGTCTCCAATAGACTCGTTTTATATGCTGGGGATTAATACAGCACAGCAATCAGTCATAAAAAGCAAGCTTTAGTGAGTTTGTAAAGGAGCAGAACAGGCAAATCAAGTCTTGTGACCATCTTATTGCTTTCGAGTGCTTTCAAACAATAGTGATCAGATTTTTTTCTTTTTTTTTTTTTTTTCTTAGGTCCATTTGTTATTAAAAGAGAATGGGGAGTTGGTTTTTCATCGTAAGTGGAGAGATTCTGGAAGAGCTTTCTGGCTAATTGTGAGAAATAACCTGAAATGTTTGCAAAGCTCTGAATATGCTTTTAATAATTTATGTTACTTTTGCCTAAAGTGCTTGTAAAATACGTTTTTAAATACAACCAAAAAAAAAAAAAAAAAAAAAGTCACAGGCAGTTTATGCCTTTGTTACAACCTTTAACAGTCAGTTTGTATTTTGAGGTTTTGGTGCGAGTGTTTGTGTAGTGAGAATCAAAAAAGTCCACTTGATTTGCAAATGAGAAAGTACTAAATATGTGAAAAAAAGTACTAAATTGTACTAAAAAAGTACCAAAATTACTCTCAGATTTTGTACCAAACCTGAGCTTTGTCATTGGGATGTATTGACTTCGAAATCCCTGTTTTCTTAGTGTAGATTTCTTTGCGTTAAATGGGAGGAATTTCTGAAGAAGGATGCAGCTTAGGAAGAAATTCTCCCCTGTGAGGTGCTGAGATGCTGGCACAGCTGTTACCCCGAGCAGCTGTGGCTGCCCTGGAGCCCTGGCAGTGCCCGAGGCCAGGCTGGATGGGGCTGGGAGCAGCCTGGGACAGCGGCAGGGTCCCTGCCCGTGGCAGAGGGGGCTTGGAGCTGCACGATCGTTCCGGTCGCTTGCCGGTGCAGCCGTTGTGTGGCTCTGGGCTTCCCGGGGCTCCGCAGCCCTGCCCGCAGCGCGCTGTGCCCGCTCCCGCCGCGCTGCCTGCGCCGCTCTCCAGGGTCCTGACGAGCCGCCCGCTGCCGGCCCTGCGCCCGGCCCTGGGCTGCTTTCGGATCAAGGGCATTCTCTAAGGGCAGTTTAGTTTCTGATAACGTCCAGAAATTTATGAGGATGAGAACTGGCATGGATTTTTGAATAGGTCTTTAGTGTCCCCGAAACAACTTTTGTTTGGAAGCTTTAGCTATTCCAGATATAAATGAGGGTAGTGAATTTTCCTCTGGCTTAATCCAGCCTGAACTTGGCCACATTGTGAGCTCTGGAAAGCTTTAGTTTATACACTAGAAATAGAGACAAGGGGGCTGAGCTACTAAATTTACTGAATTGATGTTCCAGTCATTTGTACAGGACATTTCCCACAGCTGTTGCCCCTCACTAAGGTAGCGCTAGTAAAAGAAGGCAAGAACTGAGAGACTCTCTGCATTTCTCTCAGACCTGCCTGGTGCTGTCCATCTAACACAGAATTAGGAACTGCCTAGACTGGAGAAGGCAGAAGCAAATAAAAGTGGATTGTGGGGTGAGAGAGGGGGAAGTTCAGGGCCCAGGGAGAACTCCTGGGAGGTGAAAAACACGTCAGTCAGATGAGAGATTATTAGTTTGCATCTAATAATGGTGGTGTTAACTCTAAAACATAAGCACAACAAATGGTCACTCTTCTACTGCAGACCTTGTTTTCAGAAATACATGTTTATGTATTATTCATACCATAATAATAAGGGGAAAAATTAAGATAAATAATCCATACCTAGTCTTCACTCTGGGTAGGGATGGGATTTTCAGCTGTTGTGCTGGGCACTTTCGGTTTTGAAATTGCATTTACTGGAAGTTATTACAATCATAGAATGGCTTGGATTGGAAAAGATCTCTTAAGACCATTGAGTCCAGCCATTCCCCCAGCACTGCCAAGGCCACCACTAACCCATGTCTGCAAGTGCACATCCACATGGCTGTTAAACCCTCCAGGGATGGCATTGTGAACAAGTAAAAAGTAAAGAATGTTTCTCCATTGCCTCACTGAATATTAAGTTTTGGAAGTTAGTTTTAAACTGCCTCTAACAGAAATTTTAGAGACTCCTTTATTTTAGAAAATGAGGACCCTGTTGGAAGGCCATTAAAACAGCTTGTAATGAACTGTTGGTACATAAGGTGAACAAGCAATAAAGTTTTGATATATGAGACAAGCCAGCAATAAACTTCTTGATACATCAAGGGAACCTTGTCTGGATACCAATGAGCAGCCAATGAACTTTAAGGGAGCAAAGATGGAGTTCTCTATGGACATGCTCTTGCTCTAAGGTAGGTGTGACATTGCCACTCCAAGGAAGTGCCCAACCTGCACAGGTTGCAAAATCTACAAAGTGTTGGAGTCTTTGCTGTCTGTGCTGTTCTTTGCTGTCCTGGCTGCTCCTGTGAGGCTGCTTGTGTCCCACCCTGTGTCCCACCCTGTGTCCCACCCTGCTGGCCCTGCTGCTGTGGCTCTGCTCTGCTGCTGGCTCACTGGCAGCCCTCACTGGGGGTGATTTTCCCCATTGCACTCTGTGAGCCAGCCCTGTAACCCCTTTCCTGTGCTTCTAATTTTCTTGTCATTTTCCTACTTTGCTATTTGATCTCTTTCTTTCCTTCTTTATGGAAAAAAAAAAAAAAAAAAAAAAAAAAAAAAAAAAAAAAAAAAAAAAAAGTTGAGTCGTTGGAACCCTGGACACAGAATTTCAGGCTTTCTGTGCTGACAGAAAATGATCCACAAAGATATACTGCATTTGAGCTGAGGCCCAGCTCCCTCAGCTGCTCCTGGTGCTCCAGACCCTTCCCAGCTCTGTTCCCTTCTCTGGACACACTCCAGCCCCTCAAGGTCTCTTGCAGGGAGGCTCCCAGAGCAGCTCCCAGATTCATGGTGCCTCAGCAGGGCCAGCACTTTGAGCTGTTTAATGGCTGCTTATAAAAGCACTCGACTTTCATGTTTTAAATGTATTTAAACAGCTTGGACTAGGAATCAGTTTAACACTGAGAATTTGCATATCCTGTGTTGGCACTTTTCTCACAGAACAGGTTATGGAAATTGTATACATGGGCTTTTTTGAGGGGGGAGTTGGGGGAGAAGAATCAGTTTGCTGCTTTAGATTACCTCTGTATTAACTGTGGAGGAAGTTATCTACATTTTTCTACAGAACTATTCAGGTATTAATGTTAAATGTAAGAATTAAAATGGAGGAAGGGAAGAGCACATTGGAAAAATATATAAGGTAGGCTGAGTAAAAAAAAATAATCTCTAGAAAAAGAGATCTAAACAGTTACAGAATCATAGAATGCTTTGGGCTGGAAGGGAAGCTCATCTCATTCCACCCCTCTGCCATGGGCAGAGACACCTCCCACTATCCCAGGTTGCACCAAGCCTTGCCCAGCCTGGCCTTGGACACTTCCAGAGGTGGGGCAGCCACGGCTGCTCTGGGCACCCTCACAGGGATGAATTTCCTCCTAATATCTAATCTAAGCCTACTGTGTCAGTTTGCAGCCCTTCCCCTTGTCCTCTCACACCATGTTCTTGTAAATACTCTCTTGATGCAAGTCCAAGCTGACAGTGTCTTAACCAAAAATGTTGAAGCAAGCCTTGCAGATCAAGGCACTGTGGCAGGGGAGAAGTAGGTTTTAACTTCATCAGGGATTTTAAAAAAGAAAAAAGGCAAATTCTGAAATTGTTGCTAAACCATTTGCAAACCTGTGTTTTCCCAGACATGGGGTGTAGAGTGGCTGGTATTTCTGTTCCTTACCCCCTTTATTCTGCACCATGCATTTCTTTTGCACATCACAGGCTGTGCCTACTTTTGATTAGAAGTGAGGATGATTTACATAAACAAGGAGTGGGGGAAAGGCAGTGTTACATGTGCAATAAATGGAAAAACATTAATAAGGAAATAATGAAAATGCCCAGTAATTTTCTGAGGGTAAAAAGCATCCTTAATGACTAATAGCTATGAGGAGCCTCACCCTTAGTGTTAGGTCTTCTAAACTGGGCCAACAGGCACAGTTTTGATGAGCACATCATTTCTCCTCCTCAGCAGGGGTAAAGTGAGTGCATAACACTGCAACAAATCACCAAGGGATCTTGCTAGCAATGTCATTAAATTACAGCCCATCCGTTGTCTCTGTAAAGGTTTGTGTCATCTAACTCTTGGCTTCACTCTCCTTGCCTTGTAAACTCTACCTTAGTGGAATTATTTATTGCTACATTTAGACAGACCTTGGCACCTCCTATCAACTGCTCTCTAGGCCAACATTAAATTTTGTTTTAGATGCAAGTTTTTTAGCCACATATTTTATAAAGTGGTGCAGTCGCAGTCGTTGCCCCAAACCCATGTTTGGTGATACCAAGATGTGTCTGGAAGAGTTTCCTCCTCAGTTCTCTGTATTTCTCATTGCCAGGGCTTTTTTCTAAATTGCAGTCATCTGTTGTGAGTCTGCACTCCATGGGTTAAAGTTTATTTTTATATTAAGACAAGCTTTCATTATGTTTTCCCTCTTTCCCCCTTTCTCCCACCCCCCCAATTTGGAACTTTAGGCTTTCTAGTTAAGCTTTTATGGTGGCCACAAACAGGTGCTTGCTTTACAGAGGGTCTCATTCTGCAGCTCCCACTGGCATCCCTGGCCTCCTGAACTCCCTTTTGCTACCTCCTTCCCCCTCAATAATTTTTTATGAATGATAGCTTTTCAGCACCCTGGGAACAGCTTTTGGGAAAAACACTCTTTGTGGGGTGCAGTCAAATCCTACACTTTTCACCAAGGGTTTTCTATGAAAGGGCTGGTTCTGTGCTGCAGGTATGACGTACGTGTGGACTCCCCCTCCCTGCTGGCTCCCCCACCTCCTGCTTTGGTGATTCACTGTGATAAATTTGCTTTTTAATAATGCTGGTAGTCTCTCGCCACAGGTGCTTCTCAATTAAAATCCACTTTGTTTAAAAACTGAAGGCTTGTTTAACTGGGCCCCTGGGGAGAGTTGTCAGATCCCAGGATAGGTGACACAAATGGATTGGTGACCCTCTGGAGCTGCATTGAAAATACCATATCCTGGGGTACCAGAGGGCAGCCTCCCTGTGAAAACAAATCCGCACGTTTGAGGAACCCTGGGTGGAATCCCTGGGACTTCTCGTTTTCAGTGTGGGGCCTTTTTAATCCATCTTTTAGCAGTTTGTTTTGTTCCTGCTACCCTTCTCACAACCCCTCCACCCCAAGGACTTTCACCTTCTTTCTAATACTGATTTAGCTATTTAGGAAATACAAAGGTAAAAGGAAGATTTTTTTTTTTTTTTTTTCCGCCAAGAACAGTCTCTCTTTGTATTCTAAAGATATTTGCAAGAAATTAATTGGAATGGCAAAGCAGCGTGTGGAAAAAATATTTGGAGAAAAAAGAAAAAGCAACTTGAAAGTGAGTGACGTTTTTTCTTTTATTTTCTTTTTAAAGAGAAAGGAATATGTACTTTTTGAGTGATATGATCTTTTCCCTGCCTTCTTAGACGTGTATTTTTAGCATTTTGAACACATGTAATGTTCTCAGATATTGCTTACCAGAGCACTTTGTAATAACTACAGAGGGTGGATGGGATGACTCAGGGGACTGGTAATTGAATGCGGAGCCTTTTCACCTCGAAGTCCCCAGTTTGGAGGGAACCCAAGCTGAGAGCGACCTCGTGGTTACCCTCAGATGGGTGTTTAGTGGGCTGTCTGAAGTGAGTTGGTGGTCTCAGTGCAGCCCTTGGCAAACAGCTGCCACATCACAGCAACCACGGCTGCACTCCGGCCAATTATCAGCGGGGCTGGCAGTGCCGGCAGCCAGGGCAAGGGTGGAATTAGCTGGGCTGCTCCTGCTGTCAGAGGTGGTCCTGCTGCTCTGGGAGCCCTGCAGCAGCAGCAGCAGCAGCTGGGTTGGTGTGTTGGCCCTGTGGGATGTGTGTTCCTGCACTCTGGGCAGATGGCAGCCTGCCCTGCTCCCAAGGGCTGAGCTGGGTCCCCGTGGGGGTTTGGCTTTGCTTTGCTCTCTGCAGGTTATCAGTGCCTGGGTTCAAGGGCAGCTCCACTCATGGGGATTGACTTTCCCACACACCCTTTGTCAGTGGGGTTTGTCTCCTGACATCTCTGCTAAGCATGACAAAAATGAGATTCTTCACATTTGTGAGTCCAGAGAAGGGAATGGAGTGGGGAAGGGTCTGGAGCACCAGGAGCAGCTGAGGGAACTGGGAAAGGGGCTCAGCCTGGAGCAAAGGAGGCTCAGGGGGACCTTCTGGCTCAGCACAACTCCTGACAGGAGGGGACAGCCAGTGAGGGTTGGGCTCTGCTGCCAGGGAACAGGGACAGGATGAGAGGAAACAGCCCCAAGCTGTGCCAGGGGAGTCAGGCTGGACATCAGGAGGAATTTCTTCACCAAAAGAGTGCTCAGGCATTGGCAGGGATGGCCCAGGGAGGTGGTGGAGCCCCCAGCACTGGAGGTGTCCAAGGAATGCCTGGATGTGGCACTCAGTGCTCTGGGCTGGGTGACAAGGTGGGATCAGTCACAGGCTGGACACAGTGACCTCGGGAGTCTTCTCCATCCTGAATGGATCTGTGATTCTGTGCTTTCAGTCCATTTGTTTGATAACAGTAGTCACACTTCTGGTAACTCTCAGCTCCCAAAGTTTCCATACCACCCCATTATTTTGCAATCCTCTTTCTGAAGTGGTTTTACATTTTATCTCTGAAGAAGTTGTTTTGGGTTTTTTTTCTGAAGCTAAACTAAAATGCAGACGTTTTGAAAGTGTGAGGACAAAATAGATAATTCTTACCCTTTTAAATCCTTTATAGCTGAAAAAAGAACTTGCATAAATACCTTGTATTTTGGGAGTTTTAGAGTATAATCCTCACAGAGATTCTCAATGGTGCTTTAATGGTTTCCAAAGCCCACAGAAGATCCCTCTGCTGGCAATAAGATTTTGGGTTGATGCACAAATCTTATCTGTGGCAACCTGTTTGCAAAATCATGACAATTTCCACATGTAAAAGAAAAGTTGAAGTAAATATGGTTTATAACACTTTAACCTGTAAGACAGTTCTTTATGAAAATGGGGAGTTCATTTTTTTGCACTCTAAATTTCATTCAAGGGAACAATAGTAACATGATTCTAATCAAAATACATTGGATTTCCTCCCAAGTAGTAAACTAAGTACCTTAGAAAACCATTTTTGATTTTCTGCCCCTAACTCTTAATGTTAACTGTGGTTTCTGTAAAAATAAACCTTTCCCCAAGGTATTGGCAGCCCAAATAGAGATGTTGAAACTGAGTGTAACAAGAGTGACCTTTTGAGGAATTTTTTACCTCTAATTTGAGACAAATGACTGAATTGAATAGCACAAATAGAAACAAGGTAGATTTTTAAGCTTTTGATTCCTGTTATTGGTAAAATGGTAAGGAGGATTTTGTATAATCGGAGATCTAAGTGTTGCCTGTTGAGGAGGACAGGGATGCAACTTTTGGAATCTGTAGTTTAGGTTGGGGAAACATCCTGCTACACATACTGTAGTTTAGGTTGATTTCCTCATTTCTGGTCACTCACTGATAGCTAATTTGTCCAGGCTTCACTGTGAGGGGATGGATTTGGGCTATCTTTGCAGAATATGGTTTCTTTTTGTCCAGCAGGAAGATAGAAGGAAGCAGGTGTGAGAGCAGCTCTCTGTCTGGGAACAGCCCTGCTGGAGATGGAGGGAAGGCTGGCCCAGGGCCTTCTCTTGTCTTTTGGACAAGCTCAGGAAATGAACTCTTGGAAGGCTCTACAAGGATAATCCCATGCTTGGTGTCTTGAGCAGTCCAGAAAAGAGGCAGGAATAATTACTGTTTGCAAGTCAAGGTGAGTGGGTGAAGCCAAGAAGATGTCAGTGATCTGCCTCAGTTTTCAAAGAGACGTGTCCCTCTCTGGGAGCCGACAGTGGCAGAGCTTTCCCTCTTTACAGCTCAGGCAGGAAGGAGCTGTGCAAACACTGCCCTGAAAACTTGGCTTGGAGCACGTGTTCCTAGAGCAAGTGCTCTAAGTGTGGAGGAGATGGAGTCTTCTAAATAATGATGGGTTTATGGAGGAGGTGACACGTCTCACAAAGGAAGGACACAGAAAAAACGGATGTGGAAACAGCTGGCAAGGTCACCATTGTCTTCTTGTCTCAAGAATGTCAGGAAGGAGCCTCCAAACAAACCAAAGCCCTGGGAATGAAGCTATCACCCTTTCTTCCTGCTCAAATAGAATTCTTGTTCAAGGCATTTCCAAATAAGGGTGAGGAACTGAGCCCTGCAACCGCAAGATGACAGTGCAAGGCTGCTAAAACCAAGACTCCTTTTTCTTTCTACTTAAAATAATCCATGCCCAGCCATGAATCAAAGTGCCTCTGTAACCTGCCATGCTCCAGAATGGACTGACAGGAACATATACAAATCCTCCTGGAAAAATAAATGATGAGAAAAATCTTAGCTGGAAACTCCAGAGTAATGATTAGCGAGTTGCACTGTTGACTTGACGTGATTTTAATCATGGGCTAGTTGTCCATCTCAAGGCTAAAAATGCCACGATGTGTCTCTTGTGTAAGCATAAGGCACATGGAAATCACATGGCACAAGTAGCATTTGCAAAATGGCAACAGTAGAAATGAACAAAAAAAAAAAAAAAAAAAAAAAAGAGAACAAGGGGCAGAATTTCCTGGCCAGTAGGAAGTAGGAATTAGCCTGAAATCAGTGGAGCTTTACTAAATCCATACCTTTGGAACCCTCCCCTTCAGCTTCCCAGTGTTACAGCAGCAATGAGCCATGGAAGAGTGGCTGACAAGCCTCACTGAAGTAAAAATCAAACCACTGTTCTTCTGAGGGAAAGAAGGAAAGAACAATTTTAGCATGCAAGATTAGGGCAGTGCTGTCAGGGAGGGCCCAGCTGCAGTTTACCAGTACTTGAGCCCACTTACACTTTGTATAAACTTCTAAATACTCAGGAAACCCTTCAGTGATGTTTTGATTTCAAAAGCTGTCTGGAAGCCTAAGTGTCCATACCCAACAATTAAACCAATAAATTCAGAGGCCAGTCTTTAAAGTTCAGAGCTTCAATTGCTCCCACTAGTGCATTATTCATGGGCTTGGTTTTCTCCTTTGATATCTCTCTATGGTGTGATCTATATAGCAGAAAAGAACCCACATCTGTCTGTTTACACCACCCTGGAAATTCCTGTGGGCAACCAAAAAAGTCAACCACAAATAACTGCTGGGCTACCAACAAACATAGTATCTGGAGTGCCTCCACCCACCTGCCATTGGGCAGACTTCAAAATCTCATTCGAAATGGGATAAGTCAGATCAGGGTGGGAGGGAGAAGTAGAGGGAGAGCTGGGGGGAAAAGACTAGATTGAAAGACTAACCTGAAATTAGCAGAACTAGGATTTTTGCTTTTTTTTTTTTGTTTGTTTTACATGGGGTAGGTCACATGTGGGCCCTGAGCATCATGGCATGGCACAGTGGATATCCTTCAGTCAGACCCTTTGGCTCATTGTGGGGTTGGGGACTGAACCCATCTGTGCTAAGGGATGGGTTCTTCTGAGCTGTGTCTTGAGGAAAGGTGAACAGAAAACATTTGGAAAATTCATGGAAGATTCTCCAATGAGATGCTGGGAAAGGCTGTAAATTCCTGTTTTGCTCGGGCCACTGGGGACTGGTCATTCTCACTTTGGCTGCAGGGTCCCTTTAGCTTGTTTTGGGTCGTGTTGGAGAGAGTTACAATTTCCATTGGCCTGAAAAGCTTCCCAAAGCTTCCAGTGATGACTTCCTTACCAAGGCTTTTGCTCACCCAGATATTTTCTTGTGCCTGAACTAAAGCATTTGGGTAGTGTTCTCAAAATCAATGGAAGTAGTTACCTGCTTAAAAGTAGGCACTCACAAAGCTGGATCTCATCCTATAACCCTTTAATTCTGGAGAAGTATGGAAAACAATCTGATTTATTAAGCTGATCCTACATGGTGCTACTAGATTTGCAGTGTTCAGAGCACTTTAATTGGTATTTACCTCACACTATTATTCAATTACTTGGGTGTTTCACTTTAACTTGATTTAGGACTAAAAAGATAAAGCCATGGTGGAGATGGCATGAGGATTTCATTGTCCATAAATAGCTTTTCAGTTGAGTGTTACATCTATTTCTGAGGCTTTAGTCCCTGGTGAGATAATTTCTCCCAGTTCAGGTCATCTCGTGCTGGAGTATACCACACTGATGTTGACTTGCTTGCTTAGAAGTTGGTTAGTCTTATAGCTTTTATTTCCTGAATCTGGGGAACAGTTTTTCCTCTTCCAGTCGTGTTCAGTTTTCTGAGACAGGGGTGACTTCTTGACTCATCCTGATTTTCTCCCTTGTTCTGTTTATCCTCCCTGAAGAAGATGGCCACAATTCCTCCATTTTGTGCAAGTTAGAGGTAGTGGTAGGGTCCCTGGCAAGTTCCCAATACAGGTCTCAGATGACTTAAATGCTTCCCATGGGTACATTGACACATTATTGAGCAATTACATTCTCTTGTGGCAGTCATCTGTGCAGTAAGTAAACTGCCTGTGTGAGCCCCACGGTGATATCATGCACCATAAATGCATGCTTGGCCTCCATTGTGTCAACAATCCCTCACGTTCTCAAAGGCAGAAATGTGAGCATAATTCTCAAACCACACTGACTAATAAATAGGTTAGTTTTATTACTTGTTTCTACCTTGAAGGGCAAGATTAAATTTAACTTATAAGGCTACCATAAAAGGAGAAGGCATATGGTAAGCATAAAGTGATTATTTGTTTATTCACTGTAAATTTATTAATTTGGGGGTTAGGGAGCAAAAAGGGAGGTCAGCAGAAGAGAGTGACTTACATTCAGATATTTTTTTTTCTTCTGTCTAGGGGAAGGTTGGACATGAAGATCATTGTCTCATCAATAACTTTGGCAAGACTATGACATACATTACTGGTCATGCCCAGATCTGCTTGCACAAGCAGAATATCTTTGCAACAAGATGTCAAGTAACTCTGTCCTGAAAATTGGGAGATCTTTGATTACATAGTGTAGCATAAAGTTAATGGTGTAAAAAAAAAATCCACCTTGTGTCTAAATGTTTTATAAGATTTTGAAAACTCCCAAGGACAGAGTGTAACTAAAAAGGTGACATAACTGCTTGTGTACTCATTGCTAGCATACTCCAGCTGTCATTAAAGAGGTATCCTGTGCCTTGGTGCTTTCTTCAGCCCTTGTGTCAATCAGTGATGTGTGGTTGAGGCTGATCACTCCCAGCCCAGCACAGGGGGAGTCTGGGCTCCCAGCACACACAGCTGGGGCATGAACAGCTCTCACCCTCTACCACCCCCAAGTCCTTCTCCAAGGGCTGCTCTGGACAACAATTTAAAATTTAAATTTAAAATTTATTCTCAGATAAACTTTCTGTCCTCCAGGTGTGTTGAGACCTCTGAAAGAGAGCAGTCCAGCACTCCTGCCCGAGTCACCCTGATGTGGCAGCGCAGGGTGCCCTGCACATGAGGCCACTGGGCTTGTTCCCCGTGGAGCTTTGCTGTGGCTGGGGACAGAGCACAGATCCCAGTGTGCTTTTCAGGGCTGCCCAGTATTATTCAGTCTGGTTGAATGACTACCCTGTGCTTTGTCATCAGAGAATATTTATGACGGTCGCAGGAGGGCTGAGTTCCTGGAGCCGGGATAACGCATGGCTTTCTGCTGCCAGACAGAGAGTTCCTTTCCGTGGTCACACCAATGTTTTTTCATACTCCCACGGACACCACAACTTTTTTGGATAAGGAAGAAGATGATGGAACACAGATGAGGGAAAGAAATGGCCTCAGAGAACTTGGATACGTGGGGGTATTTTTACCCTTTGGGGTTTTTTCTTCCTGAATTTCAATGAGTGACTTATTGGAAACTTCTTTGGGTTTGAAGTGTTTTTTTTCTTGTTCCACACACAACAAAACTGTTTTGGGTTGTTTTGTTTGTCTTTGTTTATAATGCAGCTGAGATAGGGTGACTTGATATTTTTAAAATAGAAAACTGATGCCTTCTGAGGGATTAGGGGGAAGAGAGGAGGACTTTGCTAGCTGGAAACATGGGTCATACCAAGGACAACTTGTTACTGTGAAGGTTGTGCCTGGATATGGGGGGAGGATTTGGTGAAAGCTGGTATGAAGGCAAGAGTAGTGCTGCTTCTCCTTGGGTGCCAAATCCACTGCTGTTCTCCAAATGCCAGATCCCAAGGGTCCCTGTGCCACAGCCACATGTCTCTTTTTATTTATTAACTGTTTTTTCCCCTCTTTATTCTAAAGCAAATTCTAGATGAGACTTTTCCAACATGGCATTAGAAACTATCAGGCACTGAATGCCAAGCAGGTGGCATTCAGTTTCATTCACTGACATCCTGCTATCCCCTATCTCTCCATGAAGATAAACCTAAACAAAAAAAAAATAGTCTGGTCTTATTGGTGAGGTAAATGAATGGGATTACAGATCCAGTTTTTGAGTTGCTAAGATTCAGAACCCTCAGAAAAAATGCTCAGCATCTTGTCCTTTCTCATTTTGATCATTGCCAAAGCCTAAAAGGCACTTGGAGTTTAGGAGCCTCTTCTGGAGCCTGTAATGTGCTGGAGGCTGCCCTGAAGTGACAGCAGGCTTTCAGAGAAAGAAATTGTCAGCGAGTTGTCCAGGGTGTTGTGGAGCAGGAGTGTGATGTGCCAGTGGCAGGGTGGCTTCAGGGATCACCCCTCAATGAACATGTGAGTCTCCACGAGAGGCCTCTCCACTTGATGCCCCTTGGGGAAAGCACAGTGCTGTTTTCCATCTTGTGCCATTAAATTAATGTAGAAGGCATTCTACTTTTTCCAAACCATCACCCTTGGGATTAATTAATAGTTTGAAAAGGATGTTTCCTTGTCATTTCTATGTCTATATAAAAATATTATGCATATGCTAATATTGGCAAGTGATCACTGTAGGGTAAGTCTCTTTGATGGTAATCCTCTTTCCCTTCTCTGCTGTCTCTGCCATTCCAAAGCTTCCAGAGTTTGCTATGGGAACTATTCAAGTTGGAGACAGGGATAAGAAATTAATGAAATAAATTCTGTTGTTCTGAGATTTCCAAATAAATAACATGTTTGCACTGGTGCTGATGGGTTCAAACACAAATTTGGATATGCTTTGCTGGCTCCTGCAGGTGGACTGAGAGAGAGGGAGAAGGTGGCTTTGGTTTTATGTGTCCATTATCACCTAATTTTGATTTTGTTGTTCTGAAATAGTTAAGGTTTCATATTTGAGAAGTTTAGCAAAGGTACACTTTGTGCAGATGCACTTGAAACATCAGCAGATGAGGGCCAGGAAATAATGTTGGACAGGGCACTGTTGCAGTCATCCCTTCTACCACTTCCTCTCAAACTGATATAAACAGATGCATGTTTTTGTGTCCTTTCCCTTGGGAAAGGGAGAACTCTGAGCTCAAGTGATCAATATGTGGCTTTTCCGTGGTTACTTGGGAAACTTCATCCCTGAAATCTTTTTTAATCACAAGTTATCTCGCATCCTTTGACAGGATCCAGCTTTTTTGGTTTTCATCTACTGTAAGTTATAGAATCTGGCTAATAGGAACAAATCTGGGTGAGCTGGTTTATGCAACAATAAAACCAGGTATGTGTGTTTGTAAAAACTAAGGAGTTTTAAAAAAGGAAATAATCTTTGTTTTAAAATAATGATTAATTTTAGATTTTAGATGTACTGTGGACTTCCATATTCATTTACTGCTCCTTGCAGACATTTTTTCATGTTTTATTTTTTTCCCTCAGCATTTTTAGCGGATCTATGGAAGTTGGAATCAATGGCTTCTGGCACACCATGGTTTCTCTTCCCTTAGGCAGGCCCTGAGTGAGGCAGTCCTGTGTGAGCATGAGCAGCAATGGCTGTTTTGTGGTGATCAGTGCCAAGACACGCTGGTGTGCAGTTCCTAGGTTGTATTTCTGATTGTTTTGCAGCTCAGGACTGCATATCTGGGAGGTTTTGGAGGGCACACATCTGGTGATTATTTCCCACTGACACGCAGTAACATGAGTGGTTAACAGCCAGTTGTATTTTTTTGTATCCGTCTCATACAGTCTTTCAGTTTCCATGTTCTCAGTTATCCCAAATAAAAGGTGAAGGCTTTGAGGTTGTCTTCTCTGGAACTAAAGCTCTGCAAAAATATTCTTGCAAAGGTCCCTCTGAGAGCAGCAGCAGCTCGTTCCTGCAGCTGGAGCTGCTGGGCTCCAGGTGAGCATGGTCCTCCCAGCTGGGGCTGAAAGGGGTTCCTGACCACAGCTCCCTTCCTGGCACTAATGGCTGGGTGACACCTTGCACACCATGCTGCCAGGTTGGCAAATAAACTGTGAGGCAGGTTGCCCAGAGGGCTGGGAGGAGGTGGGAGGAGGTGGGGTTGTGTTTGTAGGATAGGACAGAGATAGGATGGCAGTGCTGGGATCTGGGAGCTGTGCTGGGAGATGCTCCTGGACCTTCCCCCAGCTCTCAGGGGGGATTAGGACTTGTGAGGTCAAGCATGGGGGTTGTTGGAGATGAGAGCTGGTGTTTTATAATGGTATTGGCAGCAATTTTAACAAAGCTGGGTGAGGGCAGACACTATTACAGGTACAAAATAATAGTGCCAGTCAAAGAGCACAATAGCCCTGTGGTACACACACAGGAGAGGAAATGGGAGTTGTTGGAGCAGTTTTTGACTTTGCCACAGCCCTCCTGTGTTTTCCTTTTAGGCAGTCCCTTAATCTCTGCATCCACCATCTGTGAAGCAGCCAGGCTTGGAACAGTTTGTGTCTCGGGAAGCATGTATCTAATTCAGCTGTTATTATCAAAGTTAAATATTAAAGAACTGCTGTGTTATCATAGGATAAAATCATTCCACAGCATTTTCACTGTGAACTTTGTTCTTTTGCTATTATATTGTTTTTCAGGAAAAAACGAAGTTTTCACTGCATAAAAGTGAGTTAGGCAGAAATTCACGATGCATGACTTGTAGATTTGATGTCTGACACTAAAATAAGAGATGCATGTTAAATGCCACTAGGAAAACTTCAGGGCTGATTGTTCAATAACATGAAGCACAAGTCTGGGCATTGAAAGTAAATAAATAATGTAAGACTTTGTAGACATCATCCTTCCAGAGCTGTTTGGAAAGTTCCATAACTTGGGTCTAACTGTAGGCATTCCTCATCCCCTTGGTGACAGGCATGCTGCTCTGAATTTATTCAAACTTTCATTAATATTCTGTGTCTGACAAGGAAATAACTTAGATAAGATCAATTTTCAAACATTTTTCTTTGGGAAGGAACTAAAGAGCAATCCTGAAAAATATCTACTGGAATGGAAAAATTCCGATCTTTGGGAAAATAAAAGAAGTGCTGCGTGAGAGGAAAAATGTCAATACATTTGGAGGACAGGTGAGCTTGTTTGCCAAACTGTGCAACCCTTAAGTCTTTAAAAGTGCATGGTCAGTTTATGAGGAGGTGCTTTCAGGTCTAGGAAGCACTGGTAAAAGTCAAAACGATTTGCATTCTTTACGTTATGGACCACAGAAGCTTCCTGTGACAATTGGCAATTTGTCCAGGGCAGAGAGAGGATGAGAGATGAGAGCAAATCTGGCTGTGGTTTGTATCATTCTGTGTAAACTTGAGCCCTTGGAGTCCAAACGCTTGGGATGTCTTATTTTTATTTCTGTGAAATTGTCAGGAAGAAAATACTGTTAAAAAGGAGGCATAATTTAAATGTGAGGCTTCAGCTGAGGTGTGCTGCTCTGCAAGTTTGCATGTGGAGTTGCACGGCTGTAAACCTTCAGCCACAAGTTAGACAAGGGGCACTGAGGCCTCTCCTGCAGGAATCCCACTCCAGGAGAAGCTTGATATGTGCAGGAACCTCCCAAGGAAATAGCAAAGTCACTGCTTGTAAGAGCCTGCTAGGCTTTATATGGTAGTAATGGAATACCTTTGGAAATATATATTATGTGTGGGTCTAGTGGGTCCTTTCTACCTGTTATACCTGTGCTGAATCTTAAGCACCACGTGACACTTAATCCACACCATCAGGCAGAAGGCTTCATTTTAAATTGCTCATTTGAAGATCAAACAATTTTCATGCCTGATAGTGTCTCTGACAGTGAAAGGTCATGGAATAATTTAATTAAAAAACTAAAGCAAAGCACTAATAATGCATGATCACCAAACCCGCAGTCATCTCCCCTGCAGCTGTTGGATTTGCAAAAGAAAAAAAAAAAAAAGCCATGGAATAATGGATTAAGGATGCTTTCCAGCCTGAAAGCTTTAGGTAATACACTACCAAAATATGATTCTTAATAGGAATATCGTGAGAAGCATCATCATTTAGAAACCTAGCCAGCAAACACTGGATTAATCTATTTCTGTTGTTATCGTTGCAGGCTGGCAGCTCTTCTCTCCAGATGTACCATTTGGCACATTAAGCAATTCTTTTCTTAGAAGGGGAACCTATGGTTTTGCCATGTAATGCAAAACACCAATGGAATCACTACATAAGCAAAATGCCAGTAATGGTACAGTGGTCCAGCCACAAACACTGGTATGTTAATTTTGTTTTATTTTTCCTAGTGTGTCATCTGTAGTACTGTATTTTGTATCAGGACTATGGCTGCACTGTTTAGTATCAGATTTTAAAGTGTGTTTTCAGCAAGAGATTTAAGCTAGGAAACTAATGGTTGGGGGAGTTTTCCTACTTAATATGGATGTAACTATAATTTTAGCTTGATTTTTGAGACCAGGCCAAATTTCCCCCTCAATTATAGCTGTTCTATCATTCAGCTGCATGCATCCTCTTTTGATAATGGTACCCAAATACACTGGAAAGCAAGTAGTTTACACTGAGGCTGTGGCTTATATATGCCATTGAGACTTGCTAAGACTCAGACTAAGCCTTAAATTTTCTTATTTTCAATTAATTTGTAAGAAGATGAGTTAAATTACAGCTTGTGCAGTTTCTTTGTGGAAAGCAGTGCCTGGCCTTTCCATCTTCAGTTCTCCAGTGGCTCAGCCCCAGTCCTTGTGGAGGCAGCAGCCATCCCCTCCCAGCTGGGGCTCTTCTACAGGGGGATGCTCCAGGCCCTAAATCATCTCTGTCAGCCTCTCCTGGACTGCTCCAGGAGATCCTGAACTGTCCTGGCTGTGTATCAGGTATTAAGTTCCCCAGCTGCTCCTTTCAGGCCCTGAGAACTGGGGAAGCTTTCTCCAGATGATCACGTAGAGACTCGGAATGGTGAGAAAGGATCTTTCACCTTGCACAGGTGATAACAACATTGCTCTCATTTCCTTGTCTTGCAGGTGAAGGAAAATATGTTCAAATTTGAATTGGTGTGAATGTAACTGGCAGCACTGGCACTGCTTAACTCACCAGTTATCATCAGGAGTCCACAAAAGAAATGTGGATTAGGCAATCAACCTGTGTCAGGCTTTTCCCCATGGCACACCAGCTACTCTTCATGTTTGCTGTATTTTCATAATAACTGAACTTAACATATTCTCCATTCCAAAGTTCATTCCATTTCTTAGTACTTTTCAGTAAGAGGTGGCTTTTCACACCTGGCTGTCTTCCAAATTGCCTGTTGAGGGCATTTCTGAGGAAACTTGAAGTTTAAGAGTGTTAATAAAGAGCTGCCTGCTAAAATAAAGTCAGATTGGTTCAATGTTAATGTAAAAGAGTAGGTAAATTGCAAATACTGAAATATAGATTAGAAATATAGATAATTTAAAAATATCACCCTGTGCTCAAGGTGATATTGATCCCTTCCCTTCCCTTCCCTTCCCTTCCCTTCCCTTCCCTTCCCTTCCCTTCCCTTCCCTTCCCTTCCCTTCCCTTCCCTTCCTCCTTCCCTTCCCTTCCCTCCTTCCCTTCCCTTCCCTTCCCTTCCCTTCCCTTCCCTTCCCTTCCCTTCCCTTCCCCTTCCCTTCCCCTTCCCTTCCCTTCCCTTCCCTTCCCTTCCCTTCCCTTCCTCCTTCCCTTCCCTTCCCTTCCCTTCCCTTCCCTTCCTTCCCTTCCCTTGTGACATTTCATGACCTATTTTAATATTTTTCAGTTAAAAATTATGCCCTGCCATATGCTGAGTATGTCAAGCTTCCCTTCTACTGCTGCTATTCATATATTAGAGGATTCTTCTGTAGTTATACAAGATCATGTTATGTTCTTTTTCTTCAAAATCTTCCTTGAACCTGCAGCTCAGAAGTGCCTACAGTTTTGTCTACAGCTTGTTGCAGGTACTGGTGCAAGGCTGCTCTTTGTCCCTGTGTGCCTTTTGGCTGGCTGCCTGAATCTGTATCTTGACGTCTTTGTTTGGGAATCCTCTGAGGCCAGAGCCTCATACAGCCCCCAGATCCTTGCCCCTTATCCTGCTCACTCTCTATGCATCCAACAGCACGTGGCTTTTCCTAAAGGAAGAGTGAGTCCTTTCCTTAAGAGAGGAGTTAGATTGGTCCTCTACAAGATCAGTCTTTTAGCTTAGGTGTTGACTTGGTGTGCTGTTAGAGCTTTGGCATCAAAGCAGTGCTCCCTTTATGTGAGTTTTCCCCTGGCAAGGGGTGTCAGGCTCTTTGGTGGGGCACACCTGCAGCTCTCCCCTTTGCCTCACACCTGTCCACAGGCCTTTGTCCAAAGACCTTGAGGCTGTTGCACCATTTGCAAAATGTGTTTGTTGAGAGCTTGTTCTCCTGAGTTCTGCAGCATTAGGGTGGGCCCTGTTGTGGAGAGTGAGAGCAGAATGATTCTGGTGCTGATTCCTGACCCACTGAGATCCACTGGGTACAGTTTCATTTGATTTACACCATCACTGACAGGTATTATGGTGGTATGCCATTGCTTTCCAGGAAACAGGAGGAAGGAGAAGAGAAAGACTGGGGGAAGTGGTTTGACTCAAGGGTATTAAGGGTTTTTTCCCCACCTAAATGGTTCTCCTTAGTGAAACTTTGAGTCTTTCCATGTTTAAGTAAAGAAACTGGGTTCCAATACTACCACTACAACCTTCACCACTTTAAGATGTCTTGAAGCACATGTAAAATTCAACTTCACATCAGTTTTAATATGTTTTTATACTACTAGACTTCACTTTTAGTAAAAAGCAACTCCTGGGTGAGGTTGGATTTGATGTAAAGAATAGCATTATGTCATCACATAGGAAAGTGCTGCTTAACCACCAAAATATATTTAAAATGCTTTTCTGAGTAGATTTGTTGTTAATTATACTATAGAAATTTAAGAGTGGAAACTTGGTTTCTCCATCATCATGGCTTGCATGTCTAATATTTTGCACTGAGCTTTGGAGTGCAGCTGAAGTGCAGTTCTCCCTGGAAATCTGGTTTTGATCTAACCCCATTTTCTAGTTAAACATTTCAAATGAAATAAACTGAGCAAGAAAAAGAGGACTACTTTGGGGTATTCTATAGGCAGAAGATTGCCTGAGGACTTCCTTATTGACTGTACCTTATCTTGCTGTGTATCCAGATCAAGTTGGAGTGTAGGTACCTCAAGCTCTGTTTAATTTTCTTTTTCTTTTATTTTTTTCATCTCCAACTACATGGATTAGAGCTATAATGATGTTGGTCTAAGCCACAAGAGTTTTGGAGACCGGAAATACTTGATTTCAGTAGTTGAATTTAAAGTTATCTGAAGGTAAATATCTCTTATCTAGACAGTGTGTAAATTGTGTATTCATCTGATTTCCTTTCCTTACTGGCTATCATTTTCCTTTGGTGAGTGGTTCATTTGGCTTCCTAAGCAGAACTAGACAAACTCCTAAATCACTCCATGCTTTCAGTGAGCTGTGTCACCTTTCTTTTTTATTTTCTTTAATCATTCTTTTCATGCTTCCGGAACAATTGAGCTGAAGTATTGTGAAAGATTTCCTATCATCTTCTGTGTGCCTGTCTTGAACTTCAGACCTTAAAATTCGGTGTGTTTGATATTCAGCCACCATCTCTAATATTGCATGCATGGGGGTTGGGATTTCTGACTGCAAATGTTACCTTTCCAATGATAATGGAATTCCAGTGTTGGATTAAAAGGTGCAAACACTGGAATTGTGAATTCTGGAGTGTCCCTACAGTCTGGGAACCTGTCACCTGCTGCTGGAAATTCTTATTCAGGTTTCCCAAAGATAGTACCTTGCTGGAATTCTCTGATAAATAGCTGTGTGTGTTGCTAAATAGTTTGTGTAGAGCCCCAAGCTGACCGAATTCCAATGACAGTCCCAGTTTTCAAGAAGGATGTGTGTGATGGATACTGTAACTGTATGGGCTTCTTTGCAAGTACCATATGTGGATATTTGTTCTGATACCAAGTAATTATAGCAATAAATGTCATTAATATATTAGTTAATTCAATGCTTTCTACTCTGAGAAGTCATTCTGAAAGAATTCCACCTTTCCTCCACACCATTATCACTCTGTAACACACCATTATCAGCAAATACCTGATAATATAACCCTATATGCTTGCTGTTGTGAAACAAATTGGTATTTATACTTTTATTGCTGCAAGCGTTGCCAGAGTGTGCGGGTATCTCAGCTTCTGAATATGTCTTGGCATTTTTAACTATTTTGCTGCTGTGGATGCAAATCCTGCCATTAAGTTGTTCTGCCTTATAGGAAACAGGGAGTTGTCTGCATGGAGTTGAAACCAGGGTTGAACTCCTGGAATTTCCCAGTGGTGCCATGTAGGCAAAATGGAAACCAGCTTGACTCCTGCCAGTGTCCAGGTGAACTCTTCTCATCTTGGCAGAACAAAAGCACCATGCTGCACAGCAGATTGGTATGAGGAAGGATTGATGCACTAATGACTCTGGGTTGTCTTTATGTATGCATACTTTATGGTCATACAATTAAAAATGCATTTTTAAAAAATAATCTTCTCCCAGAAGCACTAATTGGATCTTCTTCCAATCCCTACCTGGTCTCTGCATGTGTGAACCTGATGGTTCTGCATTTATCCCAGCAAGTCCTGTTGGGGGCACTGGTTTTCATCACAACTCTTGGTGTCCTTCCAGAGATATTAAATTAAGAGGCTGGCGTGCTGTCCTTTGAATACCCAAGAGAGAGGTGGAGGAAGGAGGTGGAAGTTTGGTACCATTCACATGCATCTCACATCATTTAAAAGCAAATTTGGAGAGATTATAGCAGCAAAAAATATAGGTGCAGTCTTGAAGTCACAGGAAAATACCACTGGTTTATAGATCTCTCCTAAAACTCTGACTATGCTGATATATTAATTTACTGGCTGAGAAGCTTTGAAAAACCTCAATTTCTATATCAGCTAAATAAAAAGAATGGGGTCCATCCTCTGTTTCTGTGGCCTTTTGTACTGTTTTTTCCACATGATGTTAGGGATGGTCTCCATTGCTGCATGACCTTCCTGAGTAGGAATATTGAAACACTTCCAGTTAGGCTGAGGTAGTGATTCCCTTTTTGGTGGCATTTGAGAAGTCTCCCCTGCCAGAGTTGTGCAGCTGCTTTGTATTTCATCTTGGGAGTAGTGTTTCCTTGAAACCAGTCTTCAGGAATCCACTGTATAACTTGGAGAGGGGGAGGGCGTCCTCAATTTCATTAAAATTACATCCAGGACTTCTGTGGAGGAAAAGGCTTGGAGAAAGGGAAGAAGCCAGCATGCTATTAATGAAAACATTAGATTCCTTGCAGAACACCACTTTCCTTGCAAGGCAAACCCCAAAAAGAGGAAGAAGTCGTTCTTGGGTTTCTGATTTCTGTGGCCCTTTGAGCTGATTTGCAGCAGTGAGAAAAGGTGCCAATATCTTTGTATTGTTTGGCAGAGAAAAGAGTACCTTGTAACTCATCTTGTCTGGCTATGGCCTGGCACTGGATCATGACCAGGTTGATGGCAGCCTGACAGTTTTAAAAGAATATGTTGGCATTTTATGAAAAGGGAAGTTATTACACTTGAAAGGAAGTAAAAACAAAACCAGAAAACCTACACTTGTCAGTTTTATGGCAGAGAGGCTGTAAAAATTCTGGCATGTTACTTCAGCCAATCCCTGCAACAAATTAGTGAACTAAATTGATTACAAAATCAAAGATGGATTTACATAAGCATTTGTGTTTTAGTTACCCTGCTCTAACAGTGTGTCAGACACTCAAAAGAGTCAACCCCATGCCCCTTACAGATAAAATTAGTTTACAGCCTAAATTTAGATGTGTAGCAGCAAGAAGGGAGCATGGAAAGAAAAGAAGAGCATGGGAAGGGATGAGACCTCCTGGGTCACTGGCTCCAGTCCCTCCCTGTCTCAGGAAACCACATTGTCTTACCCTCTTTCAGACTGTGTTATGGCCTTCTGACATGCTGTTAGATGATACAAAAGATGGGAAGTTAAATTTACAGATTTGTCCCAGTTCAGTATAGTTTTTGGACTGGACCCATGCTGGGGCTTATCTCAATTTCTGCTGGTGGGCTCTGTTTTACAGCAGGAGATGTGCCAGGGAGCTGGGCACTGTGGAGGACAGCAGCATTAGGGAGCAGAGGATGAAGAACAAGGAGGATTTAGGGTAGCTCTTCCAGCAATGAGAAGGACCATGAACTTGGAAAATATTGTTCATAGTGTTCTCATTACTCTTTCTGCTTCCAAGCTGCTGTCAGAGGAGTGAAGCAGATCACTTCTCCCTGGAAATGCCTAATCTGGCAGCCTATGGTGGACCAAGGAGGTTTGGGTGCTGTGGACAGGCTGAACTGCTGCCTGAGGAGCCACATGCTGTGCCAGCTGGGTGGCATTCCATTCCCATGCTAGCTCAAATATTCCTGTGTTATGCACTTACAGGACCCTGGAAACTTTGTCGTGCCATCCTCAAATCCCTTCATTGAGTACCTTCATCTTCATCCTCATGGGGAGTTTGGTGTGTAAGTGTGGGCTGCAAAGCAGGCTTGCTTGGCAGGTGCCATGGCCTCGAAAGCAGTTTTGAGTTGTTTTGCTTTGTCAGTCAGAACTATAAACTGCAACTGTACAACTTCAGCTCCAGAGAGGGCTGCATGGAGTTCCTAGCATTAGAGCATGTTTTCAGTCAGGCAACGTAGCCAAAGAAAATGATGAAACCAGACTTCTTCTTGTGGTCAGAAAGAAACAAACAACTTGTTTTGATTGAAGGCTCGGTGCTGTGGAGAGGGCAGAGTTCTGAGCAGCTGCACAGGAATTACAATGACACGGGCTGGTGGTTGCCAGCACAACTTACCTCTGACACAGCTGAACCTGCAGCACAACGAGGGGCTGGGGTGCTGGGAGAGAGAGAGCTGAGAGCAAGGCTTGGAGCTGGGAGACACAGAGAGAGCTGTCACTGAGCTGGGAGCAAGGCTTGGAGCTGGGAGACATGGATAGAGCTGTCACAGAGCTGGAGTAAGGCTTGGAGCTGGGAGACATGGATAGAGCTGTCACTGAGCTGGAGCAAGGCTTGGAGCTGGGAGACATGGATAGAGCTGTCACTGAGCTCAGAGCAAGGCTTGGAGCTGGGAGACAGGATAGAGCTGTCACTGAGCTCAGAGCAAGGCTTGGAGCTGGGAGACATGGATAGAGCTGTCACTGAGCTGGGAGCAAGGCTTGGAGCTGGGAGACACAGATAGAGCTGTCACTGAGCTCAGAGCAAGGCTTGGAGTGGGAGACACGGATAGAGCTGTCACTGAGCTGGGAGCAAGGCTTGGAGCTGGGAGACATGGATAGAGCTGTCACTGAGCTCAGAGCAAGGCTTGGAGCTGGGAGACATGGATAGAGCTGTCACTGAGCTGGGAGCAAGGCTTGGAGCTGGGAGACATGGATAGAGCTGTCACTGAGCTGGGAGTAAGGCTTGGAGCTGGGAGACACAGAGAGAGCTGTCACTGAGCTGGAGCAAGGCTTGGAGCTGGGAGACACGAAGAGAGCTGTCACTGAGCTGGGAGCAAGGCTTGGAGCTGGGAGAACAGAAGAGCTGTCACTGAGCTGGGAGCAAGGCTTGGAGCTGGGAGACATGGATAGAGCTGTCACTGAGCTAGAGCAAGGCTTGGAGCTGGGAGAAAAGATAGAGCTGTCACTGAGCTCAGAGCAAGGCTTGGAGCTGGGAGACACGGATAGAGCTGTCACTGAGCTGGGAGCAAGGCTTGGAGCTGGGAGACATGGATAGAGCTGTCACTGAGCTCAGAGCAAGGCTTGGAGCTGGGAGACATGGATAGAGCTGTCACTGAGCTCAGAGCAAGGCTTGGAGCTGGGAGACACAGATAGAGCTGTCACTGAGCTGGGAGCAAGGCTTGGAGCTGGGAGACATGGATAGAGCTGTCACTGAGCTGGGAGCAAGGCTTGGAGCTGGGAGACATGGATAGAGCTGTCACTGAGCTGGGAGTAAGGCTTGGAGCTGGGAGACATGGATAGAGCTGTCACTGAGCTGGGAGCAAGGCTTGGAGCTGGGAGACACAGAGAGAGCTGTCAGTGAGCTGGGAGCAAGGCTTGGAGCTGGGAGACATGGATAGAGCTGTCACTGAGCTGGGAGTAAGGCTTGGAGCTGGGAGACACAGAGAGAGCTGTCACTGAGCTGGGAGCAAGGCTTGGAGCTGGGAGACAGAGAGAGCTGTCACTGAGCTGGAGCAAGGCTTGGAGCTGGGAGACATGATAGAGCTGTCACTGAGCTGGGAGCAAGGCTTGGAGCTGGGAGACACAGAGAGAGCTGTCACTGAGCTGGGAGCAAGGCTTGGAGCTGGGAGACACTGTGTTGTCACTTCTGGCAAGAGGGAGGTCTTGCCCAAAGTGATCTGCTTTTTTTGATGCCAGTCCTGATTTTTGTATACTGAATGCAATTGCCTGAGTAGATGCAAATAATTTGGGAGTAATTTTCTTCAGGAGTTCTGGCTCCTGTCTTGGGAAGGAGCATCCTAATGGTGGAGCTTTGGGTCAGTAACACGTGCTGCTGCACCTGCCTGTGGCCAGAGAATCCATCACTTGTGGCCCCATCCCTACAGGGCCTGTATCTTCTGTATCTTCACCCAATGCAGCCTTGTGTTTTGAGGCTGGCAGCATGGTTTTTTTCTTCAGTTCAATGCAATTCTTGCCCCATCACAATTATTCAACCCAAGTACGTCCAGTATCTCCTGTTCAGATAAGACTGAACAAATACATTTTCTTTAGATGCTGAAATCAAAGTCAGTTGGGCTTGGGATCAAACTCAATATAGGGATCAAGTTTTTGGTGTGCTCGGATTCCTGAAAGGATTTTCGACCTAAAGACCCCTCCTAGTATGTAACTCCCAAACAGGTTTTTCCATGAGATAAGAATAAAACCTTCCTTTTCTGAGGTTTCAGAAAGGTTTCAGTCTTGTGCAAGTAAAGTGGGAAAACCTAAATATTACTTAATAATTTTTACTTATACTTGCATTACTTATTACCTATACTACTTATTTATTGCTTTTTTTGCTGAAAAATATTTGGTCTAGACAGTGTGTTTGAGAAAAATTTGCTCAGATTTAGAGTCCAGATTTCACCTTGAGGACATTAGGTGCTTTTGTTCAGGCTTTGCCTTTTGTTATGGTTTTTTTGGGGAAGGTTCCCCTTTATTCCTGTTTTACAGATGGGAAATTCAAAAAGCATCTTAAGCATTCAGGGGTATTGTTAAGATAAATATTTGAGAAAAAATACAGCATGGTAAATGGAGTCACAGCTGACATATGGTGAGCACCCCAGTGTCAGTTGTCAGAATCTCTAGTTGCTTCATGAAAGCAAAGGTGAGGTGAAGAATCAGAGCTGCAATTTAAAAATGAGATTTGCATGAAGTTGAAACTGTATCTTGGAAATTTGTGCAAAAAGGGTTTCTGCAGAGCTTGTTGTTAAGGAAATCTAGTGAGAAAAGGTGCTTTGAAGCTTTGAAGCCCTTGAGAAGAACCAAACCACGAACAGCCAAAGTGAAGAGTCTGAGTTGCCTTTCAGAGCTCTACCATCACGAGCTCTCTGTCTGTAGGTCAGTCAGGCAGCTGGCTGTCTGTCCCTGTAAATCTCTGTGATAAACTGTGGCCAAGGCCAGCAGGAGCTGTGGGTGAGGATGGGAATTGCCTGGCAGGGCTGCCTTGCTGCCCCAGAATCCCATCAGGCTGTTCAAACAAAGATGAGCTGGGACAATGTCACAGCTGGCCGAGATGAGCATGGGAAAGGAAAATATGGTGACAGGAGATGCAGCAGTGACTCGGTGTGCTGGCATTCCTTTCTTTTCAGGGCAAAGACATGTGAAAGGGCTTGTCACTGACAGAAAGACCCTCTCACATTCTATTGTGGTGAAACTTTTGCACTCCAGATAATACCACGAGTTGTATGTTTCAAGATGCAATTTGTGTACACATATTCTCACACCACGGGAATTCAGCATCGCCTCCTCACCCCCACAGCCTCAGCAACTCAGAAATCTGCTGGTTTATTTGGGCAAAGGTTTGGGGGCTTGCTTATTTTTTAATTTTCAATGCACGTGTCTGGTAAATTGCTTTCCCTTCTAGTGTTGAATTATATGCAGGCTGAGATCCTTCCATTGTGCTTGATTAACTGAAACTCATTGATAAATCTTTAAAAGGAGAAGGTTTTCTAATTTCCATAGAGTGACTGCACTAGGGGATTAGGAATCTCATCTTGCACCTCTAAGCATCTAAGCTCAAACTTTCAGGTTGGTGTAAGCGAAGCTAATTCATGAGAAAAAAGGAAACAGAGGAAGAAAATAATAGTATTTCTAAGGAAAAAAATGCAATATACAATGGGGGAATTTATCCATCTGTATTCAACATGAAACCCTGTGTTGATTAGGGGCTTTGTGAAAAGTTGATTTTCCAGTTCAGCAAAACTTATAGAAAAAACATTTGCTTCAGGTCAACTGCAGCTAGTTGCCCTCCCTCTCACTCATTAAAATGAAAAGCAAGTGTTCTCACTTCATTCAGCCTAGAGTGACCTTTTTGATCTAAAGCAGAGCTTCTCCCAGAGCTTGGTCCTGATCCCTGGACTCAGGAGGATTTTTAATTTCTGTGGTTATGATGGCAATTGAGGTCACACATAACAAGGAACACAGTCCAGGGTCCAGCCCCTATGGATGTGTAACCAATGGAATGTCATGGCTTGTGGAACAAGGTTTCATCAGTCCCTTGAGAGGAGCAGCTTCTCTTTGTATGAGATGGGCCATGGACTGCAGCTGATGGAGAGGGGACGTGTCCCTGTGCTGGAACTGCTGAGAGCCTGCAAATCCCATGGGCAGCTCCTCTATAGAGAGACCTTGAGGGGCTGGAGCGTGTCCAGGGAAGGGACTGGAGCTGGGGAAGGGTCTGGAGCACCAGGAGCAGCTGAGGGAGCTGGGAAAGGGGCTCAGCCTGGAGCAAAGGAGGCTCAGGGGGGACCTTCTGGCTCAGCACAACTCCTGACAGGAGGGGACAGCCACATTGGGATTGGTCTGCTCTCCTGAATAACAGGAGACAGGACAAAGGGCAATGGCCTCAAGCTGTGCCAGGGGAGGTTCAGTTGGCCATTAAGGAAAATTTCTTCATAAAAAGGATTTTCAAGCATTGGAAAAGGCTGGCCAGAGAATGGTGAAGTCATTATCCCTGGACATATTTAAAAGTCATGGATATGGCAGTTGGGGTCATGGTTTAGTGGTGGCCTTGGCACTGTAAGGTTAACAATTGGTCTTGATGTTTTTAGAGATCTTCTCCAGCCTTAATGATTTTGTGATTTATAGAACAGAACATTGCCAAGTAGCACTGAGATGCTACATTAGCTCCTGGATTGGTAGGAAGCAGCAGTAGACTGGATTGAGTGTTGGTGGAATAACTTTTCCAGATGGTGTAAACTGACAGCTTAATCACAGTGTTAAGCAGGGTTTATTTTTTCAGTAATAACTTTGGTTAATTATTATGTGTTTCACTTTTCAGTCCAGCAATCTTCAATGCCAGAAGAGTGGCTTCAAAAACAGAAGGGAGAAGGGGCAGTGTGTAAAGGAGTGTGTCCAGCTTTAGGAATAGTGTCCTGCACTGTCAGATCTTACAGAGTAGGCCAGCCAACATTTTTATGGTCTTTTTTGAAAAACCTGCCTTCTGCAAGTTTGGAAAAGAGAGCTCTGCTCATCCTCAATGTGAAGCAGTGCTGCTGAGGTGGTCTTGTCACATGCAGCTCCTTTGCTCTAGATGCTTTGGGGTTTGATATGGTGCCTGAGAAGGTATGAGATCATACCCTGACCTCATACCATCTGTTTAACAGATGGGGTGCATGGCAAGGCCAACAGTTAAAAACCTGGCTCCACTTAGGTCAGTGGTATCAAGATTTTACCCACGATTGGAGGGGGAGGAGGAAAAAAGTGTCCAAAGATAGGTCTCCTAAATCACTGCTGGGAAAGCCTGTAGGCTTTAGAGCCTTGTTTATTTACCCTTCTGTCATTTGGCTGATAGCTATTTGTGCTTGGCCTTTGGACAGAGCATTTGATCTTTATGTCTGTGTCTGTATGTTTGTTGGTGCAGACTATTAATACATTGTTGAAAGATATGGAAGAAGTGCAGCCCTTATTTCGAATGAAACTGTGAAAATTATGAACTTAGCTGCTATTGATCAGAATCCTGTTTGTCCATACTGTTCTGTAATGAATTAGCACAAGTATCAGTCATGTTTATCAGTAAATCCAGTTCTGTTTGCTGAACCAGACCAGATGATTAGGTTCTTTTCTTGTTAGCTGAATTGCCTTCTTTTTTTTTCCTTTCTTTCTTTTCTTCTCTTTAAACACCCAACAACACATAGATCATCCCTGGATTTCTTTAACCCACAGAACACAATTGTTCTACCCTCACTGAAATGTTAAAAGTTTGTGGACTGGAACATGGACTGGGTGGGGCACTGTTCAGTTTCCAGCCTAAAATCCAGCAATGGCTCCTAAAATACAGTCCTGGACAGATTAAACCCAGCTGTGACACAGGTGCACTGAGGCTGTGCAGCGAGGAAGTTTACCCACTTATAAACTTCTGCCTGTGTGCGTCATTAAACCAAGATATTTTTGGATCTCAACTATATACTTTTTGTTTTTTTGATTAGGCAAGACAAGTGGTCTTCATTAAAGCCACAGACAGCAGAATGGTTTCATCTGAATTCTCCCCTGTAATTGCAGAAAGACAAACACGAGTCTCATAAGGCTCTGATTCTTCCCCATCCAGCTCTTTCAGCCATTCTTATCCTTGGGAGAGAAGCCTACAAAATCTTGCTTGTTTGTCTAATCTGACACTTCAGCACCCAGTCTGTGCTGAAATAGGATATGTGGAGTTACATTTTATAGATTTTTCTCACTGGCTCTGAAAGAGCTGTGATATCCCACTAGGAAGATGGTAAAGGGTCTAGAGAGTCAGTCCTGTGTGGAGCAGCTGAGGGAGCTGAGGGGCTCAGGGTGAAGAAAAGGAGGCTCAGAGGAACCTTCTGGCTCTCCATAGCTCCCTGACTCGAGGGGGCAGTGGGGGTGTCAGGCTCTTTTCTCAGGGAACAGGGACAGGATGAGAGGAAACAGCCCCAAGCTGTGCCAGGGGAGTCAGGTTGGACACCAGGAGGAATTTCTTCACCAAAAGGGTGCTCAGGCATTGGCAGGGATGGCCCAGGGAGGAGAGGGAGTCCCCATCCCTGGAGGTGTCCAAGGAATGAGCAGATGTGGCACTCAGTGCTCTGGGCTGGGTGACAAGGAGGGATCAGTCACAGGCTGGATGACCTTGGAGTTCTTTTCCAATCTGAATGGATCTGTGATTCTATGGAATGGCCCAAGGATTCAATTTAGTAGAAGAGTTACATTAAAGAAGTAGGATGGTGTATTTATCTGAGCAAATTCACATGCAGACCGAGACTTCTCTTGCCTTGCAGAATTCTGTTGTGTAGATGATGTGCAATAAACAATTGCCCTGCAGGCAGGAAATAGTGACTACAGTGTACAGCTTACCCATGGGGGAGCCCAACAGAGTGCAATCCCCTTTGTTCCTCCTGATTCCAGCTGCACGTGTGACTGATAAGCAAGGGGAAGGAAAAACCAATTAGTTCCCACATCTTTTTTGTTTTATAAATACAATTCTGCTAAAGTGTGCAGCCAGTAATGATGGGGCTGATTGGAATCTTTGCCATAACCCTTCCTGGCTTGAAGACAAAGCTTGTCACTGGCAATGACCCTTCCTCAGGTGGCAGCTACAGCCTGGAAGCAAAAAGCTTAGCTAAGAAAGGAGGGAGGTTGCAATTTTATGCAAATGTTTCCATACTGTCAATATGTGCTGCCTTTCTGATTGCTGACTTGCTCCTGAACAAGACAGGAGGAAAAGGAACATGTCTCAGCACAGGAATCCCTTGAAATTCTGTATTTTACTTTAAATACTTCTCTTGATGCTTTTCCCAGCCAGAGGTTCAGACTGCACTCCTGTTTTTTATAGCTACTGACAGATGCATAGTCATTGTATTTCTCTGATGGCTTTTTAATCTTAATCCCAAAGCCTCCTGTATCAGTGAGGTCTACAATTTAATTATGTGTTTTGGAAGAAAGCACTTCCTCCATGTTTTTCATCTTATTATCTGATCATTTTATTAGATCTACATTTGTACTGTATTTGGAAGCAGGCTGTTCTTGTAAGTTTGACTTTAATGGGCTCCAAACAGAAGTTTACCATGCTGATTCAATTACTGCATGCTACAGATTGTTGCAGGTCCTGAATGCTCAAGAACATTTTACAGTTCCTGAAATGTATCTGCTCCCAAGCTGCAAAGGGCAGCACAGCAAGGCATTGGCAATAGCATTTCAACCCAAAAGTGCACAGCAGACTTCATCAAGCTGCTGTTTTGAAGTGGAATTTGGTGCAGAAATCCCACCTGGTAATTTATATTCTTGCAGAAAAGGTCGCCATGAGGAATTGAATGCTTCAAAAGAAACATTCTATTACTTTTCATTGAAAACTAAATGTTTTAAATGGGGTTATGAAGCAGGAGCTCATTACTGGGATCAGTCCTCTCCTTGAAGGCTTGAGGCATGGTGAGGGTCAGGCTCTTTAGGTGTGCACACAGCTGCTAGAGCAGTTAATGGGATTGTGATCAGTGGCTTGAAGGCATCGAGCTGATCCCTGATGTTTCTGGGGTGGACATGAGCAAACGTGGAACTTGAACTGTGTAGAACCTTCACTTTTGCTGTGAAGGGCTTTCAAGAGCCTTTTGCTTTGAGGACATTTCACTTGTTTACCAAGGTCTGCTTTCTTGTGTTTCCATTTTAAAACAGACTAATGTATGGGGTTTTAATTCTTGTTACATTTACATTAGTTTTTATTTCACTTTCCGTAAATCCATCTTGTTGCTGAGAATACAAACTCTTTTACCTCTCCTCAGCTGATGTGTAGTTGAACATCTATTGGCCCATTCATAAGGGACTGGAAAATTGGATTTCGAGGCAGTCCTACAGCTCAAATTCTGCTATGGGCTGTAGATGTCAATAATGTGAAATTTAAAAAGTAGATTAAACTATTGTAAGAACACATTTGTTAGGATTACTGCATTATACAGTAGATTTCACCATATGAGAAAGCTGTTATCAAGGTGGAATGTATTCTGAACTTGAATTCTTCACAAAATAACCTATAGATAAAGCTGTGCTAGCATCAGAAAAATAGATATTTTAAATTCGTATTTTCAAATGAAGGGTAGAATCAATGCCATAGATCTCATGGGGATTGTTTCTGTGTTTTCAATAAATTTTATTGAAAGATGATGTGGGTCACTCTAGCTTCTCTCTTTGTGAAAGGGCCACTGGAGTAAAAGGTGAGGAAGAGATTATTTGCATTTTTTTAAATTTTACTTTAAGCTTATTTTTTTTAGTATGGTAAATGTAAAATCCATACTCTGATCTGCAACTCACCATTTTCTATGATTTTCCCTATTTTTTGTACTTCCCTTGAGATCAACGGTATCAAACTTTATAATGTAACTTCATACAGAAAATTTTGTGTACAACAAATCATTTCTCTTACAGCTGTTTTCTGTGGGGATGTTGGTAAAGCATATTCCAAACCATTTAATTTAAAGTGCAGTGTCTGAGATTGCATTCCTTTGCACCATTGCTCAATATGAGGTTCTCATCAGATTTTTTGGAATAATAGGTGAAGTTATTGTTTCAAAATGAGTTTGATAAACTCATTGAGTTTGGACAGACAATAGTATGTCCCAGTTTAAGCCAGCAGCTAATTTATAGTGTTTAATTATATTTAACACCTGGACTTTGTGTCAGGTGCTGTTCCCAGTTCTCCACACAGCTGGGGCATTTTCCTTCTGTCCTGAGGAGTAATGGCCTCTGATATTCCAGTCCAGGCTTTCTCTTAAGCAGAACTTTCTGGTTGTGCAGGATTTTATGGTGGTTTTTCACTGTTGACAGAAGTCCACTAGGATGCAAACCACCAAACTCATTCTCACTGTGACCTAAACCAGGATTTAAACTGAAGTCTCTGGAGGTGAAAAACCAGACTACTAACAAGTGATGGGAGAGCCTCACATAGCTTGGTTCAGATAAAAATCTAAATATTTAGCTTTTCTGAAACCATTCTGGTCCAGAAACCAGCATTTCAGTCCCATGAGAGTAGTTTGCCTTTTCTGATTTATTGCATAATCAGATTGAGACTCCATTTCTGAAACACCAACAAAACCAGCTTTTTTTTTATATATAGTGATTTTGCCTAAAACCAGTGAGAAAAGACATGCCTGAAAACATTAAAACAAAGGAAAAAAACATTATAAAGGCCTCATATTTTGCAATCTGAAACACTGGGTTTGTTTTCCAGAAAACAATCTGGAAATGTTTCCTCTTACTTGAAATTTTGGTTTTCCACAGTAGTAAGTTGCAATGAGAGAAGCAAAACTCTGGTCCTCATGCCAGTGGGGTCTAGAAGAAGGACTGGGTTAAAACAGGTATTAGAAAAAGAAATTAATAGTAAGAATCTGAATCACTGGACCAGACTGCCTAGGAAATGGGTGTTTTTTTCTAATCACTGAATATGGGAGAGGCTAGATAAAGGTTTTGGAGAACTGAAAAATTTAGGGCTGGTCCTAGGATAGGAGTGTGCATTATAAATTGTCTTCAGATGGCTGCCAGGTTTATGATTCTGGAATTATTTGTCTGTTGCAACAAAATTCTCAAGTGTATTAATATTCATGTGAAAATATCATACTGAAAAAAAAAGCCTGTCTCTTAAAGATCACTCATAATTTACTTTATTTGGCATAGCTTAGCAAAGACTTCTCTGTTAAAATCATGGCAGCCTTTGCTTCATTTTGGTCTTCCAGAAAATCTTTGCACAAAGCTCTTGGAGATGCTGATTGACCAGTAACTATATCCTGAATTTGCTGTTCTGATTTTAACCCCAAAAGAGTGGTTTGTTTTGCATACTGAAATGAATAGGGTGTTTCCACTTCCCTTATTCTTGATACTCAAAAGTTTAAATATGTGTGGGAGAGACATGCACAGGAAGAACTGATGGTGTGAGGAGCACTAGATACAACTACTGGAAACAGTGGTTCAGTAATGAGACCCATCAGATAATAAAAATGTGAGTCAGCTCTCACTCATGTGCTAACAGAGAAGTCAAAATTTCTCTAACCAACTGTTTTTAAATTTTCTACATAAACACAATGATGCATCAGGATATGTCTAAATATAGCTCCTCCTCCCGTGGTGGATATATCCACAAACCCTGCACAAAACCACTTGTGCTTCTCAAACACAACTGCTGGGCTGTGGAGCCGTGGGTGAGTGAATGGGCTTGGGTAAGATGAGTTTCAATCAGACTTTAGTTAAAGATAAGGGAGAAAAAACTTAGAATGTCTGTTCTGAAGGGAAGCAATGAGCTGAATGTGCTACCATGGTTCCTCCATTTAGCACGGGTTTGTCAAGTCTCACACTGCTCATTGGTGTGATGAGCTTCTCTGTGTTTCTCCTATTTTTGTTAGGTTTTGGAAGTGCTGTGTCCTTCTTAGCACACCTGTTTGCCTTCCCAAGAACTATTGAAAGTGCCCCTCATCTGAGCTGGATATTTTTATACAAAAATTTAATTCAGCTGAATTGACATATGGCAAAAAATGGTCACTCGAGCTGTTAGCTTTGCTGTGGTCAGCTCGAGTGGGGGCTGGCTGAAAGGGCAAGATAATATTTGAATGTGATGTAGGGAAAGTGGTGTTACACCAGAAAGCAGGAAACAAGTTCATTTTTACATTTCTGCTTTTGCTTCTTAGAACTCAGCTCCTAAAGCTGTATTGATCTGCTGTTCTCTGTCCTACTGACCTGCTGCAGTGTGGCTGGGTGAGAGCAGAGACATTCTGCTGCACCCTCCTGCTGCTGCAGCGTGGGCTGGGACAGCTTGGGGTGCACGCAGGGGATGCTGCTGCTCTTGGGGGCTGTTGGGCAGGAGTTTTAGGGTTGGCTGTGGAGCTGGACACACACATGGGAGAAACAAGGATGGAGAGGATGTGATGGGGCAGCCTGAGTTTTGTCATGGTGTGGAAACCCTGCTGTCTGTGAATCACTGAAGTCAGTGACAGGCTTTGACATGCTGAGGGTCCTCAGGAGGAATTCCTGCAGAGGACAGCACAAAATTATGGGATTACAGAATGGTTTTGCTTGGAAGAGATCTTAAAGCCCATCCCATCCCCTGTCATGGGCAGGGACTTCTTTCACTATTCCAGGCTACATTCACCCTGTCCTTGGGCACTTCCAGGCCTCAGCACCCTCAGAGGAAAGATTTTCTTCCTGTGAGGAAGGAATCAAAGCCTGCTCTGTTGGTGTGAGGCCATTCCCTTGTCCTGTCACTCCAGGCCCTTGTCAATAATTTCTCTCCATCTTTGATCCAGGTCCCTTTCAGGTACTGGAAGGCTGCAGCGAGGTCACCCCACAGCTTCTCTTCTCCAAGCTGAAAGAACCAAATTCCCTCAGCCTTTCCTCAGAGCAGAGCTGCCTCTGATCATCTTGGTGCCTCCTCGGAATCCTCTCCAGCAGCTCCCTGTCCTTCCATGCTGGGTGCCCAGGGCTGGGGCAGCTCTGCAGGTGGGGTCTCACCTGAGGGTACCAGCTGCCCCTGAGTAACCTCAACCACTCAGGAAGGCACAGAGGTGGTTTTAAGCCTGCACAAGGAGCTCAGCTGCCATAGTTTCACTGTTTCAGAGAGCTGCTTTTTTTTTACAGCTGCTGCAGCCCTGCCCTGTGAGCTCCACAGCACCGGGCACCAGTCCTGCAGCTGGTGTCTCACACACAGCCCTGGGTGGAAGCCAACTATTTCTGGGCTTTTATCAATCCAGATGTCAGAGCTCCCTCTTAGATTCCTCTTGAGCCATGGAAAACTGCATTCTTAAGAGTGTTACTCTGGTACCCTGCAAAAATGGGTCACTGTGGGCTAAATGAAGTAATAATAAGCATCGATTTTGGATTTTCAGAAGTCTTCTGAAATTACATAATCCTGCTCCCATTTAAGACACTATTGGGATTGAGGTGGGCTAGAGTTAGAAGCAAAAATAGGTGTTTTCCATCCTAAAAAATCCTAGAAATCCCCTCCTAAGTACAGAAGAGTTAGGAGTGTCAATGTGATGCTTTCTAGAAAAGAAATAAAAAACAAAGAAACCCATTTGAAAGCATGACTTCTACAAATCCTGTCATTTTATGCAAAAAGGTGTTTCACAGATCTGTACAGTTCCTAAAAAGATAACATCAACATTAAACTTGAAAGATTAATAATAATCTTTTACAAGTTAAAAAAGAAAAAAATTCTGGCTGGGGTTTTCAAAGCAGTTCTAAATTTTAAATATAAAAAGTAAGTGTTGCATGGATTGTATTTTGCCTTAATCCTCAAGTGCATAATCCTGTAATAAATTTTGAGCTGAGTCCCCTGTGACCAGAAATATTCCTTTAAACTCTAGGGACTGAGCCAGCTATAGTTTCATTTTATGCCAACTGGCCAGATGTATTTTAAAGAAATAAAATTCTGTTCTAAGAAAAATAAATTCAAAACTCTTTACCATAAAGTCTAAAATATAAAGCTAAAAACCAACATAGACTATGTTTCCACAACAGCACTGAATAAATATGAAAAAAATCTGTGTCACATGGGATCAGAACTGATGTTTGTGCAATGCAGGGCATTGCCTGAGCAAGGACCAGGGCAATTGCCTGGACACACACAGGAAACAAATTGCTGCAGGGAAAAAATTGTTTAAAATTTATTAAAATATATTATTTAAAATTAAAAATTTATTATTTAAAATTAAAATTTTATTTGAAAAAAAAAAATTGTTTTATATTTGGTAGTGGCATCTCCTTCTTATATAGCACTGAAACCCTTTTGTCTAAAAGCCCTGGAAATTTTTGCCATTTCCATTGCTTGGCAGAGTTTCAAGAAGCTTTGCTTTGACTGAAGAGCTCTAAGCAATGAAAGAGAAGCACAGGACTTGACAGTGGTTGTGAATGCAGTGGATCTGACTCTGAGTGCAGCAGGGAGGCTCCCTGGCCTGGCACATGGGAATGGGGATCACACACACACAGCTGAGCCCTAGCAGTGCTGGTGCCCTGGTTTTCTCTCCTTTTCCACCATCCTTTCCTTGCATTCCCCTTTCTGTACTCCTCTGTTGAGAATATTCCTCCATTCACGACCCCTGCTGCCTTTTTTTCCCTGTCTGCTGCCAGTTAGCATCACACCAGCAGAAAATTACTGCAGGAGGGACTTCCATAAGGCAGCAAGCAGGCTTAAAATCAAGAAGCAGTTTCAAAGATGGGTTTGTTGTGTTCCTGTGAGCGTATCCTCACTAAAATGAGGGTTTGGAATACTTTGACATACGCCATAGGGGTAACCTCATCGTTACCCACCCACAGTGACTCTGATCTTGAGTGATCTCATTCCATAGCCTCAGCATAGTTCTGGCATGTTCCCTCTCTATGGAGGGGGGAATAGGGAATGACCTTCCTTTGAAATCCTAGATGTATTTACATGAGACCATGCCAAATGCATTAACAAGTGGTGGAGTGGAAACCCTGAGTGAGTAAACATGGTCAGCCCAAGCACATGTAAATATATCTTAAATTTTTTATATCATGCTTTGATATACACCACAAACTACAGGAGGAAATGCCAGGCCAGTGAGAATCTGCTCTATTCATTTATTTTTAATTGGTATTTTGTCATGGCATAGCATATCACGCTCTCAGGGAACTTTTAAATCTCCTCTTTGCAAAGTAGACTTGGTTCAGGTGACAGCCCTGTTTCGTTGTGGCTGACATGGATTTCCTGGCACACAGTAGCAGCTCCTGTTGGTGGTTATTTGTGATGTTTCCCTCTCCTATATCCCTCCTTATCAGCACTCCTGTTCAGAGAAAAGGAGAAGGCTGCTGTTATTAGGCTTGAAGTAGATATTTGGCCGAGGGTTTCCCTGGTTTTGGCTGGGCGTTGCTGCTTGGGGCAGCATGCCTAGGCTTTGAGAGGCACGTTATGATGAGTGAACAGCTACATGAGGAACTTTCAAACTTTAAATCCTATCCTAGGAACCTCCAAGTAATAAGGGCTTCAGCTCCTACCCACAAGTGGTCCTGTGGGAACACTGGGCTTTGGCTTTTATTTCCTGAAAGGAAGGATTGTATGGCAGTGCTGGGGCTTCGGGGGCTGTGTAATCAAGGCTCGGCATGATGAATTTGATGTACTGGCATCTGCTCTGTGTGCTTTGTAAGGCTTCCAATAAAATATGAATTAAAAAGAAATATGCTTCATATGCCTATATAGGACATATGGCAGTTAAAGCTTTAGATATGGCATTTTCGTCGAGTTAAGAAGGATGTGTTAGAACACACAGGAGTTGTGCAGTTCTTACAAAAAACAGAAAGGCAGGGAAGGTTTAGGAAGCCAGTCAATGTAGATCTGACCTTCAGTGGAGGGGATTTTCTGGGGTGCCAGGGTTTCCTTCAAGCTTAATGCACCTTTGAAAACTGAAGCTCCAGACTGCATCATGTTACTGCATATAAACCTCCATAGAGGGCAAGGTGTGAAAACAAGCTAATAAATGTGTAAGGGCTAAAGGAAGAATTTTACTGATCAGAGCCAAGGTTGCCAGCCTTTCCCCACCACAAAACCCCAACATCCCTCTCCAGGAACTCAACCCAGAATATTAGTTTTGGATGACTGCCTTTGCAAGTCAGTACAGTGCAGATGAGGACCCTCCCCCATTTTCAACTTCCAGCCCTTCCATGAGTGCAGAAAAAGCAAAAATAAAAGATGAGGCTGCAGTTTGGGTGATTTTGGCTTGTGATGGCCTATTCAGCACTGTCATTGTGCTCTGTCTTTCCATTGTTATAATTAGAAACATGATTAGGTTAATCAGTTGTTTCCTATCTTGCTCGTGTTTTGTCCAAAGCGAAACCAGTCACTTTTTCTGCCTTGAGATTTTTCTTCAGCTCCTTCCCCTGGCTCCTCCTCAGGGCTCTCCTGCCAGAGCTGCAGCCCAGCCCCAGTGTGGGACAGAGCAGAGAAGGAGCCCTGGGAGCCTTGCCAGGAGCCTCCCCATAGTGCTCAAGGGTGACATTTCAGCCCAGCCCTCACCCTGGTCCCACAGCTGTGGGCACTGTTGTGTTGCTGCCTGATCCATGTTCTGGGAATAGAGAAAGTGCTGGCACTCCCTCTGAGAAGCCCTTTGAAATTTTGGGGTTACACCCCTAAAGCAAAGGGTTGTTAGAGCTTTCTGAGTGTGAACTCCTCCAGGTGCCATTAGGAGGTTTCTGAAGGAGCTACAGAGAGAACTGAAAAAGAGAGAGCTCTTCCCCTGGAGGTAATCCAAGGGAATATTTGTGGAAGATACTTCACAAGCAATGGGTAGCTTATGAATCCCCTGCCTCAAATTTATGGGATGAATTGAACAGAAGATGAAATGCTATGTAATGTGATTTGGTTTCAGTCATTTGAGCTGATCAGGAGCTAGCCACTGTTCAGACTGGCTGCTTGCAAGGGCAAGGCAGCCCCCTTGAAGAGTTTCTAAGTTCAGTGCACTGGACTGACAGAGAACAGTTTATCATCATCCTGTGCCATCCCCTTGGAGAGCTTGCTCTGGTCCTGGCACCATGTGGTCATCATGTGGTTTCTGCTGTTCCTAAATCCCCCAAGACTGTGAAACACCTGGGTTTGTTCTGCTTCTCTCCTGGCCCAGCAATGTCCTTTCCTGCATGTCACCTGGGACATAACTCACCAGAGCAGCACTAACCCATATTCCACAATTGGAAACAGAATCCTGGGGACAGAGACCAAAGGCTGCTTCCACTTCTCAGTCTTCTTCAGCATATGGGTGGGCTGGAGCCAGAACCCTTTGAGGGAAAACCTCTGAGAAGAGAAAATGTTTGAGAAAGACCTGAGGCCCCTGCTGGACAAGCTGTTGTGAGCCAGCAGTGCCTTGAGGGACAGGAGGGCCAGTGGAACCCTGGGGGACATCAGGAAGAGCAGTGCCAGCAGGTCAGGAGTGATGCTGCCCCTGTGCCCAGCCCTGGAGGCACCTCTGGAGAGCTGTGCCAGCTCTGCAGAGCTGTGTGAGCTCTGGAGATGTGTCCCCTCTGGAGCTGTGTCCCCTGGGCAGAGCTGTGTCCCCTGGGCAGGGCTGTGTCCCCTGGGCAGGGCTGTGTCCCCGGGCAGGGCTGTGTCCCCTGGGCAGGGCTGTGTCCCCCGGGCAGGGCTGTGTCCCCGGGCAGGCTGTGTCCCCTGGGCAGAGCTGTGTCCCCTGGGCAGAGCTGTGTCCCGGGCCCGGGCAGGGCTGTGCCAGCTCTGGCTCCTCAGCACAGGCACAGCAGCTCCTGGAGCGGGGCCAGCGCAGGCTGCAGAGCTGAGTGAGGGCCTGGAGCATCTCTGGCAGGGCCAGGCTGAGGGAGCTGGGGCTGTGCAGGCTGCAGAGGAGCCCCGGGTGAGAGGGGCCCCAGCCCTGGGTGTCCCTGTGAGCAGGGAGGGCAGAGCAGGGCCAGGCTCTGCTCCAGGGCCAGCAATGGCCCCAGAGCCACGGGCAGGGGCTGAGCCCGGCACTGCCCCCTGGGCAGGAGGCACAACTGCTGCCCTGGGCAGGGACCAGCCCTGCACACACTGCACAGAGAGCCTGTGCAGGCTCCTCATGGGGAGATTCCAGAGCCAGCTGGGCACAATCCTGTGCCCTGTGCTCTGGGCTGGCCCTGCTGGAGCAGGGAGGTGGCACCAGATGAGATTCCTTCCAACCTTACCCAGTCTGTGATTCTGTGTAAAAAAAATAAAAATTTCATTTGTCTTTCAGAGTAAGCAAAGAAAGTGCAACTAATTTCTAATAGTGCTGATGTAATTTATGGCAATGCAATTTCTGCCAGCTCAAAGAGCTTTTATTGCTAGAAACAGACAAGTGAGAAGCTGTGTGAGGTGAACATGAAATCCACATGAATGAGATTGGAAGAGAAATAGAAAATGCTTCAGATTGTTTTATATTAAGGCAGAAACCATCTACCTGCAGTATGTTAGGGCAGTTCTTGGTCCCTGGTCAGAGTCATCTGGATGCCATCACAGTGCACACGCATTCATTACCTGTTCCTTGCTCTGGAACTCTCCTCTCTTGCCAGAGGATATGGGAGCAATGGCTCCAGGCCTTGCTGGGCACAGCTCAGTATTGCATACATATGACCCCATGAAACCAAAACATACTCTCAAAGAGCTCTTGTACTCCAGGCCTTCCACTTCAGGAAGGATATTCAATTTCAAAGTATATTTACATATTTACTATAGCACTTCCAAGAGCAGGGTTTTTTAAAAAGGTTATAGCAACATCTGTTTGCCTTTGATGGAGACAATTCCTCTTGCTTATGTTCCCTATGCTGTTGAACTTCAGAATCTTACAGAAATCTTCAGAAATTTAAATTGTCTAAAGGTTTGATAGTTTTTGGAGTAAGTGGTTGGAAACTAGTTGGTTGCAGAGTATTAATAGATGAAACTAACAGTGCAGCAATGCACTTTTAAGGCCCTGCGCTTAAGTGTGTTGCATTTGCTAAACTTAAAGAAAAAAGCAAAGTCTGACTCTATCTGTTGCTGAACTGTGTTGTGTGTGATATTGGCAGCACAAAAGTGAGTTTTCTGGATACTCCATAGCAATGAAGTGGGGGAAAGGTGGGGAAGAAATTCAGCAGTCAAGTAGCTTTGTGAATCCTTTGTTGAAACTTCAGTGTTCAGGACTCATGAGTCTAACAATAATAAGATGATTGAATTAAAAATGTCAAATGCAAAGTGAAACTGGCAGGGTTGAACCTTGGACATGAATACTGGTCACACTTTTTAGCTATTTTTTGCAGCTATCTGGTTCAGCAATACATTTTTCTCTAGAAAGCAGAGGTCCAAATTAAATGCATCAGCATCAAATACTGTGAGATGTGTCAGTGCAACTCCATAGAAACAGGTTAATGCCAATTAATTTTGTTTGTTTGACTGTCAGCTACGAAGTTGGTGTTCACCTGAATATAGGAAAGTACTTTATAATAATTTATTGAGTATGCTAAAATGAGAGACAGTATTTCTGTGTGATTAAAGAGTTACAGTAATTAAACCCTCACAAAATATGAACTGGTTTGAAATCTGTTAATGAAAAGTGAATGCATCACTCTTACCTTCACCTCAGCTGCTGTTTGTTCTGTTGATAGTTAAGCATGAGCTTTGGGAAAGCTCCTGCCATCCTTTTTGGGAAAGCTCCTGTTATCCTTGCTCCCACACTTTTCTGTTTTGTATTTGCCCTGGAAACTCTGTCTTTCAGATGGAAGTAGACATGGCACAAGAACAGAATATTCTTTTGGGAATTACAGAGGAACAGAGTAGAAAATCTGGACAAGTTTGGTCCAGCAGTCAAAGGAAAAAAATAGCTTGGGGCAACTGTTTTGGGGTTTCACCCAAACCCCCCTTTCAGCATTCAGACCTGCACACGAGCTTTCCAAGTTGGGCTTGAGGCGTCTGTGAGGTGAGGAGAGGCAGGGAATGTGGTTGGTCTGACAGCAAGTGCACAACTCTGACTGTTGTGCTTTGATGTAGAGGAACAGAAAGGGCATGGAGTAGAGAAATGTGAATCCTAGTCCCAGTTCTGACTCTCACTGCAGATGCCCAGGGGATGGATAAAGGCTCTGCTCTTCACTTTGAATGAGAACCCCTTGGTATAAAAAAATAATCTGGACTCATGATTCCTCAAGCTGTCCCAGCTTTTAAAAGCATATGGCTACCAGACCTCATGACTTCTCCTAGTTTGTTCTTCAGGGAAGTGAAAAAAGACTTAAATATGTTGTTTATGTGCTTGACAAATTTCAGTGAACATGGAAGAATGTAGAAATTGGAAAAATGCAGAGAATTAAGCTAAGTCTTCCCAAATATTAACCCATAAGTGAAATTGCAAGTATGGTGGGTTTTGTTGGTAAGTGCTGGAGTGAAAGCATAGGTAGAAGCAGGGAAAAGAACCATGATTTTAGTTTTTTTCCTAAAATACTTGTGTTCTCAAGAGGCAGGGTTATGTTTACTCTAAGATAGATGATGGAGCACCACACCTGCCACACAAAGAGCTGGTGATGGTATAGCTGGGGAGTTGGAGCATTAGCTATCAGCACAGAACAGGCCTGTTCTCAGGAGGCACCTCACCCAGGGCTATTAACACACCTGCCTGAGGAGAAGGAGGAGGAGGAGGGTGTTCTCTTCTTCCTTATTCAAGGCATCTCTTTTTGTTCCTTCCTGCACCCATGAAGGGAGTATAGGTGATCCTGTGTCTTCCAAAGAGCTGTAATAGTCTACAACTGAGATTTGCTGGACTTCTTTCTCTCTGTAATCATCTCTCTCCTCTAAAAGGAATGAATAGGAGAAGCAATTCCTGGTAATATCTGAATGAAGATCATTTGGTACAGTGAAAGTTCTTTATCCCACAGCTGCAATTATCTTAAATAAACAAAACCTTGTGGGTTTGTCCCATAAAAAGGATTTCTCTGATTTTCTGTGTGCTGAACCATCTCATTTGAATTATACCAGGGATTAGCCTGGGAAATGTAACGCAAATGACTGATTTTTTTTTTTTTTAATAGATCAAAACGCCTTTTCAGTTTATGAAAGCCTTTTTCCCATAATTGATATTATTCCTTCTATTTCTTCTAAGTCCTTAGAGGATTATGAATGTCAGTATTAGAATAAAAGAAAGATTGCTTTAGATAATTTTATGTGCAGGGCTCCGTTCCAAAGGAACCAAACTCACATGGGGATCTTTGAGAACGCGATTAAAGGGACATGATGAAAACAAGGTGGGGGTGAAGAAGACCAAAAAAGGGGGGAGGGGGGAAAGAAGAGAAAATCTACAAATCAGACTCAGCACAGGTTTCCAGTACAGCTGGCAGTCAGTACAGCTGCACCTTTGGTCATTGCAATCCACCTGGAACACCTTGGGGCTGTAGCACAACACTGATTCAAGATTGTTTTCACTTAACACTGGAGATTCTTTTCCTGACTTCTGTGGGGCTTTCCAGTAAGTGAAGCAACATGATCTTGTCCTAGATTCACACTGGACGAGGCTGCAGGGAACCAAAGGCATGGAATGTCCCTCTGGCTGCAATGTGTAACACCACAGTTGTTTTCAGACTCAAGAGCAGAAGAATTTGAAGGAGAATTCTTAAAGTATAAAGTCATATTGCTCCAGTTCCTACAGGAGAAGGTGCTATCCCACACCACAGAGATGATAGCAAACCTCTCACCTGCAGCTTGGACAGAAGATAGCAGTGACTCTTTTAAAAGTAAATTTTTTTCTTCTTTTCTATGATGTAAATGTTAACTAATGCTTTTGAGATTAAAAGCAATATGGTTTGAAATCACACCTCCCATCAAAAAAACTACAGTGAATATGCTAGTAGAAGATCTTTTGCCATTAATTTTAGTAGGTGTATGGGAAATGTCCTAAACTTGTACCAGTCAACCTACAAATTTTTGTTGGCAGGCAGAGATCAGGATTACCACTTCCACCAGGTTTTTTTTGTGCATTGGCTCTAGCTACCTTAACAAGGAGAAAGGTAGGGATGTGAAGGAAATCTAACCAGCCTAATGCAGCTTCCTAACAACTTGTAGCCTCCATCATAGGTGATGACAAGCTTACCCCAAGGGTAAATTTTTGGGGATGTTTACAAAGTTTCCACTTTTCATGAGGAATGTTGTCAGGTTATGTCTAATCCATCCGACCCAGTTCAAGGCTGAGTGACAACAGCAGCACAAACAAAGCACAAGATTTCAGGCTGTTGACATCAATTTAGGCTTTGGCTGCAAGAGTGTCAGAGGCTGGTGGAGAGGAGCCCAGTTTGGTTTGTGGGGACATTGCTGTCCTCTTCCCATCTCCTGGGGATGGCCAGGGAGCAGCCAGGGTCAGGTGATGTCCCCAAATCATCCATCCCTGAGCACTGCAGTCCCTCGGGGGAGGGCTGGACCGGGCACACCGTGGTTGCTGGATTTCAAAGGAATTCTCCTCTCCTGGTTGGTGTAGGACCATTGGGAGGGCAAGGCTCTGTTTGGGATCCCTTAGGAACTGAGAGTGCTGGGAGCATCTCAGCTGCCATCCTGGTGAGGTGCTGCTGGCTGGCTCAGCAGTCCTGCAGCTGCAGGTTTGGATGAAAGGAGGTGGTGCTGTGCAGGGGTAGTTTTGAGGAAGGAGAGGTCAGAAAGGAGGACACTGGATAAGAAGTGAAATAGGTGGCCACCAATCTTGGCTTAGTTACAAATTTATTCTGTAGTCATGAAAGTACTTATCGAGGTAGAGTAGTCAAGTTACCCCATGAAATTAACTCCTAAATTATTATAGTCCAGTAGGAGAATTTCCACAGCAAAGCTTTTGCCTGCTGCTACTCTATACCCATAGAGTAAACTGGACCATGTTTCATTTTTCCTTGGGCTGAAGTGCTTTTTCCTAAATATCCATAGAGCAAATTGTGCCTTGATAATGTTCAGATGATTTATCCACTTCAAGTGTTGATACCATTAAATATGCAGAATGACATTGGGCTCAGAAGCTGGAGAATTGTCAATCCAGAAAAGCAATGAGTTTTGTTCTACAGCCAGGTTAACAAACCAGGCTAACCCTAAAAGTTGTTGTTTCACAGAGTTAATGGTAAATAAATGAAATATTTTAAAATAGATCTTATGGTGGTGGAACATACATATATATATTAGATGAATGAAAGTTTGGAATGCCAGTCTAAAGCAATATGCTGCAGTCCAGAAATACTTGAAACTGGATGAAGTTATGGGACTGTGATGTGGCACTCACCTATTTCTGGTATCATTTAGAGGTCTTGTAACTGTATTTATTAGACCCAGCTTTGTGCCATGTGGGCATCCCTTCACACATTGATCCTGTGCCATCTGGTTTTACCCAGCTACTCCCTTCCCAGTGAGCAAATTATGTGACTGGTGGAGATTTAAACTGCTCATGGCAACTTGAGCAAGTGCTGCCAGATGATGTGGAATTATAATCCAGTGGATAGGCATTCCTGTCAAGATCTTTGAGCCCACAAATAAAAACCCGTAATTCTAATTTGCTATTTAGGAATATGAAAACAAGATCTATGTTTTCCATAAAGCTGGGCCTGCACCTGATAGCTCCTGTCAGAAGAGGCCTTATATGCCAAATCTTTGAAAACCAAAATGAGTTAACAAAGGACAATTAGGCACCACTTTGGGAATTCCATCTCTGAACGGAAGGAGCTTGGCCTAAAACCACACTGACAATGACTCAGAGCAGTCTTTCCCAAAAGAAGTGAAAGATGGCATGGAAGCTGGCCAATGTGAGATCAAAGCAGTCATAGCAAGGCTGCAGAGAAGTCAGCTGCAGATGAAAAGCAGAGATAAAAAGCTTTGCATATTTTTGTCTGAAGTCCTATGAGCTTGCATTTATGTGGGTGAGTATCACTGATTTTATTATGAGTCACTAGAGCAGTTGAAGGAAATGATTAAATGAAGAGTAATTGTGTGTTGCAACAAAAGTCTGAAGGAAGTGGTGTGTCCTGATGCCTTCAGACAAAGCTCCTTCTGAAAGGAGAGCTCTGACAAGACATAAGTCACCAACTCAGGTGCAGAGTAGTTCAGGGTATTTGGCTCTGCTTCCCTGCTGACTGGCTGTGGGACTGAGGGGCTACCAAGTACCCCCTGAATTGCTTATTTGGCTCTGGGGGGAGAACTCTGTCTCACTGGCCTTGTCCAAATAGCTCTTTCACAAGTTTTCTAATCGTAGAACAAGCTTAGGTAGACTGTCACAACCACAAAGTGGATGTTTTCCAGAGCTGTAGTGAGTTAAAATTCTACAGGACTCACCAGGTGGTGGATACCCTCTAAGACATCCAAATTTACCCTAGGTAAATGAATGGGCTCTGTTGTTTCAGAGGGTTGGTTTTGCTCATCTTCTTTGCTGTATCACAGCATAAGTGACTTCCCCTGCAAATCTGTCAAAAGCCTGACAAAATTCAGAGCATATCACAGTCTGCACTTACCTCATCCCACTGGTAAAATTGGTTCCCATTTTATTCAATCACTTTATTTCATTTATTTCAAAGTAGTTTTGCAGCAGTTAGACTGCTCTGTACTGCAGTATGTGCATTTCTTCAGTAAGGAGAAATCCTGAATAATTTAGAGTTGTTTCATGACTGTATCTTTACACACGAGGAAAACTGGATAAATCTACAGGGTTCTGGGTCAGAGGCTGTTCTCTTTTATGTGCAGCTTTCAATAAATTAGAAATACAATTCACTTGAGGGCTTTTTCATATCTTCTTGTTAAATACTGAGATTCATTTTGGCAACTGGAAAAACTTAGATTCAGTGCCACCATGTAGATTTTCAGTTGGACAAAATGATGCCATTGCCTTGTGTATTATTATAAAACAACCACATCAAACTGTGCAAGTGTCCTGTAATGTCATGATTACAGTGTTAGGCTCATACCAGTTGAAAAATATGACTAATTGAATATTAGAATATTCCTTCAATTGTATGTTTGGTTGTCCACATAGATATAGGTAATCTGTTAAAATCCTATGTCAATTTGTATTATGGCAAGCTTGGAAGGTTCCTGAGAAGGGAAGGGGAGGCTGGAAGTGCAGGCTTTAGCATGTACTGTGGTATCACCTAATCCTGCCATCTCATCAGAGGCTGCTCATGGGGAAAGCTTTGGGAAAGAAAATGCCAAAGGACACTCAGACTGTGTCTGTGCTGGGGGTCATCAGGGCTGCTTTTCCAACCCAACCCCATTCCTCACTGCACTGTGAAGTGAGGCAGGAGGAGCCTGTCTTGGATGATGGGAGAAACAATGGAGCTGGTCATGGCACAGCTTCTGTGAGTGTCTTTTTGTGAGAACTTACAAAGTCATGGAACCATTTAGGTTGGAAAAGACCTCTAAAATCATCAAGTCCAACCATTAACACATCATTGCCAACTCCACCAGTAGACAGTGCCTGTAAGTGTCCCATCTACACATTTACAGGGACAGTGATTCCATCACTTCCCAGTCCCAATGCTTGATAATCCTTTCATTGAAGAAATTTTTCCTGATATCCCACACAAAAATTCCCTGGCACTACTTGAGGCCATTTCCTTTAGTCCTGTCCCTTGCTACCAACCCCTCACCTTGCTACAGCCTCCTTCCAGCCTGTCTCTGCAGAGCACCCGACACTCCACCCAGTTTGGGGCCATCTGCAGAGTGACTGAGGGTCATTGCTGAAGATGTTAAAAAGCTGACCCCAGTTCTGAGCCCTGGGAACACCACTGGTGCCTGGCCCCAGCTGGATGTAGCCCCATTGCCCCCACGTCCAGCCAGTCTTTTACCAGTGAACAGAGTGTGTCCCTGTGCAAGCCATGAGGAAAATGCTGTGGGGAGCAGTGTCCAAGGCTTTCCTAAAGTCCAGGCAGACACATCCACTGCGGGGTCGCTCTGTCCAGGATGAGGTGGCTCAAGCAGGACCATCAGCCCTGGCAGGCTGGGCTGCTGCCCTGGTTGTCCTGCACGTGTTGCACGGTGGCACTCAGGAGGATCTGCTCCGGGACCTTTCCCTGCACCCGGGCCAGGCTGACAGCCCCGGGCTTCCCTGGATGCTCCTTCCAGCCCTCCTTACAGGAGTGGCACCCTGAACTTCCCTTCACCTGGGAGCTGCCTGTGAGCCAGCACTGCTGGGAGGTGATGGGAAGGGGCTCCATGAGCACTGCCACAGCTCCCTCAGCACCCTCGGGTGGATCCCATCTGGCCCCAAATTCTTTATGAAGGAACGTGATTTCTACTGCCAAATTACAGCCTCTGCATATTCTGGCTGCCTCCAGTAATCCTGCTGTTTGAATTGAATGGACAAACCAATAAATAAATAAATAAAGTGCTTTAAAAATGCTAACTGGACAGAATGGCAGGAGGCACAGAGGGTGTGGCCATCGGGTTTGAAAAAGCATGCTTTATTTTTTGATACTTTTGCCTGAAATAGCCTCATATTTTCAGGTCAATTTATGGCCAAGAAAAACACAAGTCAAACCAAAGCCCACAGGAAACTGTAACAACTCTAAGAAAGGCCAGCTAATGAAGGTTGTAGAAAAATCACTGTGAATGATATCATTGACCACTGGCAGTGGGAAAGTCTGAGGACTCGTAGCTGATCATGAACAAGGATTGGAGAAATGAAATGTTAAAATATTCTGGATTTTTATTTATTTGTGTTCTGTTTTCTAAGAATCCTGGGAAAAACAACTTTGTTATGATTACCACCCATAGCTTTCTGACTTTTAAAGTCCCACAAATGCAATTTATACCTCTGAGTTGCTACAGATACTGGACATGAAATCTGTTCCTGGCCTTGCTAAAGTTGCTGGGAGTCTTGCCATTCAGTAGGGGACAGATTTCACCAGAGATTTTCAATGCCACAACCTTAGCTTCTGCCAAAGGCAGAGTCAAAATGCTGCCACTTCAACGAGAAACACTTTGCCAAGGAAAGGCACCCCCGTGTAACTGTTTGTGGAATTGCTTCTGTGACTTTATTGGCATTTTGTGTGCTGGCACAGTGTGAAGAAAGAGCATGGGGTAAGAATTTGGGTCGTTCGTTGGAAAGAGCTTTTCTCAGGTTTGATGTGCACCTCGGGTCTAGAAAGCAAGAGTGAGGAGGCACAGAAGCAAATTGAGAATGCTCCAGGTGGATATCGAGCTGGACTTATTAGATAACAATCATCTTCTGATGCCACAAAAGGGCTTTGTGTGCAAGTATCTTTATGTGACTGGCCCTAATCTTTTGTTAATGCACCTGAATGCCCTGGTTTGTGGGCTGGGGTTGTATTGCTCTCCTCTCCTATCTTTCAGAGACTTGATTGCATTCGTGTGGTGGACTACATTTTCACACAAAGCTTGTATCACAGATCACCTTTCCTGCTGTTTCTGAGCACAGACTGTGCTTCTGTAGTATCTGTTGCAATGATTTTAATAGAAACGTGATACTGGGAAAGCAGGAAAGATATTGTATATATGGTTTCCACTGCTCAAAAGTCAAGGAGCAAATGCCATATGATGAGGCAATTCTCAGCAGACCTCAGCCTGGGGAGTGTGGAGTGTAGCTGCACTGCCTTGATGCTTTCCCTGGAGGAAAGGTGGGAGGTGGTTTGTGAGCTGTTGCTGTGCTCTGAGCAGCAGTCCCTGGCACAGTCAGCCTGGTGCTTGCTGCTGCTGGGTTCAGTGCTGTGGCACACAGGAGCCCCAGCCTGCCCCTGCAGCTGCAGGTATAAAACTGCAAAGCTGTGCTGTGAGATCACCAAAGCTAAAATTGGAGCAGAGGGCCAGGAGTGAGTGAAGCCAGGACAAATCCACAGCTCTGTGTCCCAGTTTAATGCCTTTTTTCACCAAACTCAGTGGGTTGGGGCACCTTTCCAGGCTTCAGCATCTGGCTAACACTGGAATTAACTGGCTGAATTTCAGTCCAAACAAACTGAAGGTGACACAGGTAGGTGTTGGTGTGGTTCATCTCGGAGATGGTGAAGGAACTGTGTTAAATACCACAGTTTCCAAGGTTTTCTCGCGATCATTGTTCCCCAGAGTCCAAAATACTTTACAATGTTAAATTATCTGTATTAAAACAGTCTCTCCAATGCAACTGGAGACCACCCAGAACTGATCCTAGATACAGCAGCATTCTCTCCAAGGAGATAGGCTGAAATTATTTGGAGTTCACTGCCCATAGGGCATATTCTGGGCTGGATTTATGCACGCAGGCAGTGCTCAGGGGACTTGTCTCAGAGCACTCTGTTTCTGGCCTGCTTTGTTTCCATTTGTGTAATGGAACCATTTAAAAAATAAATAGCAGTTTAAAAATAAGTGAGTGATCTTCATAGCTAATGTTTATCTAGGATAACTGGCATCCATGTCTATGCTAAAAGACCTTTGCTGGCTTTATGAATCTGTTTATTTAAGTATCTGTATTTGAAATGAGGATTATAATATTTGCATGTTGAGCAGCACAGAATTTCTTTTATCGAGAAAGCTTCTTCCCTATATAATTCTATGCTAGACAGAGAAAGTTGTGCTTTATAGCAAAGCTTACTAACAAATCAAATAAGACCTGTCCGATTCTCAATAGCACCAGTTGCTCCAGTCTAGTTTTGCTCTGCCTTAGTCTTTTGTCTTAGAGTCCAGACATGGTGTTAAATCAAGAGCCTGAATTGGAATAGTTTTGTTCAGCTGTACCTGAAAAAAAGCATGTGAGACCCTCACCAGAGGACTTTAGAGAGAGTTTGCTGTGTGAATTTTAAATGAAAGACAAATGGCTTATCACACATTATTTCTGTATATGCAGGTTTTGTGGTCAAAGGCAATGTGGAATATTAGAGTAGGCTTAATAATAAACTAAGAAGATAAGAAGATGTGAGACACTTTTAGCACCTGTCTGTGTATGGATTGTCCTTCAATTTTACATCAGGCACTTGATGAATTTGCCATACTGTCCCAGATGTTCACTTCCTCAATGGAACTGCCTCCATCCAGGTCCCCTTTTGGGCTCTGCGTGTTAACTGGCCTCCTGCTGGAACACACCTGACACTCATTTCAGCTGTGTTAGCTGGTGTCCATGGTGCTAATAGGAAATACAACAACGCAAGTGATGTAATTTAATTATCTAAAGCCATTTTGAAAAAGCTTGGATCTTTCTTCACCAGCCCTAGTGTAAGTTACATTGGAGTGAGCTTACTGGGGGGATTTGAAAGACAGTCGCAGGGATCAGACACCGAGAGTTCATTCCCGTACCAAAGGAACAGAAGAATTACAATGCTCTGTGCAGCTTTGATTAACTGTCTCCAGAGTAAATACAACCTCTGGAAACAAAAGCTTTCTCTCACACCAGGCCCCAGAATTGGCAACTTTAGCACATTCTCTTTGTTCACCTCCAGGATGGCTGGCAGGTTCAGCCAAAGGAGAGAGACTGTAAATTACAACAAAAAGGGAATTAGAAGATGTTATTTTAATCAGACTACTGAATGACTTCACTGCCGAGCTAGTGCACGGTGTGCACAGTAATCAGACTTCTGTGGGCCTGGGCAGCAGCTTTCTCCGTGGGGCTGTGCAGGAGGAGGCTCAGAAAGAAATCTTTCAGCACACCCTTACGGTTGAATGACCAGGCAAGCCCTGTATCCCTTCCCTTGTACTTCTATTGTATCTACCTCAGACCACTCTTTGCATAAGCAATAAGGCCGGATTGTCTTAGCTGGCATATCAGACACCAATTTTGCAAAACATGATCTACTTATGTAGACCTGAGCGCCCACAAAGAGTCCATTCCAACACCATTCCAAAAGCAATTCAGGGGATCCTTGCTAGGAGCTGCTGTTGAATGATTAACTTTCTCCCAAGCCCCCTGCGTTATTTTAAACTCTACCCTTGTTCTTATAGACAAATGAAAAATATTAGAAAGTTCCTTGTGCTGTGCTATGCTTTATGTTGTCGGAGCTACAATCTCACTGTTAATTACTGTGTTTAGTTGCCCAGTCTGCCATAGCTCTCCCATGCAGGCAAGCTGAATTTCCTTGCAGTATTTCAAGTGAGATATTTACTGCTAGTGTTAGCCAAAGAAAGGATTTTTGAATGCTCCCTTATTTTGAATTATTTTCCCTTTTCTTTGTATGCTGCTTCACACTCACTTTCCCTAGGCTCCAAACAGCTCTCAGTGAGAGTGACCTGCCTTTCCCACAGCAAAGTTCAGGAGTTGTCCCAGAGTCTGTCCCTGAGAGCTGGCATGCTTGAAGCAAAACCAAACTGCAGGATTGGATTTTTCAAAGGAAGATACCTGCCATTATTCAAAAATGAAAAGTATGTTTTCCATTGAACATTACCATCACATAGTTGGCAGCTGCATAAGCAAGAGGGAGCAGGACTAACAGACTGTGCCATACTTAAAAACATGGTTTTATTGAAATTGCCAATTGTGAATCTGTTTAACAGGATCATTTACAGAAGAGCATTAGTTACCTGAGTGTTTCTGTGGAGTTTAGTGGAGTAGATAACATGACTATTTGAACTTCTCTTATGGGAAGGAGCAGCTGGTGGTGCAAATTTGGAATATTCTTTACTACAAGGCTGTGGTTTTGGGGAAAATGTGTGCACAGCCCTGATTCCCAGGGGAAGATGCCCACCCTTGTCACCAGAGAAGGTCCATATTGCCTCACTCATTTTTCTAAAAGATTCTTTGCTCAGGGCAATCTCCACCTTTGTACCTCTGTCATCCACTCCCCTTTCCTAAAAGCACTGACACATGTCCTTGCCCTCGAACTTCCCCAGTTCTCTTGTGTCACAAGGCAAGGCAGCTCTCAGGAGCACTGCTGCTTCTTGCTGCTGTTCCTGTGCCTTTGGACTAACGTGGTGAGATCCTGGTCACAGCTCATGGTGACAGCACCTGGGAGGAAATAAATACAGGACCAAACTGGAGCTCCCTGTGGATGAAATCTAAAATCTAGGCTGGTCTGTGCTAGCTACAGTAGTCTTTAGAGATCACAAACAGGACAGGAATGCTGAGGGATGCATCTCGAGCTATATTTATTTTTCAAAAGTCTCATTCCACGACTGAGACCATAGAAAGATGACAGCAGCTCACATCCCAAACAGCAGACACTGACTTCTGTATTACAGTACACTTGAAGTTTTACAGCCAATAGGAGACAGCAAAAGCTTGCTTGACAGTAGCTTTAGCCAACCAATATAAGTACATGGACACTTGCCTAAAACAATGCTTGCTTGTTAGCCTTAGAATACAATGCACAGTACTCCATTACTAAGATTAAAACTTTCTATATCTTGACAGATATATTTTTCTGCTGTCCTAAGGTTTGCATGACTTAGATTCAAGACACTGCTTATTGTCTAATGTCCTTCCTCACTATCTAATATAGCCCTTTTACTTTCAGAATCAGCCTCTAGAGCATAGCTCTGAATTTTCTGTTTTCTTCTGTCTCTGAGGCCTGCTTTTACAGCTTTCCCAAAACCCTTTTTCCCCCAGGGCAAGGAAGTTGCAGCAGTAGCTGCCCTTGACAGATCTGTGCCCAGCTGTAATGTAAAGGAAGGTACAGAAGGTATAGGTGAGACTGCAGCCCAGCACTGAAACTCATTTTTAAAATCTCATTCTGGTTAAGGAAATGGAAAATTCTGCTATATAACATATGACAAAACATTATTTATTTAAAAAAAAAGAAATCGATGGGGAGTTTACTCCTCCAGCATTTTCATGTACGAATTAAGATATTTGAATCAATATTTTAAAGAGAGGAATTTAAAGCAAGAAAACCCAAGACATAAGTTTACCTAATTTAAAGCAGGAAACCCAATATATGAGCCCAGGTAAATGAACTACAAGTATGCATCAGTTCCACCAGAGGTTGGTGTGAGGTGCACAAGAGATACTATTGGATAGTGGGAGTTGTTACTCACTGGGCTGTGTCTTTGCAAGTGGGAGTTTGGAGTCACAACTTTATGGCTCTAAATCCGGTATCACATTGCTCAGTGGAAAATGTTACAATCTCTGCAAACTCTAAGTATTCTGTGCCACAAGCCTCAGACTTTCACCACTTGACTGTTACACTACCTGGTGTAATGAGCAGCTGGACATCAGATGGTAACTAGAAAGTTACATTAAAATGGAAAACCTAGGCAACCTGATTTTCCATTTTCATTTTTTGCATACAAGAACAGACACCACAAATGTATAGTCCCTTCTGTGCACATATTGTCTCAAAAACATCGCAGAGGCTTTACTCCTTTAACCAAGGATATAGCTGGCTGAGTGCACGTGAAATACACTGTTATTCATGCAAATATATTCAAATTAGAGGCGATCTGTGGTATATTTTACAGAAACTGTTTCAGTGGGCCACATTGAAACCCACCTGGCCAGCCGTGAGGTTTCTGGTTTCAGAGCCAGCTTCACTGAACCCGGCCCTCGTTGCAGATTAATTGGAAATATTTGCCCAGGGAGCTCGCCTGGTGGATTTCGTGCCTTGTTTGATTTCCTCATTCCTGGTGTTTAATCTGTCACATCAGAGCGTGTGCTTCGGTGCAGCCGGTTGGCCCAAGAGGAGGGGATGGAGCTGGAGAGCGAAGGCAGCAGCCAGCACAGCTCCTGCTCCCGTGGATCCCTGGATCCCAGCAGCTGGCAAGCCTGGCCAGCAGGAGGGGGACAAGGCTGTGGCCAGGGATTGAGGAGGAGGAGGAGGAGGAGGGCTGATGGACGGCTGCCTGCTGGTAGCTGGATCCTTGGCATTCAGCACAATGCCCTCCTTAGGGTAAAAGTGCAGCTGTAGGATAGCTCTGTGCAGGAGCCCTGGCTGAGTAACCCAGTGTAACTGCCAAGTAATCCTAATTGTGTTTGTTCTTTAATCCTAAATTAATCCGAGTTAAATCATCTGGACTCTTAAAAGTAAAAGCATTTGTTTAATTGCTGCTCTAGGAATAGGTTAATCTCTTCTTCCTTGCTCTTTTTCAACTTTTGAGCAATACCTTGACTTTTATTTAAAAGCCCTTTTGCCAAGTGTTTTTTTTTTTTTTTTAAACGCGAGAATATGAAAGGAATTAGAAAATTATTATGGGATTAAGGCTCATGCACAAAAGATTGTTGGTTCCTTGTCCTCCAAAGAGGGCAGTGTCGGTTCTGCAATCCAGCCTGGTGTACATGAAGGGGTTCATGTATGTGGTAGGTAGAAAAGTAATGCATGGAACAATGCTTGATTAAAAAACCAAACACCTCCCTCCCCCAGACAGTCTAAAAGGGAATAGTCAAAAACTTCTTTCAATGTTTAGGACTGAAGAAAATGTATTCTTCACATCTGTCTGCGAAAAAATGTTCTCTGTCAGTGGTAAATAGAAAAGTGGGCACACTTCTGACTTTACTGATTTTTTGATATGTTATTTCTATCTTTTTCTCATCAGCAAAGAGATTCTTTACTGCATGGGCAGGTACTTTTCTAAAATTCCATAGTAAGTTCCCATATAGAATAAAATTAGATGGGATACAAAAATGATTTATTTGATGCTTCTCTGAGAGTTGTCCTCCCCATCTAATTTTCAGAAAATGGAAATGTCACTGTCCATATCCTCTTCCTTCTAACCACAGATATGCCAACAGTTGCTGTGGCTATAGAAGGAAACTGTTTTATGAGGAAATTTACATACAGCTCTCTGAATTCCTGTTTCTTAAAAAACCTGACCAAGAAATAATTCCTTTAAAACTCTACTGACTGGACTTTGGGTCCTTTGGAACTCCCAGCTAACTGAGGGTCAGCCTTAAACCATGGGCTCTAAGCTTAGTCCTTGGAAACCATAAAGGTAACATCACTGGGAATTTTGCATCAGTGAGGGCTTCAGGATGTGGCTGTGTGCACTGCTCTGTACCTTATCCCAGTTCCTGTTTTCCTCTCCCTTTGAGAGCCCTGTTTGAAGCTGCTTCTTAATCTCCTCAGTTGTTGACTTGAAAATGCAGCAGACCTCCTAAGCATGAGTCATGCCAGCCCTCAATCATCAGTATTGTCCAGAAATGCTCTGTTTCCCTTCTGCTCTCTCCTTACCCCTTAACCAAGGGCAGCGATGATTCATAGTGTAAAAGGACTTGATTTGCATTTGATATGAGTCAACAACTAATTCAAGATCAAGAAATAGCACCAAACAGGCCTTGCAAAAAAGCAGAAGGAAAGTTTCTTATTTAATGCAGCTGAATCAAAGGCGCAGACACAGGTATTATTCTTGAAAATTCAAAAGATAAATTACACTGGCTTGAAAATTCCCTCAATACAGATTCTGCAAATGTTTGAAGAAATCAATGAGTGTTAAAATATACTATGTTCCAAGCAAATCAAAATCTTGTTTCTCTTTTAAACATCTTTGCAAGGAAACCTTGCTGCTTTTTTGGTTTCGTTTGGTTTGGGGTTTTTTTACACAAATTTTTGTGCTAGGCACTTTACAGGCAAGCAGAACAGGATTAAAAAAAAATCTGCCTTAAGAAATCTTTTTAGGAATGCACTTAGAGTGTACAAATCTCATCTTTATTTTAGACGTAAGTAATTATGTGCTTACCTGCTATTGATGTCTTTAGGCATTAATCACCTCTTTAATGTTAAGTACTTTTCTAAATTATTTTCCTCCATTGAGGTCTAAATACACAAAATAGGGGGGAAATCTAGGGAGGGATCAAGACAAAAAGATATATATAATATATCATTTTGTGTAATAATATAATGGACAAATAGAATATATTGTGTACAATAAATCTTGCAAGTCTGGAGAGTTACTCAGGGATCTCAATCTGCTAATATTGATCAATTCTGGGTGAGTAATGCAGCTGAGCAGGAGCAGGCTTTACAGGATGGCTGCACCCTGTAGTCTTGGGACAATTTCCTGTAAAGCAGATTATTTATTATATACACCACAAATATTGCCTGTGTCTCACCCTCTCTTTTGCAGAGCTCAGCTTGCCCAGAAGATGACCTGTTTCTTTAAACTGCCTTGAAAAAGGTATTGGTGGAGGTTGAAATGGAAACTTCTAGTAACACACTGAAGAAATTAGAAGGTTTCCTTTCCCTCTGCCTGTCTCTTGACATTCAGCTTCTTTTGCTTCCCTTTTCCCACTACCATCATTATGGGTGTCTGCCTGAACTCTGAGTTCTGTGAGGCTCATCTTGTGCCTTTAGCTGGCGGCCAAAAAAATCACTTGGCATTTTCAAAGTAAGCTAACAGCTGCTCAGAGGAAGAGTTTGGGGGAAAAGGAGATGACTCCCAAAGTCAGGCTGCTTACATTGGTAGGTGTAAACTAAAATAAGGTCTTGGGCCTCGCTGAGGACTTTCATTTATCCGTGAAAGGGTGGACAAAATTCACCTGATGATGCAGCAAATCCTTCAGAGCTGCCCACTGGGCTCTGAGCTGGTGCTCCCTGGGTTGTAGCTCTCCACAATGTTTTGTTCAGGTCTCAGACTGATGTTGGCCAATCCCCTCTCCGTTTCTAGGCTGCTCTGATCCAGATCTTGGAGCCTCAGGATGTCTGTTTTCCCTCTTTCTTTCCTGCAGCTTTAAGGTGATCACTCTTTGTGTGGACTTTCTTAGTAATCTCAGAGAAATGAATGAACTTGTTTTACAGGACTCAGGTGATTGCCATTACTGTGTTTGCTGTCAAATATCTTCAGTGTGCTATTGTGTGCATAAAATAACTTTTAATCATGTGATATACTGTCACAGTATGTCTTCTGTATCAATTTGTTTCAATATATGTATACAAATTTACAAAAAAATGCATTAATACCATCTTTGGTTCTGCAAGGCAAGTAACTTTTATGCAAACAGAGATTTTGTATGTGTAGTCACAAATTTCATGGCTGAGTGCCCTAATGATCATATTTCTGGAAATTAGGAATAACCATATAATCACAGAATTTTTAAGACTGGAAAAGACCCAAGATCATCAAGTCCAGCCTATGACTGATCCCCACCTTGTCACCCAGCCCAGAGCACTGAGTGCCACATCCAGGCTTTCCTTGGACACCTCCAGGAGTAGGAACTCCACCACCCCCATGGGCAGCCCCTGCCAATGATTAAAACCCCTTTAGGTGAAGAAAATCTTCCTGATGTTCAACCTAAACTTCCTCTGGCACATCTTGAGTCTCCATCTGCTTGTCCTGCACACCAAAACATGAAGAGTTATTCATCTATGTATGTTCACCTGTATATATCAAATGTGGTCTATAGATCTTACATTGTTTAAAATTACAGTTTCTCCTCCACCCCTCTAGTTTCTGAATATTCCTATTTTTGACATTTGCTCTTGTATTGTTAGGGCTTTATTCTACCCTGAATCTGCACTGATTTTGAATCAAATATCATATGATTTTAAACCATTCTTCTCCACTCCTGGTGCCCACAGACCATACCATGCATGCTCACTTTTGTATTTGCTACGTTGTGATTTTACACACTGGTGACCTCTGAGCAAAATGCTGTCTGACACATAGATTTCTCCTTCACAGTTGTTAGGAGTAGGTTTACACTCAGAAGTCAGCCAGCCTTAATCACTGGCATTACCTTTTGCAAGGTCTCATTTTTGCATTACTGCCCCTTGCAGTGATTGCATCCTGTCTGAGCCTGAGTAAACTTTCTTGAACCTATTTACACGAGCAACATCAGACTCTGGTGTTTGTACTGAAAACTCAGACAGAGTGTCTGCTGACATGAGGTCTTTCCAGGTTTATATTCTGGCTGTAAATCATCCATCTGCAATTGAAATAACTCTTTCTGTTTGTGAAACTCTTTTCCCCACCACTGGCATAAGCACTTTCAGCCTGCTTTGGCAAACGAGGAGCTGGAGGGCTGTGCATGTGGAAGCACTGGAAGCTTTTAATTTTCCTGTCCATATTTGCTGGCATTCACCTTCTGTTAGGTTTCCTGCAGCTTTTCCTACAGTCTCTGATGATTTCTGTAGTTGCAAAAATGTTGTTGCAAGACCTCACGTAGCGGGTTCAGGTGATGTTTCTGTATAGCAATTACCACCAGAAAATCAAAGGAAGGGTGTCTTCTTCATAAGCTGTTCCTAGCCTAATTATTATGATTAACGTGTTTTGTGCACATTTTTTGCTGATTAAGGTTTTTTAGATCAACAATTATGGCAGTCAAATTGGATACAATTTTTTTTTCCAGCCAAATTTATCGTTCATGTGTACTTTCCTTCTCTGTAAGTAAAAAAATATTGATAGCCATCTCTAAACCCCCAAGGCCTAGAAGGGCCCCCAGATCAGTGCTGGTTTTCCTATAGAAGTTAATTATTCACTCCTACCTTTCCATTGCTGTCTGTTATGTTCCAAGCTCACAGCACTGACTCCCTGTCTGTCACACCATTCTATTGTTTATACTCACAGCAAAATACCACAGCTAAACTACAGTATATCCCCATGTCTGGATATCCTTTCAGGAAATTATATGGGTGCAGAGCAGCACTGTGTTTAGAGGGTCTAAGTCAAAATTTCATTGACCACTATTTTCCTTCTAAAGAAATTCTTCCACCAGCCCATTGAACTAATGAGGGTGAGATGAGAGGAAGAGGGGGAAAATGCATTTATTAAGAAACTGTTAATGGTAAATATTTAATGATGCTCCTTCTGGTAGATACATGGAGATCTATCTGCACAGGCATTGGCTTGGCCCCTTAGGAAGTAGGCAGAACATAAAATCACAGGATGGTTTGTGTTGGAAAGCACATTAAAGCTCTTCTCATCCCACCCCATGTCATGGACAGGGGCACCTCCCAGGCTGCTCCCAGCCCCATCCAGCCTGGCCTGGGACACTGCCAGGGATGCAGGGGCAGCCACAGCTGCTCTGGGCACCCTGTGCCAGGGCCCCAGCACCTCCCAGGGAACATTTCCTTCCTAATACCCAATCTAAACCCACTCTCTGTCAGTGTGAAGCCATTCCCCTGGTTCTGTCACTCCATGCCCTTGTTTAAAGTCCCTCTCCCTCTGCCTTTTAAGCTCAAGTTGTGGGTAAAAGGTTTCTGCTTCCTCTTCTGGAGCTGGTAGACAAAAGCCCATTCTAAAAGTGCATCAGTACTCTCTTCTGGATTCAGAGCAATAAGTCTAATTTCTTCCTTAAGTTTTCATCTAAGTATGCTTCTAAGTATATGTTGGCACACGTTTAACAGGGAATTTGAATTCTGTTAACTTTATTTTGTGTTCTGTTGATAGCTCTTCCATGCCATTAAAAACATCTGAGAATATATTTTTGAGCTTTTAATGGCTTCTGTCTTCCTACTGTATTCATTTCCTTAACAACCTAATATCTGGCATTTTCACCCCTTGAGTAAGTACTCCTTTTCCTGAAAATGTTTTATAAGAAAACAATTATAAATGTTATTTCTTCTAGATTTTGTTATACTTTCACATGAAGTTCACATCCACATGTATGGTTTGATTTTACCCTAGTGGCATCAAAGAAAGATTTTATCAATGCTTTCCCTATAAAGAGATTTTCTTTTCAAAATTATTTTGGTAGCTTCAGCTGACTAGTATCCTGTACACACTCACTGGGTGTGAGAATAACTTATGTACCCAAGTCTAACCTATAAAAACCTGTAGCTATATATGAAAAGAGTTCCACAACATTTTCTTCTCTTTTATTTTTCCCAGTACTGGCATGCACAATCTCTTGTGTTTTGTCTTGGTGTTCGGCTAAGGCTATGGCTAAAGTTTTGGTTCTGTGATCCACAGAGCTAAATCAAAATCTGATTGCAGCTTTAATCAGTTACAGTCAAAAAAATTGTGCTAAATATGTCAGAGGTCTTTCCATCTTTTTGTCTCTCCTAGGAAATTTCTACCCCCATAGCTTGGTTTTTCCCAAAACTGCAGCACTGTGATTTCTGTAATTTAGAACAGCAACTAGTTTGCTCTTCTCCTCAATAAACGTAGTGTTTCTGACCTAGTTCTATGTAATAATTTCCACTTTCACCTTCTCCCCACCCACTGTCTTCACAGGGGGGAAAATGCTGCTTGAAGCCCTTTCAGTTGTGTGCCAGCAGAGCAGTGCTGTGATTGACTTGAGCCCTGCACTTATCCCTTTATCTTCCACTCACCTTCTAGAGACTGCCCCCAGATTTATGGGACCAGAAAATGCCCAGCCACCGCTCCAGTGAGAACTTTGCATTGCTCCTTATAAGCCACAGATAGTCATTCTAGAGAAGAGTGATCCAGCTGTGAAAAGAGGGAATTGGTGGGAAACCAAGGCAGAGAGGGCTCGCCACAAAGCCAGTGAACATCTGAGGACAGGGTGAAATTCAATGCTCCATGCCTTTCAGATGGCCAGTTCTCCTGCAGCATGTGTCCTCTTTTGCCCCAAGCCACAGAAAACATTGCCATCATGCTCACAGGAGCAATAACATGGGCTTCTTTTTAATCATGATCCAATTGCTCTTGTGCTTGATCTGGAAAGGAAAATACCTGAGGCAAATACTTGGCAAACTTTTTGTGTGGCAGCTAAGGTTAAATAAATGTACCACTGAGCAAATTTATATCCAAAACCATTTCTGAAAATATGTATTCATTTTTTAATTTTTTTTTTCAAACTAACTTTCCTTCCACAGTTTTTCAATGAAACTGTTAATTCTCCAGATTTTTCTGTGAATTCTCTTCCTCTCTGAAAAGTCTATAATTATTCACTGAAGGTACTAATGCTTGAGATGACATTCTGCTCTTTGCCAGACACCACTGCTTTAACAGGATTATTTACAGTGCACAGATCACATTTTTAATGGTTTTGGGGGCATGCATTCTAAAAATTATTTTATTCTAGAATTCAAGCTTTTGGGGATTCATCTCTTCCCAATAACCTTCATTGAAGGACAAGAATTAATCACAAAAACAATTGAGCAAAATTCAATTTAGCATTTCTAACAAGTTATTTACTGTTCACCTCAGCCACTTCTGCAGTGGAGAAAAGGGGAGGCTGCAGATAAAAGCCAAGAGCCTGTGAACTCATCTCTTACTCTACACTTTTAGTACAGGATAATGCAAATGTCATCCAGTTTCAGAGGAGTGACAGAGAATAGGTTTTGCATAGGTTGTTAGAGTCAGGCTGATTTTGAGTCAAATAAATACAAAGTAGAGCAGGTTGAAGAAGGAGATCAGTGAAACTCAGAGCAGGGTTCAGGTTTTACAATACATACCTGCTCTGATGGCTCTGGAGTTATGCATGCACTCACAATCTCTTTGGGTCTTGCCTTTCCACTCTAAAGAAGTTTACAGTGAAGTTTTGTGTTACTAAAATACTCATCAGTTAAACTAATACCTTGAAAAACCCCAGGTGAAATAGCACTTTCCAGGATTCACAGCTGATTTTTCTGTTTTGGGGCAGTGTCACTCTAAGCCAGTAGGTCACAGTACATGAGGTTCCTGTGAAATATGGATGAGAAACATAAAAATGGACACAGAAATCTGCAGCTAGTTTGGGCTATGCTAGACGTCCACAATGGCAACAGAAACTGCATGAGGTTTGTGTGTTTGGAAATTCAGAATAAAAACTGCATTTGTCTGAAGTTTCATTCAAGTCCACTAACTTGTCTACTGAGTCTGAATTCTTCTTTCAGATAAATCTGGGCTGATTTATAAACTGGTACCAAAATCTCCCTCAACTCGTGGTTTTGAGCAGTTTAAGCTGGCCATGCTGTAAAATCGAGGTAGCACCCCGTGGTTTTGGCTGGGTTTTGAGTGTCTATTTTGAGTTCAGTAGAGCCCCAAGCCCAAGATGGAAAACCTGGAGGTGCCAAACCTGTCCCAGTCCCTGCCATGAGCCTTTGGCAGGGCTGCAGAGGTGCAAAGGGGAGCTGGGTCTGCTTCTGCATAGGACTCCAAGATGAGGGGTCTGTCCTTTCTCCCCCAGCAGAGGGGCTCTGGGGCTCAGGCACAGAGTGAAGTGTGAGTGTGTGTCTGCAAAAGGCTGAAAGGCTGCTCTGGGCACTGAGCACTCAGGCAGAAGAGTAACTGCTGCAAGTTCAAGACTTTTATCCAGTTGTGAGTTGAGAGTGTTTCTGCTTGTGTTATTATGTCTACTATTATTAGCCTCTTTCTTCAACTCCAGCCAGATTTTATCAGTAATATGTGCTTTGAGAGACAAACATCTCTTTTTTGGAGAGGGGCTTGTGTTTCTGTGACCACTTGTTCTGCATCTGTCTTGAGTGATTCAGGAGCAAATTCATCCCCTTGTTTTCTCTGAAGTATAACCCGCTGTGCTTCCATTATGTGCATGATTTCACATATTAAATTTATTTCTTGTGCTGCATTTATTTTAAAACTTTATTCAGTCATGTGCCTCTCTGTGCATTTAAAAGGAGCCACAAATATTTATGAGGCAATTTTAACACTTACCAATTACTTTTGTGGGGTTTGGTACTTTAATAGCTGTAGTTGTATCAGCCTTGGCTGATATTTCCTAATTATTCATATCCTGACGTGTTATCAGCCATCATAGAGCATTACCAGCATCATTTTAAGCTCTCTTCACCTTCTTCAGTCTGGGTTTTATTTGAAAAGCAGACATGCAGTCCCCAGTGAGAATTAAAGTAGAAGCATTAGCTTGCAAAATATATGCCAATGACCTAATGATTCTGACATTTCCACAATACAAGCTTTACAAGAAGGCATGCAGACAGCAAAGTCTGTTTTTCTATCTCCTATTTTTTTAATGGCTAAATGTTTGGAGGAAACAAAATGGATTTATTCTGCTCAATCCAGGGTATAATATCAGGACTTATCCGGTTCCGGGCCCCAGGGCTTCAGACAACTAACAAAACACATCTTACTTCTGCTCTGCTAGTTCTCTGTTATGCTTTTCACATGCAGGAAGAAAGAGTAAAAGCATAACCCAATTGAATAAAGCAGCACGGCCTGCTATTCTTTGCTTATGAAGCATCACATGATAGACACCAAATTAAGAAGAACCCCCCACCTGTGGTTAAGTGTGTATGCAACTGTCAGGCTGTTTTATCTAATATAGAGGGAATTTTACCATCCCCTTCACTGCCAGAGTACAGGAATATGTTTAAAATGTTAATGCCTTACCAAAGCATGCTTCATTGTTTTTGAATAATCCAGTGATTTTACATAATTTAAATAAAATTGAAGCTGCTCCCTGATCTGTTTTGAAATGCTCCTACCTTTCAAATCCTTTGCTCTGGTATATGGAAAGAAGGCTAATCTGACGTGGTTCTCCTTATAGAGTTTAAGTTGCAATTTGTTTTTTGGCTCTTCAGTAGCTGTTTATGTAAGGATGTATTGGGATAGGGCTGTCTGCCATGATATGGTAAAAAAAACAAAGCCAGCTTTTCTAATAAAAATAAGATGCTATTTAAACAAGAGGCTAAAGGAAATCTATCCTCTTTGTTGACCTTTCAGACTGTGGTAAGCACAGAACATACAGTGCCAATTTTATGACACAGTCACATCAAATAGATTGCATGTGACATATTTGAGCTGTGATTTCAAAGAAGGTTTAGATGTAAGAGTCAGGAGGGAAAACCCATTCAAATGTGTTCTTGTTACTTTCTGTGCAGTGACTTCATGGACCAACCACCTAATGACTAAGACATGCCATGTGCAAGAACATTCCCTTAACCACACAGTTTTCTGGTTCATTTGCTTGAAGAACCCAAAATTTTTCCTGTCATTGCCTGGGAAATCACAAGCGAATCTGATGGCACTGTCAAGGACTTAGAGGTGCCTGGCATTTGTTTGGATACTGGGCTGGTCATTTCCTCTTTTGTGTTTTTCCTTTCTCTCTTTTGCAGCCTTTATCTACTCGGGCAATGAGTGGTGACAGGAATTTCTCATACCTACAGAGAGTGTGTCCTTGCAGCAAAAGGGCTTAAATGTCAAAGGTGGCCTTTGGCCATTAAAACCACATAAACCTGGATTGCTTTCTTGTGATGCAGTGTTCAGAAAACAAACAACGAAAGAATCACCTCAAATCCAGCAGGAGCCATACTGCAGCTGTCACTGACAAGTTCCTGGACAGAAATATTCCCAGTACTGTCTGTGGAACAAGGACATGCAAGCTTCAGAAGAGGCTTCTCACTGGGTGCAAGAAGCCAGTCCTTGCTGAGCATAGGAATCATTAGTTCTTTCAGGGACTTGGCCTGGAATTGGCATGACTCCTTTTCTTCCAGCATTTCTCCCCTGCAGTCGCTGTTTCTCTCTGTGCATGTAAAAGCACTGATAGGACCATCATTAATGTACAGCACCTCTTTTCTTCTTAACACTGGCTTCTCTTTACTGCAGAGGTGAAAGCTGTGGAAGCCTTCTGCCTTTGAAGAACTACTTAAGATGAAATGGTTCTGAAGTGCATTTAAGGGTGTTTACTTTAGGCACTTTATTTTTTTCTTTATTTTTATTCCTATTGGAACTGGCTAATGTTATTCATTAAACTAACAATTTCTCCCCTGCCTGTTCTTAAGTGTGACTTGTGACCTTGCAATCTGTGTATTTTGTCATCACAATGTGTTACCATGGAACTGATTTTGATGTCATGAATAAGGGCATTGTGAGTTTCCACGTTCCCAAGCATATTTGAGACACAGGTTTGGAAACAAAAATGACTTCACCAGTTAAATATTGTTAGATTCTATAGTATATCAAAGGTAAGAACACTTGTGCCCTATATTCCTTTACATAGAAGAATCTAAGGTTAGGAATTTCAAAGCAGGTATATACAAGAAAGACACTACAAATAGCATTTCATAAGAATAAATATTTTGTGAGAGTATTGAACTCTAACCCCTTTATGTTACTCTAGACAAAAATCTTTCATATTGTTCATGGAGCCTCCTCAGACTGTCTAATGGGGATTCTGTACAAAGAGGAAGAAATGCAGTGTGCTGAACAGCTCCAGGATGCTGCTGGGACTTAACTCCTTCAGGACAATAGTGGCCAAAGGGAATTTTCCACCCAAGATCACTCACAGGCAGACAGAGGGCAATGTACCACTGCTGCTTTTGAAGCTGAGAGGAGTGGTAAGGATTTTCAGAAAAGAGCCTTACACAATGCACAAAGGGAAAATACACTTTTGTTGGGCAGCAGAATACATGTATTGCATGCTTCAAATTGAAAAAAGCAAGTTCCCTCAGTGATCTACCTACCCACATGAGGTTAAAAGAGTTCAATGGAATCTCTTGTCAAGCTGTTCCCCAGGGTGTTTAATTCATCACATTTAAAGACTTGATAGCATTCTATTATAATGGAGAAGTTTGAAAAGCCTCAAGTGGGGTTAAAATCCTGGGTTGCAGAAAAAAAAAAAAAAATCTAGTTTAGCAGGAACCACATATGCAGTTCTGTTTACTTGATCTGCTGGGGTTTTTTTCCAGATGAGACTTACCCATCCATTGCATTTTACAATCTATCTCAGTAGCATTTTGCTCCCTGCACCAGGCAAATATGTCCTCATTAAGTAAAATTTATGCTAATACCATTCTGATTAGCAGCAGTCATTGATATTCACTCTCATTAGCTAAATTGGTTCACTGGAAGACGTCCCATAGAGGGGATTTTTTCTGTTTTAAATGGAATATAAAATGTATGGATTCACAGAGAAGACAGATGATGATAATTATACCCTGTGTTTACTTGAGCTGGTTTTTTATCCTAAAGCCTCCTGAAGTACTTTGCAGCATTTAGATCTGCAAGGAGGGAGAAACCGTTTTTTCCCCCCCTTAGAGAAAACTCTGTCAGAATATAGAAATATAGAAGCCATTCTGGTTTTACTGCTGTTAGCACAGATTACACAAAGGAATCTTCCATTCTGAATTTAGGAGGACTTTTTGATGAGACAAAATGCAGGACACTTCATAGGAAATCTAGCTGGGGAATAAACTCAATTCATGGAGTAATGGGGCTTTCTACATGCAGTCTTTTTGGAGTAACCTTGTGATTCTGGCTTACCGTCTCTAGGGACTGTGCCTGCAGTGATATTGCAAAATTTTTAGCCTCAGTGTGTACCTTTCCTCAAAAGTACAAGGATCCTGTCTGCTCATCTTTATAAATCTTGGTTGAAGGGAATAATCACATCAGCTGAGAATTTTATCATGTTTTCTTATGTTAAAACATACATGATCAGTTCAAGCCATGGTTTGGTGCAGTCTGGTATGATGCTGTGGTGAATTACCACCTGTTTTCTCTTACAGGGCTCTTGTTGGGCAGAAAAGACTAAGTTGGAAGCTGTTATTGCCAAGGTGTGATAATCTTGCCATTAACACTATTAGGTCCAAGAACAGGTCTCTTTGTATCACAGCCTCCATTTCAAGTGCAAGAAGGAAAGCAGTGCTCTTAGAGCCTTATATTCTTACTCATATTAACAAAAATCCCAGTTGGTGTCTCTCTCTTTACAAACTCTGCCCTGATAAAGTTCTGTTTACCTTTAAATATTGACAGTGCACATACTCCATTCTCTTTAAAGAGTCAAAACATTTCTCTGGTCCCTTCAACCCTTGACCTTACTAGAAGGATTATAAACAAGGATGTCTCTTCTTGCTAATTTTTTACCTTTTGGCTCTGCAATCAATGCTGCCTCATCGAGCAGCAAACAGATGGCAGCAGCCACTGACCACTGGCAATGGAGAGATGGGAAACACTGGCCTACAGTGACCTTTGGCTGGGCTTGGAATTCCTCAGTCTGCCTTTGAATTCCCATTCCTGAATAGTGCACATCACTCCCGTGCAGTAATTGCAGCGTTTCCACATGTGCACTTCTGTTTCAAGTTGTCTTACTCTTACATTGATCCAATCTTTTCTTCTTTAATCAAAACTAGTTCCACATCCAAGAGATGCTCTGGAGGGGAGAGCTGTGGCCACAAGCAGCAATGTGAAACCACCCAGATGCAGATAAATTGCCATTCTCTCTCACTGCACAGAGAAATTGGGGCCTAATGGTACAGCAATTACTTTGTTTCCATGGTAACGTGTGTGAGCGCTATAAATAATGTTTGATGTTTATAAACAATTCAGTTTACACTGAATTATATACACTATTTGTATGCTAATATATGGCATGCACTTACAGTTGTTTCACAGCAATAGAAGTGCAAACAGAAAGCTGAAAGTTTTGTGAGCACTGCGTTGAATCATGTGATTATTATTTTTTCCCATGTCTGTGTCCAAAAGAAAAAACTGCATGAGCTGAATCTATTCCCTTTCATAGTGAATACACTCAATAATGGAAAAAAAATCCTCGAAGGAAAAACTTACAGAATTAGCAGATTGTTTTGCTACTCATCATCATTACCGTTCTGTGGGTTTTTGTCCCAGAAGGTAAAAAACATTTATATTACAATTCAGCAAAATGCTTCTGTGCATGCTTTTTATTTTTAAGTTTGTAAAGTGATAAAATGTCTTAGTTTGATTTTTAAAATTGCTTTCTTTTTCCACCTTTTATCACGTAACAGCTAAATATTTTCCCTGCTTTAGATTTGGCCATGAATTTTCATGATTTTTTCACAAAACCGACAAAGAGCTGCTGGTGTTTGTTCAAATAACATAATAAATTCACTACAATAGCAGTTTATTTGCTAGTCGGATGTTAGAATCTAAAAATACTGAGAGCTTTCAGAATATTTGGCCTGTAGACCAAAGCTTAAAATTAAATACATGGTTTAATTTGAGATCTTAGAAAAGGCTTCCAGATGTACATATTAGAAGCAAAAATGTAGATTTGTAAAACAAACAAAGACATGTTAAGCTAGGTAAAGGTCAGAGTTTAAAATTTAAGCTATAGAAATAGTTATAAAGATAATAAGAAGTTTTAAATTGTATTACTATAGGTTTGTGTGTCATTAGATGATTAGTTAACAAAGTCCGCACAGTGGCAAAATGAATAAAATATAACAACTGAATATTGGGTTAAAAACATAAATATTCTTAGTAGCGGTGTTTTATTGTTTAATAAATCCTTAGGAGGTCTTGTAACTAGAGATCTTGTGACTGTCTGAACCATGAGGCAGAGATGTGAGCAGAACTCACCCTCCCTGTCTTTGTAGAAGATAAGAAGAAAATAAACTACACCATTAAGAGCAACTCAGAAGGTCCTGTCTGTAATTTTTAAAATTCATTAAATCCCCAATAGTCACAGAGTGTGGTTGGGGGTAAAAACGGGGCTACTACAAGTATTTAATGGGGTTGCAAGAGTGGTTGCAGAGAAGGCAAATTTTAAGGAGAGGCTTGTGATGTTCCACCGGCAGCTGGACACACAAGGGCGAGGACACAGCTCTGAAATGATGGAGCTGTGTCATTATCAGCACGACGGGAATTCCTCCTCCCTCGGGCAGCTCCTCGGCCATGGGCCAGCGTGGCTGGAGCCCCGCACCCTGGTGGGCGAGCCCTGAGCCGGCGCGCCCCCAGAGCGGGGTTCGTGCGGGCTCGGCTGCGGGGCAGGGCTGGCAGGATCGGCTGTGTTACACACCCGGAGCGCTCCCAGGGCACGGCACCTGTGGGCAGACACGTAGGCAGCCGTGGGCACAGCGCTGAAGGCAAGAGAGTGCCATTTACCCTTTGTTAAGGACTAAATGAAATACATCGCATTAAATTTGTTCCTTGGCAGTCGTCCCGCTTGAACTGCCATGCTGGTTGGCTGCGGACGCCCCTGTATTTACATTTAAATAGTTTGGGAAAGTCCGCCTTTATTCGTGCCCTGAGCACGCAAACTCGGCGTGCTCGGTGTGAGCTGCAGGCAGGGCGCGGAGGTGTGCTGAAGCCTGAGATTTACACCTCGCTGCTCCCTGCTTCCACGGCTCTCTGCTGGTGGCAGGTTCCCTGGGGCAGCAATCCCATTCCCCTGAGCAGGTGGGGTCCCCCGTGCCTTTGATGTCCTGACACGAGCCACGGCCAAAATGACACCAATGGAATATTTGCTTTGTCATCTGGGCAAGAGTTGTTTGTTTGCTTCATCCTCACTCAGCGACTCCTCAACCTGTGTTGAGGCTGTGCAGCAACAGGCAGCATGTTTATTTTGCATTGTTTGGTCGCTGGTCTGGAAAAGAAAGATACTTGGCTTTTGGGAAAGCACCAAGGAAATAAATATGAGCCAAATGATAAGGCAAAATAATGTGGGATTCAGTAAAGGGCTGTTAGTGCTGTGGCTGAGTGTCACTTGGGAGCCTCTGCTTGGGCACTGACTGCATCCTGTCCCTCCCATCTTAAATCTCTTCTCCTCACTGGCCTCCAAGTGTTCTCCTGAGCTGGTGTCACTAGAAGCACAAACAACCACACCGAGTTTCCCAGCAGTTTGCCTGTAGCTATCAAAGTCTTGCCTTCAGCCCCCCTTCTCCCCCAGAGGATGCAGAAGTTGTCATTAACCAAGAAGTGCAGAGAAGCCAAACATCTCCCATTTGGAAATACTGAAAATGACTGAAAGTAGTTCCAGCCATAGACTGCCTGTGGTATGGCTGTTGGTAGGAGTATTCCTGTGCTCCACAAATAGCTGTGGGGAGGTTATAGGACCCTGCTAAGTCTGTGCTTGCTGCACCCACCCTCGATCCCCGTGTTTGATTTGATCTCTCCAACACATCCTCTGCTACACGTGACCTCAGGGCTGAGATTTACCAGGGTTTGCTGAATGAAGGAAAGGGAGAGCTACCCAGTCACTGGGCAATATTTCACAAATGACATCTCAGGTCAGGCCAGCAAGCTCCTATTTAATCAGTTGTATTTATTTTAAAACTGTGATAGAATATATCCTGGCTTTGTTTTAATGGTAGGCTTCGCTGCTTCAATTTTGGGGTTTGGGGTTTTTTTCTCTATATCTTAATATCTTTGAAAAGTACTCTTAACACCTTTCAGCATCATATATTTCTATAAGATGAAGATAGTGGTATACTCCAGTTTTGTTTGATTTGCATGTCTGAATTTGGAAGAATAGCAATAACAGAATATGTCTGAGAAAGCTCAGAGAAAAGAAAAATACAGGAAAAGCTTGGAGAAAGGAAGAATACAGGACTACCTTCTTTTGGAAATTAACTATGAAACTCCACCCTGTCACCCACTCAGGGTTTTTACAAAAGTAGGAGGAAATAAAGATTATCAGCTGCACTGGAACAGAAATGTTCAAAAAGCTAACATGCTCCTCACCTAGGAGTGTGATTATTTCCCCATCATGAATACACACTCTCACACACACAAAGAATCCTGAAAATTGTTCTCTTTCCAAGGAAGCACAAAAATTTATAGTTCCCTTGATTTAAGATAGGGTCTGGTTTGACTGACTATCAGCTAATTTCAGTTTGATGTTTGTGAAATCTTTCTGTCTCATGTTCCTCCTTTTTCTCATGCTTTTAGACTAAATGTATTAAAATACATAATTAAAATAAAGCAAAAATTAGGACGCTGAGGAAGCCTGCCTTAAAAATATGTCCTGACTCTCTAGTCTTCTGTTTTTGCATTGAATTTGAGAGATGCATCACAACTCTATTTTGGTCTTGATTAACCTGTCTTTTGTCACCAAATAATTTTTTTGCAAAGATCGAGAGGCACGCCAGACTTAGCAAACTGCCTTGTTTAGTTCATAGAATCCTCTAGTCTGGCTTTGCTTGGTGTAGAGTCAGAGCTGAGTTTGGTGAAAACCATCTCCTTGGACAGGATCTGGGAGCTGGAGTTCCCTGATTTGATTTATTGCTCCTTAGGCTGATGTGCCTTACCTTGCAGTGATCCCCGGTGGAAGGGGAAGCTCAGCTCCCTCCTCCTTCAGCTGGAGCCCATGGGGGCAGGCAAACACTTCACTGCTTTGAAGTGCCAGCAGAAAGGCTTTCAGGATCCTGGCCAACACCGTCTGCAAGTGCCTTTGGGATCTGTCTCAGCTTGAGTAGAGACATTTGAACGGGTATCAGGCTGTGAGGGAGTAGCCAGCTAAAAAGCTGGAGTGGAAAGAGAAGCTCAAGTGAACCCACCTAAAGAAAAGAGGCAGCTTTTGAATGCAAAAAAAGCAGAAAACTGAGGGTACTGGTTTTAGAGGAAAGCAAAAGTCCTTGGAAAAGCATGGGTTTTGAAAAGTTTTATTTCTGTTTGTTCTCTTTGCTGGTGAGTAGTTAGGGATGTGGAGAGAGTTTCAGGAATTACCTAAACCAAAAACTACAGTGCTGGTACTTTCACTAAATTTGTTTTACGTATATACGACTTCCTAATGCAGAATGAAAAACTACAAAAATGGTTCAAATACTAGTAGAGGGCATTCAATTCACTAAATCTTGACTTCCACTTCTGGAAAACATCCCCAAAGGGATGTATGACCTCTTATTACCTGCCTGTAAACTTGCAAAGAATCCAAAAGAGTTCTAGCTCTCACTTCAAAAATGAATATGATTTGGAAAATATGTGCTGATTAAAAATTAACATTTTCCACATGTACCTTTTCATTTTAATATTAAGTTTGCAAATACATCCAAAGCATAAAGTTGCATCACCAGGAATTGTTAATGGCTCATTGCTTCCTCTTCCAGGTCTTTGGGACTGAAAGTTGATATTTACAGATACCTCTAAAATGAGGTTGCCTCTGGATAAATTAATGGGAGCATTATAAACCCAGGAGTTTCTGGTTTATGATCCTGAAGACTAGAGAAGCTGAATTTGAATAAGGTGCTTGGGAATAAAGAAATTTGGTGTTCTGATCTGATGTCTGTGTCCTTTTGCTACATTTTTTTCCTTTTCTAAAATTAACTTCATAACTCCATTGAGTATCTCAGAGATAATTTCTATTCCATGGAAACATTTCAGCAGAGGCTATATGAACTGTTGCTAAGGGTTTGGAGAGATAGAGTGATAGGGGTGTAATTAGCCAAAATTAGAGTGGCTGAAAAAAGTCCAGGCTACTTCTGTAAAAAGACCTTCCACTTGAATAAAAGAACAGAGGCTTATAGCAGGAACATTAATGCTTAGGAGTGGCTCTGTTTGTCTAAGAAAATGCCATTAGAACCAAGTATTTATGACTAAACACCCTTGAATAGAAAACATGCAGAGAAAACTCTTGGTAGTTCGCTTGTCAAAAGCTAGCTGAACTGTAGCCCTGTAATAATTATGTACTGGATATCACAGCCAGAGAAGCTGGTAACCACAAACTGATTTCCTCATTCCTTCTCCTTCCTCCAGGAGTGGTTTGGATTAGGTAGTCAGCTGAAATTTCCAAAGCACGTATTTTCTTACCATGCTGCTGCCACCCATCTCCAGGTACTTGTTGCTTAGGTTCCCCCTAACCCCTTCTCCTTTTATTTTTTCATGAAAAGTGAAGTTTATTAATGCATTGACTCAGTAAATTTCTCCCAAGTCCCTCTGCATGTGTGCACACGCACAGAGAGTAAAGCAATTTAGGCACTTTAAAAAAAACCAACTGGGCACTGTTGAACACAGTCCAACAACTCTCTGGTTCCTTGTCCTGAGCAACAGATATTCTATATCACCTAATATTAACAAACAAAAGACTTTTTCCCACGCCATTATATATTTACATTACCCTACTCTTCAAGCTTGGCATGTTGGCTTCCTAAGACTATTTGATCCCAGATGCAGCTCAGTGCCAGAATTGCTGGAACAAAATGCAGTGGGTGGACAAACCTGTCGTGCTGCATTGCTTCTGGCCTTTTAAAAACAGAAAGCATTTATCTGGCTCATTACTGTAAATGTACTAACAGAGCATACCAGTGATGGTTTTCTGACTGAAAGTGCCTGCATCTGCTCAAAAGGTTAACACGGGTGCAGATCAAGTGCATATCATGACACATTTGTTGATATCAGCCAGGGGCAAATATTAAGTAGCTTATCTTTTAAAGAGAGAGATAAGGAGGAAGGGTTGTGAGGTGCTTGCCAATAAACGTATATTCATCACAACTGTCGCTCCTGTGCGTGCAGAAACCACGGCAGGCAGGGCTGGTAACAGCTCTAAACCCAGGACATCTGAGTTCAGCCCTTAGCCCTGGCCTTTGCTGAGGCCTTTGGCAAGGGATTTAGAACTGAACTAAGCTGCCTTCTGTTCCTGACTAGGAGGAGAGAGACACATATCCTGTTTTAGCAACTGCAAAATCATAGAATCATGGAAGAGTTTTTGGTTAGAAAAGGCCCGGAAACATCATCTAGATCCAATTCCCCTTCTGCTTTCCATTGAGACCTACTAATAAAAAAATACCTACAAATAAAAAAAATGGAGGTCTTGTGAGAAGTTATTAGGTGCTGATGACACTGACATATGGAAGACAGTGTCGAAAATTTGTATCCCTGTATTTCAGTAGGAGGTCAAAAAATCCACTCCCCTTGAATAGGGAAAATTGAGGAAGGAACTTATAGAAATTGTTTTGAATATCTGCAGCGATTATTTTTCAAATATGCACACACATATGTATTTTTATGTATTTACATGTCCCTGTACGTGTGCGCATAAATACATGGATAATGTGTATGCATTTTAGGCTTTTTATTTGGGATATAAGATGCAATTTGAGGACCACATTTTCTCCCTCTCTCTGGGTATGTTAATTCCTTCAAGTATAGAATCATAGACTATCCTGAGCAAGAGGGAGTCCACAAGGATCACCCAGCCCAGCTGCTGTCCCTGCACAGCCCCCAGCAATCCCAGCCTGTGCCCCCCTGGCAGCGCTGTGCAAAGGGAGCTCTGGCAGCCCTGGGGCCGTGCCCGTGCCCTGGGCAGCCTGGGCAGTGCCTAAGCAGGGGGAAGAACCTTGCCCTGATAGCCAGACCTGTTATGTGTGTATTTCTATGTCTTAAAAGAATGCAGTACTTACCTCAGCAGAGTGCTGAGATGATGTTTCGCACCATGGAAAATTCTGTGTTATGTCTAGAGCTACTGAAAATACATGATTGTTCCATTTCACTGCCCTTTGAACAAGGCTAACCTGGAGGCTGAACTCAACTGGGTGCAATGGCAGCGTGCAATCCTTGCAGGTAATTGGGATGCAGTTGCTGTAACAGCCTTTCAGTGCAGCCTGGATCCACTCTGATGAATGAACCAGGGGAGGATTGCCATGACCAGCCCTGAGGATCCACAGCCAGTATCATGACACTATTAAAAGCTCACCCCTTGAATAAGAGTTCTCTGGACAGCTTATCTGTTTAGAGGAACTCAAAATCACAAATAAGATGCTTTGTAGGAAACTACTTCAATCACATAACTGGTTAGTAGACTGGCTTTAAAAATCCTCTTTGAAATAATTTCTGTGGGGAAATAGTCCATGCATTAAATCAGGAGATGGAGATTGGTTGGAAGGAAGGAGAGGGGGGCAGTAAGAAGCAAAAGCAAAGCAAATTTCACTGATGTAGTAGGGTATCTATTCCACAACATATGAAATAATAAAGCTTGCACTTATAAAACATCCTAAGGAAAACAGAATTGGTGCCCAAGAGCAACTAAGGCAAATGGTAGAGGAGAAAAGGAAATTCATTCCTGTGATACAATTTTTGGTGTTTAATTTCAGCAGATAAATTATCCAGCGTTGTCTTCCTAGAGTTTTTCTCCAGATGAGAGGGAGAAGGCCTGTCAGAGCTGAGCTAAGGCCCCCTGGAGCAAGACTGCTCTCCCTATTGTAGAGGGACTCCAGAGAGGCTGTCACTTCCCTTAGCCTGTCTTTTGGTCTTTTAAGTTGAGTGGTGTGAATAGCCTTCAAAATGCCTTTGGGTTTCCCTTAACCCAAAGATTGAGGGAATGCTCCTTTTCATTCTCAGCCACAGGAATTAAACAATAAGATCAAAATCTTGTAATCTCCTTGGGAATTCCTTTTAGTTGTATGGGATCTAAAATGCAGGGTTTTCCCTAAATTGCTGGGCAAATGAAGGCAGAGGCTAATCATACAGCTGGCTTTAGATGCAAACATTTCCAGTGTCTGGTGTGGTTTGCCAGTTGTTTGGGATGGCCTATGAAACAAATATCTTAATCAGTTTTATTACCTATGCAAGTTTAAGTCTCATTAAGCTAGTTTTTTATTGATCTGAGGATCCATTTACATCAAGAATAAGAGGACAAAGCAAACTTTAATATTTCAATTTTTGGTCTTTCATGGCACTAACTTCTGAAAGGGAGGATCAAAATAGACTCACCCTGGGGTCTCCAAACAGCTAATAGTTAGTATATTGCTTTTAGTAAAAAGAGCACTACTAAAGATTTTGAGTTTACAGTAATACTATTCCCTCTGCCCTTGTGTTCTATGGAACACATTGCAAACAATTACCATGTATTATGTGAACTGCCACTCTTCACTGAACAAATCTTTTAAAGCAAACATATCTGTTCTGCAAGAATGTGCAGGGGGGGAAGCCCTAAATCTTCATTTAAAAAATGAGATGCAAATTTTAAACTTGCAGATGTATGTTTCCTGCCAGAAAATTATCCCATAAAATCTCCTAATAGCAGATAAAACATGAAAAAAGAAATACTTGTTAACCTTTGGGTAGGCTTGTTCAAGTCTGAATGTGTAGACATTCAGACAGGGACTTTGGATGTGAGGGGAAATGAGTTTGTGGGTGAAGTTCAGCCTACAATGCGGTTTGTTTAGCACACAGGAGGTTTCTTACAATGTCAGTAACACAAACTGAAATTGCTTACAACTTCCGCTGCCTTTCCAACTTTGATGGGGTTTTCTTTCCTTTAGGCATAGCTTTTGTTGTGTATATCCCACATCTTGTTGTGGCCATCACTCAGGGAGAAGAATGTTGGGTCTTTACTGTACCACTTACTGTATCGCCCTCGCTGTGGGAACTGTCACTGCAACAAAAGCTCTGAAGGGCTGGAAAGGAAACGAGCAGTCATCCTGCCCAGTTATGAAAATTGCTATGAATGCAAATTAGCTTTATAGAAAGCATTTTCTGCCGAATGCCAATTTTGCCTTCAACAGTGAAAGCCACACTGAATTATTTGCATGGGAAAGCTGCGGTAAGGGAAGGTCTTGATTTGTTACCTTCAGTATCACTTTGGGGTTTTAATCTTCAGCTAAGAAAGGAACCCATGGAAATGTGATTAAAACTTCAGGTGACCTGCTTACAACATGCTTTAGGTTTGTTAAAAGATTTGCAAAGCTTTTGATGAGTTTCATCTAGTTTCCAGATGTCTTCGTAGAAACAAATGTAATATTACCATGTGCTATAAAAACTTCCTGCAGCTCTATTAACAAGTTTCCCATGATGTAATTAGAAAGAAGGTGCAGTGTTTTCTTTGGCATCTGTGGGTAAAATGCTGTGCATACTTATGCTGCTGTAAACCCAGGCCAACTCAGTTCATTTTAATGAAGTTATTTTGGACTCAGTTCATGTAGAATTTCACTATAGCTCTATCTATACCTGGGTATCTTCCCTGAGGGGTAAATACAGGAAAAGTTTTACAGTTTCTTTAGATTTTGTATAGGAAGACACTGTTCTTGATATCAAAGAGTTTGTAACTATTCTAAGCAAGGTAAATGCTGTCAAATCCTTCAGGTTCAGATTCAGGTAGGGTTTTCAGATGTGTCCAGAGCTGGCTGGAATAAGCTGGAGCACGTACAAGTGCCTAAGTCAGAGCCTTCAACCCTCTCCTCTATGGCTCTTGTTCCTCTCTGTTTGCTCCTCTCTGCAAGGTTCATGGTCAAGCACCATTTTTGAGTCGGATGCCAAATTTCTATCACAAAACATTTATTTTCTTCCACCAAAAAATTAATCTTTTCATTGTGGCGAGCTAAAGTCTCTGGTAGTAGAAATGTTGGTGCTGGTTACTCTGTAGCACTGGTGTAGGTAGATGGCTTGAGACTGATACCACACACAGTCATGCTCTTTACTGCTTTTCCTGAAACACAAAAACTTCTTAGGACTTGGAATTCATCTATCATTTCTCATGTGGAGAAGCCTGTACACAAATGGTCTTTTCATAAGGCCTCGTTGCCTTTTTTTTTTTTTTTTCCTCTAAACAAAGAACAAATAAAAGGAAAAGGAACTGGAAGGGGGAAAAATTAAGTTTTAATGGAAACACATTTCGGTTTTTGTTTTCCGCTTGCCATAAAAACATTAACATAGTTAACAAATTGATCTTTGCTCTTAAGTTCTTTAATAACATAAAGTATTTTGATTTTTGTCATGGCTAAGGTATGGTTAAACCACATGTCGCTGGTCGTGTTCCAACCTCTATTGTCACAGGTCTTTGACACCAAACTACATTTTAAAAAATAAAAGTTTTGTGTAACGCACTTCTATTCTCAGACACCTTCGTTAAAAGTCGTGATTTTGGGGAGTGTTTCAGTACATTAGTGGTAACAGTATTTTCTGACCAAAACTGCTTTTCCATGGGACATATTTCAAAGTCCAAGCATTCCCACTGCCAGCCCCTGCTTTGTGCCATACAGCACCTTTTTGAATGCTGCACCTCCACGTGAGCAAAGCTTTTGTAGGATGCTCTGAAACATTACATTCTAGACTGCTCACCCAGTTGTGGGACTGTTACAGTGGTCTTACAGTAGCAGACAGAGCTATTTCAAATAGGGGTGTGAAAGAAAGTGTCACTTTGGTCCACTTTTCAGAGTGGTTGGTGTTATAATATATAACTTTTTTTCCTTTTTTCTTTTTCTTAACGCAGTGTAGTTCGCAATAATTTAAAATACTCTATAGACATTTAAACGATATACAATAATATAACTTAATTGGATTCCTCAATTGTACTTAACAAATACTATTCTAATATATTTACAGTATCTAGTACCATAAGACTGTGCATTACTGGGTTTGGGAGCTTTACTTGCTTCCTGTCAAGAATGTAGTGAAAGTACAGTATTATCACTATTATTCAACAACAATACCCATGAATCCAAGGGACTTTAAATTACTTGGAGTGAATCTAGCATTTTGGGGGCCCCTGTTGACTTCTGTGAAGTTGCACTCATTCATGCCAAGGCTGGTATTTAGAAATCAACAGCAACATTGAAGAAAAAAAAAATAAGCAATTTTGCATCACTCTGTGAGGGAGTCATCAAAGGGGTCTGATTTTCAGAGGGTAAGTGCTTGGGGTCAGAAAGGCAGGTCCTCACAGGTGTTCAAATGAAGGTCCCCAAATCATTAGTTACCTTTGATGAGGCAGGTCCACAAATCACAGAGGTAATTCTGGCTCATTCACATATCCAGCACGGGAGCTGGCGGAGCTCTAGGTCCACCAGCCCCTTGCCCCAAGAGCACCATGTGGATGGACAAGTGCTTCTGTGTCAGGTGGGGAGGGCTCTTGGCCCTGCAGCCCCTCAGGATAAGTAATGAAATGAAACAAAAGCTAAAAATGCAGATATGTGGGTGTAAGGAAAGTTTTAATCCAAGTTTTCAGAAAATCAGGCAGGGGCCCTTGGGACAAGCAGACAGTTCCATGGTTAAATGGGCTGTGCTCTAAGTGGGCATCTCTGGGCTCTCGGGGTTAAAACACTAGATTTTACAGCAGTAAAATATCTGAGGCTGTTTGAAAAATCTCTCATAGGGAAAAGGTGTGGGAATTAGGATTGATGCTATTAAGAAGTGAGACTCTTTCTTTTAACATTCATGTGCTTACCAGGGGGTATGTTATTGTCAACCTTAAAATAATGATGACACAGACTAACCCAAATTTGGGCTTTCTTATGCTCATGAAGCCATGACAGCTCAGAGATTGCAGCAACCTAGAGCTCAGCTGCCAGGCTGTCATTGACTTCTGAGTGCATACTGAGCATAAGTTTTATAGAAATCTTGGAAAATATTGACTTTCAACCATTAAAGGGAAAACACAATGCCTGGAAGATCCTGCCAGTGCATTCAATGTCAAAGCAAAACCTTTGATATTTGCTGAAGCACGTCTTTGTATCCTAAAACTCCCTATGAGGAGCCGTGAGCAGGTGCTCCACACCTCAGGCCTGAGTTTAAAAAAGTCATTCTTATTCAGGAGGCAAGTGGGAAAAGTCAATATCAAACATTGGTAAGCAAAGTTTCATGTGATGTTTTCGCTCAGTTCTGGCAATTGCTTAAGGCCTACAGTAATTGAACTCTCTAATAGTGGAGTGACAACAGATCAGTAGCATTGAAGAACTTAGGGAGAACCAAATACAAAAGTCATAAAGTCAGAGTTCCAATAAGTTTACATTTAGTACAGAATTAAGACATAGCTACCCGTTAGTGCTTAGAATTTTTTGATACTATTAAAAACATAAATAATTATTTTTAATGTTCATTCAAAGAGTTCCAGTGTCACTGGCAGCTGATGTAATTTTGTGAATGTTTGTTGGGGTTTTTTTTCCAAACTGATAGTGGAGTATTTCTGCCATAGATTTTGCTCCCTACCAGTGGTTTTTCTCTCTACCTGCTTTCTTAGAAATTTTGGTTTTTTGCAGTGAGAATGCTGTGTTCTAGTCAGTGAAGATTTCATTTCCTTAAAAAAGTCTTCGTTTGCACAGGGCCAGACAGTTTTGTTGCTGTAAAATAGGAGAAAGTGTCTCTTTCTTTTAAATGTCATGGGAGCTGCAATGCAATCAGCTTCTCTGATGTGTATAATTTAAAACACTAAGAGAACTCTACAACACCCAGATTGCAGTTTAAAAAAAAAAAAAAAAAAAAAAAAAAAAAAAAAAAAAAAGGAGAGAGAGACAGAGAGAAAGTTTCATGTGGTTGTCAACATCACCTTAATCCTGTTGCCCGTGTTTCCAAAGCAGTTACAACAGCCAGCCAGCCAAAATGCACCATCCTTAGAAGTGTAAGTAGTAGTGGGGAGGGAGTGGTTGTTGTGGTGTTGGCTGGGGTTCTTTTCCCCAAGAGGACTAGATGTGCAAAACGATGCTGTCGTTGTTTGTTGTACTCCGCTTTCCTCGCCGGCGGTGTTGGCTCCGCCCGCCCGCTATTTGCAGGTGAACACCTCTGTCCGCTCGCTGCACGTGTTGCACTTGACAAAGCAGCACCAGTGGAATTTGCAGTTGCATTGCCACACCTTGGTGTACTGGTGCGTGTTGTAGCCCCTGCCGCAGCACATCATGTCGCACCCGTCCGCGTTGGGAGAGGTGCGGTTGCAGAGCCGTCCCTGGGTCCCCACGCTCCCCGTGGAAGCGTCTTCCTCGCAGTAGTTGGGTGACTTTTCTATGTACACTAAATCCGTTTCCATGGGTTTCTGGTAGCTCTTGATCTGCTTGATCTTCAGGAAGGTCGGCTGCCTCAGTCTGCTGGCTCGCACCACCTCCACCTGCACCGCGGCGTTGTATTTCTCTTTCAAAATATATCCAATCTCTCGGAATTTAGGGAGCGTGGTCCAGCAGGTCTTAGTTGTACAGGAACCTGAAACTCCATGACACTTGCACTCCAATTTCATTCTCTCTTCGAGAACCTATGTGTACAGACATTTGCATATTGTTACCACAGGAAAACAATATTGCAAGCCTGCCTAGACCTCGGTCTGTTTAGTTCATACCAATATTCATCACTGCTGGTTGGAGTTTTTTGAATGCATGCTCAAAAATCTTCTCCCAGCAGAATGCTCATAACACATTTAGATTCAGTGGCACCTGGTTGGAAATGCAGTGCTTGGTCATTTCTTGAGAAAACATTCTTTTTCCATTCTTTTTCCAAATATTGGAGGATATCTACTTACATTTTAGAAGACTTTATTTACTTACATTTTAGATTTCTTTAGAGCCACAGGGGATTTCAAATTTTTAAAATAATTTTAATTTTTAAAACAGAAAAAAACACATTGGTTTGAGGGTTAAGTGGCATAAGATTCAAAATGCTTAACTGCTTTAAGTAATGACCAAAGAATGCTTAAAAAGAGCAGTATATACTGTGTGACTGAATAAGCCTACATGCAGAGAGCTGGAACTAGGTGATCTCTAAGGTTACTTCCAACCCAAACCATTTTATGTTTCCATATTCGCTGCATAATTAAAGATTTTGCCTATATACCTCTACCTATACCACCAGTGGTAAACTTATGGACTATTCCACGCACAGAACGAGCCATCCCCTATAAAAGCAGCACTCATTGCAGTATTTAGTCCAACTATTAACAAATAATCAACCACAAACACATTTTCTTCCATCAGGGCAATGATAACACAACATTAGAGGGAAAAACAAATCCTCTGTAGGGCTCTGCTCCACAGTCAGCCCAATAGAAATGCATGGCTGTTGTAGAGCAGGTTCAGCCGGAGGGGATTAATTCCGGGTAAGAAGGGGCACAAAGTGGTGGGTGCTCAGGCTCATGCTGCTGTTTTCCTGCCGTTTCTGCTGCAGCCAAGCCATGCCAGTGCTGCTGGCACATGCCCCTCGCCGGGCTGTGCCCGGGGGAAGGCGGGCGATGCCTCCCGCTCCGTGCGTGCAGCAGAGGGAAGCCAGCCCCGCGGAAGCGCCTCTCTGTTTTCCTGCCCTTGCGCTACCACTTAAGCCTGACCATAATTACACCCCCAGTCATCATTAGCTTATGAAAATCAAGGCCTAAGAACAAAGCGAGCTGATCCTTCCCCTTCGCAATGGGATGCTAACAAAGAAATATGAGCCACCGAGCTTGTCTGAAAGCATTACTGATGCTGCAGACCATCTCCTGTAGTGGTTTCGCTGCAGATCCCAGAACATGACTGAAATGGGCAAAGGATAAAAGGGCCGAAATCTGAGTACAATGGCATAATGAAGTAGGAGGGAGTAAAAAATGCTTACTGCTTCAGAAACTGGCCTTAAAATAAAAGCAGTACAGATCTGGTTATCCCTGCAAATAGAGGGCACCCTCCTGAGTTGTTTGAGTTTCAGTTAAATTGTATGGTTTGTTTTTTCCCAAATTTCTGGGGTTTCAATATTAAAGAGAATATTTGGATTTGATTCTCCCTTACCAACATACGGTAGCAAGTATAAGATAACTGAGCAACCTATGCAAGAATCATAAAATATCCTGAGTTGGAAGGAACTCTTTGAGTCCAGATCAGGACAACTCCAAAATCCCACCCTGTGCCCCCCTGGCAGCGCTGTGCAAAGGGAGCTCTGGCAGCCCTGGGGCCGTGCCCATGCCCTGGGCAGCCTGGGCAGTGCTGACACCTCTGGGGAAGAACCTTGCCCTGAGAGCCAGCCTGAGCCTGCCCTGCCCCAGCTCCAGCCGTTCCCAGGTCCTGTCCCTGGGCCCAGGGAGCAGAGCTCGCTGCCTGCCCCTCCTCTTCCCCTCAGGAGGAACTGCTGCCCTGCTGAGGTCTCAATCTGCTCATACCTTAGACCTGGAAGCACAGCCTTTACCAGGGTTAAGGTCAAGTTATCCTCTCAGAGGCAGAAAAGGTGTTTCCCAGCAAGGTTTACTGAGTTGGGGAAGAAGTTCCTATAGCTGCAACTGCTCTGAAAGAAGAAAATCAGCAGGGCTGTGATGTGCTGGGATTTTTATAGACACTGGAATGCACTGTATCACCTTCCTGTCTTCCATACTGACAGAAAACTTACCACCTTCTGCTGCAGCAGCAGCTTTTCTGTGGCAGTGAGGGGACAGATGCACTGTGACATACTCTGGGGTCTTTTAGGGGTCTCCAGGGTCCCCTCTCCATAGGCTGGAAATGCCTTTTTTAAAAGACCCCCAAATAAGATTTCAATCCTGTTCCACAAATCTGGATACAAATAATCTATTGATATTTTGATGTGCTTGTAGATATATATAAACATGCTTAGAAATTGTGCTTGATATGCTGAAAAATGTTTGGCTTTGTTGAAACTAAGCTATTCCTACAGCTTTCTGAACATGCAGTTGCAGCTGTAAGAACTGCAGCAAAATCCACGACAAGAGGCTGATGTAGGCTACTTTTACTCCTCCACTAAAGAGCACTAGGATCTAAGGATTTTCCAGGAAAGCATTGCCTATGGGAACTGTCACCCCTGAGCCCTCCTCCTCCCTGAGCAGTAAATTTTGGTGAAGTGCACATATTTTGTCATGCTCTAGGTGTGTTTCTGGCGTCTGCATTTTAGTTGAAAAAGCCAAGCCAGTAACTTGCTAAGAGAGTGAGAGGAGGTGAAGCTCATTATTATTATTATTCTGTGGGCTCAACACTGTGGGGACCGCCCTGAGGAGCCTCTGATGTGCTTCCCTGGTACACTAGAAAGTGTCATTGCTCCTGAAAGACAGACATCACCATCTCAGTGTCCTGGGTGGCATCTTGGGAAATGTATTTTTATATATGGATGCCTGTCCGTCTATATAATTGCTTGCCTATGTGTATTTGGTTGAGATGTTAATGTTTATATACATTATTACATACATTATATATATATTATTTATAGGCTTTATATATATATTTATAGGCTGCCTAGCAGCCTCTATAGTACAATCTCCAGCAACTTTATCCTAAGCCTTGATTTCTATTTTCTTTTTGCCGTTGTCTTTCTGAAGGTTGAGTTCTGTGACTCATTTTGGTGAGCAGAAACCTGAATTTCACTGCTGTGTTTTTTCAAACATTCCCACTGTTTTTGATGGTGGGAGGACTTGCAAATGCAAGCCATGCAAGCTCAAAAAAGCAGAAGTTTCAAAAAGTATTAATTCATGCTCCTGAAGCCAATCTTGCAGGTTTTTTTAATTTTTTTGGAGGCTTCTCTCATGAATGTGGAATGCTTGGGGTTACAGCACTGAGCAGAGGCCCAATCATCAGGTAGTTAAATTCCTGAATGCTATAATTTGTGTGCCCACAGTCAGCTGTGGGTATAAAATTGTGCCCAAAATCTTGGAGGTCAGGGAATACAAGGCCCAAACTAAGCAGATTCTAAGCAACATTTTTTTTCCCCCTCCTTCCACCCAGATGCTGCAGAGTGCCTTTCCTTGCTGACAGGCCAGCATGCTCTGGCCCTCCAGAGGAATATCCCTCTTGAGCAGCTTCCCACTGGCCAGGGAGGTGCCACAGGACCTGGCAAAGGTGGCTGGATCTGACTTTGTTTGCTCTGAATGAAGAGCAGCTGACATTCTGCTTCCTAAAATCTCTCCAGCTCAGTTTTCCTCAGCAAAATTCCCATCAGAGCTCTGACCCTGAACCTAAAGGGTACTCATTGACTCAAACCTAAGACACTATGCCATGCTAGTTGCTTAATTAAAGATTGAAAATCATTAGCTCATATGAGCCACTGTCTCAGCAGTTTCATTTCTCATATGTCAGTGCCTCGTATCTAATCTTGAATGGTTTACAGCAAGACCTACCTCCCAGAGCAAATTCCCATCGTTGGGCTGTGCTGCCTCAGATTAATCATAGGAACATTCCTCAGGTCCCTTTTCCACATACAGGCCCACTCCCACCCCAGTATGATCTTGCCAAGTAAAATTTTCTAACTACTGCTACTTCGTTAAGCGAATTGTGAACTATAATGTTAAAGCTTTCTTAATCCCACATCTTTTTATACCTATATAAATCATACATTTAAAATGCAATTTGAGGGCTGCCTGCTGCCAGTTAAGTAGGAAAAGACTTGAGAAGACCAAAATGAAACAAAATGATATGCATGAAAAAGTAATTTTTTCAAGTTCCATATCTAGACCCAGCTGCATAACATCAGATACAGTTTCCGTACATATTAAAAATTCTATTTGCATAAAGTATGTAAAAACAGTAGTTACAGTGTGTGTGTGTGTGTGTGTATGTGTGTGTGTGTGTGTGTGTTTTGGCTTACCCCTGCTGGTTTTTGTTTTCCATAATGGAAGTGCACATTGTTGGAATAAGTGTTGAATGTAACAAAATCCCTATAACTTTTTGACTATCAAAAAGTTGACTACCCTTTTTTTTTGGATACTTTTGAAGTATCAAAAAGAAATAGACTTGAAAAAAAAAAAAAGAAAAAGAAAAGAAAAGACTTGAAGAGTTTTGCCTCATCAAATATTCAAGTAATCACTTTAGTTTTGGGTAATATCTACCAAAAGAGACAGATGCTGGTCACAAGATGTCACCACTTCTTTGGTGCTCATGCAGCTGCAGCCACGAGAGCTGATGGCCTGCTGATGATGTGTGGGCACTGGCCAGCCCAAGTCTCAGTGCAGCCTGGGCCCCACCACTGCTGACAAAATGCTGATCTCCTGTTCCCATCTGGGAATCCAAGCCCAGTTTGTTTGGGTTTGTTTTTTTATCTTGGATAGGCTGGGGTGTAACTAAGATTAGTAGGCTGTAATGCTACTCTTCTAATACAAATGTCCTGAAATTATTCTTGGTTAATAGCAGATCACAGAGCCCAAAACTGAGCATGTCTCCTGGGATTGTTCCCAGCCCTGTGAAGAGGGAGCATGGAGCCATCAGCAAAGGAATAAGCTGCATGGTTTTCTTTCTGCTCCTCTGGGATGCTGTTCCATCAAGCATTACAACCATATTTATATTCTGTGGGATGTGGAATGAGGAACTGAGTTACTGTGTTTATTCCTCTTGTCACATCCCTGTTTTTCTTATTGTTCAGTTTAATGGGAGCAGGGAGCCTCTACTTTGCAGCAGGTCCAGACACAGCATGAGGTGGCTTTTTCCTGCCACTGGCCAGAGCTGAGCAGGACTGAGGATCATCAGGGTACAAGGAGGTCTCAATTCACCTTCTCCTGCCCTCCACTGCCTCCCTAGGTAAGGCACCCTCTTCCATAGTGCCCCCACTTAATGCCTTGAAAAAGCTGAGGAAGCCCCACTGCACTCTACACAACTCCTCCTCTTGGCTTCCAGGAAAATTAACCCAGCATTTTGGGCATGCTGCCCTTTAGATGGATGTCCCTACTGTTACAAGGATGAGCAATAACCTAATCCATCAGTGTTTCTGCTCCACTTTCTAGAAGAGAAAACAGCTGTTTGAGCAATAAACTGCTGCAATTGGTCAAAACATTCTGGGTATTATTTTTACAGCAAAATGTTGCAAAGCAATTTCCTTCAGAAGCAGCCTCCCAATCGTCCCACAAAACAAGTGTGCTTGCAGTGTCCCACTCTATTTTCTATGGGATTTGTTGTAAACCTTAAAGGTAAAATATCACCTGAAATAGTTAAAAACATTTCACTGGCAGTTTTATTCTGTTGGACATCACAGATGTGTCAGGTTTGAGGTTGTGCAGTGACATTTCACTAGATGTTTGATACATGCCTTGCATGCATTACATGGTGTGCATGGGCATGCACATTTCTTGAATAAAACCATTTAGCAAGTCCTAAAATATTTGGCTATTCCCCCCTCTAATTTTAAAGCAAATTGTTCAAAAAGTAGGGTAGTACCAGATGTAGCTGCTGGCAGTCTGTGTTAAGGGTGTGTTTCTGGAAGAAAAAAATAAGCTAACAAATCCAGCCCAACTGGAAGCAGGAGATAGATCCTCATGAGATTTTGAGCCAAAGCTTGCATATTCAGGACATATGGATAAGCCCTTAGTCATCCATCTAACCCACCCAAGCTGTAACACCAAAATTTTTGAAATTGGATTTATGTAACTGTCTTCAAATCACTTTAAGTGTGAAGATGGAAAGTATGGCATGAAGCACAACTATAGAAAGCTCTTCTTTCATGAGTGGTCTCACAAGGGATGTGTAGTGAAATAATTTGTCACTTTTAGAGAAAGAAACTTTCAGCAAATGATGGACTCCAGGCTGTAAAACCTGAAAAGTAACATTCTTTGCATCCCTGAAATGACTTAGGAAACAAAGTCACATTTTAAAGAACATTTTAGGCTTATAAGAGCATAAAATTAGTTGTCTTTCATGCTTGAAAGTGGGATTCAGCCTCCACCGTGACTTCAGAACATTTCATTCAGAGTCTTTTTCTGGGCATTGCTTCTTGTCTTTACATCCTGTCAAGTGGCAGTGTGGGCAGCCTGCAGCATTTTAGGAGCTGTGCATCTTGCAGGAGTGAGCTGATTAATTATAATGCTTCACATGAGGTGAAGGGAGCTAACACTGTCTCACACAATGCACAGACAATACACATAAATATGTATAAATACCCATAAACACGTGCACACGCACTGCATATATTTGTGTATGTAAATGTAATTTAATATAATTTATATACATAGTTTTTATATATTTATATGTGTATATATGTAATGAATGGGAATCAGCAAATCACCTCATTAGATGTTCTACAGCCAAAGCAAGCGAGCAAAAAAATCCCTTCCCAGAACCAAGGCTTATTGCACCAGAAACTGTGAGAAAAAGCCATGGCTTAGGTGGAAATGTAATCCCAAGTAATTGAAAAATCTCTTCCAAAGAGAGGCTGAATTATTTGCTTTTTCCCCACACTCTTATTGTTTCATATGTAAAATAAGCTGTTGTCATCTTCCAGGCATTCCAAAAAAACTACAGGAAAACCCCACTGCTGTTAGAGAGGAGTAAATGTGGGGATGGTGTCAGGCTGGGCTGCTGGCAGTCAGTGTGATGGGTGTGTTTCTGGAAGGGCCAGTTTTTCTCCACATAACCACAGTCACTGTCTATTGTAAGAGCCTAATTGATTGATAAACTGTTAGCAACATTTCTACTTTTTGGTAAAAGCTGCAATCTGCTACCAATTTGTCAGTTTGTTCTTTTAACTCACCCCATAAAAACAAACAGAAACCTCCATTTTTATAAATGAGATGCCCCACGAGAGACGGTCATTGTTTTGAAGCTTTCAACAAAAAGTTAAGCTTAATGATGTGTGTTCCCAGATGTTACTCTAAGTTCATTTATCCCAGAATAAAGATACTCATTTCTAAAAATACATGGTAGAAAGCTGTCTCATAAAACAGCATCAAAGCTGACTTGGTTTGTTGGTATTTAATTTTTCATTACTCTGTCAAAGTTTCGCCCACAGATCTCTCTGTAATCTTTCAGATTTGCAACAAAACGTTCTTTCAGTAACATTTGTGTTAGACTTAGACTAGTCCTCCTCTGGGGGCTTGTTTTCATTTACCACACTCATACTTTCCATCCCCAATGATAGTGGATGTTTAGAAACTGACAGGGAAATTTGTTCCTCTCCTCTTTTTTTTTGAAGCATAAATCTTCCTTCAGGAGAGCCTTGTGTCACCAGGAATCCCTGAGCTTTTATTTACTCCAAATTACACCAATGGCAAGATTATGACTTTGTCACTGGTGCTATTCATTGCAAGTTTATCAGAAACTTTGCAAACCTGCCATTAGCTGAAGCAATTCTTAGAAATTCAATGCAGAGCTGTATGGGATAAAAAATAAACTGAGTTGTCTGTGAATGTGTTTTTCTTCTTACCTTTTATTCCCATTCATAACATGGATAAAATATCCATACTTTGGTTCTTTATAATAGCAGTCATGAACCAGAAGCTTGGCTCCAAAGTGTTTCCAAATTTCAAGACAAGCCACATACAGATCAGCAGGTGGCACTGACAAGACTTTCTCAGAGCAGTACAAGCATCTCCCAGTTGTGTTGTGAGAGTTTTGGAAGGGAAAAGGAGAAAGGTGGAGGTTCAGTGCTGTACCCAGGCAAATGGAGGAGCCAGTGAGGGAAGATGTGCTGCTGGACCTTGCTCTAGCAAACAAGGAAGGTCTTGTTGGGGATGGGAAAGCTGGGGGCAGCCAGGGCTGTAGTGACAAGATCATGGATTTCAGTATCTGTCCTGGGTTCATAGCTGTGTACTGTATATATGAGTATGTAGAGCTAGAGTATGTGTTAGTGTTGGTGGTAAGCTGACAATATGGGGATAAGGGGTGGAATGTCCAGGGTTGATGCTGAATTGGATCCCCATTCATCTGCTTAGCTCAGAAATAAGTTTTGCACCTTTCAAACTGGATCTGAGAGTGAAGGAGGGAGAAGGAGAAGTGGTGGTTTTCAAAACACAAAGATCAGAGTTTTCAGCTCTGCTCACTCACAGCCTGTGCTCTCTGCAGTGTGGACAGGGAGAGAGCTCCCCTTTGCTTCTGGTTAGTTTTTGGCCAGCTGAAGCAGAGTTGTTCTCCGGTCTGTGGGGTATTTTTCCCTTTCTTTTGGAGCTGTTTGCCCCTGCTCTGGCCTCAGCCCAGCAGAGCCCCAGGAGCTCTCCCCTGTGTGCCCAGGGCTGGGCTGTGCCTGGCATTGCCCAGGGCCGAGGGGCTGGCACAGCCTGAGGGAGCTGAGCTGCACCCGCAGCACAGACCGGCTGGGGTTGTCAGCTCTGCGGGGCAGAGAGGATTTGTTGTTCAGTATTGTTCACCTGTTGTGCTGGGGAGTGCTATGCCTGTTAAATAAACAAACTTTTTCCACTTTCCTCCAAGGAAATTTTTTCCCGAACCAGTTGGCAGAGAGGCCGTTTGGATTTGCTTTCTAGAGGGACCCCATTGGGAGGTTTCCTCCCAGATTTGCCCCAAACCAGGACAGTGTCCTGTGTGTGGTGATGGAGCTGCAGCAGCTGTGCAGGCTGCAGAGGAGCCCCGGGTGAGAGGGGCCCCAGCCCTGGGTGTCCCTGTGAGCAGGGAGGGCAGAGCAGGGCCAGGCTCTGCTCCAGGGCCAGCAATGGCCCCAGAGCCACGGGCAGGGGCTGAGCCCAGGCACTGCCCCCTGGGCAGGAGGCACAACTGCTGCCCTGGGCAGGGACCAGCCCTGCACACACTGCACAGAGAGCCTGTGCAGGCTCCTTCTCTTGACATACTCAAAACCATCTGGACACAATCCTGAGTAACGTGGTGCTGCTGGAGCAGAGGGGTTGGACCCTTCCAGCCTCACCCGCTCTGTGATTCTGCAATTTCTGCCTTGTGTGAGTGAGGACCATGGGTGCTGTGTAAGAATGGTGCCCATGCATAAGCAAAGTCTTCTGGTTTCAGATTTTGTGCCAGGCTCACAGTCCAGTCCAGCTTTACAAGGACCCTCTAAACTGCCAGATCTCAGGTGAATGTAGGTCAGATTTCCAAGTTTGTCTGGATTCTCAGAAGGAACTTGTGATTTCACACTGAAATTGCAAAAAACTCTGTAGCTGCTTTTGTAAGGGTTCAGCCCAGGAACACAGAAAGCATATCCTAGGTTCCAGAGTATTGTTCTAACCTTAAGTTTCAGTCAGTCCTGAATTTAAAATGTTTAATTTATACAAATAGCAAATTGTCTCAGAAGACTCAAAATCAATGAATATTATTTACTGTACAATACTGAATATTCAATTAATAGGAATATATCTCATAATACCAGCATTATTTCTAAACAGGACCCTCAAAACTATCTTTTATGTTGGCACATTCCTCTGGATTTGATAGATTATACTTAAAAACAGAAAACTACACCAAATCCTTTCAGTCATTCTTAGCTTTTGAAAGCAATACAATGACTTAATGAATAGCTATGGGTATAAATAACTACTGAAATATGCCAGCAACAAAAAAAAGTTAATGAATTCCAAAATAATATTTTTAAAAATGGGAAAAATATATTGTCATTATTGCAAGCCTTTTAATTCCTTTCTTAAAATACGAAAGTATTGTAACTTTTCCTTTGCAAGAACATTTGCAAAAAAAATTTTAGAATTGTTAAACAAAATTTATTTGCATGAATGCTGCTACCAGAAGTGTCTGTAAAAACATGCACTCCTTTGGTTTGCTTATGTCCCTCTGCTTATGAAATTCTGATGAAAAGTAAAATATAATGGGGTTAATAAGAATCAGCAATGTGGTCTAGTGGTTACTGGGCTGTGCTTAGGATTGGGGGACCCAATGTCTGCTTCACACAATGAGCTCTTTCTGTCCTTGGGACTTCACTTATCTCCATCTGCTTTTGCTCTTTTGTCCCTCCTTCACACCTAGACTGTGGCATGCTCCAAGCAGGACCTGCACCAGGATCTCCACAGGGCTGGCACAGAGGATGCCACTTTAAGCAGGGATGATAATGCATCCAGCAGTAATAAACTCTCCCTGGCAAGTTTAAGAGTTGTCTTCCACCTCCTCTTGCCTCCAAACATAATTCATGATGCTGAGCTGAGATTCCCAGCCTAAGTGAAGTGATCAGACCTGGAGCTGGTCTTCCAATGTGATGGTCAACTGCTGAATGAAGCTCTTTTATACCTGTGGCAGCAATTTTTTAGGAAAGGCTGTGCCCCTCAAGGCTGTTTTTCTGTTTGGCTCCTCAGTCAGCTTTCTCCTGCACATCTGGAGACCTCAGTGTGAATTATCACTGAAGTACCAACTCTGGCTCTACCTTTGACATTATGCCTCTCTCACCACACTGAATTTATGCAGTATTTCCATCCCAGTGAACTCCTGCCCATACAGAACCTTCAGTTTCAGGGCATGGCCAATGCCACTGTGCTAATAAGCAAGACCCAGGCAGAAAGATAATTGCACTATTTCTGTCACCACCAACTCTACTCTCTCTGCCCAGTGCTCAGTGCAGGATTGAAAGCACACATGGTTTTAGAGGAGGAAAATTCAGCCTCTTATACTTTGGGGTCTATTTGAGCAGGATTTTATTGGATCGCTATATTGGTATATTGGATTTTTCTGCAACACTGGAGTGGAGGGTGTTTCCTGGCAGAAAACATTTTGAAGGCTATAATCTCTCCTGAGGTAGGTATATGCAGAAAGATTTGCTACACTTTTTAAAGGACAAGCTTTGGGAGCTATGAGGATTGTTGGTGAACATAAATCAGCGCAGCTCCATGAAGTTTATTGTTTCCATGACAAGCAATTCAGTTATGGTTGTGGACATGAAACTGCTTCTCCTTCTTATGCAGCTCTTTGTATCTTTGTAGCCACACAGACAGTTGTGCATCTGCTAAGCAGTGCATTGTGTACTACTATGTGCATTTCATTAGAGCTGGGGTCAAGTAAGTGATCTGAGTTTCACTGGAATAAATATCTGGAAGTGCTGTGGAAGTTGAGCAATGCAGACAACTCAGCTCTGTCCCATCCCAAGCCCCGACGTCCCTTGCTAGATGTTTTGCAAATTGGATGAAAAGCAGTGCTTTAGCATCATGCCAACCAGATCCAGCAAGGTCCTCCCCGTTATCAGTAGGGGCTGGAAAGAAGGCTTAGGAAGCAGAAATTTTTACAGGAGTACTATAATACATGGCCAGCTCGGAATGAAAAGAAACAGGGGAAAAAAAAAAAAAAATGTGAACAATAGATGCCATCCGATGTGGGTGCGGGATAACATCGGGGAGAGGGATAAATTCTCAGGGAATGTCTCCTGCCACCAAGCCAGCCTCCCCCCGTCCTCCAGCACACACGTCCCCATCCCCTGTCCTTTCTGGAATACCTTTCTTCCAGCCTCATTGTTGTGCAAGTTCATCAGCCTCCGGGCATTCTTTTTGATTTCTCGGGCATCAACAAACCTCCGGGAGAACTCAATGCCGTATCTGATATCCGCAGAGCAGCCTCCCCACTTCCATCCCTCCTCCTGGTTGTAGTAGCCCTGTTTCTCTCGGTCACAGCCACAATTGCTGAGGTTGCCCTGGCTGCAGGCGGCCGTGACAGCGTGCGCAACCCCGGCAGCAGTAATGGCATAGGTGAACGCAGCTTCCCTGCTTCCTGTGGAGAGAAGCCAAAAGCTGATGGGTTGGCAGAAAGGCAGCACGTACTTACTAAAGAAAGCACACACATTTATCTACAGCAAGGGGGTCAGGCAGCAGCGCGAGGAGGGCATTGCTCCTCAGTGTGGATTTCTCATCTTACAGAATTCCACACATATTTGGGATGCTTGGCTCGGCTCGGGCATATTACCCCAGGTATGCAGCCGTGTGATAGTCCCACGTCAACCCCTTCACCAGAGGGGAGCTTGGCAAAGAATCTGGACAGTGGTGAGGTGAGGCCACAAGATTTGTTTTCACACTGTCTAGTCAGGTTTGCAAGCTGAACTTTATCTGTTTCAGATGAATAAAAAGTGCGTTAATAGCTACCTCTAAGCATTGGCGCTGCATGGAAAAAGAGAACGGTTCAGACAACAACAACAAAAATCCCTAGGACAGAAATGGGGCTGATTATTAATTTAACTTTATAAATGCTCCAGTAGCATCCATTAGTGATGCTGAGTGTAAAGTACTGCAAGAGAGACCTATAGAGACAAGAACTGGGTGGGTTTCATTTTCTTTCAAGGCAGAGGTTTCATTTTCTTTCCCTTTCCCTTGCAGACTTCTCCTGTGCACTAGTTTTGCTGAAGTGACCTTTTCCACTCCCACTCTGACTCAAATTCCTGCATTACCATGGCTATTGAGCAGACAGAGGGCATAGAAGTGCTGTAACTATTTTCTCTCTGAAGTAGGTGAGATACTGTCATGGAAGCACAGACTTATTAAAAAAAATTTTTAAAAGCTGTTTTAGAGAAAGAGTTGTTTTGGTTTCTTTTTTTTTTTCTGTGATGCTGTTACTTTTGAAGGTCCCTGATTGCCAATTCCATGTAACAGCTGTTGATAATGAGTGTAAGAAAGGAGGCAGAGTGATGGAGGGGAAGCTTGAGCCCATCCCTGCTCCCATGTCAGAGCCCACTCTGTCACTGATTTCTCATAGGGCTGGATTGCTGCTCTTATTTATAATACTTCCCCACAAGTTCCCTTCTCAGTGCTTTCCTCTGTGTGTTTCTCTGGTAATAAACAGACAATCCTGTAGTGCTGCAGCCAAAGAATAACCGTAAAGAATTTGCAGAAAGTTGCTGAAATGCTTTAATGACCACACACAGAGCTCTAGCATCATTAGTGGATTCGGGAAGGGAAAAAAAGGAACAAATTTTCCAGAGGAGGAAAAAAAAAAACCTGACTTAGAAGCTAGTTTTAATTTTTTCCTTTTTGGATTCATAGATCTCATAACTATTCTGGAATGGTAACTCCACATTATGGGGGGGATTTATATTTCTTATTTTCACAGGTAGCTTCCTGGAAGATTACATGATTGTCAGAGATGAGAAACAATCAGAAACTGAGGTTTGGCACCATTTGCTTGTTTCTCCAAAGCGAAAAAAAAGAAACTTGGGGTAGGGGCAAAACAAAAGGGTTCTGTGTTCTTCAGCTAGCAGGAAGGCTGAAGGGAGATGTGCATTATTCGAGTGGCTGGTGCAGTTGCAGGGCTGCCCCTGCTCTCAGGCACAGCAGTGTGCACCATGTGTGCAGTCTGGGTCAGTGCCTCTCAAACCCTGGGCTGCAGAGCACTGGTGGTCCAGGAGGCCACGGCAAAGGGTGCTCTGCTAATCCACAGAGCTGTACTAAACACTGTTTTAAAGAGTGTTTTCAATTAAAAGTTTGGTGATAACGATGCCTGGTGGTCAGTAAGAAATTCTGAGGGTTGATAGCGATCCAAGCCCAGTTATGGAACCACTGTTCTAGTTCCTAGTGTGATCTTCATGTGTTGATATTCACTCCTCTCCTCTGTGCTTGCCAGCTGAGTTCAAATCTGGGACTCTTGTTTTTAAATGTGTTCTGTTGACTTGCAGGATTGCTTTCTCTCTTCATTTTAAAAAATTCTGTTTCTAATCTATAAATTGAAATATTGGAAGTATGAGACGTAACAGAAGCTACATATACGGATGCAATTGGCTTTTCTTCAGGATGAGGATAAACAGCAATGCCAAATCAGACCCAGGGACATTTTTGGTGAGATACCTTTGAATACATGTAGAAAGGCTTATTAACAAGAAGAAACTTAGTCCTGTGAGGGAACATCGCATCTGTGACCTACAGTTCAGTAGATTTACTCAAAGATTTAGTTACAGGTGCTCATATTTTGTGTTCAAGCTCAATATAGTCCCCATGTCTCCAGAGTACATGGTAAGACATTTTATTATGGCCATTGTGCCTGTGACTTCTTTGTAAATTTTCACAAGTTGCTTCCCTTGACTAATTTTATAGAATGAAAGAAAATCATGGCTTTATCTTCCTTTCTCTCTCTCTCTCTTTCCCATTATACAATTGACTACCATCAACAATAAAGGAAAATATCTTTCCTATATTCATTTGAGAGCTATAGCAGTGATGGAATTTTATCAAGTCATGGGATAATATCAAACGGAAACCACACTGACTCTCTTAATTCAATGCAGCTCTAGAATAAAGTCTCAGAAATAAGGAAGTAAAGTTGTCCTGCTAAGAATTAAGGTTTTGGGGGATTAGTTTTTGTTGTTGTTGTTGTTGTTGTTGTTGTTGTGGGTTTTTTGGGGGTTTTTGGGGGGTTTTTTTGTTTTTTTTTTTTTTTAAACTAGAGGATGTTCTAAAACTTCCCTTGTGTTCCTGAACAGTTCACTATGGTCCCAGAATCAGTGGAGTCTGTCAGAAAATGCTGATGGGGGAGGGAGGGGAACTTCTGTTCTCAAATAATGTCTGCTGTACACAAAACTTTCCATTAGCATGTCATCACTTGGAATCAGTTCTAAGCAAGTCTTTGTCAGGCAGCTAAAAATATTTAAGTAATGATTGCTGTGATACCTTAATGGAATACAATAATCTCATTTTATGGAATTTTCTGAGATTTCAAAAAATATTCTTGGTTTGCAACAAAAAGGAGACAAGTCTTTCCAAAAATGTTCATGAAATGAAGGCAAAAGTAGCAGCAAATTTGGGATTTGACTCACAATTTGGGCTAGATTTTTCTTTTTCCAGTGAATATCCTGATTATCTAGTTATTTGGTGCTGTATACACTCAGTTTCTCAGTCTCGGAAGAAAAATTCTTGTCTGAATTCCAAAGTTTTCTGTCACATAGACCAGAATAATTTTGTTAAGATTTTTTTTTTTTTTTTTTTTTTTTTTTTTTTTTTTTTTTTTTTTTTTTTTTTTTTTTGTGAAAAAGACACTGCTTTGGCTTTTATTGCAACCCTTGGATTCTTTCATTTAGAAATACCTGCCTTGGTGTCAAAGATGACAGTTCTGACTTTATTTCCAAAACATAGAAGGGATTTTTTCATGAGTAACATGAACTAATAACCATCTGATCTGATAACTGTCTGATCTAATGGCTCCAAAAGGAGAGGATTGCCAGTATTAATTAAAATTAAACCTTTTTTTCTTCGGTGAAGGTGCTCACGGCCACTTCTAGCAATCTGCCAGGCCATCAGAGGAGTCTGTGGTTTGCCAGTCTGAGTTACTGCCATTTTCTTGAGTTCATTTGCATTCTAAGAGAGGGCTGTACTCTAAAAGTGCTCCAAGAGCCAGCAATGCAGCAGCTGCTGCTCAGACAGATATTGGACCACGGATTCCTTAGTGCGTGTCTTTGGGCAGACAGGCCTTTATCTGCCACTGGAGTCAGGGAGTAGGCTATATTTTATCCCTCATTTAGATGTCATTTCTGACTAAGTTTTAGACTTCTAACTGAGCACTGAACTTAGTATGGTTTGATGTGGAAATTCTTACAAGTTCCACAATGGCTGTAGTTTACCAGACTCGAACGTGCACGAACATATAAAGATTCAGCAGAGAATTTTTCAGCCTGGAGCCACAATCAGCTGAGAATCACATAGGCTGAATACATATTCAATTATTCACCTTTGAGCACAGAGGCTGGATACATATTCAATTGTTCATCTGTGAGCACAGTATTAAAGATTTAGCTGTTCCTTAGCTATTTGCAAGACATCTATTTGTTGGAGTAACTAGATGAGAATTCTGCTGTTGTACACATCATCCTGAAATGACTCATGTCAGCAGCTAGATGAATAAGGCTGCCACTGAATGCCAGCTATTAGAACTGTAATTTAATTTGAAATATTAAACTGCAGAATGTACAGAGCTTGGCCAGTAATTTCCTAGATCTTGCAGCAGCAATGATAGGAAAAAGTACTACACACTGTTGTTAAACAAAGCAAATTCTTCATGCACTACACAAGACAGCAGGTTGATTATATGACACAATACAACATAGGTCAACAGGAAAAAGAAATGAACCACAACAGAACTAAAATTTTTTTACAACTCTGGTAAGCTGATGACAGATTGAGTCATGTTTTATGGCAAAAGGCAATAGATACATCTAGATGAGTAAACTGAAACTCAGACAACTGCACCCTAAGTAGTGTTGGATGAAAACTTTTACAGAGAAGTTTATTTCCTTTGTAATTTTGTATTTTATTCAACACATCTATTAACAATTCTCAAGGAAGATAGTGCAGGCTCTTCTATTTGGGTTTGATCCAAGGGCAATACAAGTCAGAGGGAGTTTTCTCACTGTCTGAAGCAGATCCTTTATTAGCATTTTCAGTGTAAGCAACTTTGAGCTTCTTGGTTTATAAAAGCAGGGACTAATTTAATTTAATTTCTCTGTCCTCCTAGCTTTCTGTACCCAGTGCTACATGTCAGAACTAAAGGCCACTGAAACCTCTTTGTGCAGCCAGAAAAAGAAAGAAGAGCAGGAAACTCAGGAGAGTCCCTACTCTGTCAACCCTGACACAGGCTAATAAGAGAGCTGTTCCTCACAACAGCTTTTATTCTTCCTGCTCTTAAGGATGTTCAGTAGAGGAGGTTCCAGGGTCTAGTCCAGTACCTCAGGACCCCTACTGGAATGTATTTCACTGATATTAACCTGAAACTCTCTTTCTGAGTGCAAACCCACTGCTTCTTTCCCTAGAGCTACCAAGAGCAGGTTACTCCCTCCTTCTAGCAGCAGCCTTGAAACATGCAAAGCCTTCCACCCCTTCCCAGATGTGTTGCATGATCAGTTCTTGCCCTGCACCCCTGAGAGCTCTGCTCCTTGCCCCTGCTCTCCCAGCTGGCTGGTTGGTGCTGTGGTGCTGCAGATGTGACAGGGTGCTCCAGCTGAGGGCCTGCCTGCTTGGGGTCAGAGCAGGAGGAGCCCTTCTATGCCTTGTATGCTGTAGTGCTGTTTATTCCTGCCAGCATTCCTCATTTCACAGCAGCAGGACACTTTTGACTCTTACTCAACTTGCAGCAGTCTTCTGTGCAGCTGCTCTCACTCCAGATGTTTCCCATCTTGCATTTGTGCTGATGATCATTCCCACGTACAGATCTTTCTTTGCCTTTCTGATTTGCCTCCTCCTCCTTTGCTTAACTCTTTTTCTTTTTTTCTGGATCACTTATCCATGATCATGTTTAATTTTGACCCCAGCTTCCTTGTGGTCCTTCCCAACATGATACAATGCACAAATGCCATGTGCACAGCTCATTCTCTTGGTCAAGCCAGGAGTATAATTCTGGCTGGTGCCAGCTCCAGCACAGATCACAAGAGACTTAGTCAACACACCTTTCCAGTTTGACAACTACCCTCCAAGTATGACTTCCAGATGGTCTGCACCCATGTGCAATGTCCTTATTTTTCTTATGAGAATGTCACATAAAGCAGTGTCAGAAGCTGCTTTAAGTCCAAGATATATGGTATAAACTGCTTCTGCTCTGCCTCTGAGGCCCTGGGTGGCCAAAGAAGGAAATTAGATTGGTTTAATGTGATTTGTTCTTGACAGATCCTGGTTGACTCCTACTGACTTTTACTCATGTCCTTGTTCTTAGTTATGAGCTTACAAATGGGGGTGTGCTCCCATATTTTTTTCATTTACTGATGTTAAGCTGATTGATCCTACAATTCTTTTCTTTTACTTTTTTTTTTCTTTTTCTTTTTTTAGACAAAAGCAATACATTTGTCTTTTCAATTCTTCGTAATTAGAGTTCTCTGCAGGTTTTCAACACTGTTAGGACAACCAGCTATCACTGACCCCATTAAATGTTCGGAGATGAGGGACAGCTAACTGGAAAGCAATCAGCATGGACAAATACTGCTCTCTAATGCTCAGAGGGTGTTCCTCTGGTGATGGCATTAGTCTATAACCTTCTGCTCACCATTCACCTGTTTAGTGAAGTCTGAGGCAAGAAGTTCTTGGCATTCTTGATATTACCCCTTGAGTAGTGGAACAACCTTTGTTCTACATCTCCTACTCACTGACAAAATACTACTAACTCATTGATTTCTGTGTAGCCTTCTGTCAAAAAAAAACAAAAAAAAAAAAAAAAAAGATATAGCCACCATGGTTGTGAGGTTCCTTTGTAGCACCTATGCTCAGAAGTGTTCCTGAACCATGAGCTTGGTACTGGCTCAATATTTGTTTCTGGCAGGGCTTTCTGCTCAAATCTGATGGAGCCTGCTGATGGTCATGTTCAGTAATGTTCTCTTTACAGTATTCATTCATTTCACTTTTCCTCCTTAAGCCCCTTGTTTTCTACTACAGTCTAAGTAAAATAGTCTTGTTTAATTTTGTTTCATCCACATAGGCCTGTTTAGTTGAACTAGAGCTAGAGCAGGGGTGATTGCAGCAGCTTCTTCCTAGGCTGCCTGTGGTGCCTATCTTCAATTACACGTGGCCAGGACAGGGAAAATTGCAGATCCCAAAGCTGAGCATGTGTAGTGATATGACATAATGGTTTATTTACAGATTCTTCTGTTACTCAGCATTTTTCATCTGCAGGCTCCCACTAAGTTTTTATGGCTGGAGGTGCCAGGATCTGGCCGTCAGTTTAGAATTGCTCTGTCAACTGGATTGTTTTCTGTTGCTCATGTGGGTTTGTCAAATCTTCTTTTAGAATGAGTTGTACATGAGCCAGAATTATTTCACACTAGCCTTATTGCAGCTTCTTGCTGTCACTCTTTATATACTTTTGAAAGCGTGTCTATTAAAAAGAGATACTTGCTCTGCCTCTCCTTTTCACATTTTGTCAAACATTTTTTGAATGTCATGGTTATTTTCTAAAGGCTTTCCACAGTGATTTCTGTAATGAGTCTTCCAAGGATTTACAGGGCTTTTTTACTTAATTTACCCCCTAATTTATTCAGTTAAGTCCTGGCAACCTTAAACAATAGTCAGCATTTCTGTTCCAGTGAGCATAATTCTGCTGTGTTTTTGGCTCTCTTTTGGCAACATGTCCCTTGGTGAAGTTTTCTGGGACAGTTTCCGTGAGGTTAGTCAGTTTGCTGTAATCTTTGAAAAGAGGTTTAGCAATGCCCAGAGAAATATGAAATTTTTGGGCTCTCTGCTGTAAAACTATATTTGCCATAACAAATATTTCTTACCAGCTCAGCCCTAAGAAGCCGAGTCTATCCCATTCTTACAGAAAATGGTGAAATTGAGTTTTGGTCTCAAAGCAGCACTGCTTGTTTTTGTCAAAGTTAAATCAGAGCATGGTGCTGAGCACCCATTTAAAGAGTGCACGAGAGCATGGCTGGAGGAGCACGAGGGGGCAGTTCCCAGATGCACTGTGCCTTTGAGAGGAGCCTCTGTGTGTCACAGGCGGCTGTGTTTCCACAATGCTGCTGCTAATACTATCAAAGCAGCAGGTGGGAAGCAGGGGCTGGAGCAGAGAGGCTGTCTCCTGCTTGTGTTCCCTTCTGGACCTGCTGCTGTCCCACTGTGGCACTCAATGATTCCCTGCTGAATGTTTGGTGCCTTTGCTTTTCAGGGATGACAAGAGGTTTGATATGTCATAGTGTGTGAGAGCTCAGCTGGAGACATCTTGCAGTGCACTGAGGTTTAAAAAAGTTCTTTGCACCCCTTGCCAGAAAGCATGGAATCCTGAAGGCATTCCAGAGAAAGAGTGCTCTAAAGTAAACCTGTGTCCTTAAATTAAATGGGTCTGTGAGGAACCAGATGTGTCAGCTATTCTATTCTATTCTATTCTATTCTATTCTATTCTATTCTATTCTATTCTATTCTATTCTATTCTATTCTATTCTATTCTATTCTTCTGTCTATTCTATTCTTTCTGTTCTATTCTATTCTGTTCTATTCTATCCTATCCTATCCTATCCTATCCTATCCTATCCTATCCTATCCTATCCTATCCTATCCTATCCATCCCATCCCATCCCATCCCATCCCATCCATCCCATCCCATCCCATCCATCCCATCCCATCCCATCCCATCCCATTCCCATCTAATGATTCAACAGCCTCAACCTGTTAACAGCAGTTCCTATGTAGGATTTGACAATGCATTACAGTGTCTCTTTTAAAGGGCATTTCACAGAGAAACATAAATCCAATATTTAGGAAAAAGGGAAGGGAATCTATAACTACGTGGACATATATCCTTATGTTTGGGGTTTTTTTAGGTTTGCTCTTGATAGTATTCTTAATAAGAATGCTACTCTGTTAAAGGTTTCTTGAGGAGCCCGTGTGGTGCTTATCAAGGGAAACTTTGTCCATTAAAGATACTGCTTTCATACTGGGTCCTAATGTGTATGGGATTCAAAATAATTTACATCTAGAGGGCAAGAACTCATCACCTAGAGCTAAATCTGCAACAGGGTGTTGGCTCTAAAAGCCTGTCTTTTAGATGTTCCTCCACATAGCATTTTCCATGTGGCTGGCACAAAAATCCAGCCTCACCAAGCACTGAGAGAATTAGAAACCAAAAAAGCAAGGCTCCCACAAGGTATCAAGCTGCATGGGGAAGCCCCGAAACTGGCAGTAGGAAATGCAAAAAAGGGAGAGTCTAAACTTATCCCACCAGAGTGAAGCCAGATTTCCCTGCACAGTGAGTCTTTCCAGCTATGCTGGCAGCAATCATCCTAGTGTAATTGCTGGGGGGACATGGTGGTTTTAGAAAAGGAGAGCCCACCCTTAAAATATTCTGACTGGGGAAAGAAGATTTCTTTACATGAAAAGCCAGGAGATGACTTTGTTGGTTTCACTGATTAGAAAAAAGACATTCTTCTTAACATAATATAACTTCTTCTAGTGTATTTTTCTAGGGTTGGTTTTTTTTTTTCAATATCATTAGCTTGGTTTTATCAAGTATAGAATAAGGATGAGTTTATATGAAGTACTTATTCTACTTTGTCATGACATTTCTAAAGTGAGATTTATGAAGAGCAGCAATACCTTCTATTAAACTGAGGCATCTAAGTGACCTAGGAAGGGTATAATAAATATATATAATGTTTATTTAAATTATCTTTCAGACTTCCAGTCGAAATCCAGACAAATATCATGAAATGGAATAACCACTGACCTTTTAGTTCTCACTGCAACAGCAACACAAGATGAGCATTCTGTCAAATAACTATGAATTAATGACCTCTAGAAATATCTTGCTCTACACATTTCAAGGTAAGAGCAGTGAATATGTAGGACATAGTGCTCAAACTGAGAAATGGTGACAGCCAGACTGGGAGCTCTGAAAAGCATTTCAGGCTGCTGGTCATGGAGAAACAGCCCATCAATCCACAGATTGTTATGATTTCTTGTCCGGTGACTGCTCTTCAAGGTGGCCTTCTTAAAAAGTGCATAGATATAGACATTACATTTCACCAAAAAAAGGAAAAATAATTTGCATCAAATATACCAGAATGTTTTCTTCCTCTGTAAATTTCTGCTCAGGAACACAGCAGAGAGGTTCTTGCTGCATTTGCTGGGAATTGCTGTTGGATTGTCTCCTGGAGGATAATTCTGTATGAAGGATGTCCTACAAATCTGTAGCTCACATAAATTCCTGCATGGCTTCTAATGCCTGGCAGGATACCTTAGAGGACCAACTCAGTAAGTCAAATTCCACAAGCAAGTCACTGGCACTGTCACAGGTGACCCATCCTGTAGGTGGAGGGGCTTTTGTGTGTTTGGTGCACTCTTGGCAAGGCAGAGTTTGGAAGGGGAGACAGCAGCCAGTGTTCTGTGGCTGTTTGGGATGGTCTCTCTCTCTGCATTTCCCCCACAGCAGCAATGTGCCTCTCTGGCCTTAGCCCACCCGTCCCAGCCCTTCCCTGTGGCTGCAGCAGAGGGGCTGGGCTGGCAGACCCCCAGCTTGTGTCTGTGCTCTGCTAATTCTGCTCAGAGGTCACATCCCCTGGGCTGCAGCAGACAGCCTGGGCAGTAGCTCTGCAAGTCACTGCATGCCTCTCTCCAAGCTCAGAGGCTGTGGAGAGCAAATGAGAAAGTTCTGGTGGAAGGGCTGGGTTGAAACTTGCATTTGAATCTGCTTAAATATTCTCCAGATGCTCTTTCACACTGCTTGTGTGGCTGCATTCACCTTTCTGATACATCTGCCCTGCCTGTACATCTTGCTGGGAGGAGAGACAGGGTCGAGTAGTGATGTCCAGCCTTCCTGGTGTTTAAAGGGTCCTTGCCTGCTAGTCACATTTGTAACCCCAGGGAGCCAGACACAGCACAAATCACACATATGAAAGAGATTTAAAAGAGTAAAGAGCTCAGAGAAGTTTGGATAAATACACAAAGTTTAGATTCTGATCCAAACCTCTCTGGTTTGCAAAATGAGTTTGGAAGCATCACAAGAGCAAAGTCTTTTTCATTTTTTTTTTTCCAGCTCTGGAGTTTCTGTTCCTGACAAGAGTTAGGAAGTGACAAGATTCACATAAAAAAGGAAGGGTTGTCTGAATCTTTTCAGGACTCATGACAGCTACTGAATCAATGTTTAATCTGAGCCTCTCCAGCTAACCCCACTGGGTCAAGTTATCTGATCTAGTAGACAAGTGGTTGCTGTTTATTATTTGAGTTAAGCTTTTGCCTTGCCACAGGCTGAGCGACCTCACCGTAAAATGGTGATCCAAACCTGCAAGAGACTGACAAATGGCAGGTGCTATAGCAACCCTGCAAGTTACCTGCATAAAAAACCTCCATTTTATAAGAATAAAAAGATCAAATTTCTAGTTAATTGTTTTTAAGCACTATACCCTAGAAATGAATGAGTTTAAACAAAGACAAGATGAAAAATTTCTAGGTTTTTCAGGTACTCCAGCTTCAGACCAGGATCCAGGCTTTATGTCCAGGAAAGGAGGAACAAGGCCCTTTATGCTGTACATGAGTATTTCAATAGATAGACTGGTGTTAATACCAGTCTTTGTGATGTAAAACTGCTTATGTAAAACTGCTTCTAAAAGCCACTACTAGCAAGAGTCTCTACTGCAAATCCCCCATTAAAGCAAGCTATGGGTCTCACTAAATCATCTTTCCAGCCCCCCACTTTCCAGCAGCTCGTTTGCAGATCTGAACTCTGGAGCTGACCCCTGTCTTTGTGATGGGCCAAACCAAAAGCCAGATCTGAACACCGCTGAACTCTGGGAAAGTTCAAATCTATCGTTTGTGGTTCAGGTTGAGCTCTAATTAAAACAGACCAGTTAGAAAGGCAAATGTCTTCAAACCAAACCAAAACAAATGTTTCACGTGAAAAGTTTTGGATCAGGCTATATGGTACCAAGGAGTGTTTTTGTCTATCACACAATGTCATGTTCTTCTGGTTAACACAAACTCACAGCATGCACATGCTGCTGGATGAGATCTTCCATGCAGACACATTGAATCCAACTTCAAGAAGAGGACAGTATTCATGGAAAAGCTTTCATGATGGGCAGAACTCCATCAGCAGTCTTCCTGCCACTCAGCTCTGAGGGTAGCCAGCCACCTTTCAAAATTTCCATGCCCATCCCTACTAGCACAGTAGTCCAGGGTCTCAAAAACAGTCTTGCCTTCTCTGAGTGAAGCTAATGCCTCATTATGTCAGCAGTATGTGGGATATTGCCACTAATCCCTGAAAACAAACAAGGAGGGGGTGATGCAGAACCTTTGGTTGCATAAGAGGGCAGGGAAAACCCAGCTAAATCTCCTGCTCAGAGCTTCTGTTTATACTATAGTTAATACCAGAGTGTAATAATCAACATGGTTGATCAGTGGACAAGGGAAAAGCAAACAAAAGGGAAGGGAACTTGGTTTCAGCATTACTGAACTGCTGAAGTGAAGGAAAATGGGAGACAGCAAGAAGAAAGAGAAAGGGAAAGAGGGTAAAAGTGTTAATGCCCTGTCTCTGGTGTCAGGGTGTCACAGTGCATTGTAGGTAGAAAAAGAGGGAACTCAGACAGGAAAATTTACTCAAAGAATCACAGCACACATACAATAAGAAACCAGAATTTACTCTCCCTATGAGCTTTATTCTGTCCCTTTTATGTTACATGTAAGTACTGAACATCAGTTCAGTATTTTCTCTCTGTGAAATTTGAGTGGAAAATTACCTAAGGTTTTCAAACTTCCTTCTTCTGCAAACTAACCTAGTAATCCTACTAGGCCTTTTCTACTGAGATTTTTCACTATCTTTTTTTTTTTTTTTTTTTTCAGGCCTGGACTCACTTCTTAGAAGACCAAATTCCTCCATGATATCTTTCTTTTTCTTTTCTTCTTTTTCTTTTTCTTTTTCTTTTTCTTTTTCTTTTTTTTTTGCCTTTGAGTGAGAACACGTTAACAGCAACCAGTTTTGTTTGAGGATACATCCCAAATGTTTAAGTGGAGGTTAGTCCCCAATCACTTCAATTCCTCACTGAAATTAGTCCTCTTTAGTTTCCAGAGAGCAAGGTATGAAGTGACTTGTCCAAGATCACAAGAAAAGGCACAGCTGGGAGCAGAGAACAATTCCATTGTCTCCTGGTCCACACTTTCACCATAAAATGATTGTTCTTATATTGAACTAGGAGACACAGATGTGTGAAAAAGGTTAGGGAGGGAATGGTGTTGAGCTTCTCAATGTGATGCCTTCCTCTCAGCTTAGATAAAGAGAATGAAAAATTATTTTATCCATTCTGCATGAATTCTTCTCAAGTTAAAGGATATTCAAATGTTTTCATTCAGGAAATTTTCAGTTCATTTTCACTGGTGAAGTTGTAACTAAAAGAACAACCTTTCTAATTAATCATCTTTAGAAATCTAATAAATTCTATTTATGACATAATTTTAAATGCACCATAACAACAGAAAGCAGTAAGAGACCCACCCAAGCAAATAAATTACACAATATTTTCTTCTGAATAAGTTTTGTAGTGTGCATGAAATAGGATTGACAGGGACCTAGTTATTACTTTAGAATTTTCTTTGAAGGAAGAAATAGATTAGAGTGGAAATAGATACCCGTTCATGTGCTACACATGATACTCTATAGATGTCCATAAAATCTACTTGAAAGAATCACATGGTCTTTTGTCATTGTGACAAATAAGGCAGAAACTGGGTGACTTGTGCTAATCCTTCTCTGAGTATGGAGGATCCAAATGCTTAGGGATGAGAAGCAGTCAGAGAATAAACCCCACCTGACTGTCTAGGAAAGTTCACCACCTTTGCTATGCACTTAATGAAATACCCTGACTGATCCTGCCTGGGATATTGGCATTAGCAAGTTTCCAAAAACAGACATCAAGATTATCCTTCAGAAATGCACTGACAGGTACCCACCACTGGTAGCCAGAACTGCCTCAACTTAGAACAGCAATGCACCCGTGCTGGCCACTTCTGATTTTGGATCCTGTCATTGTCCTTCACCATTTCCAATTTTTCCTACTTCTGGCCCATCCCTTTTTCTTTCCCTCTCCCTTCACATGCATTTAAAGGTCTGTTTCACTCTTTCCCACTTCCTCACATCTCTAGCCAGAGAGTTGAAAGGCTTCCATCACAAAGATTGAAAACATACTCCATATTAAATGTAACAGGATAGTATGACCAGCAGGTCCATGTTTCAAACACATTCAATTTATATCACAGCTGAGAATAAAGAGCAGGGGAAGCTACTTGGTGGGTTGCTGGAGGCTGTGGCTTCCATTTTTTTGTGGAACATGTCTCTGTCACTTGCTAAATAGGTGCACCATCTGGTGGTAATTTTGGACTCCCACTTCTTAAATTTCCAAAGAGCAGCGGTGGAGCTAAGCCTGTGGTTGCAGCATTATTTTTGGGTTTTGCCGCTATCTGTCTAAAAGTCCTCAGCTAAGACAATTTTTGCAGGTACTACTGGTGATTGAGTACTAAGAACTGGTAGGACTTCAAATAGGGATGAAGTTTCCATGTCTGCTGTGTGGGGCAAGCAGGTATGACTTTATGGAAGGACCAAATGCTCCCCTGAGAAACTGTGCACACAGAGAAGGAAAATTTCCAAACACAAAGAGAAATTAGGTATAAAGGGAGTCTAAACTCCCGGATAGGCAACAGGGACCATTGTGCAGTCAAATTAAGATCCCAATCACCCTCTGGAAGCATTTCTCCCTGTTCTTTGACCATACAAGGAATACAGCCTGACTAGGTTTCTATCTCAGACATCTCAAGCAAATGCCTGGAGCTGTGTGATGTGAAACTGGGCCAAAGGAAAGAAGAGGAAGGGACTCCTCATTTTTCTGCCTTTGGTGTCTGAAACCCTTTAATTCAGCAGCAGGGAGAAACCACTTCTACCTCTTGTGCCATTCCCCTCAGGAACTGTAAGGTTGCACTGGACGTGTCTGATGGGATTTACAATGGAGAGCTTTTCTGAACAAGGTGGCTAGAGGCTGAATCAGACAGAGAATTAGTTTCCACATTTTGGTGAACAAACGAGTGAACAGGTAAAAACAAGTCATGATCCATGAGTAAACAAACTGAATAAAGCTGCAAAGTGAACAGGAGTTCTCTGTGTGTCTGTTGAGCTTCTCTCTAGAGATAGCAGAGCCTTCTCCCAGTGCACCAGTGAGCTGTCTGGGGTGAGAGCAAACCAAAAAGACACCTCAGAAATTCAAGACCATTTAACTGACACTGGCTGAGTATTAGGAATCATCCTTCTCACACAATCCCAGAATTGGAGTCTGAACCTCTGCAGTGGAGAGCATTGTAGATAGCAACAAATCACACTTGTGGCTAAAAGTAGTCTCCCAGGGGCACTCCAAGTGGATCTGGATGGGCAGAACGACCCATCATCAGCTTGCATGCTGGCTTTCACTGTGTCTTCTACCTATATTCTGCAAACCACTTGCTTCTGCCTTTAAAATGAAACACTTTTAAAACCTCTTTAACAGCACTTTCAATGGAGGGTAATTTAAAGTCAAGCACATTTTGGGTAAAAATGCATGGCTGGAGTCAGTGGCCAGTTTGAATCCTGAGAGAATGACTATCTTAGAACTACAATGCTAAATGCATTTTTTCATGCCTCCAAATAATAGATTATAAAGTCCTCTTGCTTGCTTGCTTTATTTCTTTCTTTTAATTTTCCTCTCCTATCAGTAACAATATTATACTCCACAGTAAGGAATAAACTACAGTCATGCACAATTTAATCCAATGCTAAAAGGTCAGGCATGATACGCACGAAGGAAATTTTGTCAATTAGAAAATGAGGTATTTGTCAGATGTAATATTTTGCAATCCAGCAGCCACTTTGTAAGGAAAAGAAATTGCTCGTGACTGGCGGCACGGTGGCAAACTGCATGGATCAGTGATCTAATCCTCAATGCTAAAATATTTGTTTGCAAATCAAAATGTGCAGATAACAAATGCTCTGTTTTTTTGTAATGTTTGTACATGCCTCTCTCTGAATTTCAAGCTTTTTAATTTAGAAACAGATAGTTTATGAAAAAGAACCTATCCCTAAGAACAGAGGAGGAAAGGGAGGGATGCTGCTACACATGTAACTCTGAAGCCTAATGTTATGTTTAGCCTGTCCTGCTTGATGTAGAGGTTGGACTAGATGACCAAACCTATCATCTGTAATTCTAGGGAAGAGATTTTGACAACACACTTAACCACAGTAGTAAAGCTCAGGGAATCTCCATTGGAACCCCAAGGTATTGCAGGATCACACACCAGCAGGTGCTGTGCTGCACTCCCTGTCACCCTCCATAAAGAACATCCCCTGCAGTGGCAGGTTTGGCAGCACCAAAGTTGCTCTGTACTTGGAAAGTCAAATGTTGTATGGCTGATTGCCACTTAACTAATTGGGTTTTAGCTGAGTCCCTCTATGACATTCAGCTTCACTTCCAGCTTCTGCTAATAACCAAAAGCCAGGAGACTTTTTAGTGGTTCTGGTGAAATGAGTGGCAGAATTTCTACTGACAGCAACAGGACAAGAACTTGGCCCCTGTCCTTTTGGATTAAACCCAGCCCCATTTTATTTGACTTTTAATGTCATTTGCCTTCCTGATTTAAGGGTGCATTACGTTCTAAGCCATTGACCAATGGGACTGGGATGCTGAAGTAACTAATGAGTCAGCCTGCTATGGAACATTTGCACTCAGCAATTTTATTAAAAAGTGATGCAAAAAAATGACACTAAATGAACATTAATGTTCCTTGGAGGCACTTGGAAGAAAGGAAATGCCAATCTTAAAGCTGCTATGCAAAGTCAGCCCTGTGTCCCAACTTTGGTACAGTATTCAACTGAACCATAGCCTAGAATTTGCATACTATCTTTTCCACAGGACCTCTGACTGACTCATCCCAAGGGAAACCAGAAAAGTAATGTGGAAAAATGTTACCCTGAATAGCTACAGACAAAGCTAAAAGAGAAAAGGAGGACTTTTGTTCTGGCCAGTGCAGAGCAGGAAATGATCATCACAGATCCAAGGCCCCATCACATGTTCCTGTTCCCCTTCCACTACACCGAAGCAAACAAGTAGGATGATCAAATGCAAGAACAAGTACCCACCTCTCTCCCCCCAAAAATGCTTTCTTTTCCATGCTGACACAAAAATGGCATGGTTCCATACAATAAAAAAGGTCCATTTAGTTTTGAGCCATGGAAACCAGGTATTAAACCCCATCCCCAAGGCAGGCCATTGTTTTTTCAGGAAATCTGAGTTTTAGGGTCACAGTGTGTTGTGCTGTATGATGTTTCCTACCAGTGTTAGGTGACCTTACATCCCAGAATACCCATGGAAGCATGTGAGAGCAGAATTTTGGAGATAGAGAGGCTTGAGTCTCCCAAATTACAATTCTTGGCATTAATTTACATCAATGCATGGAACAAGTTTAAAATTAAGTGCTCTGACAACAAAAATGGAATTGCTCACAGTCAGGCATGTCAGTGTATTTAAATTTGAAAATATCTACACAAAAGCACCTGTTCTAAGAAAATCTTCACTTTTATATGAAATGGAACAAAACAGAAGCTCTTTCCTCAGAATGGAAATTCCAGATTTCATTCAGATCAATAACCACCATTCTTCATCCAGCTGCAAGCCACACACAGTTCACCAAATAATTGTATTACCATACTAGTGCTGTGTTTGGAATAAGGATATCTGCCTTTTAAAGCAAGTCTGCTGCCAGATAGGCAAATATTTAAATGGCAACAAGAACATTTTAATTTAGAGAATTTATACTATTCTTCACACTCATGACCCTTGAGGGAAGAAAAAACACAATTGAGCTATACTTGAACTAAACAGTAAAACTTTACAAAAAGAGAAGGAAGTGGAGAAGATAAATTGAGATATATAAAAATCTGTCTCTTCATGGCTGGAAATTATTATATGCTGCAGACTATATATGCTTTTATTTCTTTTACAGGGAGACAAAGAAATAAAGATTATAAAATTAATGTAGCAAACTGACAGTTTTTCTAGTAAAGTAAAACAAAATTTATTTTAGTCAACTCATAATTTACAAATGTTACTGTCAATTTGTGTTTGTCTTTTCCTCTATGATTTACAATGTATTTTGAAAACATTACTAAGGCCTCCCTGAATCATTTTGAGGTTCTGGCATATAAGAAGTTTTTAAAGCACAGAGAAATTATTCCCCACAAATGCTCAAATTGATTCACCAAGCTGGAAATCCTCCCCGCTGTCAAAAAAGGATGCTTCTTTAAAACAACAGTACTTTCTTAGAACAGAGATATATTTTTCTTTTTCTAAAAACATCCAAGTGACAGACACTCCCACAATAGCCTGTCTCTTCAGTTAAAAAAATAGAAATTCTTAGCACCTTAGTGGTTTCATAACTTCTTTATTGCTCCTTCCCAACCTCAGCTACTGCCAGCTGGGAGGGTTTATTTTCTTACTCTGGTTTGGGTTACTGACTTTGTTACTTGTGACAGTAAGAAGCTTATCCACCCCTCTACAATAAGAAAGTTTGAACCCTTTGAATCAACTCCTCAGTTTCCCCCAAAGATGAAAATGCAAACTGAAATGCCCTCTCACATCCTTTGCCTTGTAATTGCTGCACTATCACACCTCTGCCCCAGTGCTTGGCTTCCAGCTGAGGTGAGGTGCCCTGAGGAAACTGCTCTGCCAAGGCAGTTTGGGGACTGCTCTCAGTGCCTGGAGCATAATTCAGAGCAGCAGGCAGGGCTCTGGGGGGGACAGCTCAGCTCTGCTCCAGCAGGGCCTTTCACCTCTGAAAGACAACTTGTGGGACAGTCCCTGACACCCCAGAGTCCTTCTGCAGTAATGGAAAGCTAATAGGTGAGAACAAATAAATTGGACATTCTTAAGGTTAATGGTTTAGTGTCTCCTTCCAGCAACAACATGCCAGTTGTGAAAATAAAGGTGCTGTTGGAGGCATTTTAAGGGAAGGCTTTGCAATGACTGTTTGCAGGGTGGTAAATCTTTCCTGAAGAATGAGCATGTGGAGGGAGTCCACAGATTTTGGGGGTTCTACCTCTTTACTGCCTGCCTCTACCTGCCAGCCACTTACATAGCAGCTAGAGGTGGAGGTTCATCGTGCATTTCTTGTTATTTATCTTTTTTGATTCAGGCTAATAATGAGAAAACTCTCCCTCTCCAAATAACCCAGAAATATACATCTTGTAATGCACCACTGTGCTTCTAGTAAGAGTTATGCTTGCTCAAGCCACAGATCATTAAATTTGCCATGGTATTCATAGTTTAGCTGAATCCAATGTGCAAATGCAACAACTCCACGTGGCATCTTGGGAAATGGATATGAGCAGTCACTCCGAGTTGGCTACATGAGCAATAAAGACAGTTTATACTTGTCCTCCATCACTTCTGGAGCTGCACACATCCTTAGTACAGACTGCAGAGAATTGAATGCATCCTGTGCCCCTCTCCCTGGAATCCCAGACAGCCTGCTGTACGAGGAGCTGAAAGCTGATGCCATGCCCTGAGAAGCCACCCCTCACTCTGGAAGTTTTTTCCTACATCCTAGCACCAACCGAGAAATCCAGTTCAAATTACCGAAAACAAATTTATTTCTGCTCGGTTGCTTGAGTGCTCAAAGGACATTGTTGTCTGGGCTCATGTTATACAACAACAACAAAAACCCCCAAATTTTTCCACATTAAGTCCAAAAGCCACTGTGCAATTGAGGTTCCCTGTAGCTGACAAATGCCTGAACCAATCATAGCACCTACTGCTATGACAAAGATAATTACTGCCTTTCCGTCAGTGAAGTGTGTACCCTGCTCTGTATCATATTTAAAATAATCTAATTCCAACCCATTTTCCTCCTCCAAATTGTTTCCAGCTGTACAATTCCTTTTCTTCCCCCATATTGTTTTTATTGGATATAGTGCAAGTTCATAAAGATAGATTTTCCCATAATAAATACACAGATGTTAGAATAATAAACACACAGTCAACCTGATATATGAATATTACTAAGCCTTAACAAACATATAACAAACAACATAAACTGGTTTTAAGAAATTGGAAATGAGAACATGAAGTAGCAGAGAAAGAAGTGGCAGGAGAAAATAAAGGCAGAAAGTGAGCTAGAGATGTACTTACTTTAGCAAACTGTCTGGATTCATTTATGGCTCCCTTTATTGACTTGCTGATAGCATTAAAGCACAACTATGGTTGTAAAGCATTCCTAAGAATGCCGCCTGTCTTCATGGATTGGAAGTTTTCTGCTCACTCTGAAAGCCAAGCTTTCCAAGTTGGCCAAGTCATACCACACTAACACTACTGTGCTAGATTAATCCATCTGCTTGGACCCAAATATCCATTTTTGGAGAATAATGAGCTTCTCTACTCCTCCCATTTTTGGTAGGAAGTTTTTATGAACATTTGGCATCTCGGTTAAACCATCATCATAGCCCAGAATAAAAATGACTGGATTCATATGTGGAATCCAAATTTAATTAAGCCTATATATGGCCTGAACCAAGAATAATTTACTGGCTGACACCCCCTCAGCATGTATGATAAAATGCCAACCACTTCTCCATGACACCATCACTTAGGCACTTCCATGCCCAATTCCCATGTTCTTCCAGGCCTGCAGCTGAAACATGGGATCAGAAGTGGGCTGACAATGTTACCTGTTTCCTGTACAAACAGAGCAAGGGCCACTGTTTTTAATGAGTATCTCTCCTTCAGAAGCTGTCCCCATTCCCTTTCCCAGTCTTCTGCTTGGAATTATCCATCCTCTCCCCATATGTACAAGTGCATTCTTGTAGAGAGATGTAACATTGAGGTTTATGCTCTGATTGTGTTTGCCAAAAGTCTTCTTCACCTGGGAGGTAACAAAATCCATGCACAGGTTTTGTTTGTCTCTAAAACTTCAGGTTTTTCTCCTATCCCTCCCCCTTTCTGCCTGGAGAGTGGATCAAAAGTTGAGTGAATGAGAAGAGACAGGAAGCTTCTTAAGATGTTCTTCTCCTAAACCTCCCCTGGCAAGCAGAGCTATAGTTTCCCTTCAGGTGCATCCTTTCAACACACCAGAAAACTACAGATCAAAACAAAGGGTAAGACATTAAAAAAAAAAAAAAAAAAAAAAAAAAAAAAAAGATAAAAGCCCACCTACAGAACTCCCTTGGGTTTGGCCTACTTGTTAATATTTCCCTGTCAGGTGTCCAGTTTAATGATTTGCCAAATCACTGCACCAGTGACACAACCAAATATTGCTAAATCGTGATCATTTTCCACATCATTGGTCTGAGAAAGGAGACAGGTACAGATCACTTTGGATATCTCGACAGATATATTTTTCAAAAGACCAGAACAGCTCAGTTTTGCCCAGGATTTAGCACTGGTAAGAGCTGTCTGCTCATAAGCACTTCAGTTTAAAGGATTCTGGTGGAGAGGGTCAGTGCACAAATAATCATCCAGAATAATCCACTGCCAAAGAACAACAGTAGGTTTCATTTCTGTTATTGATTTGGACTTCATACTACAGAGCCTGCACTGCTTACGTTCTTGGGGTGGGGTTCTTTGCTTTCAATGCTATTAATGATCTGCAGCTTTCAGAGGCATGCAAGCTACAAACTGCTCTGCCCATCCTTTGGGGAATAGAGACCTAGTGCTGGAGGCTGGAGCTCTTTTGTGTCGATAACCTGACAGGACCAGAGGCTTTACTCATCCAGATCAGGGTCCTTGCTTTCAAAATGTTAGAAAGGCAATTATCTTTCAACAGTGATTACCAATAATAACATTTGGTAAATAATTATTTTTTAATTAGTTTAAAAATTTTTAATTTTTGAATCCAGTTGTTTAAGAGGCAGTCTTTAAAGAGGTTTAAAGAAAGAAGAATGAGTGGAGAGTACAGAAGATTATGTGAGAAGCTGGCATGAAAACTATGGATGAGTGCAGGAAGGTGACAAATACAAGTATGTACAAGGAAAACATGAGTAAAATAAGTGCAGGACTGATGTTCTTTGCAGATGGCATGACTATGGAAGAGTTCCCAGCTATAAATATATCAAAATAAGCTATGCACACACAATGCTTGGCTAATTCATCCCATGCCACAGCCTTTGTTCATGCTAGCAATTTAGATTTCTCTGTCACTTTTATCTCTGGCTGCTATAAATCTTTCACACCAACACAAATGCCCCATCATTTCTACAATTATTATTCCATCCTCTGGACTATTTCACTTGTTTTGGATACAGATTCCATATACTGTATTGGTGATGCAGCCCTCATTCACTGAAGTACCTCTTTGAATAAATAACTCCTCACTGACCCATCTTAGAGCTTACCTAATGAACTGAGGCCTTCTCCTGGCACAGCAGGATCCCTGGGAATCACAAGGTGGGGTACCACATGTCTCTGTGTCGTGTTTTCTGGCTTGGTGGTGGGTGGAAGACATGCAGAGTTAGAATAAAGGCACCTGAGAGGTGATGGCAGCAGCACATCTGTTGGGGAAACCTCACGCTGGGGGAGTCTGAGTGTTTGCTTTGAATTTTGAAGGGGAGCACTGCATCAAAATACAAGTTAGAATAACTATAAATCTGTCCTAGTCAGAGTGGTGGCAGGGTCTTGGCCAGTGGCTAAAGAGGAGGTCCTCTCCTCCCCACACAGCAAGACAGTGATTATTATATTATCACTGCTTATCTCCCCACCCTGAGACCTGAACAACTTCAGGGTTCATCTCCTCAAGGGGCTCTGGGACAAAGCTTTCCTTTGGGGTGAAGTGAAAACCATGCCTGTCTTTTTCAGTTTTAGTCCTTTCTTCAGTGTGTTCAGGCTGGTTTAGTGTTTCTGTTGTGTGTTTTGTTACACATGTGAGTATTTATGCTTAGGAATATCTTGTACTTTTAAGTAGTTGGGGTTTTAAATCTTTGTCCATTTTTTACCTTTTTCCCCCTTGCTAGTATAATAACACCACTTCCTAAACCCTTTCTTTTCCTACGTATTGACCTCATAATCTCTGGGTGCTACTCCAGTAATAAAAAAAAAAAAAATAGACTTGTGGATTTTGGGATCCTTTATAGACCTGCATGGAACTCATCTGGCTCGGCTGGAAGGGGTCATGTAAACCTTCTGCAACTGTTAGAGTCTGTGTGGTTTCACACCCAACAAATGTCAAAGCAGAACTCAGCTGCAACAGCCAAGTTTCATCTGTGTTTGGTTTAACCCATAAAAGAACACACCAAATTCCACATCAGTCATTCCAGAGTTGCAAGAAACCACCCAGGTTCAGTGAAGAAGTCAAGAATCTGGTAAACATTTTGGAAAATATGGCTTGAACAGTGGCTCAAGAAAACTCTGTTTTTTTCCAGCTTTGCATAGTCTGAGCAGCCTGATAGCTGGTTCATCCTAATGACAAATAATTTCTGTTCCTTGTAGCTCTTACTTTGCATAGAAACATTGAGAATGAAAGCACAACTACAACTTGCCCTCTTTAGGCATTTGAACTGCACTCAACGTTTTGGAGGATGAAAGGAGCCTCTCTGGTGAGGAGGATTGTTACCCACGAGCACAGTGGTGAAGATGGTGAGGCAGCACAAGATCTCAGCTTGACAGGAGAGCAGAAGTGGTGAAAGCCTTTTGATGACACCAACTCTGGTACAACCCTCCAGACTGGCCCTTTTCTGACCATAAGGGATCTCACAGAAGGTAAGACAACTCACTTATCTAAGGTCAGAGCATGCCCACAGGCTTTGGCAGATGAAAACAGAGCATGAACTAGTACAGAATGCTTGGCAGATGTATGTTTTCTGGCAGCAACATAATTCTGGTTATCAACTGAAAGCAATAATACCAACCAAGGAGGAGCAGACCATGCTTCTAACAGTCAGGACAAATGACTAGATTTTTTCTGGTTCATTTAAATTTGAAGGTAGAAGTCAAAAGTTAGGTTAATTCCTAATATGATGCCTTGAGAATGCAATGTAAAGCTCACAGAATATGACAGACCCTGTGCAAATGTAAGTCAATTGTCCATTGCCAATGGATTTATTCACTTACAACACTTTACAGCTGAACCACTGTGTCCTTAAAGCACCCAGACCTCAGCCAGACTCTCAGATTTGGTTGTTCTTTCAAAAAATATTTGGTTCCTTTTGTTGACCCAAACATACCTCAGTTTTTGGCACTCAAATCATAAGGGTGTCAGACAAAAACCCTGAAGCCTCGATCACCACTAACAACAAAAGCACCATGTAAGTCAGTACCTCTTTGCACAGATGAAATGTTATGCCTTTTTCCATACAGTTTTAATAAGATTTTATTTCTTACCACACTCAGCTGTGTTGGAAGCACAAGACTCACCCAAACCATTGAATCCACGAGGTATCACCCAAAGGAAAATGGGACACAAGAAGAATAAGCTACAACCCCACTGAGAAGCTGATGGTACCACTTTGAGACAGCTACACAGTACAATGTGTTATCCCAACCCAGAGCAGCAGACAGGAGAGCAGGCAGCCCTTGTGGGAGAGAGAAGGTCAGGAATAAGCTAAGGATACCCAGCTGGGTGATGAGGAAAATAGTGACCTCACTGCTGGAAAAAAATTTACATAATCTCCCCTGTGAAATAATATCAGACATAGGGTAAATGGAAAGGTATTGATTTTACTTCTGACAGCTAGCAGCTTGTCAGGCCAAGGCCATGTATTATTTTCTTTGAATAAGTTTCCTGCCTCAAATAACTTGCAGTATTTTCTTTGCAGTATGATAGCAACACTGAAATGTATCATTGCCACATATTGGAAAGCCAGTGTTGTATGCACAGTACTTCCATCAATTATTTGGGACTCTCCCATTACTTAAGCTTCTGGGAAGTCTGCATAGGGATTTTTCTGAGCTGCCTGTAGTTCATTTTTGATTGGCCATAATATTCACCACGGTTATCATGACAACCTTTAACAAGACAACAGTTGGAAATACTCTTTTCATAGGCTGTGACCTTGGATGGCTGTGCAGGCACCGTGGCTGGGTCTGAAACTGCACAGATAGGAGTGACTTCACCTACAGATCACTGGAGATTTCGTCTCTTGCCAGTTCCTTTCCAGTGAGTGGAAACACACACTTGTTCTGGAAGCATGGCTGTTGAACTCTGAGGGTTAAAACCCTTCGCAGCACCACAGCAAGAAAGGTAAAAGAAAACCACCCCAGAGAGATCCCATAGCAGAGACACCCTTACCTACTCGAAGCTCTTGTCCAAAGACTGTCTTCTCTCCCAGTGCAGAGCAGTTCCACCTCCCGTAGCGGAACTGGTACTGGCACTCATTGATTCCCATCTGTGCCCCTTCCCCGATCACAATGATGGCATCGGGGCGGCTCTGGCAGATCGCTCGCTGCCGAGGCGCCAGCCCTGGGATTTTGTTGCAGATTATGTTAGCTCCTAAAGCCACCACGGATGACAAAGCTCTGAAGGAAAAAGCAGAAAGACACGTTACAACCCAATGGAGGTGACCAGGTGCGGCTGCGTGGCCGGCAAGGCGCTGTGCGAAAGGGGAAGGGCTGGAGGTTGAGTTCCTGTAATTGGCACAGTGCCTCTGGTCTGGTATAGCAGCCTGGAAATCTTGCAGTAATTCCTGATCTGATTTGTGCCAGAAAAAACGAAGAAATGGAATTTTGGCACTTTTGTTTCTAGTCCTACACAGAGACATCAGCTTGTGAGATGTGGAAAGAAAGACTCTTTTAAAATCAAAAAAGAGTGATAAGCGATCATGTACAAATCTTGGAAACTCATGTCTGCTTTGAATGCAGGTTCAGACTTAGTGCTTTAGTCACTGCAGCCAGTTCATCCACCCCTCATTTGAAATTGTTAAGCACAATTTAAAAAATGACTTGACACTACCAACACTCTGGCCCATTATTATGCTCAGGGTATTGAATGATTAATGAAGTACATCAGCATAACTGTGCTTTTAGATCTGGCAAACATCCTGGAGCACATAGGAGTGATATGTGCCATCCACACTAAAACATTTGCAGTTCTCATTCTTCAAGTATATTTGCAGAATTCATTATGAAGTTTGCATATAACTTGCACCTGCCATATGTTTTCACTTGAGCACGTTTATTTTTCATTTTTCAGCTCACTTTTCAACATCTTCACAGGCTCATTTTTCAGCATCTTTACAGGCTACATTTTAAATGGTAATAGTTAGGGGAAAAATAGGACAACATGGTACATGTTCTGGTCACATCTGGTGGATGAGCACCCACCAGGCCTGTGTGGAGATGCTTCAGCTGGCTCTGGACAAACAGACTGACTGTCCCCTGATCCTACTTCCCACCGTGAACACCAGCCTGAGCCTTTCATCTTAGTGTTAAAAATGAGCTCCCTTGGGAAATGCTGACTAAACAAAATTAAATAATTTTATAAGAATTTGTCAACTTCTTCACAAGGTAACTGCAAAATTTCATAACTGCTGCATTTCAATGAAATCAGAGTGTTTAATTTTGCCTTTTCAACCAGATACAGTAAAACCAGAGCAAGGAGGGTGAAACTGAGAGCTCTTCCTTGGCCAAAATGAAATACTGCTATTCCTGTGGAATGGAAATCTCATTGTGATCCATTCTGCCTTTAATGGGTATTTTTGCATCTTTTCCAGGGTTAGCAACCCATGAGAAATTCACCACTGGTGGGATTTTAATAATGACGGTGGAGGGGGTTTATGGAGATAGAAATAAGGTATCACACAGAGCGTGCATGCCCTGTTGTCCTGCCTGTTAAACAGAAGGAAGAACAGGAGGAAGCTGCAGTCTGACCACTCTCAGTGCTGGAGCAGGAGTGCTCAGACCTGCAGCTTTAATTTGTGTTCCTCTGGGTGCTGAGCAACGAAGCTGGAGCATCAGCTGGAACCAGAGAGTCCCTGAGATTCATGCAGGTTTTGAACTAAGGGGATTTTCTGGCAAAAAGTTATTTCTCCACTTTAATTTTTTTTTTTAAAAATTAAATGGTGATGTTTTTAAATTAAGACTTTCCAAGAGATTTGATAACCCTAAGCAAGTATTATGTTTGATATAGGGATAAGATTCTTTTACAGTGGCTTATGGTCTTTATGTTATGGCTTCAAAAGCCAATGAAAATCACAGAAGAAAATATCAATAGTTAAATTTTGTTTTTAAATCAGACACTTTTCAATATTGAGAAGAGAAGTGCTATTTTCTTCGAAAGGTCACAGAGCTTTTCTCTCTGACTTCATCCCCTTCCCACACAAAGTAGGAAGGACATTCTGAAATCATTGCAGTAAAACACAAAGGAAAGCATTTTCCCTCAATAGATGATGTGTCAAATTCAGAAACACACACTCTTTGATGACCCTGAAATGCTGTGCCCCATTCTTACCCCGTCCCCTCCACCTGGCTTTGCCCAGTTCCCTGGGACAGACCAGGTGCCCAAGCAAGACCTTCCCACCTGGTAACCCATTTCAGACACTGACCCTTCCAGGAAAATCTGACCCTGAGCAAATCTGGGGTTGACTCCCAAGAAAGAGACATGCACAAGGCATTCCAAACTCCATTTGATGCTTGGCACATGCACAAGACACACAGTTCTGCTCATCGAGCCACTGGGGCTATGCCACCAACTTACTAGCATAAATTACATCTGAAAATTGTTTGTGTGTTATAAAATACTTTTTCTAAAAATTAAAAACACTGATAAAAACTGTGCAATAACTTCCTGACATATTTTTTTTTTTTAAACTGGTGGGCTTCCACAGTTTCCACTAACTATTCTCAAGTTGAGCAGCAAAACCTTACGACTTTCAAAACAAAGGAAAGCAAGAATTGGCCACAGCATCTAAACGTATAATTTTCAGTTAAGTAGCTTCCTTCATACACGTCACTGCTGTCTCATAATTAGGTTAAAGAATATATTCTTTGGTCTCCCATAATTTTTTGGAGCAGGCCTTGGTCAAAATATTTTAATACAGTGGGTCGGTTTATTCATCCAGAAAATAAGCATGACCATATTTGCTTCATAAGGTATTGTGAGGGTGTCATAATTATTGTGTGCTTGTGAAGTGTATTATAACAATTAAACTGCAATTATTGGGGGTGGAAGGGGTCTTAGATTTTCTGTTATTACTTCCAGAAACTTCCCCCTCTCTGGCCTGAACTTACCAGCATATTCCCTCAGACTTGTTTAGCCTACTTTTAAATTGTTACAGTGCCAAAAGAAATGCTGAATCATGAAACTGAGGTTTTGGAAAACTTTATTTTTATTAAAGAAATGCACCCAACAGCATTTCAAGCTTCCTCTCCTCTATTTCTTGTGGCGTTCCTCAGTTTGTGCATCCATCACACATTCAGGAGGGCTGTGCTGTGCTCCTGCTCCTTGGCAGGTTGAAGGCTAAATTACTTTTTTTTTCAAAGATGGAGATTGTTTCACTTTATAGCTGTCAAAAGGCAGATTCTCCATGACACATTTTGGCATCTTCTTTCATCTAATCTTTCTTTTGTGGTGCAAATTGCCTCGATTATTATCACCAGAAACTCCTGAGTGTGGCATTTTGTTAAGATTTCTGATGCAGTTTACAGTAATTGCAACCATTTCTTCTGGGTCATCCACATGGACTATCCAATTAAACATCATCCACATGGCTTATCCAGATAAACAGAGCTAGTGCAATAATGGCACATTTCCTAAGGAATTGGCATATGCAGAGCTTTCACATTTCTTCATGCCTACACCATTGATCCAGGGGAAACACCAGCACTGAAACTTAGCAATATCTATAAACAGAGTTATGCCCAAATTAAAAAAAAAAACAACAACCAAAATAAAAACCCCAAAAACACAGGGAAAACCCAAACAACCCAACAACAACAAGCAAACAAACCAAAAACCACACACAAACAAACAAAAAACCCCCCTCAGATCTGGGCTTGGATAGGACCTTGTGTACAAACTTCCATCAAATTAAGCCTGATGAACAAGACTTTGGAAGGATTGGTTTCTGCATAAGAATTCTGAAACATCAGGGTTTTATCCTTTGAAAGAATAACTAGGACTGTGACACAGCAAGCAGAAATTCATGGCAGTAGGAGACAAGTTTCAGAAATAATTTCTGAAATAATGCTTGCTTACTTAGGCAAAGACAGATGAATCCTGTCACAGAAAGAGAAATTTCTCCCACCAACAGTATTTGCTGTTACAGTTGTATGTCCTCTATAGGACCTGAGCAACTCCAGCTTTCCTTTTCACAAAGTGAAATGAAAATTATTAGATATTCTAAGCAAGTCATAACAGTAAAGGTCTTTGAAATGCTTCAGAAATGAAACACTAAGGCCACCTGAGTTTTAAGAACTGCTTGTTGGAAGGGAAATGTACTCTTCATTCTTTGTTGGCTTGCCTGAGTCTCCATTTTATATTTGCAAAAGCAAGCATTCCCTTAACTTGAGCACGAGTCATTTCATTGATTTCAAATGTTATCAGGTCCTTACAACTTCTGCTTAATTTTACGTGTAAGAAGGTCATCATGTGAACCGCAGTTTACAGAGTCTTTGCACAAGTGGAAAATATATAAAGTAAAATCTTATAATGGACAGCTGTACTAGCACAAGAAGAAAAAAAATCTGAATTTTATTCTTATTAAAATTTTGATAGAATTATGAAAGAGAACTGTCTACTTATAGATGAAGAGCAGCTAAACAATCTTTGAAGTTGTCCCCAAGCACAGATGTGTACTGAGATTTCTCCAAGGAGCTTAATCTACCATTCTGACAGATACATGACAAAAGATGTAAAATAAGAGATTAAACCAACAACACATTGCATACAGATGAAACACTTAGTTGAGTAGATTTTAACCTTTTGGCTAAAAAGACTAAAAATTGCTTTAAAAATTCTCTGTCAATCTGTGCTCCCTGGGGAAATTGCATTTTATTGGTGCCCAGGACTGGCTTCAAGAACAATTTCTCCTCCCTCACTCACATTCCTTGGCTGCACAACAGCACAATGCACATTTCCCACCGAGCCAGCCCCACTGCCAGCCTTGGATAGGCAACTGCAGGGTCACCGTGATCCCACCCAGCTCTGCTTCTTGAGATCCACCTGAAACTGCTGTTGGGCAGGGGGTTTGCTTTCAGCCAGGAATGGAGGCATTTCACCACATGAACCCCATTAACAGCAGGGGAGTTGTGCAGCTTTTTGGCACACTGTACTGAAAACTTGCCCCACCATCTCTGACAAAAAAACCCACATAGTGGCTTCTTTGTTAGCAGGAACCACCGAGGTATTTTGTGGTGACACTGTGACACATCTGAAACCGTACACCACTAACAAATGGTTGACTTAATTAAGAATTCCTAAGTAAATATTTTGAGTGCGTATCAGTTGCAGAAATTGGCAGGAGTGTCCTGGGCTCTGAATGCCATCTGCATGTGTTTAGGCTTTCAGTTTTGTTTTCCACCCTGGCTTTGGGAAATGGTTGTTCAGCACATGTGTTACTGGAGCAGAAATCCAGTCAGGCTGGTGGTACAGCCCTGTGGCTCTCCCCTCTGCTGGGGCTCCCCACCTGGGGCTGCACACTGCAAAGTGTTCCCCAAAGGAAAGGCAGAGATTTCCTTGGGAATCTCCTGAAAAAGTGCCTGGTACCCTCTGCAGTGTGCTTGCTGGCATGGTCAGGAATGAAAATGTGGGAGAGGTGAGTTGGGAGATGACTCACACCAGAGCAGAGCATGCCTGGGCTAAACTCCTGCTTGAGGGGAGTGGGGGCACAGCCCCCATCCCTCTGTGCCCCAGGGATGGGGGAACACCAGCAAGCCTTGGATCCCACCCGCCCCTACCTGCCAGCTGGGAGGGGGCTGTGAGTCAGCAGTGAATCATCAGGCTGCAGCAGAAGGAGGGGAGACATTGCCTGGGATGCCATTCACAGATCAGCACCAGCTCCTGCAAATTCCTGCTGTTCACTGAGCAAGAGAAATCTGATTTTGACACATATCTTATTTGCTGTATGACTGATCTGCTGCAATAATTTTTAATAATCATTCAGTGAGGCAACAGTTGATATGTAACAGCAAGATATCTTGAAGACTGTTGCATCTGTAGTTTATCTGTATTTAACTTTTTTACATCAAAAAAAGGCTCATGTGGAACAGAAATGCCTCAATCATCCTATTGTAATGGCCATAGTAGCAAATTTACATTTCCAGTTTCATTGGACGTTCACTGCCCTCCAGAATTTTCATGGCAAACAACTGCATAACAAGGATTTTCTTTCTTGTCTCAAATCACTTTACTCTAGAGGCATCTTGTTATATGGTGGAAAATGCATCCTGTGGATATAAAAAATTATAAAAATAAAATAAGGTGTTACAATAGCTGAAGTGTGGCAAATAATGATTCCAAGGGAATTTGTGTTTCAAGAAATGTTTTGTTTGCTAAACCAGAGAAAACTGATAGGCCAGTGCTGGAAAGCTGCAGGAAGGCAGCAATTCTGGCATTCTCCTGGGCAATTCATGGAAGGCTGGAACACTCCTGCTTTGGTCTTGTCAGTGATGAAGGTGGTGACATACATGGTGTAATTGAACTTATCTGAATAGGCCTAATGAAAAATGGTGTTGATATAAAATTATTTGATTCCTTTTACAAACAGAACTTTATCAGATGTAGAAATCAAACTGGAACACTTTTGTTTGGCACAGTTTTTTCCTTTTGTCTCTATAAAGCAGGACCCACCAGTCCAGTTCTGCACACTTACATGTGCCTCACCAAGCAGCTTCCACCCCCAGAAAGTCCATTCCCCAATGCCAAGGTGCCCCTGAAGCACTCACAGCTGGTGTTGATGTCTAGCACTATAATTTGCCTTCCACCCCATTTCTGGTTCCCTTTAGCACTGGAAAGAGCCACACTGCTATCTGACAGGGAGCAGGAGCCATGGACTGCTCCAGGTTTAGCATGAATGGGTAAGAATGGGGAAAACGGGTGGGGGGGGGGGGTTTAAAATTTTTAATATTTTGTTTTAGAGTTTATCCCTTCCCAGGAGAACTGAGTAACCCAGCAGATATGGGTGGTGTGTCAGCTCTGTGTGAGACCTGGTTGAATGTACAACTGCTCTGCATCTCCAGCACCAAGGACAGAGGGAGGATGTGCCTTCCACATCTCCTCAAAAATAAACAGATTCTGCTCTGCTCTCAGAACCATGGCATGGTTTGGTTGGAAAGGACCCTAAAGCCCATCAGTCCCACCCCTGCCATGGGCAGGGACCCCTTCCACTGTCCCAGACTGCTCCAAGCCCCATCCAGCCTGGCTGGGGACACTGCCAGGGATCCAGGGGCAGCCCCAGCTTCTGGGGGCACCCTGTGCCTCACTCTCCACTGAGCAGGCTGCTCAGATTGGCACAGGCTGATTGCCTGGACACGTGTTCTGCTCCAGGAGGTTGTGCTAGGGCTGGACAGCTTTAAATGACCTCCCTGGGCTGGCTGCAACTTCAAACAGAAGTGCCCTGAAAGTCCCTTTCGACCTGCACGGCTCAGCTGAGCTCTTGCAAAGCCTTGATTTAGGAAGGGAAATGCTTTTAGGACCACCTTACTAAATATGAGAGATCTATCACACATTTCAAGGTGCTAGATGCATGGTGACACCCTTTGTCTTTTCCTGGTCACGTAGCTCTATTTGCTTCCACGGAAAATTTGTTGTTTAGCTGCAGGTCAGCCCAAGTCAATGTACCAGAATATATCCCTGTACAAAGACTTCAGGCTAAACACCAGATCCCAAAATAAATGAAGAAGGTAGAGATGTTACACTGAGGAAGTTGCCTAAGAAATGCAGAGTGCAGAAATGCTACACTTGGTAGGTTTTGTATACTTGTAATAAATAGTTACGGAAAAGAAAAAGAAAAAAATGCAAGATACTTTTAAGCAAACAGCAAATGGCACTTGGAAATAATTTTTTTTAATAGTCTCTAAGTGTATTAACCAATTTTGTCTCTCGTTTTCTGAGTCTGTTCCCTGATGAGAAAATTATTTGCAGCCTGTCTTGTACTACCATTCCAGCTGCAAGCAAAACTGCTTGGCACTTCCATGGAGCAGGCCTGCATTCCCTGCACCCAGCAAAACTCCCACTGGCTATTGGTGATGTCTCAAAGAGAAATTCTGATCCATCAGGGATAATTTATGGCTAGCTCCTTACATGAATTATCCTACTGAAGTTATGAGAGAGTTTGTCTACATGAGAATATACATGTTGGTTAGACATGGAAACAGGGTTTGATCACCAGTCTGATCACAAATCTGTACCTAAAAGTTGGACATTACTATAAAATAGCTGCAGTCTGAGAAAGTCTGAAGGCTGGGAAAAAAGGGAGGGATCCTTCAGAAACTGCCGAATATAAGAGTTTATTTCCTATGCAGATTTCCAAGCATTTAAAACATTATTGTATGCAGCATGTGAGCTTTCTGTGAACAAAAACTCTCTGTTTAATAATCTGAACTGTCAACACTGGCACAAAATAATGAGACACCAAACAGGGCTATCTATGAAGGTCTAAGGTTTCTTTCAGCTACTTATTTCAAAATTTTAATTCTGAGTGATGTAAGAGGCCTGGTAAACCACACAGTAACTTTTCTAGTTCCCTGGCTTGTTGAGTCTATTCCAGGTGTTCAGAAGGATTAGCAAAAGTCATTTTGAGTTGTTTTTCTAGAGGGAGTTCCTAAATTTGGTATGCAGCCATAAAAATTGTGCATCTGTGTTATTATCCCAGTGGCCCGTGCTGGGTGTGTCCCTGGTGTTTTGCAAATGGCTATGAGCTTGTGAAAGCAGCTGGATGGAATACTACTTCTAAAATCCTCTCTCAATAGATCCTGCACACACTGTCAATCCTACACACACAGGCATTTACCTGCCTTTCTCTTAGGTGCCATATTGACCCCAGTTCAGCTGCTTCTTGCCTTCAAACTGAAGATGCTGCTGACTGTGGGCATCTGGAACTTCTTTTTCCTCCAGTTCTCTTTCTGAATTTAATAATTTGACAAAATCCCCTTATGGCCATGCAATCCAAAGAATGAAGAGATTTAAAGAGGTAGGTGATAAGGAGTGTTAGGGATTCAAAAAACCAACTCTGCCAAAGTGAGTCATATGCAATCTATAGGGGCTGTAGGCTGCTGGTGGCACACACAGTGTCACCCAGTGAGCACCCAGAGCAGGTCAAGCCTGGCTTAACAGCTACAGCTGAGCCACAGCCCAGTCTTCATCTTCAGTCAGCCCCACACTCTCACAGAAATTTCCTTTCACTGCTAACAAATACTCTCATTTTGTCCCTGATGCTACCATTCATTTGCCACTGATCTTTTTAACTTTTTGCCCTTAGGTAAAATAGAAATTGATAGAGAAGTGCAAGCTTTCTGTCTGAGTTACATTTATCTATTCCATAGAAGAAAACATTAAGATAACAGCAGCATCACAGACTACTAGGAAGCTGAGAAGTTACCAGTTTCCTGAAACACTGTGACTTAAATACTTTTTAAGCACTATGGCATACTCAGAAGATGAATTTGTTTTAAATAGGTCGTGGTCACAGGCAGGGACAGCCGTGGACATTCTCTGAGGTGAGAATGTCCCCTCAGCTCCCCAGTGGTTACCCAGTGATGGGAAATGCCCCTGTGCATGGTGTGAGGCTAAGATCACTGCTGTCTTCAGGCACTGCAGCAGATCTCCTGCACCCAGGGCTCCCAAAGCTCCTGCCAGGGAGGTCAGACTGGCAGCTGTGCATGCAGGGCTGGCCCTGTGTGCTCTCATGGAAAGGCTCCTGTTGGGAGAGGGTGAGACCAGGAATGCTGGGGGCTGCAGGAGCTGCATCAGCACCCACAGAAGGGAGCAAACTGGACAGTAAGTGGCTCTGAGGAGACAGTAGTCCATCCACCTTCCCTGGGCAGGACCAGCTACACCTTTACCACTCCTGACAGACATTCATACCCTTTATAAATCATCCTACTGATATTTCCCCTAAAAGGGTGGTTGGGCACTGAACAGGCTCCCCAGGGAATGGTCATGGCTCCAAGGCTGACAGAACTCAAAGAGCATTTGTACAACACTCAGACACAGGGTGAGATGCTTGAGGTGCTCTAAGCAGGGCCAGGACTTGGACTGGGTGATCCCTGTGGGTCCCTTTCTACTCAGAATATTCCAGTGCTTCTATTCTATGATTCTATGAAATTTCTACAATTAAAGCTCAGGGCTTTCTCTCTAATACCCCATAGGAGCAAAATATTTTGTCCCCAGAGGCCTTACACTCTCCTTTATGTTGTTTATGAATTTTCTGCAGAGCAAAACAGCACTTATTCAAATTTCCCTCTCATTCATGAGACCTCTGATCATTTCTAACCCCCTTTCAATGTTCCCTACCACTGGACCAAGCTCTTCTGCACAAGAAGATAAACTACACATCATGACTGGAATTACACTCCCCTCTTCTCCTCTCAGGGATACAAACCCAAGATAACTGCTTTTGCAATCCATGCCTTTAGCTCCACTTAGTAAAACAGAGTTGAGACCTAAAGCATCTCTTTAGTCCTCGTTCTACAGTGAATGACCATTGCTTCTGACTTCTTCAGCCCCTACATGGACTGCACTGCAGCTGTGTAAAACAGGCTCAAAAGTATTTTGACTCCTTGTGTCTCATCCCCTCATTAGTGGAACAGTAGCAGTTCAGCAATTAGTGTCCAGTTATGAGCACTCCTTTGATGATTTGCAGCATCTGACTTCGAGAGCATGGGGCAGATGGAGGGGAAGTATGGTGAAAAGTGTAGAAAAACAATTTTCTTAGATTGTACCTAATATTTACATTAGAGGTTTTACTGAGACAGGTCTAGTAAAAGTACCTTCACTAAGTACCTAAAATACACAAAGCTTGTGTTTTAAAAGCACCTATTTTAAGAGTCTTAAAAATATTGCATGTCTCGCCTCCCACTGATATACAGCCTGAATAAACTCATGCCAAGTTTTGGTGCAGTATTGAGCAGAATTATGGCACAGCAATCAGTTTTCCCAACAAACAGTAGCCAAAGTAGGCGTGACATGTTTTGGCTTCATTGCACTTCTGAGAATCAGAGCAACTGCTCAGGAGAATGAGAATTGCTCCAGCTGGAGATCTGTGAACTAAGAGGATGAGGTGACATCACTTCCAGCCTTACTAAGCCATTCTCTTGTGCCTCCAAACAAAGCCAGAGAAATTTTTCTCGTAAGGAACTACATGTGTTGGTGGAAAAGTGTCTTTCAGTTGTAGGCTTAAATGCTATCATCCTTTGTTTCATTTCTAGGCCAGTCTGTGCATTCAAGGCACCCCAGGAGTTAGGATTTACAGTTCAAATCATCCAGTGCTTCTGAATTTTCTGTAATTTGTGGATTTTCTATAGAGGATGGATGATATAAAAGTTTCTGTCCAGTAAAACTTCTACAATTAAGCCAGTGATTACATTTTCTTCATCCAACTTCTGAGCATTTCATCACTAGTAAAATTCAAAGTGCCTGATTTTATTGGATTACCACTGCATTATGCCATTAATGTGAATCATTAAACTCCAGATTCTCTACCTAACACATAAAGCATTTGTGCCATATTCTCAAGTTTTCCTAGCATTGCCTATATGATCCAGGATGAAAGTTTACTGCCATGGCAGAGCAAACATGCAGCATAGGAAAGACATTGCTATAAAATAAAACTGAGTGGAAGCTCAGAGTAACTTTGAGAGCTGGGTTTTGGTTTCTTTGGATCTTTAATCCCCAGAATGGCCCATTTTTTTATTATTTTTTTTTTGTCCAAATTGTTCACCCAGGTCTAATGACCATTGAACAGTCTGGCAGGCACTACACATGAGATAGGATTAGGAGGTCATGGGTTCAGTCTGTAAGTAGGACCACTCACCCCTCTCACAAATCTACTCAGTTGACAGACAATTCTTTGTGATGAGTTGGCCACCCATTTGGAGGGTCAACAGAATTCTTACTTATTTTGAAAATTTGACCATGAGACACAAACTGCCTTTCTGTGTGGGGAAGCCCACCCCACAGACAGGGGAAAAAAAATCACAGTTCATGCTGTTCAAAATCCATCTTCCCAAGGCTCTTCCTGGGCTGGCCAGTGTTTTCCAAGCTGAGTGCTTTAATTCTGTCCTCTGGTGTGTTCTAGAAAATATTTATAGGATGCTAAAAACCTTTATTTTAAAGGAAAAACTAGTTGCACTAATGGAACAGTATATGTATTTGTTCAGTTACTTTAATGAAGAGAATACTTTGCATGCTTTCAGGAAAAAAAGAATTATAAATAATACCTTAATGCCACGTCTTAAAGTATGCTTTAGAACTCTCTTAAGAATCTTGTTTGTTATGCTTCAAAATTTTCTGTCACCAGAAAGGGGAAAAAAAAATCAACAGCATTCCTTCTGTCTTACAGAAAGATGAAGTAAGAAAATCGCCCCTTTGGGGTTTTTTGTTTGGTGTTGGGAAAACTGTAACTTCATGAAGGATCTGATAACTAACCCATATGGTGCATGATCCTGATAATACAATCCAAACATCACAAACCAACTCCCAAAAGCTAACAAGAGTCAGCGTCTTTGTTGTAGAACAAAACAATGAGATTTCATGCTAACCCCAAATCCAGTTCCTCTGGAGATACCAAATGCTAAATTCACAATGAAAATAGATGGAGAGAGACAATGACGCACGTCCTGCAGTTTGTTGTTGGCTCCCACAGATGAAACAGAGGGCTTGATCTCTTGTGGTGTTAAAAATCCTCTGGCATTTTTGGGAATCAAAGAACTGATGGAAAATCAGATAATTAAACTTGCCTGCATTTAATCCCTGTAAGTATTAACTATACATTGTATTCTTCTGTTTTTTCTGTATAAAAACCATCCTAGATTTTTTATTTTGGGGGCAAGAAACCTGATGATTACTAAAGTAAAAGGGCTTAAGTAAAGGGCTGATATTTTCTAGTTCAGATTCAAATTACTCGACCTGGAATTTCAGACACGAATTTAACTCCATGGTCCAAGAGGACAATCCAAGAATGTAAAACTGAGCACACGTGTCAGAGACCTGCAACTGTTTTGGGACTCATCTGGGGACATAAATATTGTATATTTATGATTTATCTGTATGAAATGCATACAAAGTTTGGTGAATATGTGTTTAACTCAAAAAAAAAAAAAAAAGGCATAAAGTTTTCTGTGTTTCTTAGGGCTCTCTCTGGCTGGAGAAGTCAAGTGATACCAAGGTAGATTCTGGCCATAACCTACCAAAGAAGAATTTTGGATGGCAAAAGAGCCAGACTTATGAAATAGGCTCATTCAGGGCTTTCTAGAAATGGTAATGAATGAATCCACACTGCACTGAAGAGATGATTCTCCTTTTACTAATAGAAGAAAATGTGATTCACAGATCTAGAGACTTCAAATGGGAAACTTGACCTTATAATGATTTTTATGCCATGGACTATTTTTGAATCATAAGTGTCATGCTAAGTTCCCAATCCAGTTTGGTTATTTAGCTCAAAACCACCATTGTGCTATTTCAGTGAAAGACAAACATTGACAGCCAGTTTCTAGGTGAAGGGATTATTCTCAGTTTTGCCAAATATTCAGCAGTGTATCATCATGTATGGCCAAATAACATCACTGCACGAAACTCTAACAGAGAGAAAAGTTCATCATGAATAAAAATGTTTCCTATGCCAAAAATTCACTCGCTCAGAAGGAAACTGTAAACCCAAAAGAGAGATCAAATAGCTTGTGGTATAAGGTCCTAACACACTGCAGCCAACTAAAGTCACTTTTACTGACTGAAATCTGCAGCAAGGCTGAAATGGTGATGAATATCAGGAATAAAACAGGACAGAGAAGAGAAGACTGGAAACGTTGGGAGAAAGCAGTCTGCCAGAGTGAACCTGCTGCTCCCCACTGTCAGTGTCCCTTTGTCTGTGACAGCACCAGGAGAAGCTCTGCACCAGGAGGGGAAGGGGATGTGGGGTGTCCTGAAGGAGCTGCTGCTCCGTGCCAGGCACCACTGACTGCACTGCCAGGGGCACCCAAGGCAAGCTGGGCCTGGGAATGCCAGCAGCTGCCCTGTGCCAGCATGCCAAGCCTGATCCCAGAAGAGATGGGCACTCTGGCACAGAGGATTGAGCTGCTCGACCTCAGATGACTCAGTGTGACAAATACAGGGCTTGCAGAGAAAAATAAAACTCAGCATAGCCAACATTAAAAAAAAAAAGTGATAATTCAGTGTTTGCCTGATGGCTTTTTTTCCCAGTTATAAAAAGTTTGTTGTTCAGCTTTTATAAGATATAGCTGGTGTGTCCTTTTTTATGCAAGAATGAAAGGAGAGTAAAAAAAATACTGGCACACTTCTTTTGGTAAGTTTATAGAAACTGATATTCTCCCTCCCTCATTTCCCTACTCATGCAATGACTGCTGTATTCACTCTGAACTGAAAAAGTCTTCTCTGAGGATGAAGAGAGAGTTCCTTTTCTACAACCAGTAAATCCTTGAATTCTATGTAGAGACCATCAATGAGGCAATGACAGTAACAGCTGTGGGGTTCTGGGTTCTGGAAATTATCCCAAGGCTTGCCAAACTCACATCATTCCAAACTACTAGTTTCATCATAATCCGGATCAAAAATGTGAAAATAAAAAGCTGTATCACATTTGCCTATAACAACGTATCTTACTGGCCACCAATTCTTTGCATCTTCATGGGTTTAAAATTCTGCACAAAATACCAAAATTCCACCCACATTCCCCACACTTTGCTAAATTGCTGAACTCACACAGAAGTAAGCTAACACTTCAAAACTGCTCTTACTCCAAGCCAGAGGGAGTGGAAATAAATATCCCTGACACTGAAGTATGGTAAACTGGTGGGTAGTTTTTATTTTTGTCTTATTGACAGACTGTGTTCCTAGTGGCTGAGATCCTTGGGTTTGATTGCAAGCTGTTGACTTGCAAGCTTACAGCTGTCCTGGCTTGGATATGGTTATAAGAAAGCTGTGTAGAAAGCTGCCAAACTGTAACCTGACACTGACTAAAAAGAAAACATGAAGAAATTGGTCCCTGAGAAGATCTTGTGAGGTACTGAAGCCAGGAATCAAAGCTGGACTCCAGTAACTTTTGTACAAATTTATCAAGGAATTTAGTGGTGCTGCAGGAACTCTACTCTTATCCTGGTTACAATGTGTTAGTTCCCATCATTTCTTCTTAATTGGCATCAGCTGATGGGGGGACCCAAAACATTCTGAACCTTCCTTTGTGCATGGTGAGACACTGTAAAGGCAAATTAAATAATCTTCAAACCCATCCCGTGTGAAATAAAGAAAAGCCTAGAGTCTTTAAAAATCAGAGATTGGAATTCTCAGCAAAAGCAATAGATGAGAAGTGGCACTCTAAGATGTGAATACTGAAGCAGAGAATTATGGAAAAAGCTGTTTGTTTTGAATTTGAATGTGGCAGTTAATCCAAAACATCTTCTGATTCGCAGAGTTTTTAATAAATTTTAATGAAAAAGCTGTCAAAAGTATCTTAATTGGCTCCCTACCATCTTAACTTAGTGACACTTCCCCATGCAATATCTTTGTCATCCAACCTCTTGCTCATCTCCTCAATGATTACTGAAACTTAAAGAATCAGTTATTCCTTTTTGGACACAATCCAACCATTACAGCACAATATAAAAGGAAGGGATTGAAAACCCAACACAGGAGCTTGTAGAAAATTGTTAGTTAGTGTTTCCAGCAGATGTACATCTTTGCTTGGGATGCACATCCCAAGCAGTTGCTGGACATGAGATTCTGTTTTGCTGGTTTTAGTTGTCTGCACCAGACACATCTCCCACATTTCAGTGGCTTTCAGCTTCTAGATGGCATGGGAGATCTCCATGGCACGCACTGAGGGCAGTGTTTCACAACATTTACATTCCTGTTGTCTTTTTAAATGAAAGACCTTAGCACTATAACGTCAAATCATGGGAATGATAAGCCACTTCATCCCATATGTTAGGATTTTAAATGAAAATCTGAGATTGTCCTCTGGAGTCACAGATTCATAGAAAATCAGGCAACCTAACTCAGGTCCTGCTCTGCTCTGGTCACACCTGGAACAGCAGCTCACTTCCCGTGTTAGCAGGCTAAGGCAGGCTGTGGGGAGGATGCATGCAGCAGGTGCAGGATACTGAGAGTCCTGAAGAGCTGCCTGAACTTGCTCTCCCTGTTCACCTGTTCTTCCACAGATGAGAAGGGGAGAGCCACTTCTCCAGTGGCTCCAATACTGGATCAAAGTAACAAGAGCTGGTTCTGATTTGCTGTGGTGGTTTGAATGAGCCACCTCCTTGCCTTGTGCTGCTTTCCTGCTTTTTTGCAGTTTTACCTCCCTAGACAGAGTGTGAGCCAGGACAGTGACTCACCCATACTTGCAACCTCTTCCGTGCTACAGACTGAGTGCTAGGCATTAATTTATTTGAAAAATTAATTGGAAGATCTGTGTCAACTGACTCTCACATAGGTACCACCAGAGACAAACAGGCTGACTGCAAAAATGAGAGGCATTAAAAAATTAGAGTACTGTCAGTTTTAGTGCTTCCCTCTGCCACCCAAACTATCCTTTCAAAACTCCTTTAAATGATCATCTTTGCTGCAGCTGCTGTTATTCATTTCCACAGAAGAAAGAAGTTGGATTAGAATCTGGTCTTGCCTCTCCAGCTGCCCATAGATTTTTGCTAGCTGAGCTGGTGTTGTTGCCAAAGTAGTAATTCCAAAACAAACCATCCTCCTCACTCCTGCCAAACATGTGTGCGTGCTTTCCAGCTCCAGAAAAGGTACCTGAGTGCAGGCACAGCAAATCTTAAATATCTCCTTCAGGTTGCTCAGGAGTACCATCCTAAGGACAATTTTCAAATTCTGCCAAGTTAATCAGACACACACAAAGAAGCATGTTAGTTACATGCCTCGGGTACCAATGCTAGTTTGTGGATCAACTATCCCCCACTAAGGATGAGGAGGACATCCTGAATATGTGAAATCTCAAATTCTTAACATAGATGAACCAAGTATAAATCCAGCACAAGCTTTGTGACTTTTTAAGTGCTGACCTTGCACTTGGCAGTAACACACCTCTTCTCTGCCCCACTGTCCTGCCTGCTGCACATTCCACTGAAGGAAAGTCTGAAGGAGCTCCTACAACACCCTGGAGCCATGGTGCTGTGCCTTGGCTGGGGCAACCACAGGACACCCACACCTGCAGTGCCTCTCTCTCAGGAACCAAGGGGCTGCACAGTGCCATGCAACACTTTGTAGTATCACCCAAATCCTCTTTTGACCCCTGAAAAGGTCACAAATGGCTCATCTGAGAAAACCAGCCTTAAAGCACATGCTGGAATGGATTCTGATTTTTCATGAGCACTTTCCAAGAGCCCATCACTTCCCATAGCAGCTTGCTCTAACAATTCCAATTGAAACATAAAAATATGAATTTTTCTATTTGCTGCCTCCAGTCATTGATTTAAACACACATATTTGTCACAAAAGAGCAAATGACAGCCAAAAAGAAAACTGAAACATCTGCAATACAAAATTCAGTTCTGCCCTATAACTTTGACAGTGGCATCCTGAGATATAGATACTTTCTCTTTCTTCACTAGCCAGTCTCACTGCTTTGCTCTGGGTTAGTTAAATAGCAAGAGAGTCTTTTTAACCCATGTCTTTCCCTACCTTAGCTTCTTCCCAGCTGCCCTCTCTCTTTATGTGTGTTCAAAGCACACTACAGTGCTCACTCTACAGTTCAGCCACAGCCCAGGGCCCTCTCAGAGGGAAAGCTCTCACCTTTCCAGGCCTGCCTCATGGCCATGGAGTTAACACTGGGAACAGGGGTGTGAATTCCTACTGCTTACAGAAGTGGCCTGGTGGGCCCCAGGGGGGAGCTGCTGTGAAGCCACAGCATGGATTTTCTCCTTAGCCACCCAGCAGCTGTGGTGTGGTGATGTCCCCCAGCTAATAGTGCTCTAGACAGAATTTGGGCTGCTCATTGTGAAGCTGGGAGACCTCTGTTCAATGGACCTTGGACAACCACTCTCCTCTCCAGATATGTGCCTCAATATCCTGCTTCTACAGATGTCTTAAGTTTTTAGCTTTTGTATTTTCTAGATTCTGTGCTGGGTAGTTTAAGGTTTCATATTAAGTGCTACTAAGCTCTCTTCTCAAAGCAGATAGACAAAACAATTCCTTCTCCAGTTTGATATCAAGAACAACTTTCAGGCCCAAGAACAAAAGCAATGGTGAAGTGAGAAGAGAAAAAAAAATAAGAGGATGGAGCTTCATAATCTGAAGCTGTAATTGGACAATTAACTCCAATGTGCTGATGGACCAGAACTTATCAAAGTGTGACACCTCGTGATCAGTGTCCATTTTGTGACCATTTTGGGTTCATCTTGGGTGTGGCCAGCCAGGCTCTTGTGCTGCCCAGGTGTGCTCAGTGAGACCTTTTAATAAATCCCTGCTTTATCCTTTTGCTCTGTCTGGTCTCTGTTCCAGAAGGCATCACTACTACCTGGCACCTTTCTTCACTCACCCTGGGAAACACAGCCAAGCTGCTTTGCAGGCTATACTTTTTACAAGGGTGTTTTTTTCTTAAAAAAAAAAAAATCCAAAGCAAATCCAGAAATTGCTGAGGTTGATTTTCTTCTTTCAACTAAGAGTCAGCTCCACCTCGTTTCAGATACTGGCACACACGTACACACGTACCTGTGCTCAAACACACCCAGCCATCCACCTTCCTCCCCTCCTGCAGAGTGCAATCAGCCATAGAAATTACACAGTGTTCCAACGTCTTTATCTAAAAATACACCTTGATTTAATTGGATCAAGAGTTTAAGAGCTAGGATGGATTTAATTAAGAGTTTGTAAGCAGGGTGCAGCCTTTAGCAAACTTACTGAAATTAGCACTTAGCGGTTTTCCGTCACCCGTGCAGCAAAGTGTTCCCTGTCAATCCTTCTGTTTCCTTAGCAATACACAAAGTTGTTCTTTCTTTTTTTTATTGTTCCCTGCAAAGGCATCCAGATATGTCTCTGTTTACTGAGTTGTGGACACAAGGGAGTCCAGTGTAATAGGCCAAGTCAATGTATCTCTTCACTGTGGGTAGGACTAGCAGGAATCACCTTCCAAAATGGAAGGGATGCAATAAGCCAAATACCAATGTCATCAGAGCAATATGATGGATGAATTTGAGCAATGCCTCTAAAATGCCAAACTGTTAAACTCTAGGATTTAACAGGCTTCAACTAACTTGGTAATTTAAAAGTGAGCGAGCCAATATAGTATGATATATGGTAGATAAAGCCTCAGAAAATTAAGTATGAAAAGAACTGTTGCTTAAAATGAAAAAAAAAAAATTACATCAGGGTTCTATGTCCCTGTTCATTCTGCCAGTCTTTCCATTCAAACCTCTCTAAGCATACATAATATTAAGTGATAGAAAGCAATTCTACACTAACATTTTCAGGTCATGAGGTCAAGCACTTGCAAGTCAGAAAATGCCAGGACAAGGACTGACAGTGAAACTCAAATTCACCTGTCTCCTGTGCATGCCCAGGAATGCAGCCTGCAGCTCTACAGCAACACAACTTTTTTTTTTTTTCCACAGGACCCTCTCATCCACTTGGTGCAAAAGGTGGATGCACTCTCTTGATGAGGAATTGTGTTGTCTTGCTTCCTCCTTGTTCACTGTGCACACCCAGGCTTTATAAGCATTTCAAACTCCATTTTATTGAAAGATTCTGAGCTTTCCCTTGCCTTTTGTATAGTGATAAACAATACCATGTGTGAATGAATGACAGAAAAATTACCCCATAACACCGCTTTGAGGACAGGAGACATGATTACATGATTTCTCCCACCTGAGAAATTCAGCAAGATTTAGCTATAAAATATTTACTGGTCCAAGGAGTTAAGTTTGACAACTCTTAGGGCTTCAGCTTTCAAAGCATTTTTTTTTTTTTTTTTGTCTGATCCTTCTGGCTTCTTCTGCAGCTGGGATCATTCCCCATTTCAGCAAGTCACATCTGGGAACATGAATCAGGCAGCCAAATACAGGGAATATCTGGTAGCTACTTAAAAACTAAAAACCTCACATATAGCACCACTCAGCAACACTCAAATATTTGACTTAGAGGAGCCTTTCTGCTCCCCCTGCACAGCCCCTGGAGGAAAGCCTACAGACAAAAATGAACACTTAGGTGGGAACCACACTCAGGACAACTCAGGCAGTTGTCAGGAAAAAAAGTGACTGCTAGACTGAAATTTTAACCCTAATGGGAATTTTCAATTACCAAACCTGGACACAACTTGGATACCAACTGCAACTCTCTGTTCAAAAGCACATCATGACAGAAACCTGAAGGTCAGGGTGGCCTTGCTTTCTGTAGTCTCTTTTCTAAGCATCTTCTGAACTGTCTCATCTGAAATTGCTGAGGCAGAAATTTCATGTCCAGGAAAAGCCTTGACACCATATCAAATGCACAACAATCCCTCCTATAATTTCAGATAAAAATCTTCTCTCCCTGCTCTGGTTTGTATGCATAGCCCTCACTTGCATCTGTGGCCCAGTTTCCCCTGCCTATATCCATTCTGAGTAGTGGTACACTTCACCTGTAAATGGAATCAGTTGAAATGGCTTAGTTGCATTATGGACAATTTAATTTGAAATTCACTGCATTCTGTCCTTCAGAAAATGGGAAAAAAAATCCCACTTCCAAATTTTGGGACTGCCCAAAATTTAGGCTTTATAAAATTGTAAAAGGGTTAAAAAAATCTCTGCATTGTCCTAGACATTGTTTTCTGTCTTAGCTTCAGAGAAGCACTTCGATCTTTTTTATTTCACAATGTCTGCTTTGTTATTAAAATCTAAAAGCTGAGTAAAAAAGATTGTTATAATGCTTATTCACCTCTCAATGCATTTTCTAAAGAAAGAAGATAAATGAATCACTGATAGGCTACTGCACCCCACAGTGCAGGCCTTTGTAAGGGATAATGTTGCAAGTAAAAGCAGTAAACAGTGATCTCTGCATTGACAGAACTCCCAAAAAGAAACTTCAAGAGTTAAAAACATTTCTGTAGACTGCCTCACATTCAGTGGCACCTGAAAACCAAAGCAAGCAAGACACACAGCACTGAAATGAAGCAGTACTAGAAAAAACAATAGTGTCCTGCAATGCTTTCTGGGCAAAACTTACTGAGTTATGGAAAGAAAAGCCACCAGAACAAGAAGGGGTTTTCTTGTATTGTTCATGCATTCTAGCACCCATTTAATAAGAGATTACTGGGAAAAACAGCACAGCATCTTTCTGGAAAAGCTAATCATCCAGTCTTGTTGCCCATGCCACATAATTGCTGCTAATCCGTATTCCATTATGTCATCCTCCACAATACTCCTTCCCTTCCCTTCTCAGTCCTGATATCTCCTCTTCCTCCACTCACGTCGTCTTCTCTGACCCTTCTGACCACAGGAAACAGTTTTCCTTTAATACTTTCTAAAAATTGTGGTTGCTAAAACCTCTTTGGTATTTATGATAACTATTAGTATCTATAGGGTTCAATTGACTGACGCAGCAGCCCTTTGCTCTTTCATGGTAATTGCCTTCCACCCACACTCTCTACCTTCCCAGCTCTGAGCTCCCTTCCCTTTCTCTCTCCCTGTCCCTCCCTGTGACTCACCCTCACTGCCTGGAAGTCCCAGGCACACGCTGGCAGCTCTAGAGATTATGTTCCCTCTGCCCAAAGTGCTGACGAACCCCTAAGCTGTTTGAGAAAACACCTTTGCTCCACTTCCTTCTCACTTGTATGTTGATAAACCAAAACAAGGCTGGAGAAGCTGTTTTGCCTCAGGAACAGGAGTGGGTTGGTATAAGTGGAAGTTTGTCAGGGGAGGTTTAGGCTGGTTATCAGGGCAAGGTTCCTCTCCCAGAGGTGTCAGCACTGCCCAGGGAATGGTCATGGCCCCAAGGCTGCCAGAGCTCCAGGAGTGTTTGGTCAATGCTCTCAGGGATGCACAGGGTGGGATTGTTGGACTTGATGATCCTTGTCCATTCCTTCCAACTCAGGATGATTACTATGCCAGTTTCAAAGAGCTGCAGCCATCTGTCAGTGCTGCCACCCTCCTCAGCCCAGCAGCCTAAAGAAGGATGCCACTGGTGCAGCACCTCAGGGCTATTTCGATTTACGAGGGGCTGGTACAGCCCAGTTTAGCCACCCAAAAATCCATGCAGCACAAAGACTACCACTGCTGTCTTTCCCCCAACACTGTTTGGGTTCCTTGGATGGGGTGGATCACAGGCACAGAGCAGTTTGGTCCTCTGCCTCTTTAGCATCCCATTTGCTCCCTTCTAATTCTCTTTCAGCTCCGCATTCAGGCAACCAGGCTAGGTCTAATTAATTTTAACGGGAATTAAAAACAGATTTTTCACAGAATCATAGAACATCCCGAGTTGTGGTAGACTTCTTCACTGGGTCCTATTTTCTGTCCATTCACAGTGCCACCAGATGCACCTGAGGGAAGCAACCAAGTGCACCAGGTTCCTTCTACTATCAAGGAAAGAGCCAGCCACCTCCCAGGATGATTCAGAGCAGAGGTGGATTGAATTACCCCAGGGACCTGCCTGTCTCCCCAGGAGGCACCCAGGGAGACTGGACTCCTAACTTGAGAACCTCTCCTCATTGCCTAAATTTGGCTGTATGAATCCACCTCTGCATGTTGCTGCAGATAAACATTCAAATAGATTGCAACACGCCACTGCCTTTCACAGCTCCTTTTGTTCTTCTCTTTGTTTACCTCTCTCTTATCACAGAGCAATTGTGGTTTCCGCATATTGAATTTTTCAAAGTAAAAATCCGACACACAAATATGTATTCCAGTTGACTTTGAAAACATCTCTGGATTTTAGCACCGAGGCCAATTTTCTGTCACTTCACAGCAAGTCATCTCTGAGGAGCCACTCTGGTATGCTTTGGCTTTAACAGGAGCTGCCAAGCATTAGCAGCAATATCTGCCACCCTGGGCCATGCAGGAACGTGGGGTGTGTGTTAGCAGCCACTCCTGGGTTTGATCTAAAGCTCACTGAAAACAGCAGGGGCCTTTCCACTGGGTTAATTGGTCTGGGAAATCAGTTCTCATAGCAAAACGATTCCTCTACATGTTCATCAGTACATGACAGACAGATGGGTTTCAAATGTTTCATGACAAGGGGCCTGAGCTATGGCCAGATTGAGGTGCCAGCTCCCCTCAGATCAGGGGCCATGTGGGTCTGGTGTTACAGTCTCTTGTGTCCCTGCCTTTTAATCCTGAAGGGTGTGCACTAATCTTCCTTTGACAGGCTGGGGATGACTTCTCATAAGCACAGGGGTTTCACAAGTGAAGATAAGTGCCTTTTCCAACACTAAGCTCCTCTCTATCTGCTCCATCCAGCATTTTGCATTTGAATAACTGCGTGTCAAGTAATCTCAGACTCTGCACTCCAGTTTATGGCTTAGCTTTTCGTTTTTATGCAATTAGAAGAAGTGGTAACATTTATCTGCTTTCAAAGGAGACTATTCCCTCTTCCTCCCTCCTACTGCAACTCCACACCCTCCCCTTCCATCAGCCATGTCTCAAACTGGAAGGGAACTGGAGTAATCTGACTCACATCATTAAAGCAAATTATTGTATCAAAAAAAAGGCAACCTGAGCCAAAGCCCATTTAAGTCTACAAGTCTCTGGGGAGTTCAAAGAAATTACTGTTTTCACTGGCAATGAGTACATTAGGGAGCCAGGATTAGCATCCATGCTCGTGATTTTTGCCTTGGTGCTCCTGTCCTGTGCAGCACCTTGCTGGTGCACGTTTCCCCCTTCCCTGCCCTGCCAAACCAGGGGATGGCTGGTGGATGATGACCCCAGGGGTGCTGATGACTGAGTCTGCTAGAAGATAGCAGTTTGGGCAGCTGTAAAGTCCAGCTTAAAATAAATAAATAGCAAACGTTAGACAGCAATGTAGAATGGCAATGCTGGGTGACCACCCCTAGAGCAGAGATGAAGAAGACCAAAAATAAAGGGTCACACCACATCTTTGGGTAGGGATGGGCTGGTGAGGCTGTCCTGGGGGCACCTCTGTGAAAAGAGGCACTGGGATGGGATCCAGGCTATAGCCACAGCCAGGTAATGTGTGCATCTTTGGCTGAGTGTACTACCTAACAGCACAGGCATGCATGGGAATGAACGTTCTTCAGGCCTTCAGAGAAGGTGACTACCTTCACTAAGCTTTTAGCAGTGCTAGGAATGGCTTCAGAGACAGATAATTAAAAGGAAATCTGTCCAGCAGCCGAATTTTCCAGAGAGCAGAAAGCCATACTTGCAGCCCAGGAGCAGTCTGATTTCCTGAGGAGCTCACATCTCCCCTGGACAGTACGTGACGTTACACGTTCAGCATGCTCCCTGGGCAGATTTGCCACTTCCCATTCTGCTGATGGCAGGCAGATCCCTAGAGGTCTGAGCTGCTCCTGTGCTAAAGGCAGCTCTTAAAAAGAGCAATGCAAACTGTGCAAGCAAAGAGGAAAGGGACAAACAAAACATCCCTGGTCAGGATAAAAAAATGTAACAGGAAACAGTCTGGTGAAGCAACCACCCACCCGGGGGAGCAGGCTGTGACTGAAGCACACACGTCACTGGTGACTGCTGATGGCACTCGGCCTCTCAGTGCTGGCCCTGTGGAGCACACCAGGCTTTTGACACACTCTGAACTGCGTGTGGAGTTTTAAACAGGCATATGCTCCCACTGAGTTCAAACCAGAGCCACTGGGGTACTCCCAGACTTCAGTGTTTTGGTGAAATTCGGCCACGAAACGTGGGAACCGCCCCTAGACGGGAACCCAGCACAGCAGATTGCTTTGTTCAGCAAGGCACTGATATCACTTACACTGTGGTGATACCAGCTGCTAAGCTGTGGAAATCCTCCTACCCTGCACCTCTTGTACCCATTAATCCAGGCTCCCTGGAGCCACTTCTGAAGCCCCAAACCTAAGCAGCAGTTATAAAACCACCAGCACATACATAAACATATTTCCCTCCCAAATCAGTATTTCCTATGTCACACACAATAGTCAGCCTTGGGTGACCAACAGGCTTCATGCATAATACCTCATCAGTCATTGTGGCTGGAACAGAGCAGGCTGCACCCTGAGGAGCTAGGAATTGTCTGCTGTCCATTTCTAGGCCTGATGGGATCATAGGACTCTATGGCAATCCACAATTTTACATGGTTTATGGCCTCAGGTTGCCTTAAAAGCACCCCTGGTCTGACACACTCTTTCACTCTGTGGTTTATAGCTTATGAGGCTTTTTATACTTGCAAAAATACAGTTGTAGTTGCAAATGACTACACTAGACAACAAAACAGTCCCAGGGCTGGGTGGGATGAAGTGAAAGGATATGATCATAGAACCATTAAGGTTGAAAAAAACCTCCCAGATCATCAAATCCAACCTGTCACCAATTCCTACCCTATCAACCAAGGTGTTCCTTGGACACCTCCAGGGATGGGGACTCCACCACCTCCCCAGGTAGCCAATGTCTACAACCCTTTCCATGAAGAAATTCTTCCTGATTTCCTACCTGAACCTCCCCTGGCACAGCTTAAGCCAATGTCCTCTTGTCCAATCAAACTGAAGCTGAACTACAATTACCAGATCTGCACCAAATGACAGTTCATCAGAGCAGTGCCAGCCAACAGAATTGTGCACAACTGGGCACTTTCACACCTGCACAGTGCCAGTACTGTGTCACAGACAAGGACCTGAACTGTCAGGATTAGAGACACCTGGCTTTGGAGGGAGGGGAGCATGACCAGCAGTAAAAATAATATTTAATAACTCTCTCAGGTATTTCCAGGATGAACCTTTTTCCTGTACAGAGCATCAGAGTTGAACACAGAAGGCAGGCACAGACTTACTCTGGGTGCTGCAATCCCACCCCAGAACACAGAAGCACCCACAGGGTCTCCTTGTGCCACGTGTGGGGCTCTGAGAAGCCACCCCTGGAACACATGATGACAGAGGCAGCAAGGCTTTGCTGCCAGCAGCACATATGCAGGCAAAAACATAAGCCCAGAGGACCCAGAGTGGTTTTCACTTTGAATTAACTTTCTGAAGGTTTATCATCTTTTACAGTATCAACATTTAGAAGCTGCTGCTAAAAAGACTGAGAAAAAATCCTAAATATCCTTCAAGAAATTTATCCAAGATATCTACTCAGTATGAGGATAAAAGTAAAAATTCACTGAATAAATCATTCAACCTACTTAGTCCTGCAACGAGGCATCTTAAGACAGGAAAATTGCCTGAAAGTTGGTTTCAAAATACTTTTAAAATCATGTTAATGTGCTCAATCTCTTGTGCACACAGGCTGGCACTCCTAGTAAAGCAACCAAAAGCACTCCTGCAGACAGCCCTGCTCCACCTCCTGTCCAAAAGATATCCCAAGCACTCAAACTACCCAAACCCCTTCCTATGGAAACTTCCCAAGTTTCAAAACAAGGTTCCTTGTGTCCAAATCCCCGCTTCTCTTCTGAAAGCCTCTTGCATCAAGGAAACAGGGGAAAGGATTCATATTGTAAAATTAAACTTTGGAGCACCATAAAATGCCAGGCATTCTGTCAGAACATACTAATGCACAAAGTAAGGCTTTTAACAGACAAGAAGTCAGCCATGCCCAGCCAGATATAATTTAAATGCAATCCTGCTGTGATGTATTTTGCTGGTGCAGGTTGTATGAGAACAGCTCCATTTACTTTCTCTCTCTCTTAAAACTCAGACTTGCTTCCAAAGTCTCAGCTCTAACAAGATGTGAGATTTTGAACAGTGTTGAAGTTAGTCCTTGGAGCTAGTCCAGCTTATAGAGGTGGGTATATATATAATATCCTCTATATATAGAGGAGGAGAGCAAGCAGACATGAAAACACTAATTAGAATGCATCAGGATCTTGAAGGAAGAGGGGCACTTGAATATCATTCAGGGGTACCCATATATCATTCTGACATTGCTTTCCCTCTTTCTGCTCCAGGATCATTAGCAGCAAAGTCCAGAACTTCTCTGTCTGGTCAAACATGCCAGCATTCTGGCAGACAATTTTTGAGAATTCCCTGCTCTTCAGTGGTTAAATTTTTGTCCTTTGCAATTTCCAGATTTCTGAGAGAACTCCTAGTGACAGTTGTAATAATATTCTGTAAAATGTTGTGGTGGTGATTCTTTGAATGCCTTTGTGGTTTGCTGTCCAGAGTTATAATAACCTATGCTTGCCCAGATATGTGTTCTCAACTTGGAAGCACTGGAGCCAGCATTTACTCTTCTGCCTGGGCAGCTGCACGTGTGTGCCTGCATGAGCTGCTGAACATGGGAGCAAGTTTCTCTCCAGGTATTTGCCAGGAGCTTCCTGGTCCCTGGGAAGTGTATTTTGGGGTTCACATCATCAGGAAAGTGAGTGACTTGAGGTTTATTCCAAATAGAAGAATACACCAATGGGAATCACAGGTGGTATCTGAGCCTCCTTTCAGTTTCATGTGTTTCTCTATCAGTTATCTCCTTCCTTAGTCATTTTACTTTAGAAACAACAATAGAGGAAAGAGAGGGGAAGAAAAAGAAAACACAGCTCTCAGACTTTATGACAAGACCAAAATGGCATAGCTGTAGTGAGATTAGCCTTGATAAGGTATCTTACTTCAGATACCAATCTTCATCTCAAGGAGTTTAATTTGAGTTACCAAGAAGGATGAAATACAACAGCCAGCTTATGCTAATATTTGCCAGGTCTCAGATCTACACATAAATGTCCTTGGTGAAAACTGCTGAGTGAAACTGAGGATCAGGCTTGGACACACTCCAAAATCATATAGGTATGGATGAGACACAAATTTCAACTAAAATGGTAAAATGTGTGTAACTTTGAAAAGAGGACTTTAAGAAAAGCTAAAAAGAATATCCCAAAACCACTCAATTAGACCTTCTCTGGAGTCTTTCTATACCTTATAAATATTTTGTATATATTTGTATCCATGAAGAAAATAGAGAAGAGAGACGTGAAATATGAATTGTACTGAACTTAGTTTTATATAAAGATATATCCCAAAAACACTTTACAAAGTAATAAACTAGACCCTTGTAGTGCATGGATGCTATAAAAGCCAAGGTCTATATTCTGTGCCAAGCAAAGGCTCCTATATACATTTTAAAAACTGGATCCTAGTCAACTGAAATATTGAAAATAGTTCTAAGGATGGCAAAGAAAGAGCTGAATTTAATTTGGGGAAAAAATCCCTTATGGTTTGGCTGCACACAAACAATGCTGTGCTCCCTGAAAGCTGAGTTTTGCAATTAATTCATGCTCTAGAGGAAGGCAAAGCTGAGCATCCCCTCAGCAGAGACTCTGAGTTCAGCCTCACACACCAGTGTCACTCCAAAGATTTACAATACTATGTATTCCCAGGACACACTGCAGCTGGGGACTCACACATCAAACAATATTTTTACCCCATGCTCACAAATTAAAATCTGTAAAGGCAGCCTTTATTCCATGTCTCTTTTGACCATCAGTATTAGAGCATTTCTGAATCTCTAAGTTTTAAAGTGCATTCATGTAAGGCCTTACGTTTCTGGGATGTTAAATTGCAAAATTGTCCTTAGGACAATTCAAGAGCCTCATCAGAAACCCCAGAATCTGGCAGCTGTAGAGCTGAGCACAATTTATGCGGAGCAGCCACGCAGAAAATCTTCTTCCAGTACCAACCTCTTACTGATGTAAACTGTTCTTTCTCTTACCTCCTTTACATTCCCTCTCCTGTACTTCTCCCCTCCAAAAGGGGCTCGTGCTAGCTGAAAGCAGCCAGCTGTGACCTGCTCTGTCCTGTGCTGTCTCCTGGCCAGCAAAGGGCACTCACCCTGTCTGGGAGCAAACAAGCCACAGCAGCACAGGGGGTGTCTCTGGGCTGAGCTTGGTTTCCTGAGCCACGCTGCTCACACCTCCTGATCATAGTTCCTAATGCCCTGCTCACATTCTGGTTCCAGGATATGCTCCTCTCCAAGCTGTGATCCTCATGCTGAGGGGTAAAAAAGCTCAGGTCAGGGGGTTAAATTTCAGACCAGCTGATAGGGTCATGGCTTGGACCAACAGGACAGGCTGAGCAATGATTTGGCTAAATGCTGAACCTCCCAAGAACTGGCTCCCTCTCTGGCTGCTGTCCTAAAGCCTCTTTCATCCTCCAGGTCCATCTTTTCCAGGCTTTGTGGACATCTTTCTTTCTTCCTTTCAGTTGTTAGTCTCCTTCCAGGTGGGTATTTCCACCCCACCATTCTCTCCCTTCCCCTCTCCCTGGGGAACACACAGGCCATTCCCAGGCTGTCCCTCCCATGCCACCATCACTCCTCATCACCTCTCACCTCAAAACTCCTAGGATGGCCAGCTTGGTCTTCACACACAGCCAACAGAATGAAAGGAAAAATCTCACTTACATAAACTCGTGTGTCCCAAATTGAGATTTCTCTGACAAGGTACATTTTCAGTTCACTTTTGGTTTGGAAGGGGAAAAAGTAAAAATGAGAGATGCCACTCAAATTTAGAGCTTGGTTCAGGAAAGAGTTAAGCATGTCTTGGAATCCCTTTGTAACCAGGGAACACACAAGGGTGATGGGCACTGTGTATATCCTGTGTTTTCTACGTGTGTGACATGGTCTGTTTAAATATCTGATGTAACTACAAACTCTCCAAAGCCTGTATGCTTCCAGCTCTCCATGAACTTAAACCTCAGCTGTTACTGAAAGGGAAGTTTCTTCTCTGGAAAGAGAAACTATATATAAGGGGCTCCAAGTTAGCAGAGAAACTTCTAAAACAGAAGCAACACTCTATTTAAAAAAAAACATACTACAAGAATTATTATTTCTATGTGTATCTATATGGCTACACAAAATCTTTTAAGTACAATTTCTTCCCTACTCTTTATCTTCCCCTATTTCTCTTAACAGGGATAACTTTTCACAGCAGAGGGATACATAAAATAAACTCTTTTTGTATTCTTTTTAACAAAATAAAAGGAAATCCAAAATACATGTTTCACAGTCCAACACTAATAAACTACTGGTAAGGTGCCTCTGACACTTCACCTGTGTGCAAGAGAGCAGGTTCTACCACAGCCTCACAACACCATCAATAAAAACTGTCATTTTTTCCTCTATTTGTTGCTTCTCAATATCCATAGCTGCAATGGATTTTCTCAGAATCCTCTATCATCTGAACAGTCACTCGTTTGTTATCTCAGCATCACTTCCATGTGCAATAGGGAAGAAGGAGACAGGTGACTCACTGTTCCAAGGAACTAAAGCAATCAAGGCAGTGCCCTCATGCTAGCTTCAGTGTAAATCACTTCCAGAGAAACAAAACCAGTCACCCTTCAGGAATTGCTTCAGCTCAAGACAGAGAAGGTGGCAACACTGCAAGGTTATATATTACCTGAGAAAGGCCAGAATCTTTCATTTGGCAAGCTGAAAATCTGCTGCTCACCTTCGGTGCTCTCTAGGGCTGGGTCTCTTCTGGGCAAGAGCCTACAGCCTCAGGAAGCAATGGCATTTACTGCCAACAAAGCTGTTTCAGCTGGCCCGAACTCCACTCTCAGGTGGGCTGAAGAGAACAACTTATGGTTTGGGGTTTAAGCTGGAACTCCATTTCCGTGCCCTGCTGGGCCATGCGATTTGAGCAAAAAGATTTAGTCTCTATCTCAGAAATAAACCTCCCAACAACTCGGGGTGCTAGTGGGCATGCACAGAGATTTGTGGTGGGTTCAACAGGGGCCACTGAACTGACAGTATTAACAGATGCTGGAAATGCTACCAGACCTCACACACAGCTAGGTGTCTCTGAAAGAATAAGAGCAACGGAGAATCCGATCTTCAATTTTAACAGGAGTTTTTCTCTTGAGGGATTGTGAGATAAAATTCAATGTGTAAAATCAATTTTAGGTCAAAGTTTAATGTAAGCTGGGGTGCCAGAGTATGAAACCACTATCTCTGAGAGCTCATTTCAGATCACACCACATGGGTCTGCCACCTGCCATCTTCCAAAAGATCCTTCCCATCATCTGAGCCCTCTACAATCAAGTAATGAAAATTATGTGTCTCAAAGTGCCAATACGCACATTAAAAATCAGCAGATCAAAGTAGAATCTGGGACAAAAAATAATGTTTTCCTTCTTAAAAAAAAAAATTATTTCGGGAAACTGTATAGTTCAGGGGCTTGGTACTGGGATAGGGAGCCTTTTATCACTGATCCAAACATGACCCAAGTCGGTAGTGACCAAAAAAATGGTTACTGGTTGGCAGAAGCTTTGTGGCCTAGAGTATTTGAAATGAGTTGATGGTCTTAATCCAGTTCCCAGTGGATGACTATCCACATCACAGAAACCACCACCACAATTGGCACCCTCTTCAGCAGCCTTGGCAGGTTGGCCAAGGATTAAATAAGTACAGAGACTGAGCCACCCGCTCATGCCTAGCTAGAGGTTGCCCCTCTAGGTCATGGATGAGCCATGAGGATGGGGTGGAGTGGGGAAGCTCACACACCCTCTGCTTGTGCTGTGCTGGTTTTGTGGGTAAGAAGAGGAATTCATTTTCCAGGGCTGTGATTCAGGCACCCTTCACAAGCAGTATATTCATATACATCTGTTTAATTTAAAAAGGAGACAGAAAGTGAAAGACTTTCAGGATATTTTTTGTCAAAAAAAAAAAAAAAAAAAGACACCAATTTCTGGGGAATTCATCCAAGTCAGGGTAGTTATGCCTGGGCTGCATTTAACAAAACACACACAACCAACCTGTAAAGAGGCTCTGCTTCAAGAAACATTCCTTTTCTGTGCTATGTTTTCAGTCAACGCTTTAATTATCTCACAAGATGTCTTAGAGTGTACATAATCTGTGCCAGCTATTGTCAGAAAGCTAAAACTGATTTCTAATTAGGTATAAATTGGCAACTATCATGTAAAGAATATCTGATACACCTCAAATAATCCTATCTGGGCATAACAAAGAAAAGTAGGAATTTGGTTAGTGCTGAAAGAGGTTTTCAATTTTCACTAAAATGCACCAGTCTCTCTTTCCAAAAAAACAGCACTCTCTTAACAAAATGTGAGCTAAATCCTGAAGTCTTTCAGGTGATGTTTGGGGGGAACAAAGTTTAAGCTTCAACTTCAGGCAGTACCTAGCTGGCTGTGAGAAGGGCAAACAGCACAAGCCTTGCATGTGCTTCCCTGGGGGAAGGCACAGAGCCACCCTGCCCTGCTGGCAGGCCAAGCAGGCAATGCTGGAAGAACTTTCCTGTGCCCTGTCAGGAAAGACTTCCCCAAAGTTGCAGCAAGACTTGGCAGCACTTCAAGCCACTTCTCGATTGTCTCATTTCTTGCCTCCTACAGCACTGTAGCAAACATGGCAAGCAGTGACAGCTCTGCCCAAGGAAAGACACAGAGAATGAATTCTGCAATTCACTGGGAGGCCCCCTTTCCTATTCACCTCCATAACACCCAGGGCACTTAATTTGCTGTTGGACTTTGCTACACCAAGTCATTAATAAGAAGGTATGACTGGTTCAACCTCTAGCTTCCACACAGGGAGTAAGGAAGCAAGGCAAGCCAGACTTGGACAGCAAGGCATTTTCAAACTACAGAAAGGAGCTGTCATTTGATATCTCCTGCTCTGTGACCCTTATATGTTTTAGGTTTAAAAGACCTTCTTGCAAAATGGAAATCCCAGGAAGCAAAAGTGGCAAACTCTTCAAAGGTTCCTCATCTGTTACACACAAAACAGAGCCTCTTGCCCAAGGGAGCCATTTCATTATTTGCACCTGAATCACTGCTCAGATTAGTGGGTCTTCATGAAGGGAAGGTCCAGATTTGGAAATAAGCAAAGTTCAAAGTGTTGAGGAGGCTCTCTCCCCTATTAGTGGGAGGAACACCCCTCAGCCTAGTGCATCTCCTGGCCCTGGATGTCCACACGTTTCTCCTATGCCAACCCATGTTAGGTGTGAAAAGCACCCTAATAGAAGCACTTGACCCAAACTGAACAAATTTCCTAATTGCAGTAAGACAACACTTGAGGGTGTGGTTACGACAGAAAATCACACCCATGGATGGATCAGGAGCACCTGGCTGCACCTCATGACTCCAAATGTCCCAGGGGCACAATTATCTCATCAGGTGCCACCTGCCAATTCCTGTTGCTGAGGAACTGGCTTTGGCACACTGCACAACTGGGGTGGGGAGAGGAGAGGAGCATACAGGGCCAGGCACACATGCTTGGTTTAAGTGCATTCCTTAAAAGTGAGTGTTTACACCAAGAGGATACCTTGGCATGTCTGCATTTGGGGGTTACAAAGGAAGGAGCAAGCTGTTGTTTCTGAAGCCTGTCCTGCACCTCCACACCCTTGGCACAGCTTGCATTCTGTGTTACTGGTTAATGGACTTAATCCCTGAATTTGCCACTCTCCATCCACAGCTTTTCCAACCACTCAGTGCACCTAACAAGAGTCCCAAAGAGACAGACAAGCCTGGGAAACTTCTTGGCTGGCAATTTACAAAATGTTTTGCCCTTTTTCTCCAAAGAGAGGACAAAGCCACAGTGACACACAGATTTTATGACTTCCAAAGTGCTCTGACCATGAATACAGCATACTGACTTCAAAGTGGACAGCGTGTGTCCGGGAGAGGCTGTGCCACACACCTCACCTCTGCATGCAAGTCCTTCTCATCTCCCCAGCTCTCTTACACCCTTAGCTAAAGGTGAGAAGTCTAATCTCAGCACAACAATTAGTGGATCATGGCCCAGCAAGAGAAGACAGAACAAACCTCTGCCTCGGCTGTGGAGCTTCTCTGGAACAATGGAGATCATAAAACACATGACAAAGCTCTGTGCCTAGAGGTAAGTTACTCTCGGTCAAAAGGATCTGTCTGGGGAACAAATTTTTAGAGATTAGCCTAATCCAGAGTCTGATGACCTTTAGGTCATAGTGCAAGAACTTCCTCTTTGATACATCTTTTACAACATAACCAGAGTGACATTAACAACAACAACCTGACCCCATCCCTCCCCTCAGAAGCACCTACCCTGGGCAGAGCTCCCCAGAGACAGAGTAGGCAGAGGAACAAAAGACTCCAGGGAGTCTACTAGGGATGTGCCAATCTAATTATTGTGGGCAGTGCCAATGAGAAAAAGCTAACCAAAAACTGTAAAGCTAGTTGATGTACCCTTTAGGCCATGGGAGTGGAGAAAAAGGAATTTACTGTGAATCAGATGAGGCCACATTTATTTGCGCTTCCACCCTCAGCCCTCTTGATAGCTTCAAAGTCCACTGGGTTTGAAGCTACCCTGAGAGATTTAGCAGTAGTCCACAGCAGCAGGGAAGGGATTTAAGTCCCATCCTTTGCTTCTTGCTCACTGTGCTGCAGCAGAGCTGTTCTCCATCCAGCAAAATCATCCTCTTCTTTAAGGCTCAGCACAGCAGATCTGATTCAGGAATGTTTCCTTTCCTCTTCATTCCCCTTGAATTTCTCACCCTGAGTCATCGGACTACAATATAACTTTAATGTGGAAAGTTTTGTGGGTACGTTTTGTTTTCTTTTAACTTCAGAAAAGAAAAGGTACAACCAGAGGGGGAAAAAAGTGTCTCATGGTTGAGAGGACTCTTTTGACCAAGGAGTCACATGGCTCCCTGGCGAGCAGCCAAAGGAGTCATGAGAGATGCTGCCATTCCCCTCAGCACTCCCTTAACCATGTGCTGCCTGCTGCCCAGCACGCCAGCAGCCGCCTCGTACCCCAGGCCAGCAGCTCTCCGAGGCCAAGGCTCGCCCTGCACTGCCCACAGGGGCTGGCCGGCTCCCACGGCAGGAGAAGGCACTGTCACAATGATGCCCGTGTCTTTGGTGAGCAGCCCTATCCCCTGGCCTCCCCAGGACCATGCTGGGCACGATGGTGAAGATGGTGACGCCGTGTTTCGGGTGAGACTTGGTCTTTGTGCTTGTGGTCAGAAAGAGTCACTGAAAGCAATGACGCAGCACTTACGCTGCATTTTCTCTCTCCAAAGTGCTGTGGCAGCTCTTGCTCTCCTGCCCCTCCCCTACCTTCAAGCCTTGCCAGTGCTGTTATTGCCCTATTAAAGCTGTGGGAAACTGAGGCAGGCAGAAGTTACGATACTGCTGTTCAGCACCTCAGACATCAGCCCAGACTTGGACCGTTCCCATCTTCTCCACTGAGTGAAACCCACCATGGGAAAGTGCAATCTTCAGAGGGACTGTCCCTGGCCATGGTCCAGATCAATTAGAGATGTGCTTGGGCTTTTCCAGATGCTTTCCTGCCTTGCTGCCAGGACTGGTGCTGGTCCTGCATGTCCATACAGCTCTGCTGGGAGCACTGCAACTGCTGCATTCCACCCCAGCAGGGAGGGAAATGATCCTTGCCCAATTCCCTCGAATACTGGTAGGATTAGTTCACTTACAATCCCTGAATGAAACAAATTATTATTAAATAGCAGTCACATTTGATAATTATGTCTCACTTCAACCACACTAGGAAGGTGCATATGATATCCAGTCCCAGCATTGCAGCACTTAAAAATATTAAATTAGATGCAAGCCAAAACATTTCCTAGGCCCTGCTTGCATGTAGACAGTGTTTTATATCTTTCTGGCTTATGCTTACTTCCAGCTCTGGGCTGCTCTGCAATGCCTCATATGCAACAGCAAACTCTGCAAGGCTTTTGATATGTTTCTCCACTCAAAAAATTAAATAAGGTTTTGGATTTATATCTGGTCTTGCTAATTCCAAATGCCATGATTCTTTCAGTGGCCCATGGAACTGATTTTGGAGTTTGTCTGGCATGGCCTCCTAATAATGTTGTGTTCACTGTATGTTCTGATGAACTATGACCAGATTCCCTATAAATTGCATAAAATAATTATCCATTTAAATGGATACTGTAAGAACAAGGCTGGTGCTGAATTTCTGTTTGGTATTCCTCTTGATTGGACTGGAGTCACTCCATTGACTGCAGCAGAGTTACTCCTGCTTTATTAGCTTGCTGAGCTGTGGCCTCAGAGGAGAGAAGCCTTAGGCCCTTAGTGCATAAAAAACAAAATATAAGAGCTTCCAATTAAATGCTATACAGTGAGGGCCATCCAGAAGGAAATTATTTAGAATGCCTTTGTTGGGCATTCCAAGTACATGCTGGTGGAGACGTAACTCACCGGCATTACTTTTTGCATCACAAACCTGCCAGTGAAATCCACCGAGTTCCACCAGCTTTGAAATTGGTGCCACTGCCTAGTAACAGCGTGGCTCTACTTCAGAGAAAACATTTGGGAGGTGCAGGGACAGTGAACTTGGTGCCACTACACGGGGAAATTCTTCTGCCACCTATCAAACACCTGACCCTCACTTCTGCTCTCACTTGCACACTTGCTATACCACTGGATGTCTTTCTCCTCCTTATTAGGAACTCAGGGTGAAATCTGACCTTGGACAAAGAGCTGGAACAAAGACTGTCACCATGATGATTAAGTGGGGTTTTTGCATAAACATGAAGTTTATCCTTTTTTAAGGGAAATCTGATCTACAAGCATAGGCTGAAACAAAAATAAATGTTCAAAACTGTAATAGTGATACGGGTGCAAGCTGCATGCACTATTAAAATTATTTCCAGAAAACAAAGATACAATAACTCTCTGATTTACTCTGTCTTGAGATTTCTAGAGAAGGTATGATTTGCTGAAAAATAATTAGTAGGTGATAATCATCTTACTATCAGATCTTAGTGGAAGAAAGATGTTTTTATGATGAGAGCAACTATTTGGCCTTAATTATCTTAACTTCAGAAAAACTACTCATGCTCTATTAGAACTGAACAAGGCAGCAAACTTCCAGCTCCATCCAGAAAACTGACTTTTAGAAAGAAAGCCCAAGAGGAAAGCATAGAAAAAACAACTCAGCATGTTATCTAAAGGTTTGTCCTAAAACCATTTTGGCAGTAACAGAAGGGAGAAGTCATAGAAATGCATACGGACAGAAAAACCTACTGGGCAAATATTTAAGTCTCTGTATCTAGAATTTCTTTCCATTTTTGCTAGTGCAGAATTTGCAATGTTCCTTAGGCACGTGTTGTAGCAAATGCAAATACACAGGAATTGTCTTGGCAGGAAGTTAACAGCAAGTCCTATGCAGCTCTCCACAATGGAGAGAAAATATATCCTTCTACATTTGGGGGAGGATTGAGGGAACAGCAAAAGAGGATAGGGTTCTAACAACCCTTAAAAGATTGAAAGACATTCTCTAGAAAATGCCTTCCTTGGCTTTTCTTCCAGAGTACTCCTATGCCTACACTCCTGGACTTTCTTATCCCCCTAATATAATATAACATCATATAACATAATCATATAATTCTGGGTTTGTAAACCTGAAGCTTTCAGTGACAAGTTCCTTCTGCTCATTGACGGGGTTTTCACATGCACATGGCACAATTCCAGAACAAAAAAGTCAGAGATTTCGCTTTTCAGTCAGAGTTCTCACAGAGAGATGCCTGTCTAGTCCTCATAGAAACCTTCCCTGTAGTGTTTTCCTGTAACACTATGCAAGTTCCACACCTGGGGTAGGTTGGAGAGATGCTCTGCAGAAGGGCAGTGGAGCTTCAAGGGGGAAAGAGCAAAAATCATGAGAAGAACCAAACAGACAGGTGAACCTGTATTCCAAAAATTCATCTGTAAGGTAATTAACAGGCAGATGTGCTTTGCCAGCAGCCACAAAAGGCACTGGTGAGAGTCCACTGAGAGTAAAACAACATGCAAAAGTTGTGGGCTGAAGAAATTGGGCTTGCAACATTAACCAGTTCTGTAACTCATAGTGTCAGCACATCTGTAGAACTCCTTTGATCTACAGCTGGTCCTAGGTTTTTGTTGCTTGGGGTAACTTGGGAGGGCTAGAAGGTTAAGCTGTTTTTTGGGGTCAGGAGGCTCTCTGACTGCATTTCAACTCCAGTTATACAGTCCCATGCACTGACAAACCTGTGACACCATTCTACCCTCAGCATGCCACACTGCCAGGTACACATGGGGGTTTTCCCATTGCAAAAAAATTTTTTCAGTCTAACTGTATAATTGCAGGTTGTTTTGTTCAGCTCTTTAACACCTTCTTTGAAAGACTCTTCTGAGGGATTAGCCTTGTTGGGTGTTTAATATGCAAACACGTCTGCATTCATCCTTACCTATTCATCTGAATATTTCATATTGCTTTGTACCCACTTCTTATTTTATGTTAGTAATACAACATGTGTAGTAATTCCATGCTGTCATACTGCACATTCTGGATGCTGCCACCTTTCCTTATAATTTCTAAAGTAATTAATTTTTTTTGCAATTTCAAGTTCAAACATCTAACTCCTGGAACCTGATTGTTGCAAAGGATTGAGAGAGTTGCCTTCATCCAAATTCATTTGGATTCAAGGATATTCAGGACTCAAGTGCTTGATCTAGCCCTTGGCAGGGAGAGGAGTGGCCAATCTCAGATTTGCCAGAGCTCTCTGGTTTTAGACAGGGAATTTTATTTGGGGTCTCACAGTGAAATGTTGGGCTTTACCTTGTAGAGCTGCCAAGAAATCATATAGCTTTGTGTAGCTGCTTCAATACATGGAAATATTCTGTGTCAGGCAGGTAAGCCAAGCTTATGGCAGTCCAGCATAAAAATGTCCTTTATCTTTCTCTTTTCTGAAGCAAAAGCATTAGCTTCAGATGAACCTGAAAATACTTGATACTCTTCGAAGATTCACCTGTTCTGTCTATAAGCGAACACATCTTCAAGGGATGGTAAAGTGGAAGGAAGTCCTGTTACAAATCCTCTTATAGAGAATCATTATTACAGTACCACCTAAAAGGAGAATCTAAGGATCTCAACAGAGCTCTCCTTGGGCATTGTATACTGCATAACTAGAGGCTGAGAGAGCAAGCTTGCCTTAAAGTCCCAGTTGTAAAACGATCAAGGGGCAAAAGCAGGGAAATGATGGATTTACAGCTCAGTGACTGAGCCAGAGACAATCCCACTGCTGTAACAGCCAGCTTAATCACAGAGGCTGATCCTGCCCTGATCTAACCAGGATGGGAAGGGTGGGTCAGCCTGTGTAACTCTGACAGCACCAGCTAAAGTGGGAGCATCAGTCAGGCTGGCTGGCACTGCTGGTGAAGCTGTGCCCACTGTCCCCTTGAAGGCTCTGTGGGCTGTTCTCTGCCTGCACAGCTCCCTTCGGCACTGACAGATTAAGAGGCAGACTCCAAGGACTCTCTCCAGCAGTCCTAATCTTTAGGGATTAGGCATGACCACTTTCCTGTAGGCATATGAACAATCTGCATTCCTTCTAATCTGCTTCCTGCAAGTGTTGAGAAGCCCTGCTGTTAAGGAATTGTAAGGATGTGGAAGCACAAGCAGAACAAATGCAAAACATGCGGAGGATTTTTCTTCCTTCACATTTCCTAACCAAGCAGTGATATCTATATACCAATATAAATTATTTGCTGTGATATGGTGTTAGAAAATACATCTGCTTTGAAGATTTGTGCTGCTATTACTACATACACACAATCTCTCTCAAGAGTTATTCCAAATCTCTTTATAGCAAATAACTGAATTAACTGTATCTATGTGACAGCAGATAATCCCTGAAATAAATTTCTTCAGAAATGACTCTCATGCTGCTGGTGAATGCATCCAGCCCTAAATAAGATGAACAGTGAAAGGGGTGAACCAATGGAAAACCAACGAGCACCATCTTCTTTAGAAGTAGCTAAATATGTATATGTGTACAGACACATGGGCACTCCCACATGCACTGCAAGAAACAGCGCCAGTGTTCTGCATAATCCTGCATTTAGACATTTATATTAATTACACTGATATTATTTTATGGCAGCTTTACACTTTAAATATTTAATTGGATTACTAAAATATTTCCAGCATTAAAATGCATCAGCTATTGGAGCCGCAATCAGTTCTCTTTTTCAGAGAGTCAGACACCAATTTCTTCTGGTTGTAAAAATGTTTATGGTGCCTCAGCAGGCCAAAGGTTACCAGGCATGCACACTGAAGAAGATGACTTTATCAGATAACACACTTAGAATATAGAAATCAGTTTTATAAAGGAGTCGGGTTTTAAATTAATTTTGGATGTAGTTGACTATAATTTAACTTTCTTCGCAGCTATTGCACAAAAAAACACTGAGGTGTGGTGTCCTTTTCATTCAATTTCATTTCACCATTGCCTTTTCCATTCTGAAAACCCCATTTCATCACGATGGGATTTTTGCTCGACAGGTTTTCTCGCAGAATAACAGGGCAGCATCCCACGATACCCGGCCTGCCCTCCCCTCACCAGAGAGACTGAGCTCGGACACTCCGCACTCCCTTTGCTTGCCCGCTGAAACTCGCCCCCTCTGTCCCTGAAGGAACAGCAATGCAGAAGCCGAGGATTCGTTCCCATAGCCAAAAGATGATAGAGATCTCGGGGAAAATTAACATAACCATTGACGGTCCCTGAGAACTCACTAAATAGCAGCTTGGGAAGCATCCTCCCCTCCGGAGAGTGAGGGCAGCAGAAACAGACACCAGCAGATAATGCTCCAACAGGCTCTACTATGCTTTAATCTTCAAAAGCTACTATTAGTAAGCCAGAGAAGTATATTTACCCACCAAACAAACACCACAAGCTCAGTAGGCTACTCTCCATTAAGCACTGAAATAACTCCTCTTTCTTTTCACTTCCCACGGAGAATGAGGCGAAGCTCCGCAGCCCGCCCGGCTCTCCGGCCGCTGCTCCCGCTCCCTGCGAGGGATGGGGGGGACACGGCGGAGATGGAGCGAGTGTGGCCGGGGGCTGGGGCCGGGGGTGGCACAGGGGAGAAGGGGGGGTCGGGTCCCGGGCACCCTGTCCCCGTGCGCGCCGCTTTCCCCGCGGGAAAGCAGCCGGCTCCGTCCCTCCGCGGTGATGGATGGAGGGAGGTGCGCGGCGCTTTGGGGCTCCGCTTTGTTGGGTTTCACCTCCTGATCCCTTTCGCTTCTGCTCTGCTGGGCTGCAATAGCCAGCCCGGCTCCGGCTCCGCGGGTCCAGCTCCGAGTGACCCGCCGCGGAGGGGATGAACTGGGGACGGCCCAGGGAAAGGCGAGTGAGCATTATTTATCCACCACAACTTCTCATTGTCGCGGGGCAGCGCTCAAAAGATCCCCAAGCAGTTGGCTTTAAATAAAGCAGGCATTGCTTCCCTTGTATTTCCCCTCAGCAGTAGCCTTAGTATTATTATTATACTTCTATAGCTTTTGCTTTCGGACCTTATAATTATGTCACACAGCAAGGGAAACCGCCAGCATCCCAGCATCTGGTGTGCGGTTGCAAACTTTTGTTTTAAGATTTGAACTATTTATAGAAGGAAAACTTTGTAGGATAGTAATTTCCTACGGTTTTGAGAAAAATATGGCTACGCTTATATTAAAAGGGTGTATTTATTTATTTATTACGACTCCTTCCTCCTGTATTAAAAAAAAAAAATAACCACAAAAAAACCCCAACCGACCAAAGATAGCACGGCAAGCGTTTTTACAAGCTATCGGTCACCTACGCAGCAGACACATCCCTCCTGTGAACAGAAACAGGCAGCTGTGGCTGAATTACTCTAACGTGCTTCCACAACTCTAAGCGCTTTTAAAAATCGGTGGCCAAGACATGTGTATTTCATTAAGAATTAAGAATGTAGAAATAGGCTTTTAGTTTCTTTTTATGGGTGTGTTTATTCCTACTTTTCTCCCATAGCAGTGGGATATGTTTTTTCCAAAGCCCACAGAAAACAGACGGACACACACACAGAGGAACACACGCACACGTGCACAATTGTTTACGTGCATGTGCTCCTGTGCGCGCACATAGAGAAAAACCCAAATATATATAAATCCGCATACAGTTCAGGGATAGGACCTCAAATTCGCATCCGTCGGGGCACAAAACTCTGAGGTCGGCATGGGGGTGGGAGAATAGGGAAATCCACCCGGCCCCGGCAGCCGAGATAAATGCGAGGCCGGGGATGCCAGGCGGGGTTCCCCATCACCGCCGGGGGCGAACCCCTCTGCCGCAGCCCCGGCAGCCTGGGCAGGCTCCGAACCGCCCCAGAGCTCCTCCGGGCCCGATCCCCGGAGTCCGGAGACTCTTGCCCCGGCGCTGGGGGATGCTCAAGGGAGGGAGAATGCTCCCCGATTTTAAAGCGGCTCCCTGCGCCGGGTACCTGCCGCCCCAGCGCCCTCCGGCGCGGCCAGGTCTCCTCCGGAGCGCAGGAGGACAGAAGCCCTTGAGAGCTCCCCCGCAGCCCCTCCGGACTCCGGCTGCGGTCCCGGACGGGCCTGGCTTCCCTCCGCCGGCGCGGGGACCCCGGCCCACCACCCCCGCCACCCTAACGCGGCGGCCGGCGGGCACTGAGACCTGCCGGGGGACCTGCAGGAGAACGACGGCGGACACTCTTTCCGCAGCCCTCACGGACTAGCCCAGCCGCTTCTTAACCACCGCAACGATAGATACAGATATAGATATTAAAAAAAGAGACCGAAATTCCTTGCAGTCCCACCCACCGACTCTCATTTCCCCCACCCCTACCTCCACCCCCTTCCTCACAAGGAAAAGGTCCTGGAGCCAGCTCTAACTGCGGGGCTGGAGATCCCTCCGGAGCGAGAGCAGCCGGCCGGCGAGCGCCTCGGCGGCGGGGGCTCTCCGCGGGCGGCCCGGGCTGGCCGCTCGCCGCCGCGCTCCCCGGGATCTCCGCACACAAACAGCCTTCCCCCGACGGGCGCGAAGCGATGCCCATCTCCGGTTTGGCAGGAGGAGGAGTCGGGGTCGGAGTCCCCAGGGGAGACGCCGGCCGCTCCGCGTCCCGTTGCCCCGCCGCCCTCCCAGGTGCGCCGCCCCCGCTGCGGGCACGCCGGGCCCCGGCCTCGCCGGCGGGGCAGCCCCGGGAGTTACCTGGCGGTGCGTCCCTTCCCCCGGCGGGGTCCGACCAGCAGCGCCAGCACCGCCACCAGCACAGCATCTCCTCCTCCTCCTCCGCCGCCACCACCACCATCCTCACCACCACGCACCGCACGGAGCTGCCGCCCGTGCTGGCTTCTCCCGGCTCCCTCTGCTCGCTCTGCGCATTGCCCCTAGGTAGCTGCTAGCGGGGGCATTGCAAACAGTATTTGGAAAAAAAAAAAAAAAATCTGGATCACTTACAGGTAACTCCCACTGGTAAGGATGAGGAAAATCTGAGGGTAATACACTGAGAGTAACACACTGCGAGATGAAAAAGGATCATGGCTGAATCCCGTTTACACTCTTGAGTTCGCTTCCTTGGTTATTCCTTTCTGGCCCCCCCTGGTCGTAATTCCCCACCCTTTTTGGTGTCAGCTGTGGCTTGAATCTGAGTTGGAATCCAGTCCCTTGGGCTTGGGGGGGCTTTGTCTGTTTGTTTGTTTGTTTGTTTGTATTGTTGTGTGTAGTATTCCCCTGGTGCTAATGCTGCTCCCTGTGCAGAGTGTGTGCTGCTGCTGCTGCTGCTCTCGCTGCTGCTGCTGCCTCTAGGCTCCTGCCTGTCATGTCTCAGTGGTTGGAAGTTGTTACAGTGGGTTCTCGTGTTGGAATGAGGATGGTTTAAGGGATTTGGATGGCAGAAAGTGCCTCTCTCTCTCTCTCTCTCTCTCCCTCTCTCTCTGTAACTCTCCTGAGACCCGGGGCTGCCATTGGGCAGTCAGTCACTGCAATCCGCCTACTTTTTTTTCTTTTTTTCTCTCCCTCTCCTTTTTTTTTTTTTTTTTTTTTTTGGGGGGGGGAGAATGACAATGGAGAGACACTGATCTAGCCCGGGCTGCAATGAATCCGTGCTCCCTGGCTGAGCCCTCTCCGTACTCTTTGCCTCTCGTACAAGCACTCCGTGGGGCATTTTTAACTTCCCCCCAGCGCTCGGTGGGCTGAGAGCTCCCTGCGACTGTCGTGGCACCCTCAGCTCGCCCTTGGGAGAATCTGAACGAGCTGGCAGCTCCCAACTCCACTCTCGGTTAATTGCTTTATTGCGGCTGGCTGTCCCGGTTCCACCGAAGGGTTCCGCCTTCCCTCCAGCCTCGGCGGGGGTTTGGCTGTTTTTGTCCCCCGAGATGTTAAAAATTAGGCTTCGATTTCAGGAGCGACGTCAAGAAAAAAGGAACGTATATGTAGTCATAGCCTTACTGAGTGAGAAATAAAGACATGCACATTCGTAGCTTCCTGGCGAGTTTGGGTTTCGCATGAGAGCAGGGAAGGGAAAGGACGAGTGTGGAACAGCCGCTGTAGGGAGCGAGCGGGGCACCCCTGCCGCTGGCTCCCGGCTCCCCACACCTCTCGCCCCCCCCCCGCAGGAAGAGCTCTCGTCTCCGCTCTTCCCTCTCCTTCTCTCGTTTCCGAGAAGATTCGAGTCCGAAGAGACGTTTCCCGGCAGGTTAGTCGCCTCTCCCCCGCCTTTCCCCTGAGCCGAGGGACTCCTGCCCCTTGGCACCACCGCGCCCCGCGGCAATGGGATGCTCGACCCTCCCCACTCCGGCGGGTGGGAGCCCTTCGCCCCGAGCAGCCCCAGGCGTGCGGGAGACAGTCGCTCTTCCTCGGCATTGTGGGGAGTCTGTCCTCTATTTCGGAAGCGCTGAGAGCGATGGTGAAATACGCGCGCTGCGGGTACCGGGGCTGGGGGGTTGAAATCGAACCCCGAAAAAGAAACGGCTAACGAAGACACTTAAACCGAAATGCAGCTGAAATGAGCAAGATCCAGGCTCCGAAGTGTCCTGGGTCTGTAAATGTTCGTCTCAGGTTAATTGCCTAATGACCGAAGTAGATATGTTGGCTAAGAGCTCTACCAAACACCCTGGTAACACCTCCTCCAGATAACCAGTCCCAGAACGTGGGTGCAGCTGTCTCAGCGACACAACGAAATATTCCCTCAGATGGAATGGGAATTGCAGAACTGGTGCAAAAACGTTGTATGCCACTCAATATGCTATAAGAGTCTTCTCGGGGTTTGGTTGCTTTAACCACTTTCATCTGCAAGTTCATCACAGACGTTGGGGCAGTCAATGTCCTTTCGAGAAACGCTGATCTCGTTTAATAAGAGACGGAAGCTTAAGCCTTTCAACGATTATTTACACCCCAGAAATGTCTTATTTATAATTATTTAAGATTCTAAAATGGACGTATTTACACTTCCGTAAGTGTGCATGCAAGTCTATTTATAGCAAAAGAGTTAGAGGTGTGTATCTCCTACAGTGCCCTTTCCCCTGCTAGACATGTGGCTGGGGCAACTCTGCTGTACGTGAAACCAGGAGAACGAGTAGTCACTTTGAATGCTTTATTTCTAGCATTTGTTCCGCTTCGGATAGGTATTTTAAATGTGCGTCTGCTTTTAAAGATGTGCCTGGGGGAAAAAGGAGGAGGATAGAGAAGTGTAAAATTGCAAAGTAAATGTTGGCACTGGAAAACTTCGGACTCATGCTGGCAAAGTTTGACCCACTCCACCTGAAACGAAGACGATTTGCCAATTTCCACGATTTTCAGGTCGAAGCTGACTTAATCCATAGATGTGTTGTGTAGGGAAGAAAAGTCGCATAAAGCAACCAAACCGTGCAATTTCTTTTCGGGTAGTTAATTTTTATTTTAAAACCTGGGTCGGTTATTATGTCGAAAAATTACTGATGATGAACGATGAGGAGGAGGAGAAGGATGACGATTATGACGATGATGATGAGAATAACCTTGTAAATTCCATCCAAATGGTTTCTATACGTAGTCAGTGTCGAGGCAGCGAGAACCACATTCATTTTGTTGATTGAAGACGAAAACATTCCTTACAATAAAATGTCACACTGGAAGGGAGGTATTGTCGGTAACGTCTAATACGGGCACTTCAGCATCTGTCGCTCCTTTTTTCACAGACGTTTTGGACAAAATGAGGCAGAACTACACTGAAATAGTTGCCGACTCTATAGCCGGGCAGGCACTAATAAACTATTTGTGTGTTGGGTTTGTTTTTTTTTTTTCCTAATTATCTATCTATTCCCGGCCACGGTTCCTTTTTTGCCCCAAGCCTGGGGAGAGTCGGGCAGAAGGACACGTCGGAAGCCGGGAAGGCTCGCCCGGCGGACAACACACCGCGTCCTTTTTGGGCAGAACCGTGCGTTTCTTGTATCTCACCGAGCTGCACGACCAGTGCCGGGGGAAAGAAGGCAGCAGCGGCTCTCGGAATGAGCGGGGTCCGGCCCAGGGGCCAGCAGGGGAGGCGGTGGCGGCGGCAGGTGCCCGTGCGGGGCCGGGCAGCGGGCGGTGCCGGGCGGCGGGCGGGGCCGCTCCGGCCGCACACCGCGCCGTGTCCCCGGGCCTCGCCGCGCTCCCGGCGCTCCACGTGCTGCCCGCCGGCGAGGCTGCGCTCCGGCCGCCGCCTGCCGAGGCCGGGGGGACGGGGCCGGGCCGGGCGGGCTCCCCGCGGCCGGACAGCCCCGGGGACGGCGAGGGCAGCAGGATTTCGTTGGTCTTTACTGCAAACGCCGCAAAGGCAAGGCGAAATTCACCGTAAGGGATGGCGAGTGGGAACGGCTCTCACGGTCCCCGCCGCAGCATCCCTGGGAGTCCCGAGAGGGCACGGAGCGCTCCGGCCTTCCCAGAATGGAATTCCTTTCTCCGACGTCCCGTAGCCCTTTGCTCCCTCAGCTCGGATGGGCAGGAAGGAAGCCTCCCTGCGGCCCCCCAAAGGGGTGCCGACACCTTTGGTTGTTCCCTTGGGCAGCGCCAGCTCCCGCCGCCCGCATCCCTCTAACGTCATAGTGACCTTCTTCCCGCGGGTAAAGGGGGTCTTCCCCGCTCCCTTTGGATCTGCCCGGCTGTCACCCTTCTTTTCCTCCAGAATAAAGAGGAAAAGGGTGGGGTTTGCCCCCAGATCTCTGATCCGGATATTGTCCGCGACTTCATCTTACCGAAAGACACATCACTCATTTCCAGAGCTTCCGCTGTTATTTGCATCTGTGGTACTGCTGTGACCTTTAGTTTCTGGCGTATTTATTAATTAAACGGTATTCGAGTGCTCTGTGGTCTTGGCAGGAAATATTTCTGTTTCAGTCCTGCCTGAGGTCAATATTTGCTGTGACCTGTTATCGCGGGGGGTTACATGAAGTCAGCAGGGCTGCAGAGATGCTTTATGCTTCGGTGCCTGGAAACGTCATCGACAGAAATATTAAGGGATGCTTCACCTCAACCCTGTTTTCTCCAGCAAACTGGGGCACCGGAAATAGAAACGGGAACAACGGAACATTCCCGAGAGGAAGGACTGCCTGAGTGGGACCCTGCTCTCTTCTCCTGACTGGAGGAGATAGTGTCTTCTTTATGGGACCCTACCATGTCACCCTGTGCAACACCCCGGCCCGTCCGAAAGCTTATGTATTGCGTTATTTTCTCTCCCCTCCGTGTCTTGTTTGCCACTGAAAGTGGAGCTTTTAGCATGTTTTATTAAGATACGAAGATGTGTTCAGCAGCGAGGGAAAAGAAAAGAAAGAAAGAAAGAAAACAACCTGCCAAGCCTCCCCTCCTTGCCGTAGCTGACACGACGGCTCTCTCTCCTTCCCGGCGAAAATCAACCGAATGTCCTGGAAGACATTTTATCCACCTTCACCTCCCCCTTTCCAAAGCAAAGAGCTCACCAGAAAAGGCACCATTACACCCAAAGGATATGGTTTCAACAAAATGGTAGTTCCAGCGGCTGATGAAAGAGGAAATAATTGCATCCCACATGCCTAGCCTAGAAGTAGCCCTGGATCTCAGAGCAAATTTCTCTCCTATTGTTCAGAGAAAGTGAAGTATCCTCATCGCCTTACAGCCATGGTGATGGATCTGATAGGGTTTCCGCAAAGGCTTTTTCTGTTCCTGATGTCCTCTCAGTTTTACTTCCAGGCTCAGTCCAACAGCATTCTTGTGATTTTTGCTCTGAATCCCCTTCTAAAATAGCCAAAATCAATTTTAAAGAGAGATCTGCCTTCCAGACAGCAACATGCGCCCAATCTTCTGCTCCCTTCCGCCGCAGCGAAAGCAATAGCTGTTGCATTGCCCTTATTTTGCAAAGCGTTTTCCTTGAGCTCGCCTGCCTCTCTGTGAGGGGTGTGCTGTACAAAGTCCTCACACTAGTGGAGTAGATTGGGTACCGTGTCATCGCTTCATTTGTGGATACACAGCCTCAACAAATCCACTACACATCTAAACTCCCGGCAATCCGAGCCTAGAGGGGGACAGAGCGCATCGCTGCCGACCCCCCAGCTACGACAAAGGGCGGTGCAGGTTCCCGGCCCCGCAAGGCTTGGAGCCCTGCAAAGACCTGTCTCCAGCAGGCAGGATTTGGAGCTACCCCCGGGCATGTGGCTCAGCCGGGGCAGGGGCGAAAGCGGGCTCCCCACCGGGTCAGGGCAGGGGCCAGCGCAGAGGCGTCTGCCGTGCCCCTTCCGCGTCCGCGCATCCTCCGCGGGTCGCCGGCGGGGCAGCGCCGAGCTCCGCCGGCCACCGCGGCGGCACCTGCGGCTGCAGGGCCGGGCCGAGAGCCGTGCCAAAAATACCTAAATAAGCAAACACAAAGGGATGCGATCCTGCTGGTGCCCGCCGAGCAACCCTCTGGGAACCCTGCGGGAAGCAGCCCGCGGGTCTCGCCGGCACTTCGTGAATGGGACAGCTCTGCCCCTGCTGCCCGCAGCTGCGGGAGCTCCCGGTGGGGCACACAGATCCTGCCACTACCCTTTCTCATCCCCCAGGAGCCCAGTTTAACTCCTTCCCCCCGCTGTTTCACCTTAATCCCGGGCTCTGGAGCGCTCCCTCTTGCAGACCCCCTCCCTCTCCTCGGGCCCTCCTGCCGGCGCTGCCCGTGCCGCTGACAGCGGGGCCGGGGCCGCTCCCGCCCGCACCGAGCGCCGCGCAGCGCCCGCGGCGGCGGGGCCCGGCGGGCAGGGCCCGCCCGCTCCTCGCTCGGCGTCGCCCTCCCGCTCCGCTGCCCCGGCCGGGCTCCAGCCTGCCCGTCGCTTTAGGAAACTGTGCTCATTCTCCTTGGGAGCTGCCCTTTGACTTCCCCGTCCTCTTCCACGTATTGATTTCAAGGTGGGAAGCGAGCGTTTTTGGATTGCAACTCACCTTACGTATTCTTGATCATAAAAAAAAAAAAAAATAAAAAATAAAGATCCTGCAGCTATGCAAAGACAGGATCTTTAAAGAGTTTGTAGTTCGACAGGTAAGGACTCGGCTGGGGCTCAGGAATGTGGAAATTCAACTCAAGTCAGCCTACTGCGACGAGCAATATTAATAAGGGCATACAGGCACCGGGGGAGAGGCAGAGGGAAAGAGGGCGAAACTTGGCAACCAAAATAACCGCGTGCTCTCGATTGCGGTGATCAAACACCGAGGAGCAAACAGCGGGCTCCCCGGGAGCCCCCGCCGCACCCTCCAGGGCCCCGGGCCGGTGCCTTCGCCTGAGCCCGCTCGGCTTCCCGGGAGCACCAGAGCAGAGGTAGCCGGACCAGTTGTCAAGTTAATTTCAACACGTCCGTGTGATGGATAGAAACGCAAATTGTGTCTAGGCCTGCATAAACCAAATCCCTGAGCGCAGGTTCAGAGCAGGGATTCCCCTCCTCCCGCCCCTTTCGCCTAATACCTCAGCTCTGCTCTATTGTCCCAGCAGCAGCGCCTGAGTTAACTCTGTCAGGCTGCCGTTTCTTTTCTTTTCTTGTCTTTTTTTTTTTTTTTTTTTTTTTTTTTTTTTCCCTCGGAGGGTACTGTAAGCCAGAGATAATATTTAAGTTCGCTTAAGCAGTACAAAATAAAAAGATCCGTCATCACCCGCGACCGGCTCCCCGCAGGCTCGGGGCGGGCGGAGCGCCCCGCCGCCGGGCACGACCCGGGACCGGGGGAGACCCACGGCCGTGCTTCGGGGGGCTCCCCCGCTTGGACACCCGGGGGCGGACAGAGAAACCATCACATCTTTGCTTATCCTTTTTTTTTTTTTTTTTTTTTTTTCCCCTCCTCTGCGGTATTTTGCTCCCAACTCCGCACTAACGTGACCCAAAAAGCCAAGGAGATTTGTCGTGCAGAAGGACTTACCCTAATTTGACATAGATGACTCCAAAGCATAGAAACACGTAGAAAATCCACTTCCGAAAGTTTCTGTGCATGATCTAGAAAATGGACTGAGCCATAAAAATTGCACAAAAAGCCGAACTGATCTTGTCGATTAAATCCCAGTCAAGAGCATTGCTGAAGCTACCCAGGAGCAAAGCCGGCCGAGCTGTAAAACGTCAACTCCGCGCAGATAGGCAGCTCTTCCCAGAGCCATGGTGACCGAAACCGGCTCCGGTATTAAAGCTAAAGAGGAAGAAAAAACGGAAAGGGCTGCTCAAAACAGTAAAACAAAACCCCAAGACAGACAGTCTGAGGGAGAGAATGAGCAAGCGCTGATCTTGATCAACTGCCTCATAGAGCCCTGAAGTTCAATCTGTTTTTACTTGTTCTGACTTCCCCAGGTAACACTACGTATCTTGCAATCTATGGCTCCAGGTAGGAGGATCTCTCTTTCTCTTTCTCTCTCTCTCTCTCTCTCTCTCTCTCTCTCTCTCTCTCTCTCTCTCTCTCTCTTCTCTCTCCCGCTCTTCCCTCCACCCCGCATGTGTCAGGATCTAATACATATCTTATCTGTGTGTGCGTGTGCGAGCTGTGCGTGTGTTTGTGTTTCAAAAGGCATGTCCTTAAGCCGGAGTGTTGGGAAAAAGACATGAAACGTATCCAATAATGGAAATAAAGGACTCGTCCTCTCAAACCGAAGCATTTTTTCATTTCCTCTAGTATGGTAACGCGGCTGGATTTGCAATGTACGGACTTCACAAAAGAAACTGTTAGACTTTTTTTTTTTTTTTCTTTCTTTTTTTTTTTTTCTTTCTTTTTTACTTTCTAAACAAACAGAGGCAGGCGTTAATCCCCACTTGCTGGCAGCTCCGTATCCTAAAAGACAACGACGTGTGTCCAGACTACTTCTTCGGCCGTTTGACCCTGCTGGACACAAATGCCTGCCACCAAATTTGATATAATTTTCCGCAGTAAGAAAATACGCTTCTTTCTTTAAGAAACAGACACACTTGGCTTTTAACACTAGCTTAGGATATTTAGCTTGCTGCTCCTAGAGAGATTAATCGGTGGGACAAAAACCTCACTTTGTCTTCAGACACTAACAGTGAAGCAAGGCTTCATTTTATTTCTGGGGGGTTTTTTCCCCTTTCATTTTTTTCTTTCTGATTTTTCTGTTTTTCTTCCTCACTGATTTCTGAGCTGCTCCGTTTATTCCTGCATTCTGTGGAATTATCTATTCCAGTCTACTACACAATGTGTGCCTGTCCGGAGGCACAGATCTGCATGCATATGCACGCTTAAATAGCACTCCGATACAAGTCTGTGGGCTGTAGGGAGTTAGACAGATACGGAAAAAACTCGTGCACCTCTGCCCTCTCCTACACATACATTCATATACGTGTAGCAACAGTCAGCACAGATGGCTCTAGGCATCTCTCAAAGGGAATCGACTAAACACACACCAGGAAAGGCTGAAAGGAAAGCAGGCAGTGACAAGCAAGCAAAAGAGGTTGAACACAGAAGTTCATCGTAAAGTATCTATCCTGACGGAGAAAACAAGGGATTTTTTAAAGGCCAGCCAGGCTGCCGTGGTTGAAGAGGTGCTGTGTGAAATCGCAGGTCATGTTTAGACTCCCACAGTAAAGGCTGCACGCACCTTGTCATCACCCACCCGGCCCACAAGAACATGTTGGGTCCCCTCCAGGCATCACGCAGAGACCCCAAGCCTATGAGGGGAGGGGGAAGCAAAACGGGACAGGGAAGGGCCGTGCTGGGGAAGGGGGTCTCACAGCGAGTCCCCCAGTAGCGACGAAGGCGGCCGAGACTTCCCACTCCACCGCCAGCTCCGATACCTCTGCTGAGGATCGGTTTGGCTCTTCCCTACCCCCCCCCACCCCCCCACCCCCCCCGCATTCCTCAGTTTTATTCTCTAATAATCAGCAATCCGGCTCTCGGAGGCAGCCAGCTCTCCTCCAGTCCACTCGGCTACACTGTCATCAATACTCAACTACAGACAATTTGTCCTTAAAAAATGCCGAGCTTTCCCTTCACACTTTTTCTTGTATTTAAATGTATTTTTTTTTTTTTTTTATGACCCAACATAAGGGGTGTTTTGTTCCTCACCCCACTATTATTTAAGCAATTTTTTGTAAGATGAGGCCGTGTTTCACAGAATCCCAGGAATCCCAGGCACATGGTGCGGTTCTTGGGGCTGTCCTGTGCCGGTTCGTGAGTTGGATTTGGAGGATCTTTGTGGAGCCCTTCCAACTCAGAATATTCCGAGACTCTGATTCTACTTCACTTTTACAGAACCATATCTCCAACAGCCACGTAACTTTACCCACAGCTGCTGCCCAAACTCTTCGACCAACACCAAAAGGTCATTCACGACACGCAGCTCCCCCACCACCTGCCACCTGTGAATCTTTTTCCCGGTTTTTGAAACTTTTTGGAAACGAAGTGTCGTGTCCCACACGAGAGTCGTGGGGATGAGGCGGCGGCAGGAGCGGGGGACGCAAAGATCATCCCTGCGGCCGGGGCGGGACGGGGCGGGCGGCAGCGCCGGGCGGCATCGAGGGCGGGGGCGGGCAGGGGCCGCGGCAGCGGGCGGGGCCGCGGGGATGTACCCCGGGGATGTGCCCCGGGGATGTACCGCGGGGATGGGCCGCGGGGATGTGCCCCGGGGATGAACCGCGGGATGTACCGCGGGGATGTACCGCGGGGATGTACCGCGGGGATGTGCCCCGGGGATGTACCGCGGGGATGTACCGCGGGGATGTACCGCGGGGATGTGCCCCGGGGATGTACCGCGGGGATGTGCCCCGGGGATGTACCGCGGGATGTCCGCGGGGATGTACCGCGGGGATGTGCCCCGGGGATGTACCGCGGGGATGTGCCCCGGGGATGACCAGCGGGGATGTACCGCGGGGATGGCCCGGGATGTACCCGGGGATGGCCGCGGGATGTACCGGGGATGGGCCGCGGGGATGTACCGCGGGGATGGTGCCGCGGGGATGTACCCCGGGGATGTGCCCCGGGGATGAACCGAGGGGATGTATCGCGGGGATGTACCCCGGGGATGTGCCCGGGGATGAACCGCGGGGATGAACCGCGGGGATGTGCCTCGGGGATGTGCCGCGGGGATGTACCGCGGGGATGTACCGCGGGGATGTGCAGCGGGGATGGGCCGCGGGGATGTGCCCCGGGGATGTACCGCGGGGATGTGCCGCGGGGATGTACCCCGGGGATGTGCCGCGGGGATGTACCCCGGGGATGTGCCCTAGGGATGTGCCCCGGTGGTCTGTCCAGAGATCTGCCCCGGGGATGTGCCCCGGAGATCTGCCCCGGGGATGTGGCCTGGCGATCTGTCCGGGGATGTTGTCCGGCCATCTGTCCCGCGATGTGTCCAGAGCGCTGCCCCGGCCCGGGCGGTCCCGCGGGGTCACAGCGCCACCTGCGCGGCCCCGGCCGCGGGCACACCCCCGGCACTGCCGGGCCCTGCGGACCGGGCCGGGATGCGCTCGGGAGCCCCGGCACTGCCGGGCCCTGCGGACCGGGCCGGGATGCGCTCGGGAGCCCCGGCACTGCCGGGCCCTGCGGACCGGGCCGGGATGCGCTCGGGAGCCCCGGCAGCTGGCGGGGCCCTGCGGACCGGGCCGGGATGCGCTCGGGAGCCCCGGCACTGCCGGGCCCTGCGGACCGGGCCGGGATGCGCTCGGGAGCCCTGGCACTGCCGGGCCCTGCGGACCGGGCCGGTGCTGCTGATACAGGAGAGCAGCACCTGGGAGCCTCCCCTACTCTTCGTCCCTTCCCCCCCGCACCCGCGCACAGCCCCGGTCGTGGGTCCGGAACCGGTGAGGAGGGGCGGGCTGCTCCTCCAGCGTGGGAGGCCGTGTGCAGGAGCTGGGCATTCACCGGCCGGGGACATTAGTAGGAGCGAGGGGCTCCACATCACAACTGTTAGTTGTCACAGGTCTCCTCTACAGACCCCTCGAGCCTGTTTTCTCACAAACATCATGGAAGTGGGAATACAACTCACATTGACTCCGTCTCCTCAGTGACTGTCAGCCTAGCACATCCCACTTGCTTCTGCAAACTAGTGAGTGTTCTGCATGCAAACCCAAAAGTTCCAACAACAGAAACTAGACTAGATTGCAGCATCCTTTAGAGGGAAAAATTTTCTGTATTTTTGACCCTTACTCCACTGCTATCTTCAGCTAATTTATTTGAAGTTCCTGGACTGGGGAAAAATGATATATTTTCTTACCTTCAGTTTGACTATTCCTGAAAATTTAGGCTAAGGATAAGAAGATTTAATGAAGCCTAATAATTCTGTGATTTAAGGAAAAAATCCATAGAATATTAAAATGCATAATTCTCACATTAGTATTCATAGATTCACCTGATTACTTTATTTGCAAATTATATAAAGCCTGTTGGACTACTTTAAACAAGAACCACCTTAATAATGCTAAAAAGCTTTCTGGATGTAAGGTACCATTCCTAAATACAAAAGCATTGGTATATGTGGGTTGAAACCATTTTCTGAATGCTCTTTTAGTATACAATTCTTATTTATTACTCATCCAAAATAATTGGCATAGCAGAGAACATAGTCAATTAAAAATTCAGTCATTCACTTTCTCACCCACTGACTTTTGGCTGACAAAGATCAAGATTCACACCTCCAAAACCTGTCAAAGGAAAGGTCACCTACACACACTGCTGCTGGTCCCCACACCTCCCCACAGCCTTTTGCTAAAGTGGCTCCTGTGGTAAAATATTTCAAAGCCCTATTGAGCTACAGCTTTTCCAACCCATCAAAAGTTCATTCAACTCCACTCCAACTGGAGAGCCTTTTCCTTCACCTTGGGAGGAAAATCCAAGTGACCTTCAGAAGTCACTAGTCAGGTTGTGAATCTGAAAGCTTGGTCAACAGGAGGTAACTACTGGGTGCAGGTACTCAAGGACAACTTAGGTGTGCATCTCTTCATAAAGTGAACATGTTGGGAAGGAGAGTCACTTGCCCAGGCATGGGTCCCATTTATTCCAGGATGTGCCACAAGGGACACAGTGCTGTTTGTGACCTGGGCCTTATGGGATTTCATGAACAGGGAATTCTGCCCAAGCAGGAGGAGCATCCCCACAGTGTGGGAACAGCTTGCAGCCTCTACAGCACTTTAAATTGAAGTATGAACAAGCAGGACCAAAGGGGAAAGGAACTGTAGGTCACAGCTCACCAACAAGCTTTTTGTTTGTTCCCTAGATTTTTTGCTAGAATAGTATTCAAAATCAGAGTAAATCCCGTGAAATTTCTAGGGAATGCAGAACACAGAGATAATTACTCTGTGACAGGTCACTTTTCATACCTTTCTCTTCTTTCTGTACTGCTCAGATCAGCCACTGGACCAGGAGCTAGCCTTTGATGATCCTTGTAGTTCCCCTCCAGCTCAGCATATTCTATGATTTCTGTTTGTGCTTACTCTAAGTCCCAAAGGTTTAACTAGAAGGCAAATCCAGCTGCATTTATCCCAGCCAGCCACTCTCTGGCACTGTTGCTCCATGCAGTTGTAGATGAAGGCCCCATATATCACTATGAAAACAATTGCACAAAAAACACTCCTTAGGCAAAACACCCAGAGCATATGGGGTTAAAAAGGAGAGGAAAAGCACTAAAAGAAGAAAAATGTCAAAAAAGAAACACACAAAGCTTATGTATCTTGCATCTGATCAGGATCCTACACACAATTTATGCATGTTCTTAACAAGTGTACGTGTTAAGCATATGCACATACTACTAGTCTTTAATATTTTGTACATGTGTTACCAGGCCTTCACACATGAAGTCTTTCCTTAAATCATACTATTTCATTTGTCTATCTGCTTCCTAGGTCTAAGATGCCCCTTCTTTCTGAGAGAGTACTAAACCCACTCTCTGATGCCAGAGTTTTTTCAGACTCGGGATGTCCTTCAGTGAGCTGAGATGCTGAGATGGTTTCTCAATCATCTGATCTTTGAGCTTTGATTCAGAAGAAGGATACCAAACTCATGTGGGAAGAGGTTATGCATTTGGCACACTCATCTGGCATGGTGTCCTGCACAGCACGACTTAAAGGCAACAAAACCTGCACCATAGTCAAGGTTTGAATCTGGCCTTGCATAGTAATGTGCCCACTGCTCTCTTAGTTCTTCTTTCACTTGGTATTATGCCAAACAGCATCTGGTCACATCTTTGAAAATTTAATGTTTAATTGTCTCATCCAGGCTGAGAGTCACTGTTCAAGACACATGTCTTTATAGCAGCATGAAATGGAATTTACAGACTTTCTCACAAACTCCTTCCTTGATAACTGAAGATTTATTTGTTTTGTTGCACTGGATTTAACATAATTTTAGATTGTTTATTCTGTTCTTCATGAACTGATTTCTTACTTCATTGACTCTATCACTTTGAAAAATTCTCTGCAGAAGAAAGTTGGGCAGTTAAAAAGGAATGTGAGTCAGCAATATCATATGGTTGCAAAAAAAAAAAAAATACTATGACTAAACAGGCATGTTGTATGGGAATGAACATACCATGTTCTGTTACTCTATAGCAGTAGGAAGTCCAGAAAGACTCATGTATGAAATTGTCTTCTGTGCAGTGAATGTCAATAAGTACATAAATCAGCAAGAGATTACCCAGAGGTGAACAACAGGAAGATGATCCACTACAACAATAAAATATATGATCCATGAGGAAAGGTTGTGTTGCTTTATTTTATAGAAACACAAACTGAGCATGGAGAGTATAATAGTCTTCAAATGTGCAAAAACACGTTGCAAAGACAGCAAGGTAAGGATTTGTTGTATTCATGATAAATGGACTTGAGCAGCATTTAGACAAAATTAGTTTAACAGCAAATATTGCCAAGATTTAAGATCAGGTTAAATAATCATCTACAGAAATTTAATAGTACAGGATCTACCACAGGCTGCAAACCTCCAGGTTTTATCCTGCCTCATCTCCATCCATCCATGCTCTGGCTTCATCACCACACACTGAGAGAAAATTTACTTGCTTCTAATTTGAGCAGTGTGGAGATTGCTCTCTTCCCACTGGCTTGACCACAACATGGATGAGCTTGCCTCTTTTTACATTTGTCAATACATCACTGGTGATACATCTTAATCATGTGAATCTCCCTTAGTAATTCATCTTACTGCTTTCAGAGGTATTGCCATAATCTCTCAGATAAATGCTAAAATGCATTTTTTATGTCACCAGAAGAAATATATGCTCTGGGATTGCCCCAAACCAGAACAGCATCACTGCATGCAACCACACAAAAATCTTGCATTTCCTCTAACTGCAAATACAAAATAGTGCAGCTTCATTAATTGCAAAACCAAAAACCTCGTCATTTCATTAATTGCAAATAAACACCCATAAAAGAGAAAAAAACCTCTGTTTGGGTGGGGTTTTTTTAATTCTTTCTAATTTCTAAACTACACAGAAATCTCAGGTTTAGAGTCAGAGTGCCTATTTGTGTCTTGCTACCTGGTGCAGTCTCCTGTCAGGGAAAGATCCTGAAAGGCAAATAGTGCAGATTTAAGAGTATATTTTGTTTCCCTCTCATATCAAGAAAATATTCAACTTATTTCAGCAACAAGTAAGAAACTGTAATAGCAAACCTATGTTTAGGTCATATTCGTTATCATGTAATTAAGCCTTTAAACATTCATTTTTCTCGTAAGAATAACTCATCAACAGACTTGATAACCATCTCTTCATAAAAATACAGGACTTTACAGGCTTTATTCATATTGAAATTATTAATTTGTTTTATTGTATACTGCTTACTATTTTAAGATAAATCTGTGCGAATATGAACCCTCCTGTTTGGAATAAAAATATCATCTCTCAATTTTGTGCATGGTTGTTTTTAAAAATTACTCTGATGATCTGTATTTATACACATTTGACAGTACATTATTTCTAGATTTCAAAAGCTAATCACATGCCTTCTAATGATTGATGTTTTTAAATGACAAATGAGAACCCCTGGATTATTTTGTTCTCTACACGTGAGATGCCAAGAAAAACTTCTAAATGTGAATTTTTTCCCCTGTTCACAGAAACTACAGCCTTCTAAGAAAAACAAGCCTATCTAGAATTGCAATATTTAAAATATCCTGATTTTTAAAGTAAATCTAATAATGAAAGTGGGGGGAGGGAGAGTCCAGACATTATTTTTGAAAGCACAGGATTGATGATAATAATGTTGCCAACCTAAACATGAGAACATTGGTTTGTTTAGTTTGCTGTCTTTTCCACCAGCCATCATTCAAAACCATCTACTGCTTTTACTTAGGAGAGTCTGCAATTTATTTACAGCTACAGTAAAGTCAGTTCTGAAATAAATGTCCATTCATCAGGCTACTTCTTAGGAGTTAGAAATAGTTCTAGTGTTTTGAATCTAAAATAAATGCCCTATTAAAGAGGTTTTCAGGTGAAGATCACCTCTAGTGAGTAGTTTTATAAGGATGTGTCCAATGAAGCTTATTCTTCATTCATCCTTCATCTGTTTTCCAAAACACTTGTCTCTTTTACATGGATTTTAATTATAATTATAATATATAATAATATAATATTATAATAATTGCCTCTGTGTATCAGGGCAGCTGTGTTGTCATGCTGCAGTTCTGTGACAAAGCAGAATCAGACATATTAACATATATATATATAAACACACACACACATATACATATACATATATGTATTTATATGTAATGGCCAGACTTTGGAAATTATTTTAAACGGTTTTCCACTGTTCCCTTTACAGCTTTCAATGATTCATCAAATAGTGTTGTTTGCATCATGTCCTCCCCCAGGTCACTGACTTAGAATGGTCACTTATCTACAAATCTTTCCTACATTTTCTTTCAATTACAATAAGCTTCTCTTTCATCAGCATTATCAGCAAAAGCTGCAGGATATTTTATCTGGCTGCAATTCAGCTTCATGTGGGGGTGCTCACATGCACCCTGTGGTATTTTGTGCAGTTACAAGCAATTTATGAGATGTTTAAAAGTACATACTTCACTTTACAGATTTAACTCTTTGCTTGACTCCAGTGTCTGCTTAAACTCAGTAAAAGATATCTGTACAGACCATGGCTTAAATTTTTCATGGTGTTGATGGCTTCTACTCTTTCATCACCTCCTTTGGAGCTGAAGGTTCTCCACAGATTGTTTGGATGCATCCCTAACATGCCTTACATGCGTTATAAAAATCATGTTTCACCCCAGGATGTTAATTAAATTCTTTCATTCTTTGGGTGCAGACAATGACTTTTTGCCTATGAGGGTTAGCAAACTGGAGCCTAGCTTTGTGACTTTCACATAATTGAACACAGAATTTCTGATTACTGAGTCCCCAACATCCTTCCAAATCCAGAGCATAGCTCTAACACCCAGTATTGCTCTTGGGAATGTTCCTCACTATTTCACATTATGTCCGTGGGGTCTCTGGATATGGGGGAATTTTATACTGAATAAATAATTTTATACGGAGTAAATTACTCCCTCTAAAGTGATCAGAAACTTTATTCATGGAATCATTCTGGACTTGTTCATGTACAAGCCAGAGCTAATACACTTTTTTGCCCTTTGCTATTTGTGACCTTTCAAACTCCAGCTGATTGCTATGAATTGTCTACTGAGCCTCTGTGAGCCATAAAGTGAGAACCTATTTATTGCCTTGATTAAACACAGTCTCTTGTCTAACTGTCTTTTTATCATATCTTTTCACTCAATTTTTTCTTCTTTAAAAAAGTCACAACTTGGGTTGATTCTAAAGGCAATGGCTCACGGACAGCATCATCCACAATCCCCAATGAGGCATAAACATAGGGAGAAAAGCCCCTCTTTTGACTGACAGCTGTAAATATCCCCTTACTTTTGGCAATTAAGAAGGAAGAAAAGCAATTTCCTAGATGTTTCCTTTCGATTACCATATTGCTGTATGGGGACTTCTCCTTTGTAATGTGAAAATCAAAACTTGTCTGTCTTTCTTAGAACTGAACTGTGTCAGCTCTTGTAAAGCTTGCCCTGTTAAAAAATCATACTTTTCTTCCTGTCATAAAACAGAGCAATCTGTTTCCTGTATGTAGCATAAGTACGTGTTTTGGAGGAATCTGATTCAGGACAATAAATATTTAGAGGGCTTTAAGTGTGGCTATTACTTCTACTTACATATTGACCAAAAAACAGAGTCTTCAAGAGAACAGAAAATGGAAGGCAGAAATTGAAGAACAGTGATATAAGAGAAAAACGGTGTGGAGAAGAGAATCAGCAGATAGAGGAAAGAGAAGAGGACTGAAGGAAATAGGAGTTCAGTGAAATAGCAGTAAAGAACAGAAAGATTCTTGAACCAAATCAAGCACTTTGATAAAATGAATCATTGTCTTCCAAATCAGTGCTTAAAGAGTAAACCTTTATTCACAAGTAAGAGCAATGACCTGAACACACAGTGTCAAAACACACTCAGATTTATGCATCATTCTGGGTTTTGGTGGTGGATTGTTTGAGCATGAATCATTAAATAAAAACTTCACACACAGTAAAACTTCTCATAGCTTTAGACATATCTTTACCTATGTAAACCTCAAGGACTCATTTAAAGGAGCTCACTTGTATTTCTTTTGACAGGTCTATAACTTTCCATTTCTCTTCTTCCAATTGTTATTATTTTACCACTCTTTATGTCCTGCATCTGGGTTTACAAGATGCTACTGACCACACATAATTTAATATCCTGTCTTTGGTTTCCTACCAAACCACAAGACCATATATCCTAGTTATTTTTCTCATTTTTCTGCTTTTTTTTTCCCTTTTATGTAATTTTCAGTCTCATAGGAACAAACCCAACTCTCTCTGTTGCTGCACTAATGCTACCAAAACGCTGATCTACCCCTTAGAAATTGACACTGTTTCTTCTGTTGACACCAATAATACTTTTTCCATAAACTTCCTCATTCTCCCATTATTGTTTTATATTACAGCAAAATATTATTCTAATCCAGTCATTTTCAACCAATCTAATATAGCCCCAAAGTGGATTATCCAGCAGGCACTGGTAGGCTGTGCATCCATCAGTTGACAGCCATAAAATCCCAGGATAATTAAATCCAGAGAGATATCCAGAAAGGGAAGGGAAAATTAATTTGTCTCCTACTTTTCCATCTGTTGCTGTTCACTCTATACAACTGAGGATCAGCTCCTTGCCCTTTCTTCTTCCATCCACCCAAAGCTTGAAGTGTCTTCCACCCCTGGGGCAGAAGAAACAATGGGATGAGAACCTGAACTGGGGGCAAGGAGGAGATGTCTGATCCCCTTACCTGCTCCTGTCCCCAGGCAGGAATTTTCTCCAGCAGTCCCACCAACACTATGGTACCTACAGAGGGTTTGCACCATGATGGCTACATCAGTGTCAGTACAGTGGAGCATCCAACCCCATGGCTGGCATGTCCGGAGGGGTGAGGGTTCTCCTGTAAACCACCTGTAAACTGCCCTGAAAGCGAGACATTACATGATACCTTACTGATTTACTGAAGTAAATCCAGCATCATAACCCCATTACTGTGTGCTGATGGTTGTGTCCTTTGGAGCATGGGCTTTTTCTCTCTGTTCACATTTCATCATGTGGACAAAATAAAGGGTGTATCAGATTTGCTTTGTGAGTTTAATTTGTCTCTTTCTCTCTGCCCACCATTTTCTTCCTTAAGTAGATCACCAGAACATGCAAGTGTGCACATTCTACCACAGAATCACAGAATAACTAGGTTGGAAGAGACCTCCAAGACCATCAAGTCCAACCCATAGTCATGACTTCTTTTAATCATGTTCCTTTTCTAAGCAGTTTTTCCCTTAGATTGCAGAACTTATCTTCAGAATAAAGGAGTTTGAGCTTGTATGTTTTGTTCATACCAGGATGTCTTCCTTCAAGATGGCTAAACCCCACTATGGGTATGCAAATGCCAGTACTGCTTAGTATGAGCATTACTATTTCCATTCTTTTAGAAAGTTATTCACTATTTGTAAGGAGTAAATTTATATTTGCTATAAATCTCTTCTGTAGCATTATCCATGTAATTAATTGCATAGTGATATTCATCTAACCAAATGTAACTGGTTATCAAGCATGAAGATTTTTCCCCTGCTGTATCAGCATCCCCCACCCCATCTTTTCCTTCTGATATTGTCAGAGCCACTAAACTGCTGCTGCTTAACTACCACTCTCATCAGTGAGTCAAAAACTAAAACTTCAATGAAAGTAAGAGGTCCATTTCTCCTTTTGGCTATCTGCCAGCATAGTAGTTGGTGGGTTTATTGTTTGAGGGGTTTTTTCTCCTGCTTTAAGGAGTGGCTATCGTAAAATGCTTGAGGAAACTGCTTTGGCAGGGAGAAGTTAAAAGGCTTTGTTAGTTGCTGTGTGTGCATGAGGTGGACACTGTAGTGCATTTTTGTCAGTCTGAAATAAAACAGCTTGTTTAATGGTTTGGACTCCTCCCTGCTGCCAGAATGTGCCTCAAACAATTGCAATGGAATGGGAGTTCTGGGGAGGGAGGAAGATGAAATGAGTCACGAGGCCTCCAAAAGACTCAGGCTGCCCCATTCCACAGACCTTTAACTCTTGTCCTAACATTCTAATATATTTCTCTGACATATTAAAAAAAACCCTAATTTTCTTCTCCTGGGGTAACGAGTGAGATAATGCTCCTTGGACAACAAATAAGATAACATTACTCCTTACTTCTACAGATCCAGGTCTTTTGACAGAGGTATACAACATCCCTCTTTCTCCAACACCAAAAAACCCTTGTGTAGGGTATGGCTTTATTTCCATAACTGATCAATAGAGACTTGCAATTAAGCAGCATCCAAAGAAGACCAATCCACAAATCTTGGCTTTCCAACTTGACATGCCTTAAAGCCAGAAGCACAGAAGTGATGGACAGCTTGTAAGAAACCCTTGAAACAGGCACTGGCCCCCTCCCACCGCTCCCTGCCGTCAGCCTCACTGTCTTCAGGGACTTGTGCTCAGCTTTGCAATGGAATATATGAGCCTGAAGAGCTAGGAGAAGGTCTTTCCTAACAAATTATAATCCCACTGAAATCAGTCATGCTGAAGATACAATGCCACTTGTGTACGAGCACACCCATCAGCTTTAAATAAGGGATTCCTAATGGAAGCATCTTAAGTGTGATTTCAGCTGCAAAAACATTTAGAAATGTAACCAGTACTTACTGCTGGTGTACTTCTGTGGTACTTTGGACAGCATCATTTATTAAATGATGCAGAGCAGTGTTTATGCACAGAAGTTGAGCTTTTCCATCTTACAGTCTGCCACTGGTGGATTTGTGTACTTTGGCAGGCAAACCAAGATAGCCTATGCCAAGATGGAGTCTGAGCACAGGTGAACTAAACTGCCATGATGCTGTGTAATGTATGCAGCACCTTCCTGGAGGAGACAGCCCCCTGAGGGCACCCAATCCCACCCCTGACAGAGGCCAGTCAGCTTGACAAAATGGTGGAATTAAGGATCTTTCCCTTTGCTCTTACTTGCACTTCTTCCCAATCTGAAACATCCTCTGACTTCCCCACTTCATGGCACACTCTGCAGAACGTCTTTTTGTACACACCACTGAGGGGAAGAGGTTTTGTTTTTTAGCTGGAGGAGACTGAGGTCAGACCTCTCTGTGGTCTGCAGCTTCCTCCCAATGGGCAGTGGAGGGACAGCTCCAATCTCTGCTCCCTGGGCCCAGGGACAGGACCTGGGAACGGCTGGAGCTGGGGCAGGGCAGGCTCAGGCTGGCTCTCAGGGCAAGGTTCTCCCCCAGAGGTGTCAGCACTGCCCAGGCTGCCCAGGGCACGGGCACGGCCCCAGGGCTGCCAGAGCTCCCTTTGCACAGCGCTGCCAGGGGGGCACAGGCTGGGATTGCTGGGGGCTGTGCAGGGACAGCAGCTGGGCTGGGGGACCCTGGGGGGTCCCTTTCAACTTGGAATATTCTGTGATTCTGGGAGAAGAAAGGGGATGATGAGCACTCAGTCCTGAGGAATGAAATCATCTTCTCTCTCAGGGCAGCAAGATTTATGCCATGCATTGTGTTCCTTAGCTTATGCAAGGCACAAATTGATCCCTACCCCGTTTACTTCCATGAAATCCCAAACTGTTATCATACCTTAAAGGAGCATTTCAGTGCACATCAGCAACACTGTACATAGTATCAGCCAATCTTTATTTTTTAAAAGTAAACATAGAATAAAACCTTGATTACCTGCATAATTAATCCCTGCTCACAGTAATTTGCATGCCTGAATAATTAAAGAATTAGGTTCTAAAAATGAAAAGCGAGCAAATCCTGCATTTTTGTACTTGAAAAGCTGTAGCAGCAATCATGATAGTTCATAGCATATAAATAATTCAAACTGAGCTTCCTTGCCTTTATTTTTTTTTTTCCCTTGCAGAAATCCTCTTAGTGCTTCCTAATTAAATGAAAATATTTTATAAGCCATCACTTTCTGACATCACAAGAATATTTTAAACTCCAGATTAGACAAACCGGATTTACATTTTCAGTATTTGGTATCTGATATTCAGGGCCATTTAAGGGAACCATAAACCACCATAAAGGGGTGATAAAACGGGTATGTACTTTTAAAGGAAAAAAAAAAAAAAAAAGGGAAACAAAACTATTGAGCCAGTCAGCTGAGTTTAACTCAACATTCATTTTACTTGGCAACTCCGCAGTTTCGATATACACTGCTAAATTAAAAATTTGGCAAAATCCTGACACAAATTATACACTCAGCAGGTCCGGGGACGGGAGGTGTTGTATATACTGCAGGGTGCCAAGCCAGCGTTGAAAGATGACGTTTTCGCCACAGATTTAGGAAATTTTAAGCGTTTAACTGTCCCGACGCCTCTGAGGGCCGCGGCCGCTGCGGGAGGGCAGCAGGGGGCGCCCTCCGCCCGCCATGCCGGGCTGACGGGGCCCGCGCGGGGAACGTTCTGGAACGGCCCCAGGGCCGCGCCGGGAGGGCCGAGCCGGGAGGGGCAGAGCCTTGATGGCGAGCCGTGAGGCAGAGCCGTGAGGGGCCGACCGTGAGGGGCCGAGCCGTGAGGGGCAGAGCCGTGAGGGGCCGACCGTGAGGGGCCGAGCCGTGAGGGGCGAGCCGTGAGGAGCGAACCGTGAGGGGCAGAGCCGTGAGGGGCCGAGCCGTGAGGGGCTGAACCGTGAGGCAGAGCCGTGAGGCCGAGCCGTGAGGGGCAGAGCCTTGATGGCCGACCCGAGCCGTGAGGGGCAGAGCCGTGAGGGCCGAGCCGTGAGGGGCTGAGCCGTTGAGGGGCCGAGCCTGAGGGGCAGAGCCTTGATGGCGAGCGAGCCGTGAGGGGCAGAGCCGTGAGGGGCAGAGCCGTGAGGCGCTGAACCGTGCGGGGCTGAACCGTGAGGGGCAGAGCCGTGAGGAGCCGCGATGTGAGGAGCCGCGATGTGAGGGGCCGAGCCGTGAGGGGCCGAGCCGAGCCGTGAGGGGCCGAGCCGTGTCCGCAGCCCGAGAAGGATCGGGCGGCGTGTGGCTACCGCGTCCCGGTTAACTCCAGACGGGCGGGGGCAAGCTCAGTCACTCCCGCCTCAGCACGAAGCTCGGACCGCCCCTCGGCCGCCCCGCTGCCGCCGTGCAGCCACTCAGCGCTGCGAGCCCGTCTGCCTCCATTTTCTCTGGGCTCCCCCCGCAAGCAGCCGTCCTCAGCCACCGCCCCTGCCGCCCTAAGCCCGCCCTGTCCTGCGGGCACGGCCGGGAGGCCGCGGGACCCCGGCTCTCCAAGTGCGGCGCCCTCTCCGCCGTGAGGGGCAGGAGCCCACAGACTTCTTCATTATGGTAGTCCCTTCGCCGAGGGACACAGGCGTGTTCGCTTGGAGGGCCGTGCCTGAAAACAAACTGGAAGAGGTCGCGGCTCTCCACCCTTGTTCTCACCAGTTTTTTTGAACTCTTGGGCTCTCTGGAAGCAGCGCTGGAGGGGCGCGGTGGGCGCAGGGCCCTGCTCGCATGCCCGTCTGCCTTGGCTCCTCCGCAGCCCTGGATTAACGCTTGTGCCACTGCTGGATGGGATCCCACCCTGTCCTCCGCTGTCCCGTTTAATGCGCAGGAGCGGTGGCTGTGTAAAATGGCGAGGCTGTCTGCGTGATGCTGTGTGCAGGGACCGCCTTGCTCCCCCCGGGGCTCCTGTCCTTGGATCTAAGAAAAAATCCCCAAAATGCTAACATCCGCAGCGTCGCGGTCTGTCCTTTCCCTCCCGAGTGACCGAGCACGTAACATTCCGGGACCCCGAAGTGTATTCCAAAGAAAGGCTGTTGAAACGGTACTAGCCCTTTTAAGAAACTCATGCCGATTGTTTAAAAATACTTTCATTGCACCCGTGTCGCGATTTTTACATGAGTTTATAGCTACTCCTGAACACTACATTTTTTATTTAAAAATATTATTCTTTTAAAATAACTAAAAGCGTTGCCCCCGTAGCACGATTTTAACATGCGATCACTACGCCTAATTTTTTTTTTACTGTTCATGAAGAGGAAAGTGAATCCTGGGATTTAAAACTTTCCCCGGGTACGACGGTGGGTTTTAATTCCCGCGGCCAGCGCCGCGGCCGGCAGTCACGAGCAGAGGGATAACCGGGGATGTAACCGCCGTAAAACACAAATGCCGAGGTGTCTGCAGAGAGTGGCACGGTCATATTTTAGCACTGCGGTTTGTCACGCTGCTCAGGATCACCCGGGGATCGTCCTGGTTAATCCGGTTGGCTTAGACTGAGCACTGTCTGACGCAAACATAGAGACAAAGCCTGTCAGACAGAGCCGGAGAAAAGCTGCTCATGTTACTGACTTTGCATTACCTCGAGTCTGGTTTTTCTCCCGATATATTGAAAAAGGCTGGGGAGAGGTTAGCTATGTATTTATATATGTGCATATAAATATATAATAGGTACTTTATATATTTTATAGGTATAAACCCTAAATGCCAATCAGAGTATCTCAATCCCGGGGTTACCCTTTATTAAACTGTTTTGGGAGATTCTGCAAGGCCTAGTGCACAGGGACGGGGTTGCTGCTTCGTACAGAAAAAAGAGACGTTGCAGGGGGAGAAACAATCAAATAAAAAACAAACTAAAAAAGAACTAAACCAACAACAAAAAAAGAAGGTTCCTTCCCTCCGTGGTTGGAGCATCGCGGAGGGTAATCCGAGCAGCAGCTCGGTCTCCAGCAGTGCTGTGCTTCTGCCCACCTGTCCTAAGCTGGTATTTGGGTGTGGATTTTTGTTGCTTTTTATTTTCTTTCTTTGTTTTACTGAGATCTCCGCGATATTTTGTGTTTCGGTAATTAACCCTTTCTCTAGTTTAGCGGTCAGGGAGGGCAGCGTGCGGCCCGGTGCCGCAGCCCTGCCAGGTCCCTGTTGGTGCCGCGGGCTCCTCGCTCCCGGTGCCGGGCTCTGCGTGTCCCTGCGCGCCCGGCTCAGTTCTCAGGGGGCTGCTCTATTGCCCCGCCTCGCCGCGAATATCTGACGGGTTGGAAAGGCCGGACGCGGATAAAAATAACTGCTGCGAGTCGGGGGCACCCTCGGCTCTCCCCCGCGGCCCGTTTAGTTGTCAGCCGGCCGCCCTTGTGCTGAGCATCCCCCGCGGATGATGCCGGGGCAGCGGCGTTTACAGCCCGCGGGACGCTGCGGTGTCCGTGCTGCCTTCGGGCAGCGCACGAGTCTGCAGCTCCTGCTCAGAGTGCGGCTCTCACAGCTCCTAAAAGCATTTTTCGGTTTATGAGAACCTTTTTTTTTTTTTTTTTTTTTTTTTAATTCGCTTTTTGGCTGTAACTTTTGCATACTGTTTTTGTAATGCTCACATTGTTTACGGCATTCTTTGAGCGTGGTAATGAATTTGGAATTGAAACGAAGTCGTAGGGTTTATTGCTTGTTCATGTGGGCTCTTCAAGGGAGGCTGTTTAAGTCCATAGATAGGCCTTTCTCAAAAGGTGGCCCGTTTTCTCCTAAGCTTCAGCACCCAGCACCTGCCAGGGAGATCCACGGGAATAGTGAGTGCTTAGCAAGGAGGAAAATAATTTGATTTGTATTAAAAATGAAACTAGGAGCCCCAATGGTGTGTCCGTCTTGTAAAATGAGCGACTAACTGCGTTTTCCTGTTTGAGAGCCTTCTTGCTTTCTCTCTTCAAGTAGTGCATGTTATGTAGAGAGCAGCTAGAAATCGCAAAGAATTTTCAAATAATAACTTTCACGGAGCATTGGTGAATAAGTAACACTGGTCGTTAAAACAGTTAATGGATTATTAGAAAAGCGATTTATTTGAAGCGCAAATGGAAGCAGGATATTGCGGGCTACTTGATAATTCAGTGTAATCCCTTTTCGCTGCGCTTTGGAGGGGAATATTTGCAATGCCCCGGGCTGGGCTCTGGCTCCCGCAGCCGGTGCTGGCACTCCTGCCCTGCAAGGGAAGGGCTCCTGGACGGCGCGGGGAAACCCGAGGAGTTTTGGGAGCGGCTCCGAGCCACTTGGGCCGGAGCAGCCCTGCCCCGGGGTGGTGCAGCCGCCGGGGAGGGTGTGCGGCGTTGTCCCCCTCCTCTCTCAAGGCTGAGGAGAGAAAGGAAAATACACCTGGTTCATGTAGTGATTCTTATAGGGCCTCGTCCCTTTCCTTGATAAATCAACCGAAATTTTGTATTTCCATTAATTTAAAAAGTACAGTAAGGCCCTACTCGCCGCATCCATAGTTTTGGGGTTTTTTTTGTTTTTTATTTCCCTTCTGGAAATTCTTAGTAATGGACTAATGTAATAAACATGGATACAAAGTGGATACAGAAAAACACTCCCAAACAAACAACAATAAAAGATCAACATAAAATAAAATAATAAAATAAAATACAACCAGCCAAAAATCCAACACCTCCTGCTCTCTACATTTTTACTGCTTGTGAAGAAAAAGGTCAATACAAGCAAAAATACTGAAATCTTGTTTTGTGAAGTCTCTGTTGTAAAAAGGATTTAAAAAAACCCCTCATTAATTCCTAATTAGGGAAAATGAATAGGTATCACAGTTTTTTTTTCACCTAAAATGCTTAGTTCTTAAACTGGTAGGGTTATGTTTTAAATGTTCCGTGCGTCTGTAACCGCGTTACTAAGATCTTTAATGTGGTGTCAGCCAATATTTTAAGTACAAAAGTAACAATTAAGCGAGCGGGATTTTTAGAAACGTATTGTAGGGTTTGGGTTTTTTATCTTTTGGGGGTTTTTTGTTTGTTTTTTTTTTTTTTTCGCCAACTATCAGTCCTTCAGCATCAACAGGCTTCCCTGAAAGGTACTTTCCCGTCATTTCCAGGTAGACTCCGATGCGGTCTCAGAATTATTTCCTGCATTTATATGTTTATGATTTAAAACCAATTGCGGCAAAGTAGCCCGTAATAGTAGAACGTTTACTATCTATAATGTTGATTAGCTTCCCACAGGGAGCTGTCGTCTGGATACAGTTTTTTTTTTCCTCTTCATTTTAAATGCTTCCACATAGTCCCGCATCCTTCCAGCAGAAAAACCGGGGGATCGTTCTTCTAAAATGTTATTTAATGCGAAAAAAACGATGCGTTTTGAACGTCCACAAAGCACTGATTTCGTGTCTGCTCTCAATCTATTACCTCAAATAACATCCCACGCTGTGTTCAGGGCAGGCGTTTGCTCTCCCGGCTCTTCCTGTGTCCTATTAATAGGACAAATCCGCCCGCGCATGACCCTTCCTACAAGAATTCGGCTACAGTTTGCTTTGACTTATTGCTGCCTGTAAAATGGGTTCTTTAATTTAAACAAAACCAAAAACCAAACAAAAAATCCCCCAAAAACGCACCCCAAACCTAGTATTTTTTCTCTTTCACAGTACTTCGCTGGGGAGCTTGGGGTGGAAGAGCACCACGGGGGTATGCCTACAAACCAAGATAGGTGCGGAGCCTCGCCTGCATCTTGTCAACAGAAATCTGCTGGCTTTTACTAAATAAATTGTGTTTAGTTTAGCATTTTTTATCCCAAGGAAGTGTGTTTTAGTTGGTATGCAAAAAGCAGAGCGGCCGTCAGGGACTTGCCGCTAATTTCCCCAAACTTTGTCAAGCGTTGTCAGATCAGGAGGTGAAAGCACTTGCATAGAAATCCTCTTTTTTAAAAGAAAAAAAAAAAAAAAAAAAAAACACCAAAGAAACACACAAAACCAAACGAACAAAAATATTTTCACAAAAAAAGTCATTAAGAAAAGAATAATAAACCGAACCTATGTTTTGTTTTTAAGGTAAATTTGTCCTTAGCTGAGGGAGAAGCCCAGCGCCTCCTGCCCACATGGAAAGGGTGCCGAGAGGAAGAGCTGCAGCCCAAGGCCAGCTGAGAGCCCCGCTCCCATCCCCGCCACGGGGACCATCTCCCACCCGCACTGCGGGACCCCCCCAGCCTAAAGCGGGCCCTGCCAAAAATCACGGCTCCTGGGAGGGGCTGGAAGAGACATTTGCTGGAAGATACTAGGAATGACGGAAAAAACAGCTGGTAAAGGTGAGCTGTGTATTTGTCTCCAATCAACATAAACACGGCGCACCATGCCCTTTTCATTTTAGGGGTTAAAACCAGAGTATGTTTCCTCAGCAGGTACCTAAAGGAAGAGCCCTGATGTTTACTCTGCTGGTTTGCTCCGTGTCGGCCGCTTTGCATTTAGAGGTGAGCTTTTGTGCTTTTGTTCTTCACGAGTATCTATTATCTCTGTTAATGATTGTAAAAATGTTAAAAAAAAAAAAAAAAAAAAAAAAAAAAAGAATATATATATAAATGTGAATTCGTAGCCGTCTAGCAGAGAGCACTCCTCATTCTCCTGGCAATTAAATTAAGGGTGTCGATTTGGGTTAGGGAGCATCCTTCAATTTTAACGGAGAGGTGCTTGAAGTAAGAATGCCTTTTCTGTTTTGTTGGTTTTTTGCTTGGTTTTTCTCTTTTTTTCGAAGGCTTTTCCCTTTCAGTATTTAAGTTATGTTGGAAGAAGACATTTCTCCTCCGTGCTTGTTTAGGCTATCCCTCCCTTGGAAACTCCAGACGGGAGGGTAACAGGCATGCATAATTTGCGAGGTTTTGTTATTTAAAAATGTTTGTCGTGCTGCAACCATTATTTCGAGGATCCTGCGATGTTTTAATTCAGCGGCTTTCAGGGCTCCTTCCTTCATATTGCAGCCGGCCCAAACTGAGACTCCAGGAAAAAAAAAAAGAAAAAGAAAAACAAGCAAAAATAATAAGAATAAAAATAAAAAGCAGCCTTCCTCCTTTCCTCCCCGTCACCCCAAAACTAAGCCGCACCCCAAGCCAGGCTTCACCTGGGGAGTCAAATTTCCCCTCTTCCCTTTGGGACGCTTACGAGTCATTTTATCTTGCCCGAACTTTAGGACAAAGCTGTTTTCCAGAGGAAATTTCCACTCCTGCTGCCGTCTCACACCAGAGGGCGCCAGGAGCCTTCCCAGGCTTTGCTGCCTCAAGCGCTGCTGGAAATTAACTCTTCGGGCGCTCTCCCTGAATATTTTTCTAACCTTTCCCTTTTAAAATATACAACTGGATTCTAGCTTATTTTTCCCCTATAAAATGTGTGTTGGTTTGTTCTGGTTTGGATTTGTAAGGCGTTTTTTTTCCCATCCATCCATGTAGTACCCTTTCCCAGCTCTTTAGGCCTCCACCCTCCTGCAGCAGTCCCCCGGGACTCTCAGGAGATGTACGGCTTCGCTCTGTCTGCTAACTTGACTCTAATTAAGTCACTGGATCACGTTTGCGTGACATTACCGTGTTGTCCCTCTTAGACTTCTGGGTTGAAACTTGTCTGGCTGTGTTTAAGCTTAAAGGGTCACTTAGGGCTCTTCAAGCAGAACACCAAAGCGTGGCACCAGAGGGGAAACTGTGCTGAGGCCCTGGCACAGGGTGACCAGAGAAGCTGTGGCTGCCCCATCCCCATCATGGAAGTGGTCAAAGCCAGGACAACCTGGACTCCCTGGGTGTCCCAGCCCTCACATGTACAGTATAAGGTCTCCAGCAGAGCTCATCATTCTAAGTAAATTACTAAAAAGGAAGAGAAATAATAAGAAAGAGAAGAAGAAAGAATAAACTAAATGTAGAATATGTTATTTCCGTGTTTCCTGTAAACTTTTATCAAGAAGCTAGATACAATTTTGCTATTCACATCTGAAGATCAACAGAAATGCAAAATGGATCATCCAAATAATTATTTTAAAAATCTGAGCATAAAACATAAAAACCAACAAAGAAGAACATTTTCATTCTGGAGGCTGGTGGGGTGCATAAGACGAGGATCTTTGCCTCAGACCAAATGGGATGGTGTATTGGATATTGTGAGAAAATATTTGAAAAGGCAACAGAAGCCTTCCAATTCTAAACTTGGAAATACACAGAGTTTCTCTGTGCCCAACATACTGTGTGTGTTTCATGTCTGGCCATGGCAGTGATAGATGCTTGATAACTTGCTTGAGATTTTTTTTTTTTTTTTTTTTTAAAGGGGGGATGTTTTGGAGGGACTTCTTTACTCTTGGAACCAAACAGAAAAAAAAAAAAAAGAATGTTAAAAAAAAAGTCATGTTAAAATGCTCTTGGCCCTTATGCTGATGTTAACCCCCTCTTTGACTTTACTGGGAACAGGACTGAGCCATTTAAAATGCTATTTTATAATATAAATCTTTAAAGTCTTAAATATTTCCATACAGTGGAGCAAAGAAATCTCAAACGTCATCAGTAAGACTGCTTCTTGTTAGGCTGTTACAATGTGCCATTTCTGTTCAAATAACGTTTACAAATAAGAGAGACAAATATATTTGTACAACTTGGAAGTCTGACACTACAGTTGGGTGTTTGCAGCTTTTATACATTATGGTATTTCTGACAATAATTTTAACTCTTTGCTTGCATAAAACAAAGCCCAGATGTTTCTCAGCAGCAGCATTTCCTCACCAGGTCTTTTAGCTGAGCCTTACTGGAGTGTAGAATTTGGTTACAGCTAAGCTCAAATCTGAATTTTCCAAGAGTATGGAGGGAGTATGTGGCAAGGCAGGGGTAGGAAGAGGGACACAGGAGGAGGAAACAGTCTTCTCCAGATGTGCCGAGTCCACACTTGTGGGCCCTTGGAGAATGGTTAAGTTCTTGTCTTTGGAACTTCTTCCCTCCTTGACAAAGGCTTTAAAAAGGATTAAGTGAGAGAACAGTTGCAGAAAAAAGCCTTAAATAGTACACTTTGTGAAGGTCAGGGAGGCTGCCGTCTCTGGGGGCTTCAGGGTTCAAAACTGAATTCTAAGCTGCTGTGATATCCTGCAGCATGTCTTCTCACTCAGGAATACAGCCTTCATGGATTATTGTTTGTTTTCCCTCAGCATTAGCTTGGCTGCTAAGTACGACTGAGCAGTGTCCATGTAGTCATACAGGTCTTACCAGATCTCCTAACAGGGGGCATTGTCCAAGTGAAAATTTACCTGATTTTTTGCCCAATACCACTACAAGTCTCCATTTCCTTTCTTTTTCTGGGTGTGTTGTGTTCAACTGTGATATCTTATAGGAAGCTTATAACTGTCTTTATAGCTGGTGTCGTTATAGCATCTTGTGCAGTGGCCCAGGCTTACACTTACTGGTGATAAGATGCCCTCATCTGAAGAAGGACAGACCAATCTTTTAAATACATATTTTGAAGTAGATGATGATTAACAAAGGGAAAAAAAATAGAAGAGTGAGGGTGCATATACATTGTGGTGAGAAGGGAGGTTTTGTTGTCTCTGCACCTTCCTTATCTCAGGAAATACCTGTGGCTCCTTGTAAGATGCACACAGCCTAAAAATATTTAAATGTTTACAGGTGTACTGCAAGGAGACTAAAAGCAAAAAAAAGGCAAGCAGTAAACCCATTGGAAGGAAATGTATCTTTGGGGGAGATGCTTTAAACTGTGGTATTTTCAGAGGGGGAAAGAAATAGAAATACTCCCAACAAAGTCATGATAAAAATAGAGAAAACAGAAAATAGTTCTACAATGGTACTTGTACATTAACTAGCAGTTGAGTAACCCTTCCTTCATGCTTTGGGACTGATTTTGAAGAACATCTTAACCAGGTATCTCTGAGGACCATAGTGGTACCACATAGATCAGATCCATGTGTTTGGGTCAAAAGTGGCCCCAGATGTTAGAAACTATCAGCAGAAACTCAACTCCTTTAAGCCAATAGCAGCAGAGAAGTGAAAATGCTCTGTAATTATGTCCTGAAAGTGTTTAGTGGTATGTGCCTTTAATCACTGGAAGCAGTTCATTCTCTTGTGCTGCTGATTCAGACTTGCAAGCAGTTCTAAAAACAGCTTCACATCAAAACACTGGAAAAACACATTGATGGACATGGTGAATACCAGAATAGCTCCTAGGGTTACAGCTCTGCACACAAATGCAAGCATGAAAGTGCCGACATATAAACCAACAGAGCTGGTTGGGTGTATTCTGACTGCACTAGGAAGAATTATTGTAGTTATTCTTCAAATTAGTGCAATATGGCCCATTTTGATTCTAATATCTTCCTTGAAAAAATGAGGGGTTCTCTCTGTGGTTAGAGTGAGTAGGATGGAAGTAGAGACTTCATTGTGATTTTCAGGTAGGGAAGCTGGGTCTGTACACTCACACTGGCATCAGCAGAGCCTCTGTGCCTATTTCGTTGTTACTTTTGTTTAGTTGCTCATCTGACCATGTTTGTGTCCACAGCTGGAACCTCAAAGCACTGTCAAGTAACACACGTGCAATAGGAGACTCAGTACAATAGACATGTCAATCAGAGTCTGTAGTCAGAGTCAGGATTGCAGAGCTGTAAAGAAGAAAAAACTCTGACCCTTTTCACGTTGAATGTCTGTGTCTTAGCTCATTTCTACCCCTAACAAGAGGTCTACTGCAACACTTTAATGTCAGTCTTATATTCCATTTTATTGTTGGTTTATGGCAAATTTATTTTGGATTAAACTTACCAGCACGAATACCACCATTTAACAATGGTCCTCTGTCTACATCTATGACAGTTGCCAGTGTGCTTTAGAGAAGAAGAATGTGAAAGATATGGTAACACAGCCTCATGCTTTGATGAAAAGTTGCTAGCAGTCATAATGTAATTAACTTAACCAACAAGGCAATAAAAATTAAGTGCCAGTTCATGAGCGATCCTGTAGTAAGGCTAAATTTCCTACCAGTTATACAGCAAAACATTCTCCATTAGGACATTCATAAAATTTTGTGTTCAACATCATTTCCTTGGGCCTTTTGCAATCCTGCAAGAGGGCTTGGTTGAGAGAGAAGCAGTGATATACATGACCAAAAGGTTGTGTTCCATCAGTGGGAAAGCTTAAGGAAAATGATAAATGTGTTATACATTGTATTTTTCTCTGACTAGACTTCACATGAATGCTCAAATGATAGAATTGTCATTTTTTTTATTTCTGAGGAGGTAATATTTTTTGCTACTTGTAAGTGACTATTTGTAATTTTTGCTGTAATAGTAAGTACCTATCCAATCAATCTTGATTTTTTTAAATCTCTTCTAGTCTCTTGAACAAATGTTTACAAGAGAAGTCCAGTTTGTTTAGAATCATGCAATGATTTAGATTGCAAGGGACTTTGGAGGTCATCTGGTGTAACCTTGTACTCAAAGCAGACCTAAATCTATTAAGATGAGATGGTTTTCTTACTTTTTTTCCTTTTTTTAAATTTTTTTTAAAAAATAATTTCAATGGTGGTATTTTGTGGCAGTAGTTCTCACTGAAGAGCTTGTTCTAAACCACTTTCCATTTACTAAATTTCCTTTTTTGTCTTCTCTGCTATGAACATACCCTGTAGTTACCTTTGGAATCAACAATCCCTGTTCATGACTTATTCTACTCTTGCCTCTTGCATTGACAATGGAAAAGAACAGACACTAATCTGAGTATCCAGGGTAAAATAGAGTTTGGAATAAGTTCTTTCTCCCATGTTAAAAGGATTATAAAACCATATTCTGAAGTATGACCGTACTTCAAGATTATTGCTTTGAATCTAAAGGTAATTAAACCATTCTTACACTTTTAGGCCCAGAAGAAAATTACCATTTTATATATATTTCCAGAGGCGATAAGCTGCTGATCTTTGGTCTCCTTAAATTATAGGAGACCTGAACAAAATATGAAAGCTAAAGGCTTGGATTTACTCTCAACTGTTCTGGTATAATTCAAGCTCAACTTCTCCAGTGTTGATGAATTTATTCCAGTTCTACACTGCTGTGACCAAACTAGAATTTATTGTATAGTTTGTGTGAAAAAATTGGGCCACTTTCCTGTATTCTTAGATGACAAGCTTTCTCTTGGTCTCTTTTTCACCCTTTCCCTATTTTATAACTTTTAAAACTGTTTATTTTCAAAAGAAAATGCCAGCCTCTACCTGAAAAACTGTATTATGCACACAGAGACTTGCAAACTGTTGTTTTTTAAAGGGAAGCTCTTTGCAGACCATGAAACTTGGGAAGGATCCTGTGGAGGATTTGGTCATGTTTAGAAACCATCCAGAGTAGCTATGACAACTTCATATCCAGGGGCCAAGATCATGTCCACATACCAAATATCTGATGCTATCCAAGATCCTTATCCAATGTGAAGAGGAAACTGTAAAACTATAATTGCCTGAAACAATCCCTAGAGAGAGTATTGCTGGTTCTTAAGAAGATTTTTGACATCTTAAATACAGTTTTTTCTTAAGAGGTCTGAAACAGGAAACTTGTGAAAGAAAATAAAATAGTGAAATGAATAAGGTATCTATAACTCTGGAAAAAAAACAGGTTTCCAGCTAGGTCCCTCCTTTGTTACTTGCTGTGATTTCTTAATGAACATTTTGTTAAATGAACTTGGAGCATTCTATAAGCCTCTGAAATATATCAATATCATTTGCTTTGATTTATATTTTAAGTGGGAGTGGTATCCAGTCTGGGGTTCAGCTCCCTCTAATCTGGATCAGGTGGGATTAATGCTTTGTTAAGGAAGGAGCACTGAGGGATGCTGATTGTAGCAAAAGTGGCTGGTCGAGGTCCATTCCATCACCTGATCCAGGTAGTTCAGATGCTGACTGTGGGTTTTTTGGTACTACACATGGAAGTGAAGCTTTTAAGTGATAAAAATCTGCGTTTCTGTGCAATGAATATGTTGGCTACAGCATCTGCAACCTGTTCTTTTTGGTAAAAGCCAGGCTCTGTGATACTTCTCTCAGTTATTGATTGTTAATATAGTTTCTGCTTCCTGCCCCTGCACAGCAGTGAGGTTTTTTCATCCTGCCTGTATTTGATCCTTTTCTATTTTTCTGGATTTGGCAGGGTTCTGCAAGACAGGTTTTTCTAAAGAAAGAGTCCTGGAAAATGCATTACTAAAGGTATTGATCTAAAAAAACAGGTGAATAAATGGTGTCTTGGTTTTGGCAGCCAGGATAAGGTTTTGCATATTGTTTCAGGTAGACTCAAACTCAAACGTTTTAATAATGGCACAGTAAAATAACCGTCTTTGGCAAAATGTTTCTGGCTACTTTTAATGAAAGTAAAAAGACACTGATGTGTCTGGATAAATAGGAGCAGATGGTAATTTTCATCATTCTTCCTTTCCCCCTCTCTTTTTACTAGCAGCCTAGTGAGGGAGGACTAAAAGACAAAAAACTCCTCTTAAGAGAACTTGGAACAGAAACTGCAAAATTGATATCCCAACTTATGATTTAACCTTTACCCTGTGGTGTCATGCCCTTGAATGCTCTTTGTCTACTTGATTAATAAAGCCAAAGGACTTTCATCACTGAAAAAAAATGTTCAGATGTGTTTGCCAGATTTTACAAGAGTTAAGGGCTGCTTTGATTTGTGAAAACTGTGTTTTCAGTGAATATGTTCTTATTCAGGAAAAGCTCTCCATCGTGATAATGGTTATCTGCAAGTCAACATTGACTTGGCAACCTTCATGGTTTGGCAGCAGATTTAACTTTACATAACATGGAGTTATTAATGTACCTTATTGCAGCTTTTATGAAGGAATCAAAATCTCAAATGTTATTTTGTTGTTTTTTTTTTTTTTTAAGTCAGGGAATGCAACAGAGACTCTTTATGGGCGTGTGACTTTATGCTCTACATATCATGTACATTTCATTATATTTAATTTAAAATACAAGTAGGTCAATGCACATATCTAGTAATCAAAGATATGTATTATACCACCTGAATACAAAGTCTCATTTTGTTTCAAGATCTTTCATTCTCCACATTTATAAAATGCCCAGTGTTAATATTGCACTGGCATATTGTTAATATGGTGTTGGGGTTTTTATATTTAACACAAGACTGAGGATGTCTGACTGATATTGACTCAATGTATCCTGTCATAGGAGGGACAGAATTTCTCTCATTAAAGATGCTTTGTTTTTAAATCAAGTGAATCAGAAAAAATACCTGTAAAAGGCTAAAAGGTCCTTAAGGATGGTGGGGGATGTACTTGGTGACAACAGTTCATACAGAGTAAGACCTCCAGCTTACATTATTGTTCCATGGAGCTTCATACAGAAAGGGTTTTTTGGTTCAGCAAGGCTGATGAAGTCCTATAGTAAAAAAGATACACAGTATCAACAAGTAAGCAGTTAATCTGGCATAAATGATCTATGTCTTTCTAAACACATATTAATTTTGTGTAACTTTCCTGTTCCTGCACTAGAATGGAAAGCAGAACATCTGTAGGTCCAGTAATTAAACCCTTCTTTAAAAGAAAACAAAACAACTTTGCATAGCAGTGATCCTACTTCTGTTTTCCAAAGCTGAAGTTGATTCTGCTTCAGTATGTATCATGATGTCTCTCACATACCAGCAGTAACAAGGAGATTCACCAATTGCCTTGTTAGTGCAGAAATCAAATGCTTCTGTCACAGGAAAACTCATAAGCATTTCTGATATTCCTGTGATTTATCAGCATCATCAGTTTTGCCACCTCCTTTTTTGGAGTATACAAATTAAGATTTTTGTAGTTGAAGTTGAGGGACAAGACAGCTCGTTCAACATCAGAGGTAATGGGGCTTTTTAGATCAGAGATATTTCTTACAGGCCTACATTAGAAACTTCTGCTCATATGCTGATGTTAGCCTGGATCTAAAAATAAAATAAATCCCACCTGCCCAGTGGAGCTCAGCCAGCAAAGTTCCTGGTGTGGACACAGCTGTGCTGCCAGGAAAAGGCTGCTGCCAGATTAACCTGTTGGGTTTAGAGCCTGGTGTAACTATGATGGCATAAAATCTCTTTCAGCCAACATTGGAGCTGTGCTGTTGTGGCTCTGTAATGCTTGCAGGGACTGTGCCTGCAGACACAGCCCTGGTGTGAGTCCAAAGGGGAGGCAAAGATACTGGGAGTCATTGCTGGGCCTGCTAGCAGGTGTCCCTTTGGACTGTGGGAGCCCCTTTGAAAACTTCCTACTCCATAAATCAATTTTTTTCCACCTGGAAGATATGTTTCCTATGTGTGCCAGTTTCCACTTGGTGCAGGAACATCTGCTGATGTGACTAGACTTTCTTTGCCTCAAAAACACCGAGCATTTGTTGCCCTTGCACTGGCAGCTACATGCTAAAGGATCTGACCCAGGAGGATTGCTCTGTGTCATAGGAGTTGGGTCTTCAGCCAGATCTTAGTGGGACTGTGAATGCCTCTGGCTCTTAGCAGATACTGCAGTAAGAACTCTGCCTGCTTCACAGTCACAGCAAGAGGACTGCACAAAACCATAACCCAGAACTATCTCAGGTTCAAAGACTTTTTTCTGTCATCAGGTGCATCTGCCTTAGGTTATCAAAAAACCACAGAGAATTACAGCAGTGAGGAAATATTCAAAGGTCAGCCTAGGATCAGTCTGAGTGACAGGTGATGATTATGTTTTTACTAATCTTTCTGTCTCTGATACCTGTTGATGTAGGAGTGGTTGAATTCATGGGGGCCAGCAGCTTCAGGACTCTTTAATGTATGTGGACTTGTTTGATTACTTTTACTTCCTCAGATGAATGTGAGAAAGCTGGATGGGTTGCAGCAGTGGAAGACCAAGAAATGTGACTGTGATGGTCTTTGACAAAAATTGATTTTCCAAAGCCCTTTAGCATGAAAAAAGTCACTGGACAGTGACACAACAGGAGTCAGTGGAGTGAAGAAGCTGAAGAGGGAGTGATTGTTCACTTTTTTCTGCACTATGAGAAGTCGAGGGTATCAAAGAGTTAAAATTACTCAACTCTTGGAAAATATCTCTGGTTCCTGAGTAAAGGTGTTTGGAGGCTGGATGAGACAAGTATAAGAGTGCTGATCTTAAACACTTGGCCTTTGTATGGCAGCTGTTTCTACTGTTATTTTCCCCTCATCAGGAAATAAAAGCCTAAATGCCCTCCTTCTCTGCCCCATGAGGCAGCTGACAAAAAGCTGCTCTGAAGGGAAGGAGGTGAGGCTGCAGACAGGGAGGATGACACGTATGGGAAAAGAGGAGGACTGCTTCCAGAATTCTGGAGGATCTGTAGCTGCAGCCTAGCACACATGGAGTCTATGTGCACCCATTTTCCCTTGAACTGAAATATTTTAAGTATTTTTGGTTGAATATTAGGAACTAGTCATGCTAGTTATTATCAATAACAATTGGATAAGGTAGTTTTTAAAATCCATATAAGTATGAAGTTCTGGTATGAATGCTTTGCCTGTGGAGGTGGTGAGTCCCCATCCCTGGGTGTGTTTAAAACAGACTGGATGTGGCACTGGGTGGTTGAGGTGTTAGGGCAGGGGTTGGACTCCATGATCCTGGAGGTCTCTTCCAACCTGGTGATTCTGTGACTGAAATGAAAGTGTTAGTGAGTCAAACAGTAAATTTTGACTAACTGTATAATATAACAAGCTTCCAGTTTCCTATTCCAATTGAAGAAAAAGAAAATTAAAACAATCCCTGTATAAGCACTTCTAAATTAACTTTCTGAAAAATCAGTTGCTTCAAAGCAGTACTGAAATCATAAGATACAGCAACCAAACAGAATATTTTAGTGATTCCCTTATTGGGAGCAACCTGTTTGTTGGCCAGAGGCTAACAGGCCAGCAAATATGCCTGTCCCTCACACTGGTGTTCGGAAATGGGCAGGGAATGTGATGTGAGGGCCACTGCTCTCCTACCATGGAGGGAATGCTCCAGCACCAGTCTGGAGACAATAGCACATCCTAAAAGCTCAGAGATGGAAGAAGGAACCACAAGAGAACATGAAACAGTTTTCCAACCTAGAAAAGCCTTTGCCCTGAGTATTTTTAACCCACATATTTCAGAGCATGTCAGACAATTGATTAGCAATCTGTTGCTGAAGTGATGTATTTATCTGGTGCATGGTTTCACTTAGCAGCTACAACACGTACAGCAAAGAGTTGAAAAAAAATGTACTGGAACTTTATACAACATCTTTTATTCAAAACAGATGTATTTCTTGGTATATGTTTAACATTCTCCTTATAATCCCAACTTGATCCTCAACCATCATGCATTAGAATGTTGCTTTTAAAGAAGATGAAAATGGGCTGCTAAAATGCTGCCCATATAATCTGAATTATTTTCAGCCCTGTTGTTAAAGCTTAGAGATAAAATTCTCTTTTGAACTAAGGTTGAAGGCATTGTGTTTGATATATTGGTATAATTCCTGCAATATAAATACTCATAAATTAAGTTAGTGGTATGGTATGATTTCCTGTAATCTGTTTCCAGAATCAATATTTTATTGAATGAACTTCTTATTTTAACTTCTCACTTACTGACCCAGTGGTGCAGCTGTAATGTGTGCTTGATCACTCACTCTCCTTTATTTTTTTTTAAACAGACCTAGCTCTGTAGCAGTGTAGATGGGGCAGGTTTTTGGAAGCCTTGCACTTAATATTGTTTGGAAAGAGATTGAAAATACACTATCATGCCCTAATGTAGAGACTCCCATCTTAACATCCTGTAGTAATTTAGAAAATGGCTGTGTAATGTTACCCCATTCTATGGGCAGGAAGACTGAAGCCATGATTATTTCCTCTTAAACGATGCTTAACTTTAAGCACCTCCTATTATATTTACTTTTCTAAATGTGGATTTTATTTTTAAAAATCCCTTATACATAGCAATTGTAATTTAGTTAACTACCCAAGATTTATTGCAAGCTTCTGCCAATGAGTGTGTGACCTCATGCACAGCAAAAGATTGTTTATTCTGAGTAGGTAGAATTATCTCACCTTTTGGGAATGTGCTAATGAAGATGCTCAGCAGTAGCTTTGGTGGCTGGGGTCCATTGGCACGTGATAGCTCAGCCTTCTGCTCTGGGTTTTAGCCCTCCTGACTTCCTGAACGAGCCAAGCTTCAAGCAGTGGGATTGCCATGTGCTGCTCTGGTTTTAGCCTCTTTCACTTTGCATTACAGTAGCAATGAATTATTTATTATTAGTAATCATATTAGTAGGGTTAACCCTTTTGCTGTGTATTCTCCCCAGCAGGCAGTCTTTGATCTGCTTCTGAGGCAGAGGCAGGGACAAAGACAGATGGCAATTGGAAATTGTTCCCTTGGATGACTTTTGACAAAACTCTGACTGCAGAGAAGCAGATTTGTGTGCTTTCTTCCCCTCACTTGTACATAATTGTACAATTCCCATATAACTCTCCACAAGTGGAATGTTTCCTAGAGGCACCTGCCCTTCCTCAGTAAAACCCAAAGAGAGATCAGCTTTCTGGTTAAAAATATAGGGAGGAGGAAACAATGGCATGCATGTCAGGAAGATTTTAGAGGTCAGCTAAAACAAAATACAACAAAAATTGAAAACCCTACAATGAGCAATTGAAAAAAGCAACCAAATATATTCAGTGGTTTTGGTCCTTATGGTCTTACACTTGATGGATTTTTACATATCCTGTGAAAGAAACCTTGTTCTGAAGGCAGAATTTCAGCTTTCATCACTTAACCATTCCTGATAGTAGAGAGAACCTGAAAATATGAAATCTAACAACTGAAAAAAGACAGCATAAAAAGATTCCAAGCACTTAAAAAAAAACCCTCAAAGTTTTAAATATTAATTTTTCCTTCCAGAAAAACATGTGATTATTAGTATTCTAATTCTTAGGATTAGAAATAGCGAAATACTTATTTTTAATAATAACTGCTTATTTAATAAATTCTTATTTAGCATAGTTATATAAAGTAAGGATACCTCGATCAGCTGGGTAGCAATGCATAGTTCCTGTGCTGTCTCCTTTCCAGGAACACAAAAATTACCAGTAAGTAATCCACATCATTCCACACAGACCTTCAGGTGTTCCAGGTCTCCTGGGAGCTTTGGGTTGCTGCAGCAAAGCCTGTTGCTGCATCTCTGAGCTGCAGAGCTAATGACTTTATGATTTCCCTCTCCTCAAACAGATCCTCACTCCCTTTTTTCTTTGCTGTTGCTTGTTCTGTGTCTGTGCTGTATAAGCTACACCACATTTAAGCATGCGTTGATCCACTGTGGGTTTGGGGGGCGGAAGGGGGAATGAATGCAGTGGAAGCACTAGCAAAAAAATTGCTCTTTCTGTGGTGGCCAGAACAACTCTATTAGAGAAAACTGCTTTTTTTTTTTTTTTTTTTTTTTTAATCAGCATTTAAAAAGTATTTTCTGATGTGGTAAAAACTGTTATATAGATGGAGTTTAAGAAGGTGGAGGGTATGTGAAAGCATGTATTATAAAAGGAAAACTGGATTGTTTCATAGTTAGGGGTTCTGTACCTGAAATATCTCTACAGATTGTTTCCAGTTTCTTTGTTCTCAGACATTTTGTTCCAGATGGGCAAACTGAGAATGAACAAGGTTAAAGCTGAAGCCTTCATAGAGCAGCCTGAATACATGGACTTGCACATTCTAGTCTGTAGGTTTATAGGGGGATAATGCTGCCATAACACTCCAAGACTGCCCAGGTATTCTGCCAACCTATTTGTAGTCCTAATCCTGAGAAATCCTCTGTAAACTGTGACTACTGACCTCTTATGAGGAAGATAGGAACCTCATCCCTCATCTCAGTTTCCTCCATAGACTTGTCCAGCATGACTCTTGGTGTTTTGGAAGAATATAAACTCCGTGAAGACTGGTGTCATTCTCCAGTGGAGATTAAAAAATGGCATTTGTGGGATCTGATGTTCCAGAGGGCAGCCGTGTAGTGCTATAGCAGGAAGGAAATCAGCCTCCAAAAGATACCACTGTAAGAAAAAAGCAAGGAAAAGCCCAGTCCTGGAAAACAAAACAGAACCAAAAAGTGTGGAAGTCTGGTGAAACATTGATTTGGAGCTGAATAATATTATATCAGTTCTGTATGCTTTTAATAAATAGTTGGAAAGTCTTCCATGAGAAATTTCTGTTCAGTTTTATCTCAGGGATAGAAGTTGCTCTTTCCCCCATAAAGAGCTGAACTTCCTGAGCTGGCACAGGTTGGAAGTTTGTTTGCACTGGCATAGGAAGCCTTTATTTTTTTTTTTTTTTTGTTGTTGTTGTTGTTGTTTTTTTGGTGAAACCCTTCACATTTATGTTCTTACTTCAAACAGAATTAAAGGCATAGGACCCTGCTCCAGAGCCCTCTGGAGACATGAAGATCTGCACGCTGACCTCTATGAGTTTTAGAGCACACTCTTTTTTTGTGCTCCTTTTGCTTTAACTAGTTGCCGTTTATACAACAGAGTTAAAAACTCGGAGGACTCGAGGCACACAAAGAATATGCAGTTCCGGATGGAAAGGGAAGGATAGATACTGTGTCCAGCAAAACCAACCACTGTCTTCTCTGCTACTTGCTGAGTGAGCACCAGGAGTTTTCCAGTCTGCACTGACTGGGTGTGGCTGACGGCTCACTGCCGGGTTCCTGCTGCTCCTGGTAAACCACTCTTCATCTACTCTCCCATCTCCAGAATAAAGGAACCAGATAATCAGTGACACTCTCCTCTGACCATATTTAAACATTTATGGGAGAGATGTTGACAGATGATCTCACCATCTAAACTCCCTTTGTAGTTGATGGAAGAACAAAGACACTTCTGTCTCATGTTTTTCTGTATGCATTTGCAAGTAAACAAATGGGTATACATATAGACAGATGTAAAGGTTATTTAAAATGGTGTCATGGCAAAGCTTGAAGAATAGAATTAGGTGCTCTTTCCTGGCCTTGTTTTTCTTCTGTTTTGTATTGCCAGCACAAAATGAAGTCAGTGGGTTTTGTGTAGCCAGAAGAATAAACCTTTGGAAACTCCAGCAAAAAATATAACAAATAAAATTCAGGGTAGGTGGCACCTTTATGGGATTTGCGTGACTGGATATTCTGTTTACAACTAGCATTAAGGATGTAGGAATACCTACAGTTAACAAAGCCAAAACTGTTTTGGCCACATTAATGAGGTGTTTGGTGTTCTGCTTCTCTTCTGGGATTTCGCATCCCTAACTCAAAAGCTGCACTGTTGTTAATGCAGAGAGCCTGTCTTTTTTGTCCTATGTCCAGTTGATCAATTGCCCCCTATGCTTCATCCTGCAGCCTCCCTCTGAGGGAGGGCTGCAACTTGAGAGTCATAGACCCTAAGGAGTGTTTATTTTATGAGAAGAGATGAAACTGCTGCTGTGTTTTTACAAAACCATTTATCTTAGTATAAAATCAGTATCTTGTTCAGCCCTAGAAACGTCTGACAAGGCTGAGCTGAAGTCTCAGCCCTCCTTCAACACATGTGATTCTGTCCATCATGAAGGTTGCAAAAACATCTGTCCTGGCACACAGGGATCCCTGTCTGGGATCACAAGGAGACTGATTAAAAACCTGGAGGACAGACATTTCCCAGTCTGAGCTTTCTGCCATGGAAACAGGCACCATAATGCAAACCTGACTGATCTGTTGCAGGGAAAGGAAAAAAAAAAAATAACCAAATAGAAAATGGCTTTGTAGACAGTTGCTGTTCCCTAGTTGTTCCTGAACTGATGGAGCCCTCTCATGTTTCATTAATGTAATCAGTGAGTTGTCACTGTAAGCTGGCAAGGCAGGCAGAGATTTATTTGGGGAAGTCCTTGAAGGCAGACAGAAGGAAGTGTTATGTACTTAGGAGATCTGTGTTTGTCTGATAACAGCCTAGGCCAATTTGTAGGCCTATGGCATATCTACCCAGGACTGAAGTGCCATGAAGGCTATTTTTTATTGTGACCTTGATTGCTTTGGTCAGGTGAGATCACAGAGAGGGGGAATAAGCAAGAAGGAAACCAAACAGGAGCAAGTGGCCTGTTCCTGCAGGGTGCAGTGTCTCTGTGGGTGCAGCTGGTTCTGCTGCTGCCCATGGTGCTCCTCCCCTGGGCAAGGGTGATGGGAGGATCTCTGCATCCCACAATTTCACTGCACAGCTCCTGGTGGCACACCATGTTATGACTGAAAGCTGGGAATTCTCTCTTCTTTCTCATGTTGTGATATGGAAAATATTTCACCAGTCCTCTCAAAAGAAGAAAAATAATTGGCATAATTATAAACCACTCATTTAATTCAAAAGTCTTGTATTACAGTAAACTGGCTGTTTTAGCCACAAAAAGCTGACCATGTTTTCATTTAGCCTTTATCCCATTACTGATGTGTTCATATTTGTGCTACATTTACTTAAAGTTTACTGACAAAATATGTCTTTCCTCTTGCATGGTTATGTGTTTCATGGTTGAGCACATCTGGGGAATTGTTTAGATATCAACAAAATTAGCACAATACAAAAACTCTGATCTCACTGTGGCTTTCTCTCTTGATATCTCTGGATATTTTGCTTCAATTATTCCTAAAGGTAGGTTTCAGCTCCAGGCTGTTCCCTGCTCTGCTACCTCATGGGGAGGAGGACTAACCTGATGAAGACACTTGGGCTGTCTTGTCAGGATGATATTCGGGGGTGTCCTGGTCAGCTGCTGGAACCAGTAGGTCTGCAAACAAGAGGTGGGCAACCTGCTGAGCCCTGCAGTTGACAGATCCTCCTGGAGCTTTATCTTTGCAGGGGTGCAGAATTCCCCTTTGGAGCTTGCAGGGCACTGTATGGAGATGGTTGGCTAATTGGCATTGATCCTTAATGGGAGATGGGTGTTTCCTATGCCTCTGAAAGGTCTGACTGGAGAAAGGCACTTTTCTCTTTCTTCTTAGCAGCCAGTTCTTTCATCACTTTTTTTCACACTTTCTAGCTCTGTGTGAACATCATGTTCATACATGAGGGAGGAATCTAACTCTCTGAATGGACCTGGGTGTTATCAGTTTAATGATATTGTTCAGATAAGGAAAGAAATTATACATGATGGTGCTTACCCATGCTTGTGACAAAACTGTATCACACCAGCTGTTATGCAAGCTTCCCTGGAAAATTTTCTGCAGAGTAGCTTTCATCTGCATAAACACACACAGGCAAAGTGGTTTGGTTAGATTAGTGCAAGCCCTCTAAAAAAAAAAAAAAAAGTGATATATCATGCAACTAATTCTTAGTTTTTAAATCTTCCCAGGTGTAGAAGGCACAAATTGATCATGTGAACATTGAACAAGGCACAAAGTCACATGTGAACCATCTGAACTGGGGGGGAAAAATGGCTCAATATGTATCAGCTGATGAAAGGGGCTTGGGACTCAGGGCCCAGTTAGCCTGGAACAGCCAACATCTACATTAGTAAACTCCAGGTCCCTAAACCAGGGTGTTTGCATGCAAATTGCCAGGTGTTTGAGCTGCCAAAATGTGGCCAGGATATATTTGGAAGAGTTTTAGTTGGCCCATGCCAAGCAGTGCCAATGAATGTGGTCGTGGCACAGTCAGTCCTGTCCCAGGGCATGTGAAGAGTTCAGCCACTGAATTTATTCATTTGTGCGAAGGTACAAATTTCCATGGCCCTTTGGTTCTTGAACATGCCAAAGCCATGGTCTCACTTAGGGCCCTCAGCCACCTTCACTGCTGGTGGCTTCCTTGCAGAGAGAAGCCTCCACTTCTCCTCCAGAATGCAGCGGACGAGGCTGTGCTGAGAGGCTGTGCAGCCTCCGTGCTCGGAAGCTCGCAGGACCCAGCTGGGTGAAGCCCTGAGCACGCTGCTCTGGCCACACAGCTGCCTCCACATGGAGCAGGAGCTTGGACTCGAGTCCCTTCCAACCTGAATTGTTCTCTGAGGAACGGGGTCGATCCTCTGTGATTCTGAGCTACCCACACCAAAAGACGACTGTGTGCAGTATCAGTGAGGTGACAGTGGCTGTTTACAACACCATCCATAAAGAATGGCTATGAATCGATAGGAAATATGGACAGATTCAAAATGGAAAAAACACAAGAATAATAAATATTTTCTGTCAGTGAGTTAATGCTGAGAAGGTAAAAAGAATATCAGATGTTCTTGTTTCTCCCCCCCAAAGCCTAGTTAACTTCACAGACAGAGATTATCATAGAAGCAGTTTATGAATAACCTTTTGCAACAACAGGATTTGTGGTTTGCATATCATTGTGGTAACACTACTGCAGATGTTCTTTCAGCAGTTTGGCTTGCACCTATGACCTTCACCCAGCAATTAAAATACATATCCTGAGTCCTGTGGTGTTTCAACCTGCAGAATTTCCTGGGTGGGCTGCAAATCCTTAAGTGTATATATTTTTGCAAGTCATTGATGTTTCTTAACCTTTTTGTATAATTGTAGTTCTTACTCTCCTTTCTACCTTACAGTGTCTCAACATAGTGTCTTTCTTTTTTAGAAAGCCAACAGCCAGGTGGAAAAAGAACAACTAAAAATACTTCTACTCTGTATTCATTCAGTGGCATTGCCCGATACTATATTACACCAGATTAATGATCTAATGTAGCTTGACATTTTACAAGAGCATGAAGCATCAGCCAAAATCTGTCATAAGATGTGACACCAGACCTAGAAATCACTGTAGAGTGATAATAGGCCAATTAGATGTGTCCATTTGTGTTACTGGCAGGCAGTGAAAGGCAGCCGTTCATCCTCCTCTCCAGATTCACCATGTGAACCTGTTGTGAATGAGAGTCACTCAGCCTGTTTGTCAGCAGCAGCAAGGGCCAAATTCTGCCCCTTACCCAGCACTCATTATTTATGGACTTAGTGGGAGCTTCTGGACTATTCAGTGTATTCTAAATAGCCTGGTGTCTTCTGATAGTAGTTGCCACTATTCCCATTTTGAGACTGTAGTACTGATGAAAGGCAGCAGTGCTCGACTGGAGTGGCTGTGTAGTTATTAAGAAGTAGCCTAAATGTAAAAGATAAATCCTGGCAACAAGTTTTAATTACCAACAGCCTGGGCTAAATATGAAAGTTGAGCCTAAAGTTAAAATACCTTAAATTTCATAAGCCATCTGACAGTCTTTCCTACTTATTTAAACACTGTTTTGTACAGGCCATTCTTTTTGGGTTTTTCCATCCAATATGGACAGTTTGCCTCCTTTTCCCAGCTTCTGACCCTGCAGTTTCCTAAAGAGGTTTTGAGTGACCCAGTTGTGCCAGGGCCCTGCAGGTGTCAGGGTTGAGTGGGATGAGTTCTGCAGACTTCGATCATGGATTTGCTCTCCTGCAAAATTCACCTGTGACAAGTTGACATGACTCTTGTGACAGTGATCCTCTGGTTTGGATGCAGCCATGTGCTTGAGTATAAATTGACAGGCCACTTGGATCTGATCTAGCATTTGATTTTCCTATTTTTCTCCTTTTCCTGTACTACGAAATTTAAAACTACTTACTTAAGTCATACTATGGAAGGATGCAATATAGAGGTAAGCTGAGAGTGATAGCTGACTGGCCCCCTCTAGTTATTAAAAAAGAGGAAAAAAGTATCATAATTCAGTATATCTTTTGTGGCTCTTCCACACTGTTTCCATCATACATCATATTTCTTGTATCTACTATCTTTTCAGTAGGAAGAAATAGATTTCTATCTTCATTGACATTAATCTAACTTAATCATAGGAAAACTAGAGTGCTAAATTAGGTGTACACTTGGGATTTCTTTATCAAAACCCCTGTAATACTAAATCCTTCTCCATACAGAGTTGCCCTTTCAAAACCAGGTACAACTCATGTAGGCACCTGATCTTTGTGTCCTTTCAGAACATCTCCTGTATAATTACACCAAGACACACAGCTTTAATTCTTCCCTCACTGAAGTCAGGAGCAAAATCTCTGCTGTCTGTCATAAAGAAGGAACCTGTGCTACTTAAAAGTACATAGAAAAATTTCTAAATCTGGCTTTAGTTGGTGCTGGAATAAGCCCCTCTTCTCCCCCTGACACACTCAGTTTGAGCCTTCACCACAGACATTTCCCTGCAGCTGATGTTCAGTTTACACTGGTTGTGATTATCTAAATCTTTATTGCTGATTACACAGAGTAGCCTTGCCAGATGAAGAGGCAAAGGAAATGGGGGTGTCTGGTTTTCAGTCCTTCCTCTCAGTATTAAATTAAATATCTTTCTAGTAAAAGAAGGCTTGACCTGAATGCTGCTGAAATCGGTGGAAGCACCCCCTGAGAAGGGTTTCTAGCAAGGTCCACCACTCTGCAAGCAACTGACTCACACACAGCCATTCCTTCCTGATAGAGACTCGCAGCTGGGGCTAATAATAGTCTTTAATGTTCTTTCTAATAAATCTCCTGTCATATGTTTAGTATGTCCAGTGTTAATTTACATTTCAAGCACTAAATATGTTTATCTCTATTGGGAGTTATCAGATGTAAACACACATCAAAATGCTGTGACTATTTAACCCTTGCAAACTAAGACAATTCTGTGGAGTCCAACTCTGGATAGAATTATTTCTCTTTTTAGCATCTTTTGATGGAAAGAAGTTTATAATGGCCTTTGAAAATGGTTTTTATTAGGTTCTCTAAGACACACCTTCATTCTAGTTCTTTGGGTTTGCTTTTTTTTTTTTTTTTTTTTTTTTTTTTTTTTTTTTTTTTTTTTTCTGGAGCACGTCTATACATCATGTTAACTGCCAAAACTGCATGTAAATGTTTTGAACATATACTACATATTTTACAATGCAAATTTTCCTTAAAAGTAAATTTCTGAATAAATTTTTCATTTTGCAGGCTCACTTCCTATATTCCTCTTGTCTATCTCTTTCTGACACAAGCAAAATCCCACTGCTGTCTGAAGGACAGGACATAGAGAAGAGGAGGAGGATATGACACTAGAATCTCTTCCTCCCCCTCCTCTTCCTCCTTGTAATGAGTCACATTTTGCAAAACTGGTGTCAGCTGTGGAAGCAGAATAGGTTTTCTTTCAAAGACTCACTGAAGTTTTGAACTGAGGGAGGGGTTAAACCCTGGCCCTCTCCCAAGCAGGAGCTGATGTTCTGAAAGTCGACCTACAAGTCTGTCTCCGAGAAGTGCATTAGCATTAGCGAACACTCTCCTGTCACTGTGGGGTACAGCACTTTAAATCAGCTATTTCGTGATGGAATTTTCCTCCCCTTCCTTAGAGGCTGTGAACTGTTCAAGCTAAGTCAAGCAGAGCATTGGCAATGCTCGTAGTCCACTTGGCAGACGAGCAGCAAATGACTCTCAGCTGGGATTCTGTCCCAGAACAACCCTCCCTATTGAAAACCTTAGCTAAGATGAGAAGCACCACATCTGTAATCTATACGTTTGTTCTGCAGACCTCCTAAAATAAGCACAGATAAATATAGAAACCTGTTGGGGCCAGCACACGGGGAAAAAACTTTTATTTGAAGGGGGAAGAACACACAGATGGCAATGTCCTGGGTTTGAGGTAAATCCCAGCCCTGCTGCCAGTCTGCTGTGTGAGCATAGATGGCATTTGCAGCTAGATAGTTTTTCCAAGTTCCTCTGGGAGGGTTACCATAGTGGGGAAGGTATGACACAAGTGTGGCAGTGAGGAAAGACATGTTCAGTGTTGTCTGGTTTGGTTCACTGCCACAGCTCACTGTTGATGAGCTCACAGCACTAAGAGGGAATCTAGGCACTGGAAGTTAGTTTTCTGAAGACCAGAGTCCTTCCTCTGCCCCATGCTTTGTTTGTGGCTGTAGGAAAGTTGCTTCTCCATCTGGTATCTCTCCTCTGTTCAGTGACCAGTTAGGTGGTGCAGGGGGGGACACACAACATGCTGCAGCAAGTCTCCACCTCTGTAATCCCATAAAATATCCTGCATTAATTTGCAGGAAATGATCTGCTGGGGCAGCTCTGGGCAGCATGTGCTACTCAGGATGGATCACATGCTCAGGCAGGGCTGTTGGAGGCAGCCTGCTTTACTGATGGAGAGAGAGATGCAGGAAAGCAGACGAGAAACACATTTGCTTGAACAGCAAAGCAGCCTGGCCCCTGCTCAGGCTGCATGTACTGATGGGATAGACCTAAGAGAAGAAGAGATCCATGACTGTCTTTTTCTTCCTGTCCTCAACTACAGCATCAGCCCTCATAACTTGACCACAATACCAGTGTCAGTATCAGAAAGCAGCATGAAGCCCAGCTGGCCACCTTTCTCTGAAGTATGAACAGTCTGGAACGTTTCCATAAACTGGAAAGTGGCTTTTTACAAAAGGGAAAATCACTCCAAGGGACTCCCAGAAAACCCAGTGACTCTGCATCATGCATGAATTTTCTACTTCATCTGGACAAGTGATAGAAAAAAAATCTGCATCAGCATGAATACTTGTAACATGAGGATAAGTAATGCTTTCTGCAGGGTGAGTGCATGTGTAGTTCCTTGTGAGCCCTCTGAAACTCCAGAGGGAGGGCACGGCAAAAGTACAGCACATTACCATCTGAAAAACCAGGAGCTGAACAGATAAAATCCTGGAGACAACAGAACCCTGGGTGTGCAGTATGGCAACTCTAATCTGCTACACTGGGACTTGGCACTTGCAGAGATAATCGCTGGAGCTGCAGCAGGGTTAAATGTTGAATTAATACACATGATAGGTCATCATCCTTTCATCTTTCCTTCTCGGAGGAAGTAAATAAATCTGTCAGCTTAATCTAGCACATTAACCTTAATCCTACAATTTACTTACTAGGGGATTTGTATAATCTACTCGATAAATAAGGACAGTAATTATTCCTGCTACAGAGGGCTGTGAGAAATATTTGCAATGAAGCTTGAAGCTGGATTTAAAAACCGTTTTGGTTTTATTAGAAACACAAAACTCTGGCCAGGTTTCCTGGAAAATTCCACGGGGCCCAATGCAGGTGGAAGCTAATTTTCTGTATGTGTATGTGTTTGCTTAGCCAAAGTGTAGATTCAGAGTTTGCACGTGGTCCTGAATATGAGGGAGGAGGAACCTCTAGGAATATGTTTGCAGGAGCACACTGGAGGAACAGCCACTGCACAAATCCCACCAGGAAGTCTCATGGTGGACAACAGCAGCATAGCCCCATCCAGCCTCTCTCCAACAGGCCTGTTGCCTTCCCCACACCTCCCTGGATGCCCATCTGTTGTATCAAAGCTAGTCTAACTTCCCTATTGCGAGATGAACTTAAAACATGATTTAAATGATCAGAAATCTAATTGAGATGGTTGGCAGGACTGCAAGGGAAAGTCCTGGAGGGCTTCAGTGACTCCCTTGAAGAGAAAGCCCTGTTCTTCTCACAGCAATGAGTGATTTCCATTTCTTCCTGGAACCAAAAAATGCTTTTCAGAGTTTAGCACAGCGCCCTTTGAGAGCTCAGGGCATCAAAAGCACCCTTTGCATTCCCCAAAATTCCTGTTTTTTCCTGGATTATATGGGAAGGGCAAACTCTTCACTCTTTCCTGAACACTGGATATCGTGGGCATTGACCAGCACCTGCCTCCATTGCAAACACAGCCACGATTAGAAATTGAAAATAAACCAGTCCTCCTTCCTGTAGAAGATTTTTGCTATTTCTCATTGCCAAAGGTGTATTGATAGGGATGAAAGGAACAGAGGAGTCAGGTTTTATATCTGTGATTATCCCTGAATGCTCTCACACACAAAGCCTGATTTAGGCACTTGGGGTGAAGGGACTTTTGGCCAATTCCCTTTATTGATGCTGCTCCAAGTGTCTGCCCTGCACACAGACGTGGAGGGCTCCTGCCTGCCCACACCCGTGCGTGCCCATCTGCTCCCATGGCACGGTGCCCACACAGACACTGGCTGGACTCTGCTCCCAGGACACAGGTACTCTGCAGCAGGGGGGTCACCGAGGCCACACTTTGAACAATGTTAACACCACCTCTTCAGCAGGACAGCCTTCCTGGTGGGTAATTAATTGAGTTTGCAGCAGCATCTGTCAGCTGTTTGCAGCACGCTGGTTCGCCTGACTGAGCAGCCGTGGTGACACTGCTCTTGTTTCCTCTGGGGTGTCAGGGTGGGGGCTGGCTGTATACAAGATGATTATGTAGGAACAAGGCTTTCCAGTGCTCAGTTCCCATACCTACTTGTGAGGGAGACAATAAGGAGCAGCAGCTTTCAGCTGGCTTTTACAGAGGCAGGACACCCAGCCCAGCTCAACTTGGTATTGAAGAGATCTTAGCACAGAAGAGAATCAAAAGGGTTTAAAGATCTACATTCATTCACAGTAAGGAAATTATTGCGACTGTTTCCAAAAGTGCATGCAGCAGGGGAATCTTTTGAGGGACTCTGGTAGTTTGTAGGGAGATATTTTCATGGGTCGTCCCATATCACCCTATTCCATAAGGGTCTTTTTAGGATGGGTCTCCAAACCCTCCTTAGCTGTGTTTTCACATACTTTTATGAGTAATTTGGTAACTCTCATACACAGTCTACTACCCCTAGAAACAAGGCATCAGTGCTTTTAATAATAACTCCTCAGAGTGCATGCTATTTTTACTGTTTATTTAAAGACTTCAGTAGCTTCCTCAGCACTTTCAGCACCTTACAGACACTTTCTAATCACACCACAGAGAGGACCCCAAGCCCAAATCCTGGAGTGTTCTCTGAAGCACAGAAGAGGGATAGCTGTCTCTGGATGGAGGGGAAGCTGCCTCTGATACTTCTCTAAAGCACCTATTATTTGCATCTTTTTTGAAGCAAACCCAACTTTGAGTTACTCCAGCTGACTTAAAAGCCCTTTCAGGACTGTTTCTATAGCTCCTTTCACCTTTAAGAGGGCCAAGCAGAGGGCTGGCACCTGGCTCTCCTTCTCAAACGAGTACCTATGAGGCACACAAGGGGATTGCCTCCACCTCCTCTTGTCCTGCCATGGCAGAGCAGCTGCCCTAGCCATGCCTGGAGCCAAGGGCACTGGATGCCCCGAACAGGCACACTGGGGCTCCACCTGGGCAAACTGCACCTACTGCTCCAGGAGCCCTGGTTAGGCTGAGCTTGAGGGTTTTATTTCTCTCATGCAGGACACCCACCGTGCTGGCTTTCTGCTCCAGCTCCTGCTGCCCCAGGTTTCTGAGTGACCTCTCTGTATGGACCCTAAAGCTCTGCTTCATCTACCTCTGTGCTCAGGCCTGTCTCTGGTCATTTCTCCTGGCTGGAGGAGTTGTTACAGGGAGCTTGTTTCACACAGCTGCTGCTGCTGCTCTCTGGACCCCTGGCCAGCTCATCCTCTCTCCTGGCCTGAGACTATGGGTGGGTCTGGGCACTGCCCAGCCTGCTCACTGCCCAAGGATGGCCTGTACTGGGGTCACTCTCAGCAGATGACTTGTTCTCCTCAGAGTCCTGCTGTGGCTGGAACCTGGGTTTCCATGACTGGTGCTTCTAAGGACAGCAGGACAGTATGGAGGTGTTCTGTGTTTGGGTTTTTTTTGGGGTGGAATGAAACATGTGACACCCTTTTGTTTCTTGCAGGGAAGAGGGAAGAGTGTTTCTTGTTAATTGTGACAATCAGAGTTTGTGGAGAGGCACAACAGAAAAAAAAAATAAAAAGACATCATTCAGCATCTTCTCTGATTTATGGACTGTTTCTGAATGAACTATTTAACAATAGTATTTGTTCCCATAATACCCTTGAAGTGCAGATGGCTGATTCACTTCCTTGACATTCCCATCAGGATGCAGACCCGAGCTGTGCGTGGCAGGGCCGTTGTGGCTCTTGCTGGGTGGCTGAAGCCACCAGTGCTTTGGCCTCTTGCTGCCACCTGAGGCACGTGGCAATCCCCAGCAATGCACCACCCCTTGTACTGCTGAGCTGGGTGTCCTGCTTAAATGCAGCCTTGTCAAAAGCCCCTTGGAGTTATTGTCAGGAAGGCCAGCTGGGACACGGGGAGTCCAGCCTGGAGGACAGAGCATGGAGCTCGTGGGGCACAGCAGGAGCTGAGCAGCTCACGTGCCCTCAGTGATGGTGAGGACTGTGAGGGCTGTGCACAGCATCAGCTCCAGCTCCAGCCAAGTATGTGGGGTTGGAGGTGAGGAGACGTCTTTTGCCTTTCCCTGGGCAAACCCTGTGAGACTGGAGCTGCAGAACCCTCAGACAATTACTTGCTGTCACAGAAGCTTGAGAAAAGGGGGGAAATGACTGGGTTTAATTATCATCAACTGATTTCCTAATTACAGTTAGGTGAGAGGGCCACCAGCAATTGCTCCCTTGATCTCCTCAATGGATGAAGAGAGAATGACCAGATATAGAATCACAGAATCATTTAGGTTAGAAAATACTTCCAAGATCATCAAGTCCAGCCTGTGACTGATTGCCACCTTGTCAACCAGACCAGAGCACTGAGTGCTTGGACACCTCCAGGGATGGGGACTCCACCACCTCCCTGGGCAGCCCCTTCTAATGCCTGACCAGCCTTTCAGTGAAGAAATTCTTCCTGATGTCCAGCTGAACCTCCCTGGCACTGCTTGAGGCTGTGTCCTCTTGCCCTGACAGGTTATTTAAATCCAGGTGTAACTTGCAACTTCTAGTCAGAAGTGCCCTGTGCCCCAACAGGACTGCCCCTGTCTCAAAGATGAGCTGCAGGAAGGAGGTTGTGGCTGTGTGAAGGCACCTGTAAAGGATCAGAGACACATGTTTTGGTAACCTGTCCTTGTAGGTTGTCTCTATTGATGTGATTGTATTAAGTCTGAACAGCAGCAGCTCAGGGGGTGCAAGGGGATGTGATGGCGAGGCTGTTTCACAGGTGAAACAATGCAGTGGAATTCTGAAGCCAAATATGAAAAGTAACAAAAAGCCAACTTAACTTTTGAAAAAAAAGTTGGCTATTGTTGCAATGTGCTGAAGATTTTGACTTACAGGGAAGTGCAAGTGACAGGTTCCATAATGATCTGGGCCAGGGAGGCTGCCAGGGCATTGTAATTAATACTTAGAAATGGACAGTGATTGGGGTCAGCCTCTGGAGTTATTGCAGTTGGGGATTTCTGTGCCTCTACTGGCAGGTTGAAGGCAGTGATAACTCAAGTTTCACTTTGCTCATGAATCTGGTGACAGAGAAGCAAGATAAAATCAGTTGTGAAATGCTACTTTGGCCAGTACCAGGGGTTTCACTGCAAGAGAACGGTTTCTTTTTACTTTGTTATTACTCTGTCACTACTGGTGAAGAGAAAAATTAGCAAATGTATTTCACTGTTCTTCATTGTGGTGATTGCAGACCTTTTTTAAGATGTATTTCTGATGGACTTCACCAAACCTGCATATTGTGATTTGAGGCTGAGGTGGGCAGAATCCTGTGTATAACACTTTGAAAAAGTGGATTCTTAATACCCAGGTATGAAGTGTTTCTGTTAGTGGCATTGTGCTTGAATTTTAGTAATTCTTACTCGAGGGGTTAAGGAACTGTGGGACTGGGGGCTGGGAGATGTACTGGGAGGTGTTCTAGATGCAGCAGCTAGAACATGGATGTTACTTCTGAAGTAAAGGAATAATGCTGGGAAGACTCACCTCTTCAATTTCTATGGGCAACACGTGCAGTTAGATTGGTTTAGCATTAGTGTAACTCCATGGGATTTCCTGTTTAAGCAGTATTAGATGGCAAACATATCTAAACTCCTCAGTCACAGCCACACTTAATTAGTATGGATCAAAGCAAACTACTTTCATTAAGAAAGTATTAAACTTTCCCTCTGCCCGTCCTAAGTACCCCAAAGTGCAGCACTGGCCATGTCAGATGGCAACTTTACTGAGTTTGGTGAGGAAAGCTAAGGGCAGTCTTGGTTATTTTGCCCAAAAGTCCATTTGGTAGCACGGCATCAAACTGCAAAGTGTCATGGAATAAAAAGGCTTGCTGGGTTCTGGTTCAGCTGGGAGTTTGTGAGTTCCAGGCATGAGCAGTTTGGAGTGGTCTGACTGCAAGGGTGCCTTAATGACCCTAATGAACCATGTCCCTCTGGGTTCATCAGCTTGGCCTGACAGTGGAAAGTGAATCTGAGTCAGATGTGAGCACCTTATCACTTTTCTTTGGAATTAGGCAGGCTGGAATGTGGAGGCTGTGCCACTTCTTGCTTTTGAGCCAGCCCTGTGCTGGCTGCAGGACAGCAGGGAGCAGCCCCTGTGTAACATCAGGAGTGCTGTGAGCAGCTAACTGATCTGGCAGCCAAGGCTGAGATGATATGTCAACATCTCAGGAAAAAAAATTGAGCTGGCAAGGCATTCAGAGCAAGAAAAATTCGTTATGTCATGTAGGCTGTTGCACCTTTTTATCTGACAAAAGGAGCCCAAAGCCAGAATTGTTTTATTGTCAAGTCCTGGTCCTGGGGCAGTGAGCAGGTTGGTAGACTGAGCCTTGATCTCCCCTAGTTACCACCTGGAAAATTCCTGTGAATTCTTTGCTAGGCCTGTCCTGGTCACCAGTGTTCAGGCACCAGCAGAGATTCCTTGAGTAGAAAGTCAAAAATGGAACTTGTTCTTGTGCTGTTTACTCCTGCTTGAGAAAGTACAAGTTCCACCAGAGCTGAGTCTTGGTGGTTCACAACAGAGCTTTATCCTGGAGGAGGGAGAGAGATCCAAGTGTCCCCAGAATGTGCACAAATCCATATCTCTGTCTTTTCTGGTAGATCCTGCTGGCAGGAAGAGAAGTGGAAAACAGTCTTTACTTTTCAATGAAGGTCTTTTCACAAGGAATTTTTAACACAATGGTTTTTTCTCTTGATTCTTCTGAGCTGTTCTAGTGAAGATGTTCATTGACTTGATCAGGGAATAATTCACTCTCAACATTTGGCCAGAAGCTATGGGAATTTGTATGATATTATTATGTTACACTTACCACACCCTAATTTTATTCCACTGCTTCCAGAAGGAAGGTTTCCAATCAATACAGTATCAAGTACTAAGTTTACAAATCAGGATTCATCCTGTGCTTTGCTACCATATGTTTGTTCCCATAGTTCCAAACATAATTAATTTGACTATGAAATATATTTATGTAACTGTGGACTAAAGACCCATACAGCAAAACTGGAAAGTGTTTTAATAGAAAACAAAGATTTAATAACAATTCTCCCTTCCTGCCCCTAGATTTCTAGTCCTGCATGTGCAGCCCACTTAAGAGAATAGAAAGGCTTTTTTATGGATAAGATTCAGATTTTCTTGGACTCAGAACCATATATTTTTCAGATATACTCAGTGATTCTGACCACTCTCCACATCCTGGTTTGCTTTGTGGTAGTTTTTTCTTTTTTCTTTTTTTTTTTTTTTTTTTTTTTTCAAGTGGCACTCAAAACTTAAATTGGTGTTAGTGGCTACAGAGATTTAGATTTTTTTACAAATTTTCAGAAAATGAGCAGCCATTTTTCTAGTAAGAAACCTTAATCTGAGTCCTTTGAATATACACATTTTTATGAAAGCTCTTCTCATCAAAATATACTGAATTAAAAAGGGAAAAATATTTCTTCTATTCAGAAGAGTGATAACTGAGTTTTAGAAATCAAAGGTGGAAGTTGGAACCAATAGTTCATAATATTTTGGGATTACTCCCTGAATACATTCATATTCTAATAATATAGTATTTAGTTGGGTTTTTTTCTTCAAGCTTTGGCCCTCTTTTTTTTCCCCTTAATGTTGGAGAGAAGCCCCTAAAAGTCAAAGGAGAAGAAGGAGCATGCCAGATAGTAAAATCCACCCTGAACAGAACCTCTGTGATTTTTTTTTGTGCCAAAAAGCCCATTACAGCTCTGGAATTCGTGGTGAAATAACAGATTATGCTGCGCTATTCTCATGCAGCTACTAAAATTCTTGCTCATTTTGAGAGCTTAGCACCTGCTCCACCTTCCATGAGCTTTAAAAAAGCTTTGCCAGACACGTCTGCTCAGGCAGAGGCAAGGATGGACTGAACTGACTGGAGTTTGAAGCCTTCATGAAATGCCTTTTCTGTCATTCTCCCTGTCTAAATTGCTTGTCAAACGATTCCAGGTCCGTGGCAGCTTGTGCTGTGTTTGTGCAGCTGGGTAGATCACCACATGAATAACAGGGAGGGGTTTTTGGAGGAGGGGGAAGGACCCAGGAGGTTCAAAGTCAACTAAGAGCAGTTCTTGTGGACATAGATATATGAAGTTGGGCTCCCACGTTGGTTTTGATCACATTTGGTGAATACCTGCTGAATTTATCAAATGGTGTCATTAGTTAGAATATTGGAAAAATATGCCTATGCTTTGATGTTGTTGGTTTATTTGCTGTAAAAACCTGGGCCTGTTTTGCTGCTCTTCCCTGGAAGGTGCCAGCCTTAAAAACAGCTCTGAGGCTCCCTGGAAACAGGGCTGTGCTTGTGCTTCTGTGCACATGTGGAGTGTGGAATGAGGGTCAAACTGGGTTAGGGACATCTTGCCAAGAGGGGGCAGGTAGAGACCCGGAGAGCAGGAATTCAGTCAGTCACCTGTTTGATCCTACCTGTATCAGAGGTTAACAGCTCCCAGAGGGTGTCCTGATCAACATCATCAACAGAATATTGCTGTCTCTGATTTTATTCCGTTTCCTTTCGTAAATGAAATAAAATGGCAGTGGAAGGGTTTTCAGCTGGAAGCTGGCTGTACCCAGGGAGGTGGTGCCACAGCAGCACCATGTGGGTGTCTTGGGGTGTATGACATGGACATTTGCTGGTGTAAATTCACATTTGGCTTAGCAACTATCAACCAGCTGCACAAGGTGTCTTGACATTGTCTTCTTGGGAAAGAAAAAAAAAAGGATGTAGAGGTAGAGGAACTTAACTGGCTAAAATACAGTGTAAGCTAATGAGTCATACCAGTGATTTAAACAATGTACCAGTACTTCTGGGAAAAGTACAGAAGGCCTTAAATAGTCATTGGAAAACTGAGATTGGAAAGTACCCCATAGTATAAACAGACTGCTCCTATGAATCTGAAGACATTCCACCTTTCAAAACTTGGTAGCTCAAGGTGGATGCTGAAGTTAGCCCTGATTAAGGAATAAGAATTGCTGATCAAATGCAAGGGAAAAAATACTGTTATTAAAAAAAAGTCAATATTTTTATTTTAAGCGGATTTTGGTAGAAGGAGATGAATAAAACTGTTTTGTTCTGATGGGTGTTTCTTGAAATAAAATGTAGATGGCAATCAGGTAATGCATCTGAAGGGATAGTGACATCATGACTTGCTTTTGGAAATTGTGAAGTGCCAGTGAATTCAGCTTAAAGATTGGAATCTCCAGTTTGTTCAGAATGAATAAATGAATACTCATCAACACAATGCCAGAGCCATCCTAAGAACAAATCTTAAACCAGGAGAGGTAATTGTTCCCATCAGTTCAGATGTGTTCCCCCCTGCCCAAGGAAACTTCTTTGCTGATGCACAGACAGGGTGAAGGATTTCTAAAAGGAGAGTCACACAGGAGTGACCCTCCATTCCCACCTGGCTGTGGGGGCTGTGCTGTCATGAAGTGGGGGGTGAACAGTTTAAGAGTACAAAACTCACTGGGTAGTTGCATAGTTATGGAAATTATTTACTGGAATGATGGAGTGTCTCTTTTTTTCTATTGCAAATGGGATGTTTCTATGCTGACACTCATTTCAGGACAGGCCCATCTTAAGGATTCTTGGTAAAATGGACAGTTAAAAGCTTTTATTCATGCTATGGGATTAATAATGGCTGTACTTGACCATGTGTGCTGTAATTCTTTTAATAGCTTCATTCCATTATCAACTATTTATTAAAAAGATTTCACCACAGATATGGGCTTTATGGAGATTACTGTGCACTATACTTAATTACCAGATGTTCAGTATGTTTACAGTATATCTGGTATTCAAGTAAACTTCTCCGTGTGAAAACCATCTAAAATGAACAGTTAAAATACCACTGTAAAGCTTTGTATTATAATAACTGGAAATGGAAATTCCAGCTGGGCAGTGTTATGAAACGAAAACTACAAAATTTCAGTCCTACTCCAAAACAACACTATTAAACTCCAGTAAAAATGTGTTTCGCGCTCTGAATTTACCTTATGCATTCAGTCCATCAGATAAACCATCACCCATGTGTTTTTCATATTCTTTTAGTTGGTTTATTGCTGTCTTTCATCAAAACTATACAAACTCAACTGTATGCTCAACTGTGAAACCAAACATGGGAGTTTTATGTGTAGGAAGTTCTAAAATGAAGACATGCCAAAGTCCAGGACAAGTGCTTTGCATTGTCTTAGTGCAATCATGTAGCTTTTTAAAAATGCTGTTTTCCAGGCAAATTTTATTACTGATTAACTCTGATCTTTAAATTTACCCCTTTTAGAAACATATAACGAGCAAAGTTATCTAAGCCTAAGGCTAATAAGTTCAACTCACCACTTTAAAAGCAGAAACATTTTTCTCTTTGTGTCTCAAGAAGTTAACTGATCCAGAATCTTTCTGATTTTGAGTCTACTTTAATTCCTATTTTACATCACTTTGTACTGTGCTGACACTGTTTTTCCACTTAAACAATCCTTCTCCTTCCCTATTATTGATTTTGGGCAATTGTAGTATTTTAGACTCCCCGTTGAGTCTTATTTAATCCCAAGCTAAGTAAGTCAAGCTGTTTTCCAGTCTTTCTATTCCTCTGTTAACATGTTTTCTGGTTTTCATCTTTCTATGACCAGAACAGCACACAGATATTCTCATGCACAAAGTCTCATGAGTATCCTTGTAATAAATTTCATAATTCTTTTTCGGGGAAACACTAATGAATTTCAATATATCTTTCCATAGCTGCATCCTATCAGCAATTCATAGTCAACTTGTGGTCAATTTAAAAAACCAGATGACTCTCCTCCTCACTTCTACCTAAAGAACCCCTAGTTTGAATCCAAAATACTTGTTCCTACCCTGTCTGTAGATGACAGGACTCTGTATTTCACTGTATTTTCACAGACTTTGATTTCTCCTCTCCCAAACATGCTGCTGTGTCACACTGTTGTTACCATTAAATTAAGTCTTTCTGCAATTGCCTTTCTGTCACACTACTTAGCAAAGCCAGCTCTGAAGTTCCAGTGATTTCATGGCAAACACTCGTGTGCTGGGATAACTGAAATATCTACAGCACTGGTGTTTCCCTCCTATTTTTATGTGCTGCAGAAAGGGCTGGAATGACCCAAGTATTACAGCCTAATTCTATAATAACAATACTCTGTATCACTGCTGTTGTTCAGCTCTGTGTTTCTGTCTCTGCCTGCTTCTGACAAGAGCAGAGAGATCCGTCCTGTTGCTTCAGTGATATTTTTCAGTCTGAACCTCAACTTGCTTTAAAACTTCTTCCAAGCTCAGCACACGAGCAGTGACCACTGCTCTCTGACACCTCTCGAGTTTCTGTAAGCTTAGGCCTGGATCTGCTCTCCGTGGCACATAGGGAAGTTTTATTGTTGACATTAAAGAGGATGGAACCTGGACCCAGGTGAGCAGTGACCCATGACTGATACCCCAACACAATCCCTTCAGCCCCAGCTCTGATTAGTCCTTCAAGAGCTGCATAATAAGGACATGAGAGTGAGATTTCATCCTTTTCCTGTCGGCTTCTCATCCACAGAATAGGCTTCTTCCCTTGCCACAACTTTATTAAAAGGGACATCACCCTAGACAGGGCGTCTAAAGGGATTATCACATAGTAAATGCAATTACATATTTCTCAGCATGTTGCCATTATTTGCCAGTGAAACATGATAGGTTTGATTCCTGTGCTGAGTATCCTCCACTGTGACTGCTACAAGTCTCAAAGGTCTCAAATCATCTGACATAAAAACCGATAAACCAATCAAGGTATAGAGGCTCAGATAAATTCTTAGTAGCTTGTGTTTCAAATGTTTTAGCTTAAGGATTTCTATTTGCTTTGCAGTGGATGTGGAAGCAGTGTAACCATGCTTTGGAGGAATTATTTGTCTATATTCCAGTACGATAACTGTTATTTGTACATGATTTGTACCAGAAAAAGCCTATCAGTAGTGATGCAATAAAGAAGACCAAAAGTACTATGCACTCTCACCAAAGCTGTTCCCTTTGGTTCTTGCCACTAATAAGTGCTTGAGACTAACTTGGGACTTTGGCCTTTTGAAGCAGCACAATCCAAAGTTTTCACCACCCCTTTTAGTAGTGAAAATGGTGGATCTCGTACTCACAGAACTGTTCCTCTAAACTCTGGGGCATTGTTTAACCCCAGTTTAAAGTATGGTGCAAGAAGTCGAAGACAAAGTATTGTGGTTGTCAGCATTTGTACTTATTCTGTTGGTGGAACTCAGGTTCTATCCCAACAGAATAAAAAAGCAGTTTCTATTTCTGAGTTATAAATTTTTAGTTATTTTTTATATTAGTATTGCCAATACCAATTAACACTGTATGGAAAAAATTAATTACATTTTTAATTAACCAATAAAGGCATTCTAATACTTATGTTTTGGAGAGAGTTTGAAAAATTTAAGATGAGGCTCAAGAAAACCCAGATTAAAAAAAAGGGTTCTACAATGGCTTTTTGTTTGTTTTCTGGAAAACCTCTGTATTCCAAGCTACTATGAGGATTGCTTAATGTCTAGGATTGGCAAGTGTTGTTTGTAAAAGGATGCAGGTGAGCTGCTTGCTGTTGAGAAATGAGGTAGTGTGCTTCTCCTGACAGGGGGGGCAGGCAGGGTGGTGTGGGTATGAAATTACTGGGGTGCTGGCAGGAGCAGTGTTTTGAGAAGTTAGCCAGGACGTGATGAGAAATCTGGAAGCCCTTCTGGAGGGGAGGGGTGGAGCCTCACGTATGTGCTGGGGGATGTGAAGAGGAGGATGCAGGCTGGAGAACATGACAAGGCACAAAAGGAAAATAGGAAGGGGAGAAAACTGAGGAGAGGAAATTGTGAAGGGGAGGTATCAGGAGATGCATGATTGAGGGGAGAAGAGCATAAAAGAAGAGAACTGAGCAGCTGTTGATTGAGACTGACGAGGGAGGGGGAGGACAAACCCAACCCTCTGCCCCAAAAGGCTGAAATGCAGGAGTTATATTTGCCCAAGGAATGGCAGCCAGCTGTGTGGATGGATGTGTCACAGAAACACCTTGGGGTTTGTCTTGTAAAGCCCCTCTTGGCACACTGTGACACGTTTTACACAGGCCAGGAGCTTTTCTAACCACGAATCTCTGTAACTGGGTCATCTGGAGAGAAGACTCCTCTGGGAGGCACCCTCCTCCTTGCCTCACTGAGAAATAGTGTGAGGCTTTCCCATCTCCATAAGCTGCGAGTGCTGTGGTGGCTCATGTGACACCCAAAGCCGAGCTCCATGTGGCACAAAGAGCAGCAGAACAGGCCCTGGAGTGCTTTAGGCTTCAGGAGCTGTGAGAGCCCCGACTGTTCTATCCAAGGGCAATTCAGCCTTTGGTTTCCTTCCAAACTGTCAGGTCCGCACTTGTATCTACAACTCTCTGCTTCCAAGGCTGACAGTGGGGTATTTGAGTTGCATGGCTGTATGGAAGAGCAGTTCTTGTGCCTCAGTGGTGCCTTGTGGCTAGTTTTTTCCTACCTGTCTCCCTTCTTTTGTCTTAGTGTGCTGTGATTGTGACTCTGAAGATGTGGGACTCCAGCTGTGGTGCTGTGGCCTCTAAGAGGAACCATGCAGGTTTTCATTCAGGTTTGTCAGCATGCGTCTAACGAAGCTGGATGCATTAACAAGCTCATCTTTTCATGGCATAGCTCACTGTCCAAACCAGCCTGGGTCATACTTGCCTCTCTGGGCCTTTTTCCACCACTCCTGAGTGTGTAGGAGCAGTGAGAGCAGAAGGCAGTCTGCACTGGTGTAGGTGAAAATGCAGGATACCAACCTTTTCCTAGACTTTTCCCATTTGCTTTCCACAAAAGAAATCTATTTTTTCCATCCCAAATTCACTCCTTCAGAAACAACAAGCAAACAAGAATAGGGGCCACCAGATTGTATTTGCTGATGGTTTGGTGAGGTTTTTCTTTGGAACTTTTGTCATCCTCCTGTGTTTCAAAGCACTAGCTCCCCAGGACAGTGTATTTAGGAGTCTTGCATTCAAAGCTGACCTCTGTAGTGCTACCTCTGGTTTCCTGTTAGTCTGTGACAGAGGTATTTCTGTTCTCTGCCCAGTGGGATGGGGCTCAGCCAGTGCAGAGCTGCCATGGCAGAGAATAGGATGTTTTGTTCAGAGTTTCCCATGAAATCTCTGTAGCTGAAGTCCTGCCTTACATTTGCAAAAACATTGAAAAAGTCATGTCTAGCTCTTATCGCTACAATCTGTTTATATTTCTTGTCAAACACCTCACATAGTAACTTTAAAAACAACAACAAAAAAAATGAGCATTTGAGAGTAGGGATGATGGATATGAAACCCTGAATTCACTGAAATAAATGGAAAAACTGCCTTTGACTCCTGCAGTTAGGTTCTTGCATCAAAAATGTGGTAACACTTAGGAACGATTGTCCTCTGCCACCTTCCAGTTCTTCTTTTCAAGAGGACATCTCAAACTACTGTCTAACAAATTTCAGTCTAGTGCTAGTCTCATTTAAATTGTTATTGAATTATACTGAGCTTTAAAAAGCCTTCAGGATCCAGTTTTGTCTTGGATTCAGATGCTGGAAAACCCTCTTTCTATTTTTCCCTGTAGCCTGGAAAGAACAAAGCTTCCAGTTACCTTGATAAGCTTGCATATTGACCAACTCAGTTATTTAAATAAAGACATTCCTCCAAAAGGAAACTGTATAAGCTCTGGAACTACTTTCCACCCTGTGTTTACAAGAAATCTTCCAATTATTCAGTAAATTAAAGGTGTTATTCCTATAGGAATATAATGTGCCCATAGTCTAATAAAGTGTAGTAAATAAATCTGATTTAATCAGTGACACAGTTTCTTGAAATATTTTCCCTTTTGCTTTATATGGCAAGATGAAAGAAAACTATGCTAGTAGGTGCCCTGTAAACAGAATTGTTCGTGAATGTAGTTTAAATGCCTCAAATCCACACACACATTCAACTCATCAGTCAAGTGTCAAAACAGCTTAATTGCTTTTTTCACAGCTTTGATCATACTTGTGTTTTATTGGACTGTTCACATTTTCTGTTATAATCACTTGTTATCTTTCCATACAGTTCTAACAAGAACTGTCTTCATCAAGATTTTTGTTGTTCAACTTCCCTATTTCATTTTTAATCTGCTAAATGAGCATTTCCTTTCTTTAGAAAAACAAATAAATCAAAAGGGTCAATTTGCTTTTGTGTCTTGAAACAAAGCTCTTTTTGTTTTATTTCTGCTTGGTCATTTATTATCCACAGCATGTTTGATATTTGTGATAACGAATTTTACATGGAATAAATTACATGCACATCCTGATGAATAAAGCCCCTGTTACTCTGCAGTTAATAATGCTGGTTGCAAACTTCGTTAATGTCTTACAAATATTTTGGGTAATAACACATCAGGCTTTATTTATATTTCCTGGGAGAAAGCTGTCCTTTAACAAACTCAGCAATTTATAAAGGGGCATGACTGGTGTTATCCAAGGAGATTTTTAATCTTAAACACTCCTGGTTTCAACTAAAAGGTATGACACAATTCTTTGTCCAGCTTGCCTCCTGTTTATGGCATTTACATGAAATATGGCACATTATTTAAAGCAAACACTATAATTGTGTGTGCTTCATCAGGTCAGAGCACAATAATGCATGTGCAGTGTTCAAGTCTCAATTTGCTCTCTCGATGCATTATAACCTATATGGCATGATTTTTACCCAGTGTATATGTTAATGGCCAATAATGGCTCTGATCCAGGAAAGCTTTTAAGCATGCACCTAACCTTAAGTAGGTGATCAGATCCCTGAAACTTGCTGTTCTTTGCTGGTTTGTGCTCTAAACAAACACTTCACTGTTGGTTGCCCTGAGCCTTCTCTTTCCTGACACGATTCTCCTTGTTGCAAGGATCAGTCCCTGCTGTGCTGCCCTCATCCCACCCCAGGGGGGTTTGAGCCTCTCGCAAGGAGCAGGCCTTGTGGACGTGGAGCAGTCTGAAAATGGCTTTCCTTGGCCAGGCAGACCCCAGCAAACACCCCCCCACCACATCTCCTGTGCTTGTCTGCCTTATCATCTTGACCCCAAAGCTCCCGTGGGCTCCCTGTCTGTCCCAGGCACAGCTCCTCCCATTCCTGCTGCTCTGTCGTGTCCCCCTCCTCGTCTTCCCAGCCTCTCCTTCCCACAGAGCCTGTAGCCAGCCATTGCCACTCCTCTTGGAACTGTCCCACTGATGCCTTAAGTTTTTAGCTTTTATATTTTCTAGATTCTGTGCTGTTTTGGGGGTTTCATATTAAGTGCTACTAAGCTCTCTTCTCAAAGTAGATAGACAAAACAATTCCTTCTCCAGCTTGATACCAAGGACAACTTTCAGGCCCAAGAACGAAAGCAATGGTGAAGTGAGAGGAGAAACAAGGAGGATGGAGCTTCATAACCTGAAGCTGTAATTGGACAATTAACTCCAATATGCTGATGGACCAGAACTTTATCAAAGTGTGAGACCTCGTGATCTGGTGTCCATTTTGTGACTATTTTGGGTCCATCTTGGGTGTGGCCCAGCCAGGCTCTTGTGCTGCCCAGGTGTGCTCAGTGAGTCCTTTTAATAAATCCCTACTTTATCCTTTTGCTCTGCCTGGTCTCTGTTCCAGGCCAGCCTGCAGAAGGCATCAAGGACCACGAGTTTGGTGGTCACTTGACTCTTCCCACGATTTTCCTCAGTTTTCTCTCTGTTTCCTCAAAGTTCAGAGGCCCCACCAGTTTGGGGGAAGCTCTTCTCTTGTTTGTAATTGCTTCTGTGTGCTTCTCTGTGATTAAAGTGCCAAGTGGACAGAGGTGAGCATGAGCCCCATTTTGGTTTTTGTGTCACTTGGCTACAGAGTGACAAATAAGTTGTTCGGTGTGAGAGAAATTATGGAAGGAGAAGACAAAAGTGGATGCCCAAAGTCAGAGAAGTTCAGATGCAGAGTGCTGCATCTCCTTGATGCATCTTTGCATCATCAGACAATTTCACCTTTAAACTGCTCAGATGGTCAGTGCAGGAATGCAGCTGGTTAGAGGCCAGGTTTGTAAGGTTAGGGTGATCTCAGGTTCAGTTCCCTGTCTGTCAATTGAGTTATAAAATAAACCCATCTTCCATGCTTTTAAATTGGGGCCTATGGTAAATACACTTTTAAAAATGACACTTGAATCTGATCAAATCCTACAGTTGGGTGTTTATAGCAGCACTGAAGGCAGTCTTATGACTGCAATAAAACTAAGTGCCCATTTCAACAACCAGATGTGGGAGATAAACATGCACGTAAGGCCTCACACTTAAAAGCCTTCCACATGGCAAGTGAGAGCAGCCCACTGTGCACTCCAGTTTGGGGTTTTTTCCCTCTGGATTGCCAGCAGAAAGGGAAGTTAGCTTTATGGACTATTTTTATTTTACATTTGCTCAATTCCATAATGTCAGGGTGCCTCAGTCTCTCCCAAATATTAGAAATCTACAACTTTGATTCCTTGACTCCTGGGTCTATAGGAAATAGGAAGAGTGTTCTCTCCAAGATATTCTTTATTAGTATTCTGCTTCAGTCTGGAGGTTGTGTTTACACAGTACCAGCCTGGGGGACTTGAAGTCTAAGAGTCTGAATTGCTGCAAATACAACTTTGTGTTCCTTAAAGTAATGGCTGATTTTAATTTTTATTTTTTAATTCTCTCTGAAAATATCTACAACACTGTATAATTTGAACAGTTCAAGCAGTGGAACAGGGAAGAACAGCTAGAAAGCATTTATTTGAAAGTTAACATTTAACAAACTGGACCTAGGCTTTACTTTTGGCCTTTTTTGCCAGACGAAATAAACAGGTCAGCTAAAACAAATGTGGCAGTTCCATCTGACTTGGGTTTTTTCATGATTGACATGTATATAGTGGTATTTCAGCAGGATTATATAAATGACAGTATAAGGATGTTACTGAGGCAAGCTTTATGCATTAAAATCATATCTTTTATTAAATCCCAATCAGTATAGTTGAACAAAAGACCCAACCAGAAACACTTTCAGACATACAAGTACTTTTCCAGATCTGAGGACCTCTAAAAGCCCATCCACCCTAAGCAAATGAAGATGGGTAATTATCTGCTGTAAGTCATCCTGCAAGGTTGTACAACCTCTCTACAGGTGAGGACATGCCCTGATTTTGCAAAAAATTCTGTTCTCTACTGCTGGGGCAGCCACATGGAGGCAGCAGTGGAAATTGCATCCCTTGGATGTGCCTACCAGGCCATAAAAGCAGGTGCTCTGGGCATTGTGCCTTTAGTTCCATTGTGCCTTCTGCTCCTGGCAGCTCCTCTGAAGCCAAGGCAGTGGCAACAGAATTAGTCAGTGTGCAAGATGATGATGTCAGTGGAACTAATCTGGTTTAGTCTATTTAATTATTGTGCTTAGCGGTCACACAGCAAAGTCTTCCAGTATCAAAAACATAGATAAAGGCAGACTGACAATTAATTAAAGTCTACCTGCTTTGGAGTATCACCGTATTTATATTTCAGTTCAGCAATTAAAGGAAGTTGATACATAGACCATATAAAATATCTGTATGCAGAAGCAAGAAGTCAAAGCCCAGAGTAAATCTGGGTTCACAAAAGCTTTTGTTCCAAGTACTGAACAGACACACTGTAAAAAAACCCAAAATCAACTATTTCTTGAGGCTCTCCGCATGCTTTCTTCCTAAGCATGAAGAAAAAGAGCTAAACATAGACTTCTAATTTTGCTCTCCCTATCCCTTAGCTGTTGCAGCCCTATTATTTACATTATTGTAAGACTAGGTTATTAAAGATTCAAGCAGAATTAAAATGACTAGAAGTGATTTATAGTGTCAGTCCAGAAGATTGTTGGTTGTTTTTTGTTTACCCACCTGTTTTCTGACTCCTTGAATAATTTCTCTTTCTTTAATTTAAAAAAAAAAAAAAAAGGCCAGCCTGCTGCTACTGAAACAAATAGGTACTGTAGGGCACTTGAGTCCCAGGCTTTGTTTTGCTGCCTGCATTAGGTGGGTTTAGGGGCCAGATGCACTGAACTTTGCAACAGACAGTGCTGGGACCATCTGTGCAGAGTTGGGGGGTGTCAAAGAAAGGCTGTTTGTGTAAGTCGTGGGAAACCTAGTGGCCTGCCTGCCAGTGTGCTCCATGAATTGAACTAATTGAAGATTATACTCTAGAGCTTGCCGTAGCTCAGTGAGAGGATAATCCTTCATCAGCTGCAGTCGCAGCCAGTAATTGGTGCTTATTACAGGGAGGAGTTCCCCCGCAGTGCTGCAGAAACTGAGAGGCTTTAGTGTTTAATTACTGTCTTTCAATAGAGATGGGAGCAAGGGGGGAAAAAAAGGCTGGAGTAAGAAAGTCCGGGAATAAGGGGAGGGGCAGCAAGTGTAATGCAATTTCTGATAGTCTAGGCTAGACATTTAACAAGTGAGAGCGCCTTTTGTGTGAGAACACAACATTCTGGCATGGATAATGAACCTCTGTTGTTTGTAATTAACCCCCGCGTCACCACAAGGTCTTTGTCTGGAATATTGTCTTAAACGGATTGTTTTCCACACCTCCGGTGCAGCTGAAAAGAATTTAAAGCTCTGACTTGCCACATTTTCGTGACAAGCTCACTTTTGAAAAGGTGTTTTGGTGGGTCTTATTTATTTATTTATTTACTTTTAAAATTTATTTGCTTATTTATTTATTTATTTGCTTGTTTATTTATAGTTTATTTGTGTATTTATAGTTTGTTTATTTATTTATAGTTTATTGTCGCCCTGACTGTAAGGTGACACTCCCAATTTGTCCCTAGCTCCATATTCATACTGGAAGCTGATAAAGAAGAATGTATGGCCACTGTACATGTACACACCTATGGAAAGGCAGCTGAATGATTCTGAACTTCCAGAAGTGAAAACGTTGATTTAACTAAAAAAGAGACTTTGCTCGGGTTTCATTTTGGGGGTTTTGGATTTTCATTATATAAAATTTTGCCTTAGGTTAAAACTGATGTAATATGATAGACCTGGGGCCCTCATATGTGCAATTTCTTCCTTTCCAGGCACAGTTTTCTCTTACTCCAATTTCTTCAATATTGGTGTTAAATAGACAAGTTTTACTGGGGAGCTAAGATGAGCCACTCTGGTCTATAATCATCCAAATTATGGTTTGTGTAGGAGTTTCTAAATGTTAATGGTATTGAAAAATAAGGAGAGAATTTAAGCAAGGTAACCTAAACCCATTTCCCCAGTTTAAAGGTTGGGGACCTAATGTGTGGTGATGCTGCTCTTTGAGATGCTGTGAAGAGCCTCCCCTGGCTCAGAGGAGGGGCACAGCCTCAGCACCATCCTGGCCCAGAAATGCAAATCCTCCCCAGAGAAAGGCTGGGGAAGAAAGCAAAAGGGGGGCCCATCCTCCTGACACTGCAGTGCCCTGCTCTGTGCTCCCATTTATTTGTTATGGCATCCTTGGAACAGGGCAACACTGCTCACTCATTTCAGCACCAGAACGAGATTGTACAGTTACCTCCATTTGCCTTTTCCCTGTGCGAACTGCACAAATGGAAGTTTGTTTCTTTCACTTAAGTCTGCTGGAAAAAAGTACAGCAGGCCAGCATTGTTGGATGTTACAGAAAACAAAAAGCATGCCTGCCCTAGGAAAGTCTTGCAAACCTCCTTATATGTTTGTCTGTTGACAGATTGCTCCCTCTTTGCATATATGTAGAATAGGGGAAAGAAGAAGGTATGTCACAAGTGGGTAAATTAGGAATTAAAGCAACTATTAAGTAAAAGCAATATCCTTGGTAAAATACGTAAAAATAGCATCTTTCCAGAGATTACATCTGACGCTGTGTATTTGAATTTGTTTAAGTTTTAAGCTTGCATGCTTTTTTTTATTGTATTTTTTCTTCTACACACATCCAAGTACTCAACTGTGCACTAAGAACTATGGACTTCATTAGAATGTAAGTATGCATTCAAATTCATTAGATCTCTACACCATCCATTAATTATTTTCCGTGTGGCATCAGATAACTAGCAAATAGCTGGGAAAAGTCACCATGCCATGAAGAAAATTCCCACCTTTATTTTATAAATAGCCATAGAGAGGTATAAAAGCTGTCAAAATAAGGAAATGGATCAAGAATTCACAGTATACATTTTTCTATCAGAAGCAGAAACAAGAACAGCGACCTTTCTGAAAAGAAAGAAGCTCTTTATTTGTCTCTTGTTGCTGAATACAGGCAACAATAATGACCTAAATGAGACCCGCTGAGTGCAAACAGAAAATAAATGCATCGTGGGTTTCTAGCACCAGCCACTCTCAGATGCTTAATTGCAAACTGTTAAATGCACAGAGTTACCAATTTATTTTAACAAAATAGCATTCACAGATTCTTACCAGTTTCAGCCTTGGCACCCGTTGAGTAGCTCCTACCATCAAACAACTAATTTAGCTTTGACACTGAGTAAATATCAGGGCTCAACCCTTTTTTGTTAACTACAAATATCCAAACCCATCTGGTACACAAGCATGGTACCAGATCTATCTGGGAGGTGCTATTCCTTTGGTAGAGTAGGTGGAAGGAAAGGAAAAGATTCCAGCACACTTTTCAATCTTTCCCCCAAAGTTCTAGGAAAAACACTGTAACAGCTGCAGTTGTTCACTGACCAGAAGTCTCTGTAGTGGCAATAATCATATAAAGGTTGGAGGAAATGTGGCTAAAATTGATGCCACAAGGAGCCAAAAAACCCAAACCAAACCAGAAAAATCTCCTGAGCAGCCTGAATCAGTTCAGCCTGGGAAAAGTGAGTAGACAGATAAGCCATGACATGGCAAAATTGTCTAGAAAGGATTAGCAAACAGGAGTGTGAGCTCTGCTCAAAGCACACTGGCTGGGGTGAGGCTGAGCAGGAACCTGCCTGGCTGTGCTGGGCAGCTGATGGCTCCATCTCTCACCAGAGACAATCTTCTTGACACTTCATCCTCCATCTTTTTATCTTTTTACCTTTTTACCTTTTTCCTCATGCCAGCCAAGAGATTCTCCAAATCTATATAGTTATGTCTCTGTGTGTATGTGACATTTATGTTTATAATACATATAACTTCAATAGCTTGAGTTTTAGAAACAGTTTAATCTAATTACAGCAGTAATAAAAGCTGGGAAAATTAGTCTGTTCTCATACCTAAAAAGCATAAATGGTCCCTCAAAAGTATCTACAGATAGATAAAATAAAATAAGTACTTTTACAAGCTATTTAGAGAGTGTTAGCCTTTGGGAAAACAACCTTTTTTTCAAAGGTATTTATCCTGTTTAACAGAGATTTGCTTTGCAATTTTAAAATACCTGAATGTTTTTGTTCAAAATCCAGGAAACTTGTAATGGGTAGGTATTGTACAACTGGCAATGCCTTCTTAGACTTCAAAGTTTCAGGAATTATAAGTTGCTGGATGAAAAGAAGCAATATTCCAGTTATGAATTTTAAGTATAATAAAGAGTAGTAATGATTCTTGCCTTGCCTCCGGCAGGCCTTAGACCAGTCTTGTTGGAGCAGTTCATTAAATCCATGACAATTGCACTATTAAGCTGAGTTACACTCAGGCAAGAGCAAACATTAAATGAAGGGCATAATTAGAGTTTGTTCCAGTAAAACTGACTGGAACAGGGCGCAGCTAGACAGATGAGCTCATGGAAGCCGCACGTTTGCCCCAGCCCTTCCACTGAACTGATACAAGAGGGAAACGCCACCTCTTTAAAAATGTATTTTTCATTATCATTTCTAGTTTAGCTAGTTGTTGAGAAAAAGTTGAACCAAACTTTGACTTGTTTCTGAACAAAGAGATAGTAATCCAAAAAGCATGTAAGGTGTTTATTTTTGCAAATAGAACTATTTTAAAGTCATCCTCTTTTGACGGTTGACTGGCACTTTTGAGTCCTTACAGTTGGCAATGCCAGAAAGCTCTGAGGCCATGTGGAGCCACTTCAGCAGTCAAAAACATGCATGCTAGGATAATGTGTCACCCAGGGTGTTCAGTGTTTGGTAACTGGCCTCCTTGGCTTTCTCCCTCGTTGTGAACCCTCAGTGTGGCCCCAGGAGCAGATTCCTTTCTCTGGACATTCTCTCGTTCCCTTGCCCATGTACTCACAACTCTCCAGCAGAGAATTGCATTAAACAGGGTTAATGCCACATGGTTTTCTTCATCTTTTTTCTTTAAGGCCTTAAAACTGTCTACTGCATCTTCTTTCAGTGGCACCAGACCTGATGGGGTATGTTTTCATTCATTGTCTGCTTTCTCCCTTGCATATGTCACACCATACCTGGCTATGAAGTGCTGCTGCTTTAGGGGGCTTAAGAGGCTTCCACAGCACACAAAAAAGACAGAAAATCCCTCAAACCTAGTTTAGAGGTTCATAAGAAGCATAACTGCTCTTTGGTAATGCCCTCTGATTCACTTCAAAACTGCAAAAATGCAGTTTAACCTTTTACTGGCAGTAAAGCCACAGTCCTAACAGATCGTCCTACAAATGTAGTGCCTTGTATGTAAAGCCCTTCTATATCAAGGAGCCATGACCACTGTCCATAACTTACTATTTATTCATGACCATCTGTTATTGGTCATAAACTCATTTTCTACAAGAAGTCAGAAAACATATAAACAGCACTGTCTTTAATGAAATGCTGATGTATGTGAGAGGAATCTGTCATTACCAGTAAAGCAGCAGTGTATAGGATCAGTCTACCAAATTAATTAGGTGGTTTTAAAAGCTTCCTTCATCCTGAAATAATTATTAAAAATTGCAAGGAAATCACTGCTCTCTAATAAATATGTTTATTTTCTCATACGTATATATATATATATATATATATATATATATATATATATATATATATATATTTTAAATTAGTCTGGCTAACTTAATTCTATAAATTTTCTTGGAACATTGCCTTAATCTTCACATTCCTTTTTGCTTACTGACCCCACAGTCAGAGGTTTCTGTTTATAGTGACTTCTCTGTTTAATCAATATTCTACTGAGTTTTTGGCCTAATGGTATTTAACCAGGAAGGGTCAGTAAATTACTTTTACCAGTATAAAATATCAGTTAAAAAAAAAAAAAAAATTAGAAGTGAGGTTTGATAACGTTTCAGGTAAGCAGTGTTTAGAACTGAACTCTTAGTACAAATTCATCCACAGGGCAGAGAGGTATTAATCCCAAGCAGGCTGAAGTCCCTGGCCATGAAGGTTTAGTTGGGCGTGGATTCAGACTCTGGTTGCAGACTTCAGCCCAGCAATACAAAGGAAAGTTATCCTGAACTTCAGAGGCTCACAGTTTTGATCTCATTGATTGTTTTGACTGGATAAAAGAATCAAGCATTTGGGATTAGAGCACTTAACTCTTTTATGATTGGTTAAGAATTTACGGCTTATTAACCAATTAATGTTTCTTTAAGCTCTTAGTGCCTTAGCGTGGCTGGGCTACTCGAAATTCCTAAGGAGACTAAAGCATCTACAGTGTCAGCATAGTTAAAATTTCTTCCCTCATTAAAAAGACTTAACCATGTTAGGGTTCCTTAAGCATTTAACAAAGTTTATATGCTCTGTAGTTGTTGCCAATTTCCTTCTTAATTTCTAAACAAGCAAAATCAGTGTAAAGAGTTGTGCAGTATGAATTTGAGAGCTCAAGCTCTTACCTGAGACACTCAAGAAATGAAATTAGCCTCAAAGTTAGCTCAGGCATGATGACTGATTGAGCATTTCCTTTGTGGAACAGAAACCTTCATCAAGTGGTTCTGGCTATGCCACCAGACAGAACTCTTCTGCATTGATAAATAACTAGTGCATTGAATCACTGAAATACCTGACCAAAGAGCCCCTAATTTTTTAACTTGGCATTTGTTTTTATTGTGATAAACATGTATCCTAAATTACTAAAGTATTTGTTAGTTTATGAACATATTACTCCTATAGAGTTAAGCAAAATCTAACTTCTACACGGGTTAGTAAAGTCCTTGTCTGAAAGAGAGCTAAGACAGGACAGAGTGCTCAACGGCATGGAGTCCTTTCTCCTCTGCTTCAGTGTATTTTGTTAAGTCAGTAAAAAAGCGTTTATTTCAAACAGTTCACATGCAAAACAAAGACTACACAATGCTTAAATTGTGTAGATCTTTCATGCACTTATGTGAGGAGAAAAAAGAATGAAATTAGATTGTTCATTTTGAGCTAGTTGAGCAGGAAAGAAAACCACTTAAAAATATTGCTGCCTAGTTTATGCTTAACTCTTCTTTTAAACATCAAGATTGACATGACTGAGAATTGTGTTTATTCAATTGAAAAATTCCAATTCTACTCCTAATGATTATAACAGAAGTGCAGTAATCTGTATGATTCACTGACAGCTCTTCCAGATGAAAAGACAGGTGTATCTATCCACAATGCAAAGTAAAATTGGGATGATTTTCAAAGATGCTCTGATATATGAAACGCTATTATTGCTGCCACAAACTAAAAAAACTCCACTCTTTCCTTTTTATGCAGGATAGCTTTTGAAGGAAGTGAGGACAAATTATTTTTGAGGCAGCATTTCATGGAACGTGTAATAAAATAGTTTTTCTCCTTTCTTCAGTTTATTATTCTAGTGTGAGTTTGTGGTTGGGGTTTTTTTTTTATTTTTTTGTGATATATGCTGTTACTTTGAGAAGATGATTTTTGAAGGTGCTTTAATTCACTCACACATATAAAGTTTCATATAAACACAAATGCCCATTCTCATACCCAGCTAAGTAACAACAATGGGTGACAGTCCTAGGTAACAACAGGAATCCCTTCTTTTCAGCACCTTTCCATGGTCCTCCTTAAACTGGTTAGCCAAACAACTTGCTTGTCTTTCATAGGAATTACCTGAGGCTAAAAACATTCACAAATTCAGTCAGAAGCTGAATTTAAGTTTCCTGAGCTTCAAGAGCTCATCACTTTATTATTGCACTTTATATGCCTAGGCTGCAATTCCCAGTTGCTGCAGCTCCAGCTGACATAGCTCTGCAATCCCTCAGATGATGATCTTGAATGTCCAGTCAGAAAAGAAGCATCACATGGTTAGGTGTTAGCTGTGGAAAAGATCATTATTTTTTCCCCCACCATACAGGACTTCTACAGCAGAAGCAGACATATTTATTTTCAAATTTCCATCACTTTTCCACAGTAAGTAAACTCTGTGGCTTTGCCCTGAATTCAAGGCCTACAAAATACCCCTGTACATTCCCAGTTTTCTTTTTCCACAACACCCCAGACATCTCCATTTTCTGAATATTGTCAGAGATGGCAGCCAGACATCCATGACACAGACAACAAAAGGTTTCCATCTGCACCAGGGGCCTTTGAAGGAGAACAGTAATGCTGTGGACTCTGTTGGGGTGATTCTGACTGTATGTGGACCCTGTGAAGACACTGGAGTCTGTTAAGCAGAAAAGGGATTAAAAAGCCATAATGGCTGTGCCAGGATTTTGTGGAATATGGGAGCAAAGCCAGCTAAAACATCAAAATAGGAAGCAACTGCAACTTACACAATTCAAAAACCAAGTTCAGATAAGGGAATTCTGTCCATTCTTCCTGACTGACCCTGACACAAAGCTTGTTGCCCATCATGAATCTGGAAAGTCTGCCCATCTCTTCTCCCTGGGTTATGAAGATGAATATCCCTCTACATTGAAAGGCTGATGGCAGGACAGCCTTGCCTTTTGAAATCATTTGGGTGTCTAAGTTGGAGATACCACATGTGTGCTGTATGGGGTTTTGAGCACTGCAGTCTTCCCTTATCCCTACAGACTCAAACACTACCAGCCTAATCCAGGTTTCTCTTGCCATTGACTCACTCCCTCTGTAGGCATGGCAGCTGCTGCTGCAGGGCTGGGTCTTGTTCTTCTGATTCCTGAATTTACCACCTCCCTCCAGTGTGTTGGCAGCAGCAGGTCACTAAAGCACTGGAGAGACAGATACCAGGTCTTCTGTTCACAAGCTCACCTAGGAAAGCCCAAGCCAGAGAAGGAAATCTTCTCAGTGTGGATGTAATTACTAATGATTATTTGCTGCTGGAACTGCATTCCAGATTTAGGGCAAGAAGAATCTAACCCCACATCAAATTGCAAAGGGCCATAGCCTTCCCCTGCAGGTTGTCTGTCCTTAGGTCACCTTGAAATGCTGTTTAATGACTGTTAGCAGTTCCATCCCACCTCTTTCTCCAGTTTCTTCTACTTCCTTCTTGCACTGAATGGGTTTCACCTCATGCTTCGTGTTTTTGGTGTAACAGAGCAGGACCAGAGAGGGTCTGGGGGCCAAGGGCTTGCAGGAGCATCTACTGTACACATCAGAATTGCATGGGACTGATCTCAGCCCATCAGGCAGTTCTTTCCCATCCCATGTTGCAGTAAATTCGCATAAGCAGCAATTTTTCAAAGGCTTGTACGTAGTCCATACTCAGTTGATTTTCACAGGGAAAGTAAAAAGAAATGTAATTCTAAACAAAATTATCCCTTCCTGCCAATTTCAGGGCAGGGAATCAGAGCAAGTGGGCTTTGCAATGAAAATAACTCTTGATTTTTTTTCCCATCTCTCCCTCCCCCTCCCTGCCCCAACCCCCACTAAAACAGAATATTTTTTCCCAACACTCATTCTTGGAAACCATTCTATTTACTTTAGATGAAATTTTCCAACACATCTCATATTGAGACACAGACATGGCATGGAAAATTTCAGCTCAAGCATTTAGTGTTTGGCAAAGTTATAGGCAACTGGGACTTAAAATGGGAAGAGTTTGGCAATCTAGGATGTACTAACAGCCTTCCTTCTATTGAACATTCTTGCTCAAAGGTTATTAATAGACTCAAGAACAAGTTTGAAATTCAGAATAGACCAAAAATAATGCAGGTGTCCTGTCTGAACTTTGTAGTCTTTTTGGTAAAGTACTTTGAAAAATCATTGGAAAGCAAAAAAGCCAGTATAAATCTAACTATAATTTTCTGGTAGGCTTAAGAATTGAAATATTGTCTTCAGCTTCAGTGGTGATATTAACAAAATGCAATGTAGCGCTAGAAAAGCTACAGCAAAGGAAATTGAGAATGATCTCCAGAGATAAAGGAATGTGCAGGATGGAGTAATTTGCATAAAAATTGTTCGATCGGTATTTAATTGAATTTTATGGATCTTACATTTTTTAGATAATATCAGTTTGAGTTACTATTGTAGGTTATTATAGACTAGTGTATTATTTAAAAAAAATATATTGTTGAAACAAGTTTTGACAATGTGCTTACCTGGTAAAATCACCTGTTTAAAGCACTTAAGTTTTCTAATGCATTGAAATACAATAGCACTGAATAAAACCTATTAAATTGGTGGTTTCCATCATTCTTATTATAGCTCTCTCCCACAGGTGCCTGGACTGTGTTTGCAGCAGATTCAGCCTTGTGCAGCCGGCCAAGGATGGCACAATTTGGTGAGTATTGTTGATTGATGGTGTGTCATTATAATAGTCAGCCCTTTGTTTCCATGCACCCCTCCTCGATGTTCAGCCATTAAAATAATACTTCCAGGTTAAAAATGCCACGTTTTTAAAGCTTATTGCCTGTGAGTAACACTGTTGTGGCACATTAAAATGCCACAGTGTTAGAAGAGTGCTAAATAATTGAATAAATATTGCTGTGTTTAGTCCGTTCCTGTTTGTGGAGACAACTCAAAACCTGAAAGTTCATTATTTGCCACAACATGATACAGAATGTGCTCTAGCAAATAAAAAATACTGCTGACAACTCCTGTGATGACTGGTTTAAGCCATGGTGTAGGAACAAATGTGCCATTTTAATACATACACATTTATGTTTTCTATGTAAAATTTAAGAAACATTCAATTTTTTTAAATCTAGATGAAATTTTTGATGTCCTATTCCCTTAGCAGAGATTTCATCATTTTCCTTGTTCATTGGTGATTTCCTCAAGAGCTGAAGCTTGTTCTTGAGTTGGACCTGTGAGATATTCTATCAATAACTGAGACATTTCAATATGTGTGTGTGATGAACAACTACTGGCCAGTGGTCACCATATGACTGTCCTCTTGCATTAAAAATAAACCCACAGACTGTCTGTATGGTTTTAGTCACACTTGTGCTTGGTTTTAATCTGGCTCCCCTTGATTCCATAGCAGCACTGATGAAAATCATGCAAATCTTTCTAACTGACGCAGCAGTTTGAAAATCTTTTTTGCTTTTGGCATATTTTTGATCTCAGCACTCCCAAATAGTGGGTTACGATATTCTGGTCCTTCCCATAACATGTGGAACATTGAAGTGTATCCCATTATCCTGGTTTTAGTGCTGATTGTTGTGAGTCAAGCCAGATACTCAAAAGTTGATGGCTGCAGCACTGATGCTCCTGATTTTTGTGGAGATCTAGTTTATGGTAACTTCTTTGTAATGTTATTATTTACTACTTTGCAATGGTGGGTGGTTAAAAAAAATCATTTCTGATTTTATCCCCAAGAATCTTGACATATTGTGAGCTCTACTGGGATATTTCACTGTGTGGTTCATTCCACACTGCCAACTTGGACCAAGGATTAAAAAATGGGGTTAATTATAAACCTCTCAAGATCTCAGCTGGAGATTTGCTCTTATTTCCATTACTAGATTTCAAAGTGATGCAAGCCTGTGGGGTGAATGAAAACAGAGCTGGAGAAGTGTAGGTACTCAGGCTGGAGCTGTGACCCCTGGTCACACACAACTTTGCAGCCTGCTGGAGCCTCTTGGCATCCATGGGTTTTCTTCAGAGGGACAGAAATCCATCCATCTGCTTGGTTCAGCTTGCCCAGGGCCCTAAGAGAGCAGTAAAGTGTACACATAGGTGCAGGAACTCTGAGGAAAGTTAAGAAATTGTATAAACAGGCTGCATTCTGTTCTGCTTGATCATTTTGGGGATTAGGAACTGATCCTTTCCAAAAATCATAGGTGAGGATTCTGTTCCTCCTCCAGAAACTGACAGCAGCTTAGGAAAAAAGAGCTAGAAATCCAAAGAATTTTCTGGGCCATTTTGCAGTGCCGGGTGACATCAGGTCAAGTTCAGTACAAATGCAGAAATTGCCCTGATGGCTTCTTCAGAAATCTGCAGCATTCTGCTTGCTTAGTTTCCTTGGAAATACTGACAGATATGTTGGGAATCAGGGCTCTCTGGAGCAGAGACAGAAAACCCCAGACTGAGAATGACCTCAACACGGTGTTTAAGGCTCAGAGAGGGAGCTCTGTATTCTAGTTGGGGGTCAGAGAGCAACTGTTTTTATTTTAAGTAATTTCTCTGCAGGATGATGTTAAAAAGGTAAAACCCATTTCTCTCTTGGCTTGGCCTACAGCACTTTCTTTTTTCTTTGAAAGAGAACATCGCTGCCCAGACTCAAAAGCAGTTTGGGACTTTCCTGCTGCCAGCTGTCAGGTGTCTAAATCCTCAGTCTATGCACTGAGGCAGTGTTTCTAACAGCAGCCAGGTAAACAAGCTCCTGTGCCCTCTGAACCTGTTTCCTTGTCCCACTCCAAGTAGTCCTGCATAAACTTAGTTGCTCACCTACAATCAGACACTCTTGTGTGGTGAGGTGTCAGAAAAAGTACAAATGAGCAGGAAATAGGCCAGAACTGCAGTACATGACTCCCTGGTTGTCAGCTCCTAATTGCAACGGGAGGTGCTGATGTCTGCTTTCACACATTTGTTTTTAATCAACAAAAACTATGTGTCTGTGATGAGAAGCTAATCCTGTATGACATGGGGTGTCAGATCTCATTGCCATTATCTATTTTAGCTCTAGATCTGTTGTTTGGATCTGAATTTTTTGTTTTAATTTGAAGGGAAAAAAATTGGAAAATTATTATAACCTAATACATTTACCAATGTAATTCTCCTTGCCTAAATTACTGCTTTTCAATAGCAAGCTTTCTTTAAGTATGGCAATGCAGTTTTGGCATGACACAATGCATAATTCTTATGTTTCTCCTTGTAAAATTCCACTATGGTCATCATTTCCAGCTGATCCTCCAAAAATTTGCTCTTGGCTCCTATTTTATAAGTACAATGAAGGCTGCGCCAATAGTTTGTGCTTATCTAGCTTGGTTACAACAGTTACAGTCTGGTTTTCCAGCCTTAGGAAACAACTGAAACAATATTCACTTGCTTCAAGGCTGCCAGTTTAACTGGCACCATAATCAAGATTCCAGTAGCTTTCTAAGTTTGGGGTTTTTTCCCCAGTGTATCTGCCATGTATGCAATTTTATTAAAAATAAGGAAAAAGTATGCTGCTTTAAGATGTATTTATTTTTTACATGATTTCAGACTGGGAGATTTGCTTCTGTCAGTGTCATGAACTTTTCAATTAATTTTTTAAGCAATGCTGTCACATAATTTTTTGGTGGGAACCTGAACATTCCAGCATTGGTTAGGAAGCTATACTTTACTCAAAAAATTCTTTGCTAACTTGAGGTGTATTCTCTTTCTTATTACAGGTTGAAAACATGTTCTGTTCATTGATCTAACTTTGAGATATAAAAATGCAAACCACTAATGTGCATGATTCACCTAAAGCTATACTGAACTTATTCTTACATTTGAAAAGATCTTTAATAAAGAAATCTTTAGGAAATATTTTTATGTGGGATATAATCACAGAAATGTCAAGCCTAAAGAAACCTTAAAAAGTAGTGATGAAATGAGAAATAGAACTGAATTTTCATTTTAACCATATAATTTTCTATTTGCTGTCAGGTATGGATAAATATCCAGAACTGATATAAAAAAGGTAGCAAGAATGTGTGCTCACAGCTTAATATTTTACTATGAAATTCCAACTACACGTTCTGTGTATAAGTAAGTAATTACTCAGCTAAGCCAATTTGAATGGTCTAGCCAATTCTTGCTAAAACAGATTGCACCTCAGCATTGGAAAGGTGTTAGCAGAATTTTGTTGTTTATCATATTAATCTCTTCAAATAAATGCCCAATATCCCATTTCTGCAGTCACAAAAAGCCTTCCAGAGGCTTATATCCATACTACTTTCAACAGGCAAAAAAGAGATGGAGACAAACTTTGAATATATGAAAGAAGACACTTTTAAGAGTGATGATGAACATGACTTTAAAATATCAGGCCTTTCCACAACACACAGCAGAGCAAACACGGTTGGTATCTATGTTAAAAAGAGGCAGTGTGGAAATCATAATTCTTTGACACGAATGCTTTCAAGCTTCTTCTTTGGCAAGATAAGAGAGTCCTAAAATGTAACAATTGAGTATCTTAGGTTTCCATATTTATATTCATATGTGCAGGTGGTGACTAATTCTCATTTTTTATTTGTACACCTAATGTGCACGGACATTTAATCAGCTGAAAGTAAACACTAGTATTTTAACACAAAACATTTCTGATGCATTTATGTTGTTTATAAAATTATTTTGCTTAAAATAAATCTTTGTTTTTTCAGTATTTCCCAGTCAGAAGTGAAAGCTTTGCTTATACAGTTCTGCCCAAATGTAGATTCCTAAATCCACTTGAACACTTTTGCCTTGTGAATTTCGAATGAACTTTCCCAGGTACACTGAAGGGTTTTACTCCTAGCATTTGAGCACTGCAAAATAGATACAGAGAAATTGAATGAATTACTTTTTTAATAAATTAAGTAGGAAATAATATAACTTAACTGAAAATAGAGACTGAAGTTTGATTAGTGGAGGCATGAGGTACCATTTATCCAGACCATCATGGTTTGGAGTACTGCAGGGAGTTATAAGGATATCATACCAGCAAGCTGCTACTGGGGCCCAATTTAGGAACTGCAACCTCCACAGTCTTTTAAAGTTTGTTTTTCTTTATTTTAATGAACTGGTTTCAGGAAAGTTCTTTTAGAAGTTTAGTGTTATGTGAAAAATCACAAAAAATCTCACAACAATTTGCGGTTTTAATACTTTTTTCTCTTAGATTACAAAATCGATATTTTGAAAAATACTCTTTTTTTTTTTTATTACTTTTATCGATTGCTATATGGGTTTCATTCCAAATCCAAAGATCCTGACTTAAGTTTTTACAGTTTTAGGGTAAAAAGTGTTAAAGATGCAAGGTGCATTAGTTCATCTCCTCGGGAATGGATGCAAAGGGTGATTGAAATGCACAGCAAAATACTATCGCTCGACATCTTTACACAGCTTTGAGTAATTTCATTAATCCTTTAATATGATGCACTGAGAATCGAGGTACCCAATAGTTTGTGTCTTTTCTCTTTAACCCCGCTGTTTCCTTTCCCGAGTGGTACCAGGGCTGCCTGCCCAAAGCGCTCCACTCCCCCGGGGTCAGGAGTGCGTGTCCCTGCCGGGAGCCACCCTCACCCCGAAGGGCTGTTCCAGGAGGGGACGCGCTGAGCCAGCGCCAGCATCTGGATCCTGGAAACACCTGGATCCTGGAAACACCTGGAGCCGGCAGCGGCCCGGCGGGACACGGCCCCGGAGTCAGGGCCGCGCCTTCCAAACCGCTCTGGGAACAAGGGCGCTGCACAAACACACCGGGATTTTCAGATGAGTGTCATTGCTTTAACAGGAAATACATTAAAGAGGTTTCCGTAGCGCTTCGGAGTGCGAAACACAAAGCAAAACAACAAAAAAAAGCAAACATAACAAAACACCCAAACTATGCTTCTAAGAAGGAAAGGAAAGGAAAGGAAAAAGGAAAAAGGAAAGGAAAGGTAAAAGGAAAGAGGAAAAAAAAAGAAAAAGGAAAAGGGAAGGGAAGGGAAAGGAAAAGGAGGAGAAAAAAAGAGAAAAGAAAAAAAGAAAAGAGAAAAGAAAAGAAAGCCACCTTCCAGACTGAGCGCTGTGCTGCGGTGACTCTGCCCGTCCCCGCTCGCTGCCCGGGCCAGCCGCGCCGCCCGCGGGCTCTGGCGGCCGGGAGCGCCGCTCTGCCCGGCTCTGGCCGGCTCTGGCCGCGCTGCTCCCCTCCCTCGGGCGGCCCCCGGCTCACCCGGCCGCCGCAGGTGCCCGGCGCCGCTCCTCGCCGCCCTGCCGGGGCCGGGCTCAGCCCTGCCCGGCACGAGCGCCCGCCCTCCGCAGGTGCGCGGGGCCGGCGGGCTGCGGGCCGGGCGGCGCGGAGCCCGCGGCGCTGCCCGGACGGCGGGCGCTGCCCGGACGGCGGGCGCTGCCGGGCCCTGCCCGGGGGGAAGGCGGTGAGCGGGGCTCGGCGCGGGGCTGAGGGCAGCGCGGGGCTCCGGCGGCAGCGTGAGGGGGGCCGGCCTGCAAGGGCCGCCGTGTCCGGCCAGAGCCGCCTGAGGCGGGGGTGTCGGCCGAGCAGGCTGCAGGGGGCTCGGGGAAACCTCTGCACAGCCCGGACTGGAGAGTGGCCGTCGGGCAGGAGGCGGCGAAGGCAGCGGCAGGTGGGTCTGGCCCGGCCCGTGGGTGTGCCGGGCAGGGCTCGGGGCCGGGGCCGGGCAGGCTCCGCCGGCGGTGCCGAGGGGCTGCGGCAGCGGGGTGTGCGGGGGTGCGGTGACCGAGCCCGGCGGAGCCGTGGGGGTGTGGAGTGTCCTTTACTGAGAAATCGGGAGTGGTAGTGTGGATAGGCAGCATCCATTCCTGCCTTCTGCGTGTGCTAGTTACCTGCTTGGCGCATAAGTTCAGCTTGTATCAGTTGATCAGAAGTAGGACCTTTCTGAGCTTTAACTTGGCAGGGGCGGGGAGCGGAGGGAACAAGGACATGAATTAATTGTCAGTGATATTTCACTTTTTTCATAATCTCTCCCTCTTCAGGCAGCCCTTTGAATTAATAAATCTGAATGCATTTGTAACTCTCAAGTAGCTGCCAGCAGTGTAGGAGTGATTACTTTTTGAGTAATTCATTCTTTTTTTATTTTAATTTCTTTACTAGGATTTCACCTTGTATTTTGAAGGCTGATTTTGATCTGTTTTTCCTTCTCATAGAATAGGTTCAACAAGAAAAAATTACTCATTGGGACTCAGTAGTGATATCTCTCCCCAGCTCCTGCTGACACCTGTTGCTGAACTGGCCTTAATGGTTTCTATCCCTCTCTGTTTGACCAGTCTTTAAATACTTATGTGTAATGGAGAAATGGATGTGAAGTTAGGACAACTTAGCAGTTCGTAAAACTTTATAAACTTCTGGATATTTGATTCCTTTGTAGAGTGCTGGTGAACCTCTGTTCATCTTTACAGTGGTAGTAGTGATGTATATGCTGTGTACATACAGTTTTAAAATGATTTTGCTGTAGTGCTAAATATTTAAAGGCATTAAATGTGACACAAAATAAGCTGAGGCTGTTTTGCACATGTTTTCTGAATCTCATGGTCAAACATTGCTAGTTCAGTTAATTTTAATTTGTACATTGTCTCTGGCTTGCTCACATATAAGCACGTTAGTGTCTATAAAGCCTTTAATTTGAGTTGACTGGCCCTGCTGCAGCTGCTTCAGCAAAGCCCACATCAGCTCTCCTTTCACAAAAAATTCAGGACAGTCTGAATGCTGACCCTCTACTTGCAGGGAGGCAGTTAAATGAAACCTTGTCTCCATGTGGGATTTTAGGACAAAATGATTATTAAAATAAAAGTTAAGGGCATGTCAGGGAAGGTAGACACTGGTGCTTGGGACTGAGACCTGCAGTAGCTGAGGGGCTGTAGCCGTGCACTGCCTCCCTCTCCCATGACAGCTTGAAGAGCAGGGCTGCCTGTTTGAAATATATTTCAAAATATATTACATATATTTTCCAAAAGCAATAAGTAACATTATAAAATTAAATGACCTGAAAATAACTAGTGGTTTTTTAAAATAAACTTGCCTGATCATTATTCTTTTGACCGGACATTCAGAATTTTCATCGTCATGGCTGATGCTTACTTTACTTATAAATGCTCTGGTTTCCAGTGTATAAGTAATGTAAAGTTCACAGAAGTGGAAATCATCAGACTGATGCTGTGTTTCCTCATTCACAGAAAAAACCAAAATATAAATACACAGGGTATGCTGTATGCCTTTGCCCTCTATATGGTTAAGAGAACCCCTGAAAAAAGTTGGTTTTGTTGTTTGTTTGTTTGGTTGGTTTTTTGTTTTGTTTTTTTTTTTGTTTGTTTGTTTGTTTTTTTTTGGTTTTTTTTGTTTGTTTTTTTTTTTTTTCTTTTTTTCAAGAATGCAGGGTGAGGATGGGATTGGGAGAAAATTGCTTGCAGAAGAGCTGGGGAATACAATATAGGCTAATCAGAGAGTATAGTTAACTTCATACTCTGCATCAGAAGTACGTATTTAATTTTTTTTACAAAGTAAATGTGATTCTTAAGGAAGGTAAGTAACTTCATGCTAAGTGTTCTGGTGGACACAGAGGAAGAAGAATCTACATAGATTCTTCTATATATTCTTCTATATAGAAGAATCTGTATAGAGTGAAACCTTGATAAATTCATAGCATGAAAAAATGACCTACAGTGTAGCTAGATAGAATAAACCCTCCCACTCCCCAGAAAGGGCTTACTGCTGCACATTTATTCTGTTAAGGTGTGGATATTATCATTTACCAAGGGGAAGGATTCCCCATTACATAATCAGACATCTGAAAATGTATCACTGTGCATGGGAAACCTGGCACAGCCAGCCAGAACCTTTTTTCCATTTCAATAAACTAAGCCAGATTTTGGTATGGATGGAGAGCACGTTTTCAGATGCTTAATGGTTTTTCTAATCCTGTGACCTGTGTGCCTTAGGGAAGTCTTCCAGGAGTGCCCCATGAACCTGCTGTGGGGCTGCATTATACCACCTTTGGGATTTGGGTGTTTAGCTGGAAGCAGCAATGGCTGGAGGAGAGAGACATGATGTTTTCACTAGATCAGGGTAGAACGGAGGAAAGCAGTTTGAAACCTAAGTCTGCTGTAACTCAGCTTGAAATTAGTGTTTGAATATTTGTGTGATTTCTGGCCCTGACTTACTTTATGCAGTAAAGTAGTTTACATAACAGAGGCCTGTTATGTCTAGGTAGGAAAGTTCTTTATAAACTTTGGAAAAGAGCATGGCCCTAAGTGTCAGGCCTTCGAATTGTCCAAATTAACACAGAGTTTTTCTGATTAAGTAGTGGATGGGGTAGATGAGTGTTTCTCAGACTTCTTGCAAATGTGAGCACTGTTTGAGCTTATCCTTCTCTTTTTATGCACTTCTTGAGTAAAAAGTTACTTCTGTACTACTTTAATTGCTGGCAGTAGCTGGGTTCCTGGGGGTGCTGGGTGGAAAAGGGCATGCAAACCAGCAGCAGTGATCAGCTGTAGGTGTAAACACTGTGAGCACTGGCCAGGAGCAGCAGAGTGCTGCTAGCAGCTGAAGGGAGTGGTAGTTCCCTAGCCAGCATAAATCCAGGCAGCAGGTAATTATAGCTGCTGCTGGTCCCCTGGAGGAAATGAGCTGCTTCCAGCTGTAAATCAGGGCCCTTTGGTTTCATTGTTTTTCTTGTTATTTTTTAATAGCTTAATATTTTAATTAAGTTTCCCCCTACCTGTTTATGACCCCCACCCTTTGCATCTTCCTGTTAGTTCATTGAGAGGTGCAGCTCAGGTAAGAGAAACATTGGTTGGTTTTTTTTTTAGAAAAAGTCACTTGTCATCAGATACCAGTGTTACCAGAACCTCCACGTCTTCCTATAATTCTAACAAATAATAGTTTATCTTTCATAAAACAACTGATTCACAAGTCCATTTCTTTGTCTCAAATTTGATGAAGTGTATTACTGCTACCATAAGTTATTTCTGCTAGGCTAGGGAGAAGATGTGAGCAGCTGAGCAAGACTGGAGGATTCTTTTTGTAGACAATTCTCAATTCTAGTCTGCTAATACTGCTAGTAAAATAATTTTTTGTCCAAGATACTTGAAAGTGATGAGGGAAGAGGGAAACTTCTAATGTATAAATTAAATTTTAAAATACAAACAGCTCCCATAGCTGTTTCTCTTTTTATTCCTTAATATAATTTGCTGGTATTTTAACATAATACACAGAAACTTAGGAGAAAAAAGGTATCATTGCTGACTATCAGTTGGCTTGTAACTAAAAGGAAATCACCCAGTGCTGTGTGTGAGCAGAGCCCAGCAGCAGCCTGCCTCCTGTCAGTGCCGCCTGTACCTGCTGGCAGCCCGTGACAGGAACACGGGCTTGGAGCAGGCTGAGACAATGGAATGTGCATCAAAGATCCAGCTGCTGCTTTACTGGTCTGTTTATTAGTCAGGTGCCTCCCTCTGTTTAGTTCTAAAGTCTGTCTTTGCATGAAGAACAAAACAGAGGTTCTTCTAATCAATGAGGGAATATTAGGCGAGTGTTGATTTTTCTGTGCAGTTCTTGTTGGTGCCTTTGTTCAGAATGTAGCTGGATGCCAGTTTGTGTATTGGGGAAAATGTAAAAGGTTTCCTTTAAAATCCACGGAGTTTCCACAAAACATTTTCCCTAGTGGAGGAAAGGAAGGTTCACCCCAATTTGTGATACAGGGGATGGTCAAGCTTGCTCTGGCCACAGCTCTTGGAGTTCTGTGCTCTCCAACTGACCTGTCAGTTTTGTTCTGCTTTGGTTTGGGTTTAACTTGGCTGAAGGCCTTGCACTCTGCAAACACACCTTCTGTGTGGGTGCTCCAGCCTGGTCAAATCAAAATTGTCTTGGCAAGCTTAAATGTTTTCAGTAGGACATTTTAAAAGAGAGACATAGTTTGCTGAGTCTCACCATTATGAAGACTCACAGTGTCCTTCTTTTGCAATATTTTGATAGCGAATGGTATTTTAATGTGTATTTAAGCCTAAATCTTGACATGTGCTAATTTATCACTGGTTTTCTTGTGCTACAACAAAATGATCATGAAAGTTGAATTTAAACAGAGATAGGAATGTATTAACACTTTTCAGGAGCTACTTCAGCAAGCAAGCCTTGGCTGCACATGTTGGCAATCTGGAGCCTATTGTGGCCATAATGTTCATCATTATGAACTCAGCCCCTCTATCTGCAGACACAAACAACAAATACTGCTTGGTTTCCATGCAGTACAATAGAAAAAGATGTTCATATGTTTCAGGATTAAGACATGAAAAATTCTTCTAAATTTTTTTGAATTGTCACACTGAGTTTAAAGTTTCATTGTAAATCGTGACTCCACCAGTCTTTGCCCCATCCTTCTCAGTGGAAGTTGACTCCAGTTTCAGTGTTTTGACTTCTCTCATTTTCTATACTACCCTTAAATTAAACTTAAAATATCCTTTCAGTAGGATTGTCATACCAGACAATGAACGATTGCTATACAATGTATATAAAGTTCTGCTGTAATCCAGCTCTCTGTTGTCTTATTTATATAACATTTTTCACTTTGGAGAAGTGAGACAGCTCATGTAGGTTATAAAAACATATTTGAATACTGTGCCAAGAGTGACGGCTGCCCTCTGCTTGCATAGCTTGGACAGAAATGGAGTTATCTATACCCTTCTGGTGATTCTGGGGAGAAGCATATGAAGAGAGATAAAGTAGGTACAGCTTTTTGCTTTGGAACCACAGAAGTGTTGAAGTGTTGAAATGGATATGGAAGCTGAGGGTGTGTTGGCTTCTTAGGAGTACACTGTGGATACTGAAATACAGCTTCTCTGCTTTTGCTCTCATTCTGTAACCTTTCAGAAGTGTTAAAACAACTTTAAGATGCTGAAGTAGCAGATAGTGCTGTTAATTATTTTGCTGGCATGTAAGGAAATTTAGAACTGTATTTTCTTTAACTGGGCTCTACACACAAGTTGGTAGAATAATTAATGAAATAGATAAGCAAAAGTTCCTGGGGGTGGCAAGAACGTCTTTCAGGACCAAATGCTGTATCAAAACATGCCTTGTGGCTGTATGGAATAATGTCTACATGAAAGCTTGTTTGTCCACTTCCCTGTGATAGTGAAGTGTGGAGGGCAAAGGCAGGAAAATGTGAGTGGCCTCTAATAAACATGGCAAGGCTTTCATCACAAACTGCACACATTGCAAATCCAACAGGGCACTGTAGTGTTTCTCAACATCTTCTATGGTATATTTTTTCAGTGTCTGGAAAAGTGAGGGAGAATTGAGAGTGGGTTTTTTTTCTGTATTAAAAAATATGCTGAAATGCTATACTTTTAATTCCAGACATGTGATTCTTGTAAGCTGGATTTAATGGCTTTGCCTTCTGAGTTGTGTGTTGGTCATTCCCCTGCATCCAACTCTTTCCCTATGAAATATTTGTATATCAGTTCTAATTCTTTGCTTCTCCAGAAGTGATGTTTGCAATGTATTGTACTTTTCCTAAAATAAATAATAGAGGGGGAAATAATATGGTTGTTTTTCCAGTTGGAATGATCATCAGTTATAAAACTGAATGTTTCGCTTTCTCATTTGGCTTGTGAGTCATTGAAATTTAAATTCCTCTTGTTGTTCCCCTGTGATTAGTGCTGTATGTAAAATGTTGGAGGTTGAGAAGACTGAAAATTTGGGGGTTTACCTAGGGAAAGGTATTAGATCTTTGTAGGTTTTGCTAGAACATTTGATGCTTTTATGAGGTATGAAATAGAGTTGCTACCTGGTGTTCTAATTCTCCAGTTTCTGCACAGTTTTAGTTGTATACATGCTTTATGATGCAGAAGTGATGCCTTAAGGAATCCTCTGCTGTGCAGGATAGCATTCATCTTCATTAGTAGGTATGGAGTTGAAAAGATGCTTAATTCTTTTTCTTCCACTAGAAGTGAGTTGCTCATGCATTCCTGTTAGTATTCAGCTGCAGATTTGGAAACCCACAGATGGGTTTTATGGGACAGAAAAGGCATTTGGAAAAGTTTCCTGACTATGGAGCCAGTGTGGTTATCCATTTTTAATTATACATAACGCATATTGCCCTGACTAGGTCGTACTCACTGGCACTCTAGGTTCTGATTGCTGTAGCACAGAAATTCTGTAGCCAAGCAGACCTGATTGTGTGAGTTCTTGTGAAATTAGTCAGTGCTGTCTCACCGAACAAGATTGCAGTCTTAAAAGAAATCCAATCAAGGCATTGTGACTACATATAATGGCACAAAACTACTGACTCAATATAAAAAAGTATCTTAAAAGAGTGCACTGCTGTGGGTAACTAGCAGAATTAATGTTCTAATCCAAATATCAGGCACATTGCACAGGTTCAGTCACTGCTTTGCACTTGTTACTGTGACTAGACTCACTGATTTGTAAGTTAGGGGAAGAGAGAGGGAAAAAGAAAAATCTTTACACTCTCTGTATATAAAGAGAAATTATGTGTAACACATACAAAGTGCTTATTATTAATGTAGCTCTTAACTTAATCTTGGGAATCTATTGATCAGTGCCTTGAAAACATTCTCCAAGGGAGAATATGAATCTAAATATTTTTAATTTTCCAGACTCTCTCACATTTAAGGACAGTTTATTGCATTAAAAATGTAGAAAAATAGGTAACCATTGCTTTAAAGACTTTGTTGTTGAATTTCATATGGCCTGCTTCATACTTAGAATTGAATCTTGCCATACTTATGTAAAAGGTTTAAAAGAAAATAAAATACTTGCATGCAGATTTCCTAGACACTGAATTTTTTATCAAGTCTAAAGCAATTTGCTTGGTTCTACGTTATTTTACTAATTTTGCTACAGAAATGTTTGTGGAGGGCTTCTGTTATGAGACTGTTTTTTTTCAGGGATTTATCACTTTTTCCATAAACACATAGCCCTGATTATAGATTGGTACTGTGGTTTCTGTCTGGGAGCACTTGTTCTCTGATGAAATAGTGAAAAGTAGGCTTTTAAAAAGTACACAAAGAAGCCTTTCAGACTAGAAGGCCTTAATTTAAGTTTTTCTTGACTTTAAAAGTGGAGCAATTAAGCCGTATTAACATTTATTCTTTATTTTTAATATAATCTATTCAAACAGGAAGGTCAGGGACTAGTGCTGCAGGTCCACAAGTCCTAAGGATCCCTAGCTCTGATCAAGGGCAGAGTAGACTGAGGTCTCATGTGATCAGTATTTTCCTTCAAGTTCTACTTAAAGGAAATGTAAACCTGCAAAAAAGAATGGGTCACTCCTCTAAAATCTAAAATGTACCAGAATTATGGAATCTAAAGGGATTCCCTGCATGGAAATGCCCAAAAAAAAAAGAGGTCTCACCAGTAAAAAGTTCCCACCAAAGAGAATTACAGCTTTAAAATGAAAAACTGAAAACTTTAGGTTTTCATTAAAAAATAAGCTTACTTGCTCCAGGGTCCCAGTTTCCTAGTTGGATTGCATCTCAGGAAAGCATCCAAAAGCAGATACTTTTCACAAAAAGAAAAAAAAGGCTTTATTGAAAACCTACTTCATTGCTGACGAACAGTTTTCATGGAAAAATTTTGACTAGATCTGTCTCAAGCATAGTAGAATACAAATTTATTCTTGTTTATTCCTGAGGCATCCAGAGTTAGGCATTCTGATATTTCTGAAATCAGCAATACACTTAACTTGAGAGCAGGCAGTATAATAGATTTCTTGTACAGAGTCCAGTTGCTGTATGTTACTCTTGGATCTGTCGGATAACACGAAGTGTGCTTAATAATAAAGCCTGCCAGTTCTCTTCCCCTCTCGGCAGATTACCAGATTTATGTTTGATTTCTTGGATCTTTTTGTTACCGTCTTCTGCCAAAGAATTTGCTCTGACTGAACTTGCTGGAAAGGAGAAAAAGCTCAAGACTGAGTTTCTTGCTCCTCTTTGTCATTAGCAGTTCTGGTATTCTCTGCTGATGGCAGTAACCAGTCTGCACTGTCGCTTTACTCGTTCGGAAGGCCGGCTATTCCAGAGAGGGCTGCAGTGTTCACAAATTTGAAGGGACCCCAGGGTCCCCCAGCCCAGCTGCTGTCCCTGCACAGCCCCCAGCAATCCCAGCCTGTGCCCCCCTGGCAGCGCTGTGCAAAGGGAGCTCTGGCAGCCCTGGGGCCGTGCCCGTGCCCTGGGCAGCCTGGGCAGTGCTGACACCTCTGGGGAAGAACCTTGCCCTGAGAGCCAGCCTGAACTGTGGCAGTTCTTCCACTGCCACACATCTCTGCCCTGACAGGGGAGACTTTGCAAAAGCCCTCGTTTGGAGAGAAGGCAAATGGGACTCTTGGTTGTTCTCCTTCTCCAGGTTGTTTATTGTTTTATCATCAACAATCTCACCACACCAGGCTTTACAGCAGCTTAGTGTGAGGGAGAAAAGGCACCAAAAGGCCCAAACACACAGAGTCAAGGTTCTTTTAAAGATAATTCACCCAATTATCACCAAGAACGTACATTATTTCTACTTTTCTACCAATAACCAACTAAATTTCTATTCAAGTAGCTCTACACTACAGTAAATTCCAGCCAATGGTCCTGTGTCCCAAACACTGCAGAACATGGAGGAGATGAAGGAGGAAGAAGCCTAAAAACAAGGATCCTCCATCTTGTGTTCATCTACTTATCATACTAACAAACCCAGAAATCTAAATTTCTCACCCTGTGAGATAGCACATACTATGCTGCTATCTAATTTACATTCTTGAGAATTCTGTTTCATCCCAAAGCCTGGGAAGCCCTTTCCATGGACCAAGGTTAAAGGCAGTGTTTGTCAGGGGGTTCAGATCCTTCAAAACATGTAGAGAAATACTCTCTGCATTCTGGGTTCAAACACTAAACCTCCCAAGTATTCAGGGACCAATTCCAAGAGACCAGGTACAAAAGCCACAGAACATCGGGCTGTAGCATGCTCCAACTGCAGCAGTCTCTTTGTCCTGTCTCCTTTTTACAGTTAATTCCAAGACAAGTATGGTGGTAACACATTTTCTGAGGACAGAATTAGGATACGCCCTCTCAGGTGAAGGGTGAGTTATCTCAGGGAAAATCTTGTTGCACAAGTGTCAGTCAGAGCTAGCCAGGTGCTTAACCTTCAGTTTTGAGGCCTTTTTTAGACTTCCAAACATAAATGAAATTTTACAAAGAATTAAAAAAAAAGTTTGTGCTGTATGCCTGAGTCTGGAAAAAGCACGTGAGATTGTAGACACAGCAGCTTCTCTGCAGGTGTTGAAAAAGAAGTGTCAGTGTGCCTCAAATGCTGTTCCCCTTTCCCAGTTACACCTGGTCGCCTCTAAGAGTTTCTGCTGCTCTCTGGAGGTTTTTCTCCTGCTTTTTCAGCCCGTGGGCACTGTAACTTCACTGCTGTGTACTGGGTGCCGCTCCAGCCAGGCCATTGAAATGCTGCAGGAAGGTTCCCTAGTCCCCCCTTCTTTGCTTCCTTCAATGGAAACCTTTTCTTGTAAACTTAGCAAGAGCAGGAGCAGCAAAGCCCAGACAAAGGAGAGCTTTGGGTGGCTGGGCAGTGCCAGGAGGGGCTGTGCAGCCGCGGTCTCTCCTTTGTGCCGTCTCCAAGCGGGATGCACGGGCTCTGCTCTGCCAGCTTCGGGCTGGGGAGCCACAGGCTCATCTGTGCCCCACTAAGAGCTCGTCTGTCTGTCTGTCTGTCTGTCTGTCTGTCTGTCTGTCTTTCCTGTTATGGATAGCAATGGGGGAGCATGTTTTGCGTGATTTCAAATCCACTTAAAGTTCATGAGTTTGAAATCAAAACCAGAACTCAAATCTTATGAGGTTTGTGTTCTGTTAGGAGCTGGCCTTTTGCCAGGATGTGTCTGTTCATTTAACTTTTAACCCTGGAATCAAATACACACCAGTTTGCTATACCAGGTCACTTGTATGGCTTTATATTCCCTTCCTTATATTTTTTAACATCTGTTGCATTTCATGCATTTATGGATATCAGAAAGTTGCTGTCATAGGTGTTTGCTTTCTCATGAGCATACGAATTTTGTCTTCCATCTTCTTTCACAGTTTCAGGGCTCACAGCATGTGCCTTCTGCCTGTTCCTCTGTATATCTAAGGCAGTACAGAAAGGCTGAAATCTGTCCTCTTTGAGGGCTGTGTTTTAGATCCTATGTGCTTTGAATATGGACTGAGATAAAGCCCTGACTCTCCGTGCCCTGCAGTGGTTTGGTTTACCCACCGTGTTTCTGAGAGGGGACACAGTCACAGCAGCTCTGCAGGGCACTGAGGAACAGGAGCTTGCCTAGTGCAAATATGGGATTTTATTTTTTTGCTTTTTACACTAAGCCTGTCTTGCCTGTAGTGCTTCTGTGCTGGTGTGCTTTTATGCAGGTGCAAGGAACCCCAAGCAACCCTTATGTGGAAGGTAATAGAAAGCTTGCAGATTGACTGAAAATCATCTGCAGTGTTGTATTTTGAAGGTGAACCCAGTAGTAGTCTATTGATTCCATATAGGTACACTTGCTGATTTTACTTGGGGTTTTTTTCCCTTTAAGTAGTTGCACCTATTAAAAAAATTAAAGTGTGAGTGTTTCCATGTTTTTATAAAGAAGAGATATATGTGTTTGTTGTTATCGGCATATTGCAGTTATGTGTTAGCAGACATTTTTAAGAGGTAATATGTTGATTTAATAAATTATATCCATGCTTTCCTTTGGTGAGCAGGAAAGTGTTTATTTTTCAGTATTTTATACTGCGAGGTGATTATGGGAACCTGCTGTGATCATAGCAGTTCACTTAAATATAATCTCTTTGATCATGATTATCTGTAAATCAGATGCAATTTTTTTGAGTTTGTTTGGTTTTTTACAGACATGATCAAAAGCCTATAAATAACTTGGTCTGTCACTTCTGACATCATGTGAAATAGGGGTTATTTGAACTACAGTGTGAATTTTATGGTGTGTATATGTTCTGAGTCTAAGTGCAGGAGATAGGATTTTTAACCTCAGTGCTTGTGAACTTTGAATATGGTTTTTGTGTATAGTCTGCATTTTAGCTATTGCTTTTGAAATGAATAAGCTTGTTGTAACTCACTGGACTGTCTCAGAAAGCACTGCCCAGCAAATCCATGGGAGTACTCTTTTTACTCTAAATATATTTTAAATTTATTCTAAATATATTTTATTGATTTTTGTTTTAGATTAAAAGAACTGTAAAGCTTTTAACTTTTTACAGTATCCTCACACTGGATGTTCTTTGAAACCATTCTCTGTTTCTAGAAAGGGTCATAATACACTATTGTACTTCAACCTGAGAAAGTAATATAAAGTAATTCGACCTTTTCTTAAAAAAAACCAAAACCCAAATCAAAGAGAGTTATTACTTTCACAAAGTTGACTATTGCAGCATTAAATATTTCATTTGAATACTTCTTAAAGTAGATTTAAGCAACACTTTGCCAGTTCTGTATACAATTGCTTGAGTTATTTTTGCCGCCAGAAGCAGCATAACAAAATATGTGAGGAGCTGAAACTTTAAACAACAGTATTGGTTAATATTCAGATATTCATTAAAATTTCTGCTGGGATTCTCAGTTGCTGTGTTACTGATTAAAAGTACTAGAGATAATCTTGCTAACTCATTTTGCTTTTTCTCAAATCCAGTCATTTAAGACAGAATGGTGGTAAGAGGTGCAACTTAAGAAATTACATTAACACCATTTTGGGATTGAGAGTTTTCTGCTTTAGCTGTGAATGTTTCTAATGTTCCTTTTTTTTTTTTTTTTTTTTTTTTTTCTGTTTTCTATCCCACTGGTGATGTACTGCCTGAGGTCTGTAATCACAAATTCCACCTTAAATTTCAAAGCAAGGTTAAATCGATTGTTAAGACTTACAGACATCTGTGCCACCAAAGGAAGATTTCTCCCCATGCCTGTCCCCCACCTCCCCTAATGTTTTAGAATTTCACCATGTTTCCTCTGAGGGCTTTGGATCAAATTTTGGATATAGTTACTGAGTTTAAATAGCAGACTTCTAATAAGAACTATTGTTCACTGTCCTGCCAGCTGTTCTGTACCACAGTCTGGGCAATGGATCCTAGTCAGTAGATGTTATAAATCATGTTATTTGTCCTTTGCCAACTTTGCCCCTTCTCAAGAAAGAAGCTGCCAGTCTGAATCTTGAAAGACCCTCTGTGCAGAGCAGAAAACTTATGGTAGCTTGAAAAAAAAAGGCTTCTTTTTCTCTTGTAAAGGCAAGTGAGGGGATGAGCAAAAGGATCTCTAAAGATACAGAGAGCACAGAGCCACTGCTGAAGCTGGGGGCTTTCACCAGCTGCCGTTGATTGTGAAGATGGCTCTTGGTTCATGTGTGCATATAAGAATGATGGATATGGAACTGGGATAAGTTCATCTCTTTTTAAATTATGATTAAACAAGCAATTTCAATCACAAATTATGTGTCACCCTGTCTCTAATCTACCCATTCACTTTACAAAGTAAAGGAGGCAGCTGATTAAATTTAGCTGGCATGTTTTTTTGCCTGCTGTCTAGACAATTGGCTTGGTTCCCGTTCCTCTGGTCTTAGCTCTCCTTGGTTGTTGGCCCACTAGGCCACTTAACCATTCCACTGTCGTTCGAGCCGTGTGTCCTGAGGCTGACAGAGCATGTGGGGATGGGCTTTTTCTCTCCTTGGGTCCTTAGCAGAGAACATGGTACCAGGAAATAAACACACACAGGACCTCTGTCCATGCCGAGTGAGTCCTGTTAGAGTGAAAATTATTCAGCTCTAAAATCAGTGCCCTTTGTACTTCGCTGCTCCTGGAGTTTAGATGAGCCCATTCACCACTGCAGGAGCAGTGGACAGATTGCAGTGTGCTGTCTTTCCAGCTGAGTGTGTTCGTATGTAAGAAATCAGCAAAACAAAAAAGAACCTGAAAATAAAACCTAACCGAACACTGTCCCCCACCTCACCTGCAATCAACACCAAACCCGAACCCCAGACAGCCCTGACTTTGAGCACCCATCTCCAGTTCTTTGGATGCAATCATTATTTGCATTTACAGACCCAAAAATTGCTATCATTGGGGCATATTGCAAAAATATTGTTCCACTCTAAAATACCTCAGTGCATCTGCCGTGCTGGATTTGTAGTGTCCTGAGGAGTCACGCTAATTTTGTTGTACAAATGGTTGTTATTTCTGGTGTATGATTTCAGGCTAGAACTGCAGACTGACCTATTTAGCCTTGGGGTAAAGCAGAGTTCAGTTTTGAGTGAAGTTTGGGGTGTAAGTTGACAATTTTAAAAAAAACTTCACACAGAAAGTGCTTGAAAATTTAAACTGCCCTTATGTGCTCTCTCTTGTACAAGGGCTCAGCCTCGTGATTGGAGACAAATGGATGCAAAATAGTTGGAATTACCTCAAGTCAGTGCATGTTGGTCAGTGCAGCACTGAGCCCGAGGGGTGTGCAGGGTCACAGCACCCAGCCAGGCTGGATGAGCATCTCCCATGCTGGAGCAGTTGGGATTTGTGCTGCTCAGTGCACTTGCCTAACACACCTACAGCTCCCTTCAGCCAGCCAGAAAGCTGGTCTTCCTGTGTGGGACGGATACAAAATGGACTGGAAATTGAATTTTCACAGGAGACATAAAGATTCAGATGAAGTTGAGCTTTCTGTCCAGGCCAACCATAATCAAAACCCTATTTTTTTTCCTCTAGAAACATAGGCATCCTCGTTGGATGTATTTTTAGCAGCTATATTGTTATCTTCCATTGAGGGGTTTTTTCCTTATTTTTTCTTCTTTTAGAAGGCCACCTTAGTCCAAAATGCTGTGTGGTCTTTGCTGTAGTAATGTCATGTGGTTTCTGACATGACAGTAAGCAAGATACATCTCTCATTCAAATACTTGTTTATTGGAGCATTCAAAAAGGCAGGCTATCATTCATAATTTTAAAATTGCAGGGATTTGTAAAGAATCTGTAGCAGCCAATGGTTTCATCCTTTCTGGGTCTATTTTCCTGATTGTCTACATGGAGTATGAAGTTTTGGGGGGGGGGGGGGTTGTTTTGTTTTGCCTTTTTCTGTTTCCAGGATGAGCAGAAGTTTGTGCAGATGCCATTTTTGGTTTGTATTTGTTTTGTATTTAAACTCACTGTACCTGCTGCATTTTCTTCTCTGAATGGGGCAACCAGAAATGCCACAGCCATGAGACTGAACTCAGAAGTTGGATTTTTTTCCCTTTTCCCCCCCACTGCTGATTGTACTGTGCTCCTTCCAATCCTGCTGGAAGAGCTGTGTTTTCCCTAGCTCAGTTTGCTCTGCCATTTTGCCTCACCTGTTTCAAAGTGATCTCATACCACAGTTCCTTGGAGAACTGTTTAAATTCTTGGTGATTTGATGGTCTTTGCTGTCTTTTTCCTTAGTCACACACATTTCTAATGTTTGGCCTCACAGATGCTTTGAAGAAATACTTTGCACCCTGCCAGAAATTCTACCCTTTTGTCTTCAACTAACAGTTTAATTGTTTTTAATGCACATGTCATAGTTATTTTTTTCTTTCCTGTCTTTAGAAGGAAAAAGTTAATATTTTTCAGGTGCACTTTGCACTTCTTACTTAAAGGAGCTGGCCTCTACTCTGCCATTTTTTGGTTTCCAAGTTAGACACAAGCTTCCACAGAGGTAGTTCTTTGACTCTTGTTAATAAATAGAAGGCATTGTGTGGCTTCTGGATATTTTCTGCAAATTATATAGGTTCAATTTTATACGATGGAAAGGAAACACTGAATAGTTAGCTTCTAATTCCAAGCAACGATTAATGCAGTAAGGAAGACAATATCCTCTTTAAAATCTATTTTTGTCTTTCCCTCCAATTTTGCTATACAGTTTCCAGACCTTCCCCCAGACTCATCCTGCCTAGCTTCCTGTTGAAAACGTGAGGAAACATTTGCACATATCCTCACAAAGAAGCTTCACTTATTTGTTGGTCATTGCACATAATTTTCATAGCTTTATTTGAAGCTTAGACCCTCTCAAAAAAAGAAAAAAAAATCATTTTTGCTACAACAAATGAGATTTTTTTAATTAATTGTGACTGCTTTGGCTTAGAGACTAACACAGGCATACTTTTAGTGAGAATAATGTCTAAAAATGTCCTATCATGAGCTAGGAGGAAAAAAAAAGAGGCTACACTTGAACCAAATTTCATATTGTGTTGTGTGAGAGATTCCACATGTTGTTACTTCATAGAAATGTTTTCTCCCAAGAAGGAGAACAAAGTAGCATATTCAAAAGAACATAACAATAAAGCATATGGATTAAAAAAAAATCTGTCATCTTAAATGAGCAATATCATTCTTTAGCTTGCCTCCAGTGGGTCTGAGATGTTTGTAGGCTGTTAAAATATGAGTTCATTCTAGGACAAAGAAGGTTTTCTGTTTTTTACGTTTTCCTCTGTAAATCATTGGTGGGGGGAGAGAGAAAAAAGGGTGGAATTATGCTCTGGACACTGCTGCCTTTGCATTTTTGGCATTATGCCTTCTTACTGTTTTATTGTCTATTTTGGCTGAACTTGAAGTTCCAACCGTGCTCCCTGCCAAAGAGAAAAAAAAAAAAAAAGTCAGGTCCTTTAAGGATACTGGAAAATGAAGCCAGTTTTTGAATCCGCCACGTCCTGTAAGCAAATACAAATGAATCTCTATGGAGCTCAGACGTTACTTCCTGTTCTCCTTTGGATTCCAAGCAGGAATGGAGCAATTTTTCTCTGAATCCAAAAAAAAAAAAAGGAGGGGGGAAGGGGAGAATAGATGGCTTCAAAGCAGCACAGGAGAAATCTTCGAGAGGCTTCTATGTGGCTAACTTTTAAAATATATGTAAAATGTTTTACACCCTAAGTAACATATGGCTGTAGTTGGAAAAATGTGCAGCAGCTTTCCCCTGCCACTCCAGCACTCATATTTTGCAAGACAGTGGACATATTAAAATATACAAAATGTTTTGTTGGATGTTTCCTTTTCTACTGGTTTTGTAGCTTGTAAACTAAGCTTGCAAATGTTTTGGTCTTGATAGCATGTACTGATTCCTTAAGGCACGTGAAAGTCATCAGGAAGATCCTGCTTGTGGTTTCCCAAGGAGATCAGTTAGAGGAGGAGCAGGGGGGGTGAAGGAGAGAGAGAAATGCTTTTGCAGATAAGATAATTGGGATTTTGTTATGTTAATATGTATATTGTGATAACTCCATCAGTAAAGATCTCCGTTTTTAGGTGCTGCTATTTTCCCAACTTTTGAATGACTGGAGAATGTATTCTGACATAAAAGATAAACTGCTAGCACAAAGTAGACTTCTGGATTTTTGCCACTGTAAAATTAGGAGTAACTGTAACCCAAGCAGACTAGCCAAGCTTGAAATTCACTGTGGACAAATGTTCTTTGTGCATAATTCTAGAGGAAACTATTTTTGGTAGTGAATGAATATATGTAATCATTAACACATGCCGGGGCTGCTGTAAAGGCATCAGGCTGAAGCATGAACGCTTCCAGCACCCAAGAGGTGCTGCTGTATTTTATTTAATAAACTGTCTGGAATGTTCTATTACTTTTTGTTTTCTTATTTCTGAAGTTTACATTTATAAAGCAACTTTAAAATTATTTGTAGGAGAAGATACTTGATTTCTTTCCTTCAAAAGAGGTGAAACTATGTAAGCTTAAAAAAAAAAGTTATGCTGTTGCAAGGAACAGGACAGAACATAAGATTCTCCCAAGATCTCTGAACATACTTTTATAGGCAGTTTGTAGTGTGTATATTTATTTGTGTTTGTCTGGGAAAGGTAAATTATCTGAGAGGCACTGGATTTCTGGATATAAGTAGAAGTTATTTCTGGTTTTGCAGAAAGTTAAGAGCTCCCATTATGGCTTCTTGCCAATGTTGAAAGGGTTCCTTTGATTTCTTATCTTGGTGTGCAGTGGGACACAGGAGAGCCGTCAGCATCACACACCTGGTTGCAGGAGTTCTCTGCAAGTAGCTCGTGTCGCTGGGTTTGTGGCCTGAGCTTCCAGGAAGGTTGGGAGGTGATGAGAGCCCGGAGTCTCGGGTCGGTGCCCCAGAGGCTGCCAGGGCCGTGCGGAGGGCTCTGCTCTGCTCTGCTCTGCACAGCCCGGGGCCGTGGGGAGGGCTCTGCTCTGCCCGGCTCTGCTCTGCTCTGCTCTGCTCTGCACAGCCCGGGGCCGTGCGGAGGGCTCTGCTCTGCTTGCTCTGCTCTGCTCTGCACAGCCCAGGGCCGTGCGGAGGGCTCTGCTCTGCTCTGCTCTGCACAGCCGGGGCCGTGCGGAGGGCTCTGCTCTGCTCTGCTCTGCACAGCCCGGGGCCGTGCGGAGGGCTCCGCTCTGCTCTGCCGCTCTGCTCTGCACAGCCCGGGGCCGTGCGGAGGGCTGCTCTGCTCTGCTCTGCTCTGCACAGCCCGGGGCCGTGCGGAGGGCTCTGCTCTGCTCAGCGCTCTGCTCTCTGCTTGCTCTGCACAGCCCGGGGCCGTGCGGAGGGCCGCTCTGCTTGCTCTGCAAGCCAGGGCGTGGGGAGGGCTCTGCTCTGCTCTGCTCTGCTCTGCACAGCCGGGGCCGTGCGGAGGGCTCGCTTGCTTGCTCTGCACAGCCAGGGCCGTGGGGAGGGCTCTGCTCTGCTCTGCTCTGCTCTGCTCTGCACAGCGGGGCCGTGCGGAGGGCTCTGCTCTGCCTGCTCGCACAGCCAGGGCGTGGGGGCTCTGCTCTGCTCTGCTCTGCTCTGCTCTGCACAGCCGGGGCCGTGCGGGGGCTGCTCTGCTCTGCTCTGGCTCTGCACAGCCCGGGGCGTGCGGGGCTCTGCTCTGCTGCTCTGCTCTGCACAGCCCGGGCCGTGCGGAGGGCTCTGCTCTGCTCTGCTCTGCACAGCCGGGGCCGTGCGGAGGTGCTCGCTTGCTCGCTCTGCACAGCCCGGGGCGTGGGAGGGCTCTGCTCTGCCTGCTCTGCACAGCCGGGGCCGTGCGGAGGGCTTGCTCTGCTCTGCTCTGCACGCCGGGGCACGTGGGGGAGCTCGCTCTGCCCTGCTTGCTCTGCAGCGGGGCCGTGCGGAGGTCTGTTTTGGCACAGCGGGGCCGTGAGCTCTGTTGTCTGTGCACACCGCTGCTTGGGCTGACAGGGCAGTGCTGCAGGGAGCGGGCTCTCCTCGGCGGGTGCTGGGGAACAGCTTCCTCCTGTGCCCTGGCACTGTCTCCAGGGCGGGTGATGCCCTGGGAAGCTGTGCTGTTGGCACAGCAGGGGGAAGGCTCAGGAGTTGTCACTGTGCAGCCCACGCTGCTTCCGGGTACTTCTCAGTCAGACACTGACTAGGGAAGTCCTGTGTTCATGGAATAAGAGGGAATTTTATCTTCCTAAAATGGATGATCCGCAGATCTTGATTGATGGTCTAGGTCTGTGTTCCCTTCTCTTTGACAGGGGATAAGGAAGTTGTTAACTTTCCAATGGATATGGACTTATTTTTTTGCTTCCCCCCATTTTTTTACTTTAAGGCTGAACTCTGAAGGGTTACACAAACAGTAACTAGTGGAAATAAGATTTACTTCTAGGTGGAGTATTAAATACAAGCCTTACATCTGGAAACATTTACTGGATCAGACCCTATCTGGGACTGCAAGTCAACCAAGGAGCACAACGGGAAACAAAGAAAATGGCACTAATAACAGAATTTTTAAAATTAAATCATTAGTTCCAGATTACATTCGTACAGGTTAGTATTTATGGTTTTGCCTAAAATGCATACCTTTCCACATTAGGATTGGTCTAGTAAAGTCTTCACCTGTAATGTTCATTTTAGCCATTCCATTGTCTAAAACTTGTCTTTTATATTTAGAACCTTTTTGGCCAATAATTCCTGACTACTTTCATAAACACATAAAACCAGAGTTTTAACATGATTCACCTTCCACGCACCACAGAAACTTTGTGGTAGTTCTCTCTCAGACTTTCAGACTAAAGATTGCTGTGCTGTTGTGTTAGACTTCAGACTTAGATTTTGCAGAGAAAAACTTCACTACTATCCCAAACTTTTGTTTCAACTGTATTTCCTAAGGAGATGTGAATTACTCAGCTGCCCCATGTCTGTCTTTCACGACCCGGCTAATAACCTCTGAACTGCTGCCAGGTTTGCCAGGGGTGCCCAGTCAGATAGTGCAGTTTTACACAAGGCCTCCTCTGTAGGCTGTGCCAGGCTCTGTGCAGCCCTGAGGCATCAGAACTGCAGACAGATGTGCTGGGTGCTGGTGGGAGCATGGGGATCCTTGGAAGGATTTGTGCAGTATCATGTGGCGGAAGGAGAGGCTTGGTCAGTCCCTGATAAAATGAAATTGTCCGAGGATTGCCCACACTCAGCAAGTTTTTAAAAGAAGTTTGCAAAAAGGAAATGTCTGAATAAAGGAAAGAACTGCCTTGCCTTCGTCAGAGGCAGTACAGCCCTCCCCTAGGAGGGCTTACATTGTCCTGCTCTTGCCTCTGCTGAGGTGGTTAAGTGCTGCTTTGCAGAGACAGAGGTCGTGTCATTTCAGTGCTGTTGTGGGGTGTTGAGTCTGGAGAGAATTTTTAAAATAGAAAAATTAGGGATCCAAAGATGAAGGAGATAATTTTACAGGATCTAGTGACTTTCTGTAAATCACTGCAGCAGCTCCTGTGTAAAAAGGTCTTTCCAAAGTACCTGTTGGAAGAGCTGTTTTGTCCCTGCTGAGGATGGATGTTTGATGGCAAGCTGAGAGAAAGCAAAGCATGTGTTCAGAGTTTGGCCTTCAAAACAGCTAATGATTTATGGCTTCAGCTATGTCTTACACATTTCAACAGAGATACCATATTTCTTATTGGTGTCACCAGTACAAACTCCCTGCTTTCCATGGGAGAGTGTATTCCTTAAACCACCCAGAGGAGCAGTAGCCAAAACACCCTGCTCGTTTGTACTGCCGGCTCGCACTTGCATCTGAAAAGATTAATTCTGTACTTAAAATAATCTGAATCTTACATGAAGTAAATGTGTGATGCAATCCAAGAAACAAGTGTTGCATAAGATCACAGGGCTTTGCTCAGATCTAACTGAGTGACTGGAATTCCAGACCTCACTGTTGCAGCCATCTGAACACTCAGCTATTCCTGCTTTCGTCTCCTGGCTGTAAAGGGAATGCAGCAGTGGTGAAACCATGTGGGGACATGGAAAATTCAGGCAGTGAATTTAGTAAGCGTGTTTCTTTTTTCCTGTATTCTAGCTGAGAGTAGACACGTTGTGTTTCATATTCTTTCAATGCTCAATGCTTTGTACAAATTGAAATTATTTCTTTTCTGTAATGTCTTGCGTTTCAGATTTAATTTAAAGCTTGGCTGATACAGTTCTTCTGCATTCCTACTGGAACAGTAATGCAGGGATTCACTGGAATTTTTATTGTGGTTAGACAGCAGGTTTGCCATGTTAGCTGTTCCACTAAGGAACAAATTGAGGGAAGGAAATTTTGTTAATTTACGTAGAAGGAATTTCATTTTAGATTCCTAGTCTGGCAGCAATGTTTATGTGTTGGCTGCCATTGACACAATGAACATTTGGGTCCATTGTGAAGCTTGAGTGTTCTTTGTTTTGCAGAATTATTAACATCCTTAATAAGGTAATTAATGCAATCTGTTAATAATGATGTTCCTTATATTCAATTCTAATATTTCTTATTGCCTAGGTGGGGACAGAGTAAAACAAAGAATCAATTTATTCAGGAGAGCTGCAGCTCTGAGTTAGAAGCTTTTTGTTGAAACAGTAAGTGGATACGTTCATGTGTCAAGGTTTTTAATGGCTGGGATTTTGTGTTATTAGAGTTTAAGATCTTCAGTGAAACACTGGATGGTGCCTTTTGGAAGGATGTTAGGGGTGACGTTCAGAACTCTATTTCTCCTGTGCCCAAGTGGGAAAGTGATACTCTTATAAATCAGGTTAACTATATCAAGAGGTTTGGAATTAACTATGATGTCATAGTGTCTAAAAAGTGTTAAACTAGAACAAATCCTACTTGATCCTTTTAAAATTGCTGGTTATAAACAGACACGTATCACCATATACACAGATTATATTTAATGTATTGTTGTGTGTATTCCCCTACAGAGAAAGCTTGGTCAGTGGGGGATTCAGTGGGGCCTTTCCACAGGTATTTCTAATTACAACTAGGTGACCATGACATGAAGAATCAGCTGGCATTTGCCTAAGTAAAAACTGAAAATCTGCTTTGATGTTAGTGACTATTTATATTAGTTTTCTGACTATGTCTATAAAATCACTGTTCTGCTGATGAAGTCAAGTCTTTTGGTTTATTTTATGCAGTTACAGTGCTGGAATCTGCTGGAAATCATTGCATATTTTGCAACTTTAAAAAAAATTAAATTTTAATTTTTACTTTTGCAAAATTGGCCAAAGTACTCAATAACAGTCTCATTTACATTAATATAGGTCATGAATGTTTAATATTTACCACACATTTCTGTGCATTGCCCTAAAACTAAAACTGGTATTGCCTCATTTACGATCTCTCACATCCCTTGTACCTGCCCTGTGCTTGGTAAGGTGGTTGTGTGACTTCTGCCTCATTTTCAGCTGAGACAAGAAGAGGATGCTTTTGCACATGACCACTCAAAACTGCTGATACTGGCCCAAAGAAGCTGCACTAGAGCTAGATCATCAATTTGATTGTCTCTGTTCCACTTTGTACACAGAAATTGCTGAGTTAGAAATACTAACATTTGCTGCTAAGAACTAAGGAAAGCATTGATTTATTTTTTGTCATTCTTTAGTTAAAAGCAGAGTTTTTCTCTGCAGCGCTGCCAGTTTAAGATTAGAGAGCAATATTTTGACAGATGCTCTTTTGTGTTTGCTATGTCAGTAGCAGGTTTTCATGCCCCTCTTCTCCAAGAAAGCAGAAAATCAGCATGGAATTCCAGTGGCTAAATTGCTTTCTGTAGTTGCAGCCAAATGGTTTATGTGCTTCACGTGTTACTCAGGTGCAGTCCTGTCAGTGTGAGTTCTGCCTTCCTCCATCCCCTAATATGTTATTTAATGGGATTGAAAAGCTGTCCTTTCAGGATGCATTTATTTCAATTGTGGCATGTTGTACACTGACAAAAGCAAAGTCAGTCAATCATTTAATGTTACTTTGAAATAAAAAAAAAAAAAAAAAAAAAAAATCAGGTGAGAATTGTGCCAGTTTCCCTAAAAAAAAAAAAAAAAAATATTTAAATCTTGCATATGAGGCAGCAATCAGCATCAAGGCTTATCTGTCATCCTGAATTAATATTTGGCACAGAACTTCTGCTCACCAGATGTAATTCCCAGGATACCTTTCCTGCATACTTTGCCATTTCTTTTCCTCTGTGTGTGTGTTGAGATGCCTCTCTCTCTTTCCTTGACACAATTGTTCTCCAGGTGCCTGTGTTTCCTCTTTTGCCTTTCCATTTAGTTTCTTGTGCCTTGTGCTCCTTTCCTCCTTGGAAGAGTCACAGCAACTGTATGTTGTTTTCTCTCACTATCAGACTGTAATTCTTCTCTGTAGTTCTCACTCTACTGCATAAATGAAGCTGTTTTTTCCCACTGTAATGGTACAGAATCATAATACCTTTTTGTGAGGGATCTACTCACTTTGTCACCTTTCCCTTTGCATTTCTTGAAGGCAAATTTCTTCTTTAAAAGTACAAAGAGAGACTCATTTCTGAGAGACTCTTAGCAGGTATTTCTTAGCAGTCTTTAAGGCTCATTTCAGAGAGACTCTCTTAACAAAATCCTCATTTAAGAGACTTGTATGTAAAGGCAGGCTCTGTGCTTGTAGGCAGAGGCAGATTTTGTTTGAAAATTATAAAAATAAGAGGCAAAGTGAATGCCTGTAATCACTTACTGCTGCAGTGAGTTATAAAGTCAGCTCTAAAGCACAGGGCTTTGTATCCACCCGTATCTGAATATGTGGAAACCAAAGGACTTAAAGAAGCAAAATTTGCTCTTCCATCCCCCTGCTTTTCTTCTTTTTAAGAAGTGGACTTGCTAAGACTCATTGAAAGAGTTGGTAAATTGTGTATCACATTCTGAGTTTACCATGAGTGAAGCAATAAGGGGAGTTAATGGAGGTAGATGGGTAGAAAAATGAGAAAAGCTCTAATGGCTTTCATATCCCATTGTGGCTCACTGGGAACATGAGTCTCTGAAAACCTCCTGGAGGGAAGGTGTGGGAATGGCGTGTTTCTCTTCAGGCAGTGAAATGTCCCATTATGCTCTATGATTTAGAGCAGTATCACAAGACACAAGCTCAGCTTCTTCGGTGGCAGGAATTCTTGTTAAGATAATTTACAATCTTTGTCTAATCTGATGTCAGGTTGCACTGGCAGTGTAGGTGTCCTCTCTGCAATGGATATGTGGGCACCCCAAGCAAAGCTCTTTATCTGCTTGTGTGCTCTGTGCATCTCATTGGCCGTGGCTTTTTTTAACTGAACAACCAAGTGGTTTTTTAAAGCCAGTTTGAGCTAATTGCCATCAAACTACATGTATAATAGTGATTATTTTCTCTGCCTTAAATGCATCTGAAAATTAAGATTCTCTACTATGTTACTAAATTATGTGAAACTCACTTCAGACTGTGCAGGTTTCTCCCTTTTGGATGGCTAGTAGGTCTGTTGTTTTCATGCTGCAGAGAGAGGGTTTCATGTTTGTGGTTGATGCCATCCCAGCTCAGGGCTGTCCATGACAGGAGCCTTCTGTAGAGCCGCAGGTGGAATTCTAAGCTGTGTGGCCCAGTCACTGGGGCTGTGGGAGCCACAGAGAGACTCCTGTTTGCCCTGGATGGGCAAGTGTTGGAGCTCTGGGCAGCTGGGGCTCACATCACGTTGGGCACAAGTTGAAGGATGACACTGAATTCTTCCCCTTGGAGCTGCACTGGTACACCTGAAAAACTGAACAGTGCTGCACTTCCTTTGGTTGGCCAGCATCAGTTTAAGTGTCTTCTGATAACTCACAGCTTCTGAGCAAAGCTTGGGGGAACCATAACTGAGCTTTTGGAGAAGGAAGATAATGGGGGTTCAGCAGTCCAGGTTTTGCCAGAGGTCTGAGGTTAAACCACAATCAAGTCACTTTGTTTTGTTGAACCTTTCCTTTGTCTGTGGTTAAAGATGAAATCAAAGATATACTGGATATTGAGGTTTATGTACATAGAGGAAGAAAACATATTGTGTATTTATTTTGTGATGATTTCTAAGCCTCAATTAAAAAAAAAACATTGTAAGTGTGAAGCTAACTTAATGTTATTATCAGAACTAGTGATTCTTATTTCCACTTTAAAGTATTCATGGTTTTAGTAGAGATATTTGCAAAGAGCATATTTGATCTCTTCCAGTTTGGTATTTTGGGTCAGATTCAGGTCTAGAGTGGGCAGGTTCAGCACCATTAAATTGGTGTCTGTTTGTGGCCTCCCCCTTTAAATAGCTGTCACTCTCTCAGTTTGGAATGGAGTCACAATTCCCCCTTTCTGTGTATGGAAGAATGGCACTGAAACAGCACTTAATGAGTCATACCATGTAAATAGTGGTTGAAAAGCCTATTGATGCTGTATTTTACCACTGCATAGGAAAAGCCAGGATTAGTATTTTGATCCCAAAGTGATTAACATGTCCAAACATGCTGCAGGGAGTTAACAAGTCTTCCTAGCCACACACAGACCAAGCAGAGCAGAAGTGCATCTTTGCAGCTAATTGGAGGTTAGCTGAGTTCTTTTCTGCTTTGGGCTTTCCCACTTAATGCCACCAGCACAATCTGCCATTCCCTGGGTTTCTTCTCCAGTGTTACTGCCCTCTGCTTGGGGATTGTTCTGCCCTGTCTCGCTGGCTTCCTTCAATACCATCTTTCCATTATTTCAGTAAACTTCGAGTTCCTCTCCCTCCCCAAAGGGGACAGACAAAACAGATTTACATCTGTTGCAGGTGGGTTTTGATACAAGAGAAATCCAGAGTAATAGTGGGAATCTGTGCAAATTGTCATGAGGAATTGCTGCTGTAACTAAGTCCATAATTTGGGTTTGTTTAAACCATCTCTTATACCTGGGTGAGTATTTCCTTGCAGTCTTAAAGACTCATAAAAACATGAGATGAAAAGTAAAGAAAATGAGTGAACACTGGTATCTGATTCTTTGTCCTGGTAGTTAATATGAAATGAAAGCAAATTCAGTAAGTTATTTTGTGATGGAAAAAGGTTCTTTTTCCCTGTGGATATTATGTTGATTAAGGACACAATTCTGAACTTTTTAGATAAGTTGCAAACACTTGTCACAAAATTTGCTACAGAGACTTGTAGCAAAGAACATTGAAGAAACTTTTATTTCCTTAACTGCAGGGTCACAATGTTGAAGTCTGGGGAAGGAAGGGAAAGAGATGGTTAAAACAACTTTAAGATTTATAGAAAAAGAAGAAGAAGAAGAATTTAGTAGTTTGGTTCTCTGCACACTGAAAAACAGTCCCATTCCATATGCTGATTTTTGTAGAACATATTTTCTTGTCACTTCCATCTAGCCATGTTATGTTTTTGGGATCTCTGCTTCTGTCTGCAGTAGGTCCTGGAATTAACTGCTTCCAGCTGTTGCTTCTCGTTGAGGTATTTGTTGGCTTGTTGCAGCTGGTCACTGTGTGGGTTTGGGTTTTTTGTTTTGGGTTGAGTGTGATTTTTTTCTTTTCCCCATCCTCTCTCCATATATTTATGCAGTTTCCAGCATGCCTGGCACACAGATTTTGGATCTGTACTTTCTTTTGTCTTCAGCAGACAATATTTTTCCATGTGTGAAAGAACACTTCTGGTACTTCAGATGCATGTATATAATTTGGTGCAGCCTTGCACCAAAGTTTGTGGTTAATCAGAGTGTGGCATGGCAGAATTTCTGGTTTCTCGAGGATGATTAGGTGTGTTGTTACAATCTTGTAGGGGCACTGTCAGACTCTTAGCTGGCAGTATCCATGAAGCTGTTTTCCAAGCCTCATTGGGAATGGTGTTAGTAACCGCAGAACGGAGTGTGGATGTCTGTAGAGGATGTTGTGCTTCCCATCAGTGGTACATGGAATGATGTTTGCTAGCTGGCTCCAGGAAAAGCACTGATTCACAGTATCAGTGCAGTCTCAGCCTCTCCCTCTCTTCCTGTGTGCTGTCCACATCTGTACTAATGTATTCATTTTCTCCTTTTGGAGAAGGAAGGACTCTACAGAATAGTCAAAAAACATCTCATGTGAAAGGGTAGTATTTCTTTTCATCACTGTTAGTAGTAATTATTATAGTTGGCTGCTTTAAGGCTTATCTAAAATCAATGTAAGTTTTCTAGAGAAACATCAAATTTCTACACTACAAAGCTGCATAAAATGTGATCTTGTCAAATACATAATTCTGTGGTATTTCAGTGACTTAGGAGGAGTCGGCCTTGTTCCTAACAGGTGGTCAGGTAAATGAGTGGAAATGGATTTCTTGATGAGCTGGACAAGACATCTTTTTCTGAGGAAGGTAATGTCATCTTTGGTGTGTGGAAATACGTTATATTTCTTAGGGTAAAATAAATACCTTCAGAATAATAGGCTGATTTGTTTTCTCAGGTCAAAGCTGTGAGCTGTAAAAGGGCACATTCAGTAACTTCCACTTCTTTTCCTGCACTTATGATAAGCTTAGCACAGTCCCACTGCTGTTTGCTTTCTTACCAGAGGTGTGAAGGAAAACAAAGAAAGAAAGTGAATTTGGTATTTTTGCATTTCTCCTGTCATCAAGAGTAGTGTTTTCTGGTTTGGTTAATGAACTATGCATCAATTTTGCTCTTTAGCAAAAGGTCACTTTGATGGCAGAACCGTGCCAAGTGGCTGTAAGGAGGTGTTAAATAGGAATGATAAATAAAGCAATTTAAATTACATAAAGTACATTTGGGTCAAAATTCCTCATCATAGATATCTGTCATTTCACTACCTATGCATCCTTCTAACTGAAATCCACTGGGAGCACATTCCTGGCTAACCTAAACAAATCTGCTTTCCCTTAGCAGCATTTTGGTAACAGATGTAGTCCAGAGACTGAACTTTGCAGATAGTGTATTAGAATTGAGATGTTTCAGCTTCATTCAATAAATGTTAACAACAGTTAACTAACTGCACAAATAACTTACCTCCAAATTGTGAGGAAATAAAGTTTCTATATATGGTTCTACATTTTTGTCGTTTTTGACCTGGAGCATCTTGGTGTTGTTCATATTCTGAAAGGGAAGGTGATGCCATTTGACTTTAATTTTAGTTTTTTGAAATACAGGTCTTCTAAATCTTGCTGTAGATGGTTTGAAAAAAGGCAGTATACATATTTGAAGACAGAAATTTTTGTCGAATAGACTTAGGTGATAACTTCATTTTTTCACAACTGTAGTATTTGAATAAACATTAAACAGGTTGGAAATTCATGTTAATATTGCTCCAGGGTGATGTGAATGATATATCCATCACTTAAGCACTTGCCCTTTTCACTTTGACCTTGATAGCAATTACAGAGGCCTTATTTCTCCATAACAATTTGAATTCTGAGCAATTTATCCACTGTATGAGAAGCAAAGAGGCAAAACCCCAAGACACACACAACTGTGAGTTTTAGAGCAAAACTTTATGTGACCATTGCAAATAAAACCAGTTTTCATTTATATTGAGCTCTTCCAAGCCTCATGAAAAAAACACCAAAGCCAAGCTTTTACTCTTTTGTTTTAACACCAGGAACATGAATCCTGTTGAAGGCTCACAGTTTTACGTGGTAGAGATCAGAGAGGCTTGGGGGTTTTGGGGCTTTTTTAGAGTGTAGGAATAACTGTATTCTGTGGTGTGAGAAAGGTGAAACAGGTGCACAGGTCATGGTGTGACTGGGCACTGGGTGGGGAATGAAAATCCAGCCAGCCTGGGTGTTTGATGGCTGATTGTGGGCAAGGGTGGGGGTAGCTCAGGACATGTTTCCTTCAGGTGGGTAGAACTGTAAAGCCAAAAGCAGGACCAGCCAGATTTCTGTGTGTTAACTGGATATCTGTTTCATGTTGCTGAACGTGCTTTTTTATACACAGATGGCTTTAACTGTTAATAAACTGATTTAACTGTATGATAAACTGATACCAGTGCCTCAAACTCAGTAATTAAACAGGTCACATAAATTGCCTTTTATTAAGCTAGACACTATCTTGGAGTACTATGTTTTTCTAGAGAAACATCAAATTTCTACACTACAAAGCTGCATAAAATGTGATCATGTCAAATACATAATTCTGTGGTATTTCAGTGACTTAGGAGGAGTCAGCCTTGTTCCTAACAGGTGGTCAGGTAAATGAGTGGAAATGGATTCTCTCCTTTTCTATTGTCTTTTCACTTTTCCCTGTTTCATGTTTGAAGTAACTTCCTTTATTTTGTGTTTTTCACACTGAAAATATAATGTGAGGAAATGGTGACACGTTTTACAGGGAGCTCTGGAAGCTCATTTTTGTGGAAGTATAGTGATAGATTGTTTTGAGTGCCAGAGCAAGATTTCTCTTTAGATCAGGTGAAAACAAGTAGAATTTAACTTTTCCTTTATCTGTTATAATCAGAGCTACCCAGTGCAGTTCTCATGGCAGCAAGGTCAACCAGTAGTGTTTTTTAACAGTGTAGTGTCTTTCTTGTAGAAGTGGAAATTCAAAATGCGTGAAGAGGACTTCCTTCCCTTTCTTTAGGGGCCTTTGTGCACTTTATTCTTGACAAAAGTCCAGGCTTTTCCTTCCAAGTGGTTTGCAGTCTGTAGGCACTTCTCTCCCAGACCTCAGGAGAATTTTAAGCATTCTAGCAAAAGGGGTTTAGGTAGTATTGAATGTCTTTCACCAGCCTTTTGCACAGGTCAGGATTTTTCCTATAATTAGTTTCAACAATTCCTTTACACTTTTTATTTTTGAGTAAAACCACAAATAAGAGAAAAGAGAAATGAGCTGGGCTTTTTTCTCCTGGAGAAGAGACAAATGAGAGGGGATCTTATGAATGCATGAAAGTATCTGAAAGGTGGGTGTCAGGAGATGGCACCAGATTCTTCTGAGTGGTGCCCAGACAGGCCAAGGGGCAGTGGGCATTTAAAGTGAAACATGAGATGTTGCATCTGAATATGAGCTGTCAACTCCCTCAAGGTTTTTCATTCAGATTTATACAGCTTGTGTAGCACAAGCAACCTAGAATGGATTTCTGGGGATACCCTGGAGCCATTCTCGTTCCATCAGCATTCTCATGGTTTATTCATGATATATAGATGCCTTTGTTTGTATCACATGGATATCAGGAGGGGCTCTTTGCCATTACAAAGTGGTTTTGCTTGACAGGTTAAGCTATAATAGCTATTAACTTCAGGATTTTCTTTTGTGTTGGCCTGCCTAGGAAATAACATTTATTTTCTTTAATTAAAAAGAAGTGAAATGTAAGCTAACACTTCCTAATTAACTTTGTGCTGGAGAATGACTGCAGGTGGCAATGAGAGATTCTCAGAGACTTTCAGGAGGGTGAAAATGTATTCCACAACTCCTTTTCTGTGTGGTATAGCATCCAAACGAGAGGAATTGGTCTGCTGCATTTTAGTGGTTTACACTGAAAAGAACTCATAATCCTGCAAATATCTCACTAGTTTGTACAAAGTTAATATAGGGCATGTATTTTTTATGACTTATAATGGTACAGGTATTTACTGAGGCTTTTATTCAGATGTAGTATCATTTTAGTATTAAGTGTTAAATTCTTCTTATATAAGATCAATATTTAAGAATTGGATTTAGATATTTAATTTTACAAAATAGATAGCTTTACCAAATATAAAAATATTCCTTCAGTATATATTTTTCACCTCTAAATTGACTAAAAGTTCATTGTCTCTTGGAAGATAAAGTACCATCTTTATTTGGGCTCACAGTAATTTTCACAGGTGAGATCTAAGTGCTTTTTGCCAATTCAAGTGTGTCTTCTGTAATCAAAACATTTTGGTTTAGAGCTACAATTCAGTAAAATAAAAGAAACTTCAAGCAAATATAGCAATCTTAAGTGTTCACCCCATAAATGCAATTTGAGTAGTTCTTCATTCTTTTTATTTAAAATTATTTAAATATTGGTTGCATATTGTTTAAATTTCTAGGAGTTTGAGGCCCAAGTTAAACAGTGACCAGTTCAGCAGCAGAGGAAGGAAGGTGTCTTAAATTTTGGGGCAATAGCTTTTCATCTCGTAGGTCAGGATTATATTATAATACATACCTGTATATACCTGTAATATAATATATATTATTATACAGGTTGTTTCAAGTTCTGAGTTTTTATATTTAAGACTGCTTTTCTTTTTAAATAACTACTTTCAACATATCTCATTTAAAAATATCTTAAACTTTGTATAATTTGCTCTAATCTTTAGAGAGACTTATGATTTTGTGCAACAACTGCTCATTAAATATTTAATCTCACTTGATAATGCATAACAAGAAGTTATTTTTCATTTAAATAGTCATAAAAAGTCAAAGTTAACAGAACCCCAAATCTATTATTGCTTTGCAAGCATATTTTGCTTGTCTTATTTGTATGGGATTATTTTCCCTTCCATGACAGATGGGTATATTGGCTAGAAATTTTTTGTTGAAATCCAAAAATACAGAGAGCTCTCAGAACATTAGGCCTGCAGGCCAAAGCTTAAAATTAAACACAGGGTTTAATTTGAAACCTTAGAAAAAGCTTCCAAATTTAGATACTAGAAGCAAAAATGTTGATTTGTAGTTTAAATAGAAACATGTTAATTTAGGTAGAGGAAACTTCAGAGTTTGGAATTTATGATATAGAAAAAATACAAGTATTTGTAAAGGTAATAACAAGTTTTAGAGTGTAGTATCATAAGCTATCTGTAACTTTCTTATTGGTTAAGAAACTTTGCACTGTGGCAAAACCTGTAAAACATAGTAACTGACTTTGTGTTAAAAACAAAAATAATCTTTGTGGGGGTATTTTATTGGTTGGTAAATCTTTAAATGTCTTGTAACAAAAGGTCTTGTGACCTTCTGAACCACGAGGTAGAAATGTGAGCAGAACTCACCCTCCCTGTCTGTGCAGAAGATAAGAAAAATAGACTCCACCATCTAAAGCAACTCAGAAGGTCCCATCTCTGGATTTACAGAATTCTTATTATCCCAAACAACTCTTTATCAAGTATTACACAAAACCACATGGCAACACACAGTGCCAGGGGGGATGGCTGGTGTTTGGCAGGATGCTTCAGTCCCACGGAGGCTTCATTCCTGTTCCCCGCTCTCCTGTGGCACTGGACAGGCCTGGGTGAGGTCTGTGTGCTGCTGCCTGTGACAAGGAGCCCTTGGGGGCAGGTAGCTGCAGGGTGACAGGGAAAAGCCACTTTGTGTTCAGGCAGTGCACCTGTGGATGCTGATGGCAGCCTTTGCTGTTTGCTTGTGTTCCTCTGGCCCCAAATCAGGACTGCTGGGTGCCATGCGAGGCCAGGCAGCTGTGCCTGGGGTTCCCTGCAGGTACATTCTGTGTCCCACACACCTGAGAGCCTGCTGGGCCTCGAGCAGGGGCACTGTGAGCCCACTGTGTCCAGGGGCACTGTGAGCCCACCGTGCCCATGTCCAGAGGCACTGTGAGCCCACCGTGTCCATGTCCAGGGGCACTGTGAGCCCACTGTGTCCAGGGGCACTGTGAGCCCACTGTGTCCAGGGGCACTGTGAGCCCACTGTGTCCAGAGGGCACTGTGAGCCCACCGTGTCCATGTCCAGGGGCACTGTGAGCCCACTGTGTCCAGGGGCACTGTGAGCCCACCGTGTCCATGTCCAGGGGCACTGTGAGCCCACCGTGTCCATGTCCAGGGGCACTGTGAGCCCACTGTGTCCAGGGGCACTGTGAGCCCACCATGTCCATGTCCAGGGGCACTGTGAGCCCACTGTGTCATGACAGGGGCACTGTGAGCCCACCCTGTCATGTCCAGGGGCACTGTGAGCCCACCGTGTCCATGTCCAGGGGCACTGTGAGCCCACTGTGTCCAGGGGCACTGTGAGCCCACTGTGTCCCAGGGGCACTGTGAGCCCACCGTGTCCATGTCCAGGGGCACTGTGAGCCCACTGTGTCCAGGGGCACTGTGAGCCCACCGTGTCCATGTCCAGGGGCACTGTGAGCCCACTGTGTCCATGACCAGGGGCACTGTGAGCCCACGTGTCCATGTCCAGGGGCACTGTGAGCCCACCGTGTCCATGTCCAGGGGCACTGTGAGCCCACTGTGTCCAGGGGCACTGTGAGCCCACTGTGTCCATGACCAGGGGCACTGTGAGCCCACTGTGTCCAGGGGCACTGTGAGCCCACTGTGTCCAGGGGCACTGTGAGCCCACTGTGTCCATGTCCAGGGGCACTGTGAGCCCACTGTGTCCAGGGGCACTGTGAGCCCACTGTGTCCATGTCCAGGGGCACTGTGAGCCCACTGTGTCCAGGGGCACTGTGAGCCCACTGTGTCCATGTCCAGGGGCACTGTGAGCCCACCGTGCCCATGTCCAGGGGCACTGTGAGCCCACCGTGTCCATGTCCAGGGGCACTGTGAGCCCACTGTGTCCATGACCAGGGGCACTGTGAGCCCACTGTGTCCATGTCCAGGGGCACTGTGAGCCCACTGTGTCCAGGGGCACTGTGAGCCCACTGTGTCCAGGGGCACTGTGAGCCCACCGTGTCCATGACCAGGGGCACTGTGAGCCCACTGTGTCCATGTCCAGGGGCACTGTGAGCCCACTGTGTCCAGGGGCACTGTGAGCCCACTGTGTCCATGTCCAGGGGCACTGTGAGCCCACTGTACCCATGACCAGGAGCAGTGTAATTCCATATCCAGGAGCAGTGTGATTCCGTGTCCAGGGGCAGTGTGACTCCTCCATGTGTGCCAGAAAGGTGTGTCTGGCTCTTGCTGGATGTGGCAGTCCTGGAGCAGGGTCACCCACAGCTTGTCCATAACCTGACAGGTCTGACTGGCCTTTCCAAGAGCTGATGTGTACACCTGTGTCCTGGTTTAAGGCAAATTTGGGAGGAAACCTCCCAATGGGGTCCCTCTAGAAAGCAAATCCAAATGGCCCCTCCACCAACTGGTTCAGGGGAAAAAAAAAATTCCTTAGAGGAAGGTGGAAAAATGTGTTTATTTAACAGGCAAAACCTTCAGCTGGCCAAAAATTAACCAGAAGCAAAGGGGAGCTCTCTCCCTGTCCACACTGCAGAGAGCACAGGCTGTGAGTGAGCAGAGCTGAAAACTCTGATCTTTGTGTTTTGAAAACCACCACTTCTCCTTCTCCCTCCTTCACTCTCAGATCCAGTTTGAAAGGTGCAAAACTTATTTCTGAGCTAAGCAGACGAATGGGGATCCAATTCAGCATCAACCCTGGACAACCTGCTTACATGCAGAATATTGTTGCTATAACATTATACTTTGGCTTTGAAAAATGTTAATTACTTAGAAAGCTAGATGAGAATTTGAAATTTTTTAAAAAGTAATCTATTACAATTCAATTCAACAGATACAGGAAATAAAAAGGAGAGAAAGGTGCCTCAAACACTTGTTTTATTTGTAGAGAAAAAGGGCTCTGCAAATTCAACAGATACAAATTTGACCTGGCTGGAGGAATTGGCTGACATTCTCACACGTGCCTACAGACTTCTTCATTGCATTATTTTCTTCTTTTGCCATGAAACTCACATCTTGTGCCTTTCCTTTATGCATCAGCTTTTGATGGAGTAGCAGTGGAGTATTATCTCTTTTTTCTTTTCCTTTTTTTTTTTAATGCCTCATTTAACAGAACTATTTCACATGCAGTGTATTAAAAAATTTAATGTAATATAAAATTTCTGTCTTTCTTGTGGTTCATTTCCCATGTAAAAATTACATAAAATATCTTTTTCACAAACTACATTTTTCTCAGAACTTTTATAGTCATGTTCCTCTCCCAGTTGATTTTTTTCCATGAATATCCCTTTCTAAAATTATGTGCCTGAACAACAAACCAACAAATTTGCCTATCATCCTAGAATGTGTGCAGAGGTTGTTTCTCAGACATTCATACAACTTTTTGTTCTTCATTTTTAAACCAGATGAAAAATATAAAATATTTTTCATGTTAAACCAGAATAAAGCATACCTAAATCAATTAACCTTCACTCTCATTTTGTTAAAAAATATGGTCAGTGCTTTGCAGTCCCAGAGCTCTGTAAAGAGCAATATTAATAAAAAATATCTTTTCTGTATTTTTTAATGAAAGGTTTTTGAGAAGGACTTGGTGTGGTGATCAGCCAGTCAGATTTTGGAACCTGGCTACCCCAGAGGTTTTAGCTCTCTGAGAGCTTGCTGCCTCCCTGGGCCAGCTGGAGCAGGTGCTCTCATTGCCAGAATGAGGTTGCCTTTGGAATGGCTGGTTACAGAAGGAGGTGGACTGACTGGTTTGTAATAAATGCCTAGTTGTAAAGGAGAATTTATGTGCCCAGCTTTTGGCTGATCCACGTAATGAATCCTATTTTGATAATTTTTAAGTTATGTTTCCACTTGGTTGTTTTAATAAGATGTAAATCTCAGTAAAATTGCTTGTACTTACATCATTTAATCCAAAACAATATCCTCTCCTATTTTTTTCCTCTGTATTCTCATATTTTTCCTGGTTTACCCTTAGTCGTTTTCCCCAGCTGAAAGAATAGCAGCAATGCAAAATGCAGATTTTGCTTGTACTTGAAATCTACATATGTATGCTTATAAGATCAAGTAAATGTTTGGACATGTTTCATGCCTCAAGAGTGCCTGGTTTCCGTGGTGATGGAATTCCTACTGGTTGTATATCCAGCTCAGTGGCATGTATTCAGCCTTGAAGTGTAGACATCCCTTTTGTACTCCAAACTGTACTGCCATCCCTGACGGATTTTGGAGTTACATCCACGGGGTGGAGTAGCATTTGCACTGGCACTTGCTGGCTGGTAGGAAGGGTTTCTGGAAGTGCTCATGTGGTCATGGACTGCCTGCATTGTCAAGGACACTGTGCTGTTCTATCACTCAGATGCTGCAGACTTAGTATTTTGACATCTTATTATCTCACCTGTGAATAAGTTACCATGGACTGTTACTTTGACAGACTAGGTAAACACCTGGAAAAGAACTCAGCAGTTACCAAATTGCTGTATCCTGATAGATACCCTCTCAGGATAGATTCACTGAGAGACCTCAGTGAATATGAGAAAAGGATTTTCCTAGTTAAATAAACATACTATTTGTGGTGTGCGGCCTAATGCATTTAACCTTTTATTTTTAACTTGACATACAGACACAATATAAGAAGATTAAATAATAAATACTTAACTGAGAGTGAAATGAATGTAGATATTTGCTTGTCCTAGGCTGAAGCATTATGAACTAGAAGTTCAGAATTAAATGAGAAACTATAATGTAACAGAAGTAGTATGTGGTTAAGAGATAAAGGCCAGGCAACTACTCTGTCTGAATTATGGTATTTAATATCCCGTGTTGTCATAACTCTGATTCCTGTTATGTGTTTTGGTACAAATTGTTCCTACCTGTTCACTTGAAGTCTATTCCCCTCAGTTTTGGAATATTCTCCTCTTCTGCCATTTAACTAAAGTTACACATAAGCACTGAACATGAAACTCAGGACAGCTGTAATGATATTCTTGGTGATTCAGTAGGTAGCAGAGCTTTCAAACACTGATGCCCAAGGCTAGAATTTGCAACTAAATCTGCTAATTAGATTAAGAGCTAAAATACCAGTAGGTGCCTATCTGCATCCTTAGGCACCTAAGTACCTTTAAAATATAGCCCCATAGCCATTCTTTTATTTGTCAGACAGCAGTGATAATCATTCCTCACTTTGCAATTATCCCAGGAAGACTGCGATAGTGAAGTGTGTTAACAGCACAGTAAAAGGGGCCAGAAAGGAGAGGATCCTTCCTGTCTTGTGTGGCAGTTCTTCCACTGCCACACATCTCTGCCCTGACAGGGGAGACTTTGCAAAAGCCCTCGTTTGGAGAGAAGGCAAATGGGACTCTTGGTTGTTCTCCTTCTCCAGGTTGTTTATTGTTTTATCATCAACAATCTCACCACACCAGGCTTTACAGCAGCTTAGTGTGAGGGAGAAAAGGCACTAAAAGGCCCAAACACACAGAGTCAAGGTTCTTTTAAAGATAATTCACCCAATTATCACCAAGAACATAGCTTTTCTACCTGCTTTTCTACCAATAACCAACTAAATTTCTATTCAAGTAGCTCTACACTGTGGCAAATTCCAGCCAATGGTCCTGTGTCCCAAACACTGCAGAACATGGAGGAGATGAAGGAGGAGGAAGCCTAAAAACAATAAGGATCCTCCATCTTGTGTTCATCTACTTAGCATACTCACAAACCCAAAAATCTAAATAATCTGTGATAAATGACATACTATGCTGCTATCTAATTTACATTCTTGAGAATTCTGTTTCATCCCAAAGCCTGGAAAAACCCTTTCCGTGGACCAAGGTTAAAGGCAGTGTTTGTCAAGGGGTTTGGACCCTTCAAAACATGCAGAGGAATATTCTCTGCGTTCTGGAGTCCAGCAGTCTGGTCTCTTTTGCTCCTGGTGAAGGCAGCCTGTCGTGGTGCCTTTCTGGTGCCTGCACTGAGAGCTCTGCTCCTGGCAGAGCCCCCAGCCCTTCAGCTTGTTCAGGGCAGGAGCTGTGGAGCAGCAGTGGCAGCAGGTTCAGGGAGGCTTGTGGAAGGAGCACGCTGTATTTTGCACTGCATGTTATAAATGGATTTATATAAACAGCATTTCTTAACTGTCTTGTAAGCCACCATTTTTACATGAGCCGAGGTGGAAAAATTGCAAATCTAACTCTTGCTCTGAATGGAATGGAGGAGGTTTGTGCCCTGCTGGTTGTATGGACAGTCATTGGGGTTTCCTTGTGCTCCTGCTGCCTCCATGACACTGACTGGCCAGCACTGCTTCCTGTCCCTTCCTGTTCTGCTGTCGAGAGACAGAGCCTGGGTGTTTAAGCACTCTTGGCAGGGGGGAAGCTGTGAGGAATATCTCCTTTCCAGTTCACTCTCCTTCAGAACCAGAAGGATCTTTTGCCCAGCAGCTCATGAGCCTGTATGAAAGAAATAGTGCTTAAAGCAAAGCTAAATGGGTAATGTCACCTACATGAACAAAAATGTTGTAAAAAGTGGTCCTGAAGGATTTATGTGTCCCTGTCTAAGGCTCATAGGGGAGTATTGATTTTATAAAGGAAATGCATTTAGACTGCAGATTTTTATACTGACTGTAGGAAATTAATGGGTTATTTTAAGGAGAAATGAAACTAAATTCTTCTTGTTATTCTGTTATAGATCTAGAAGTACTGTTTTGAAGATTTTATTTGCCTCAGATTAATTCTAACATAATTAATATGTTTCTGGAAACAGAATATTTGTAATAGCCCAGCTGAAAAGCAGTTGTGTTTTAACTATGGGAAATAAATTCTTTTTCTTCCCTAGTCATGGGGTCTTTTTTTAAAAAAAAAAACAACACATTGTCTTGATGTTGCTACATTTAAGATTTCTACATTTAATCAAACTATTTGAAGGTGGCTGTTAGGTCACTGACTTTCTTTTATATATGTAAGTAATCAGTACAGGTTAAGATACATTTATGGAAGAATTAGTAATTATTTTAATTACGGCAGCTGTGTTGTAAGTTACAATAAAGGGATGGTGCACATTCCCTTACAGATTTAGATGCCCATATCTGCATTTTAGAATATACTTCTGCACATGAATAGTTTGGTTATTACATTAATAAAAAATCATACTCAAAATTTTTAAAAGCTGATTTTAAACTTCAAAGTAGGAGTGGTTTTTTTTAAAGTTTTCCAGCAACAGCCCTATAGTTGAAAGAAATACAAAGACTTTTACTTTGCCAAGTCCAAATTAAATTCTTAATAAAAAAATAATACTACGTGAAAAGATGACCAAGATGCCCATTTTCTTTTAATACACCCAGGCAGAAAACTATTTCCCAAAGGTTTGCAGATTTGAAAAATCTTTAGTGCAGATGATGGATGTGAAAAGTAGGATGGGTTCCTGCATGACAGGCTCTACCTTTGAAACAAATCATTTTGTTAAACTCATTAGCTGACAAAGTCTGGGAACTAAGATTAAAAGTGCATGTAAAAAAAAATGGAATCTAGAAGTTCTCCAAGTAGTTTCCTAACTGGAGAGCTTGGAGAGAGGGGGGAGCAGGTGCAACAGGACTTGAGAAATTGTGATATTATTCCCAAATGCTGAAATGGAAGACAGGCATAGAGAGTTTGGAAATAAGAAATCCATTCCCTGGGCTCTGAGCTGCTGCCCCGGGCTGCATTCGGGGAGAAATTCGGCCCTTCTGTTTTCACATTCAGTGTTTGACAGCGAGTTCAGCTTTGGCTACTTCAAAGCCTCTGAAATCTCCCTGGAGTTCGGCAATGGCCTCGGAGGCAAGCTCTGCAGGCAGCTCTGTGCTCTGCTCCGACTCTGACCTGTTCCACCCCACCTCTGAGTCTGCACAGGAGCTTGGCTTTTGTTCTCACTAAACAGAGGGCTTAAAGTGACGATTTCCAGAAAGGCAGGTCAGGATCAAAGTCAGGGTCAGCCCTCATGTAAATGACTACACCTCCATCAATCCCAGTGAGGAAGTGCCTCTCCTGGGTGGATCCCTTCACTTTGCTATGATGTTAGGCACATTTGCTATAATCTCTCTTTCTCCCTGGAGAGGATTTGCTCATACATACACACATGTGTGTTCACATAAATAAAATTAGGATTGATACCTTAAATATCAAGTGACAGTGTATACCCACTCAGTTCAAGATGCAACTACTTAGAGCAGTCATTAAAGATCAGTGTTTGTCAGGAGTATTACCTGACTGTAACAAATTTGTTTGGGGAGATTTACAGGGTGATATCTGGTGGGGGACAGACCAGGGCAGGGTTGATACACTAGTTTGAAATATGTGCTTGCCTCTGTGTATCGTTAAAGAGAATAAAGGAATTTCCTTTCCAGGGAAAAGGAAAAAGAAAAGAATAAAAGAAAAACTGTAGCTTCCAGGGAATTCAGAGTAGGAAAATTTTAAATCTGTCAGCAGTGGTCATATTTGGTGATTTTTTCTAGCAATGCATGAAATAATGTTCACTGAGCTAGAGAATAGCAGTATCGGGTGAGGAACATCCAGCTTGAACCTTCCAGGCTCTCAGTGCCCTGCTCTCCTTTTCAAAGCACTGCAGCAAGACTTGCATACTGTCTGGGAAGTGTTTTTCCATTCTCCATTTGCAGAGTATAGCATCACAGAAAGCAGGATTCCAAGAGCCCCCCAGATGTTATGTTGGCCACTCCTTTGCCTGGAGAGAGGATAAACCGTACTTACTTCATTCCCAGCAGATGCCTGTCTAACCTATTCATAAAAACTTCTAATGAGTGAGATCCCACAGTCTCCTGGGAAAATCCATGGCCATGCTTCATGCTATTAATCCTTAATTTTTTCTCCCCTCTGCCCAAGTAGCCAAAAGCTCCCCACATCATTCGTCTTACGTGATGATCTGGAATGCAATTCTATTTGCTTTTAGAAAACTGCATGAGCCACTTGGCTGCTAGGTAATGCAGTTCCTTTGGCAGTCTCACACTTCAGTCCTGCACTAGGAAATTCTTGCCAGTTCTTTGTGATTTTCATGTCTGTCTCATGATACTTGGTGTTTCTCCTGAAGCTACAGTTACTGAGCCACAGATCTTCACTTTTATTGCAGAAAAAAAAAAAAAAAAATCAAGTGTTCCCCACCCAGGAAAATGCTTGCAAAGACTTATTCAAAAAAGAACAGAAACAAAGGAACTGACAACCAATGTTTTCAAGTTTGTTTTATAAATTTTTGGGCTTTTTAAATGCTTGGACTGCAGAGAATTAGAGGTTTTGATCCAGACATGCATGAAGGTCTGCTAACTTGCCTGGATCTGTGCAAGCACCTCAGAGAAGTGAATCCTAAACTTGGTAATCTATAACTACAAAGATATCTTTCTGCTGCTTTCAAAATCAGTAGAGTTGATTACTACAATTGCCCTGTAAAATAATGGTTAATAAACTTTATTTTATAAAACCATGGTATTAGCAATCACAACCTCATACCAATAGCAAACCATAGTAAGGAATGTAGTGTTTGCCTTGAAGGAACTGAAGTGGTTCAGAAAGTTTGGTAAACAGGGAACTGCATTCCTGCAAAAAGGAGAATACTGAGATAAAATATTGAGATGTGGCAGATCATTTTCAGGAGGAGTACTGAAGGCATTTTCTTGGTTTGTCACATTTGCCTAGTTACATATGATATATATATATATATATATATATATATGCACAAAAATATATGTTACTTCATTTTCAGACTTTTTCACTTAGATGTTACATTTTATGACCAAAACATAACCTTGTATACATGTAAGAAATACTAAATTTTAAGGACTTATGTATTTAAAAAAATACTTAGGATTTTATAGATTTGCATTAAAGTGGAGTTACTTGTTCAGAAGAGTTTTGCAAATTTCTTCAGAAAATAGCATTAAATAAGGGATTGAGGGGAGAGAAATGCCAACTGCCCTCATTTTATATATTATTAACAGGTACCAGATGTCTCTTTTACAGAATAGATTATGAGTTGTGACTGAGTGAGTTTTAGTAACAGACCTGTAACTTTTCAAGTCAGTGAAATATTAAATGCTCTTTGTATTTTGTCTTGTAGATTGCTACCATGCTGAAAATAGGTTTGGAGGTTTTTTTCTCCTCCTCTTGCCCCAAATCAGAATACATCTGGTGTTTGTTGTCTTTCTGTAAATGATGGCTGGATTTAGTGGTTTTGACCCTGGTTCATTTTGATTAAGCTTGTTAATATTTTATGGGTTTAGTATCTGTTTTACAACATTTCCATTACTGTGTATTTTATTAAGGTTCAAGTGGTTTGTATTTTTATGGTTGCATCTGGTCTGCATAAACTCTGCTCCAGTTTAAGAAGCTGCTTGTCTCAGTACTGGGCATGGGGAATTTTGAAGTACAGTGGGATGTGTGCGTGTTAATCACATGTTGGCACCTACAAAACTCCTGCTCCTGGCGTAGCTCACAATAATCTTACTGCCTGACGTGTGGGAAAGGCTGCATGGCCCTGCTCATTCCTTTGGGTTTGTTCATGCATGTGTATGTTTCATGTTGCCATACCTTCAATATTTTGCTGTTTCAAAACAAGAGTAGTTTCTCTTGAAAGGTGGTTCAGAATGCTGTTGGGTAGGTTGCATGATCCAAATACGCTATTGGGCTATTATTTATTTTATTAAGTCTTTAAGAAGAAATCCTATGTCAGAGTCAAGGACTCTTGAGCTTAATTACCTATGAAGTCAATATAATGTTGTTCTCTTGATAATAATACAAATTACTGACTTGCTTTGGTGTTCAGGTGGCTGTGTGTTGTAAGCTTCTCCTGCATCTATTGTTTGATTTCTGTTTAAAAAGGGAGAAAAAAAAAAGGATGCTTTCTTATTTTAGTCCCATAGATTATTACATTTCTGAAAAGTAAAATAGGCGAACATCAAAGCAAATTTAAATAGTACTGTATTAAATAACTAGTTTTTGAGACTGTAAATGCACTGAAAATAATGTTTCCAAAGTCTTTCTTGATTTTATTATCCTATATCCCTTTTAAAGTGTTTGTTGTGGAACTCTGAGAAGTTGATGGAATCCTGACCTGACTTTCTTTAGAGGCATCTGCTCTGTAAAGCATTTGCTGAAGGACTGAAATACTGATGCAGTGGGATGAGTTTGCAGGAGTGCACAGTCATTGACCATGATGAAACATTCAGTGATCACCTCTTTCAATTCTTTTCCCTAAAATCTGATCACGTACCTGAGGATGCAGTCATGATTCTGCTGTGAGTTGGGATGTAGGCTTCTCATGAACTGCTGTGTCTGAACTTTGCATCCTTTGCTTGGCTCTATCCTGGCTCCTGTGCATCAAAACGAGCTGTTCTGCTCCAGCATTTCAAAGAGGATATTGTTCAAATATTGTTCATGCTAAAGTGCTCTTGAGAATTATATCTTCCTCTTAGTGTACCTCACAACTCCACTGCAATTCTACGTTTTTATTTCATGCTTTTTTTCTTCTGCTTCTCCAGCACTGACTGCCTGTCTCTACCATTAGTCCTACTCACTTTCTCCTACAAGACAAATTTTAATGACTTGAGAGTATTCCTGTATGCCAGAGGTATATGTTCATATGTATGTTGTACATACAAAGTTTTCACAAACTGTAAGATGGGAGTTAAATATATTCTTTGGTGCTGTTAAGGAATTTAGGCTAATAGGGCTCTCTGGTAGGTTTTAATTTCCACTTTATTTGCTTCTTCATGGCAGTCAGTGATTTGAAGATGGTCTGTCAGCAAAACCTCTGTCAGTCTCACAACTGAAAAAAGGACTAAATTACAGATTAATTCCTTGGTGTCTGTCTGTGGTCTGTGGAGTATTAGGGAACTCCAGTATCTCATATGCTTAGCCAGAGCAGTGAGACTGAGGGAACCAGTCTAACACCCTAGCACTGCAAGAGTATTTTTGCAGCACAAAGCATGGCAGTTTATTTATGTGCACCTGTGCTTTGAAAAAAGTAAGTTATTGTCTGCAAAGTTTCAGTCTTATTGCTCCAGAGCAGCCCTGCCAATGAAAAAGCAAAATGCAAGCTAAATAACTAGGTGCTCCTTGAAGAGCTGTGCCAGTGTAATCCAGCCCCAGCTGGATGTAGCCCCATTGCCCTCCACGTCCAGCCAGTCTTTTACCAGTGAACAGAGTGTGTCCCTGTGCAAGCCATGAGGAAAATGCTGTGGGGAGCAGTGTCCAAGGCTTTCCTAAAGTCCAGGCAGACACATCCACTGCGGGGTCGCTCTGTCCAGGATGAGGTGGCTCAAGCAGGACCATCAGCCCTGGCAGGCTGGGCTGCTGCCCTGGCTGTCCTGCACGTGTTGCACGGTGGCACTCAGGAGGATCTGCTCCGGGACCTTTCCCTGCACCCGGGCCAGGCTGACAGCCCCGGGCTTCCCTGGATGCTCCTTCCAGCCCTCCTTACAGGAGTGGCACCCTGAACTTCCCTTCACCTGGGAGCTGCCTGTGAGCCAGCACTGCTGGGAGGTGATGGGAAGGGGCTCCATGAGCACTGCCACAGCTCCCTCAGCACCCTCGGGTGGATCCCATCTGGCCCCATGGGCTTGTGCAGCACTGACCAGGTATTTCCCTCTGGATTAACTGGGCTTCATTCTGCTCCCTGTCCCTGTCTTCCAGCTCAGGTGGCTGGGTGCCCAGAGAACAACTGGTCTTACCATTCTGAGGCAGAAAAGACATTTTCCTCATTCTTTGTCACTACAGGACAGTAAAGGATGAAGATTCTCCTTGGCCCTCCTTTTGTTGCTAATGCATTAATAGAAATAGTTTTTTGTTGTCTGTGGAAATAAGACATTAAGTTCTAGTTGGGCTTTGGCCCTTCTGATTTTCTCCCTGCATGACGTCACAATATCTTTGCAGTTCTTCTGAGCTGTCTGTCTCTTCTTCCAAAGGCCATAAACTTTCTTCTTGCACCCTGAGTTCCAGACAATGCTCCCTGTTAGCCAGGCTGGCTTATCTTTGGGCACATGGGGACAGCCTGCTTTAGGATTTCTTTCATGAAAAGTGTCCAGCCTCCCTGGGCTCCTTTGTCCTTCAGGACTGCCTACCCAGGGAGTCTGTCAGCCCACCTCCTAAGCTGGCCAAAATCTGCTCTGCAGCAGTCCAAGGTGGCAGTTCTGCTAATCTCTTCCCTTCCCTCTCTGAGAATTGAAAACTCCAGGAACCTCCTGGACTGTTTCCCTCTGTGTTGAATTTCCAGCATCTCGTAAGTTCAAGGTCTCCTTGAGAACAGTGGTAGCGATCATGAGACTTCTCCCTGAGAATGTTCTAGTTCTAATATTATAATAGAATATTTTATCCAGCTCTTTCCTGGTTGGGTGGTCTGTAGCAGACTCCCACCAGGACACCTGCCTTGTTGGCATTCACTGATAAAACCAGAAACACTCACCTCTGTCACTGCCGTCAGTAAGCTCCAGACATTCCAAATTCCCAATCACACACGGCTGCCCCACCACCTCCCATTCCTTGCCTGGAGCTCTTGACGAGTCTGTAGCCACCCATTGCTGCCCTCCAAGTGTGCCAGTCATGCAGCAGGGAGCTCTGACAGGAGCTCTGGCAGAGCTTTCCTGCTGCACAGTGACTCCCAGCTCCTCCTGGGTGTTGCTCATGCTGTGCGTGGAGATGCTCTCCAGGCAGCCGGTCCATCCCACCACGGTTTTGGGGTGGAGAAGCCCTTAAGTAGCATGTAGCATTAAAGTGAAATGTTAATTAAAAACTAGTTTGTATAAAAATATTTTATAGCGAGCTTGCTTTGAACTAAGTTATGTTGCATTTTATTTATTATGCTCTTAGGTCATGGGATAACATTCTACTGCCCTTCTGAGTTTTATCAGGAAAAGCAGAAAAACTTCATGCAGAAGTGCTTGCATATAAACTTCAGGACACGGTGTTCTTTGACAAGAATGAATAAGAGAATCAGAAAGTTTCACTGATGCTGGAAAACGTTTTGGGTTTTTTTTTTTTTCATTTTCAAGGATCTGGGGGAAAACTAATGTAAAAAAAAAGGTATAACTATGAAACCCATTTAGCCGTGGACGGCAGCTTGAGACACAGATTTTCCAGGGCAGGAAAAGTCAGGTTGATCTCTGCAGGCCGTCGCCAGTGGGTTGGGCAGGACAACCTGGAGCCGGGGTTCATGGGGGAGCCGGGGTTCATGGGGGAGCCGGGGTTCACGGGGGAGCCGGGGTTCCTGCGGAGCCGGGTTCGTGGGAGTCCAGGTTCCTGCGGGATCAGGTTCGTGGGAGTCCAGGTTCCTGCGGGATCAGGTTCGTGGGAGTCCAGGTTCCTGCGGAGCCGGGGTTCGTGGGAGTCCAGGTTCCTGCGGGATCAGGTTCGTGGGAGTCCAGGTTCCTGCGGGATCAGGTTCGTGCGGAGCCGCGGTTCCTGCAGGGCCGGGCGCGGCCGGCAGGTGGCGGCACAGGGAAGACAAGGCCCGCGGGCAGGGCTGGAGCGCCCGGGGATCGGGGGGATCGGGGGCAGAGCAGTGTGATCCAGGGGATCGGGGGGATCGGGGGCAGAGCAGTGTGATCCAGGGGATCGGGGGGATCGGGGGCAGAGCAGTGTGATCCAGGGGATCGGGGGGATCGGGGGCAGAGCAGTGTGATCCAGGGGATCGGGGGCAGAGCAGTGTGATCCAGGGGATCGGGGGGATCGGGGGCAGAGCAGTGTGATCCAGGGGATCGGGGGGATCGGGGGCAGAGCAGTGTGATCCAGGGGATCGGGGGGATCGGGGGCAGAGCAGTGTGATCCAGGGGATCGGGGGCAGAGCAGTGTGATCCAGGGGATCGGGGGGATCGGGGGCAGAGCAGTGTGATCCAGGGGATCGGGGGGATCGGGGGCAGAGCAGTGTGATCCAGGGGATCGGGGGCAGAGCAGTGTGATCCAGGGGATCGGGGGCAGAGCAGTGTGATCCAGGGGATCGGGGGCAGAGCAGTGTGATCCAGGGGATCGGGGGGGATAGGGGGCAGAGCAGTGTGATCCAGGGGTGAGAGGGGGCATCCAGGGGCTGATCTAGCGGTGATCCAGGTGTGAGACAGGGCGATGCCGAGCTGAGACAAGGGTTAGACAGGTTCAGGGAGTGATCCCGGGGTGACACAGGGGAGGGATGGCTCAGAGCCTGCCTGTCCTGCCGGTCCTGCCTTCTGGACACAGCCTCGGGCTCCGAAAGCCTTCACTGTATTGCTGCAGACCCCGCGTTCTGTGGAAGCTTCACAGAAGGCTTGTATCTATTTACACTAGTGTTTGTCTGCAAAACTTACGATGTTCTGGTAGTTTTGTGGTATGAAGAATTATGAATTCTGATGTCCTGCTGAAAAAAAATCACTACGGCAAAGCGGAGAAGTATTAATTGTGATTGGGGCTGTCAGCTTATGTCCAGTTCAGAAAATAATAAAACCTTAAAGCTGGTTCTCCCTGCAGAGATCTTTGTTAACGTTTGGTCACCCAGAGTGAGGAATTACAAATAACTTACATGCTGTGAACGTATTTGGTATTGCTTTTTCCTTGGTGATGTCTGCCGTGGGTGTGTGTGTGTGTGTTTCCAGAAGAGGAACAAGGAGGAGTGAATTTAGGAGGTTTAATTTTTCATCTTTATCTTAAAATCTGCTTTAGAGCCATCTGCAGCTTAGGGAGCATCTGCAGCACTGTCCTTGCTCTGTATGCTTTATGGTGTTGTTCTAAATACTTTAGGATGTTCTCTGCCTCCAACTTTTGTTCTTATTAAAGAAGACACAGGATTGAAACCATGAGTGTGTGCCTTTTCATGGGGTGTGCATATGCAGTTGTTTGTGCTGCACTGGTGATTTATGCTGTTGCCAGACATGCCACTTCACAGTTCCATTTAAAAATTGTGAACAGGATTTGAGGCATAGACAAAAAATTACCAGTGACCCATCAAGATGAAGAAGTTAAGGGGGAACATGCTTTCATGGTTCAGTTTTCTCTTTGAATTTGACTTTTATTTTATTTTGACGTGGGTATTTTAAAAACAAGTGGTATGCATTTAGAATTAAAAGAACTCTGCCAGAGGTGAACCAAAGACTCAGCAATTTGTTTAAGCCTCAGTCTGCATGTCTAGCCTTCTACTAGTTGGCTGGCGATTTTTCTGTATTGCTTTCTGAAAAAAAAAAAAAAAAAAAAAGAAAAAAAAAAAGAAAAGAAAGTAACTTACTCATTGTATCTATATAGCTATGGATATCTGTAGAGCTCTGTGAGTAGTTTATGGATATTTGATTAGTGCAGCATAAGTTTATGCCCTGGTGAATTCTTGCTTACTGAGAGTTCGGTGTTAGGAGATTCTAGAAGCTTAGCACTATGTATTTGTGGGGCAGATAGATTGAGACAGGCACCAAACCCCCTCTGTTTCACTTAACACACACTCAGCTTCTGCATGTATTAATTAACACTCACACTGATTGTGCCACTGTTATTCCAGAGATTTTAAAATGCGTGGTATTGTTTTTCACAGGTCAAATCATATAGAAGATATTTTTTCACAATTTTATTCAGTTCTAAGGACATGGAATGAAGCTGCTTGATTTTAATCGACCTCAATTTAAAAATGTGTTTATTGAGTCAATTTAAAAATGCGATTATCCTGCGCTTCAGACAGAGCCCATTGTTAAAGCACTTTTTAAAAGGAGTATCCCTTGGTAATTAAAGCCCTGCCCTGCAGCTGGGTGGCCGTGTTCTTGCTGTGGTGACACAGGCAGGGCTTGGCCTTGCCCTCACTCAGCAAACACAGCACAGTCTCATCCTGCAGTGCACGGTGTGGGTGAACAGCACAAATCTGTGCTCCTCGCAGGCCAGTGCTTTTGTGGTGTTAATTTGAAATACCATCTATTAGTTAGCTATCCACATGGAACTGGCCCTCTTGAAATCTAGAAGTGAAGAAACCAGAAGTGGAAGTCGAGAAATTCCATTGACCCAGTTAACTGTAATTGCAGGGTTAGAACTGGGGCCAAGAAGTTTGAGTTCTGCATGTAATGTTTCAGTGCACAGCCCCTTTTGAATGGCATTACCTCATCTCACATCCATTTGGGGAAAGAGTTCCAAATACCACAGGAACAGCTCTAAGTTATCCAAGGTCATTGTATGACCAGAATTCTTTTGACATTTTTAGTTACAAGGGGATGCTTAAAACTCTGTTGGATGCAGCATTGCATCTGTTCCCATTGGTTTGGTTGGGGTGAAATGGGTTTGGCAGACAATTCTCCTGCTTTGCCTTTCCCACGTGTTCCATGTGTCAGCTGGAAGTGAGTGATCACAGTGTCAGGAAGAAGGAAAGTATAAATATTCTAAGGTGCTTTGTAAAATCCTGTGATTTCTGTGAGCAAATGGCATCAATTGGAACAAATGACATACTGCTTCCAGTGATGTAATCCAGAAAGTCTGAATTGCTTTTAATGCTTCCAACCCGAATAAATTCCTTTTCTCTTGAGTTCTGCCCAGTAATCAGCTTCTATATTGGGAACAGCAGGCTCGATCTGTGTTTATTCCTTCATTTTGAAAATTTTGTGGGAGAAAAGGCAGGTGGAAAAAAACCTAAACGCTTTTTATGGCAGAATTATTATATCAGAAGTATCTGAAGATTTGGATTTTTTTATAACATTGCTGAGTGAGCTGCAGCAGTGTTCGTTTTTTAATGGGCATGTTTTTATGATGCTGTAAATAGTGACAGGGATAATAGGCTAAGTTATACAGTCAAAAAAATTAAGCTGGGAGTGGGTTTGGTGGTTTTTTTTTTTCATCTGTATCCATTTTTGTATATGTAGACCTAAACATCAGTGCAATGAAATGAGGCAGTGAAATAATGTATTGAGTAAAATACACAGGAATATACAAATACAGATTTTTTAGTATATGTAACAGGTGACAATGAGATTTGAAATAGAAAACATGGAAATTTAGAGCACTAGCTTGATTTTCTTGGATATTTTTTAGATCTTGAAATAATTCTCATTGCCATTAAGAAAATGTCATAGTTGTGAGATCAGAATTTGGAAAGATGTTTGTTTCATTTAAGACTTTTCTGAAAACTATGTTACATTCTATTGTTATTAAATAAATTTCTCCCAGTCTCTGGCACAAAGACCACATCTTTTGAAATGAGTCTGTCCAGCAAGGGCTTTGAATGTCTGTGCTGATGAACATTGGAAATTTCTCAATACACACAATAGAGAATTATTGCTGAAATGTATCTGATTATTTACTGAAATTAACAATCCAATTAATTATTGAAATGAACAATAAAATTTCCTATAAAGACTGCTGGTCACTCTCCAGGGGCCTTTCTCCCACGTCCAGATGATCAGATAATTTCCACGTGCCCATCCCGAGTCCTGTGACCCCTCAGGATGCCATTGACTGCACTAGAATATTCTGTGAAGATCGTGTGTGATTACATACGAGTGAAGGCAGCAGGATGCAGCTGGCAAAGTATTTACTGCTTCACAGAGTGTGTATTTTTTGGAGTTTGAAAGCAGAAGCTACCACAACTCTTCTGTTATTTAATCTAAATTTGTAGGGTCGGGTGTTTTTTTCCTCAAATTGAGTTGTCATTTTTAAGGGCTCAGTCTACTGTTTTGTTACAGAGGGTTGGTTTTTTTTGGGGGTTTTTTTTGGGGGTTTTTTTTTTGGTTTTTTTTTTTTTTTTTTTTTTTTTTTTTGGTAATAGTCTCTGGTAGCTGTTTCCAAAATTTGCTGTTATTTTAACAAGTGTAACTGCGTGTTGAAATGTGAAAGCATTGTGAAAAGTTTTAACTACACCTCTTATGTCACATATACGTCTACTGAACATTCCCAGTAGCTTCATTATTCCATTTTCATTATTTTAATCAAAACAAAATGAAGAAATAAAGTTGTTTATTTCTTTGTGTTTACCTTGAAGGCAATCAGTGGTAAAAATATGTAAGTAATAATACAAAAAATGTATATAATTCTGCAGATGTTATGAAGTGTATTTTTAAAATTAGTCAAGTAGATACTGCTTTTGGGAATACTTTCTTTTGGTGTGGCTTATGAAAAAATTTATCTCAAACCTTTTTATTTACAGAGTATAGAAAAGCCTTCCAGTGCTCAACTTTTCAATATTTAGACAAGTTGATTACCAGAAAAAGGACTGATTGATTAGACACATCCTATGATGCCATTTAAATTTCCAATACAATGCATTTTGTTGTACAAGAGATAAAATGATTTGCTAAAAGGCAAAAATATAGGAGAATCATTATGTTCTTACAAGAAAAAAGAGCCTCTTCTTATACTCTAAAGAATAGAAAGTGAGAGCGTTATCTTTGAGAATCAGTCCAGGGGGAAAATCATGGAATTGAATGCCATAATCCTTTTTTTCCTGAGCCGTTCCTTTTGCAGGACCCTGGTGTCTCAGTGTGGAGGTGGCACTCTGCAGCTCCCGAGGAGGACAGGCACTGGGAGCTGCCTGTCGTGCTGGCAAGGCCAGAGCTTGGCTAATGGCTGCATTTTTTGTGACTTTAATTTGGGGTTTTTTACCTACACTTACATGTATGTAACATCAGTTTGACATAAGGAGAGTTCACCATCTCCTCCCCTCTCAATTGGCATTTCTCCCTGACATTTCCTCTAGGATTACAACTAGGAGTTTCACACAGCTGAAAAGGGAAGAAAGGGAAAAAAAATTTACTGAAATGTTTTATCCTCCCTCAGTGGAATATGGAATTTCCTGCATTGTTCTCTGGGTGTCTGGGATAGGCAAAAGTCTTGTGTAGTTCACTAACACATTTTGCATAAATATTTGTGACAGATTTTTAAAACCTCTCTTCCCCCATCCCCTCCCCCTGCTCCCATTTCATAGCTAGGAACAACCAGGAGCTTTGTATCAGTGCAAAAACATTGCTCAGTACCCTTTGGTTGCAAATCCCACTGTATTATGCTTTTAAATGATGAGTTTTTCAGCATAAAGCTTTACATTGGGTGTCTCTACATAACTTGTTTTACATGTTCTTAATCTGAATATTTTTCCCTTTAGATCTGGGTTTGATTCAATCAGTTGTGCAAATGGCTCTGCTGGTGTCAGCAGCACCACAGGCTGGAGCAGAATCCCTGGGGCTTGGTGGCCCAAAAGGGGAACTCATGTGACCCTGGAGCTGTAACCTGTGTACAAGTGGGCACTCCTAAAATGGGAATTATGCCCTTCAGGTGCTTGTGTGGCACCTGGGCTGTGACCCAGCGCTCAGCTGTGTGGGGATGCACAGGAGGTGTGTCAGAACAGCCTCTGGGCTGGTGCTTGGTTCATCCCCTGCTCGGAGCTGCACGTGCCTCTGTCAGACACTCCCTGAGGAGGGATTGGTTCCATTGTCATGGATTGTTGTACCACTCCTGCCATACTTGGACTTCCCAGGAGTTGTAGAGTGTGGCAGTTCCTCCACTCCCACATCTCTACCCTGATAGGGGAGACTTTGCAAAAGCCCTCGTTTGGAGAGAAGGCAAATGGGACTCTTGGTTGTTCTCCTTCTCCAGGTTGTTTATTGTTTTATCATCAACAATCTCAGCACACCAGGCTTGTGTCCCAAACACTGCAGAACATGGAGGAGATGAAGAAGGAGGAAGAAGCCTAAAAATGACAGGGATCCTCCATCTTGTCTCCATCTACTTACCATACTAACAAACCCAAAAATCTAAATTTCTCACCCTGTGATAAATGTCATACTATGCTGCTATCTCATTTACATTCTTGAGAATTCTGTTTCCTCCCAAAGCCTGGGAAGCCCTTTCCATGGACCAAGGTTAAAGGCAGTGTTTGTCAGGGGGTTCAGATCCTTCAAAACATGCAGAGGAATATTCTCTGCGTTCTGGGTTCCAACATAGAGGAAACAGTACATGGAGGAAGTTGGTTGTAGTTGGTATCTTCTTGCTGCTTAAGTCTCTGTGACTTAGGCAATTGGTAATTCTGTTGGCTTTTTTTTTTTAAAAAAAGGCTTTTAAAATTATATGGGCAAGGCAATTTTTCAGAAAACAAAGCATCCTTGAATTAAACTTAGACCATGTTGCACTTCTGAGCTTTATGTTTTGGAGCAAAAGACCAAATTAAAAAGAAAAACTGAAGATTTTTCAAGATATTTCTTTTCCTTATTGCTCCCTCAATTCTCTTCTTCCTCTCAAGGAATATTGATCTCCTACCTGTCTCTTCTGCTTTGTTTCACAGTGACTCATACACTTCCCCAAAGCTAGTACCAGTTACCATGCACATGAAGCTTTATTTTAACATAGTATTTGGAATTCAGTGTTACCTAATTTTTAGCTAGGATTCTTCTCCTCCCCATCAGTCTCCTGCTGAAGAGAGGTGATGGGGAAAAATGCCTTATTGCTAAGTAATAGATGCACACAGAGGCAGTTGGCACTTGGATACAACTGAGAAGCCCTTACTTGTGTGAAACTGCTGTAATGTGTCGCAATAGATTGTCACATAAAGTGATGATGGAGTCGTAACGTGGTGAAATCAAGCTTATTTGATTTGTAGGTGGTAGTTTGGTTTTATATCCCTGCATAGAAAGAAATTTAGGCTTTAAAAAATAGTCTGTGGCTCTGGCAGGTTTGTGCTCTTATTAAACTTCCAGTCATCTGTTCTTGTAGCTGTAGTGTCTCTAGTTCTGGTCCTTGGCAGTTCCACACCAGGCAGGCACTGAGGCCTGGTCAGCAAAGCAGATGACCAGGTTCTCTTCCTGGCATTGGTGCTACCTGGTTGGGGAAATACCAAGTCACTTCTCTCTTATTCCTTTTCACCTTCCTTGTAAAGGGCATAATAAAAATGACTTCTTCTGCTGTCTGTAAATGAAGTACCTGTAGGTAAACATTTCTTCATTAAAGAATTTGTACCCTTGAAAACAAAATATTTCAAAACACAGAACAGCACAACTGTGGAAAACCCTGTTCTAAGTATGTGCATCTGGTCATCTGGCAGCCTGTGTCCTTTGCCTACCAAATACAATTTTGGGTGATGCACCCTAGTGTTCAACAGAGACATTTTTTGCCTGAAGCTCTTCAGTCTACAGATGTTTGCACTGCACTTCTGCCTCAGTGTCTCCAGTCTGGATGTAATCAGTGATCTCATTTGCACTTGAAGTCTCCAGAGAGGAGATAAACTGTACATTGCATCCTCGTCCATCTGTGTCCTCAGTGATGTAATCGAATTATTGGTCTGGTGCAGTTCAGTCCCACTGGTTGCCTTGCATGGCATCAGTGTCAGTGCTGAGTACACTTCATTGCCACAGCCACGCTGGGGTACCCCCATGGAAATGTTTAGCAATGTGTTCTGCATTTTGTCACAAGCCCTGTGGACTGCTCATAGGTCAGCTGTGTCACACTTAACAGACTGAGCTGCTGTGTCTCCCTTCAGTTCCTGTAACATCATGGTTCTGCTTCCTGAGCCGTCTAATTTCTCTGAACATTCCTGGCAATGGGATTTTGACATGCCAGAGTGTAGCTCCTGCTGGTTGGAGTCTTGAATAACCAGTAGCTTCCATAACTAGTGACTTGGGCAACTAGTAAATGCAAAGTTCCTGAAGGGCCAGAGTTTCTGAACAGCCAGTATTGACATTAGCCAAGAGCCTGGTGGATTTTTGAGAGAATTCTGCGATACAAACAGTACACCTGCTGCTTCGTAGTCCGGCCCTATGCAGGTGGTGTTTCACAGCCATTCCCTTGTACTGTGTGGGAGAATGAAATGCTATAGCAGATCTGTAAGAGTGCAACATAGAACTGTGTAATGCTTTCATGGAGTTAAGGAGTGGGAGATCATTCAAACAGAGAACTGCTCAAAACACACCTGAGCCCTCTTTGCCCTGTTCAGGATTTACCTTAAGATCACAGGGTAAAGTATCTGATGGTGTTGTGAGACACCTAGTAGATATTAAGAATAAGAGGTGTTGCCTCGTTGTACCGTCCCCTCTCCTGCCCTGTTCTGATAAGGATTTATGGCAGGGACTTGTTGTTCTAGAAACACTCTCCAGCTTGGGAGCAGATCCATGATAGTTACTGCAGACAGCATGGCTGAGAAGGCAGGCAGGACACAGGCATGGGGAAATGTCCCTGTGGTCTTCACCTTGTGTGCTCACCCCCTCAAAGAGTCATTTCAGGCTGCAAATGGCAAAGGCAGAGGCAGTCTGAGTGTACTGGAAAATGCAGTGATGGACTGTTAGAGAGACAGTGTCTGCTGAGTGTTTGTTTCAGTCAAATGTCAGTGTAAAAGGACACTGGAAGCAACATTCTGGGAGGGATCAGCATTCTGTATCTCTAGATCTTATTAGATCTCAGAAATGTGGCCATGGGCTCTGAGTTGCCAGAATTAACAGGCAAAAGCATAAATACTAAGTTCATATTTCCATTGCTTAAGTGGCTCATGCCGTTGACTCCTACCTGTGAATCAGAAACCTTGCCAAAATTCAGGATTTATACCATACAATACCTTTAGTAGTAACATTACAAAATATACTTCACTTTCTTGTGGATTCATGCAGATTGCAAAGGCCAGCCAGGTGTGGAACACTTTGGAGCTGTGCTGCATTCCCCACATCCATAAGGCAGGCTCAGTAAATCTCCATGCTGGGTTAACTGTTCCAAGGTAGCAGCAGTTAACACCCTCTGTCCTCTAATCTCTTATTACAGTCTTATATGGGGAGATAACTCCCAGTTCACTTGGCTTCCTGATTCCTGTGGCTGCCTCACATCGGGCTCACCAGATAACAGACGACATGAGATTATTCTCCAAACAGCTTGAAGAGATGATCTGACTCTGTTTATTAGAAACAGATGAATCCCTTTTATACATTTTGCCACAGACCACTGTGATTGGCCTGTGAAAGAATGACAGAACTCTTCACCCACATTGGCCAAACCAGAGAGACAGCAAAGAAAATCTGTCCCACAGAAAGAATTCCAAACATAAGTTTTTGTTACATAAACAATCCTGATGTTTATGTTCAAGCTGTGAGAACAAGCTTCAGAAACCCAAAACATCAGGAAAAATGAGCTTCAGAAACTCAGAAGCTCCAGGCATGGAAAACAAGCCTACCTGACCTTCTCTTCTCCAGCTGGGTTTTGTCAGGAGCTCATCATTCCTTTCTCCTCCTAGATTCTCCTCTCGACTCCATCCATCCTGTGAGTGTGACCAGCCTGCACTAGGGAACCAGCCTGCACTGGGGAACCAGCCTGAACTAGGGAACCAGCCTGCACTGAGGAACCAGCCTGCACTGAGGAACCAGCCTGCACTGAGGAACCAGCCTGCACTAGGGAACCAGCCTGCACTGAGGAACCAGCCTGCAATGAGGAACCAGCCTGCATGGGGAACCAGCCTGCACTGAGGAACCAGCCTGCACTGAGGAACCAGCCTGCACTGGGGAACCAGCCTGCACTGAGGAACCAGCCTGCACTGAGGAACCAGCCTGCACTGGGAACCAGCCTGCACTGGGAACCAGCCTGCTCTGAGGAACCAGCCTGCACTGAGGAACCAGCCTGCACTGAGGAACCAGCCTGCACTGAGGAACCAGCCTGCACTGGGAACCAGCCTGCACTGAGGAACCAGCCTGCACTGAGGAACCAGCCTGCACTGAGGAACCAGCCTGCACTGAGGAACCAGCCTGCACTGGGAACCAGCCTGCACTGAGGAACCAGCCTGCACTAGGGAACCAGCCTGCACTAGGGAACCAGCCTGCACTGAGGAACCAGCCTGCACTGGGGGAACCAGCCTGCACTGGGGAACCAGCCTGACTGAGGAACCAGCCTGCACTGAGGAACCAGCCTGCACTGGGAACCAGCCTGCACTGGGAACCAGCCTGAACTGGGAACCAGCCTGCACTGGGGAACCAGCCTGAACTAGGGAACCAGCCTGCACTGGGAACCAGCCTGCACTGAGGAACCAGCCTGCACTAGGGAACCAGCCTGCACTGGGAACCAGCCTGCACTGGGGAACCAGCCTGCACTGAGGAACCAGCCTGCACTGAGGAACCAGCCTGCACTGAGGAACCAGCCTGCACTAGGGAACCAGCCTGCACTAGGGAACCAGCCTGCACTAGGGAACCAGCCTGCACTGAGGAACCAGCCTGCACTGAGGAACCAGCCTGCACTGGGGAACCAGCCTGCACTGAGGAACCAGCCTGCACTGAGGAACCAGCCTGCACTGAGGAACCAGCCTGCACTGGGAACCAGCCTGCATGAGGAACCAGCCTGCACTGAGGAACCAGCCTGCACTGGGGAACCAGCCTGCACTAGGGAACCAGCCTGAACTAGGGAACCAGCCTGACTAGGGAACCAGCCTGCACTAGGGAACCAGCCTGCACTAGGGAACCAGCCTGAACTAGGGAACCAGCCTGAACTGGGGAACCAGCCTGCACTGAGGAACCAGCCTGCACTAGGGAACCAGCCTGCACTGGGGAACCAGCCTGCACTGAGGAACCAGCCTGCACTGAGGAACCAGCCTGCACTGAGGAACCAGCCTGAACTAGGGAACCAGCCTGCACTGGGGAACCAGCCTGAAATAGGGAACCAGCCTGCACTAGGGAACCAGCCTGCACTGAGGAACCAGCCTGCACTGAGGAACCAGCCTGCACTGAGGAACCAGCCTGAACTAGGGAACCAGCCTGCACTGGGAACCAGCCTGACTAGGGAACCAGCCTGCACTAGGGAACCAGCCTGAACTAGGGAACCAGCCTGCACTGAGGAACCAGCCTGCACTGAGGAACCAGCCTGCACTGAGGAACCAGCCTGAACTGGGGAACCAGCCTGCACTGAGGAACCAGCCTGAACTAGGGAACCAGCCTGCATGGGGAACCAGCCTGCACTGGGGAACCAGCCTGCACTGGGGAACCAGCCTGAACTGGGGAACCAGCCTGCACTGAGGAACCAGCCTGCACTGAGGAACCAGCCTGCACTGGGGAACCAGCCTGCTCTGGGGAACCAGCCTGAACTAGGGAACCAGCCTGAACTAGGGAACCAGCCTGCACTGAGGAACCAGCCTGCACTGGGGAACCAGCCTGAACTAGGGAACCAGCCTGCACTGGGGAACCAGCCTGCTCTGGGGAACCAGCCTGAACTGGGGAACCAGCCTGCACTGAGGAACCAGCCTGCACTGATGGAACCAGCCTGCTTTGGTGAGCAGAGTCAGCTCAAGTTAACTGGGTGCTTTAAGAAACAGAACAGCAGCTCTCAGTGTGGTTACTTAATTGCATCCATGTTCTATGTGATGAATAACATTTCCCACTTACAGAGCAAAATTAGTAGACAAATGCCCTTCTTCCTCCCAAGCTGGGGGTGGGGGAGGGAGCATGAAGATGTTGTATCTATAAAAACGATGTGTTATTTAAATGCTGCAAGCTCCACAAGTAATAATTAAGGTTAACGTGCTGCCATTTGAGTTTTTAAAACCACATATGAGAACAATGTGTGCGACAGAAGGATCTGATTTAAGTTCAATTGTTACTTGCTAAACTTCCCCAACTGAATGGAAAATAATTTGGTTGGTTGTTCTTTGAGGTGGCAGGTTTAAATATCAATCTCTTCTATGCCATTCGGGTCTTGCTTTCAGTGTATTTCCTTAAAAATACAGATTTTTCACTCTCTAAATACTGAAGACTGCTATTACAATTGTATTTAAGCCATCTGAAACCTTGGCACCATATACTAACTTTCTAGAAGAATCCTTTTCTAGAATGCCTTTTCTAAATGCCTTTTCTACAAGAATCTCATCCAGTTGCAAATCTTAATTGTAAATGACATAAACCAAGTGAAACTAATTTTCAGAAGTGTAGTAGTACTCCTGCATATCTGCTGAGGCCCTGAGACAGAAATTCTGAGTCATGAACTCAGAGATGCATTGGTTTGAAACCATGGACCATGTAATAAAAACAAAGTGTTTTAGCCCACCTAGCCATGGTCTGATGGACAAAGGAACCTGAAAGTCCCTCTCACTTTTTTCTTCTCAAGGATGGGAAAAAAGCAAGGTAAGTGGGGAATTTCTGGCCTCAAGCTTGAAGAGGTGCAAGGGGAAGAAAAGCATGTCACTGTTGTTTCAAGTGGGTTTATAGAGCTGTGAAAATTTGCTGGAAAAAAGTGCATGATGTGCTGAAGGTTTGAGACTTCTTAGTAGTTCGTGTTCTGACTTGAATTAGATCCTTGGAAGTGAGATTGTGTGTGGCGTTGCTGCTCCAAGGCAGTGGTGCTGTGCTGTGTTTAGTGTGGCACTAGGCTGCATTTATGTTCCAAATAAGATCAAGTTTTGGCTCTTGAATTGTCTAAATATCAGTGTGTAAAAATGAACTTCTGAAAATTTTTAGCTGGACAAGGAAAGAAAATAGGATCTATCCATAAGGAGCTTGTTGCTCAGGTATTCAGGCAGCTGCAAGCCTTTCCTGGAGAATTGGACTGAATGGACACTTTCACCCAGGTCTCCTGCTTCTCCATAGGGAAGTGTCCAAATCATGAGCCTGTGGAAGTGCAAACCAGTGAGCATGAAAATGTCCAATGAGTGATAAAGTATGCAAACTACAGCATAAACAGAAACCTGTGGTCATGGATTCACTTGCTGCAGCTGATTTGCTATTTTAGGCAAACTTCTGCTTTTAATAGGTGCTATTCCTGGCTTTCCAGCTAGCTGGTTTTTTGGTGACTGTAATCTTGCTAGGTGCATATTCCCTTCTCTTCTTGTCTCGTGTGTTGTGCCAAGGGCCAGAGCACTTTTGTGATGGAACAATCGTGTTTGCCTTGGTATCACGCTGATATCCTTGAACCCTCCTTTCTGCCAGGCAAGGAGGAAGGGATAGTACTTAGTCTTTCAGGATAAGAGTCTAAGCTGAAATACCTGCCAAATGAGCCAGTCAACTGAAATGCATCTCTTCCTTTGTACTGCCCAAGAGGACAAGAGAAAGAAGAAGTGGGAATGGGAAATAGGAGATTGGCAGTAGCCTTCAGTAGCTCTTAAGGACTGGTTTGGCCCTTAGAACTTTGTGGGTGAAGAGCAGAAGCTGTTGTATTTTAACTGATACTGGCTTTGGCTGTGGGAATGGTCAAGGAGAAAGAGAATGAGGACAGATAACTAGGGGCATTTAAGACTGGAGAAGAGCATGATAATAGTGTGTAAAATGACCATCACATCTGGAGAGTCCTGATACACTTTTCATTAAAAGTCTGAATATGCGTTATCTAATTAAACATTCATCAAAAGGTTTTGTCAGCACTAATTTACTCATGTCTGTCTCCCCCCCACCCCCCAAATTAAAACATTTAAACCAAACAGCTAATTCAAAGCCTTCTGTGACCGAAGTCCTTAAAAGCATTCCACATGTAGTTTTTTTCATCAAGAAAAACACAACAAAGAAATACTTTGCTGGAGTCACTTTATGTCAGCTAATCTCACATGAAAACAAAAGCTGTTATTACTGTGAGGTCACTGTGGAAGAGAGGTTATGACTGCAGTAAACCAGACATCAGCAGCACATGGGGGCTGCTGGGGAGACAGAAGGCCCATTTATATGGCAAGCAGGGAATGGGAGAAAACGAAGGCATTCAGGGATTCCAATGGCAGAATAGATCACCAGAGCACTAAATAGCTAAACTGTCTAACTCCTGAACAATTACAGTGATTCAGTAAGCTTGGGAGCTTTTGGTTTTGCTTTGTAGGAAGCAGAAGTCAGGAGAGGAAGAACAGACTTGACTCAAGAGGAAGAAATTGAGCAAGAAAGTTTTTGTCTGTGTTCCTGAAAATAGTTTGGGGGGGGGTTTCTTCCCTGATGACTAATACCAAAATGATCTGCTGACAAATCTGAGAATAAAAAGTATACCAGCATTAGAGGAGAAATAAAAACCATGTGTGTCTATTATGTCAGGGATTTATTTGGGTGTAAAATTTCATTTCAGTGGGCTTGCCCCTTGTACCATTAGACAGGGAGTAAGGGATAGCAGGAGGTGGAACAAGATTTGAACAGATGCAGTCTGAAAAAAAAAATTCAAAGAATTTAGGCTCTTAAATTTTAACTTTAGCTTACTCTATGTGACAGCTTGTCAGGGTATCAATCCTGGTTTTCAAGAGTGCAGACTGAAGTCTTGTGCCTTGATTAAATATGTGAGTGTGTGTACCAGGATAATAAAAGCCACAAAACAATAAGGCATTTCTGCACAAAGATTTAAATTTTCCCCCTTTTTGAATGTTAAACTTGGTAAGTCAGATGAGCTTTGTAACTACTTTATTGACTTCTGCTCCTTTCACTCCTTGGCTTTTCTTCCAGAGGCACTACTGCAGTGATCTAGATGCTTCAAGATATGGGCTGATAGTCATGGTTTGGAGTTTGCTTCCACAGCAGTGGCATTTCTGTTAAAATGTAATTGCTCTATTGTCCTGTACTCTGTTCCATGAGAAGGATTTTTTCTTCCCAGAAACTGGTGAAGATTTCAAGGTTCTTTCTTTCACTTCTTTTTTTTACTGTATTCCAAAAAGAAGGTGTACATGCACATATTGTCCCTTGAATTTCTCTGATATTCCCCCCCAAAAATACTTGCTTTTCCTTTCCCACTTCTTCCTGAGACTTCAGAGAGCCTGTAACAGCCACTGGACCTTGACAGAGAAGACTGTATATGATTTTCAGAGATGTCTGGATTCTGCTGAGTGTCTGAAACTGAGCTCCCTCACTGCTGGTTCTCCCACACCAGCCTGCTCTCTTCTGCTGAGGAGCCAGGCACCAACATTCAAATACATCTGGGAAACAATGCTTTTATTTATCCTAGTGAACTAAGTGGGGCCGTGATGCAGGCGACTCAGACACTGGATCTCCATCTCCTGTCTTTAAATTTTAAGTGTGCACTCCAGCACAATTTGATTCCGTGCAATCTCTTTGCTAAACCAGGCTTGAGAATCTTTATCCTGCCAAAGTTCAAGCTTGTGGGCTTTAAGACCATCTGTCCTGTACGTAGAAACTTACTGGAGCTCTTCTGCTCACTGTTTTGCCAAGTTCAGATCTGAAGGGCACCTTTGTTTTCCTCACCCAGCTGCCCCTGTTGGCACAGACCTGAACCTACTTTTCAGTGAATTCTAAAGCCAGTGGAAGGTGGTGTCAGGAAGAGGCTGTTCCTCCCACCACTGGTAACTCCTGCCAGTCTAAGTGCTGCCTAGCTGCTAATTGCGAAACTTACATGTCAGAAGTAAAATCAGTACTGTTTCAATATTTGGATTTAGTCCTACTTATCTTTTGAGTAACAAAAGGAAGGGTTTAGAAGTTTAGAAAATGTTGCATCTTAGATACATGCCTGGCAGGTGTAGTCCCATCAGCCAGAGCAGTACCATCATGTGTTACCTGACAAAACCAAGGGACCTGCCTGTTCCCTGACACTTTTAAAGTATTATGAAATGTACAGGGGTGAAAACGAGTGTTGCTCATATTTTTCATCCTTCAGGACTGTTGCTTTAATTAATGTGGTGGGGTTTTTTGTTGTCTCTGTAATTGTCTGGCTAAGGACCAGAATTTCCTAAAGAATCACAGAATCACAGAGTAACTGTGCTGGCAGAGATCTCCAGGATCATGGAGCCCAACCCCTGCCCTGACACCTCAACCAGACCATGGCACCATGTGCCACATCCAGTCTGTTTTAAACACACCCAGGGATGGGACTGCACCACCTCCCCAGGCAAAGCATTCCAGTACTTTATTACTCTTTCTGTGAAAAACTTCTCCCTGATACCCAGCCTGTATTTCCCTTGGTGCAGCTTGAGACTGTGCCCTCTGGTTGTGTCAGTGCTGCTGGAGAAAGAGCCCAACCCCAGCTGAGCACAGCCCCTTGCAGGAGTTGTAGAGTGCCAAGGTCACCCCTGAGTCTCCTTTTCTCCAGCTGAACCCCCCCAGCTCCCTCAGCCATTCCTCACAGGGTTTGTGTTCCCAGCCCCTCTCCAGCCCTGTTCCCTCCTCTGGACACACTCCAGCATCTCCACGTCCTGAACTGAACTGAGGGACAGAACTGGACCCAGCACTCGAGGGGTGACCCCACCAGTGCCCAGTACAGGGGCAGAATGACCCCCTAGTCCTGCTGGCCACACTAGTCCTGACACAGGCCAGAATGCTGTTGGCCTTCTTGGCCACCAGTGCACACTTAAAGAGCACCTTTACCAAGGTGCATTTTAGCTGGTAAAGCATAAATGTAAACCTGGAAATAGATGGAAAAGCCTAAACAAGAAACCAGATTAGTGAGCTCCATTATATGCAGGGAGGAGGCAGATGGTATCAGAGGTGGGATTGAAATGGCAGTTTGGTGGCATCAGAGCACGCTGCTGCTGGTGACCTCAGACCAGAGTTGGTGTTTGCCATGCAGGGTTACACGAGCATTCAGGTGATACACAGGGCAGGCATTAAGGATGTGCTGTATCCACAATGTGGAACTGAAGGAAGACTGCAGGGAAAGCATGCTCAGCTCCAGCTGTGAACCATTTGTATAAAGATGAACAGAAATTGGGGCAGTAGATGTGGGTGCCTAGGTGTAAAGGAGGAAGAATGAAGCTAAGGATGTTGTTCAGTGACACCGTTACCAGAAGAGAGATTTTGATGCAGAAATACAGGCAGAACAATCTTTTTGGACATTTAAATAAAGAAGCTCACATTTACTAAATGAGAAATTTTGAAATTTTAGGAACAGGTTTTTTATTGGTTTTTACTCTTATTTGAAATCAGCCTGCAATTGCAGTTACAAAAACAAGTTTAAGATATTTTTCATATAAAATTAGTCCATCAAATTTCCCTCACCTTTCAGGTGAAGTGAAGGTACTCTCTTTGCCTCTTTGACTCCAAATAGTTTAGTTTTTAGAGTAATCTCTGAGGCCTAAGCAGTAATAGTTTCTCCCAAATTAATACATTCCTTCTTTTTACCTGTTATTTAATATCTATTTAAAGAGCTATGGGCAGTACTTTTCATGCATTAAATATAATTTATTGACTAGCTTGAAGAAAAAGTACAACTTGTCCCATGAAATGCTATTTGCCAGTTGCTGTCTCATTAAAGTCTGGCTTGTTTCATGGTAGCTCTTTGCTGCTGAACTTTTGAAAGATAGCATGAAACATAAAAGGGAGCAAGTTTACCATTCTTTTCTTTTTTCTCCCCTCCGAAGTGGAGTCTGTACTTCTATTGCTCTAGTAAAGCAGTGTTTGTGTGGAGTTATTTATAATTTAACCAACACAAAAGTCTATCCAGCTCCTCATCCACGTGGCCTATGTGATTCAAATAATTACTCAGTTAAATACCATGTTTAAAGATAAGAGAAAAAATGAGTTGTGATTTTGCAATACCTCATCAAGTGGGCTATGTTTTTAAAAGCAAAAGGTCTTTCATTTATTCTATGGTTATTTTACTCTGTTCAGTGCAGGAAATGAAAAGGTAATCTTAAGGTTTGTGTTTGTCAGAGAGTTCTAGGGCTCATCCTGTGCATTCTGCAATCCCCAAATTGTTTCTTATTTCCTCTCCTCCAGTAAGTCTTTGAGTGAATATTCTTCATGGAATTGATTTACATTATTCATAGAGATGTGAGGGAAACATCATACTAAAGGTGTGATAGCAAAGGGTGTAAGGAAAAATTGTTCAGTTCTACTCTCACATTTGTATGTTATTCTAAGTATATGTGATTTTATAATACTAAGAGAAAATTAGAATGTATTTCTGAGACAGAAAATTGCTTCCAATGTGGGATAGCATTCAAAATGCATACTGGTGGAGTTCCCTATGAGTGTTGTGCCTGACAAGGTTTGAATACAGAAGAGCTGGCAAGTGAACACACATGTTTAGGTACCTTTTTGTGTAGGAAACCAGCACGGAAATTGTAAGTTAAACTGAGAGCTACGGGGTTTCAAACTTCCCTTTGCTTTCAAATGTGTATGACAGAGAATTCTTAGTTTGATTCAGGCTGGTGATCTGTTACTACCTGATACATCTTTGCAATAAGAGGAGGCTTAAATTCAGATGAGTTGACCTCTCTATACTTACACACTTTTTCTCCCAAACTGAAAATTTCACAGCTCCAGTTGTCAAAAATATCCAATCAGTTCTTTGTGGTAGCCATTGCCAGGTGAGAGGCACTAAGTGAAGCCAGTATTTGAGCTGTCTCAGAAAGAGAAAATGGGTATAACTAGTTTATACCCATTGGAACCTCATGGCTGAGGTCCCATGAATGTTGTGGCAAATGCAGAGCAGCAGAGCTCTGCACAGTGCAGGTGAGCAGGCTCTGCTTGAGAGCTGAGAGTATTTTTTGATGCAGCTCCTGTGCTGGTTCACTGACAGCCTGGGCTGGTACCTTCTGCATACACCCAACTCATGGATATGGGCCACTGAGTGAATAATAAACATAGAGACACTGTTTGGAGGGAGGAAATGATGGCTGGAAACAATCACTATGGATTTACCAAGGTTTTACTCATTGCTTTCTGGGTTAAAACAGCTGGATGAGGCTGTGGATGAGGGAGAGCAGTAGATGTCATTTATCTTAACTTCAGCAACACTTTTTGGACAAGGTCTACAAATATTCTTGGGTCCAATTTAGAATTTGGATGGGTGGACAAATAAATGCATAATTAGTGGTTGGCTGGTCTGGCTTAGAGGGTAGTGATTAATGGCTCATGCTCTAGCTGAGGTCTGTAGCAGGGGGAACACTACAGGATATTTTTTTGTCCTGTGTGACAATTTCAGCAGTGCCCTGGAGGAGGTGACAGAGATGTGCTCGTGAAGTTCGTAGATAACAGTAAATTGGAGAGATCAACTGATAGACCTGAGGACAGGGCTGCTGCTCAGAGGGACCTAGACAGACAGGATGGAGGGATGGGCCAGCAGGAACCTTACAAAATTCTGCAGGAATAAATACAATGTCATGTACTTGGGAGGGAAGAATCCTCCTGCAGTGGAGGCTGGGGAGCAGCTGTGCAGGGCCAGCCCCGTGCCATGGCAGTGATGATGGCCAGCAGCATCCTGGGCTGCTGGGACACAGGCTGCATGACAGGAGCACAGTCAGGAGGCTGAGGTGAGAGACTATTCCTCTTACATTCAGTGCTTCAAACCCCATCTAGAAAGCTCCAGGCAGCTTAGGGTCCTTCAGTGTGAGAAAGGCATCAATAAACTGTTGAGTGTGCAGCAAAGGGCCACCACAATGGTCAGGGGGCTACAGCTGTTTAGGAGAGGACACTGGGGGAGCTGGTTCTGTTAACCCCAGGCAAGAGAAAGCTTTGGAAGAAGGGGGGTTTAATAACAGCCTTCCAGCTTCCAAAGAAGGTTATTGAGATGATGGAGTCACAGCAGTGAAAACTGAAAGGATACAGAGACAATGGACATAAATTGAAACAAGAGGTTCACAGTGGATGTAAGGAAGAAATCCTCCCTGAGTTCAGTCAAGCAAGCAATGCAATAGGTTGCCCAGGGTGGTTGTGGAATCCCCACATTTGAAGGATTCCAAGATGAAGCCATGGGCAATCTCATCTAAACTAATAGCTGTCCCTGCATTAAGCAGGAGGTGGGAGTTGAGACCTCCTGAGGTCCCTTCCAAACTCAGTTATCCTTTGATTCTGTCATAACTGGTTGAAATGTGCACAGCTGTACACAGCTGGAAAGGAATTCTACTTCATCATTCTTTCTCTGTGCTGGGGAGATGTTGCCTGAGACCTCCTGATTGTTGTGTAATACATGAGCTTACCAAGAATGCTGTAACTAAGAGGTTCCTATGGCAGAGGGTTTAAACCTGGAGCCTGTTTCTACACCACAGGACGTGTTCAGCACAAATCCACGCCTTGGGCAAAGCTTCAGCCACTTCCCACAGGGGAGAAAAATGGATCCCATCTTCGGGTGAGGCCAGAGAGCATCCTTCCCTTCCTTTCTTCCTCCCTCCCTCCCTGAATTGCTCTCCTGATTTGTATATTTTAACTTGTGCTTCTTTTTCAAAATCTGCATCTTTTAAAATTTTAAGTATTTCTAAATATAGAAATTCACACATATATATTTTAATTTTTTTTAATGGAAAAATGTAGCAAAAAGTGCCCTTTAGCCAATGTAGAATGGAAAATATCAGCATATTTGGCATGTGAGATTCCTGTGATGATTCTAAAATTTAGTAATGTATATAGAATTTTGGTCTTGTTCAGATGTGCTTTCCTTAATTTTAGGTGTATTTTCTTCTCTATCTTTAAAAGGAAAGGAGAACACCTCTTCTGGAATTCAGCTCCCATCTCTTTATCTGTTCAAGTGCATTGTTAAGTGGCTTTCTGTAACTAAAAGCTGACATAGTGTTATTTAACTCACAGCTTAACTTTTTACAAGAAAAGTTGCCCCTCCTATATTTCTGGCTTGATATGCCACTTCAGGAGGTATCTTTGCTGGATCCAGTGCTCACTGAAACATGGAATTTGGAGCTATTCCCATTGCTTCCAGTGAACATAATCACTGCAATCCAGAATTAGGCACCTTCAATTTTCCTTATCTGGGAAGCAACACAAAATTCTTTTTGGATATAAATCAGGATATCCTTGATTTTTTCTGTCCAGGAAAATGAAAGCAGCAGAAAGCAACCTGCTCAGGTTACCTGCTGCTGAATTCTTAGCAGGTTTGTACTAGAGGGTAGGAGTGAACCCTGTCCAGGTGACTCATCACAGACTCATCACAAGCTCTAGGAGGGTTGTCCAAGAAAGCAGCTGGTTGACTCTTTGGCAGCACCAACAGACTTCTAAGCCCATGTCACATTTCTCCACTTGTCTGTGAATAACAAAAAGCACTCATCATGTTTAGATCTCTGTGAGTCAGCCATTTAGAGGAGAATGGGAAGTGTAAAGCAGCTTGGCAGCCCAGGTTTCCATCTCAGAGGTGATGGAAGAGAGAACTTCCATGGCTGCATCAGCCCCTGAGTGGGGATGCTGTGGCATTGTCCCTGTGCAGTGATGAGACCCAAAATGTTCCCCTCCTGTGTAAGGCAGGGGATTTCCAAGCAGAACACTGAAAGTGCCCTCGATGCATCTGGCTGACCCATCTGTGAGCAGCAGATTGAATCGAGGCATCTCTGACATGGGTGGGTCACCCTTGTGCAAAACTCGAATCCTTCACATGACCCACAGCACTGGAGAGACTTAAGGGATTGCTGTAATTTTTAGATTTTATTTCCACCATTCGATATGAAAAATGTTTCCATGAAATCAGGGCAAAAGAATAAAATGCCTACAATTATGAATTTTGAAAATAATAATTTAGTAGTTCACCTTCTGAGTTTTTCATTATTAAAAGCTCACAGAGCTCTAATTTGCAAAATCCACCAAGCAGTTTTATCTTCTGCTGGCAGAGCTGGCTATGTAAAACTGGTCTAAGAATCTCCTTCAGTGTATCCTTACCCAGTAATGCCCTGTACTAAATCTGATCTTCCAAATGCACTGCGATGTCATGGGCAGAGGCTGGTTCAGGGACTGGGGTATCTCAGAAGCCAAAATGTCTCCTGCTGCAGTCAGTAGGAACCCTGGACCTTTGGCCTTTTTTACTTATGAACTTAGTCTATTTATAATGTTGATTTCATGACCCTAATGTTAAATAGAAGGAGTTCTGTTTGTGCAGTACTCCAAACATGCCACACTGCAAATATAGGCATGCATCACTTGGGAGCCTTGGTCCCAAGGGAGGTGCAGGTGAGAGCTACTTTTTTTCACTTTCATGAATTTAGGGATTCATGCTCTTTATCCTGTTCCCTTGCAGTTTAGAGGAAGTTTGTAGTTGCAAAACTCGGCAGGCAAAGTCCTGAAGCTGAATCTGTAGAGTAGTTTTGCACTTTGATGTAGTTTCTTGCAAGAAAAATGTGCACACAAGGAGTCTTGGGCTATGGTTCAGAAAGGAATTGCAGCACGTACCTTTCGCAAAAAGCTGTTCTGAAGAATGAGAGGGTAAGTGTACTCCTTATTAATGCTTCCCTTGGGAAGAAAAATGGGACAAGAATCCTATGTAAACCTTTCCATTAGACCTACTGATTGTAGAGCACAGCTTTAGCTCAAAATTTCAATTTGGATCAGTTTTCTCTATTTGTAATTTTTTAAACATTTGTGATAATTTATTCTGCTGCAATTTGCATCTGCTTTCAGATAGCAAAGGGAAAACTTAGTATGGCATCTGGAGGTCCATTTGAAAAAGGAGTGTCCTTACCAGGGTAATTACTGGTGCAGAGTGTGGAGCTAATTCATCTTCCTTCATTGTTAGTGCCAGTGTTAACAATGAGCTGATGAGCTCAGAGCTGCTCTGGCAGGTTTGGGCTCTCTACTGGTAGTTGCAGTCCTGTATGTGTATCAGGCCATCTTATTTTGCATTAATTTCCAAAGTTTTCTCATAGGAGTTCCAGGGGGTTCCAATACGGAGCTTTTGTCCAGGGTGAAACAGGAGCTCTGGTAACTGATCTCTTCCAGGGTTAGTTGGCTCTCTCGCTGCTTATGTTGGCGCTGCTTGGTTTTAAAGCTTCCAATTAGAAAATTTTGTCTTTCTGCCTGAAGAAGTGAAGTTCATTTTGAGGTTAATGGCAGATATTGCACCTATTGTTACGTTAAACTGTGTCCCAGCTTGTGTTTGGTCTCAGTACCTGTACCATATCCCTCTCATCTTGACTGAGCTGTATTACACTCTAGTGAGAGAGAGTTTTAATACAAAGAAATGAGTACAACGAAGGTTGTTTAATATGGTAAAAACTCCAGGATGTCTTCTAATGTTACAGAAGACTCAGAAACACTGTGTTTGGGAGAAATCTAACCTTATATAATTGTACTTGCTTGAAAAAATACTTTAATCATTCTCTCCTCTCTTTCAAACAGCCACCTTTTGTCAGTACAAAAGTTAACAGTTGAGGCCTGATTTTGTAATGTCTGACTTTATTGCTCAAAACGTTAAAGATTATATCTCAGTCTTGAAGAAGGGGGTGGGGTTTTCTTTGTCTCAGTAGTAAAATACTTTGGTAAATAAGAACAGTGGCATCTGAAGAAATTTTTTTGCCAAAGTGGATATAAATTTTTTCCTTTATTTTCAAGTTGAAAAAAAAAAAATTACAAAGTAGCTGGGTTTTCTTTGTCCCAAGCTTACTTTTTCATTTTGGGCATGTAACTTTCTCCAACTCTTTGATTTTATGCTTGAGAGTTTCCTGAAGCCTTTCAAGATTTTAAGAGGTATTTTTATACCGTTTTGCTTTCTAAAATGTTGTCATTTTTTTTTCTTTCAACATTGGTAGCTCTGCCTAGCCCTCCTTGTCACCCTCCTGGTAGGCTTTTTAATACTTTGGTGAATTTGTCGGCGAGGAGAGCAGGGGGCCTGTTCTGTGGCATTGGCAATGCTGACAAGTCTGTCAACACTGGATGTGCGATTGTCCCTCGGAGCTTACATCCGAGTTTGTTGGACTGAGCAGAGAATAGAATGTGGGAGAAGTTATTCTGAGTGTGTGTGCATGTGATTGCAGTTTCCAAGGAGACCACCTTCTTTGTCTGAACATGTCCCAAATGATTGCCTAATTGATCTCATCATGTGGGACACTCTGTCTGTCTTTCTGTCTGCTTCTCTCATGCGTTCTCTCCTCCACATTGTTAATCAGAAAGTAAAAAATGAAAAGTTATGTTCTCGCAGAGAGCCAAACAAAGCTGTGAGCCTGTCCAAAGGACAAGTGGGGCTGTCCCTTGGGCAGAGCCCATGGCCAGTGTGTCCCCAGTGGGGATGTGAGACCTCTTGTTGCTGCTGTGCCTCCCCAGTCTGCGCTCTAACTCGGGCATAGATGATGCTGAGCGCGTCTTTGAAAGAGACAGCTGTTAATGCTCCTACTGAATTTCCACTAATTATAAAATGAAAGGACTGGCTCTCTTTTCCTTCCCAAAGCTCAATAGTCTAGTTTCACTGATTAAAGAACCAACAACAAAAAATCCCCCAAAACACAAAAAGCTCAGGGAAGGAGGAGACGTCAGCCAGTGCCGGTGCTGAAAAGCATGCTGATGTGCTTTTTTTGTTGCTTGTGGTTTTGTTAGTACTGATGATTTGCTAATGAAGGCCAAAGCTCTTTCAAATTTAGTCCCTGGACACTGGAACTGGAAATGAAGAGCTCAAGTTTAAAAACATTCCTGCTAAAGGGAGGAGAAGATTGCACAGGGCAGTAAGAGTGAGGCGCTGCAGCAGAGCTGGAGGTCACTGCATACTGCAGTTCCTATCACTCGGGACTTTGGCCAATCCCCACTTTCTTGCTAAGCAAAGACTCCAATTAAGCTCAAGAGAAATTTAACCTGAACTATGGAAACACAATATTATGGAGACAGAAACTGAAATTACATCATAGTTCACTATGTCAAAAAGCTTATTGGAAACAGAGTATTGAATAAATATAGCAACTACTGAAAGACATATTTTTATTGAATAAATATAGCAACTACTGAAAGAAATATTTTCTTAAACCCCCTTTGTGGTTTTATTTATTTATTTATTTATTTATTTATACATTTTATTACAGTCCATTTCCATAGAAATGCAGGGCTTAAAGAGGAACATCAGCTGTATAGCATGGTTTTGTTTGTTTATTTGCAAGAAGTGTCTGTAATCTGTGTGAAAGTGGGGAGAGGACATAGTCTGTGTCTCTTTATCTACAGTGTGTCACACGGGGGGTAAATCCCAGCTGGCACAGAAAAAAGGTCCAGGCACACAGTGGAATTTAGTGTGGACAGCTTGAGGAGAAGAGTCTGAGAAAATACATGGAGTTTGCAGGAGCCACAGCTCCCATCTTCCCTGGTGGCATTTACCAGAGAAAATATTTTTAATCTGTCTCTTTATGAAAAAGTCATGGAAACTTTTTCATAAAGAAAGCAAAAGAAGCCAGTCCATCTCTGCTTTTCCTATAACCTGGAAAGAAGGGAATAGTTCCAGAGGCATTGATCTTGGCAGTTACTGCTGCCTCCCTTCTTTCCTGCTGTCTTGGTTTGAATGACAGGTGTCAGCTGAGGCAGGCAGGAGCCTCCCCTGGAATGGAGAAGGTAATCCCCCTCCCTCTGAATTATTATAATTTTGAAATTAAGGGGCTCTCAGGAAAAGATACGGGAATAGGAATAACAGTTCTTTATTAGGAGAATTAAATTAAAAATGCAGTAATAGAAGAACCAAACCCCACTGACAGAGTCAGAGTCCAACGTGACACCCTGTGAATCAGAGTATTGGTAGCAGTCCCATTAAATGGTGGCTGCAGTCCTTCTAGAGTAACAGATGTAGTTCTGTTGAAGCAATGATCCTGCAGAAAAGAACAGTTTTCCTCTGAAAGTACAATAGTAGTATACATAGGCCTTGTGTTCCTCTGAAAATCCAGTAAAAAAAGGCTGCCTTAGTGTTCCAAACCGCAGATTTTTATGCAGGTAGGAATGCTTGGCTCCTCCCCCAGGGTGAAGCATCTCCCAGTGGGAAGATGTAAATTTATCAGTCATGAAGTGAGACTCAATGGTCCATTAGCAAAAGATACCTCTCTGGACAAAAGATAAATCAAGATAAATAAATAATAATAATAAAAAAAAAGATAAATAAAGAAAACTGCCCCGGCTGTTTTTTTAACAGCTGGCCCATTAACAAAGGATTACCCCACCCCGTTTTCAGCAGATAATGATAGAATGCACATTCTGGTTACATCTTGCACTGCTAAGCAAGACACCTGCGAGTTGAGCTGCTGGCTTCAGTCCAATTTCAGGCTTTGCAATTGGATGTGACCTGAGCATGGATGGGTTACAGGCTGGTCGTTTACTGCAGCCACACGTCTTTGTGACAGAGAATATTTTCTCCCTGTTTCATAAAAATCAAACTTTAGGCCATAAAGCAGCTCTAGGCCAGTTTAAATGACTGAGAATTGTGGAGCAAAGCACAGATAATGTATAGACTGAGAGCATTAGGTGGGACAGAGCAGCTTGGTGCAAACTGGGGTGAAGCAACAGTCATTGTGAGCACCTGGGGGTTAATTTAGTGGCCTGTTTGGGGAATACTGTGCTGATAAAAAGATGCAGTACTGTGACTGTGAATCCTAAATGTCCATCACAAGCACTCTGGTCCTCCCTGTGCAACTCTGGAGAAATTCCTGTGTTTAATTAAAGCATGATAAATGGTGTATTTGAACAAATAAATTTCTTTCCCCCTTCTGTCCCTCCCTTCTGGCCAAAGCCTGAGGCTGTTTCGTTTCTCTTCTGTTCTGGAAAAGTGATATGAAAGGGAGCTCATGACCTTTTAATTTGAATGTCTTATGTTTCAGCTAAGAGGGAAATCGAATTTGTAGATACACTGGATTTTTATTTATTTTTAATAATAACTGTTTGAAGCTACTTGCATTCCGTGCAAACAGGGTACTGTTGAACAGCATTCATCTTGGACAGGCTAGCTGTGAGGCAGCACTTTAAATTTTCCAGAGAGACCTGTTCCCTCTGGGAATCTGTCAAGGGGCAGCACAGTGGCAGTGAGGAGCAGGGGAGCAAGGCAGAGTGGCTCTCACCTCCAGTGTCTGCACCTCCTGGTCTGAGTGACCAAGGCTCCCACCTGATGTGTGCCTGTATTTGCAATATGGCATGTTTGGGGAACTGCACAAACAGGACTCCTTCTATTAACACTAGGGTCGTGAAATAAGCATTATAAATAGACTGTTCTGGTCCATTTGGCAAAACACAGCTTTCTGGGGAAAAGGTGCAGATGTGACAATCAGCTTTAGCGTACATTTGAAAAACATCTCTGTATACTCTGTAGGAGATTCAGCTGCTTTTGGAACTTGTGTCAGGTGTTAGATCACCAGGTCAGAAGTGACAGCAGGGCTGACACAATTGCCCTTTCACTTGTGCACTGAAACACTGAGCTCTCCAGACACAGCTACCTGCCTGCTGCCCTTCTCTAAGAGCTGCCAGAAGAGACAGGCTTAAACATTCTCCTCCCTCCTCTTCCCTCACTCTCTTCCCTTTTCTTAGCTCCTCCCACAGCACATTATCAAAAGATGTTGGACAAAATCACGTTCTCAAAGGGTGCTCCTGACTCACAGAAATCGTATTTATTATTATTTTGTTATTTATTATTCAGCCAGAGTCCCAAATCAAACCTTTTTATTTGGTGTTTCTGCACTTGCCATCTTTAAATTCTTTAGTACAATATTCTGTGCCAAACTTGGGTGGATCCATCCCAGCAGAGCCTTTCTTGAGGGAGTGCTTATTAAAGTGAAGTTAATGAACAGTAACCATGTAAGAGCTTTCACCTAAGGCAAATTATTTTTAATTGCCGTTTTTAAAGTATATTCTGTAGTACTTTGACAAAATATGTTTTAGTAATCTTTTGAAACTAAAGAATGGATTAGAAGAAGTGCTTTTTTCCAACTTTATATATAGCTACTGTACATGTTTTGTCTTTGGCACATACCCTTTCCAGAACATGATTTTTGTTGTGATGATAATCAAGAAGACTCAATGTATTTTTTTCAGTATTAGAAAATTTTTGAATTTGGTTAGGACTGGAGAACAATTTGCCACAGTATCAGGCAAGTCAGGGAATCCCAGCATTTGCCCTTCACGTGGTCTGATACCTCCCATAAGTAAAGCAAGCATGTTGCACACACGAGGCTGGAAGGCACAGATGGAATTGTTCTTCCTCACTGCAAGCAAGAAAGTTTGTGAGGACGTAGATTTGAGTTAGATAACTCTGTATTTTTTATATTTAACATTTGTTTTCACCTGAAACCTTTTGTGATTCTCTCTGTAACTGATTTCATAGGCCCTTTCTTCTGTGACAGAGAGGTTTATTCTGTTTCAGTACATGGTTCTAAGGGTATGTGGAGCAGAGAGAACACAGCAAATATGTTTGTCATTTTACTCAATTTGAGTATTTTGTCGACTCTTTCTCTCTTGCCCACTATCTGAGTAGAACAGAGCTGTTTCCTTGCATTTCAGTATCAAAGGACTGCATTTTCTGGCTGGGACAATATCCCAGATGTGTGTTCAGACCTTTTTTAGGTCCCTCTTAATGCTGTTTCCCACTGTTTTGAGAGCCTCAGTGCTGGGGACAGGCTGTTGTGATAGCCACACTGCTCCATGGACAGGCATCAGGACATTAGGGCAGCTTTTTCTCACTCTCTGTTTCAGTATGTAAATGTTTCCAATATCAATAGTGGAGTCAAAGGGTGTAACGTTGGAAAATTAAAATGAATCAAGATTTTGATCAGCCTCACAGAGTGTTGGGAGCCAGAGGTGTGTTTTCAGAGACCCACTTGCAGTGAGTACTGGCACAATAAGATTTGCCCATCTAACAGAAAACTACCATCCCTGATGGTACTGATAATTAATTTAATTATATCAGCTATGGCACCACTTGTTAGTTTTCCTTTGAAAACAATGTCCAAATAATAGTACTTCATGGACATTTAGGAAGTTATAATTTCTTTATTGTGCTAGGTACTGCATAAACAGAAAAAAAGGATGATCTTTTAATTGAAAGTAAAGGGATAAAAATGAATGACTGATATATGGATGACAATGCAGTGCAGAGAGTGATTGTTTTCCCAAATGCCTTAACTAAGAAGTCAGTTGGATGTGGAGTTTTATACTAAAGCAGCAGGAATGAGAAAGCTTCTCTTGTGTCTGTCTTGTAGCGGCTTTTCTTGGGCTGTAGAGCAGAGGATTTTGGCCTATGGAACTCTTGAGAAATGCACAGGAAGCTATCTCAAAGTTCAGACAGTAAAATAGTCCGAAGTCTCTCAACCTTGAAATTCCAGTCATATGGCACAAGGAAGGCAGGAAGGTGATCTGTAGGAATGGAACTGCCCCTGGAGAAGTAGCAGTCTGGAATTTTATTTAGCAAACTTTCATCAAACTAACATTCCATTAACAATAATGTGAAACAACGTTTTCCCTGTGTCCTACAGACTCAGATGTCTGTATTTTAAAACTGGGGGAAAACCCAAAAAGTGTGAGGCAAAGGGACACTCAGGTGAGGGTACTTTAAGAAGTGGCTGCTGATCTCCAGTATCAGAATACAAATATTGGGATATAAACATTGATCTACATATACTGTGCTAGATGAATTTTGATACCTTTTGGTTTGTATCCGAATTATTTTCCAAGAGGCAGTTTCAGTTTTCTCATAAGACTACATCTTTGTTTTCCCAAAAGCCCATGAGTACTTGTACTACCTACATTTTCTTATGCTTTATTATTGACCTGGACAGAAATCCTTGTAAGTACTGAATAACTCACCGTGCATCAAATGCTTTTGGCATTTGATGGTGTCTTTTACAAAATATTTTAAATGCTACAGGTGTTCTAGTTGTGAGATTTCTTCTCCAAGTCAAATCAAATTTCATTAAGTTCCAAGGACAGTCTGGTAAATCTCTTAATGCATGTTCCTTAAGTATAGTGCCAATGTTTGTTGTGGCTGCTTATAAAAACTGTAACAGAAGCCACAGATTAATACAGATCCTTTAAATCTGCTTTTTGACTTATGTAAAAAGTCCTTCAATTCCATACTATGAGAGTAATAAATGCAAGGAAATAACATGGCTAAGGCAGCTGCTGTTACAGTTAACTCTGCATTCCCCTCTGCATCAGGCAAGGCAGAAGTTGTCCTTGGAGGATTTTACAAAACTGGTAAATAATTTCTGCCACTACAAACACATTTTGTGTAGCACATTGGCCTGTGTCTTTCATTGTGATGTATCATGTTCTGTAAATAAATCAGGATGCCTGCTCATGTGACAGTAACAGCTGGGCTCTTGACACTCCAGCTCACCAAGGGCTCACTTCCGCAGGTTTTTTTCCACCACAGTGTTTAGTCCCACATGATTTGTCCTCACCTGCATTGCAGCTTTCTGAAATTTGATGGTTTATGTATGCTCAGGCCAAAAACCCCAAGAGCTCAGTATCTATAGTGTTCAAAACTGGAGCTGGAGTGAGAGTAGCAAAACAGATCAACACCCAGCAGCTCAGTGGTTTAGGACTTTGGCCACTCTGTGTCTGTGAGAGCTGAGTGCTTTGCAAAGCAGGCCCTGACTAAGAAAGATGATCTTCAAAAAATGTGACCCTAAAGGGCCTGGCAATGTCTATTCCACTTAAGAGTGTAGAGCTCCAAATTCTTGAGTTGTCTGTTCTTGTGTTGGGAAACAGCCCCTCCTACCCCAGGGAGCGTGGCCTGACAAAAAGAGCATTGAGATAATAAAGCACATTCCATGTTTCAAAAAAAAAGGGCAGTTAGAAATATTTCTAGCATAAATTAATGCTAGGTTTTGCTGTAAGAAATTATGCTGTAGAAGGTTGTTAGACATTTACCTCCTTTGTGTTGTTTATTTTCATCTTGAAATTTGGACCAAAGAATGAAGCTCACAAGTAGCATAATTTATTTATATGTATGTGTGTGTGTTTGTATAATACAGGGCTATCACAATGCCTTCAGATTGAACCCGTAATTTGTGATTAGGATACAATGAAATTGTATCTGCTCTGTGGCACACATATTGTCATTTTCTCATATGAGGTAGTTACCCATCTTTCTTCCCCTCAGTCAGTATCATGAGCATTCTAACACAAGGACCTGCTATGAATGAAGGAAGGGTAGAATACTGGGGAGGTTTATTCTAAACACTCCTTCAGAATGAGCAGGATTGTTTTTTCCTGTGTTCTTTCACTATTAAGCTGTTGTTATCTGGGTGCCTGATACAGGGTCTGGATAAGTGAGAAGGATTATGTCTGGAAACCTCTTTCCAGCACACATAGACCCAATACCTAGATGCAGTCAGTTGAGATATAGAAACTCAAAGTCTCCTCCAAAGCCTGTTACAATGCTCCTGAAGTATGACTATGAATTGCCTCACATATCCATGTGTTTTACATATTTGTGCTAGAAATGAAAACACAAGAAAACATAGATGTAGTAGCATGAAATCACCCTGTAAAAAGCAGAATGGAGAATGAATTAAGATAATCAGGCAGCAGAGAGAAGGCAAGGCTCTGTTGTTACTGTGTTACACAAAAAATAAGCAAGGAAAGGATAAATAAACTTTCCACAACAGAAAGTTGTCAAAGAAAACGTGTTCCCATCAATGTAGAATGACTTTTGAGGCTCCTGTAGTTTTTGAGAGTACTGGAGTATTTCATGTAGGAGCTCTCTGATCATCCCTGTAGTTCTTAGTTTAGCTAATGTCTTTTTTTAAATGGCCTTAGTGAAGTGTACAGAAATGTTAAGTTAAAAGGCACATAGAAGAAGTCAGCAGTTGGAACCATCCAGAAGATTGTCTACAAGGGCATACCAATATTTTAGTTTCCTCAAAAAAGCAGGTATGTAGGTAGATTCATTTTGTGACTAAATAAAAATATGAATGTCTGGAAGTCTGAATATAAAATAATCAAGAAGGTTGTGTGGAGTATATATGTATTTTTTGTGCTCTTCCCAAGTGTAAGGAGTAACTAAATAAATTGATTCTTGGAATAAGGAAGGGCATAACTCCAGGTATTTACTCGGGGATTTAATTTGGGTCAGTATGTGAATTCTTTTACTTTCCTCCTGATTTCAGTCGTTTCTAGTGTGATCTGCCACAATGTCAGAAAAAGTAATTTAAATTTATTCTACATTGTCATCTGTGAGTGAACAGCCTGAAAGCGAAAATGCTTCTCTTAAAAGTGAGGCTGATTTACAGAATGTTATTAGTAGGCACCTCTGCCAGGACAATGAGGCACACGGAATGCATGCCCCCCCAGCCCCAGTGAGGGGGTGTCCTGAGCACACGGCCGCAGAGCCGGGAAGGACGCAGGTGATTTAGCACAGCCCGGGGCAGGCGTGGGAACCGCCCCCCCTCGCAGGCAGCCTCACCCTGCCCCTGCAGAACAATCGGCGGGATTGTGCTGCTCGGCTGTTCAGCGCAGCCTTCGGAGGCTTCCTAATGATCCATTCCAAATGGTTTGGCCAGGCAAGCCTTTTGTACAGCTCGGCGTATAACCTTGTGTGCTTCCCACTCCGTGCTGTGACAGACAGTGCGCTGCTGACGCGGGGTTTGGCCGTGGTGCTAAAAATAAGAGTCTTCTACTTCGCTCACAAACTTAGGGGGATATTGGAGAAAGCATCAGAGCACAAGGAACATCTTAAATTAATTGAATGAATAATCAAAAAAGACTCGTCTCCCTAGTCACACACAAGTAAGTCTCATGCTAATTGTGCAAATCTCTTAACATTTATTTCAAGTTCCTAAAGCTCTGATATATAATTCATGATTTACAGCAGAGACCAGAAATTAGGAGTCTGGATCCTTTCATTGAAGCCAACAGCAAAACCTGAACCAATACCCCTGTAAGAGGACATCACACTATTCCTCTAGATTCATTAGCTTTCTCAGTATAAACCATTTTAGTATCTGCTGTCCCACTGTCATGTGATTCAAGTAGGAACAGTGTAGTACGAATAGATAAACACAGTTTGGTACCTTACTGTAATGGGTCTGGGGTTGTGAGAATCCTGGCTCCAGCTCTCAGAAGTCTGCATGGCAGCACCTTTCCCAAACCTGACCTCTGGGCTGGCTCATGATGGGTGCTTATGTTGCATTTGGCACAGAAGAAAGTGCAGGCTGGAGGAGGATGCTTTAGATCACCTGAGATCTGATGGAAGCCGTGCAGGATTGCTGAGCTGTTGCCCATGCTGTTGGGTTGGAGATAAGAATGAGCTGAACTGTCATCCTGGGCAAATGCAGCAATTCATTTTTCCAAAGAATTATATTGTCACCTTTGCCTTACTAAATAAGGACAAACGGCTCAAGGGAAACACTGTGTATTAATGCTATAAAGAATAAATATGTTCTTAGAAAAATATTAGCAAATGTGACTGAGAAAAGACTTTCCTGGAAATTAGTGCATTGAATTAAACTAAAAAATTAACCAATTTAACTTTTCTTCAAAGAAAATACTGTCAGTGACACAGCAAAAAGCCACAGAGGTTGCATCAAATGCAAAACAGAAAGAAGTCAAACCCAAGATTTTTACCACATTTTAGAACGATCAAAGGTATAAGTTTTTATCATCTGAAGTGTAAAAATTTAATTCTTCCCTCTAAGTTTTGGTGTTTAAATTAATGGGAAATTACTGCTTTTAAGTTGGCTGCACCTGATAAACATCTATTTTTTATATAGAGATCCATGCTTTTATATCTTTAACCATGCTGTGATTCGATCTGACAGAACTTCACCAGCACCACTTGCTCCAAAATGCCCCTAAGTTCTGTAACAAACCCCTTCCATGGCACTCCTCCTGAAAGAATGCCTTCTCTCACTGTCCCTTTTAAAATTTACTACTCACTTATACTTCTCTCAGGTTCTTGCTTATAATATTCTGAGAAATGCAGTGTCAGTATGGGTTGTCTCTTTTATACAAGAGATTTACCAAGTGTGCACAGGTTTTTATGGCAGCTGGGCACTCTCCAGAATGGACTGGTAAAAATAACCTTCACTTTTTAGACTGAGGAATGAAACCCAACCACCCTATTGGTTACAGTTCAATCCAAAGCACTCTCCAAATGCTAAGCAGTTTCTGAGGCTGAGTTTGGTCGAAATCTTATCTACAGTCCTTGTTTATCTATTTTACTTGTTCATTATAGATCTTCTAAACAGCCTGTCTGCATAGAATTAGATGCAGAATTCAAATATTGAATTATTTATAATTTGCTAACTTTTTATTCCAGAACAAAATACTGCGTTGAGGACAAGAGTTACTCTATTTGTCCCAATGTGGGTGTCTTGGTTTCAAAGACAGGTGTCCTCCAAGGAAGGTGGGAACCTGTCTTTGAATGGTAAAATATGACCCCATTCCTCCAGATCGTCATAACTTTGAAGCTGAGAGTCTTTCAGGCTGAGATCTGGGGAAGGAGTGCTGGTTCTTCACTGTCCATGCAGTGTGACAGGGCGGGAATGGAGCGGGAGCACGGCCAGGCTGTGCCCGGGCAGTGCCGTGCACGGCCAGGCTGTGCCCAGGCAGGTCAGTGCAGGGCCAGGCTGTGCCCGGGCAGTGCTGTGCACGGCCAGGCTGTGCCCAGGCAGGTCAGTGCACGGCCAGGCTGTGCCGGGCAGTGCCGTGCACGGCCAGCTGTGCACCGGGCAGTGCGTGCAGGGCCAGCTGTGCCGGCAGTGCCTGCACGGCCAGGCTGTGCCGGCAGTGCTGTGCACGCAGGCTGTGCCGGGCAGTGCCGTGCTCGGCCAGCTGTGCCGGCAGGTCAGTGCATGCCAGGCTGTGCCGGGCAGTGCCGTGCACGGCCAGGCTGTGCCCGGGCAGTGCCGTGCACGGCCAGGCTGTGCCCAGGCAGGTCAGTGCAGGGCCAGGCTGTGCCCGGGCAGTGCCGTGCACGGCCAGGCTGTGCCCAGGCAGGTCCAGTGCAGGGCCAGGCTGTGCCCGGGCAGTGCCGTGCATGGCCAGGCTGTGCCCGTGCAGTGCTGTGCACGGCCAGGCTGTGCCCGGCAGTGCCGTGCACGGCCAGGCTGTGCCCGGGCAGTGCCGTGCAAGGCCAGGCTGTGCCCGGGCAGTGCCGTGCACGGCCAGGCTGTGCCCGGGCAGTGCCGTGCACGGCCAGGCTGTGCCCGGGCAGTGCCGTGCATGGCCAGGCTGTGCCCGGGCAGTCAGTGCATGGCCAGGCTGTGCCCGGCAGTGCCGTGCACGGCCAGTCTGTGCCCGGGCAGGTCAGTGCACGGCCAGGCCGTGCCCGGGCAGTGCGTGCACGGCCAGGCTGTGCCCGGGCAGGTCAGTGCACGGCCAGCAGGGGCGCTGTCCAGTGCAGTTCAGTTCAGTTCAGTGCAGGGCGCTGTCCCGGTGCAGTGCAGTTCAGTTCAGTTCCGGGCGCTGTCCCGGTGCAGTTCAGTTCAGTTCAGGGCGCTGTCCCGGTGCAGTTCAGTTCAGTTCAGTTCAGGGCGCTGTCCCGGTGCAGTTCAGTCAGGGCACTGTCCCGGTGCAGTTCAGTTCAGGGCACTGTCCCGGTGCAGTTCAGTTCAGGGCACTGTCCCGGTGCAGTTCAGGGCGCTGTCCCGGTGCAGTTCCCTCACGGCCAGCAGGGGCGCTGTCCCGGTGCAGTTCTCAGTTTCAGTTCAGGGCGCTGTCCCGGTGCAGTTCCCCTTCACGGCCAGCAGGGGCGCTGTCCCGGTGCAGTTCAGTTCAGTTCAGGGCGCTGTCCCGGTGCAGTTCCCCGCACGGCCAGCAGGGGCGCTGTCCCGGTGCAGTTCCCCTCACGGCCAGCAGGGCCGCTGCCGGTTCCCGGCCGGGCAGGGCGGTGCGGGCGTTCCCGCGCCGGCAGGGGGCGCTGCCCCTCACGGGCCCCTCACGGGCCCCTCACGGTTGATGGCGGCCGGGCGGGGAAGGCGCTTCCCCCGCACAGCCACGGGGCAGCGGCCCCAGGGCCCTCCGCGTGGTGAGGGGGCTGCCCCGGGAACCCGGGAGTGGCGGCTGGAGCGGCAGGGGTGAGCAGACCCCGGAGCAGCAAAGGAAATGTGTCGGGACGTCAGCTGTAGCAGGAGCCGCGGGTGTCCCGGCGGCAGGGCAGGTGCGGTCACAGCGCGGTGCGAAGGCCGGGGCAGGGCAGAGATGCAGCCGGGCTGGGCAGCGGGCTCCGGAGCACGGCCGGGACAGGCTCCTCGAAGGGGCTCGGGGTCCCAGGGTTTGCCCTGAGGCACCCAGTGGATGGTGAGGGCCCTTTCGAATGAGCTAGGCTGTTGGTAAGGTCCCAGTCCAAGGGCCGCTCTTAGGGGCTCAGGCTCAGCCGGGTAAGCTGGACAGGGCTGGGCTCTGGCCGTGGCAGTGAATTCTCCCCGTGGTCAGAAGCAGCTCAGCCTTTCTCCCCCGATGCCAACAGCAAGACAAGGAGAGGAGCCCAGCCCAGCCCCTCATCCCTCAGCCCAAATCTCGCAGTGACTCTGCCCTTCCCAAGAGAAAAGCCCCAGGTAAGAGTAGCCAGCTGCACCCTTCCTCCACCTTGGTAATTTTTTTTGTTGGTTTTAAGTACTGGTTGTTATTGTTTCTAAGCCACAGATGGAACAAAATTCCATGAGAGAAAGAAATGAAAGGAAAAATCTTAACCCCCAACAGTGGGATAATGCTCTTTTGTTCAAATAGGGATGAGTTAAACTAAAGCTGAGCAGTGAGTGAATGAGAAAATTTGCCAGCTCACAGGAACACAAGAACAGGAATAATTTCTCAGATTTACTAATCAGACATGCTTAAACTGCCTGTCAGTGATCGTTTTCTGTGTAGAGAAAGGAGACTTCCAAATCCACAGCACAAAAAATTCTAAAAGGAGCATAAAGACTTATGGGCTGGAAGCCCCAGAGGATGTTAGGCTGCAGGTATTCTCCTCAGGTGTCAGAAAAACTGGAGATGCTCTCCCACATGGCAGGCACTTTATGGGCTGGTAGCTCTTGATGGATTGAGAGTCCATTCCAGGCTGGAGTCAGTGTCAGCAGGAAAATGGGATCAGGGGCATCCCTAGTTTGGGTCTTTGGGACAGTTCTCTCGTGTGCTTGATTTGAGTCAAGGGCAGGCATTGAATTAAGGGCTTAAGGCTGTTCTGTTGTGTATAACCAAGACATGGTGATAGTGTTGTAGCTGTGAAGCTGTAAAAGAGGTGCCCAAAGGTATGTGGTTTTGATTTGTTCCTCTGATTAACCTCTTGGTTTATTAGCCCAAATCAACTTTGGTTTGCCTTGCCAACAACAAATGTAATTCTCCAGAAATGTTCTTTTTCAAGCCTCTGTCCTTTAGCATTTCTAAAATGCAGTGCTGCTGAGGAAAGCAGCAATCTCTGCTGGTCTTGTGATTATGGGTCCAGTTTCACCCTTGGGAACGCTGCAGTAGGGAGTGGCAGAAGGAAACCCTGGGCCATCTTCATACAGTGATGGGGGGGAAATCTGTGCTGCCTCTGGGATTCAAAAAAATCAGCAGCCTGCTACAAATAGAAAACCACTGGACAAGAATTTCAGGACAGTGGACCTAAAAGGTGGTTTTCTGAGTTCATTCTTGAGCTTACAGTATGTATGACATTCCCCATGTGAGTGTCCTTCTGCTAGTGCTGGGTTTGCATTTGTTTCATCTGTGGCCTTCCTAGCTTGCTGAGGGTTTCACAGCACTCAAAACATTCTGATTAATACCTTTTTATAGTGTATCTGATCTCTACTGTTGATGATTTCCTGATCTCATATGAGGAAACTTAATCAAGAGACCCTTGGACTGAGAAGGCCATTTAGTTTGAATTTAAAGTTCAATTGACCGAAACACCTACTCAGGTATTATTCTTGCAGAAGGGCAAAAGGGATCACTGAAAAATTCTACTGTTTCAAAAATGCTATGAAGGCCTTTTGTTTCCCCCACTCTTCAGCTTCATGTAAGACATGACACACGTGTGAAGTGTCATGTAAGTTCATGCTCTTCTGGCTGGGTGCTCATGCCCACAGGTTGGTCTGCTCACCAGTCATGAAAGACTAAATGGCTTTGTCCTGTCTGTCATTAGTAAGACTTTTCTGTGCTTTTTTAAAAGAACTAGGACATGAAAAATAGAATGAAGAGAACTGTGGTGTATGCCACTACTTTATTAGCTTTACTTGTAATCAGTCATGGAGCTGTCCAGTGGAGCAGACCCTTGGGAAATGTGTTCTACCCCACAGCCAACAGTCCTGTGAATGCCTAGATGGAGGAGGTGATGTGAACTGAGAGCCAGGAGGTGCATGGAGCACTGTCCTGACCCAACAGAGACTGAGGCAGGCTTTTCTGTGTCAGATTTGATTGGTTTGAGTGAACAGAGCTTGTGCATTTCCAAAAGGCCTCTGACAAATGTGTGAGACGCCCTGCAGCCGAGCAGTGCCACAGCTGGGAACTCACCTGTCAGCTGTGCTTTGCCTGCTTCCATGTTTCAAAAGCTTGCAAGGATAAGATGAAGGTTTTAGAGAAGTTAATGCTTTTGAAACTCATGTGACCCTTCAAGCTCTTGGAACTGTAGCAGGAAAAGATTATAAAAAAAGAAAAAGCGTATTTTTTTTCACATTGAAGCAAGTCCATAAAATCCGTGCATTTTAATGTATGCTTCAGAGGTAAACGCCTTTTAAATCCACAGAATAAATTTGCTGCATTACATTAAATGTAAAAGAGACTTTTTACACATCTTTGTTTTTGCAGAACTATCTGTTAGTTGTTTCTAAGCTAGAATAATGGTCATTTGAAGAATGGTCATTCTTCATCCTTGATTTCATCCCATGGCAGAATATTGCTGACACTATGCAGCACTACCACCTTTAGCAAACATGGACTGAGAAGAACCAAAGGAAGAGGGTGCCTTTCATATTCTTGTATTTGTCTTTCTACAGGCTTTAGCCACACAATACCTATAAATGCTGCAAATCCAAACAAATTAGGATCAATACCAATGCCACCAAAAAAGTATTTAAAAATAAAATACAATTAGAGGATACAAAATTTATGCAGAAATGCAAGGAAGAGACAATCATCAGTGAGTTTTAACAAAAGACCTGCTTTTGTTTCAGCATTTTCAATTTCAACATAGTGGAATTTAATTTATTTTTGGGATGTGTTTTTTGCTTTATAATAAAACACTGTGGATTGAAAGCTTCATCCTTTGCATGTTGCATCTTGTCTTTTGAGGTCATCAGGAACATTAAGGATCCTCTTGTAATGGCTCTAGAGGTGGAGAATGCCTTCTGTCACCTCAGAAGACAACTCCTATCGTTGTTTCTTGTTCTGGCTGCACAGCAGCTCAAAAGGCAAGTGACACTTGGTTCCTGACAGAGGCAGCTGCTCCTCATGGGATGAATTCCAGCCTAGACACCCTGTGGGCTGCTGCAAGGCCAAATCTCCTGGACGTCCCAGCGAGCTGGGGATACGGATCTCCTTTCATAAGGCACATGCCAAAATGGCAGGGCTTTAAGTTCATTGCTGGGGATTCCCCACTGATATGTTACTTATTTTGGACATCTTTTGCATCTGTCACTGCATGTAAGTCAGTGATTCTGAAGTGATTCCAGACTCTGCTTTAAACTGCCAGTGTGCACGTACATTGACGTTTGGTCCAGAAGAGACTTCCCTCTTCCTGGGCAAATTCAGTAGTCTTCTTACAAGGGTTCTGCCTTACTACCTTTTTCTCCCAGGTGATGGAAATATGAGCTTCTCTTTTTGTGGTATCTTTTAAGCTATTCTGGCTGCCAGTTGCCTCTGCTTTTTTTTTATGAGGCAAGGGAGGAATGTTTATGAAATGGTTGTATGTCATATGCACTTTAATGGAAACTTGAGACAAATCTTCTCAGCTTTCCTTAACACTCTGTTCTTAAAAGCCAGATGTTGAAAAAGTTTCAAAAATGTATCTGTCATGCTCAGAATCCAAGCATTTGCACACAATCAATTTTAGACACGCAAGTGGTTCGCTGAATGCAAGAAGACTAATGGCAGCTGGTTGTAGGATGGATGCTCTGACCTGGATTCTTTCTGCTTCAGGAAGGTGAGATTTGGGCACTAAATCTCAGTTCCAGATCAGGAGTTTGCTCAGCCCAGGCTTCCAGCACAGTCAGCTCACCATGAGGTGCCCCTTTTTCTTCACTGCTTACATCGACAGCTTCAGGGAATGAGATGGATGAATACCTGAATTAAGGGAGGCTAAATCATACACACAGATTTATCTGATAAGGTGAAAGTGCTCAGGCTGAAGTGCAGGGCCAGACTCCATCCCTAGTGGCTCTGCCTAACACAGCAGGAGCACTGAGGTAGCACCATATTCCCACTGCATTCCTCTGCTCTTGTTCAGCCCTTTCCATCTGCACAAGGGCTTAGGCTGCTTTGGCTGGCCTCTGGTGAAGGTGGACCAAGGGAAGGCTGCTTGGTCCCATCCAGTCACAGACCTGTTCTCAGTCAGATACAAGGAGAGCCAGGGGATGCAAATACTTGGGAAAAGAGCCACCCACTTCCCTGGTTTAGCTCCCTCATGAAGAGAAATTATTTGTTTCACTGAGTAAATGCCCTGCAGTGGTGCCTTGTTTCCTTTCTATGACAGTGGAAAAGACTTTGTTGAGTTACTGTATGAGTTGGATCTTCCTTGGCCAAAGCTTTTTTTGGGCCTGTATGGAAGCTGGAGTAGTCAATACCATCAGTTATCTCCCTTCACTGAGTAAAAAAGCAGGAATGGTGATCACTTAAAGAGAAATATCCAGGACATTTTGTAGTCAAGCAGACCTTTTACTCTGAATACATTTTTCCAGAAATGTATTGTAGCTCAGTGCTAGTATGCAATTGGTTAGCATACAACCATTTTTTAGGTTTGTAATTTACTGTAAGTTTGCTTTTAGGGCATGAAATTTGGTGGCTGAAGCTGATGGGATTTCAGGCAGCGCAGTCCGTGATTTTTTCAGCTGCCAATTTCCAGCCTGTTTTTAAAACTGGGAGCTTTTCCTTTAATAATTGGATAATTTTACTCCATATTACTTTATATCATGGAATTTTAGGTGAAGCATAAAAAATAAAAGAAAAAATGTTGTCTTTCTTTTTCTGGCATAGTCTGCACTTTATGTCTCCGTCAAGTGCTTTTCTAAAGCTGTTTTTCCCAGACTGTGTGTTTTGCATGGGTGGGACAGTGGGTTATTGTTAGCCTGTTAGACACAACTCGGCTTGAATACCCTTCAGTAGTTTGGGAGGCAAGTCAGCTCTATTTGCATTTGTTCCAGTACAAAGGTTTATAGGTCAGCAAAGGCTGGCTGGAAAAATTCAACATGCCAATGCACTATTCTTCTATGGTTGTCAGGAATTCAAACGTGCTGGTTTTTATATTTCTTCTTGGTCATGAATATATGATCGCACAGTCTGAAGTCGCTTTGTTTCTTCGGAGCTTGGTACCAGCTGGGACTAAGATGGAGGATGTGACTTGATGCCAGCTTTCCCCCCCTCTTTTGCCCACACTAATCAGCAGCAAATCAAATGTCCGTGCGTCTGGAGGCAGTGAGAGGGCACTGCTCACCACTGCACTGGAGTGCTGCCGGGTTTTTCTCTTCTCTGAAAAAGACTCCAGCTGAATAAAAGATGACATTTGTCCTTTAACAGAAAACATTGCATTAGCTTAATCTCCCTTCTGGTTTGGGTTTGGGTGCTCTTTTTTCTTTCCGTTTCTATTTAGGTATATGAAATGTTTCCTGCTTAGTTAGATGCAGAGATGGTGTGGAGACCTTCAATTGTGTACAGACTGACAAAGAGGTGGCATCTTTTAAGATTCAGAAAATCGAAAGCTGTTCTATAGTTCATAAAGGTATCTCCTGAAAACTTTGGAGTATCACCAACCCCCTGATCTTTTGAGAGCTTGCAATCAAAGCTTAAATACTAGAAAGACTGTCTTTCCCAAAGAAAGCATTTCCTTAGCTTTGTTTTTCATCCTCTGGTTTTAGAGAAGGTATGGCCTTTTGCAGTTCTTAAAATGAAATATAGATTTGTCCACTGTAATTCGATTCCTTCCAAGCTGCATTTTGAATTTTAAATGGTGTGTCTGAACGCATTGTGCAGGATACCATTGCAGTTTTGCTGGGAGCTGACATCTCATTTCCAGGCTGGCTCACTGTAGCCCATTACCCTGAAACCCGTAAGCCCCGCTTGAGTTGGACTGATTTTAACTCAGTTACAAAACCCACTTATCTTTATAGCTGTAGCTTGAGATCTGAGAATTTTCTTATGAAGGAATAAAATAATGCCAGATCTCCTTTTAATATGCTCATTGAGATGCAAACTGTGACCTTTCTTGTTCTGTTGTAAAGAGTCTTTCTGCAAAGTAGGGGCTGTTTGGGGGCGTCGCATGCGCAGCCTGGGGAGGCAGCAGCTCCCCCTCCTCCTGCTGCCTCCGTTGGGGCAGCCAGGGAGCCCTGTCCCTTTTGAATGCAGGCTCCTCTGCCAAGTTGGCACCATCGTTCATGTTTATAGATTTAAATTCAGCACATGGCTTTAACTCTTCAGCTGCACTGGCTGCAAACAATCACCCCAAACCAAAGGCAAAGGTATAATCAGTTCATTGTCTCCGCCTTGCCAAGTCGCATCTGACCCTTGGAAATCCAGTTGGGAACGTTATTTTAAATGCCATCTTGGGGGAGACACATGGAGGGAGCAAAAGCATGTTTTACATGGAAATGTTTACAAAATATTAAACCTTTAGGGGAAAAAACAGCTCCTAAAATAAACAGTTTTCAAAAATCACATAAAGTATTGAGGGGAAGATAGTCTGGAATAATTGAAAAAGACTCCACAGTTAGAATACTAGTAAGCACCAAAAAAAATTAGTTTTTTATAAACCTCCTTTTTCAGCCTGCACAACTACTAATGTGGTGCAAACAGCATAAAATTGTCAGTCGCTGGAAATCAGTCTGAGGAGAACACGTCATAATTTGGTTGGAGGGGGTTTTTGACTTGTAAAAACCAGTAAATAAGCTTTAATAAATAAGTATTTCAGTCAGTTTTGACTATTTTATTAAGCAAAATATTTTACCACTTGTAAAATAATTTTTTTAATGCAATAATGATTGATTTATTAAGAATGTTTTCCACAATTAGAGACATACTGCTCCATGGCTTTAGTATTTAGTAAAGGACCAATAATAACCTGACTGCAAATGTAGTCATGCTCTGAAATCTAATGTGAATCTCAGCTTCAAAATGGGCAAATAAATATTTAATACAGTGACTGGGTGAGCACCATCCACCCAGTGAAAGCACAGGCTGAATCCCACCACCTCCAGGCACTGCTAAGGTTTGGGTATGGACAAAGATGCTAGGAAATGCAATTTCCAAGTTTTCAGCTGCAGTCTTTTATCTGAATCAAATATTTTTTTCTAACTTGCTCATGTGCTTCATACTTACAGACATCTCAGTTATGACTCTTGGATACAAAAATAGTATGGTTTTAGCACCTGTATTTAATCATATTAGAGTTACAGCAGGGTTGGGGGGGGGAGGATTTACCTGTTTTTTTCCCAACAATTTGCAAGGCATATAGCACTTTGCATGTGACAAAACAGCTCTTTCATTCACAAATTATTTCCTTTAGCATTAAGTTCTGGATGCAGGTGGGTAGTGATGTGTCTGTAAAGCATTCAGTGTAATCAAAGGGTAATTTGATAAATCCCTATCTGGGATTTTAAGTATCTTCATAATCATGGATGTGATGTAGCCTATGGGAAGCTTCTTTGTAGCTAGCTCTGAAAACAGATGAAGAGCAACAAAGCATCTCAGTTACACTGTAAACATGTAACTATATTCTTATTTTAGAATAAAAAAGATTTATCTTTTTCTCTCAAACCCTGTTGAGTGTTTTGGTACAGGACACACTCAAAATAGCTTTCTTTTTTGGCAATTATTTTATTCTTTAAAGTGAATAATTCTTTCACAGTGTTTCAGATATACCACATTCATAATTTCTTGGCATTTTTCTTCTAATTGACACGTGTGTGTGTGTGTGTGTGTGTGTGTGTGTGTGTGTGTGTGTGTGTGTGTGTGTGTGTGTGTGTGTGTATACATCCGCATGTGCTCTTCCGTTGTTTCTGGAATTTTAAGGAGGTGAGAAGCACACAAACTGAAGAGTCTCTAATGGTTTGCTTACTGTAGAAAAACAGATTTATTTTTATAAAAATACACACTGTTTTCTGACCTAGTGTGAAAGATGCTGTATTTATACAAACGCTAATGCCAGAAACGCAGCTGTTACGTTACTTTGTGCTTTTATTGGTGTGGTTTCCACCAGCTCCTAAACCCCTTGGATCACTCCTAAGTGAAAGCCAAAGTTGCAGGAACAGCTTGGGTGTCCTGGACTGCAGTGGATTTTTTTGGCAGTTGCAGCCATGATCGATAGGTGGATTTTTGGGTTTGGTTTGGTTTTGTGGAATTGGTTTTGAAAATACAGAAATTGCGTATTAAGATTTCAGTGCCACAGAAAAGGAGCAAGCAGACCACTGACATATCACAGTAGTTTTGGATGATGACAAATCCTTTAATTAGGTGTGAGAAACCCCATGGATAATGTTGTTTAAAGTTTGCAGTTTTCTAGAGAGAAAAAATAATAAATCAGCCTTGGAGAACTGCTTTATTTTAAGATGGGAAAAGGACATGGGATTTTCTCACCTGGTGCTTTAGTTTAACTCTACTTGTTCTTTTTTTTTTATCCTTATGAATCTCTCCTCTTGTGTTTTTCAGCACCTTCTAGCTCTGCCTCAGGGCTGATGTCTGCGTTCAGAGCCCAGCAAGAAGAGGTAGGATACATGGGATATTTCAGTATTAGAACAAATGGCCCTTTCCTCGTTATGTCATTATGCAATTTGTAGACATCCAGAAAAGCCAGGGACCTTGACAAGTATTTACATGCCCTGATACTGCCAACAGCCCCCTGAGCCTCACTTTCCCAGGAGGTTATCCCTGAGGCAGGAGAGGCCCTTATCCCAGGGCAGCTTGTGCTCCCTCCTCATCCACTCAGGAGAGTGCAGGTTACAGCTTCAAGTCTATAGAAGTAAATTGTAGCATTCCATTGCATAAGAAACATGTGAAATATTTTTAGGGAGTTTAACACTTCTTAGCAATTTGATCTTTGCACAGCAAAACCTTTGGTAACCAAAGTAACTGCTGTTAAAATGTTGAGACTAAGGTAGGTTTTATCAGCATTTCTGTCAGCCTTGCATAGCTCAGGGGGACTCATAAATCTGGTTGTGCCACCAGTGTCCTGTAGTTAAATGTACCGTGGGTTGAAGTATCTGGAATATCATTTCACAGGCACAATTCCCACTGGCAGTGAGTGAGGGTCAGCTGCACACCTGGAGTTCTGGTGTTGGCAGGGGAAAGCTGTGGAGACTGTGTGCTCCCATTCCTGCAGGGAAGTTCTCCACCTGAGCAGTTCCCAGCTGTAGGAGATGCTGTGTGACTGGGTGACATGGGCTGGTGACAGATGCTATCACACTTCACTGGAGCATGTCAGGTGTCCAAACATTGGTCTGAGTAAGAATATCAAAGGTTCTGTTGTTATTGTAGTTTATTAGTTCTCGAAAGAATTTTAAAACAGAAAAATGAATTAACTTGGTAACTGCTAACACATTCTCTGAGCACTTCTGAATGGCACTTCTGAGCACTTCTGGCTACTATCTTTGGATATAATAATGGAGTTCAGGCAAGTTCACCAACAAGTGTATTGGAAAATCTTACGGATGTATAAAGAACGTGTGCTGTCCTCTGCTGATGGTGTGAACTGGCCTTTGCAGCTTTCTGAAGGCAGTAGATGCTTTAGTAATGTCATTTTATAGACAATACACACAATAAACATCCTCTGGCACTTCAAAGTTGTTAAATCTACACCCTGAATGAAAAGTTACAAATATGCACTGGCCTTTTAGCCTCCTGATATGCCTTAAAACTTCTGTATCTTGGCTAATTTCTGCTTTCCAACTAGTAGCTGGCAGGGGAGACTGGGAGCTGCTTTTCAGAAGCAATGCTTGATGCATCTGTCACTAGCAGGCAGCCCTGCAAAAATTCCATGTGAATTGAGCATGCAGGCCACCACCCTACAGTACATCTGAGTTCAGAGGGCAAGTGGAAAAGGAGTTTGAAATGGCTCAGCTATAGAGGCATCACCCCTGGTTAAGATAAAGAAACCAGAGGCAGTTTAGGGCATCTCAGCAGGAACTCTTCTGATGTAAAACTGTGCAAATAAACACTGTAAGTAAGTTGCAACCTCAGAAAGACGTAACACGTGATAAGGTCTTGGGTGGCAAGACATAGACAGAATGACCTGCATAAAAATTGACTTTAGTTCCATAAAAGTGATCCTTTATGTTCCATACAGATCCTTTAGTGCATCAGAGAGCAAGGAGAGTGGGCCTAAGCTGCCCAAAAAGTGAGGTGGGAGAAAGCTTAGTTGGCAGCCAGAGGAAAATCAGACCTTTCCAGGGCATCCTATCCCATTACAACCAGTGTAGGGCATTCTCCTGCATTATTACTGAATTAGTCTGACAGTCTAATCCTTCTACCTGAGGAGACTCTGGCCAAGGCCTCAAGGGCTTTCATGGCCCTGAGCAGGTGGGGAGAGCTCAGGACAGCCCTTCTACATCCCATGTTTATAGGCAGGAAACAGAAATCTCTGCAGGTTCAACATCATAACTTCCTTGTGTGAAATAATGCTGTTTATTTACAATCTTGTATTTTAGGGAGGAGATGTTTGAGGCATAATGTGGTTTTTTCAGAGATATTCTGTCACTTGGAAAATACTGCAGTACCTTTCAAAAGCTATTTTTGTCCATTTATAAACTGTTACATTCAGCCCTTGAAGATAAGAAAATCATCTGATATATTAAAAAACCCCCACAGTACTGCATTTTCCTTTCTAAATAATAGATGAACATTTATAGATGAAAGCCCCTCCCATTAGTTAAATAATAAATAAAGAGTTGCATGAGTTTTCTTTCAAATTAAACATTTTAATTGTTCCTATCATCCCAAGCAAATGCAACTGTTATGGTGATGGCTCCAAATACCAGCCTCACACAGACAGCATAAAAGGGCACTGTTTGCCCAGCTGTGCTGAAAATACCACACATCATGGTCTTATGATTAGTTTTGACTTATATTTTAAAAAGAAAATCTTCATATTTTCAGGGAGAACTCTTTGATTGGCTGCATGGTTGTTATAGCTCTGTTCTCCTTCCTCCCCCATTTTTATTTATATTTGCTAATATTTGGGTACCTTAAAGTTGAAATAACAACAGGTAACACTAAATCAACTCTTGAATTAAAGGGACCTCTGAAGTCAGAGATACTACTTTAGTTCCACATTGAGTTACTAAGCTTGTTTTAAAGGCAGCATTTTAATTTCTTTCTTAGCCTCTTCTTCCTCAAAGATTTAACACATCCCCCAAACCACTGCTCTTGCTCCCAAGACTTGCCCTGTATTGTATTTCTCCTCGTTAATATCTCTATTAACCCTGTACATTTTCCAAAGTGCACAGTACCACAGCAGTGCCCTAAAATTCAGAAGAGATCTCAAGTACTCCTGTAGCACTAATGAATATCAGTAGTAAATTCTGGAGAGCTGGTAACAGATAACTGATGACAACTAAACCCATTTTAAAAAAGTGACTAGAAGTTGAATATAATGCACTGTACTTTGCAGTCTTTCCTATCTTGACCACTGTCTTGGCCAGGTTTTTGTTGAAGCAGAAGGTGTTTACCCCACAATTGATCCACACAGCCATTTTTCCATTAAAAAGTTCCTTTCTTTTGCACAATGTCTGTGTAAGTGTTCAAATATTCACCACAGAGCTTGGAACTAGGAATTGGTGATGATGACTTAGAAACAAGTATGAGCTTGCAGTCCTGATCCACATGCTCTCCTTTTCCATACCAGATGGTTAAAGTGAATGACAGCTCAAGCCCAGACACTGTCTTCCCTCCAGCAAGGTAACCAGACTGTGTCAGACCTGTCCTCAGAGGGGCATTTGCCTCCAGCCTTGTCCCTGCACAGCCCGGGTCCCATGGAGGTGTGAAACACCCTCACCCTCCTTGGGTTACCAGTGCTAATCCAGCCCAGCAAAGGACCTCCTCTGACACCTGGAAAGAGAAGGGTGGGGAAGCTTCTTCTGTAGGTTCCTTCATGCACATTCTGCTTTGTCATTTTAGTAGCCTCTCCCTTGGCAGTTGAACAAGGGTTTCATTGTGTGAGAAACTCTGTCATGGTTTAACCCCAGATGGAAACTCAGTCCCATGCAGCCACTTGCTCCCTCGTGCCCGTGAGACACCGGAGAGAATCAGAAAAAAAAGTGAGAAAAAGTAGGAAAACTCATGGGATGGGGTGAACACAGTTTAATAGGGAAAACAAAACTGTGTGCACAAGCAAAATAAAACCAGGGATTCATTCCCCTCTTCCCTTGGACAGGCAGGTGCTCAGCCATGCCAGGAAAGCCAGGCTCCATCACAGGTCACAGTGCCTTGGGAAGACAAACACCATCACTGCAAATATTTCCTCCTTCCTCCCCCAGCTCTGTATGCTGGAGTGACCCCTCCTGCTCTGGGGTGTCCTGTGGGCAGCTGGGGCAGCTGTCCTGGATGTGCATCCTCCCAGTGCCTTGTGCCCCCCAGGCCCTCACTGGTGGGGTGGGAGAGGAGCAGAAAAGGCCTTGGCTCTGTGCATGCTAAACTAAATAATAACTAAAACATCCCTGGGTTATCAGCACTGTTCCAGCACAAATCCAAAACACAGCCACTACCAGCTACTGGGAAGAAATTTAACTCTGCCCCAGCCAGAACCAGCACAAATCCTGAGTCTGTTCAAGTCCTGGGGTGTAAGGTCTGTGCCTGGGGGGATCAGCCCTGTGGCCCTGTGACGCTCACATAGTGACCCCCATTTTCCCTGTATCCTCTTGGCAGCCCTGCGTGTCCTGCCGAGCCTCGGAGGTGGGTGCAGTGTCCTCGGGGTGTGTGGGCTGCTCTGGCAGGGGCTCCTGGGCAGAGCTGGGGCCAGCCCCTCTCTCACCTCCTGCTCCTGGCACTGCAGTGGTTGGCAGAGGGGATAGAGCCATTCCTCAGGTGCTGCTTGAGCCACCGAGGTCACTTCAGGGGAGAGCAAACATCCAAACAGAGCACAGCCTGTGGAGCAGTGCGAGAGCTCAGTGACAGAAGGGGAAGAGGAAGAGAGAGAAAAAGTGACCTGAAACTCGCAAGGGCCTGCCACACTCCTCATGACATCAGGTTCTCTCCTGCCCTTTATTAGGGAGGGCGCTGGAGGGTGGAAAACATTTAAGAGACTTTTTTATTTTACATTTATTTATGCCCGTTTTCCCCCATGTATAACTCTGGGCCCTTTTGTACCAAAGCTCCCGTGAAGTGCTGATCAAGGGAAGAGGTGACTGCACCCCGTTGTAAGGTTGAAAATAGACTTATTCAGCTCAACATACTCTGAAATACTGGCAGAGCAGCAGCCTGCACGGTTCAGGCAGGAAGAAGTTCAGGTCGTGTCTGAGGCTGTATCCTCCACAGTTCAATAAATCAACAACTCCCAGTGCAACTAATATTCTTTTGTCACTAAAATACACCTCAAAACCAGAGCTGTTGTTTCAAAGGAATGTGGACTCACCATGTACTCTGATGTAACTGAATAACTGACCAATAACTGGAGTACTTTTATTAAACAAACCTCACACACATGGATTTTTAAATCTTAAACTTTTGTACTTATAAAATGGTGAGCATAAAAAGATGGTGGTTTTTTAATTATCAGGAATTAGCAATGTAAGAAAAATTGCTAAGAATTTTATCTTTTAAACATTTTCATTGCAGAAAAGACATACTGAGATTTTCCATTAGAAATAATCATGCACTAACTCAGAAATTTGGGGAAAAATTCAGATTAAACTATTATATGTATTTTTTTAAAGGAAGATATTTAATTTAGTCAATAAGGTGATTAAGTTAGTGTGGGGTTCTTTAATACTTGTTAACTACTCTGCAGAGGAGTAACTTTTAAATGCTATTTCTTCAACTAAAATTTGAGATTGTATTTTACAGATATGTAAGATTTTTAGTTATTTTGTAAAAAGGGCTGTTGCTCAAAAGGCATTAGAATCAGTCCTTGTTTTTGCTAAGCACTCAACACAGTCAGGCCCAAAGTCAGAGTCCCTGTCCACTGCTGCCACCTCAAAATTCAGGAATTTGGATCACTTCAAACCACACAGTATGCTCCAGGTTCCTTTACTGACCAAGGAAATAATATCTAGGAGTTTTTAAATGCAGAGTGGGATTTTATTTGAAGTGAACAGAAAGTATGAGACATAAAAGTTTCAACAGACTTTTTTCAGTTAGTGCTCTGGTCTTTCCCAAATAATGGCAATTTTCTGTTCATTTTCTGCTAATTGCATGTGCAGACAGATTTTGAGCCATCTGTGGTGGCTGCAAATCAGAGAATTTCCTGCAAAGCAGTCAAGTTCCAGAGGAACTGGTCTGTGGCTCAGGCATGTCCTGGTTTGAGCTGCCTCCCCCTGAGCTCTGGGGCCCTGTCAGCATCTCTGCAGAAGTGACACTTCTGTCCTGTGTTCTGCACGTGGTACAGATAATGCAGGAGTGTATGAAAACTGCCAGGCTTTCTGCTGGGAGGAACAAGCTGGACACAAATCACTGTGTCTCCCACTGGGTTTTTCTCAGTTAAGGAAAAAAAAAATGTAAAAATCCCTCCCATTTTACAGCTTCACATCTTGCTGTTATAAAATGTAAAGGTGGGCAAGGCATTTTTGGGTTATGCCAAGCTGTGGTTGGTGTGTTCCCTCAGACTGTGCTGTGAAAGAGCACTAATCTTCTCACTAATCTTCATTCAATGGGATTTAATCATAGAAAATTCTAAATAGGTTTAGGTAGGATGGCAGTTTTTGGATTAAAGATAATGCATCTTAAAATAATGACGCAGAAATATAAAAGCAAATCTAGAAAAGCCAATAAGGCATGAATCACTCAATAAAATGAGATCTGATGGTAGGAGTGTATTATGGTAGAGTTCAAGTAATCTCTGATGTATTTTTTTTTCCATCACATGTTAGATTTTGTAGTTAAATTAAATAAGTTGCAGCTCCTGGAAACATACTTTGATTTGCTAGATCTCTGTCTGTGTGTGAGAGCTTTAGTCACAAGTGTATTTAGATTGGGAGCAGATCACTACAGATTTATTTTCCAACACACACAATCCTGGGAGTCCCATACAAGCTTGTGCACCAATTCCTGACAGATGTATCTGTATCAAAACAAGCAGGCAGAATGTGCTTGGCCACTTTTTCAAATGTCAGGATACCCTTCAAAGTGTGATTGAATTCACCCTGATTTCACTACTCCAGCTCATTTTTCAGTCTTGATTTTAAAATCATTCAAAATTTAATCTATTGAGACTTAAAAAACTCATGGAAGGTAACTTTGAGTGACAGCCTGCATGGTTTATGGGGAGGAAACTAATGACATACGACAAAATGCAGAAACATTGCTTGTCATACAGTTCTGTGCTACAAGTAAATTCATCAACTAAAATCCACATTTCAGTAACAATGTTGTGACAAAAAGAAACCAAAGCTAGGAAATAACACTTGGCTAGGTTGGTTTAAATTTGGGGGTGGTTGGGTTTGACTTTTTTAACCCACTGAACAGAGGAATGTCTGGGGGTTTATCCCACTTCTTCCATTGTATTTCTACTTGCGTATCAGCCTTCCTTTCTAAGAGTGTATGTCTTGTTCTGGAAGATGTGAATACTGTTACAATGTTTAGATAAGAAGAATATGACTTTTATACAGAGGATTACCTGCAGCTGACTGTTAGAAATTACATTAAGAAGGAAGCTCCAGTACTTTCTCATCTCCTAACCAACTTTTTTTTCCACTTGTCTTTTCTCCTTTGAAAATTAACAGCATCCATTGTGAACATAGGTAGTTTAACTCCTTGTTTCCATGCTTTTTCATCAATAAATCACTTACCAGGTTCATTTTTCTCTTAATTATGAGAGTACAGGGGGGTGAGTTGTACCTCCTCCAAAGAAACAGGTTTTTATAAATTACTAGTTTTATCAGAGCGTTTTATCCAGCATTCTGTAGGAAAATTTAAAATCTGCTTTCATATTCAGGTTCTTCTGTTTGTTTTTATTGGCTTTTTTTTCATTGAAAATGCTCACACATTAGCCAACAGTTTCAGTTGATTTAGGGAATTTCTTCCACATAGGTCATTTAGGATTCCAGAATGAGATTTTAGCAGATTTTTATAAGTATATTTCTGGTGAAATAAAAGTCCTGAGCTGAGGCGAGAATGAAAAAAATACTTCACAGGGAGGAACTTGAATTTTCCTTTCTCCAGATCAGAAGAATATCTTCAAAATAATACTCAGGTCCTTTAGAGATTTTGTTTGGACTATTTTAACTGTTTTTCTCCTGGAATCATTTCTTCAGCCTTGGTCAAGCTTATGAGCAAGGCTGGTGTCAGGCTATAACAGAGTGCAAGAACATTTCACCCCAAAAGGCCACCAGCATTCCATTGAGAAGATGCTGCTCTTTGTGTTTGAGATAGCAGCATTTTGCCCATAACATCAGAGCTTCAGTAATTTGTGTCTGGCATCTATTCAGGCAACTGTTTGCTCTTTACTAAGACATACCATGTGTCCTCCAGGAAGGTGCCATCTGACCACACAGTGCAAGGATGTTGCTGTTGGCATTGTTATGCTGCAGTGTAGAAGCTTATTCTGCCAAAGCCTCAGCTGCCCTTTGGGGCTCAAGGTCTCCTGTGCTGTGCAAAAAGGAATTTATGGTTCAATCTCTTTGCAGTGAGTTCTTGCCAAACTCATTCACCTCAAAAAAATATTGTTTTTTCTAAATACTCTCCCGTGTAACTGTGCAAGGCATGTTGCCCTTGATTTCTGGATTTATCCCATTCAGAGGTTTGCTTCCAGAGGTATCTGAAGGTTCCTGTAAAAGTTAGCATAAGCATTCGTGTTATTACAGGTTTCTTTGAGTTATGACTTTCAGCTCTAGATACATTCAAAACACCGAAAATACTCAAGAAAGATGAAAATTCAGAAGAAGTTGAAAAAAGTGTTACTGGAAAAATAATCCAAAGTAACCACAAACTCAGACAGCCAGTGAGTGCACTGTGGCCTTCCCTGCTGCCCTGACCTGGATTTCCTGCCCCAGGCAGTGTGAAAGGAATGTGGTGCATTCCCTGCAGCCTCCCAGTCTTCCTTTAGTGCCAAAGGCAAAGGAAACCTGACTTTGGCCTGGCAGGTGGTTTCAATGGGCACTTGGTAGTAGTCCTTGCTCTCAGCTCAGCACACACAAGTGAGCCCATGTGCACCCTGAGCTGTCACCAGTTACAGGAGCTGTGGGTCTCAGCTAGTGCCCACTATGTCTGCTAGGACACAACCCAGCAATGCTCAGCAGCCCAGTGCACCCCCAAAGCATTACTGGCATTGCCAGCTGTACAAAATGTGTGAGTCAAACCTTCCCCAATCTTAATACTTACTTTAAAAGAAGATATGAAAGGATAGAAAATTGTTTTTAAAACTGATTTTATTGTAGATTGTGTTCCAGCACTACAACGCTGAGAAAACCAGCTTTATTCACGTGAGATGACAGGAAATGCTCCCTAAACTCCTGGTGCCTGGTAGTGCTTGCTTTAGAACTGTGCCTTGTATAGAACAAAGGACATGTATTTGGCAGAAATCCACGAGGGCAGGTATTTTAGTTTTTGTTTTTAACACACTCAAATTATAAGTCCATTAATGTTGGTTCCTCATCTGTTCCTTGGTTGTGAACTTTAGCAAGAGTTTGCTGCCCCTGCCAGTGGGATCCAGGGGAAAGGCACTTCCAGCACACAGTGCCAGTATCTGTGGTACATTACCAGGAGTTTGGGCTCCCAGGATGGAGGGGATGCTTGTGCCAAAATCTTACCCTTAAATTGTGGGTAATATCTCTCCTTCAGCTCTTGGGATTTCCGTGAAATCTCTGAGAAGCATCCAAGGACCACAGTGGTAACTAGTGCCACAGGAAAACCTTGTAATTCAGGCTCCAATGGGTAGTTTGAGAAGCATCCAGCAAACAAGACATGGAACTGCACCTTGTTAGTGAGGAGAATACAAAATAGGGTAGCTGCCAACATTGGCATTGTTTTGTTTCATCCAGTTCCTGAAGCTGGGCCCCAGCAGAAAAGATGGAAGGCCTGTGAGTGAGAATTGTACCATACAAACAAGGGCTGTATACAAGAAATGTTGCTTGCTGCACAGCAGATTTTATTCCTGTTTTTCTCTACTTGATTCTATACGCTTTAATCCTCTTTGAACAAGATTAACCCTTCTTTCAATGCAGTTTTGACATGTGTATGCATGTGTCTGTTTGTCAGAGCACATGCTTGAGCAAGTCGTTTTTTGCAAGTTAGGTGAGGGGGTTAATAACAAATTGCATGAACAGAGATTTTATCCTTTAGCAGTCTAATAAGATCCAAATGAGTCATCAGGAGGATTGGAATATTCTGAACCATCCCACAGTGCTACTTGAGCCATCTGATGGCAATAAGAAGATAATTCTCTATTTCAAGCATCTCTATAAACAACGCAGTTGTTGGTGATTCCCTCTTTTCCCTTGACAGTGCCCTGCCTTATCAGCACTGTCTGTTCTCTACCTGCTCCCATTTTGCTTCCCCAGCCAAGATGCCCAGTTTCTTTTTGCAAATAGCTTTAGCTACCGTGTTCTGACAGAGTTGATTCCCACCTTCTGCACCCAGCCTGCCTTCCTTGCTCCACCAGTCTCCATCACTTTATTGATGCCCTTCTCCCTTCTTTTCTTTGCATTCTGGTTTAATAGTTTTAGTTCTTCTTTAATACTGAAATCAAGCAACTTGCACTTGGCTGTCTGGATGCCACAGGAGAGCCATTAAGAGCAGAGGCCAGTGTTTTCGTGGTGCCCAGGCAGACAATTGCACCTTGCAGGTGGAATGACAGAGCTCTGGTGTCAGGCAGGAGGTTTTGTCTCCATCTCACCAGCAGCATGGCTTGTAAAAGTGAGGGCTGTGGGATTTTCTCTGTCAAACCCCAGGAAGCCCCTGGCCAGTGTAAAAAGCTGAGGCTTTCTCACCTCAGCAGCCTGGCCAGAGTGAAGCAGCACCTCCTTACCAGGCCACTCCCATCCTAACCCCTGCTCCAAACTTGGGCAAGCAGGAGCCTATCACAGAGGAGCTTTCTGTAATTTGGCAACATGACCAGACAGACTTCCATAGGCTCCTTCTCAGAAAGGCCTGAGATGTTTGGCTGAAGATTTTCAAACAAGTCATCCCCGAGGCACACACCTGGTGAGGGCTGTTTTCAGCCAAACAGTTGAAGTTTGACAAACTCTTTAACCAACTGAAAATGTAGTCTTCTAATAGGAGGTATCTGGCAATCATTCCACCTGGCACTTATGCCAGCCCCACCTCTCATTTTTTGGATCATTTAATAAAGCAGTGAAGAATTTTAAGGGAGTATTTTTTCCATTAGAATTTAATAATATACAACCGTGCTGCTCCCTCATACTCCTTTGAGCTAGAAACTGTAGAGAGAAAATTTCAAACCAGCTTGTGGAGTTTGGAATCACTAGCCAATTCCCTTAAGCTTCATAATACTGGGAAATCTGTAATTGAACATGTAGGTAAAAAATGAGAAAAAATACACTAAAACTTTTCCATCTTGAATACCCTCAGAATACCTTTAATTATTTTTAAAACATGTTTTTACATGTTCTAAAAATTATTTTAGAAATGAGGAATTAAAGCCCTACTGCTATGTTCCATCCTTGAGTTTGAGTGTTTATTGTATTAGCTCAGACAATGCCTTGCTGCTCTAAACCAGAGGAAAGCAGTAAAGAACACTCAAAATGAAGAACATTTTGGTATATGCAAATTTCACTTGTACAAATTACTTGGTATTTGCTCTTGTGACAACACTGAGCAAACTTTATAAGAAAGAAGGTGGGTTTTACTCACTTTGACTTGAGTATTTATTAGTATTTTTGTAGCTAAAGGATTATATCCTCCAAAGAATTCTCTAGCCTCTAAAGCAAAAAATGTGTCTAAAGGGGCCTGCCTTTCTAAGTCTTTATGGGCTGTGGTTTGCTCAGTTTGCACTTTGCTTCTTTGTTGGATGCCAGCTCAAATGCAAAACCTTCAGGTAGGTGTACCAAGTTGCTCCTCATATATGCTTTATTCTGATCTCTGAAGGGATGAAAATGTTCCTGACAATGGTAGTCACAGTGTGACTTTGTTGAGTTACCAAGTGTGGTTTCCCCTATTACAAGGATAAACAGATTACAGACAGTAAAAACTTTTATAGAATGTCAGCAGCAGGAAGAAAAACACAGAACTTTGTTATCCCTGATCAGCCCAGTGGTGTTTCAGCTCCCTCCAAGTCACCAAATGCTTTAGAGAAAATGGGAGGACTCTGCCAAACACACATCTGTTACTATGCAAATGGCGAAAATTGCTAGTACGACTTATTATTATCTAGCAGGTCCTAAAAGTGGGGCTCTATAAAGGAATTTGTGTCAGTTTGCAGCCTGTCCTTTCTGCCGTTGGGCAGAACGTTGATGGAGGTGCTGAACAGTGGGATTACAGCTGCTCAGGATGAATTTGGTACCGTGCTGAGGAGATGAGCGTACCTGGCCTGATTCGTGCCTGGATAAATTCTGCTTGCTGGAGCCGCCCAGCAGGTGCCAGCCAGAATTCATGCTCTGCAAGAAAACGGGGGTTAGGAAGTCAAAGGAATGTGTGCTTGGCTCCACAAAAGGAGTTGCTTTAGTTTAGTGTACAGTCCATCTATTCCACACACCACCGGCCAAATAAAGGGCCTGTCTGCAGAAAAGACTGCAAGAAACGCTAAGTAATAACCAAGGGAATTAAAGATTAAATGGGAACAAATGGCCAGAGAGTCACAGGTGAAATTCTGAAGCAGCTGGATGTAAATCTAGGAAAGGAATGCAAAAGGAACAGGGTTAAGAAGGCGAGTTGGGACAGCGAGCGGTGGAGAAGGGAAAGGGAAAAGGGAAAAGGCAAGGGAGGTTAGGTTAGGTTGCCGGGCGCGTGTCCGGCCCGCGCATGCCCGCCGCGCGCGTGCCTGTCCGTGTGCGCGCCCCCCGGCCTGGCGTGCGGGCGCTCCCCGCCGCGCGTGTCCTGGCGCCGCGCGGGTGCCCGGGCCCCGCGGGTGCCGTGCGAGCGCTTGGCCGCTTCCCTCGCAGCGAGCGCCTCCGGCAGCGCCCCGGCCCAACCGCGGCCCTGGGACACGGGCAGCCCGGGCACCGAGTCCCCGCCGAGACGCGCCCGTCTGAAGTTGGAGCGCTCCGAAAAAATGGTTGTTAAACGTTTTGGTTACTGTATAGAGCGTATTTATTAACTCTCATTTCTGTCTGAGGATCTGCGATTCCACGTGCGAGTTAATCGCCGCATTGCAATGGGAAATATTTTCATGATTCGGAGCACTCGGATGAGTTTAAATTACACATTTCGTAGGATTTTAATTGTAGTATCTCTTTATATAAATAACCTTGTAAATACTCTTTGAACCTCACTGCATGAGTAAGATTTACACAATTTTTTTTTTGTAGGGTGTTTTTTCCCAAATGAAAAGCTGATGATGAGCGGATTGCAGGAAATTCTGTTCCTTAGTCGGCGGCTCTGGAGAGCCCGTGCCAGAGGCCTCACGTGGTCGCCCAACCACACGCAAACAGCAGAATTAATTGATATTCCCGGCGAGTTCCCGGGCGGCGGGCGCGAAGGGGTTAACGCGGCCGGGCCCGCGCGGGCCTCCCTCACTCGCCCCTTTCTTTTTTCCCTCCTTAATTAATCATGCGCTGCTCCGCAATTTCAATATGGAGATGGCGAGCAATTATTAATGAGCCCGCGGGCTGTCCCGCGGCGCCTCTGGGCCAGCCGCGGCCGGCTGCGCCCCGGTGGGTGTGAAACCTGCGCGCACAAAGGCTCCTCCTCACCGGGAACACGCCCCAAATCCATAAATAAATAACGAGGGAAGGGCTTTTGTTCGTCGCGCCGATGGCACATGACCCTGTGGCTGAGCGCGCTGCGCCGTGCCCCTGCGCTGTGCCCGCACGGGGGAAAGCAGGGCGTGCGGGCGAAGCCCCCAGCCGGCCTTCCCTGGCAGGAGGGCGAGGGGGGGGAGGATTTAACGGGAAATAATACAAATAACCCGCAGATCCAGCTCTGCCGGGCAGGAATGTGCGGGGGGTGGGTAGAGGATTTAAGGGAATAACCCGAGCGGCGGGCAGATGCAGCGCGCAGCGCAGTGCCCCGCGCTGACCCCGCGCACAACATGGCCGTGTGCGCCCGGCCCCGCTCCCGCTCCTCCCCGGCCGCAGGGGCGGCTCGGGGCTCCAGCGACACCATCCCGCTCTCCTAATGTATTTATTTTTTATTTATTTTTACCCCACCCACCCCCCACCCCTCTATTTTTTTTTAATTTTTTTTTTTTTAATCTCCTTTCCTCCTCCGCCGGTATGCCCGCTATCAACACCATGCAGTGCACGACTAGGTAAAAACCCCTAACGGGCAGCTACTGCAATTAGTCGGGTTGGTTTTTTTACGGAGCCTTGATAAACGAGGAGCAGCCCAAGGTGGGAGGAGGAAGCGCGGAGCGGAAGGGACCGGGGATGAGCGGAGAGGGATAACAAAGAGTCAGGTGCAGCGCCGTGCGGCGCCCTCCCGGCCGCTCCTGCACGGCTCTGGTCTTTAAGCACTCCCCTCACAATTAAATAAGAAACCGGGAAAGCCGCGGAGGCAAAAGCCGCGTCCGTGCCGGCAGCTGCAGCGCTGGCAGAGGCGAGTGCATCGGCGGGGAGCGGGTGATGGGCGGCCGCCCCGCGCCTGCCCCGGGCCGGCGGCCGGGAAGGTGCCCCGGGCACGGCCGCGGCTGCCAGCGCTGCACCCCGCCCGCCGAGACGGGCATGTCAGCAATGGCGAGCGGGCAGCGGCGGGGGGAGCGGGGTAAAGAAAATGGGGATCAGGGTATGATAAACAGCACTGAAAAATGGCAGGAGGATAATGTTTACTTTTGAATCCCTGGCCCGCTGCCAGGCTGGCGCTGGTTTTTAGGTTAGCAGAGGTTGGAGGAAGGGCCAGACTGAGGCGGGGCTTGCTGCTGTCAAGGAAAAAAAAAAAAAAAAAAAAAGGGGGCTGCAAATTGCTGTTCTCAGCTTTTTTCTCTCCTCTCCTCTCCTCCACCCCCGCCCTCCCCCGAAAAAAGGCAGTGCTTTCTCTTAGGCTCTTAAAAATGATGCAGAATTTTAACCATCTGCTGTACCCGGAGCTCTTCGCTGGTGCTGCGCGGCTGAATTTTTGCAAAGGGAAGAAATTGCAAAGCTTTCCGAAATAGAAAACTGTTTGTAAGCATGTAAAATATTTTAGGGAATCCTGTCTTTAAAGAAAGATTCTATTTAATTGCGGACTGAGAAGTGGGTATTAACAGAACTGAAACGTTTTTCGCCTGTTGTGGATTTTTTTGCTAGAAGAGACACAGGTGTACTGCTGCTCCAACACAGCTTTGCAAACGTAGCGTGAGCAGTCGGAGACTCGGGAAGTGTGCAGTGATGGGAGCTGATCATTTTTGTAACGCTGTGGGGTTTATTTCGAGGCTTGCTCTGGAAGGGTAGATGTAGCGAATGCAGCAAAGACATCCCTTTACCAGCTGCGTGTGTATATATGGGAGTAAAAATTATTTAATGAGCAATATGGAGACTGGCAAAGGAACCATGTAACTGCCACGGCCTCCTGAACCACCATAGTATGTCCAGTGCACAAAGGGAGATTATTCCTAAATAATAAGGGATGGGGAAAAGGCTTTAGAAGTGGTGAAGCTTAAAGGAGAAAGTAGAAGGAGTCTTTAATGTGGAATCTGTACTTCCCATAAATTAGATTAACTGTTTAAATGCCATGAACAGCAAATTAAATATTTCAGATGTTCATAAATCAGAATATAATGTTTGTCTGGAGTAAGAGCTAAGAAAATTGGAGGCTATTTGCTCATAATTCATCTACGTATTTAAGATCAATTAGCAAGTTATAGGAAAAAGAGATGGTAGTGAAATATTTAAGGCATGCAGTTCCTTTGAAAATGCAGTTTGGATTTTCTCTTTTAAGATCTGTCAATACCAGATTGTTACCTCAAGTCACTTGTTATTGTTTGTAGCTGTGAGGACCTTTATTTTCTTTAAAGGAAACCTGTACAAGTAAATAATAAGAAAAGCATTTACTTTTTGAAGCCAATGTAGAGGCCTGGCTAAGTCTCTTCATTCAATTTAAATTTATTTTAAAAGGCTGTATTACAGTGCAGATGTCTCATAGTCCTGCCTACATTTTCTTATTTGTAAAGCTGAAGATTGGGGCTTTATTTTGTCACCTGTTGCCTACACAGGACAAAAGGGGTGGGATGGGGAGAAAGAAGATTTACTGATCATGCAAGCTTTTGCAGGCAACTTGTTCATCATTTCATTACCAATGGGGAAAATCCAGCCACTTTTTTCCTCTGCTTTTAGGTGCCCCAGAAAATCGTACAGTATGTGTGCTCCAGACAGTGCCAGAGAAGCATAATGAGGTGTTTAGTCACAGTTTGGATGTGGTATTTGTAGAAAACAGTGCAGGAACTGTGGGCTGGATTTTCAAGGGAATAGTCCTTGTAATCCAAGGCTGCCTAAATCCCAAACTGGTATCCAGGCAATAGCGGCACTAAATTCTCTGTTTGCTTTTTGTTAGGTTCTTGTCTGCTGAACATTTTCCTTTTCTTGCAAGGACTGCAGCATGGCTGGGCATTTTGGTGGTGGGGTTTGTTGGTTTGGTTTAGTGTTTTGTTTTGTTTCTTCTGTTAACCCTTGGATTTCTGTTCGCTCCCTTTATTGCAGAGCATCTCCGTAGATAGGAATGCAGACAGTCTGGAGTAAGTGTGCTTTTCTGATCTGGAATACAGGGATGGGAGGGCTTGGAAGGGTGAATCTTTGTTTTGTGGGCCAGTAAAATACTAATGTGCTAGCATTTTCCCTTGTTGTGTATTTGGATTTAAAAGTCAGTGGTGTAGTGGAGCACTCCACTATAAATGGCAGTCTTATCTAATATTCTGCAGTTTAGAGAACAAAGATTTCTTTGGGAATAACCATGTCTGAAAGACTTCAGTATTGATGTACTCTGCAAGTCAATTATATATATTTTACTGTATGGTCTAATACTGCATTATGCAGGCTTTGAGAATTCAGAATTATATATTAGAGACCTGTGAGGCTGTAGGGCTGTGTGGGGCTGCAAACACCTCAGCTTGTAGTGAAGTGCATCACTTGCTTATAGCAGTGTTTTTCTGTGGATGTACAATTGTACAGGAATAAATACGTAGAAGATACTGCTCTTGCAAAACCATTTTGGATTTGGTGTTATTTAATATACTACCTGTAAGGTATGTTGTCATCCCCTAAGACACATCTCAACATAGCCTCTGTTCTTAAATTAATCCTAATTTGTTCTTTCAACAAGCATAATAGCATGAATCTCTGAATTCAAGTTATAAATTTAGTTCTGAATTTAAATAAACAAGCAGCCTGTTTACTATTAATTTTACAGTCCTCATGATAGTTAAAGAAAAGTATCTTTGCACAGTTATTTGCAAAAAAAATTGAGCTTAAGTTACTGAACCCTAAATGTTGTATTTCTGCTTTGTTGTTGAATGCTGGAGCTGGTTATTTGAAAATAAGTAGGGTTTTCTGAGATATGGGGGAAGTTTGCTGTCTGACTTTGAATTCGTATTGACTATTTTCTGGTTAAATAGGATATGAAATGTAGTATAATTACATTGTTTAAATAATGAATTAGAGCCAGCAGATGACACAATATGCAAAACAGTTTAGAGCAACAATCAATTTCCAGATAGTTCTGTATACTGCCAAATTATGGATAAAATAAATTGTATGAAATATAATAAGAGTAAGGACATGTCTGATACTTGCTGTGCAGTATTATTACCTGGAATAATAATAATAATAATAATAATAATAATAATAATAATAATAATAATAATATTACCTGGAAGAATGAGTGATACATGAGCCAGGAAAGTCTTACCTTTTTGGGTTTTTTTTACTTTTCTTTTTACTATTTTTTTTTACTTTTCTTTTTACTTTTTTACTTTTTTACTTTTTTTTTTCTTTTTTTTTTTTAATGTAAAGTCATAGATCTGCCTCAGGGTCAAATCCATAGAATCCCTGAAGAGACAAGTTCTGGGATGTCTCTCTGAGCTTGTCTCGTGCTGCCATCTATTACTGCTACAAAACATAAGTTCATCTGAAGATTCCTGAAAAGCCCTTGTTCTGTGAATTTTTCCAGTACCAATGGGCAACATGTCATATAAAACTCTAAAAAGAGACAGCCAGAGGGTTTAGTTCTGCTGTCAGCATAGAACACGTTTTCATTAGGTTTTTCCTGTGGTTTGAATAGAGATTCAAATCAGGCCTACCAAATTTGTTTGAAATGAAACAGAAAATACAAATATGGGGGTGCCTGCAAATATATTTATTTGTTTCTAATCTGCCTAATTAAATTAGCAATATGGTATCTGGTGTCCATTAAAATGTGGGTTTTGTTTTGGCTTTTTTTATTTTTTCAGTGCCTGATTTGGAAAGTATTTAATGGTCAGTGGAAAAAAATGAGGAAGAGGAGGGTGTGGCTGCTGCTGGGAGGCTCTGGCCCTGCAAAGGCTCCCTGGCTCGTAGAGATGTGGTCCTGCATCGGCTCCAAATGAAGACTTCTTTTAGGTAAAACTGAATTATTCTCTTTTTTTTGTTGTTGTTTATCAGAAAACAAGCAAGCATGTAATCCTGCTGTTTCTTATGCCTATTCCTGAAGGCTGCTCAGGGGTCCTCACCTGAGTTTATTTGCATCTTGTTCAACTCTTTCCCCAGTCAGTCATGATGAGAACAACAAAAACTAGTTTCAGCTCTGCAGAGTAATAAGAAAAGTGGTTTGATGTTTTGTTTATTCTGAATAGCCAGTGAGGGGCTGATCCTGTCCATGCTGGAATGGATCTATACCCACATCTGAATTTTCGTTTCCACTCTGCATTGTGCCTTTAGTCCCTGAGCCCCTGAGCTGGCACATATACACACAGATAATATAGTTCTTTATATTATGGCCACAATTACGGTATCGTGAAGGTTTGAAACAAGACTGAGAATATTTTCAGGTACAAGTCTTGTGGGATGAAATTTTGACAAATTTTGAAACACTGGATGCTCCTTTTTTCTTTTTTTTTTTTTTTTTTTTTGAGATATAGGCCCCATTTGTTACAAGGGCAATTTGTTAATAATGCTGATTTACAATTTCAGTTCTGACCAGTTGATGTTGAAACTACTTTGATGCAGTGGTACAGTTTTAGCATTCCTTTTTTTTCCCTTTGCTGCCGCAAGTATAGTTTGAAAACGTGTCAGTTGTTAAGTAAAGACAGAGCTGATGAAACTTCAGTAGAAAAACCACTCACCGGTGTGGTTACAGAATCTGCTCCCACATCTCATGTCTCATATTTGAGCTCATCATCTCTTAATTATGTATCCTTGTCTTGCTTTGAAGAGCAGCAGTGTGTGGGTTGTGGTGAGGTATTCTCACAGCTTGGGTGAATTGTTAGCCACAAGACCAAAGGCTGAGTGTAGCAAACCAGCATATGAGTGGCAATATCCCAGGATCTGACACACAACTTGGACTCTCTTGTAATTATTAAATGGGTTTTGCAAATAATGATGCGTGGATGGAGAAAAAGATAGTGAGATAAAAAAAGGAAATGTGTTTATATGTTGTGAAGCAGAGTGCTATATGTAACATTTATTAGTAAAACAAAGTCTTAAAATTTAGGTTCTTGCTAATTATTTGTGGTGGCAGGGGGCAGAGCAGGTGACAAGGTAAACATGCATGTTTTACGTGTTTTTGTGACGTTTGAATGATGCCTTGTTGTGTCAGGCACCAATAGCTTAGAGGACAAAGCATTTTGCATTAAATAAAGTGTACTCCTCTCTTTTCTTGCTATTTCTTTTGGCCACAGAAAACAAAAGTTGAAATTACCATACTAGAACAGGCCCATGATGTAATTAATGCCAAGTCTACCCTGACATTCTTTACCAAGGGTTGATTGGTAAGACAGTGAAGTTGAGCAGCACCAGATCCTTTTGGAATACCCTGTCCTTGTCAGAAAGTGGGGCAGGCAGGTCCCTTGCCTTTGTCTGTGTGGTGTTTCCAGCAAACAATCCCATCCAGCACTGTGTTTTTGTAGGCTATGGGTAGAATCCTTCTTTCTGATTCCTGCTGATGTCCCCTAACAGCGCACTGATTTTTCACGTGCTCAGGCCGCACATTGCAGAATAACCTATTCCTAGAGTTGGAATTTACTGCTTGTTTAATTTAGCTGAATCATTTCCCTTTCAAGACTGGAAGCAGGTGAGAAAGTCAGATTACAGATCCTGACTTTCAGATTATGTATCTCTGTTGTGTTCCCTGTTGCTCTTGTGCTCACTAACATAAATAGTTTGATCGTTTTGTGTTTTCATATATGGCAGTCTCTTCAAAGTGACATTGTTGTAGACACCTGCCCTTGCAGTCCTGTTACTTCTGTAGCTTTAATGAGGAAAGGCTCATTAGCATTCTCCAGGAAGCTGTTTGCCTGGCAGGCGGATATTAGAAGGATAATGTTTTCAATACAGGACTCTGTTTTCTTGCTTGACTTACCTGACATTATTGCATATGTCTGAAAGTTTCTGTTGCTTTGTTATGCTGGCCCCTAGGTCCTCCCCTTGGAGAATGTTACAATACGATGTCCTTAGCAATTCCAAAAAAAAAAATATTATTGTGTGTCACATTCACTTAGCTTGGTTAAACCCCTCAGTAACCCCAGTATTTGCCCCTTGCTTGCCATTTTTGCCACTGTTTATTTTACAGCTGATCTTTCTAGACATGAACTAAAGTTAAAAACTGGTACCTGCATGGCCTCTGCATTGAACAACTCCTAACATTTCTCTTGTCTAAGTATCTTTTCATTTGCACATTTTACTTTTGGCTCCTTAGCTTGTTTTTAATCGTGACTCCAACTTCCAGTCATGGCTATTGTGTTTTCTTTATGGTCATCATGAGTCACATTGTCAAAGTCCTTTTGAAAGACCAAATAAATAATCATGAATTCTGTAGATGCAAAGTTTAAAAATATGTATTTTTTGTTACGTTATCAATGTTGTTTTTCTCCCCATTATGTAATCCCTCCTCAGGCATTAAAGTTATAATCTTTTAAAGTAGCCTTCCAGACGGTTTACTAAATCACAGAATTCATTGGTATGTAATCTGGATCATCATTTGTGGCTATTTTTGAGAACTGCTATCCTTTCATTCCTGATGAAGAGTGCAGATTTTTGTTGGAAGTCCTGCCTACAACCTTGGGCTGCTTCTGAAAGGCTGCGTGTGTCCTCGGAATGGCTTGCCTTTTATTTATCCCTTTATTTCAGCACTTTCTGTTTTGCTATCTGCTGTTCTTTCACCCTTTACTTGAAAAAGAATTGATTAATGGGATTTGCTATTTGAAAGGACCAGAGGGGCCAATTTCGTGACTTGAATATCACAGATTTCTCCATCTGTATTAAGCCTAAAAACTACTACTTAAATACCTTTTGGTCTGTTTGGATTTCTGGGCATCAAGAGAGAGAGGATATCTTAGAATATGAGGCAGAGTCAAGATTGCTCCATCCTCCCCAAAAATGGACAGTGCAAGGATTTTGTGTCACAGGATCATGTTTCCTCTGTTTACCTGTTCAAGAGAAGGGACATTGTGTTCCATCCTTTTCTGAGTGTTGTTTTTGCTTCTCATCTTGGAGGGAGAGTGCTGTTGGCTGGTGTGAAAGTGAAAGAGAACTGAAAAAGAAAAGACCAGAAATTTCCACTGGAGGAAATAGTGGGTATTTTTTATTTTTTATGAACATCCCGGATTAGGAACCCAGCTAACGAGAAACGTTAGTATGATCATACAGGGTGAGAAAAGACAAGGTTCCTCTTTTGCATAACTAAATAGCTCAAGGTCATAATCAGCCATTAATTTTTCTGTGGTGTTTTCCGTCCTCTTTCTTCACTCCCTTTGTTTCCCAGTACTATTTCAGACTTGCCAGACAATTGTTGTGCAGTCTTCCTGCTTCTAATGTATGTCAATAAATTGTCCTTATGCCACTGGTTCAGTCCTTATGCTCCCAGTCTCCATTTTTAAATCTTAATGTCTTAAGTATGTTCTTTGTTCTGGTTGTTTCAGTCCAGTGCTTTTTGGAGAAGGTACCCCTTTGCCTCAGCCTGATTCAAAGCTTTGCTCAGTACTCACATTGCTCTTGCCCACCTGCTCCTTGTGTGTCTAGAGATTTTGTTACCCTTTTTTCCTGTTGGGTATACTATGCCTGCATAATCTTTTGTGCCCAAAAGCAGAGTGTTTCCCTTGAAATCAGTGGGAAGATCTGATGAACATACAATATTACTTTAAATACCTGCTGTACATTTTGCTTTGTCCTGGACACAGGTTTTTCTAAACCTGTTGTCAAGGCTTTCTGACTCTACTTTCCCTCCTTGACTCCTGGTGTATAACAAAAATCCCAATACTCTGATATCAGATTTCAGGGAACAGTGGTCACAGCAAAGTGTGTTACTAGATTTGGCTGTTTGAGGCACAGAACTGGACAGGTGAGAGTTGCCTCGAGTGCCAGTCATTCACCCACCTGCAGTGGGAGTGCCACCCATCATGGTGGTAAAGTTTCTTCTTTGCTCTTGGCTGTGTAGGAATCTGCAGTAAGTTTCTGACTCCTACTGCTGGGATAAGAAAAGATCAGAAACCACAGGAGCAGGAGCTGCAGTGGTGGGTGAAGAAGGGCCAGTGCAGGCTGGGTGTAACGAGATCCCAGCTTGCATCACCTCTTGCATTAATTCATGCTGCTAGAAGCTAGAAAGGTGAACATACTGTTATGGATCCAAAAATAGCTATTTTCACAAAGTGTCTGAGAATGGAAGGACACCTCTCAGCCCTCCCCCTGTATGGTTCATGCTGTTTTGTGGGACTCTGGGACCTTGATTTTTGGAGTTTGGCCATTCTTGGTCCTCTTCTCCAAGCTGCTGGAGATGGGTGATTTCATGTTGATCCAGCTCATTTACCCTGTGTGGGGTTTGTCTGTGGTGCTGAGCTCCCTGCACTAAAGACTTTGATAAAAAGCTTGCCCCCTTGCCTTGCCTGATTCCTATGATTTTCTTCTGGAAGCTCTAACATAGTATTCAGCTTAAAGAGAGGTGCCTGAGGATAAAGAAGGGAAAATTCCTTAGTCTGGACCTCTCTCTTCTATGTGCTCTTTTCCTCCTGTCATGGCCATTTTACTGATGGGGACATCTGCATCCCAGTAAGCCACATCATCACAGATGAGGAAACCAAGGGACAGAGGAAATTTGGGCTCACTCAGCAGGCCCGTGGGTTAGAGGTGAGAATGGAAAGGAGACACTCCAACATGTGTGTTACCAGTGCAGCATTAATTTAGCTGTTTTAAGAAATGCTTCTCTTAATATCCATATTAATAATGATGTTCTTAGATATTATGAGAAGTTGGTAAGGGAAATCTTAACAGACAAAATATGTGCTTATTTAGCCTAATAAAGCTTAGCAATCTGTATAAGTAAAATTTTATAGGCAGTATTTTTTCAATTTATTTTTCTTGTTTTCCTCTTTGCAAGTGAGCCATCATGGAGTTAGCAATTGTCTACAGCAACAGACAACTTCTCTGCCTATCCACAGGCTACAGGATGTTTCAAGAATTTCACTTATAACACTTACTTCCACTTTTTAATAACCACTTTGAGCCCAAATCAGTTTTATAAATCAACTTAGAATGTTTCAAAAGGAGATACAAAATAAAAAACCGTAACGAGAAGATAAGTTTTCACTTAGAATATTTTGATAACTTTAAAAATAGCTTTCAAGGAGCTGGCTAGCTCTGCAGAAATTAACCTGGCTCTGAAACTTGAATTTGTGCAGACTTTTGCTCTGAAAATAATGTGCCACTGAGCCATGACAGCTTAAGGTGTCTCTTTCTCGAAGGGGGAGTAGGTGGGGAAGTCCAGTGATTTAGTGACTGAAGAGAGTTGCCACTTGCGTGAGCTCCATCCCTAGGGATATGACCTTTTTAATCCTCTTTAGTTAATGTATTGGTGATCTTTACTTAGGCAGAGTAAACAGTGCTGTTCGGAACAAAGGGGAGGTCATGCTTCCTGCATTACACTCTGACCCCGGGGTCACGGCCTTTGTTCACTTCTCAATGGGAATTGCTCTCCGAGGGCCACCACAAAATGGAGAACTAATTTCGGCACGTGCTGCCGGAGAATGGCAGAGTATCAGGTTTGCCTCAGCCCAGCCTCGCAGCCGGAGGAAAAGTCAAACTCTTTCAAAGAGGACGTATTAGCTCTTTAATTACCAGTGGCCGTGGCACTTAATCCCTCCTTGAACTAAATATATTGCTTGGGTCTTCCCCCTGTAATTCAATTGCTCACTTTTCAGCCTTTAAATTTCAGGGGGTTTTTACCCCTGGCTGGATTCTTCCAAAGGAGGAAGCACGGGCTAGTGAAAAACAGCGATTTCTTCCCTGACAAGAAAGTGAGAAAGCACATGGCAATTGCAGCATCAAACTCAGGCCTCTGAGGTCTCAGAGCCTTGTTTCTCAGCCCCTAAGGAAGCGTGCTGCTGTCCCACAAGTTTGTATTCAGCACCTTTTCCATCACTTGTCCTGTGTGTTGCAGCAGCGCGCACACACAGGGCCCTGTGAGGCCAGGCATGGCAAGCACGGGGTACTGAGCCAGGGAGAACTAGAATTTCCTCATCTTTATCACTGATTTTATGCAAAAAAGCTGGGATTTTTTTTCTATTTTTCTTGGCTTCGAAAGTAACGGGTGGCAGAATGTGATGCATCTCATTTTTAGTTGCTGTGACTAGGGAACATATATAAACATGGAAGCTGAGATAAATTATCTGGAAGACTTGCATACAGAAAACCAGCACCTTTTACCGAAAGTTGGTTCTTTTTCATCTGCATGCTCTTTTTGCTCAGCAGTACAAGCTGTGAAATACAATTTTAGATCATAAAATAATGAAACTATAAACACATAACTTCAGTCAGCACATGGATTTTCCACATTTCTTCCTTCTATCAAAAAAAATCCCAAACCAAAAAAACCGTAATTGCTGATGACAGCCAAGTTGTGTAAAACACAGCAGGGTTAGAACTGAGCACAAGGGATCTGAGTGTATTGGGGGGAGCTTATAATGTTGCCATCACAAAAATAAGTAACACTGCAATAGTAAACTTTGAGACTTCTGTGGCCGTCAGCATGAATAGGATTAAGGTAAAAATGCGTCTTTGCATTCCAGTCATTTCAAGTAAAATGTTACATCCCTCTTTAAGTTTCCTTGCAGTTGAATTATTTAAACAAACACTTCTAATAATCTACTCTTAGACTTTAAAGTACATTCTGTAACACAGCAGAATGAGCTCCTTTAACAAAAGAAGTGGCCAAGCAGCTGAGCCATCGCACCCTTTGAGTGAAAACTTGCATTCAGAGCTGAACCAAATGTGAGCAGCAAGTGATGCTGACTGCAGCAATACTGAAACCAGACCTCTCTGTGTCCCTTATTTGTTGCTGGAAATTCCCAAAGTCCACTACCTTTGGATTTTTTTATTGGAAGATAGAGTGGGAATATATATTTACCTGTTTTCCATTAAAAATAATATTGTCAGGTTGCTATAATTCTATTACTCCCTTGTGTTACTTAGTTATAATTAATATGTTTACTATCAAAAATACAAAGTCCATCCCCTTCCATAATTTTTTCCTCAGTACTAGTATTGCTTTTCTGTTATCTGTGGCATTTTAGAGAATAAAAAGAATCTCAAGGCAATGCTATTTGCATTATTTGGGGTTTTTTTCCTTGCCTTAAAGCCTAGATATGGTTGTGCTTTCTTTGGAGTTAATGAGCTGTAGTCAAATTTTAAAATGTGGATAGCAGCTTGGAGTTTTAAAAGAAAAAATTTAAGACAATACTCAGCCAATATTCAAATTTTAAAATACTTATTTTTCTTTAGAAAGATATTGGAACGTTATAATAACTATAGGAAGTGCCTGATGAAAGGGAAAACTAATTTTTTTCAGTGTATGTTAAACACTTCAGCATGCAATATGATAATTTAGGATGCCATTGTAGAAGTGCCTCTTCTGAAGGATCCTCAGTGAAGGGAATCTTTTGGAATGCATTTGCTTTTGAATGTTCCTGACCCAAACCTCAGGATTTTTTTGGTTTAATTTTGTTTTACTGTTTAAAAAGGAGCTTTATCTGTGGCAAGGTTTAGATTGATAGAATGAGCAGAGAATTGTCTATTTTACTGTGTGAACCGGATTCCTCAGCATTCCTATTTCTGACACTGATTATTCCAGCTAGTGTACCTGGTAAAGCTTAACGGTGGGTAAGATTTCTCTCATTTCCTAGACAAAGATGTTGCTGAAATTAAAACATGAGCTTCTAATTTTGGTATCAAAATTGTTTCCAAATGTGACCCCTGCATTGAAAACCAAGTAGGAACCGTTCATATTTAATAGCTTTCTCTCTTTAGCAACTGGTGTACACTGTCTGTACTGCTTTTAATACGAAACCATTTCTGTTTTCCTGTTGATTTCCTCGATTTTCTGGATCATGGAAATATATCACTTTAAGGAGGGAAAACATGAAAAATTTTAAAAATAGTCCTGTAGAACATGGGGTTTGGTCAGGCTTTAGGTGTGCTATGGAAATTATCAAGCACGTTCTTTACATTTTGAAGATAAACATTTTTCTAAACACTAGGATATATATTCAGGCCTAGTGTAATTCAGCAAAATTAATTTGAAGTGAATGCTTATTTTCTTTATTTGTCTTATGTCAAAATCTGTTCTTCTGCCTCTTTCCATTAAGTACTTGAGTAAAAAGAAGTGTATGAAAGTGTAAAAAAGCTACCTGAGTGCAGATAGCTGCATATCATACATTCATGTGTGTGTGGTTTTTAAATTAATACTTGGGCGAGCAGAAAATACAAGACAGACGTCAGTTGCACCTGTAAAAATAAAAAGGCAGCTTCTCTGGGAAACTGCATTGCTCAGTTTTTCTGTGGTAAGAGGATCCTTGCGTTTTCCACTGGCGTTAACCCCTCTGGAAGGAAAAATGCGTGACAGCCTCAAAATGGTGTTCCCTGTTAGGGAAAGGCAGAGATGAGCTGGAACTGTGCAGTAGTTCAGTCCCAAAAGGGCCTTTTCTAATAGAGTTCAAATAATTTTCTGTGTTTAGTCAGTAAACATGCTGCTCCTATAGAAATGTTTCCCTGTGAGCATGGGATCCCATTTGCTGCACAAACAGTGGTGTGAGCGCAGTTTCAAAGCAGAACTGTTTTGTCTGGTCCCCACAAGGAGTCTGAGCTTTGCTTTCCCCTCTGAGCTGAGCACTCAGGGCACTGCCAGCTGAAGGCTGGAATATTTTGATATACACATGCAGTGCTTTATTCAGTGAAATCCCTGATGTTCATGGGAGCCTCCCTCCTGCTTCCAGGTGTGGGAGTGCTGCATCCAGGCAGTGCCAGAGCAGGGAGCCTGGTTCTCTGAAGGGTTATAATGTGTTGTTACAGTAACACTGAGGGATAAAATTCCTGCTGGTGTACTGATCAACTTCTCTCATGTAGTTCTTACTCTGTGTTCTAAGTTGTGTTAAGGTTTTTAACGTGCTGCATTTATTTATATAACTAGAAAAACAATGGTCCTGAACTGTGCCTTCCATTGATTTTCCTGTTGTAATTCAATGTAACCCTTCATTAGTAACCTTTAGGCTGCATTGTAAAAATACTGTCATTTCTATTGTGCAGAGTTACATAAATAATATTAATTTAGAGTCTTATTCTAGTAGTATTCACACTGACTGGACTGTGGTAGCATGAGACTGTAATTGCATACGTACACATACATACCTGTGTCCAGGTGTCCCATACTGCACCCACGTACAGAAGGGACAGAGTACGTGTTTTTGTTGAAATGATTGCTGGGGGAAGGTGGAATTGTTTCATTTCATCTCGGATAAATGACAGAAGTAATGTGAGCTTCAGACATTAATTTTGGTATTTGGCTTCAAAATTTTTTTAAAAGCAGATGTATTTCTAATTGAGTCAGGGAGACTTCACGTCAAGCCCAGTCACATTCTCCTGTTGCCAAGAGACAAAAAGTCCAGGTTTTTCTCCCTGTACAGTTTTTTTTACTAAGTTACTTGTTTGCATTAGAAAAAAAAAAAACTTTACAGTTTTCTTGAAATTTTTGGTGGATCAAAAAAAAAATTCATTGCATTATATTTCTGGTTTTATATTTTTAACTTTTTTCGAACTTTTTCTGTTGGGAATATATATTTAAGAGTTGACCTTTTAATATCGCAGTGCTTTGATCAGCCATTTAAAATATTCAGTAAAATGCTTTTAGGCCCTAAAAAAAAATCGTTAAATTTGAAACTTGAAATTTCCATGGATTAGTCACAGACATCCCCTGGGATGAACTGAAAAACAGAGTTCACTGAATAAATCTGGAAGCAGGTTTTCACAATTTCCCTGCCCTCCCCTTTTTTTTTTTTTTTTCAATATCAGTTTTAGTATTCATGCTACACTTTGTTAGTGTAGACAACATAGCAAAAACTTCATTTGGTCTTTTCCTGATAAGGGCTTTTATGTTGGTAATAAACTTGAGTAAAATCACCTTTATTAAATTACGGCACACATTTAATCGCGTGGATGCCGATTCATCTTTGAAACACCAAAGCGGGAAATTAGGGGGAAAAAAGATAATTTTTGCACTGAATTCCTGGCTTGCTGGCAACACCAAAATGACCCTCCTTTCTAAAAGCTGTTTTACATGCCAGTGTGCAGTGACAGCCCAGGAGGAGCACGGCCTCATCCCAAGCCTTGGAACTGTCCCGTTCTGTGCACAGGGAGAGAAGAGACCTTTAGTTATATCCCCATTGCATCTGTGCAGGACATTTTGTTCACTAAAACTGAAATGCAGCAGAATCGTGGTAAAAATGAGTTTATAACTTCAGGTGTCCCTTCGAAATTCGTGATACTTAATAATGCACGTGTGACAACTCCAATAAGTGTGGCATGACAGACAGAGAGACAAAAGACTCAACTGGCACCATTCATGAACACAAATTCTATAAAGTACTGTGCTTTTTTCGCAACTATATATTATACCTGCAGCTGATACCAGGTGTGTAGAGCCTGTATTTATCTGCCCAGATAAATACATGAATACTTCCACTAGATTCATTATTATCTTGACATTATATTTGATTATAACAATAATGTGTCAATATCGTTCATGTTAGGAGGGTTTTTTTTTTTTTTTTCAAGGAGAGGGATTTAAATTTACTTGTGCCAGTATAGTGTTATTTTGTGAGGTTCCAGTTATCTTTTAGATAGCAAATCTGAGGTGCACCTTATGGACCATATATTTTCATATATTTTACCTTTAGTGGGCTCAAAAGAAACGGCAACTTGAACTGTAGAGCTGAAGTTGGCCACATAAATCCATCTGATACTAACACTCAGCTCACAAACAGAATTCAGTCTCTGCAACCATTTTGGATTGTCTCTGTGTGTAGTAAGTAATTGCAGCTATGCTATGAAAGTGATACTGTAATGGAAGTCCCTTTTTATTTTCTTACAGTTTATGCAAATTTTTCATCTTTGCTAACATTTCACTACCAAAATAATCACAAAGGAATTTGTGCTGTATGTAAATTTCGTGTGCATTGCAATTCGCTTTGTTCAGGATTGTTGCACACTGGTGTGATTAAAACATAGATACTTAATATAAGAGAACTTGGTCACTGGACAGCTCTTGAGTAGTTTAAAGACCTTTATGCAATTTATGATAAAAAGGAATTTTAAGCCCTTTTTAGACCTGAGAAATTGTAAGTTTGCAGTGAAGATTTCATCATATATATTTGCTTACTTTTTGCAGCTTATCATTCTCTAAAACCAAACATTTTCTTTTTTTTTTTCCCAATGAGTTATTTTTCCTTTCTTTTTCTCCCCTTCTTTTTTTCCTAGATATATTATTTTTCGACTCTTTTTTTTCCCCCCAATCTCCTGCAGCTTTTCCAAATCTTAGCAGAGATAGAGGGCGGGCTGGGTTTGAAACCCCCCCGGCTGTTGGAGCGCGGTGCCCGCGGGCAGAGCCGGGCACCGCATTCCGGGCGGGACAGCCCGGCTCTCGGGAATGCCGCCTGGGAACGGGCTAGCAGCGGGCTGCCAGGGGCTACCAAGAGGCTACCAAGATACCGTCGGGGGCTACCGAGGGGTTACCAGGATAGTACCGAGGTGCTGCCGAGGGGCCGCCGCTCACCTGCGGCAAGGAGGCAGCGGGGCCGGCGCTCCCGAGGCAAGAGTGCGCTCAAAAACCGGGGGGAGAAAGTTGCGAGATAAACAAAATTGTGTCGGTAGCAACGCTTAAAAAGCTGTTAATGCGACCACCCCTTTTAATACCTCCTTTCTTGAAGAACAAAAATAAAAACAAAAAAAGAAATTAAAAAATAAACCGCTCGTGCTGGTGGCAGAGTTTCGCTTATGTTGGTAGCAGTTTAATGGGAAGTTTTCTGCACAACACTATTGTTAAAGTACAGTGTAGTGGAGGAAGTGTTTTTGCAAAAGGCTTCGCTGTGTTTTGAAGGGAAGGGTGTAGAAATACATCCTCATTCAGCTTGCTTTTACAGTTTAGATCATTTCAGAATTGTCTATTTGGCATTTCAGTGTTTTTCCCCAATAATTTAATAGGCCGCTGATCCATTGGCATTAATGCGAGTTACCCAGCAGCAAACAGAACTTTCCTAAGTGACCTGCACAATGGCACTCTGTGTGATTGCTGTCCTTTCTCTGAGGTGTGCTCCCTTGTAATCCCCAGGCTGGTCCTTTCAGGGAATGGTGCACGAGACTGCTTTGCTTTTTTAGGTAGATTTTCATTATTTTAATTTTTAATTCCTAGAGGATGCCTTTAAAAACAAAAGCTGTCTAAATGTTAAGTAAAATCATTCTTGGTGATTTTTTTTTTTTATAATCCACACTGGAATTATTTTTATGATACAATAAAATCGAAAAGGAGGAATTTACACTTTTCTGGATAATTTAATCTTTTAAAAAATGTTTAATTGGATTATTTTTAAGAAACCCAAAACTTAAACATGTACGTGATCATCTTTTATTAAATATTTCTGAAGGCCATTAGATTACAAACCACCTGGTATTGCAAATGAGCTGTATTATCTGGAGAGCAGAAAAATCATGATCTATTTAGAGGTGACCTCAGTGTGGGTGCCTCTGTCATACCAAACTGAGAGGAAAGAACAAGAGATGCCACTCTCAGTTAAAATACAGCAAATGAATTAATGTTCAGCAGGAGTATTTATAATGAATTTCCCATAGACAGAACTTGTGATAAAGGAAAAGAAAGGAGATGTAAAATTCTGTATTAGTATAAACTGTGGTGCAAAAATCCTGGCTTACTACTGTTTGCATAATTTGAATTTATTCAGGCATGATGAATTTTAAAATAATTCTTCCACCTCCCTTTTTGGAATTCCATTTCTCTTAAGTGAAGCTTACAAGTTGGACTTGAGGTAATTGTTTTAATAAATTGAATCCCTCATTTTTTAGTGTTGCGGTAACCTAAAGTTAGACAACTTTCACTCTTACTTTAGGACTGTGGTGACAGACAGAATGCATTTATGTGTCACCTGGAGGAAGGGTAGCTTTGGGTGGATGAATATGAGCCATAATTGTGTAAAGGCGAGGCACTTTTAACCCTCCAAATACACCAGAATTATCCCCATTAGGAACAGGCACAAGAATTCACAGAAGGGATGAACCTCAGCTGCTTTCACATTAACAAAAAATGAGAAAGGGGCAGGTATGGGCAGTAAAGAAAAAGAAGACCTGTATTTTATATAGAAAATATAAAAAAAAATAGGGAGCTAAAAATCGTGTCTGAGAAACAAGGGGGAAAGTCATTCAGAAAGCTGATTAAATACAAGTAAAACACTCTGAACTAAGCAATTCATGTACGTCAGTCTGATCCTTCCCTAAAATATCGGTCTGTCTTTTATATTTCATTGGGATTAAAAGTTGTTGACTGCACTATCACGTGTAATCTCTTTTTTTCTGTGCAGGGTTAACATTCTCATCTGTGCATGTTCTGTTAAAATAAATACTATCAGGAATGTCATGCCATTATTTTAAAACAAAAATGATAAGAGTTTTAGCTGGATATGATGGCTGTCTGCTGCTAAGGCTGTTCTCCAGAAATTTTGCTTGCTTTTACTTTTTAACCACCCAAAATTTATGCACATCCTCTGTATCCCCAGTCTATATGCAATAGAGACCAGTTATTAGAATAGGTCAGAATTACTAGGTGTCATTTTACCGAAATAAATATTTGTGGGAAGCTACTGTTTAAATATCTTGTCAACTGTGTCCTGATAATCTCTAGTATGCTTTTACTATAATTCCCTAAAAATAAATATTAGAAACATTTTGTGGTTTCACACCATTAAAAAAAAAAAAAAATTTGGTAAGGGAGAACCATAAAGCATATATTTTGCTTGCAGCAGAAATGTGCGTTGGAGAGCAGTCGCTTTGGATGGGATAGAACCCTCTATCTATGGGTTTTCTTTTTACATTACAGTTTTTTCCTATCACCTCATGATCAATATTTAGTGGAACAAAATATCAATTAATATATTCTTTTTCCTGAAGAATATTTTACAAACTTAGACACACATGGTATTGACTTTTCCCATCAGTTGAAGCTGCCTAGCCGCTTTAAAAGTACGTCAGGAAAGCAATGATAGCATAAGCAAAATCAATGGTAAGTGAGAGGGACAACTCTGACTTTCTTTAAGTAACTATGTAATCCCTTTTTTTCTTACGGTAACATATTTTCCACAAAGAAGACTCTTCAAGGTTGAATCTTGTACAGTCTCCTCCCCCTCTCCACCCTCCCTCCCCCCCAGTGCAGGGCAAATCAAATGCTTGACAACGTTTTTTGTTAGGAAAGCACATGAAAAAAAATTTTGAATATACCAATAACAGAAAAAGTCTATATATTTTTATTGCAAGAAGGAGATTTCATTGGCTGAATGAAATGGCGAGATGTGACGCAAAAGGACACTTGGACGGTGGAAATGCTGATGTATGCCAAAGCAGGCGCACCAAGAAATGCTGTTGCTATGAGAGAAACAGAGGGAGAGGGAGGGAGGGAGGGAGAGACCGTGAGAGAGCAACTTGTGGAGGCCTTAGTTTTCCTTTTTGGCTTCTAGCAGAGAGACTGCAACGTCTCCCGTTTCTAGCAGGGAGGGTTTAGGAGCTTCCAGTGGGTATTTTCATGAGGCTGAGCATTTAGAGGAGAGGAGGGAGACGAGAGAGATGCAGGTCACCTTAGAGCACAAAAGCAATTGGAAAGTAGGAGGCTGTATGTACTGAGCCAATGATCTGTGCTATGATAGATATACAAATTAGTACGGCAGATGAAGCAGCTTAGCTCATTATCCACCTGATGGTACTGAGACTTACAATTCAAAATGACAGAATTAAAATGCAGGCACACACAGACGCACACAGACATATATTTATAATGACCCCACCTTTTCATCTTATGAATTATCCAGCTGGGATACCGACGTCTCTTGTGTAACATTCTTAAAGAGCTGCAATAAATTCACCTTGTGAGTCCATTAGCCAGCAAAGGGGGAAAATAATTTGCAGGGGTTTTTTTTTTGTCTCTCTTCTTCGGCAAGGGGGAAAAAAGTTTGTGCTATGAACTTAGCCTAGCAGCTTCTGGAACGTGAGCCAAAAGGGGCAGGAAGTTGTTTTACAATAGCGTTACAGTGATCTGCCACAAATGGAAAAAGCCAAATGTTGGACTCGGCAAAGAGAAAAAACATCCTTCTCCCCCTCGCTTCCCTCCTCTTGCCCCTTAAGAGAGAAAGAGGGAAAGGAACGCTGAGCTAGAAGTTCTTTTTTAATTACTTCTTGTAAGTAATGGAAAGATTATCTTACTTGCATATTCCGTGGCAAGCAGGAGGGAAAGAAGTATCAAAGGGACGTTTAAAAAAATGCACTTGGTAACTAGCAACGGGACTTTTGGCACAATTCCTTGAGTTTGCTTGAGGTTATGGAGGGGGGATGGGAAGAAGAAAAGCAATTTGACGCAGCGCGTTTTCTTTAAAGAAGGGAGGGTGTACGGAGGCGAAACTATATAATTTTTTTGCTTTTTTTTTTTTTTTTTTTTTTTTTTTTTTTTTTTTTTTTTTTAAGGAAATGTGTGTTGATCTTCTGAAGCTGAATCCTCAGGCATTTGTGGCCCGTCCTTGCAGCCTGGTATGTTTTTTGTGAGTGTGTGCGAGCGCTCTCAATCAAACAGCAATCATGGCAGCTGTTTTTCTTCCAGCACAGCAGTTGAGCTGTCTCGCCCAAATGCTTATCAGCTTTTGACTCGGTGCCAAGAGAGTTATAAGGGCCAAGCAGCCTGAGCTTGGCTGTGCAGCTGGTTTGGAAGTAAGGGCATGAGAAAACAAAATCACAAAGTTTTTCTGTCACATACAGTATTTACTTTTTCCAATAGCCATTTTCAGCTCGGTAGGTTGGGGTTGGTTTTGTGTGTGTGTGTGCGCGCTGTGGCTCGTGGTCCTTGCGGACTGCTGCGTTACGCAGAGCGGTGTAGGTGTGTGAATGCAAAGAGGAGCCTCTTCTCTCCGTTTAATCCCGGGAGATATTTCCGTAGAAACCACCCCCCCACACACACCCCCACCTCCCCCAATTAAAAGCTTCATTAGCCGCACTGCCCTGTCAAGCATATTGCCATAGCGTGGGTGCATTTACATTCCAGCGCAGCGCCTTTCCTCCCATCGCTGCCGCTCTGCCGGGTCCCTGCCGGCGGCGCCGTGCCCATCGCGGCCCCGGGTACCCGCCGGGGGGCCGCGCTCCCTGCGTGTCCGTGTGCCCGTGGCTGCGGGGGATGCAGAGGAGCCTGTCCGCGCAGGGCCGTGCCGCTTTCATCATCAGCTCCAGCCCGCTGCGTTTCGCTGGCTCACGTCCTCCTCCTCCTTCTCCTCCTCCTCCGCCAGACTGCTCCAGTCGCTCACAAGAAGGAGGCTGGACTCTGGAAAGGCGGCTGCTGCTCGCATTCCTGCTGCAAGGGCCTCCCCTTCAGACGGCCTTTGCCAGAGCAGAACTTTTAAAAATGCTGCAAATAGGATCTTCTTTTTCTTCTGCTTGCCTGAGCCCTCCTCTTCCTCTCCCAGCGTTCCCGAGCGGGGCTGGTTCTCGCCTCTCCTGCGCTGTACATCCCAATGCAGAGGGCAAAGCGCCGAGGGCTCGCCCCTCCGCTCATCCCTTTCCCTCACTCCCTCTTCCCTCTGTTAAGGAAATGGATTCCTTTGCCTGAGCAATGACTCGGGCTTTGCAGGTTTGTGTGCTCTGAGGATGAGGGCTTGTGCTGGTGATTTTCCTCCCCGGAGTCCCAGTGCGCAGTGCTGCACAGGGAACGAGCCTCTTGCTTTCTCTGCCTTTCTCTTTCTCTTTCATATAAATATATTTTTAATGGCTGTAGGTATCTGCGCCATGTGAAATAGGGCGTGTGATATCCCTCCAAACCCCTTGTAATTGGACCATGGCTGAAAAGGAAATGTGGGGGGATGTCTGGGGGAGCAGGGGGTGCACAGACTGTTTCGTCCTTGCAGACCTTCCCCCCCCCCCCCCTTTCTCTTCTGAGGAGGGAAAAGGGGATGTGCAGTAAAATGCCGTCTCTGGGACAGGTGCCAGCTCCCAGACAAAAGAAGTAAAATAGGCGGTAAAGAGGGAGGGGGGGTTGGGGGGGGGAAATTAATAGGCAACAAAAATAGGAATCGAAAATCTCCGAGAGGCAGGGCTGGCGAAAGGGCTGGTGCCCGATCGGCCTTTTTGCTGAATATTTTCTGGGCGATGGGTGGGAAGGAGAAAGTTGCGGCACACTTTTTATTCCCGTCTCCTCTGCAGACGTTTGGGAGCGTGAAGGGAGGATGCCTTTTTTTTTCTTTTTTTTTTTTTTTTTTCCTTTTTTCTTCCCCCCCCCCCCCCCCCCCCCCGCTTCTTCTTTTCCCTCCTTTCTACTGAATTATTCATATTGTCAGTGATGAAGCCAGGACTATTAGCATGCATCAGACATGCTGTTTGTCTGTTTGCTAACATTCTTCATTCAAGACTTGTTAACTACCAGACAAGCTTAACACGCTTCTCTTTTTTCCCCTCCCCTCCTCTTTCCCTCCGTCTCTCCCCCCCTCGCTCCCTCCCTCGCTCCCTCCCCTCGCTTCTCCCTTCCCTTCTGCCTGCTCCGCTCCCTTCCCTTCGCCGCCGTGCCTGCCACCCCTCGCAGCCGCCCATTGTTGCCGCGGGGCCGGTGCGGGGCGAGGCCGCCTCCCGGGCCTGCCCGGCCGCGCCGCCGCGCCCGGAGCCGCCCGCCCGCCGCCTGCGGAGCTGCCAGGGGAACACCCAGCGCCGCATCCACCGGCGGCCGCCGGCCCGCCCTGCCAGGGTAAGCTGCTCCCGCCGGAGCGCGGGGGATGCCAAGTGGGAAAATCAAGTTTCGGGAACTACGTGGGGATCGGCGCATTGGCTCGCGTCTGCCTGGTAATTTATGATTAACCAGGAGTGCGTTATCAGCCCGGCGAGGTCCAGGCTCGTTCGGGAGGATCGCTTTGCTGCCTGTTAAGGATGTGATAGACTAATATTTGCTATTGTTGCTGTTTTTTAGGTTCTCTTCTCCCTCTCTATCGAGTCTGCCCCTCCCTTCGCTAGCCTGTTTAAAACCAGCAAGCTTCATTTTCTTAGCAGACAAAGGTCGATCACAGCTTTTATTTCTGAATGCAAATGTTCTAGGACTTGTGCCAGTCCTGCCTTCATTGAGCACAATATAGCTGCTTTCCTGAATGGCGCTTCCCCCTTCCCTTCTAAAAAATAAAAATAGAGGGGTGCTTAAAAGAAGAAACAAAGTTGGGCGGTGCAAGTTTTTTACATTTATTTAATATTTCAGTCCGTGTGAAGCATTATTAAGCATCCCTGTGCAGAGCAGCTGTAACGTAGCCTCCAGCCAGTGCATGGGGTTTATTTGTAGGGACACATGCGAGAGAAGGGACCTGCTGGCAGTGCTCAACTCCTGGCTTTGCAGGTAACTATCTGATGCTCTTCATTGTATCTCATCACAGTTATGTTTCCTGATTTTCTTAGCATCGTGAATTTGAATGTAGATATTTTCAGCATTCGTGTTTAAATTTTTTAATACTTGGAATTGTTCAGGTTTAGTTTCTAATTGCCATTTTTATCATATATTTGAAAAATACTATTTTTCAAGGCCTTTAAAGGTCCGTAAGCGCCAAGAGTATTTTCTTTTTCTCTTTTACGTGTGCGCCCTGGCACATGCTCACGCAAACTCCCACTCTTCCTCTTCGGGTGTTAATGAAGGAATTTATTTTAAGTAGAATACTTAAATATTAGAGCAATGTCATTTATAGACCAAAATAGCATGTGGATAGAGATGTACTGAGTTAGGCGCAATTTGACAGACGGTTAAACACTTAAGATTTATGACTACTGTGAAATTGCCAGACTTATGATAATAGGTATTTTCAATTCTTTATATAGACTAATCTATGTGGAAATTAAATTATCTGAAAATAAATATATTTTAGGATGCCTTATGAGGAAACTAGTCCTTTCATATATATTTCTAAACCACGTTGCTTTTTCTGCACACTGGAAAAAATGGGAGGCTTGTGTAAAATATTTTAATCTTTCCCTGTTAATTTTATTTTTGTCGAGGATTTGAAGTAAATAACAGACTAAATGCAAATAAGTTTGGGGGTTTTCTCTGGAAAAAAACAATACAAAAAACCCCAAATAACACCTCCCTCCTAAAAAAACAAACAAAAAACCCCCAACAAAATAATTTTCAAATACTTAGTGACTTACACAAAAATAATTTTAAATTCGGGCCATTGACAGCATTGTATCAAAACCATCTCGGTATTGGCATTTGCATTAGAAGTGTTTTATGGCAACATAAACTGAAATACAACTCATAACTGTAAGTAGTAAAGCAGTATTTATTGGCTGATCATGCTCAAAGTAACTAGAGAATGTTTTAGTGAACTGTGTAGATTAAGAAAGGAATTTAGGAGCATATGGCTTGGTGATAGCTAAAATTAATTTCTTCAAAGTAGTTTTTAGAGGCCTCTAGCAGCTACACGGTACAATGCAAATAAAACATCAATTGAGGGTTCACAAACTGCTGAACACTCCTCACTGAGAAATTTCAGAGTTCTCGGCAATATTGATCCTAATGATGCTATTTATCTAAAGAAGATTTTTTTTTTTTTTTATCCTTAGGTTGTAGTACTTGGGGGCTGTTTTATTGAGGAAGACTAGCTTAAAGAAATATAAAATTGGTTCTCGCCTTTTAGTTCATTGTTTTGTGCAGGCTTGCTAGAAATTACCTCTGAAAGTAAAAGAAGCAGAATTGCCTGGTTTATTTCACAGTGAGGGTTTCTATAAGTATGCTGAAAATTAACATAGCAGTGTATAAAGACCACGTGCGTGTTAATTGAAGAGGGATTAAAATCTGTTCATTAGATTGGCAATTTCCAGGGTTTAAATTTAAAATTATTTTTAGTCTGTAACTTGAAATATAACTGCTGATAGAACTATTCAGCCTCTCAGATGAATGTCTTCAGAAATTATGCATGTGAGCTGGAGCATTTACATCTTGAAAGTGTTTTGTGTTGGAGTGCCAAGATTCTCGTACAAAATGTTTGGTGCATGGAATGAAAAATGAAAAGCATAGACAATACTTTGCTTAATTAAAAGATATTTTTTTTTTTAGAGCTGGCTAGGATGAAGTTTGGCATATTTTCAGATAATAATTATGAAGTTTTGCATATTTTCAGGTAGTAATTGAGTGAAACACTGTGAAAATAATCTAAGATAGAGCGAGTTAAGTGCAAAATGAGCGTTTCTCCCTCATCTCAATCCTCGAAATACAGTTTTGTCCCCCAAAAGGAAATTTAAGGAGTTACTCATAAATGAACTGTCTCTTCTTACCCTCCCACCGTCTTGGCTGAAAATGTGGTTTTTCCCTAGCAGTGTGGAGAGCGAGGGGAACACAAGGCCAAGGTCCGTGTGTTGTAGGCCCGGGAGGGGTGTGGGGCGCTGGGCAGAGCCGTGCTCCCTGCGTGGCACAGCAGTGATCCCACAGGAGCGGGGTCAGGCTGGCTACCATGGCATCCCTGCTGCCAGAGACAGCCAGGGGGCTGGCCGGCTGAACTTCGGAACATTACCTGCAATCCCGTCCGGATGAGCACTGCCAGGTTTGGATCAGGGTAAGAGAGATTTTATTGGGGGAAAGGGACAGGATGGAGCGAGAGTTAGCTCTTTGAGATGTGGGTGCAGTCCGGGGTTCTCGTCTTTGTTGAATATGTAAGATGAGTAGGAATGTGAGGCTGGATTGTATTTTGTGTGGCTCTATGGGTACAGCACTGTCTTCTTACTGTACATGCCAAGTATTCATAAACCTTTTGTAGCAGCTAAGGAGAAATAGAAGGGGAAGGAATGCCTTGTTTCATCCAGTTTGCTTGGGAGAAAAAACATCAGATTTTGGGGGGATATAATTCACATCCACTCACTGCTTCATCAGCTCCCCTGCGAGCAAGATGGGTTCTGTGCTGCACTCGGCCTCTGTCCGTGTGCCACATGTTCCATAAACCTTGGCAAGGCCTTGGTGCTCAGAGTCTGCCGTGCACATGGGTGCTCAGGGCAGGGGCAGGCCTGCGATGGTGACACCTTCCCTCAGGAAAATGGAAATGTGCTCTAATTAGGCATTTTTCCTGCTAACTGCATCAGTCCCTCGCAGCTTGAAGCAGGTGCCGGTAATCAGCCCTCCCTCCTCCCCCCGCAGCGCTGCTGCTTGTGCAGGTCTGAGATGCACAACAAAGCCACGCTGCCACAGTTCTAATGCTGATTTATGGCGCCTGTACCTGTCCGAGGAGGGAGGGGGGGGGGGAAATAATTTAAAAATACGATTGCGTGTCTTTTGTTTCTCAAATAAGACACGCTGTGGTGCGTGTTCCCTCACAGCCGCATGCGTGTTCGTGCAGCGAGTGCTCGCCCAGCGCGTTTGATTGTCGCAGAGATAAGTGTTCATTTATTCAGGATGCGTGCAGCCAGCTAGACTCACGTTTGCAGCCAGAAGACAAAAAGTTGGAATCCCTGTAGCCAGCACAATAGACATTCCCCAGCAGTGATCCCAGTAGATGGAAAATGGACGGGGAGGTTGTTTGGAAGTGCACACACACTTCTGCAAGTCCCGAGTTTATCTGCCGTGAACTGTACTGGGCTGTGCAGATCTCTGCTCGTTTATGCATCTGACTCCATCCCTGAGCCACAATACATTGAATTCTACTGAGCTGAGTTTAATGGGCTTGGGAGCAATCCCCCTCCACCAGATACTCACTAACGTAGTCTGTGTGCACATTTGTGGAATCACTAATAATTCTGGCCTGTAACTTCTCACTAGAGAGCAAACCAGCCTGTGATTCTCTGAGGAATGGTGCCGAAATCTGTCCACAGGTATTCCTCTGCACTCACAGAGGATATTTTAGATCTCCAGTTCTAGGAGGGTTTTATTTAAATTTGACTTATGATCTCCCAAATAGAACATAATTCTGTTCAAGACGCCTTCATTTGTAGAGGGATATGTAGGAAAAAAACCGCACAGGATCAGGCCCTTTGCAGCCTGTCTTTTAAACAAAATATCCCATCAAATATGAGATCTCATCATTTTGAGTTGCCCTTTTTAAGAACCATCTTTTTGCACAGATTAGTGTTAGCATTTATTTAGTAGTTGTATACTGCTCGTTCTTGCATACATTTGAAATTTGCTGTTCCGTACCTCTGGAAACAAAGGATCTGATCCAAAGGCCTCTGAAGGCGACGGGGGTTTTTCCACCGACTTCAAATGAGATTTGGATTAAGACTATATACATAATAGTTTCAAATAAAGATCTGACTGCTACAGTGGTTTTCAGGGTCTTCCACAAAACTTTTCAAAACTCTCATAAAAATTGCCCGATGCTCCAAAATACACATCTAAGCATGAATCATTTTTTGTTGTTTCGCTTTAAAAAGAAAGAAAGTGGGGGGGGCAGGGTGGCACTCTGAAGAGCTTTATCTCACTGGTGCTCCAAATGAGTGCTCTATGAATAAAAAAGAGGGAATGTTGGGTCAATATTTGGTATGTAGCTGATGCATTACCTTATGCATTCTTTATTTAAATTAGGGCAGCCTTTTTGGAAGGAGTCTACAGATTTGAGATGGCAATGTACTGCCTGTTTATTTTTACACACGTAAATTTAAATTAACCTCAACCGTCGTATCCTGTTATCTGCCAAGGAAAACATTTAGCTCCTGTCCAATCTGTGTGGAGTTTCAAAGTGATTTGCTCTTTTCAAATTTGTAAAGCACAAATAGAAAAGTAAATTGCTTTGCATACCGATCGAACATTTTGTAAAGGGGAAAGAAGAGGAGCTAAGGAAAAACGAATTTATTATTATAATAACCAATATACCTTTATCAAATATTAATTAAGTCATCATTTTCTACAGCCCTTGATTGATTGCATTTGAATTGCTGACTGATATTTTGCCACAATTTAAATCTGAGGGACACTTACCATGTTGCCCATTTATTCAGATACCTTCACACAGATACATTTGCTGTGGCACTCATTCAGCTCCTGAACTTCTTTTTTGACAATGTAAGCAGACATTTCCAGAGGACAGGGCAGCTACAATTTCAACAATAAAAGAGTTCACATGGTTTTATAACTACAGAGGCAAATATTTTTGGAGTGCCAAATTAGGAAAAATAGTACTATTTAGACTGGTCTTGTTTTCTTTATTTTTCTCTGGTTTTTTTTGTTTGTTTTTTTTTTTTTCCCTCGTTTTTTGTAGTTTCCAAAGTAGGAAAGTACCTCGCAAACAGTTGGTCTCAGGAGCTCGAAAACAAGGAGCAGCACCATCAGGTCTATTTATTTTAATGCTGAGTAGCTCAGAGAAATACATGAGAGCAGAGCATTTTTGTTTTTCCCAGCCCTGCTAGGCCAAGGTGTTTTACACTGGAGTTAATTCCTCCGAGAGAGGAGTCAGTTCGAGGGGCCTGTGAAAGTGATCACCAAACGCTGGTTTTTTGACACGGTTCTGTTCTCATTTCTAAGGCAGTGCTCACAGTGACTGGTCTCGTGTGGAAAGGGAGGGGCTCTGCTGGGGCACACTTCATTTGCATTTTCATCTGCAGGATGTAATAACCATAAAGCAGCTACAAATATTGACAGTGTCTCAGATGGACAGTTGTTTCAGTTTAGGCAGTTCTGTGGTGGTGAACACGAAGCTTTGACATGGACTTCTAAATGTATTGGCAACCTTCTCAGAGCTGTTCTTGCTTTTTATTGGAATGCATTCTGCAAAAGGCTAGGAAAGCTGTTTTGTTGCATCCAAGAGATTTTGATCGCTGTATTTGTTTTGCTACCCAAACACAAAGGGCTCCGGTATATTTACTTCTACATTTGTATATACAGCAAGTATCATTTTCAAAAGATTTTCCTCTTTGATAAATCATTCTTTATTTTCTTCTTTTTTTATGTATGTATTTATTTTTCTCTCTGGTCGCAGATTTTTTTTATTTTTTTTTTTAAAGAAGGGAGAGTTCTCATGATGGTTTTGTTACCTTTGGCAGATAAGATGTATTGTCTAATTTGTCTATAGGAAACAAAATAGTATATCCAGTCCTGAGTCAGTGGAAAGTCTCCCACAGATATCAGAGGGGTTTGGATTGTCCTCTCAAACCCAACTCACACTCATTTAAAAACCCGATGCAGGAAGCCTGAACCCGAATGTCTCTTAATGTGCATTTAAGGAACGCTGCATTCTGCACAAGCTTCAGACTTGGGCGGTGAGTTTTTGTACCTTCTTGCTTTATCCAGTGTAGCCCAAGGAGTGTCAGAGTCCTGCTTTCTGGTTTTAAGGAACACAGCATCAGTATTCTTCCTACTCCAGCAGCATTTGTGACTTTCAGGGCGAAGGGAAGGAATTGATCGCATCCCAGAATGGATGGAAACTCTGTTACAGGCCCAAAGGACATATGCAATTTTGCTGCAGGGGTTCTTCATGAAGTTTAGGTTTTGTTTTAATGCAGTGTGTCATATAGGTGTTTTTTTGATTGCTTAGTTATTATGTGAATAAATAATTAACATTTTAAAATTTATTTTTATTAGTAACCCTTTTATAAAAACGGTTTCCCAACTCGATCTGTTATGAAGATAGCTAGTTACCAGTTTTTAATTGAAGGTTATATATTTCTCATTCTATAATTATTATAGAAGGAGGAATTAACATGATCACATGGAAATTTTGTTTCTTAAATGGAGATTTACATTGATGGATTGAAGGTTTAAGGTGCAGATTTACATTTAAATTACATATTACATGACATTTACATTTTAAATTATACTAAAACAATTATTTCTACTGTCTTAGTGGTACCTTTGAATGTTTCTATAAAATTATGTCATTTAAAGTACAACCTACTCTACTATGTATATGTCTCACCTATGAGTTCTGAGTATTTTTGTATGAGTGCACACCTGTTTGGTGTAAACAAAAGTGAAGTTGCATGTATAATATTCACATGTACACATTTAAGATGCTATTTAGCACTTTACTTAGAGTATCAATTACTTCTCTGTAACACACGATGTGTTTGGGGGTGGTATTTGACAGCAGAAAAATGATATCTATCTGGTTGCTTGCATTTTGTTTTCCTCAAAATGCTTTCAGGAATCAAAACTCAGCAGTGTTGCTCAAGAGAAGATTAAGGATTTCTGTTGAATTAATTAATTAGAATCTTTTAAGGAATAGCACATGGCTGCAGGTGCAGCCAGCTGGGAGCAAGGTGGCCCTCTCCTCGAGGAGAGGGATGATTTGGGACAGGAAAGCCAGCTTGGAAGGTGGTTGTACCTGTTGTAAGGAGCAGGCCAGAGTGGAAGTCAGTGAACGTAGAATAAGTGTCATTTTCTAAGGAGACCTTTGTGGAAGGTGCCATACATGTGTGTGTCCTTGCTGGTGCTGTCCCTTTGGTCTGTGACACTGCTGGCCATGTCTTGCAATCGGTTTTATCAACTTGGAAGGAACTTAAAGTATGAGCATAATTCTCTTCCCAAAATGGATTTTTTCACAGTGTCAGTTGGATATGGCTGGTTAGCACCCATATAAGGTTCTGGGCTGGACACAGAAGCTCTAAAAGTCCATCATTGTTGAAATAATTGCTGCAAGCTTTTTAACTTTTGATGCCTGCTGAGCTGAATACACCAAAGAGTCCAGGCAGGCCTGGTGGTGGGTTGGATTTCACCCGGAAAAGGGGGGGAGTGCACCTGTATCCAGTTCCTGAATTTTGTAACTTTTCTTGTCATCAGTATGTTCCTGCTGAGATACAATCTAACCTAAAACATGAAATGGAAGAGCAATTGAAGGTTCAGCAGGAAGTGCTAACAAGCTCTCCTGGACATTAATCTGTGAAAAACTAGGCCTACGCCTTAGCTGTGTATATTAGTTTTAAGGTTACAAGTAGTGGAAGAACAAATAGAAGAGACTTAAGATTCAATTAACACTGTGAGATCAAGCTGAAAAACCACTTTGCCTGTGCACTTGCAGCCCCTGTTCTTGCTCTGTATGAGCATTTCTGTTGAGCACTCAGGACAGAAAAGTTTCCACAGATGACCAGTGGCTGTCACAGGTGGTGCTTCTAATGGCAATTGAAAAAGATAAACCCACTCTTCACAGAGTGAATTGCACCTTTGTGTTGATGGCTACTTGAAGGCCTACATAAAGTTTAAGCCCCACTGAAATAACTTCTGATGGCCCCCAGCTTTTTTCTGCCTGTCGTGTACCATGAGCTTCTACTGTAGAAGCCACTGGAAGAAATAATGGATACAAAGAATAATTAACACTTCTGGGACTGCAGATTATTTTGATCACAGAGTTTATTTAGTCATTACTCTATCTTTTCTTATAATGTCCTTAATTTGTAAAATATGCATCTAGACATGCTATTGTCCAGAAATTAGGCCTTGATGAAATTGGAATTGTGGTGCCCTTCTCTGGAAAAGTAGTGAGAAGTTGAGAAGTTCTTTTTCACTCTGTTTTGAATGTAAGAGTAAGAGCCTTTTCAAGTTTTCTTCTCTTTCAGTGCCTCAGCACCTCCCCTTGTAAGTTGGAGATAAATCTGGTGCTGCCCATGAGATTTCTGCTGTGCGGAACAGCTGATGTCTGAATAAACCATGTACAGCACAGAACACAGCTCAGAACACTGACCTGGGAAGGGAGGGTTGCTCAGAATGCAGAACTTGCAGAATTTGAGGGGTCCAGCACTGCCCTTGCACCAGGGGCATCTCATCATCTAGATTTGGGGTGTAGCTGCTGTTCCACGCCTTGACTCCCTTTGAATGGAGGCTTTTTCTCATAGCAAGCCTGGGCCTTGCCTCACAAAATTCACTAGTATTCCTTACCTAAGTGGAAAGGTTGTGTATTGCTTGCCGTGAGATTTCTTTCATCACCACTACCTTGTAAATGAATCACTCTGGTTTATGCATTGATAAATAATAGGAGAGACTAACCCACTCAGCATCTGCATCAATATACCCAAAGTCAAAGTACAGGTTGGACCAGAGCAGCTCGGGAGAAAGATGCTGTGAAATTGCCTGGTCTCTTATCCTTCCAGTTTAGGATTCTGCTGTGCAAGTAATTAAAATCTGGTATGTTCATGGCATTTTAAGTTTATATGGGGAGGTTAGGTAGATCGTTGCATAAAAGAATCCAAAAAACAAAACAATACCCCTGAACCTTTATGGAATACTAAACAATGACATGAAAACTAGAATTTACGAATCATAACATTTTATGTGCTTCCTGCAGAACAGAAAGCTGGGGGAGGCAACTTTTAAAATTAAAGACACAAGCATATTTTACATGTTTTGTTTGCTGGCTCTTTTTTCTATTTTTTTCCCCTCTCTCTGACAATTCTATTCTTTTATCCCACTGCTTGCCTAAATGTAATTGAGCTTAGGATTTCTTTCTTTTTGCAGCAGCCTCTCCTCTGTTTGCACTGGGTTTTGGGAGCCAGGAGGCAGGTTGTCCACGCTGGCCTGTGGCACTGCAGGTGTCTGGGTCACCCTGTGAGCAGTGTCCATTCCCCAAGAGCAAGGCTCCCCTGGAGTGCTCCCAACACACACAGGGTGCTCAGTGAGGAGCAGCTGAGTGCACAGAGCCACGCTGGTTCCACCCTGTGGACGGCTCCAGCAGGCCAGGGCGTTTCAGTAACTGGAAAAGCTGTTTGGGTTTAGTTTTTCCCTGGATTTTTAATAAATGTGCCAATGAAAACCAAATCCTGTAGGTGCTTATGCATAGGACTGACCTGTGCCCTTACATGTAGTCCCAGACTGGGACTCTCTGTGTCCTCTCTCCATGTCCTCTCTGTCTCTCCACTTCACCCCTTCTCCCCTCATCTGCAGCTGCTTGGTGCTGACTGGCAAACCAGTGCTTTGAACCGAGGGTAGGCATACAGGAGTCCTGCAGCCTGACTTCTGAAATGTTTCCTAGTATTCCTCTGCCCACTTTGGCAGCTTCATAGTCTGATTATTAATGGCTCTGAAAATCTTTGTGTGAGTGCTGTTGGGCCCGAGTTGTGGTGCTGGAGTTTACTTTGGTGTCTCCAGCTGGCTCAGGAGTGCTTTTGGTAACTGCTGGTCCTGGACACTCATTTCCATTTCCAGGCCCAGCTGCATATGGATGTCCTGAGCAGCAGGGGAGTGTAAGCTGGCCGGGTCAGGCAGCTCCCCTCACTGGTTTGCAGTATCAGTTGAGATCAAATGGGAGAAATTAATGTGATAGACCTAAACAGAAAAAGAGGAGGGGAGGTGTTCCAGGCTGGGCTGTGGAGTTGGGCAGGGTTTGTAGCTATCTGCATTAAGTGAGCGGTCCGGGTTTTTTTCATGCTCTTTGCATGAGACTTCCAAACTTCTGTGTTTGATTTTTTTGGGGTTTTCCCCACTCTTTCTTTCTTTACCCTTTGGGTCAGTTGACCTCCAGTCTTTCCAACATTCCTGGTAGGCAGAGCTGTGTTTGCAGGCATTGTTTTGCTCGTGCAGCTCCTGCGTGGTCCGTGCTGCCTGTGACTGATGCACGGATGGAGCAAGGCAGAGGAAGCTGCCCGTGGTCCTCGCTGAAAGGTGTGCTCAGAGGGATGAGCAGGTTCCAGCAGCCTGAGGCAAAGGCCAGGGAGCTCCTGGTGCCACGGCCAGACTGACACGGTTTCTGTGCGCTTTTTGACAAACAGATGTGTGGATTGCTGCAGGAGCTCATTGTCAGAGATAATGAGAGTTGTGAGTACGTGAGAGATCGTACTTAGGAAGGAAATCAATGGTAAAACAATGTTTCAATCTATAGCCTCAGTAAGTAATTTACTTTTGCAATCTAGTTCTGCTCAGAGGTGAGACCGTTTCCATTCATGTTTTGTTGAATCACATTACTAGAGTCCTAAGTCAGTGTGGGGAGGGTTTGGTTTTGTTCGTGTAAGAAGCCCTTCCAGTAATTCCTCAAAACACCTCACACGGTTTTCTTTGCGCCTGATTTTAAAAAGTGGAATATTTTGCAAGATATATTTGAATTTTACTTTGCAATCAGTAAAAGGCTCCTCATTAGTATGGAATATACACATTGTGGACTATTTAACTGGAAGCCAATTTTTGTTTTGAGCATATATTTTATGAGTAAGTTACTAGTATCACTTATTCTTTTTGTAGAGGTACTGCTGCGAATAATGCGATGACTTGTATGACTTGTACCTCTGTAGGAGTTTTGCAAAGACTAACACCATGAGACATTAAACCTCTCTGTAAAATATATGAAAAGAAGAAATGACATAAAAATTTTTCTTTGGGAAACAGAGACAGAGAAAAAAAAAATAAAGACAGCTGGGTGAAACATGTTTCTGTTGATTTGAGAATTCATGTTTTATTTTGTCTAGCAATCAATATGCATTTTTTTCTTTTTAGAAAATAAAAAAACATAATCTGATTTCCAATTTGAAAAAGCAGAAGACCTACATTTCATATTCCACACGGTTTCATTTTGCACTCTGATTTTAATTTTACATTTGTGTGTCCTGTTTCCAATACGAACTTCAGATCCACTGCTTTTGTAAATTTTTCTTTTAAAAGGAGAAAGATGCTGATTTCAGTTCAGACATGTAAAGCAACAGACATGACTCCGTGGGGGCTCCTGGTGAAGGAAGGAGCGTGGTGGCTTCTGGACTGGCAGTGTCAGACCCCGAGCAGTTGTCCCTGCAGTAGCCCTGTGCTCATCCTCAGCAGCACGTGGTGTCCCTCTATTTAATTTGTCTCATCTGGGCCACAGTCTCCTCTAAAGAGCTCGAGCTTCAGATGAAAATGTAGTTCTCAGGCTGAAAGGAACTGCAGTAAAAGTAGTTGTACTACTAGTTTGTCCTATGATTAATAGCAAGACTTGCTTAGAAGTTAGTCTTTGATTTCCTCTGTTTAATTGTAGCCCAGAGTGAAATGGGTTTTTGATTTATAGAAAATGCAAAATTGGGTACAGAAAGTTTTAAATTACAGTAACAGTAAAAAATTTCCCACAATAATCATCCCATATTGTTTCAATTCAAAAGAGCTAGGGCTTGATTTGTGTGGGAAAGAATCCATAGCAGCCAAGTTCTACATTTGAAACTGGGGAGAGGGGAGGATCAATTGCCCTCTTTTGAAAGTATAAACTATTCCTGAACTTTACTATGTAATACTTTTATCATATATTCCCTCTCTGGAAGGGTGTGTGTCGATTAATTAATTTAGAATAGCTCTTTTCTTAATGGGAGTTCCATGTAAAAGCAAGTAGAAAAATTGTGTTCAAACATACAAGAACATCAGTTAAATAAGCAAAGGCTTTAGGAACAGCAATGGCTTGTAATCACGATGGAAAACTGATCTGTTTTATAATATTTGTATTATGCAGAATGGTTCAATAAACTGTGAAAGTTCTTACAGCCGTAGTTCAATAACAGTAGCTTTAATAATAGTCGTTTAATTTCTAGGCTACTGTTTGGAAGTTCTGCATGATCTCACTTTTGCTGCACCATATTTGTGTTGACTTTTTCTTCCATTAGACTGCAGTGCCTGTGTGTGTTTACAGCATTAATCCTAGATGTTGAAGTTCTGGATAGTTAAAATATATTCAGTATCATTGAAGCTATTCCAGAGTAAATGACTTTGCTTTAACTGATGAGACCAAATTCTGCTCTATTTATGGGCTAAATGCTGAAAAACACTGATCAGACCTATGCAAGTTTGCATGCAAGTTCCTAAGAAAAGGAGTTTTGGTCCTTTATATTTGGTTTTTTGTCTACCACAACACAGTTAAAAATAATTCTGAAAATAATAATGCAGTTGTTATTCTGTTGGTCAGCTTGGTGGTTTTTAAAATCCTGCTTCACAGTGTCCCCTCTTATGCAGTTTTATTTGGAACACACTGAGTTTACAGTTTGAATGTAAAGTGCTGCTTCTATTCCATTTGATTCAGCATGACCGTGATTTAAAATCTAAACATGAAGCGTAGTATTGATCCATTTATAAGCATTTTCAAATTGTACTGCACTTCGTGGATAATTTATTGTTGTAGGATTTTAAAGTCAGGTGAGCTCTGCATTTGTGCTATAGCCTGACAGTTTAATCAAGATACAAATTTAGAAACAAATCAGCACTGTCTTTTATATAGTGCCTCTAAATCCATGGTAATTTGTACCAGACCTCGGTAACAGGAAAGGATCGCCGTTTCATGCTACCAATACCAGTGGGTGTTGCTCCCCAGCTGCATCTTATAAGAGAAGATGCGAGAGAAATTAAAGGATCCCCACATGCATTCTTCTGTAATGTACCTTTTGCAGAGTACGAGGTTGATGGAAAATTCCCTTGAATTCAGTGTGTGAGCCGGCTGTAAATAGTGCCATATGTTCTGCACGCTTTAACTCCCACCTTTCGAGAGCACTGGGCAGTTTTGAAGCCAGCTTTCTTTACTTTGTAATTTCAAAAAACGGAAAAGCTTGTACTCTGCAAGCTCAGAACGGGGAGGGGAGAGCTCGAGTGCTGCTGGTGCCTACGCTGGCTGCCTCGGGACTCTCCCAGAGGCCTGTTTGGGGGAGCTCTGCCCTGCCAGGACATCCCTTGCAGCCTGAGCTCGCCCCTGCACGCTCGGCTCCAGCGTAGCCGAGCTATAGGCTGAGGCTGTGTGCTGCGCTGGCAGCACAGATGGAGTGTGCTCTCATTAGGACTGTTTGTTGCCTGTTGGAACACACAGCATATTTCTACCGTGGCATCAACAGTTTCTAAGAACTGAGGTCAAAATAAACAGGTTGCAGTTGGATTCAGGAACAGTCTGGGAAACAACTTAAAATTCCCTGCTTAGGCATAACTGTATTCCTAGATAGGTGGGTGAAAAGGCATTCTCGTAGCAAGGGCTCATCTGAATTGATGCTTAGTGTATGCAGGCCAGTGTGGATTTGCAGGGGCACAATTTTCTACAGATATTGGCACAGGTATGCAAAATGGACCTTATTTTAAATAAATGAGGAAATTTAAGCAGAGCACTCCTGCACTGTTTTTCCCAGTCTCTGTAGTGCTGGAGCAAAGTGAAAGCCACGTCCTTGTGCCTGTTTGGAAGGTACCTGTTTCCACCAGGCCTCAGCCTCCTGTGCAGGCACAGAGAGTAGGATGCTGCTGGAGGCTCTGTGCAGGAGCAGAGCTGGGGCACTGGCAGACAACCTCTGGCAAGCCTCCTGGAAGCTGCTTTGAGTTGCTACTGTCCCAAACTCCCACCCCACCCTTCCCCTGGGGACCAGTGCTTCCTCAGCAGAGCCCACAGCTGAGCTGCCTCATTGCAAACCCACAGGTCCAGCTCAGGCTGCAGCATGCCCGAGGTCTGAGCCCGTGGATTCAGCGTGGAGAGCCCTCGTGTCCAGCAGCCAGGTGGAGCAGACCACTGGGAGAAGGGATTCAATGTGTCACAGCGAGGTTCATCAGTGCCCCTTCCACCACTGGTAAGTATTTACAGATCAGCCCATGCACACACTCACGTTCCAGGTGACAGCCACGCCCCACAGGCAGGAGTGAGTTTTAAGCCAAGGATATCAGCGAATGCAGGGTTTAATTTGTAGTGTTTAAAAAGCCAGAAGAATTTTTTGAAACAGGACAAATACTTGTGATGATTTTGGCTTGAGTAAAGATGTAAATAGATTTGTTTTCTGACAGAATCAGCAACAGTCACTTGTAAGGGTTTGCTCATATTTACCTGGTCACAGTTCATATGCAGCCAAAGAACTATCCTGTTTGTTGAGCTGCAAACACACAAATGCATAGCAATCTGCTGGATGCTAGAAAACACTCTTATGGGTTTAGTTAGAAAATGTTATCATGGGATTTGGGGTTTTTTGGGTGGGGAGGGTTAAATCTCACTCTAGTTTCGGTGGTTAAAATTTAAAAAAAATGTAATTTTTTCCTTTTCAGAAATGAAACATTGAGCTGTATGGTATGCATAACAGTAAATGGCTAATACAGATATTTGTAGTGGAGTAGTGAAAAGAGGTGTCAAAAAATTACAAAAATTTTGAAGACTGATATGGAAAGATGTGTATAATTCTCTAAAAGAAAGGATGAAAAGAAAATCCTTCCCCTATTCTTTGCTCCTACCAGTTTACTGCTGTTGCCATTCTTACTTCTATGGCAGGAGGCGTTCAGTGGTCTGTACTACAACCACAGGAATAATATTGTCATCCCTTCCTTTTCTGCAGCGACAGGGAAGCAGCACTCCTAGAATACCTTGTTTATGGGATGATCTTACTGTCTCCACGAGGTTTTCTTGGTTCTTGCTGCTGTTCTCCATATGCCTCTACAGGCAGTTTGTGTGTAACAATGTGCCTTTCCATCTTTGACCCCGGCAGGTCTTGTGCAGCTTCATTCATCCTGACCCACCACCTCTTCCCTGCTCACAGACAGCTGCTGAGTCTCAAGCTCTTCACTGACTGTGAATGCAGTTGGGAACATTCTCCTCCCCCCCACTTTTAAGTTGGCTCTCAAAGCCCATCGCAGATGGTCTGTACCTCATACATAATAAAGATTTTTTTTTTTTCTTCCGAGGCGGGTTTCTGTGAATGTGAGAGGCAGACAGTCTGGCAAGCTTAGACCTGTGTTTTTATATTTTTTTCTAAGTGAGCCTTGAGGGATTTGTTTGCCATAATTTGAAACCTCTTAATAGCTTATGGAGCTCAGTAATATCTCGGTTCCAGAGGCTGGAACCTGATTTGTCCATTTGATGTTTTCTAAAGGGAAATTATACACATTGGCAAAATGGAGTCAGGACTCAGCTGGACAAGACAAAGAAATTAAGCAGAAGCATTTCAGGAATTAAAGCAGTTGCTTTAGGAAAGTGCTCTTCTAATAAGAGAATGGTAGATTTGTGCTAACTGTGCACGTGAGTTGCTTTGGGGTCACCTGTTCTAGCTGTGTATTTCAAACTACTTGTAAAGACTTGTTTCCGTGAATTCCCTCTGTCCTGTTTTCAGACTTGAACAGTAAAGTCTGTGTTCCAAAATGTCCCCAGGACCTCATGTGAGAGTCTAAAGAGCATTTTCAAATAGGTAGTTTGAGTTCTAGGTAGCTCAACACCACTGCATCTTAGTTCCCTTGTGTATGGTTGTTTTGGTGGTGTTACGCTTATCATTCCCATGACCATAAAAGCAGGTTCATGTGTGGAAATCTGCTTCATGGGCCAGGCTGCCAGTTGGCTCTGTGTTTCTGTTCTGCATGGAAGCTGCCATAGGGCTCTTCCTGATCTCTGCACTATGCTTCGGGAGCTGAAAATGTAGAACATATGCAGGAGGAAAGTAATGGAAATACATTTATACCAACAGTTTCAGCAGCAGTTTTAATCCCAGTGAAAAAAGATATGTCAAGGTGAGATATGGAATTGTGTGTTTTAAAAGATAAGGGAAAAACATCCTAAACTAAATTAGATTTTGTTCATGACGAGCAAAACAATTTAACAGGTATTTCACTGTATGTTGTGCATGTTAAATGCTCTGTGTGTGTGTGTGTGTGCCTCTGTGTGTGTGTTGTTACTCATTGTATAGGAACAATTAAGGCCTAAACCAACCCATGAACTGTAGAGTATTTGCTAAAATATTTTGGGGTTCAATTGTCTGGCGCTCTTGGCTCTTTGAGTGAAAAAAGTCCCATGGGTGCCAGATAAGATGCTTTTCCAGGGCCTGAAGGCTGTCAAGAATAAGGGTCTCAGGGAAGTGAACAGAACAAATAAAATCTTTTGAGGAGAGATGAGCTCCAGAGAACATTCCAGTTAAACAGCAATGGTCAGCAGCACAGGGCAGTCATAGGCTCATCCTTCAGAGTGGAAGGACCGTGAGAGGCATCTAGTCCAGCCTCCTCCTCAAAGCTTGGCCAGATGAGACTAGGTGGCTCAAGATTTTGTTCAGTTAGGTCATGAAAGCCTCCAAGCATGGAGACTGCACAGCCTCTCTGTGCAGCCACTGCTTGACTTGCTTCATGGCAGAAAGGTTTCCCATTGTTTCTAACGTCAACCTTTAGTATTTCAAATTCTGTCTGGTGTCCCTTGTTCTCCCACCACACCCCACTGTGAATAACCTGGCTCTGGCTTCTCCTAGCCTCCTGTTGGGCATGGAGAGGCTGTCACCAAAGGCTACCCAGGTCCCTTAGCCCCTTCACACAGGCTGGTGGTCATCCTGGGGGTCCCTCTCAATCTGCCTATGCTGCAGGATTGCTCAGCAGGTGAGGAGTGGCACAGGAGCCTCTCAGGACATTGCTGGGGCTGACCCGTGCTGTCCCATGGGATGCTGGCACAGGACAGGCAGGGTGGCTCCCTGTGGGCCACACCACTTTTGTCCAGCCCCCTTAAGGGCTGTGGGTGTTTTTGCTGACCATCAGCTGGAAGCAGTGCCAAGAGCTGATGCTGTTGGCTGGCCTTGGCCTTCACAGCAGATTCCTGGTTTAATAGTGTGGTGTTACTGATTTCAGGTATTAATATAGAAAAGTATTAGCTTGGATTTGAAAATCATGTCATAGTTTAAGTGCTAGAAGATGTTAAAATACTGTAGAGTTTCTTTGCAGAGTGGTTTTTTACCTGCTGAGATACAGTTTTCAAGTATAAAACACAATGGTTAGAGATACACTTAGTCTTAGAAATTGTTAGGTGTCATGTAATTGCATAACTGCAGAACCCAAGGCTTTAAGAACAATACTGAGTATCATGAAATTGTGATTTGATTTTAAAATAAAGCAACATCCATAAGACCAAGAGTCAGCTGCTTTTGCAAAGTAAATGTTCATCTAAGAGGATTTTTTTCAAATAGTGAACCACGTCTGTAAAGTTCTGAAATGATAGCTGCTATTATGTGCTCATCTGCTTGGCACAATAATTAAAGTATACATTAATGCTCTGAGACACGTGTTTAGAAGTATGGATTGAAATTAATCACCCTGCCCCTATAGAAATTGCTTGATGAGTCCAACAGCATATGTGTTGCTATAGAAAGCCGTGAGTTTGCATATTGTACACGGATACAGTTACATTTTGTATTTCATATGTTTTACTAAATGTAGATACGAAAATACATTTAATTTTATTAAAGATACAGAGTGGGGTTATTTGCATATTTATCCACTGTGGGACAAGCATTTTTACAGGTAACACTTGCACTGTAATAACCAGTAAAGATGGAATTGTCAAGCTGCTCTCATACTGCTGAAGGAGTCTCTGAGGTGTCTGCAAGCATTGTGTGAGCAGGGCAGGAGGAATTCCTGCCTCTGTGAGGTGTGGCTCCGCCAGGGCCAGGCTGGCACATCCACAGTGGGTCCCTCGTGGAGCAGCAGCTGCAGGACAGGCTTGTGCTGAGCTGAGCTGTGTGGAGGAGGCCCTTGGCTGCTGAGACAGAGGGATAATTCTGCAGCCACCGATGGGTTTTATCTTAGTTTAAGCTTGCAACATCGATTCCACCTCCAGCTTCCTGGCTGTAGGACCCAGCTGTCTGAGGAAGTCTCCAGTGTGAGTTTGCAGCCCCTGCAATTCCCAAGTGAGATGCCACCTCAGCCTGTCCCACGGTTCCTCTGCCTGCCAGAAAAGCTTGGTGATAAATAAGTATTGCACGAGATGCTTGAGAGGCCACGCTGTCACCGCTGCCCCGGCCGATTCCCCGGGTCAGGGTTGCTCTGTTCTTTTCCAGGCTGCCTGAGGTGTGAGTGGGAGAGCAGGTGCTGGTCCTTCCTCACGGTGTGCAGCTCACAGCTCTGCTCCTGTCCGTGTCCCAGGGCTGGGAGCTGCTGATGTTCCTGCTGGCACAGTGCAGTGCACCGTGCAGTGCACCGTGCAGCTCCGGGATTGAGAGAGGAGCAGCGGCTTGAGGACACAAAAAGAACAAAATCGTTGTCCAGGGGATTGTTCGAGAATCGCTGCCCTCCCAAACTTAAAATGTGTGCACAAAAAATGTGTTCTTCCCTGCTTACAGCTCTGACATAGGACCCAGTTAAAAAAATGGTTGTTTTCACAAAGCTCTGACTTCTGTGCTCTCACTGGTCTGTATACCTCTTTGTGTGTTCAAGATCTAAATGCAGTGTGCAGGCAGCCTTTCTTTTACAGGTAATACTGATATCCTGCACCAGAGTTACAAAAGAAGAGTCAAAAAAACCCTTACAGACATTTACTACTTCAGTTGATACATATTTGCCTGTTTCTGGGTGGTGAAAGTTGTTATTTTTATTATTTTTGCAGTATATCAGCCTGGATGTAGTCACCCTGTCAGGAGTGTAAAATTTACAGCAGAAATTATTTTAACACTGGAAAAGCTCTTACTCATCTGAACCATCATTCAAAATGCATGATGAAAGTCGCCAAGCAGTTTTCCATCCCACTGTCTGCAGGACTCCTGCAGGTCTTCTGAAGCTTAAGGTAAGATTAAAAATAAAGGACAAACAACTTAGTTGCAAAGTAGAAGCTGGTGCAAAGCATGAAGGTGTATAATTCTAGGGCAGAGAGGCTCCTGTTTGTGCATTGACCTCTGTCTATAGGAGCAATGGCATTGTTAGAAAATTCCAATGCAATAATTGTTTAAATAATCGAAGCAGAAAGAACAATAAGTCCAAGTTTACTACCAGAATTAAATATATATAAATGTATATATACATATATAAAGACACCGCTTAGTATTAAAAAACAGAAGGATGTATTACATTTTCTTTATTCTTTTGAAAATGTATTTCAAAGTACTGAAGTGTTTAACTATGAAAAATAAGTGTTGGTGTAAGCAGGGAAAGTAGGAACCACTGAGAAGGACAAGGTATTTTGTCTTGCTTAGCTCCTGAGAAATAGCTGCAATATTTGCACTGTGTACAGTTTATGCCATTGCTTGTCCTTAGTGCTTTTGGTTTGTGTTCTGTAGTAGTGTCCATTATCTTACACTCAGTGAATTCACCTCTTCCAGTGTATTTCCTTATTTCTCTGTCAGTGTAGTGCAGGCAGCTGGGTGTCATCAGGATCCCTCCTCCATGACAATAGTCATAGGATTTTATATAAAGAGCATTTCCCAGAGGCCATCAGTATGTTCTCTTACACATGACTTTTTTTCTCTGGCTTGTTTTAGGATACATATATATAACTAAGACACATTCCAGAAACCTTGTTTCCTAAATGTGTGTTGGGCACAGTTGTTAATGTTGCAGGTGTTCACATTAAGGGCAATATAAAATGCTGCTTATGACAAATGACAAATAATGGAATGCTCACTTTATAGCCTTAGGAGTTTGGCCTGGGCCTACAAACAGACATTATTTTTCAATTGTTTATAGACAGACAAGTTTATAATTAAGACAGTAATGGGCATAAGCGTTCTTGCAGCCTTTGTAGCTCATCTTTCTTCTGAGCATCAAAGAGAATATTTGTGGTAGAATGCACAGTAATAAGTGTAGGGGAATCAACAGCATGCAGATTCATTTGCTTATTTATTTATTGAATCTGGTTATCCCCTATCCTCCCATCATCTGTGCTTCTGCAATAAAGGCAAAGCATGACTTCTTTCTCTCTTTGCTATCACTCCAAATGCTGTAGATAAGAATGATAGCTGGACACAAGTACCACACTGTGCACCCCAGAACACCAGAGGTATTAATGAACACAGGCAAAGACTTGTGTAACCATTACATCAGTGTCCTATTTCTGGAAATGACTACTGTAAATTACCATTTGGCTGAGGAATCTGGAGCCTGCATGGCCCAACTGTGGATTACATCAAGCACATGAAAAAGCTGCCCAGGACTCCTGGCACAGAGTGGTATTATTTTGTTCTGCATAGGGAACCTGTTCATGCATACATGTGTATAAATATGTAAAGTGGTTTGGATTGCCTGTGTCTGAGGGCAGAGCCCTGTATGTGGCAGACCTTTTAACTTCAGGGGTTTTCCATCTTTTATGTCAGCTCTGAGGCAGTTGAGATGAGCTGAAATGTCAGTCTTGGGGGGTCATTGATGTGTGAGAGTTGCCACAACACAGCTTCTCTAAGGGCACTTAGAGAATCTATGATTTGATTCCTCTCACAGCTTGGTCCAAACCAGCTTGTGTTTATTGGCTGTGAAGCCCATTTATCTCTGCAACACCTGGGGACACCAGTCTGGGGCTGTGTATCTGATGGGAAGGTACTTGGGGGTCAGGAGTTTTGAGGCCTTTCATAATTATCTAGAGGGATGACTTCTGTTGAGGCAGTGTTACCAGTTTGATGATTTTTTGTCTTGGGTTATGTCTTTAGATAGTGCCAGCAGCATTAAAAAGCTGAGATTTTGGTGTCCATATATTTTACATTGAATTTAAAACACAAATATCTAATCATAAGAATCTTCTTTTTAAAAATGGAGAGAAAGAAAAATTATCAGTCTGGTTAAAAGGTGGTTGTTCTTATTAAGAAAACAGTGAGTTATTACTGCTGCTGCTGACATATTTAAGTCAAGTCTAGTAATACATATATCTCTTTAGGACTAGACCTCAGAATAAATTGCAAGATCAGAAATTAAATTAAAATCTTCTAAAACTTGATCCTCATGTATTTTTAAGGCAGTGGTCTATTCCAAGAACTCTAATGTATGAATTCTTGTTAAGATTTAAGTCTCTGGAGGCTGAAGTTCATTTTTTAAGGAAGAAACCCAGTTAACAATAAAATCAGGTAATGCCCAATGATATTGTCACAAATAATTAAAATAAATTTGTAGTTAGAACATCATCAGTGTGTACAATAAATAATAGCTGAGAGGAAAGGCTGACCCCATGCTTGTTAAATTGCTTGAAAGTTAATTTGGATGTGTTCAGGTGAAGAAAGAGGTTTGGTTGTGTGGGAATATTTTTCCTCTCAGCTGCAGTTTTCTTTGTAATTCCACAAGAAATGGAATAATTTGGGCTTGTCAGACCCACCTGTGAAAAGCAGATGCCCTTGTACACAAACAATCTCCACTCAGCTGGTGAACAATGAATACAGAGAATGGACAGTGCAGTTGCTCCAATATTAAATTGCTCTTGCAAGCCTTTCAAGCTGGATTTCTTTCCAGCCCACAGGAAATGACTGATAATCCTTTTCTCTTCTTTTTTATTCCCAGAGAAGGAATGTGCTGGGGTAGAAATATGGTATGTAACATAAAGATTAATGCATATCCTAAAGTTAGATGATTGTAAAGGTGTTGACTTTCTCCAACTAAAATGAGAGTAGTAAAACAAGGGAAGTTCATTGTGGGAGAGCCTGGTTGCCTCTTACTGTCACTGTTATCTGTTCCTTAGAATATTGCCAAACTTAAAATATTTAAGGTGAACTTTCAGTGCTGAGTATATTATTCAGATTTGCTGCCAGAGGCAAGTTCAGTCATAAAAGTTCACTTTTCCTGAGCAGAGGGCAGCCTTTCCTTTGGCATCTTTTAAATTCTGGGAACTTTATGCTTTAACTATTCCCTTTTTCTTCTCTAAAGAAAATCTTCATTTGTGCAGTCAGCTGGCTGATTCAATCTCCAGCTGAAAAATGATCACGAGATGAGTGTATGTTCCTTAGAATTCAGTCCTGTTTCTGATGGGCTTTAAACAGCACAGACAGCTTTAGTGAAACACAGCAGTGGTTTTCAGTATGTGCCTCTTTGTCTCTGTACAGGATTCCTGTGCAGGAGGTCCTGTGAGAAAAAGCTCCATCAAACACTGGAAAGAAAAGAAATTTTATTTTAAGATTTTAAGGAACAAAAAGATCTCGCAAGAAATAGCATAAGAGGATGCTTAAACTCTCTGGGTAACCAGGAGAAAGGTATAACAGGAGTAATGTTAATTTAGGGTATTTTGGGCAAGCCATGATCTTTCTTGAAGATTTTGCTATAAGTCATGTTCTTAATTTTTCTTAAATATAATTTTTTTTAAATTACCACACAGGTACTTTTGTAGTCTCCTAATGTTATTTTGCTATTTCCAACAGCTTGCTTTTATTAGTAATCAAACCAATCATTAGTAATTAAACCAATTTTTAAAATACTTTAAATATTTTTAAAATAAACAAGACAGGATTAGCATATGTGAATTCTTATCCCTGGAAGCTCCATACCCAACTAAAGCAAAATGTAAGATAGATAGATAGATAGATAGATAGATAGATAGATTAGATAAGTAAATTGATATTCCTGTATTTAAAGCATATCCAGAAGCATTATTTCTCAGTAGGTGATGAAATGAGATGGGTGGGTTTCCCCACCTGCTTCACAAACCTGCTCTGGATGGCAGGGGGCCTTCTGGAAATGCCAGTATCCTCATCAGGGTGGTGAGTGCCCAGCCCTGGCCATCCATGGCCAGCAGGTTGAAGTCCCAGGAGGTGACCCAGACCCCCCATTTGCCTGGAACTGGAACTGGAGTGCCTGTTGAACTGGCTGGGAAAAGGTGTGCTGCTTTTAACAGCAGGACACCTCTGCTCAGTCTTTAACTTTTCCTTTATGTTGAACCGCAGGATCACAGAACCATGGAATGGGTTGGGCTGGAAAGAACCTTGAAGCCCATCCAATCCCACCCCTGCCATGGACAGGGACCCCTGCCACTGTCCCAGGCTGCTCCCAGCCCCATGCAGCCTGGGACAGTGACAGGGATGCAGGGGCAGCCACAGCTGCTCTGGGCACCCTGTGCCAGGGCCTCAGCACCTCCCAGGAACAATTCCTTCCCAATATTCCATCTAACCCTGCCCTCTGTCAATGTGAAGCCATTTCCCCTTTTCCTGTCCCTTCTCTGCCTTCAGGTGGCCTGAGATGGGGGACATTGGCTTTTAAAAAACCTACTTCAGATGCTTTGTAAAACCTCACCAGTTCTGAGGTCACTGTATCCCTTGTCTCACATTTTCAAAGACTTCAGGCACCTCCAGCCCAATGTGTCTGTCAGGGGATTGTAGCAATTCTTGAGGTGAGTAGCAGAATAGGAAAAGGGGGAATGCTAAAGGAAGGTAGTGGAGCCCTTTTTTTGCAGGTATATCTGGTATTCTTTTATTAAAGCTAGTCATGTGATACTTGGGATACGATTCTTATATTTTGTTGAAGGTTTATAAATATTTTTTTGGGTTTTTTTTTATGAGAGGGAACTGCTTCTGCTCTGTGAAAACTCCAGTGCACACTGTTGTTGAAAAGTAAGTTTTCAGGCCATGCTATTTTCAGTGTAAATGTGGAGCTGCTGGCCACAGGCACACAGACTGCCTCAAATTCATAAGTTCATGCAGCACTACTGCAAATACTGCTTATAGGACAGTAGCTTAAAGAAAGTGCAGTGTATCTTTCTCCCATTTCTGGGTATGGTTTACCAGCCTGACATGATCAATCAACACCATGTGACCACTCAGCTGTGTTTGGAAGAGCTTCACAAATCACAGGCGAGTTTAGGGCTCCTGAGCTGGTTGATGTAATCAGGATAAGCATCTGTCTATAAAAGTGGTTTTGTACAACCCAGATTCAAGCAATTACCTCTCTACTCTTTTTTTTTAATTTCAGTACTGTTGGACAAGGAAATAGTGTGTCCACAAAATTCAGATTTAGTAAACTGGCTACAATAAACAATCATTTAAAAAAGGCATGAAAGACTAAATAATTTTGAGTGTATGTAGATTTAATTGTAATGGCTGTGCCCTGTATTATTCTCAGACTCTGGAATGAGGTGCAGGGACTGACATAACTTGCTCTGAGTATTCCCTGGATTAAAAATTCTTGCTGTTTGGATTCTGTCATGAAATGGTTGGCATCCCAACAGTCGTGACAAGTGTATATGTTGGCAAGGAATTAAAAATGGTGGTGCCTCTGAAGTTTAGCAGGAGGTTTCCTGCCTGGGGATGGCAGGCATTTGTAACAGCTACAAATGCCATTCCCTTGTCTGCATTGCAGCTCATTTCTGAAACAAAGCAAGCTTGGGCACATGTTCCACTTTGTAATAGGAACTGCTGCATTTGGTTTTCTTTGAGTCTTCTCTGACACTGGAGTTTTCATGTGCCCACTTCTCTTTTTTTCCTGTTGTTTTGTTAATAAATCAAATCTGACTGCAAGATCTCTCTGCCTCCAAACCACAGTAAGGGGCTGCTTGAAAAAGCGTGAGCCTCCCAAATTTTTTACCCTCAAGAGGAAATAACTGATTTTTTTGTTTGTCTTTGATCCAGTCTCATCAATGCAATTTTCCTTCTTCAAACAATTGAGCCTGCAGTTCATTATAGTGCAAGACCGGAACCCTTCTATTACCTTATTTTTAGCAACAATTAAATCGAGCCTTAAAATTGCGTTTGTAAAAACGAAGGCCTGCACTGCTCCCAAATCTTAGAACTCAGCTCTTAAAATCTGTTCTCACCGAGGCTTCCAAGAGGGGCAGCAGCAGATTGAATGCCAGCACTTTGCTCTCCTGGATGCGAGTGTTATTTGGTGGTGTGGCTTGGTGGTATTTGTGGCCAAATGAAGCGTAGGGTGACCCTGCAGAACAATTTAAGCTCTGACATCTTCGCTTGCAGAATTTCCACTTGCTCTGATGGAGCATTTTAAAGGAGTTTCAACTCCTTTGAAGTGCAGCCCTGTTGTGCTGGTGTCCATGCCCTGAGGGTGGAGTCGCTTTGGGGGTGGCAGCCCTCTGGACTCTCTGCCTGTCCTGGAATCCTTTCTGGCCTCCTCCAGCCCCCAGCTGAGGCTGCAGGGCCAGAGAGCACCAGGACGCCTCAGGCAGGTGCATCTGTGCTGCAGACACAGTGGAGCTTGGGACAGTGAGGAGCTCCCAGCTTCCAAGCCCCTTGCCAGCATCAAGGACACAGGGTGCTCTGCTCCTGGGGGATTGAGCATCTTCCCAGAGCACAGCCTCTGACTATTTATCAGAGAGATTCACCTGATTAAAACGTAACTTCCTGTCACTATTTCAGACAACACACAACACAGACTGTGATCAGAAGGCTAAAAAATGACTCCTTTTATTAGGGATGGTTCTCCCTTATATACACTTTTACACAGACCAGTGTGATTGGTGAAACAAAGGCAAACCTCTTCACTTACACTGGTCAAATCAGAGGGACATCAAGGAGAAACCTCTCCTATCCGAAGGAATGAATAACATAAATATTACCAGAACATTCCATCATGTTTATCACACTTCCCTGGGAAAGAACATAGAAAACCAAAACATCAGGCCTGAAACCAGACTATAACTTCCCTACAACTTGTGGAGCTTAGAGGCATGAATTAATGGAGAGAGAGGTTGTGTCTGCTGCAGAGTAAAGGAGCTGTGCTGCAGAAGAGAGAAGTTGTTCTGCCAGGTGATTTGTTAGGGTCAGGCATTTCCTCCAGAATGTTTTTCTGCAGTCGGGACTGACTGATACCATCACTTCTTTATAGGACACTTGCCATTAGAGAATGCTGTAGTTTTCCTAAACATGGCTGTTAAGAAAGCTAGGGAAAGAAATTCACTACTTAGGCAGGATGGAGGTGAGAAGATTTGGAAGTGTTTGTCAAACTTGTGAGAGCAAACTCCTGTCACAGTGACTGCGGGAGCCTAACTGGAACTTAGAAAAATGAGCATAGTTTGAAACACTGGGTATTTTACTGTCATCATACCCAGCTGAGATATCCACATGTTATGGGTAGGAAAGCTCTCTGAATACCCATATTAAAGTTTGCTGCAAAAATATAGAGCCCTCATGTTATTTACCTAGCATGGTGTGCGTGGAAGTGTGGTAGCATCAGGCAGGCTGAGAGATCCACAGAGAGCAAAAAAACTGATTAACAGCACCTAGAAGTGGGCAGAGTAATCCCCTGCAAGGAACCAGACCCCTCAGAATGCAAAACTGCCGGACCAAGATTTCAGGCCCATGTGGAAGAGCTGTGTCTGTGCATGAGCCTGACAAAGGGGATAAAAATGACAAGATGAAGACAGAGCTTTCTTACGCTTTCACCAGACAAAATGAAAGAGTGAAATAAAGTTGCCAGGAATGAATACACAAGCCTCAGAAACAGCTGGGAAAAATATTTGAGGAAAACGTACAGGAGGTAGCAGAGGGATACTTTTCTCTAAATCCCAAAAGCAAGAAGCAGAGAAGAGGATAGATGCTTGCATTGTGTGGTGGAAAATTCTGGCATGCACATGTACGTTAGAGACATAAAAGATCTCCTAATTAGAGACAGGATCATTTGTCGGACATGTGATTCCAGTTTACAGGAGGAATTGCTGAGAAAAAAACATCTAACCCTAAAGGAATGAATCAAAGAATAAGAGCAGCTGAACTGCCCAGGAAAAGGAGCAAAACAATGGCCACTTTTTGCAGGCCACAGCAGAGTCCAGGAGAGAGGGAAGAGAGGGATGAACCTGTGAGCACAGAAGTGAAGATTTGGGGCTGGTGGGAAGGGAGCCACGAGGGTTTAGTTGAGCAGTGGTGCTGTGTGTGGCTGAGCAGGCTCTCCCCTGCTCAGCAGGGATACAGGAGGCAGAGGGATGGAGCAACAGGCTGCTCTGGAGCTCAGCATGGCTGAAGGAAAATGGACTCAGAGCCAGCCTTTGGGGGTCTTGGGGTTAGCAGTCTCGAGTTAGTCACCAGATGTTTGCATGGAAAGCACACCTGTCAAAAGGAAAGTTGGGGTGATCCATTTGCATTTCTGAGAGAGGAGAAGGAAAGGAGGAGGATAAGGTTTGAAAGAGGCACCAGGAAGTCAATCTGTCTGAGTGTGACCTGAATGTTACCCCGTTTTTTGTGTTTCTCTACGCCGTTCTCTAAAGAAAAACCAATTATATTTCAGAAGAATAGGGGCCTCTCATGTTGTTATTCATCATGTGGCACATGAAACACCAACACTAACTCCCAAACTGTGAGTTAACCTTGTCCTTTCATCACGTATGGTCATCTCATCACTGGGCTGGTGACTGCTCAAAGCTGCCTCAGAGTGGTTGAGCCCCAGACAACTAAACTTTTATACATCAGTACAAAAGCAGCAGAGAAGATGAGAAGGAAAACTGATTGTCCCTGGGGACACAGCATAGTGGTTTGGGTAGTCCTGCTTAGAAAGTCACTTGTGGCTTTTATAATGAGGAACTTAAGGTTTGAATTTTCAGACTTATTAGCTGTACATTTGTTTGTTTTTTATTAACTTAATATACTACGTGCCACATTTTCCTTGGGGTATTGAGTCAAGTGATGGATTCATCCAGTTTAGCTCTAAATGCACGGGCTCTCTTTTTCATAAAACTATGAAGAGATTTGGGTCTCAAATTTCCTGAAGGATTTTATTTTATGCCTGTATATTTTGGTACAGCAGTTAATGTTTTCTGTGCTGTTTCCTTTCTGACAATATGTGCTTCTGGCTAATGTAGAGAGGGAATGTAATTTTTGTTTGTTCTCTTTCTTGACCCGTGAGAATTAGAGTTGTCTTCTTATATGAGCAGACAGAGTTAAACCACTTTAGTCTACAAAAGAATCACTGGAAGTTTCCAATCCTCTCGCTCTCTGCTTCAATGGAAAGAAAAACAGGTTTTAGAAAGTCTGAGAAAGATATGGCTATTAAGCTAATCCAGTATACTTCATCTAGCTGCTAAAAATCTTGACTTTTAATAGTGATTAAATATAATTGCATCAGTAAAGGTGGTGTAAAAAAACCCCTTTCATTAGAAGCTATCTTTAGGAAACCATGATTCCTTGACTTAAAAAGTTACATCGCTGTTTTATTTTGGGAATGCTTTGAAGGTTTCTTAAACACAGGATTATGTAGAAAGAATAAATAAACCCCAGCAGAACAAATACACAATTCTGAAGTATTCTTCTGTATTTCAATATATATCTGCAGTGCATGCTATTTATTAAAAAAAAAAAATTGGGCATAAAGCTGAAAAATTAGTGGATAAATATTCAACCATGTTAAAGATCTGATCAAAGAGTAAATATATTTGGAAGAAGAAAACAAATTAACAAACCACCACCTATGTGCCAGATAAAATTGTCATAGGATGGAATGGAAGGACTCCTAGTAATTTAAATGAAATTAAATTATTTTTTTCTTTGCTTCTCTTCATTTTGGAAGGGAATCTGTTCACTGTTTTAAGAGCTGAAAAACAACATAGCTAAACTTTTTCTGTTATTTTCATAAAATTAAAATCTGAGCTGTGTCAGAACCTTAACACTGCACAATCTTTATAGAGAATTTAAAATCTCTCCAAGTTACGTGATCTGAAAAAGCTCTTCCTAGACAGTCAGATGTTAAAAAATTCAGCAGTTTTGGTATAATGCAGAGCACCACATGCTGCTCTGTATCCTTGGGCTGAACTGGATATTTGCACTTTTGTGTTTGTTTTGTAGATTATGGAAAAATGTGTAAACTGAAAGAGGTCTGTAAAACCTCCTACACTGAAATACTGAAAAATACAAAATAATCCAGTTCTTACACAGCTTTGTCACTGCCAATGTTAAATGTTACTGCAAGTATTTATTGCAGAAGCCGGAGTTACTGCAAAGACAAAAGTACAACAGTGAGTCTTGTTTGCTTAGAGAAATCATATACTCCCAATGTGTTCCAGGGGAATGAATAATCATCCATTTTTTGTGGGTATTCAGGTGAAGTGATAATTCTGAAGCAGAGAATGCTATTGATTATGTTTCCACTGGGATACTCAGTAAAAATGTATTTAGCTGTTTCCATAAACAGAGTTTAAGCAGAGTTTAAGTCCAGATCGTGATTGACCTGTGGTAGATGCTGAACTAAATGCTTTTGTGTCTTCTCTACATACTTCTGCTTTTAAGTTAATTAGAGATATTAAAACCATAAAAATATGTTAATATTTTAATATTACGGCTTTTAGTGAAATATTCAAAGCATAGGCATATATAGGTAGCTATGCACTATACAGAAAAAGATAGCATGGATGATGAAAAATTAGTCCCTTGTGAATTCATTATTTCTATTCTGTTTAACTATTTACCTCTTATTTTGAGAATCCCAGTGTGGAAAAATATTTTTATAGTTTGTGTTTGGCATTTTGGCCCTCATGCAGTTTTGATTCACAAGTTGAAATCGTGTTTCCATGGAAATCAGCTGAATTTTTGATAAGCTTTGAATTTCTTCCACAAATTAAGGCAACTGGGGAACATCATCTGGGCTGATTCTGTCCTTACCGTCAGCCATAGTATTTTCCCTTTTATTCCATATGAATGGGAGCTGTATTTTGATGATGGTTTAAGTCAAGATTCCCAACTGTTACTGCAACAAGTTCTCTTTTATCAAGGGAAATGAGGGTATTTGATCACATCGAGTTACTTTTTGTGTGAGGAGCAGCAGATCTGCCCCTGCCCCACACCAGAAACAACAGCAATCAGTGTAGTTTTTCTCTGATTACTTTCAGAACAGCTGAAATAAAAATGAACACTATTTTTTAGGAAGTAAAAAAAAAAAAAATAAAGTCTATAATATAAGCTTGATATATAGCTTGAGAGGAGGGGTTTAGGCTAAACTTATTTTATTAGAATAGTCAGGAGAAGTGAAACTCCAAGCTCCAGCTCTGTGTTTTCCTAGCACTAACTCGTAACTGGGAGAGGTGGATGGGGCAGGAATTTGCTGCTTTGGGCAGGGTGGGACAAGAATGGCACCGTTTGCTGCTCTGCAAATGTCTGTGCCAGGCCCTCGGATGGCAGGCTGGCAGTGAAAGCAGACCCTGCTCTGCAAATGCCAGCTGATGGACTTGAGCAATATTCACATTCTGAGTGTATTTCTGGCTTTCCTAATCTTTGATCCTGCCATTGAATCCGCGGGGGTGCAAAAATCCACCCACACAGATCCGATGTCAAAATCCTGGCCTTAATTATTTATGGTTTGGTTTGGACAAATTACTGTTCTCTGTGCAATAACCACAGTTATTACCAGAAATACAGGACAATCTAAAACATATATATATACATTATGCAGGTATGAACATTTATTTTTTTTATAAAGGTCATACTTTTATTAATGTATTTTGACTTTTAACTGAAATTCTCATTTCCGAGTTTTGCCCTATGCTGCTTTTCACCTGACCAGACTGGCCTGGCTCTATGGCAATTAATTCTCAGAAAAAATGAGTTCATAATGTTTATAATCTGAAATCCAGCCTAGAACGAAAAGAACATCCAGCTTTATACACCTGGCACTAAGATCCTACTGATTTATTCAACTGCAGATGGACTGTACTAGATTTCTGCACTAAAGAGGCACCCCCTTTTTTAGCTGTCTCTGGGCTCTATTCATGACTCCAGCCATCTCAAGTTAGATCATTTTCATCTGCATATAAACAGAAGGTGAATCTCTTAGGAAGAAAACCCCTTTAAACAGGAATAGTAAATTTCACAGAAAAAAAAACTAAAATCAGAATTTTATAGCAAAATCAGACATGCCAGAGCCACTGCAGAGCTTGGCAGTGCCAGCCAGGACCATTCTTTAATTTAGTAAGGAAAACTTAGTGAGTTTTAAGTGTTTCCCAAAATCTTTCCATCTTTTCATCTTAGTTTTTCCTGATTTTTTAATCATAAGTTAATGCTAATATAATTGCTGACATAATGCTTAAAAATAGGTTCCCAGCAGTTGAGTATTGCTTTAAATTTGGATTTTTGTCTTTTGTTTTTTCCTTATGAGAACTCTATATAAAAATATGTTCTCTTCACAAGTTCATGGGTAGGACATGGCAGGCCTGGTCATTTCAATTCTTGCATGTTCCCAATTGGAGGTCAACTGAAAATCAGCAGAAGCTCCCAGGTAACTCCTGTGCCTGCTTAGAATTGTTCAAAACTGAATTTTGTTTGAAGTTAAAAACCTGTACCCCATTTTTCAATGGGATGCCAGCCAGGTGCTCTAAATTACTTGCTTTTGATCTGATGAGAATGTATCACTAGCTTTGATTTTCACCTTCATCTATGCTTTTGGATTTGAGATATCAGTGGGCTGTGTTATGGATATGGATTGCAGTCCCAGTCTCAGTGGCTGAAGCAGTTCCTAGAGTGACAGGAAATATTTGTTTGGCACATGTTATTATTGAGGAAAACCCAGTGGCAATAAAAGTATTCCAGAATGGAAAAAAGCTTTCTAGTAAAAATCACGTTTGTGTGAATGGCTTATCTGGAAATGCTAGAATCTCACAAAGCACAGCACATCTGTCTCACCAGAATATTATAGTATACTTGCTTTTCACTAAAGGGAGTTTGCAGTTTTCAAAAATTAAGTACAACATTAGCATTTTTCCAGGTTATTAAATAATGCAAAAGACCTTTTCCAGTTGGGTGTGGTTCGTATTTCCAAGTCATGGTTGTGTCTGGTGCTTCTTCAAAAAAAAATGTTCTCAAGCTCTCAGAATTGCACGTTCCAGAGCTTTGGTTCTCTGCAGTTAGTGTTGGAATGAATAGTTTTCTAAGTCCGAACTAAACCTCTTGAGGGGTTCCTCTGTCTCCCCTTGATTGAGAATTATAAGCTAAGGCTGAGGGTCCACTTAAGGCTTTTAGTGATGAAAAGCCAGTTTCACAAGAGGGAATAATTTTACATTTAATATTTGTACAGTTTGGCTTGGTTTGGGGTTTTTTCCCTGCAAAATTACTAGATCCTGTCGTGGCTTGTATGGATATTACTAATTTTTTTTAAAGATTGTGAACCAAGGTTTAAAAATCACTGGTCATTCTGGAAGTGACAGTGTTGAAGAACTATTCTAGAAGACTTGCTGATAGACCTTTCAACTTTGTGCAGGACATCCACCTATTAAACTGTCTCAGGCTGGGATAGAAAAGCCCAAACTTACCTCCTTTCAATCTTTGACCTACTTCAATTTTTATAAAAATTGCTATAAATATCTACTTCCCAATTAATACAAAGTGGTATCAGATAGTTTTCCACAGTGAAAAATTGTCTGCACATATATATCCATATGGGAAGCGTGGGGGATGTGATACTAACAAGAACTGTGTTTCATCTTTCAAGCTTTTCAAAATCTGCAGATTTTCTCTGTAAATTAATCTTCCAGTGTCTTTTGTTGCTGTCTTTCGAGTTCTGTCGGCTTCCAGCTCGAAAGCTAACGATAAAGCATCAGAATTGCACCCTTTTAAAAGAAGAAAAGCAGGGTAGGCATCTGTAATAGTAGTGTAATGACACCAAATCTGCATGTACAGTTTAGAATTATTTGCCTAAATGCTCATTCATTGGCACACAGACGTTTTCTTCAGTGCCTTATCTACATACGATGTTTTGCAGCACCAGTCTGGCATCATTAGACATCTACCCGCCAGCATTTTAAAGATTTTTCCACAGAGCCATAAAACTGCACCTTCCTCGTTGAATCTAAAATCCAGCCCACCTGTAATAACAGAGCAGTGGAACAGTATGGATCTCTCCTGGATGTCTGCAGTGCAGTGAGCTGGGCTGGCTTGCCTCCACACTGAAATAAAGGTCGTGTCCTGATGTTATGCCTTCCTGTTTAAAATGAATGGCTTGTAAATGTTTACCTCAGCTAGAAGTGAGCCCGTGGGCTGCCTCTGCTCTCCAGTTCCCCCTTGGAGAGGCCGTGCAGCCAAACAGCTGCATATCCCTTCATGGCCTCCTCTTGCTCTTAAACATGTACATCTCTGGCTTCTGCTCTTTGCCAGCTTTCCCCCTGCTCCTGTTTGGATTCCAGGTTGAAGCTCAAAGTAGTGTGTTCTGTGTTTTTAGTGGGTTATGTTGTTTTGTGCAGACAAGAGCCAGTGAAAGGGATCAGCCCAGCACAGAAGGACTGACAGTCCATGCACAGACAGCGTCATGCAGTGTAGAGTTTCTTTGGTTCTGCCAGTAGGTATTGCAGGGTAAAATGTCTGGAGGCTAGCTGGGGCTACTTCTCTAGAGACAGAACCAAAGTATACAGTATACTGGCTTTCATTTTGCTGTTTTTGGACAGTCAGGGCTGCTTTCCATTTCCTACAATGTTCCAATATAACCAAGTCACATGTGCTTGGTAATGGAGGCTTCTGAGACCTGGGGCTTCTGGAAAAAGGAAAAGAGCAAAGTAGTATTTATACAGTATAATATTTTGATTTGCTAATGGGCTGTGAGGTGGGTGTTATCATGAACTACTGTGCAGCAAGAAAGGTTCTTAAAACACATATCAGCTTACTCCATCTCCAAATCATTGCAGATAACACAGTGTTTAGTTTCTAATTAGACTGGTGTTGTGCTAATTCTCATGAGCAATGCAAGTGATTGACGTGCTGCATTTTAGTGGCAAGTAGCAGAGCAGCTGAGTGGAGCTCAGTGATGAAGCCAGCATCCAGCTGCTGAGGAAAGCACACTGCTCCCAGAGACTGATTTGCAGGATGAACACACGCTGATTGGTGAGGCCTTGCTCCGAGGGGAAGGAGGAAATAAAGGCACATAGGCTTCAATTACACTAATGACATTCTAGTCCTAAAAAGGATTAGGAAAGAAATGTCTAACTGAAAATAAAAGTCCAACGTGTAATAGTTCACAAATCATGTATTTACTTTGGATAGTTTTTTGCACTGTTTCTTAGGAGAGGAGAGACATTTTTCTTTTTCCACGTCTCATTCCCCTGTATTTGAAATGCAGATGGTTCATCCTAAGTGCTGGTTTCTGTACATGTGAGTAATAAGTGTAACCTTCAAGGCAGAGCCTTGTGAACTGTTTCTTGATGGAGCATGCCAGAGCAGCATAGGCATTTTATGTAACTAAAATTATTTCAGAGTTGTTTTTGCCAGCACTTTCCTTTGTGGCCAGCTCAAGTCAATATGTTTGGTAGTGCAGTTCCACTGTGGAAATAAAAATAGCAATATGGATTTGATATAGACAGTCTCATTGAGCTACTTTGGGTTACTGTAAGGAACATCTAGCTTAAACCCTCTAAGCAGGTCCAAATCCATTCAGTCAGATTCTTAATGTAAAGTTTGGCTTTTTCAAATCATCATTATCATTGCATTCAGCACTAACAAAAGCTGTACCTGTGACTCTTAGATGTCATTCATATAGCATTTGATTTTTTCACAGCCTTTAAAGCCCCTGTGAGGCCAAGCAGGGCTGTTCCTCTGCTTTAGGGGCTTTTTGGGCTCCCCACTCATGTGTTAAAGGAGAGGGGCTGGCTAAGGAATGGCATTTTCTCAGGATGATCAAGCTGTGGCTTGCTGCAAATCCCATCTGCCCTCTCCACATGCAGCATTAGAGGCCCTTCCTGGAACAAGCTCCTCGGGGATTTACCTGCATAAGGTTGCCGGTACGGGGTCACTGGAAAGGCAGATGGGACACATGATGACAGACTTGGACCAGTTGCATTTGGCAGAGAACAGACCTAGGGAGTAGGATAGTGACTTTATGGGTGAGAATTTCTTTTTGAGTGGCATTCCTTGTGGATCTCATCCCCAAGTCAACTACCAAATATTGTAGGAAAAATAGCGGTGGTACCGTGCAGAGCTTGGATTTTCAGAATTGCCAAGTGGCCCCTGCAGGCTGCAAAGAGTGTGTTTGTGCAAACCATGGAACAGATAAAGGCATTTGCTCCTGTTTGTGTTCTTCAGGCTGCCAGGAATACTTTTTTTGCAGACTGTGTAAAGAAAGGTCAGATTTTGCTTTGTCAGTTGTAGACTTGAAAGCCACAACAATATCCCAGGTAATAAAACTTACACTTGAAGTACGAATGACGCGTTTGTCATCTGCTTGAGAAAGGAAGGTGTAGGGCAACCCAGACTTCTCATACTGTTTTGTCTCTCTCAGAAAATGCAAAAACGAGACTCTGGACTTGGTGAGAGCTTTAGGAAGTTGTGGGGGGAAATCATATGGCATAAACGTTCACTTGACCCAATTACGGGCAACACGTTTTAAGTCTATGAACTTGTAAAGTGTTTCATGCTTTGTAATACTGAGTAAAAATGTTCTGCTACTTGCTGTGAAGATGAAACTTGTCTTCGACTTCAGTGGCAGTGAAACCAGGCTTGCTACAGATCTGTGTTGCAGATTAGGTCATTTACTCATATTTCAGTTACGTTTTTTCCAGTTTCTCTTCCTCTGCTGCTCCGTTAAAGTAGTGCAGCTGCCTGGAGGGCCATGGGCCCTGAAAAGGCCTGAAGCACTAGAAAGAGAAATTTTGTGTCCTTTTTCTTAGTCAAACAGTTTTTTATGTACCAAGTACAATATTTTATGCTGCCCAAGGAAACGGGTATCATTTGCTATACTTTAAAATAACACAAAAGCCATTCTGGCTCTCCTTGAAGCCAGTGAGAACATTTCACTTGCTTTGGGTGGGAATTTGCAAGCAACCCATGATGTTTCTGTCAGAGCAGGAGACAGCTGAGACAATGCAAATGTAAAATCAAAGAACTTGGTGCCATATCATTTGCACATTTCAGAGAGGAACTGTCTTGGTTTTGGAGAAAAAGTCCCATAAACTATTTACTCAGGCACTTGTACATCCAGAGAATTCCAGAGAAATAGTCCAGGGAAAGAAGTGTGCAACTGCCCTCACAGCCTGTTGGTGTTTGTTTGAGTATGTTTTAGAGCATGGGGAAGGAGACTCCTTGTCCTGGGTGTTCCCTTCAGTCTGCAAGGTGAAGTGTCAGCTGCTGTTTGAATGTGTGATAATCACCAGTAAATCAAAGTCTAGAACACAGGCTTGTGCATAGCAGAGCTTGAAATGGAAGAACTCCAGGGAAGGCATCTCTGTTTTTAAAGAGAGTTTCCCCCTGGGCTTTCCCTGCCAGAGGGCAGCAGAAGTTTGGCTGCCCCAGCACTGAGCCCTGTGTGAAGGGACAGGTATGGGTAAATGTACCTTCCAGACACCTGCATCAGCAGCATGGCAGCAAAAAGAAATGTCTCATGTTCTCACCATGTGAGATTAGCCTTAAAATTCTCCAGAACAATGCAGAGTCTCTGCAGCTGGGGAGAGCCTGGAGCCTTGTCAGGCATTCTTGCACTTCTCAGCTTATTCTTGTTGCACCTTGAGAGAGGTAAGACTAGTTATTAGATCCTCAGCTTTAGACTTCCTGCAGTTACTCAGTGCACAGAGTTTACTTTATCTATCATTTTCCACTCTAGCCTTACAGTTTACTACAGAGAGATTATATGCTTGCAGCTACTGGTAGAATTTGCCTACCAGGAAAGGAGATGATTTTGGACTCCATGGGATATTACTGATGTGTAAATCATTTTATCTCATCCAAAGTGTTGCCTTTTTCACAATATACCCTGCCTTAATATTGGAAAACAATGAGTGATTTTGTGTGATCAGGTTCAGCAATCTTCAGAGGGACTCAAAATCTTTAGAAATTACTGTTAGGAAATTATATCTTCTAAAATCACATTGCCCCAAGTTTTGAAAACGTCCAGCTTGCTTCAATATTCATAAGAGACCCAAGCTCAGTGATATGTAATGAAAGAATACCTTTATGGAAAGTACTTTACATGCACAGTTGATGCATTGTAGAACCTGTTTGAAATGGATGTGTAGAGCCTTATGTTCACAGAAAGGCAAAAAACCCCTTAGCAAACAGAAGTGTTTGAAACTGGGAACAAGCATGTTGGATCTGGATTTTAATTAGACCTCTGTGCTGCTGTCTGACCTGTGGTGAGGTGATACTGCAATCTGCCGTGCACTCATCAGGACAGGATGGTGAGGAGAGGAGGACACCTGGAGAACCAGGGCTTAGAGGAGACTTGGACTCGAGCCTGATATGGCAGTGTCTGGCTGGTGGGGCTGCCTGGAGTTTTGAAAGATGAGCAGAATCAAGGAAAATACCAAAGAAGGAGAAATGAAGTATACTCTGGGTATTCTGTAACATTTCTGTTCTCACCCAGCTCTATGTGAAGTTGTAATATAGGTGTAGTTGTGTTGATTTATCTTCATTATCTTCATGTTAATGTCAGTTAACTGACTCTTCCACAAAGGTAGAACTCACATTTTCTTACTGGCCTCCAGAGAAAATAATTCTCTGGTGTTTATTCTGATGAATTTAGGGGAATTTCTCAGGGCATTTTCCCAAGTTCTCTGCTTGTATGAACTGGCACAGCATCACTTTACTCAATGCAAGCTTATGCCAGTTTTTGTGGCAGCTGATATGGCCTTGATGGCAAACCATTTGTGCCTGGTTCCTGAGTAACCAAGAGAGGGAAGGTTTTTGTTAGGTTTGGATTGTAGCTCTCCTGTAATGTGCACACTCTAGGCTGGCCTAAGCCAGTGAGGTGTCTGTGTATGCAGATGTTGTACCCCAGCTAAAACACATTTCTGGTTCAAAGAAGGGGAGCAGGGGAAGGGTTGGCAAAGTAGCCACTAAATCCAGCAAAGCTCCAAGCACTGCCAGTAGCCTTAAGGGTGGTTCAGTTCAGGAGGTTCCAAACACTTGCTAAAGGAACAGTGCAAATATTTTCCATCCTTTCCTATGAAGTGACATGGTTTGTTTGCTGTTGCTTTTTTACCTGTTCTGCATGGCATGTTGCATTTATCAGACAAATAGACTGAAGGGGTAACAGTACTTTAATGATGATGTTTTGACTTCTGCTATGTTTATTTTATGTTTTCTGACTAAATTCATACTCAGATGGATTTTTCTTCTGCTGTTCCAGCATATCCGTGTCAGGCTGGCCCTAAAAAGAAAAAGCAGTAATCTGGCAGAATGAACTCAGAACACTCAAAGAGGAGCCACTGGAGACTAATCTGCAAGGTATTCAGGTATTTGCACTTTTCATATCCTACACCAGTAATTGGTGCACACACAATATGCTCTGCTGTTCTTGCTCTTGTTAACTCACACAAAGTGGATGACAAAATTACATAAATAAAGAAAAAATCACATGAAAGATGGAAGTCTTTTAGTCAGAATGCCCCATGCAACTTAAATATGGAGCCAGGTTTGAAGAGGCAGAGTTGCAGCTCCAAGTTCAACACACTGCTGTCCATCACATCTGTTAGCCAGGTCAGATTTTACCATCTGTTGCTGCCCAGAGCACTGATGGCCATCTGAGAAGTGGTGGAGAAAGGGGATCCTTCCTGACATGCACTGGAGCAGAGTGAACAGCCCCTCCTCTGCTGATGGGCTAAGGCACTGTGCCACTCCCAGTGACCTCAGGAATTAGGTCCTGGGCTAGGCCTACAGTGAGGAGGAAATTCATTTTGCTTCCTGGAGATGCCAGAGGTCCTGTCACTTGCCAGGCCTCAAGGATTTTTGTGAGCTTTAGCTTGTGTATATGTCCTGTATACAGCAGAAAGAAAATAAGGCTTTTACAGTTCTCAGTGCAAAAATGAGAATTGCTAGTTGGAAAGCAAGACCAATCTAGAGAAATGTAATTTGCTAGATAATAGGAAAATAGATTTTTGTTCTATATGTATAGGGGAAAGCAGCACAGCTCTGTTGAGTCTGTTCAGTGTCCCTGAAGCAGGGGGAAGGTTTGTGTGATTCCTTTTCCATGCTCCATGTGAGCAGGTGATGACAGACGTGCTATGGACGTGCAAAGTGACAGCTTAATGGCAGCACATAATTACATGCATGTTTGTATGGTGATGTAAGTGCAGAGGTTGGCTGTACACAGCTTCGTAGCTGATTAATTGGGGAAGCAAATGAGCTGCTAATGGGAGTAAAGGTAAGAGTTGTGCCTGCAGAGTGCACCAATACCGTGGTGCATTCAGAGAAAACATTTTATTTGTGCAGTCATTGCAGTCTTATGTTATCTCATTGCAATGATTAAGCTGTTATAATTAACTCTTATTCATAATTATTTTAAACAAACGCACAAAAAAGCAGAGGTACCTCCTAAGGATATATCTTTAATGGTTATATCACAGATATGTGAAAAATCACTCTTGTTGAATGTTATATGTGACTGAAAAGCAGGTGCAAGTAAACAGCAAAGTCACTGTGGGCATTGTTTTAATTCCTGAACGACACACTCTATCAGCTTGCAGATATTTATTCACATTGGTATTTTTTATGTGTGCATTCCCATGGTTTTGGCAGTGTGTTCATAGACACTGTTGATGTACTCCTTCAGATTCTGCTACCAAACTGCTGCTGGGACTTCATGCAGTTTGCTTCATCTGAGAGAACCTCAGATAAGTTACATGGACAATTGATAGTAAATCCCAGAGTAGCAGGTTTTGCTGCACATAATGCAGATGTAACCCATGGGACCAGTGAGTGATGGTATAGTATTTAGCATTATTAGTACTTTTCCTTTCAGTATTTTGCTCAGACACGAGCAGTTCCTGATGCAAAATGAAGAGTAGTGAGGAGGGATTAGTTGAATGTCAGCTGTAAAATCTAAATGACACTGGGGAGGGGAAAAAAATAAAGGACAGTCTTAATACTTAAAGTTCCTGAACTTTTGGTCTGTTTTGGTCTTGGTAATGTTCAACAACATGAATTGGTTTGGGGGTTTTTCCCTTTTTTTTTTTTTCTGAAGGCAGGTATTTCATTGGACCTAAGTAGCATTTATTGAATAGAAATGTGGGAAGAGTTTCAGATATGAGTTAAGTCTGAGTTATAGTGACTCATAACTGACAACAAAACACCCAAGAAGAGACGTGAGACAGGATGAGATGAAATGAGACAAGCCATGAAAGAAGGGACAGATTTATGACTTATTGGCCTACAGATGGGATGAAAAGATATGAGTGGAGAATGAGATCATCAGGCAGAAGTCTGCTGGGGGAAAAGGAGGGGATTCACAGGACACATCCCAGTAGCCTCCTGTGCATAGTGGGAGGATTGATTTAAGCCACAGGAAAATCAGTGTTAAAAATGGTACAAAGATGGCTTAGATTACAAACCTCAGAGGGGCTAGATTTTTCTCTCCCTACACTTAGAAAAACAAAGACACAACAGTTAGGATGACCCTGAGCCTGCAACAGTACATGCAGACCACACACTCCAAGGGTAGTCTCACCTCATTAACTCATATCAATCTGCTTTCAGTGTTGGTGATGCAGGGCTCTTTTTTGGCAGTTTAAGAAAACTGCTGTGTTGCTTAGAATAAAAGACAGGAGGCAAAATTTTCGTCTTCAATTTAAATAATTCAGCAGTTTTCTTAAAACATTAAGACTTGCTTTTCATGCCTGAAACTGAAAGGATGTTTCTCAGTAGCTTCATCCTTCATGCCTAGGCTGCAGCCAAGGCACTGCATATGGATTATAATTGGTGGAATTGATTGCTGAGTGTGTTTGGATGAAATTTCAGTTGGCAAAATTATAATCCATTTCAAGATTCAGTACCTTAAAATTCTCACCTAAAAGATGAAAATAAGACCTTGGCTGCTCACAAAGGCCTGTACAAATCCGTGAAGTTGCTGCGTTACCATAGCCATGGCCCCTGCCCCTTTTCTAATTTTGTGCTTGTATCCTCTGCAGAGATGATGAGAATCTGTTTGGAGAAATGCACTGAATTCTGCACTTTAGCTGAATCTGTAGAATCAGTCAGCAGCCTCTTGAAAAAATACTTTTCTGGTGGAATTTCTTCTTACATCTGCTTCTGATAGGAGCGGGGAAGAGGCAAATGTGTGTTTCTCACAGATGCAATCATTTTTGCTCCATGATTTAGCCAAGAATACTAAGGACTCATCTGTGCAGGTGGACAGGTTGAGTTAAAAGATTAAACTTGATAATGGATCAGTTGAACTTGAGGTGATCATTAGAGTAGTTTTGGTTTGGCTGGATATGTGAAATTTAATTTGGAATATAAAAGTGAACTGCATTAAAAATTAAAAAAACCTCTGTTATTCTTTGACTGTATCTGGAGCTATTTAGTTTTGTGTGGAACTGAAAAAATAGGTAGCTTTTTCCTTAGGATGGTAAGGTAAAAAATTGTGAGATTTTTTCTCAATTTGAGCCAGTGGGCTAAAACAGGATTTGGTTAAGCCTCAGGGTGTAATACTGTGCATTTTGTTTCATTATTGCTGATCATTCACTCCACAGCAGTATGCATGGAGTCAGAGTTCCCTTCAGGAAGGGCTGGAACATCTGAGCTTAGTGCTGGGACTCATCCTGCAGCAGAACTGTCCAGCTGCTCAGACTGGCACCTGTCCTCAGCCCTGTCCAACCCCAAATGCCTGAGGAAGTGTGTAAGGACAAGGAAATTGTAGATCATATTTCAGCTAAGTGATCTCCTGGTGCTCCCCCACCCCAGAGAAACATGCAGCCAGGCATAGTTTATTTCTCATTAGCAACTGAAGTGGATTTCTGCTCTGTAAACTTGCCCGACCTCCCTCTGAGCCTCCAGCCTCCCTCGCAAGGAGTCCTACAGCATAACACACCTGTCCTGAAGAGCCACTTGCTTTTGGTTTGTTTTGAAACTGCCTCGTGCTAGTTGGAGATGAAAGGATGCCTTATAGAATCTGACTGTGAAACTAGAAAAGGTTTTTTAAGATTGTCCTTCTGAAATGTAATTTGTGTTCAGGCATTAGGTTAGTGTGGTGGATATAGGCCAGTTAAGTAATCCAGGACAGGGTTGCCTTGTGAGTGAAATAACTCTAACCTAAAGGGTCTGTGCTTCAAGAGAAGTTAAGTCTTAGCAGCCATATCAGTTTTAAGCATGGGCATATTTGGTAATAGCAGAGAAACTCCTGATGGGTTCCAGTTAATGAATCATTTCAGCATTCACCTCAGTCCTCTGCTATTTCACACTGTGTTGGGGTACTGAGTCTGGGAGTGACTCTGGAGGTTCCTCTTGTTTGTAAAAGTTAATCCCGTTGCAACACTTAGGGTGGGTTTTTTTGTTTGCTGGATAAACACCCTATGCTTTTGACTTTGTTATGCTGTGTTGGATACTGTTCATTTTGTGTAGAGCCCTGGTTTTGATTGGGAGCTTGTTGAGCTCAGCGTGTTCTGGGGTGTTTCTGCTTGCCAGTGATAGAGTGGTAGAGAAAAGTAATGGGAAAAGAGAGGTGAAAGTGCATGAGGAACCCTGAAATCTAAAGAAGATAGGAAGAGCATGGATCATCAGTCTGTTATGTATCACGACACAAAACCTCCTTGGGATGGGCTAATAAATACTTCAGTAACTGCAGCTGCCTGAGCCACTGTCTGCAGACATGGTTTCCCTTCATAGCACCTTCTATGGAATAAGAACACAGGAAGAGCTTCAAATAGAAAACAATGGAAAGAGAAAAGTATTAAAATTATAATTTGCTCGCCAGGTTTTGTAGACTGATAAGATTATTCCTGCAAAACCAAACTACCAGCTAAATAAACATACAGAATCATAATAATGGAGAGACTGATTTTAACTAAATCACAGTAGGGTCTTGCTGACTGTGGGAATTTTTTCCTTACTAGATTTCATTTTGAGAAGATTTCTTAATGCAAATGGACTTTGCAAATCTTAGTCCACTGAAACTGATCTGTCTTAAAAGTCAAATCTTCTCTTTTGGCAAAATATAATAAATATAATGCATGACATTGCATGACGTTATATTACATAATATAACAGTGGTATTTCTAAATAAGTAGAGTTCCAGGTTAAAATTCAAGACAAGTTGTGTATAATAAAATCTTTGATCCATTTATATCCTAAATTCTTTAGGAAAAGATAAAGCTTGGGAGAAGACAGAATACTTTCTTTTTATATGACGTAATGGGGCACTGCAAGATTACAGTCACAAAGTCAAAAATTCTGAAGTCCTATTTAGACTGCAGGACAGAAGACTGAACTTTGAAAAATGCTTAGCTTTATTGGCCCTGAGCTATTCCAAATATCTGAGCATAAGAATTGGAGCAGGAACGGGTTGATGCTGTGCTCTCTTGAAAACCTGTCCCCAGTGGTGTCACTAGCAGTGGAAAATAGAGAAGCTGTTTTGAAAATCTGTTTCACTGCAGGAGACAAATGTGGATGCTGACATTTAACCCAGTGTCTAAGCAAAACATCTTTCTGGGTTTTTGTAAGTACTCTTGATAGAGAGTAAAGGGGAAGGAAACAGAATGACTGAAAAGTCATCATTAGGATGGAAAGGAATCAGGGCAGCATGATAGCAGGTGTAGGAAGAAAATGCCATGGACAGTACACTGATGGCAGTGAAAAATGCAACCCATCAAAAGCCATGTCAAAAGTAGCTTGAGATGCTGGAAGCAGTAAAAATGGGAATTATTTTTCCCCCAGGTGTTGCTGTTGAGCAGAAATTGGAAGGAAACTGTGAGGGTCATCTTTGGGGGAAGCCATGAACCTCACCACCGTGGGACAGGAGTGACCATCAGTGTCCAGCTTCACTGCCTTAGGAACATCCCCACTGGCTCTGTGTTTCAGAGAAGGTAAGAATTAATAGCTGAATTGAATTGGGTTTAATCAAACTGAATGCAGCCTAAGCAAAAAGCCTGAATATAAACTTCTGTGACTTTCAAGTCACATAAATCAGTGACTTTATACATCTTCCAGAGGCCATGTATGTCAAGTGTACACCCATTTTGTGGACTGATACAGTAGAAGTGTCTTAACACAGAATACTGAAGTAACTCTGTCTGTTCATTTTCTTTCTTGAAGCTGTTTGCTGCATTTCAGACAGGTTAAAATGGAGTGTTTTTCTGACTCTTGGGACTGACATTCAGCTTGCCTATTATGTCTTATTAAAGGCTCTGTCAGGTTTGAAAATCAGAAATGTTCAAATAAAAACAGTGTCTGGAGAGAGAGGCACAATATGGTTTCTTTTTCCAGCCTGTTAATAAGTGAGGAGTGGGAAGCAAAGCAGGGTTCACCACAGGACTGGGGGCTACTTTAGTCCTTTCTTTAACTGAAAAGAGGAAAAAAATGTTTATTTGTTAGAGAACAGCCTGTGTTTGTATGCACTGAAAATACTGACTGATTTGCTGATGTTAATGACAGACACTGTGTGCATTTAATGTCCTTGGACGAGAATTTGCAGTAATTCTGTTTCCCTTTGTGGAGATAATTAAGGCACACAACAGCTGTCTGGCAAACATTAGCACTCTACTACCTGGTCCCAGGGGAGCAGAGGCAAGGCAGCAGTGATTTGACCAAGTGATTGGCAGGGCTGGGGTGAGAATCAGCCTTTAACCAAGCCCTGCAGCCCAGGGTGAACACAGCACTGTACTTACAACATCTACACAAACCACGGAATTGTTTAGGGTGGAAAAGACCTCTAGGATCATCGAGTCCAATCAAATGCAGAAGAGAAAGTAGTTTTGTGTGTAGAGACAAAAGATACAGCTGTGCTAAATGCTCTACAAGTACGCAGCAAGAGGATTCCTCATCACCACACTGCTCAGTCTATCTAAAGGAGGAAGAATCTCCTGTAAATTTCTTTTTAATAGTAAGTTAAGGTAAGCTCTGCCCCAGCTGAGCAACATTTAGACATGTGTCTTTTCTTCTCTAATCAAAACTGTATAATTAGTTAAACCCTTTTTCATTAATTTCTCAAAATGTGGTGTATATTGCTTTATTTCACAGAATTATTAGCTTAGAAGCACAGGCTTCCCTAAGCCTCATGGTTTGTGCAGTATCCTCCTTATCTATAAATAAACAATATGTGACCTTTGTACTCTAGAAGCCTAGTAAAGACCCTGGCAGGACATCACAGAACCTCTTAATATAACTTTCAGCTATTTGTGGGAGTCTGCCTGTGTGTCACTGAGAAACAGAGTTGGAGGTGACAGTTCAGATTTTGCCTCCTCCTTCCGGAAGCCATTTCAGTCCTGCAGCCAGCTATGTATCTTACTGTGCATTTATAGCTTAAGGAGTCATTTCCACTTGGAAATAGTCCTGGGCACAGCGCAGATGGACATAGAGTGCAGGCACAGGTACAGCTCTGTTACTGCTTTAAGGTACTGAGATTAAATGTATGTTTACCAGGTTTCTGTTTCAGTGAAAATTGCAATAATAAATGTGATTATGTACAGTTCAGTAAAGATGCAATTTCGAATGTTAAAATATTTATGTGAGCTCTCAAATGCCACCCTAAGTAGGTGTTATATTAAAATTGCATATTAAAGCAAAATACAGATTTCCCTTCCCTACTTAATGTCAGTTACTTCATTTCAATTACTGAAAATATTTTGCAGTTGTTTTTAGTTTCCTGTTTTTCTCTGCTTACATAAATAAACTTACAAGTTTAATGAATTTATGCTTACATCCTTCAACATTTAAATGTCTATCAGCTTTGATAATTAAAATTAAGAGCAAAATAAAACTTAAAAGTGTAGAATGCAGGCGTAGTGTTTCCACATGGCCAGAACATTTTCAGATGTTCATAAATGTCACACTGTTCTGGTGTGTCATATTAATATTTGAAGCAGATATGTGTTCAACTATAGGAAAGCTTTCTTAGATCTTTTTTTTGGGTGTCAGACCTCCAGTAAGCTGTTTAACAAGAGGGCTTCTCCAGGGACACTTGCTGAAACAGTGTTTGTTGGAGGGCATGTGGCAAAGCAGCCACTTGATTCCAGGTGTCTGAGAAATGCAGCAATATTTCATGTGAAAGCAGTGTATTCCACTAGCAAAGGTGGTGATCTTTTTGTAAAATGAAATTCTGTCTATTTTAGACAGAAGTTGTGTATTTTAAGGTTATACCTGCATTAGTGGTATGTATTAGTTCGTATTTTGTTGATATTTCATCTATGTCCTTGCAGACAGATGCAGAGCTGTTTGTGTCTACCAAATGTCTACTCTGAGGATGTTTTTATCAAAGATTGCACAAAGGAAACTGAAATTAAAAACTTCCCCATAGACTTTGTGGATCATCCACTGTTTTGTTGTTGAGTTAATGAACATTCAGTGCAAAACTACAAATGGAAAATGAGCTGCCATTGAAAGGGAAAATTCAGATGTGCTTTATGGATCCTTTGTTTTCCTTGCTTCCTTGTGATTGCACAAACCCTGGATTTTGGGGAGAGTGAGAGAAAATCCTAAGGGCAGCTGTCAGAATCAGGACAGAGATTTGGTTTAGTCACTGGTCTTCATGCTGACGGACTTCTCTTTCCATCCTTCCCTGCTACTGGACCTACAAATGGATTTTGGAGTACCAGAGCTTGTGGCCTCAGTTATGTGGGTATATGTTGTGAGAATTAGTAGTGCCAGTGGAACTCAGGGTCGATAAATGCTACCATTATTTTATAATTAGGTGTATTAAATGTTACCTGTATTACCCTCTCAGGACAACACACTGCACTTCAGGGAAGAAATACATAACATGACTTGAAGAAAATGAGAACATGTTTAAACAAAATGCCTCCAGGATAGTCAAGGGAGAGATTAAACTGGAATTCAGATGAAGTCTTTTGTAGGTACATACACTAGTGAGGAATTACTGAAATGGGAGAGCCAAAGGGGGGTGCTTAGCTTGGCTTTTTTTTCCCCAGTAAAATCTGGGAAGTAAAACTTTGAATGTCATGGGAATATTGAACCTTATTTGGGTTTGCTTTTAGTTTATTGAAAAATAATAAATTATAAAAAATAATTAAAATAATCCAAGGCTTTTTTTTTTCCCTGCTGTTGTTGGACAGGGGTTCTTTCAACAGTGTCAAACTGGTTGACTTACAATAGGAAAAAGTGCTGTGAAATAGTGATAAATAAACAAAACCAGGAAGGTTTTTTATGTGTTTTTCCCCACTAACTTTTTACTGTACTGATACTCTCAGTGATTATTTATAATTATATGAAAACTGTGTCTGTCTGCAGGAATATGAGAAGACACACTTGGTTTAGTTGTGCATATGAAGAAAAGGCACTGCATAAAATATTTTTCATTCCTCTTGTTAATTCTTGATTGAAATCCATTGAGCATTGTTATTCTTTTGCTGGTAATGCACAGACAAAAGAGCAGACTGTCACCAAAGACAGTTCCTTAATTCATATTTCAGAGGATAAAAATGAAGAACATGTTATTTATTTTATGGATATGTATGTGCATAGTTAAATGTATATCAGTTATAATGGGCCAAGGAAAGCGGAAAGGAATCCTTAGTGCACAGATGGAATGGGAAGGGAGAACCAGAACGGAGCTGGCTTTGAGATTTGAGGCAGAGGAAGGCATTTCATGTGCAAAGGATCAGGCTCCTATTGGATTCCCAGTACTGGGGGCATGAAACTTTAATTTCCTTACAGAAGCAGAGCAGTTTGAAGTGATAGGTTTGACAGTGGAAGCTGAATATTGGTTTTCTTTTTAATTTATTATTTATAATTTAAGAAGTTTTATAATTTATTGTATTTTATTTTACCTTGTCTTTAAAACTACTTGTTATTATTCAAAATACTAGAGCAAGGTTTAGAATACAGATTTACACAAATATATATATATCCATTGTGGAAGAAAAATCTGTGAAGCAAAGAAAATAGGTTTAGATCCATTCAATTTGCCATTGTGTGTGTAAGAAGGCTTGAGAGCCTGATTTGTACTGATGACAAGAAAAATAATTTTGGTGAGGGGAATGTTATGACCCACCCCTGAAGGCCAAGTACCTGAGGTTCTTGTTAATAGAGCTCTTGGGGTGGATTAGAGTGAAATGACACTGTGTTTGTAGAGAGATAGACAGCAGGTTTATTGTAGAACCACTTGGTTGCAATGGAAAGGAGGCATGTAGCTGTTTTGGTTAGTATCTACAAAAAACCAGCAATATAAAAGCATAAAGATATCACTTAGAACATATGAGGGAAAGAGGAAGGAGGGAAGGAAGCAAGCAAGGAAATGTAGGTAGATTGGAAAGATCTCACCTGCCATGGATCTAGTGATGAGGTGACTGTGGCAGTTCCAGGGTCTGTGCTTGCGTGTTGGTCACTCCTGATCCATGACACAGTGGGTTCAGGGTTTGGGGAATGCCCGGGTGTCTCCCCTGGGGCCATGGGAAGTGTTCCACTGTGGGTCACCAACACTTCTCTGGTGGGTGGCCCTGCAATAAGGCTGGGGGCATTCTGGGGATCTTGGCTGGTTTATGACACCCCCTGAGAGGTGACCCTGCCTCTCAGGTTGGTGCAGTTATGCCCCACCTTGAGGGGGGATGAGGGCTCTGAGGCTCCCTGTGAAGCTCTTCCTCAGGGGCAGGGGAGTGTTACACCTGAGCTGTAGTGTACTGGAGGACATTGCCATGGGCAAAAGCCCTGCTCCAGCTCACAGGATCTGCTTCTTACTCTGGTACAACCTTGGAACAGTCCTGAGGGGCAATGTGGGATTGTTCCCAGATAACAAAGCAGAGTGTAACACGTAGATGATGTAGTCTCTACATCATAAACACATAAAAAACTACTGCAAGAGAATACATCAGTACTGAAGTTTGACAAGTGCTGTGTTGCTTGAGGCATGGAGAATAAAAGTAATTCTGAAGAAAATTCTGTTTATTTCAGATCATCGGAATCTGTTAATCATTGGCTGTTCCAGATATGATGTCAAAGCCAACAAGGGAGACTTGATGTAGTGTCACTCAAAACCAGAAGTCTTTTGGTAAGTCACATAACATATATTAAGAAGTTGAGAAAGTGATCATTCATGGTAACAGATATTTTTTCAGCTCTTTGTACCTAAAGTGTACTTTCAAGAAACATTGCTAAAAAGCACAGTAGGCTGTTCCCATTTTGGACAGTGTTTCTTCCTTCAGAGGCCTTAGAGACCAAACCTCCATACAAGGAAGGTCTAGAACATCCTGCCACAGCCTGAACTTGTGGAAAACTCCACAGTGCCTCAGCGTGGCACACTGGTATTGGTCAAGTATGGCACAGTGCTCTTCCTCTCTGTGCCACTTCCACCTTCTTTCAGAATTAGTAATTCTGTTTCGATTAGAACATCTTTCTTGGTAAGCCTGCATTACCTCAGCACGTCATAAGGAATATTCTCATGTTCAGCCAACATTGAGGAATATCATCTGCTTGAGGAGTTTTGCATTGCTTTCCAAAATATGTACTGATTGCAGCAGAATTTAAATAAAACAAGTCCCAAAACAAAATATAATTGTTGTGTGTTCACTATGTAAATATGATTTACGGGGTTTTAATCTCTTTCTTGAACCCTCGAAGGTTTGATTTTTAAGGTGGTAACCATACAGCTGTAATACTATTAGTTCTTAAATGTACTGATGCTATCATTCTGCCTGCATGGTTCTTTCATACCTAGAGGACTCTTCAGTGGTGCTAATACAGCTAACAATATTGCTTGTCTTTATTCAAGCCTACTAACGTGTTTACTTGGGGTTGAGAAGTCACACATTTTCCCTTCCCACCAGTAGCAGTCAGCTCTGATGTGTGTTTTTGCTTTCTTACATTAACACGTGTGTTACAGAGTATCTGTGCAGGTGATTTTAAAAAAAAGGGTGCATAGCTCTTAGGTGTCACTGGAAAGTAAATACAGGTGTGTACCCTACTCAGGTGAGGCTCTGTATTAATGTGTAGATATCACTTAAAGGTGAGCTGCATATGCATCTAAAAGACAATTTCTGAAGAGGAAATACAAAATTTTGTTGTGGGCTCCTGTCACATTTTTATTGATGTCCCAGATTTGAGAAACAACTGAAACAGAAGCTGTATCCTTACTGTGATACCTGGGTGTGAGACAGAGCACACCCTCTTTAAGGAGTAACGCATATAAATTCTTATTTTTCCACTCATGGAACTCTTGTATATACCTCCCCATCCCCATTTTTCTCCCCAGAGTTTAATATCTTCTGTTTAGGAGCTGCTGTTCTGTATCCCAGTTTGGCCCAAGTAATAAGGAGACACTAATGACATTCCCTTAATCATTGTATCTTGCTGCTGACATCTACATAAAGCACAGATGATGTCCAGTGTTGCACCACTGGCAAGGCATGCAAGAGTCTTCCTTCACTTTCTGGCCTTCCTGATGGTGTTCCAGTGAAGCTGTTCCATTCTAGTTGACATTATGTGTCCTCTGGACTGGCATGCACATGCTGTTCCCTGCCTGTACGTGTTTGATCTGTTTAATTAGAGCCATGGAAGACATCTTCTGCACCTCACAATAATACTTCATGGCACTGCAGCTGGAACAGGCATCCACCATAATCTGGATATGATAAGAACAGCAGAGGCCACCTGAAGGAGGGATTCCCAAAGTCTTGCTGTATTTCTCATGGTACTTGCATGAGAAAAAAAGCATCTGCAAAGTGGTTTCAAATGCATTTTTCTTCTGCAAGTGCAGAGCCTGGGACAGAATTGGAAACAGCTGTAACCCCTGCCTCAAAGAGGGACAGTGCAGATCTGTTTCTATAGGGATGCTATCCCAGCAAAGTTAAATTGGGCAACTCCTGATCTAAGGTATTAGTATTTTATTATCACGATTTTCGTCTGACAACCACACATGAGCATTTACATTAGAAGTGCATCAAAAAAGTCATAGTTACTTAAATAAATAACGTTGGTATTTTGCAAATGAGCAATTGAGTTATGAAAGAAGCCTCTTTCCATATAGCTGCTGACTTTGATCCTTCTCTGCATTATTTAAGACCTCAGGCTCCAGAGTTAATTCCTGGTATCAGATATGGAGTGTAGCTCTGCTGTGGTGGTGTTGTGTGACCTCCTGGACCACATTACACTACTTTATAGCAGTTCCTGCTCTTCCCTGGGGTGGAATTCTCTGCTTGTCTTTGCAGCCTCTGTCTGCTCACTCCCATCCTTTCCCACACCATCCCTTTGGCACTGGTTTCCTCTGGCTCCTGCCACAAAAGTCTGTGGTCACAGTGAAATATGTGCCCTCTGCTGTGTCTCATTCCTGGCTTGATTGGCTTTTCCAAGGTTCTCAAAACATCTTCTGCCTCCCCTCCACCTCCTCATCAGTATCTCCAGGTCTGAAAACTGCCCACACAAAACACTTGACTGGATGTAGGTGCCACCATGTGTCACCACAGACAGGGGAGTGGTCAGCATGTGCTCTGAGACTGTAAAAGCCAAGTGGAAATCTGCTAGTGGGAGTGTCCCTTTGTAATGCACTTTATCAGAAAGGGATTCCAGGAGTTAAAAAGGAATTCCTGTGAATACAGAATTAGTTCATTAAAAAAAAAAAAAAAAATTAATGTTTACTGTAAAGTTCTTTTTTGTCTACAGACTGAACAAGGAAGGAAACAAAATATTTGAGTTCTCTCTGTAAGGCAGCTACTTTCTCTGTGCCTTTTTCTTTCCTCTGTTTAATTCCCAATACCTCAGAGACACAGTTTCCTCCTTTAGCAGGGACTGTGACCTTAAAAATAGCTGGCTCCAAAGTAAACACAGAAAAAAACCACTTCAATTGTTTCAAATATGTGGTAAGTAACCAAAACCATGTCCATGCTAAAGCTGAAATTGAGTCTTTTAGAGCTGCACCAGGGCTTTTGCTTCCCTGAGCCTTCGTGTGTTCACGCTGCACGCTGGCCTCTGTCTCCAAAGACACTGGTAAATCTTGCAGTGCCATTTATAAGTAATTTGTCACTACTTTTACCACTCATGCAAAATGTTTAGAGGGGGCACTTTCTGTTTGGATGAGGGCCAAGCATGGCACCCAGCACGTATGGAAGTGGCGATCCCAGGCTGCTTCCATGGTTCCGACGGGCGGGACGTCCCAGCTGCTGGAAGGTTGGTGATTTATCCAACAGACAGCTTGTTCTGTCTCTTTTGCTTCTAGCTGTAGGCCTCCATTCTCTGGTGCAGCTGCAGAAGGAGGGAGGCAGGACCCTTCTGCACTGGGGCTGTAGTGCAGCCACGTCCATGGGGCTCTCACTGCCACCCCTGCCTCTGCTGCCCTCACATCTGCCCACAGCTGGAGCAGAGCTCACAGTTCCTACAGAAGCATTTTCCAGGAACAGGGCTTGCCATCAGACAGATTTAGTGGGGCAGTGAACCAAGTCCCAGTCTGTTCCAGTAACAAGGATGGTGTGCATTTGTTAAAGCAGCTGTGAACAGCTGTGCTCTACATTTCACTGAGGAGCCCTTGGTATTGTGTAACTGGCAGGACAGGAGAAAGAACATTCAAGTCTGCAAATTAAATCCCTTATGACAAGCAAGTGTTGCAAAGGAGCATTTTCAGAGTCTGGCCAATGCCCTTGCATGGAACAGTTGGTCAGATCTTACAAACACCTCTGCCTGGGTAGAATTGTCTCTGACCTTGCTTAGGAGGGTTTAAAACTGGTACTGACACAAGAGTCTATTGGGTCTCTCACAAAAAAGGCACCACATAGTACCTGTGCAGACTGTCACAAAACACAGGTATTCCCTTTGCCTTTCATCTTGCAGGGAGGAGCTTTCTATCTCTAAATATAAAAGTTATCTGTGTGGTGTAGCAAATATATAGTCACTTAAATATCTTCTTCTGAATATAGTCTAAAAGCCTTCATTTATTTAGAAAAAAATATATATTGCAGTGTTCTGAAGCCTCAAAATAGGACTAAGAAACTTTTGATTAGCATTGACAGCTTGGTCCTTTGGTGTGGGGGAAAGAGGAACAGTGGAAAAAGGAGCAGGGGGAGATGGCAAAAGTACATTTTTTGTACTTTTCCATGTAAGATGCAGCAGGTTTTGGGAAGGTTTTCTTAATCCGTTGTGTTATCCTGATCCACAGGGAACTCATTTTGAAATTAAATATACCAAAGCATTTATAATTTACACGGGGGGGGGGGGGGGGGAAGCCTTAAAAAATATCTTGTGTTTGATCTATTTGTCGCTATAAAAATATTGACAAAAAGCAAAAGAATGGCCTTCATTTAGATTATTATTGTTGGCTTGTTTTAATGCTTTCTTATTAAGGGGAAACTCCTATTAAGATGTGAAATTAACTGTTTCACAGTTGCAAAGGAATAAAAGATGGACATTTTGAACATCAAACTAATCTATTCTAAAGTAGGTAATTCCTACTCAAAAATACTAGCGTGGCTGAAAGGGATGCTTTTAAAAGTAAAAACATATGTGGAATAAGTTGTGCAGAATTTATGCTGCAAAATATCTTCAAAAAGCAGCTTCTGTGTAAATCAGAAATACGGTGTTAATGACACAGTTCTTAAAGGATTTCAGAAAATAAATACTTTATGGGGAGGAAAAAAAAGAGAGCCTGAAGTGTTAACTACAGGCCCAGCACAAGGGCTCTTGGGACCTTAGGTTCATCCTCTTGCAGAGAGCTCTGCACTTGTGCAGTGTGCTCTCCCTGGGGGCAGCGAGCCCTCTGGGAGCCTCTTTGGAAGGACAAGTGCTCCAGTGCTGAAATGGGCAAAGCAGGGAAGAAACTGGAGTTGGTGCAGCACAGCAGCTGCTGATGCAGCCAGGCTGTGCCTCCATCAATCACCCTGGGAGCCCAGGGCTGGGCTCGGGGCAGTCACTGTCTCACCTAGAACTTGGTCGAGGTCCCTGCCTGAATTGCACCTTCGAATGTCCCCAGAGTGGGCCCCAGGGCACTGCCTGGCTGTGGCAGCACAGGAGATCAGCTCTAGGGCCCAGCCTCCTGCTGTGCCACTCATGCTCCCTGTGCTCATTGCTGCTGAGGACTCTTAGGTAGCTGGGAACTCATTAATGCTGGCAGAATGATTACCTACCTCTGGGTTAGTAATGCAATGCCTCATGTTGCAGAACAGCCAGACCTGAAGCTTAAACTCTCTGTTGTCACTTCAGAGAGACAGATGTTGCTACTGCCAGCCCAGAATTCCTAAAAGAAAATGCTAATTTAAACTACTTACTCCGTTAAATTCCCGTTGAATTAGCATTAGTAATGAAAGTAGTTGCATTGTTATCACTGTAGTATCTGAGGAGGCTGTTGGCCAGAATGTCATATGAACAGGAATGTCTGTTGGGATATTTAATTTCACCTCCCGTGATAATGTGCAATTGTTCTCTTTTGTACATTTTCTGTTAACTCTTAGTGGTCTGGGTGATGCTTTGGTATAGGCAGAAGTCCCTCCAGGCCAGCACAAAGTGCACAGTAGTGAAGTCCCTGTCTGAAGAATGGCGGTGTGCAGGACAATCAGAGTTAGCATTCCACTGCAGTGAAACGAGCTGTTCACATTTTCCTTCCTAGAATTTCCCACCAGGCTCTGGTTATATCTGCAGCCAATACATCTCCATGTCTCTGTAACTAAGAGAGAACTTTAGGATTGTTACTCACCCGATCCTGCAGAGGCATCCCTCCTTGGAGGCTGTTTGCTGAGATGTGCAGAGGGTACCTTGTGAGCCTCTCTCACAGCTCATTTCACCTGCTCTCAGGTGTCTCAGTGGGTGCAGAGCTCTCAGCACTTCATGCTGTATCCTTGCAATGCTTACATTATGCATCATTATGCTTTTATTGGAGCCCAATCAGGAGACACAGGTTTGGATTGGTTTGCCATGGGGACACAGAATGAAGTTAGAGGTGTAGGAGGTATTGGTAATAAAGCTTCTAAAAGGCAGGAAGCTTGTGCTTGGAACTGTGAACCAGAAATACCACCTTCCCCACAAACTTCCTTTGGTGTGCAGGATTATCTTTTTTTTTGCCTTTGGCTTCTTTTGTATTATTTTGTGTCTTTGGAGTTGTGGTGTGAATTTCTTTGTCTCAGGAACCAGCAGTATTTAAAATACAGGGGGACATTGCTTTATTAAAGCAATTCTTTCAATATCACAGCAATTGGTCTTACATAAATGATGAAGAAAGAAGGAATGTATGTAAAGAGATACATTAAGTCATAATGGTGAATCCAGTATTTCTTAAACTAACAAGGAAGCCTTCTGGGGTTTGTTGCTGTAGTTCATTTTATCCAGGTGATCTTTTACTGTAGTATTCTCCAGGTTTGCAATCAAAAACTGCAGCCCTTGTGTGTTCACAGCTGTATCAATCCCAGTTTCTCTTGTCTGTGTAACTATCAAGTTCCTCAATTAGGATATCTATTAGCCAAAAACAGACAGAGAGCTATATAATAAAAAAACCCAGATGTGATACTTCATGATTCTTCCCAAAATATTTTTCTCCCTTCCCACACTTCCCTCAGGCAGATAGGCAGAAATGGCAGCATAGTGGGAATGCTGCTGTGTCCCCAAGGTGATCTGCTTGACCATTTTATACAAACAGCTACTTGTCTTACAGCTTTGCTCAGTTAAAGGATAACTGGAGACTTGAGGAGTAAGGGGATATTATTCTAGAATCAGCATATGAGATTTCCAGCATTTCCAAGTGGCTAAGGAGTAATTCACCAAAGAAGTGGAACCTCAGAGACCAAAACTGTGCTGACAAAATTTTGGATTTTTTTCTCTTTCTCTAGGAATTTAACAGTAGAATCAAAATTCTTTATTCCTCAAAAAGTTTTCTATGCTTAAGAAAAAAGCATGTCAAAGAAATGTAAAGAAAAAAGCATGTCAAAGTAACATGCTTAGTCTTTTTATTCTCAATCCCTGATTTTCAGTATGATTTGTAAATCTTTTCCCCAATATTTGTGGCTTGGTTTTTAATCCCTATTCTCATCTGTCTGTAATCACCTCACTTTACTTTTCTCTTTTTCTGCTTACAGTCCTTTTCTTTCATTTCCTTCATGTCACCTCTCTTAGGTAAGTCAAAAATATAACAAATGTACCTCTGCCACCCCTCCCTACTGCCTTTATTTAAATTGAAGTGCAGGGTGTGTAGACTTCTGCTTTTCCAATGCCAGCAGGTGAAACTTAGTACGTTCTTCCCAGGAGCTCATGCAAACATTTTTTCTTAATCTTTGTCTTGCTGTGTTTAAGTTTGCAGCTGCTGGATTCCACTTTGAGTTTCAAGTTCAAAGGCATCCAGACAATCTTTGTGAAATATCACAGAAACCACTGAACTTCACCTGGGTCTGCAAGGAAATTTTGTCAAGCCACAAGTTTCCCACACTTCCAGTGTAAAGCCTTGTGTTAATGCACAGTTCTTTTCTCCCAGTGCAGATTACAGTTATTTTAACTCTGAAGAATCACAACCTGTAGGGAACTTCTTCCTAAACTTCGACCTGCTTTTAAGTTTGTAACAAACCTCAGAATTCTTTCCACAATTTTGGAGGTTTGTAACAACAGCAAAAGACAGCTGTAATCCAGGTTGATTTTAGATCCATGGCTTTAGAGATGGGTTACTGGGAAACATGTTGTATGTCAACTACAGGCTGAATTCTTCCCTTTTCTGAGAACGTTTTACCCTGCTGTCCCTTGGGGGCTCAGAGCATTTTTCTTTTAACATGGTCAGACTTTCTGCCTTTTCTTCCAAGAGATAAAGTTTCAAAATATGCTTCTTAGAGCTGCTTTTCCGGGTAACTGGTTCACTCTGCTCTCTGGGAAGGGTCACCTGTCCCTGGCTTTTGAGGGTCAGCCCTTCCCATTCAGTCTCCTCTTCCTTTGAGTATCAAGGAGCAGCAGGACACTGGAGCACTAGTGGAATAGAGGGAACAGTTTGGGCTTTGGCCTAAACTCCTCTAGCCTCAGTGTACCTGTGTAATCCTGTGTATTCAGCCTGCCTCTCTATAGGGATGTATCTCTCCGACCTGTTTTGTTTGGTTGGTTTCTACATTACAAGTCCCTCAAAATCAGAGCTGCATGAAAATTAATAATGATTTTTTTTTTCCATAATTCCAGGGTGTTGGGGGTTTTTTACATCTATCAGCCTTTCCAAATACACCAGTAGTTCAGCTGCTTTGCTTATTCTGTGTCATGAAAAAAAAAGTAAGCAAAATCCCCTCAGCCATTTTTTATTTATACCATAGTTTTTCTGTGTTAGAAAGTTGTAGATTTTGTTTTGGGGGTTTTGTTAGGTGGTTTGTGTTTTCTTTTCCTCACAGGAAACCCTGTGAAATATCTAAATCTCTAAACCAGTAATTTGGCAGGTACCTAAATCTTTAATGAGTAGCATGTGCTTTGCAGTTTTTCCTGAAGATTTGCATATTTGTTTCTTAGGATCTATCAGGTGCTAATACTTCTACAAGGAGGCTGATGGACACACCCTTGAAGAAAAAAAATGTGCTTATTAATTCCTGGTGCTTTTTGCTTTTATCAGCTCTGGTGTTACTTTGTTCATCTTTAGCTGTCCCTGCCTTATTACACACAAGACAGTGAAATGTGAATCAAAAGTCACTTGCAGAGATGGAGGTGGAGGCTCCATTCTTTAAATGTTCATTTGCTGGTTATGTTGCAAGTGCTTTCAGAGCTGTGCAGAAGACTCTGAAGTCCCTGGGGCTGTAATAGAAAACATTGGTGTCTGGACTTCCAAGGCAAGAATGTGGTTAAGATTACAGAGACTGAGTCAGTGTCACTGGGTGGTCCTGAGCCCATGTGGCTCCCAGAAGAGTCTCTGCTCAGATGGGTGTGAGCTGTGCTCACCACAGTGAAAGGGCTGCCCAGGACTGTGTTTCTGCCTGCCCAGTGGCCACATGCTGTCAGGTGGCTCCTCAGCACTTTGACTTTGCTATAACACAAGGTGTTTGCCTAGAAGCTGGGCCATCACAGAGCTGCGTGCTCCTTCCGTCCCCTTGGGTCGCTGCCTTTCCCTCGGCGCGTTCCCATTGTCCTGGTCAGAGACAAAATGTCTGCCTCCCTCCCACCACCATTTTGGAGCCTGATTGTTGGATAATTAAGACTGTGAGAAGGAGAAAATGAACAGCATGGCGTGGGGGAGATTTCAAAAGGAGCACCAAATCTGCATGTTTTGTTTAGGCGTTTAATTGTTGCCGACTGGCTGCGTTTAAACAAGTGACTTTATAGAGTGTCTGGAAGAAAACAGGCTCCCAAGTTGGAGGAGCTGACCTTGGGTAGATGCCATCAACTGTTCTTTTCTACTGGCACGGACATGCTGCTGGCAGGGTGTCCCTGTAGCTGCAGTCCCTCACCCAGAGTCAGAACCTGCTCACTCTGGACTGGGCCACCTAATCGCAGCATTGTTGTGGTTTAACCCCAGGTGCAGCCCAGCCCTGCTCCCTCCCCTGCATGGGACTGGGCACAGAGTGAGAAAACTCCTGGGATGAGATAAAGACTGAAAGATAAAGCAAAAGTGTGTGCACACAAGGCAAAACAAGGGATTCATTCCCCTTTTCCCATGGACAGGCAGGTGCTCAGCCATGCCAGGAAAGCCAGGCTCCATCACAGGTCACAGTGCCTTGGGAAGACAAACACCATCACTGCAAATATTCCCTCCTTCCTCCCCCAGCTCTGTATGCTGGAGTGACCCCTCCTGCTCTGGGGTGTCCTGTGGGCAGCTGGGGCAGCTGTCCTGGATGTGCATCCTCCCAGTGCCTTGTGCCCCCCAGGCCCTCACTGGTGGGGTGGGAGAGGAGCAGAAAAGGCCTTGGCTCTGTGCATGACTAAACTAAATAATAACTAAAACATCCCTGGGTTATCAGCACTGTTCCAGCACAAATCCAAAACACAGCCACTACCAGCTACTGGGAAAAAATTTAACTCTACCCCAGCCGAATCCAGCACAGCCATTTATTCCAAATATTATTTGCAGCCCGTTCAGTAACCAAGGTTTGATCAGGAAAATAAAGGATATTTAAAAATAAGAACCTTCAAAATAGCTGTAATTAAGCTTCTCCCATACAAATATGCTATAAGCAAACTAAAAATGTGTGACAGGAATTGAAAGGACACGTTGGAGTCATTCCTGTGGTGCAAGGGATGCAGTACTAGCCATGTGAGGAGCAAAGTTAGTGGCATTTACTCTGTTTCTCTGTGAAATGCTCTGGTTTGTGTGTGTAACATGGGCAAAGGCACTTTACATTCACAGGAGGGTGCAAATTCATAGCTGTTTAAAATTCTGCCATATCTTAATGATAATAGTTAATCCCAGTATCAGAACAGTTCTTCTATTTTTAAAATGCAATCAATCAATCATTTTAATACATTGCACCCTTAGTGCCAAACACCTCAGAAAACGATGTGTATGGCAGTAAAAATAAAGCATCTGAAACTCCTTCTGTAGAGTCATTCTTCCTTTCTTTCTTTCTTACCCATCTAAGTACAGCAAAAGCTCAATGGTGCAAGAAATATCTGGAATTACATAACAAGGAGTAAATCTTCCAAACATGACTGACCAGCAGGTAGGGATCGCTGTCATGAACTGAGCAAGGAGGGACAGAGGAACTGCCCTGCCTGACTAAAGTTCTCTCTAAAAATACAGCATGTTCTGTTTTGTTCTTGGGGTTTGGTTTTGGCTTTTGAGGTGGGAGCAGTGTGCTGCCTTTTAAGAGGTTACAGTGAAAATTGCTCCTTTCTGTTTACTTCTCAGGAAGGTGTCCCATGTCTACCATGCTGTTTCAGAAAACTGATCATGTAGAGGTGATTGAGGTTGTAATTCAAGTTCAGTGTCTGCCTCTGCTGCAGTGATTCACACAAAAACACAAGAGAGTCTTGTACATCTGTTCCTCATCTGCAAAATAAGGATTAATGCTTCCTTATCATTAGTGCTTATAAATGACTTTGAAGTTCCTCCAGCCTGCTGCAAATATACCTGTTACTGTTGTTGATGATAAAAATGTGAAATACATAACTCAGACATGTTAACAGCATATTAAATGAGAGGATTTTTAACACAGCTTGAATATAAAAGTATCAGCACCATACTCCAGCAAATAACCAGCTACAGTGAGAGCATACCTTTACATCACCTCTATTTTCACTTCCACGTGGGTTTTCTCATGAGTTTTTTGGTTGGTCACTTATTTTCTGAGACTGACCCTCAGTCTTATATTGATCAAAGGCTTTGTGATTTTATACAGAATCAACAAGAAACAGTGTTTTCAGTCATGAAACTGGTAGGACCAAAAAGTTACAAATTGATTTCAACCATTCTTGTTGCCCCAAGATAAATAAAGGGGGAAGTTTTGAAAGAGATTTTTGGTTTCAGTTGAACAGTAGCCTCCACAAATAGGTATTTATATAACAAAAAATAACTGAATGAAAGCAAGTTTAGTTGAGGTAAAATTGGAGCCAAAAGCACAGATGATCTGGACACACATCATAGGTTACAGAGTTAAGACATCTGGATTTCTATTCAATTCTCTGAAGGTGTAACTAGGAGTTAATAAGGTTTGCTTTCCTTTTCCAGAAGAGCTTTTTTTATGTGGTGTCTGAAATCTGGCTTCCTTAGGGGATTAATAACTGTTTTTCCAATAATTCAAAATAACTGCCTTGAAAGTACAAGGCAGCTTATGATAGTCCTTCCTAACCTTTTGCATTCATAGCAGCAGTGGTGTAATTTGTGATTTGCAGATGTGAGTGCATCCTTCCCAGGGACAGCTGTCCCAGCAAGCAGGATATTTGAGCCAAGATTTCTTTAAATCATTTGCCTTGATATCTTAGGCAGTATCTGAAAGGATTTTTTTTTTTTTTGAAGTAGCAGAAAAGAGGGCTTGTATTTTGTGTTTGTCTGGTCCTCTAAGTCTCCTCCCATTACATGTTCCAGTTAGATGTTGATACACATGCTTTTGTAAATTATTGCACATTTTTATGTCGGATATATTTATAAATATATATGGGTTTAGTTCACTATACTTACATGGCACAAATGAAAGAACCTCTTACGGGGTTTGTGGTCAGTGCATGTTGAATTCATTCTGCTGTTCCATACATTGCTTGCTTCTGTGGTCGTGGACAGAGTGCCACAGCAGGGAATTATCACATATCTGTTTCTTTCCTGACCCTTTTCTGAAAAGGAGATGTTGTATATAGGAGGGGCATGGCACTGAAAAACTTCAGTTGTATTTCAATATTTGAAGCACCATTTGTGCAAAATATACCATATATATATATAAACCACAATTGTTTTAAGCTCCAAAACACATTAAGAACCTCTATGAAAAATTTCATATTCCTTCATGAAGTTCTTGAGACTCTTTTTTCTAATTGATTTATTTTATGGTTTCGAAGAAAGGCCTTTCTCCTCTGAGTGCAGATTGCAAGTTTTTGCAAGTATTTCACAAGCACCTAGTTTGGATACCCCAAGGCAGTGGGAATACAAGCTAGTACCAGATGAATGACAGCTTTCATTCCTTTTTCATCATTAACAGCAAAGGTTCAGAAGTTGTCATAGCAGCTTTTTCAATGAAATTGTAAAACTTGCAGTGCTCAGTTTTCAGAATCAAAAAGGCTTGCCTACATTCAGCATCAGCTGTGTTAGGCTTCTTGTGGTGCTTTTTACTTGGCTGTTTTGTGTCTGATTATTGCTTCTTGACATTACTTTACCAGAGTAATTAATTTGAAAGATCTCGGGAAGAAAACCTCAAACAAATGACAGTATTTTAAGGTCCTTACCATTGTTTCCCTTTGATATTAGACACCTATTTCCAGGTAGCAACAAGGGGATTTTGGCTTCTAATTTATTAGGTCATGGTTGTGAAAACATGAATAGATCTACTTAAGATTTAGTCTGGTATCCTGCTACAGCTATAGACCTTGAAAAGTTATGTTGCACACCATACTTGCCTTCATATCTATACTGACCATTTTGGGGGACAACCCTTCCTGAGAGCACGTGTAATTAGAGAAGATAGAAATGAGTTGTGTATTCCCACATGCCTTATTAAAGCTGCCCTATGTGTTATGTTCCCGTTTTACTCTAGATATAAAAACTCAGGCTGCTCACTTCCTGGTTACCCTGCTGTGTGGATAGCTGAAGTCATGACAATCCTGTTCATCCTCTCAATTCTAATACTTGGTAATAGGTTATGTTTATGTTAGAAAGATCATAGTTTTTCTTACATGAATTACCAAGTATGTGAATGTTGTAATTGTTATTCAGAGCCTAGATGATTCATTATTGATAGAAAGTGGTGTTCCTTTCTTAAAGGAATGGGCTGTTCATTTGGAATGTTCAGTGTTTCAGCTGTCTTTCCAATGACAATGATTTGGGGTTTGGTTTCCTTTTCAGCAACTAAGGATCATTCTAGCAAAAAAAATTGGTGAACAACAACAGGGCACTCTCCATATCCAGAAAATGTTCTAGGATTATCATACCTTCATATGTTTTTAGAGGAAAAATTACTACCCTGTAGGCTTGGTATGTCCCAGGTTATCATCCACCATTAAATCCATTTTATTTAAGAGTGTATGGCGTTTTTTGGTTTGCTTTTGTGAAGGTTCTTTCTATGAGCTGTTGATGCTGCAAGACATAGAAATTAGGAGACTTGTATATTAGCACATCCATAGCATGATAAAAGATTGGGGAAAATGTGTGTTTGCCATCAGAACTGGTATCCAAAATTTATGCATGTATAATATATGGAAATACAAGGAAAATATTTAAAATACAAGGGAGTAGTTAAATGTAGGGAGGGGGAAGCTTTTAGGTTTCTTAAGTGTTATATCTTTAAATATTTGTGTAAATTGGGAGGGGGGGTTATTTGGAGTTGTTTGAGTTTGGTGAAGGTTTGTTTCAGGTTTTGGGGGGGTGGTTGTGGGGTTTTTTGGGGGGTTGATTTTGGGTTTGGTTTGGTTTGGTTGGCTGGGTAGGTGGGGTTTTTTTCTTCTTGTTCTTGCTTTCATATGTATTTTACAGGCTCTGACTTTCTGGCCACAATAGAGCAGACAGAATTACTTGATGCTGAGAAGCTTGTTAATTTTATGGCCCATTTTCACATGGAGATCAGCTTTTATTTCCCCTCTCAGTCTTTTTTCTTGATTCCGTTGTTAGTAAGGTTTACTGAGCAAAAACACTGGGTGTATTATGGGAAGAAATCTAATCAATGCAGCACCAAGGGACAGTCCTTCAGAGTCCTCCCTGTGGCTGTGAGCCAGGCTAGAGGTTACTACGAGGTTACTCTGTCTGACTTTAACCAAAATACCCATCTACTGCTGAAAAGGCTGCCGGCCACCCCGAACACGTGTAACAGAAGCCTCATTAATATGAGCTGCCCATATCTATGGATACACCTGTTGCAGCAGCCCCCAGCACAAGGCTGTGTTTCCTATTTTAAACACTTTGCATGTCTGTCTGCATTCCCTGCTGTCTGCAGTTGCTGTGCTGTGGAACTGCAGGGCAGCTCGCAGGCGGTACCTTCAGGGAATGCAGGAGGCTAAAGAAAGTGGTGGCAGATGTCAGTGGACCTTGCCAAATGCTATTTCTCAACTTAGATTGTCTGCAAGATTCACTGGCTAATCCAGACTTTGTGATACAGAAGTATCCTCATTAGTCATGGCTTTCAGTGTGCATTTCTTTAACGCCTGCTCCTTTTTCAGGTATTGATGCAGAGAATTGCATTGGCATATGTGTAGGAAATCTTTATTTGTTTTGCAAGGCTCTGCTTCCTAGCAAACCCCAGCCCTCCTGTATGCAGAGTTTAACTCTCCTTAGAGTTGAATTATTACAAAGATACAGCACTTCCTCAGGGCTTTTACCTGTTTTGGCTCTGAGTTCTAATAAATCATTCGGCAGCAAAATGACTCTAAGATAAACTTTTCCCCTTTGATGAAATATTTGTTCAGCACATTCTACAATATAGTTTATGTCAAGAGTTATATGTCTTCCTTGTTAAAGACAAAAAAAGAAGGATCAAAACCATTATCAGACGCCACTGCTGATTCAGCAGAGGTGTAAAAATTTCACATATCCAGTAAGCCATGTATTTTCTGGCCAGCTCACTTGGTTTTCCTGACAAACACCTTGGCAACTGCCTGCCAGTACTTCTAGCCCATGCCATATTTTGTGTAAGGGAGCAGTGAGCTCTTAAGGAAAGTATACTGTTCCCCCAAGCAGGTCCTGAAGAACCTCAGGTGCTCTTACCTGCACACAGGTGGTTTCCAGGGAACACCCTCCCAGGAGTTGTGTGGCTCCTGTTACACTATGAGTGGTCTGAAATATCTGCACATCTGCTGTTGCATTCACAATTTTCATCATTGTTCTCACAAGGCCTCATTGATAGTGTCTGCATTTTGGTTTTGTTTCTAAAAGTTTTGCATGGAAATTTCTGGTAGGGTATGAATCCCAGCACCAGGTTTCATGGCTAAGAGGAGGCTGCTGTTCTAGTGGTCATGAGCTGCAGTGAATCAGAGACTCTGAAGGAACTCCTTCAAAAGTACCTACCCAGGTTAAGCTGAACCAAGTACTGATGCCTTAAGTTTTTAGCTTTTATATTTTTTAGATTCTGTGCTGTTTTAGTGGGTAGTTTTAGGTTTCATATTAAGTGCTACTAAGCTCTCTTCTCAAAGTAGATAGACAAAACAATTCCTTCTCTAGCTTGATTCCAAGGACAACTTTCAAGCCCAAGAACAAAAGCAACAGTGAAGTGAAAGGAGAAACAAAGAGGATGGAGCTTCATAACCTGAAGCTCTGGTCAGAGAATTGATTCTAATATGCTGATGGACCAGAACTTACAAAAGTGTGAGACCTCATGATCTGGTGTCCATTTTGTGCCCATTTTGGGTGCATCTTGGGTGTGGCCAGCCAGGCTCTTGTGCTGCCCAGGTGTGCCCAGTGAGGCCTTTTAATAAATCCCTGCTTTATCCTTTTGCTCTGGTCTCTGTTCCAGGCCAGCTTCTAGAAGGCATCAGTGCACAGCTTTCCAGTGTCAGCCAGGAATGGCTGAGGTTATCATTAGCACCCTTTTTGAGAGCACTGCATTAGTGAGAAACCACCAGCTCTGGTGGTTCTGGGCCAAAACCAGATGTAGACTCAAGCTGAACTGTCTGGGTGTGTAGATATCGAGTACACAGGAAATTCCACACTCTTTTCTGGACCAGCATTATCCATTAGTTCTCTGACTTTCACACTGGGTCACATGGCTGCCTCAAAGTCCATAGTTAACATGATCCTGCTCTTCACCTCTTTCTGCTTTTACTCACAATGTTAAAATATGGTTCTTGCTAAAGAAATATCATGTTTGTTGTTTGGGAGCAATATCCCCTGATGTTCAGTAATGTCCCCATTCAGACTAGTACATAAACAAATCTTTAATTTGAATTCCATATTTCAGTAAGCTCTTGAAGGCCCTGGAGCACAGGCATTGTGCATTTCAGGATGAAAGTTTAATGTGATGTTTCTTGTTGTGCATTCTCATGTTTCAACAGAAATATATCTGGCAACTGTTGCTCTTCTATAGCAGTCTAAGAGAGAAGGCTTTCTTATTAACTCTCTGGAGAAGAAATTTAATAAGACCCAGTCATGAAAACACTGACATGACTGAATAAAGTCCTTCATGTCTAAACATCTGCAGGATTGTAGCCTACTGTAATAATGGAATAGTCTGCAAACCATGTCCATAAAATCTCAGTGTGGCACTGTATCAACACATACTCTTTATACAGCCTTAAGGCTGTCAAATTTGAAGAGTTTCTTTATCTGTACCATATCTATCCCATCTTGTGTCTGGACTTTTTTCTGCCTGTAGGTTTCCATTGGCCAGATGTCCAACTGAAGCTAAAGATTATTTTCATGTACATTTTTGTACAGTACCTATATTCTGTTTTAAGGAAAAATATACACATGCATTTTTCTTCTTTATTAATAAACTGTGTGACAATTTAAAATAAATTCTTTCAGCTCTTCAGAATGGTACACAGATGTACTGGCACATTTCAGAGTGAGTTAAATAGGGAGCAGAGCATTACGTCACCTACAGAGCTGAGGAAGAGTTCTCACCACTAAAGCAAAACAAGGCAGTGCCAAGGTGGTGGCTTTGAGAAAGTTAAACCAGACTGTTACCTCTCCTTGTGGATTGTGTGGGGAACCCTGATGCCTTGCTGCCTTTCATTCCAAGGCCAGGTATCATCTCACAATGGGTAGCCCAGTCCTAATTTTTAGGATGCTTAAGTCTTTACAGGACTCTGCTCTCAGACTTAGCAGTGAAGAGAATATTCACTTGCATTTAGATCTAATTTAGGTGCATGTGTAGGTAATTGTTCTTCCTAAGCTGCTGCTATGGAGAGAGAAAAGAGAGGCTCCTAAGGGGTTGGCTCAGGGTATGTATGTCAGAGATGTCCTGCTGATCTCTCTCTGAAGGACCCTGTCTGTGTCTGGGTATCCTGTACGATCCTGTCACCTTAACTGAGACAGTAAAGGGGAGCTGTGTCCCCTCCCTGGCTCTGCCTTTCTGTTCTGTAAAAAAAGGCAGTATTTTTTCTCCTGTGAGGTTGGGGGGTAACATTCAGAAGGAGTTGTGAAGCACGTGGATATTATGGTGGTCAAAGACTGAGAAATGCCAAAATGGGAGGTGTCTTCTTTGGAGGAAAGCAGTATTCCAAGAAGATTGACTTGGAGTGGACTGTTACATATATACAAATTTTGAGGATGTTGTGGTGAAAAGTAACCTTTCTTCATAAAACAGCAGTAGAATTAGCTGAAAAAAAAAATAGAAGCAGTAAGAAGTGAATAGATTTGTCATGTGACGTGATGAGAGAGAGAACAATCACAGCATCACTTCTTGGAATTTATGTGGAGTGTGCAAGGGATGAGGCCCAGGTAATTGCACTGTGAGTTCAGACAGCACCCTAAGGGAGACTTCCAGAGGTGGGACAGGGATGGAACCCACACCTTGGTGTTAGCAGCACCATGCCCTTGAGCCAATTTCAGGGTCACTCTCCCTTGTGAGAGGGTTAACATTTACTGAATATTTGTTCCATTACAGGTGGTTCCTGCACTGTTTAAGTGGATATAATTGTTGAGAGGGCTAATGTTTACTGAATACTTGTTCCACTAAATTTGGTGTTTCTGCATAGCTGATGTGGATATAGTTGTGACAGGGTCACCACTTTTATAATATTTGTGCCATTAGAGTTGCTTATTATGGACTTGGAGTGTTATTATGGACTTGGAGTCCATAACTGAGTTACCTCACCTTAATCCACACCAAGAGGATCTGTGCATCTCAGCTCCTCTCCCCTTCTCATAGTGGGGACATGACAGAGTGTTTTTACTGTTCCCCATAGTTCTATCACCATCACAATGCAAGAAACCAGGAATTGTTATTTCACCATACCGAATGTATTTTATATGAGATGGTGGTTTCTCTACTTGACTGTGATTACAAAGCGTATGTAAAGATATTACTGACACAAATGCATTATCAAAAATGTGTCTCTAGATACTGAAACTAAACTGCTGAACTTTAGGAGGGATTTATACCTGATGTATTGATGTCCATGATTGGTCAATTAATCTGACCACAATTTATCTTTGTACTAGTGATTTGTATAGTAATTTTAAAGGTCTGAAAACAAGCATGATATTACGAGGTAAAGATTGAAATATTTTTGTCTGGTAACTTTTCTTTAAATTCACTTGGCTGTGAAAGTAGAGGAGAATTTTTTACACTCAAAGCTTTCAAGGTTTTCAGCTATTAAATTGACTGGTCTGAGGAATCTTGTCATAGTGCTTCCCTGAGGGTAAAGTCATCCCTCTACAAAGTGCCATTCATGCCCTACTTACCCTCAATTAAGGTTTCCAAAATAAGTTTGCAGTGGGACACTGGCCTTCTTCTGCGACACGTTCCTCACCTGCAGAAAAGACTTTGGAAGGCTGTATTTAATATCTGTCTGTCTTTTCCTCACTTCTTCCATCATAAGGATAACACTTTTTTTTTTTTCTTTCTCTCTCTTTAGAAACAGAAAGAATGACTTACTGGGGTACCAAGTAAAAATGAAAGAACTGAGGATTGGTCATCTCTGCAGAGGAAATTACAAGGTATGCATAGTAATCACACTGGAGATTCATTTCTTGCTAGTGCTTAGGTCTTCATGGTACATTACTTGTGGCAATAAAGTTTAAAAATAGTCCTCAGAAACCTTGAAAAAGATGTTTGGAAAAGAACTTTTTTCTTCTGTGTGATTGCCAGAGTAAGCAAAGCAAATATTTATATGGTTATAAATATCTTGGAGATGCACCTTTAAACTCATTACTATGCTGAATTGTAGCTGTATTTCTGCAGGTAAATGGCAATCACATTCAATGAATTGTTTTTTTGGCTGAGGCCAGTAAAAACAACCCTTCTCCCAACACTGAACTGAAATTCCTCCAGATACTATCAGTGGTCATTCTTGAGATGTAAAGTGCTTGTTTCATGGACTCATTTAAATCAGTGTATGCTTGGTTCAGCAGTGTTACCATTTTCTCTTCCTCATTTATTACCATCACAAGGAGATGCACTTAGTACCTGTTTTGCACTGCATTTGAAGAATGTGTCCTTTTCCATTTGTCATCCTGGAAATCTGTAACTTAAGGGATGCAAAATCAGCACTACTATCAACTCCTGCCTCTCAAATATTTTCAGTAAAGTGAAAGCTTAATATTTATCCAGCGACTGCTCAGAGACCAGCACAAGGCTGTATGCCACTTAAGTCCTGAGGTTAAATGTTACTTTAGTGATGCATAAAATTTGTATTGACCATCTGCCCAGCATTGAGTTGAACCCGCTAATGAATCAGCCTCACAGTATCACTGTGAGATAGGGAATTATGATCTCCATTTCACAAGTGATAAAACTGAGCCCCAAAGGGCTTGTGTAACCACTTCCAGTCCTGCAGGAAGTGTCTGAGAGGACCAGGAAGGAAGCCCAGCTCACCTGAGCTGCCATCCTTCCTATTTGGACCCCCTGCACCTGGAATCCTTTTCACCATGCTCTGTTACCAGCAGCCCTTTATTCACAATTTCAACCATCAAATTCTCTTGCAAAAGAACTTAAAGCCCAGCTGATGTGACCTGTGAATCCTTCTCATCCATAAAGAACAACATGAGACACAAGGCACAAAGGCAGCACAAACAGCACCAGATGGCCTTCGTAACTGGAGCAAGTCAGCACAAAGTGACAACAGGGAGAGCTGTTGTTGTGACCTCCCTTTCTATTTTTTTGCATAATATTGAGAGGAAGACTATGCAGATCTTTCTGTAGTACAGAGAGGAGCTGCTGGTAGAGGGCAATCAGTGCTTTGCCTTTTGTAATCTTGCTCAACATCTCTTTGATTTCTTTAGTAAATGTCAGGTCACATGCTTGCATTCTAAAGCTGAAGGATAAATCATCTTCTCAAGTGACAGAAACTGTCATTTTTCCTTGCAAAGTATTTTTCTAACTATGTCTTATGTAACGGTTACAGTTGTTGACATTTTTCTTAAAAGCCCTGTTGGTTTGACACTCTGGATTCAGTATAAAGCTGCAGACTTGGATAGAGAATTCTTCTGCTTTTGCTTGTATCTCTTTCCTTTCCCATGAGCTGAAGAAAGAAATATTATGCAACTCTGAGTCATGCTGTAGAAAGGTGTTGTATTTTTAATATCATTAGAATTTTAAAAGAAGGAGAAAGATAAACCTTGGCATAGGTGAAACCAAGAGTTAATATGCTTCAATTATAGAAAGTGGCTATTAAATTTTGATGGGATGCTATGACTGATACTTCAAATAAAATGTTGATGTGGCGAAGTGGGGAATGTCGATAATGAGCTGAGTACTAGAGAAAGGCTGTTGATTTTTATGGAAAATATATATAAAAAATACATGATCCTCAACCAAAGGCGTTCTTGTGGAGAAATCCATAGGAAAAAATCAAGAGTAGAGACTTCTATGTCTGTCTTAGCTTGTGTTTACAATAATGCAGCCCTATATAGCTGTCTTGGCAGAGGTATAGGCTGAGAGCACTTGCCCACATGAGCTGTCTTACTGTGCCCAGCTTAAGGATGATACTGATGCCTGCCCAGCTTTAGGGTGATACTCTAGCATTATTAATCTGCTTTCCCTCTGCTCTTTCATGCCTGCAGAAAAAAACTATGGATATGTCTTCCTGACAGGTCTTTCTCAGAAGAAGCAGCTGCAGAATGTGGAATCAGTTGTGTGAAATTCCTGTGTGCAAGGCCTCTGACCTTTGACTTCTGCTGGATCCAGCTGAGTGATCAAAGAGAGAACTTCTGCAGGTATTTCATGTCTTCACCTGTACTAATCTCACCTTAACAAGAAACAAATTATTCTGGAATAATAAGTTCAAGAAACACTTGTGTTCTTTCTGAGGGAATGCTACAAGGGTGATCTGGAATGCCAGGAGTTTGGTCTTGAGTGGGCCCATTAATCCTACTGCATCCAAGTCCAATGGTTTAGTTAAATTTTAAGCAAGCTAGACACCTTTATGTTAAATGCAGGGTACTTTAAGACACATTTAGGACTCTGAAGATCCACTAGATGTCTGTATTGGCATAGTTTTCATCTCTCAAAACCAGCATGTGAATTGTTTGGGTAAGTACCCTATGGCTGTCAGAGAACATTGCTGAATCTAGAAAGAAAAGTCAGGTCTTGATCTAAACATCTCTGCTTTATAGTGAGAGACTGTGAAGCCTTCACAGCAAACACTTAAAGTCAATACAGACACATGCTAGAAGGGGCACTGTCCTTGTTAAGAAAGGAGTGAAAAGTGCCCTCCCCAATCCCATGACTAAAGGCCAGGCTTTGGCCCTCTCAATAGTGAGAACATTGGAGTTTCCTCTTGATGTTTCTAAATTAAACTTTAATCAATCTTGAAAAAGGACTTTAATAACCTGAATTATGCCCCCAGTGCTAGATCTTTGATAGCAGAGTGATCCCTGCCTAGTACCAGCCTAGCACTGATTTTCTCATGCTCAGCATTTCTTCTGGTATTTTTTTGCCACTTGTTAGGAATGTGTATTTTAAGAAAACCTCAGTTTAGGAAGTGCCTTTTCCAGCAATTTTTCTGTGTTTGAGTGGAACATTTTTACATCATTCACATATATTTTTCCTCATTTTGAAGCAAATGATTTTTTTTTTAGGAGCTCCTGGATTCCAAAATCTAAAAATGGAAATTTCGTTCCCTCTCCAAGTATGACACAGCATTTGTCAGTCGTACCAGATGGGGGAGATGAGCCAAGAAGCAGCATAGATAGTCAACCAAATTTATTTGTTCATGTTGATGTTTCTCTGTGAGGAGGCAAATGTGCTTTTTGACTCAATATGGCATTTTAAGTCCTGGCTTTTCTGTTCAGAAGAGCTTAGAGTTGGTTTTAATAAAACAGACTGGAGAGATTAGAGAATTCAGAACCTTTCTGAGGGAACAACAAACACCTGAAAGGGGCTGCCTTCATTTTTGGCCAAAAAGTCTGATGGGGAGTGCTAAAAAACATAGGTGAACCCATAGGTGAAAACAGGATTTTCCTTTAGTGCTCTTTGTGCGTTGTGGTTTTATTTGCTGCAGAAAAGGTTCTGTACAGTGCTGATTCTCCAAAGCAGATGGCAAACAGTGATTAACCAGTTCCTTCCAACTGCTCACCCATGAGCACACACCAGGTTGAACCAGTTATTCATATTGAATTAAGCTTAAAAAAAAATCATGTAGTTATGAGCATAAATGTTCTCATCTAAATGGAAACTTTCCCAGAGTAGTGCACCTGGGGCTGGAGGGATATCTTCAAGCATATTTCTAGTGGCAGAGGGTATGAAAAAGTAAATGATAGTCAAATATGATTATAGTTCTTAATGTAATTTAAAATTACTCCATTGTAAGTGAAATGGTGATGCACAAGGGCAGGACCTCTGATCCACGTGCATTTGCAAGCCTGTCCTAGCAGCAGTAAGTGTCTTGTGTGGCTGCTGAGTCTTACTATCCTGTCTAAAGCTTCTTTTAAGATTTGAGTGGAAGCACTGCTCTAACAGTAGTATCAAGGATTTTAGATTTATGGCATTAAGAGCTAATGGGAAGCACATTTGCTGTACATTCACATTCCTAAGCTCTTCTACTCATGGCACTTTAAGGCCAAGAGAGGCCTAGGATAGATGAAATTTGAAAAAAAAAAAAAAAAAAAAGATAAAACCTATTAATATTGATAATCTGAGAAATGGTGTAAGTACTGTCATTAAGATCACAAGGGAGCAGGCTGGGGGCAGCTCAGCAGAAAGGGACCTGGGGGTCCTGATGCACAGGCTGACACCCCCAGCTGTGTGCCAGCTGCATCCAGGACTGCATGGGCAAAACAGCTCAGAGCTGTGACCTCCCTCCTCCCAGCACTGGGCACTGGGCCTTGCAGTCACAGAATGGGTTGGGTTGGGAGGGACCTTAAAGCTCATCCTGTTCCACCCCATGCTGTGGCCAGGGACACCTCCCACTATCCCAGGTGACTCCAAGCCCTGTCCAGCCTGGCCTTGGGCACTGCCAGGGATCCAGGGGCAGCCACAGCTGCTCTGGGCACCCTGTGCCAGGGCTTCAGCACCTCGCAGGGGAGAATTTCCTCCCAGTGCCCCATCTAACCCTGCCCTCTGTCAGTGTGGAGCCATTCCCCCTTGCCCTATCTCTTCAGGCCAGTGTATATTATCAGGATATAGTCTGTCCCTGTCTTTCCTGTGAGCTCCCATCAGTTCCTGGGCCAATTAGCTCAGCCCAAGGCTTCTCTTCTCCAGGCTGAGCAATGCCAGTTCTCCCAGCCTTTCTCCAGGGCAGAGCTGCTCAGTGTGCAGTTTGGGAGCCTCCTGTGCCAGAGCCCTGGTGTGCAGTGACCCAGGCAGTGCCACCAGGCTCCCCAGCACAGGGCAAGGGGACACCTGCAGCACTGCCAGCAGGACAAGGGATGACAGCCCCAGGCTGCAGCAAAGGAGAGTCCAGCCACATACAAGGAAAAACTTTTAACCAAAGAGTGCTCAAAGGCTGGAACAGGTGCCCAGAGAGGTGGTGGCTTCTCCATCCTTAGAGGTGTCCAAATTCAGCTGGGTGTGTGCAGCACTCTGATTAATTAGACCTGCTTAGAGCAGGAGGTTGGATGGATGCTTGCAGGGGTTCAGATCACACACAACATGGACTCATGATTTCAGAAGGCTAAGAAATTACTCTTTTTATTAGGGATAGTTCACCCTTACATACCATTTTACACAAACCATCATAATGTGATTGGTGATAGAATCTTCACTCTCACTCACGTTGGTCAAACCAGAAGGATATGAAGTAGAAATCCCTCCTCCTAGAAGGAATGAATAACATAGATATTATTATAAAAATATTCTACCATGTTTTTCATACTTTCCTGGGAAAGAACATCAGAAAATTAGAACATCACGCCTGAAACCAGACTACACAGGGGCCCCTTCCAACCTGGGTTATTCTGTCATTCTTGGATTCTTTCACAACAAGAATTTAAAAAAAAAAAAAAAATGCAGACTTGGACCACTGAAAGAGACCAAAAAGGAGCAACTTAAGTTCCTTAAGTGGAATTAATAATACTGTACCTCTTCTTCTTCACCTTCTGGCATCAAAGGGGTTTATGTAATGAATAGTTACCTCAGCATTTTTCTGTATGGCTCTGCCTAAAGCAAAATCACAGCTTTGCTACATGAGAACAAACTTCTTACTGACTTCAGGAGGCTCTGAATTCTGCCAGCGTGAATGGACATCCCTGGAGGCTTCTTTCAAGTCAGATAATGGTTTTAATGTGGGGAGAACTTCAGAGAATAGTTCTGAGGAGTTTTTCTGAAAGTGTATTTCACAACACCAGACTCCTTTAGCATATACACATTAAGTTATGCTAGTTTTGGAAACAAACAAAAGGTATTTCTCTCAGCTTTGTTCCTGGAACACAAGTATTTAACTGAGTTGCTGGAAAAAAAAAAAAAAAAAAAAAAAAAAAAAAAAAAAAAAAGGAAAATTGAAAAAGAAAAGCTTCCCTATGATCACCTAGTAAGAAAGTATTTCCAAACTTTGGAAAATGTTGGCCAGCTCTGACATTAGACAGACAGCTCATCTTAGAGAGAAAGACAATGTAAAAAATCTGAACTTTATCATATGAGCTTGCTTACACCCTGAGAAAGCCTGTTTTTTACAGCCAGGATAAAATATCCAAAATGCAGTATAAACATACAGTGCCCTGATAGGGCATTTGTTCCTTTACTGCATTTCTCACAAGGGGAAGGGGTTTGACATTGCTTAGGCTGGATTCCTGCAGTGGCCCTGACAGCAGAGCATGGAGAGCCCTGGTAATGTTATGTTTGGATGATAAAAAATGTCCAGGATACATTTCCTCTTCTTATCTAACCAGCCTGTTCTACTTCATAATGTTGTATATGCTAGTGATTACTGCATTTTTAATTGTCTGGATTATGTGTGAGATAATGATAAATTCACACTGGAGTCTACTTGGCCCATAAAAATTTTATGCAACTCTGAGGAAAAGTTACTGTTATTAAAGAGCCATTTTGGAAACCAAGGTGACTGTTTCAAGAGCCCAGCCTTAATACTTTCATAGGCTCAGTGTTCTGGATGAGTGCAGGTGTATGCATAATTATAAATTTAAAATGGTCCACAAATATTTAAGAACTGTAATATTAGCACTGAATATATATATGTGTGTGTGTGTGTGTGTGTGTGTGTGTGTGTGTCTGTGTAATAAGTACTGAAAATACTGCCTATGCAGTAGAGGTTAATTTCTGGAAAATAACAGCTACAGAACCATTTGGTAATTGTCTACCCTGCCCTTCCAAAAGAACAGTCTGGATCTAAGGAGTGTCTGTCACATGTTATTGCCAATTCCAGTGTTTGGCATTGGTGCTTATTTTATACTAATATTACTAAAATATTTATGTTTTTCTTCTTCCTATGTTTTAAAAGCCTTCAGAACTTGGTTTCTTGGCATTTTTACCCTGTAGTCATGAGGGATTTTTACGTATTTGTAGAGAATCTGATAAAAAACATTTGTCCAGTAGCTGGAGCATTAAAAAGCAAGAAACAAATCTTGCAGTTCTGAGGACTGGTAATACTGCTTTTAGGATTTGGGAAGACTTTTTTTTTTTTAATGGAACACTTACATGCTTGTATGTGAATCCATTACATGACATACCCCATGGTTAGCAACAGCTTTTGTGTGTCATGGCTCAGGTTCCCATACACTCCTGACAGTTTATGCATATTCATGAGATCCATGACATTTTCCTGCATCTGCTCTTATCACAGATTTCGTTTCAGAGCAGCACTTCATTGATGTAGTACACTGACACATTTTACATATAATTGCTTTTCCTCTGGTTGCATGATTATTTTGTGACACCTAGTGGATAAATGGATAGTGGTGCTGATGATTTAAATGCCTCTGGTTTTTTTATTCTCCTGATGAAAGTTCAGGCCTGGAAACTCAGTTCACATCACAAACACATAGACTCTCTTGCTTTCTAACTTTCTTCTCTTTTTTTTTTCCTCTTTAACTTTACTCATGGAATAACTTGCTCTTAGGCAGTGAACAAATACCCAACACCAGTCTTGAGGAAATTCCAAGAGTCCCAAAATAATACAAGGTAGTAAATGTTTGAAAATGTCATGGTATTGTTTAGTCAATCTCCTTACCTGTGCAGTCTGGGATCTTCACACAGTAACTTTTTCTACTGTATCAAATTTTTGTTGAGGTGTGCTTCAAGCATGCAGTTCCATTAAGAACACAATGTGCACCACATAAAGTTGTAAAAGGTTGCAAAGAAGTTCTTATTACCCTACGAGGACTCCTAGAAATGTCTTTTCCTTTATTTTTGTTAGAGAATGAAGTCTGATAAATAATTAAAATATTTTTCTATACACACAAAAATATTTTCAGAATATTTACATCAAGAGTCTAGAAATGCCTTAAATGCATGACCTACTTTCACAACTAAGATAGGTCTTGTGAAGTATATCTTAATTTACATGTCATGGATTCTGTGCCTAAAGCTTATTTCTGCAACAGGAAATAAATATTGAAATATTGTCCAGTGTGTTTGCTACAAACACTGTGAGATAGAAAAGCAGGTACTTTTATATGGCTCTTATCTTTTGTGTTGATAAGGGGAAGGGAATCAATTACTTGAGTTGCACCAAGTCTGCTTGCTCTAGTTGATACTAGTAATGTGCATGTTTCTGTCTTCAGAGAAGGTATAATCTGCTCCTGGCATGACAGATCTTAAATCTCAAAGTTTGTCATCCCTGAGCAAGTGCAGAACAATAGTTTCTATGATAGCCAAGGTAGAATTTAGTGGATTTTAAATAGGAGCTAAAAGGAACTGTAAGGCAGATGAATTTGGAGCTAAGAGGTTATGTATTTTTCATATGTGGGGAATTGGAATGGAGTTGTGCACAGGACATGAAGAAATTGCTTCTAAAGACCACCTACAAGATTTTAGGCTTCAGCTTCTTACTCTTCAGAGAAAATGTGTTGCATATTTTGACTCCCAAGGGGCTCCACGATCAGAAAATGTAATACTGGAGTGTGTTTTTAATGCTGAGTGACAAGGCACTCTTTCCCTGTGCTTTCCCTGCTTGCTCCTTGTAACAGTTCTCTTGTGACTCCCGGTTATGTAAAATGGGGGCCTGTAGCAGCAGCAGCAGGAATAATGGACACGGGGAGGCGAGCACACGGGGAGCTCTGGCAAAGATCTACTCACTCTCCACCACCACTTCAGCCCACTCCTGAATGCTTAACCAGTGACAGCTTTAGCCTCAGGTACAGGAACTTACTCTAGTGTCCATCAATGGAGAGCCCCAGCCACCTGAGAAAAGAGAAGGTTTTGTGGAGCTGAGTGTGAGCCCCAGGCCTGGAGTTCACCAGGAGTTCTCTTGTGCCAGCGAGTGCCGTGTCAGCAGCGCTGCCCACTCACCCCAGTGCTCCCAAAGCCTTCTCCCCTCAGCACAGGTGGGCAGAAGGGCCCTTAGGTGAAAATGGCAATTTTCAGTGGTTCCACCTTGCTTTTTAAGGACTTGTGTAAAGCTGGGCTGGACGTGTGTGTGCTTAAGCTTCTTGGCAGTGTCGTTGGAATGCTGCAGATGGAAAATAACTGGTCAGAGCAGAGGCAAAATCATCATGACAAAGCACAAGTGTGTGCTTCTGAAATCATAACACAACTTGAGACAGCATCCCATCCTAGGGTGGTAACAAAGCTCAGGGATCACAGGGATCTGTGCTGGTGACCAAAGAAAATCAGTCACTAAAAGGAGACCAGGAACTTGATAACTGGCAGTGTCACTAGTGGAAAAGTCCTGCAGGTCCCCTGACAGGAACACAAAAATGCCTAACAGGGTCAGGGGCAGCACTTGCTCTTGCAAATGGACTTGTCTGATCAAATCTGCAGCCTTGCACCCTCCCCAAGCCCCAAAAGTAACCACAAACAAACTGCAGCTCGGGTTTGCAATGCCTGTACAAATGCTTTCTCCGTGTTAGTGCATGTGGACTTCCAGGCCTCTGCTGGCTTACTGTCACGTTGATCCAAGCCCACTGGCTCAACCCCAAATGCAGTCCAGACTCCAGAACATTGTTCTGCATTAGAAATGAATTTTAGGCTTTTAACAATATTTTAAAACAAACATACTACACAGAGCAGTGATTTCATGCCAGCTTTCCATACAATGTTATCCACAATTTCAAATGCTGCAGGCTCTGAAGCGATCATCACAAATGGATTTTGTGATGTCTGCCAGTTTGTAAAGGATGGATTTTGTGTTGTCTGCCATCATGTAAAGCTCCTTCTTCATGAGCACTCAAGTAACTTTATCCTGTTTGTGGTGATGGCAAATGTAAGGGTGCGTTGATGTAAATACAGAATTTTAGGCTAAATCCATGTAACTGCAGCTCATTCAGAGCTTTGACCTACTCCTGGCTCCCAGACCACTAATTCATTCACTCCTACTTGTCAGCTGCTTGATCTCACTAAGGACTAAAATTTGAAATGAAAGCCTTATGGGAGAAAGGCCAGAAGCCATTTTTCTACCAACTCTGATTATTGGCATAGCTGCATTGTGCAAAATGAATTTTAGTTTCTTGTGAGGCTTACCCTGACAGACATCCCTCTTGGTGCTTAATTAAGTTAGGATTTGCACATACTAGTTTATTGCATGTCTTTTTAAAGAAAAACAATTTGCAAGGACCTTAATCCATTTCAGAGTGAAAATTCAGTTTTCCCAAAAAGAAATTAATGGATTGAGATTTGGAATGGCATTTTTTAAGAAGATGTGACTCTATTCAATTTTTCCTAGCTTCTATAAGGAACTGAAAAAAATAGCACTTTCTCAGTGGTGTCACATAGGTCAGGTGTGACACTGTATGAATTGCACATACTAAAAAGCCAGATCTATTTGACTTAAAATTCAGATGGCTTTTTTAAAATTCTAGGCATTTTCCATCCAAAAAGAGTTTAAAATATCGCTCAAATAATTGCTTCTGAGATGGCTGAGTATTTAGCTGGAGAGACTGGAAGACTGTGATTCTGAATGTTCTCTGCATCATTGACTGTGCCCAGTTTTTATTTTCACAGGGCTTTAGGGGGAGTGGGAAAGGGGCAGTTTTGGAGAGCTGGACATCCCATACCAAGTCAGAGAGGAGGGGATCAGTTTAAGTGTCCAGTTTTGTGTTCAGAAATGTTAAGACAAGTCCAGGTGATGTTAGCTGAGTTAGGTGAGCTCGGCTCTTTCAAATGTAAGGTCAACATCCTAAAAGTAGTGAATATTTGTGGGGGTTGTCATTAAAATTTCATTTTTGTGTGATCTGCATGAATACAATCCTCCCAGAAGCATGGAGATAACTGAGGATGTTTAGGAAATATTTTAGAGAGGCTTCTATGCTCCTTTTGCTTTCTCCATCTGCCAGGAGAAAATAAACCTGACACATTCTCTTTGCTCATTTCCTAAAAAACCCAATCCCTAGTTTGGCAGAGCTTCACCTCCTTTTGCTGGCTTCATTTCCCAGATAATGCAGCCCTTGCACTTTTGCTTTTACACGTGGTAAGCTAACAAGAGTACCTGTAATATTGGCTTTTCATAAGGTGTACCTCACTTACCTGATGGATTTGCCATTTCCACACAGGTTTCACCTCCCCTGGCCTCTGGACTTGCCCTGATTTCTGGGCATTAGGATCTGGTGGTCCTCATCTCTGCCACAGAGAGCTCAGGGATACAGTGGGGGCAAGCACAGCAGCCCAGCTGGGAAGCCAGGAGATGAAAAGATTGTGCCAGGAAAACAGGAGATTGATCTTTTAAGTCAGGTGTGGAGTTTATCATACATAAATCCAAGGAAACTGAATCCTTCCCTCCTCTAATTAATCTCTATCTGAAATCTCTAGGAAAGTTGCCTGCCACAACTGCTTTGCCAGAATCCTGCCCCAGAAAAAGGGTGTGGCAGTTCTCCTGCCTGATCCAAGCCCTGCTGAATTTGGTCAGGAGGCTTCCCTTGGCTGCAGTGCCCACCCTGGAGTATCCTCAGCCATTTCCCCCACAATGCTCTTCCCAGAAGTGTTGGTGACATTCTCATAGTGAATAAATAGTAGGAGCAGAGTGGGGACTGTGCATCACTTGGGAAGCCAGAAGCAATCACTGTGTGCAGAGAGTTTGGAAACTGCTGGTCTGGGCTGCATCCAGACCCCAGAGCTTGCTGGGGAATGTCCCTGCCTCGAGAGCCTCCAAGCCCTCCTCTTCCCTGGGAATCACAGTGCACTCCAAGAGCACACAGCCAGGGCATCTCCTGCTTCCTGGGAGCCAGGGAGGCTTGGCCTTTGTAAATCCTCACGAGGTTTGGGGGGAAGGTACCTTGAAATCACAGAATGCTTGTTCTGAGCTGTCCCAGTCTGTTCATTATTAAGGCTTTTAGTTATATAGCAACCCTGCTTTAAAACTGTCTGCTCCCTGTAACGTCACAGAAACAGCAGACTTGGCCCCCTGACTCTTGAGAAGTGACTGCTGAGGTACTTCTTAACATCAGTTCCAAGACATTTTTCAGTGAGAGTTGGAATATGGAAATGTCATATTTTTCCTAGTATTAAACAGTTGTTAAACTAGAAACAGAACTCTTGCCAGGTAGCTATTTCTTGTGCCTGTTGTCTTCACAGGAGGAAAATGAACATGCATTTTTCTTTCATTAAGTATTTTAAAGTTCATCCTCGTTTGGTGATCTAGTCAATTAAAATAAGTTTATGGGCAGCTTGTGAGAGCTAGAAGACTAATTAATTTTAGGTATTGGATAAAGCACATTCTTTTCCATTTTTGTCTGCTAATGAGTATTACTAATACCCATAATAACAGATCTTATAGAAAATAGTGTTACACAGAGTTTATGGTACTTTACAAGTAATTATCTCAATATCATTATGAATTAACAAATTACTACTTTTGTGGGAAAATATACAGTAAGGCAACATTATATCTGCACAACACCTAGAGAAAAGAATCTCTAATATCATTATAGAGCATCCTTTCGAAATGGTTAATTAAAGTTCACCATTTTTTCAACAGGGATGAACATTTTCCAGTATTCCACTTAGTATTGTCGCCAAAAGTGTAAGTGAAGTCCAGATATATTAAAGACAGGCAGTGTAAATCCCTGGAACATACTCCAGAATGTTGCTTTTCTTTTGATCTATATTTCTGTCTCTTGAAGTCACTGAGATCAGCTCTTAAGTGTAATTTTCATCCAAAATTCCCTGTCATTGGAGAAGGATGGGTCTGTGGGGCAGTTTGGGCTTTTCACTACTGTGAGTGCATCCTTTTAGAGCCAGACTGGTTCTTTGAACTGGTTTCACTGGACCATAGTTTCCAGCATAAGAGTTACATGTTCTGAAAGGTTATGTTGTTTTTATCCTTCCCCTATAAAATAGATGCTTACAAATGTCACACTTTGAAGTCACACAATACTCAGCTTTCCTCCAGTTATATTATGTAATGCTGTTCTGTTGATGTAAGCACAGGGTTTACTTTACACAGAAGACACTTTCTGAGAGGTGACTGTGCAACACATCCAGCCTTGCTGAAGCTGCACGAAAGTTTAGCTCCACTTCATGTTCTTGGCTCTTAGAAAAATACTGAGATCTCTGATTGCATGCATAAAGAACTTGTTTATTTTTAAATATTTTATCTAAAAACCAGAGGTACAGGGTAGGGGTTTTTTTTCAGAGGATTATTGGGAGAGTAATTGACCATGCCAAAAAATTAATTCAGAAAATTCTGAGATTTAAAACCCTTAAGTACATAGAGAAGACTATCAGGCTTTCTGCTGGAGAGCTTTCCAAAGGGCTTCTTTATTCAGGTTAAGAGTGGCTTCTGGTACCAGTTTTGGGGGGGGGTTTGCATTGATGAAATGTTGAAATCTCTCAAGGTATTCCTTCAGTATGGTATTGAAAAAATATCTCCCTTTTTGGTCTGCAAGGGCTCTGAGGTTCCAGGAGGTGAAATGCAGGGCTGGACAGTGTTTCCTTCCATGCAGTGATCTCAGCATGGTCAGAGTTGCACCTGTCCTGTTTGCCCAACAAATGGTACAATGTGCAGCTAACAGCAACCAAGGACCTCTTTCTACGTGGTCTCAGCCCACTACAGGGAAATGATCTTTGACACTGATGGCACAACATTGTCCTTTATTGATTGACACATTGATACCCAATTTGGTCAGATGTCTGCATTCTCCTTCCTTTGCTTTGTTTGAAAGTGTCTGTTCCTTGAAGGTGAATGATACCCCTCTCTGCCTGTCTCTGCAATGCTCCTGACATTCAAGGCAATCTAATAAAAAATTACTCTCTTTCCACTATACTTTCCTCTTGCCTGTCTCTTTTGAGTCGGGGTCCTATGGGCCGTGGTGTAATTCTGTAGTAACAGGTGAAGGGGAAAGCTGGTGCTGTGCAGTTCTCCTGGAGAAAGAAGCTTCTCCATGCTTTTGCATAATTGTTTCAGTGTGCAATGAAATGCAGATATTGAGATATGTGTGTTTTGTCTTGCTCCTCTCTTTTCAGATCCCTGCATTAGTGATGCTGAAAGCCAAGGCAGATGGTTTCTGTCCCCCTGCAGTGTGACCAGCTGCCCTCAGGGTGAGATTGGCCAAGTGAAACAACTCCCCTTGATCCCTGTGGGGCTGATGGATGCAGCATTTCTGGTGTTCTTTAACTAGCAAAAGGTTAGTTCGCTGATTAAGGTAGGGTGTTTGTTTTAAAAGTTTTTATTTACAGCAGTGTTTCTATGAGAATACAGACTGATATCTCAGTTATTCCCACTTCTTTAGTTCTGCCCTGAATGGGAAGTGTTGTCTACCACACCAGGTGGCAGCGAGTAACAGCCCCCTCAAACTGGAGTGTAGTTTTGAGGCTGCAGAAGCTGATGCTGTAGTGGCAGTTCTGCTGATCCCCCTAACCAAGGTCTGTGTGGTACAGTGGCTGTGTTTAATTTGGTCATCAGTTCAGAGCTGGGTTACTGCTCAGTTAGGAGTATTGCTGAGTAGACCACAATTCCTCACAGTCTTGACAAATTCATTGCTCAGTCTTTGGGGTTTTCCTATGCAGAACTTGGGAAATTCACTTGGAGAAACTCAGCTCTTCTCCATTAGGATAATGGAGGAGTATCTGGAAGCATGTTAAACAATCCCTCTAAATCAGCATCCATTCTAAGTCATAGTGATTCCTTTCCCAAAGTGACAAACTGGTTTGATAAGGTACAGTCATGTAGGAGCTGGAAGTACACAAGTGCAGTTATTAAAAATGAATGCTGTATCCTGTTTCCCTTGTGTATCTTGTCACTGACACAACTTCACAAGTTGCAAATCTATTAAACATTTCAAACACAGAACTGGAGCTCATTAAGCAGAATGTTGACTGCTATACAGCAAACTGTTTCAAATTCAAGGCTGCTAACATTTGTCTCCAGAGTTTTTTTGTCTTCTAGGTTGTCACCAAGCAATCAGCTGTCTGGGAATACAGCCTTGTGCTCCCTGTGATCAGAGTGTGACTGTCCTTTGGGGTGAGGTAGTAGGTTGTATAGTTTTAGGGCTATGCCCTGCCTGTCACATAACTATACAATCTACTGTCTTTCCTGAAGTGGCTGTGATGTCAGCGCTGGATGTCTCCAAAAGACAACACAGATAATTTTCAGCTGTACCATTCTCTGGCTGTGTCTACAGTTTGGCTCTTGTACACAAATAGAGTGTTTAGATTCCTGTATTTCCCAGACAAGCTCAAAAGCCATTTCCTTCTGGCATTTTCAGAGAGCAGGTGGGGTGTGAGTGCCAGGACACAGAGGTACAGCCCAGTCCACAGGGGATCTGTTCACACGCAGCTGTCTGGGACTGCCATGGGAGCGGCCACTTGGAAACAGCTGATCTTCTTCTCCCTTCTTTTCTGGCATTTGTGTTCATATTAAACATAAAATTGTACTTTTGATTCAGCAGCTGTTTAAATCCACTTGGTGTAGGCTGTTTGAGAAACTACAAAGGGATGAGCTGGACGAAACCCTAAGAGGATGTCTTCCAGTCAGTCGTGTTCTGCCCTGCAACTGGTAAATTCTTGAACCCTAAGTAAGAGGGTTCAAAACCTCTTCCTTCAGTTTTGGATGCTGATTTGACTCGCTGTTTTATTACACATTGCTGTTTGGGAGTTTTTGCCACTGCAGTTCTCCTGTCTCGAGTTCTCCCCCAGTTCTGTCTGACTCCCAGGCAGAGCTGTGGGGAAGGGCTGAGAGGCCACGCGTGGCCTTCCTGGGGCTCAGAGATGCATGGGCTGGAGAGTGACAAGGTCATTTACTTACAAATGGGGAAATGCTTCCTTCAGAAGATGCACTGATGCTCTAACAGGATGAGGTAGTAGGTTGTGTGGTTTCAGGGTAGTGATTTTGCCCCAATCAGGAGATAACTATACAACCTACTGCCTTCCCTGATAGGCAGCATAACAACATCAGTGTCTTAATTCACAGAGAAACAAGAGCTAAAATACACTCCTGAGATATACTTCTGAGACCAGGAAAGTAAGTCTAGATACAGTTGTTGCTATCCTGTCCCTAATAGCTCTAAATTTAGATTTTAAGTGTAGATTTTTGATAACTGCCTGCAAAATAATAACCCTTTTGAAAGTCTTTATCACGAAAATTTCAATTAAAGAAGTTTTATTAATTTCAAAGTTTGCCTGCTCTCAATCTATTTCATTTTTGGTTCATTTGAGTGGGATGAAGTTACTGGGGGAAATAATTCCAAAATGCTGCAAACTTGTATTCAGGAAGTTTGTATTTCCTTGACATCTGAGTGCAACAAATTTTACTTGCAATGCCCTGGTTTAGTTCAACCTTACCTCTCCCTCAGGAATCTTGCAGTGTTTTACAAATAGTACTAGGTTAAGTCACACAACATTCTTCAGCAGGTAAGGTTTACATTCAAGGGAAAAGCTGTAACAATGAAAACCAAGAATGAGAATTAAAAAACCAAACCCATCAGTTTCTCATAACAGGCTCATTTAATGACATTTAGTGCCCCCAAAAGAACTCTCTGCTATCTAAAAAGCACAAATTGCATCTGAAAAACTATGGACAAAAAATGTTTGTCATTAAAGATGTTTTGAGAATATGAACCTTAGGGTCTAACAAGAAAAATCTGTGGAAGGAAGGGAATATTACAACAAGGTGCTGAGTTTGGATGTAGACATAGAAATCGTTCTCCCACGTGCAAAATGCACCCAGAAACAGGAGTTCTGTAAACCTTAAGGTTGCCTTGAGACCAGAGCTCTCAGACTGGTTTTGTATAACCATAGTATATATCTTGATTATACAGCAGCCTGTTACTGTAGACTGGAGTCAAAATTGAAGTTGCAATCCTGTGTTTCTGTCTGCTGTGCTACACAAAGGCAAGCCTGCCTTCCCTGAGAAGCTTTCCCCTCATCTCTGTAACTGGGAGAGCTGTGACACGGACAGTGAAAGCAAATGGAATAACTCATGGTAAAGTCAGCAGCAAAAGTGGGTATTTTATTGCCTCTCTGGTCCAAAAATGCCACACGTTCTCTGGAGTCAGGTGGGATTTAAAGTCATTCAACACCTCAAAACTGGGCCTTTTGTTGCTACCTGTGCCAAAGGTTTGGCAGGCTTTTTGACTTGGGTTCCTAGAGGCAGATAAAGGCTGTTGGTACAGGAGGAAAGGTTGGTACATGTCTGAAACGCCCACAGGAGAGCAGGCAGTGCTGTGGCTGGCTTTAATCTGCATTCCTCTGGCTGTGCAGCTCTTAATGCAGCACTGCAGGGCCTGAGCTCCTTCTTGCAGCCTCAGGGCTGCATTGTGAACGTGAGACAAGCTGGGGTAATGGTTGCATTGTGTGTAGCCTAAAGCATCCTGCTGCTCTGCAGGGTGCAGAACAGGCTGGATAGCACAGTCCTGCATTCTGTAAATACAGAGAGAATGTTCTCTCTGGGGCACTGGGGTTAACAGAGGGAAAACGCTGCCCACGTTCTACAGCAGCCTGTTAGATCTCAACTCTGAAGTAATTTTCAAATCTTCTGGCTCTGCCTGGGTCAGTATTTTGCTCTTGGTAATGAGCTGTGAGTTTTCTGATTCTAGTCGTTCTGGCAATCCCATTAAAATAAAGAGCCAAAAATATCTATAGTGTTCTCCTCTCTAGGATCAACTGTAAATGCAAAACCATGTGCCTGTACTTGGCAGCGTGTGAGCCTGCAGATAATCAGGCCTGTCCTTAGCAGTGGCTGTCAGTACAGCTAATGACACTCCACCAGAAACTTGAAAGCACAACTCAGGGGCACTGAGTATTTCCCAGAACTGCATACTGAAAATGGTTGTATCCAAATGTAAGCAGCAGCTTGGCCTGCTGGAATCACAAGGGAAGAACAGCTGGGTTTTTTGAAAACTCCAGTCAGCATTACCACTTCGTGAGGTATCATGCTGTTCTTTGCACACAGTTGGGTGTGAGGAAGGAGCTTAGTCATGAGTACACATAATGTCACATAAGAGATGTGTATCATGACATGCACTTTTATATAGTGTGTGTCTGCTTAAACATCTCTCTTGGACTTAGTGTGCAGCAAGTATTCACTGATGAGCAGAAGCTTAATACATCTTGCTGGAACAAAGCCTGTACATTTGCTTATAACAGGCCAGGTAAAAATGGTGGGTGTGGGATTTTCCATGAGGCCAGGTTTTCAGTTATTAGCTTCCCTTCTGTGCCCTGGAGAAGGACAAAGCTCATGGTGTTTTGAGAGAAGGCACAGAGAAGACCTTAAGCACTTTAAGCAGCTCTCTGACATTAAAGCCCCTGCTGAACTTTGCATCTCCACTGTGTGGATGTCTGCATCTCCACTGTCTGCCTCTTCTACCTTTCCAAGGGTTCTTAGAGTTTTGTTGGGTTTTTAAACATTAAAACCTTCCTTGTTCTGTGACTACAGTTACCCAGTGTAAAAAATTTTACATCTTTTGGCAAAACACTTCAGCAAAGGTAGACATTTACAGATGACCCCAGCAGTAACCACCCTGATGACATGTGCTGCCAGCCCCACCTTGAGCATCCAGCCTTGCCCGTGTGTGAGTGCCCTGCAGTGCAGCTGCAGCAGAGGCAAAACCACAGAACACGGGAGTGGTTCCTGGGAACTCTGCTGAAGGGGCAAATTGCAAAGGGGTCTTTATACTGGGGGAGGGTCCAAAATCCCAGTGAGACTGTAACTGGTGTGCCAGTCTGTGCTGGTGCAGGTGTGACATGGCACACCCCATCTTGCTGAACAGGAGGGAGAGAGCTGGTGCTTGTTGGGAAATTCAGAAAGCCCAGCCTTGGGCTCCCACCTGGGGCCTGGTCCCAGCATTGTGCTCTTACTAGGAGATAAACAGTAGACTCAAGGAATCACAGAATATCCTGACTTGGGAGGGACCCCCCAGGGTCCCCCAGCCCAGCTGCTGTCCCTGCACAGCCCCCAGCAATCCCAGCCTGTGCCCCCCTGGCAGCGCTGTGCAAAGGGAGCTCTGGCAGCCCTGGGGCCGTGCCCGTGCCCTGGGCAGCCTGGGCAGTGCTGACACCTCTGGGGAAGAACCTTGCCCTGAGAGCCAGCCTGAGCCTGCCCTGCCCCAGCTCCAGCCGTTCCCAGGTCCTGTCCCTGGGCCCAGGGAGCAGAGATTGGAGTTGCCCTTCCAGAGGAAGCTGTAGACTGCAATGAGTTTCTCCCAATCCCATTTTCTCCAACTGAACTGACCAAGTGCCCTCATCCACTCCTCATATGGCCCCTCCCGATCCTTCACCATCCTCGTGTCCCTCCTTTGGATGCTCTCTAAGAGCTTCAGGTCTTTCTTATTTTGGTGGCCAAAACTTCCCAGCCCTAAGATTAGCACACTAATCTTGAATAACAGGAATATTAACAAAACATTTTAAAGCTATATTGGCATTGGTGTGATCTGTGTGACTCATGGATTGTTATCCATTAAGGCATCCAGGTATTAACTTCCATTACAATACTGGGAGATGAGAGGCTGGGAAGATGTCTGTGAGGATCTGGGATTCAGTGATGTGCATGCTCAGATTTCACAAAAAAAGTCAGCACCAGCACTGCTTAACAAAGCAAGACAAAGGTACTAAAAAACTCAGGCCAAAATATCCACTGGTTTTCAAGGTAATCTGTGTTCCTAAGTCACATGGACACTTTCAATTGTTCTACAATTAAAAGTAATGAGCACCAGTCATGCTAAGCATTTGATGGCATAAAGACTTGTTTGGTTGTGGGATACTGTTCATGCCTAGTCTCCAAAGCAAATCAAAACCCAACAGGAGCCAGGTTGAGACAGTTGCATATGAGTTCCCTGATGAGTCTATGTTCATGTTCCAGAGGTTCTTGCTCTTGGTTTTCCCTGTCCAGCTTGCTTATACAAATGTAAACAATAATATTTCCACCCTCGAGGAGCCCAAGTGAGATTTTATAAAGCAAACAAAGTGTGTTAAGAAGGGTTCTCCATCAGCTGAAAGTGAGCAGCAGTTTACACATTAATATCTGGTGTTAATTAACACTTGGAAGAGAGTGAGAAACACTTGATGCACTTTGAAGTAACACAAATAAAAGTACCACTCTTAGACAGTTCTTATTGTAAACATCTAAACTGGAAATAAAATTGTTCCTGATATGGTAAATTGGCATTTCCCTTTCGTGAAAAAAGGCAGTTTAACCCTTCCTTTACACAGTAAGACAGGTCCTTTGACCATCTCACTTTTGGTGACAAAAATGTCTCACTTGTGGTGAGATTATTAAAACACACTTCCCAGCACTCAGGGACCTGGGAGGTCTCAGCCCAGTCTCAGACTTTGCAGTTCATCCTGAGGAGATTATTCCCACGTGGAAGCATACACTCTTCTCTCTGGCTTCAGCCAGGATTTGGTACTGTTTCTCACATCTGGTAAAAAACTACCCTGCAAGCTTGACAAATGATAGTGTAGCAGTGACTGTTTGAAAATCAGATGGTCCCACAGGTCCTATTTTTATTTAGGCTTGGCTTGCTGGCTCATTCCAGTGACCTCCGCTGAGGTTTGGCATAGGATACTCAGGGTTGCAACATACTTTTTTCCTCCCTTTTTATTCAACTTTTCCTCCAAAGTTTCAACATGGCCACAACTTTGGTTGTATTTTCTTTTTCTTGACTCTTTTTTGCTTTTTACCATGGGTAGAATAAAATGATTGATGGCCCAGGATTCAATGATTTACCTCTTATTCCTGCATCTTAGCAAAACTTAGAGTATGAGTTTCTGAAGTTCAACTGCCCAAATATGTTTTCATTTCATTCCTCTTTGCAATTCATCTTTTTCCAAAATCAAATAAGTTTTAACTGTAGCACAAAAGAAACCTTATAAGAATATTACATCCATCATATTATACTAGCTCTCAGAACAAAGAAAAAAATAATTCACAATGTTTTTTAAAACTTGAGCAAAAATATTATTATGCAAGTCTCCCTCGGAAAATTCCACACTTGAAAGTTTCTACTAGAGCAAAGAAAGAGCTTTTGCTGTCTAGAATATGGTAGCATATCCCTAGCTCCAGCTCTTCCCAAATTCCCAGTGGAGGAGCTGCATCTCCCTTGGTTTGGGTGCAGCCATCACTCAGGTACAGCTGCGAAAGGGCCCTGGGTTTGGTGGAGCTTTCCTGACCAGAGCCCTGTCTGCAGCTGGCACACGGGAGGCAGCCCAGCCAGCTGTGGGGTTTGGTTTCCCCAGGTGATGCCAGAAGGAGGCAAACCTCACATCCCACAGGCCATCCCCACCAAAGGCAGGTAGGTGTGCTCCTCCCCAGGAGTGTTTAGAGTCTGATCACTGCTCAAGTCTGGAGACATCAGAACCCTTCCTTTTCGAGGCAGGTGTGCTCCAGTTGCAGGTGATGCCTTAAGTTTTTAGCTTTTATATTTTTCAGATTCTGTGCTGGTTTAGTGGGTAGTTCTAGGTTTCATTTTAAGTGCTACTAAGCTCTTCTCACAGAGTAGATAGACAAAACAACTTCTTCTCTAGCTTGGGACCAAAAACAACTTTCAGACCTAAGAACAAAACAACAGTGAACTGAGAAGGAAAAACAAGGAGGATGGAGCTTCATAACCTGAAGCTGTAAATGGACAATTAACTCCAATATGCTGATGGACCAGAACTTATCAAAGTGTGAGACCTCATGATCTGATGTCCTTTTTGTGCCCATTTTGGGTTCATCTTGGGTGCAGCCCAGCCAGGCTCTTGTGCAGCCCAGGTGTGCTCAGTGAGACCTTTTAATAAATCCCTGCTTTATCCTTTTGCTCTGCCTGGTCTCTGTTCCAGGCCAGCCTGCAGAAGGCATCACAGGGCCAGGCCCCTTCCAGCTTTCCCCCCAGCTCTCCCATCTGAGGTCTCTCCAGGTGGATTTTGGGCTCCCTCCGAGTGCCTGGGCTGGAACTGCAGCCTCTTTTCCCCGCTGCCTTCCCTGTTACTCTGGCTGCACGGCTCAGATTTATGGCAGCTTTTAAGCCAGGCTGCACGTAAAGAAATACGATCTTAACAAAATACAGAAGGGACCAAAGGAGGTCAAAGTGTGGGGGCTGAACACTGTATGGTGATCCAGGATTTCCTTTTATTTACTGCTCACAACCTTTTCAGTCTCAAGTGGATTTGGGCTGTCTCAGGCAGCCCTACCCCACGTAATCCTCTGAGCCCAGAGACTTTGCCATCAGCGGATGTCTTTCATTATGATTTAGCACATGTAGGAAATCCCAAAATGCTGCTGGTGAATTAAATGAATTTTAGACACAGAGCACCAGACACACAGCATCAGGGTAGGTAGGAGCCCCACATTCATCTGGGCAGGCTTTCTGTCTGCTGATATCTCTTGTGGCAGCAGCTGAGGGTTTTCCAGGTCAGTGATGTCCTGCAGAGCTCCTCTGTTTTCAGTGCTGAAGGAGAATCATTTGTGAGAGTCCTTCATGGAGACATGGAGCAAAAGCTGTGCCCAATTCCATGTCTAGGACTGTGGGACAAGGAGAGTAATTCTGTAAGCAGTTCTACTTTATGGCTTTATTTTCAGATATTCATCAACTCTTCCTAAACTGTAGCACATAAGGAAAGTAAAAGCCTTGCCCTTACCTGCAGATGGATACTGTGAGACCTGCAGCAGGTGTGAGGTGTCTCGAGCACAAGGGCAGCGCTGCAGGGAATCACCTGCAGGACCATGGCCTGCCTGACACACTGCCTCCAACTGCACAGTGAAACGGCAGGCAGGGGGAGGGAAGCTGTAATTACAGCCAGCAACTGAGCCAGTGACTGCTACTGAGAGCCTGGTCTGGAACTAAAGCAAAGAACAGGAGCCTTTTCTCTCTGTGGTGAGGGCTGTCAGCCCCTTCAGCTACAGTATCATTCTCTCAATAAAACAAGGTCTGGTGTGCTTCCTGTCATTCAGATTTATCATCATTATTTCTCCATCTGAGGAAAAGAATTTATCTCTTCTAGTCTAGGGCTGTAGCAAGGTGCCCATGGTGTGGGGATTCTCTTGGCTTTATTTGGGGCAATGCTGGTGGTCTGTTTCATTTTGGAAGGCACACAACAGTTTGCATAATAGTTTACCTACTCTTCTAAGCTTTCTAAGCTGCCAGAGCAACATCCTCTCCAGTTCTCCAGCTGCTGTTGTAAGCCCTTTCTAGAGCAAGGGGAGTTGAACCAGGCTGATCTTCAGATATTTGTTGGGAATTTCCCAGGCCACAAGTCCACATCTGAAGCACCTTTTTTTCAGAAGCCTGGACTCTTGGGAGATGTAAGGCAGACATTAGTGCTGACAGTCACTATAAAACTGCCCCAACCAATTTCACAGGTGACTCACATTTGTAAAGTAAGCAGTACCCCTTTAGTTTTAAGCACAGAATATGGTTAAATAAACTAGTTGCCGGAAGTAATTTGCAGGAGGTTTGGTGCGTGGTCAGTCACCCGTTGCTGTTGCCATTTCTTTCCCAGGTGCAGTTCCTCAGAGCCTGGGCTTTGCCTGAGAAGCTCTCAGCTCTGGGTGCTCTCCTGAGATCCCAGGTCTCTTCCACAGTGGCACCCATGAAGGGTGAGTGATGTCACTTTGCCAAAAGGGAAGATGGTTGGCCTCCCACTGACCGTGGGATCCTCCTGTTCCCCAGGTCTCTCTTTTTGAGCTGGTTACTGAATTTCCCATGCTTATATCCTCACAGGATGTGCTGTTTATCATGACATCAAAACCAATATGGAAACATATTGGAAACACTAAGACCACTGCACATGTTTAAGTGGAACATCTAAATCAATCAGTTCTCTGTTTTCTGAATAAGCTATATTGCTGATAATTTGACATATGGCAAGACCTGATACAATATGAACATGCTACCTCCTTTTTTCCTCATTGTAGTTTTGATGACTTCCCTCATGACTCCCTTGAGCTGGGGGAGCCAAAAGTGGGCATTGAATTCCAGGTTCATCCTAACAAGGCCTGAGTAGCTGTGGCCTGATGAATATGTTCATGCAGATAGTGGAATAAAAGGCTAAACAAATCTAAAATTCAGCTTCTATATATAGAATTAATTTCTTTCCATACCAAAATGAAACCTAAAAAAAAAAAAAAAAAAAAAAAAAAAAAAAAAAAAAGTAAAGCAGTGAGAAATTACTTCAAATCATATAAGAAATCCCAATATATGAAGCATAGTAAAAACCTGTAAAAGAAAAAAATTTAATGGCCATTTTGAGGAGAAAATTCTACCTATCTCTTCTTACATTCCTGCTGGTTGAATGATGCAGTCAGTGTACTTAAGTATTTATTTGTTTATCTAATTTATAAGTCTGCATTGCCTAATGCACAGGAGTTCCTGGAGGCAGTGAGGCCTGGATGTGCACTAATGAATTGGTGTTTGTAATTAATGCCTGAATGCTGAACTGTGTCCAGCCTGAGTCTAAAGCAAATCTTTAGTGGGCTAAAGGTGCTGCCAGCGAAGCTAAGAATGAAACCCTTGTGATGATACTTGGCCACTCTCTCCTAAAGGAGAAGGGAATCCTGAGAATAGAAAATTAGAAGCAGGAGGAAGGGAGGGCACAGGGAATGATTCAACAGGTGATGGAAATTCAACTGGGATTGCATATGTGCAACATGATCAGGTTGGAAAAATAATTAGTTGAGCTGGGAGCAAAATGACCCTCTAGTGGAAGAAGCTGGCTTAGTCAGGAGATAGAAATCTGATGCTGGAGAGAGTCTGAAGCTGAGCCTGATCAATCTGATTTGAGTTTTTCAAAATACAAATTCTTCCTGCCCAGTGGAACATCTTCTAGTGAACAGAATATACATTGGCTTAAAATTACTCCACTTGAATTGGTCTTCAAAGTGAGAGTTTGTCCCAAGCAGTATCTTAACTCCTGCAAGTGTGAGATTCTGCAAACCAAGCAGAAGGATCTCCTGCAATTCAATATTCAGCAGCTGTCAAAGCTTTTCAGTTCCCCATGTGAAAGAGGCAGTCATGGAAAACAGTCAGGGGAAAAGAGGTTTCAGAAACACTGTTACTGAACATCCACAGGAGATGGAGGCACTGGGGAACTGGCAGGGAGGACTGGGGAGAGACAGGGGAAGCTGTTCTGGTCCTGTTTAGCACTGCCAGGACTGTCAGTGTGTCTGTGAGAGATGGCCAGAATGAAAAATGGAATACTAGATTAGTGTAACACATCAGGCTGAAATAAACTGGATCCAAAGAGAAGCTTTGATCAGGCTGGGGCACCCATGAGCATGGCAGGGATGGATGGATGAGGGATGGATGATGGATGATGATGGATGATGGATGGATGGATGGATGGATGGATGGATGATTGATGGATGGATGGATGGATGGATGGATGGATGGATGATGGATGGATGATGGATGGATGGATGGATGGATGATGGATGGATGGATGGATGGATGGATGGATGGATGATGATGGATGGATGGATGGATGGATGATGGATGGATGGATGGATGGATGGATGGATGGATGGATGGATGGATGGATGGATGGATGGATGGATGGATGGATGGATGGATAGGATGGATGGATGGATGGATGGATGGATGGATGGATGATGGATGGATGGATGGATGGATGGATGATGGATGGATGGGATGGATGGATGGATGGATGGATGGATGGATGGATGGATGGATGATGGATGGATGGATGGAGGGATGGATGGATGGATGGATGGATGGATGGATGGATGGATGGATGGATGGATGATGGATGGTGATGGATGGATGGATGGATGGATGGATGGATGGATGGATGGATGATGGATGATGATGGATGATGGATGGATGGATGGATGATGGATGGATGGATGATGGATGGATGGATGGATGGATGGATGGATGATGGATGGATGATGATGGATGGATGGATGGATGGATGGATGGATGGATGGATGGATGGATGATGGATGGATGGATGATGGATGGATGGATGGATGGTGGATGATGGATGGATGGATGGATGGATGGATGGATGGATGGATGGATGGATGGATGGATGGATGGATGGATGGATGGATGGATGGATGGGTAGATAGATGGGGAAGTGTTATATCTACAGATGCATCCCAACTACAAAACAAACACTTCAGAAAAGCCACTAATTTTATATTGGCTGATGAATTCAAAATCATTCCACAAAGTCACTAATTTAACTCATCAATGCTCTAAAATGGCTGGGATGAGTAGGAGTACCAGTGCCAGATAAAACCCAGGAAGAAGGATGGATATACTGAGTTTCTGTGCTTGCACAACCCAGCCCCAGCCCACCAGGTGGTGGCAGGAGAAGCTTCGGGGGTTGGTCACCACATACAGATTTTTTTATTCCCCATTAATGTTGTGGTTTCAGTGTGAAACCAGGCAGAAACACCAATTCATGTTCTGCTGTTGGTGGGTTTGGTTCACCAATTCAAAATTCAATTTCAAACTAACAGACTTACACTGTGCAGAGCAACAGGTGATAGTGTTTTAGGTTTCACTGGAAGCATTTATGGAGAGAAACCACATTGGGCCTGAATATAACAATGAAAAACAGCACGATGCCATGTGTCACAAGAACATGTGGAAGAAAGTACAATTTATAGAAGTGCAATAACATGTCACCTTTTCCTAGGAAAGCTGCAATATGTAAAATGCAAACAATAAGGTCAGTATAATTAATTTGCTTAATAGACAACATAAAGCCACACAAGACAGGCAACCCAGAAAGGCTGATTTAGTGCAAGGAGGGAGATTTGACAGCCTGTGCAGGAAGAAGGAGTCTCTCAGATTGTGGTGGGGTTTTTTGTGAAAAGCTGTGCATGGAGAAGGTTCTCAGAAGTGGCTGAATCAAAGCATTTGGAAATCCGTCTGTGAGGGAGTGCCCCTTTGGCCTGAGTGCACAAGGGAGAGCCTGTGGTGCTGGCACCTGGCTCCAGGGCTGCCTGCCCTGGCCCCAGTAGTGTTTGAGGTGCAGGTGAGATGTCACCATTGCTGTGTCTGTCAGTGTGTGTGCTCAAACCTGCAGGGTTTGGGCTGCTGGTGGCAGGAGCTTGAAGCCCTCTGGACTCACCCCAGCTCTTTGTACACCTCTGAAGCACCCCAAATACTGCAGCTGCAGGGATGGCTGAGTGTTACCTTGCCAGTAACACACAAGGCACATCCTCGCCGACTCAAGCTCATGCTCCAACCAGTATAAATATTTGTTAATCTAGGGCCCTTGCAGAGCTGTGTTACAGCTTTACCTGTGAGTCTCATTTGGCAGTACTGCAGTTTGTATTTGCAGTATCATCTGAACCCCTTGTTTTCCTGGAACATCTGTTTTCAGCTGGAGGAAGGGCAGGAGAAGAACACATACTGACATTACTGTGCAGCTAAAACACCCTCTGGCTCTGAATGTCAGAGAAATGACAGTCCCCTGCCAGCCCGTGGCCTCTGGACCATGGGGCATGGGCTTTATCACATGCAGCAGTCAGCTACAAATTAATAGAGAAAAGAATACTTTTTGTCCTGTGAGCCACATTAGCCACAGAATTACGCCATTATTTCTTTCTTCAACTGCTTTTCTGGTTCAGTTCCAGTTCAGCTCTGCCTCAGCAGAATCCCAGCCAGGCTGAATATGAATTTCAGCTGAACCAGAATCTCTGCTGGTTCAGTGTTCCTTTCTTGTTGTGATACACGAATTAACTAGGAACCAGAATGCAATTAAGATTGATGAGTACAAGGAGTCTTTTTTTACTGTCACAGTTGTATCTCTTCCAGCTTCTAAGTCTTCTTGTCTCTAGCAGCAAGAATGAGGGATGAGCAGAACACGTATTCTATGTTACAACCTCACAAAGAGAGTAAACAACCCCTGCAAGCACCTCCTACAAGTCTAGGAAATGGATATTGCCTATACCAGAGGCCTGTGTAGAGACAAACAAGAGTAGACACAATCAACTTTGGTGTTTTAGAGCCAAAACGCTACAATCTGACTGGAACTCTGTGACTCAAATCTTCCTCTACCAAGGACAGGATTCAATTTGAAAATCTCACATGAACACAAATTTCAATTTACAAAGAGTGATTTTAGTTTTTCAACCACCATCCTGTCACACCAATAAAATGGGGGAAAATTATCAATTACTAGAACACATAATGAAATATCTTCTGAACAGGAAGAGGTCAGCTTATGTTTTCCCAGGGGTCATTATGCAACTTTACAGCACCAGACTGTATATGATTTGAACACTGTATTTCTAAATGAAATCATTTTGGAGTTCTCACATTTTATGTGGTTGTTTTTCTGCAAGAGAAAATGAACTGTAATGCTGATTTCCTCTCAGCTCTCTCAGTTTTCCATACACACACACACACACACACACACACCCCTGTGCATATATACACAGTGCAGTGTTAGTTCTTGGTATGTTAATGAAATGCCTAAATCACATTTAACAGCCTATTTTAGTAAATTTGACCACCAAGTCTACATTGGGGAACCTCTTCCACATAACTTTTCTTGGCATTTAACACTACCTGCAAAGTTAGTGAATAAATTCTGACAAAATCCTGTGGTGCAAAAGCTACTACTGCTATTAATGCTTTGGAAACAAGGCAAAAGGAATTGGCTTCAGTCGACCTGTACTACAGGAGTTACAGCACAGAGAGATTTGGGTGCACATTCTCCCCTTTCCCCCATCCTTTGGACCTTGAAACCTTTCTGCATGTAATAATTTAGCAAGGGTTGTGATTCTGTACTGTTGTCTGACTTCTGGGTCAGCTGTGCCTGGACTCAGCCAGCACGTGGCTGGATGAGGACCAGGCAGCCAACAGTGCCTCAGTGTTCCTGGTGTAAATCCTCATCGCTGCTCCTTGGGGAGGATGGCAGAGCACTTTGGACTTGGGCAAATTACAACCATGAACATTGCATGTGCCAACTAAAACAGCACAGAAATATAAAATCCCCCCCACGCCCAGCAGTGGCGAGGCTTTCACCAGAGCGAGCGCAGCCATCCGACTATAAATAGCAACTTCCCTAAAATTAGATGGAACTGGCAGGCTCGGGGCCATGAATGGCAGCACTGTTAATATGCTCATCAGGTACTGGAAGGGCTCCAAATCTGACAAGGCCTGCTACAGCACAAACGTTCTGTTCCTGGAAAAATGAGCAGGAACGGCTGAATGAATGGGGCCAGGGATGTTTTCCTAACTGGATAATAATGTCACAGACTGCCTGACGATGCTGGTTACATTTAAAGGAGTACTGCAAGTAGGGATATTTCTCCATATTTCGTACTGCTTTGCCTGTGCTAGCAAAAAATGCTGTTAAATCTAATGAATAAAGAAAGGTGGGAAATCATTCGGGGGAAATTAATACTGAGATACTCAGTAGAGTTAAACCAAGCTGGGTAACAGTGTGAATTTTAGTGTAGCTGCTTTTGGCTGTTTTCATTCAGAAATGGCTAGGGCTTCTCTGCAGTCCTCCATGGTGATTTTCTGAATAGTGAATAAAAATATGAGTCGATGGTACACCAGGTACTTGGTACTAATTGGCTGTTCCCTTGCTATGGAAACATCAAAAATGCTGTTTGGCCTTCTGCAGTTCAAAACAGACCCCATAGCATAGAAGGTGCCATTGTGGTCCCAAAATGGCAGAGAAACTTCAACAGCACAGATGATGTATGCTGACCTTTTCTCCAACGTAGCACCGTTGAAATCCAATCACTTCTGCACCTGCCATCAATCAGCCCACACTTCCATATATCGCCTTTTTTTCCCCCTAAAAAAATTAGGTTACCTCATACAAAGGCACCTTGAGGGCACATTGCATTTCCACAAGGGAAGTCAGAGCACAGCAGCTGATGAATTGTGAATTTACACCAAGCTTATTGTACAGTGTCTCTCCCATGTTGATAAACCATTAGTTTGCTTCAGTTTAATTCATTTTGAGCGTGAATTAAGTTAAGGTAATTATGGCCAGCTGACTCCTAAATGAGTGTCCATAGAGAAATTATATGTGCTCGAGTTATACTCACTTTAAATTCACATCTTTTTTTTGTTAATTCACATTGACATCTTGTGCAGGACAAACCATTGGGTATCTTGGGCTTGTGCCAGAGCACCTTGAAGGTGAGGAAGGAGATTTTGAAGTAATCTCAACAGAGAGCAGAAAAATCAGATTCTCAGAGGCTACTAGATGAAAAATACAGCAAAGAAAAATTTTTTAAATAGGAAACATATAAATGGCTCAAACATTATAAGATTTTTGGACATAACTATGATATTTAATGTTTTTTATGAGAAACATTAAAATTAAACAGCATAGCACTGTCTCTTTGCCCTTCTCAAGTCAGCACTTGTCAGCCATAAGGAAACCCCAGATTTACCCCACCACGTCCCAATTAATGTGCTCATTTAAATGGGCTAAAGTATTTGCACAGCTGCTTTTTTTTTTTTTTTTTCTGAAATAATCTCTTCATATGGCTGTATCGACTTGTTTATAATGTACAGAATTCTTTGAGTCATACATAGCTTCATTTTCACTGTGGCTTCAGGAAATAAGCGTGAGTTACTCTAACTCAAACTGGAAAATAAAGATGCCATTGCCCCAGTCCTCCTGCAGCTTTGCCACTGTCACATTAACAGAACTGTACTGGTGGTCTGAAGGCCTCACACAGCTGTAATGAAAAGTAGGTTTACCCACAGCTTACAGACAATGGATTTTGGCTTAGGAGAAATTTTGTATAAACCAGCACTTGGAAATTTAATCCTCCAGGGGTTAAAAACAAGACTCTTTTTTCTCCATGCGGGGATTTAATATTTGGGTTAACCACTTGATTAGCAAGGTTATGACCTTTGTTTATGGAATAGCTGCTGTATTTTTAGCCCAATAGGAAGGAAAGCTTTGATGTCCAGAGTGCTGATAGTGAAGTATGTATTTTCACTGGGAAATCTTCTGTGTCAGTGAGGAGCAGGAATGAAGTCTAATGAGGCTCAAATGGCCTTCTTGAATAATTGTGTGTGCATGGGGGGAAACAACCAAGGAGACAAACTTACCGAAAGCTTTCTATGTGGACACATAACACCTGTTAGGTTTTCTTTTGGGAGACTGTGCACACACTTCTTAAACATAGTGATAAACATGAAGAAAAGTTTCAGAAAGAGAAATACCCTGGATTCTGAACTGAAATTTCAGTAGAAGAGATAATTAAACAGGCAACTACTGGAAGTTCAGGCTGCACTTCCCAGTTCCAGCTTAGTCCATAATCCCTTTTCCCCTCCTTTCCAGCTCTCCCCACCGAGCCCGCTGCCGCTAGAGGTCAGGGGTTCCTCGCTGCCAGCGGGCACCCTCGTGCTGCTCGCTGAGAACGAGCCTGCCTGAAGGCAGATTGGAAATCGGAGCGAGGATGAACGGCGAATTTACACCACGTTCATGTGTTCTTCACAAATCAGAGCATTTGAAATCTAGTTAGGATTTCGCGTGAGAAATCTGCGGTACAAAGATGGGGTTTCCCAACAGGCAAAGAAAAGGTTCATTGATTCAGGTGCTGCACCAAAGCCAATAGAGGAGCTCTCAGTAATGGTGATGAAAATGGTGGTTGGGTACAGTACATGTAGGTTTGGAAAGGTATAGGGCAGGTTTGGCTGCAATTTTCACCAGTAATGATTATTCTCCTCACACAATTAGTGTTTGCCTGACCAATTTTTTAGTCTCTGCAAAAATGAGTGCCAGCTGGACAGGCAGCATGTGCTCAGGGGCAAATCAGCTACTTTGCCCCAAAATGAAGGATGCTGGAGGATGTTCAGTGTAGGGCTGAAAACAAAGGACATGGAGCTAAAGGAACTGGGGGAGAGGATGTGGCCAGCTGAACTTCCCATCACCCAAAACCCTTGAGAAATCAGGTTTTGCTTGCTTCCTGGCACACATGCAATGGGTGTATGGCTTGGAATAGTTCTATTAATTTTTCCAACTTGCTCTCAAGCTCTTTAGTAACTACACAATCAATATTGCTGCCTTGTGTAAAAATACAAATGTAAAATTTTATTGGGTTGGGTCTTTCCTAGTGAATAGTCATACAAACTAACACAAGTACAGCAATCATTCCAGGTCCAAATGTAGGCCCATTTCATCAATACTTACGTATTTTATGGAGGATCATGATGATTTTCTGAGCAAGAGCCTAAGAAACAAGAGCCTAAGAAAAAAAAACCCAAGAACTTAATTGCTCAAAATGAGGTGTTATTTAAATCAACTAAGCCAGCACAGGGTGGTGACATCAGAGAACCCCACTTAAGCTATTGCTTCCCAACTCCACAGCTCCATAGGGAGATGCATTAAATGAGTTTATGCAGATGGATCCACAGGCCAAAGGCATGTGCAAAGGTATTTAGCAAGCAGCAGTTAGAGTCTCCTGAAAACACAGCTCCAGAAAGTCCAGCTCACTCATGGTGCTTCTGAAAGGCCCAAACCCAGCTCAGCACAAGGAAAAAACTCCCCCTTACCCTTCTCTTTCACAAATGACATGCCCATGTTCCACGGATCCAAGCCAGAGCAGGAATTTTGCTTTCTGTTGAAGAGATAAAAACTCCTCTGCTATCCTTCCTTTGTTAAATGGCACAGCTGGGTTCAGTCTTCTGTCAAAAACCATTCAGTAGCAAAGGGAGAGCTCTAGGCTATGTGGATGCAGCCCTGATCAGCCCCAAGCATCACTGGCATCCCCGCACTTTAAACTTCTGGGTTTGTGAGCTTTTCACTCAAGACATCTCCACAGAAAAACCTGGAGGGTATCCAACTTCACTTGAAAATACATTTCACCTGACATGCAGAATGTCTTGTGGAAACCACACTAAGATGATCTTCAAAGCCTGTTCTTTCCTTCACTGCCTCTTTCAGAGTGCAGCAAATTGTATTACAGAAATTTCTGTGATGGTAACAACAATCATTAAATATATCCCAGAGCACAGTCTTTTATTCATTGGCATCACTGTGTTTTCAAAGTATTTTCTAGGTGCATTTGAAATAACTAATTTGAATTTTTTATTTAATCTGTACCTCCATGCCAAATTGCAGGGGACCTTCAGTGCAATGTCTTAGAACTGTGACAGGGTGAGAGGTGGTATAAAACTTCATCACTGAAAAACTCAAAGCACATCAATTCCAAGTCTTTGGAGTGATTTAACTTTATCAACAACTGGGAAAACAAAATAAGAGTATAAAGCTTGAAGTACCAGTCATACACTTTAGGAATAAGGAAGAAATCTGTTTGTTTAGGTTTGGGAGGGTGGGCTTTGGTGTTTTTTGGGAGTAGAGTCATGCTTTTAATCTTTGTTCAGAGGATGAGTGGCTACTGTTCTGAGCAGCAATGTGGAAAAGGGTACAAGTCTTTCTGTCTCAGGTGTTTTCTCTTCTCTCCACCTTGTTTGTACACAGTGCAATCACCAGTACAGAAATCCACAGTTACTCAATGTCCATTTACTCCATGCAAATATTTTTGTTATGATAGAAACATTATTTTAGAGGATGGCACAATGGTGGTGTTACTATTTTAAACCAGCTGATGGTAATATGAAACTACTCCCAGAGTACTTTAAACTGCAACTCTCTGGTTTGCTAAAACTGGATTTAGAGTTTGTTTAGTGGCTTTGATGACTACGTTGCTCAGATCCTGCTGTGCCTTATGCTTTGTTTGCTCAGAAGAGGGACTACAGCTTTTCTTGTCAACTAGAGAGAAATTTAAATATCAAATATTTAATTTTTAGGCTTAAATAATTTCCAGGGGGTATTCTTTGTTATTGGTAGAGACAAAGTTTTATAATGATTAAAAAAAAGTTAATGGGAAATCACCTATCTGTGTTCATGTAATGCCATAAGACAAATACAATGAGAAATATTTTTAAATGAGCGAGGAATGGTTCTGTCAAGCAAATATACTTTCAATAAGTGTATTTGATATACATATTGAAAATAAACTCAGTAAGTAGGCATTCATCCTCATTTTGCAGAGGAGTGCTGTATGTACCTTGGGTGTTAAAAGGTCAGTCTGAAAGACCACCTGTTACATCGAAGTTCCACTAGTTGGAGGGCAGATCTGCACTCCTGGTTGCAGGTGTTTTCTGCAGGGCTGAATTCTTACCCACAATGATGACTCTGCAGGGCCTGCAGGGTTCTGCGTGGAGCCCTCTGAGGTTTCTGTGCCTGCTGAGGGATGGGCAGAGCAACTTTGTTAACGCTGAGTGACTGCACTTCTGAAAGCTGAGCCACTGCAGGTGGTTATGAGTCCTTTCTTTTCTGACAAACAGTGCTTTTAAAATCCATTTCATGCTGGAAGAGTTAGCATGCAGCAAAGTGCTGTTGCCTTCCTGTCTCTGTAAGTTCTGTCCCTGCTGTTTGGAGGCACATCAGTCAAAGGTGAATACACACATGGAATATGTGCAACCATCTACTCCTGACAAAGGGATAACATGACTGATTTACGTGGTTTGCAGGAGAACTGACCTCCTATCAGCTGCAGGCTTGCTGTGTTCACCACTTACACTTTTTGTAGTGATACAAGAGGAAAGCAAGAATGCAATTTTGCTGGATTTTAGGGTTTTATAAAATAACTTTCTGGCTGTGTCTCTCTTCTACACCAGTGAATCTGGCAAGGCAAAAATAGCCACATTTCTCTCTTACAGCTCCTCCAAAAACAGGTAAAACCTGCTCACAAGGTCTGGGTTAGACAGGGTGCAGGGTACTGATAGAGACAGAAGGGTGGAAATGTCAATAGCCATCCCGGCTCCACTCAGAGTTCTTCACTGTCAAAAAATTACAATTTCAAGGCCTCTGTTTCCTCCTCAATGTCTCTGCATCTGGTATGTCTCAGCAGTCCAGTATTTTCCTTTTTAAATACCAGCTCCTCACTCCTGAGCCTCAGTCTGAACACCACCCATAAAAATCCATGAAGGTGCCAAGTCCAGCGTGGCATTTACAGGCCAGAGGTGCCACCTCAGGCTCTCCTTGTGACCTTTACTGTGACCCATGTGTCCTCACTCAGGCTCTCCCTGGGAGTTTGCTGCTGCAGCACAGGCCCCTCTGGGAGGAGCTGCCCCTTTTTTTTTTTTTTTTTTTTTTTTTTTTTTTTTTTTTTTTTTTTTTTTTTTGCTGCAGAGCACTCTGCTCTCCGTGAGGAACGAAAAATAACAGCGGTGGGTTCCAGTATTCACGGCATGAAGGATGTGGCTGCCAAGAACAAAGGCTTGATCCTCGTGTTCCACAAAAAGAACGGCTCAGTATACTTAGCACATTGCTCCAAGTGATTAATCCAGGGAATAAAGGTGTTGTTTTTTTTTTCCTGAGGCACATGAATATTTTTTAAAAGTACAGTTTTATTCTCTTGGAGCAGCAAAGCCTTAGAATTGAGTAACCTAATTTCTATTAGTCTCATCATGACTTGTGGTGATGAATGGAAAAACAATATAAAATAGTAGCCTACTGTATCAAACATATTTGTTCAATAATCTTTTTGATATCCAGGAGCTTATCAGAAGTCTCGTATCAGGTACAGACTGCACTGGGTACAACCTGCTTTTCTGGCTGGAGCAGTGTCCAGATCAACTATCCAGATTCAGAAAACTGCACATATTGCAGGAAGCATTAGGTATTCTCCTACATTTGTATTATCAACCTTTTCTTTTAATGTAGGGTTTGTCCCTTCATTCCAAAGTAACTCTACCTAGAGGCTGTTTAATGAAGAGCCCTGCTGGATTCAGGCCCATTGGAAACTATTTATCACTGTTTACAGAAGAGAAAAGCAGGGCCACCAGATTAGCAACCAAATCTAAAACTGACTTCAAAGTACATTCTCCGATAGCACAATACACATCTTTCAAATTTACAGATATGAGTGGATAGCTGAGAAAAACATGAAATCATCAGTTATCCAAAGACAGCCTGACTTTCACAAACCATGGGTACCAATAAAATGTGCATAGCTTCCAGAAGCAAACACCATATCCAGGTCTCAAAGGTAACTCAAATCTGACTAGATTAATTTAACATCTGTTAGTTGTATTTCTAAATCAAAGCATCATTAGTGTAATATACATACCAGCTGTAAAGTTTTTTATTTCTGGAGTGAAAAAAAAAACAACGTAAGAGCTAGAGACAGAAAAAAACAACACAAATGGTTGGTTGTTCCACTTGGGCTGTCCAAGGATTTATAGTGCAATGGGAAACCACACCCACCAGGGATTTCAACCACTCTTTGATCTGTTTTTTAATATCCAAAGAAAGTGGATATGGCCTTTACCACCTTCTTCCAAGGTGTAGTTTGACAAACAAGTGAACTGGACCCTAGAGCTGCAAGGGGGGAAGGTCTCTCTTCCTTCTGCCCTGTCCCAGTGTCCTCTCCTGACCCTTGTGCCTGCTCTGGTGGCTCCCAGCTGAGGCAATGCTAACCTACAGACCACTAGCCAGTCTTTTGGGAGGGTTGAAAAACACCAAGAATACTAAAGCCCAAGGAAGGTAAATGGTGGAGCCTGTGTCTGAAAGAAAGGGTAGGAGGAGGGAATGTGGTTTTTCATTTTCAGCAGTGCTACACTGATATCACCCCAAAAGACACCATGAAGTGCAGTTGTGTGACACCTGTGACACCTGGCTTTGAGGATTTCTTCCTGACTCAGTTTCCAGTCTGCGCTAGCCTTGATAAAAAAAAAAACAAAAAGGCAATTTTTCACTTTGTGTTGTAATTAGAGTTTTACTGGGTCAAAAAAACAAAACAAAACAAAACAGGCTTGTGTTTGTTTTTACTTACAGCTCGTGCTGGAGCACAGTCCCAGGTAATAGCTAATCTAACTGTAAAATCTAAGTGGAGAGACAGCTCTTGTAATTGCCCTGCCGAGTAATTAGGTGAAGTCAGCACACTGACACCCTGGGCTCGTCTCACCTCGCTTCCCCTGGGATAATGACAGTGCCTCGCCTCCCCCGTTCGCGGTGCCACGGGGACCTCGCTCGGCACCCGCGGCTCCGTGTGCCCGGCAAACCTGGGCACAGTGACAGGGCACTTCAGCTCCTGCACAGCTCCGAAAGGCAAACTCCCGGAGTGTAAACGGGAATGAGACCTGCAGGGCAGATATATTGACAAGATGGTTTTTCTTTCCAGATGAAATAGAAATAAATTGGAGGTATACTGAGATATCAGAAATATTTGAAAATCCCAGCCTGGACATTAAACTAACATTTGTGATGCTGAAGCCCGGAATAAACAGCAAATATTTTGTGTTCTGTAACAAATATTTGCAGAGTTGCACAGAGATGAATTAGGTAATCAGAGCAACTGCTGTCAGGTAACAACTCAAAATGGGTACAAAACTCTGGTATAGGTCTTTTATGATGCTTCTTGTTCTCAGAGGCTCCTGGAATGGTATCAGTGATCTGCCTCTCCTCTCCTGTTGTCAGCATTTCTCAGTGGCTTGGGAATTTTTGGGGTCTCCAGCTCTGGCTGTAGAAAGGGCAAAGCCAGACAAACCAGTGTGTGTGCACCCTGAGAGGCAGCTGGCAGGAGACCAGCTTTGGTGTATTTGCTGCTCTACATTCAAACCTTACGGATTTTTTACAGTTTCTAAAGCCAAATGTACCTCAAGACATAAACAGGAGGTAAAAAGGGAGAAAGGGAGAGAATTATATTAAGATATGCAAAAGACAGTAACAATTTTTTAATTTTTTTTTTAATGGGGGGAAGACCTGTGAAAAAATTCGATTAAAAACTAAACATCTGTTAACACTAGTACACAGAAAATCAGACTTCACAGGCTGCTCCTTAGAGAAGTTCTTGTTCTTGCCTCTTTTAAGCCATATATCCAGATTTTTCTTCTGGCTCTTGCTGCATTTGGAGTGAATGAAATGATATGAGAAAAGACAGTTTCTTCAAATTTTTGGGGTTTTTAACTGGAAAGACATTAGCTCAAGGATTATTATGAGAAAAAAATGTTTAGAAAATATGCTGAATATTGTAAATGTATAGCTTAGAAAACATGCTGGATTTTCATCTAGTTCTGAACACTAGATGAAATTCTGAAATTTGTATTTCTTGCAGGTTAAGCATCAAATCGTTTCCACAAGGGCATGAGGTTTTCAGAAGCAAATGGAACATTTCAGGCTCAGTTTCACTAAAGAGAGATGGGTCTTGCTACACAAGGATCTGTCATGTGCAATTTTGTTTACTTGGGACTGTTTGCTAACCTCCAGTTTCAATGAGTCACGGTATTTTTACTACCATGCTGTCCATTCCATAGGCTTTAACACACTCCTCCACTTAATTATTAACAAAGTCCAAAGGTATCCACCCCCTCCCACACAGATCTTCCAGCTAAACACAGCTTTGAAACCTCTTCTTATTTAAAATTGTTCTTTACGGTTTGGATAAATACAGTGGTAGCAGTTGATGCTCTCGTGTTGCTGCAATGACGTCCTTCCCCACGAAGGCTCCTGCTGCTGCTTACATTCCTTCTGTCCAAACAAGCTGCACTTGCCCACACTCCAGCAGATATCCTCTGGCTTTGCTCCTCATGATCCAGCTGAAAATCACCTCCTTTCCCAGGGTTCCCTGCAGCCACTGAAAGAAGCTCTTCCCTCATTTCCTTATCCCTCCGGTTCCCTGCCACTGTCGCCTTCTCCTTGGTCAGGCTGGACCAGGGTTTGATGCCAGGCTGCTTTCCAGGGTAGTGCAGATGGCAGGAATTCCACTAGTGCTCCTCCCAGATGTGAGGCACATGCCATGAATTAGATCATGAAATTGTTTTTATTTTCTGCTGCTATTTTCTATTACTTTTCAGTGGAACAGGTTCCCTCATCTGGTTCACAGAACAGCCCTGCCAAAAGCTGGTTTTAGGAAGATTGAGTGGTGTAGCATGGTATGGGGACAAATAAGGTGATACTGGATTTTGGGATGTTTCTGAGGCCACAGGATCAGAAAACTGTGGCCTTTCTGCTGCTCGCCTGGGGTGAGCCTCAATTTCTAGCCAATAATGAGCTTGTTAACCTGTTTTATAACAATGTGTTTTCAACTGACCTTCTTTGTTTTTTATCTATCATCTTCTATGTTCTTTAACATCTTGTTTACAGATTATTTTATCAAACACTTTAAGCAATTTTAGAAGAACAGTCTTGCTTTGAAAAAAACCTGTCTAGGACTTAGTTATGAGCACATCCGCACAGCTGGTCAGTGTGAAGAGCAGTGAGAAGCACTTGAACAAGAACCTGCACAGTCAAAGTTTCAAGGAAAAAACTGGTACTAACAAAGCATCAGCCCCATTATATGTGCTTTTATTTTGAAGTCTGACTTGTAGAGGTGTAATGATTGAGCAGAGAGCCCCCAAATCATCTGTGTGGTTGTTCATCCCAAGGCAGCTGTGGCAGAGGCTCGGTGTATCAGCTGAAAAGGCTGGGTGTGTATCACAGCGGGTGTTAGTCACAGCCTGGAAACGGGAGGAAAACAATTTAAACTGAATTGTTACTCAGCTAATTGCTTTGACTAACTCTCACATTTACACACCCAAAGCACCCAAACTCAACATTTTTACTTGACAGCATTATAGAAATACTTGCCCTTCCTCTGGGGGGATAAGTACGAGCAGTGCAAGGGGAAGAAACTGCTTGCAGTAAGGATCCTGGAGAACTGCAAATCTGTGATTAGATGAGCTCTGGCAGATGCGCTGGTGTGGACACACAGCACCACTACCACCCAGGAAATACCCTACTGTGTGCCACATGCTGCCAGCTCCGGAAACAGCAGCAACCTGTACTTTCCCTTCAGTTGCCTCAGCTAAAACCAAACAAATCCAAATCGGCTTAGCTTTGAGCTCCCCTTCAGGAGCCGCCGGACTTTGCACCAAAACGAGCACACAGGCAGGGCTGGCACTGCATCTCCTCGGGTGCTCTGGAAGTCATGCAATGTGTGTACAACCAGTGCTTCTGCTTGGGTGCTCTGGCAGCAGTACAACCTGTACAACCACTGCATCCCCTTGCTAAAGAGGTGTGCTTGCACCTCTGGTGCATGAGGTGTACAGGGTACAGAGGCAAACAGAAGCGGCTACTTCAGTTTTAATTTCTGCACCAGGACTGAATTATTTGCAAAGCAGAATTATTCAGGGCAAGCAGATATTTTCACAGCAATTCCTTCTTGAAATCTGCATAAAACGTGAGTGAAGGCCCAGAAACCCCTGCAACTTGCATTAAGGCTACAACTAAAGCTAGACAAGGATAGATAAGCATTGATGATGGGAGAATTGACCAGGGACAATGAATGGTGATTGAGGCATGCCAGGGAATAAATACACACTGCAGAGGTGCATAGGAGGACACATTTTTTAGTAATTGCTAATACTTGTATAAAGAAACACAATCCACCAAACATTGTATCTTGCTTCTTTGTTATGTTGTGTCATGCAGGTTTCCTGCAGCATTGGTAAAGGACAGTAGAGAGTGCACTGGAAGTTACCGGAAAGAAGAGTTGGGAATTGGAAGCAGACGTCAAAGGGGGCACGGAGCTGACGTAAATAGAAAAGAGACTTGAGAGGGGACAGTGAAAGTTATCTTTAGCTGGAGAGAGGGGAGAATGAGGGCCAAAAGGTATGATGCAATAGTCACTTGTGAGTGAGATTTGAAGCACAGTTATGGGGGGACAACAGGGACAGATTTTAAGTGTATCACCCAAGAAGAGAATCTCAGTGACACAGGTAAAACACCAGCTGGGAAACTGAGATTGGGGAAAAGGGGGCAACAAAGGTTTCACTGAGCCAACAAAACAAAAGTAGGAACAAGTGGGAAACCTGGATCAGAAAGACACTTTGAAATGGGAAACATTCAAATAGTATTCAGTTCAAAGGCCTGGAAATACAGGGATCAATAAATTAAAATGCATTAAGCACCTAAATAAAGAGTAAATTTATTTCCAAGGATAATAGGGAAAAATCTGCCAAAAAAAGGAGTGAACTTGTTTCCTCAGTCACACTATGGCAAGTACCACATTCATCAATGGAAGGAAGGAGCAATCCACCCCAGTAAGAGAATAGCAAAACTTCTCCCCAGTTCAAGATACCAAGCAGTGATTTGTTTTCTTAAAAGGTATATGTTTATTATATTAAGCTTAACTGATTTATCAGTTTTTGGAGACCAAAAACAAAACCCACAAACAAACCTGCTAAATCCTCCTGAATCTGGTAATGCAGTGTCCAGCACAAAAAAAAATGTATAGAAAAGGAATCTTACCCTGGAGAAAGGAATTATTCAGATGAGAAGGTAGGGCAAATTTGGGAAAGAATAGCCTAAGCTGAGTTCTCAGAGTAATTGCTTATTCCCATAAGGTGTTCACAAGTCAGTAATTTTCCCTCTGCTTCTTCCCCTTCCTGCAGAAGGCTCCAGCATGGGCTCCCCCTCAGAATAAAGATCTGGGACATCTTGTTTTACTGTAAGAAAGGTGCTTGCTCACTGCTAATAGTTTTTCTTTAAAGAACTTTTTTATTAAAACAAAGCAATGAAACATACTGGCTGTAATAATGATGAGGGGGTAGACATTTAAAAAAAATTAATTAACCAGTTCTCAACCTGGCTGGTAATCATGTAGTGAAAACCCATAGCAGCAATGACAACACCAGAATAAAGAGTAATGAGAGGAATTCTAAACATTTTGTCTTAAGAAGGGTTAATAAGTTTAAAGCACCATGATCTTCAGACACTATTCTGAAGTCTTTTTGACACAGGAGGAGATGTATGGACACCTGCAATGTTTGATCTTGATGCTCTGACAAGCACTGGATTGTTTTAGTAAGTGAAGAGTAATGAGCAAACTTTCAAATATGAAAAGAAATTATCTGAATGACCAAGGCCAACCTTATATAGGTGGGGTGGCATGGTAAACATCTCTAACAGAAATTAAATGTAAGTAACAACTTCATTGCTTATTTTGTTGGGAAATACAATCTCAGATTTTTTTAAAAATCGAATGTCTAAATAGTTTTGTGGAACAGTAGGCTTGTGTAAACCTGTAAATTGCATCCTGCTTCCAACTAAAACCTGTCATAGTAAAATGAGGCAGATGAGTCTCACGTGACTTATCTAAATGTTTTCATTTATCACCTTTAGCCTTAGAGCTTTGTTCTAATCCAGAAGAGAGACATGCATCTAAAAACAACCAGCCCTCAAATCCAGCCTCATCTAAAACCAACACCAAAGCAAAGCAGCACAAGATATTTGTGTACCCAGGCTGCTATGCTGAAAGAGCTTCGTAAGGAAAGCTCAGGGTGGATACATCTCACTGGTCTCCTCTGCTTCACCATTTTCTGGGTTGTTGCTTGGGGATTTTTTAAAGGGTTTGATTTAATGAGAGAGAGCTGTGCTTTTAACAATAATTTGCATGCAATGTATAGTAAATGAATCTGATTTATTCCACTCCTGTTCATTATCACGTGGGACTTTTGGCTTCAACATATTTTGACCAGGCACAAAGGGGCAGGATCCAGCATGCACAAAGTCATACAGAAAAAGATTTAAATTACACTCTGATCGTTTTCTAGACTTCTGCTAGTGACTTCTGCTCATAAAACTTGCTGCTTTGTCGTTGTCCATCCTCTTCTACTCTTTCAATGATTGAAAGATTAATTTAATTGATTTTCAATTAGTACATGTTAGTTCTGTAAGGCTTCAGTAGGCACTCAAAGAGAAACAGAACCCTGTGTAAGCTATTTCAGCTGATAAAGTGTTGGCTACAGTACCAGGTCTCTGCAGTTCCCACTTCAAATAAATACTCAAATGGGAAGGCTCTGTGGCTCTATCGACTTTGTAGGGGAAGTATTTTATGATGACCCAGCAAAAACAAGACCCATTGTCTGTTAAAATGTCTATCATCAAATCAGCAAGAGAAACCACAGCAAATATTTGAGTGCAGGGTCAGCCCACTTCCTGTGTTCTACCCGTAGCTGGAGGAGGTGGCAAAGGCGCTGCCAATTTTTCCTGGTATGGTCTGTCCTCCCAGACTTCTGAATGAGTCTGTGCTGACTTGGAGCTGCTCATCTGCTTCCACAGAATTGTTACGAGAAACTCAGTATCTGGCCTTTAAATAAAGGAAAAGGCATTTCTCTTTTACAAATGAAAATGTTTTGTGATAGAAATGCTGCGTGTGGCTGTGCAGCCCTCTGGTAAAGCCAGCTGGCTACTGGAAAGATGGAAACATCAAGAACGGCACAAATCTTGCTGCTTCTTCCACAGCTGTTGAGCTGTTAGACAATTGTAATAAGGTTATTGCATATTAATAGAATATAACACTAATTGAAGGTTATTCCAGCCAAAAACCTAGTAAATAATCTAACTTCTGATTCTAAAAGCTTGCACTTTTAAATAACTAATGGATTTTTATGATATTTAGTATGTGGTTAAGATTTGAACTGTGATACAAATTTACACAATCTGGACAGTAATCTACACTTTAAAAGCTCTTTCAGTACAAAAGGAATTACTACAGTCTCCTGTGCAACTATTTTAAGTGTGGACTAGATTCTCCTCCTTTCCCACTTTCTGCAACACCAGTCATTTTCATGGACAAAAATGTTTCCAGAACAGGGTTTAAGAGAGCTCTCCTCCATGCCTGGAGTATCACAGCCCTCCTCGCTGCAGATGGAGGTTGCTACATCTTTGGTGTGGGCTGAGGAGCCCACAGCTCATAAACAGGAAACAGCCCACAACTCATTTTGAATTCCAATAAATACTTTGTGTTTTTACTGCCTTTGGGACAGTGCTTGTGCGTGAGTCAGGACAAGATGAGGTGTGGATAAAAAGCCGAGTCAGCCTGGCATGCCTCTCACTGGCAACAGTGGCAAATCCCTCAAAACGTGCATATTCCCCAGGCAAAAGCCTGCATCCATTCCAAGTTCTTACTCTAGAAAATTGTACTTGCTCCATGTCGCCTCACCTGTGGGGAAATATGTAGGTGTTCAAACTAGGAATTAACCTTCTAAACCAACTGATTCTTGTGGCACTGGGTGTTGGCCCTGCTTGGGACGGGCCTTGGAGCTGCTCTAGTGGTTAAGAAGTCAAACTGTGACCAGAACCAGTTTGAAATAGTGTGAAAAGGCTTTAAATCTATATAAGGCCTTTAGTTAGCATCTGTTTTCTGTTATTGGTCACTTCAATAGTTTTCCATCGTCAGTACTGCCTTTTGCTGGCTGGTCCTGAGCCATGCCTTTGGCTTTTCATCCTCTGCTGTTACTGTTGTTTGTGCAGAGTGCTCTGGTGTCCAGGGCCATGTGCTAAACCCAAATTTATGAGAAATGTATGGAATTAAGTGCGGTGTTCACTGCAGTATGGGCCAACCCCCCAAACCAGTGCTCTCTTCCCTTTCTAGGCCTCATTTAACTTCCCATTGGAAATACCTGAAGTGAGTCTTGTTTTGTCATCCTGGTACTGTGCCATTGACTACTCAGCTCACTAATTAAGTGGGGTTCCTGATTAAATTTTGGTTTTGTTTGTTTGATTGGGGTTTTGTTCTTCCCCACATGGAATGTGAACGTGAAGGCAAACACGCATTTATATCGTTTTGAGAAGTGTTCGGTAGAGCGATGGCTGGGCACAGCCGCGGCCCCTCAGGCAGGCGGCGCTCCCGTGCCCGCGGCAGCCGGGCCGCCCCTCCGGCCGGCGGCGCTTTGGGCGCCACGGGCCGAGCGCCGCGGGTGAGGCTCGACCCCCTCAGCCCCGTGTCCCGGTAAAAACGCGGGGGCACGGAGGGAAACGGGGGTTGTGAGCGCAGTGAAGGGTTTGAGGGCAGTGAGAGATGTGAGTGCAGTGAGGGGTCTGAGGGCAATGGAGGGGTCTGAGGGTAATGGAGGGCTCTGAGGGCAGTGAGGGGGCTGAGAGTAATGGAGGGGTCTGAGGGTAATGGAGGGGTCTGAGGGCAATGGAGGGGTCTGAGGGCAATGGAGGGGTCTGAGGGCAGTGAGGGGTCTGAGGGCAGTGAGGGGTCTGAGGGTAATGGAGGGGTCTGAGTGCAGTGAGGGGTCTGAGGGCAATGGAGGGGTCTGAGGGTAATGGAGGGGTCTGAGTGCAGTGAGGGGTCTGAGGGCAATGAGGGGTCTGAGGACAATGGAGGGGTCTGAGGGCAATGAGGGGTCTGAGGGGAATGAGGGGTCTGAGGACAATGGAGGGGTCTGAGGGTAATGGAGGGGTCTGAGTGCAGTGAGGGGTCTGAGGGCAATGGAGGTGTCTGAGGGGAATGGAGGCAGGGAGGGTGTGAAGGAGTGAGGGCAGTGAGGGGTCTGGGGGCACTAGACGGTTGTGAGGGCACTGAACGCAGTGAAGGCAATGAGTAGCGTGAGTGCAACGAGAGCTGTGAGGGCAGGGAGGGGTGTGAGGGCAGTGCACGGTGTGAGGGCAGTGCACGGTGTGAGGGCAGTGCACAGTGTGAGCGCAGTGCACAGTGAGGGCAGTGCACGGTGTGAGGGCAGTGCACAGTGGGGGCAGTGCAGAGGGCAGTGCACAGTGAGGGCAGTGCAGAGTGTGCGGGCAGTGAGGGGTGTGAGGGCAGTGCAGAGGGCAGTGCAGAGTGTGAGGGCAGTGAGGGGTGTGAGGGCAGTGCAGAGGCAGTGCAGAGTGTGCGGCAGTGAGGGGTGTGAGGGCAGTGCAGAGGGCAGTGCAGAGTGTGAGGGCAGTGAGGGGTGTGAGGGCAGTGCAGAGGGCAGTGCACGGTGTGAGGGCAGTGCACGGTGTGAGGGCAGTGCACAGTGGGGGCAGTGCAGAGGGCAGTGCACAGTGAGGGCAGTGCAGAGTGTGCGGCAGTGAGGGGTGTGAGGGCAGTGCAGAGGGCAGTGCAGAGTGTGAGGGCAGTGAGGGGTGTGAGGGCAGTGCAGAGGGCAGTGCACGGTGTGAGGGCAGTGCACGGTGTGATGGCAGCGCACAGTGAGAGCAGTGCAGAGGGCAGTGCAGAGTGTGCGGGCAGTGAGGGGTGTGGGTGCCTCGGGGGGTGTGAGGGGAGCGGGGCCGCCCCCGCCCCGCCAATGGCGCGCGGCCGGGCGGGAGGTGTGTGCCGACCTCACTTCCGGGACCTGTCACCGGCCGCTCCCGGCCCGCTCCCGCTCCCGTTCGCTCCCCGCTCCCGCTCCTTCCCCGCCGGCAGCCGGGGACGCGGCCCGGCCCGGCCCGGCCCTGCGCAGCCCGCGGTAGCGATGCACGGTACTGCCTTAGGGGCGCCCCCCGCCCGCGCGCTGCCCGTGTCCCGGCCGGGGCGCCGGCAGGAGGCGGGAGCGCCCGCCCGGGGTTGGGTGACGCCCCCGCCTCGCTAACGCGGCGGTGGCTTTGCTAATGACCTGTCCTTTCTTCTCCTCCCCTCCCTTGCTATTCGCTATTACTTATCTCTGCGGCCCCGCGGGGTGAAGCCCTCGGCGGAGCGGCGGCGGACAGCAGGAGGAGGTAGCCGGCCCTAGGAGATGCTGTAGTGGCTCCCGCCGCTCTCTCTGCCTCCGGCTGCGGGAAGGGGGCCGAGGGGCTGCGGGACGGGCAGAGCCGGCCCGGCGCCGGCCAGCGCAGGTAAAGAGCCACCCGGGAAGCCTCGGGGAGCGGGATTTCAGGGAGCTGGAGGTGGGACAGAGGAGGGGATCACACGAGGGGCTGGTTGGCAGCTGTCATGTCTCCTAAATGGAACATCTGGACTGTCCTTAACCTGGAATGAACTAGGGCACTAGGCAGAAAGAACGTGCTTGGAGGTTCCCCTGTTGGCTTGGCTCAGTCAGGCGGGTTGTGCTGTTCCCGGTCGGCTGGTCAGAGGAGGGTCCTCTGTCCTGGGAGCCAGGAGCAGGTCCGTGGGAACGCCTCCGGGGCGTACTTTTGTGGTTTGCCGAGTTCTTGGTTATCTATGGGGCTGGATACTTGCTTTTCGAAAAGCATTCCAGAAGTAACAATGGAAAGGAGTGAGAAAAGGTGTTGCCTTGTATTCATGTTAAGATTGGCCCAGTCTCACTCAATGACACGGGGAGCTGTTCCTAAGCTCTCTGATGGAAGTAGTATGAGCACAGGATTTGTCACACCGGATTATCTGGCATGATAATGTTTGGCACCTTTGGCACTGGGTGTCTTAGTAGTACTGCACTAATGAAGGTGTTGCATAAGTTTTGTTGTGAAGGAAAATCGTGGTCAAACTCCTTGTATTACAGAACATGCACAGACTTTGTCATTGGCATCTGGCACTGCTCACCTTTGAAAGTTTGCTTTGTAGGCAGCTAAATGAATCAGCTGTAAGAAGTGTCCCCTTTGTAAATCCTGAATCACTGACTTAGCTTTGAGGCTGCTACCTGGTCTCATGCTGGAACTGAGGCAGTTGTGGTTCATGTGATGTGGTCACACGTCTGCTAAACCTCAACCAGTGTCACAACCTCTGTCACTGGCATGGGCTCCTAGTGACTTTGAGTGGCAACTTTGGGAATTTTGAAGTAATGCAATGTAGTGTATTGGAAGGATGAGAGTGTGCAGACCTTATCAGAGGTTTGTGGAACTCCACAGACAGCATGCTCCCTGTCTTTTCCCATGTTTGGAAGGAACTCTTAGCATGGTCCAAAAAAACTTTCTTATCAAGCTGTTGGTGCTTTATATTGACTGTCATCCTCTACAGTCAGGTGCATAGGCAGTTTTGGCTACCTATTGGAAACACTTTGTGGGTTTGTCACTTGCTTTTCAGTAGTTCTTTAGTGTCCTCATTTTCTGTTAGTACTGTAGTCTTCATAAAGGCTCTCACGAATTTTAAACCATGGAGAGAGGGTTACACTTCAGTTGGGATTCTATGTCATTATGCTTTTAATATTTCATGTGCAGAGTGTCATAAAAATATAAGGAACAAAAATGTACTAGAGGAGAGTAGGATATGTGGCCTAAGATACTCATCTTGTTCTAAAAAATGGATTATAATGCTCACTGATTTCCCAAAGTGGGCAAAGAAACGTATCTTTTCTTATTATTTTTCAGAAGCAGCTTGTACTTCAAAATTGCAAGCAGCTCTAGTCTTGTCTTTACTTTTCTATAGCTTTCCTGATGAGATTTGAATTCTGAGTTCTGCTTCTATTGCACATGTCATATTTTTGCAAGGGGAAAAAAGGAGAACACCATACTTGTCTTGGAAAATAAATGAAGTTGAATTCATATTTATTAAACGTACAAGCATACTTTCTTACACCATTTTGGAATTTAAACCCTTTTTTTTAATCCACTTCTTCAAAATATCTCTGAATCTTTAGTTAGTTTGGTATTTTTTAGCTATGTATGTTTTGGGGATTTTTTAAATATAGGCCTTATAAAGTATATAAAACCAAAATCTCTACCTTTGGGATGTAAATCCTCAAAATAAAGGTCAATTGCAGTGTGTGCACCTTGGAAACCATAACTACTCTAAATGTGTCCACAGAAAGACTTGGACATTTGTGAGAATGCTCTTTAGGAGTAAAAGTATTTTACTCTATAACAGATAATTAAAATAGCACAGGGCTGTCACTAGAGTGTTCTCAGTTGAGTGGTTTTGAATTCTTTTATTATGAAGGGAAATAAGATCAGAATTATATTGGGATATACCAGTTATATTCCCTAGTTAGCTAGATGTCAGTGTGGTCCTGCTGTAAAACCAGGGACATATTAAAAATCTCAGTCATTTAAAAATAATTTTAGCCCAAGTGAAATGAAAGCTCTTTTTTTTTTTTTTTTTTTCTGGAAGAGGCATAAAGAAATATTGTCCTTAAGTTATATTATGTCATAGATACGTAAAATCAGTATAATAAGCCCTGAGAAATTTTGTTGACTCTCTATTTTTATTTTTTTAAGAATGTCAGCAGCTTTTTATTGATGAAGAACTGCTTGTTATCACTGCCCATGAAATGGAAGGGGAAGAGATTCTGGAAAACAACTCTTTCAGCCTTGCAAGATGCTGCATGAAGGGGTGAGTACATACCTGGACTGGGCCTGGAATCTCTGTAATGAGTGATTAATGTTTGGTCAAATGACAAGGAGAGAAATCTGAGCATGTAGTGCCAATAAATAATTGATAAACTGAAAACAGTAGCACAATCAGGAGGACAGAAAACTTCCTTATGTTCAGATTTCTACTGCTGTCTTAGGTGCTAGTCAGTAGAATTCTGAATTCTTAATATTTTAGAAGTAGAGTGCTCATCATTTCAAAGGACCAGGTCCGTTAAATTAAATATTGAATGACTTTTTATGAAGTAGAAGGCTGAATTTTTCAGTGAAGTAAAAAGTCTGGTAAGGTTAGGCTCCAAATCATCACTATCCTCAAAGTAAACCCAACATCTCTCAGAGTGTGATATTTGACATGTTTTGGAGATATTCAAGTGATATGAGGAGACTGTTGTATGACCAGATTGCATGTGGCATTGAGATGTTGCCAAATCTGACTCCACTTCCTCATACCACTTCTCATAGTTTCTGCTTATGAAACAATATTTATTTATAAGTGCATTGCATGTGTCTTTAAATATCTAGGAAGTGTAATTTCTGTGTCCAGTGGAGGACTTCTTGTGCACAGATTAATATAAATTATAAGCCACAACTCACTGGCACTCTAATCCTGACTGAGGCTTGAGTTGTTCTGTGATGGTTTTTGGGGGTCTTTGCTAAGTCTTAAAATGTGTATGGTGTTAAAATGTTTTGTACTTTGGAAAGATGCAAACTACCAAAGAGGCATAGTTTATTCCGTGGTGCTGTATTCATCTAAATTTATTGTTTTAAGTTCAAGTTGTCTCATACCTGTGGAAACCCTAAGAGTAGGAGAGATTGGCAAGCATTTGGCAAATTACCTATCCCTTTCTAAAAATGCTGATACACTATCATGGTTTTTAAAATATGTATAAACTGATGTATAAATCTTTCCAAATAGTAAAAGAAATTTGTTCCAAAATGTGTCTGCCTTGAGGAACTCAGAGCAGTGAGCTGAAGTTGTACTGAGGTTGTACAGCTCATTGGCATTTGTTTACAAACAGATGAAATACATGTGAAAGCAAGTTAGTTCAATATTTTCATATTTCATATTTTTGTATCTCATTAGTTTGCTTTCATTTTGTAAGTTCTATTACCTGAATATAGGCTTGTATTGCCATTCTTTGTTTTATTTTGTAACTCAAGTAAGTGCTACATGCCTGTTCTGTTTTTAAAATTATTTATGGGCAATGATTGATATAACAAATCACAGAACAAACCACTGAACATGAAGGTTCAGAAGGTGAGAACAACTCATGTCTTATTGCAAAACCTCGTTTGAAGGGTTTGGATTACTGATGGTGTTTGCTAACTGCTGTTAGTGTTACTGCTTCAGAAAGAATGGTACAAAGTACCTGACACTGGAGTCATGGGGCAGGCTCCCATTGAACAAAACCAAACGAAACCAAACTAGACGGGCATCTTGATTCAACATGTATAGAAAGCATTCCCTGGAGTAGGAAGGCTGAAGAATATATGTGAAACCAATTGGATCTGCAGGGGAGGAGGGAGAAGGTGGGTGTTGTGACAGGAGGCTGCTTTGAGACTCTTGTTTATTAGAGCCTGGTTGCATTCTGTCCAACAGGGTGGAGGAATCCTCCAGTACAGCTGTCAATTAATTCATACACTCTGATGTTAAAATATAATTAATTGCAGCCCACGGGTCATAGTGAGTATTGTTGGCAGTTTTCAGTGGAAGATTACAAAGTAGCTATATTTATGTGTTTATATGTATACAGAAGGAGTGAAGTTTATATATTCTTGCCCACCTCAGGATAAAGGACATGCTGTGTGCAGCCAGTGTGATCAAATCAGGTAGCAGCTTTAGTACCTAGGTAAGACAGAGAAGCAGCACAGGGTTCCTGCCTCTGAACAAAGCAGCAGCTGTACCTGTCATTCTGTGCTGGAGATGTACAGATGTAACTGTGTATAAACAGGCAAATATTTTCAAGCAGCTGTCAAATTTTCAAGCTAAATGTACGTTCTGGGCACCTGATTTTCAGCATACTGAGCTGCTGTCATTCTAACCAAATTTACAAGGAGTTGCATTTTCTCAAGATTATAAATCCTGTAATAAATCCCGTGGAAATGTAATAGTAATTATCCTCTAAGAACATAGAATTATTCCGTTTGCAGCTATCATTCATTTTATTTCTCTTTTACATGGCTGGGGGGGAAGGGTGTATGAATGAACACATAAATGCAAAAAAGAATGGGATGTCCTCTGCTGGTGGCTCCTGACAGCCCTGCAAATACGGGCTACAGCAAGCAGCGTGCCTACACTGGATGGATCCGATCTGGGCTCCTCCTTTCCCTCTCCCCTCCATAGCTTCTGTCCGTCCTGTTGGCTGCCCCTCCGTGGCTCTGCTCAGCTCCCTAGAGCTGCCTGCGCTTTTCCTGTGTCACACTTCTCCGAGTCACTGAAGGGCACTGAATCAAAGCGGCCAGCGCCTGTTCCCGGGAGCTGGCTCCGAGTGTCGGCACGGCAGGGGCGCGGAGCGGCGTGCAGTGCCCCGGGCTGGGCGCTCTCCTGGGAGCCTGCCAGGCTGCTGCGGGCCACAGCGGCCTCGGGGGGCTCCGAGCAGCGCTGGCCCGGCTCATTCCCCGGGCCAGAGGTGGCCAGCGGGAGCCGGCGGCGCCAGAGCCAGCGCAGGCGCCGCGGAGCAGCGTGGCTGCAAGGGCAGAGGGAGAGGGCAGGCGCGGGGCCGGCAGTGCCAGGGAGCTGCTGAAGGGATGGGTATCCTGGTGATGTGAGGGAGCTGTTATATTACCTAAGCTGCCTTGTCTAGGTACCCTTCAGATAACTTTATTTGCAACTGGTAACTCAGCTGTGCTGTGGAGAGAGACTGTGCTGTCTCTCTCCCCCATAATCGCTCTTTCAAAGTCCGATTCAAGCCAGCTGAAATGCCTTACAAAGTGAGGTAAAACTGGAATATGAAAGCACCTACATAGCTTTTTAAAGAGGTGTTCTTTTCCTGGCTGTTTCACTGGACTCATTCTTCCTCCACCTTTCTGCAGTTCAGGCTTCCTTGGTTAAAAGGAGTGGGGTGGCTGATACTCTGCAGTGCTGGTATTGCTGTTAAACTGGGCACCAGTTTATATCTGAATATATATCTGGATATATGAAGACATCCTTCATATCAATGAGGATGAGCAGGGAAAACATGGCAGGAAAATAATTGGTTATAGTTTGCCACTTTTTGATCACACAGGAGTGTGAGGCTTGTGACCTGTATTCTGTAGTGAGTGACCTGATTTAGAGCTGTGAAGTCATGTGTCCTAAGTATATCCTCTATCTGACACGTCAGGAGCTTGCAAGTACAAGTACTTGATGTCCATTTGCCAAAAAATGTAGATTAATTGCATTCGTGCCTGTTGCCAAGGCTCCTGTCAGTAATGCTAATTCAGTGTAAACTTTGTGTGATACATTTATCACAAAGAAAAACTTTTAAAGGTAGAGATGTCTGAATTGTCAGAATAAAACCAAAGGCCTTTTTCTTAACAAAAAAAAAAAAAAAAAAAAAAAATACAAAACCAACAAAAAAAAAAACCAGCAGCAAAAAGTGAAAGAATTTTGGTTTGCATTCCAATCCGAGTTGTGGCATGACATTAAATTGAAGTTAGTTTATTTTTAGCAGGTTTCATTTGTTTATTTCTTTAAACGTAATAGCTGAGCAACAGGAGCCTGTAAAAATATTTCCAATGAATGAGTAAAATTGTAGCACAATAAAGAATAAGTAAACTACACAACTTCAGGTGCTAGTTACAGAAGACTTCAGATTTTTTTTGTGCTGGTAGAAGAGTATAAAAGCTGGCTCATTGGAATTACTCAATTTTCAAAAAGACACTTGCAAGCAGAAGGGGCATAAATGTGTAATATTTTATCTGAGGGTCACTTTTTTTCAAAGGATATAAATCCCTCTGTTAAGCTGAATTTAATTTATCAAATAAGTCATGTTATTATGTCTGGACAAGGGAATAAAGTTTATCAGTAAAATAAAACCACTGAAAATACACAGTGGTGGTGTTCTCTGCTAAGAAGGCGAATTCAGGCTTCTTGAATCTCTTCCAGAAACAGATGTAAATTCCACTGTAGCTTTTCAAACAGTGAATAATCGTGGTCTGTTATGTTTGGTGATGAATCATGCAGGAGTTGCAGATGGTGAGGCGGGTGCAGCTGTGCAGATGCTGAGGAGCTGAGATAGGAGACTGGGGACCCAGGGGCTGAGGGAGGAGATCTGGGCATGGGTTGATAAGGCTGGAAGAGCAGAGGGATAAGACAGCTGAAAGAACATGGAAAAGGACTGCAACCTGAGATTTGGGATAGGGAGAGTGCTGGCAGCTGAAAGGAGATATTCTTGAGGAAGAAACATATTTTTTTTTGTTGTTATTGAACTTGGAAGCTGAAATTGCACTACCAGAGACCAAAGCAACTGGACTTTTGTCCTGAGCAATACAGGAGCCCGAGCAAGAAGTTTAAGCTTAAAAAATAAGAGAAAACTAAGAGACTTCCTGTCTCTTTTAAAGGAATACTGGTCTTAAGTAGGAGAGCTTTTGTAGGGAAAGGTACAGATGCAAAGTTGTGGGGTTTTTAATTTCTATTTTTCCAAGCAGGACGTGTAGTGAGATCAGGGTAGCAAAATTTGGGAGTTTGTCAGATGGAGAAGTTGTATCTGCTTAAGTCGACTAAAAATGGGGGATTGCAAGGCCTAATCATTAAATGGCAGGTGAGACTCAAATGAAACATTTCACAATCTTATATTGATATGCTAAACACACCTTCCAAATTTTTGCATTAAGTAATTTTAATTTATATTTTTCTTTTTTTCCCTCTCCTTTTAGATTGAAAGTTTTGTTCCAAAACAATAGCTCTTTATTCAGGAGGAATGTTGTCATTAAGATATCTGCAAGAATTAGGGGGTAGTGCAGGCAAATGTCCAGATCAGGCTCAGAAGAGAGTTTTGCCCCAAAAGTGAGAGCAGTTTTCAGGATTGTTTTCTCAGCTCTTCTCGTCTAGTTACCTGTCAGGTGTATGCAGTATGGTCTGCTGCCGTGTGCCCCCAGCCCAGTAATTCTGAACCTGCAAAGCTTCTCGAATTAGAGAGAGCAGTAATGGCTGCAAAGGCATTAAAGTTCTGTCATTGTCATGGAAGTTGGTGACTGGGAAGAGGAAAGGAAAACACATTATTGACCCTGCTGAGGGAGTGATGCAATATGAATTCAGCAACTGTCTGTTCTGTTTGGCCTGTCAGTTCCCAGCCAGCACAGGAGGAGAAGGGAGCTCAGGCTGAAGCAGCCCCAGGGTGTTTGTGCTGCTTTGGGGGTGCCATGGAGGCAGTAGCAAACACCTGTGTGTCAATGGTACTTCTCAAATCTGGGCACTGCCTCAGTGCTCCCAAGCTTTTATTGTGCTATTTAAACTCCCAGAATCATATACAGCTGCAAAAATTTCATTGCCAGTCTATAAACTCAAAATTAATTGGCATCTGTCAAATATAATTCGTGGCCTTGAATGAGACTGTATTCAGTTAATTATTTATGTCATAGGAACAGTCCTTTGCTCTTCCCTTGAAGAATAAGCAAGGTTGAAATAATACAGGAAGGTTAAATATGCTCAGAAAACAAAATATTAGGTAATTATTTCTTATCCTTCTTTTGTGGCAAATTTCAGCTAAAGGCAAGTATTTTTATTTATAACGCAGCAAGGATTCTAATTTCTAAAGAGTATATTACTTCTGTATGATATATATATTATGATAACATACTAAAGAATATGTTGTTATCAGTGATATATACCACTTGCTATCACACATAAAGGCCAGCAGATAAAAACCAAAATGGATTCCTATATCCTGTTTTGTAAGAACACATTTTAAGTTATCCATATTACACATGAACCCTAAAGATTGTTGAAATACCATCAATTTCAGAAAGTTCATCTCAGTCTTTGTTTGACTTTAAGTTAATGTCAATTGGCTTTTACTTTTCATAAATATAGTATGTCTGAATTTTCACATTTGTAAGGAAGAGTTACTAGACAGATATGCTTGTAAGTTATGATGTTTTCCTTGACAAATCACTCATGTATGTCATGTTTTTGTGGGTTTATTTGGGTTTGGGTTTTTTTATCGAGCATGTGAGCAAGTAAATCTTCTGAGTGAGAGGTTTATGTAGCAGCACCATCAATATGCCAAAAATTTTGCCTTGCACTGCATCTGTGTGTATTAGATTATAATTTTAATTGACAATTTTGGTTGCACAGATGTCTTTAATTTGTTACCTTATGAAGTTTATTTTTACCATGTGTAGTGAAAATGTACTCTGCAGGCGACTTAGCAAGGGGCTTACATTTTATTTATTTCAGGAATTGATTATATTGGAGATAATCATTTAGTCACCACTCTAAAATGCAATTTCTATTTGCCTGTTACCCTCAGATATCTGTATCCTTCAACAAATGAGGTCTCTGTAGAATATCAGGGTATGGTTAGAAAATTGTTGAGCCGGCACTTTTCATAATCTGAGATGCACTAATCACATGTATAAGGAAACAATTGCAGCATTCCAATTTCAGCTTAAGGATCTGGTTCCCAGTGAGCAGCATGTTGGGGCAAATGCGTGGGCTGTTTGTAAATGCTGTACATGTTGTAATCAACTTTGACTTCACCACTCAAACTTACTTATGTGTTAATTTTAGAAAAAAAACACCTGACAATGGCTTAGGAAATTGAATCTTTGCTTGGAGTTCATAAGATGCAGTTTTTGTGGGATTTTTGGTTTGTTCCTTTTTTTTTTTTTTTAATTCTGGCCATTCCATGCAACCAGATTTAGCCTCAATCTGAGCTCTGATCTCTGAAATTAAGATGTCCCTAACTGTTAATCAATTCAAAATCTTGCCTTATGTAATTAACTCACCAGATGTTTGTTCAGTATTGCAAAACTTAGAAGAACCTGGCAACTTCCAAGTAAATGGGCAAGGAGTTTTTGGGACACACTGAATAAATGGGTAAGGAGTTTTTGGGACACATGAGGAAAGTAAAACAGCTAAGTTCATCAAGGGGGTAATAAAAATAAAGCAAATACTCAGATGACACATTTGTGTAAACGTGACCTTGGCTCTGGGATCAAATAGCAAATACATGTATGTCATGTTTGTCTGAGTGTGACCTCTCCTTGGTTCAAATATCAATTATAAATCAAAGCCCAGCTTTTGATGTACATGCAGAGGGAACAGCCTCTTAAATGATGCACCACATCTCCCTTTCTCAGCACGTGTGGTCTCCACATGTCAGTGTTCAGCACACCCCCCCAGCATGCGTGTCAGGATGGTCTGGCAGCTTCATGGCCTGCCAGGTGTTGTCACAGAGGCTTTAGGATCTGTAGAACTTTGAAGCACAAACTGTTGTGATTAACACATGTAATCTTTGGAATCCTCCTCAAGCATGGAATAATTTGACTGGAATATAGCAGTGACTTGGAGAGATACTGGCATTGAAATGGATTGGATGAGGAGCAAAATTCATTTGGGAGAGGGAAAGGAAAGAGGGGGAGTGTGTTGCAAGTGCAAAGTTGTAAATGTAACAGTGGAGGGGCCTTTCCATTAGAAACTGCTGAGCTGTGAGCAGTGTTGCTGGAACTGTAATGAACCTGAAAGGCAGTACATGGCAGAGAACCCAGACTACTCTATGACATAGTGGTTACTAGGATGTTGCCATGGCTTAGTTTCTTGCAGAAAATAAATTCTTATTGAATTTCTTGTTAATAAAATGGACTTTCTTCACTGGTTATGCCTCAAAAATACTGGATATTATGAACTCCAATATGAATATTTGCTTTGAGTGCATTAGCAACTAATGTAATAAACTGAATAATCTTCTCTCATGCTGCTTTACAGGCTGATTTTTTAAACCATGTTAATAGTAGTATCTTAATTCTATAGATTAGGCTGGAGGTCAATTCGATTGTAAAAATGGAAACTGACACCATTGCAAACACAGAGGGGTTTAGGCCTTCTGTGTATCTGGAGTATAAAAATTGAAGGAAGACAAAAGCCTTTTTTAACACAAAGCTTTTCACTTGAGTCTTCAACAGTGCTTGCTTGGGTTTGGTACCATCCAAATTTCAGACTGGATTATAATGTAGTTAAAAAAATAAAAAAAACCTAGGAACTCAAAATACCCAAAGCAACCAACAAAAAAAAAAAAATCCCCAAAGCCCCACAAACAAAAAACCCATAGCAACAAAGACCCCTCCAAAAACACTTCTTCAAAAAAATAGTAAATTGAAGGAAAACATAGGTTTTTCAATAACCCTAAGTATAGTATTATAAAGTTTGTTAATTTATATTACTCTTGACTTATCCTGAAGTCCTGACTAGACAGCTCTTTAAAGGATTCAGCAGACACAGATTTAAATGAGATTTGCAAGCTTTACTTTGACATTCAGCTATTTCTGACTTTAGTTTCAGTTCAGCATTCGCTAGACAGAAAAGTCAAATCTTCTTATTCTCAATTACAGAAACCTCCAAAGCATTTACTTTTCAGGTATGAAAACTGACATTTAGAGGAGAAAAAACCCAAACCCAACACCCAAAGAATCTCAGTCGTGTTGGCATTCTATGCAGAGTTGAACCTATTTGAGCTTGAAGGCAGTTGTAACAACACCTCCATCTCCACTCTTTACAATATGGGATTTTCCTTTTATCAGAAGGGCCTTGATGCAAATTTGAGCAATGCCATGTTTGATACATCCATTTATGTGGAAGAAAGCAAGCATGATTGCAGCTAGGTGTAAACGTGAGGTGATAGACCTGTAAGTCTTGTCTTTGGAGCCTGGAGGCAAAGGTTGCCAAACCTTCCTGTGCCGCTGCTGCTGAAAGCACACGCGGCTGTGCTGTCAGAGGGATTGCAGGGGCTCCTTTAAGCACAGGCTCGGCTCTCACAGCGCCGATACCCGGCAGCTCTGCTCTTCCCTTGGGCTGCAGCTGGGCTGTCTGGTACAGGATGACTGGCCTAATGAAGTATGCTGAAATCTGTTTTCTGCTCTAATATGAAATCAGTGTAAATATGAAGCGTTCTGAACAGAGTTCCTAGTTACCAGGATCTTGAAGGGCTTGTTGAATTTAAAATTATCCGTTAGAAAGCCACTTGATGCTTGGATGTTGTTTTATTCTTTACAAGCAACTGAAGTCTTTCTTTGAGCTAGATTCTACTCAGTTTGAGCTTCCAGCACTGGAACTTAAATTTAATTTTTGTTGTTTATTTATTGGAGCATGTTGTGTCAACTCAGAGTAAATGCCTGTATCTTCCATTTACTGGATTTCAGTGGCAGGTTTACTGCTGGAAGGTATCTGTGGGCTGTGCACAGAGCAGCCTGTATGACAGTTCCATGGCCCTGCCAAAAGATGGTAATACCCTTAATCTAACAGAGGTGCTGTCTGATCTGTAAAGCAGTTTTCACCTCTCATAGGAGACCAAAGATGCATTGGCTTCTTCACTTCAGGCAGTGCAAGTGCCAGCCTGTCCACACAACCCCTGGGTTCTGCAAGGAGATTCAGGCTGCACATGCAGTTATAATTTGGCCATGCAGCACGTGTATCCCTCTCCCCAGTTGCTTATTTCTGCTCTCTCCTTTGAGCCAGCACTAATATTTGTAAGGCTTTGCAGTGAACTGGATCAGGGAAGTGGCTGGATTGAAAAGTACCACGTTTTTAGTGTGTAATCATGGCCTCGAAGATCAGTCATGGCTCTGGAAATTCCATTGAGCTCCACTCAACCCAAACATGTTAAGTGAGCTGTTTGACATTAGGTGAGATGAATTACCTCTCTTATTTCTGTTTGCTGAAAATTAATTTCCTCTTTGTAGTTTTTTCTCCATTAGTAACTGCATCTGTTGTGTGAAAGTGAAAGGTTATGATATTTGAAATAAATAGTTCATTATCTCCTGAATAGTTTTGTTGCTGCCCTGTTATTAGTTACTTCTTAAACAGTTATCTTGGCAAAACAAACAATTTTTAAACTATTGAGTGTATAATAAGTGTGTTACATAAATGAAAGAAAACATTGGAGGAAATTGTGGATATACAATCTTGAAGGTCTAGAAAGCAGCTGAATAGTTTAAAGCTGGAGAGTCACATTTAAAAGGAGGGTTGAGTGGTCCTGTTCAGATGCACTGATCTGTAATTTAATGTCATTTAAAATCCAGAGGGACAGAACATCCTGGGTCCAAAGAAACACAGCTTAGCTCAATAAGTTCTCCTTGATTTTGGGTGAGTAATGTAAAACAAAAAAAAAAAAACCCATTCCTATGTTGTTTTTATCATTTTGGTCGGGGCTTAACCCCAGGAGGCAACCAAGCCCCACTCACTCACTCCCTGCCATGGGGCTGGGGAGAGAATTCAAATCAAATCTGCATAGAATTTTTCTTTATGTGACTTTTAAGATCCTGACTTCAGCTTTGCTGTCAGTTTTCAAAATTAGGTTATGTGAATTTTGATTTCTTTTAAAGGCAAGGATACCTGTAAGTTGCATATGGTGTCTTGGAGCTGAGTAAAGGGAAGAAAGATGAAGTTTTTCTGGGTGGGTTTTTGTGGAGAGGGGGTGTACAACTGGCAGTCCTGAAGAAGGGGTGGCCTGTGAAAACTTTTCATTGTGTGCGTAGAAAATATTCTCTTGTCTTATGTTATTAACACTTTCTAAAATAAAAAATAGTACAAATTTACAAACTATGAAAACTGAATCAATTGTCACGTGACAGAGGAGAAAATATGCATCCTTTCCCAGGTGGAAGTCTGGATGTCACACTTTAGGTATCAAATCTTATTTTCCATTCTCTTTTGTATTGAATCAGGATATTGGCAATACTCTGCAGCTTACATATTCAAGGCTCTTCCTATCCAGTGAAGTTTTCTAAAAATATCTATTGCAATCACGAGTTTTACATGTGCTGTTTTCAGCCCCAGCATTCTCAAAATGACCTAGAGGTAATGATTGTTTCAACTTTAACCCTGGTATTTGCAAGCAAGCCCTTTACACGATCAATTTGTTTATGCAGTAAAATCAGACTTTGTTACTGCTTCCCAGAGACCTTTGCATCTCAGAGACCTGTTTCCTTACAGGATTATCCCTGGTGTGGCAAGTATTAAATGTGGAAGGGCTGGAGGTTTAGTATGCCTCCATCCCTTTCCAAAAATGAAGCAAGTAACTGATAGCTGCATGGTGAGGTGTTTTTTTTTAATAATCTGACGGATTTCTTTGGGACCAATTTCAAGTTTATAGGTAAGTTACTCAGTGGGTATTCACAGTGAGGTGGTGGGAAAAGACTTCTTGTGAAAATAGACATATTTCAGAGATAACAGAATGTGAGAGAGTAAAACCTGTTTAACCTTAAAATGATAATTACATGAAATGGTGTCCTTATTTTTCTATGTTCTATCCTCTTGTTTTCAGTTTGTGCGTGTTGGTACTTGGGGGTAGGAGAGGGGTTATGGAGGCTAAAGTATTGTATGTGAAACTGAGAAAATCCTCTGCAGGTGCCTTTGTGGCACAGAATTTTTGTAAGTACTTAGAAGACACAGATCTTTGAGTGGAATCATCATGCTGCATCTACTGCATCTACTGTTATAACATGTACAGGGCTTTTTGTAAACCAAAATTCTCTTTGTGAATATTAAATGAACTTCATACTCATTACCCTTTTTATTTCAGAAGCTTTTTTTCATTCAGGCAAGGATCAATGCATATTCTGTGAAACCTGCCAATGAAAGCATATGCATGTGTAAACATGCACAGAACACAGAGAAGCCAGAAGGCAGTTTACTGCATAAATACTAGACATATTACTTAAAGATTTTCTGTGCTTATAAAAAAATTAATTGTCAGTATTGTGTGAATATTAGTATATTTTGACAGTCTCCAGAAATCATGTTGTTGCCATGCTTGCTTAAATACTAGTTAATCATTGACAAGAGCACTAATGATTAAGCAGCTGTAATTTACTTGTAGTGTTTGAAAGTACAAAAGGGTATGTAATTTAATAGTTAAAACAAGAAGCACTCCATTTATGTTTCACTAGCTCTTAGGTTGTTTTCTACAGAAACTTAGCTAAAAAGGCTGCTGAATTTAACACTTTGCCTGTAAATGTGGAAAAGAATGGTGCAGTTTGGGTGATACCAGGCAGCTGTTGTGTTCAGAGGTTCTCAAGCCTTTCCTTTGCTTTCCTGACAGAAAATGCCAATTTTGGTTGAAGGTAGACTTCAGTGTTCACTTAATCCTTTAAAAACACGTGTGCTGGATGAAGAAGTGGTGCTTGGAGAGATGCATGTGATTCAGCAGGGAGCACTGGGTACAAGAAGGCCAGGGCCTTCTGGAACCTCCCAGCTGTGCTGGGGCTGAGTGTCTGCAGAGGAATACAAGGTTTCTGTGCTCTGGACAGCTGCTTTAGCCCAGCAGAACTCATGGAGAGCACACGGAGGGAGCAGTGCCAATCATATGCTCTGCTACTCCTCTCTGCTCTTTGCTGATGCCTCCTTAGGGAGACACATTTGGTAGTCTCCTCTGGGTTGCTGGAGGTTTCTCTGTACATTCCCTCCATCACAAAACAGATACATCACACAGATAGGAACTGAACTTTATTTTCACAAATTACATAGAAGGGATTCCTCATTTCTGAGTCTGAGTATGTTCTGGTTATGTCAGGGACCTGGGTAGAAAACTTAGAGCAAAGAGCACAGGCAGTTCCAGGTGTTGCTGGGCTTATCCATGCTGTGTGTCCAGCTCTCACCCTCCAGCTCAGTGGGTACAGTAACATCCCTATTGCCTGTAAATGGTATTGGAAATCATGGGTAAATTCCCATACTTTATCTCCTACGTATTCTTGCTTGCTGCACTGTGACATAGAAATAATTTTCTTTTTAGTTAAAACTATCTTGTTTCAAAGAAATAGATCTGTACTAATGGTCCTTGTAGAATGGGATGGCAAGTTAGTAGCATGAGTGGCAGCATCTCCTTCATTTTTCCTGCTCAGGAAGAGTGAGTAGAATATTGATGTTTGTTTTAAGTTTTGGTGGGAAGTGCATAATGCCTTCTGTAGAAACGCTTTTCTCAGCAATGGAGAGAAAACAACAACCTACAGATTGATCTTGTCATAACTTTCATTCATCTTGAAGTCTTTTGGGGAATTTTCCCCACCCTGTGCTCTTGATGATTCATATTGCATAAAGCTTCCAGAGCAAGAGAATGTTGTATAATATTTCACCTTTGGATTAGAAATCCTGTATTCAGTGTGCTGCAACTGGTTCAAATATTTTTTTTTAAATATCTGATTTATTTTTTTAATTATTCTTTCACCAGTAAAAAGAAGTTTAAGTGACTGCTCTACTTGATCAAAATGGTGGACACTGAAAACCAGCTCTATCCCCTTACTCCCTTGGAGGAGGAGGATATAGACAGCCCTTTATCTGGAGAGTTCCTACAAGATATGGAGAACATTCAAGACCTTTCCCAGTCTCTAGGTGATGATAGTTCTGGAGCTTTAAGTTTAACAGAATTCCAATCACTGGGAAATGGACCAGGATCTGATGGATCTGTTATAACAGGTAAGAGAGTTTGGTTTAACATAAAACTTACTTTTATAAATAGAATTGTAGGAATTAATAACTGCTTTAATGGCAATAATTATTGTTTATGATGAAGTGACACTAGAAATATATAAGCTGATTATGGCATGGTCTTAAAGTATTTAAGGCTGAAGTTAATATATTTGACAAATGTCACTGAAGAATGTAACAGAGTTACATAGTCTTTAGTCAGAGGCTTTGGGAGATCAGAGTGGGGATCACTGCCCTGGTGTGGGACACTGGTGATCTCAGTAAGGTTTTCCTGTTGAATCTGGGTGTTTGCAAGTCTTTTAGCAGGAGAGCCTTTTGAAGTAGTTTCCCATTAACCTTGCAGTTGGTTTGCATTAGGCTTGGTTTTGGGGGGTTCTTATTTTAGAGCCATTCCAGCCTGGGATCCCTATTTCACCTTGGAATAGTAGAGCTGAGGCAGCTGAAATAAGCACTGGGGGGGTTGAAGGGAATGGGGAAAGCTGCCTCCTGGCACTATCAACCAAAGGAATGTTTCCAGAACTAGGACTTTGTTCCCTTTTGGTTGCAGACCTCCTCATGAGGGGGATACCTTGAACAGGAAAAGTTATGATGTGCTCTGTGTTTGTGTGTATTTGTTTATAACATGGTCCTTCAGAGGCAGGAGGCTTTACAATTATTTGAGTGTAGGTGTGTAAGCCTACAATAACTGAGATCAGCTTCTACTGTCACCTTCCCATGGAGTATTCAGTGCTCATTGCAAAATGTACTGGTTTTGTGGTCAGAGAACCTGCAAAATGTAAACTTCCAAGGCTCAAATTCCATAAGGCAAGTAAAATGAAATCACACTTGAAAAAAATCCTGGGGTTTAGGCTGTTCTTGATGACTCTGATGCCTGTGGGCTTGGCAGCGCTGGCAATGGAGACTCTGAGTTCTGTGCCAAGGTTTTTTCCAACATAATACTTGCTGACCTACATTCATGAGTGTTTCTTAATCTGTCTGTTAAAATAACACACCCATTAATTTGCTGAAGTCTTGTGGTGCAAGTTGCAAGATATATGATAAAAGAAACTCTGGCCTCAGAAAATATTTTCCTCAAACAAGGTGGAAATATTAATTGAAATAATTAAGGTTGGACCATGTTAGTTTTGTAATGTGTTCATCTTCTGGTGGCACGTCTGGCAAGTTATTGTACAATTCACAAATGCTTTAGCCATTAAGAGAAAAACCCAAAATATCTGAACCAGGCTATTTTAGAAGGCGGCATTTGTGTTACCTTCCTTTTAACATCTGTGCAGCCTTTCTGATGGGCAGGACTCATCCACCTGCTCTTCAGGCCTCAGTTTAGATAGTCACTTAAAACTGTGAGTAGCTTTTCAAAGGTCAGGGTCCTTGTGTGTATCTGAAGTGTAACTGTGTGAGGGAGGAATGTCTCGTGGTACTGCAACAAGAGATGCCCTGCTCGTCCCTGCAGCACAAGAGATGGCACATGTGGAGCCAAGATGAGCTGTTCAAAACCTTTCTGCAAAGAACTTTGGTGTGGTGTGTATTTATTGAGTCCATTATTACCCTTCTAGTTCTTGCTGCCAGAGTCGTTTCAGTAAGGCCTTTTCCTTCTTGACATCCTATGTCACATCAAAATTAGCAAGGTACACCCTGTATTTTGTGTGTGTTTGCACTGGGAATGTGAATTATTTTTCAAAGACTTATGGTCAAATTGTTAGCTCACTTAATGACTATTAAGGCAAGATAATTTTTTAGAATAAGCTCATTTTTGGTGTGTGTTTTTTAGTATAGAAATTGTATCAATCTTGATAGTGTAGTATTTATGAAGTGTTCCTTTTTTTTTTAGACACCCTTTCACCAGCATCCAGTCCTTCATCCATTAATTTTGCCACAGCTCCAGGTAGCATAGATGAATCACCCAGTGGATCATTAAACATTGAATGTAGAATTTGTGGGGATAAAGCCTCAGGCTACCATTATGGAGTACATGCCTGTGAAGGTTGTAAGGTACAGTCATAATTTTCTTCTTAAGAACCTAAATCATGTTGCTTTATTTATGGGGTAATATGAACATAAACATTTGGTACATAAATGTTTAATGACTACAGCTCTAGCCATTGCAGTTATTTAAATAATAAACCTATCTGTGGTCTTTTTTCTGAAGTAAGTCACCCAGATACCATAGCTCCATACCAGACCTTTGTCAAGCAGGGGCAATTCACAATGATAATTTTAATGCTGCTTTTCTGCATGTAGTTAGTGAAATACTAAAACAAAACACTAAACTGTGACTAAAAAAAATTAAAAAATCAAAGCCTTCTTGCTCCACTAGTGTTTTATTTGTGTTGGGAGTATGGCTGGGAGGAGTATGCCACATTCCTGTTATAACAGCAACAAATCCCAAATTTCTCACCTCCACCACATGCTGCCTGAATTGTACCTCGTGTAGTTTTGGGGCGGGGGCATGTCTCTGGTGCAAAATACTCATCATTAATGCATAATTCTTGGGATGATATGACCCATGAACTATAAGATTCTTTTATTTTTCCTCTAATGTTGTAGGTTTCCATATTTTTTCTACATAAGAAGGTAACAAGAGAGAAATAACAGTACAGCTTTCTTTCTTGCATCGTGTCAGTATGAATATTTGAACATAAATCTTATGGAATAATGCAGAATATCTGTTAGAGATGGGGAAGCAGTTCCTAGCAGGTGTGCCCCACAGCCTAAATGACATGTTGTTCTGTCATGTGTCACAAGATGTTGAGTTGGCTCTGGATTTGCTGTCCCTGTGGTTGGACAGTGTGTGACCAACCTTGCCTTGCAGACTGGAGACATCCTGGAAAGAGCAGTTGAGGTAGAGGCTGTTCTACAGTAAGCAGTAAAAGAAAAAAAATTACCTATATGATTGAAACTTAGTAGTCAGCATTCATTAACAGTACATATTGTTTTTTTCCAAACTTTTTATAGGGCTTTTTTAGAAGAACAATTCGTTTAAAACTCATCTATGATAAATGTGATCGCAACTGCAAGATTCAGAAAAAAAATCGTAATAAGTGCCAATACTGTCGTTTTCAAAAGTGCCTTTCAGTTGGAATGTCACATAATGGTAGGTAAGAGTGCCCTTAATTTGTTTGTTCCTACGCAGAGCCTGCTGCTGGAGGCAGGCACTTGGATAGCATTGTTCCTCACACACATGAATTGAACCACAGATTTTTTACAGGGTAGATCGCTGCAGGGGACTCCAGTTTCCCTGAGGGGTTCATGTGGTTGATACAAAGCTGCCATATGTGCTGCTATGAGTGTGACACAGTTGTGCTGTGTCAATTTGTCCATATGAATGTTCATTTATTTCCTTTCTTCACCCCAGAACTTTGGCACCAGTAGGCCCATTGAAACAAATTTCAATACTGGAAGAATTCTGATTGAGGGCTTTGTAGAAGAGTAGGAGGAGAACAACTGCTTTCATTGTGAAGGGGAATGATGTAGGATAGAAATCTGTAGGAAAGCAGCCTTCATTATTTTTCAGGTTAGAGTGCAACAGCTCTTGGGCAGATGGTTCAGAAAGTGGGGCGGGAGGGCAAAGGTCTGTGCTGACAGTGCAACAGGAATCTGGTAGGTTGTTTGTTAAACAGAATGGTAAAATTTCAGAGCATTTAGATATCCAGTTTAAAAGTTATGTTGTTGTTTGTGCTAGTGATTTAAGATAATGGTGGCAGGCTTGTGGCTTACAGACCAATTTCAGCCCACGAGGCAGTTCTCTGTGCAGGATGTAGCTTGCTGAGCAACTCGGGTGAAGAGGGAGAGGCCAAGCCATGAGAAAACAGATCTCACTTGGCCAGTGAGAGTAGTTTGCTTTCCCTGCTTGGCTCTGATATTGTCCAGGCTGAACTTGGGGACAATGGGAAAACAGGTAAAAATGTTGGGCTAGGAGAAAAGCTGTAAGTTTGGAGACAAATTTCCTAAGGAAACTGTGCAATCACTGATGCAACCAGTGGGAACATGGTTGGGGAAGCTGCTTGTGACATTTTAGTCTAGAGTCCCAGCAGGAGGCATTGTGGGACTTGACTTTCTGGTTCTGCAGAAGCCTGGCTCTCTTGTGGTGAGCCTTGACTGAGGTTGAGGTCCATTGGGAGAGGGTTGGTAGTCTCTGCAGGACTGGGGAGTGTGTGCTGGACACAAGGTGTGCTGGACAACAAAGTGAGGTCTCAGGCTGGGAGCTGAGCAGGGAGCTGTGCTGGTTGGCAGGAACTGACATCCATGTGAAGCTGTTTCATCCTACCCATGAGCACTGTGGCCACCTGTGCTCCAGCTGAAGGGAATAACCACAGTTTTATTGCAGCAAACCCGTGGGAGGCAGCAGGGAAAAGGGGTGGTTGCTAACTTGCTGGCAAGACTTCCCAGGAAGAGAACTACAACTAAATGATCTTAAAACTGTAAGTTTTAGTTTAGAGCAGGTATTCTTCCACTTTTTCAACAGATTGGTGTGACCACCCACCCTTGAGGGGAAGGAAGCACCTAAGCCAGATTCAGACTTAGATTCAGAAACAGGCTTTCCTTGTTGGATTTCCATTGAGGTCCACTGCTGTATTTTGGATCATGCCTAGAGTAACTTCCTTAGGTCATGAGAAGATCCCCTGGGCATGCTGAAGGGCTGATGGTGTTCAGGTCTTGAATTGCTTAGTGTAGGCCATGATGTCCTCACTGGTTGGATGCTGAAATGTGGTATGAGCAACTCACTGTATGAGCCATCTCAAACCCTTGCACACCTCCCAAGGGTAAAATGGGGCTGGCTTACCTTGAAACTGGAACTGAAGAAGCATGTGGATGTGCCCATGAATGGCAAGACCACTTGCCCAAAACCCAGGAGACCTCCATACCCAGAGGTGTTTCAGACTTGCATCTCCTGCCTCTCAGAAGAATATCCCAATGACTAGATCAGGTATTCAGACTGTCCTCCTCTCCAGTCCTGAAGGGCTAGTGTGTTGAGGAAGCACTCTGGAGTGCTGGGGGTAGAGGAGAGTTTGTTGCCTGTAGCCTTTGAGCTGTAAATGCAGGTCTTTAGGCTGGGGTTCCCTCTGGCAGTATGGATGTGTTGGGTTAAGGTCTGGATGACCCTGCAGGTTCTGAGCCAGCAGTGGGATTCAGGCCTGACTCTGCTGCAGCTCTCCAGCTCGTGTGTGTGCTTTCTGCCAAGCTCCTGTCATGAGTTTACTCAGTGTTTTAAGAGTTCCCAGGGTGGACTTTGAGTTTCACATTGGGAGCTGTAGAACTCAATAAGGAGAAAACAAAATATAAGTATATTTAGGTAATGTAGAAGGGAAAAGGAATGTTGTAGCTCACTGCAGATAGCACTTTGTGTTCTGAAACACCTGATTTCCTTCACTTTAGCATATTAGTCACTGACTGTGTTGGGAAGGGGGTGATTTCTTGACCTCTACCTCAGTTTTTCTAGTCAGAAAAATCTTATTGCTCTAATCAGCAACAGTAAAAGGCTTAAGTTCTTGTATAATTTGTGTTTGTTTTACAATTATGTCTTCCCATCAGCAATACGTTTTGGACGAATGCCGAGGTCTGAGAAGGCGAAGCTCAAAGCAGAAATTCTAACAGGTGAAAATTATGTAGAAGATTCAGAAATGGCAGATCTTAAATCACTTGCCAAAAGAATTCATGATGCCTACCTGAAAAACTTCAATATGAACAAGGTTAAAGCCAGAATCATCCTTGCAGGGAAAACCAATAACAATCCAGTAAGTACTTTTTCTATTGTTTTAAAATAAAACTGACAGGTACTTAAGGTGATTGTAATAATTTGGTGGACTCTTTAACAAATCTTTTAGAAAATAGATATCATGGTAATACAGACATGACATATTCAAAGTGAATCTCTCCGGTCAATATGGTTGCTTTTAACCACTATCAGAATAGTAAGAAGCATTAGGAAAATCAGGTGATTGCCTTATAAGCAGAAACTCATAACCCTAAATTATTATTCTTAATCAAAAATGAAGTGATATCCTAATACCTCTTCATATCGGGAAAATGCTTCAAAAATATTTTCCTCTTATGCCAGTGGAAAAAAAAAATGTTTTTCTGTCACAAATGCCAGGATAAGTACTATTAGCTTGTAGGATTTACAGATGCTCTGCATGACTTCTGTTTTAATCAGAGTAATATTTATAGCACAAGGGGGAAGAAAATTTGAGTTTGTAATTTTTTGTTTACGCTGCTGTCCATTTCCTCACCCAGCCTTCCTGCTCTTCTCTGTATGGTTTCTTTGAAAGGCAGAAGCAAGCAAGGTTGTGAAGACACATATGCTGTAGAAGTTATTTTACTTTCAGGGTAATTTAGCCAAGGTCTACCTAATTTGATCAACTGCTTTTAGTTTGGTAGCACATGGGAGAGTATAATCCATGTAAGGACTTGCTTGTTTCACTTTATACATCTATATTTAATCTCTGCTGTGATTTTTGTTACTTTTATGTAGAAACATCTTATTTTATCAACAACTTCAATTTCAGTAAAAATTTCTGGGGAAGAAACTTTACACATGCCATAATGAAAACCATGTAAGTGTGGGGATGAGTGTTATCAAAATAGTAAGCAAGCTGTCTTCTGCATAATGGAATTTGGCATATAATAATCTAGTCTAGCCAAGTGTGCAGCTTTCTGCATTAGAAGAGAGACACATGAATGATCCCAGTCTTTTTCACTGCACTAAGAGGTGTGTAAAATGAGGCACAGGCTTAAACATTTTAGGGGTACAGGCTGACATGAGCCTACAGTAAATACCACCTTTAGCTCCTCACTGTGTGGGCTTCTGCAGAGAATCAATGTTGTGCTTGTTACCCTGTGTCAGAAGCATAAATCACAGCCTGTGTGACACGTGCAGGGATGGATCCTGGAGCATTTCATCCCAGTTCTTGTATTTGAATGTGTGTGGCCACAGCCACAGGACTGACCAGCCACCAGTGACCAGCACGCACTGCCTGGGGTTCTGTGCACATAAAAATGAATGAAGAATCAGCCCTGGGATGTTGCAAACAGGCTGCTATCAATTTTTCCAGATGCAGGGAAGAGCAAAGGGGTCTTAAACTATTTCATCATCTTAAGAGAGCAAACATTTTCATTTTCTTTTGACTTTTCAGAAGAAAAACAAATTGTAAAAGAAGGGTTTTTCTGATTGTAATTAGAACTGTGCATTAACAGCTGAATTCAGTGAATCCTAATTTTTGGTACGACTACAATTAATTTCAGAATGAATGAGCATTTTTCATGATGACACAGTGTCATTTTTTTAATTTAGCTCCCATGTCCTTAGCCATACCTCTTTTCTGTATACTGAAATGATGTTAAATTTTTTAAAAAGTGTATAAGATAGTGTACATCTTTTAAAGGTTTAGAGATGTGTTGTGTTTCTTGCTTTGCCACTTTCCACTCATACCCACTTTCCCATGGAAAGTTCTGCTCTGTGTAACTGTGCTGGAGTGAGATGAAATGTGCAGTAGCCATAACATTTAAAAATGGAAACCCATAGGAACCTGACCTATTGGACAGCTTTCTGAATGAAACAAGTGAATCCTATAAGTTCCTGACAGAACACTATGTGTTCCCCATGCTATTTAATCTGAGATGAGCAAAGCAGCACAAGGAAGGTGCTTGGTGTGTATGGAACCAAGTTTTTATTCCAGGTCAGTTGCTGTGAGTTTTCTATGCTGGGAAGCACTGGGGTTTGTTGTTTGTCTTTAGGGGATTGTACTTTGTCTTGGTTGTTGCTATGCAGATATGCATCAAAATATTTTTGAGTTCTGATTGTTCTTAAGAAAGTCTGAATGCTGCTTTTGATAATGATGTTTTAAGTGAGTGGTTCATCTGTTTGTAAAGCATGTACCTTCTAAAACAGAAGGGATTATGGAAAAGACCAAATTTTGTGTTTGGCCTTCTAGTGGGATTCTCTGTTTAGAGATGACTCAGCACCAGCTGCAGCTAGAAAGTTGGGACAACTGGGACATTGTCTATGAAAATCTGATAGTAAAACACAAGAGTAGTGCAGGGTTCACATTCTTATGCAAATATGCTGCACTGTATTGAAATTACTGTCTGTATTCCCCCTAGGGTACTTCAGGAAAGCATCATGATGTGCATCAAGTGTAGTTAGTTTAGGCATTGATAGGAGTGTAGGCAGAATAACTTGGATTTCTGGAGGAGGTAATAAAAGTCTTTTGTGAACCCTCTGGGACTGGCTCTGAGATGGATATGTGCATACAAAGCACAGAGTGCTGGAGTCTCACTGTAATTACTAGATTAAACCAAATTAAAGGTATGCCATACATCTTTACATTTGACTATTTACATTGCTGTTTGCAGAGCAGCCTTGGTAGATATTGCATTTTGTCATACACTGTCTTGATGAGAGGTATAAAAAACTTCAGGGTTTATTGACAGTTGAGGACTGATTAGCATGGAAGTTAAAGTTTATCAAAATTCTCATTCTTTAGGAAGAAAACAATTAGTAACCATTATTTAGTGACTGAACTAGTGGGGTTTTTTTCTCTGTAGCCATTTGTTATCCATGATATGGACACCTTATGTATGGCAGAGAAGACCCTGGTGGCAAAGCTGGTAGCCAATGGGATTCAGAACAAGGAGGCAGAAGTTCGGATCTTCCACTGCTGCCAGTGCACATCTGTGGAGACTGTCACAGAACTGACAGAATTTGCCAAATCCATCCCTGGCTTCTGCAGCCTGGACCTGAACGACCAGGTGACGCTGCTGAAGTACGGGGTCTACGAAGCCATATTTGCCATGCTGGCCTCTGTCATGAACAAGGACGGCATGCTGGTGGCCTATGGCAATGGATTTATAACCCGGGAGTTCCTGAAGAGCCTGAGAAAGCCATTCTGTGATATAATGGAGCCAAAATTTGATTTTGCAATGAAATTCAATGCACTGGATTTGGATGATAGCGATATATCCCTTTTTGTTGCTGCCATTATTTGCTGTGGAGGTAAGCATTGCCTATTTGTTCTCTAAGGTAGTAAATTTTAATATTTCCCTCTCGTGAGTTAAAAATTTTAATGGAAAAGCTTCTATCCTCTGGAAGATTCAGTTCTACCACTAACTACACTTTGAGGAATCGTTATAAAATTATGACATGTATTCTTTTGCTTGTTTTGAGAACAGATCGTCCTGGTCTTGTAAATGTAGGACACATTGAAAAAATGCAGGAGAGCATTGTGCATGTACTGAAACTTCACTTGCAAAACAACCATCCTGACGACACCTTCCTCTTCCCAAAACTTCTCCAAAAAATGGCTGACCTCCGACAGCTGGTCACAGAGCATGCTCAGCTTGTTCAGATAATCAAGAAGACTGAATCTGATGCACATTTACACCCTTTACTACAGGAAATCTACAGGGATATGTATTAAGGATTTTTAGTATTTTTTTTCTACAATATTTAAAGACAGAGAAATACAGATGGGAGCAAAACTACTTGTACAGTTACGTGCTGTTCACTCAGCCCAGAACAGGAAACATCTAAAACTGGGGAACCTGGAGTGTTACACTTCTTTTGGTTTGGGATCTTTTGTCTTCTTTTGAAAAAGTGCTGCAGAAAAATACAGGTCAGAGTGCTCAATGAAGTGTCTTACAAAGGTTCTTTTATTTGGGAATTTGAAGATTGGTAAGGAATACATATTTGTGTAATAAATCAGAATGTTAAGTAACAGAAATGAACAAAATTGTATTTCCTCTTGGTTTAGTCATTTTAGTATTAATATAACAAATTCAGCACCTTCCTTCCAGGTATCTGCACAATCAGAAAGACGATGCACTTTTGCCTAATGGTAATTACTGAGAACCAGCTAACACTTTTTTTAAAGCATTCAGTCTAGGTGTAGCAAATGGCTGGATATTCCTGTCCATACACTTCTAAAAATCTGGAAATATCTTTGATCCATTGCTGCTTTAATTCCATGAAATGATGTACAGCTTAATCTCGTGTTACGTTGGCATACTTAGGGTTAGCATGTTTAAAAGACAGTTCTCTTATGAAATTAAACAAAATCCAAAGAGTTACCTAAAATACAGCAGAGATGCTCCAACAGGTGTGTCTTGAAGAGTAAACATGATATACTGGTGGGACCTTTTTGTTTCAAAAGTCTTTTAAGGAAATGTGAAAATATTACTGATGAAAAATATATTGTATACCCTGTATTTTTGTAGAACTGCTCAGGATGCAGTTTTGACATAAAAATACTATTTTGAATTAGCAAGAGTTTTGGAGAGACTGAAAATCTGATCCTACCCTAGAGAAAAAAAAAAAAAAATTTAACTTTCCAGCAGTGATCCTGCACTCTACTGCATTGATAGCTGACTCGAAAGGAATGATTGGATAGGAAAGGCACCAGCTTCCTTTAAGTGTCTTGGCAGTACAGTTGTTTGGACCTGTTTACTTTTCTGATGAATACACTGCTTCATTTTTTACCCACTTAGATGTATTTCTATTCCTTCTTCAGCCTCATTGATAGAAGTGTTTGGTACTTTTCACCAGATTTTGTCCTTGTGGATAAGGTGACAGTAATACCAAGAACTGTGTTTGTAGACAACAGACTGCATCAAAATTCTTTTAGAGACTTTATACTTCAGAAGCAGAAAAGGCAGCACAGCTGAGAGTAAGTTTATCACGTTCTTAGAAGTAAACTGATTTTTACAACAGCACTTGCTGTACTCGTGGTACAAAATAAGCCATAAGGAAATGGCTTCCTGACTGCCACTTCACAAGCTCTTTTCTCAGAAGTGCCGCCTGCATGCAAGGCACTCTGCTGTTTCCCTTTCGTTTCTTTGATACAGTAACTTCACATTATTACCTCCTAATTTTACTTTCTGTTTCACCAGAACTAGGTCTCAGGAGCAATGCCAGCATTCTCACTACAGTTCTGCTTTCAGTGGCACAGGAGGACACTTTGTACTTGTTTTATTGTAGCACATTTGAAGGCACCAGCGCCTTCACTGCAAGGATTGAGTGATGAAGTGAGAACATCACACTGTCATTCCTATTTCAGTGGCAATGCTTGTTTCTGTCCAGGCCCACAGGCACAGCTGGAAAAATAACAGGTTAAAAGCAACTTGGGGTTTATCTGGGCAATGATTCTGGCAGAAGTTATAGATAAATATAGATATATTTAGTGTAAAATACTGAAGCCCAGGCCTCATATTTGGTGAGCATCTAGGGCAGGATAGAAACAGTAGCTGCATGTGCACAAAACTTCCTCCCCTTCCCTGTTGCCAGCAGGAAGATCAGGCCTCAAACACTCAGAGAGGAATGCTGGTCTTGCCAGGAACCCTCAGATGAGAAATGGGCTGCCTTTTGTGTCCCAGAGCAGCACACAGTGTGCCCTCAGAAACAAAGAGAGGATTTTAGGAATGCTGCTGCTTTATTCTCCCAGGCAACCCTGTTTCACTGAGGAGCTGTGGGGTTTAGGCCATGGAAATAATTGATCTGCAATATTGCCGATGCAGAAAGTTATCAAAATATCAGCTATTCTAGGATGGTGTTTTGAAACTGTAGGAGACAACTGTTAGTTTATCTTCTAAAAAAGAAAAAAAAGGAGAACTTGAATTTTTTTCCCCCCAAAGCTCAGATTTTTGCAAAGGGCAAATTTCAAAGTTGTATTCCATTGTCTAGGTGTACTGTATGTTCTCAGGAAAATCAGACACAGTCGGTGTACATAACTATTTTCCCAGCTCTTGTTCTCAAAAGTGGCTAAAACACTTTAGTAACACATAAAAATGTGGAAAATTAATAATAAATACTTAAACTCTCAGCAAATCTATAAAGAGTTGCAAGTACAGTAACTCAGTGAAAGATTAGCTGTTTCAGCAGCTGCTTGTAACAAGGTCCTGTTATTAGCATGAGAAAATTGCATAATTTTTTTGTTATTTGAAAACCAGCTAGAATTTTTTTACTACTTCCTTGGACATTAAAATTTTGATTTCTGTTTTAAATTAAATTTCAGACCCTTAAAGAGGAAAAAAAAAAAAAAACACATTTCTGAATTACAGAAATATGAACAAGATGTTAACACAGTCTAAAATTCTGGATGGGTTCCACTGCCCACACTGCTGCCCTGTGCACATTCCCACAGTCACTTCAAAGAATGGCACAGGGCAGACAATTTCCTTCCCAAGAATTAATGGGCAAAAGAACTTCTCATTTCTACATTACACTTTTAAGGAATTACATTTGCTCCTTCAGGAGGTGACTACAGCAGGTTTTGGCCAAAGAGATTTTAAAGTTACTTGGTTTATGAGCATTTTTTTGTTTTTAATTTGGAATCCAAACTAGTCTCAGATCTATTACTTTGGCATCTCCCCTGTGTGCAGATAAACTAATACTCTAAAATACCCCATCTCTGAAGGGAAGTCAAGTGATCAGATTTTAGGATTAAAATGGTATTAAAGATTTAGTGGCTCATCAGGTACACATTGGATCTGATTCTTGCCAACAGAACTCATTTTTCTGTTGTAGCATGGAAGAACTCTGGTTAGCAACCAGACCCCACAAAGAGCTTAGGGCAAGAGACAGCAGATGGATAGAGAAATATCCTGGGAAACAATGGTATGACTTACTTAAGTTTTCAGCAAACCTACAGATTACTCATTTTTGAGCATTGTTTTTTTTGGGGGGAGTGTTAATTTAATTTATTTATTTATTCTGGTGCCCTAGGTACTTTTTGTCAAAGGGGAAGGAGGGAAGAAAAGGAAGGTTTTGTGCCAGGTATTAGGGAAATCTGATGTTCATTCTTCTCTGCTCCTTAAATATTTCCTTTAAAGCTGCTGTTTAAAAAAAGTCGGTTACTTTGTCCTTTTCAAACTTGCCAATCCCACTTTTGCTTTACACACAAACTGACACCCCATAGGAAAGTTTCCACTTACAGAAACCCCATCTTTTGTGGCATTTAAAGAACCGATGTTTTGTGTTAATTGCCATTTCCACGTGCCTCTGTGCTTTGGTTCCAGCAGCTGCTGGAGAGCTGAAGTGCTGCCAGAGCAGAGTTTTGCATTATTCCTGCCCCGTGCAGATCTCGGAAATACCAGCAGTTGCACTAAGCCCGTTCTCATGAGAGAGCTGGCACAAGGCTGCACATCAAAGAGCTTATAATAAGCATCTAAACATTTGTTTGTTTATTCAAACTGCTGAAACTTGGGGAGATTTATTCATCACGAGAGCTGGGTCACATACGATTGAGTTTGAATTTCCTCCTTTTTTCTGATGGAAAGCCTGGACAAACTCGGGCCCCATCTGAGGCACAGCAGCTGGGGGATATCCTGCTGTGGCTGCAGAGGAACAGTTTCAGTCTCTCCTGAAAAGCTCCCTGTGACTTAGCTGAAAATCTGCAACTGCATTTGCCAAATGCATTTGCAGCTGTCGTGGTACTGTTTAAGCATAAGGTCTTACAAATAATGGGCCCTCTCAGAACCCCCTCGTCCTTTAGGAAGTGTTGGAATGTAAGGTGGAGCCTGGTATCTGTGCTTGCTTATGTCCCAAGTGCTTTCCTGATAATCAGTTGCATATAATTTTCGTATTTAGGTTTAATCAGCTTTATTATCCTTCTTTTACTGGAGATTTAAATTATATGTGGGTTTGATCTAAGATTATTGATATGTGTTGTGGGATTTTTTTTAATTTAATGTAATACCATTTCTTCATGTTTCAATTTATAAAATACAGGAATATAATTGCAAGGTATAAACTTTCACTAAATTAATTACAGAGGTGCTTAAAAAAAATGTGTAAATTATTTAATTTAAATATTTGTTACATACTTTATCTTGTGAACCCTTTGTACAGTGAGGAAGTATTTGCTTTTATGGGCTAAGGATGAAGGGGCTGATGTCAAAGACAATTTGCTATTTATTCCTGTCTGGTCTTTATTGCTGTATTGTTTGTGAAGAACTATCACAAATTCTTCAAAGTTATCAGTGTTTAGAGTTGACAATTATAACAAAACTTTAAAATATATTTTCACATAGAACATACTTTCTTTTATTTAATTTTAATAAAAAGAAGTCTAGTTGAGGACTAGCTGCAATCCCCAAATCAAGTTTTTAACTCGAGTTCACCAACAGGAAAAATATTGTCTAGAACTGAGTTCATCTTTGTTTTGCAGCTAGGTAGCTCATTTTCCTATGAAAAGAGCTAAAAATAAGCTGCATTTGGTTCATGCACCAGGGCTGGTGTTTTCTGAGGAACTGACCTGTGGCTCACTGGGAATAACAACATGTACTCAGGATTATTCCCTGCCACCTGCCCTGAGGGCGACCTGCTGCTTTTATAGATGTATTTCAAACATGATTTGGCAGCGCGAAACAAGATGTTGAAATGGCATTATTGGCTTCCTGGGGATTTTAAATAGGATTCAGAGTCTGCTCATAGGATTCTGTGTATGGTGCATGCAGGTGTGACAGTCTGTGCCTACAGCATCCTGCAAAGGAAATCTGATCTAGGGACAAAGGTACCTTTCAGAGGTATCTACCTTTTATTTTGCTGTGTGAATCACCAAACACAGTAGCTGTCATAAGCACAATCTGTTACAAATGTTCTGGCTATCATTTGTACTTACTGCTTTTTATTTGTAATATATAACATTTTATTTCCTCAAATTGCTGCAACTTGGCATTTTCCCTTCATCAGTGTCACCACCAGGTATGTTGTGTAAAGTTTGCAAAGGCTCCGCTGGCCTTCCCTGTGCTAACCTGCAGCCACTGTCACTTCCCATGACACAAACCCACTGTGCCCACCCTAAGGAAGGCTGTTTCCTCCTTTCTTTTTTCTATGTGCTCACAGGTTTTTTAAATCTTTTTCTGCTTCTGAAGCTAGGGTGTTTTTTTTTTCCTTGAGCTCCTTTATCGCGTCGGTCAGTCTTGTCAGATTCCATTGCCGTGGATGTTTCGGAACAGAATTGCTGTTGCAAGGAGCCCTCCATTTCAGATGAGCTGCCTCTGCCAGGGGATAGGCAGCATGCACAAGAGACCGATCTGATTACAGGCTGGACCTTAAATAAGGACTGCACGATCGAGCATGAGGTACTTGAAGTGTTAGTGGTGGTATTTCGGTGTTTTCTCAGGTTGGATGTGCAGGTAATCCCTGTCGTGGTAAAGGCACCAGCCTTCCTCTCAATGCCCGCAGTTTCATGGCATCGTTTCCACCGGAGAGAAACAAGGCTGGCAGGATGGGGGGCCCTGGGGCCCCGCAGGGTGCAGTGACCCAGGCAGCTGCGTGCGGAGCTGACGGTGCCCGCAGGGGCTCTCCGGGCTCAGCCCCACACCCGGCACTCTCTCCGTGCAGCCTCAGAGCCTTGGCCCTCCGGCACAGCAGGACCCTGCGTGCTTTAGCTGCTGCTTTAGTAATAACGACTCTCACCGACGTTTCAGTGCTCTCGAGGTGATCCAGAACCCTGAGTGGTTCGACAAAGTCTGGTTTAGCAGCTCCTCGGGGGAGGGATCTGCCTCTTACGAACGGTTGCTCAGAATTTTCTCTAGGAATGCAGCACCACAGCTAAAGTGCCCCGCGATGTCGAAGCCCTCCCTCATGTCTTAAATGGTCTGTTACCTGGTAGGACACAAAAAAAGCTCAGTGTTGTTAATGTTGCCAAACCCTAATCAATAGAGCTCACGAGTGTTTCATTAAATCAAGATCTCAATATTAAAGAGAAAACAAAACAGCTTACTGTTTCCAGTCATCTGTTTTTAGGAGGTTTTGGGTACATTTTACTACAGCAAATACAGAACCTAGAACGAGCAGGCATTTCTTGCAAGGAGTAGTCAAACCTAATTCTCATGGAGTGCTTGTTTCCCAGTAAAAACCACTAATTCAAGCCAAGTTCCCAAGTTTCTGTTAGAACAATGCAAGTGACACTTCCAAGGACGAATGGATGCCCTGATCTCACAGGGATTTTTAGGAAAGACAATGTATCTTGCACTTGTGAATGTTAAAGTCTAGTCTAGCTACATACAATGATGCATTCTCAAACGTTACCAGCCTACTGATCTAGGATGAAAAAACTTGAACTAAACAATTTTTTTCTTTTTTACATTCTGACTTTTTTCTGCCTTCTTTTAAAAATAAGAGGTTGAATTCACAGTGTTGTAGAGACTGGTAGGAACCTATGTGCTTTAATCCTTTCAGACTGAATGTAAACCAACTTAATTTGAAACACGGTTTTGCCTTAATGGTTTTAAAAAAATAAAGTATTTTTAAAAGTGAATTTAATGACTTGTGCTGATCTTTTATCTCCAGGAAAGGAACTCACTGCAATGTGACATTCAAAAGGCAGCATATTTGGAGCATCTTAAAGTACTGATGCCTCCCTGTGTACTGTTGGACACCTTTTGAAGCAAGAATGGGTGTGTAACATAATCAGAGACATTGCATATACATTTATCTATATATATTACCTGAGTTTGGTGCTGACCCACCTTCCAGCTGTGATCTTTCATATTCTCATGGGTTGTATGGCTGGTTTGAGACAGTCATGAAATTCAACAAGTAACATGTGCACTTCTGTGTGAAGTGCAGCAATGACTAATTCAATGAGCAAATCTTCAATTAAATCAGTCAGGGAAATATGTCTGTTTTCCTTCCAGGATCTGGGGATATTTTAAGCTGGTAAGAGAGTGCTGAGTGAAAATTACAGCAGAGGAAAAATACTCAGATTTCTTCATAAGCTATGCTCAGGAGCATGGAGGAGCTGATGTTGAGCAGCAGGAAGTACTTGGAAACTCCAGTGAAAACAACCTGTAAAGGCTGTGCACCCACGAAGAGCAGGAAAGGTTGGGCATGGTATCATTCAGGCTGTGAAATCACATATCTACCAAAATCTGATGATACTGAGACCATGATGCTCCTGTTCAGGGGCAATGCAAGAATGTAGAATACATAAGCTCTCACAGCTGGTCACAGATGATAATCCATTGTCATTCCAGGAAATACCAAGTGGCTTGTAGGGCAGTCTCCTTTCCCTAAAGCATAGACCAGAGATGCCAGAACACATCTGCTGTCCCTCTGTGGTACCTGCTGGCTTTTCTGCACCTACCAGGTCTTCACAGCCAGGTAACTGAAGCACAGGCATCCCTGACTTGGTTTATCCTGCTGTACAATAAGTACAATAATTGGGCTGTACTGAGCCAAATTAAATATTCTGGTTGTTCTGCTCTGAGGTTCTGCTCCCTTTTAATACTGAGCCTTTTCCCCCTCCAGTTCAATATAACAAGTACTTAAAGGCATGGCAATTTTGAGGGCTTTAAATTACTCCTCAGTCATATCATAAAGGTTATAAATAAATGAGATAACTGCATTTGTCTTAAAAGGGCACAGAGGAAGCTGTACAGGAGGGAAAACAGGTCAGAGAGATGAGATTAATGACATGGGAACTGCACTAGGCAGGCTTTTAAAACCTGCTTTTAAGAGTACAATCTGTCATGAGCAATGGGAAATCCAGGAAACAAAACGTTTCAAGGTATGTTTGCTGGTATAAACATATCCTGTGATCTCACATAACCATGTTGCTTTGATTACAAGACTACAATTGCAAGGTGGGAAAGAGCTCTCTTCAGTTGTGGGTTTAGCACAGGACATGCCTCTGGTGTTTATACAGGAACAGATACAGACACACCACAGCTTTTAAACAGTGTTCCTAACATGACACTGAAATATAATTCCACCCATCTTACATAAGTTTAGTATCACTTTCCCTGAAAGTGTAGTCTTTTGTAACTGCAAAAAGGAATCTGAAATGCTGCCTCCTAACATGGATCTTTTTTTCCACAGTTAGAGACATACATATGTTTTATTTATTAAAGCACTTAGGGCTTGAAAAGGCTACTAATAGGTCCATTATTGTTCCTCCAGTCACTGCAAGAAATTTCAGTCCTAAACAGAGGGCACCAATATACTAAGTTCAGAAAAAAATATTTTAGGATATTTAAATGTCCTAAACAACTCATTGAAATAATGTTAATTTCTTTTAACAGATACATGTTCATTCCAGTAAAATTATCGATTTTTGATGTTGTCCTATTACAAATTATATGGATGGAAGAGTTGGATAAAAGAGATGTTAACCAAAGCACTAAAAGGTTCTGAATCAATGACCAACAAAACTTGAGTAAAAAAGGTGATTTTGTGATTAGGGAGCATTCTAGACATATCCTTAAAGGTGTGTGACTCTGGTTTTAAATGAAAGCCACCTAAATCTTAGGACAGTCAAAACAGATAACTAAAAAAAAAAAAAAAAAAAAAAGGCTAATTTTTGAGCTGAACTTTTTACCTTTTTTGCCTGAAACTGCATTTCTGACATCCCTGATACAGCTGCAGTTTATTTGTCCGGTTCAGGAAAGAATTGAGTGTATTAATGAAACTTTTCTATTTCCAGATTAACTGCTTTGAAAAGGAAGCATGCTTTATTGTAAAGCATAAGCCAAATGTATTCAGAGTCCTCTCCAGTTGCTGTGCTGACACGGACTGGAGGGTTAAGTGAAAAGTGACTGCCAGTGCAAGGGACTTGTAAATACTTTTATTGATTGCAGAAGCACCAACCTTCAGAGTCTCAAGTCTCAAAGCTGTGATAGCATTTAGATTACCATATTGAAAAAATTAGATATTATATTTATGACATTTTCTCACAGCACTTTTATTTTAGACTTAAAAATAAAGCTTTAAATTCCCTGCCTAATGTAATCTTACCAGGACAGCCCTACCAGATGAACAGTTGGTGTACACTGACTTTCTTGGGTATATTCTGAATTAAGCCAGATCAATCTGTTTTGGAATTTCATAACACCGTAGGAGTGTCAAGAGCAACACGAAGCACTAAAATAGCAAATGTGAAGACCTGGACATGGTTCCAGTGCTCTGTGCTGTTTGGTTTCTTAGTGCAAGCATTTCTCATGGTGCCAGCAGGCTCGTCTGCCTCCCCTTCCTGCTCCGCAGCAGCTCGGAGCCGCTCCCTGGCGCGGCCGGCGCTGCACGGGGATGTCTGAACCCAAGCCAAGGGCAAGGAAATGTGCTGCTCTCTCCAGTAGTGGTGAGCTGATGAAGGTCACTTCTTTAAAAGGAGCAACATGATAGTCTCCAAGCAGAGAGAGGAGAAACCCCAGCCAAAGAACTGTCGCTCTTGGACCTTCAAGATTTATGCTTTGTATCCATTTTTTTGCAGGATTTCTGCTGGGGCTTCCTTTTATCCATGTCTTCTTGTATTTCCAAAGGAAAGGTCTTTAGGTTTTCCTTCACACAGGGGAGGCAGAAACTTTTGGAGTAGAACAGACTATAGCCCTGTAAAGAAAATAATGTTACTAGCAGGGTACACAAAATGGAAATGCTTACGTTCCACTTTCATTAAACTACACTTATATTTAGAATTCTTCTAAAATTAATGATTATTATTCTAGGCTGAAATATTCCAGCAATTTAACTTTTTCTTACTCTATAATTCTAACATCTAGTTAGAACCAACTGAATAAAAAATAAACCCCCCAAATCAACTATCCCACTGCTCCTTTTAAAGTGACCTTCACCAGCTCCCTGCTCCAGGGAATTGCAACAACCCTCCTTCAGCTGCCTTCTCCTTCCAGCACCGTGCATGGGTTTCTGGGCTGCTCACTGAATTCCAAATAGGATTTCATGGGTAAGCTGCAGCTGGTGTTGTTGATGGATTATACTTGGAGAGTGAATAAAGGTGTAAGAGATTCCATGGGTTTTACTGAAAAAGCAAAGTTTTCTTCTAAGTCTTGGCTAACGAAGATTTCTACCTCCAGGAAGGATCTTCCAAATTCCTGCAATGGCATGTAAGACTTGGAGCCTCAGCACACTCTTCCTCACCAATCTCCACAAAAATGGCCTAAAAGCCAACAGAAAGTACTGGGGACTCTCACAACAGACTATTTTTTCCTTAACTCCCCAAAAAACTGTTCTTACTTCCATTCATCCACGCACTTGTATTGTCCTAGGAGACTACTAAAAAGTATCACTATTATATCAATATCAGAGAGGTGTTCAATAACCAGAGTAGTTAAATGAACTCCATTCATCTGAGACAATTCAAATAAGATTTCATCCCTTACCCTCAATAAATGGACCCCCTGGTTAAAACCTAAAACCACACCTGGTACTAAAGCTTGGGGTTAATGGCTCTCCTCTGAACTCTTGATGGCAAAGTATAAAAGCTGGTGTGGACAAAGAAGGTATTTTTGCTATCCCTCTTCTGTTCACAGATTGTACAGGTCCAATATTTATTTTTTTCCCCAGGAACTGTAACCAGATGTTAGTAATTGAATAGAAAGGAGCAAAACTGATGGAACATTTTAATGTATTTGCAATGTAGTGTTTGAACAATTGGAAGAGAAACTAATGTATTATTCCTTTGCTCTGCAGCGAGACTTGACATCCCTGGTTCTCTTGACGTGCTGATCACCAAATTCCAAATAGGATTTCATGGGTAAGCTGGAATTGTTGTTGCTGATGGATTATTCTTGGGGATTTAAGAGTGAATAAAGACATCAGTTTAGATAGAACTGGACATCTTTTGGGGAGAAAGGGATTCCCTGGGTCTTACCTTAATAGCAAGTTTTCCTCTTGCCATGGTCATTTGCAGCTGGCCTTTCTCTGGGAGCTAGGCTTGGCTATTCCTGTGTTCCTCTCCTTGCTTTTGTTTCTTGTGTCACTGTCTGGGCTTTAGCAGCAGATTCAGCTGATAATTATATCAAAATCACAATCAGCCTGCTTCCATGTGACTTGGAAGCTTGAGGAACAACTTCTCTTCATCTATTGTCCTCTTCTGTGCTGACTGCCAGGCCCCTTCATATTCAGGAATGAGTGTGGGGCCTTAGCCTCTGAAAAGCCCTGAAAGCTGATTTCAGTTGCACAACCTCCTCCAGAGCCTATTGTTTTTTGTCTCTTGCTATCCTTAATACATTAAGCTGCCAGTTTAAAGGGGAGATTAGAGTTGAAGTTGGCCTGGCTAGTGTTGCTTGCATTACCAAACGGCACACAGCCCCCCAGCTCCAAGGCTTGGGCTCCCAGTGGTGGCCACTGGGCTATGGCAAAGGAAGGGAGAGGCTGCTCCTGCAGGTGGGATCCCTCACAGGTAACACAGGTGCTCAACTTGCATTCTTTTGGCTGAAATGAGCTGCCAGCTAGTGTGGATTTTGGCCAACAGGAACTGGGGAAATCGTGACTATGAACCACTGCCCCCCTGAGCATGTACCCATAGTCCTGCTCTCTCACTCCTGGGATTTTCAGCCTAACTCTTCTTTCAGTAGCCTGTGAATTAAACTTACTATGTAGAGTCAAGCCCTTCTTTTAAACCCTTATCCTGTTCTCTGTTCAATCAGTTGATTCTTTAATGTGTTTTCTCCCTTCCCTGACCAAGGCAGGAGGGGGCCATTCCAATTTCAAATTTAATAGTCCAATTCAGGCAAAACTGAGCTGCCAAAGCATGCTGCCATAGTTTATTTCTGTTTTGACACGAATCATGTCTGAAAGTAATTTATGTATATAGGGATGGTATCTTACCACAATACGTACAGGAAAGGCTCTGCCCACCCATATCCAGGACTGACCCCACATGACTGGAAGTTGAGTGGGAAGCAGCTGTAGTATTACATTTATCACTTAATACCTACAATCATGTCCAAGGTCAGTGCTCAGTCACCTTCTACTGAGGTGAGTAATAAGGGATGAAACTTGCTCCCTTTCCTCCTTTCTTCTCAAAAGCCACGTTTTTCCATGTCTTTAGAAACTGTTGCAATAAAACAGAAGTAGCTATTTTAAATTATTAATATGATCAGATTATATAATTTCCTCTCCTCTTTCCTGAAAGGGTAATAGGAAGAAGGGCACTCAACCTGCCCAAGGACTTTTAAAAGCATTTCTATTATCTTCCTTTTTGTGTGGCTTTGACATATTTTAAGTCATTACAGATAACCATTGGAATTATTCCCAGTTGGATGGGAACTAATGGCACTTACCAAGGCACTCTGATAAAAGACTTGAGCAGGGTGATACAGGCTGCAAAATGATTGAGGTAAATTATCTGAGTGAAACTTCAGAGGATATTTGGAGATATTTCATTTATGAGCACTATAGAGAACAGTGCTAAGTCATGACTTTTATTGGCACAGGAACTGTAAGGAAATACACTTCAGCTAGCCTGGGTTGTCTCATGAAGAGCCTAAAATCTGATCTGTCTCTCAAGTCTCCTTAGGTACAAAAGCTACTTAAAATCCCTTTGCCAAATCCAAGGTCAGAAAAGTCCTAATTTTGCCACAGGTTAGCCTAACACTATTCTGAATTACCACAATATTAAAAGCAACTAAAACATTTCCAATTGGTCCAGCTTCTTTGCCAAAGAGGCCCAAGAAATTAAGATTTTCTTCAGCTTCAATTCCTGTGTTCTAACATTTAACTCAGCTCAGGGGTGAATTGATATACTTGGGTCAAGCACAAGCAGGAACCACAACCAACACAGAGATATTATCCTAACTTTGTCTCTCTATATTGCCTTGGATAAGTTTTTAGTTCTCTGGACTTCTAATGTTCCCTGCGTGAACAGGAATAGTATGTGTTTACTTACTTTGTGGTGTGGGTGTTTAAAGCACTAATCATCATTTCTGCAGATCTCTTTCAATGTTACCTAAGCAGTATTGCTAAATTCATTTTGAAACCATAGTCATATGTGTGATTCACTATCTGGCCTGGCCAGTTTGGTAAGAAATTTATTGTCAATTATTTACAATCAATGTTTTACTTCAGCGATATGATCAGGGGAATCTTGGAAACTCAGATAACAAGCAGTAAATGACTGACACATTTCCACAATAGGCTAAATAAGCAGGACTTTCAAAAAGATTAGAAGCTTCCATTAGCTCACTGCAAGTATCTTCTATTCATTGCCAAGGCCTAGTTTAACTGAAACAAACATCTTTTCAAAGGAAAAGCCTCACCTTCACCACAGTGTGTGCAAAGGCCCTGAGAGGCTGAAGTGCTCTACTTCTGCCAGCTTGAACTGCCACACTTGGAAATATCTGCTGAATCCTTCCTAAATTCAAGACACTTCATTTGGGAATGAAAATAGTTAAATGTGCTCAAGTTTGTCCCAAATGTGTCTGTGTTGCCAATCCTCTGCTGTTAAAAAGGCAGGATAAACCTGGCATGTCAGGGCAGGAATCAAGCCCCTAAGCCCAAACTCTCTGAGTAGCTGCACCTGGCTCCTCACTGGGCTCTGTGTGGAGGGAGTCAGCCCCTGCCACAGCAGGGACAGCAGGGAAGATCTTGCTCATGTGAGCTTTGCCTCCACATAACTGCCCTGAGCAACCTGGCTCTGGAAACTTGAGCCCGGCCACCACAGCCACAACCAGAGAGTGCTGGCACTTCACCAAGGCAGAGCCTACAACTCCCTCCTTAGCTTCAGAGTAGAGAAAAAAAAAACCCAAACCATCTGAGCTGCAATCACTTTTGGTGAGTTTCAGTCATTTAAATGTCAGAAGAGGCTTCAGAGATAGGCTGTTGAGAAATACTCCCAGTGCAGGTGCCTGGGTGTGCAAGCTCCCATGCCAGCTGCCCAGGGTGCATGGATGGTAGGAAATGACTGGAGCCCCCAGCAACAAGCTGGGAATAGGCACAGATCCTTCTAACAAAGGGCTCAGGGCCCTGCAGCACAGTCTGGGAGAGGACTGGTCACCCTGAGACTCTGCAGGAGCCAGTGAGCAGCAGAAGACCCCAGACCTGAAATTCCCCAGGGAAATGGGTGCACAGACTGTAAGGGTATAAAAGCCCAGGGGTTCCTTTATTCGGGGCCCCTCCTGGAGGAAGCAGCCTGAGCTGTTCCTGCTGCTGCACCATTCAATTATTAAACCTTTTTCCCTGAAATTGGATGCCTGGGAAACCTAGGTAAGAAATGTCTTTAACAAGGAAATAAACCCAATCAGGAGAAAGGTGTTATTGCATGCTGCTCTTAGCCCATCCTTGGTGCTGACTGCCCACAAGTCAGAATAGCAAATAAACTGGGCCAAGTGTGCCTGTATCCTTCTGGCTGTGTCTGCCCAACTCCCAAAATTTGAGACTCACAGCAAACAAAGGGGCCAGTTCTGCACTGAAAAGTAATTAAGACAAGTAATTTTACACCAACTTTCTGGACTGCACTCACAGTTTAAGGTTGCCTTCCAGCTGCTACTTAAATTCATTCTTCTTCAGAGAGCAAGCATGGCATAATACAACTCTCTTCCCTGCTCACTTTAAACATTAACTTTTGCAAATAGGATGACAGCCCTGTGTTGTGAATGCAAACTTAACAATCCATGGACATTTATATTCCCTTTTCAGAAAAAAAGAACAATCTACTATTCAGTTGAACTGGTTCAGTTCACTAAGGCCATGCCCCTACTTATGCTTCAGCTCAAGGGTTTCCTTTGGAAGCAAATCACCTGGCTGCCCCTCCTCACCACACAGGTTTGCACCACAGAGCAGACTCACAGCACACAAACCAGAGGGCTTCAGAAATAATAAACCAAGAGATGTGCTCCCTGAATGCCCAGCTGGCATGGCTGGCTCCAGAGGTGATCTAAAACATCCCAAAACCCAGAGAATGGGCAGCTGGTATCCAACACCCAACACCTTGGTCCATAGTTTCAGTCTTATTAAGTCACACTAGTTACTAATGCAGTAACAAAAAAAAATACTTTTTCTTCTTCAATTTTTTTTCCTTATTGCTTTTAAGGACCTAACTCGGCTTGCAGAGGAATCCAACAGCTGCTAACAGTTGCACAAGGTAAGAGGCAGAACTGCAGCACCAGCAGAAAGGCAGGGCTGAGATGAGGAACCTGCACATCCCTCTTTTGGTGACAGTAAGCTGCTATTTCTGCTTGCCCAACAGAGTGAAACTGAATCCTCAGAGACATCTGCTGACAAGGTGAACTAGGGGCAAGGTGAAGCAGAGCTGGGACTACTTGTCATCTAACGTTCCAGAAGAGCAGGGAGATCCTCAGAGGCCACAGAGGCTTCATGACAGACACCCAGTTCAGAAAGTCCTAGCCTGTTTAACCCTGAAACTTAATTTTGGAAATAATCTCCCTTACCTCATCACTCCTTTACTGCCAGCCTTTCCACTGTCATTCCTGGCATTTCAGTAGCACAGGGTTCTTCAGATGTAACACAAATGGGGCTGGACACTGGATTAATAAATAAATTCACCTTGAGAACACCTTAGGAAGCTATGTTTTTTTCACAAATGATATGACCCTTGGATATGATATGTTTTCCCTACTTCACAGGGATGATTGAGCGCATTTAATTAATCATATTAACTCGAGTGTTTTCAGATTTGTCAGTTAGTTGTAAGGCATGTACAAGCTACCCATTTCTCCCTGTATATTGTAATGTGGATTCTTCAAGCCATGCACTAACTCAGCTAAGAAGTCTACTTTTTGAACCCTGCATTTTAGGATTACCAGTTAGGTCCCCCTAATATATCTAACTTTACCTTTTCTGCAGGTACCCAGCAACAATACCAACACACCCACTTGACTGAATGAGATTCAGATTAACACCTGTATGCAATTTTTTGTAATCAGTCTTCCTTAAAAAGAAGAAATCATTAACCTCAAAGAAGTAGAGTACAGAAAGTCACTGGAATCAAACAGAGAAGACTAAAATGGTGAGTTTTCTTTAAAATAGTGCAAAACGCCAAGAACCACAACAACAAAAAAGAAGTATTTATGGCAGTGAGGGTCATAGACTTTGGAATGAATATGTCCTGATCCCAAGTTAAAATAACAGCCCTGGTTTCAGAGCTGAAGTGCGTTAGATATAGAAACACCTGCTCTCTCACAGACCATCGGCATGTAGAACAGAATCTGTTCAATGCCTACCACTGGGAAGGAATGATATCTATGTACAAACACATTTTTGGCTGTGCCAGTTGAAAAGCATATGATCCTGCCTGCAAGGCACAGATGAATTTATGATGCTTTCCATCTTACTCCCAGCTTACAAGTCACTGGTAGCAGCTGTGCCAAGCTTTATTTCGCTGGGAACATCATTTGTCCTGAGAGCTTGTCTACACATCAGCACTTGGGAAAGTTAAGGTCCCTAACTAAAGGTGTGAGGCCAGTGCACAGATTTCAGAGTGAATGCTCCCATACAGAAGTAAAGTTTGCTACACAACAAAGTAAAGCATTTCCTTCTGAAGAAAGATATTTAATGGCAAGTTTATGCATGTGCTTCACATTTAGTCTAAACTGCCAGGCAGACAAGTCCTGAGATGCACTTTCTCACAAAGAGTTGCTTCCAAAAAGTTCATTTGCTTTGAATAACCATGGCTTTATGTTATAGACCTAGCTGAGCCACACATTGGTTTATCACATTGGTCAGCTCATTGGTTTGGCACTACACACCATCTTAGCAGGATGTGACAGTTTGACAGGCATCTGTCTGCCCTCCAGACACATGCAGCAGAGCGAGAACTCATTTCTCTCTAGCAAACCAGCAGCAGCATAAAGGATCTCTTGAGGAGAAAGTCTAGGGTACTAATCCCTGCTTAATAATGACAGGCAAATCACCACCAGGTGCTACCACAATTTTTTTTTTTTTTTTTTTTTTTTTTTTTTTTTTTTTTTTTTTTTTTTTTTACTTTGGAATGTTTCTAAGCAGCACCACGTCCCAGTAACATGTCACAAGTCTGTCTGGCTGACACATGCTGAACAGGTCTTTGACAACAGCTTGTCTAGAACTGAATTCTGCCCAAGGATTTTCCACTCTGGAAGCCACAGGGTACTTGAACACATCCTTGCTTGACGCACATGCCCAGCTCTTCTGGAAAGAACAGAGTTACCCACGTGATTGGGTAACCACTGAACTAACACGCTCCCCAGAAACCTGCCAGGTCAAGCCTGGAGTGCTGCAGGATGTGTGTGAGGTTGGCTCACATGTCCTGGCAAAAGGTGAAGCACACAGATTTCAGTGCCATAGTAAGGAAATAACTGCAGTAAAAGAAAGGCGCAGGTTAGGTAGCACTGAAAGAGTGTTTCTCCATGCTGACTGCAACTGATACCTGATACAGACGTGGGGAAATGGCTCTCAGTCCAGTTCTCTGGAGACTCCTAAAGACTTCAGGGCAATTCTGCTTGGAGCACTCTGCTAAGAGGCCTGGAAGGCATGCCAGAAATCATAAATCACCCTCAAATTGTCAGGGTCAGTGGCAAAGCAGTAGCACAGATAAGTAATCTGATTTTCTTTGCTTCAAACCTCATTAGCACAAGAATTTACAATGCATAGGTTAAGCCCCTCTTAATACTCCACAGGAGACTCCTGTATTTCTGAGTCACTGATAAACTAGAGAAAGCATACAAGAAACAAAGTGCCTATAAACAGATGCAGACTTTGATTTGAAAGGCTGTCAGATAAAACCAACATTGACACACCCTTAATCCTCTCCTGCAAAACCCTTGTTTCTTTTACCTGCCAGGATTTTCCTGCAGTATACACTGTCGATGACAATAATCTATTAAAATATTCATCTTGATTTTCTACAGGTGGGAGTGCTCTCTAGTAGAAGGGCAGGAGTTCATACCCTGGCATGTGCCAGGGCTTGATGTGACAGATATTTAAATACACTTCAGCAACAGCAATGCACTTGCCTTCTTCAGAAAAACAATCTGCTGCCTTACTGATCAGGTAGTAGATAAAACACCATAACTTTCTTACTTGCTAGTTAATCCCCAGGTGAACAAGTTTCTTCCTCCTGTTCCTTCATGCTACAGCCCTGAAGATATGTTTAGGTCACCTGTGGCTGCCTCCTTGCTCTTCCTTTGAGGTGACTTACCTTGGGGACAGCTTGAATTAGCCCAGGACTGTAATTTAACCAAGTGTGACCACTCTGAACTTTCATCCTTGCTCTCCCAAAGATCTCTTGATTGAATTAAACCTTGATTTATTGCAGCACTCTTGTCCCCAGGGTGGGGTTTGTGCTGGCATTGTTATGCTTTCTCTGCTTGGAAGGGAGATCCCTGCAGGCTTCCCTCCAGCCATGGGTCACAGAGCAGGCCCCAAGCCCCTCTCCTGAGCAACAGCTTCCCTGGATTCCCCAGGGCAGCAGCAGGATAAACAGTCTAGGTGGTCACAGATGTGAAAGCCAGTGTGTTTTCTGAACAGCTGTGGGGAAAGAGGTAACAAGGACAGGAAAATCAAACCCCTTCCTTAGGTAAAAGGCCCTCTGAACACACAATGAATCTCAAAAAGGCATCTATACCTAAGATCCGTGAATTAACAAAGCTCAGAAACCAATACTCAGCAAAAACCAAGCCCGAGTACCCCTTACTCAGAGATGGCATGCAGCCTGCTCTAAATTAGGCAGCATTTAGTAAGAACCTCAAATTAAGTGAGAATTTAAAGCTTCACACGGCAAGGCTGCACAAAACATCAGACCCAAACACTAAGTGTTGCTGAAGTGATCAGCATTCTGCATCACAGAACTGTTATTCTTTGCCAAAATGGAAAAACCAGACCTGAGGTCAGATCTCATTAAATCTCCTTCTGGTTCAGCCACAATAAAAAAACAACCTACAACCATAGGAACCCTCTGTCCTGAACTCATTCTGTCTCCCTTCCAAACTACAGCTCCCTATTAGAAATTTGTTACATTAATAGCCATAGTGAGGAAGAGCAAGTTGCCCTATTAATATATAAGTGATGGCCATTACTTTTTAAGTTGTCCTTAAAAAAAAAGTTAAGTGCAGGGCCACACATGTACCACAGAAAGTATCAGCTTGGTTAAGCACAATCTGAACTTAGTGCAACACTTTCCAACTGAGTATAAAAATAGGAAAACCAAGACTTTGTGGAAATACAGGAGTAGAGGCTAACACAAGTATTTCGGGGAATAAGACACTGCCAGTTGACAGACTCCTGAAAGGAAGAAATACAGCCCCAGTGACGGAGCCTCCGCTCCCGCGGCTCCGGGGGCGCGGCGGGCCGGCAGGGGGCGCTGTGCGCCCGCCAACGCGCCCCGCCTGCCCTCAGTGCCTGCTCGGCCTCTGGGGGGCGCCCGAGCACCCCCGGCGGGACCCCGGCACCCGAGCATCCCCGGCGGGACCCCGGCACCCGAGCATCCCCGGCGGGACCCCGGGAACCGAGCACCCCTGGCGGGACCCCGGCACCCGAGCACCCCCGGCGGGACCCCGGGAACCGAGCATCCCCGGCGGGACCCCGGCACCCGAGCACCCCCGGCGGGACCCCGGCACCCGAGCACCCCGGCGGGACCCCGGCACCCGAGCACCCCCGGCGGGACCCCGGCACCCGAGCACCCCCGGCGGGACCCCGGAACCGAGCACCCCCGGCGGGACCCCGGCACCCGAGCACCCCCGGCGGGACCCCGGGAACCGAGCACCCCCGGCGGGACCCCGGCACCCGAGCATCCCCGGCGGAACCCCGGGAACCGAGCATCCCCGGCGGGACCCCGGGAACCGAGCATCCCCGGCGGGACCCCGGCACCCCGAGCATCCCCGGCGGGACCCCGGCACCCGAGCACCCCCGGCGGGACCCCGGGAACCGAGCACCCCCGGCGGGACCCCGGCACCCGAGCACCCCCGGCGGGACCCCGGGAACCGAGCACCCCCGGCGGGACCCCGGGAACCGAGCATCCCCGGCGGGACCCCGGGACCGGCACCCGAGCATCCCCAGCGGGACCCCGGACCCCGGGACCGGCACCTGGGCATGCCCAGCCTGTCCCCAGCCTGTCCCCAGAGTGTCCCCAGCCCCCGGGACGGACACCCGGTCCCCAGCCCTCAGGACGGACACCCCAGCGTTCCCGATCTTCAGGATGGACACGCCGACGTTTCCAGCCCTCAGGGTAATTTTTGCTTTTATATCGGCATATGCTCACCCAGAGGTGACAGCCGTGCTCAGCCCGGAGCTGGCTCCTTGGGCATTGCCTCTGCGAGCTGGGCAGAGGACCTGATACTGCCGTGAGATACAAGGTCATGCTTTGCCACTTAGCCACCCAAAACTTGGGTGGGAGAAGTTTTTTGAAAGCAGCTTCTGCTCAGGGACTGGCTACGGTGGAAACTGTTGGCATCCTCAGTGGAATATGTAAAATTTAATAGCAGTGGTAAAAAGACAAGGTGACTAAAAGGAAGAAGCCTGCCATGAAAATAAGTGCATTTATTCTAGGTTTTGCCCTTCTCAGCATGTTTGCTTTCATCAGCGTCCAAAGGCTGATATTGCCTCGTGCCTCTGACATCAGCAAGTTTCAGGTAACTCACTTGGTTTTTTCAGCTGAGCTAATCGCCACTTGCTTTTCCCGAGTTACCCACCTGATGTCTTCAACATATTTTGGACGAATTGTGCTCACAGCTGAGAAAAGTAAGGATTTCAGAATTGAATGGAAAAACACATTCTCGAGAAAGGAGGTTCCAGATGCTATGAGCCACTCTCGGGAAGTCTGGTAGCCATAGGACAAACCATAGAGCACAATGAAGAAGGATGAGAGCACAATTATGCTCAGAACCAGTCCCCAGGCCACAAAGACACTCCACCAGCACAGCAAGGGCTCAGTGTACGGGATCTTTCGAAGCTGCCTGATGGCAATGCTCAGTCTCCTTCCTTTGGAAAAGATACCCACTTCTGGCTTCTGGGATGTTTTACCCTTCCCAGGGGACTTCTCAGCTACCTCCTCCACGTCTATTACATTTGCATCTTTTTCAGATATTATGCAATTATTCCAGTACCTAGAATCTACCTTTGGGTACATCTTAGTCACAACAGGAGGAGGATCCTTCTGGGAATACTTAAATAAGGCAATTAGTAACATTTCCACCAGGAGGGTAAGCAAAGAACATTCAATTCCTACTGTTATTGCTCTCAAATACCTCAGGTATACAGGAGTTTCGTCATCCTTTTCAGCATTAAAGAACATAATGTTAACAAGCAAGGAGAATAGTATTACTGCTAAAAATGTTGACAACCTTTGGAACCTGGTGAAAGCCCCAGTGACAACAGGAGCAAAAATTGAGATCCATAGATGGTACTCTGTCAGTCTCCTGTTAAAATTAATAAGAAAATAGTCAAATTTGGGCAGAGGTATCTGGGGGTCTGTGACAGAAAATTTCCAGTCTCGTGAGGGATTGTCCTTGTCAAGGAAAAGCCATTTTCTGCACAAAAAGAACCAGGTCTTCCTGGTGGACATGTCCTCAACTTCAGCTCTGCTTAAGAACCAGGTTGGAGATTCATCCTCATTATTGAACCTGACCCTGAAGGAACGAATATCTCCCAAGTTTTTCGTAGTAGTTATCAAAAAGCAATCGATGCTTCCCCGTTGGAAAGCTGGAGAAGGCTGGTGCCACAAACAACGGAATTTACTCCTGCCGTACTGGCCGATGAGCTGCAGAAAGACCTCTCCTTTGGTCCCAGCATTCCAGCGACTGCCCGTGTACAAAGTGACCAAAAAGCTCCCTTTATCAGAGGCCTCATTGTCCGGCAGAATGATAATGTACTTGATCTCCTTCTCAACCCTGTCTCTTCTTATAGCCCAGCAGCACAAAAGCAAGTAGATGGCAAAAATAGAGAGCACTGTTACAAGGGCCAGTGGGTTTTTAGGCAAGTCTGCTATCAGGTGTCTCCCCAGATCTACTGTGTTGGGAAGAACTACTACTTTGGCTGCCAGGAACTTGATGCTGGATGCTGGAAGGGCTGACACGCTCCTGCGATTCCGCTTAGAGTCACAGACACAGTGAACCTTCTCCCAGTTGGTCAAGGAGCCAACCTTGCAGGTTTCTTTGCTCCACTGACTTCCAGCCCCGTCTAGAAATAGGCATTGGTCATTAAAAATGTATATGCTCACCACTTTCCAGTTTGGGTACCTTAAGATATAGTGCGTCTCCAAGACAATGGAGATGTTCTGAGTGTCTGCATCACTTTCCTGCACTATGATTGTCAGCAGGGACTTTGGGAGGCAGACTATATAGGGACCTGTAATGCTACAGTCAGCAGTGGTTGTCCCATTTCCTCTTGCAACTGTTGGCTGGTTGTGAGAAGCAGCAAATGAGGCCACGGGCTGAGCATCAGTGAGATTGGTACCTCTAAATATCAGCACCTTGAAAGTAACTTTTAATTTTGTCATGATCTGGAAGTATATGCTTGTGGTAGTTTTATTGACCTCAAAACTAAATCCTCCAGTTGTGTAAGTTTCTGTTATATCAGGTCCCATTACTAATTGAAAAGTTGAAAGTCCACCCTTCCTGGCAAGAAGAATGTCTGCTCTTTCAGGCATGATTGGAGCTAGATCCCCAGTACCTGTGGTCTCTGCCATTTTAAACCCCATGACCATTGATATGATATCTGATGTGTAACCTAACCAAGGGAAGGGGCTCTCATCAAATTCAAAAATGGCAGTGAAAAACACAGTATATGGGTTTACTCCTGAACCATTTCCTTTTCCCAGTGTTGGATAAAAGCAATTGTGGCAGTTGTATGTGTCAGGCAAATAATTTGTAATGTTCCAGGCTTCATTTTTCTTCAGAGTGATATTCCAGTGTCCTGTTTCTATTAGAGTTTCTATTTCTCCAGGGACTTTTCCCCAGTAAACTATTTCTGTTACACCTTCCATGATGGAGAAAACATGTTGAATTCCATTTGCACTGACATTCTTGAGACGCAGAAGATCAGCTTTCAGGACATTGGACAAGCATCTTAGTATTCCACTGGTCTGAATTTCTGCTTCTTCAGACCAACGGGTCTTAATCCTCTCTATCTTCAGCGAGTTTATTACTTCTATCAGTTTCCCAATGGCAAGGTCTTGTGACCTAACATTCATTTTCTCAACTGCCTCTGTGACTTCAGAAAGAACAGCCACTACTTGGTTGACTTCCATGATGCTTTTTACTGAAATATTCAAGGCTGTTTTAACCACAGTTTCCCGAAGCTGAGCCTGAGGGAGCTGGACAGTTGGTGTGTTTTTAATATAGTTCAAGAGTGAGGCTGCAAGATAAGCCAAATAACCAGCTCTAAGACGATCCCCAGTCTGCTCAGTAGATGTTAAACTCCTTGCTGAAGCCAGCAGTTCGTGAAACACAGCTGAAAGGGACTGAGTTTTAAGTGGGTTCCTTACGTGGACACGTAAACTCACCTGGGTAAATGCCCCAATGGAATCTCGGACTTGAACATAAAGGGTCAAAGCGTACCTCTGAGAGTGCACTCCAACTGGGAGAAAAGATGGAGGAGTTTCAGGCTCAGAACCAAAGTACAGAATTGTGCCAAATGTGTTTTCCACCACAGAAGTTACTGTGGTAGTTTTGGGTACCTCAGAAGCTATTTTCACTTTATATGTCAGAGGTAAATGGTTGTCAGAAAATCCTCTACACTTAACAACAAACTTTGTCAGAAAGGCTATACCGTGGTGGGGGCTGATGTTACACCTGCCGGCCCGAGGTGGAGTATTTACTGAAAAGTGTGTTCTGTAGGATGTGCTCCTACCATCCCAGGTAGTTACACTTAAGTGAAGTATGTAGGATGGATATGCAGGCTTTATGAAAGTCAGAGCATGTATAGACATGTAAGCCCCAGACCTCCCTGTTGATGTTTTGGAAGCCCAATCAAAATTAATTTCTTTAGAGGTGTTTGAAAAAAGGGACCAGTAATATAGTGGTTTGTTGCTTGGTTTACAGTTTGAGCATTTTCCAGATAAGGCAAATCTCTCTGTTGGAATTAAACTGCTACCACAGTTTTCAATGCATCTCACGTTCAGAATGAGTGGAGGGCCAGGATCCACCTCTACAATTTGATCAGCATAAGCCTTCCTTCTGCCCTTTTGAATCACCAGGCGAAAGTAGTATAAGGTGTTTCCTGGGAGGGATTCTGGTTGTACAGTTTGAATGGGACCTGAGGGTGTTATCCATTTCAAATCCTTCTGGAATGGATGGCATCTGTTTTTCAGGTTGAATTTCATGGTTTTATAGTCTGCTGAGTCTTTAGTGCAGTACCAAGTAAATATCAGTGGTCCTTCCTGTAGATCAGGATCAGAGGATTCAGAGCCATCGAGAGTCCACCTCTCAGAAAAACCCACTGTGCGGACTGAGCCTCCTGAAATATTTGCCAATAAATCAGCTCTCTCAATCTGAACATAAATGAAATCATGGGCCCTGAGGACTGTTGGGGTGTTAATTGGGACTACCTCAACAGTGAAATAAAACAGATACAACCCATAATCTAAAGTATTACTGGGAACAGTTAAATGTATCATTTTTATGCCAAACATTGCAGAAGTGTTTACTGGACGTGACCAGTCCGGCTCAGTTTTTGTGTCCTTAGCAGGATACACATACCATAAAGGCTTGACAGATATGCCAATGTGGCAGTCTACGTTCAACTTGACAAAGAGGAAAAATTCTAATGCCCTTTTCTTGTACAAGATAATGGATTTGGGATCAGGTCTCTGAATCCAACACGTGGTTATCCTACATTCTTTTTTCGCACAAACCACTGGTGCTTCTATGGTTTTTGCAGTATGGTTGTTGACCCTGACACTTAAAAGAGCCGGTGTAGGTGCACTGCTGGTGCAGTTCACTTTTGCCACAAATCCTGTGTATTTCTCTGCATCAAAGGGTAAAGCAGAGCGACGGACAAAACGCATGGCATTTTTTACATGGTCATTGTATGTGTACATGCTACTCTGGACAATATGATCTTTTTTTGTGCCAAAAAGCTGCAGATAGAAGGTCCACTCGCACTGTAGCATTGGATGTTGTGCAGGGATAAACCACACTAAGTAACTGAAGTCCTGCAGAAAAGAAGGACGTCCACTGCTGAAAACATGGACATCAAGGTCTCTTTCTGCCAGTGACCTAATCGAAGCCCTCTTCTGATTTATATAAAGGTACATTTTGAACTTGTAGAACTGTAAGGCCAGAAACTCTATAGTGAGTAAGTAAGAGAGCTCCTTGTATTGGTAGAACACAGTACGTGTGTTAGGGTGATCTGTGGAAAAAGTGTTGTTGTTGTCTTTAGATGTGTAAAATGTTCCCTGGTTGTGCCTGAAAATGTAAGTGCTGCTGTTGGTCTTCCCTGGACAAAGGTTGACGTGGATGGGAGTTTCTTTGCCAGCAGATAAGCTCAGGGTACCATTGAGCAGGTGCAGTTCCCCTGTCAATTCCTCATACCTCTTTCCATCAACATGGAAGTAAACGCTGGCCACCACTATCTCACCCCGGCTCTGAGGTGCAGAAATGGCACAGAAATTGCTCGACAGCGCAAATGAACTGTAGGAGCAGAGCCAACCTCCTGTAGCCTGTTTGTCCACCAGTCTGTAGGCAAGTGTACTCAGGGAAAGGGGCCGAAGCCACCAGGATAAGCTGAGGGGCTGCTGAGGAACACTAAGGAGCTTGGAGCTGACACTGAGGACATGCACCAAGTCAGGCTCCACCTTGAGAGAGAGGTTGAGGCTTATGTGAGGCATCTGCTCAATACTGACCAAAGCAACGTGGATCCCGGGGTGCCTGTAGCGCACAGTCAAGCGGTAGCTGTAGTAGGTGGCACAGGTCTGTTGAAGCTCAACCTTTGGGTAGACAGCAGGTGATGTTGTGTCCCGGTGCTCAGTGCTGGGAAGGAGAAAGGTCGAGGGGACACCTCCCCGGCTGCTGAAGCGGTACTGCCAGCCGGCACTCTTGAGACGCGCACACCAGCCCAGCTCCACCGGCTGCCACACCTGGATAACGTGTGTCTGCGGCCAAAGCACGAACAGCCGCACATCCTGCGCCGAGATCTCGACGCTCACGTTGTGGTGAAAGCACTCGGGTGCAGCGCAGGAGGCAGACGAGCACTGAACTGTAAGAAGGCTGGAGGCCCCGGGCGAGGGAGCTTGTCGTGTCCGTAGCACCACCTGGCCTGACCAGCGTGAGATGTTCCTCACGGAGGTAGAGTTCAGGTACCAGAGGCAGCAAGGTGGGGATGGTGGCTGCCCCTCCTCCCCCTCTACCTCCGGCCCTGCTCCTGGGGCGGGCTGGTAGTGCAGGGTCACGGTGCTGTTCCACAGGCACGACACCCTGTGCTCGTTGTCCTGCCGCTGGAAGACTTGGCCGTGAGGCCCCGGGCAGCTGACGCGCAGGGGTGACGGCTGGAGACGGCCAGGGGACGCCGCCGAGCCCCGGCGGCTGCAGGCGAGCAGCTGCAGCAGGAGGAGGAGGAGCGCGGCCATCGCGGCCAGAGGGGCCGGGCCGGGGCAGCGCGGCCGGCCGGGCTCTGCTCGTTGGGGCGGCCCAACGGCTGGGACCGCACCCGAGGGCACCGGAACCTCCTCCGGAGGGCAGCTGGGGAGAACACTATTTAACCCCGGACACCAAGGGCTGGAGGTCGGTGCGGAAGAAGGAACAAAGACTGGGGGAGCCAATAATCGCCACCGAACTCCGCGGACGTTGCTCAGCGGCGGCGCGGGGGCTCCGCGCACACCCGGCACCCACCGCCCGCGCCGGGACCCGCCCCGGCCCGCGGCCCCGGCCCGCTCGCGCCGCAGACTGCGTGGGACCATGGCTGCGCTGAGGGACTGCCGGGTGAGGGCAGGGCGAGGGGCTGCGGGGGGAGAACAGCAGGGCGAGGGGCTGCGGGGGGAGAACAGCAGGGCGAGGGGCTGCGGGGGGAGGACAGCAGGGCGAGGGGCTGCGGGGGGAGGACAGCAGGGCGAGGGGCTGCGGGGGGAGGACAGCAGGGCGAGGGGCTGCGGGGGGAGGACAGCAGGGCAGGGGCTGCGGGGGGAGGACAGCAGGGCGAGGGGCTGCGGGGGAGAACAGCAGGGCGAGGGGCTGCGGGGGGAGGACAGCAGGGCGAGGGGCTGCGGGGGGAGGACAGCAGGGCGAGGGGCTGCGGGGGGAGGACAGCAGGGCGAGGGCTGCGGGGGAGGACAGCAGGGCGAGGGGCTGCGGGGAGAACAGCAGGGCGAGGGGCTGCGGGGGAGACAGCAGGGCGAGGGGCTGCGGGGGGAGGACAGCAGGGCGAGGGGCTGCGGGGGGAGGACAGCAGGGCGAGGGGCTGCGGGGGAGAACAGCAGGGCGAGGGGCTGCGGGGGAGGACAGCAGGGCGAGGGGCTGCAAGGTGAGGGCGGGGGGAGGACAGCAGGGCGAGGGGCTGCAAGGTGAGGGCGGGGGAGGACAGCAGGGCGAGGGGCTGCGGGGGGAGGGCGGGTGGAGGACAGCAGGGCGAGGGGCTGCGAGGGGCTGCAGGGCGAGGGGCTGCGGGGGGAGGGCCCCACGGAGCCAGCGCGGCTCGGTCCTGCCCGTGCCCTGCACTCAGGGCCTCCGTGGGGGTCCCGGGGGCTGCCGGCCAGCTTTGGGCTGCGGCGAGTGGGGAGTTGAGCCGGGCTTGCTGCGGCTGGAGCTCGCCCTCATACACTCGGGTGGGTTTCGGAGGAGGGAAGCTGCTGTTGGGATCTGGAAAGGGGGAAGGGTCGCTGCACCCATCCTTTCCACTGGGGAAGCAGACCCGTTTCTGAGCATCTCTGGGTCTTGTTCCCAGCGCAGGGGTCCCACAGCACCCATCTGCCCTTTTCCGTGGGCCTCAGAAGTGGGTCAGGCCTTCGATGAAATCAGCCTCGGGTCAAAGGGTGCAACCTACAGGAGCTGCTTACTGATTAAGTAATTTGTATGCTCTCTTTCTGATAAACCCCTTTTATGGTTGTGTTTTGGTTCATTGTGGCAGTGGCAGGTTAGAACAAAGTCTCGAAAATTGTGTTTGGCAGGTGCATGATTGTCAGAGTTCTGGGGATCTGTCACACAAGGAATTCAAGAGGTGTCAGCTGCTGCCCACAGAGAGCACAATTCTCAGAGCCAGCTAAGATTCTAGCAAAGAAAAAAAATACAAATAAACAGTCACCAGACGTCATGACTGAACTCTAATCTTAGAGCAGGGGAAAGGGCAAGGCTTTGGGCTCACCAAGAAGCAGTGAGAAGAGCAAAGGCTGTGACTGTAACACAAGAGGAATCACAGAGAAGACTGCCTCCTGGAATTGGAGAGGGTTGTGGGAGATCAGTGTAAGAGAACCCAAAGGCAGCCTCGGTGGAAAGGGGAGCTGATAATTGCTTTACAGACTCTTGAGGCTGATTTTTGCCCACTCACACTCCCTCCTGGATTTCTCCAGTCACAGTCTGATACCCCACTAGAGAGAAGCCCCCAGACCTGAGTGTCCCAAGTAGTCTGGGCAGGACCCTTTATGTTTGTCCTAGAGGACAAGGGGTGCTGCCTTTTCTGTGGTCCCAGTAGTTCTTTAGTTCTCAGTTGGGAAAGACAGATTAGGTTTGGAGCACACCTTTTGCACCTAGGAGCCAGCTGCTGCTGTGGGGTGGTTCTTCCCCATAGCCCATTGTCCTGATGTGCTGGTAGTGGCACAGTGTAGTGCCAGAGTAGTGGCATCCCTGATGTGACACAGTCTTGCTGCCATTCTCCTTGGCCAGAGTGAGAGTTTTCCAGTGAGGAGTGAGTCAGGTGGGCTGTTAACCACAGCAGGGCAGAAGCTTTCCAGAATGGCTGGAAATAGCACGTACCTCAGCTAGATCTGCAGTGTCCTTCGTGATGGGTGCAGGCCCATTTTCCACTAACCCTTGTTCTGCTGGTTTGTTCTGGTGCTCACACACACTTTTCCATTCCTGTGAATCAGCATCAAGTTCCCTTAGAATGGGAATCAGCATCGAGTCCCCTCAGAATCATTTTCTGCTTGGCAAGCACCTCAAGCTGTTGTGTTAAACAATAAAACAGGCAATGATGCAGAGACCTGCTCCAAGTGAAGCTTGTTTTTGATGACTGATGCTGAGGGTACCTCCTGGCCTACTTTGCAGGGCACCATGAAGATAGCCTGTAAGTAGCAAGCTGACCCTTGCTACCTGCTTGGCTTTTCTCTTTATTCTTTTTCTGGATGATAAATGACATGGAGAATGAAAATTTTCAGCTCCCCCGAGGTTGCTGAATAGAGCTTAAAAACTAACTGGCAAGAAAAGGTAAAGGGGTTTAAAGGTATGCATGCAGGATTCTAAACATAGCTGGAACCAGTGGAGAAACAGATAAGAAGTATTTTTTTTGCAAGTTACGTAACACAGAAACATGCCTAAAGAAAAAGGTCAAGGAAAGGTCACCTTTAATATCAAAGCATTCAGTGAATACGACCACCAGAGACCCCTTTTTATGAAACTCTGGGACCATAAAAGAACTTCCAGTAGGAGGCAGATGCATGCAAATTCATTCTAGCAATTAGCTCAGTGTACTAGATAAGAGGCACATATTAATGATATGTATGATTATGATGGATAAAGAAAGACCTTGTTGCAAAGCCTCCCACACCCACAGAACAAGGAGAGTGTGTCCTGTGCAGATAACAAATGCCTACCTTCTAGTAGGTAGCTTCAAATTGTGTTAGGAAGTTTATTCCAGCCAGTTTCAGTATCATGGATGGAGGATGAATTGTAAAGAAAATGTGTAATTTTAGATTCAGTCTAGTCTTTCAAGCATGTAATTTGAAGATTCAATTGCTTTAGCTGTTGGAATGTGAGCCTTTAATCCAATCACAGTGGGAAAGCTTTAGGATATATTAACAAAGTTGTCTTTGCCTGATTACTTAAAATTTTTGACAGATTATTATAGCTAGGAAATGCTTTAAAATGTTATATGAGAAGAGCTGAATTCTTGCATCATCAGGAGGGACTAAGCCCCCATTAGGAGAAGTCTGAATTAGCTTGCCCCAGGTCTGTTTTTATAGTCTATGTCTATCCTCTGTGTTCTGTGTACTGCATTAAAGTCATGCTGAAGTGATTGGGGCACCTTCTCAAATGATCTCTGCTCATTTGCCAACAGTCAGCCAGGAGATAGTGTTCCTCAGTCGTGTTATGTTACTAAAAACTGTGGTAGCCCAATTCTGTTTTGCTTTTTAGCTTTATCCATTTCCCATGTTCTTGTTGTTGTCAGGCTTGTTTATAAATCTGTGATCTAAATTTTCAGTTGGTTAACTCCAGAAACTTAGTGGGTTTGCTCTGCAAATTGATTCAGAAGAACATTATTGTTTATAGAAGGTTACAGAATTATAGATTATAGGAGAACAGGGACATTTTACCGTGTCCCATCTTCACACATGAGGTGTGCCTGTAGCAGAGGAACTCACCAAAAGCTGTAATGAATTCAGAATGGTGCTGTCATTATGAGCTGGGCAACTCATTGAGATTTTTTGTTACACATGGTAATTGTTGGCTTCTTCAGTGTCACTGCTAGCTCCAACTACTTGAGTCTTAGATGTAACTACAACTGAACAAAAGGTTTGTTTCTGCCTCACACTGTCCTTCCCACTTTTCTTTTTAAAAGTGCACAGCTGATGAAAATATCAGAACAGCATCAGTTTGAACATCTGTCAGTGTAGCCTGGAGGATGAGGGTGTAAAAGAGCTCCTTTGTTTGTTGTGCAGGCCTGGCAGGATGCTGGACTTGTCCTGTCCACGACCAGCAATGAAGCCTGCAAGCTCTTCGATGCTGTGCTGACACAGGTATGGCTGAAAAACGCGAGGAAATGTGACCTGAAGGGACTCGGGCATGAAACATTCCTTACTGTAGCTGATATTGAAATTTCTTATCAGCTGGGAGAGCCTCAAAGTCACCCACCAAGGAGTTCAGCCTTTAGCTGGCAGCAGGAAACCTTTTTAAGCAGAGGGCTGTGCCAGATGCTGCAGCTGTGGTGAAAACCTCAACCAGTGTGCTCATTCCACTTGATACCAGCAAATCAGCCAGCTGACAAAAAAACCCTGTAGAAATCCAGGGTAATTGGTTCTGCTGGTGACTGAATTATATTAATCCCCAGTTTTTCTGTTTTTCTACTACACTAAACCTACCTGAATGCAACGTTTGTCTTTTATTTATTTGCCTTGCTTTTGAATTTTAATTGTCTGTGAGAACAAAAAGAAGTCCAGTATCATAGAGGATTTCTCAACCCTCTCTTGCTTGTCTCTCTCACAGTATGCAACTTGGACCAATAATGAGAGCCTTGGAGGTATTGAAGGATGTCTCTCCAAGCTAAAAGCAGCAGATCCAGACTTTAGTGAGTATAATCTTTGATTCTGAGCATGGAAAGTGCTGGGTTAATGCCTGTTTTGGTATTTAACTGACTTTGTTTATGCAAGGGCAAGGTGATAATTTATAGAATTCTGTAAAACTTCCTCAAAATCTAGAGCAGGCAGAATGTTTTTGCGTGGTGCTTTTTTCTTTTCATTTCCCATAATATTTGAGTAGCTGTCATGAAAACCTTCTGAGAACTTTAGGCTTGGGAGACATCCGGACCCCCGTGTCCACAAGTCAGTTTTATTGAAAACGCTCAGCTCCCCTGGTGTTTTGTGGAGCTGAAGGCTCTGCTGTGAGCTCAGCTGGTGCTGTGCTGTTTCCTGCAGCAATGGGACATGTCATTGCCAATGGCTTGGAGCTGATTGGCACTGGAAGGACCGTGAGGCTCGACAAGGAGCTGGACAGCGCCGTGAGAGCCATGGTGGCCCTTTCCGAGTCACAGCCACTGACAGAGCGGGAGAGGCTTCATGTGTCAGCACTGGACATGTTTGCCAGGGGGTGAGTGCTCTGTCACCCTGCTCCAGGACTGTGAAGAGCTCCTTTGTCTGCTGCAGGCAGAAGGGAAGGTTGGCAGTAGTGGTGTGTGATGTTAGCTGACATCTAGCAAAGGATCGGGTGAGATGTCACAGATTGTCCCTGAATTTCCCTCTCCATCCTGAGTGCTGTGTCTAGCTGGTGAGCAGCACTGTAGGAGTTAAAGTGCTCTGTTGCCACCACTTCCTAGCAGTAAACACTCCAAGTTTTAAATCTGCCACAGATCCATCAGTGTGGTTTAGAACTAGGAAATGAAGTATTTGGCTACTGTAGGGTCCAGACTCAGATGCACAAAGGAAAGTTACAGGCTTCTCTCTTGTGTCTCCCTATGTCAAAACCTATTTCCCTTGTAAAACAGGGAGATAAAGAGTGTCATGTGCTGTAGAGGCTCACTGCTTCATTCCATATGATAAATCTGTATGAACTGCAGAACATATGGACCAATAATTCACTTTCATTATTTGTTCGCCAAACAAATGGGTGAACATGGATTTGCCTCACATCTCAGCAAAGGAAATGAGGAAGCTACTGAAACCCTGCCACTGGGTTTTTTCCCCACAAAAAGAGAGGGAAGGTGTATATACAGGTATATACAAAGTTCCATTAATTATGGTGGGTCCCTGTAGGAACTATTCAGCTCTGTAGGAAAAGTTTTAGATTTATGGTTTAAGCTTGTTTCATTTTCCTTGTGTATTACAGTGATTTGGGGTAACCCAACACGATTTCTTTCATAAGATTTGTCAGAAGGTGCCAAATGAAAATAATCCCATTATTAGCTTAGAAAAGACTGAAGAATTCCTTCAAGGAAAAGAATAAGTTATTTGGTGCTGAATTTTCTATTTTTCAGCATGGTTTGAGTTCAGGACTAACAGTAGGGGCAGGCATGTGTGCCTTTTTTCAGTGATGGAAATAATTTTTTATTTCTAGCCAGCTGCCAAAAGCTTGTGATCTGTGGGAGCAGATTCTGCAGAGCCACCCAACTGACCTGCTAGCCCTCAAATTTTCCCATGACACTTATTTCTACCTGGGATATCAACGACAGATGCGAGATTCTGTTGCCCGTGTTTATCCTTTCTGGACACGTGATGTTCCACTGAGCAGGTGGGTCATGCTTCATTTGGAAATTGCTCTTTACCTGGTGCATGGACTACATGGTTTTTAAGTTCAAACTTAAAAGTTCTGGATCTTTTGGAAACAGAAATGTAGACAAAAATCAAGAGTCTAGAAGTTAATCAGACTTGACCACAGATAGAATGTGTCTCCAGTGTGCCTCTTGACACTGTTGTTGAGGGATTTTTCCTGAGTGAGCTGTGTCTCACTGCTGTCAAATATAGCATGTGGTGTGTAACACACAGGATAAAATCATGTCCTCACCCAGGGCAGTGGCAAAATTTCTTCATTTCTTCCAAAAAATACTATTCATCATGATCCATTAAATAAATCAGATGTGCATAGCATCCCTAATTTTCCTTAATGTTGGGCCTTTATGGCTTAATGGGAACGATTTACAACCAGTTTTAAAGGGCCTCTTCATGTAAAAGTACCCTCCTGGGTTTTGTGAGCACTGGGGAAAATGTGGAAGATTGCCTTTGAAGATGCTCAGGTGTCTCACTTCTAGCCTTTTAATTTTGCATCTTGCAACTGTTGTGGAGATCAGCAGCTGGTTCTGTGTAGCTGGTGATTCCATCTCATCCAGAGATGGAAATGTCCATCCTGATGTGCATCTTGTCACTGTTTGCCATGCTGGTGTCTCAGGGTCACGCATTTCCTCTGAGAATTAGCTTAGTAGTTCTGTATCCTGCAAGCTGGAACCCTTGTTGTAAATTGCACTGCAAGGACTTTTTTGAGTTAAATGCTCTTTCTGGTGTGTTTTTTCAGTCCTGGATTAAACCTAGTTATAAATGGATGATGTGTTCTTTTTCCCCCTTTGTTAGCTATGTGAAGGGCTACTACTCTTTTGGACTCGTGGAAACGAACCTGTTTGACCGTGCTGAGAAGGTTGCCCGTGAGGTAAACTGCCTCCTGTTGGTGCTAAAAGGCTTGAGAATTCTCAGTCAGGGTGGTGGTTCTGCCAGTTGTTCGTCAAAGTAGCAGAGAGATACAGCTCACCATGGAAATTCTCCTAGAGCTTTGTGAGCCTTGTTGATGTCTGTTCTCACATCTCTGCCCCACCAAGGCAGTTTCACTGGACTGTATTGCCCTCACTTGCATATGAGCATGTCCTGTCAGATGGGGTCAGAACAGCCCTATAAAATCCATATATCAGCCCATCTGCTGCTTCCCACATGTACAACTGGCTGTTTACTCCTGGTAAAGAATGTTGGATTATTTTAATGTAGTCTGCTCTTCACAATCAGTCCTGGTTGGCTCCCTGCTCCCTTTTTTCCTAGTTGCTTGTTCCTGGATTATTGAACAATTAACTGTAACAATGTTCCTGGTGATCAATATAGCCAGCTTGTTTCCTTTCTGTGAAGATAGTGATTATACTTGACTTTCTCCAGTCCTCAGGATTATCCCTGTCCTCCAGGAGTCTCAGACACAAGTATTCTCTAATGGGTGTTCTTGGCAAAACTTCTCTTACATCAAATTGCTGAAAGTGACAATAGAGACTAAACCCTAAAACTTAACCTTTACTAGGTTTATGATTAACTCTGCAAAATGCCTAAAGCTTAGTGGGAGTTGTTGGGCCAAGGTAGAGGAATTGGCTGAATACTCAAACCTGGTCATTTTTTGGAAAAGAAATACTTATCTGCAGGGCACTGTGTCATGGAATATATTGTGTCTGTGCCTGCAGTTCTTTCATTGATGCATGTCTGTGAAAATGATGTCGTTTCACAGTCATCATCAAAGCCTGCATTTTAAAGTGTTTTGCATGTGTTCATCTCCTTGCAGCAGAAGCTGGGAAGTGAAGTCAGCCAAGAGACATTCTCTTCCCTTTCTGTCCAAATCAACTTCTGGGCTGTGGTTAGTTGGAGTGGTACAAGGATGTACTTAACATGCAGCAAGTAAAAAGCAGTCTCTTGTTTCTAGATAAGCAGTGATAAATGTCTTTATTTGCAAGTTGGTGAGGCTCATTGTGTTTTCCTGTTTTTCACTCATAGGCTCTGGCTATAAATCAGACAGATGCGTGGTCTGTCCACACTATAGCTCACGTAAATGAAATGAAAGCAGAGGTGGAGAAAGGCTTAAAATTCATGAAGGAAACAGAAAAGAACTGGAAGGTAAACATTTTTGTGGCATCTCTGAAAAATCTCCTTTTAGGTTTTCTATAATTCCTGCAGCCAAGTTCTTGAGTCCTCTGCCTGCAATTTCTTCCTCTCTGCAGACCTGTTACAAGCAGTGCAGAGTTGGGATATTAGAGGAAATCCTCCCTTGAGGTGCTGCTACTCTCCATGCAGCTTTATAAGCAAGAGGCAGGAAGAAGTGGCATGTTATGAGGGACATCACTGTCCCTATTTGTGATCTGTTGTGTGGTTATAAAAGTAAAGTGACCACTGATTCTTTCACAAGCTTTTTACCTAGGCTGAGGTAAGCACTGACAGTCACTTGAAGGACATGGCTAAATCTCCTCATGGGACCTAAGATGAGGTGGGAAATGACACAGTCAAATCAACTGATTCAAAACACTAAAATATTTGTTTGCTTCTGGATGGGGAGGAGATTTTAAGAACAACTATAAAGAAAAGAGAAATTATCTCTTTTCTAGTGTACTAATTACTTTCTAGTGTATCAGTTACCTTATATATTCAACATGTTTGATACCATCTTTCAGAGTATTGAACAGGTTAATTAGTCTGTCATGTGGTCCTTTGCTGTAGATTAAGTTTCATTTTGTGTTGGACAGCATTTACCCAGTGATTAAGTCAGAGCTGAGGGCTGTGAGGTTTGCCTTTGCTAGAACCCACAAGAGTCTATTTTAGAGTCATCTGAGCTGGCTATTCCACCTCACCCAAAGAGCAGGACTGGATAGTGAGACTAGAAAGGCTGTTTTTGTGCTGGTTTTGTTTTTTAAGTTAAGCATTCAGATACTGGGCTTGGAAGTGCAGAGAGAAAACTCTTGCTTGAAGTTCACACCTGTCACTTCCCAAAAAGCATTTTGTCTTTTAATATGTTAGTTTTAATGAAACAGTGATGTAGGGGACTGACAGTTTGGGCAATAACTTAAAAACCCCAGTCAGTGACTTTTGGATTGATTTTTTTCAACTCTTGCTTCTTAGAATAGTTGCACATCTCTTGTGATTCATACTCTTTTATCCAAATAAAATCAAGTGCAAGCCTACTTCTCTCTAGCAGTTTAATCTTTTTCAGAGCTCAAATTTAGCAGCAGGGAAAAGGTTTTGTTTTATTTAGTCAGGTAATTCCATGATTTGTTTGTAAGACATTTGGAATGGCAGTATGATATTCAACTTGATATTATCAGGGTTTATGCCAAGCACATAACTGCTTCTGTTGCTCAGGTTTGGTTTGTGATTTAAAATTAAACAAGCAAAGATTACCAGAATGTTTACCTTAGCTCTGTAAGGCCCTGACATCTATTGGGAACTTTTACCTTTGTGCTTCCTGAAAGTGGTTGTTACAGTTGTCAGTATGACAATAAAGATGATTTTTCCACTTGTGAGACCATTAAGTTTAACTACAGAACTGGGAGAGAGTGGGAGGAGAGGGGTGAACCTTTCTGTTATTTTAATTTTCACCAAAGGATCATGGAACTATATTTGTCTATTTTTAATGCATTCACAAAAATGAACTGCAATTGCCTTGAACTGCAGGCTAGGGAAGAGGATTTGAACTTCTGGTGCCAGCTGGAAAAGACAGTGCAAAACTGGTGCAGTCCAGCAAAAATTCCTTTCACCTCATGAACTGCCAGTGTGTTTGGCATCTCTTGCAGCTTCTGTAGCCTGTAGTAAAACTTGTTTAAAAAGTGATTCTCATTGTCTGAGGTAGGTTCTAGATGGCTGGGACAAATGGCCCTCATAAGGCCTCCATATCCTCCTCTCTCCACTGTCTGGCCAGGTTATTCCAGACAAGATGCCTAAATTTTAGATGAGACAAATCGTCTTATAGATGTGGATTAATTTTTTTTTAAAGGGTGCTGAAGAAAGGTGAATTCTAAGGCATCCAAATGGCACTCTCATCTGGAAGATGATGTGGGGGCAGCCTTGGGTTTGAGGTGTCACTCTGAATAGCTGCAAGGACAAGTGTACCAAATGAGAAGGTGTCCTGGCAGCTGATTTAAATTTTGTGCCTCTTTTGTTTCTCCTGAAGTACTCAGTTTTGCTGAAGGAGGAAACAGAAATCTGACTAGATAACTTGAAAAAGGAAGTTATTTTTAAATTATTTTCTTTTTTCTCTCCAGAGCAGTGATATGCTTGCTTGCCATAATTACTGGCACTGGGCCTTGTACTACATTGAAAAGGTAGGAGATATTTTCACACATGTGCTTTATGGTCCAGATAGGTTATCTAAAGCTCTTTAAAAGGCAGAATTAATGTTTACTGGAGGAAGGGGGAGTGGGATGTCAGCTGTTTAAAGGAGATGTGTTTGTAAATGTAGCATTGTGATATTGTACAGAGTGGCATAGATGCACTGATTCTTGCAGTAATCCCTGAAAGGAACATTAGAATGAGAGGCAATATCATATATTTCTCCTTCTTGCTTAACTTGTGCCAGTATTGGTGCTTATTCTTAGATGAAACCTCAACAGACTGATCATTTTGCCTATTCAATCAGGTTTTTCTGCTCTGAATACCTGGAGGTTTCTTTGACTTGGTTTGTTTTGATCAGGCAGTCCTGAAGAGCTGTTAAAACATCTGTTGATGTGTTTGTCTCTGGTTGCTGCCAGTCACTGCTGGTTGCTGTGTCTGCACATTAACCACACAGTCTTCCTTTGCTTTTCCAGGGGGAATATGAGGCTGCTTTGACAATTTATGACAAGCATGTGAGTAGGGGCCTTTTTTCCTTTACTGAGATCATGCAAGATCACAATGTGTGCTTTCTTCTTTCTGTGTGAGATTGAAACCTATCACAGTGTGTGGTCTGTGTATAAATATTGTTTACATCTGTTTTTACAGTCTTGTAGGGTAACAGCTTCTCAGCAGTTCTGGGGAAGATGCCCCAAGGACTTGAGTGTTACATAGTTTGAGTGCTTGAAAGAGCTACAGTGGTACTGATTGCCATTCTGTCCATGTTTCTGATTCATACCTTTTACAGGATGTAAATTAGTTGTCCTATGAAGTCAAGTCACAATGAATTGGTTTTGCCTGTTAGGCACAAAATCAACTGTCTGGACTTCAAAACAACCTGTGTAAATAAGCAATATCAAATTAGATAACATAGCACATCTTTGTAAGGATTGTAAAAATACTGCAAGCATTAAGAAAGCTGCTGGGCAGATTTCTACCTACTAACATTGATCAAGTGAAGTAATTTTTATGGCACAATTTTGGAAAAAAATAAAATACTCTGGTGACTGTATTTACTGAGAAAATCAACACATGTAAAGCCATATAAATTTCTGTCATTGCAAATTTCTGTATTCAAGAAAGATGCAATTAGGATTATTACAAAAAAGGTAATTTTGAATTAATAGAAGGATAAAATTAATTTAATATTGTGAAAATAAGTTTGATAATCTGAGGAAGTCCCCAGTAGCACATCACTTGGCTAGCCTAAAGTACTTGTGATTACAGATTGCTCCCCCCTGCCTGGCAAGTGGAAACCTCCTGGATATAGTTGATAACAGTTCAATGCTCTACAGGCTTCATCTGGAAGGTAGGATATCCTCTGACCATTCTTTTTATAACTTTTTTTCTTTTTTCTTTCCTTTGCTGTTCATGTTGGGGAGTTTATTTCAATGTAATTACACAGCAAGCTCGCTCAGTGTTTCAGAAGAAACTTGAGGAAAGCATCATGTAAAGTTCCTAGTGATGTCCATAAGGTTTATTCTTCCCAAGAGCTTCTCTTTTCCATGCCAGTGTGGCACAGCAGTCAGCTCCAGCTAGCATAGGTCACACACTTCTTTGACAAACTCACTTCTACTGTCCCTGGAGGTCTGAGGCTGAGCAGTCAAGTGCATAAGCCTCTAAAAACCCATAGCACTTTCTGGAGTTAAATTTCCAGTTAGATCCTTTTTTTTTTCTGTTTTGATCCTGATTGAAATAGTTAGTATGGACCAGTATAGTATATCAGCTTCAGGCTTTTTGTACTCTCCTAACTCTGGCATTTCCCCTTTTTAAGTCAGTGTTTATACACTGGGGTTCATGGCAGGGGACATGATGGGCAGACAGTATTTCACACTCTTCTGCTAAAACACTAATGATCCATTGGGGTTTTTATTAAATCTATCTTCTCACTCTGTCTCTTGATTCCTACAGATGGCTCATGGAGAGCAGCACCTCCAAGACATGATGAGCAATCTCATAATAAAGCCAGAAGCTTGTACAATGCAGATTAAAATAATGCCTTTAAACTCCTGACAGTCAAGAGACTCTTGGCCCAGATCAGGCAGGCTGCAGCTGAGCATTATTGCTGCATACATTTTGCCACATCAGGAAATGTTCCCTTGAGTTCAGTAGGAATGCTTTTTATGCTGAGGGGCTGAAAGTACATTGCAAAGTCATACTTTGGCATGTGGCAATGTTATTGAGAGAAGTATTTCTTACTCTTAGGTGTAAAGCTGGGGGACAGGTGGAATGATCTGCGTGGGGTTACAAAGAAGCACACCAAGGATCACATTCTTCTGTTCAATGATGTGCACTTCTTGATGTCTTTCCTTGGAGCCAAAGACCACAAAACTACTGAGGAGCTTTTAACAACTCTGCAGGAACTTGCCAGGTAAGCAAAGGCATTCCCGCACTGGGTTCAGAGAACAGCCCTCTGAACTTCAGGGTGCTGAAGCTCCAGCAGCTCCTCCCTGCATTAGCATGTCACTGGACACATCTGGTTTAAGCAGGGCAACGTCCAGTTAGGAGATCCATGTCATTATTTTTTGAGTTAATGTCTAGAGGGGTTTCTCATCTTGTTGAGCAAGAAGTTTTTTGTTTGAGGTCATAGACACCACCTGAGCAGTTGTCTGTTTCCTTTTGGTGGGGTCCACTAAGCTGTGTTACAGACAAGGAGTAAAGTATATTAATAAGAACATTCTACAAGATATGTCAGCTGTCTGTGGTGGATCTTTTCTGCTCTGGTTTAAAAGGCTAATAACAAAACATTAATTTGTAGTGATATTCTAATGGCTACTCTTTGATGTGTTGTTAAGTCCATCTGCAGGAAGTTAGGTTTCAAGTTGTACTAAAGTAATAGTGTGGAATATTTTGCTGTCAAATTAAGTTATTTTAAAAAGTTGAATATTTAATATTTAAGTACTACATCCAAACAATGAGGGGTTTATGTTCCCTTAGGTATTAAATGACTGTGAGTTACCTTGGGGTTTTTTTGAAGGGGTTGATATATAGATGCTTTAAATTCCATTTCTTCTCCCCACTGCACCCTTTTTTTCCTCTGTTTAAGCATCTGTTGCTTGCTTTGCCTTTAAAAAGAAGGAAGGAAAACCTGAAATTGTCACTATTTGTTCCTGACTACATATGTAGTTTTGAGGAATACTGTAACTTTTAAGAATATTTATCAAAACAAATAACTTTCAAAACAAGCCTGTCTCATTTAACTAAAATAGAAAACAGCAAATATCTTTTGTTATTTATCCTATTATTTATATAAGTATGTCAGTATATATAAAGTATAGAAAACTGCCCACCACAGAGGCTTTAATGAACATGTTCATATATGCTACTTATTCTTTCACCCAGTGCTTACTTCTCACCTACTTTCAGCCTTAATAATACACGGGTACATTTTTAGCTATGGTTTGAAATACTATAAAAATTTCATTATTTGTGAAAGCAGGCAGTGAGCTGAAGGGGCTGTATTAATGATTGGATTAATTTACATCTGTCACAAATATGTAATATATAAAAGAAACCCCAGAGGCGTTCTGTATGTGTTAAGAAAGCAGTGACACAACCTGGCACAAGCATCAGTCCCAGCCGGCGTGGCACCGGTGTTATCCTGGCCTTAGCCCTGGGAAGCTGCCGGGAATTTGTCGGGTGTCCCATGGCGCTCTCTGGTGGTTGCTGCCACAGGCTCCTTTCCGTGGAAATGCTGGACAAAACGTGTCAGAGAGGAATTGTTCCATCATTTTCCTCACTGGCTGTCTCAAGCTGCTTCAAATGAACATCTCTTTATCTTTCGAGGATGCCACAGTTTGTTTATAAACACATAGGGCAGTGTTGCCTGCTGGAAAATGAAGGCTGGCCCAGTGAAAGAAACAGGAAGTTTTGTAATGCTGACTTGAGAAGGAGCTGGCTGGCAAGGTCATGACTGGGAGCTGTGTGCAAGCACTGGTGGCCACACGTGGCCAGCCAAAGGACTAGCAGTAGGATGTTCTGGGGGGTCAGCAGAAGAGAAACTGCAGTTTCCTCACTGTCCTAGCCCAAACTGTTTATTGCAGAGGTAGGAGGTGTTGGGCTTGTGCCTTTTGTGGGTATAGTCAGGAGAATAAAAACTGATTGCTGGATGAGTAACAAAAAGGTGAAAGTAGCACAACCACACCAAAGATGTGGCCTAAGTCAAATAGCTGAAACATCAGGCTTTGTACAGTAAAAAAAAAAATAAATAAAAATCTCTCTGCAGGCAGTGGCAGACTGGCATGAAATATGGCTATTTATGCTTTGGCTTCTGGAAGTTAACCACTTTCTCATTCTACAGAGCACCTCGTGAAGACCACCAGCTTTCCCTGGCTCCTAGATTGGGGCTGCCACTGTGCCAGGCTTTTGTAGAGTTTGAAAATGGGAATTGTGACAAAGCTGTAGACCTGCTGTACCCAATCCGTTATGAACTAGTCCAACTGGGAGGCAGTGATGCTCAGGTAAAGGAGATCCAGCAAAGACTTTTTGATGTGACTTAATCCCCTTCCAGTAGCCAGCATTAAGCACTTAAAACAACAGCACTTTAGTCTCAGTGAAAAGCTGAATTTGTGACTAAATCCTGTTTGCAAACACTTACTAGCAAGGTTAGCTATTTATTTTTAATGATGATGTTTCCTTCCTGTGAATTTAATAGTTTGGTAACCAATACATTGGAACCAGCAATACATTATAAATTACTTATTAGTTTGTATTTTGCTGACTTTTTTTTTCAGAGAGATGTTTTCAGCCTGTTATTGATTCATGCTGCTTTAAACTCTAAATCAAAGGCCAAACAAAACCTTGCAAGGTGAGTATTTCCCTGATAATTATTTGTGGAAGTAGTACTGTTGCTAAAAGTAAGAAGTAATGAATATATTCAAAAAGTAAGAAGTAACGAATATATTCAAGCCAATAAATTTAAGGCTAAAATTATATGCCAGCATTTGTGTTAAATATAGCAACATTTAAGCAGTATATAAAGTACAATAGCTTCCAATTCCAAAAGTCCACTCTTGCAGCCTGGATGGATGATCTGTGTATGTTCAAGGGTAGTTGATTTTCCAGTGGTTCTGTCTTCAGATAAGCCTGTTGACCATGTGTGTTATGGACTGCTAAGCTTCTGTGAGCTGCTGCAACCCCAGTCAGTGCCACTGCTGACATCTGCTTTGCTGGGAAGTCACAGGTGTGCTCTGCCACGTGGGCTTGCCACAGCACAGCCTGTGTGGCAGAACAGTCCATGTTTATCAGCCCTCCTCAGCCTCCTGCCTCTCCTTTCACAGGTGTCTGCTGCATGAACGTGATGTGATGAGACCAAAGTCACCAATGACCGAGCGACTGATCAGGAAGGCAGCAGCTGTGCATTCCTTGGCATAGGACTTGCCTCCAGCTTCACCTGGGAGAGCCAGGAGCGTGCCACGAAGGCTGGGTGCAGGAAGTGCAGGGGAGTGCTGTGAAGGAATTCAGGGAGGTACACAAGGTTAAAAGATCTGAGAATAATGTCCTTAAAAAAAAAGACAGAGCTGTTGCATTTCTGGAGGTTGTGTCTTAGGTGATTCCACAAGGAAAGAAGAAAACTTGCTGATAAAGCACAACTTTCTGGAGCATCCCAAAGGCACTGCTGCTCTGGTATGTTTTCCTGAAAGTTCCCTCTAACCCTGATTATATACAGTGCAGTAACAGTGCCTGGATTTCAGTCCTTCTTTGGCCCAGTTTGTTACTTGGCCTACACAAGAAGTAAACTGCTCAGGTGATTTAAAGGGAGCTTTTAGATTGGTGTGGGGCCAGAGCCAAAACAGGCATGAACTGAATTCCTTATCAAGCTTCCAGCCCATTCAGGCAGCAGTCACAGATCTTCCTCCATTCAGGATCTCTTTGCAGGTATACATTTTTAAACTCCCTCTCACAAACTGTAAAATTTTTCCTTTCAATATAGCACAGCAGAGCTTTCTTGCATTACTGTGTGAATGAAACCAGACAAGAATGACTATTCTGATATGGGTGCTCCCTCAGCACTTTCAAACTTTTCAGAAAAAAGGGAAAAGCCTGGATTTCAGCTGAACAGTACCATCTCTGAAGGGTGTGTTGGACTGGGTCTTCATGCTTCCCTGAGCTTTTGGATCGTCAGGCCTTCCTCCCATCTCTCTACAGAGACTCCCTGCATGTTGGCAAAGTGGGGTCTAAACCAGGGGTAAAGCACACACTTGGGAGAGGTGAAGACCAGGGGGGAGCTCCTGCCGTGGAAAGAGGGCTCAGGGGATGGACACAGCTCCGTCCCAGCACATGTGATGGGACAAACTTCGGTGCTGCAAGTCCAAGTCAGGCCTGATGTGAGCCATGGGCCTCGAGGGAGCTCTGGTGCCTCTGGATTCCTGCAGCATCCCAGAGCTAACACATTGTCTTGCAGTGTGCTAGAAATTCCAGAAATCCCTAATGATGGGGAAGATTGTATTTCAGACCAAAACTAAATTCATGCCTCCTCTTCTGGAACAGAAATCCCATGCTCTGCAACTGCCCAAGCTCTGGCTTTGCTTCTACATCTGCAACCTCTCCTGGCTTCACAGGCCTGCCCCTCCTTCCTGTCCAGCTCAGGCTCATCCCCATGCCCCACAGCAGCCTTGTCCTTCAGTTTCCTTGTGACCTAAAAGCATTCCCTGCACTGCTCCTGGAGTTCCTGCATCATGGAACAAGAGGTAGAGGAGCTTTGCTAACATTTTGCTTTACCCAATCCTCTCCTGAGGTAGAAACAGCTTATTTTTAAAGCAATAATAATGAAACCATGTAAGGGACTGCATTCCTTGCCTTCAGGTCTTCTGATTTATGAGCACACTGTTCTTCAGCTTCGTCACTACCTGTCTCTTCAGCCATGATGGAGGGGGACTCACCTGGATGTTACACTGGATTTTTACTCTTATTTTTAAAAAGTGCACTTCAAACAATGACTTTAGACAGGTAACTTTTTACTCAAGGAGTGTAACAAATTGTAAAAGGGAACAAAAGCCTGAGGAAGCTCAGGCTGGCTAGGCAGGGTGTAATCAGTATAATCAATGACAGCTCTACTTTCAGTAGAATGTGATTGAGAATTTTGTCTGCTTTGCCTTAATAAATTCAAAGGTGATTCTTGTTGAGCAAGCAAGTACATGACTTCTTTGCACGAGTAAAGCTTTTAAATGTGTTACTCAGGCTAATTTCATAGATGTGTAACAGTGTGCACCCACTTTGTTTGTGTCACAGTGGCTGGAAGCACCCAGCAGTGGAGAGCAGCAGTGTCTGTGCTCACACAGGGTCACAGCCCAAGTGTGGCACAGCCTCCCAGGGCTCTTCCTTGCTGACAGTTTAGGAAGAGGCTGAGGTGCCAAGAGGTGGGAGAACTGTTATTCCTTTTCCATCCTCCTGCATTGAGTATGCATTTTCCAGCTTTCCTCCCCTTTAGCTCAGTTATCCAGACTGCAGCTCTCACCCCCCCAGTCCTCCCCTCTGTTGGAAAAGCCAAAGCCTTGTGCACCAGAGAGCTGCATCCCTGCCCCTGGTGGGGCTGGACAATGGAACAGCTCTGCAGTTCCTGTATTGCTGTGTCCTTACCCTGTGTGTGGTGATCTGGACTGATCCTAAGCTGGCAGCATCTCACTGGAACCCTCCCCATGCAGGCCTGCCTCGTGCCTCACAGGCATGGGCATTTCTACAGGTGTCCCATTCAGAGTCTTTAAAAGGTACTCATCTGTATATTAAAGAAGTACATCCTTACAATATCTCACTACTTCAAGATTTAAAACCAGCAGATCTGCCAGTACTTTACTTAATTCTTTCACCTTTTCTTAGGACTTCATTAACTGCTCAGAGCTGCTATTTAATGACATGAAATCTAACCAAACTACCCCACCACTTTAATATTATACAAGTCCTAGTCAGGAAGTTAATTTACAGAAATATTCTCCCTGAATCATGCTCTTCTCTCAGTAATTAGCTAAGCACCTACCCTACAATGGCAGGCCACATGTGCAGTTCCCTGGTTTAGAAACACTGAAGGAAGACAGAGAATGAAGGCAGGGGCTGGTTCGCTCAGCATGTTTAGTCTTTGCCATATTTATGTAAAGAAACTGTACACTGAAAGTACCTGAAAACAGGTTTTATTTGCAAATACAGCAAGCTCAGTAATTCAAGAGTTCTACAGGCAAACAAGAGAGAGATCTTAAAAAATGTTAAAATCTTCCCTGTATGTTTTCATTTAAGTCTAAGTCGTTTTAGTAAGATTTTCTCGATTTATCTTTTCTGTTCCTCTTGGGAAGAACTTGCTGTCATTGAGTGGTTGACAGATTTGTATCACAGATGCAAAAACCTTAGAGGCTATTGGTGTTTCTGTAAACATTATCTGAAGGTAATTTTGTGAGGAGGGCCTTCAGTTTGATCCACTTACAGACTCCCTGCTAACATCCAGTAGAAACTGCACAGGTTTCTGACCCAGGATCACCCCCAAAACACAAAGAGGATGCTCACTTGTTAGCACCCTGCCCCACACAGGTGGGCAGCAGAACATGTTGATGGTGTTTCAGGACAGCAGTTCTACCACTGGCCTCAAGAGAACCTTACTGGTCTCTTTTGGTCCCATTGTACATCTGGAAAAACGAAAATTAATGCACAAACAGGACAGAACATCTTAATGCTCCTTAAGAAGTTTCTCCTGTCCTACTGCACTACGTGGCCACATCCACTGGAAAGCCTGGCTTGTTGGGACACAGCCTTTGTGTCCTTACAGCCAATTAGTTGCAGCCAAACCACCAATTTCTGGTATCTGCTTACTCACGAGATGGCTTTCACAGTTTCAGTTGAGCTCTACATTTGTACAGATACAGCAAGTTACTGCAAATTTCCACAAAGACTCTGATCCAAAGGCTTTCTGATCCATCTGCCATGGAATTCTCGAGAACTAATAACAAGGATTTAAAATACGTTTTTTCTTTTTTTGTTTACCGTTTTAACTCGAAACACGTACCAGCAGTGCTTTGAAAACAAACTCCAGTCCTTATTACCTACACTGAATTGTTGATAATAATGATAGATGAGAGGATCAAGAACAGATGAATTCTGCACTGGAAAGAATCTCTGGCTACTAAAAAAGCTTCCTTAAAAGCTACTATACTGTTAATTTTTCTTTTAACTGTTTGCGAAGATAAATCCTCTATTTTTTTTTAGAGGATGCATTTACAATTATTTGCCCACAGCAGTCATAACATTCGATTTTCCATCCCACAGTTCTGATTTTCCTGCTATGGTTATCAAAATGTCTATTCTTCATTTAAGAGAGGAAGAGAAGAAGATAAGGCAGTCACAACAAATGTAACATATGCTTTGCCAGCCCTCCTCAATACAAAAACTGTTTGGATTAATATTCCAAAGAAATGTATTAAAAAGAAAGATGTCACCAAGTAGAACAACTGCAATACAAAAAACGAGATGAGGAACAAAAAACTGCCATGTTCCTCTAAGATATAACACATCTTTTTCTCTCCTCTTTACTCTCTTTTATTCCCTCTTCAAGCACTGTTATCTCTGGCTCTTTCTGCTGTCCTGTTCCCACTGGTCTATACACTGCTCTTCCTGGCTCTTTCTGCTGTCTTACTGTCTTCTCTTTATACTCTATTACGTACTCTGGGTAAACCTGGTGTTTTTCAAAGACAACAAAAACAGAAGGATTTAACTCATCATCCACACAGCTGTCATATAACCAGAGCCTGTTGGCACCCTTCTCCGGGGACGCACGTAGGTGGCGTTGCCTTTCACGTAGTCTCCCACCAGGACCCGAGCCACGAACATGGAGCGTCCCTGCAGCGCAGCCTGGCAGTAGGTGTGCGAATAGCAAGCATCTCTAGCAAAGTAGCTTCCTAGAACACGAGATGAAAACGGGGTTAGGAGGAGAATCTGTACGTGACAGCAAAAGCTGAGCGTCCCCTGGGTTTCCAGGGGACTCAACTTTCAGGACTTCTCTTAGTTTACAGAATACCACCGAAATTTTTGCAAGAGAGGGGACTGTGCTATGTAATTTCCATTCAGTATTTGTTATTTCATGAGTAATTTTTTAAAAAGCTATACCAATAAGCACACTACAGGTCTGTGTGTTATAATGAGAGGGGCAGACACGAAAACATGAGGACCTTCCATGAGCACACTGAGGGCATGCATACCCCTCTACTTCCTGCCATACAAATTAATTTCTCTTTTAAGTTCAACTTACAACCTCAAACATCAGAAAATGCCACCTACAGCAAACCCTGCACTAATGCTCTTGACACCTTGTGAGAAGAATTACCCCCAAGCTAAAGCAAATCCTGGCCCTCTTCAGAAGGATCATAATACCAGTTCTTATCTTTTTGTTCACCTTCTATAGTTAAAAACTTCAGAACTTTGATTGCTACTCTATCAGGGAGTCTCAGCAGACATCTCAGTTTCTACATACCCTTCCCATAGCTACTTCCATTGCATCCCCAAATTCTCCAGTCAAAGTTGTGAGTGCAGATTGTTTTCATGGAGGTTCCATCAGTTCCGTGGAACAGGAGTTTTTCCTGGACTTCCTTTCCTCCATTTTCCCTTTTCATCTTCTCTTTTTGCCTGACAAAAATGAAGGGGAGGAGACTGTGAGCCATGGAAGAAAAGGGAAAAAGAGGTTTTTTAAACTATGCAAACAACTATGTAACATCCATGTCAATGTCAGCTGGATGAGGTTTCCAGCCTGCTCTCTCCTCTCAGAAGACGAGACACAGAGCAGCATGATGAACAAGTATGAGATGAGCACTGTACTGACACCACTGCTCAGCAATTCTAGATAGTTCTGGCTTTACTCAGGGAATTCAGGCTTTGATGCTATTCCAGTCGCCACTGTACCAACCTTTTGCTCCTCTGTAGGGCTCTACTGGTTGTGCTTTAAGGTCTCTTCCCACCCAAGCTCTCAATGGAGTGGAGGCAGCATTAACCACAGAGGCTCTGTGTTTCCACAGTGGCTCAAAGCTGGAGGCAGCTTATGCTCCTGCCCCTGAGAGGTCAGTGCTGCTGAGGAGATGGGGCCAGGACACAAACCCAGCCTGCTTTGCCCACTGGTTGAGGCCAGAGTCAGACTGAGCTATGAACAGGGTCAAAAGAGAAATTACAACAAAAGGCTCAACTCGTATTTCCCATCATTATTCCACGGCATCCAGACACCTCTCAGGTTTTCAGAAGCTGCTGAAGTGGCAAGACAGTAATATTCTTCAGAAAGTCATCAGCTACAAATTAAGCAGAGCCAGGGGGAGAATCCTTCCAACTTGTAAATTAGTAAATGAAAAGTTAAGACCAACGTATTGAAACTTGTTCATTGAGAACTTACTGTGAGGGTGCTGAGACCCTGGCACAGGGTGCCCAGAGAAGCTGTGGCTGCCCCATCCCTGGAAGTGTTCCAGGCCTGGCTGGACAGGGCTTGGAACAACCTGGGATAGTGGAAGATGTCCCTGGTCCATAGCAGATTGCATGAGCTTTAAGGTCTCTTCCAACCCAAATTATTCCATCATCCTCTTCACTTGGCAATGTTAAACTGTCTCTGCTTAGTTTAAGTACCTCATCAGAGGAGGATAAAAAGTGTGCACTACTACATGTTTTGAAGTCTCTTATATTTTGCTAAATGAAAAGGTTTTATGAAATCAGTAGCTGATAACTTTCTGGGTTCCATCATTTTGCAGGCAAAAGCACTTATTTATTTGAGCAGTATTCTTCTGCTCTATTACCATTCCATACAGTCCTTGAATGTTTACTCTTGTTTTAAACTAGACAACTGTTCTAAGCAACAGCTTAATCTTACTAAGTTGAACATGGTTGAGCCCCAGCTCTAATCTGCTGGTATCCATCTTGGCCGAGGTACCTGGAGTTCAGTATCACTGATGTGGATGTTGAAAACCAGAAAGGAGCTCTGGAACTCAGGGATCATCCAGTTAAAACACAAGGAGTCTTTCTCAGTGAATACTTTGTTCAGCAAAAGCACCTTAAATAAATCTGACTGGAACAAAAAGGCCCAAGCAGCCTTTACTTTTTTTAGCATTTCACATACTCTAATGGATAAAGATTTGTAACAGACAGAGCACATGTGCAGCAGGCAGTTATTGCTCCATCCCTGAGACAATCACTGTTCCACATCCCTGTGGGGACCCTCATCCCAGTTTTCATCAAGCATGTCTTTTTCTCCATGCTCCTCTCCCCCTCTTCCATGGAGCCATGCAAAAGGAACCTCCCCACAGAGCATGGCATTCTGTGGAAGGCCTCAGACACCAGTCTCACTCCTGAAACTGCTAACAATGAAACACCAGTCATGTTAAGGCACAGGTGCCAAGCTCCTTGCTTTCCTAGAAAGCACATACAGGACAACCTGTTCTTGGAGACTGCCTCCTCATAAGGATAGGGAAACAAGTACTAACCACTGAAACACCTTCCAGAGGGATGGATTCTGAATCCTCTGTATTTTAAGGATGCTGTAGTTTTTCATAGTCTGCTTAAACAGCTGCTTTATTTCATTGTATTCAGGGGTCACATTGCTGATCACCACTGCCTGTAAAATACAAACCAAAGCAAAAGAAGGCATGAGGCTGCACTGAACCTGGGACCTGCAGAAGCCTAATTCCAGCAGATACACTTTCAGAAGGGTCTCCAAGCTATGCTTATAAAGGGTAATTAAGAGCTTTAGATCATGACCGTGTGAATAACCAAATACCAGGTAAATCAGTATGTCACTCTTGCTTTGCAAGGACACCTCCCCTCTCTTCAGGAAGAATGCTGAAAGGTTTATCATCTCCAAGAGCTGACAATTGCAACTTTAAATTTCAATGGAACCAAAATTGCAAAAAGAAAATTTGACAGATTATTCCAGAGAGTGTCAGTTTTACATCTAAAGCTGATTAAGAACAAAAGATGTTAGATAACAGCATCATTTGTAACAAGACATTTACAGGAGCTTCAGCTATGAAAGATGAAACAAATCAAACACAAATACCCTCCTAGCATAGTAGTGCCTTACCTTTTCAAAGTTAGAACTTAGAAATATGAACTTCAGAAAAAACCCCTACATTTCTAAACAAATGTGACACCGAATACCTGCTTAAACAAATTCATCTCCTTTCCCAAAGGCAACAAAGTCTATTTAGCCATTATCCTTTTATTTATTTATTCATACATTTTGTGTTTAAAAACCCATTAAGAAATGCTCATTTTCCCCAAAGAGAATTTAATGCAAAACATAAATAAAACATTACTTGAGCTCTTCTGCTTGCTTATGTAATGAATAAATTTTCCATTTTTTTCTCTGAAGTAACTCATGTCTTTAATCTTCTAGAATCAACATTTATCTCCATAAACGGCAGAAGTGTGATGCTGGCAGGCTGATGTCACCTGGTAATACTTTCCACTTTACCACAACTTAAGCCAAGTGGGGACTCAAGATGACAAAGTGAGATCCCAACATCCCATGTTCCAAAGTGTATTAAGGAGGAAAGCAGTGGCCATCTTAAAAGGTAACAAGGAAACTAACATCTTACCCTACCAGACAAAAACTCCCCATTTTAGAAGGCTGAGCTTTGAGAGAAAATAAAATAGGACATAGAACTTGTGTTTCACAGCTACATTTAAGTACTTACTAATGAGGAGATCACTCACAGGGAAGTATTCTGAAGATTAAGAATAAAGTCAGCTGCACAAGAACTATTTCTTTGAATTTATTTAAAAGCCTTTAAAAAGTTGAGTGAAATTTCCCATGTCCCAGTACAGGAGCATTTTCAAAGCTTTACAGCACAACACATAAAAGAATCAGGATATGCAAGTACTGACTGTCTGCACAGTCTGTGACACCACAGCCCAAGCTGCTCACCATCACCTACAGGATGAAAATCATGTCACTGTATTTCAGTACTACATCTTTTATTTGGAATATCAGGATGCTTTTGTTTGGAAGGGACCTTAAAGCCCACCCAGTCCCACCCCCTGCCATGGGCAGGGACATCTCCCACTGTCCCAGGCTGCTCCCAGCCCCATCCAGCCTTGGACACTGCCAGGGATGCAGCCACAGCTGCTCTGGGCACCCTGTGCCAGGGCCTCAGCACCTCCCAGGAACAATTCCTTCCCCATAGCCAATGTAACCCTGCTCTCTGGCAGTGTGCAGCCATTCCCCTGTCCTGTCACTGTAAAGAATCAGCTCAGCACAAGGGGGGTTCAGGGGCAGGGCATGTCCAGCTCTCAGCACCAGTACCCCCAAGTCCTTCTCCCAGGGCTGCTCCATCTGCTCCTCCCCAGCCTGGATTGACCCCAGGGGTTGACCTGGCCCAGGTGCAGCACTGGTACTTCTTGAACCTCAGGGGATTCCCATGGACCACTTCTTGAGTTTGTCCACATCACTTTGGATGGCCCTGTCCCACTCAGGTGTGTCACCTGCAGTGTTCAGCTCGGTGTCAAATTTATTGATACATGAACAGTTCCCCCTTAAACTACAAATTTTATAGTTTTGTAGCTTTTGCTCTGCTGCATCTTTCAGGCTCATGGTGTGATTCTTGGGGTGTCCTGTCCAGGGCCAGGCATTGGACTCAGTGATCCCAATGGGTCCCTTCCAACTCAGCATAATCTGTGACTCTATGATCTCTTCCTGAGGAACTGTAACCCTTCTAGGTAAAACAGAGGGTCAGCCATGTCACACAAAGCCTAATCCTGTAAGTACTTCCATTATTTTATCCTACAATGGCCTCCTGACAACACAGCTGTTCTCCTTTTCATGAAAACTTTGTGGGTTTGTCCTTATTTCCCCAAGGATGCTTCTAGTTCTAATAAAGGCTCACAGCACCACATTGCTGTTGAAGGCTGATATGGTATAACTACACAACTTCAGTATTTTTCACCTTCAGGCCTGAAAAGGAAAATCCCACTGAGTGTGAGCATTTGCTACCCTGTTATCAAGGAGAAGAGTTCCCAAGGCAGAGAAGGAATCACTGCTCTGGCAGCAATTCCCACCAGTGTATGACTGCACAAGAGCAGTACCCTGTGCCTCAGACCCTGAGCTCTGCTTCACTGGGGTTTTGGAAGGAGCAGGGTTGGGACTGGGGGCAGTGACCCCACCAGAAGTGACCTCTATAAAATGCACAGGCACTCATCACATTGCATCCTGTGCCTGGTACAGTGCAGCAGTCCCTGGCCTGTGTGTTGCCAGGATTCAGAAGCACATCAGCCACACAAAGACTGACAGGAAACCACACATCCATTGCACACTCTTCTCAGTTGTACATTAAAGAGACAATTTTAAACCCAGCATGAAGTTTCAGGATATAATCAATTCTTTTTTTTTTTTTTTCCTTCAGAACATTTAACAACTACTAATTCCACACGTGAGAAATTCACACCAACTTTCCAATCAGTGTTACCAATTTCCATTGTGCATTTTATACACTTCTTTCTACAGAACTATTCTCAATGACTTACAGATTAAGACACAGCAATACTCGAAAAACAAGCAATGTTACCAAAACACAGCTTCTCATTGCAAGTCAAGATGACTTCCTGCCTATCTCCCAGGTTCCTTTTTAAAATGGATCACTTCCAGCGCAGCAGATTTTGCCAGGATTATTTGTCAATGTCTGAAGAGAAGGCAGTTCATCGAGTTGCAGCTGTCAGCTCTTACAATGGTCACCACAAGCATGCAGAATCCCAGCCACTCCCAATATTACCTACTGCAAAAAAACAAGCTTAGGGTCCCACAAAAAGATTTAATCTAGCCCAGGCTTTCACTTTTAGTGCCAACAGATATCATGGGCATTGTCACTTTTCCTTTCCTGTTAAAGGCACTCACAAGTTAAGAGATGTTTTCCCAGCAAGCAAACTGAGCAAGGCAATCCTTCTACTCACACATCCATCCCCACATGTACAACCAAGACACTATGGATTTGTCAAGTGCATTCCAAAGCCTCCCCCATTCACCCCAGTGACTCCAGAAACACCCTGACAAATGTACTCAACTAAAATTCAGACAAGTTTTCAGAGCAAGTATGGGAAGCAATTAAGTACATACAGCTCAAGAGAGCTGAAAAGAACAGAGCTACCTGTCTTTCTGGCACTCTGTGGAAAAATTCATGCTTGTTAGTTAAGATGCTGATTAGCCAAGGAAAGGACATATTCCTTTGTTACTTCCACTGGGCTCCAAATATCACAGGCATATCTTCAAATGGGCTGCCTTCCAGATTCCCACACACTCATTATTATTTCATCTTTTCTTTAGAAAGTCATGACTCAACAGGAAGGTCCCTCTACCAGTTTTGTCTGACCCTGTCCCCTATGCAGTAAATAATTAAGCATCCTTTGCCATCAAATCTTCTTGAACCACTGTCACCTTCACTACCAAACTTGGTGAAGTGGTGATTTTATATCAACGTGGCACTCCTTCTCTCCTAAGTGAAGTGCTTTACTCCAGCCATGATGCTGACACAGCCACACACTGGTGTTCCTCAGCCCCCAGGATACCAACACAACCTGGTCAGCATCACACAGGATTCTGTGACACAGTCAACAAGGAAAACCTCTTATGCTTCTGTTCCTCAAGCAGAGTCAAAACCACGACACAAAGGCCAAGTGTAACATGAAAAAGCCTTTTCTTCTAGAGTCCAGTAGCACTTCCACAAACTGTGGAAGTTTCTGCTCTTCCAGAAGGAGTGCAGGACCTAGTAATCTAAAACACACCCACGTATTTTGGTCTTGGTAGATCAAGCAAGAACACAGACTTTGGGCTGAGAGGGGTTGGATTTGTTTTGTGGAATACAACACTGCAATTTATTTTTTTTTTTTATTTTATGGTTGTAGATCTTTATTTCTGCCATTTCTTGAGGCCAAGGTCTGTGCTCAGATCTGTGATATATGTGACAATATGTGAGAATATAGAGATTTCCTTTCCTGGATCTCCAATCCAAGCTTACGCTTCCTGTCTTGAATTTGGTGAGATTTATGTTTGGTGTTGTTTGGAGTTTTGATTTTTTGGGTTTGGGGAGTTTTTGGTATGTAGATAAATGCCTAAAATGCAGTTGAAGTTCAAGGCAATTTGGCACCTCTTTCCTGAGCTCTTGGGAGATCACCTAGATCTTCAGCACACCCACCCAAGAAACTACTCCTGTTCCTTTTTACCATCTATGCAGTTACAGTTGATTCAGATAAGCTGTGAACTGTGCCTTTCCATGAGAATTACAAGAAGGGGGAAGAAAAAAAAAGATACCTTGTATCCCAAGTCAGGCAGTGCAGATGTATCCCAGTGACTAGGAACAGAAGAATCCCTCTGGCTTCTTGCAAACAGAAAGAAAATGAAGTGTTAGGAATTCTAGTACCACTCCAAACACTCCAAATTGGAGCATCCCCTTTGGCCAGTTCCTGTATTTAAAAATTAACAAAAGAAACCACAAAGAAACTGGGAAAGAGCTTCAGTCTGTAAGCTGGGCTCTGCATGCTGCCACTCAGCCATCACAGGCCTCTTGCACTTGCATTTTAAAGTACCAGCTGTGGCTGGAGTACCTGGAGTGATGTGCACTGCAGGCAGCAGGAGATGCACCAGCCTGCAGTTTGTGATACAGCTTCTGCTGCTCAGTCCCATGGACAGGCTTTCTCCAGCAGTACCTGTGTTCTTTGTACACCTACTGCCAGCACTGGGAGCCATTTTGCCTTATAATTACTTCTAAAACATGAAAAAACAACCTAAAGAGCACTTACCCTGCCTTTATCTTCTGCACATCTTCAGAAGACACAAATTTTGGGCGCCTGCAGACCTGTCTTCGAGTTTTAAAAGTTCTGTTTGTCTGAATCATTTCTTGAGGAGAAAAAAGAGCAGGAAAAAAAAAAGTCATGAATAAGTCTACAAGATGGGGTCATTTTGTCATCATCAGTCATTTTCTAACGAAAACTGCATATCCACTGTCAATTCTACCTTCTGAGAAATAGCTGCACAAAGGCTGTATAAGCTTCCTGTCTTTCCTGTAACTCTGTAATTGAACCTGTGCCTACCTTGCCTGCTCCCTTAAGCCACTCATGCTCTTTACACATTGCTACAGCAGCACAAAGATGCCTAACTTGTATTTTTTACCATCCACAGAGTTAACTCACTTTACTTAAGGCTTACTATGACTTTATGTGAAGATTATGAACCTTTATATTTCTGGTCAGATATGAGTCTGGAGAGTGTCAAGGAGTAAGGGGGGAAGGTTACTTTTCTAAGGAATTTCCCCTGGTCATCACTACCTCACTTCCAGTAAGTGAAACAGGTGGTGTCAGGAAAGGAAGTTAGAGCTTCTAAAAGCTGGGAGACTTTGCAAGACTCTATAAAGCACTACATAGTTGTAGATGAGAACCTTTAAAATTACTACCTTTAAAACTGAGTTCATATTGAAGCAGGCCAATCTGGAAAGGTACAACGGCACATGGATCTGCTTGATACAAATTCTCAATGACAGCAGAAGATGGTGAGGTCACGCTGTTCCCTTCTTCCTTTGTGGGGAGAAGAGAAAAAAAGAAAGAGAATGAAAAGTATCAGACAGGACTAAATCCTGGGTAACTAGCTGGGGTAGAGGGAAAGAAGAGGCCAAGACTAGGATGATGAGCAATCTACCCAGAACTATGGTGGCCTGAGGCTGAGTACTGAATATTTGTAACATAAACACAAATACATAATTAGTAATGATGGACACACATATATCCCATTTAAATTTCTGTAACAAGTTGTGCTGGTTCTGGCTGGGGTAGTTAAATTTTTTCCCAGTAGCTGGTAGTGGCTGTGTTTTGGATTTGTGCTGGAACAGTGCTGATAACCCAGGGATGTTTTAGTTATTATTTAGTTTAGTCATGCACAGAGCCAAGGCCTTTTCTGCTCCTCTCCCACCCCACCAGTGAGGGCCTGGGGGGCACAAGGCACTGGGAGGATGCACATCCAGGACAGCTGCCCCAGCTGCCCACAGGACACCCCAGAGCAGGAGGGGTCACTCCAGCATACAGAGCTGGGGGAGGAAGGAGGGAATATTTGCAGTGATGGTGTTTGTCTTCCCAAGGCACTGTGACCTGTGATGGAGCCTGGCTTTCCTGGCATGGCTGAGCACCTGCCTGTCCAAGGGAAGAGGGGAATGAATCCTTGGTTTTGTCTTGCTTCTGCACAGAAGTAATGTGTACTTTTCAAAGTCCCTGGATCACCTTTATATTCTACCATTTGTGCTGCTATACTGTAACCCATATGGGGTAAACTCATCTGCCTTGGGGGAAGGTGAGATTCTGTACACATTTCTTTTCCTGCATTTTTCAGATAGATTACTTTCTCATCAGACTTGGACAGACATGGAAAAAGACTGCACTTGATCTGAGAGAGCAGAGCAACCCCTTTTTGTCCAAGGAAGCAGGGCATTGATTAGAAAAGAGGCAACTTCTTCCCATGGATCTCAAGGACAGTGTCTATGTGTTAAATCTCTGCAGGAGCCACAGACAACTCCAAAAGGGAGTTCTCTTCTCTCCAGCCTGTCAGCATTTTACAATGTCTGTTATAAACAGATGTAGCTTCACTGCCTTACTCAAAGTCAAGCACAAGGATTCACTTAATTAATTCTACTGAGAAAAGGGGAAGAGATGTAGAGGCTCCACATACTCCTGCAAAAGTGACTCAAAGCACAGGATGTGAACTCACCTGTTCTCCATATTCAGTCCACTTGTCTTGGTCATTCTTCCAGTACCAAATCCACTGTGTGGTCAGTACAAATGAGGGTTTTGTGACTGATGATGGTGTAGAGAGGCGTCGAATCGGTGAAGAGCAGCAAGTCATTGTCTGGAAATTAATAATCCTGCTTGGCAAGCTGTAAGGACAAATTCAGGTTTGTTATAGCTAGCAGTGCTTATTTTATCCACTAATCCCCAGTTTAAGCTGGTGCCATTTTCTTTAATATACTGTAACTAAACTTAATTAGATCTGAAATAAGAGTGTTTATTTCCCACAGCACATGGCAGCTCTGATAAAATCATTTCCAAGGTTCAGAAGTGAACTGTGGCCTGTGAGACACCAAATGCCACCCGAATCACGTGTGGCACTGCCAGCTTTACAGACAAGGTCAGGCTCCAGGTACAGTGTGGCAAAAGGAACTTCTGTGATAACTAAGTGTGGTTACAGTCTTTCTCAGTACAAAAGCAGAACCTGCAGAGTGTGTGACTGAATTTGCCAGCAAACACCTGCAGCCTATCAACTTTGTTCTTTTTCTGTGGTTACAAAGGATTCAATCACAGCAAGCACAGCTGTGAGTTCTGCAAACTGCAGGCATCACTGGAGCCACCTGGGCTCTTACTCCTGAGAGGCTTGGAAAGTTAACTCCCAGGCAGGAAGACTGCTGGCAGCCTCCTCTGGGGAATATTGCTTGTTATCTCCAGAAAACTGCAAATCAAAATCATCTGGTGCTTTAAGAGGCGTGGGCCAAAACTAGAATACCATTTTGTGAAGCCAAACTTGGGGTGCCCTATGAATCCAGGTGGCTCTGAGTGGGACTTTTCAGAAAGGAGTTAAAAGGAAAACACACTCTTAAAATAGAAATAAAAAAGAAGAAAAAAATAGATGGGCTGCTTACACAAAGGACATTTCATAAAAATAGATTACTATTTTTGTTACTACAGATACTAGCTGTAGTAGGAAAGAAATAGCCATAGAGAAGCACCAGCTCTGAAATGTTGTCAAAAGGCCCAAATTCATTACAGTAAATAAACTGATCAATGATCTAAAATACTTGTATTTTAAACACTGTATTCCACTGGCTTTTTACCTTGTACAAATTTTAAATGCAAAATATAATTTTGTTATTTTCAGAAAACAAAACTGGAGTGGGATTCTCATGCAATCTCCTTTTTAAAAGGAAAAATTCTCATTTTTACATCCTCCCAGCTTCTGAGAGGCTCGGTAACAAGAAGCTGAGAGTCAGACACCTTTAGGAAGAAAACAAAAGTTTTCCTACATGGACTCAATCACAATACTCCACGCAAGGAGTCCAGCATTACTATACCTTGTGTTCTTTGGGTCACAGTAGGCCTTTTCAATTTCCTCCATCATGGAAAGGTCACTCCATTTCAATCCATCGTGTATCTCCCATTTATATGGCAAATGGTAATGAACAGATGTGCATTTATCTGTAACAAAATCAGACATAGTCAAGAACTCTGCAATCATTAACACAGAGAGCAAGACAAGAAAAAACCAAAACAGAACCAGCATCTTTTACACCTTGAGGTTTTCTCTCCTGGGCTTTGGTATAAGCAATGAAGACAGAGTGCTGAAAAGAGGAGTGTGTTTCTGCAGTCCTACCAAGAAAAGAAACATATCTATATCTATATAGATATACACGCACAGCCAAATATACTTGAAAGACTGTTGATATAAAAATGTATTACTGATACAAAAATATATTTTATTCCCTTTGCTGAGACACAACACTGGCAGCTGGAGAGCACGGATAAAAAGTGCATGTTATGTGTCACACAACCATGTGGCTCAGCTGTTGAAAGTCTAGTCTACACATCACATGAACACTGATATATTTGGTTCTCTTTTCCTTAGTCCCTTAGAAATCATGGGGTGGTTGCCAAGGCCTGAAGGGTTTTCTTTTGACACTCCATGTCCAAGTATGAACCAAACATCTTACAACTTTCTAGCCCAATGTGGCAAATAAAGCACACTAACACTCCAACAGTTACTTGAGTTTAGTTATCTGGTGGTCACAGTATGGCTGCTTTGAGCCTGACCTTCACAGTTTCACCCAGGTACACCATTCCCATTCGACAGGGTCTTTTGTCAGGACCAGGGTGGTCAGAGGAGTAGCAGTCCTTTGACTGGACAAGATCAGGGAAAGAAAACATCATGGTACCTCCTCAAAATAAAGGAAGAGCCAAAACTGGGGGTTAAATGACTGTTCAGGGACAGCTCCCAAACACAATTACTTATATTTTTCCCTCAGACCTTGTTCTGGCCACTACCAAAAAGACAATGGGCGAGATTTATCTTTAGCTTAGCTGGTACAACTACTGTGGGTTTTTTTAGAATGTCTTAACCCCTCAGATCACTTTTTAAAGGACTTAATGAGAGAGAATAGGGCTATTATCTGATGTACATAGGATAGATACAGCAGGAATAAGGGGTGGCATACATTTATGAGCTGTCAATGATGACAACATAAAATCAACTCATAACTTGATCTTCTAGCTACAGAAAGGGTAACAGTTCACACTTAAAGGGCTTTGCCACAAACGTACCCAAAGCCTGCCCCCATCCAAAGGGCTGAAATAGGCTGCACTATCCAGAGGAGAAAGGGTTTAAGTATACCATTTGGCTTTTCTCTGATTATGTTTGTAATTCTGACAGTTTATTAACAGTCTTGGAAAGAAAAGAGACTACTGAGGAGGCACAATTGTCACCACGAGCCCAAGCTGCTGAGCAGGAGTGCCTCTGCAGGCAACTCTTCCACAACAACATTACTCTTCATAAAGCTTACCCTTGTTTTTGCAGTACTTCCAGACATAGAACAAACAGATCTCATCACAGTTATCTTTTTTGTTGTCCTTTGAACCTTCATCAGAGGAACTGTCCTTTTTACCTACAGCAAAGAACACAGCAGTCCATATTTGCTGTAAGAGAAAGATTTGGTACCTCATCCCAGAAACAACAAGGACTGGATTGCAGTAGCAAAGTCAAGCACTTTCAGGGCCTGGCTACCTCCCATACAACCCAACACAGTCAGGGCTTTGTGACTGAACAATAAACCCTGACACTGGAAGAAGCCTCAGGGAGGAAGGGCAAGGGCAGTGTCAGGAAGCTCAGAACAACACAGGGTGTGACTGACCATGGTTCTTGCAAAGAAGCTGACTTTGCCTCCACACCAAGGAGACCAGAGGGTGCATAAATAGCAATGTCAGCTGAGCAGACTGACTGGGGGTAGAAATGTTTCTCTCTGAGTCAGCCAGACCAGTATGGGGTGAACAGTGGCCACAGCCCCACGCAGAGATGTTAAACCTAAACAACCAACCAAAGAATTTTGAAAACAGCAACAGGCTTGAGCTGGCTTCCATTTCCCCAGGGACTGGGGACACCCAGTATATATTGAGACAGTGAGTATATTATACATTTCTTCAATGGGAATCACATTAATTTTATTACTGTGATTGAGCTGTGCACTGTAATTGCTATGTTTTGTAAGTCAACATTTGTATTTTCTTTCCAGTGGATTTTGCATCACTTTGCTACATCAGAAATGTTGCTGTACTGGACATGGCCAGAATAAGGTGTAATTTTCTTCATAGCAACCCATATGATGCTGTTTTAGATTTTTGACCAAAACAATGCCATTAGCACACTTGTGCCCCAGCTTCTACTGAACAGTGACAAACATCAAGGCCTCAGTTTTCACCCTGTCCCCAGAGTGAATAGAATTGGGGGTGCTCAATAGCTTGGGAGGGGTCACAAGCAGGCAAAGGACCCGAACTCACCAAACATTCCATACCATATATCACAAAGGTCAGTAATAAAAGGGAAAACTGGGAGTTTTAGGAGGGTTAGCTACCTTTAGCTAGGAAACTGGCTAGGCATCAGCCTGAGTGTGGGAGCTGGTGAGTGACTGCATTTGTATCACTTCTTTTGCTTGGTTTTCCTCCTCCACTTATTATTTGGGGGATTTTCCCTCCCTTACCTTGACCCTCAAGTTTTTTTGCCTTTATTCTTTCTTTTCTCTTCCTCCTGGGGATCAGGGGGAAGTGAGCTGTGTGGTGCTCACTGAACCACAACACCTGTGTGACATTAAACTCTCTTCAGATAAGCTCATCTGAAGACTGGAGGGCATCCATACCTTCATCTTTATTTCCCACTCCTGTTGGCAACTAGTCTTGGCTCTGAGCTGTGCTACTGGGAAGGTCTATCGAGTCAACAGCTCTACTGACAAAGCTGTATTCACTGCCTAGAGACAGAAGGCAAGGAAAGGTACTGCATGCACAGAAACAATTCTGTCACCTTCCTAGGAAGGAAAAATGTGCCCAGGACACTACAGAGTGCTGCTGCACAATGCTTGGGCAAAAATTCCAACACTGCTTCACTGGCCATCTGGCTCAATGGTCTTCAGCACACAGTAAGGCAAGCACATAATCTGCACTCAGCTACCACTGGGAGCTGTCAGGCTGTGTCAAGTCCCAGTGAAAACCACTGGTCTCAAGACTGAAAGGTAAGAAACAATCCATACCTTTATCTTTCTCTCCTGCTCCTCTTGGCACCTGGGCTTGGCTCTGAGCAGGTGCAGTGCTACTGGGACCTGCATGAGAAGACAGAATGAACAGCACTGCTGGGCCAGAAGCTCAGTTAGCTGGCAATATCCCAGTCTCTGTGGAGAATTATGTCCATCACAGGTGTAATTTGATATGAAACATTACACCATCCATGTGTGGAATACCTAAAAGAATCTGTTCAAAGACTACTGGACTCAAAGGTTTAAAGCCAAGGTGCTTCTGCCCAGAAGAACAAGAGGTTTACAAGTTGCTCTTCACTCACTGGCAGGTATATCAGGATGAGACAAAGCTGTATGAATTACTTATGGACAGAAGGCAAGGAAAGATACTGCATGCACAGATACAATTCTGTCACCTTCCTAGGAAGGCAAAAATGTGCCCAGGACACTACAGAGTGCTGCTGCACAGTGCTTGGGCAGGAATTCCAACACTGCTTCACTGGCCATCTGGCACAATGGACTTCAGTACACAGTAAGGCAAGCAGGCTTGTGTGAAATCAAGTGCCAGTGATCTCAAGACTGAAAGGTATGAAACAATCCATACCTTTATCTTTCTCTCCTGCTCCTCTTGGCACCTGGGCTTGGCTCTGAGCAGGTGCAGTGCTACTGGGACCTGCATGAGAAGACAGAATGAACAGCACTGCTGGGCCAGAAGCTCAGCTAGCTGGCAATATCCCAGTCTCTGTGGAGAATTATGTCCATCACAGGTGAAATTTGATATGAAACATTACACCATCCATGTGTGGAATATCTAAAAGAATCTGTTCAGAGAGTACTGGACTCAAAGGTTTAAAGCCAAGGTGCTTCTGCCCAGAAGAACAAGAGGTTTACAAGTTGCTCTTCACTCACTGGCAGGTATATCAAGATATGAGACAAAGCTGTATGAATTGCTTATGGACAGAAGGCAAGGAAAGGTACTGCATGCACAGATACAATTCTGTCACCTTCCTAGGAAGGCAAAAATGTGCCCAGGACACTACAGAGTGCTGCTGCACAGTGCTTGGGCAGGAATTCCAACACTGCTTCACTGGCCATCTGGCACAATGGACTTCAGTACACAGTAAGGCAAGCAGGCTTGTGTGAAATCAAGTGCCAGTGATCTCAAGACTGAAAGGTAAGAAACAATCCATACCTTTATCTTTCTCTCCTGCTCCTCTTGGCACCTGGGCTTGGCTCTGAGCAGGTGCAGTGCTACTGGGACCTGCATGAGAAGACAGAATGAACAGCACTGCTGGGCCAGCTCAGCTAGCTGGCAATACCCCAGTCTCTGTGGAGAATTATGTCCACTTGTAACTTTCCACTGCTGATACAAGAGAGGTTCAATTACAGTTACAAACCCTAGCTAGCCACAGTTATTGCCAGCCACTCAACTGCTGTTTTGAATGCAGTACTTGAGGCAATAAAGTGCAGTTCTCCCTCCCACAGGACTGTGCCTTGACTTACTCCATTCTTGCAAGCGCCTAATAGCAGAGAGGGAAAAAATCTGTATATATAGCAAGAGGAGAAAACAAAAGCTGATTCCACAAGGAATCTGTTGGTACTATTGTCTAGGAATTTACCTTCTGAAGGTGGCACATCTGACATGCACTGCACGGTTTCCAAAGTTGTCTTCGGATCTTTAATACTTGTATTGTAAAAAACAGTTGGTTTTTTACAATAATCATTTCTTGGTCTGTAGTTGTGAACTGAAAGCACCGAAAAGATGGTGGGGTTTAGCTGGGAGGTAAGGCAAGAACAGTTTCTACTTCTATCAAACTCAAAATTGTGTTTAAGACCACTGTTTCTTGACACTTACCATACCCCTTCTTCTGTTCCCTGTTGAATTCAGTATGCTTGTAATCATATATAGTCTGGAAGTTTGAAGCTATCTTCCCATCAATGCCTCCAGTTTCCAACACTCTCAATGCATGCTCATCCAAGAGGTTATGGGACATTATGCATCGAGGAAATTTACATTTCCCCTTGAGAAAGTGTCGACAAACATGAAGCTTGTTGCAGTTTTGCTGCCTGCAGTGACTGCCTTTTTTGTTGTAAAACTGGCAGCTCTAAAAGTGGGGAGGATACAATAAGAAATGGAAAAGCACATTAGAATTTTTCTTTGTCCTACAGGCATGCAGCTTTAACAGGAGAAAAATGGTGATTAAAAGGCATGTGTTTACTGTGACTTCTTTAATCCAGGCAGATTTCTTGCATAGAGGAGCAGGTATTTTAAGCTGACTCATGCATTTTCAGTTTTGAAGTTGTGTGAAAGTCAGGGTAGAAAAGTTTTTTGTAGAAAGTCAGGGTACAAAAACTCCATGCACTTTGGAAGAGCCAGATTTGACACAAAACTGACTGCAGTCATTTGGTCATTTTCTCACAGATTCCTGTTGTCTCTTACACCCTCAAGCACCAAAATACGTGCAGGCCTGTATGGACTGGAAAAGGAAAGGGACACTCACTTCCTAGTCTCATCCCACAGAGAAGAAGCAACAAAGTGAGTTTTGGTCATACCTTTTACCCTGTAAGCATGTACAATTATTGTGATCTTTCAACTCTCTCTTGCTTATGTCACCTTTTGTAAACCTCTGGTGAAGCTGCTGACAATTTTGTTTGCTTGTTGTGAGCAGCTTTATGGCCATCCTGTTGGGATAACAGAAATGGCACACCAGACAGGCTGTAGCCTTGCAGGCAACCTCCTGCTATGAGAGGGCAGGTCTGCTCCAGACACATCACAGATGACAGGGCTTTCTCCAGATGCAGGTCTCTGAGTATTATTTGAACAGTTTTACTGCTGGAGTGGCTTTTTTTTATTATTTTAAGTACACAGCCCTTTATGATCCGGCTTTATGTTGTTTCACATTGCCATTCCCACTCCTCCTTCATTCTGACTAATCCTGTTTCAAATCTTGACAGCTGGACAATAAAATCAGAACTCCACATTCTGAATGCCCTCTCCCATTCCCAATGAACAAAAACATTCTCCTAGACATCAGTACAACTTACATCAGGGAGGAAGAATGCATCATTCTGGAGAAGCAGGACTTGCAGCTCATTCTCACTGAGGCCAGACAAATCATGCTTTTTTAGAACTTTTTTATTCTCCGCATTCATGATGTCATGTGAGTACTTACAAGAGCTGCAAGAAAATACACAGTAAAATCAATGTTTACTCCTTTAGTCAAGTTGATTTAAAGAAGAACTTCAGATAATGTGCAACTTTGGGAAAAGCCATGAGAGAAAGGTGGCTTGGTGAGAGTCTCTGTGAGCATTTAGATGGTGTCTGTAATTAGCCAGAGGATGGACCAAACAGCAGAACTCCTCTGTGCAGTGACCTCATCCTCCTCATTTTAAACTTCAATGCGGCCAGACCCTATGCATTCTTTGCCTCCAGGAAGATCCAAGTCACGTCACATGACCTAAACAGCTGGAGGGAAAGTTAATTTTAAAGGAGTACAGATGCCAGAAGTTGCAGCAGCCTTCATTTGGTGAACATAAAAGGTTGTTGTCCATGGGATAGTAAGTAAAGAAACATGCAAGAGTCTGCACAAAACAAAAGCGACAGTGAAGTTGAAAATAATAAATTTTGTTATCTTCAGTGGCTGTGAAGTTTTATTAAAAAAAAAATCAATAAACAGATAAGAAAGTTTAACTTAGCAGTTTTGATCGAGGAAGCAATCAAGCTACAATAATGATGTCAGTGCTGCCACTTACAAAGCCAAAGTCTGATGAGTATGATTAGAGAGGAAGATTGCAGATTTTTTACATCTATTTGAAATAGTACTGCAAATCAGTAACAGAGAGGAGACGCAAAGTCAGCCGGTGTATTAATTCAATGCAGTAAAAATACAGGTCCCTCATGTCCTGCTCTTCAACATGTGATCTGATACAGCCTTAAGATTAGAATACTCAACGAGTAAAAGTACCTGTTAATTTACAAATTCAGGTCTATCCCTCCCATGAAAGATGTACTCTTTGCTTTATAGATTTTCAACGCGTAACAAAGTGAGTTTATATATTTAGTGTTATTGAGAGGACAGAATGATATATCATTATGAAGGGAATTGCCTCATTGCAAACTTTAATTCACACAAAGTCATCCATCATGAGCGTCTGCACACACGTCAAGGCATTTCCAACAGTGAGCCCCATGGGAGCTTACTGTATTGTCTGTAATGTAACAAAAAATAAGAAAATCTTATCGTCCTAATGATGAGAGAGAGACATGGCTTTTCCCCTCCATGCTATCCGGATCTTAGTGCACAGCGATCCGTTTAGTTGGGGCGGAAGAGGAAGGATCCAGCGGGATCATGCATGCTCCTAACGCTGCATCAGCACCAGACCTGGGGCTTGGGGGCTTAACCTACGAAGTTCTCCCATCAGTAATTGTAGGGGCAACGCTGGATTGCTCTTCTGCATTTGCCTTTGGTCTCCTTCCTGCTTTTTAAACTTTTCAAACCACCTTTGGCCACCTGTGGCTAGAGAGGCTGCCCATCCCACGAGTCCTCCACATTCCAGAAACCGGGACTGATGTACCCGGCTGATCAAACAGAGCCATGAGCCCAGCAGCGACTTCCAGCCACACTCAACTTTTGTAACTCTCTAGAGCGAAACCACAGGGCATGTCAGCACTTCGTCTTTTCCTTCTAAGAAAGAGGTGTGTAAACTATTTCACCCGGATGCCAGGGGGGCTGAGCGACGGGTGCAGAGATCAGTAGATTTAAACAAACAAACGAAAAAAGGAAAAAAACCAAAAAAACCAAACCCACCCCAATCGTCATCTTTTACCGACACAGCGGGGACAGGACACGAGTCCTTCCGGAGCAAGGATCCCCCGCGGCCGACCCGAGGGCATTGCGCCCGCTCCTCCCGGGGCACCGGGGCGGCAGCGGCACCCGGCGTGCGAGGGGACTTTGGCGGGTGTGAAGGCGTTCGGGGGGTTTGGGGGCGTTGTGAGCGCTGTGTGAGGGGCTTTGGGGCGACCCCGCCGTCCCACGGGCTGCCCGCGCCCCCGAGCTCACCTGGGCCTCAGGTGGCACCTGCCCATGAGGTGCTGCTTGCAGAGGTGCAGCCGCTCGCAGCCGCCGCACTCCCTGAGGACACAGACCCGCACGTCGGTCACGGCCAGCACCGCCGGGTCGGCCCCCACCAGCAGGAACCGCCGGGGGCCCGCCGCCTTCAGCGTGTCCTGCAGCTGCTGCGCCGACAGCCCCACGCTCTCCTGCAGCTCCTGGAGCCCCAGCCGCCCGCCATGGGCGCACAGCGTCTGCGTGAGGAAAGCGCACACGGCCGGGTCGCACATGCTGCCCCTCGGGCCGGCCCCGCCGGCAGCACTGGGGCGGCAGCGGAACGAGAGCGGAACGAGAGCGGCAGCGGGGCGGGCCCGGCACCGCCTCTGCCCGCGCGGCTCGGGAATCGAAACCGAAGGCACGGGGGGGCAGCGATCCGCCCAGCCTGGGGGGCTTCTTGGCCGAACATCACACGGCAGTTAAATAATGCAAGAAGTGACTGTAAGGACTGCGAGGTTTCCTTGTTTTAATCACGGAATCACGGAGTGGTTTGGGTTGGAAAGGTCTTAGCGATCATCTCGTTCCGCCCCCTGCGCTGGGCAGATCTTCCACTAGATCAGGTTGTCCCACGCCCCATCCAGCCTGGCCTGGATCGCTTCCAACTTGAGGCAGTCCCATTTCCTCACCGTGCCAACTTTAGCGCTCTCTAACACGACCCTAGTGCAGAGCATTGAGCATATAATGCAGCATAACACACATAACATATACAAATAACCCTAGAATGTCTGTAGCAATGCCATTACTTTTCTTTCTCCTCGGCTGAAAGTGAGCTGCTGATCAGCACTGTTTCACCAGCGTAGTGTCCTGGCAGGGCTGTGAAGCTGTGCTGGTTCTGGCTGGTCTAGGGTTCATTTTCTTCAAGTGGCTGCTGTGGGGCTGTGTTTTGGGTTTATCCTGAACACAGGAATGATAATGGAGGTGTTTATTGCTGAGCTGTGCTTGCACAGAGCCGAAGTCCTTTCTCCTCCTTGTCCTGCCATGCCGTGGAGGGGGCTGGGGCTCGTGGGAAGCCGGCAGGAGGAAGGAGGGGACATTTGGAATTATGGCATTTGTCTTCCCGAGAGACAGGGATGCCTTATGGAGCCCTGCTCTCCTGGAGATGGCTCCACACCTGCCTGCCCTTGGGAAGCAGGCTACTCGTTCCTTCATTCGCTATGCTTGTGTGTGCAGCCTTTGCTTTCCCTATTACACTGTCTTTATCTCAATCCAGGAGTTTTCCAGCTTTTAGCCTTCTGATTCTCTCCCCAGTCCCACTGGTGGGGAGGGGGGGAGGGAGGGAGGGAGGGAGGCTGCCTGGGCCAGGCTGCTGTCTGCAGTTACACCACGACAGAAACAGAAGTGCCAGGTTCCTCTTAGTGTTGAAGGAGGGCTGGGGAGGGTCTGTGGGATGGGGAAGAAGCACAGCAAATACTGACTCGAAAGAGGGTTGAGGATTAAATCCATCTGAGAGGAATTTTTACTCTGAAACCCTTTGGCAATGCAAGTTTCAGGGACAGTTAACTTCCCTCTGGATCAGGAAGTTAACCTTGAAAACAGAGTGGTTTGTGTTGCCTGTTGCTGATGCCTGATTTGAAAGGCATGTGAAACTATGAAGTCAGTCACTGTTCAGGTCATAAAGAGAGAAACACCTCCAGGAATAAGGCCAGGGTGGTACTACATGTGGAATGCTCTTTCTTGGTTGTTGAAAGCTATGTAAGAACCTTTTCTCTGGGCATACTTCCCCATATCTGTCCCCTTCCTAGGATAATTGAACCAATGAAATGATTTTTAAAAAGCAATAGAAAAGCAGAGGTAGAAGGAGGAGTTTGCCACGTCATTGCTTTAGAGAAGTAAATTGATAGTCCTGGGTTGGCTTATGCTCTAGGTGTGGATATGGGCATTCTCAGTTTGTCAACAGATCATCAAGGATAATAAAACTCATATCCATACTCAAGGTAGTTTCTGAACTGACTGATAAGGTAGTGAGTCAAATATTGAGTCAGCTTTAAACAGTAGATAATAATAATGAATCAGGCAAATTGTACAGTAATTTGTTTATATTTATTTGTGTTTTGTTTCTACAGCCAGTTCCAGAGAAAACATACGTTTCTGCATTAATCCACTCAGAAATCTGAACTACTGGCCTGAGGAGCTTTGCTGCATACTACTTTCTTGGAACAGTATTAACAGTACAGAGCAGTAAAGTGAAGAAGCACTGCAAGCAGAAGGAAGCTACAAATGCAATCCTGGCAAACGTCCTATTCTCCACTTAAATACATTCAAGAAGGCTTTTGGATCAGGCCTGAGTAAAAGCAAACAAAGAAACATTGCTGGATTTATCCTGTTTGTTACTATGTTTTGCAAATACAAATGCCCAAATACTTCCTTAGCAACTTTCATCAGAACAGATTTCTGTGAAACAACACAACTGGGTGAGGCAAAGGGACCACTGTATGGAGTCCCAAAATATTGTTATTTTCAAAGTGATTCCAGCCTTAAGTATGAAGACCTTTGTTTAAAGTTAGAAACCAGTGTGACTGGATTGTTGTAACCTCTTGCTACCCTGTAAATCTTTATCTCTGGTGTCCTCCACTCGCAGCTGTAGTATTTCCTTGTTTGCCCTGACTCTGGCATTCAGCTGACTCTGTAGTAAACAAAATCAATTTTCAGAGACTTAAAACTGAAATATTGATTGGTATGAGCAAAGTATGTACGAAGTGGCTGTGTGCAAGCACAAGAAGAAACAGCAGAACAAAGGTTAAATGAATGGCCTGTGTTAAATAACCAAAACCACAGCTTAAGGCAGTAAAATTGAGAAAAGAATTGTTCTTCTCCAACCGGAAGTTTTGCACTCTGTAGCACAAGACAACTTGTCAGCAGAAAATCCTGCGTCCTGACATGCTGGACATGGCAGAAAGATACAGCACGTCACTAATAACATTTATTTCCTGTTGGGTCAACTGGGAGCAGACCATAGAACGAGAAAACACAGAAAATAAGCAGAGAAGTTCCATGATATGCCATGGAGTCAGGCTGTGAAGCTCAAGGATGCCACCACAACCTATGCTGGGTCCCACAAGCTTTCCAAGGCAATTTTTCACTGCCAGTGGAAAATAACACAAGAGATCCCAAAAGGCTGTGGAGGTTGGTGTCCATCTTCCCTTTTGTTACATGCAGCATGTATCCTGGTGAAACCAGCCCCCCTCGGGGACTGTGAGTACGGGGTTTTGACAGTGTGAACAGAGCTGGACAAATTGAATGGGTGTGAATGAAAGCTGGGGAACTGAGTGAAATGCATGCATACCTAAATGCAACTTCTGCAGCTTGGCTGGCTGCAGACGGATTTTGAAAAAAAATGTGCCTTGTCTGATGTACCTGCAGTCGAAGTGCCGGATCCTGTGGAGCTGCCCTGCTCCATGTGAAGTAGAGGCTATTCCTGCTCTAAACAGTTGGTGCAGCCCAGCTTCCCTGGTGGTTCTGACCACATCAGCAGTTCTTCCCTTCGGGGATGGCTAAAGTGTGCAGAAACACCCTGGGAAAGAGGCTGTCAAACCGGCTTCCCCTCTTTTTTATTTTTTTTTTTTTCCTGGCGTGTGACCTGTTCTGTTTCTCTTATCATCACCCCCATTTTACACCTCTTTCAGGTCTCAGCTTTGGCTCATTTCGCAAGTTATTCTCTGCCCAACATCCAGCTCTTTTGTTTGCTTTGGATTCCCCAGACTGTTTCAAATAGCATTTTGCAGGACGTCCTGGCACCACTGTTTTCTTGTTCCCCCGCCTCCATTTCTTACACAGCCCTCCACCCTTTCAGTACTGTTTCCTTACTTAGCTAATGGCTGCGTTTACAATTTGCCTGACGCTTTCCAGATAATTTTGGGGCTTCTTTGTTCTGTGGAAACTGTAATGCTATGTGATAAAAGTTCAGCCGGCGGGAGGTGGGGGCTCTCTTCTCACCTGACTTGCCTGCCCTGAACACACCCAGTACTGCAATCAGTTCAGACTGTCTCATCAGCAGCACAGGCACTGGAAGGAGACACAATGTTCACTGTCAGTTGGAACTGTGGCTCTGCTCGGGTCCCTTCTGGAATGGGTTAGGCTGTGGGGCTGGCTGGGCAGGGACGTGCCTCCCTGTCCAGAGAGGAGGAAAAGGAGCACGAGCCAAAATGGGAAAAGCTAATTTGGATCATAGAAGAAGGATGAAATTATTATGAGAAAATTAGGGGAGGAACAAGTGTGGGAAAAGAAGGGGCGACTGGAGTGAGTGCAGATGTGTGAGTGTGTGGTGGAGCAGCTGGTGTAAAGGCCTGGGAGCTGGGGACAAGAGCAGCTCAGGAAGTGAGGGGACCTGTTTGTCTCTAGGGGCAAAGCCCCGGGGTGGTCAGCTGTGGGACCTGGAGCGTCCTGGTCCCCTGTGTGACAGCCTGTCCTGGCAGCTGGAGTATGGCTGTGCCTCGTGGGTCCCTCGGTGTGACCACAGCGTGGGATGGCTGCAGGGTGGGAGTGGGGCCACGAGCCTGGGAAGCTTCATCTTAGAGATCTTCCTTCTCAGCCCTGTGGATGATGTGATTCTGTTTCCTCCTCTGCCTCTCCTCTTCCCTTTGCCTGTCCCTTGCTTTGAATCCCACACACCCCCTGCATCTTATTGCTCCCCTCCCTTGTGTTTTAATTCCTTCTTCCCTGCTGCATAGCCCGTTGCTTTTTGCTTTTTTCATCTCTCTCCATCCATTGTGCTGTGCCCACTTTTTATTCCTTCCTCTCTGCTCTGTACCCTGCTGGGTTTTTTTGTCTTTTCCATATGTTTGTCCAGCTGCCTGTCCCTAATGGTTCATTCTGCCCTCTTCCTCATTGTCAGAGCCTGAAATACTATAGTTTACGACTTAAACATTTTCATGAAAGACTTCTGCCTGTTAAAGCAAAGCTGTATTACAAAAGGTGCAGAGAAGACCACCACACCCTGGAGGGGGCTCTGAGAGGCCCTGAGAAGATAAAGTAAACTCAGGGCTGGGCAAATTCACAAAGCACAATCCCAACCCCTTCAGGGTGGAGAGCACAGCCCCAGGGCTATCAGCTGCCAGGCTGGGCACCAAGGGTTGGGGGAGATCCTTTGGGTGTGTTGGATGGGGGTGACCGCCCGTCCTGCGATGTGCAGCCCAGCCGAGGGGCCCTTCACCCGGGGAACAGCTTATCCACAGCAGAGGGGGAGACACAGCCCCTCAGAGGGCCCCGGAGGGGTCCCCAGACCCTGCCCCAGACCCTGCAGCGCGATGCACCAGCCCTCGGTGCTGCAGGGGACCGTGTCCAGCTGCCCCCTGCAAGGGAGGCGCCCGGGCGTTCCCACCTGGCCCAGGTGTACATTAATCCATGGGATTCTATTCTCTGCAGGGGAGCGGGGAGCCCTCACCACCAAGAGCAAGGGAGGGCAGTGTAAGAGCTGCTCCGAAGCTCCCTCATGTGCCTCACGGTCATCACCCTGAGGACCCCGAAGGACTCTGGCACAGGACTGCCCTGGCTGAGGTGGGTGAGTGCCCTGGCTGGGGTGGGTGAGTGCCCTGGCTGGGGTGGGTGAGTGCCCTGGCTGGGGTGGGTGTCTGCCCTGGCTGGGGTGGGTGTCTGCCCTGGCTGGGGTGGGTGAGTGCCCTGGCTGGGGTGGGTGAGTGCCTGCTGGTGGTGTGCCTGGCTGGGGTGGGTGTCTGCCCTGGCTGGGGTGGGTGAGTGCCCTGGCTGGGTGGGTGGTTGCCCTGGCTGGGTGGGTGTCTGCCCTGGCTGGGGTGGGTGTCTGCCCTGGCTGGGGTGGGTGTCTGCCCTGGCTGGGGTGGGTGAGTGCCCTGGCTGGGGTGGGTGTCTGCCCTGGCTGGGGTGGGTGTCTGCCCTGGCTGGGGTGGGTGAGTGCCCTGGCTGGGGTGGGTGAGTGCCCTGGCTGGGGTGGGTGTCTGCCCTGGCTGGGGTGGGTGTCTGCCCTGGCTGGGGTGGGTGAGTGCCCTGGCTGGGGTGGGTGAGTGCCCTGGCTGGGGTGGGTGGGTGCCCTGGCTGGGGTGGGTGTCTGCCCTGGCTGGGGTGGGTGAGTGCCCTGGCTGGGTTGGGTGTCTGCCCTGGCTGGGGTGGGTGTCTGCCCTGGCTGGGGTGGGTGAGTGCCCTGGCTGGGGTGGGTGTCTGCCCTGGCTGGGGTGGGTGAGTGCCCTGGCTGGGGTGGGTGTCTGCCCTGGCTGGGGTGGGTGAGTGCCCTGGCTGGGGTGGGTGAGTGCCCTGGCTGGGTTGGGTGTCTGCCCTGGCTGGGGTGGGTGTCTGCCCCGGCTGGGGTGGGTGTCTGCCCCGGCTGGGGTGGGTGAGTGCCCTGGCTGGGGTGGGTGAGTGCCCTGGCTGGGGTGGGTGAGTGCCCCGGCTGGGGTGGGTGAGTGCCCTGGCTGAGGTGGGTGAGTGCCCTGGCTGGGGTGGGTGTCTGCCCTGGCTGGGGTGGGTGTCTGCCCTGGCTGGGGTGGGTGAGTGCCCTGGCTGGGGTGGGTGTCTGCCCCGGCTGGGGTGGGTGAGTGCCCTGGCTGGGGTGGGTGAGTGCCCTGGCTGAGGTGGGTGAGTGCCCTGGCTGGGGTGGGTGTCTGCCCCGGCTGGGGTGGGTGTGTCTGCCCCGGCTGGGGTGGGTGAGTGCCCTGGCTGGGGTGGGTGAGTGCCCTGGCTGAGGTGGGTGTCTGCCCTGGCTGGGGTGGGTGTCTGCCCTGGCTGGGGTGGGTGAGTGCCCTGGCTGGGTTGGGTGTCTGCCCTGGCTGGGGTGGGTGAGTGCCCTGGCTGGGGTGGGTGTCTGCCCTGGCTGGGGTGGGTGTCTGCCCTGGCTGGGGTGGGTGAGTGCCCTGGCTGGGGTGGGTGTCTGCCCCGGCTGGGGTGGGTGTCTGCCCCGGCTGGGGTGGGTGTCTGCCCCGGCTGGGGTGGGTGTCTGCCCCGGCTGGGGTGGGTGTTTGCCGAGTGCTCAGGTGTGCCCCTGCTCAGAGCCGGCAGCGCAGGTTCCCGGCTGGCTGCGCCAGGCAAGCGCTGCTTTGAGCCCAAAGGAATCATGACTTGTCCTGTCCTTCCTGCACACCTGTCCCGTTCCCGTTTCACAGAACTACGGGTCTCATGGCAATGGTTGTGAGATTTCCACACCTTTCGGCCAGTTGCCTCTCGCTTTTGAAAAGGACTATAAAGGGACTTTTTAAATTAAGTGGCTTTGAGATCTCCCCACGGTCCCATTTATCCTGTGATCTCCGTTATTTTTGGGAGGGTTCCCGTAATTTTGGGGCTGATGCACATCATTTTGAAGGTGTTATAAATGCATATTTTAGTATTGGCTTTTCGCAAATGTTGGAATTAATGTTATAAGCATGATGGGGTTTTTTTTCTTCTTTCTTTCTTTCTCTCTCTCTCTAGTAGAATTTTACTGTCTAAATAGATATATAAGGTTCTTTTCTTTGCTGTAGTTAGAATTTAGGTGTAGTGTGTTTCAGCTGCCTGAATAGATAACTTCCAGAAGTGACTATCAGCATTCACCGCTTGTGAAAGAAAGGACCAAAGCCCAAATCAAAAAGATGATAACCGAATAAAAGTGAGATTGTGCTTGACAGACCCAAGGAGTGACCATACGGAGCAGTTCCTGGAAAAATGAATATGCATAAGTCCATGCATGAAGACCAAACCCAAGGAGTGACTATGCAGTTCGTGGAAAAGTGAATGTGCATAAATCCGTGCATGAAGAACAGGATCAAAAGGGGGGGGGGGGGGGGGGTTCCAAGACACCGGTGTGCTTTTGGCAACATGCCGAGACACCCGGTCGCGACCGTATTTCTTTGCTCTATTGTTTCTCCTATTCTCTTTATTAAACATTTTTAAACTTTAACAGGAAAGTGAACCTCGTTTGTCACAAAGGGGTTCCTCGGTTTGAGGCTTTTCCTGAGCACTCTATCCAGGCGCACAGAGCGCACTTCAGAGAGTTTGGAATAACGGCAGGAGGGAGAGCGCCGGTGGCGGGACGGCAGCACGACACGGCGGCTGCGCTTTACGGCAGTGTGGCGCCGTGAGGCGGCGGCTGCGCTTTACGGCAGTGTGGCGCCGTGAGGGCGGCGGCTGCGCTTTACGGCAGTGTGGCCCCGCGGGGCGGCGGCTGCGCTTTACGGCAGTGTGGCGCCGCGGGGCGGCGGCTGCGCTTTACGGCAGTGTGGCGCCGTGAGGCGGCCGAGCGCTTTCCGTGCTGGTCCCGGTCGTTACAACCCAAAAATACAGGCGTGTGTGTATAAAATACCGAATCCTGTTAAGTTTCTCGTTTATATATATATATTGACAGGTAATAATAATTTTTATAAAAAAATTGATTTCAAAATAGCCACCCTCTACCCCGTACCTGCCGTATTATATACAGGGTTTCAGGTCGTAAGAACTCCTTAACAGATCCGTAGGGTTTGAAAATGCAAATAAAACTTTTTTTTAAAATATATATATATATATATATATATATATATATAAGTGAAACTAGAATTAAGGGCTTGAAAATGTGAGAAATGATGATCTGTATGAAGGAAATAGAAATAGCTGTTTGCGGTGAGCGGCGGGGAGGAGCAGAGCAGCTGCTGAGTGTCCTCAGGGTAAAATTGAGGTGATCTGTAGGAGGCAGGTAAGGAAAAATTGGGAAATAAAGGCTGCATTGTGGAGAATGAACATTTTGAGATGAAACCAAGGTAATCGGTAGTGGGGAAGTGGGGAAGATTGGGGTGGTAAAATTTGATGTAATCTCTAGGGGAAATAAATGAGTGTGAAAATGAGGTTCTTAATAGAGGACATTTTGGGGGTAAAATTGAGACAGGTAGGGAAAAATTTGGTGGTAAAAGCTGAGGTAATCTGTAAGGGGCAGTGGATATTTTGGAGAGAAAACATGAACTAATCTGTAAGGGACAGAATGAACATTTTGGGGATAAAAGAGGTAATGTGGGGTTGCAAAATTAGCTAAAGTGCAGGGCACATAATGAAACTTTTGGAAGTATAATCTGATCTAACCTCTAGGGGACATTTTGAAGGAAGATTGAGGCAATGAGTGGGTGACATTTTGGGGGTAAAATTGAGGTTATTTGTAGGGGACAGGTAGGGAGAAGCTAGGAGTAAAACCTGAGGAAACCTGTAAAGCACAGAATGATTTTTTTTTTTTTTTTGTAAATGTGAGGTAACCTATAGGGGAAAAAATGAACATCCTTGGCTTTATATCTGAGAGAGTCAGTAGGGACAGAGGGAAAATTGGGGTTAATCACTAGGGAAAATCTTGGGAGAGAAAACTGAGGTAATCAGGATGTTTTGGGGCTAAAATCTGAGGTAATTTTCTCAGGGACAGAATGAACATTTTTCAGAGAAAAGCAAAGGTAGGTTGTTAGGGTGAGCTGAGGTGACTTTTTTGAGGTAAGTGCTGAATTAATATAGATGAAACAAAATCAGCCTTTTTTGGGTGGAGAACTGGGGCACTTTAGAGAGAAAATAGAGCCCTTCTGAGAGAAAATAGGGGACTGAATATTTTGGAGAAGAAATTTGAAGCAATCTGTAAGGGGCAGAATGAGCATTTTTCAGGGAAAATTGAGGTAATTTATGTATAACACATGACACAGACTCTTGTGATTTTTCATAAGGTTAAGAAAATAAGTACTTTATTAGGGATGGTTCTCCCTTATATACCATTTTACACAGACCAATGTGATTGTTGAAAGAAAGGCAAATCCCTTCACTCCATTGGTCAAACCAGAGGGACATCAAGAAAAAGTCCCTCCTGTCAGAAGGAATGAATAACATAGATATTATTGCAAAAACATTCCACCGTGTTTATCACACTTTCCTAGGAAAGAACACCAGAAAACCAAAACATCAGGCCTGAAACCAGACTACAGGAGGTGATCCTTCCTCTCTGCTTGGCACAGGTGAGACCATGTTTGGAGTTCTGTGCCCAGTTTTGGGCTCCCCAGGGTAAGAAGGATAACATGGTGGCACAAGAATGATGGGAGACCACCAAGCTGTTTGAAGCTCTGGTATGTGACACTTGAGGAAAGGCTGAAAGAGCTCAGTGTGACCAGCCTGGAACAGACAGGGTGAAGGTGAGCCCTTGCTGTGTGTTCTGCTGTGAAAAGCTTGGGGGAAGAGAATGGTTACACAGAGGAAGGATCCAGCCTCTCAAGATGCACAAGGAAAGGAGAAGAGGCAACAGACAGAAACAAAAGATCTTCCAATCAGATATGGGGTAAAAACTCTTCCCACTGAGGATGGTGATCCAGCAGCCATTGTTACCAGAGGCTCATTCTCCCAGGGAGTCTTAACAAGCATTACCTAAAATTTACCGGTTGTTAGCATAAGCCTGAGTTCACAAGAATTAATAGTACAGTGAAAACAGCATGGTGAGTCTCTTGAGCCCCTCGGTCTTGCCAGTAATCCTCCTTGCTGTGAGATAGTGGGATGCTGAAAGTCAGCAGGAGTTGCTTTGCAGCTCTTTGGGAAAGATTACTGTGATTTAGAGCCTGTGGAGAAAGCTAATAATAGAGGAAAATGATAAGAGTTTAAAGAGAAGGATAAATGAAGGTAATGAAAATGAGGCAAAACTCCCAACACAAAGTAAATGTTTAGATTATTAAAAAAAAAATCCACAAAATTTCCAGTCATAAAGGATGGAAGCTGAATGAAGAAATAAACTGTCAGGAGCAATAGGGAAGGCTGGGTTGTTCTCTGCTTAAAATCAGACCCACCACATATCATGCTGTCAGTGCAAAGCACTTGGAGCTTCCTCTCCTCCTTTGCCACCCTCAGGGCCAAGTGTCTCACGCAGCTGTGGTGCCAGGCTGGAGCTTTTCTCCTCTTCTGATGCTGCTGGGCCCCAAGAAGTAGGAACAAAACTAAAGAGAGCTGCTAGGCAGAAGACCAGTGGGTGTCAATGCCTCAGAAAGGCAAAGGCTAAAAGACTGGTCAGAAATCAGAGGACTAAATAGGTGATGATGACATGGTAAAAACGTATTATGTCCTGGCTGCCCAGCTGCTTCTGGGCAGGGATAGGAACAACTCAGAATATGCTGAGATGGAAGGGACTTATCAGGATCATGGATTCTAACTCCTGGTCCTGTACAGCCCCCCCAACTATCCCACCCTGTGCATCCCTGAGAGCATTGAGCAAACACTCCTGGAGCTCTGGCAGCCCTGGGGCCGTGCCCGTGCCCTGGGCAGCCTGGGCAGTGCTGACACCTCTGGGGAAGAACCTTGCCCTGAGAGCCAGCCTGAGCCTGCCCTGCCCCAGCTCCAGCCGTTCCCTTGAGTCTGGTCCCGGGAGGGAAGAGATCAGGGCCCGTGCCCCCGCTGCTCCTCAGGAGCATGTTGAAGGCGGAGGAGGTCTCGCCTCAGTGTTGTGCGGGCTGAACAATCTGCTGGTGAGTTTGTAACCACTAGATGGAACTCAAACTCTTCGCGTTAATTCACTGGTCGTCTGCAGGGTGTTCATCCTGGCTTTAGGTAAGGCCGTGGGTCTGGTAGCTGAATGTCAACACCTGTGCTCAGTAGCAAAGGAAATTTCCATTTCTTTTATGGAAATACAGCAAGAGCTCCTAAAATATGGGTGAATAATTCATTCATTCATTCTAGTGAGCGGGATACTGAATATTTTATGTCCAAACCATGGTAATGTTATTGGTTCCTACAGAGTGGCACAAAAACCTCTGATGACTTGATGGAGAGCACTGGGATACATCGTTCATTAGACAGACCACCAGCACATGATTTTGGGTAAGTCATTTAACATGGCTGTGGCTTGGCTCCCCTTTGCTGAAGTGACTTTTGAAACTGTCTGCTTTAAAGTGTGCTTGAGCATCCAGTATGTTATTCTTGAAACTTTTTAATACTCCTTGGTGGGGTACATCTTGCCAGTATACAGTGGCAGACAAAAATGCAGTCATCTACAAGAGAAATCCTACATTCTGCTGTCCTCCAGTTTCTGAGACTCCAGATTTGTTGTCTTACAGACTTGTTTTCTTACGTTAAATAAAACAAAGTAAAGGACAGCTACCGTTCATTTCTTAAAGGCTTAGAATATTTTTAATTATAATTAAAGAATAACCAGTATTATAAAGCCTAGAGGCCCCAGGCAAGATCAGCTCTGTGTTGTGCTGGGTCTTGTACAAACAGAATAAAAAAAATTCCTTCCCTTAAGCAGGTTACAGTCTTCACAGGAAAAAATGTACCTGGGGACAAAGAAAGCAAGCAGTGCCCTAGTAAATGCAAAAAAAGCCATCACTTGACAGGAGGGAATTCAGAGGTAAAAGAGTAGCTCAGCAGCTGGTGTAAAGCTGGCACAGCACCACTGATGCTGTGAGTTTACAGCAATTTACCCTACAGCTGAGGATAAGCCTCAGGTAGGGGAAGTGTCTTTCTTAATGTCAGATTCAAAGTCTAGCCTAGAGTTGAACCAGATCTTCCAAATCCTGATCACAAGGCTTTGTTTCCATGCACTTGCTTCCCCACTGGCCAGCCCCTGGAAGGGTGGCTTGCTTGTCTCAGATTGTGCTGCTCAAGGGCTCAGCTGAGACATTGCTGCTCACAGCTTGTAGGAACCCAGCTGGGATTTTAGATGGGCACAGAGTAATGTGGAGAAAGACTAGTTCAGATCTGCCACAGAAGAGACTGAAAAATTGCAATTAATTGTTTGAAAGGAGTACCAGCTGGAAGGAGAGTAGAATTCTTGCTATTACCAAACAAATTTTAAAAATAGTTCGTATTCTAAATTATGCTTAATGATTGAGTACTGTCTTTTCTCACCAAACACAATATCTTAAGCTGTTATCAGGTAAGTAGGTTGTGTGTTAATTGAATATATTGTTCCAAATGCATTAGCCACCTTCAAAGTCAATGAAAAATATTTTTCCTTACCTGCATTGAGGTGATACTGTGACTATGTTAATAGTAGCAATATACTTCAGAGCAATGCAGAGATATTTGATTTCTCAAGACACACAGGAGGCTCCTAAATATCTCTCAATAGTTATTTTACCATTCAAATTAAATTTTAAAAATGGTAGTAATGGTGACTATTCTGAGAAAAAGACTCTTCTTTATCGATTTGTATGTACAAACACCAAGAAACTAGTGCAAGTCATCATAATACTGAAAGTGGAGCAGGAAAACCTGCTCTGGTAGTAGGAGTTTTTTAATTTTTATAATCTTTGCCTTGCACATAAAATCTGAATTTCCTGGCTTTGGTCAGTGCACTTCTTCTGTTTCACAAATGCTAACAACTGAACAAATCCATCCTCCTGCTCTTGGAAAGAAGCAGTTTGCCTCAGAGACTTCACAATAATCTTGGAAATAAGGACATTTCATAAATGAAATGAAGAAGCCCTGACTTGTAAAAAGGAAGTAGCAGAGTTGTAGCACTCTTGGCATATAAGAGACTTGTAATGATAAATTTTATTAATATGTTATAAAATAGCAAAACTTCAAACCAGTAACTCATTGCTGGTCCTCCCAAGAGTAAATAATAAATGCCCAATCAGCTGTTTCTTCACTTCCATAAAACTATTTGCACTGACCATGCAGAAGCAGTGCCTTCCAGACTGATACTACTGACTTGCATTCACAATCTGTGCTTTACTATAAAATCCCTGTGGTCTTGGCTGGAGACAGTTTTCCTAGACTTTGGGCATGATTATCTTCTGTGATATGAAGGCATTTGTTTATTGGAGGGCACAAGTCACTGATGTGCAGCATTCAGAAGTGATAAAAGTTCTACATTTAGTTTAATCCTGTTCCATCTATTCTGGAATAATTCTGCCTCCAGGAAAGGGCAAATACGAAATATGAATTACGGTTCACAAACAAAGGTAAAGCTGGAAGCTTTGGTCTGAATTGGATATCATAAAAAATAAATGGTGGCCCACAAGTTTTGCTATGCTGTGGTGACTGATGGAGAACAAGAGTGTGATAACTGTTTGCAAGCCTTTCCTGGAAACATCTTGACTGTTCCAAGATGCAGAAACTCAACCTGAGGATGATGTAGCAGTAATCAGCATTCTACCTGAAAAATATTACCAGTGTTCTCTTCTTGGAAAGCTGAAGTGGTAGGGAACATGCTGCCAGCAGTTAACTCTGGACTAGGCAGTGAGGATTTTCAGGCATGTAGGCAATCAGCAAGCCAGTGTAATGTAGGCCAGGTTAAACCTGCAGCACAAAATTGGAATCAACTTCTGGAGTTTTTACTTTGCCGACAATTTTCCTTTAGATTTTATCATCGCTTGGAAAGGTTTTTATGTATGTTTATATACCTAAATATCTCAAGAGCTTGTAGATTTTTTCCTTCAGCTGTGAATATCCCATGACTAGGTGGGAAGATGTCCTTGCCTGTTATTTGTTGTGTGCAATGCAGGGTGGTTCAGCAGTAAAGTCAGTCCAGCACCTCTTAGCACTCCAAGGGCCAGCCACCATGGCTGGCAATTTGAACAGTGTCAGGGAACATTCCCAGCTGTGGGAACACAGCCACTGACTGGAGTGGTCCTTGGCAGCACCTTTCAGCAGGCAGCATGCACCTGGGCACAGTCTGAGCGTGCTCTGGGAGCTGATGTGGGACAGAAAACCTCAAAGGTTTGGGTGCCATCAGGCTGGCTCCGAGGGGTGACCTTAACAACCATGCTGTTGGCTGTCCCATGCCAGCAGTGTCTTGGGGTCACCACGTTTACCTGATGTTCCTAATGTTACTTGGGAGTAAGAGAGACAGTTTGCATGCACCCGTGATGTCCCACCCTTAAGGGGAAGGGAGCACCCAAGGTTTGTAGCTGCTCGTGGTCAAAAGGAACAACAAAAGTCAGAGGGTCTGCAAAAACTCATGTTAGTCAATTAACCCCTTGGCATGGAAATTGGTAGGAGAGTCCCTGACCTACTGTATAAGCACATGTCAGCAGGGGTTGGATAAAGGGGTAGGGTGAAAGGGAAGAAAGGAGGAAAGAGAGTTAAAAAGGAACACCAATCCTTGTTCTGGCATTGATCCAGCCCATGGGATTTCAGGGTCCTGGGGCATGCTGCCTGGGCTTGGTGGGGATACCTTTTTTTAGGTAAGTTTTCCCTACCCTGAAGACAGGGTTCTTATTTTCTGTGCAAATTAATTCTTAGGCACAGTCCCTTCTTTCAGACCTTTCTTGAAATGGGTAGGAGGGCTAAGGGTCTTGGGTGGTGTTGATTGCCCCTATGCTTCATGCCCACTTCTCAGCCTCATCCCTGTGCCTGCTCTGTGCTGTGTTGTGTTTATCTCCAGGAACTAGAACAAGGGTGCTTGTCCCAGAGAAGTGCTGTCCTACCTCCACATGGCCCCCTTTTCCAGCCACACTTTGTTCTCTTCTACAGCATGTTACTGTTTGCTATTTCCAACAATCCTTGCTTGGCTCCACAGCCATCTGGCTATCACTGTTTGAGATGCACACGTTAGCCCCTTACCTTCTGGGATTCTACAGCACTGGATGATTAACCTTGCTGGGAAAGGGAAGACTTAATCCCAGTTAAATTACTACAGTAACAAGGTTGCAGCACCTTCATTACCTGCAGTGCCCTGGGCATCTCTAAATGTCCCATCATGACAGGCACTGTCCAGATGCAGGTTATTTCTGCCTCTCAGTGGGCAGGAGGGCTTTGCATCCAGCAGTTTCCCTCATGGCTTGTGCCACATGCCTAGGTAACATTTTTTAGCATCTGATCCATGGGCAAATGCAGACTTTTGCAGTACTGAATGTGTATGTGATATGATCAACTGGAGTTCTTCATGAACATTTGTGGGAATGAAGGAAACCTTTCTCCTGTCCCATAAGCTGTGTCTCCCCTGGGCACCCAGTGACACTTGCCAGCTTTGTCTGCTCACAGAGTGCACCAGGCTTTCTCCAGGGCTTAGACTTCCCCCTACACTGTAGACAGGCCAGCAGATTGGCCCGAGACATGTCTCTTGGCTTTCAGCCCTTTCCAGCTTAGGAGAAACTAACAGATGTTCTGCTCTGAGTTCATTACAGGTTTCCAGGCAGGGGAAATTAGCAAAGTCTCTTTAGCATCTGCCTTTTCCAGCCGAGCAGGAGTCACATGCAGAGGAGCTCCTCAGCCCTGCCTATCTGATCTTATTTGGGCACAGATCCCTCTAAGTTCACCACCTAAACTGTCCCACTCTGCTGCTGTGGCAGCCCCAGCAGGCCCTGCCTTTTCTCTCTAGGGCAAAATGAACTGGCTGTGCTCAAGAAGTGTTGCTTCAGAGAATTTGCAATTGGTTTAGATGACGAGTCAGAAAATTAAAAAAAAAAAACAATCCTCTAAAGTCTTCACAGAATCAGGCTGGAAGGGACCATAGTGGTCATCTGGTGCCACCTCCCTGCTCCAGCAGGGCCAGCCCAGAGCACAGGGCACAGGATTGTGCCCAGCTGGCTCTGGAATCTCCCCAGGAGGAGCCTGCACAGGCTCTCTGTGCAGTGTGTGCAGGGCTGGTCCCTGCCCAGGGCAGCAGTTGTGCCTCCTGCCCAGGGGGCAGTGCCCGGGCTCAGCCCCTGCCCGTGGCTCTGGGGCCATTGCTGGCCCTGGAGCAGAGCCTGGCCCTGCTCTGCCCTCCCTGCTCACAGGGACACCCAGGGCTGGGGCCCCTCTCACCCGGGGCTCCTCTGCAGCCTGCACAGCCCCAGCTCCCTCAGCCTGGCCCTGCCAGAGATGCTCCAGGCCCTCACTCAGCTCTGCAGCCTGCGCTGGCCCCGCTCCAGGAGCTGCTGTGCCTGTGCTGAGGAGCCAGAGCTGGCACAGCCCTGCCCGGGGGACACAGCCCTGCCCGGGGGACACAGCCCTGCCCGGGGACACAGCCCTGCCCAGGGGACACAGCCCTGCGGGGGACACAGCCTGCGAGGGGACACAGCCTGCAGGGGGACACAGCCCTGCACGAGGGGACACAGCCCTGCCAGGGGACACAGCCCTGCAGAGGGGACACAGCCCTGCCAGGGGACACAGCTCTGCAGGGGGACACAGCCCTGCCCGGGGACACAGCCTGCCAGGGGACATAGCCCTGCCCAGGGGACACAGCCCTGCCCAGGGGACACAGCTCTGCAGGGGGACACAGCCCTGCCGGGGACACAGCTCGCCCAGGGGACACAGCTCTGCCCAGGGGACACAGCCCTGCACAGGGGACACAGCCCTGCAGAGGGACACAGCCCTGCCCAGGGGACACAGCCCTGCAGAGGGACACAGCTCTGCAGGGGGACACAGCCTGTCCAGGGGACACAGCCCTGCAGAGGGGACACAGCCTGCAGAGGGGACACAGCCCTGCACAGGGGACACAGCTCTGCAGAGGGGACACAGCTCTGCCCAGGGGACACAGCTCTGCCCAGGGGACACAGCCCTGCAGGGGACACAGCTCTGCAGGGGGACACAGCTCCAGAGGGGACACATCTCCAGAGCTCACACAGCTCTGCAGAGCTGGCACAGCTCTCCAGAGGTGCCTCCAGGGCTGGGCACAGGGGCAGCATCACTCTTGACCTGCTGGCACTGCTCTTCCTGATGTCTCCCAGGGTTCCAGTGCCCTTTTTGTCCCCTGAGGCATTCCTGGCTCATGATTCTGTCAATCAGTTACCATGGTTATTTACTTTTCCTCAAGCCTCAGGTTCTACAGCCCAGTAATTCCATGAGAAACTTGATTCTCTCTTTGATATAAATTATTATAACAGCTGCAGATAAAGGCATGGAATTACTGATTCTAGCAGGCAAATCAAGAAAATCTAAAAAACCCCAGCAGAGGCAGATGCATGGATGTGCAGCGAGGAAGGATGACAGCTGGCTGGGCCATGTCCCAGGTGGCATGTCCCCACACCTGGTCTGCTGATGAGCAGCAACCTCAGCATCAATTCATGTGACAAGACCCAATCATACAAGGAGCAAAAGAAACACCATCCCTTCTGCCAGGCCTTGCACCTAAGGTCAGGTGGCCCAGTCAAGGAAGATCTCCTTCTCCTCCTCTGCCTTGGCTGTGTCAAGGAGACACAGAGTTATGAGCACTAAGAGCAGGCAGCTGGAGGCAGAGAAGGGCAGCTTCATCACAGGTGTCTCCTTTGGCAAAGCAACATCACAAAGGAAATTTTGCTGGTATTGTTTTAGAGCTTGTTGGTTTTAATTAAAGTGTCTACATGGGGAGCAAACATTTCACCAGAGATCAAGCATTATCATGTTTGGTGAAATTGTTACTCTGTTAAACCCATCACGGCAATGCTTCACAAAAGTATGTTCTGTAATGTGACACAATGCCTTTGCAGTTCTTAGTTATTTCTAGTAAATTTAATATTAGCAATGACATCTATAAAAAAACTTTATGCCTCTATCTTTCACCAGCAGAATATTGCTGGGAATCAAGATGATACTATTAGAGTGTCTAATAGTGGAGGTATCAGATCAAAAAGTAAAAATATTAATATGGAAATTAATCATTCAGATCGTGTGAGTGGAAAATTATATAAATTGAACTCTGGAAAGACAAGATTAACTGGATAAATTTGACATTACGACAGTGATCTCTGTATTGAGTCAGTGTCTGCTCCATATACTATGCCCAAGGCAACTCTGTATGGGTTACTTTTGTAACACTAACTGAAAGGCTTTGTGGCAAATGGAAAAAGAATCCAACAAATGGTAATTAACCAAATTATATCATGGTCAAAACAAAGAAAAGATTAAACTCCCCGTTCGAAATTGAATCAAATGCCTTGTAATATGACACAGATAAACACTTAACAATTATGGGATGCAACATCAGTGCCTGTAGGCAAACACAGAACAATATATTTCCAATGGGCACACTTGAGAGACTATTTATTTAAATTGCACAAAGATTTATACTGTACTAATCTCATTACGAACCGTACATAGGAAACATGGGTTGCAGCACATTATATGATAAAATTGGACCTTAAAAGATTATCACATTCATAAGGATCTTCTCCTAAATAAGGGTAGCATGACACGTTATATACTGCAACACTTGGCTCCAGAAAGTAATGCTGTTAGAAAACATTAATGCTGTTAGACTTGTTTAACAAGCAATTTGTCTGCCAGGATTCCTTTTTTGGTTGAAAATCACCATTAACCCCTGTCAGAGCCATACAAACACGTTCACCTTTCAAATCCTGTTACCTGCTTTTATTATGGCTTGTGTGCATTCTGAATTTGTGTCTCTGAGGGTGGTAAATTGAGTGAAAAAAGAAACCTTTTCTCCTGCTTTATGATAATAACTACTTCCCATGCTGTACTTTTCATCTGTCCATGCTCAGCTGCTTTACCACTAATTTTGTCTGGTGAGAAAGCTGTGACAGAGAAGTGAACTCAGGTGCCAATTCCCCCATGAAGGCACTAAACCCTGGGTGTTGGTGTTCTCTGGTCCCTGGAGGTAGGGATGGCACTGCTGATGCCACTGTGCCACTTGTGGGTCTGGCACTCTGGGGTTGGCACTCCAGGCACACTGGGCAAATTTATGATCAGCAGTGGGCAAAGTGGCAGCTTTGATTTAAAATCATGAGCTTATTTTAAAGGACTGAGGAGCTGTTCCTGTCTCTTTTATCAGCTGCCCATTGCCATTTGAAGGACAATTGCCCAGCTGGGCACTTCACCCATGGTGGCTCAGTGCATCCAAGTAAAAGTGGAATTTTTATAGGGTTGTCAGACATGTGGATCTGTCTGTCTTCATCACACCACATCAGCACACTTCTGTGATTCTGTGATTGATTCTGATTGGGAAAAGAGTGAAAAATCTCATCAAAACCAGTTTCTGATTTTTATTTGGTGTGAACTTTTTTTCTTGCTTAGAACACATGCATATCCAGAAAAATACATTTTCTTAAGCAAACTGAAGAAAGTCTTGTCACTCATCAAGCATTCACGGCACTGACCTCTAGAGTTCTAAGTGAGTTGAGTTCTCTTACACAAACTAGGAAGCAACTTTTCAATCAGCTTCTCTCTCTTTTTTTTTTTTTTTTTTTTTTTTTTTTTTTGTAAAATAATGTGGCATTTGGCATCAAGCAAGGCATATTAAGTAGAGACAGCTGGTGGCAAGTGTTTTCAGGGAGAAAGCCTGAACTTGTGATTTTCCTCACTTTCCCTCCTTACAGATTTGGTATCTTTAAACCATAACACTCTTTGATTCCCCCCCCATCCTTTCCTCTATCTTGTGTTGGTTGGACTTGCTAGCTGGTGGTCAGCTAGAAGGGTTTGGGGCTTAATAAACAATATAGAGGCCAGACTGTGCAATTGGGATCTCTGGAGACTAGACCAGGGGAAAAAAAACCCTCACAACTATTCTATTTCTGTTGCAAAGATATTTTAAGGTTTTCCAACTTGTAAGAAGGTTTGAGACTCTCTGTGTCTTGGGAGATTCCTCTGTGGGAAGGTGTACCAAGGAGGGACATCTAGAACATGCTCTCTTCACCTCTGCTCTCTCTGCAGGTTTTGATGGCAGACACACGTACCTGTGAAGCACAAGGATTCAGCTTTATGCATGTTTATGCATCTCTGCTAGCGAGAGATTTGGAATCACAAAGTAAGAGAATCCAATCCCTTATCTTGGTTACAAAGAGGTGGTAGAGTTTTCATCAAATATAATAAATGAAATAGAGCGTCCATCTCCCAAAAAGAACACACATCATCTGAGAAAATAAGCTGAGCATGGGAAATCTTTTACTGATGAACTTCGTTTTTGATATTGGATGATGAGTTTTGGGGGGAAGTTGTGGGGGGGGGCATTGTTGTGTTTGGTTTGGGTTTTTTTGTTTATTATTACTAATTACCATTATTATTGAATGCATCATGTCATCAGCATCATAAAATGGCTTAAGCAGCAGTACCCCCAAAGTCCAACCTTGGCATTGAGAGGTAGTAGATTTGCTTGTACAAATATTGTCACTTGAAGACACACATTTACTGCCCAGAGAGGAACCAAAGGTAAAGTACAGCCTTGGTACAAAGTTCCTTTGACGTTGAAATTCGTTCCCTTTCACAGCCTGTGACATGCCAAGTTTTGGCCATTGAAGAGTCTGATGCAAGATGCCACAGTTTGCTGTGGCTTCCTCTTCATCTGGGCAGATAGCCAGGATCTCTCTTGTAGATGGAAGTAAAAAAAAGGAAAAATGAGATTTTATGTGTCAGGAGCTGCTGGTTTTAATTTTGGGAAGCATATTTTTAATTGCAAAATGGTGGGCACAGTAGATGTGTTTTTTCCTGTTAGCTTTTTGTTCTTTAAATAAATGAGCACTTGGTTATGGACAGGAGGGTAGATGAGAGGAAAAGAAGGGGCAGTTTGTTTTTGAGAAGTTTTAGAGATGCTACTGGGCTTTTTTTTTTCCAAAGGGCACCTTTGGAAACTTATGTTCCCAAAGTTCTTGGATGGGAGGGAATGGAATGGAATGGAATGGAATGGAATGGAATGGAATGGAATGGAATGGAATGGAATGGAATAGAATAGAATAGAATAGAATAGAATAGAATAGAATAGAATAGAATAGAATAGAATGGAATGGAATGGAATGGAATGGAATGGAATGAATGAATGAATGGAATGGAATGAATGAATGAATAGAATAGAATGGAATGGAAATGGAATGAATGATAAGAATAGAATAGAATAGAATAGAATAGAATAGAATAGAATAGAATAGAATAGAATAGAATAGAATATAGAATAGGAATAGAATAGAATATTGCAGTTGGAATGGACCTGCAATTGCCTGGAATCTGCATATGACCAGGTAGGAGATGCACCCACGTGAGCTGGACCTATGGAGGACCAACACATCTGGAAGGGTTTGACCTTTGCATCCTTGACCCAGATGAGATCTCTTTACAAAAGCAGGCATTGTGCAGAGCTGCATCAGAAGGTGTAAATCACTGCTCTCTTTACTGGGTGCACTGAAAAGCAGCATTTATCTCCCTCGGTGTGTGAGGCAGATGATGGAGCTCAGAGCACTCCTCCAGATGGAGGATGGTGCTGTTGACAGTGGCCAGAGGGTGGTAGCACTGCACCTACTACTCCATCCTCAAACTACAGTAAAAAATAGATGCATTTCTTCATTTCTTGTGAGGAAAAGAGAAAGAAGAGGTGAGGAAAGGTGGGGATTTTTAAATGAAGAGGAACTTTGACAAAAACATGTCATTTTCCTAAGCCCTACAAACATGCTAGCTCAGACTAGTGCTGGTGGCAATTTTCTGAGCTTCTACTTTTTCAGAGAATGCCCCTTTTGATACGACAGCCACAGGCTGTCAGGCTTTAGTTTCTCTGCCTTGGCACATAACTGCCATAAACAATGAACCCACCATGATGGTGGTCATTTGCAGCTTCCAGGCACTTGCAGATCCTTTCCAACTGAGATATTCTATTCCATTCCATTCTCTTCTGTCTCTAAGGACTTTGGGAATGTAACAATATTTGCTGTTGTGGAAGTCTTCTGGTATACACGTCTCTCCATTTTTTAGTTGTAGCTTACCTTAATTTTTCTGAAAGTTGGAAAACTGAGAAAATTAATTGTTGAAGGGCACAAATCACACTAATGCTAACATCAGAACTATTGTGTGAACATGTGCATATAGTGCTGTGTCTGACTGTTAGTATTACTTAGCCTGTAGTTTAAAAAATAGAGGGTCCAAAGCTCACAGCTTCCAAATGTCATTTTATTTGACATTATATATTTTAGAACTATAAAAAATAAATATGGGCTGCTGACATCAGTCATCTTTTTCTCTCCTATGCCACTGTGTGCCCCTGTCTGTTTACTCCCATTTTCAGTTGCATTTACTGTAATAGTTTAAACCAGAATAATGTGTTGGCCTCGCTATGTGTGACCATAGGCAGGTGACTTCACTGCTCTGAGCCTCAGTTCTCCCATAGGTGAAACAAAGGTAATGGTGCTCTGTGGAGGGCTCTGAGACCTGCAGCTGCTGTGGAAGAGTCAATAGTGTGATTATAATTGCCCAGGCACTGTAAGACCCCATGTTTGGAGGCATTTTTTCTGTCTGTCCCCTGACACTTTCAAATGCTGCCATGCACACTCACTGTGTTTTTTTCTCCCTCCCCACTACTGCTCTTTCCCCTTGCTGCTACCTCTCTACCCCATAGACCTCTCTCAAGAAAATCTACTTCATATGTTGACCCATTTTCCTCCTATTGTTGAGTTCTGATTTGTTACCACCTTTCCCTTCATAAGCATTTGTATTTACAGTTCCTTCACCACCATCCCTTTCCTGCTCCCCTCCTCTGAAGTTCTCCTTCAGCCCTGAGACTTTCTCTAGAAACTACCTCAGGCTATTTCTAACCTTCCTTCTCTCATCGAAGCAGCATGAAAAATCAGCTCACTTTCTTCTCTTGGCAGGGAGGCTGTGGTGGTTCATGGGCCAGGCTGGGAACCAGGAGCTCTTGGTTGGTGATGGTGGCAGTGCCACTGAGCCACCACCCAGCCCTCACCACTGCACTCACCCTCTCTCCTAGCTTTAAAATAGGAGTGGTACTCGTGTGCTTATCTCACAGGGATGTTGTAAAAACTTAATTTCCACTTGTAAGATGGTATCTAAGAGTGAAGCATGTCTTTATCTCTTGCTGTGGTAGTTGTGACCGCTGCAATCTGCACTTAGTTCAGGCCCTGGCATATGGAAGTATCTTCCACAGGCAGCTAAAGCCTTCCTCCTTCCTGGTCACAAAGGTCCCTCTGCCATAGTCCTCTGACACAGAGGAGTCTCCCTGGCTGCAAGGATAATAGGCAAGGAGGCTGACTTTCCCTCCTGTCAAGGTCCAGCCTATCCAGCCACTTTCTGATCACTCTCCCCCTTTCTCTGCCCTCCTGAAATTGTTGGTGAGGCCTCTCCTGAAAAAACATCCTGGTCCTCATCACAACTGCCTTTTCCAGCCTCACTGGTTGCTTTGCTCTTCCCTTTCTCAACAGCTGACAGGACTTGTTCAAGCTGCCCTCCCTGCTCCTCCTTCCTGGGTGCCCTCTCAGCTGCCCTGATGGGTACAACCCCAGATGGAGCCTTTGCCTTCCTGGGCAGTGGCTGCAGGGACAGCTCTGGTGAGCTGGTGTCCACCCTCCAGGTGGGAAGGGGCAGTGATCCACATGCTGGGCAGGCAGCAGTGGTGATCCCAGCACTGTCTAAGTAACAACCCTGGCACACAGGTCCACCCACCTCAGCACCTCTTCCCAAGCTAATATTGGGGTCAGCTCCAATTTCCTAATTATACCACTCCCTACATGCTCCAAAGAAAACCATCAGCAACCTCAGCTGATTACTGCCTCTTTCCTGGGAGAGGGCAATCTGTTTGCTGTGTGGATCATCTCCAATCTCTTTGGAAGTGGCAGAATGTACAGTGCCTGCAGAAGCTGCAGTCAACCCTTCTGGGTGCAGACCTGTCTTTGGGAATGGGAGACAACAGAAATAAAGGCCACTTCAGATCAGGATGGTCCAATCTAATAGGAATGGAAATTTTGTTTATCTTTTGTATTCTTCACCAAAATATTTTTCTTTGGAGTGTATTTGTATCTGAGCTCAAGGTATAAAAGGACATGAGGATGGAGTAAGACCTGTAAGTGGAAACTGCTGCTCAGCCAGGGAGAGGCTACTAACTCTCCATAATGCATGCACTCTAAACTATATCCATAAATGTCAGGCATGATTTAATAGGCTATAAAATCCTACATCATGATGCCACTGGAACTATTGAAAATAAAAGCAGATAAATCACAGTTCTGTGCAACAAGCTGTACTCATGTTGCTATTTTTTTCATCTACCAGGGTTTCATTGTACCATTTGCTGAGTATATACAACTCTCAGCCTTGAGCTTCCACTTCCTTCTCTATTTCCAAGCTTGAGTTTTCACATCAGCCTACTGGATTTGCAGCTGTGTGGTCACACTGCTGTAAGCCCTGGCCCCAGAGCCTGTAGAACTGCTTAGAAAGGTGCTGAGCTTCCACAGGCTCAATTTTCCCCCTCAATACCAGGGGACACAATACCATTATGGGCAGATTAACTGCTGTTGCTCCTATAATATTATTCCTCACATTAGGTTATAAGCATTAAATCCACTAGACTATTTTCATCTGGCAGGAAAACAATTTGTGTCACTCTTCTACTGCCAGCAAGATACAGAGTTACAATGACATAGATGACAGAGTGTGCACCACAACTTGGAATGGGCAGGACAGCTGTAATCCTGTCACCCTGTGGAGAAATGATGCTGAAAAAGGAGGGAGGGAGTGGTGAGACTGGGAAAATATTACTAATAGAGAGGACTGGGTTTTTAGAAAAGTTTGCTTCACCTCTGGAGCCAAGGTGACTGAACTGGAGAAGTAAAAATCCACCTGCAAAATGTAAAGCAATTTTGGACTTACTGGACATAGAATTTGAACTCTGTCCCTTCTTTAAATTTGTTGAAAATGTTTCCCAGTAACAGAATATAGCTTGATGATTTTTCTACTTTTACGTTGAGTTACATCATAATGCTTCTTAATTTTCCCAGTCCACATAATTTAATTACATATGAAATAAAAAGGCAGGTGGAAAAGAATAGAGAAAAATAACAGAGAAGAAAGAATGAAAGAGAAGAAAGAAATTTTTCAGCATTCAGAATTTGTGGGGGAAGTTTGAAAACATACTTTACAAGACAAAATCTGGAGGCAGATAACAAAAACACATACAATTTAAGGAATTTTCCAAAGTAATTTTCTCCCTCAAAATCTTGTGATTTTGAGGTGAGACGCAGCTGACTCATTATTTTGGATTCAAGAGATTGTAAATACTGACATACATTTCATTGTTCTGGACTGTGAAAAAACCAAACACAAAAGTAATAGCTTATGCCTGAAATTGGGAGCTGGGCATCTAATTCTTGGCAGAATTGTCCTCCAAAAATTCTATTTTTGGTAACCTTTTCTGCTTTCCCTTACTTGCTAGAGCTTTGCAGAAATGACGAGCCCACATCCAGAGCAATTTCTCTGTGGAGATTGAGGACCTTGGTCCCTGCTCTGGCTGCTCCCATGCCTGACCCCGGCCAGCACAGCCCTGCCCCTGTCACAGCACGTCTTTGGGTGATGCCAGGAAGTTCCTCACATATCTGCAGAGATTTAAATTCCCATTTAAACAACCAGCCCTGCTAAAGTAGGTTGAGTGGGGAGATTGTGCCCCGTGCAGCCCAGCCTCTTACCCCAGCTTCTCTACAGCTTCCCTCCCTGTTCAAGCCAGGCTCAGGGGCTGCTCTCCCTCCTTCCAAGAGCCTCTCATACAGCCTGGCCAGCCTTGTCCATCTCCAGCCACAGGCAGAGGTACCCTGCTTTTACTCCTTGGTCCTTGCATGCCCATGGCCCTTCCACACATTCTGCTGGGGCAAGAATCTATAGTGGCAGGGCAAGGAGCAGCACCTGGCCAAGCCTCTTGACTCTTTGGAGGTGAGGAAGAGACATTGCCAGCATGAGCTGAAGGGACAAGCTGTATCTGTGCTCTTGAGGGACCAAAAGATTCCAGTTTGAGGTATCCCTGTCAGCCTCCATCTGCTGGCACCACAGTCAGGGGAACTGAGCTGGCTTTAAACACAGGGACTCACATGCACAAATATACAGATTATTCCTGTGCTTTTCCACGGTACTAAAGGCAGCTGCTGGCACGGTCCAAGGAGGGTGTGCATGATCTGCACAGCACAGCAGTGTGGGATGGGGTACTTTGGCATCTTTTACACTCTTAGCCCTGGAAGTTTTGCTTTGTGGCACCACACTGCAACCAGAACACTAGGAGAGGTAGAAAAGGACTTGGCTGTAACTGCCTCGTGGTGCCACGGGACTGTTGCACAGTGGCATGAGAGGGGGCTGTGGTCCCAAGCAGGTTGGACTAACCTGATAGTCAGGATTAGCTTTTGCCAGGCTGGTGTCACTGGAGTCAATGCTCTCAGGAGCTCTGTCAGGGCCACTCACTGCCTCATTTTTATGTGCTCCAACTTGAGCATACGTGCCAGCAGTAGCATTGTCAGCACGTGTCTGAGCTGTGACTTGTGCAATTGAGTCCCCTTCTCAAACACGACTATAAACCTGTCTGTCAGAAAATGCTGTGCTGCTCTGAACAACAGCACAGTTCTCAATTTCCCTTTCTTGAGCACAACAATCACACTTGGAGCAATAGAAAACTTTTTCTCCTATTTACAGAAGCAATACACTAGATAATAATACAATAATAATAATAATATGAAATAGTACGATATGTGACAATGTGTGAGGATGACATGGCTTTGACCATCAGGAATGATGTTCAGCATTATTTTCTTTTACATATATTTGCTGATGGATGAATAGGTGTCATACCAGGATTTTTGCATTTCTAGTTTGGCTGTTGTGGGTTTCTGAAATGGGAAAACTATGTGAGTGCCTAAGAAAAGTATTCAAGTATCTTTAGATCAAAATGCCTGTGCATTTGGGGAATGCACAAATATTGCTATTTTGACTTAAAACCAAACCAAATCAAATCAAATCAAAACAAACCTTTTATCAAAATCATTATACTGGTGCAAATCCTATTCATAGAGCCAGACTATGGAATCTCAAGTAAGACTAGAATCTTAGATGAACCAATCTGCAAGAATGCAAATAAAATGGATATAGCATTTCTCACTCTAACACTGCAGTTGGATTTCAAAACTATTCCTAAAAAGTCAAAGATCTGTGACTTCTACCACAAGAAACTTGTCTGAATCTTGGAAAAAGGACTTGCCTGATAGCATGAAGTGAAATCTAGCCTTATTGCCAATGATGAGAAGCAGCCTGACTGATGCACACTAGGGCCAAAAACACAATTTGATTTCAGAAACTGATTTGGTAAGAGGGAAAGGAATCACAGTGCTAAAACTGCAATGGGAATCACTTCCCACAGTATCTCTGTGTACCAGGCCTCATGGATTTCCCTTTAGCCCTCAAGACTAAAAAATCAGTTGCATTCTAACATGAACATGCCCTTGCATGTTCTGTGAATTTACTTTCTCCTGCTGTGCTTTGTTGCTAAAGAGCTGGATTCTGTCCCTCACTTTGGAAGAGTCATCTCTGTCAAGGCCCAGTAATGTCAGCAGACCCATCAAGTAAAATTTGAATCTGCTCAAACACTGGAAGACAGTAATAAAACTAGTAATACAAGTGAGGCAAACAAGTGAGCACTAAATGAGTCAGTTAAGTTGTGCTGGGGAAAGATAAAGGGAAGGAAAAGATAACAGAGGAGAAGCAGCAGAATGAATTAATGATAACTGAGCACTGGGAAATAATGACTGGTTTGGAAATAAAAAGAGGAAAGGAAAAATACTACTATGAACAAAGTCTCCTTAATAAAAGTCAATGATTATTGCAAACATCTGAGGCGTTGCTGTACACTGCTGAAACTAGAAAAACAGTTCACAAAAGAAGGAATGAAAACCCTGGCTTTCAGCTGGATGCAGGTAGCCAAGTGTCTAACTCCTTTGGGAAAAAAGCTTTAACATCCTTCTGGGACATATGAAAAAGCCTAGCCTATCTGCTGAGCAAGTAAAAGTAGGAAGACATTGGGAGTCCTGTGGCTGTGAAAGAGGCCCAGGTGGCAGAGAATCAGTGGAAGCTGCTGGGCAAATGCACTGCTGTGGACAGAAAATTCTAAGTCCCAATGAAAGGGTGGTTTGTCTCCTTTACCTCAGGGTTTGCTCTGTTTTCAGGGACAAACTTTAGGCCAGAAAAGACAATACAACTCCACCAGATTTTTCACACCACTATGAGAAAAACATACTTCAGTTTGTTGGTTTTCTCATGCTGCTGCTGTCCTCCAACACACCACCCACCTTCCCTTTCTGGGAGAGCCCTAAGCAAGGCAGGAGCTTGGCCTCACTTTGTGAGCTGTGGTACCTTTTACCTGTATTAATGTTGCTGACATCTATCCAAACAAAAAGTTAGGGGAATTCTGGCTGGAGTGCTGATGACAGGTGGCTCTGCCAGATCATAAATCCTGCCTTTAACTAATGGGTCCTCTCTGGAGATAAGCTAAGCAGTAGCCTCTAGGTAAGAGGGAAAGAAACTCACTGAGAGCCTGTTCAAGGTTAAATACGAGCTAATGGACTTCCTTTCTGCTCTGTGCAATCTCCACATGGCACAGATCTAAAGGGGAGCTGACAGCTGGAGCAGCTTCCTCCTTACCTTTCCAGAACAACTGTCCTGCAATCATGGACCACCCTGCACACCAGGAGATTTGGGAGCATTTTTCTTCTCCTGCCCAGAGCAGCAGGCAGGACCTTAAAGTCTGAGGTCTCAAGAGATGGAACTAGGGAGGAACTGCAAGAAGTCAGGGCAGAGAAACAAGGGCAGAGCCAAGCAGAAAAGCTAACACATGACACAGGGTTTGGCCCTCCTTGTTCAAAGGGTTCAAAGGTGTTCTCCAGTCACAGTGTGTAGCACCTAGCCAGCATGGTTGAGGCATACCTGCTTCTGTTGGCAAAGGCACACCACAGGGTGGGGTGGGGTGTGTTTTGTCCAGCCACATTTCCTTCCTGGCTTTCTTACAGCAGCTTCAGTGGGATTGACTTGTGGCTGAAGAGGTGCTGCAATCATGCCTGTGGCCTTCTCTTCACCATTTCTTTCCTTCCATTGCGCTCACATTTAGCAGAGTATTGTTAAAAACAAACAGAATGAGCTGGAAGAGAATAGCTCTAAACCAGGTTGTGGTCTTGGCCAGATACTTGCAACCATCCATCCTGGTCGAGAGGTTTGAGGGGATGGATCAAGGCCTGTATTTGTAAGGGCCATTAATCAAAGTGCAAGGAAAAGCAGCTATCAGTGATCCCAGAAGGAACAGATGTTGAAACTTCAGGCAGACTAATGAAACTCGGGAGACACATCTTCGCCAGAATGTCTGTGGAGAAAAGCAGATTGTAATGGCACTGCAACAGGGAACACTGAGGACACACAGGACCAGATCTGATTCAGAGCCATGTCAGGTGACAGATTCTGTACAAGCCTTTGAGGCAGCTTGGAGACAAATGAAACTGTGATGGCATACCATGTGGGTACCCATGGGCTGAGAAAATGATGACCAATTGGATGGGTATCAAATAGAGCAATGACATAAGTGATAAAGTGACTGCAGGGACTGATTAATGAAAGGAGATAAAAAGAAAGGATGGGAAAATAAGTGATACTTGTGCATAAAACACAAACAGCCATTGAGGAGAAAAACTGTTTAGTGGAGACACAATGTGAGTATAATCAGAAGTAATTGGGTGAAACTGGACAAATGAAAATATAGGCCAAATATCTTCCTGACCATGGGACTTTCTGGACTGTGAAATGGACTTGAAAAGAAAGAGGTGCAAGCCCCATTACCTGAAACATTTAAAAGAAAAATCATACAAATGCTGTAAATCCTCTACCATCAGGGGAACAGCATAGATGACCTAAAACTCTTTTCCACCTCGAATTTCTGTATTTGATATAAAGAATCTCAGAAACCTCCAACTTGCCATGAGACAGAGAATAATAACCCAGCTTTTGGGGAAAGCTGGTGGTAATTATGTAGGTAAAAAGGCAAAATGTCATGGTGATGAAACAGAGTGGAGAAGCATGGAGAAATAGGCAATGCCCTGTAGTTGGCATTCAGTTTTGGACCCCTCGCTTTAAAAAGGACATTGAGGTGCTGCAGCGCGTCCAGAGAAGGGCAACAAAGCTTGTGAAGGGTCTAGAAAACATGTCTTATGGGGAATGCCTGAGGAAGCTGGGGTTGTTTAGTCTGGAGGAGGCTCTGGGGAGACCTCATCACCCTCTACAACTCCCTGACAGGAGGGGGCTGATCCGTTCTGCCATGCTTGCAGTGAGAAAATGAGAGGAAATGGCCTTAAGCTAAGACACAGGATTTTAAAATTGGATATGAGAAAAACAAATTCCACTATATGGGGGCATCAGGCATCAGAAGGGGTTAGTGATACAGGTTAGTGATTTAGGGGATACAGAGGCTGGATTGAGGGATACAGTGCTGGATTGACAGCTGGACTGGACGATCTCAAAAGACTCTTCCAACCCTGATGATTTCATGACTCTGAAGAGCAACAACTCTACTTCAGCAGTTCAGCTGTGCTGAGGGAAGAGGCTAAATGTGAATCCTTCGTTGTTGAGTTGGTCCTCTATTTTAAAAGGGTCATTGGTTGCTAGGCTGGCAGGGGATAGTACCTTCTTTCCCTCATTTAGTTTAAGGCGAAAAATGAAGTTGCAAGGGGCTGCAAAGAGTGGGTCCTGGTTTGCAAAATGGACCAGTGAGGTGCCTGCAGCAGCCTGGCCTCTTGGCCATGCAGGTGAACCAGCTCTGCATTGGTTGCCAGCACACCACGCTTAAAGCAGCCCCCACAAAACGTGAGCTTTGAAAGCACAGCGGTTGGATTCCTTCTCGTTTGCCATTTTTGGAAGCACCGAATCTCTTCCAGGAGCCTACTCTATCCCAGTGCACAGCATCCTTCCAGCAGACTCGAGAGGCAGCTCTGCCTTGCAGTCCCACGGGTACAAAGCAGTGCTCTGCTCCCAGGCACCTTCAGGCCTTGCAATAAAGCGGGTGCATCTAAAAACCAGCCAGGACACCAAAAACTGCCCGTAAAATCACAGAAAGATTTGGACGAAGCGATGGCCGAGGTGTTTTTCACTTTTTCCCCCTGCTCTTTTCGCTCCCATCACGAGGGCTGGGGCTGTACTGTCCAGGAGCCAGAGCGACACCGGCGCCGGGACCATCGCGGATGGGAATCGCACACAAGGCAGGGGTTGCATCCAGCGCTGCGGGTGATACAAACACATCGCTAAAACCCAGCGCTGGAGCGCCCGCGCCGCGCTTCGAACGCAGGGCCGGGCTCGGAACGCGGGCACCGCACAGCATCGCACCGCACCGGGCCGGGCCGGGCCGGCGGCGCCTCCTCGGCCGCGCTGCCCGGCCGGGGCTGCCCGCAACAAAGCTCGCTGTGCTGCCGGGGCCCGCCCGCCGCTCAAAGGGCTCGCGCGGTGTCCAGCGGCACCGGCTCGGCTGCGGCCACACGGCCCGGCCGCGCCCCGCCAGGGCAGAAGGCGCCGGCCAGAGGAGCCCCCGCCCGCTCCGCCCGCTCCTCCCGCGGGCCGGAGGCGCTGGGCCGGCGGTGGCCGTCCCTGCCGGCGCGGCCCCTTTAAGGGGCGGCGCGGGTGCCGGGAACCCACGTCAGTTTCGGCCCCGAAACTCCGGATCAATGAGCGGCGGCGCGGGGCGGGGCGCAGCGCCCGGCCCGGCCCGGCCCCCGCTGCCGCCTTTCGGTTTCTCTCTTTTCCAGGAAGGAAAACACCGGCGGGGACCGGGGCCGTGCCCCCCTCCACCGCCGCCCCCCCCGCTCCCCTTCCCGCGCACTGCCGCGCGCGCATCGCCTCTCACGCGGGGCCGCGAGCACGCGCCGGGCGCGCGCGCCGGGTGTGCGTGTGTGGGGGGGGCGCGGGCGGCCGCGCGCGCGCGCGGGGAGCGGCGGCGGCAGCAGCAGCAGCAGCGAGGAGCGGCCCCGGCCCCGCGGCCCCGCGGCCGGACCCCCCCGGCAGCACGGCCGCGCCGCGCCCGCCCCCGGCCGACACTTCCCCTTGAGGGGCCGGGCCGCGCCGCGCCGCCGCGCCGGGAGAGGAGCGGAAAGTGGGGAAAGCCCGAGAACTTCCCGTCTGCCCGCCCGCGCCTGCCCTGCCGGGCTCCGCCGAGTCCCTCCAGAGCGATGTCTGAGGCTCCTGCTCAGTGTTGCATCAAGGTAAAGCTCTGTCCCTCAGTCCGCCCGGCCCCTATCAGCGCGGGTCGCGCCCGCCGGCGCCTCGGGGCGCTGGGCTTCGCCGTGTGTTGCCCAGGGTTATTTTGATGGAAATTACTGGGTTTCCCTCTGATGATTTTTGCCCCGGGCGGGCGAATGGCGGCCGCGGGGGCCGGTGCCCCGTCGGCGGGCGCTCGCCGGCAGCGGGCAGGGACGCGGTGCCGCGGGCTGTCAGCGCTGCCCGGGGACACGGCGGCGGGCCCGGCTCTGCTGCCGGCGCTCTGCCCGGCGCGGGGCTCCAAGGGGGCCCCGGAGCCCGGCCCGGCCTCCCGCGGGGTTGGCTGCCCGCCGTCCCCGCCAGCAACTTCGTAGAAAGTTTCCTGCCGTCGGGGAGATGCAGCCGTGCTGCTGCTTCCACCAACAGTGGATTGTGGGGCTTGCTTTCTTTCTTTCTTCTTTTTTTTTTTTTTTTTCCCTAATTTTAATTTTTTCCCCTTATTATCAGTGTTGCTACTGTTTATTTTAGTGGTTGCAGTTCCTGGCATCGCTTGCCGGTCGCAGGTAGGAGAGCCGGGCTGCCAGCCCCGCTCCAGCAGGGGCTGGGGGATGTGTTTCCCCGTGCCCTGCCCTGCTGAAGAAGAGCTTATCCCGGGAAGTTTATCGTTTTAAGTGGAGGTGGCATGTAGCTGAGACAATGGAATCGAAATTGAGTTTCCTTTTTTGTCCAGACCCTTCCTATCTAGCAATCTACTGCTTTCCTCTCTCCTTCCCTCACTCGCCCGTTTTGCATTTATTTAGGAGTCGCTTTGTCTCGTTGCAAGCCAGGAATCTCCCTTATGCTCGTGACTAACTGTGCCCGTGTAAGAGATCTTTAGTGGTTGTCTCTCCCTCCCTGCCTGGAAGAAAGAGGTGACTTCCAGACTCTCTCTAAGGGGAAGAGCCTGGAATAAACACTTATTCAGCGTGATGCTCTTTTGTTTTGCTTGTCCCGTGTGTGTACGGGGAAGTCTTGCGTTTTATATGGTGGGAACACAATTTGAAAACTTCTGGGTGTATTTTCTCTTGTTGAGTGTAAATGCAATCAGGCCTGTGTCCCGTGAAATCTCGTGGCTTAGAGTCTAGTTTGACTTTTCATAACACAGACAGGCAAACTGGATAACGGGGTATTGTATGCGTGTTACTGTATGGTGAAATGCTAATGCAGGCAAAATGTGTTCTATTAACTCATTAAGTCCCTAAAGATAAATAAAGAGATCTAGCTGCTGGGTTTTTTTCTGGTAAGCCCGGTGGAAAGGTAGGATGTGTTCTCTGGACCAAAGAACACAAATGAATGTCATGAAAAAATGGTGACATATGAGCTGTATTTCCTTGTTTTCGACATGTGTCATTTTGAAAATAGGAGGCTTACTTCTGCTCTTACTGAAATCAACAACCATCCTGTTCATTTCAGGAACTGTAAAACTGGTCCTTACCCAGCGTCACTAAGGTACTTTATAGAATTGTACTGTAAGTAATCAGCTTCCTAGCTGGAGAGATACAACCTTCTCTTTCAGTCTCAAAATGAATAAATGCAACATTTTCATTACATTTCAACAGTTACTGGAAAACTGGGTTTTTTTTTGTTTTGTTTTGAAGTGACCAAGTCTAAACAACATCATCTGAACTTATTTTTTAATGTATCGTTTGTTTACGTATAGAAACTGCTGTCACTGGCTTCTCTGTTACTGGCTCTTTTATTACTTAAAAATTCTAAAATTACAACTTTTCAGACAGAAATGTGAACTTCAAATGAAAGCATTTCTTCACCAGTCTGACCGTTCTGGGTAGCTTTCCCTTCAGCTTTTTTAACTGCCGTTGGTTGTTGGGCACTTTTTTAACCAGGTGATAAAGGTGATTGCCTTCAGCAGCTGGATTTAAGAGGAGCTGTTTAAATGGTAGTTGTTTATGTGAGTGCAACTGATAGTTTCTTCAGTATTCCAGTCTGGCTCATGGTGTGGAATGTGATACTGTGGCAGGGAAAAAGCTACACAGAATACCCCAACTTCACTGCCTTGTTCTGAAAAGTAGGCAAGTGTTGAGCTCTGCGGGTGTCACAAAGTTTCACTAGGGGCCTGTGAACGGGAAGCAGTGGTGCTGGTGGGTGTATTTTCTTGTTTTCTTGTTCTTTTGTTGGTTTGCTGGTGGTGTTCTTTCTTCCCCTTCCTCCAATTTGAGACAAGGGTGCAGGCAGCAAATGCCGCAGCACCTGGGGTGATGAACAGGACAGGCTTCAGCAGAGAGGGTGAAGGCTGGTGTTTGTTTATGCCCAGACTGCTCAGTGCTATCTCATGTTAAAGAATGCTCTAATAAGGTTTGGGAAAACTTTGAGGAGGTGAAGTTTTGGTCTGTGTTTTATGACTGGTAGTCAATATGAACTTGCAGTAATATCTTGGTTTGTGTTAAATAGTTATCGGTGTGTGTGTGTGATTGTGTATTGATATGTGCTTGCTTTGCAGCAAGTATGTGCTGGGTGACTCCTCTGAGAGATGGAAAATACCTTGCTGATAGCCAGACCTTGCCAGCACTTGGGTGTGTGCTTGCCTGGCTCATGGCAAGCAGACCCACTGTGCAGTTGTGGCAGGGAGGTTGAGTGTGTGCGTAGGGACTGAAGCTGTAGAGAGAACTCATGCCGGGGTTTAGGAAATAAAACCTTGGGGGCGAGAGATGAGCATGAAGGTTGGGCCCTCAGTGTTTGCTGCAGCTTAGGGTGTCAGCAAACTCTCTGCATGGACTGGGAGGCTTTGGGCGTGTGGTGAACTCCAGTGTGAGAGGGCTTGAGGGCTTTGACTCTCCGAGGTCAGCTGGGAAGGGGCATCCGGTGTGGCTGTCGTAGTCAGACTCTTTCCGTAGGTGGGATATCTGTGTTAGTAGTAAACCTGTTCCTCTGATCCTGAGCCACAGTAGTTAGCTGATTATATTATTGTAAATACTGCCACGATGTTGGCACTCATTACAGTATTGGCAAGTGATTCTTAAGGCCTCACCTCTCCTCCCACAGATAGGAGAATTGAGGCACCAGGGGAGTGTAAACATCTTGGCAAAGGCACACACCGGAGGAAAAGCACAAAGGGAGACAGGACGAGCAGTTCACAGATGATGATTGTTGTGATTGATTAAGGTCTATGTGGTGATAAGTTCTGTTTAAAACCTTGCCTGGAGCTTTCTGATTGTCAGGATCTCCTTTCTTTTTTGCCTGAAATGAATATACCTTGAGAATATCTCTGTGGCATCATATGGAACTTCGAAATATAGCAGGCAAGTAGAAGGCTCCTGAAGGGCACAATTTAATTTGTGTATTTTGTTTTTTATAAATATGACACTCTCAGTTGCTTAGCCTGACTTACCATGGGGCCATACAATTGTGCTGGCGCAAGTGTGGAGCTTTGTGAGAATTAAAACTGGGGATATGGGGACAGATCAGCTGCTTCAGGTCTTGCAGAGCAGGGCCTCTGATCCCAGGGTCCCTGGCTGATGCTTGAGCTGAGAGTGCTTTCTGTGGGCAGCACTGAAGGCACAGAGCCTCACTGCGAGTCAGGTTTCACACTGGATTCAGTGCAGATCTTATGTAGGTGCACGCTGGTGGATATAGGTGCTCTCTCTTGTGTTGAGCTCAGGAGTCCTTCAGCACAGGTCCTGTAACTGAAGAACTTCACAGAGTGCTCATTTTGGATTGGAAGATGTACTTTGTAATCGTTTAAAAAAAGGCAGAGGAAAGAAAAAGCTGAAGGGTGAGGAATCAGTGTAGCGTTTGAGTTTTCAATCTTAACTGGCTTCCCCGACTGACTTAATTTTTGGATGGGGGTTATGTCTCCTGATACCTCATTCATGCTATTTCTGCAAAGAGCCCTCTCTCACTGGAGGCTTCCCATGCTGAGGGACTCTTCAGCACCACCTGGCCAGAATGCTGTTGCCCTCAGCCAAGGCTGAGTGTCTGTTAGTGCAGAGATCTGCAGATCTGTTAGTGTTCCTGAATGTTTACTTGTGTACTAGGAGGAGGATCCTTCTGCAGTTAGGGTCAATGACAAAGCTGTGATTAAATTCAGTGGTGTACGATTGAATGGTAGAAGAGCAGTGTTTGGAAGTACGTACTGTTTAACACCTGATTAATCACTTAACTCCTTGGCACCGAGTAAATTGAATCCCTCTGAAGCAAAATTTTACTAGCACTGCCCCAATTAAACACTGGTCATTAGCATTCACTGTGTCATTACAGGTGAAGTCAGTTTCCTGGGAGGCAACCCATTAAAACAGCATCTTGAATCTAAAATGCTCCAGTGAAACAGAGTATACTTTAATGATAATTTATATGCATATTGCAGCATGCATCCCAAAGTGCCTTTTGGAGGGAGGCAACTAAACGGTGCTGTGCTGATAGAAATTATGATAAGAGGGAGATGAAGTCTTGCACAGTGACACAGAAGTAATCTTTCTGCCTTTTCAAAAAGTTATCTGGGTCCTTGAGTGCTTGTGTTCTGAATTCTTCTGACAAAAGCTCTCCTAATAACCTGCTTACTGCAGGAAAGGGAGAGAGCTAAGGTAACTGGTGTTTTTGGCCAGTAATACAGTTTTGACCTACGGTCCATAAATTGGCTAATTTGGTTTTGGGGTACTTTGCACATGTTTCCTTTGGAGTACTTTGTAGTTCATTGTCTTCAGCTGGGCATCCCCAGATTACTAACAACTCAAAAGTCAATGCTTGTGAAAATAATCACCTTGGCCTTTGCTTTCCCTATCTGTGAAACAAGCATAAAATAATAATAAATGTATCTATGCAGGGCAGTGGCAGGGCTAAGTACTTGTAATTCAGCATGGGAACAGTGTGTGTTTATTACAGAAATTGGGGACAATGATCTGATTTGTACGTGGCTTCGTTCACACAGTGTTTGGGGGCAGGGGTGTGGTGGTAGCTGTTTGGCTGTTGGCCTTTTTGGTGTGGGCCCCCTACCTCTGCTGAGCAGTCAGAGCAAAATCTTGCAGCTTCAGTGTGTCCTGGCGTCTGGATCAGCCACACGTGGGCAGGGTGGGGTTTCTGTGCCCGCAGCCTACATGGAAGGTGGCTTTGGGAGGGGCTGGCACGTGTTGCTGCCACAATCCTGTTCCTGGCCCAGGGCAGGAGCACCTGGGAGGGATGGCAGCCAGATGTGGCTGCCAGAGTTATCCCCACCACCTTTCCCTGACCACCACCCTTCCCAGGGCTCCTGAAGCTGGCTGCAGAACTGGCTGCAAACACCAGTTCCAGGTGTTGCTCTTTCCCTGGCAAGGGAGGACTCCCTGGTGAGCACAGTGGATGATGAACTGCTAGCATTGCCACAGCAATTAATTTTTAAGTTGCAGTGTGTCCCTGTGCCTCCCAAGGGCCTGGAACAGCCCATGGGTGGGATGTTCCTCTAGGCAATCGTGGAGCAGCCAAACCAAACCCAGGTATGTGCTCGGATTCAGCTGAGCAAAGAGACCTGACAGGCCAGCAAAACTTCTGTGCTTTTAACAGTGGAGTTGTGGCTATTGATTCCTGCTAGTGTGGGTTATTTTTTAGGTTTACAACCCATGCCAAATCTAGAGCATGCTGGTTCTGATGTTGCTGAGTTGTCTTCAGGCAGTTTTGTTGAGGCACAGAGGAGAGCTACACTCTTCATCTACTTCTTTAGTAACATGTGAGACTCAAGCCCAGATTATAGTGACTGATTTTGGGGTTTTTTTTTTGCAAAAATGCCACTGCTGGCAGGAAAATAAATGCAGAAAACTCCAGCCAAAGTTAAACTTGTTTATGGAATGTCCCAGAGCAGTGGTAGATAAAGGATTTTGAAAAGGGTTAACCTTTTCACTGATGGATGGTATCATCTGCTGTAATGCTACAGAGCTCCAAAGTGAACTGGGTGTAGCAATTAAGGAAAACTATAAATGATTCTTCATCTAAATGAATTTCCAAAGGTTATTCCTTGTTAAGCCACATGGAGTGTCTTTGTTTCCGTGTTGTTCTTGTGTAGTTTGCAAAGACTGGCTTGGATAAGACAGTCTGGAGAGAAAAAGGGTGTGAAGGAAACTCTCACTGCAGTGTGTGTTGGTGTTCTATGCAATGTATGCACATAGAAAGAAATATGTAGTATTGTAAATAAATTTCAAGATGTGTGTGTATATTGCCAAGAGTAGCATTGGGTGTAACTGCAAGAGCTGTGTCAATACAACTCCACAAAAGTACTTTGGATGTGACACCTGGATTTCACATATTTAACTATTAACAGTCACCCAATATTAAATCCAGAGTCTTGATGTTTAATTTTAAAGTGAAATTAAATATGATTATGAATAGGAACAATGAACGATTTGTTGAGGTTTTTTGTTTGTGTGTTTGCTTTTGTTGCAGATTTTGTTTTGGATTTTTTCTAGCCAGCTCAAGTAAGGTCTATCAAGAAATTGTAAATTATTTGTTTCGGGAGTTTATTCTGGAGAAAACCAACTGGCAGCCGCTAAGGACTATCCTTAAAACTGATGAAATGAAGCAGAGAGTGAGATTCTTTATGTGGTTTATATTATGGAATATAATTTCAGCTGAAGTGGTTTTTTTTTCAGTATGTCTTCAGTGGGATCCTCCAAAACATCTAGTAACAGAAACTAGGAACGTTTTCTACGTGGTCTTGGATTCTGTGGAAATCCTTGAGCTTGGAGCTCTACTGAGTAAATAAAATGTCTAATAACAGTACTAAAATTCAGAGGTGGATTTACCCAGATAGTAGGGCCACAACAAGACATTCTGTAGCTGCAAACTACATTTCCCGTGTACCTCCCTTCTTTTTTTTCTTGCAAAGGATTTCACATAAAAGTAGTTTCCATCATTGATAGAGCCCCATGAAGCTTTGCTGATGCTCTTGGAGGTCAAATACAGTGATCCCAGCATTTCCAGCAATACTGAGGAGCCCTTTCATGACTTTCTTTAGGGTCTAATTGTGATTTCTCCTCTCCATGATGGAACTAATGCTTTTTTTTCTCCTGGTGGATTAGGACTGGAGATAGTTGTTTTACCATGTTCCCTCTTGAATGGTTTGTTCTTGTCTTCCTACCTGCCTTGTGCAAAGCCAAGCATTTTCTGACCTGGCTGAAGTTGAGCTTCGAGCTGGGAAGGTGTTGAGGAACTTCAGATTCTGGACTGAGGCTTTTGGTTCCACTTGTCACTGGAGGCAACTGGAAAAAACATTCCTCAGTAGATGGATCCTCCCTGCCTCATCTGTGAGAAAGCTGCTTGGATGTTTCCAGTGGGCACTACTGTGAAAGACTGGCTGCAACCTAAAGGAGGACTGCAGGAGGTAGTGCTGGTGGGCCATTGTCACCTGTGGTGCTGCCCTTCTGTAGTGGCTCTGGCCCCTGCAGTGTCACTCCAGCTCCATGGGAACAGCTCCCTGCAGCTCAGAGCACCACTGCTGCCTTGGGCAGCCTGGTGGAGACACGTGCAGGTGGTGGATGTCCAGCTGGCATGGATGCCCATACCGTGCTGGGTGCACACCTGAGTGGCAGACCCACCATCTCCCTGGAGGTGAGGAAATGAAGGCTGGACTGTTTTCACAGAGGGATGAGGATGCACTCAGTGCTGCCAGGGGTTCCAGGAAGGGCACCAAGTTGCAGGAACAGGATTGTTGATGGGCATAAATTTGCTTCTCAGTTGGCAGACTGAGTGGTTGTGTCACTGTCTTATGGCTTGAGCAAATGTGCTCTCTGGAAGAGGACTCGGGGAAGACTGTGGGAGCAGTTTCCAGGAGAAGGTTATGGGATGTAAAATGTTTTAGGGCTTGTGGCTTGAGATATGCATCACCCACTGCACAGTGAACACTGGGCTCAGACGCCCTGGAGATTGTGTCCTAGCACACTGCCTCACAGCAGCTGAGTCATCAGAGCCGTCCAGGACTGACCGTGTGCTGGCTTCTGTTACCTCCCAATGGGCACAAATTACAGCCTCAAAGTAAGAAGAGAGAGAATTAATAGTGTATGCAGAGCCAATTAGCACAGCCAAGTGAACCATGTTGACAGGCAGTGGCTGCAGAAGTGAGCACAAACTGCAGGGGTAGGGTTTTTTTCCTTGGTAGTTTTGAGTGGGGCACTTTCAAAACTTTTCTGCCTAACAGAAACAGCGAGGTCTCTTTGAGACGTTCAGTACTGTTTGCTGATAGACCTCCCAGAACTGGTCTGGCACCTGGGATCATATTTTAGGAAATGGTTTGGTTAGTGATTGTAAGAGAAAGCTGAGCTCAGTTTTTGATTTGGGGTAAAATAGGCAAATAAAATCGTAGTGGGAAAGCAACAGGGAGTAAAATAGAAATTATCTCTGTATTGCAGTTTGAATCTGTGCTGTTTATCAGTTCAGATTACAGCGTGCCTTTCTGACTACTGAAAAAGATACAGAAATGTGCAGTGGAGCTGCTGGGGGAAGCTTCTATAGGAGGACAGGCTGCAGTGCCTGGGACTTTTGGCTTGGAAAGGAGACTGCAGAGGGAGATAAAAAAGAAAACTGTAAAATTGCACAGCAGTGTAGTAAGGAGAGCAGCTCCTGATAGTTGAAAGCTAGAGCAGGCAATGACATTACCAGCCAGGAAGATTAAAACAAGTACTTCTTCCATGTGTGGAGTTATGGAGCTCACTGCTGCAGGGTGGTGTGGAGGCCAAAAGTGCAAATGGATTTAAAAAAAGAGGGTAGATGAACATGAGGAAGTTATTAAGACTAACAACCTGTGTGTGGGGCAACCTCCCTATATTTACCCTGGGAAAAATTAGTTTTTTTCTGTGTGCTAAGCCTTTCCTGAAACAGAGACTTCTTCTGGGGATAAGATCACAGGCTTGCTCTGATGATGTGTAGGCATTCAGGCTTCTTTATAAAATTTTGTACCCTGGAAGGACAGTCTTAAGTGCTCTTCTGATTCTTTTCTATCTCTCAGCCCCAGCAGTCTTGATTTCAAGAAAACTAGTTGATTGCTAGTGAGAATGGAGCTTAGGAAGGGTTGGTGTCTGTGACTCGGAGACTTGTGAAGTCACGGTTGCTTGGGCTAGCAAGAGATTTGCTTTGCTTTTGTGTTTACCCAGATTCAAATGACAGAAGGGAAAACTTTGGGGTAGTACATGAAATTGGAATTACAGGTCAGGATTTAGAAGTTTTCTGGGTTTGGGGTAGAGACGATTGATTCTAAGAGCCAAATGTGGATTACCCATTCTTTTCCAAAGCCTTCTCAATTCCCATTATCACCCATGTGAAATGCGTTCCTGAAGCATTGACTCCTTTTCACACAAATGGGTGTGACAAATGGGGCCCCACCTGGAGCTTGTAGCAGTGGGCATCAGAGTTGCTGGCCAAATGTTGCAAGCATTCACTCAGTTGTGTCACTTGCTGAGGAATGCTGTCTTTTGTACAGACCTTGCATCATGCTTTGACTGAATTTTTTATTTTTTAAAATGGCAAATAGAAGAATGGCTATACAAAATCAATTCTGTTATTATTTTGCATGTGTAGTTTTTAGGTATTTTCCTAAAGAGAGCGATTCACAGTGTTGGATGGCCATTAAAATGTATTGATGTGCAGCTAAAAATGGCTTTTAACCTAAATTTAGTTTTCCTCTCTGCTAATCTATACAATGTCCACAAATATCTATTTAAGTAATTGGATAGTCTCATAAAGATTTAGTTAGGCTTTTATTTTGGCAAATAGCAAATTACTTGATTTGCTGGATGATTGATTTTTTTGGTAATAATTTTACATATTGTTATGTTTGGCTTTGCAGTGAAATGTAATTGCAAGTGCAGTGTCCAGCATCAAAGCCTGAGTGTTAAAAGTAGTTCTTAAGAAGAAAGAAAGGTTTAAAATTATACTTGAGATGGAAGTATCTGGTGGATTTTGAGGTAATATTACATAATACATAACAAGCTTTTTTTCTTAAGCACGTGAATTTTCATATTTTTAATCGTACTGATTGTTTTCTGCCAGGTTGATTTCGCATTAGTTGATTTTGTACTCTCACCTTGAATTTTTGTTGACTGGAGGAAGGAAACAAGCTTTCTGTTTCTGCAGCCCTAAAGCATTTCCCAGCTTTGGGTGACCTAGTCATTGTAATGAACTAATTGAACTGAAAGAAGAAAATCTTCTCTCCATATCTGTTACCAGAAGCTGGCTCTTGGCTCTTTGACAGGCTCGGGCTCTAGAGGTAGAATAGTGGGTTCCACTCATTTGAATGTGCTTTGGCACTAAGTATGGTGCTTGGGATTTATCTTTAAAATTATTTTCTGCTATTGTAGTTATACCTGGATGTCTATACACTCTAGTTTCATGTTTCTTAGTTTGTATTAAATGAGAAAAAACCTGCAAACCCCTTAAAATTTCAGTTTCTAAAAGAAACAGCCTAGAAGAATGGTACATGTTGAGACATAATGCCTTGAATGCAGTGCTAGTCAGAATCTCTTTCTGTCCTCTGTGTGTTACCCTCTATAATGTGTTTTCTTTTAACGCTGTAGTGGTGACATCCATCTTCTTAAGCCAGAGTGCTGCAGCAATGGAAAATCAGCTGATGTCAGAGACATTCCTCCAGTTTGGTGTCAAGGTTTGGCTTCCCAAGCGAGAAGGGGAGCCACTGTAGCTGCAGAACAGGCTGTTGGTTCCAGCTGAACCCAAAGCCCTTATGGCAGTAGTGTTCTTGGAAAGAAAAGGCTCAGAAGGAACAGGTTTGAGCTCATGTCCTGCAGTAGAGGTGTGTGCTTTCTAAGGTACTCGAAATCTCCATTAGCTCCGTGTTTTAGTGAGGGAGTGCCCTGCTCCACAGATGGGGAGCAGTGTGGCTTCATGGAGCCTCTAGGTGCAGCCCAGTAAGCCTGTGCCTCCCCGGAGTGGGGTCCTCAGGCTCTCTGCCTGCAGCATGCTGGTCCCCCTGGCTGCTGCCTTGGCAGGTGATGCTGTGCTCATCCCATCACTCGGGCTGGCTCTTCCTGCTGGGGCTGAGAGCCTCACTGCGTGTCCCTAGGCGGTGAAGGCTGATGTCACCACCACTGCAAGTCAGGTTGTAGGGTGAGCCTAAATCCTCATGGGGGAGAGATACGTTTTCCTTCAGTCTAGATGGGGGTTTCATAATTGCCTGTCTTTTTCCCATCACTGGTTCACCCTGTCATATGCAAAATACTTGTGCAGCTCTGTGGACTTCAGCCTCTTTTTTGGTCAAGAAGAGGGAAAAGCCTTTCCCCCAGTAACTGAGAGTCTGTCATTTTCTTAGCCTCAGTTAAAAGGTGAGCATAGTTAGACCCGGATGTTGGCAGATGGGTGGCTCAGGAGTGGAGGAGGTGTGAAAGCCTTGGAATGCAGATGTGGAGGCAGCCCCTTCCACGATGTGCCTACAAAGGACACTGAACGCTGACCTGGAGTGAGGTTTAGAGCGTATTTAAATTTAAGCATTACAGTGAGCTTATGCAAATTAAAATTTCCGTCTTCTAAAGAGGAAAAAAACCAGCAAACCCCAAAATAAATTAAGGGATTTAATTAGTACAGTTGGCTAGAATTATAGCTTTTTGGGATGGAGAAAGTACTATATTTGGGTTGCTTTCTAAGTAACACCTGAGAAACAGAGCCACTTTTGACTGATTGATCCTCAAAATACTTTTTATCAAATTACTTGCTAAAAAAAAAAAAAATAGTGGTTTAGTTGGTGCTATGCTTCTGGAAATAAATACATATACTTGAAAAATAGACTTTTTTCTCCCCAGAATTTGTCAGTGTGGACTTTCTGAGAAAACTTACCATAGCCTTCAAAGTTCCAACACACTGCTCACCTGCACATTTTTGTAGCCACATATTGGGGGTGATAAGAGCCCAGGTGGGCAGTCCTGCACTTACAGCAAAGTTCCCAGGCTATGGTGCTCTCAGCCCACCCATCCTCAAGCTAGACACAGAAATTTAAAGGTATTTGGCATTGCTGTGAGGTGAAACATGGAGAGGCTCTCCACACATGTGTAGATAGAGAGCTGTTTGACCCAAACAAAGATCTGGTATCTGTATTCCTGTACACCTACTCTAAGCTGTGGGATTGGAGGTAGTTGTAGGAAGGAAAACAAGAGCCAAGGAAAAAACAAGGAGGAAAAGAAGTAGGATGGGCTTGAAATTGAAGAAATTAGGGAGTGAGGCTGAAGAGTTTGCTGTGATGAGCAGCAAGGCCCACTGTAGACTCCTGTGGAAATCCTAGAAATTTGCTTTAGTCATGAGAGGCAGGGAGAAGCTGACTTGGAAAGGGTTATTTCTCATTGTATGGGAGGATTAGATGGAAGCACCTGGCAGTTTTGAAGAGTGGGAAATCTATTTTCATACAGCACGCTGTGAGGCTCCCAAACTTGCTGCCAGCAGGTGTAATGTAGGGCCAAGGAGGCAATTGGTTTCAGAAAACAGTTCACACTACAGGTATCTATCCAGGAGCATTCCCTGCAGAGAGAACAGCTGTGGCCCTTGGCTCAGAAAGCCCCTAACCTGTGGATTTCTGTGGCTGTGTGCAAGGGATAGTTTATTCCTTGTGCTCTTACCCTGAGCATTTCCTGTTGGGTGTTGCTGGAAATGTGTATTAGCTTAGACAGACCTTTGAGCTGACCAGGACTACTGTGTTTTTCCATTTTAATTTAGGACTTTCATATTTGGTGCTTGACTCTGCACAGATGCCTCTGACAAGTGGAAAAATAACAGGAAAACCTCTCATGTGAATCAGACCTGCTCTGTTTCTTGATCTTGTTGGGATATTTTCTTAGCAGAGGTAACCTGACCATCTGAAATTCATGAGAGGAATGTTCTTCAGACTATGAAATGAATTTTGTTTGGGAAAATTCCTGGGGATTTTCCTATCCTTGACTCTCCTCTTGGGCTGTGATGCTATTTATTGGCATAAAGTGCCTTGACCTATTTTATTTCTCGAGGTTTTTCCCAAGATTTGACTGACAGAGGGTGGAAAAAATAATTGGATTCTTAGATAATTCAAATGCTGTGTGCTGTGTCAGGCACACCTCTTCTGATGTCTGATAAGTGAACACATTTCCTTGCAAGGAACTACTTTAGATGGCACAAACATGTAACCACATGACTGTGGCAGATGAACAGGTGTTATACAATACAGGGACAATTCCAGCACTTTGATTCATTTATTCCATTGGCATGCCTGAAACCTGCATGGGGTGACTCTCTTGATTTGATAATTCAGTCTTTTTGCCTGTCAGTCGCTGACTCTTCTTTTCAAGTTCCTAATAGCTGGGAAAATTGAGAAGGAAGTGTTATTTACTGAGTGCCTGGACTTCATTTTTCTACATGTAACTGTTAAGAAATGAGCAAGCTAGCAGACAGGACCTTCTCGTGGAACTGTGTGTACACCAAATGTTTTCCTTCAGTGCAGGTGGAGCTGTTTCTCAAAGGATGGTTGTCCTGTGCTAGTGCAGTTAGTGGGCAGTTAGAACTAAACAAGGGAGCTAGCTAAAAAGGAAAAAGCTCAACCTGCAGATGCTTGTGTGTCCTTTACAAAGACCTCCATCCAGAACGGTGTCCTACAGCAGGCAGGCACACCCACTGTAACAGCCTGCTCTCATGCTGTACATCATTACCTGGCTTTAGGTAGGACTGTGTTGTGATGCCTGTGAAGCACAACGTGCTCACCTCTCATTCTCCTGAGGTCCTGTCCCACTGCAGCAGCCTGGAGGGTACCTCTGGGGACTGCCTTTGCTGCTCCCAGGTGCTGGCTACAGTGCCTCACTGTCTAAAGACATTACACCTGCTCCAAATGCATTAAAACAGAAAGTCCCAAAGGATACTGATAGCTGAAGAAATTCTGTTTTCCCAGTGTTAAACAGAAGGAACTTAATTTTGACATTCCATACAAAAGCAAATGGAAGTATGTCCATGTACCACATGCAAAGTGTGGACATTGATTTTCCTAATCCACTGTGCAAGCACAACGGTAACATGATCCTGTGACCAAGGGCTGTATTATTTGCCAGGTTTCACAGCTAAATCTTTCATTTCTAAGTTACTGATGTCCTAGCTGTTTGCACCCAATTACTTAGCTCCTGAATTTCCCACTCAGGCTTTGGGGATTGGTTTGGTTCCTGGTGCTGTGGGAATGGGGTCTGGCATGCATTGCTGGACTGCTGAGCAGTTGATGGTGCACTCTTTAACGCAGCACTCACTTTAGGCTGGTGAAGCGGGGCTAAATTTTACTATACCTGCCTTTTCTAGTGCTCAGCCCACCCCTTTCTCTCCATTCCAAATGGATAGCCCTGCACAGTCATGCTCAGTTTTCCTTCAGGTTTGTGCAGTTTTACCTCACCCTTCACATGTTTGAAGCCACAGTCCTCAAAAGTGGTGGTGAGGATACTGGGAAGACATCACCCTAGGAGACTATGAAATGTTTGTTCTTCCAGTCACTTGAAATGGGAGCTAAATGATAAACCTTGTTTTAGAAAGCAGAAGTATTCTATCTGATCTTGTTCTTCCAGTGGAAAAAAAAAAGGTGAGGATTTGAGAATTTATATGGCAATACAGTCATAATCTTGGAGTGACTTAGACTGCTAATGGAAAGTACTTTAACTTTGATTTTTTTAACTGTGTGTTGGATGAAAGGATATTCTTAGCCTGTCTGATTTCCCATTGCTCCTGGCTTGCACAGCATCTGTGTAAAATGAAAAGGCAGTGTGCAGATACCACTGTGCAAACGTGGCCAGGTCCGTTGCCTGCCTTCCCTCCGTTTCTCAGTCTCAGGTCTCACTGGTGTTCGTTGTTAATTATTCTGACTCTGGGCTTGTTAAGAAACCCTGAAACCCAAGTATTTTTCCAGGCACAAGTCATTTGTGCTGGGATGTTTGTTTAACTAGTGACTGGCCTTTGCTTGTTTTGCCTCTTACTCATAAGAGGTGAGGATCTTTGACCATGAAGAGTCCTGCTTAAAATATGGTGAGGCATGTGAAAATTGTGACTTGAGCAGGGGTTCTGGGCCTTTGTTCGAGGTTGACTCTGCCAGTTCCTGAATTGTGGCTGTACCACCCTTCCGTGCCCCAACAGTGTCTCTGAAGGAGTATTTGCTCGTATCCAGCTTTGAGCTGGTTACTTCTCCACAAGTTTTTAACCATTCTTTAAAGGCACTACAGAAGTGCCCCACTGTTATTTCACTGAGGAAAAAGTTTGATGAAGCTCTTAAAGGAAGGTGGTAGCACCCTGAAAGATCTCGTTCCACCCTTCCCCTTTCCTCTCCCATGGGCTGGCAGAAGTGTTGGGGTGGATGTGTGCATGACAGGGCAGAAGGTCTGGGTGAAAATGGATGGCTTGTGTTAGTGCAAGGCACAGCCTGGTGGGAACATGGGGAAGGCAAGGCGTGGGTTTTTTGGTGGTGGTGCCAACAGATCTGTGTTTAAGGCATTGATGAAACTCAGAATAAGTTTCATCTTTGGCCTGATCTGTGTTACATGACATCAGAACCGAAGCTTTTAAGAATTCGCACCTACTTTCTGTACAAGAACTGTCCCTTCAGGCTAGATAGATTAATTACAGGAAAAGTGGTCAGGGGTTCAGGAAAACTTGATGGTTCTTTTGCTGAGACACCATCTCTGCTTTTTAAAAAAAAATACACCAGGCATCTGAAGCAGCATGGTTTGCTGTTGTAGTGCAAAGGGTAGAGCTGTTGCCTGGAGGTCTGAATGAGCCTTGTGGCATCAGTGTGAGGCCCTGCCACTGTCACCTGCAGCCTCCCAATCATACTGTGGCTTGCTCTGTGTTTGAGCACACCACGGCTGAGCTGTTTAGGTTTAACTGCTTTAATAAAGAGGCACTCACATGTATTGAGTTTTCTGAGATAGTCTGCGAACACTGAAAAGCCAAACCTCCCCAGTTTCATTGCAGATTTGTCTGTTCTGTAGCACTGGTGCTGACAGACAGTCTGGACCTGTTTAACCATGCAGCAAAGCGTGAAGCCTCTCTGGGTCAGGGAAGGAAGCTCGTCCCACTTGCCTAATCTAGAGGACATTTCAAAGTTTCAATTACCTCTTAAAATGACATCCTCAAAACATGCAAAATGGCAATGCTTTGTTCAGTCCTTGAGCCACGCTTACCACAGCTTTCCTGGGAACTTTTGCGTACATGCCCAGTTTGGGGAGCAAGGTATCTGTGACATCCTTTGGATAGAAAACTAGGCCAGCTTACAAATCTTGTTTTACATTTCTTGTATCTTCTGTGCTGGCCTTGAAACATGGTTATAAAATACACCAGCCTGGTACATCTGCTCATTATCCTGGACAGGGAGGGTAGGCTCTGGTTAAGGTTACTCTATGGAGGTACAGGAAGTTTTAGGCCAGCCCCCTGCTCTGTCACTGTATTGTCTGTGACCTTGAAGTAGTTTAATCTGATTGCCACTTCATAAAGTGCTAACACCTAGCAAAATGAAATCAGATGAGTGGTGGAAACTGCTTGTGCTTCTGTTATAGAGATAATTAATAAGATCTTGCCATAATCCTTTGCTGGATGATTAATGCTGCAGAATTATTGGTAGTAGGATTCACGGCTTAATAGCACTGGGGTATGATTTTGGATAGTTCACCCCTTCTTTTTTTTTTCCTCTAAAGAAACTTCTGTTGTGAACTCTCATGTGGAAAGCTCTGTAGATACCACTGTGCTGCTATGTTGGTTGATGCAAAAAAAGAAGGCCTGAATAATGGCTAGGATAATGAACTTAAAATTTAATGAAAATCAATATTGAAATCTGCTCAGTGTGGAACTAAGTTACCCATTTGTTGTTACCCCAAGGTTTTTGATCTGTGTAGATTTTAATGAAATAGTGTCTTCGATAGCAGTTTAGATGATGTTGTGGTGAAGACTTGAGGAATTCTCCTCCCTCTAAAGTTACTTGAAAAGCTAAAGAAAATTCTGCAGCTAAAGGAGAAATGATGTCATTCTTCATGACACAGATAAAACTGTGAGACAATTGTGTGTTATTGGACCTGATCTCTAGCCTTTGCTGAATTCAGGAGGATTTAGCTGAAGCCCATAGTGATAACTGAGCAGGGGATGACTGATAAAGAGAAACTCCTTATTAGTCAGTGGCACTGGTCATAAAAGAAAGCTAGGACAAGAGACAGATGTTGTCACGTGGGTAACATCAGTAGTTTCAATTCATTTTCTGAAAGCTCAAACATGAAAAAAGAATGCCTTTGGTTTCAAGAAAACAAACCCTTAGAAGTTGTGTAGATTCCTAGGGATTTATTAACAGCAAAGCCCATTTGTCTGTTTAATTAGTATTGCTTTTATTTTGAGGTATTCTCATACAAAGCAGAACAATTCAGCATTTCAGAACTCAAATAATTAATTTGTTTTTTCCTGAGTCAGCTTGAAGAAGCTGACTGAAAAGAACACCTTTCCCTCCAAATATAGACAGACAATATGTTGTCTAATAATGGTAATTTCCGAATAGCAGATGATCAGAGCAGCAGCAGTAATAGGAATTGTTGATACTTCTTTTTTTTCTTTTTTTTTTTTTCCTCCTGAACCTCTGCACTGACTGCAAAGTTGAAAAACTTAAATAATCTCACATCCAGAGGGAAGGTTTATATCCCTCCCTCCCAGTAAAATACATGCAGAATGTCTCTGATAAATAAGAAATTGGTGCAGGATCTACTCATTAGTTTGGTTGACTGCTGTAGATGTCTGTCTTCTATTCATCTGGTATTATTTCATTATCGTCTCCTTGTGGCTACTGCGGTTGGAAGAAATCTCCAGTTGTTAAATCCCTTTCAGGTTTCTTTAAAGTGGTTGTCTCTCTTGGTTTTGTGTCTTGTCCCGTCTCAGAGGTGTGATTTCCTCTATATTCTACTCCTCCTTGCTGAACACTTCACAGAGTACAAAGAGCTACTGAGGTGCCAGGGTAGGAGTGCAGACCAGTAGTGCTGGAGACTTGTTCAGCAGGGACTCAGTGGATGTCAGACAGTGAAGAGGTCGGATGCTGAATGTTTCTGTTCAGTTTAATGTCATGAAGGAAAGAACCTATAGCTTAATCCTTCCCTGTAAATACATAGCCATCAGTTCTTGGAACATTGTCTTAGTAGATAGAACTCCTGAATATATGAAAGTGAGATTTTGATTTTTTTTGTGGGGGGAAAGGAGGAGGATGTGGTGAAAACAAATCATGTAAGATTAGAAATCCTTGATTTAGAAATGTACCTTCCACAGTCTCTGTGCTGAATGTCTGTGCATTGCCCTTCCTGCTTCTCTAGGTCCTGCCAGTGTTCCTGTGTCACTGCTCGTGTGGGCTCTCAGCTCTGTTGAGGGACAACAGCTCTGACCTGACAGGCAGCTCCCAGGCCATTATTCCTTTCCTCTTCATTTCCTGGGCTGAAACAATCCATATTTGCCACCTTGTCTGAGATCAGGCAGTTTTCCAAGATGCAGCAGCTGTTTGTATGTTCCTCTTAGGTTATTTGAGCTGATGCAGAGAGAATTTTGGAGCTGCCCCTGCTGGGCTTACTTAGGTTTCTGAGAGTTGTTTCTGCTGTATCCATCCTTGAATTTGATCAGCTCAGGTGATGTTATTGTGCAATTCTTGCTCAGGACCAGTACAGCAGACAAGAAAGGTGTGTGTGTATGTGTGTGGGAGGTTGTTTTTGGTCCTGTAAATAATAATAATAATCTCCAACTCTTCACTGGTCACTTCTTCCTCTCCCATTACTCTCAACTAGTATTCCTGCATGTTTTACTGGTGATATAAAGTCTCCTTTGGAAGTTAGGTGCCAATTTGATCTTCACTTAGAAGCTTTACAAAAACGTTGTTGAAGTGCTGAGAGAGAGAGAGAGCTCCTTTGAGCATCTTGCCTGCCTTTGGGGTATCCCTCTGAAGAGCTGTGGGTTCTTAAATGCATTGAGAAAGGGCAAGGGGATCAGTTCCTGGAAGAGTTTTCTTTCCCTGGGGGACCCTGGAGGAATTTTGCTTGTACTTGTACCCACTTAGTGGTGAGAACAAATGCACCTTGCTCTGCGTTTCTTGGAACCAGATCTTGCTCACCACTTACATCTCTAGTTGTGGTGCTGTGTTTTTGTGTACTCCTGGCTCCTGTGGGCCTGCAGTGGTTGTGGATATTTTGCCTCCTGTGATTTGAAGCAGAGTTGCTGAAGGCTCTGTGTGTGTGCAGGAATAGCAGATTAGAAAATGAGAGGTTGGTAGGCTCAAAGAGCTTCCTGAAAGTGTGGGAGTGCAGGCCAGAGAAAGGAAGAGAAATCTCTTTGAAGCTGTATCAGTGCTTTACATGGACAAGAATAGCAGGCAGAGTGTATTGACAGAGTGGTCTGAGGATCAGTGTTGCTGCCTAGCAAAGTGTTACTGCTGTCCAAATCACTGCTGTCCACTAGTGAAACGAACTCTTGCAGTGTGAGGGCAGTTTTACTGGTATGGTTAGGTCACAGCACACATTCTGCTCACACAGCTCTGTTAATGTTAGTCAGACCTGGTGAACACTGGAAAGTCTGCACGTGTCTAGTGTACATGCAACTCATAAAAATTATGGAAGAGGTGTGAGGAACAGCTCAGGTCATCTCCCCTGGGAGGAGATGGCTGGGTGTTCTGTGACAGGTCTGTAATGTGTGTGGTTTATTACTGGTGCACTAGTGCTTGAATGTCCTTCCTGAAAACACGTCAACTCTTTACCTGGAAGATTGTAGTGAGTGCCAACCAGGCCTTGGGTCCTTGGTGGAGCAAGGAAGCATTTTGTTTTGTGTTTTAGCTGCTGTTTCCAAAGGCTTTATAAAGCAAATCAGTGTCATTTCCTGTTTTTCTAATGGGGAAACTGAGGCAGAGAGGAGCAGGGGTGATAAGGGAGCATCTTATGTTGCACCTACAATCCTAAAATGGGAATAGCAACCTGTTTGGCTTCAGCCTGGTGCTTTGGGCACCTGTTCAACAAGACATTTAAGCATATGCTTAATGATATGCATGGCAATAGCTCCCTTACCATTTCCTCTTTCCAGACATCATAAACAGTACTTCTCTCTGCATCCAGACTGCAGGGCTGTGCCCACTCATGCCAACCCATTGGAATCACCCAAGCTGTCACACAGCTGGTGTCAACATCTGGCCTGTAGAACCTGTCTTATCATTAGGGATGCCAAAGGTGGAGCAAAGAGTCATCTGAAGGGTGAGGAAGTGGTGGTAGTTGGGTTGCAGGAGATGGAAACAAGCTTGTTTGACAGGTGGCTCTTGGATGCAGTTGACTTGAAAAGAAACTCCTGAACCTTCAGATGAGCTCAGAACAATCACACAGACAGCAGAGGGTCACCAAGCAAACACTTTCATACAGCAGTGTAATGACCCCTGTTAGTCATTCACTGAGCATTTAAGCAGTGTAGTACTTCTGTTTAAAAACAAACTCTAACCTAAACCTGCACCAAACCCCAAACCAAACGAGCAATGACTGTTCCAGTACATCTGCTTGTCCATCTTCAAAGAGACTTTCAGTCTTTGCAATTATCCTGGCATAAAATGTTTCATGGTTTTTTTAACAGGCAGACTTGTGTCAGTCCTGGAAGCTGCTGTAATGATCCCTAAGGTCTGACAGCCAACCTTGCTCTCTTCAGCAGCAATTTGTTGATCACAAGAAAATTACCTTTTTCAGGATCTCAGCTCAGGAGCTGTTTGCAGGGTTATGGGATTACAGGACCTAGAAAGCATCACAACTCCATTTGCTGCTGCATTCTCTTCATATATCACATGAGACACTGTTCATTTTTCTCCTCTGAAGACCAGCCTCAGTTCACTATATCCCTCTGGGCCTGTTTATCATTCTGGGGTCTTTGCCACTGATTTTGGAAGGATATGATTCAGAACTTTTCATCTGGGTTGGATTTTCTCAGTGAGATTGTTTATGAGAGAACAAATTTCAGGATCATATCCCAGGATTTTATATACTTTTGTTTCTTTCCGTCTATAGATCCAGGATTTTTGTGAGTGTTGCAATCTTACCATCAGGACTTAATCCACTCTGATTAGAACCAATGGGAGTTTCCATTACTAATTGCCACTGACGTAAATTCCAGTTCATAAATTAGGGATCAAAATGTATTGTTATACGCTACCCTAAATGCAATATAGATTTTATATATATATAAATATATAATTATTTTATGTGCAATATATGTTGTTGCTTGCTACATTTACTTTTAAGTAGTGTTACTTTCTAAAATTAGAGACAGTAGACTGTCTGAAGAGTTAGTCTGAAGCAGATTATTTTTTTTTGTCCAATCCTGGAGACAGCTGGAGTTTTTTATGGGTGACTCCTTTAGCTCTCTGTGTGCTCCCTGCCTGTGCCTCAGTAATCCCTGCATTTAAGAAATTTTTTTTTTAATTAAAAAATACTCCTCTGTGGTCTTGTACAGCATTCAGTGATCCTCAGACATCTTGTTCCACACATCACAGGCACAAGCCAGTAGCAACAATAGACTGATATTTTCTTTGACATTTGATGATGCAGATAACTTTGTTTTCACAGAGAAGCAAATTCTGTAAAGGATTGAAGGGGGTGAATTGATGTCTAAAAGATGAGTAAAAGGAGCAACTGTATGGAATGAGAACAAAAATTGGTCACTGCCATAATGGTGCTACCAAATTAGTAGGCATTGGGTTAACATCTAATCCCTTAGCCAGAAGGGTTAAGATTTACTTAAATAACATCTGCATAATGACTTTTTAAATGGCTAAATGATTTAATAAAAGGTTGCATTACATTTTTTAAAATGGTTAGTAGAAAGCTAGAGCCACAACACAAGGAATATTTTCTCATTTTTCACTTTTGTTTTAGGGAATGCACAGGGCAGCCAGAACTGGTGGTTCAGAAAGGGATTGCTCATCTCTGCAACACCTCAAGGTAGAGTACTAGAGCCCAGCTAAAGAAAGAAAGGAAGATACCTCTCCCCCTTAGAAACCTACAATTTGTCATGCAAATCAAAGGGAGGCACATGCACCAGTTTTGAAACTTACTCTTAGCTCACCCAGGTAATTGCCATACGTGAGATTTGCATAAAAAATTTTGTTAAACTTTCATAACCAGATTAGCAGAATTGTACAAAACTTCTGTGATCCTAGGTTCTGTGATTTAGGCCTGGGTCCTGTAAATGTCTACTAAGATTTTTGGGACCTGCACTTAATTTTGGCCAAATATAGGTTGAGTGTCTTAATGACTTGAGGACGAAATAATTGAAAACTTCAGCATTTACAGTGATGATTATGGCTAGAAGAGTGGAACAACAGCTCTTGATCTGAACATTCCCAAATTTGGAAGTCTGAAATTCACATCTGGTTAGAATTTTTAGATGGAAAGATTTTATCCGTTTAAAAAAGAAAAATCACTGATGCTGAAACTTAAACAATTGCAGAATAAATCCCTCAGGAAATGCAAAGTATGGTATGGAGGGTTTTTGTTTTTTGGTATTTTTTAAATGAATTGATTGCAGTGCTTCTCATCTTCACACTGTTGATTCATATTGCTCAAGTTAAAAAAGAGGGTGGTAGCTTAAAGCAAGGCGCAGCTCCTGGTTAAACAAGCTTTGGGCCCTTTGGAGTGCCTGCCATGGGGAAGCCAAGGGTTAATGTGTGTTCTGCCAGCTCTTGGTGCAGAGCTGTGGTGTCACACTCCAGGAGCAGTTGTACAAAGCTCTCACCCCGCTGGCTTTGGGGGATGACTCGTGTCTGAGCGCCCGCCGCTCACTTTTATACGATCCGGGGCTTTTTTTAGACTCCTTTTTAAAAATACACAGGAATTAAGCAATTTCCTTTACATGGTGCCTCAGCCAAAGCCCACTGAAGTCACTGGGAAGACTCCCACTGTTTTTAGCTGGCATTCAGCTCTATCTCGTGTTCCTTAAGGCCTAGGCTACTGCAAGTGTCTGTGGGGTGTGTGTAACCATCTTAGTTCTTCGAGAAGGGCTGTCCTGCTGTACTTCAGTTACCATGGAATACATTGCCCACATTACTAGCAACATAATTATTCTGGATCAAAAATACTTCAATTCCAGAATTGTCTCCGTGTGGGGAGCTACTCTGGAATAAAAATCAGGCAATGGCTTCATCGGCAATAGCTGTGCTCCTTGCTCACTTTGTGTAGGCAAGGTTCTAAACTGAGGTGAAAGGCAGTAAAGTGAATCCCTTTTTACATCAGCACAGCCTGTCCTCTGCGAATCTTGCCTGACTTGTAGTTATTCTGATTTATAGAATGGAACCAAAACATCCATCCTCCAGAGCCAGGTGTGCAGAAGGCCTTGCTGTGGGCTCTGGCCGCTCCTGAGCCCACATTCAGGTCACTGTAGGGGCAGTTCTGTGCCTGTGCCTTCAGTGGGATGCTCTGTGTGCAGAGCTGAAGACAGGGCTGTGGCCCCACAGGAGGCAGGGAGCACAAGTGTTGCCTTTGTTTAGGGATCAAACCTGTCCTCTCTCACATTTTAATGGGAGCCCTGTGTATGGAGGTGCTGGTGTAGTCTGGAGGAAAAGCCATGTGTCATTGCCTTTTCCCACTACTACAGATGAATCAAAACACTCAGTAAATTAACTCTTTTTATAATGTGTGTGTGTAGATCCTGTGAGTGGACTTGGAGCAGACTTTAAGGCTGAGATTTTACAGTTTCTATTTTTTTTTATGGATCTAACAAGACCTGCAAGTCTAAGCATTCTAAGTTCATTTTCCAAACTGCCATACTACTCTTGTCTTTTTATCTGTTCCTTTAACATCCTAACTTTTCTATTAATGTAATACTGGCAAATTCACTACACAGATACAATATTAATTCCAGACATTTCACAAGACGGTTTTTAGACATTTACCCACACGATGATGTGTTAACTTTAAAGCATGTACTTCAGAAATAAAGGAGTTAAGCAAAAAAAAAAAAAAAAGTTAAAATGATACTTCTGTCCTTTGCAATACATAAATTCATGCACAAATACGGAAATAGCAGGATGAGTTAGTGTGTTTCCATGCCAATTTTTTTTTATAACCACATGTGCTGTTTCCTCTTTGTAGCATGTTTCTACATGGAAATAGATACAAGAACATGGCATTTCCCATGAAAAATGTAAAAAAAAAAAAGAGATTTTTTTTTTTAAATAGATCTTTCCTTCATAATGGAAAAAAAGGTAGTTTTTGTATCTGATTTCAGGAGAAACAATTTTTTTTCCATAAATGTAAGGACGTATTTTGCTACTCACAAACAGAAAATCCACCACTTCTCTGTGTTACTTCCTAGCTTCAGATCTCTGCTATTTGTCTGTCCTAAAAGCTCATATCAATTAAAGCAGATGTAAAAGCTTATTATTATTGGACTTGGAGAAATCTGGTTGAAACCCTGGTCAGACATGATGTTCTGCCTGCAGTTAATCCCAAGTGAAGAGGTGCTGCCTAAGTATGTATCACCATGTTATTTGTCCCTTCCACCACCACCCTACATGCCTACAAAAGGCTTATTTGCTCAGCTTTGCCTATGTAGTTGCTTCCTAATCCAGTTCAATCAAAATTATCAGTTTGGGATCTTTTTTCCTTAATGTGTTCTGGAGAGCAGTTTTATATCAAGTTAAAATGTTGTCATTTTCTTTAAAGGGTGAAACTGGGAAGTTGAGATTCTCATCTCAGTGAGATTTAGCTCTCAGGGAACTTGGGGTCTGTTATGGTTTTCTGAGCCAGATTTTCCCTGTATCTGAAACCTACTTTCTTAGTGACATCTACATATTGAGGTAAAAATCTTTATTAGAAAGCAAGGAAGTTAGGCCTGCAAACAAATTCTGTTTAAAAATAGCACAGAATGTATTTTTCCATTATAGGGAAAAAATGGAAAGCAGATGGTAGGAATTTTTGACAGTGGGATTTAACTTTATTTGTTGGTAGAAAAGGGCTTGTTTTGGAGGGTCCCCTTTTCTATAAGTAGGTGGGGACAGAGACTCACCCCCTTTTGGCTAAATTGTGCTGTGAACTTCCACCCCCCTGGCACGGGCTCGGGCTGGGTGCTGTAGGCAGGGCTGGGGGGCCATTCCCATCTGCCTGCACACTGGGTTCCAGGTTCAGGTGATTGAAATCAGCCCCCAGCAGCTTTAATCAGGCAGTTGTGTGATCCCAGCTCGGCTGGGCAGGGTCACCCTTCGGTCGGTGGCTCCTCTGCTGCCCCAGCACATTCTCTGTGTGTCCACGTTCATTACCTCCAGCAGGCATCTGCTCAGCCCCGCGTCCAGCCCCTCCTGCCTGGCAGGGAAGTGACTGCTTCCTGAAAGGCCAGGGGAAGGGAGGGAGGAAAAGAGCAAATGGGCTGGTGCGAGCATCCCTTCTTCCAGGCCCTCTCTTTTGTACTAATTTTAGCTGTTGTGGCCATGAGCAGGCTTGTGCTCGGCAGCAGCGCAGTGTAGTCCCTAAACCCTCTCTGTTTCCTGCTGATTTCGTGTTTTGCTAGGAAGGATGTGGTGCAGGATGTGAGGCAGGATTAAGCAAGGAGCACGGGCGTTAGTGGAATGACCCTAGGGAGGGACAGGCTGGCTCTCTCTCAGCTCTGTCCAAAGGGAGGTACCTGTGACCTGTCATGTAACAACAGGCTTTTCCTTCAGTGCTGGAATCATTCTCTTGTGCCTCCCAAATTGCCTGATGCTAAACATTTATTAAGGACTCCCATGATCAAATGTTTGCGGTTTGACAGAAGCAGCTGACACTGGTTTAAAAGAAAATATGTTGTAATATTACCTCCAGAGAGCTATGGAGGAGAAACTTTGGACAGGATTTGTACTTGATAAAATTCTGTTTTGACATAGTTGAGAGAGGCAGGAAATTTCTCCTGTGACTTCTCATTATAATGTCATCATGAGAGCAGCATCTTTCGCTTCTTCAGAATCTGTCTGTTCCTGCTGCTAATTCCCCACCTGAAGTCTTAACTTAGCATGGATCACATGAGACACACTTCAGCAGCCATGAAGAGAAGTGTGAACAGCCATTCCTGTGGTAAGGATATTAAAAAGAGTCCAAGTTGTCTGAAAGCCTGGTTTTTGCATGAAACTTGAAGAAAATGAGGTCAAGGTTCATGTAGACTTCGGGGATTTACAGTGGTGAAGGACATCTTGCCTCAGTGCAATTAAAATTTAACTGAAGAAATAACTTCTGGTTTGTTTGGTTGGGTTTTTTTTCCTGTAGGATTTTCCCTCTTGGCTTCAAAGGTCTTTGAATAAAGAATTATATTGCTGTAGTCTAGCTAAACAAAAGCAATGAAACAGCATGTGACTTCTACAGTTTGTACAACCATCCTTGATGTGCTCATATATCACATGAAATAATCAGGTAGGGATTTTTTTTTATAGAGACCTGAAGTCTTCTGTAGACAGATTTGGCATTTTGGCCAAAGATGTATATTAGATGCATTAGAGAATCATAACCTCCAGTGCAGAGAAGATCCATGTGGCCTTTCCCATTCTGCTCTCAAGGCTCAGTCAGATCCTGCTCCTCAGCCATCAAAGCTTATTTAGGCTTCTGCTATCTGTACTGGGATGGCTTAATGATAGTTAGCATAGGCAACTACTGCTTATGTTTAGAAATTAATCCTGTCTTTCTGGATGCTGTGGATTTACCCTTGGCCTAGATTTAGTGTCTGTGTGTGCAAGTGAGCAAAGCTTTTTTTGTTTATTTTTCCCTTGTTCTCTGAAATAAATGTCCAAAATTTATAGGTAGAAAAAAATACAAAGAAAAAGACAGTCATGTGGATAATAATGTTCTTTAATGATACAATTTGCCCTGTAAATCTGTGTCAGGGAACAAAGCACTTGCACCTGGGATTACCCTCATTGCTTTACAAATTGGCTGGCAGAAGTTGAATAATTTGTGGATATGGGGAACATAGATATGTCAATTGTGTACATAATATATGAAAACATAGATTGTATCACTTGGGCTAGATTTTTTGGAGTAGGGAAGTGCGGTGTGGGGTTTTTCTGGTTGTTTTTGAATAGTGGTCTAGATTGCACTCCTTAAATACAATCATTTAGTATGAAAAACCCCAACACCTTGAGAGACTGACCACTAAAGATTTGTCCTCGCTGCTCTGTCTGGACCTGGTAACTCCAGTTTCCCCACTACTCCCTTTCCTGTTTGCACACCCATCCTTACCTCCACTAGAGTGCTGCTTGAGTTGAAGTGGGTGAACATCCTTGTTGCCAAAGCTTCAGTTAGGAAGGTAGTAGAGTGTAAGCCCTCCCAGTTCCATTAACTCAGCAGCTGTGTGTAGCTAATCAAATGCCTCTGCTTAGCCTGAGGGTCACTTTTTTTTTGCCTAAGTTTGGCCCCCAGTGGCTTCAGGTGGCTCCTGGACTTTGCTCTGGGGCGGGTAGAGAGCACTCATGCATTCCATTTTACCTAAAATGCTTTGGGATTGTAACTCCTGGTGACAGGGCAGTGAGGGACAGGAGTTAAATCCCTGCAGTTGTTCATTAAACCCAGGCTAGATGGGAATTTGTGCAGTGTGAATTCAGAGGAATCGATTACAGCTGACTCCTGTTTACCAACACAGGTGTAATATTTACTAGCCAACACTGACTTCAGGATGACCTTTTTGGGTGGTTGTCCTGGGCTGATACACCACTTCTGAGATCAATGCCATGCTGTGTGTTTGGTGCAGTCTCTGTTCTCATGAGTACTGAGATAAATTAGCTCAAATTAATACAGGACAAAGGAGCTTCTAGATGACCCCTTGCATAGCAATGAGTTGTATAACAAGATTAGTGTTGAATTGCATTTCTATAAAGTATGGAGGTGGCTTTATCTAAGTAATGTTTCATGCAGCTGGTATTGGCTGACCAAAAGAAAGCTTCCAATTTTGATTTAATCAGAAGGACTAATGTTGCTGGGGTGTGAGAGTGGAATAAAATTGTTTTCTTTTAGGAAATAAACCTGTCTTCATTGTATTAATAACACCTGTATTCTGACTAGTGAAAACTCCATCTCTCCCTCTCATCTCTAGGACTATTCTCTCAGGCTTGCTGAGGTGTTTGAATTTGCAGTTTTTTCTGAAGTCTGCATAGCTAGTGCTCTTACAATTTGTATTTCCATGGCAGGGGCTGGAAGAAGCCCCACCACCTTCAACAACAACAAAAAAAAATATATTTATGCTTCTTGTGATATTCACAGCTCTTGAATGTAAGAGTCTCTGTTGCTTCTACAGACAAGGGGACTTGTGGTGTTTCCTCTCACTTGCTCTCATGGGTGTCTTGTGTTTCCTTTCCATCCTCAACAGTGAGATCTGATTCTTTTTCATGTTCTCTGCTATATCTGGGAGATAGTATTGTTTCCCATTTTTCTTTTCTCCCATGCACTAGAGAATTTGTGTCCCTAAATTTCCACCTGTCTCTTTGTAACAAGATTCCTCATTCTGTTTCCAAACTAGGAGCTCTGTGCACATCTGATAATAATTTCTGATGTCCCAAGGATGGTATATGTAGCTCCCAACAGGATTGACGTTTTGGGGTGATTTTTTTGGTTTTTTTAGGGTTTTTTTTTTTTTTATCTGTTCTGTAATTACAAGCTTAGCTATGGCCAGGGGTATTATCATGCTGCAAAGTATCACAGACTATGTCACCAGCCAGGTATTGTGAGTAATAGGAGCAGGTAGTTCTTCTCCCTGAAGATACCAGTATCTCTGTTTTCCATGTTTGCAGTTTCCAGTGTTCAGCAAAACCTCTAGTTCTTGTCAGTAGGAATGTACATCCTTGCTCACAGGGGTTTTTTGAGCTTAGTTCATGCAATGTCAAATATTAGGATCTTGCGTTTATTTTTGCACACTTGCAGGTCGAGGTGAGTCTCAGCACAGGTTTCTGATTAATACTGTAATTTTTGGCATTAAGATTAAAGTTGAAATAGAGAGATTAGTAATATGCATCTATAGCATAAGTGTATGTGCATACATGTGTGCCTGTATTAAAAGACAGCAGAACTTTGCTTGAGAGACTGTCCGCTCTTTCACCTACATTAGTTAAGCCAGTAAAAAGTTTTAGGTTTCCACCCAAACCAGGCTTACTCTGCTTTTAAATGTATTAGTTGCTTTAATATTTCCACTCTGGGACCTTGGATCATTGTACTATGATTCCGGTTTGGATGGGGATAGGAAGAGGAGAAGCTAAATAAATTCCAAAGTACATTTTATTTTTTGTTGCAGCTCACAAAGTTAGGTAATTTTAGCAGTGGATGGAAGGCAGGAGGCAAATGGAGTGGTCTGTAGTTGACTGCATGACAAGTGCAGTTTGTTGCGTGGATCTCATCCCGTCACGTGCCCTGTGTCTAATCCTGATTGGATTCTCCTGGTGTGAAGAATCACACTTGCCATCAGTGGGCTGTCCATCTGGCTGAGCCTGAAAGCAGCTCAGGGATGCAGGCTGTAGAGGAGGAGTCTGTGGGATGGCTTCCTCTGCCTACGAAGTCTGATGTACACGAGTTATAAGCATCCAGTGTGTTCTGAGGGATCCTTTCTTGCACTGCTGTGTGGTTGTGAATGCAGATATTACTATGGAATTCCTCCACGGTGGCCACTGAGGGAGCTGGACACTCAGGCAGTTTACAGACACTGGGGATTCTGTTTCTGTGGGGCTTGCTAGAGTTAGGAGGTTATTCTCATTTAAGGTGATTTTAAGGACTCTCGACAGCTTTCTGGTGTAACTGGAATCTGGTGAATGTTTTTTTTTTCTTTATTTTTTTTTTTTTGGTTGCAGGTGTGTACGGAGTGGTGCCCATTCACTTGCTGTACAGTGAGATTGTATATCCCTCATAAATTGTTTGTAAATCACTTGGGGATCTTTCTGGCTGACAGGCAGATCCTGTGTAAGCACATCACCCAGCCCTGCAAAGCCCAAGCCTTAGGGAGCTAAACCGGCTGCCAAAGCAGCAGGTGTGTCAGCTCCAAGTTACCCGTGAGGAGCAGCTGTAGGCTCGAACTTTGCCCGTTTATTTGCTCAAGGTTTTATCTCATCCTTTATTATCCAGCCCAGTGAAAATGAGTATTTGCAGTGTCAGTTAAAGCGGGGCCGTGGAGCGGCAGCTCGGGCTGCGCTCGGCGGCTGAGCCAGCGCCAGACTCGGGACAGGCTGTGCTCCCTGTGCCATCAGGGCACCTGGGCACCTGAGCAAACACTGGGGCACCCCAGGCTGGGCTTTGGTTATCCACTGATTATTTTTTTTTTTTTTTTTTTTTTTTTTTTTTTTTTTTTGTTGTTGTTGTTGTTCTGGGAGTAAATTTTGACATAAGAGTGCTCCAAACAGAAAGCTAAAGTAGTATTTTACTTTTAGTCTTGCTTCAGGATTGTGCAAGTGGACAGCAAAATTAATATCAAAACAGAAATTTCTTTTGAATCAAAGGCCAAGTGGAAAGTGTAACTGCACAGTTCTCAAGATTGTTATTCTGAAAAAAACCCAAAGCAACAATCCTCAACATTAAAAAAACCCCAAAACCTACATAGCAATTGAAAAGGCCATTTTTGGTGTAATATTTTGATTTTAGCCAGATTGCATATAAACAAATGTATGGTAACATTTCTTACCTTTCTTTGTCTTCAGACCTCTGGCAGTAGACAGAGCCAGGCAATGATGAACAATTTTCTGCCTGGTGTCTTATAGGAGGATAACTGGCATTAGTTTCTGGGATTGAGGACTGTTTGCTGTTGGAGTTCAGGCATCCCAGCACTGGTTGGGAATTAGACATGTATGATACAGAATTGGCAGGACTGAATGTGCATGAAACCAGCTGGTTGCTCAGAAGACCTGATCTCTGCCTCTGCTTACCTTGAGCAGTTCCTTTGACTACTCTGTGCCTCAGTTTCTCATCTTATTTGCCCTGTAACTTCTCTTTAGCTGTTAAACAATTTTAAATGGGACTGCCTTCCACTATTCGAAACAGCTGTTCTGCTTCAATACAGTCTTAATAATAAATGTAAACATCTATGGTCTTTGGATAGTCAAAATAAATTTAGGAAGATTCTGGTTAATTTTTTATTTTTCAACTGTGTTACCAAGGGTTGGTCTTTGGACCTATATAACCAAGCTTTTTCCTTAGTTGCTTTCTGTTATTCTGCCTTTCGAAGGACTTTGTGGAAAAGAAAGCAGTATAAAAAAAATCACACAACCGGTTTGGCAGGTCCTGTATAAACAGGAGAAATGCCAGGAAAAGTCATATGTCTTTGTTACCAGCTTAAAAAAAAGGGTTAATTTTCTTCTAATGAAAACTTCAGCCCTGGCTGTGTGTGAGGTGGACTGTGGGGATGAGCATGTGGTGGAAGGGACTTGGGGTGCTTGCTGGAAGGAACTTTGCCTCAAATGCTGGGAATATGTCTCAGTCACCTCAGTCACCTTCTTGGCTGTAGGAACAGAAGAAGCATTTTATCATGGTTCTTGTAAGCGGACTTGTTTTTTTTTCCCTTCCTTCCCCCATCTCCTCTGACAGTCTCACAGCTCAGCTCTGGTGTTAAACACACCCTGCTTGATTAACTGGGGGTGATTGATGTCCCCTGGTTTTGCTTTGCTTGTGCCAGGAGGGAGCTGTGCTGGTATGTAAGATTGTGTGGCTGTGAGTTGGGCTGGGTGAGGAAACCTGCCTTCCCAAATGGATCTGTGCCGTTGCATAACCGTGGGAAGGGTTGGAGTGCCTCTGTCCTGATTCTTGTGGCAGAGGAGGGATGTGTTTCTGGAACGGGTTTGGAGCTCTCTTCTCATTTAGGCCACCTCTGCTGCCACTTGAGAGCTGAGAGATCTCAGTCACTGCCTTGACAAGGAGGGGCGGTAGAAATCAGAAGTTCCCTCGAGGAGGACGTTTAAAATCAAAGCTAAAATGCAAAATGAAATGATGCATTCTGAGAGCTTTTGCAAGTTGTCCATGTCATTTTACTTCTCTTGAAGCTCACCATTCTGTTTCTAGAGCGAACATGGCCCTGTGGGCAGAGGGTTGAGATGGAGTTTAGGTAACTTGCTGCTTCTTCCTGCACCTCTGTTCCTAACTGTGAACGAGGAGGATTCAAACCTCTGGTGCTTCCTCTGGTGCTTCACTATTTTGGCTTTGAGCTTATCAGGGCTGTCGTGTGCTCACTATTTCTGGAACTTTGGGCAATGGCACGGTGTTTGTTTCTTTCTGAGGGCTATTACTGTATAAATGTCAAGTCCTAACAGTGGGGTTCACAGCCAAATAGAGTTCTTGGGTGAACATATTGTTTCCTAAGGTATCAAAGTAGGTTTCTCCTCAGCCTCTGTACCCTGAATGGGTACCTAATCTGCTTATGTTTTGGTCCTTCCCCTTGTAAAGGTGAGTGTAATAACACTTCCCTTCATTGCAAGGAAGCACTAAAGGTATTATAGGACATATTTAAATAGTGTGGTAATAAGGACCATGAAGAAACCTTCAGATTGAGTTAAAATGGGCTTGAGACTAGCACTTTACTCTCTTTTTAAAATATGTCTGAAGTTTATTCAGCTGGCTCAGTTCCCAAGCTTCTCACTTCTGTAGTGAGGCAATATTTTCAGGTCAGAGGCAGTCTTATGGTAAGGGTGGAGTGGCTCTCACTGCAGTGTCCATTCAGATGTGAACCAGCAATGCTTAGTTGTGAAAACAAGCCAAAGATAATCAGAGTGAAACTTCAGCACTTCTGTTCTGCCAGGAACAACATCATAACCAATGCTTCAGGATTGTGAGCTAAAACAAAATAATAATTTGAGGAAGAACAAAAAGCGATGCAGAGGTTGAAAGGAACAATTAAAACAATTGGGGAACTTAACGAACAGGAAAAGCTATGGCAGGAGAAAAGCAGCTAAACTGAGATTTGTCACAGGGCTTGACACACCTGTGGGCCTCAGCATTTATCCCATTGTCCTGTTGGCACAACCGAGGCAGTGAGGGCTGTGTTAGTGCCACAAGCTGTTTTGGAGAGTCCCAGCAGGTCTGGGAACAGGCAGACTTGTGCCCTCATCATTTCTCTTCAGTCCTCTTCCGTGGAGCTTGTTTTGTCCTGTGCTTTGCTGTCTGGCATCTGGCACCCAGCCCTGCACAGCATCCCTATACAGGAGGTGAGCCACTTCTTATTCCTCTTCTGAGTGCTGGGAGTGCCCCTGGAATTTCCAGAGTGAAGGAATAAAGTCTGTGTGGGGTGTACCCTGTCACATGGACAGGTCATACCTGGAAGGCATCTCTTGTTTTCAGAGCAGTTGGGAAAGGATTGCTAATAGCTCTCCTTACGCAACAGAATATTCACCCGCTTAGTTCATTACTTATTAGCTCCAGGCAGGGACATGGCAGATTTGTTAATAGCAGTGGTCAAATCATTAGAGTGTGCAGCGTTAATGGAGGAGAAAGCATTTAATAAAGAGCCATCACTTGACCCTGTCATTGTCCATGGAATACAGACCATATTGTTGAATTCAGGCTCTGCTCTTTTCCTGTCATCTAAAAGTAAGTCTTGCTCAGGAGCTTCAGCTTCTCTTCAATCACGTATGAAAGCACATCTGTTCTTCTTTTGGATCAGATATGCAGTACCATGACCAGCTCTCTCTGTACCAATATATTTAAAACTTCCCCTTAAAGTCCTGCCAATCCTGATGGTCTATGTTGAGGACCATGTTTTATAGGAAAGAAAAGATTTTACTGTGCCTTAATCTATCCCCCAAGGTGTTTGTATTCTTTTTCTAAGTAGTGTTTTGGTGTCTGATCAGCAAGAAGTTCAGTTTCTTCTACTTTGCATTCTCATACCATTAGACTGCTGGCTGGAGAGACTTTACAAAAGTTGCTAAATAGCTTGTTTAAAAAAAATTAAAATACACTTTTTGTACAGGCTGATCTGCTGCATGTGTTTCTTTTTGTGCAACTCAGCTTCTTTCAGTGGTCTCCCAATGCATCTTTGTTTTAATCACAGCTTCTTACTAGCTTATCCTTCTGCAATCTGTCTTCTAGATTACCTTCTCTTCTGTTTGTATTTCCTTTTGGATGTTGGGCTGTATCTGTCCTTTTTTCTGTCCATTCAGTAGTTCCTTTATTCCTTCCTTACAAGCTACATCACTTGACTCTTGTAAAACTTGCCTGTCTTGCATACATAGGGGAAGGGTGCATGTATGATGCAGAATGAAGAGCCTGCAAATGTGCAGGATGCAATATTCTGAGTGAAATCCTACCAGCTGTTTTTTATATACTCTCCTTTGTCAGCTAGAGTTTCCTTTTCTAGTCACACTGATCTTAATGTTACTCACATTGAAGTGAGTAGGTGAAAGCAGGAGAGGAGGATTGGAATTTGATGTTCCTTCCATATCCAGTTTCTGTACAGTAGTCAAGGTCAGTGCAAGTATGGCCCTTTCTAGGAACTCCCTCTGCATTTAATGTGTTGGGAGTTGAATAATCTGAATCTTTGTGATACTTTATAGTGGCAAACATCCATGAGCTCTTTGTCTCAAGGAGTTAGTCCAGAAACGTCTTTGACAATGGGTATTTTATTTGGCTGTCTCCTCTCATCGAGGATTCTGTTTAGTGTTACTCAAGTAGATCTGCCCATTTTTTCACCAACAGCCCTTATTATAGCTGTCCTATTCCCAGACTGGCCTAGATTCTCTCTGGAAAATTGGTTTTACCTACTTAGAGGTGTTTTGGAATGAGGGGATGTGGCACACTTCCCTGCCTTGCTGTGTGTGCTGGCTTACTGTGGCACTACTTGAATCTTCAGGAGCAGCAAACTGTAAAGGTGTAGCATTCGACCTTGGCATGGCACTCCCAGGTTTCTCTGGGCATTTGGCATGTCCTTTTTCATGGAAAGCCTGCCAGAAGTCTGAAGTGTGGAAAAATGTGGTGGAAATGCAGGGGTGCTGTGCATGCCAATAATGAGGAGATAATAGATAAGGAGAAGCAGCAAGCTTAAGTTACTGGAGAAGAGAAAGACTGAAGCCCATATGTGGATTTTACTTCCACCAGTGTAAATCTGGACCAGAAAAACAGTTTAGAAATAAGTAAAATTCACTGAAGAATTTTGCAGGTTCAGATGGGAGCAGGATCCAGCTGTGCCATAGGACCAAGAAGGGTAATTTCTTATATTTGTAAGTGGTATTTAAAAAAATGTGTATTTCAGGATATTGCAGCTCCATAGGAATTCTGTTTCCATCAGTGACTGAGGGTTAAAAGGAGCCATGAGTTTTATGTGAATTACTCTCTCATGATTTTTCCACTACTTAATTGATGGGCAATTAGATATCCCAGGACAGTGAATGAGTTGACCTCGTCTGTGTAACAGTTCTGACCTGTGATTTGTGCTATGTAAATATTTGATATCCTCTTTTGTGAAGGACCCTGTTCAGAGTACTGTGGCTTCATTAGAAATGTTCAGAAAGCAATTCACATCCATGGTAGGAAGATCAGAAGTGGTGATTGTCCTTGGATATGTGTTTGAACACATAGGATCATTGAGATTTTGACAGCTCACTAATGCAACCAAGTGAAAACACTTGTGCCGTGCCAGCCCTGGGATGCAGAAGAGGAGCTTTCCCATAGCACAGGAGAGGGCAGCTCCCTGTACACCATGTTTCTTTCCCCTTAGTCTTCCCATCTCAGTTTCATGGCCTCCAGGAATCTTGCCCTGAAATGAGCACATGACTGCAGTAAGGGTGTTCAGGGTGTTAATTCCCACGCAGGCAGGCAGGGTTGTACAACCACCGTATGTTACAGAGATGAGGCTCCCAGCCCTGCCTGTTTTAGAAAAGAGAACACAGAAAGTGCAGTGAAGCATCTCTGACGTGCAGCTAAGCCTGGAAAGTTCTTTGCTGTTGCCTTCCTTGCATCCATGCTGTTTACTCACTGGCCACAGTATTTCAAAGCCTCACGTGGGATTTTTTCCCTTGCTGTACAATTAACTGTCTCCCTTGAGCCTTCTGTGGAGTGAGTGTACCAACAAATCATGGCAGAGATGCCAAAGGGACCCTGTGGGTTGCAGTAGTGGCCCAGCTTTTTCCATGCCCTGCTTAAACAAAGGTCAGTAGCAGGTTCTTCAGAGGAGTGTTGCAGTGACAACCCCAGGATGCAGATTTTGGAGTTGCATGGTGAAAAGGGCTGGGGGCAAATAGTTGCTTAATGTCAGGCAGTTGAATCTGTGGTTGATTTCTGCTTTGAAGTAGTAGTTCATGGGGGCCAAATCCCAGCTTTTCTGCCTCTCTTTGGAGCCTTGCTGCAGAAGAGTGGGTGAATAGATAAGGCTATACTCCCATTTGGAGTGTGAGGATTCCACTTCCAAATTCTGAACCAGTATCTGCCTCTCGTGTATTTTCTGCTGCCTAGCTGGGATATTTGCAGATAAAATTCTTTATTATACATATAAATGACTGATCCTTTGATGAACTGTACTGAGCTTTTTGCCTTAGTTTTATCTTCCAGTTTTACCTGATGCTGTCCTCACATAGCCTGTTCTAGTCTCTATTCCCCCATATTAGCAGCAAAGAGATACTTTTTGAGTGTGTGGTTCAGCTAGTTTTTTGCTTCTTTGATACTTTTTGAAATAATTTGAAATATTTTGGAGTGCTTATACAATAATGCAACTGTATCATGGCATTTCCAATGACAGCATTGACCTCTTCAAGCTGCCTTTTCATAGCAATTGAGTGCATTGGTATTGCCGTCTGTACAATTTTAATTTAATTAGGACAGTGGCTGTAATCACTACAGGAGAAGCATGAACTTCCCCACTGTCTCCTTTCCCCTTCCCTTTGGGATGAACCATTGCACTGCTGTGCTTGTTTTTTATTTGCTTGAGTAAGGACTGAGGCATGAGAGGGGAGCCAGCACCTGCCCCTGTGCAGGGAGGACAGGCTGGAGGGAGGAGTCAGGGAGGGACTGAACTTCACAAAATTGCTAAGGTTACTGCCACAATCTCAGCTTTCTGCCCAGGAGATGAGATGTTAATCTTTTCCCAGTGCTGCTTTGCATAAGGTCCATTGCAGAGAGCTGTGTTTGTTTTAATTTCTCTAATTACTGATAGTGTGCTGATTACACTGCTATAGATTTGACGTGAATTGCTATATTAATGGGATCAAAAATTAGGAGATGTCTGCCATGGAAATTAAGAAGACTACAGCAGCTGGGGGAAGGGAGGGAAGTGGAGAATTGAATTCATACCCTGTTACTGCAGAGCTCTGGTTGGCTTTTTTTGGAGCCCGAGCCTTTGTCCCTGGCAGAAGTTGGAGTATGCAAACCACAACATTGACCAAAGTCCCCAAATGTGCTGTACAGTCCATTAGAGGCTCTGATTTCCTTCCTGCTCCCTATGTTAGGCCATGTAACTCATCTCATTCTGGACTTTCATATCCAGCTGTGGTCTTGCATATAAACCACTGGTGAACAGTGCATCTGTCATCCTTCCCTTTCCTCTTCTCCTCACTTGCTTCCCTAAGGATTAACTTATTTGAATCTCCTGCTGTTTTCCCCTGTGCTGCTCTGTGTGCTGTCATTGCCCTGCTGGGTGCTCAGAGGTTCAGCTGAATTTTTCCTGCAAACACATCATTTCCCCCCACCCACCCTTGCCTCTAAGGCCCTTTTCCCCCTCTGTTATACTTGATCCACCTGCTCCTGTGAGGATCCACAGCAGGAAAACCAGACCCTCACAGGCTCTCCCTGGCTCCTGGTCCCTTGGCCTGTCTTTTCCTTTCATGGCACAGCTACACCAGCATCCTGGGAGGCAAATGTGTGTCAGCTCTCACTCTCAGTCCCTTTCTCCCTGTGTGGTATCATTTTGTGCACATAATGATACATTAAGTATAGGAGAAAGTTTTTATGCAGTGATTGGGGTCAGCTGCCTTTTCTGTCCACCTCAAGGTATTTTGCAGACAACATTGGCTGCTTTGGTTTCCTGAAAACTGCTGCATAGGTATTGCATTTCTTTATCAATTAAAAAGGGTAGTTTTACTACACCACCTATCTTGCTACTGAAATAATCATGTCATTGGGACAACATAAGAGCTTGCTTAGCAGACTTTCTTACATATTTTATTTTCATTTCTACAAAAATATGTTTATTCTTTGTGCCTGCCATCTGAGTGAACTTAGTAAAGGGACAAAAAGATTATCAGATTGTAAGGCTGGTGCTTTGAAGTTTAGAGGGGTGCAATTATATCAAAAGCATGAAGCTATTTTTATTTGCAGTCTCCCTCATCCTCAACTGTTAGACTTCTTTTAAATTTAATTTTGATACTATGATTTTTTTTTAATTATTTTTATTTTAGCAATATGAATTATTTGTGTTCCCGACAGAGAAAATTCTGTTCAGGTAGGTTTTGTCAGTAAAGGATGTACACCAATTCTTTAAACTGAAACCAGTGTGTGCTTTGATGGCTTTGGGAGTCTAGTCAGCTGTTAAATCCATGTCCACTACATAGTCACAGTCAGTAGAGCTTTTGATTTGGACAGGATGGTTTGATCTATGGCATTCTCAGCAGCTGAATATTTAGTAAAGAGAACGAACCCATAGATTCTCTTGATTTTTAGCCATGTGTTTTAGCCTGTCTCAGCTCAATCAGGCATGTCCTAGTCTCAGCAGTCCTGGCTGGTTGTCCAGGTGGCAGCCACCAGAGTAAACCCCAGGGAAGGCCCTCTGTAAAAATTGACTTCATGTAGCTCTTCAGTTTCTGTAAGAAGCTTGAAATTTCATGGTGAAACTTTCTTGCCTCCCTGTGAGCTGAAGAAACTGATCAACAATGATGACAGCAAGCAATATGCCTTCTGTTTTAGTCACCTCTTTGTGGCTACTGGCAAAATGCTCAGGAGTTGCTATTTTGAAATTTCTTAGCTGGTAATTGTTTGGGCCTGAGCATTTGGTCACTTGTAGGTTTAGATGTTTATAGAGTCCCCTGGCAGGTGGTGAATATGGAATGTGGTAGTACCAAGCTCTTTCTTAGCACTCATCACCAAAAATCTCACAAGACCACATCAAATGTGTACTGATTTAGTTTTTTTTTACCAGTAGATTAAGCTGCAGCAAGGCTGTTTGCTCAAGAGCACGCAAGGTTCATGCAGGTTCTACCAGCACTGCCTATCCTTCCTCCCAAGCTGTGGCTTGAACAAGCCTACCATGCTTGGCCTTAATACAAAGGGAAATGTTCAACTCGACTAGTTAGGAAAGGCTTTCAGAAGAGTTCCTTGTAGCAGAGTATCTGGTTGTGTAACCTTGGGAGCATGAGACACCAGCCATGTTTTTGTTTGGTGGACTCTGCAGAGAGAAGCACTGGCAATTGTGGAGTTGTGAAGATGAATGCAATCCGTTCTCAGTGGTGTGAGCACAATAGGTCCCTCGTGGAAATGTGACTCTCCAAGCCTCAGAATGCCTGGAGGAGCACAGGTGACCTTGTGCATTGGCTGTGCAGGCTGAGCACAGAGCAGGGGCAGCTTGTGGAGCTAGGCTGGTGTTTGCAGTTCTGCTGCCAGCCACCTTACTGCCCCATGCTGCAAACAGGGATTAAGCTAATTTTTTCCACAAGCCCAGTGTCTTGACCTCCGTGTGCCATTACCATTCCACACCTTTTGGAAATCTGTCCAGGACAGTTAAAGGGCAGCTCTTTCAGCATGCAATTGTTAAATGTATTGCCCTTGAGAGGCACATGCTGTCCTTTTTCAAGACAGCTTAACTCTGAAATTACTTAGCTCATTTGAGCTGTGCTCTTGCTGTAACTCAGGTTGTCTGTGTGTCTAATAAAAAGAAAAAGACTTACCTAATGTCTGTAAATTGCTTTGATATTTAGGCTAAAGGTGCTGACAGAAAAATGTAGGATTAGCAAGAGAGGGCATTTCAAAGGCACTAATAGGAATTGGATAGCTAACTCCCCTTCGTGCCTTGTAAAATGCCTTCTGCAAATAGTAATTCACACAGTACTGTGGGCATCCAAGATGTATGGGAAAAGTAACTGCAGTTCCATATCTTGTTTGGTTTTGGCAGGCCTGTCCTTATGAATACTAGGAAACAATGAATCAAATGCATTTGTTTAAAACAGTAAACCTCAATGAAACTGTCATAGTATAAATCAAGTTATGGTATGCCTTTAGGAGATGGATCACTGAAGGCAGCACATACTGGAAGCATAATGCCTTGGTTTGCTACAGCACCTCCTGGGTCTTGAAGGAAGTGGACAGGTTCTGGATTTATTTTCATTTTCCACCTGCTCTTGGGCAGTGAGGAAACCCTTTGAAGCCACTTTGTCTTTGCAGTGGTGATTCAGGGGGCATGAAATGTGACCTGAGCTTGGACTGTATCCTGCATTCTTCAGGAGAGAGGAAAAGGACTTTGGGTCTCCCACCTATCCTCTAGAGCCTGTTAGCAGAGGCAGGCATCTGTGGGGCTGTGTTTCAGAGGTGTTCCTCTTACAGTTATCTCCACAAGCAAAGCAGGCAGCTGCAGTGGGGTTCGAATTGTCTGTGCTGTGGATGTGGAAATGCTGGGAAGTGCCTGGTCTCCCTCCCACACAGGGGTGAGAGGTGCAGGTGGGTAGGGAGAGCCACACCTCTGGAATGGGAAGCAGAGTCAGCCCGTTAGGGTCAGGGAAGGAGCTGGGGAAGTTGAAAACAGAATAATGCCTTGTAGCTCCACAGGTGCATCTTTCATTGCATCACAGTGAACATCCCTGTCTGCCAAGTGCAAAAAACTGAATTCATGCAAGCTCATGGGTTGCTGTTGCCTGGACAGTGATGAGTATAAACTGAGTTTGTGGGAGACAGAATATAAAATGGAACAGTTTCTCTTTAGAAAGTGCTGAGCTGACAGCCACAGGGCCATACAAAAGTGATGGTGAAGCAGCTCTGTCTTCTCACTCTGTCTAAACCTATTATAGTTTGTTCTCCACATGCTGTCAGTCTTCTCTGCCATTTGCTTATAGGGTGGGATGCTAATGTTGAGGCTAAACTTCTGGTTCTGCCTGAGCAGCAAACAGCACCTTGCAAAGGAGTGATCTGGGCTTGCTTTATGTGGCTACAAGGCTTTCTAGGTGTTCCCTTTATTTTTGGACACCATCTAATCTGCCTGCAGAGTTCTTTGCAAACCTCCCCTTCCCTTTGGTGGCAAGGGTGATTACATCACATTCTGCAGGTGCCTCAGTCTATTTTCCTGTCTCATGGCTGTGATAACGCTGTGGTTTGTCGTGGAAGCAATTACCTTCTCTCGATCCAGCACCAAATTTGTCTTTTCTGTTTGCCAGAGATCAAGGTCAGGGTGAGAAGCTGTACTTGTACTGTCCTGCAAATGCTCAGAAATTATGGTAGCTCCTTCTGTATGTGCAGGGATGTAAATCCATACTTTTTGCACTGGCATCATTACGTGGCAGTAGCTTGGTTCTGGAGACTAGTATGCATTACCTTCCAGGAAGCACATGATAATGGGGTTTTTTATGTTCCTGTAAAATTGTGGCTATGCTTGCTCAGGGTGTATTTTGTAATATGATTGGAGTACATGATTGGAAGCTTAGAATATGGAAGAATTTTCCTGTCAGTTAACATGAAATTTCAGTCTTAGATTTCTCATCAGGCATTTTCATAATTATGAAACTCATAGAACATGTACAAATAATAGAACATTCACAAGATGCCCCTTTAACTCTCTTTGAATGTATTTCATTGCAAGTTAAACTACTTCAAAGAAGGTAATAGTAATTCACTTAGTAAGAGTACTAACTTACTTGATGGTAAATGGAGTAGTCTTTAGTGATGTGTTTTTTCTGCAGCAATGACAAAAGTTATTGATTAATGTCTTTAAAATAGTAGGAAGGAGTATAATGCTAAATACTTAGCTTGTTCAGATCATGACTGATTTGTTAGCATAAGATTAAGTGGTTTTGGCACTTCAGTGGTATTCTTGCATGTATCATGGAGTTGCTGTCAGATTTTCACTGACATAAAACCCTTGGAGTCTCCTCACTTGCATGTCACTTCCCCTTTCCTCCCTTGCAAATTCCTGAGAAGACCCTTGGAAACTTCAAGGCTCTTTTTAAAATGAATCCTGCCACCCTAAAAGGTGCTTGCCCCCCTGCAGCACTGGCCACCAGTGTCCTGTGTGTGCTCCGGGGCTCCCTGGGCAGCTGGTGCATCGCTAGTGCTGCTCTCATCACCGGGCACACACTTCCTTCCTTCCACCCACATCCACCTCCTCTGCCATGGTTTCATACCTCTGTTCCAAAGTTCACGTTGTCCTCTCTCTTTCTCTCCCTCCCCCCCCACTTTCTTTTAACAGCAGGAAAGAATTTCGTACACACCTCCAGTGAGCCCGGTACCAAATTACACCTCGTCACCACTACATGTCCCAGTGCCCCAGGCGATCAGGATGGAGGAGGACAGCATCAGACTGCCAGCACACCTGCGTGAGTGTCAGCACGGGGCTGCCTCTGCCCTGGCACCCGGGAGGGGGTGGGGCGGGCTGAGGAGTTCTTTCTGCTTTGATGGAAGAGAGCAGGGAAGTCCCTGGCTTACTGCTGCTTTTTTTTTTTTTTTTTTTTTTTTTTTTTTTTTTTTTTTTTTTAATAAGCTCTAGCTGGTTTGTTTTTCCTAGCTGTTGTTTTTAACTGAAGAAAATTACTCTTAAATGCAGTATGCTGAATGTGCCCTCCCATCTCCTGCACCCCTTGTCAAGCATTTGGCCTGTTCTCATGACAGGCACAAATATGGAGGGTTTATTTTGACAGGAAGTGCTGTGTTTCCTTCCACTTTATTGGAATTGCTCAGTTACGTTCTGCAACACAAGGTCAGAGTTTCACCAGCTGTGGCAAGTGCAATGCATTTGTGCTGGGGCTATTTTCAGGTTCTGAGTGGTCTCAAATAGTTGTGATGCCCAGGCTCTCTAGTGTAGGGCATGAGTGCTGCCAGAGACACTGGGAAAAGAGGAGTGAGCTCAGCTGAGCACAAAAGGATGCTGCAAAGGAGGAAGGACAAATCACTGACATTGGAACAAAAACTGGAGCTGAGGCTAAGGTGAGAGCCAGGTACTTCCTTGCTGAGATCATTTCGTGTTTGACAAAGAGCAAAGGCCAAGGACTGTTGGCCAGTGAGAGGTGAATTTGGATGGGGACAAGAAGAGTGGAATTTTCCTTTCTGGAGAGGAAGCAGTTCTGATGGAAGTAAAGATGTTTTAAGTAAACTTTTGTCAGGTGTTACATTCCTGGGCTACTTAAGCAACAATGAACAAGAGGGCCAGGAGCAAACAAAACTTTGTGCTCTGCCCTCTGACAAAGGGGTTTGGGATTTTGCAGGGGGAAGAGGGGGAAGTCCATGTTTATCACAAGAGACTCTCATTCCCATTCTCAGCTGTCTTTCACACACACTCCTTTCCTGGATGCAGACTGTGTTTAAAGCATTTCTGTAGTCCTGTGCTCTCTCCCTTGCTGGCCACTGAGTTGCTCTGCCCCACTGGCTCCCATGCTGTGTCTCACATGTCCTGCATGGCCCAGTTTGCTGTGCTTCCTGGTGGGAGTGGGAGCTGAGCTGCAGTGTTTCTGACTGGTTCCTGCCTGAGCTCCCAGGCCTGCTTGCACGTGTGTGTGGCTGCTCAGCTGTTCCCCAGGCCTGGGGAGGACCTGGCTGCCACACTTACAGGGCATTTCTAAGCTTTGCCTAAAGTAGGCACAAAAAAACCCAACACAGAAGCAGTGTTTCTCCAGCAGTGCTTCTCCCTACTGGTGCTATTTACTCCTTTTGGGTTTCTTCCTCATTGCAGTAGTTGGTACTGTTTATTTCTGCTGTGGGAGCCACTGTCTGTCTGCTCCACAGCCAGGATCACAGCTGGGTTTCCAGTTACTGCCCACCCCACTGTGTCTGGCAGAGGCATAAGGCAGGGAGGCAGAGACTCTTGATACTGAAAAAGTGGTGGTACATATTGTACCTGCTTCCTTCCCATCAGCCAGCCAGCATGCTGCATAGTGTTGAATTTATAAAGCTTCCTCTCAGTGAAGACTTCTTTCACAGTATTTTTAGAATGTGATCCAACCTTTCACCTTGACTCTTTGTTTTGGTTTTTCTGTTCTTTTGGTTGGCACATTTTTCAACTTGCAAGGCTTCTCTCCCTTTAGTATTTCCACACCAGTCTGACTTGTTGCAGTGTAAAAGCACAGATGATTAATCCTGAAATATCTGTGAAATAGCCTTCCATAAAGTTAGTGTCTGAGGTCATAAACAACATGAAACACATTTACATAGCCTTACTAATTGTAGTCAATGGCTGTGTAGTATTTTGTAGCTCAGTGTGCAGTCAGTATTGACACAGAGCACTGTTGTCAACCAACAGACCACCCAAACACTGTTGAAACCACTCTAAGTACACAGCTTCATAGCTAGGCCATTCTGAATTTCTAAAACAGTCTCTGGTAGAACTTTGGTTACAAAAGTTCATGCAGTAACTGCTGTGTGTAGGTCCAGTAACTGAGCTACAACATGTGCAGGAAGATTTCTGCTCTTCATGTAAAAAATTTAAGTGATGAGGAGGATATAAGGTCTCTAGATGTTCTTTTAATGCTTAATTATCTCCTTATTTGCTTTTTTTTAAGTGCCCTATTTATAGTTTGAATTAGTCAAGCTTCAGTTTCCAACTATTAGATCTCATTATCGCCTTTCCTGCTAAATATTGTTGAAAGGCTCCTCCTGATATAGGTGCTTTTAGGTAGTCACTTCTTAACCTTTTCTTGGCTAAACTGGATAGGAAGAGAGGTTCTTAAGGCTGTCAGTCTTCCTGTTAAGCTTTCAGATTTCAAATTCTGCTTATATCACCTCTGTGAACAGTCTCCCACTTCAGACATCCTTCTTAAAGTGAAGACAACAGAAATGAAGATGATATTCCACTAGTCTTGCTGTTACCATGTATAGAAATAACTCAGCTCCTTTTGGATTTTGTGTCATGAGGTTTTAAGAGGTATTAATACAGGGCTTTTCAATTCCTGCATGGAATCCTCTCATTTATTTTTTGTTTATTTGTATATTTTTAGACGTGTCTGAGATACAGCTTTGATCTTAAATCCAAACTGCCTCAGAAATCAGGCAAAGTAACTCATTTTTAGTTCAGGCTGTGTGTGAAGGTTGGGTTTAGATCTGCAAAGTCCGAGGATTTTCTAGGTCTGAGATTTTGTTTGGTTCCATCCCTAGGGTTGATTTTGTTGATAAGGTGGAGCATAGAAACTCCTTTCAGCCCTCACTCACTGCAGTACAACAGGGAGCTGTGCTGAATTCCTCCCCTCACACACACAGAGCCCATAGGTTGTCAGGCCTCCCCTCCTCCTGTTTCCAAGACATTCTGATGGTGTTCAACAAAACCAAGGCAGGGTTCAGTGCCAGCCCACACATCTTCATGGAGCTGTGCTGTAGGTGCAGCTGGAAAGAGCAGCTGAGCCAAAGAGAGACCTACAGACAAATGTTTCACATGGAAGGTGTAGAGCACTCTCTGGATTCTGGCAGTTTTATGCCTTCTGATAAGAAATTTTACTGTTTCTAATGTTCCAGAACACTCTGAGAGCACCATCAGCAAAAGTATCAAAACAATTAGTAGAGCAGTTCCCTTTGGTTTGATAAATTATTTCTCACTGCTTGGTGAGCCAGTGAGCTTCAAGTAGGCTGAGCTGATTTTATCCAGAGACTGGAACAAGAAGTACAGTTTGGAAGGGTGGAATGCAGACCTCTCTTTGCTACAAACTTCCTTCTCTTTGGTCAACAGAGCTAAAATTGTATAGACAAAGACCTTTTTCTGGGGGTGATGTGAAGGCACTTTCCCCTTCTCATGTTTTGAGTAGCTGCTTTCTCCCCAGCCAGCCTGCTGTATAGAAATGCAATGTAATCAGTCTTAACTCTAAACCTCTGGGATAGTAAGAATCCTTTCTGGATAAAACATACCTTTGTCTGGTGCTGCACTTCTCTGTAAGGGGGTTTTGACCCATACTTTTAAACATACTTGTCTGCCCAACATCCACTAGGAACAGAGTACTGGGGCATTGTCATCAAAATATCAGGGGGAGCTGGGAAATATCCTTTCCTACATTTCAAGGATGTATTCAGAAAACAGTTGCTCTTTGCTCCTGCTGTGTCTGCCATGGTAGCTTTGCAGCATATATGACCTCCACTAGACTACACTAATGTCAGGTAGGAGGAAAATGAACATTTTGTACTGAGGATCGAAGAGAAGCAAGTTCAGCTCACACACAAGGTGCTGCCCTTAGAGCCTTCTGGGATTTTGGACACCTTGTTTTAGATCCCCCACTGTAAAATGAAAAATACCTCATGAGTGTGAAGACTCTTAAATGTTTTGAAAAATGATACAGAAACTGCTTGGGTATTGTAATAGTGAGAAATGTAGAGATAGGTGCAAGTCCTGTGGAATTATTTACATACCCCTTATCTCTTGGGAAACACTCCATTTTGCCACAGAGAAAGTTAGTGAGGTTTTGTGGTGGGAGTCTGTATTTTTTTTTTAATTTCATTTTATACTTTGTCTCGTCTGGTAAAATGTTTTTAGCTACTTATTTTTTGCTATGGCAAATACCTTGTAGTAAAAAGTTCTTGGAGCTGGATAGAGGATAAGGCATATAAGAGATGGATGTGAGAACCCTTCCCCGTGTCTATTAATATGCTCTGAATTATGGAGAAAACAGCTTTTTCCTTTTTTGTAATACACAAGATTAAAATAAGGTGGTTTGCCTGCTTAAACAGCAGCTGTAAATGTATGCTACAGGCTTCGTGGTTTTCTTTTGTCTCCTTCAATATAAAACTAATTCAACAAGAGAGACAGAAGGAATCCTAGTGCTGAGGAAGGACTTGTTGCATGCTCTGATCCTATACAACATCATTTCCCCCTTGCATGCTTATGTTGATTTGTACAGTTTGATTTTTATCTCTGAAGGGCATCTTCTCTTGGGAACATGTGTGGGTTTTTTTTTTTTAGGGAGAGCAATCTCATGGGCAAAGATTTCAGAGTTTTCTGTTGATACAAAGGTGAAAACAAGTTCACTTGTTCCTCTGAACTAATTACTTATTCTTCTATCCTTAATGCTGGCATCCTTCACCTGTCTGCAGCCCACTGGCATAGTAAGATATTCTGCACTTACTCTTCTGTACACACAAAGTAATTGTTGGCAACAACTCATTTTTCTTGCTGTTGCTTTTTTTTGTGAGCCCCCATCAGTTTGCACTGATGTTCAGAGTGCAGTGATACACTCGAGGTGTCGCAGTGCATGCATCACCTCATAGAGGAGAACTTTTCCTTTGGGATTGCAGTGTTCTCTTGACTCCACTCACTTTTGGGGCGTTGTGGTGGTAGGGAAATACAAGGACCTATTTGTGAAATCATTTGAGTGCTTTTTGTTTTCCAGGGTAGGCTTGGGTTCTGGTCTTTGGTTTTCCAGTGTGTGCTAAGTTCCAGGTCACAGCTGATTTGGATAAACTTCATAGAATGCAGGCCTGGTCACATACAGCTAGTGAGATCACATTTTTTATTTCAATATCTCTATCCCTTGTTACTGTCTGTTCTACTTTGGTCATTAAGGACAGAAAGAAAATTTGTTTAGTTTTCTGCAAAGATCATGTTAAAGGCCTTTATGTTTTTAGTCAGTGTTTCATGGGAATCTTTCTGCCTGGGTATTTGCAGTATTATTTGATACTCTGATTTGGTGGGAACTAGTCCAGTGGTTCTCTATTGGTTTGGCATCTTTGTGATCCTAGCTGTACCACATACTGCAGTAAAGTTCTATGTGGACATGAGTAGTAGGATAGGACAGGTAGTCGGGCAGTTTCTTTAAACTAAGGCATTTATTAGACCTGAAGGCAGCTTGTTGCCAGTTTCTTTCTTCTGATCATGCATTGTTGCTTATATGTATCATTTGTGTTTTAAGGGCACTAGTTTTCTTTTTTTTTTTCTTATTAAAGGAATGCAGGAAACAATTAAGAGAAGGAGGAGGAAACAACAACACTCTCAGGATTGCCAAGGATTCATTTTTTTCTGTATAGTGTCTATTAATTATGCTACTCCTTTTATTAATCCTTTGGCACCTGTTAATTATTCTACAGTTTTGGCTAGCAGCTGGAAAGCCACTTTGAAGCATTAAGCATATTGTTGTTTAGTTACTAGAATATTCAATGCACTGAACTGAAAGTATGTAGTGAGATGGGAAAAAAAGCCCTTTACCCTAAGCCACATTTAGAGCAGCAAGCAATAAAAATATTTGCTTTGGAAGGATCTTTGTGGAACAAAACTGACTGACGCACATACAGGGAAAATAAAACAAAAGCTTCATATGACAAAGGGACTGGGAGAGGTGGCCAGAATGTCAAATTAGTGGCTGAGACTAATCCTGGTCCTGCTGAAATGAGTGGGTGAATTCCCACTGATTTTCATGAGATCTGGACTGGCCTCTTTCTCAAAGGATTGGCTTCTCCTGGACCTCTCTTTGCTCTTCTCTGACATTATGGCCACTTAAGCCTTGTTCTTTCCTCTGCTGTCTTTGCCTTTTCTCCTAATCTGCTTTTCACCTTGCATGTAACCAATACCAACCCACTAAAAAAAAAGAAAAAATTGAGCCTGGCAGTGGCACTGCTTGCTAACACCTTATTGCAGTATTTAATCATGATGTTCCATCTTTGTCTTCTACCATAGGCTATTCCTGCCCATTTTTATTGTGAGCTGTGCAGAGAGGGTCTGTCCAGCAGTGCCTCCTGCTCTTTCAGTTTATAACTATTAATAATCTACTGACAGGCTGATTGCAGTGTGGAAATCCCAGCCAGGCATCCTGTCAGCCTCAGAGACCAATCCTTTGGTTCACCCCTCCTTCAGGGCTCTGAGCTGTGCCCAGGTTTTGGGCAAACAGGATACAAATCATGAGCTGGGGAGGCACTGGTTGTGCCTGCCTCTAGCCTAAGGTAGGCACTCTCAAGGTGCTCACCTGAACTGAACTCATCTGCTTCACCCTGCACCCCTGGGGTTTCTTACAGTGAATCTCAGGCCAGCCTCAAAGAGATCATCCAGGCAGGGAACTTGGGTGGGTGGGGAGCCCAGGCTGAGTCACTCTTGGGCTGGGCACAGTATAGGTGCTGCTGTTGTATATGGACTGTGTTGCACTGGGAGGAATAAAACCCCATTACTGATTCTGCTGGGAAAACTGTGCCCTTTGGCTCATGAAGATCCTGCTTTGCATTTTTCTGCCATGGTCTTTGTTCATCACCTGTAGGAAACTTAACCCCCTTGTCACTGGGGTGACACAGGGCCCCTTCACTTGTCACTTCTGCAAACAGCTGGTGAGTTTAACCCTAAATCTGTTAATTCCTTACTGCTGCCTGCTGCCTATGGCAGAAGCATCCAGGTTAAGTGTGAAAAAGCTTGTAAATGGAGCTCACTTGCTGTGACCTGGTTTTTGCTCCTTGAGAGATTATAGAATCAAGTGGTTTTTATTTTTCCCAATGTGCCTGGTTGCTGCCCAAAGTTAACACCAGTTTCCTGCACTGCCAGTTCCCAGTGGAAGTGTGTGGAGGGGCAAGATCCTTCCTGCCTCAGTGGGAAGTTTCAGAGCAGTCCTGGTGTGGGGGGTCAGAGACCTGTGCTTCAGGAGAGCTGGCAGGGTGGGAGTCCCAGTGGTGCTAAGCCAGTCTTTTACCCTTTTGGAAAGCTTCACTGTAGGGTTTTAAATCTCCAAAATACACAGTCACCTCTATTCAGAGGGGAAAGCAAGCCATGTCACTTTAATATGGGATTCAAGCTTGATTCCTTGTGGAATTCCCCTGGAAAGTGTGGAGAGGAATGAGAAGCAAAAGCAGCAGGACATTTATGGTATTGCTGGGTTTGAAGCATTTTTAGCTTTGTCTTAAAGGGACACTGTCAAGATCAGTGAACCTAAAATTAGCTTGCTTTCTCTTTCCATCCCAAATGTCTGCTTGATTTTTCATTTGTATTATGTTATAAATGCTTCCATGCTCTTTTTCTTTAAAATTATTTTTTGTAAAGAATAAAATGAATGCAAAGAACGCAGCATTCATAAACAGCCTTGCAACTAAAGAAAACACAGAAGAGAAACTGTGTGTAAGCCATGACTAACAACTCCACAATAAGAAACCATTGTGTGGTGAGAGCCTTGCAACAAAACACAAGTGTGGTAAAAAGCCCTGCAGAAGCAGCACAGCATCATTATCTTTTAACAGAGATGAGCTGCTGCCTCTTGGGAGAGAGCAGCTCTGTCCAGCACTGAGAGGGGCATGGAGTGTCTAAGGAGAAAGCTGCTGTAGCTTTGAGGTTTCAGGAATTAATGTGGTGGGCCATGTGTATGCACATACAGAAAGAAAACAATTATTTGGTGCCCTATATGAGAAGCTGGATTTCCTTCTGCTGTACTTTTAAGTGTTTCCTCTCTTGTGCTGGCACTTCTTTTGGTGCTTAACAAATACAGCCTGGTAAAATATCCATTAAATGGGGGTTTATGCCATTTTTAGAACTCCCCATTTTACTGCTGGAGCAGAAGAACTAAATGATTCTTGAGTTTGTTGAAGACATTTTTGGTGAAATGATTCCATCCAGATTTGGAGGCCCAGTCCAACACTTCAGCCAAGAGCCTCTTTCCAGTATCATTCTCCAGAGGTTCTTGGGAGGGTGGAGCACTTAATGCATCAGGCATTCCATCCTTGTGGAATGCTTGTGCACTTTTATGGGGTGAATAAATTTAAATGTGCTCACTTCTCATGTAAAATGTTTTGTGCAGAACTGGCATGGTGCTATTAATGTAGCAGTGATCCTTGTTTGAGTAGTTATGAGTTAGTTATATATTTAATAGGCATATGGTTGGTGATGTTGTGAGTTAATAAACAATCACCACTGATTGGCTTTTGAGAGTCAAAGCATTAGGAAACTTGCTTAACTCCCAATCTTCCCTGATGAGTTTTTATGCATAGAAGTCATACCCCAGGAATAGCCTGAAGCTCCCTGCTTTATTTACTCCATCTGCCTGTCTGGTTTTGATCTCCCTATGCTTTTGTATCCCACTGAAAAAAGAAGTGTCTGCTCTGCACTGGCAGCGTGGTCAGGTAGCTCTGTGGCAATTATACAGACCAGAAAATGAAAATGTTAAATTATACCATGACAAGTAAAAATTAAATTAATGTCTCCAATGATTAACCAACATGTTCTTCCTGCCTTTAGAGTCCACAGACACAGTATGGGGTGTTCTGCAGTCAGTGGAGAGGAAGGATAAAGGCAAAATTCTGTTATGGGGGTTGCTTTGGAGACAGTGGAAGTTTTCTGATCTGAGAGCTTACTGAGGGGCTCTTTGTAGCTGGAGATTCACTTCCCAAGTCTAGAGCTGCTCGTAGCACTGGATCCCATGGGCTGTGAGAACCTGGACCTCTCCTGCAGGAAAGCATTCTGGAACCCATGTCCTGCTTGGCCTCTGCCCTGTCCTGGTGCTGTGAGGTGCAGGAGGCTGTGGTACCCTGCCTGGGCTTTTTCCATCCCCTCTCTAAGGGAGAGTGGTAGTGTCACTGTCTCTTGGACTGTGCCCCACTCCTGCCCTGAGGGTGCAGGGGGAACATGTGAACTGAGCCACAGAAGTTCAGGCAGGAGGGGCTGGGAACTGTAGGAACACACTTATTTCAGAGATGGATACTGTAGTGCTTCTAATGAATTTGCACTGTCTCAACATCCTGAAAAAAAAGGATTATTTTCTTACTACATTCTCAGCATTCTCTTCAAGTTCTCTAGGAGCTTTTTTTTTAATGTTTCCCTCAGGTGTCTTAAAGCTTCTTGTTTGCAGAATAACCATCCCAAAGGGGCTGTGAGCTGGTCAGAGCACTGACATTTTATTTTAAAATGCCCACCAGCAGCAAAAAAACCCACAGAATATTTTTGAAGGGAAATTTCCTTTTTGGGTTTTTGTATCCCTGAAAGAATTTCCGATGCAGGCAGATAGTAATTCCCAGCTACGTACTTCCTGATAAGGAAACAGCTCCAATAAATGCAGCTATAAATAGCTACCTTTTTATTTTTAAAAAATGTAGGGAGATCTGTTTAGCTTTTATTTCAAACTACTGAAAGAAAAGGACCATGTACAATAGAAGTCTTAGGTTTAGCACTCATTTGCTTTCCAGATAAGTAAAGTTTTTAATCTACATTTTTACATTTGATTTTGTAAAGTTTAGATGTTTGTTTGTTTCTGCTCATCCTTCTCACAACACTGTAAAAGAAAAAAGCTCACCTTTTTGTATGGTAAACATAAATTGCATTTTGCCTCTCTCCTGAAGGGGAAGTGTGACCTGCTTTATGCAGAATTCTTAACAATTGCTTTTGCTTCTTGCCTATATTTCAGTGCTTCTCTTTGTATAGGTTGGAAAGGTGCTTTGTCATCTCAGAATAAGTAGTCTGATCTTCAACTGCATTTTTTCCACATTTGCTGTGGATATGCTGTAGCAAATGCATGGTTAGACCTAAATTCTTTTTTTTTCTAAAAGTAACTTCCTGAGACAATTCTGTGCAGTTAGTTTATAAACCTTCTGAATTTTCTGCATGATCTTCCCCCTTTTTACAGTTCTGTTTCATGTATTTTTAATTTCATGCCTTTCACTTTGGACTTCTGCTAAAATTTTCCCTTGCCAGTCCTGCTTTTTTTTTTTTAGTCCTTAAAAAGCAAACACCAAATACGCAGTACCTTCAGAGAAACAAATAATTGTGTATCCCTACAAAGATTTATGGAGATGAATAAATTTGCTGCAAGAGCTAATGTGAAATGTCTTTGCAGGTTAGATTTCAAGCTGGCTGTAGCAGTCACTCAGATTACAGCTAAAGATCTGTACATGTCCACTACCCTGAGAGTTTGATAGAGGCTGAGTGCTTTGTAAATCATCTTGAGCAGCACTTGGACCTTGGTTAGTGCCCGGTTTCTGTGCTGCAGCAGGGTCTGTGCAGGCTGCATGTCCTGCAGAGCTGTGATGGATTTTGCTGGAGACCCCCATCCTGGGGCACAGCTGGGGAAGGGCATCAGCACTGGGGGTGTTGGCAGCTGGGTCGTCCTCTTTTCCCATTTGTTCCTGTCCTGAGCACTCCCTGCTTTTCCCAGGGCTGGGTGAGGCGGACACGCTGGGCTGGGTGGCCAGCACGGGTTGAACCGTGGCCAAAGCCTCTGCAAGGCAGCAGTGCCACTGCTCCGTGCCAGCAGAGAGCTGGGGCCCAGCACAGCAGAGAGGAGGTGGAATTCCTCCCTTTTCCTCCTCCCCCTTTCTCCTTCCAGCCCGTTCACAGGATCTCGTGACCTGTGGCCAAATCCTGCCCGTGAGGGCACTCAGCTGCCATGGGCTTCTCCTCTTGGCTGCTGGCCTGGAGCCGAGCAGATTGCACAAGGGTGCAGCTGGTGGCCCATCCCCCGTGCCCCTCTGGCTCCTCGTTTGCTGGAATGACCCAGCAGGGCTCAGCACGTGCCCCCCCAGCCCCTGAGCACATTGCTTTACACGGTGTTCCTTGTAGGCACCCGCAGGGGTTTTACCTCCCCTCTCCTGTGCTCCTCTCTTGGCTGCCCCAGAAAGGTTGATCTGCGTGTGCAGGTCTTGCCACACCTCCTCAACAGGCCCCTGGAACATGCACAATTAATACAGCATTAATTAATTATGGGGAGAACTTGCTGCTGGCACAAGAACCAAGGCTTGCAGTTTATAAAGTGAATCCTTTGATGCTGAGCTTTAAAGAACGTTTCCATCAACTCAAGCCAGCGAGAGATTCTGTGATATTTATACCCTCCCTCGGTGCAGACTGCAGAGCACAGGGTTTGGCCAGCCTGGGCATCAGCAACAGGAGTGGTGGTGGTAAAGGAGGAGGGTTCAGAAAGCATGACCAGGGCTTGACCCTCAGGAACAGAACTGCACAAAAGCGATGAAAGCGATGGGGCTGAGCCAGATGTAGTTTGTTGAGCCAGCTCAATAGGTGCAAAAAGTGACCTGCTGGACTTACTGAAACAAGCAGGAGTTGTCACACTGTTTCCAGCAATTCCCAGAGTTTTATCCAGAACTTGTGTGTGTGTGAGTAAATTTGTAGGCTTGCGCTGTGCTTCTACTTACTTGGCCAGTGTTTGGGGGAAAGAGAGATGAAAGAATGGCTGTGCCTGTTTGGTTTGTGCAATACTGAGAATTTCTCCCCTTCCACTTCCTCCTTCTCGGTAGTGCAGAAGGAAGTAGCCCCAGTCCCTGCTGGTCCACAAACCAGTTGCTCATTTCAGTTCTGCCACTTGAGTGGGTCCTTGTGTATTTCCTAGTAGGGGAAATCTCCCTTTTAGTGTCTAAGTTCCTCCTTCCTACTCTCTTTTGTACTGATTTCTTCTAAGCAATCTGTCTCCTTCAATTTTTAACTTCTTTGCTGGCTTTCGCTTCCTCTCCGTGATTCAGTGAAGGCGTTTTGTCAGAAAAACCCTCTGTACAAAATACTTCTTTGTTCCTTTTTTTTTTTTCTTTTGTTTTTTTGTGTTATACTTCTTTGTATCTCGCTTCCCTGGAAACTTCCTTAGTAGTCTTACTACCTCTGGGCTTTTAGCTTCATTACTCTGGGTAGTCATTACTGTGTTGCCGAGTGTGTAATTGTTCAAAGCACCTTGATCTTTTTATTAGAGGTTTGGTTTTTTTTTACTGCTCTTTAAATACTAATAGGCAGTGGTGACAAATATTGTTATTAAATACATGGGGCTTGTCTCATCGCTACTCTACAGCTTGCTTGGTGGTTTTTTGCTTGTTGAAAGTGAGCTTAACCAACTCACAGGAGTCATTCTCTACTTCCACTTTACATTCGCAGGGATGCAGTGTGTGGAGTAGTGGGGAACTGGTCACATGCAGTAAAAGGTTTAGTGCAGGGTTTGGAGCCTTGGAGCTCAGCAAAGTAGAAACAAGGGATAGCACTTAATGTCTGCAAGAGTGGGAACATTTATAGATCTTCAATTTTTACACCCCCACTCAGTTTTAAAATCATGTAGAAAGAAAAGCAGGCAGAGGAGCTGGGAGTGACAGCAGAGGTATCAGTGATAGCGAGCTGTGTTTGGGATGGGCAGACCTGAAGCAGCTGGGCTGTTCAAGGAGTCAGTATTTGCTGCTGGCCTCCTGCCACACCATTATCAGTGTGTGCAACAGCAATGGCTGAATCTCAGAAGGTTTGGCACTGATTCAGTTCAACAGAACACCCAGAAGTAAATCCAGATGTCTTTTAAATCAGTTGGATCTGTAGTGTTATGGTGAGTTCTCCATAATTATGATTTTCTTGTGAGAGTTCTGGGAGAATCTAGCTAGTCCTGAATAACCCTCAGAAGAGAGCTTCTCACGCATGGCCTTTCTGGTGCTCCATCATTTGCAGTGAGAACACGTGTGCACAAAAACTCCAGTGGAACTCAGGCAAGAATTAACAATCAAAATTCATTTTAAAGCTGAGAAGTTTTCATTATTTTTTAAAATCTGACACATGTATCTCCACGTGCATATACGTATTTAGATCCTGTGGAAAGAAGGCTTGCTTGAGTACTTAGGTTTTATGCAGAGAGACTGTAACTTTTCCTTTTTCTTTTGAAGCTAATTAGCACTTAGAATGTATTACAACCATTTCTTCTAGGCAGAGTTGTAAGATTACTGCCTGTGATGAAACAAGAAACGGGTGCAGTAGATGGTGGAAAGTGCCTTTTGTGTCACAGGAGTTGTTAAGCAGGCTCAGAATTGCTGTCCTCTCCACATCTCAGCAGCAACAAGCAGACCCAAGAGGGCTGAGCTGTGTTTGAGTCCACAGGCCTAGGTTTGAAGGGGTCTTTCAGTCTGTTTTACTGGTTCAAGTGTACAGAGTCAGCAGTATCCGTGTGAAATCATTAAGTTGGCTTAAAATTGTAGATGGGGCTCAGTCAGCTGTTTTTAATACTTTCTTACTGCATGCACTCCATAAGCCACTTCCTGAAGAGTACTAATATGAAGTCTAATCCACAAACAGTGTTGGCACCAGTTTGGAAGCTGAAATAATCAGAGTATTCTAACCTATTGTGAATAAAGGTAGCTCACACTGATAATTTCATCCTGGAATGACTTGGCCCCACTCTGAAGCATTTTCACTGCCTTTTTATAAGTCTATATAACATCAACAACAGAAAGGCTGTAAAATTATCATTTTTTTTACAAAACATGTCTGGGTCAGCTTTAAGTTGCACATATGCTTTAAATAATTGGAGCATCACAACAGTCACACTTCGATAGATCCTGACAACTGGAAGAGCAGGGACATCTTCAGTATGAATAAAATGCCCTGCATGTCATTACAATTTGAAATTACAGTCATCTACTAAGCTAACTGTTTCCAGTGTCATTCAGAATTGGGATGAAAGTAAATTATTCTTATTTTGATAATTTTCTCCATTTTTCATATGGGACCACGGTATAAGAAAATCTCATTCAGAAGGATGTTGTGGTTGTTCAGCAGAAAACAATTATTGATGTGAGTAGCTCAAGACTTTTTCATGTGGTTTTACAGTAAGAGATGTGAATGTCCCTTGACTGTAGAGTTAAGCAGATAATTTGTCAAAAATCAGTCAGCAGACTCAAATTTGTATAGCAAATGTGCTTAGGTTCCACAATTTCGGACTAAAATTGTTAGGCAATTGAACTCCTGACACAGGCTTGTTAAAGCTCATGAATTGCTAGGGAGGTGTCTTAATGCTTTGTATTTATTCAAACTCTGACCCACTCAGGGTGTGATGATCTCATCCACGTGGTCATTTTTAGTGTGCTAGGGAACCTACTTAGAACAGACTACTTCCCCAGTCCTCCCATTCCTAGGAAACGAGAGGGGGAAGTAGGACCCTGCAGTTTAAAGAAAGTGTAGTTTTATAACTGAATAGGTTTGCAGGGAGAAAGTTACAATGTGGCTGTGAAATCATACTTGGTATGGAGAAGGTGACCAGGAAATGATTATTCACAGTTGCTAACAGAACAGCAAATCCAGAGATCCAAGATAAGTCATTGGGCAATGTGTCTAAAATAAACAAGAATGAGGATGCATCACTACATGAAAGAAAGCATTGCAGGAAGATGCTTGCAGGGCTGAAAGTGTGAATGGATCTCTAAAAGGGACCAGGCACACCTGTGGAGAGAGGATAGGCCAGGTGGTCAGTATGGAAACAGTGGCCTGAGTGCAACCACAGCTCAAGAGGTCCTTAAACCACAGATTACCAGAGGGTGAGATAAGTAATATATACTACAGTAGAGATTGCTTCATGTTTCCTTTTTCCTTTAATTTTTTTGCTTATACATCAACTGCTGTAGATGTTTGGGTAGCTGGGTTGGGGATCTTTTCTAGCATGGTAGTTTTTATATTTTTCCCCATGTCATAACCATCTCCAGTGATTTGACAGTAGTGTGGATGCCATCCAAGCAGATATATATTCAGTACACATATGCTACGCCAGAGGGCTCTTTTAGGTGATAACTAACTCATCAGCTAGAGGCCACAGAAAGAAAGTTAAGTGGGGGGATTTGCCTTTAAGCAATTCTGACAAAAGTCTCTTTACACAACAGCTGACTGGATCGCTGAATGTAATGCCAAGGGCAGCAAGAGGGGAAAAAAAAAAAAAAAAGTCATGTAAATTAGCTGGCAAGGGAACAGGGCAAAGCTATCTGGTAAGGGGGGGAATGGGAGAGAAGGGCAGGCAGCCACCTCCTGGAGCTTCAGCTTCAGGGACCAGGTTTGCTCCAAGTGCTTGAAAAACAAATTTTGAAGTTGAAACTGGGAAAAACGTGGAGAGCCTCTCTCCATAGCATATAAGCCTCCAGTGGATTGTAGTCATCCCCATATGCAATTTTGTTATCCCTGGCATTTGTTTCTCCCATACAGCCTCAAATGATTGCTTTCAGTTTTCTGCCGTTGTTCAGTCCAAGATCAGTTTGACCTGTGCCCCTTTTATGGCCCTGTCTCACATCCATGTAAGTGTGTAACTCAAATTTCAGTTCTGCTTCCTGTCTTGCCCCAAACAACCGTTTGGGTTTCTGGGTGTAGTCACTAAAAAAGGTTATTCAGTGTTATTTATTATTTTCAATGGTGAATTAAAAACTAGCTGGAAAACTGGTAGTGCTTCTGATCTGTATCCTATCCCCTTTCCTAAGGTGCTTCATAAAATACTGAATGTCGTTATTCACTCTGGCCTGGATGTTCTTGGCTCTCTCCCACTTAGTGATTCACAAGATGTCTGTGAGATTCATTTTTGTAAATGTGGTTCTCCCCCTCCCCGCTGTATATCCTCCCCTCCCTTCTCCTTTGTTTGGGAGCTCATTAAATAAAACCCATGGTGCACGTAAGGCAGAGTGCAGTCTCTGACATAGCATCGGAAGAGATCTAAGGGTGTAGAATTTTCCCCCTGATTTTCAATGTGGAGATTAGAATAGTTTGCAAAAAAAAGAGTTCTACAGCTCCCCCTCCTCTTCCTCTGCTCTCTCGCAGCTCTGCGTGTCCTGTGCCTCTCTCAAGATATTTATTTCTAGTAAAAATTCAGCACTCAGTGCCCTGGGAGCACTCGTGGCTGTCCTGGGAGAGGGTCCTGGGTGCTGTGGGGCTCTCCATGCCAGGGCAGAGCTGCAGCTCCAGCGCTGGCTGCTGGCAGCAGGCAGGGCTGTGTGCGGGGCTCGCATGCCAGAGCCTCTTCAAACAGCTCTGCTCAAAGGCATGAGCTGGGCTCACTTCTGAGGGAAATTTCCTTTTTGGGGAAGTTGCTGCAAAGGAATTTCCTGTGTGGGCAGACAGAGCTTCCTGACTTGAAGGCTTCTTGGAAGGGAAACCGTTTCATAATGAAATGATAAATTAAAGACATACCAGCCCTGGTTCGCTTCAAAACAGCTATTGAGCGAGCTCAGGCAGTGCACCATTATACTCCTGCACAGAATGGAAATAAATTGCATCCTGACAGGATTCTCCATAGTAGACCATATCCTTCCCCCCAGCCTTCCTCCCTGTAGGTCTCCCTTTCCTCCTCCTTTCCCCCTCTCCTGCTGTTCCCTTTGCTGTCATCTATCTTTTGCAGCCCCTCTAACCAACAGGCACAGGGGCATGAGGTCAGGAATGTTTGCTAAATGTGTTGCTTCCTCCATGGAGCAGTCAGCTCTGGTTTAAGCCCTGCTGTGCTGACAGGCAGGATGAGTGCCCTGAGTGGAAGTCACAGAAATGGCACAGGGCTGCCCTCAAAACTGGGTGCATTGCTGCTGATGTGGTTGTGGCAAGGAGGAATTCGGGAAATCCTCAAAGTTTAAGTCAGTGCCTGTAAGGAATGTCTTGGTGTGGTTATGAAAATATCTGGGAGGAAGTGTTGCAGATAACTGTTTCCTGTTAAATAAGAGGGAAAAAAGGACCTTTGCTCCATCCCAGTCAGGACACAATGGAGGGAGGGCATCGCCAGAGAGCTCAAGCTGTTTTCAATAGGCACCATCCAGCTCACACCATTTCCCTGCTCGGCCCCGTCATCATCGGTGAAATGGGAAGGCTTGTGGGTGTCTGTGCCCCAAGGGATGCCCATAGCTGTGAGCTCAGCTGGGCTGGGTGGAGAGCTTTGCTCAGACTGCTGGGGTTGCCAGTGCATATAATGGAGGATATCATTTCAGATGGCACAGGGGTAGGGGGAACAAACAAGTGAGAGTTTCACGTTTCCTTTCTTTGTCTCTAAACTTGATGGGTGGTTCTGCCCACAACACCTAGTTCCACAAAGTGATCTGCTGTGCTCTGATGCAAGTGTGGCATCAGCATTTTCTTTTCTCCCTGGACAGAAAGCCTTTATTCCCTGCCTCCTATTTGGCTGGCTATTAAAGGTGTTTTAATTCTTTGCAGGATTCCCCAAAATTGGTGTGAGTTATGTGCCTTGTTGTTCCAAGGAGGTCTTATTCCTCTCCATTGCTTAGTGAGTTTCTTTGGAGTTTTGAAACACTAAAATCACTGGCAGAACACTGCATGATTTTATAATAAATGCTGTAGTTTTTGAGAATTTTTTCTTAAAAATGCATATGATGAGTTAGTTCCATGGCAGTGAAAGAATTTGAGGTTCTATTTGTATTTTTAAAGCAAGTTTTAGGCCTGTGTAAAGGAAAACTAGAAAAAGTGGTTCACATGTCTCAGAAGTAAGATACAAAGGACCCCATAAGTGGATAAACACTGGGCTCATAACTTTTATGCTGTCACCACCTCTTGATAGCATTAAATTAATGATTAAAATCAATGTGCTACCTACTGTTTGCCTAAGTTGCTCCTCTTTTTGTCCTTGTTAATGTATCAGCTAATCTCCACCTAAAGAAATGTCATTGCCCTTTCTGTATTTCCTGCCTCCTCCTTAGGCTTGGGTGATGTGCACTTCTCTGTGTGTGTGCTTGACACAGCCTCAAAGAGCTGGGGGTTTGTCATCCCTCCTTTCCAAACTGTGAGCTCCCATTAGCTCATCTTCCCCCAGGCAACACAGGACTCACTTCTGTCACCTTTCTGTTCTGAGCAAAAACTACACAGAAGTACTTCTAATCTACTCAGAAATAAAGTCCAGGTGGGATCCTGTGATGGTGGCAGCTATAGGCATGCCAAGAGGAATCTGAGTGAGAGCACAATGGTGAACTGCATATAAAACAGAACAGTTTCACAAGGTTTTGTGTGTAATAGAGGTTTGCCCTGTTAATCAGATGCCGCTCCAATTTCAGCTTTCATGATAGTGAGTTCCAGTAAAATGTGGGTGGGAAGACATTTAATTTGTGCTGGTTTTTTATTGCTTTAAATGCATACACTGCTTGTTCTTGGCACGATATCAGTGGAGTGCTGGAAGGAAGTGAGGTAGGAAAGGGACATGAAAATCACGACTGATCTCTAAGGGTATTGTTCCTGCTTCCATGTGGAAAACTCAGAGATTCCTGGTACTCATCCTTGCTGGGGTTGGCAGAAGGGGGGAAATCTTACATTTCACTGCTGGAAATAGTGGGTCAATAGGGATTTCTCTAATCAGTTAAAAACTAGCAGTGATGTAAATAAACTGTAGGCAATTACTCCTGTCATAGGAATAGCTATGGAAGACCAGTGCAAGGTCTTTGAGGACAAAGGTTGGAGGGGTGAGGCTGGATGCATCTTACTACTGTTACTCTTGCAGATGATGCTTTAGGGCTTTATCTTGAGCTCTGTCCCTCCATGTAGTCTGTATTTCTGCTTGGAATTAGAAGGCTGGGCTATGGTACATGTCCCTGCTCCAGAACAGCTCATTTTGTTATATGTTTGTCTGCTACCAAATATTTGTGGGCATTTCTCTTTCTAAGCTTTTTGCTTCTCCTACAATGCAGCATGAAATATGTGCAATGTTTGTGAAAGCTCAGAAGGTTTGGTGTTGGAAAAGTTGGGGAAGGAATAGGAAAGCCAAAGATCATTTCCAGGTAGCTATTCTTTGGATTCTTCACTGTTCTGAGTTGCAGATTGTCAGGACAGTGACTGGTGTTTTATCCAGCTGGATTTTGTCCTGATCATTTGAAATGCTTCCTTTTTCACCTCAGTGTAATTTACAATCACAAATCTATTGCAGCAAGAAATGTTAACAGGAAAGAAATGTAAACGCTCCAACTGTGTTTTACTTCCTCTAAATATCTATATGTTTGTGTTGAGAGAGTTATTAAATTAAGAATAAAATAAAGTTTTTCAGGCAGCCCTGGGAGCTGAGATGGGTTCATCTCCTGAGGATCTGGAGGGAGGGAGAGTGAGGTGTGCAGCAATGCTGGTTGGTGTGTTGCCCAAGCAGGCACTGTGATGGAATTTCAACGTGGTAACAGAGGCTGTCCTACACCAGCTGCATTTGCTTCCCATGAGAAAGTGGATTGGCATGGGGAGCACTGAGGCTGAAAGAGAAAATTAGGGACATGAGTTTCCTCTCTTGCACAATCCCTATTTAGGCATTTTCAATCACCCTGTCTGACTGTATATGAAAATGTTTAACTTCTTAACTGCTGAAGGATGCAATCATTTTCTGCAGGAAATCTGTCTCAGTATTTGAACAAATGTTACTTGAAGGGAAAGGGTGAAAAAAGATGTAGTTCCCCATGTAACTTTCTTTATTAAAGGATGGAGAACACGGTAGTGAAGGCCTGAATTAAAATTCAGCATAGGGTACAGATAAGACAGGCAAAGTCAAACTCCTTACAGTCTTTACTAATTTGCTTTATTTTTTTTTTCCCAATGCTTCTCTTTTAATTTTTTTCCAGTACAGGTTGCAAGCATTGTCTAACTAAGCAAGGGGTATTGACAGTAGGTTTACTTTTTCAATTATCTTTCTAAGCCTTCTTGGAAATAGTTTAAAAGACTCTCTGAAATCCACAAAGTTGAATTTGAAAAGAAAAATATTTGTCTTTTTTACAGAATGTCTTTTCAGATCAGCAGTCTCAAAACCATAATCACTTGCATTTCCCTTGACTCCTTTACACATGTCAGAGATTCAGCTCTGCCTAGCTAGACTAATGTGACCATAACCTCCTGGTTTAAATGTTCTTGAGGATGGGCAGTCAGCTTTTGTGAAGCAGGTGAAGGGATGTGATCTCTCTCTTCACACTGCGACTAAGATTACTTATACCTGTGAAAAACTAAGAGAAACAAAATGATATTTTTCTTAGGGAAATTTCCTTTCTAAGGAAGTTAGTCATATGGAATAACTTATTATTTTTAAATCCAGTGTGAGTTGAGGGAGTGCCCTGATTACACATTTCCTGGAAAAGGCCGTTGGTGACGTACCACTGACTAATGAAAATCGCCAGTTAAAGAAGCTCTTTTCTATTAACTATTTGAAAAGGAAAGAGTGTTTTAAAAGCACATGTCATTGACATTTCCTTGTTCTTTCTTTTTTAGCCCACCATCAGTGGGCCTCTTTACATCACTAGCAGCTACAGATTCATGGCCCTGGTTGGAAAACCCTGAACTATTCTGATATAACAAAATAAGTAAAACCAAAGCCTGTTTGCTGTTATTTGGCATTAATGAGAGTCTGCAGCTTAATGCCACAACCTAAAATTCAGAGTGGAAAATGAGAAGCACAAAGGAGGCACAACAAGCATGACAGTAGATGGGTTGGATTTGCCATGTAAATCAGGATAATGCTTTATCTCCTGGTGAGAGCAGCAGCCTGCAAAGATCTCTGTCCAGGGGTTAAGGATGGAGTTTTGCACACATACAAGAAATTCAGGAAAGAGAAAAGCTGTAGGATAGAACTTCTGTATTTCATTGCTCCTACTTCAGGTTTTTCTACTGTGTGTTAAACTAGTGTCCAGGAAATCTGGGAGCAGATGAGCCAGAACTTCTAAATACCATTTTAGCTGTTATGTCTAAGACTCTGGGAATTGTGTTGCTTATGCTCAGAAGAGCATGACTTGTGACTGCAATTTGTTCAACACAAAATGCCCTCCAAGCCTTACTGGAAGTCAGCTTAAACCCCCAAAACCAGAAATGCATAAAAATATGCTCCCTCCTACTAAATACCATAAGAGATTTTTTAGTTTTAAAATTGTCATCCTGCAACATTTTGTTTTGAGTTTAACCCCAACAACATTAACATGACAGAATTATGCAAACAAGGAAATTTCCATGGGATGAATTGCACAATTTCAATAAACAATCTGAGTTATTAAATAAACATAAGCACTGATTCATTAGCATTGAAGGGCTGTGCATTCTCTGTAGCTGTTGGAACAGAGAGAATAAATACACCTTTCTTCTTCCCTGTTCATTGACTTAACACAGAGGAGAGTATGAATAGTACCTGGCTAAGTGTGTGTGCAGTGCCAAACCACAGGGGTTGTTTGGAGGGCTGCTGCCTGAGATTTACCATTCAGTCAAAGAAGCAGCACCAAGGGAAGATACTTACAACACTGCTGTAGGTGTTAAAGCAGTCTAAAGTCTAAAGTGTTTCCTAGTGCCTTAAAGATTTTCCTTTGTACTTCACAGGATTGATCCTGTATGGTCTGTGACAACAGCTATTCTGGGATATAGTAAGAATTTCCAATTCCACCACAAATATTTCTGTGAAAGGTGCAATGCAGGCACCAACCCAGCTATGATGGACATTTCAGCTTTCAGCAATGTGCTGTACTTAAAATAACATTTTATTCTTACCTAGAAACCTTAAGCCCACCAGACTACATCCTAGATACTCTCCCATAAGTGAACTACTGGACTGTATCGTTTTACTGGTGTTTCCACTCTGGAAATTCACCTCAGGCCCTGTTATGCCTGTAAGGGTGGAATACCTTTTTTGTTTTTCAGTGCTATAGCTTCCATTATTACAAGGGTGCTTGGCTATTGTAGGGATGAGTCTTACAGAAATTAAAATAATTAAGTGATTAAGGTAAGTACAAACCCATTACCAGCCTCTGCCTTTGCATGAGTGAAAACCAAAACCAGTAATGGCCATGAGCACGTTCATCTGGGCTATGTCAGATGTTGCTGTTGGAGGAGTGGGATTCTAGAAGAATTATCCAGCAGGATTAATGGCTGGAGCACTCTGAGGAGGTGATGGAGCTGGTACTATTTTAAACAGGATCAGCATTCAATTTGGGGATGCTCTCTGAAGGATGATCCTCTAGTGCCCCAGCCTACTCAATGGTTTTAGGGGAATATCCTTGGATTTACCCTGGGCAGTGCACAGGAGAAAGAGACAAATTCTCAGGAGGCTCAATAACAAGTTTTGCTTGCAAACTTTAAAACATTCAAGTAGAAAGGTACTTAGTAAATTTTTAAACATTCAGACAGAGTAAGGCACTCTGCAAACTTCAACTCAGCAGACTTGAACTTACCCAGTCTTGAGCCAGTCACCTATTCCTCCAGTCTCCTACAGATCCACTGAGGGGTCTCTTCTAAACCTGGCCTTAAAGCCCTGTGTGCTGCTCATGAGAATCTGGAGTTCTTGCTGGAGTTTTCCAAGTTGAGGTTTACGAGAGTGCCTGAGTTGTGTGCAAAACCTGAGATTTATTGACTTTCCTGTGGTTATAGCTTGCCACAAAATCCAGTGTCCCATGCAGACTGAAGGTGTGTGTATTTATGGAAGGGATTAGAGTTCAAACTGAGATGATGAGAGAGACAGTTGATATGAGCAAAAAGATTATGTGAGGAGTTAGGGAATTACAGAGGTGCCTTCTGTGAAACCAAGAGTGGAGGGTGCACAAGAGACCTTCGGTCTGCTCTGTGAAAAGAGAACAACAGGGATCGAGGCATACACTACTGGCACTGGGATAGAAAACTGGCATATTTGGCATCATATGACTTGAAAATGTGTGCAAAACACATTATTCCAGCAGAAGTAGTTGATTTTTCTGAAGGCCTAGTTAATGAATATAAATGAATCAATATACTCTTACATTTTATTGGGCGATTATCAACTGGTGAGACTCCTCAGCAGAGTGATGGATGTGGTTTCTTTATCTGACTGTCAAACAGAGAGGTTACGTGTCATTCTTCACTTATGTGAGTTTGCCCAAGGTTTGCATTATTGGTAAAAACTGTCCCATTTGCTGTATTTAATGATCTACAGCTTATCAAGCCTCCTGCAATCTTTTACTGGCTGTGACAATTTATTGCACGATGCTCCTTACTTTTCCTACTTAGAAGAAGGTCCTTTGCAAGGATAAACACATTAATTTCTAGAAAATATGTTTAAATCCGCCAATGAAAGGTGCTTATTTCCATTATTCCAGGGGTTTTAGCAATAATTCTGTCTGAAGAAGATGGAAGAATAGGGAATGTAGGTCAAAAGACATTGACAGATAGAAGTTTATTAAACAGGCTTGCCTTTAAAGACCATCTGAGGAAGGGTAACTGAATGCAGCCACATGCCTTTGCCCTGAGCAATGCTGAGTGAAGCTGGAGCCCCATCCTGCCTTATCCCAGCACTCCTGTGTTTCCAAAGTCAGCACTGGATGGGTGGAAAGTCTGTAGCACACAGCAGTGACTAAGAAGAGCACAAAACATGAGCTAGGGGACATGTTTCCTCATCTGGAGTTATCAAGACTTTGAATGTGTTGTTGACACCTTAATTCTGCTCCACAGTCCATCCCCCAAATGCTCACAAGAGCCTGCAAACACTGACAGACAATGGCTGCATTTTGGAAAAGGTCTCTGGTGCTGTTAGTCTAAGCAAAAGTAGTTGGCATGGTTTTGCACTTCCAATGGTTGAATGCACATGCTGGGAACTTCAGAAGAGTAGCTCTGACAGTGTTTGCTCTGTGGGATTTTGCTGTGTGTTCCTCTTCAAGCACACAGAAACAACAGCAGGTTTTCTATGGTGCTTCCTGTAGTATGAAAGGCAAGGTAATCTTAATTCATTTGAAGAGGCACCGATTTGACTCTTTGACATAAAGGAGGTTTCGATCTTCCTGATGTCATTTCAGAAGGATATCAGTGAAAAAGATCTGCAGCAGTGCAAAATTTGTGTAAAAGGAAAAGAGAATTAAGCTTCAGTATTTGAGACTAGTACTGATATTTGCCTTTGTCTTATTTTGCAGGCCTTGGCACATGTTACACTTATGTAACAAAAGGGAAGTGCTTCAAATTAGAGGTGTTTTACTGACCTGGGTGGTTTCTGTCAGTCATAGGTTTCCAACTATTTACTTTCCAGGTAAATATGAAGATGACTACTAACCATGTAAATATAAAGAGGTGGCTATTAAAAGACAGTAGCTGTCTTTGAAAAAAACATGCTCCTTGGTAGTGCCACAGAGGTGTCAGCAACTATAGAGGGGTGAGTTAGGAAAAACATAAAGTTGTTGCTAGTTGAGAGCAGCCTGATTATTTTAAGTGAGACTCAACAAAATTAGTGCAGTAATGCATTAAAATATTCAGCTTAAATAAGCAATTTTAAGTGGAGGACATAAGCTCCTCATAGTCCAGGTATCTTCCAGAGCTTTAGAAAACAAAGAAACCTTGTTGCTGGGCTTGGTTCAGAGCCAGCATTTCCAGTCAGTTCTTTCACATGAGGCTCTCTGGTGTTCTTAACGTTAAAGGAAATTAGGAAGTTCAGGCTCAGTCTATTATTTGTGTGGCTGTGATTGTTCTGGACCAGATTCTACTTTATCACATTCCATGCTTGTGAGAGAAACAAGGTACTGAAACAGGAATCTTTGCAGAGATAATAAAGAAGACTGATGAGGGAATCTCAGGCTGCAGTAGAAAAATTGTTCTGGTGAGGTGATCCATGTCCTCTGACTCTCAGACTCCTGTGCAGCCACGGAGACATTGAACAACTTCAGCTCTGTAAGGTTTAGTTGCATCACATGAATCTGCTCCAACAGCTTTCCTCCCTCTCTTCCCATATCCTCAAACACACCAGAATTCAAATGTTTTGAAGATGGAGCTCATTATGTTTTATATCTTCCTGTCTGTTGTGTTTGGGGTTTTTCTAACTTTTTTAATTCTGTCCTTTTTGGTATAGTCTTCCTTCACACAGCACCACACTATCTTCACTTCTCCAGAACCCACAAGTATGAAAACCATGTAGCACACATTAAAGACTCAATATCAATTATTTCAGTCACAGAATAGGCTAAGGGGAAAAACAGAGGAAAATGAGGCAGTGAAAAGGGAGGACAGGCTGGATGAGGGGAATGGGAACATGAAGAGACTTGGTTTGAGTCCAAATCATGCCAGCAGTGCTCGTAAATAAACACTTGGTGGTGATTCAGTGGTTTCTGCTAAGAGAATGGGTGGTGTCTGTCCTGTCTTTGAAGAACTGTCCATGCACATCCATCCCCTATCATTAAGCAAACTGCAGATGTATCTGTGAGCTCAGGTGTATCTGCCAGGCCTGGAGGAGTCAGAGAGCAAAACAGGTTCTCAGAGCTCAAAATCACCTTTGTGTCTCAGGGTTATCCCAGGGCTGAGGCAAACTCATGTAAAAGGGCTCTTCTCTAGTCACCTTAGTAGAGATTTTGTTGGGAGCTGATGCTTCCTGCTTTCCCAAGCACTGACTTCCCTGCTGATACAGAAGTGTCATGGAAAGTGATAGAGAAAGCTTAACTGGATGGTACAGCATCAGAAGGGGGAGGGAAGTCAAGAAAAATCCACTTGTCAACTGAACAAATTAAAAAATTAGAAAACTCAGCATTTCGTCAGTCACTTCACCCCCCAGCATTTCCTTCACGGTTAAGACTTTAATCATCAGTAAAACAATAATATCAAAACATGTACAAGGATTCCAACCATCAGCTATTATAATTCTCTTCAACACAGCAAGACGCTCTTCAGCAAATAACCATTAAGAGATGAAGTCTCTTTTATGAATAAATTATTTGGTAAGCTGAAGGCAATGTATTGGACATATTTTCACAGGCTTAAGGAGCAGAAGACCTTGACAACATGCTAATTCTTTATACCTGGCATAGAGGCAATATGGAAGGCTTGATAGTATTGTGTGCTTTTGACCAAAGTAGCATTCACTGATTTGCTAATGTAACCCTTGGTTTGGCTGCTGATAAATGTGAGGGTGTATTATGATGGTGCTGTCACACCAAGATCCTGAAGTGCCATTTTTGCTGAGGGACTTTCAAAACTTTCAGAGTTCCCCCAGAGGAAAGGGGTATTAATGTTATTACCATTGTCCATTCTGGAGAAGGGAAAATGGAGGCTCCAGTTTCACCCAATACAGTAAAACCAGGGTCATGTAATGCCCCTGCTGAACAGGCCAGTCCTGCCCTTCTGCTGCTCTGGCTGTTGTTCTCACCTGGCTGCTGGGAAAATTTCTTTTTCTGTTGCCGAGATATTCAGACTGAGAAATTCCTCTGGGTTAAAACTAATGTTGGGAGAAAATAGTCAGGTTTTGGTTCTTTTACCTTGCTAATTTCCTTGATGGGAGTGTTTGTACAGCTACTTGAACACTAACAAGTTTCAGGGGAGCTGTGTGAAAACTGGAACACGAGATGGGAGTAGGTAGGACTTGCTTATTGTGACAGTGCCACTTTAAACCCACCTAAAGTGCTCATAAAACTCTGGCCTGAGGTACAGGTAAATAGCCTTCTGAAGTGCTTGTTTCCATCTCTCCCGGGGGCTTCCCCAAGCCAGCTTTCCTCTGGTTAAGCTAACATGCACAGGGTCCCCGAGTTTCAGCCAGCCTGCCTAGCCCAGAGGCCACGGGTCAGTAGAAAGTGCAGAGGTGGCACCAATAGTGCAAGATGCAGAATCCAGGAATCCTCATCTGTGTTCTGCCAAGCAGTGAAAAGACATTCCCCACAGCCTGATAGTAGTGCTTAGTTGGTTATGGTGGTTTTTTCCTTTTGTTTTTATAATGGGTGTGAAGCCTCTACTCTTCAAATGTAAGAGTGGCCAGGACTCTTACAAAAAAAAGGCCAAGGAAGCAATTTTTCCTGAAGTTTATTTCCTGGCACAGCATGGTTTTCAGCTTTAAAAGGATGTATGAGGCAGAGAGAAGTCCTGTAAACATGTTCACATGTGCCAAGACTCCTTCAGCTTTTGTCCAAATGTCTCCCAGAACACACTGACTGTGGTTCATTGTCCTCTCATAGGAACTTGGTATGAAATTGTAAATTCCATATACACACAAGACAAAGAGAAAACAAGTGAGGTTGTATGATATCTCTTATAAAAGCCCTTCATTAGTCTTCATTATTTCCTCTCCCTGGTTTCTGAAATACTTTGAATCTGAAAATCATGAAAGCTGTGATCGTCCCAAGGAAAATTAGAATTAACACAACTGGCCAAGGTGCCTTGAGGAGTGTTTCAATCACCTGCTGCTGTGCTCCTGCAATAGCCTTCCACCTTATCTCCCTTCTGAAAGGGTATGGCTCAGAAGAATGAGTTTTCACTTTTTTAGAAGCCTGATAGGGATCAAAAGAAGTCAAGTGGTAATAAACTCTGTGTAAGTGACTTGCTTTATGATTTAATAGTCCAGCATCTGCTTTTAAAATTTTTTGAAGTGTACTGCAGGGAAAGCCCTGCTACATTGCTTTATTCAGTCAAGGTCCTTGTTTCATTGCATTATAAAAATATTGGTTGGTGCCTGTATGGGTGTTCCTTGCACGTGCAAGGGCATGTTAAACTTTGAGCATTGCGACACAATGTTTTGACTTTGGCTGATGATGATGTGAATAATGTCACATCCCTCTGAGGTGGATGCAGAGGCAGATACCACACAGCTGGACAGCAGCTTCTCAAAGGAAGCTCACCCAAAATTCAGGAGTTCATATCCCTGGTGCAGCCCATCTCTTTAAAGTAAACTTCATCCAGGCTTCTGCCACATAAATGATGGGTGTTTGGGTTTTTAACTTAGCAAAAAGCTGTTAGGAGCAGAAAAGAAAAAGCTGTAGTATTTTCCTCCTACCAGCTCTGCTTCCTGGTGGTTTCCTTAGGAGGCACATTTTGGTGGTTGCAGGCTGTAATCTCCTAGGATTTACTGTGCTCCCCTCTCAGAGAGCTTCTTGCAACTTGCCCACTGCTCCCAGCTCTAAGCACTCTTAGTTATGTCTCAGTTTCTGTTCTGTCTTTCGCTTCAGGGGCTGTGCTGAGAAATACCTGGGGTTGTTAAGCTTAGCCCGTTAGGACTTTGCTCTAAGCATGAGGAGGTTTGTTTTTCTGAAACAGGAATGAGGTGCTGAGGTCACCACATCAATAATTCTTCTTGCTTATTGATTATCTGGCATGTGCATTTATCAACAGCTGATAAATAAGTGAGGGGTTTTTTTTTGTGATGTAGATTACAGCAGGTCTCAGAGTCAGCCAGCCCATTTAATCTGTGGGGTCAGATCTGCACCCAGTGCACCCGTGTTCTTAGCTCACACCTGCATGTGCTGTTGGCATTCATGAGGTCACTCAGTGTGCATGTGTCTACATCTGCTTTGTCAGCTGCTGGTGATTTGCAGAAATTTGTTGCTGCTTTAAAAGATGGATCTTGATCAAATAGCCAGTTATATTTTATATATATATATAAAAATAAATATCCTGGCTACCTGATGTATTTTTTCTTTGTACTATGCCTGCTTCAAAAACTACAGTCATCCTGTGCTACTTTGCACTAGATTTCTCTTTCTTTTTATTTACTTGCAGATGGGTGTGTTTAAGCATGTATTTAAATTTCAGTGCTTTTATGTCTCACTGTCTGAGAATGGGAGAGGAAGATGGGGAATTGCCAATGAGGAAATAGTGTCTGAAAGCTAGAAGAATGGAAATAGTGAGAAGTCAGGCACATTTTTCAGGAGGTGTAATGGGGAAAATAAAAACCCAAGACAAATCTAAATGTCCCTAAAAGTCTTGGAATCCTGAGTGGAAGCCAGCCTCGGGTACTTGCATATGTACAAACGATCTGTGTATAAAATTCCAAGTTCTCTGTGGGTTGTACAATGCCCACAGCAGACTTTTCAAACTGCATAAGGGTAATGACTTTTACTGGACAGGGTGTAACATTGGCACTTTCAACATAACAAATTATCTGGTCCAGAGAGCAAAACATTCCAGGAAATGGTGCAATTGTATACTCAAAGTATAATAAATAGATTGCTAAAGCTTTTGTGGCATTATTAGATGTTCTGAAGAAAAGTAAGTACTAAACTCACCATAAGTGTCCCACTGGCAGTCCTTGGTGTCCAGGCCTAATCTGTAGTGTAGGATAGGTCTCTGTTACACTGCTCTCCTTGGAAGTGGGAAACATCTATTGTACCTGCTGGATCAACTCTGGGTGTTGCTGCCGTGGAGGGCTGAGTGTTTGAGGAGCAAACAGCCATCCCCCTGATGTGGGGAGGTTGCTGGAGTCTGGGTGCTGCTCATGCCTGCCCAGTCCATCACTCCATCCCTGGTGACCTCCTAACAAAGCTTTGTCTCACAGCAAGGTTAGCTCTGAAGCCTTTTCATTGCCTTGGGGATTTTTTTGTTGTTCGTTTTGCAAACAACTCCTCTAAAGCAAATCACCTCTTAAAAAAAAGCTGAATTCTTAGTGATCTTTTTTCCTTAAAAACTAAGAGAAAAGCTTTGCCTCAGAATGTGCATGTTTGAATGCTTGGTTGACCTGATCTAATGTTTGATAGTAGGTTATGTGTCTGATGGTGGCATAGAAATATATCATTTTTTCTGCCTTAGTCTCCCAGATAGGCCAGTCCTGCAATGCTTTAGGCAGAGCCTTGCCAGCAGGTAGAAAGAGGGGATTCTTTTCCTCTGCTCAGCCCTGGGAGTTTGTACCTACAGGGCTTTGCCCAGTCCTGGTCTCCCCAGTACAGGTAAGAAATGGATATACTGGAGGAAGTCCAGTGAAGAGCCATGAAGTTTATTAAGGGACTGGAGCATGTAACCTGAAAGGAGAGGCTGTGAGAGCTGCAGGTATTTACCCTCAGGAAGAGAATGCCTGAATGTGTCTTGTCAGTATATATAAATATTTGATGGAAAAAAGTGAAGAAGAGAGAGAAAATGGGCACAAAGTGAAATACAAAATATCCCATTTACACCAAAGAAAACCTCATCTAGTGACAGCATGATCAAACACTGCAACAGGCTACCCAGAATAGTTCTGGAGTCTTTGGAGATGCTCAAAACCTGAGTGGATGTGGCCCAGAGCAGCCTGCTCTGGTTGACCCTGTTTTGATCAGGAGTTGGACTTAGGGGATGCCTCCAGATGCCTTCCAACCTCGTTTTTTCTGTGGTTCTGTGCTGTGTGCAGGCTGATGAACCCCAGGAAAAGCCTGTAGGAAGGAATGTCAGGCTACTCTTCACTGTTCTCCTTAGTCTGCTGTCAGGGTAAAATAAGCCTAGCAAAAGGAGCTGATGCAGGGAGGACTGAAATGACTGTAGTTATTAGGTGAGTTTCAGAACAGTTAGGAATCATAAGTGTTCACTAAATTATTTGAAAAACCTCGTTTACAGGATATCATCTGTTCCCTTTCATTTTCACTGAAGTTCATTCAAAAATTCTGTCTTTTATTTGGGATAGTAAACTCTAACTCTGCTCTCAAGCAGTGTCAAATAAGAACTTTAATGGTAGTGAGTTGCATTTCCAGAGAGATTTGGGATCACAGAATAATTCCTGTCAAAAGGGACCTTAGGAGGTCTCTTCTCCAACCTCCTGCTAAAAGCAGGGTCAGCTCTGAGGCCAAAGTCCCTCGGTGCTTTGTCAGGTTGGGTCTTTGAAGCCTCCAAAGGTGGAGATGGCACAGCTCTAGGCAACCTGTCCCAGCACTTGGCTGTCCCCAGAGTGAGAAAGATTTTCCAGTCTGAACCTTTTGCTCTTAGACTTTTTTCCTTAGGTGAATGAAGGTAACAAACAGGTGCCTTTTGGGTTTTTCAGGGGGGTATGTGCAATCTAGATCTCTTACTGAGCACTTCTAGGAGCTCCCCTATGCCCTTACCTTTATTTTGAAGGATGGAAGGGCATCTGAAAATCTTACATGATGTCTCCTGGGGTTCATAGCTTTAAGGATTTGCAAGATTGAAACTGAATTCTCTTCCCTTTCTAAAATAATAACTTTCTTGTTCTTAGGAGGAATGATTTAGGATTGTGAGACTCCTTGATTTGAAGGAGGTTGTGTCTGGTGAAATAGAACCAAAGCATTTCTTTTTAAGCATTTCCTTCTTTTAACTGTGCTGATAATGATGTGGTAGAGATCAGAGCTAGGGCCATAATTACATGAAGTTTGCAAAGAGAGGAAAGCTCCAGAATTCCTTTCGCACTGCCTAGCTCATTTCTAGGAAAATGCATCAGTAAAATGTTCTAAAAGGCAAAGAAAACTTGTGTGTGGAATCTTAAAAAATATGGTATCTGTGTATATCAAACAGACTTTATTTCTGAATAATGTCTAAAGTAGCAAACCTCCCAAATCAACTCCAGTAACATATTTTTTCATGTGTGACAGAGGTTAATTTGGTCATGCTTGTTACTCTAACCATAGCTGCCTTTTTTTTTCTTCTTTGTGGCAGTGTTTGCTTTTTCCTCTGTCCATTTCTTGTTGTTCCTAAGAACAGATATTTGCCAAAACAAATGTATGTGAGTGATAAAAGCCAGGAGGAATGTCTGTTGGACCACAGGAAATTTCCTGTGCAGGAAGAGATCTTAGGACTTCCTGTGGAACAGAGCATTGTGGGTCTGTTGGCAGAAGTCCCTTTACCACAGCTGCGAATAACCAGAAGAGGGTGGAAAATAGTTGGCACAGCCTTTTGCAGTCACATAGCTCAGAAGAGCCTGAACTAGACACTCAGAAATCCACAGCATAAGCAAATGGTAAATCAGAGTGGGTTTGCAAATGGTTACTCTCAAAAACAAAACCAAAGAAAATAAGAAAGGTGCAGAATTTGAGGTCACCTCTGCTCATGCTCCCGTGCTTCCTGCCCACCTTACAGCCTAGCTCTGTGTCCATGGTACTGTCCCACAGTTTGAGTCAATGAAATGTGTCCATGGTACCTGTACTTTGTCCCCCACTGTACTTTGCAGGATTTTTGAGACATTGCTGGTCAGCCTGTACTCTCCAGCAGGGTTTTCCCATGTCCCTGCATGAGGCTTCCCAGAGGGTACTTCCAGGCAAGTTCAAAACACCAAACAAGCCATGTCCCACATGTATGAAATCCGTGTGATGCCAGAAATCTTGTGCTGATTGTCTTCAGCATGGAAGACCCTTCTTTTTGAGTGATTTTTATTTTTGCTTATAGCAGATGTGCATCTCTTTCCCCAGCCCTCTGAAACAACACTTACAGGGAGCAGGGGAACTGGTTCTGGAAAGAGGAGTGAGGACACAAGAAAGAAAGGGCCCAGGATGCTAACATAAAATGCTCTAATAAAAAAGAAGGGAAGAGACAATTGGATAATAGGAGGAAATGAGTGTAGTTCAAAGGGCAGAAAGAGTAGGGAACAAAAAGGAAAAGACACCAGGAACACAGATTTTATGAAAAGGGAAACTGGCCAGTCTGGAGACAAATGTATTTTTTGTAAGAGTGTGTAACGAGCATGATTAGATCCTACACAAGAGGGAATTTGTGATGCAGGGCGTGTCAAACCCATTTCTGGGTGATGGCAGAGTGAGCTGGATATGGACACTTGGGCACTTCATCCAACACTGCAGCCACAACTTCCTCTGTGGGGACAGTTGTGTGCCCTTGCCTGTTCCAGTCCTTGACCTCATGGGAAGGTGCCACAGAGAATGCCCCAGAAATGGGGCCTGAGCTGTGGTCTGTGTTCAGTGTGACATTAAGGCTGTTGACTCTCTTCAGAGAAATCAAACAGAACCTGCCTGTGACATTTAAACTTCAGCCTTGTGAGTGAAACTCGACCACATTGGTCTCACCTGGAAATTTCTGAGCCTCTCAGGTAGTTCGGTTCCCCTCCCAGAGTTTGGACTGTGACCTGGTGCCCTTGCCTCTTGCTGCTTCAGCATTTGGTTTTTAACTCACAGCTGTGTTCATGTTCACTCTTCTTTTGTACCAAGGAACTCTTTGTTTGCTTGCTGAGTGCTTCCCCACAGGAAATTTCCTGTGATGGAAAACTCTGGGGAAGCTTCCTGCCAGAGGAGAGGCTGCAGGGGGCAGATAACGGAGCCATCGGAGGCCACAAACCGCGGCAGGGGAGGAAGCGCCGGCACCTGGCGCCTTCTGCCCAGGGAGCTTGGGCAGCAGGAAGAGCCAGCCACTGACTTGAGTGAGCTGGGCTGATAGCACAGGGAACTGCTCACTGCAAAACCCACAGCTGCTGTTGACTGCTGAGGCCTTTCCTGGCTCTGGGCACTGTCACTTGGTGGTGTTGAACCCAGGTCTCCGGAAGCTACGGGTGAATTTTTCTACTGGGGGCTCCCATGGGTCAATCAGGTCAGCACTTCTCAGGCTCTGAAGAAAGCCTGTAGTGAAGTGTCCCTCTGTGAGCTGGGTGCCAGGTGTGGCTCTGAATCTCACAACCAGTTGAGGAAAAAAATCATTGTCTGGTGGGAGAACAGCACATTTTGATAATGTCGCCTATCTCCTACCAGTTGCTTTCCTAAAGAGGGAGGGTCCCCTCTTTAGGTACCATTGTCATTTTTGAGCCCATGGCTGACCCTGGGAGTCTCACTTGGTGTTCTCACTTTGAGAATCACTTTGTATCACTTACTGAGATTTTGTCTTACATTGGTGCAAAAAGGATGGTCTGGCTGTCAAATAACTTACTGTGAATGGCACTTCAGGCTCCATCAGAGACCTCTTGTCATTTTGCACTGGGCAACACTGGAGCTTGGTGAGCTCTTAGGAACTCTGGCTTGTGACTGCTACAGGGTTTAATCAGTCCCAGACAGTGCTAATTTAATTTGAGGAAAGCACCCTGATGCCAGAGAGCGCTCCATTGGCACGCAGTCTCAATGGTTATGATGTTGCCACTGCAGTTGGGTGGGACCTTAGGCAGCACTAAGGCAAATAAAGTACCTGAAAATGACCTTCATCCTTCCACAGCTCTTGCCTGTTAGCCTTGCCATGCCTCAAGACTGCTCCTATGAAATGTCAGGATGGTAGTGCTTCTTTTGCCCCTGTTGACATCTCCTCTGGGAAGCTCAATGTAGGACATCAGAGTTGTCCATCTGGCAGCCCAGAGATGTGCCAGCCCCATAAACCATACTTTGAGCTTCCCTTTCAACAACCTACCCTCTGCTCTTCTGCTCTCTGCAGTGTCCCTCTCTCAGCTCTTCACATTTTTCCCTCTGTGCCTGCCATACCTCAGCATTCCATGCTGTCTGCTGAATTCATCTGTACCACACAATGATTTTTACAGTTCCTCACACAAAGTTACTGGATCCTGGTAACTTTCTTTAAGCCTCCTTGTTGGTGGTACTCATCTCCATTTGTGATCTGTTGCCTCAATATTGCCTGCACAATGGGGTTTGTTGGCTGAATGTAATTCTTCTGTGTGTTGATATCCCAGGCACGTATGACAATATTTTGCCAAAAGATGCAAAAATTTTCAGGCATTTTTACCTTAATGTTCCTGGTTTTCTTCAGAGCTCAGCCTCTTGAATCTGGTGAAGGCATGTCATTTGCTTCTTTGCTTTTCTGTGTCTTGTGTTAAATATTGAGGTTAAGAGCAAATTAAATAGGACTTTGAAGTCCTGAAGGAACTTCTTCAGGTCTGCTCCCCCTAGACTAGGAAAAGCAGGTGTTTTAAGCTTTTAGTTTTCAATGTGGTATAATTTCAGTACGGCCTTCATTCAGCCACCAGTGACTGTTGTGGTTTGATTAATAGACCTGACTCAGAGATGTATGCAGCCTGGCCAGCTGGGCCAGCCGTTGGCTTGGTGACATTGGCCAGCTGGCTGTCCTTTCTTGGCTAAAAGGGGACCCCAGACTGCAAGTGCTGCTTCTCAGCTGTGGGGCAGACAGGGGTGAGGCACTGCTGGATCTCAGGTCTCCCGGGAAAGAAGCAAAGAAACAACTTCAGAGTTACAGGTAGTCATCAGTCCCTATGTTTTGTAACCTGCTGTGGATCGAAGGTATCTAGGAAAAATTGCAGGCTCATTTTCTGGGGTGAGTGCTTGGTCCCCTTGTTTTTCAGGTTTCCAGACAGTTGCCAGTATAAGAACTTGGGTTTGCTAGGTTTTCTACTTTTTACTTGTTGTGGGTGATAACTTTTTCATCAGGACAGAGACCAGTACATTGATGTTGAGCTCTCAAAATGTCCAGTGCCCCAAGACCTGGAACAGACTTGAAGAAAGAGAGGAGGTCTCTCCTGTACCCTCAATACCCCTCTGCTGGGCCATGTGGACAGGAGAGAAGTCTGTGCACAGGCAGCAGGGAGAAGAGCTCAAACTTGTGGTGGGGCAGAAGGAAGAGCCTGCCACAAAGAGGCTGCTCAGGGAGATCAGCATTGCCCACTGGCACAGCTAGAATTCGAGAGAAAGGGATGTGAAGTCAAGCTAGGAGGATGAATTCCTTAATCTGGCTTTTCTTCTGCTGTCATATACACCTGCTGCTGCACAACTTGCTGGAAAAATGAGCCAGAGTTATGGCAGGGTGTCTGATGCCCTCCTGGCGTGTTGGTTCCTCTAACAAATGACAGAATATCCCTGCTGCTCTCAGTTGCCTCTTTAGCAAAAGTGGCAAATGTCTGTAGGTTGGCTGTAAAAGGGCCAACCCTCCTGCTGCTGACCCATGCAGGTTTCATTATGATGCCACGATGGAATTTCTGAGGGCTGATTTTTTTTTCACCACTACTCATACTTTAAAAACAAGGGAAAAAATTACACTCGATGTATTCATTCTGCATTACAGCTCCTAAGGTTTTAAAGGTGAAGAAATGTCGAATTAACATTGCCTGTGAGTACTTTGATCCTGCAGGGTCTTGCAAAGTGTGGGCTCTGAGGCTGCATGGATAACTTCACTAAATACTCATAAAGAGGATGAACCTTAGTCAGTAAAGAGGATAATGGCAGGAGAAAGCACTGTATTGTTAATTTAAAAAAAAAATAAATTTTGTTTTAATAATTTGTAATGCTAATAGCACACTAGGAAATCTGTGATATAGTGTGTAAACATAATAAAGTATTGGGAAAATTCAAGTTCACTACAGATTGGCTATTAAATATTTTCAGTGAAGTAAAGTGAAACAGCTCAAGGCTGCAAAGAAGTGATCCAACTGGCAGATTAATAAACTGAGAATTCACACCCTTAATTTGTAAATATAAATAGTAAAATTCAGAAGTGAAGTCATTAATAGACCTTATTTGTCAATAAACTTCCTTGACATTAATTTGTAATACTATAAAAGTAGTGTCTTTAAAATAAATTCTTCCTAGAAGAGCTAAATGATGTAACATTTTTACTGTTTTTCTAAACTATTCTAAATTAAAATAAAGAGCTTTTAGAACTGACTATCAAACTGGTTCTTGTAACAATTATGAAAAATTTTGCTTACCCCAAAATCTTTCTTTCTCCAAAATTCAAAGTTGACCTTACTGTGTTACAAAACCAATAAGAGAGCTTGCATCTTGACTGCAATTAGAATGCAAATGGTTGGATTAGTGCCAACCTTGGAATATTGCAAATTTCTTCAATTTTATTTTTTCAGTGGGTCTCATTTTGTATATTTAAACAGACTTTGTTGGGGTTTCACCATTCCCTTGAGTAAACTCTTGGTTTTCATTTTTCCCCTCAATTACTGCCCATGGAAATCAAAATTTTGCCTTCTATAGCAAAATTTATGGTGTTACCCCATTTCTGTTTTGTTCATCTTTTTCAACTGGGGATTTGAGAAAAATACCAATAAATTACATCCTCTTAATAGCTCTGCATGGAGATTACAATCCAAGGAAACTCTCTGGACAAAAATAGTATTTCTCTCCTGTTTGTGCATTGCCAAGCACACTGGGGTCCTGGTTTATGATTGCAACTGAGATACTACAATTATGCAGAGTAATAATGCAGGCCTGTTGAATTAAATTATGAAGGTCATTTGATTTCAATTAGGATTAGCATCTCCTGGCCCTTCACATGGACCAGGGCCTTATAGTATGAGCTGCTGTAGGTAGGGACATAACTGTGTTCTGTCTTTCTGTACAAACAGGGCACAAGGCCCACTGCTTTAAAGATACTTGATGTTTTTAAGCTGCCATGAAAAATAAGGCAAGGGTTTGTTTTGTTAGGAAGAACTTCAATATGTGTTCAAATTTCAGCATGGTCTTTTCCAGATTAAAAAACTGGAATTAAGTTGACACATACAAACGCCAAGATAAAAATGTGTATTTTTAAGAAAGAGTTTGACTAAGAGAAGGACAGGTTTTTGAGCCTTTTCTGTTCCTGGATGGCAGTTATCCTAGTGAGACACCCCACTGAAACCCCTGGAACTGCTGACAGGAATAGGAGTTAAACCATGCAGCTCTCAGGGTCTTGTTTATGACTTAAAATACTTAAATTGATGCAATTAGGTATTCATCTTCCTTTCTACTATTTATGAGGATTGCTTTGCAATTTTGCAATTATCTCGATTTTTACAATGCAAGTATGGATATCACAATTCTGTTTAGAATTACTTTTAGTTTGAGTAAATGTCAATTGTTTATTTTAAAACAAAAGTAATTAGTAGGTTTTCTTAAAAACAGAGAGAAAACACACAGCCATTTTGACTGAATGTGAAAGGAACCTATGCAGAGGAAGCAGAATTCTTTTTGCACTAACAGCACAATTTTCTTTGTTTGACATTGTGTGAGAATAAAGTACCAAAAATGCGCACCAGCTTTTTACAAGAAATGAAAATAAATCAGTAAATGTTTAATAGAATGACTATTGGGATTACCTAATATAAGGTTTTCCTAGGGCTTCTCTGGCACATGGGGAACTTGGAGTGGAGAGAGAAAGGAAAAGAGGAAAAAAAATATATGCAAAGCCAGTTGGGTAGAGTTATGCAAATGACCTTATCAGGGCAAGCAAAAGGCCTCTCCACCACGGCTGCCAATTCGGAAATAGCAGCTCTGGACACACTCAGCCCTCTTCCTGAGGAGATGCAGCTTTAGCCTGTGATGTTGGCAACCACATCATGAAAGGAGATTAAAAATTGCCTCCTCTTTTATGTCTTTTTAAGAGGTTGGCAGAGATGTTAAATGAATCCTGGAGAGGGCAAGCACCCTGATGATATCCCGGTACCATTTTTTCAGTTTCATATGGGTTCTAGCAAATGAAAGGAGCAAAGAAACCACTAGGCTTTGACAGGGGTACAGAACTAGTCCCAGATTTCTCTGGAGGCACTGCTGTCCATCCATCCTGGCTTCCAATTTGAAGGGAGAAGTCAAGAGGAAACATTACCACTGATTTTCACAGAAGATGCAGACATGTTTTTCACATTTGTAAGCCAGTGTTTTCACAATCTTGAGCAGGCATAAGTGGTCTGTCATTCAACATTCTAGCTGCATGGATTGAATTTGTGGTCAGTGTGACATAGTGGTGAGGAGTTTTCATAGGTAGGGCTGGAGGAGTTGTGTGGAGGCAACCAGAGGGTGCAGTCCTAGGAAGGAGTCAGCTGAAGTGTTATCTCTGGGTTGGGTGCACACACTGAGGGTGCATCCACTATGCCAATGCTGCTTTATTCAAGCTGCTGCTTCCCAGCCTTAAAAGATAAGCCATGTGTGTAGCATTACTTAAGCAAAAGGGTAAAGACTGAAAAAAAACGGGGGAAAACAGTAGGAGTGCCATGGTTTTTTTTGTACAACGCATGCTGCTCACTCCTTGTTTTCCTTCTGATAACACCAAGGTATTTATGTGCAAACAAAAGGTCCCTCTTGCCGAGTCAGCCTCCTCCTCCTCCCACCTGATTCCGTCAGCAGAGTTGCAAAAGCATGACTGTGACAGTGCTAAATGAATAAGGCTGAGGTTGGATTGACAAGAGAAATCTCCTCTTCACACACCTCAGGGGTGGTGTGGGGAAGGGGAAGTCTAGAAAAAATCCAGATTGAGGCATCACAAAACGTTTTGTTAAAAATCAATCACAGTGCTTTCTTTTGAGAATTAATCTGTGAGGGAAGTAGTGTTTCAGGATGTAAATCAGCAAATTTGGGCACAGCAGGGAAGACAAGATATTGAACAGGACCAGTGGCCTTTCCAGCATTTCAGAAGAAGGTATAAAAAAGAAACACTGTCATTTATTAAGGAATAGGCCATCTCACAAAGAAACCTTTTCTGAATTTCCATTGTTGGTTATCCAAACACCTGAATAACAAGGGTGTATATCTTTTCTGAAACTGCCTTCGTGTCCTCAGAAACTCTAGATGGTCTCAAGCCCGGAGGACTTCGTTTGCATGAACGTTCAGTACTTGGGTCCATATGCTCTGTGTTTATTATCTGCCAGAGAGGTGTGAGACATCTAGTTTGCAGATTTTCTCAGGGCTTCACAGGAAATTTTTGACACTTTGCATTCCTTAATGTCATTTTGTGTGAAGTTGCTGAAGAAGGCTTCTCCCACTCCTCAAATTGACAATGTGCCCGTGTCTGCATTTCTGCCCCATGCCGTCAGTGCCAAACTGATTGACCCCAGTCATGGGGGCTGGGGGAGGAGGGAAGCACATTAGTAAGCAAAGTATTTTAGAGAAGTAGTTTTCCCCTTTAAACTTTTTAAGAAGAGAGAAAAGACCTGGGAATATCAGCCTGCTTTGCACTTATAGGTATCAATGAAGTTATTTCTGTAAGGTAGGACTTATAAAAGCAGGCATGAAGGGAAAAGGTAAGGCAACCTCAGAAGTTAGGTTAGAAGGAGTCTTCTTCAAAATGTAGTTCACCATCCTTTCCTAATGTTCATGTTTGCTTCCTACCTTCTTAATTCTCCAGTCTGTCTTTTTTTGAAATGATGTTCCAAGCTTTGCAAGTTGGTTGTGAGTCAGTCTTGCAAGGAGAGCAAAAACTTCAGATGATTTGGAAGTTACGATACAAAAGAATGAAGCAAAACTGGTTTGGACTTTGTAAACTAAGCAAGTCCTGAAGCATTGGAAAAATAGAAGAGAAATTACTTCATGGAGACACCTCTGTAGCTCTCCTGACTTTAATGTCATTGTGATCGTCTGAGTTTTTGTGGATACAAGTGGTGTGTGAACAGACAGACCTACAAATCTGGATTTCTGCAACAGATAAGATAAAATAATTAGACAAATGTCCTTCATAGAGCTGACTGGAATTTGCCAATATCCGGGGGAGCACAGCTAAGACAGTTTTAATTAGACAGGTTGGTGAAAAAGCATTTCAACTTCATTGTCTCAATATCCACATAATGAAGTGTATGAGGACTCCAGTAGTTTCAGTTGGTTCCTGGGGTCATGAGCATGGTATGCACACCCTCATGCTGTCACTTTGCTGAATCCCTTCCCTCTCCTGTCTGCCCATATTGTAATGTCCTCCAGGCAGGTGGTCCTCCTGCTTCAGTGCTGTATGCTAGCTGGCACAACTGTCAGCCACCTAAAGAAGCCATTAGATGCTGTTAAATATTTCTGACAGGTGATACAATTAGATTCTCTTTCCCAGCACTTTCACTTATGTAACTTCCTTTAGCCTCACCCCTTCCAAGGCGGTGGCACCCTTAGTGGGACTGGGGGGTGAGTTCCTCACTCCTCCCTGCTGTCACAGCTCCCCAGCCCCTGCCAGCTCAGCTCTGGGGGCTCACAGTGCCCCTCTCCAAGGACAGGGCTCCTCTTTCCCCTGGCACGTTTGCAGTAGTTCATTGATCACAGCAAGCACAGGGATGGTCATGCTGTGGGATGGAAGGGTGGGAAGGACAGAAGTCCTGGGGATAGGTTCACTGATGTCGAGGACACTAAGTGTCTGTACCAGCACAATGGGATTATGTGGCACTAGGAATTGTGAATCTGGGATGGTAGCAGTTACCCATCAATACTAGGTGTCTGCAGCCTCTCTCACTGCACCTTTAAGTGGCAAGAAACCCAAAAAGCAGGATGAGACACAACCTTCTTGTGATTTAGCTAATCCATCTGTTTTCCTTTTCATTCAAAGCTTGATCCTTTACTGGAACTGTATAGGTAAATCATTTGCCTCTATTAACATTGCAGTCATTTTTCCACTCCTGGAAGCAAGCCTTTCTCAGTGACATCATCCAGATTAAACTCAAGTGATACAGCAAGCCCATGCATTATTTTTCAGTGGCATGACATGTTCTGTAACAATACTGGCTGAAGCATTTTCTCCATTTTCTGTTACCACATCCAGCTGTTATTCTTTTTGCAGTTTGCCACCTCCCTGCCAGTTGTGTTGACCCAACTGTTAGTGCAATTGTGCTCTTAATCTGTTCAGAAAGCTGATCTGGCAGAAACCAATGTACATGTATACAGGAATACAGATTATCTCTTTCATCAAGAACACAGCATAGCTCCTCCACCAAATGCACTGGCACATCAGCGTGGTGGCCAGAAAACATGACTAAGTCAACACAGTCACTGAACACTACATACTGTCCAAGCTGTCACCTAGGATGAGCTTGTTTGAAGGACTCTGTAGTTACTGCAGACACCCCAGCACTTAGATAGAGATTATCCCAAACAGGATCTTGCATGCTGTCCCAATTGGTAAAGTTCATTTCTTATTCCTTGTAACAGTAGTATCAAGTGGTCTTGAGTAGAAGTACTAATGCCTCAACTTCATATGACTTCCACAGAAATAATAAATTCAAGGCAGTTTTTTGGGGTCCCTAATATGAGAAGTTAGTGGGTATGCTGACTAGCTTCAGAGCAAGAAGGAGTTAAATGCTGAAGAGGAAGCAATTCTCAAGCTGCAGCAAAGATAATCATGATAATTTATCATCTGATAATCAAAGAGCACACACTTAATTCGTTCTCATTATCAATGTATTTCAAGCACAAGTACCTCAGTACAAGAGGCCTTTCTGAGCACAGTTGCACTGGAAGGTTAAAGGGCCCCATGGAAATGTAATGCAGTTACTTCTCCTGAATGGATGATGTGTTGTGGTGCAGTTTGGAGTCCATCTCAGTGGCTTCCTTGTCCCCTGAATGTGGAAAAGGACCCCTGGCATCTAGAGCTGTTCTTTGAAGCACTTCACCTTTCCCCAGGACAGCAGTGTCTTCTTGGAGAAATGACTGACAGTTTATAAGAGCTGTAGGGATTTGGTTCATTAAGAAACCATCAAGAAACGAAGCTAAATCTGGAGTTCTTAATCATGTCAGAACTCCAGTTTGCAGCATCTTGGGAGTGAGAGATGTCTGCAGCATGCTAAGAGTGGGCTTTTACCTCCAAAGATGTGGTTCAGAACTAAGTACACTGTGCAGTGTCCAAACTTGTAATTTCTACAGTTTCCACCAGTAATTAATATTTAATGTCACCTGAAGGCAGGACTTTGCATAAAGCACAGAAGAACTCGTGTCCTGGTGTATTGAAGCAGGCTGTCATAGCTCTCCTGCATCAGGACTCTGCAGAGAATGCCTGCATGAGCAAGACATCCAAAAGCAAAATCAGTTACAGTAAAAGTATGACATACTTTTACCACATGCTGGTGGTAATTTCTTTTCTACGGTGATTTGCTTAATGGTTATAGGCAAAGTAAGCCATGGTTCTGGGCTGTGCTGCCAAAAACTGCTTTTACAGTAGCAGCACAAGTGCAGCTGCAGCTCACGAGCCTTGGAGCCCCAGTGCAGAGGAAGCCAAAGATGACATCTTGCCATTGGGGCATAGACTGTTCTGTAGTGGAGCTGGCCTCACATTCCCTGGAAACAGCCTGGAAAACATGCCCTTTGTGTACACACTCCCCCTCCCCAGCTCTCACAGTCACAGTTGAGTTAGGAAACAAAGTCCCAGCCAAAATTCCTCAAGGGAAAGGGACCAAACTTCTTCAGGATGTGAGCCTCTGTGAACAAAATCTCCCTGTGAGAAAAAGACAGCTTCTTAATACAGAGGATTATAATGGTGGTGCTGGTGTTTTGTTCATATGTGAAACTCAGATTTCAAAACTTTCCACTTGATTCAGCTGTACAAAAAGGACTTCCTGACCCATATTTTACAAAACTGTAGGATTCTCTCTAAATTTGCATCTACCAGAACATCAAGGTAGCATAGCTGATGGTAGCTTAAAGTGATAAATTGGTGTAAGGAACCATCTTAACTTTAGGAAGCTGTATTTATTGCAGCTAGCAACTATTTCTTCAGTGTTCTGTATCTTTCAGCAGTGTTGATCAGGTACCTAAACCTGGAGCTTCCAGTTTGGTTACCAGCATTACTGCTACGACTGTAAACATGGTAATAATCTGAGCACTCCACTTCACTGTACAGCAGTTAGGTAGCAGGCAAAAGATGTAAGTAGACTACCAGGATCAATTTATTTCTGATTACTTACAAATCTTCAACCCCTCAGCCAGAGATCAAGGGCATGTTGTGTTAAAAGAAAGAAACAGCACATATTGATAGTTCATTCTGGTATAGGGTTGGGTTGTTTACCTTAAAATTACTGTTGCCAGGATGCATCAAATAATTGATACAAGAAGTGGGAAGGTAAAGTAGGGGTAAAGGATGTAAAGATGTTCTGCATGCGTCCAGTTGTAAAGAGGAGCAGAATAGAGTTCCTGGGTTTGATCCCTCAGTGCCACGCAGGCATCCAGTGCCTTTGTGCCTCACATCTCTACACAGATATAACAATCTAATTTGTCTGCAGCTGAAAGGCACTGTGTAGTGTAAATGTGCAAGTGTTACTAAGTATCAGCCATGGCCACGACCGGTGCAGCAAAAATGTAAAGAATGCTTTTTAGACCTGGAATTTTGACCTGGATTAAAATTAAATTGGTTTGAAACAATGAAGAGTTGCTGAAAAGAAAATGAAAGTTTTTATAAGCCCTTGACTTCTCCTGGCAAAGCTGTTTGCTTCTAGCAGCATTGTCTCTTGAGCTAGCTACCCTGTGACATTGTCAGGGCTCAGCTGCTCTTGTTTAGGATTTAGTTTTTGCACATACAAGGGAAAAACCAACAGAAGACATTTCTTTCAGCTCCCTTTGGAAGGGAGCAGAAGGAAAGCAATGTCTGCTCCATGGACAACAGCCAAAAATTGGTTGAGAAGAAGTCAGGAGTAGATTAAGACTGTAACAGGGAGCAGATCCAAGGCAGCATTTCCTCCCTCCCCATCCCACTGCCACTGCTGGTGTTGCACTGGCTGCTGTGGCAGGAATGCATGCTGTGGCAGCCCCGGGAGCAGTGTCCTGCTTTCATGGCTCACTGGCCCCTTCTACACTCTGGCCTTCTCTGAATGTGCTGCCCAGATGGAAAAAGCCAGCCTTCACCCTGCCCTGCCTGGAAGGAGAGCTCTTGTCAGGCTTCTAGGAAGGTTTTGCAAACAACATGAAAGGAAGCTGGAGCCGTCTGCAGAGTTCTTGAAAGCTCTTGGACATGGCTCGTGGAATGATGGTCTTTTCATCACCTCTGTGGTTGCTCACTTCTTTGGTAGCTTTCCCCTTTCAGACCTCAAATCCAGCTTCACACAACCCAACACTAGACTGGTTTGTCCTGGTCTGGGTGAATTCTCAGTTTCAGGCCCAAACTGCCTGTCAGCAGCAGGTAGGCTGCTCCAGCATTGTAATATTTTCTGTTTCTGACTAATCCCAAGGTTGGATTAGTCCAGTTCACAGTGGACATCCTAATATCCACTCATTCTATAGGTTTGTTCTGGATGATGCAGTGGAAACATGAGAGAGACAAGTCGATGCTGTGGGTCAGATATAGATCTGTTACAAGAAACACAGCACAACTGGCCACATTAACCCATTGGGGTTGCAGTAGAAGCTTTAGTCTGACATCAAGTACAACTCCAAAGGACTTCAGGAATTGGTCAGCAGTGTTCAGGGACTTTTCTGACTTACTGCAGCCAGGGGTCTTGGACATAGCTGAGTAATTTTGTCTGAGAGAGTTACTTCATTTACTAACTTGTCTCTACATACAACAGGGGTTGGACATGGAATGAGAAAGAATATATTCTTCATTTTGAATTCTGTAGTGTGGCTTCAAATGTTGTGGGGTTTTTATACCAGTGACTTCATCTGCTGTCATTAATCAGTGAGCTGTCTCAGCCCAGCAAGCTAATTTAGAGTCCTGCTTGTGCATTTGATCAGCAAATGCAAACCATGTGTAATGTCAGCAGGTCAAGCGAGGTGATGGAACATGGGATTTTCACCTCAGTTCCAGAAAGGACCATAGTTGCTTCCAGGAAGCTGAGCTTGGCACAGGGTGTGGGCAATTGAAAAGATTTATTTCCCTCTATGAAAGCTCATTCTAATTGAGCATTTTCCAATCAATATGTTTCTTACAGACTTTCCAAAGGCTGCATTAGGAAAGCAATTTTATTTATTTTATGACCCTGAAGCCCTGAGAGAGTCGGATGTGTCAGCTTCCCAGGGTCTCTGTACAGACAGTGAAAGGAGAAGGGCTGGGTCACAGGCACCACACCAGCAAAGTCAGCCATGGCAGAGCTTCACTGGGTGAAGACACTCTGCAGATGTCTGCACACATGGAGACCCCAGAGCAGGCACAGTGCACAGAGCATTCTCTGCATTTGTGCTCTACCTCTAACACCTCGTTCAACAGGACACCAGGAGAAATAAGCCTGTGCCTTTTATTACAGATTACTAAAAAAGCTGTTTTGCCCTCTGTGCCCAGCAGTGTAGGAGATTCCTCAAAGCCTTGTCATTCTGATTTCAGGCACTTTTACACCTTCTTAAATGTGCAAGCCTCACTTGTGGTCTCTTCTTCTGCCACAACTCCTCTGTTCCCTATCCAATCATTTTTTCCTCAACAAGACCTGTCAAGGGGCATTTTTATCTGTTGCCATGCATTTCCTTTGCACGGGTTCCTACTCACCTCCCAAATAATTCTCTCTGAGGATTAGCCAGGATTAACCTTTTCTTCATTTTCTACCTTTGCTTATCTCTGGGCCTGGAAAGTGTAGAGCCAGCTCTCTAGTGTAGGATGAGGCAGTCCCTGCAACCCAAGAGCAGTAAATACCCAGTGCATCTGTACTGTTTGGGTCAAGGGGCACCTGCTGGAAAGAGCAAGTGGTCAGGCACAGCACTGCACACAGACTTCTGTCCCCTGCTCCTAACAGCAAGGGCACAGACCACCAGCAGTACAGGATTTACCTTGTGGCAGGGCTGCATCTACAGAACATGTATGCTAACCCCACAACAGTGCCTGAGGGCACTTATTTACACTTCCATCTGCATGGAATAGCTAGGCATGCCAGAGATGTCTGTCACCTCTGAGGAAGTGGAAAGACTTCCTGAGAAAGCAAGACCTTTACCCTTCCTGCATTTACCTTCCATAGCAGTGATAGTTCTGAAGACCTGCTGAGCACCCTGTGGGTGCAGGGGGCTTTGGGGAAGTCACTTGGGTTAAGAGATGGGTGCAGCAGCCCCAGCAGAGAAAGCACAGAATTGCTGCCTCAGGAGGAGCTCATGCCTCAGTTTGGAAAGCCCTTCAGCATGATCCCACGCTGCTGTTGAGGTCAGCACTGCCCTGCTGGGGAGCAGTGGGTGGTGGTGGTGGTTCTGTCACCAGAACAGGGGCCCGGGTCTGCAGCAAGTCAGGGACCCCGAAGAGGGACCCAGAGAGCAGCACACACAGCACCATGGCAGTGTTGAACCGGCATCATTGGAGCAGCTGTGCAGCATTTTGCACTTCAGAGCATTTCAGATGTTAACTGGCAAAGCCCTGTGACTCCTCTTTGCATTCTGGTAGTCCAGCATTCCAAACAAAGATGTGAGACAGGAAGGGGCTTTAAAAAGTTGCTCTGGCTGAGCCTGAGAGAAGGATTTAAATCTAATCATATGCTTTTCTTCCAGACTGTGTTGTCTTTATACAGAAATTAAGACCAAAACACAACCTCATGCACCTCCCCTGCTTGACACACCATCATATGCAGAGACACATGCTATGCTTTACAGCTAACAAGGAAAAATTTTGTTAATCAATAATAAAGAAAGAGAGCATCAGTTCCTAAAAAGAGTTATTTGGTAGGAGACATTCAAGTGTTCTGAACTTCTCCAGCATCACTTTCCCACTAAAGGCTCACAGTAGTTACAGACACGAGCTGGCTTCCCCGATGCTGCCAGTGATGGTGCATGTGTCCCTGGGTGTTTGGGAAGCAGCTGCTGATTTGCATGCACTGGGCCCTTTGCTGTTTGCCCAACCATGCTAAGTAGTTTTTGGCGTGGGAGTGTGAACAATTCTGTCTGCCCTGCAGAAAGCAGGGATAAATGAGAGGTCTGTCTTTACCCCCTTCTCACATCATCATCCTGCCTGCCAGGCAGCCAGGCTGGGAGGATGGAGAGCGTAGCTGAAGTGGAACAAAAAGTTAGATGAAACTTACAGTGAATGCTGTTTTCTGTGTGCGTGCTGTCCTGTGCCTGTGTCCTCATCTCGAAACTGAAGCCGAGCAGCAGCCCTCGGTGGTACTGTGCGTCACTTTGTGCATTGGATTTGTGTCCTCACATTGTTCCAAAATGAGTCAAGGTGAAAACAGCCTGTGGTACATTATACTTCATATTTTAGGTGAATCTGTTGCATACACTGAACATAGCAACTCATACTGTAAAATGCATACTCTGTCTTCCAAACCAAAGAAGAGGTTGCTGAGTGCAAGTGCTTTGGGAGATTCAAGGTTGGCTACGTCTGTTCAAAAACCAAAGTTGTAACCCCACCAGAAGTCTGTGGTCAGGTGAAAATATTGCTGGCTGTGTAGTTCTAAGTGCAAAGTACTGCCTTGTGCAGACCACTCTGTTTTTCTGACCTAAAAGCCTGACCATGCTTCAGTTTCCTGAGGGGCTCTCTGTCAGAAATGAACTCTTTGGAGACCGTCAGCCTAAACTGTTCAACAGACCAGTACATTTCTGTTTGTGCCCATGTCTGTTGGTGTTTAACAGGTTTACTGGCTGATTCAAAGTGTGAATGACCTCATCAGTCCCTCTCCATTGTACTTTGCTTTGCTCCTTGAGAACAGAAAGGCACGAAGAGTGGATTTCTTCTGCACTCAGGACGGTTACCAGCTTGTGCCCTGCAGCATGAGAATTGATTGTCCTCATCATTTATAAGGTAGCCAGAGTGACAGGTGTTAGAAACAGGACTTCAGGTGAGGGGTATGCTGCAGAAGTAGATAATCTATTAAGACACCAGAGCATCAGCCTGCAGCGTTAGAAAGGTGAGCACGGATTTTGCTCCCTGTTTAATGCATATAAAGCTGTCGGTTTATAAACATGTCAATAAATTATTGTATTTTACTCTGCTGGAGGTGGTGCTTGGAAACTGGCAGAAGACAGAGAATACACTGGATCTCACAGAGCCAGATTTCAATGGTTTGCATGGCTTTGTCTAACCTGCTTTCAGCTATTGAGTTAAAGAAGTTTTTGTTGTTGTTTATTTTTGCACTACACGGATAGGGAGACCATGATGGGGAATGCTTGCCAGATTTCAACCAGAAGAGCAAGGCCAGAGATGGGAGAAGAGCCAGGTCTGACTCTTAGGTCAAAATTCACCCTGGGAAGTCCATGGCCATCAAGAGGGCAGGCTGGGAGACAGGCAGCATCCCCCATGTCTGATCTGCACCTAGTGAAAGCAGCAAAACCTTCACACTGACTTCAGCAGGCAAAACTCTGCCCTCGTTTTGCAACACAGCCTTTGTTTTCCTCACTTTATTCTGCTTGGTAAATATCTTTGTTAGTTGAAGACAGTGCTGTTAGCTTCTGCAGAGAATAAAACCAGAGATAAAAAGAGCCCATTTTCCTCCACAGTGGGCATGACAATAAAAGAAGACGGAGAGAGGAAAATAAGAAACAGCATCCAAAGAAGAAAAACAGTATAAGTGGGATTAAGTTTTCTTTCATGGACAGTATAGGAAAGCATTTTCATGACCTACTGATAGCAATGTACACTGTGCTGTAAAATCCCTTCAGCTGCAAAGCCAACCATCTCATGACCTTGTTTTCACAAAACTAACTACTTCTTCTTAAGAAGGGTCAAAGAAGGTGGCATTCAAGTTTAGTAGATGCTGTACTGCTCATGAAAGAATTATTTTGAATGACAGTTTCTGAAGCACTTTCTGCAGCACTGCTGTGCACCCCTAGAAAAGCCTCCTGTGACTGAACTGGCTCAGCCTCACAAAACAAATGGGCATGTGGCGGGGGCATGTTTTTTTGAGAAACTAACTTCCCAGGAAAGCAGCAGGGCAGAAAGGGAGGGAAGTGAGAGAATAAGAAATCCATCTAGGGTAAAGCAGTTTACTTATTTTATGGCACCTTATGTTTTCCAAACACAATGTAAGTCTTTTAATTATGGGATCCCCCCAGGGGTGGAGTGATGTGGCACATGCACCCACTCAGTTTAGCCATAGCCACACTGAATTAGACTGGCTGCTTGCTGATTCTCAGTAATTTCAAGCCAAGTGGTCCTAGGTCATATTACTTTGGGGCTTTTCTCACAAGTTTCAGAGGTGCTGCTGAAACCCAGCAGAGACCTCATTTGCAGTGTGAAGTGTTGGGTCTGTTTCAGAGCTGCCAGCACAGCTCATAGGGCATGCCCCAGTCTGTGTAGCTTACTGGGCTGTTCTGGGTCTAGCACTGCTCAATCTGAAGCTCTCTTTGGACACAGTGCTTTTGCACTAGTTGATCAGAAGGCAGAAATGTACTGTCACCTGCAGGTGGGAAGTGTCGGTCTGTGTTTGTGCAGGGGGTGATTTATTTATTGCATTGTTATCTGTAAGGGAGCACACACCTCATGTGAAGTTATTGTACAACTCTGGCCTTGCCAGCCTGATTTTCACAGTGATGTTTTGTTTTGTTTCATGCCTCATCAGGTGAAGTACACATCAGAAGGCCAGTTAGATTTCTACACGACAGTTCTCCTTTCGGCAATTTATTACTTGCATGGCATGGCAAAGAGGGAGGCAAAAGAAATCACACCTGAGAATTTCAAGCACTCCTCAGATGGTCTCGTAAAACCCTTTCATATGTTCTGGTCTGCAACATCATGCCTCACGTTTCTCTTTTAGCTACAGCAACAGCCTGGGGTCTGGAATGTGTTTTCTGCAGGAAAAGCCCTTTATTCAGCAGATGAACCTCACTCTGGCATTTTAGATGACAATTTCCGTGCCTCTCAGCAAGTCTACACCTCACCCCAGTCCCTGCAAAAAGAAAGGTCCTACAGAAAGCTCTGGCCTCAATAAGCAGACCCTAATTCATAGGGGGAAGAGAATTTACTTCATAAATAATTAAAAGCTACTGCTGGTTTCTGTAGTACAGTAATATGCTACAGTTGAAAGCCAATGGAAATTCTTGCTATGGCCATGCAGACCCTTCCTTAGGTCAGCTCTGGCCCTTTCTCAGGCACAATCTCAATTCCTCTTCTGACAGAGATTCAGTTCTGTATGCAGCTGTAGCTCTGGGACTTTCCAAAGCCGTTGTCTGGGAATCTGGCAAAGCAGCAGAATGCAATTCACTTCATGTTACCTCTTGCTAAAACAGAAATAAAAGGGTTGCCTATCTGTTAAAGAAGTAAAAACCAAACCAAAACAAGACTGGTACAATTCTCCCAGGCTTCTTTTAGTGCTCGGTAGGAGGAGGGTAATCAGATCTCAGAGAATGGTGTGCCAGGAAGGAAATTTCTTCCCATGTACACTGCACAATCAGCCAGGTGCAATACAAGGAAGGGAGGTTCGTCTTCCTCTGAAGCATAAGGTACTGGCTCCTGCCAGAGGCTGTGTACCAGAGATCTGATCAGATATGGCAAATTTTATGTTCCTATGCACAGTGGGTAAGCTTTGTAGCAAGTCAAACAATGAGTCATCTCACGAGGGGGAAAGGAAAATAAAGTTTTTATCGCCCATTGGATTGGAGATAATCTCTCTACTTGGGTTTAAACAGCTCTTCACTGTGCTGCCTTCTCTCCAGGGGAAGGAAGCTATTTTAAATTTGTGTGTAGAACAGATATTGAATTGTCATACCTCCTGAGCTTCTGTGCCTGGGCCCAGTAAAGGTAGCAGGCAAATGTCTTTGACAGTGATGTGCTTGGGCCTCTGTGAGTAAGTACAATAGCCTAGGCTGTATAAGCTGTATGAGCTGGCTGGCAGAAAGGGAGTGCCACATTCTCCTTGGCACCTTGGAAAATCTGTCCCCAAACCAAATATCCCTACTATTTTACTAAAAAATGCTATACCCTCTTATATGGACCTGGTTACGCTGGTAGTATTTGATTGCTGTACAGGAAACACAGGCTAAAGCAGTGCCAAAGGTGGCACAATCTTGGCCCTGGCTTTCCTCTCCAGTGTGGGAATGGCACCTGCTCACGTAATGGCACCTGGAGGAGGGGTGGGCCTGGGTGAATACACCTCTCTCAACAACATGTGTGCTGATAATCACACTGTTACAGGGGCTGTGTTTAAGCAGCCCTTCCTTACAGACCCCACCCCAGCCACCTGGAGAGAAGCCATGGCTCCCCTGCAATTTGACAACTTTTCATTATTCTTGATCCATGAATGTACAAGGGGTGTGAAGTGAGAACACACCTCTCTTCCATGAAAGTATACACACCAAGGATGGATGACACCAAGGACTTTGCCTGCTGCCTGCTCTGCACATCAGAAAGAGTGTGTGGGGGAAAATCCTTTTGCCCAGTAGAAACCTGGAATGAAATAATGTCCTGTGAGCTTTCTTCAGGATGCTGAGGCAGTTCTCATTTCTCAATATGTCACAGATAAACCAAAGTGCCAAAGTATTTCGCAGTCCAGTGCTTAGAGTAATCCTGCACCAACATGACATTCCTTCCTACACTTTCCCCTGAGACTCTGTATGTTATGCTGTGGGGAGAAGGGGGGATTCAGAGGTGTCTGCCTGTGTTGCTGTCTCAATGTGGTCTCTTTCTGGCACAGGTTTGCAGCCGTGTACTGGAGCAGGGAAGATGTGGCCCAGTGGCTCCGGTGGGCAGAGGAGGAGTTTTCCTTGAGGCCCATTGAGAGCAGCACCTTTGAGATGAATGGCAAAGCTCTGCTGCTCCTGACCAAAGAGGACTTTCGATACAGGTCCCCTCATTCAGGTGAGGATTATTTATAGAAGCTGTGATTGGAAGACAAAAGGAAGCTGCAACAAAAGCTGAAGAGGATCAGAGGAGGAAATGGTCACCTGTGCTGGGGCGGGCTGGAAAGGAGGGTAAAGAAAGGACAGAGACACTTGTATGAGGCAAGGACAGAAAGGACAAAGAGGGAAGGAAATCCTGATACACCTGAGTTGTGTTGAAGGCATATGTGAATGCAGATTCAAACCCAAACATCCAACCTGTTTATAGTTAAAACTCCCTGCAGAGCTCCCAGAAAGCAAGCTGCTCTGGCAGCATTTTGTGACTTCCAGCTCTTCTCTGTAAAGGCTTATCTGTTCACAGACCCAACTACAGCAGCAAGTTAAGCAAGTGCTCCGGCCTCCTTAAGCAGCCCATATTAGCATTTTGCCTCTCAGTTGTCTTGGCTGAGGTGCTGTAAAAGTGACAGCAAAACTCCTTCCTTGGGGACTTTGCCGCTATTTAACAGCCCCTGTGGGTTTTGCTTTACTTTACTTTACCATATTTTCACATGTGCTGGAGTCCAGCCCTCAGCACAGCACAGACAGGTGTGTGAATCAGTCTGACTATTGCCCAAATTATGTCTTCGTTTATTCACAAAGGAGATTTAGAAATGTGTGTGTTGCCTGCCTGTATTTGTATCCCCTGTGGTCTGTCTGCTCCAGTTTTACAGTCAGAGTAAGCCTCTGCCCTCCTTTGTCAGGGGTATTTAACTAAATATGAGTGGTGAGCTTTGTTTTTTGTGACCACACGAGGTACTCCTGTTAAATATAAAGGCTTGCACTTCAATCACTGTAGGTGATCAAAGAGCTTGGACCAAGTGGTGACAGAATTGCTGTGAGTAGGCTTCCAGTGCAAGGCTTACAAGGTGCAAGAGTACAGCTGGTGCTGCTGGGATCCAGCTGATAATCAAGCTGTGGGTCTAATTCTGCACCAACCTGCTTGGCCACTCTCCACAAGCATCTCCTGCAGAATCTGCCTCACAAACTGATGCTTATATTTAGTGTATATAAAGTTTTTAAAGCATATGCTTCCAATCCAGGACTAATTTTCTATTGAAGAAGAGCCCAAATATTAATGTCTGTTGTCACTGTAATACATTAGTGAGAACTAATGCCTAGAAATGTTTGGGGTTTTTTGGTTTTGGTTTTTTTTTTTATTTCTGGTGCACCACTTGGAGTGTAAAATCTAGCCCTGCTTGAAGCAAAAGGTGTATTGAAAGCAGGGATGTGGGCAAGGACTGCAAGGGACACTTTTATGTATGTTGTCCGCAGCTCCCCTTCCTGCCTGCAAGTTATGTTCTTATACTTCCTCTTATGTGCTGGGAGGGCACTTGAAATAAGCAGGATTAAAAATGTTTCTAGGCTGGAAATAGAGTGTTCCCAGAGAAGAGCCTCTGACTTGCAAAATCTCACTTTATTCAGAAGGTTAAGCTGAATTTGGAACGAAATAACGCAGCTAAAGGCCTCCTCCCTTGCATTTTGTCTCTTCCTTCCCTCCAGGTATTCCCCACTGATAATAAACCTTGTGGAGGATATCTGAGTCAGTCCCTAAACCTTGAGATAACTGTAGGTAAAGGGACATTAGCTCAGCATTTCCCAGAATTAACTGTACGTGAAATTTAAGAACTGTGAAATAATGTTTGCCACAGAGGCATTAAGTTTTTCCAGACTGAAGCCACACGAAAGCTGTATCATTTCCCCTCATGGTTCAAGCAGGAGAAGGGCATCCACTCCCACAGTCTTGCCAGGAAAGGGGCTCACAGCCCCACAGCTGTTCTGTCCAGGGCTGCCCAGGGAAGGGAGGGAGCAGAGGAGGAAGGGAGTACAAAGCAATTTTCACCATCTTACCAGTGCTGCATCTGGGTGGTGCAGAAGTTTCAGCTATTTCATTAGGTTAAAAAAACCAACACAGACAGCTTTATGGATGTTTTCACTAGTCTGTCCAGCCAGGCAAAAGAGGGACAAATTTGCTACCTTATTGCTCCAAGTGTTACAGCACTAGTTATTTATGATTATGCCATTGTTGCATTCAGTGATGGAAATTATGTGGTAAAATCACTTTTTAGACTTTCATGTAACTGGGTGCTCAAGGCTTTGTTTTTAATTAGGTTTTCAGGTATTGCAATCACCTTTTAAAAATACCCTAAAGTCACTGCTTTAAAGTCACAGTCACAGTAAAAGCAGCCTTGATGTTAAAAATAAAGGAAGCTGAACTATGGAAAGCATTATGGCTTTAACTGTTTCACCCCGAGAAACTCGAGTTGCCCACAAATTAGAATATTGGCAGTTTACAGAGGGAAGGGACAAGTGATGCACAGCTTATAATCTCATAGAAAAACTTAGTAAAAAACCCCACGTTTGAGAAAACTCTCCCAGAAAATCTAAGGTTTCCTAAGTGAAACTTCACTAACTTCATTTTCAGACGTGATTGTTGCAACCTGTTCCTCTGTAATATGAGCAGTGACAAACAAAAGAGCTGGCAGAATGAAAAGTCAAGAGACTTCCTATCCTGTGATGTACAATTTCACTTTGAAATGTGCAACCAGTTACACCAGACCAAATGCATAAGTACCTTATGTGTTTCATGTAGATGTTGGAATAAGGTCATCCATACAAGATGTAATTTATAAAAGGCACAAAATAAGCAGTTAGTCCACTGGTCTCCTGGATATTGTGGTTTTATGTTCCATTAAGGAAAGATAAAACAATTAGGGTGCCAGAGAATGTCATTCTGTTTTGCCACAGTCTCACTCAGAGGTGTGATGTGCCTTTTTTCCCTTTCAGAGCAGAACTTTGCATAGCAGTGAAATGCAGGATTTTACTGCTAGCATTTTTGGGTCTGAAAATAGCACCCAGGAGCCATGAATTCATGCATCAGATGGCTAAATGTGTCTTCTCATCAGTTATGTACATTTTCATTTCCTTTTTCCTGCTGTTTGTCTTTCAGGTGATGTTTTGTATGAACTCCTTCAGCATATCCTGAAGCAAAGGAAAGCTCGTATGCTCTTCACACCTTTCTTCCACCCTGGGAACTCTATCCATACTCAGCCAGAGGTCATATTGCACCAGAATCACAATGAAGGTAACTCTGTCTCATTCTTATAAGAGCTGCCATTACAGAGGCGAGTAGGAATTTTGTCATTTTCTTGCTCCAAAGTTACTTTAAATAAAGCTCTCTCCTCCCTCTGTCTCCATAGCTTTGGAACAATCAAATGGTCTGGTGAGTCAACAAGCCCTTTTCCATTTATCTCCTATTGTTTTGTTCTGTTTCCAAAGCATCTTTAAAAGCTATGTCAGATACAGATTAAAAAGCAGAACATTTTATTGACCCTATTGATTCAGTTTTCCTCACACCCAGTTAGGTAGATAAAGTTGCTTCATGGACTTTTGGTATCCTGGAGATGCAGCTAAATGCAGTCATTGGCAGAGCAAGGGAGGGCAGCCTCAGAGGGGAATACCCAGCTCCCAGTCACTTCAGCTGGCAGCCTGTCAGGACATCATGCCAGAGCTCCTGGCACTGAGCCCACCACGTTGCTCAGCTGCTGGGCTGCTTGAGAATTCCTGCTGAGAGAAGTGGGCTTCTGCAGGGTTTCTCTCATTTTTACTATCAGAATTACTTGCCTAGGTCTACTAGTGTGCACACGTACCATGACTATCAGAGGTGATGAAAAAAGAATAGTTAAGTTTGTGGAATTGCATATTTGGGCTTCTTCTACTACAAAATGGAAGTGTGCTTCTTTTCACTGGAAAATTGAGGGGTTAATTTCTTTAAAAATACACGTATTGAAGAACGTCGTGGATTTCTTGGGTATATAATACAAAAATATAAAACTTAAGCTTCTTCAGAGGTCCTTTCCATGAAAGTATCAAGCAGAATTCATTTTTTAATTAAAAATTAATTTAATTTTCAATTTAAAAAGCTCGGAAAAAGTAGTGTTACTTCTTTTTTGAGTAAACAGGAGAAGAGAATATAAGCAAGTTAGGATGTCACCCTGGTCTCTGCTAACTGGAGTAAAGGTAATTCCATTTGATATGAATCTGTGTCAAGATTCAACACTGGATTGTAAGAGAAGGTTCAGGGGTGCTGTCACACCTGTCCAAGTTGCCTGTGGCCAGTCTGAGGTAGTCAGAGTCAGATGGCACCAACAAAACCCTGAGACTAAGCCAACAGCAGGACAGCAGCAGGTGGAATAAGGACACTCCAAAGTGTTTCCACACAGCTGTGCAAATATTCCAGGTTAGATGAGGGTGCTGGAGGTCAGGATGGTGCTCAGTTGGCAGAGTTGTTGCCCAGTTGCCCGCTGCATTCAGACCATTAGTAAAATCTCAGTCTTTTCCTCAAGCTTGGCCTTCACCCATGTTCCCATTCTAAATTTCAAACAGAAATACTAGCTGGTCTCTCAGACACTCCTACATTTAACATGTGGAGCAACTTTGACTAGTCAGAGAGGATTTCACAGGGATGATCAGTTGGCCTTTCATGTGTGCCATTTAAAAAATATGTCTTTACAATCTAGTGATTAAAAAAATTTAGATTTCTTCCTTACAATACTCTGGCTGCTGGTAGAGGCACTGTTTTGGCTTAGAGAACTCTGTGCTGTTGTTTAAAACTTCTCTTTATAATGACAAAAATTCGTTCTTGGTTTGCTGTGAGAGGAACTTCAAAATAAGCAAAAGAAACTACAGCTTGCCTGCCACAAGACTGAGCAATCAAAAAATCTCTCTGCCAAAAATTTACAGGCAGGTGAATTTGTTTATTTTGATATTACTCCTTCCTCCTGTTTCACAAAGTCACTTGGGAGAAACTAGCACAACTGAGTTTTCATTTTCCCTCAGCAAAATACAACTTACTTAAAAAGGGAGAATGAATGTGAGGAGCAGAACTTAACCCTGGCTAACTCACAAACTGTGACAGAGGGGATAGGTTTTACCCTGGCACTATTTTGAGTGGTTAAATTTAACAGGTTATATATCTTTATTACAATCTCTCCTTACTCCAGTGATCTTTTCCATTTTCTGGCTCTTTTGCCTATTTCCTAATGGATTATACTTATGATCCTGCTTTTAAAACGCTTTCCACCTAGTGGTTTCTTACTAGACTTAAACAGAGGGGGTTTGGCTGTTTGGAATCAGTTGACTGCAGTTCAGGATACTGGCTTGGAATGGGCTCTGTCCCTGCAGAGGGATGAGCAATGGAAAGTGAATTGCCTTCATCTCCAGTGGTCCCTCTGACAGAGCTCTGAGTCATTTGATGGGATGCCATGCAGGAAGCTTACACTGTCATTCCCTGCACTCCTTCCCTGGGTAAGCAGAGAGTGCCAATCTTTGGGCCTGTCGTGCCAGCAATTGCTCACTCCCAGAGTAAGTGCAGCCCCACCCATCCCTGTATGGATAGTCAGCAAATTTCCTTTCACAGCTTTGTCTTCAAGAAAAGAGTGTTCATTTGGAATGAAGAGCCAGAGTGGATCTAGTGCTGCCTGAAATGATCTGCCATATGTGCTCAACTTACAATCACCAGATGTGTCAAGGAATGAATGTGATGAGGATTTTATTCTGTTCAGGGTCATTTGTGGCAGTCCTGCTTGGAGCTGAGTTGGAATTGTTTTATGGCAAACAGCAATTTTGGCCATGAGGGGATTCTTCTGTTGAGTACTTTAAGAAAAAGATCTTGAAGGAAAGTGAACCACTAGCGTGTATCCATTTGGGGTGTTTCCTCTTCCTGCTTTTCCAAGAGTTCCTTGGAAAACTACTTTCTGTTTCCTGTGTCCAGGTTCAGTATCACCGTGGTTTGGAAGCAGACAGTAGGAACACCTCTGTTTGGAGTTTGTCAGAGCCAACTAATGTTTGCAGAGAGCTTGGTGAAAAGCACAGCAGGGCATTCCTTTCTACTTTAAAGATAATTGCTCCCTTCAGCCAAGGCATTAAATAAATGGGACAAACAACACAATATTCTGATCTATATTTACAGACCAAGAATGAGCATGGTGTATTTGAATGCAAGTGATGGGGGTGGATGGTCTGTAGAAGATAGGACACTGAGTAAAATTTGGGAGTTGATTTTCTTTCTGTTGTGGCAAAGAAATGGGACTTTGAGGAAAAACAGCCACAGAGGTGGGTAAAGTTGTAAATTTTTCCTCTTTGATCTTCATTTGGGCTATCCCATGTTTGCTGGCCAGATTGCATTTAAAACTGGGTGTAGGCAAGAACAATATATAGCTCTGGAGTTTCATGTCCTCAAGCTGTTCTGTTGTGAGTATCTTGAATAGCCCTACAAATTCATTTTTCTTGTCTGGGACCTCAGGTGTGTTTTATAAGTATTCTAGAGCAATATATATTCTGCCTAAAATTCCAGGTTTTCCTGTAGACTTTAGTGTTCTTGTGCAGATGCTGTGTCACTACCTGGCACTACATTTTCTCAGGACTTGAGCTTTTCCTGTTCAGGCCTTTCCCTGGGTATGTGGTGATCCATCTCCTGATGCCTGCCTGGGTTCCAGAGCAGCAGAAACCCTTTAGTCTTCACCTCAACAGCGTCTTCAAACAGTATCACTGCCTTGGCAAGAGAGCAAGAGAATCATTTAATGTTCAGAGAAAATGGAGTGAACAAACAGGCAGCCTCAAATAGGCAGCTGCTTGTTTCAGTTGTTGACACGTACCCAGAAGTTTCCCTCTGTTATCACCCAAGGCTTTCAACAAACAGCACTGAAATTTGATCTTTGTTTTTCTGATAAGAACCTGTTAGTCAGTGTAGCTCTGGTGGTGCTTTCCTCTCTGTCAGTAATTTCCCAAGTCAAAATTGATATCCTTAGCTAACCTGAAAGGCTGCACTGACAAAAATTGTAATTTTGTGAGAGAATTGTTAGTGGTTTATCTCCCTACTACTGTTAAGTATCATGGCTGGGAAAGTGCATTCACACAAACGTGATGCCAGAAGTTGTCCTGCTGAAGATGTAAGTGCTTATATGGGACAATACATCAGTAGACACCACAGACTAAATAAAAGAAGATGAAAATATCCTTATGAAGATGTAATATGCTCTTAAAATCAAGACAGGGATAAAATGTAGGGTTTCATAAAGAACTTCCTACCAGTAGGGCTTTTTTAAACAACCCAGTTCATATTTTAGATGGAGTTATTGTCTACCTTGACCTAAGCCTTAATACCCAGTATTTTCCTGGAGAAATTTCCCTTTTTTTCCTTCCCTTCTACCTTACAGTATTCATCACAGTTGTAAGAGGAATGACATGGAGAGACACGAATGGCAGGAGATAAGTTTCAAAAAAATTTTCACAGAAACACAGATAGTACAGCTAAATCAGATCTTACTTTCTTCACAAGTGTTCAGTCAGCTCCTCAAAAGGGGATTTCTCTTAGTGTGTCTCTTAAGGAACTGTTGTTACATGGTGGTGGAGGGAGATGGTTTTCACTGTTTTCATTCTGTGTAGAAATAATAGCTATCTGCATTTATGCAGTACTTTGCTGGGCATCTGTAGGTCACACAAAAAACATTTGCAAGCTGTCAGCAGTACATCCTATACCTTGCTCACAGTACAGATAATCTGTATCTTGGGGACTTCTTTTTTCTCCACAGATAGCTTTATGCAGAGACATTCGAGGCCATCTGCAGAAGCAGTCCACCACAACACCCCAACCATTGAACTGTTGCATCGCTCGCGGTCGCCCTCACCAACAACCACCGGCCGTCGCCAGACCCCGAGCAGCGGCCGCTGAAGTCGCCCCTGGACAACAGCCTGCGCCGCCTGTCCCCGGCCGACAGGGTGCCCGGGACGAGGCACCCGCACGAGAACAGCCACCAGGAGCCCTACCCTCTCTCAGTGTCCCCGATAGAAAACAACCACTGCCCGCCTCCTTCCGAGGTGCTCCAGAAGCCCTCCAGCCCTCGCCAGGAGAACACCAGGGTCATCCAGCTGATGCCCAGCCCTATCATGCATCCTTTGATACTGAACCCCAGGCACTCCGATTTCAAACCACCGAGGTTGTCTGAGGATGGGCTGCACAGGGATGTCAAGCCCATCAACCTGTCCCACCGAGAGGAGTTAGCTTATATGAACCACATCATGGTGTCTGTCTCCCCTCCCGAGGACCACACGATGCCAATCGGCAGGATAGCAGGTAAGGGACCTTCTGCAGCCTACATCAAAGTTGATGCTCTTCGTTCATTACTAACCATGTGTTGTTTTAAGAGCTTCGTTTTTCCTTTTGCTACTCTGTGACATCAAGAGTTTACTGGCATTCTGCAAGTTTCACTACATCTGTGGTTTAGTCAGTGCAGTATTAATAAACGAGTTTCATGGCAGGTAAGCAGAGGTGCAGAATGACTTGCCTGTAACCACAGAATGTGTAATTGATATTGAAACATTTGCATCCTGACACTCGCTGCCTCTCCACCCACTAGCAATCCATTCATTTCCCAAGATACCTATCTCTGAAGCCTTGTTCTGCAAAGAGAGGGTTTTCCAAGAGTTCCATTCACATTGCTGTCCAATCCTGTGGAAAGGAAGAAACCCTCTGTCAGTGGCCTTTGAAATAATGCAGTGTCAAGCCCATTATGAAGCTGGCAGGACTAATGAAATCCCACCTCTGGAGTCCTACTTCATAGCCTTTCCTGGGCTTCTCGCATCAGGATTTTTTTTACAGAAACAAGGTTGTCCCTTTTTACAGAAACAAGGTTGGCTTTGTCCCACACAAACCACAGGCATTGTCTCACTTTTGTTATCGTAAATAACTGACATCACAACAGCTGAATCAGGAAGCTGAGGTTACAGAAAATGGTTCTTGTACTCCAAAGGGAACTGTAAATAGGGAGAGGGGGAAGGGGAATCCAACCACTTCAGAAATATGCTGGATGCCCCAGTAGCCAATTTCTTTTGAGAGATGTAAATACACACCACACCCAGAAAGATTCCATGCAGTTGTGTCAGCAGTGACCTAATGTGATCCCCAGCTCCTGTGGGGTATTACACATGTCCACAAAGCTACAACACCTTGTTCTTTTTTGTCCTTACATGCCTTAAATTTGTTACAGATGTGGTGCTGCCTCAGCTTCAATGAGGAAGATATTCTATTTTCTTAAGATTTGCCACTTTAAATTCCAAAGATACGTATCTTACCATCTAGTCAAGATCAAGCACAGCAAGGACCACAATTCTTTCACTAACAGAAAGATGGGTTACCGAAATTATTCCTTTGACATTTTTGCCTGGCTGACATTTGTCTCTCTCCATTTGATTTTTATTACCCACAAAATTCTCAGCAAGTTAATAAATATACTTAAAGTTATGGCAGAGAAAACACCCTAGTGGTTGCATCACTGGAGATTTCCTTCCCACAAAGTGTTGTTGGGAGATCAAGGCAGTTAATTCTTATTTTTTCAGAAGAAAACATTCTTTAAGAATAAACCCTAGTCTGAAGTAAATGTAAGAAAAAATAAGAAGAGTATGTGGTGGTGTAATTTTTTTTAACTTGAAACTTAGGAGTTTTCTTATGTAGCTGGGAATCTTTGGTTTCTGCATGTTGTGCAGTGGGTCCAGTGACACCAGCCCCAGTAATTCCCACATCCTTTCTATCCCTATGTTGTTTGCAGGGCAACAGAGCCCAAGCCCTTGGAAACCTGGGCCTAACACAATTGCTTGGCAAGTATGTGTAGCCATTAAAAATGTTATCCAAAGGCTATACCTGCAGACTTCGGTGCTTTCACTTGCAGGCCCATGGCTTCTCTGAGACCTACAAGCAAGGGTGGCATACCTGAAATAGCTGGTGAATTATTTCATGCCAGAAAAACCTGGAGTGTGTTCAAGCATTTGGTTCAGATGAGGGCAGTGTTTTATGGCCCAGGGTTGGGGAATTACAGAGCTCATGGTTAGATTGATTAGATTTCTGCTGATAAATTGGCCAGTGTACTTCCATCAGTGCCCAAGTCCTTTAATTGTAAAAGCTCACATGCCTCATTTTTTGTTCATGCACAAGCTACTGCTCCTCTGGTTGGATTGTAATGGCCCCTGAACTGTAGAGACACCCTCTAAAGAGCTCACAGCTATTTTAAACATGATAAAAACTGGATTAGTCCCAAGCATTTAGACAGCCCATGCTTCATGCCTGAAGTCACCTTCACTGGAACTGTTGAATTCAATGGCAGCATACTTAGGCCCCCTAGAAAGAAAATGTCTTTCTACTTGCTTCCCACCCACCTCACAGCTCTGGCCAATAAGTGATTTCACTTCTTTTTTATGTCTTCATAAATGTATTTTTCATCTCAGTGTCCTTACCTTTACTGCCATAGTTAACATGGAGGTGCTTGACCATGCTCACCACTTCAGTGTGAGAGAGTCCAAGAAAGGTGTGAGATGTGGCTCTAAAACTGCAGATGTGCATCAATGCAGAGATGTTCTTTAAAGGGGCTTTTTAGAAATCACTGGCATTACTTCAGTTTTCTTGATGAGGATGACTGATGGGCTGGGCAATGAAAAGATTTACCAATAGTCCAGTGCCAGAGCTAAGTACTCAGCTGTTTACACTGGTGAGAAGAGCCTTGACTTCCTATGGCTTAACCACTTGCATGGGGGTGATTTTCAGGGATAGTGATGAGGAGCTACTAGGGAAGCCTGGTAGGCTGCTGACTAAAACCTCAGGCTGTGGTCCAGAACATCTTCTGTTCCCAACTCAGATGTTTTATATTGCAGAAAAAATTTTCCCTGGACTTAAGACACCTCACAGCCTCATGAATCTGTTTACTTGTAGATTGAGTGTGTTTTTAAATGCAGCATGCCATTAATTGGTGCTGAGAGAGAAAACAATGTTTTTGCATGCTGCTATAAACAAATACTCTCTTTTCAGGAGGTCGATCAATACAGCTCTGGACTTTCTGTCAGACAAAATAATGACCTCTACTCACTGGCTGACTAATCTTTCCTACCTTTTTATGCAATACCATTTTTCAAAATATTAATTTTACTGGTAAAGCACTTTCCCTTTTACAGCAAAGGATTTCAAGTTGAAGGTCTTATTATCTTTTCATCTAAGGCCATTTAACAGTTTTCTAGCAAAGCCAGAGGCATAAAGTATCTTTATATTACTCATTAAGGTCACATATATTATTCATCATTGGCTAGAGCTGATTTTGAAAATTATGGTTAGCTATCTTCTCAACACAATATGCACAAGTCTTTTGCATAACTTTGTCTGGAGAAGTGGAGGTCATCGTGTTGAGATGACCAAGAAGCAGGTTTGCATCCCCTGTAAAGACACCAGGCAAGGGATAAACTAAATATCAGTGGTCATCTAGTTAAGAGCATGTAAAAAAACTAAAAATTACACTGCTCTGTTCAGCAGAGTTTTCCCTACTGGAACTGCTAATTCAAAGCAAGCAACACTTTTGGTAGTCAGGCCCTAAGTTGGACTCTAGTAAGCAGGCATTCTATATATTGCGTACTTTTAGCTCTGAATTTTTTTCAGTAGTCGATCTTGGCTCCCCACAAACCGTCTCCAAGGATATCTCTCTCTGGGGGGTGAAAATAGATACCTCTTTTCTTTTTTTTTTTTTTTTTTTTTTTTTTTTTAATACAATTGCAGTCTAAGTCAAGAGAGGCACCTCAACACCTCAAATTAGCCCTTCTGCAGACTGGAAATTCTACTCCCCATGAACTTCTGACTGTGAAGGTTTTGTTATCAAAATTTTAGGTCTTTGATATCTTGTAAAAGGTACTTCCCCAAGGTGCAAGAGGAAGTTATGGGACTATCAATATAACAGGGTTGGTTTCATCCTAACCTTTATCACATAGAGAGGTTGTCTTGGAAACATCCAAGTTAAGCTAATGACACGGTTGTATTTACCTCACTTTTGATTCAGTCACTTTAAACTCACTAATGCAATTCTGGATGTTTCTTGTGAGGGGAAATACATTTCTGAGCAGGTCCCTGAGATTTCCAGCTCCCAGTGTCTTTCTGTGTACCAGCTCTGGGACTGACAGGCTTGTTCACTGATCCCCAGCATGCTGAAATCTAAAGGCAGGTGAGTCCCGTGCTTGGTGTTATCTATCAGCATGCTGCTCTTATCAGCTGGGTTACCTTAGCAACTGGGCTCTATCTGACTTTATGAGCTGCCAGGTTTGCTTCTTCCCCTTCAGGAATCTGAGGAAAAGCCAGGCAGTGTTTAAACTGTTGGGAGGCACATTGTCTTCCATGGTATTGGTTAGGCCCATAAAGCCATTGCCTGCTGTTGGAATGAGGATAGACAAGATTCTTACCCTGCCAAGGTCGTGACTGGAGCTGCCTGCAGACTTGCTCCTGGTTCACCTCAGCCTCTCTGTGCCACACATCCCGAGAGTAGAGGGGTGTAGCATGAACCCCAGGGATCCTTGAAGGCGTGTGCAAGTGACATCTCAGTAAAAACAGTCTGATGGCCCAAACCAAAAATGCAATCCCATGGTAAGAGCACATCAGCTCTGAATGACTCACATTCCACTAAAATCTACAAAACAGCACTGGGATGGGCGTAGGCTCTGAGCATGGGGAGGTCTTCCAAAGGGGTTTGACTGTTTTGTGTGGGGACAGAGTTTGGAGGGGGAACAGAATCATGGATTCTCTTCTTTTGTTTGAAAAAAATTACTTGTGTGGGAGGGGAAAAGACAGGAAGGGACAATAGATTACCCCTTTCACAAATACAGTGCTTTAAAAAAAGTGCAAATCAACTGGTATTTTTTTTTGTTTATACTCCAGTTGGGCTGGAAAGCTTTTAAATGAGGATAAGAAAAACTCAGCTGATTGAGCTGTCAGTTTTGTAACAATTGATATATAGAGCTTAAATATCAAAAGACACCAAACTTCAAACCACTGCACCCAGCAGTGTCTCCTCGCTACTTAGCTACTAGGACTCGAGTCCCAGTGCCCATGTCTCCTCCAGATGTGTCCATGGGACATTTACAAATGTGTCATCTTGTGGGATGGTCTTTTGAGCTTTAATACTGGCTACTATTGAAAGGCATTTAAAGAACAATGCAGACATCAGGCACAGTCAGCCACGAAGGTAAATCCCATTTATCTAATTTTCCATCTTTGTATGAAAAGATCACCCACCTAGTGGATTGAGGGAAGGTGATGGGTACAATTGTTCTGCGTTTTAGGGAGGCTTTTTGAACTGCCCCTCACAGCAGGGTTGAGTTGTGTGGCTCTGGGATGAGCAGGTTCCCAGTGCACTGGGTAAGGAACTGTCATGGGGCAGGGCTCAGAGGGTCATAGTGCAGGGGCCACATCTGGCTGGCAGTGTTCCACAGGGCTCAGGACAGGCCTGTTCAATGTATTTATCAGCAATCTGGATGCAGAAATTGAATGCACCTTTAGCAATTTTACTCATGGTACCAAACTGGGGAGATGCTGTTGATGCTCTTGAGGGACAAGATGCCTTGGAGAGGGGTTTGTATAGCTTGGAGCATTGGGCTGTGATTGATGGGATGAAATCTGACAAGTCCAACTGATAGATTCTGCTCCTTGGGTGGAGCAGTGCTGGATACAAACATAAATGGGGAGAGAAATGTCTGGGGAGAATCCCTGCAGAGGAGGACCTGGGGATGCTGGTCAGCAGCAGGCTCAGCAGGAGTGAGCAGTGTGCCCTGGCAGCCAGGAGGGCAAACCACATCTGGGGTGTATCAAACACACAGCTGATCTTCAGGACAGCACATAACATTGCTAATACCATAGGAGCCTGCCTGCGTACCCACCTGAGGCTGCCAGGACCATCTTCTCCACTGTCTTGAGTGATGAACCCAGCAGGATGTGACAGCATCGAGGTGGCTGGTGGGGCTTTGGTGACACACAGATTTTGAGGGGCAGCTTTGACAAGATAGTCACAGCAGCTGAGCAACCTCAGGTTACAGACTGGCAACCTAGAGAAAGACAAAACAGTGGTTCATTTGTAAATGGGTTCAGAGTACCCTAAGCATCCATGGGGTCAGCAGGATGTTACACTCTTTTAAGAAACTTGTCTTTTAATGAAAACAGGTCTCTTTTCCCTGTATACAGCATGCTTCTTTCAGGCTAGAGTTGTTTCGGTAATTCAGATTTTCTTTTATAAAGCAAACGTGGATCACTTTGAATCCTCTTAGTTAAACCAGGAGAGCACACTGTTTGTTTACAGTGTTGACACTACACTTCAGTGTCTCCAGAGACAGACCTATTTAAGTCTGGCTTTAATACCAATCACTTACAAGCAGCACACATGAGTTTACGTTAATTCAAATGTAAACCATTAAACTGGTAAGGCTGTTCTCCATCTCCCTGGAGGAAGGGAAGGGAAGGGAAGGGAAGGGAAGGGAAGGGAAGGGAAGGGAAGGGAAGGGAAGGGAAGGGAAGGGAAGGGAAGGGAAGGGAAGGGAAGGGAAGGGAAGGGAAGGGAAGGGAAGGGTTTGGCCATGTCTCAATATGGAGTTTTAACCCCAAGAGGGGAGGTCACATCTCAGTTTTTGGCAAGGGACCCATCAGAAAGCATCAGTTTATGGCTCATGAAGTCCCTTCAGGAGGGACTTCCTGTGAACACACCTGGGAACACATTGGGAGCTGTGTCCTCCAGCCATGCTCACCCCTCCCACACTACTCTGGGCTTTCTGAGAGAGCACAGAAGTGAGGTTCATAGGGAGCAGTCTATTACAGAGATTGATTTTCTTCTTTTGAAAAGAAACAAAAGTCTAAACCCAAGACTGAACTGTCAGAAGACAGTACAGATTCTCACATTGTGGGGTTAAAAATTATTACTGTTATTGAGAATGCCTTTGCTGCAATTAAGTCATTCCTGCTGTTGCCAGCTTCTCTAAAGTACAATTCTGAAGGTAAAATGTCATTTTTAATTGTTAAATTCCCATCATTAATGTGTTTGGCCAGATTTCTGATGTCAAAGAGGTTGTGAGGTATTTGTAAGAAGTGCAGGTGAACAGGCAGAGGTTGAATTTCTTTTCCAGTCATTGCCTTTCATGAGCAGTAAAGCTGAGGAAAAGCCACAGGAGAATCAGAGACAGGTTTCTTTAGCAGAAGTCTTTTCTACCATAGTGGAGGAGCAGAAAAAGAACAGCACTTGAAGATAATACTGAAAATGCCCATCTATTTGATGGGGATGGCGGGATGGAGCAGAAGAAGAGGACAGGAAGAAAAAAGACTGTTTTTAGTACAACAGTCTTTAGCTTTCAGTCTTCATCTATCAGATGGTCAGTGACCCACCTGTTACACATTCATTGTGATTTCCATGCTCTTTTCTACAACCACATGAGGTGTATTTTGGATCCTCCTTCCCAGTACAAGTTTTTATTGCCAAAGACAGAGCTTGGCCTCATCTTGCTGTGTTATTTTTACAACCTCACAGCACAACTGTTAGCAGCATGACAGTCTCAGGTTTCTGCTCTCCTTCTGCCTGATCTCCCACTCAGCGTTTGGGTACAAAACAGAAGCAACATACAACTGTCGTATTGTGTGATCTGGCAACCTCTTTACTCAGCCCCAGCTTGAATTTACTGAGCTGAACAAACAGTTGTCTGTCAAGAGGTTTCTCCACAAAAAACATTGGCTTTACTGTACCAGCTTACCATCCTGCTTCCAGCAGCAACATTCACAGAAGAAAACTTTTCCCTCACTCACCTGGACATGGATTAACATACATTGATGACCAGGATGCTCCATCTCAGGAGCAGTCAGTGCTCCCCCAGGCCTCAAAGCCATTTGAACTCTTAACCATGAGTCTTAGTTACATTTTTCTTTTGGTTTTGTCTGCTAAAGTGAGGATGTCATGGATAGAACTTGAGGCTGGATTGTATCTCAACACAGCGTAATGCTCCTGCAGCATGTCTGCTGAGGAAACTCCCCAGTCAGACCATTCCACACTGACTGGGCCACACAGTGGCATCCCCAAGGTCAGAGACTTTCTGGGACTGAAGGCCCCTCCCCAGCTCCAGTGACTGTGAATTACATCAGTTCATCATTTCGACACTGTGAGCATCACCATGTCGTCTTCACACACACTTCAGGTGTACTTAGAGAAACCAGAGTGCCAGAGAACTTCCAGGCTTCTGTTCATTAGTTTCAGTTGTGAACTACCATTGTTTGCTTCACTCTGAACAAATGCAGATGAAGCATAAGTCACCTTGTAAAACATAAAGGGCACTGAGCTTGGGAGAACTCTTCAGCTGGTAGAAATCATAGAATCGTTAAAGTCAAATGAGATCATGCTGAAGAGATTTTAGGCTAACCTACACAGCAAGGGGTAAGGCCCCAGCTGATGTCAGAGGGAGTATGACAATGTTCCTTTGGCATCTCTTCCTGTGTGTGGAGCCATGTTGGGTTCCAAGGCAGTCATCAGCCAGATCAAACACTTTTTATATAATGCTCCAGTGCAAGATGTGGGTGGGTCTCCCAAAACATTTCTGTGGTTACAGGAGGGTTTTGGTAGCCAGCTCTGCACCATGGGCCTCATTTAAACAATACAGGGCTCAGATACAGAGTGTGCTTTAAGTAATACTTCGGTGCAAGGAAATGTTATATCCTATACAAAAGAGGTCTTTAGCATGCACATACCTATATTGTTAACAGCATTATTTAGTCCTAGGGAATACAGATGTGAGGCCTCTCACTACTGCAACATGAAGATGACCTTGGCCAAATGATACTGGAGAAGTCATTTGTAATGGCTGGACAAATATCAAAATACTAGGAACCTAAGATGCATAACGTTTCATTTACAGATCATTCTGAGATGGTATTTCAATTCTAAGGGATATTTATTACTATCATTTCACTATTAGGAAGTATTTATATGCCACTATTCTTTAGATGTGTATTCAGAAGACTGTGCCTAATCAATTAATAATAACCTGGTTTTTATTAGCAGGAGTGTGCTGCCTCTTGCACATGTAGGGCAGTGCTTACGGCAGACAATTTGAGAACCAGCTGAGTACTCTACACCTTATCACTACCTTGTGCATCACTGTAAAAGTCCCTCTAGAAGCATTAGCTGCAGGAGGAAAGTCATAGCCATACCTCTCCATTTGAAGCTGCACTTTGCCCTAATTCCCAGCTAATTACATAGTTCAGACTTGCTTAGCATTACAGCTGAGAAAATGGAAGGGCATGGAAGTGCCAGTGTTTAGGAGCCCTTTCCATATTGCTGGGCCATTCACCACCTTCCCTCTCCAGCTACATCACCTCTCAGTCCCAGCTCTATCCACAGCTGAATCTCTGTAGCTGCACACTGTAAAAAGTTCAACCATCTGAGTTCACTTGAAGAAAAAAGTTTGTGTGTGCTTGGGGGAAATGATGTTTCCCTGTGCTAGGCAGGCATAGTTGCTTTCTAAGTAAGCTTATTTTAGCCAAAAGGCAGGAAATTGCAGCATGCCCAAACAATTTAGGTACCAGCCCTGACTCAACTCCCCGATTGAATCTCCCACACTTTTAAACTTGCTTGGCCTCAGCAACATCCATGTGCTTTCTTGCTATTACTCACTAGCCAGCACACACGCTGTGGAGAATCCCCTCGTGCAGCAGCTCCTTTGGAGGTCTTCTGACAGCCAAGGAAGAGATTGAGTCTTCAGGGAGTCATTTCCACCATCCAGACTTTCCTCATACAAGTGATTGACGTTTACAAAACAACCATCCACGTACAAGCCCTTCTCTCCATTTCCTCTATCCTTCCTAAAAATATGCATCCCGCTTTTGACCTTCCTGGAGAATGCAACTTTCTGTATCACAGAATCATAGAGCATCCTGAGTTGGAAGGAACCCACAAGGATCATCAAAGTCCAACTGCTGGCCCAGCCCAGGGCAGCCCCTGGGTTCCAACTTGTGCCTGAGCACATTGTCTGTCATCTCCAGCAGCCTTTTGAGGAGGTGCCTCTTTTCCTAGCAGAGAAGCTCCTTTCAAAAGCGTTTTCTGGGTCTTCAAAAGCATCTTGGGCTTTGACCAATTTCACAGGCTTGCAAATGGGCTTTACTATAATGCAAGTTCATTACAGTCTCTAAGAGTTACCAGGTAGCCTTGATTCATTGTCTCTAACATCCTATTAAAGATGGTCTCTCCTGGTAGGTTATTTAATTGCTGATCCTCTGTCAGTCAGGGAGAACCCTCCAGGACCTCCTATTTTTTTACTCTGCAATCAGTGGAGAAAGATATGTAGGGCAACCATTTGTGGTTAAAAACAAACAAAAAACCCTTGAGTGCCTGTGCTCAAATTCCTAAAGGTGTCCCAAGTGAAACTAGAAGGAAGGCAAGCTGCTTTAGGTGCTGTGCAAGCAGAGCTCATACATAACTAAAGTGTGCTGCAAAGCATCAGCTGCTCCAAGATAACTGACTGTGTGCTCAGAGCTCTCAGCTCTGGAGAGAAGAAATGCAGTGAGCCTGAATCTTTTTGAATCTAGGTGTTTAATGCTTTTTATTTCCTATTTAAAGTGGCTTGAGACAGTTACCACAGTTGCCCTGATGCTCAGTAAATTACTGCAACTGAGTCATATATCTAAATTTGCTGATAGACAGCCATATGGTTTGAAATCAGATTTCTGAGTGGTTGTAGGAACCAAGCAGAGTTTTCAAGGATTTTTGGTTTTATTGTTGAAGCAAACAGCAGTCTCAGATACTTGGGTGGTTGGGGTTTTTTGCAAATTCCATCAGCCTACTAAATACCTCTGCAAGTCTGAGCAGCTCAGTCAGTTGAGAATATGGGATGGGGCCCTTGATCACTTACGATTTTTCTTGTGAAGATCTCAAGATGCAGATCTAAGTTCTTCTCATTGAGGTGTATTTATATTCAAGCTTAGCCTGAATCCATCCTAAAAACTAAGTGAACAATAAAAAAACCAAATCTGCTAGCTCTTCTTAACATCTGAAGCTCTCTTTGTTTCCACCTAGACATCTCAGGTTGATATTTTTCTGTGCTTCTTTGGTTTTGTGCAGAAGGGGGACCAAAGGCGTGTGTCTGAATGTGAGAGAGATTAAAAATAACATTGCCTATTGCAAAAAATGAGGTGAAGGTAAAGAAGAGTGTAAATCATATCTCTGCAGAACTGTAAATATGAGCTATAAGGTGCTATAAATGGAGGTTGTCTGCCCTGGCTTGAACATGGAAGAATATGGCAAAGCCTGACATTGACTGGCCTCTGCAGGAGCACCATCCCTCCAGCTGACCCCAAGGATTCTTGCTCCAGAAAATGTATTTTCTATACATTTCTTGCATTGGAAGAGTTTGGGAATGAATTTCACTTGTGTCAAAGAACCATTTAAGTGGGGCCTTACTACCCTTTTAGCTGAAAACCTCCCACAATATTAAAAGGCACAAACCAGAAGAGCAATATAATCTCCCTTGTCTTGAATCATAACTGAAGTCTAGAAAAGAAGCTTTTTTCTAATGTGTTTGTGTGTGCAAAATCATTGACAGAAAGGCAATGTAAGAATTGTGTTTTGTGAGAGAGGGGATGACAGAAATTTACAGGGTAGCCTTCAACTTTGGTTTTCAGACCTCTCACTTAATCCAGGGAAACTTGTGTCCAGGCTTCATTTTTAAAATTAAAACCTAGAAATGTCTCAAATGGAGATGGACATTTTTCAGTGGAAAATGTTTTTCTGTGAAAACTGTTAATGGAAAGAAGGTTTTTCTAACCAAAAAGTCTTGTCTCATGCCTTTCACATTCCTTCTCTTGTAGATGTCATGATGAGGTGACCATCAGGGTAGGTTTCAGCTAGAATGGAAACCTGAAATTTTTTCCAGATGTTATCTCTTCAAAACAAACTCCTTCATTCTTTGTAGGACTGGGAAGGAGAGACTAAAGCAAGGGCACTGGCAAACTAAGCTCTGGTTTTAGAGACAGTACTGGTGTTAGAGATACTCTTTGAAGTTTGAAAGTGGGAAAATAACACTGACCTTTTCAGGTGTGCTCACTAAATGTGTTATTCATATCCTTTCTCCAAAAGTATTTTATATTCCCATGTCATCATCCCCCTTGTAACACAGGCCAGCCCCAGACAGACAGACAGGAATAGGAAGACAGGCTGACAAGAATCCATTTTAGCACTTACAAGCTGGATGTCTTTGGTTGCCAGCCCTTGAACAATTCTAACAAGCCATTTCTCAGAGGCTGGTATTGCTTTCAAAGTAAAGCAGCCCCACAGGCACCTTAGAGATCTGGATAGCTGCGCTGTGAAAACCTTGTTGTTTCTGACAGCAACAGTACCCCCAGCTCTGTACAATTCACATTCCACATTCCCACTTATTCTGTGCTGCACACACACATTGCAAACAGGAAGTAGGAGCAGCTCAGCTCTTGGCTTCCTCAGTCTCAAGAGACTGCCATGAAACTGAAAAACACTAAACTAAAACTTAAGTGTCTGTTAGACCTTTAATTAGCGACCTAAGGAGTGTTTGCCAAGAGGAAATTTGAATTCAATTATCCAAATAGAAAGTATTTAACCTCTCAATAGCACTCAAGTAATTATAATACTTAGGTGTTGTTTCTTTTCAGGAACCTTATAAAATAAAACAAAAAATCAAATTGAAAATGGGAGAAGCTGTCAGTTCTATATCACATGGTGTCTACAAAGGAAAGCTATAATATTGCCCATGCTTTAGACTCACATGTTAGCACAGAAAGGGGCAGCCTCAACCAGGGAGGTTGCAGGATTCATTATTTCTCCACTAAAACAGCCAGCAACAGCATCAGGGCTAACAGTGTGAGCTTTATGTGCTTCGGTACAACCATAAACACACAACTAAGACCAGCAGGTGACCTCACACTGCTTTTGATGAGATGGAGAAGCTCTGTCAGTGTTAGGAGAACTGGGAAGCATCAGAAGAGGCTGTATATTCCAGTCCATTTTGCAAACATTACTCAATACCAGCCAAGCCATTTTCATTTCAGGTTGCAGCAGCTGTTTCAGCCCTGATCCCAACTGTCCTTTCATTACACATCCACCCAAAAAGTTTCCAGAATTAATCCCAAGAAAAAAAAAAAAAGTAAAAAAAAAAAGTAATTATTTTCTTGCTTCTCCCTTCACAGACTGTAGATTGCTTTGGGATTATGTTTATCAGCTGCTTTCTGACAGCCGGTACGAAAATTTCATCCGATGGGAAGATAAGGAATCCAAAATCTTTCGGATAGTGGATCCCAACGGGCTGGCCCGTCTGTGGGGAAACCACAAGGTAAGGAAGCAATGCAGTTTTCCTCCTGCAGCACTTCACCTCTTGTAGCATCACAGGATTCAGTTAAAAACGGGGTGAAAGAAGAAAGGATGGCATATAAATTACTGCTGGAAAACTGTAATCTTTTATTCTTACATTAGAAGTACAAAGCATCCATCCCGAAGCACTAAAACCTATTCTTCATAGAGAGAGCTTGTTGGTTTGGTTTAAAGGCCTTTAATTATAAATGCATGTAATTATAAAATTACAAGGAGTGCAAGAATTAGCTGTCCTTCTCTCTCTAGGCATCTTATTTCTTCTCGGAACCTGATGCTGAGGATATTCTGATGAGATGTAGTTTACAAGGAGCTCTGTACTCCAGAGCAGGAGCTTTCTGCAGCAGCTCCCAGGTTCCACACACTGCCCTGTGACAGACACCAAATGCTGCTGTGTTTCCTTTTTTCTCTGGAAAGCCATTAGTGATTTTTACAGTTATGTATAGCCGGGCTCAGTTATGTATAGAAATTTCTGTTTATGTATATAAGTATATTCATTTGAATGTATGAATAGACAGCATGGATCTACAAGAGGGAAATCATGCTTGACCACTGTGATATCCATCTACAACAAAATGATTGGCTCAGTGGATTCAGGGAGAATGGTGGATACAGCTTATCTTGATTTTAGAAAGGCTTTTGAGACTGTCTCATAACAGCTTCAAAGACAGACTAATTAAGTATGACCTAGACAAGAATACAGTGAGGTAGATTGAAAACTGTCTGATCTGCTAGGCTGAAAAGATGGTGATCAATGCCACAAAATCCAGTCACTAGTCATTTTACCCCAGGGATTGATTCTGGGGACAGTTCTGTATGTCCATTAATGATCTGGATTATGAGAGATCCTCAGACAACACAAAACTGGGAGGAGCAGCTGACACACCAGAGGGTTGTGCTGTCATCTGCGTGTTCTGAGCATGCTGGAGATACGGGCTAATGGGAATTTTATGAGACTCACCACCTTACCCAACCTGCACGTTAATAATTGGGCCATGCCATCATGTCTCATGCTGGGTCTAAAACTGAAGCTCCTTCAGACCATTGGCCCCTTGGGCAACACGGTGGCCTTTCAGCATATAAGAAATGGAAGAAGCACACACAGTATTTCAGGGAGGTTCCCAACGAGGAGTGTAGATATTGGAGGGAAAACTTTGTCCCTGTTAGTGTTTAATTGCCACAGGAGCTCTTGATGTGGCCTCCCTTAGCAGAGCTACTGCAGTCAGGACAGCCAGAGGGCTCTGCTCTTACTGGGCATTTTAGGCAGGTGGATCAGTCTCCTTTGATGAAGCCAAACTCCTGGCATGGAGGCTCCCAGAACAAAAACATGCTTCTGCTGGTTCAGCAGTTTTTGTCCCTGGTGAGGCTCGTGCACACACAGCCTTGCCAGCAGAGTTGTCTCTGCTGGGAGTCTCTGCCAGACAGCAGCCACTGCTCCTTGGACAAGAAAAGTTCCCTTCGTGTAGACACAGCCTAAGGGGCTGATCCTGCTTTTCCAAGTCATGGATTTGGGGGCTGCCCACGTACAGCTTTGCCAGAGCCCACCACTTCTGCCCTGTGACACTCAGCTTCAGCAGGGCCACCTCCTCTGGGGGCTTAGGAAGGTTTTAATGACTCATCTCACACTTCAGTATACCTCAGTGCTCTGGCCTTTGGAGCCAACAGCTCCCAGAATGAAGGGAGGCTCTGTCACAGAAGCAACTGAACAACCCAACTGGCTTCTTGATTGACACCTGTGTAAGGAGAGGAGGAACAGCCTGTCAGCCCCCACAGTGCTCTGTGAGCATGAACTGGTTAATGCCGGGGAATCCCGGAGGAGCAGTGCTCCAGGCAGGGATTGCTGACAGATTCAGCCTATTAGCCACTACTCCCAGGCTCTTACAAAAGGTGTTTTCATAAAGAACAGGCCTGTCACATCCTACTTGGCATGAGCTTCTCCCTCCACCTAATGTCTCCTCTTGTAGTTAATTAAGTCTTTTGTTATCTGTGTTCCAAGAAACTGTAGAAAAGACCTTGCTTGGAATTTTTGTTAGACTGCTTGCTTAAATTGCCCTGAGTGGAAAGAGACCCACAAAATTTCAGTGATGAGTGCTGTGGGGGCAGAATGAGCCTGCAAACAGCAAATAAAAAGGACATGTAATTTCTTGAACTGCCTTGGTTACTTTAGATAGCTGTGATAGTTCTCCAGCTCATTTTGGGGCTTAGAAGGGTTTTTATGAATCACCTCACCACTTTTTTTCCTTTTTTCTTTTGAAAAAAACAGAACAGAACAAATATGACTTATGAGAAAATGTCCAGAGCCCTACGCCACTACTACAAACTAAATATTATCCGGAAGGAGCCAGGACAAAGGCTTTTGTTCAGGTAATTTTCTTTCTTTGCCATTTCTTTCTATGGACAATTAGTTTTTGAGGATGGAGGATGGAATTGTGTGTGGGATACCTCATTGCCACAGTTATAACATAGGTGAAGATGGCCATACATTTGTAAAAGCTGACTAGAGCAGTGCTTCCCAGCTTTCAAGTAGCCATACCAATTTACAAAAATCACAGGCCTGTCTCAATGATCAGTGGAGACAATTGAAGTCTTCTCACTGCTTTGTGCAGGCTTTGCTATTGTTTAAGACCTTAGATAAATGATTCAGCCAAACTACTGGAAAAACCTACTCCAAATGGACTTCTCAAACACAGCTGCTAGTGAAAGCTTAGCAGGGATCAGGCATTTCCTCAGGGGCATTGCAGAAGAGAAGCACTTGCTGACCACATCTTTGGTGCTGCCTTCAAGGAAGAGAGGGAGCTGCAAGAGCTGTTCATAAAAGCCAGCACATAGGATTGGATGTTACAAGCAAGAATTTAGGAAATAGAAACTGAAACAGCATTAAAGCAGGGAGCTACTTGTACAAACTTGAGTGCAGATGGCACAGTGAGAGCACTCCAGTTCTCTTCAGACAACACCAGCAAATCCTAGTGCACGTCTGACCCTCAGAGCACTGAACTCACACCAAAGACTTTGCTATCAGTGGCCTGGATCCAGTGTGCTTGGAAATGATAACAATAGGAAGGCAGTCTTGGGAATTTGTTTTCTTAAATAGCTAACAGAACTGCATTAGCACTCAGACTCTCTTCAGCTGAAAAGAGTTCTGTGGGATGACTTGTTTGTATCAGCTCTTTGAAGGAAACATAGATGTGGAAGGAGAGTGAAGGAAAGAAGCAGTTATGGGCCAAATCAAGTGCTCAATAGTAACTTTTTTTTCTCGTGGAAAGTTAAAACAAGGTTGCTCCATCAGTACCAAGGGTACCTGTATCTCTGTGGCCTTGTGTGAAGACTGCATTGCTGTGGGGAAATTCCTGATGCTGAATAGTGAACGTGCTTCTCTTGAAACCTTCCCTTCAGTGGGGGCATACACAAAACAGGAGTCCATCTCTTCTCAACCAGGCTGCCTATTTTCTCAAAACCATTGTAACTTAATGCCCTTGGAGACCTCAATTCCTCTGTCAGACTTGGCCAAATTGACCAACAGATTCAAAGGTCGCCAGGGATCATAAAACATGAGCTATATAAACTTCATTTCCTTTGGAAACTGGGAAAAAAACCCCAGCAAAACATTTCTTTGCACAATTCTCAATAAAAACTTTTTGATGTTGTTGTCTTAGACCTATTTATATCTGACGAGAAAAAGAACAGCTGCAAAAAATCAAGTCATTAATGTGCCTCTCTTGGCTATTCCTCGGAAGCACAGAAATAATAACAAATGTGACTTTACCGTGCAGGCAGTTGTCATCTGCAGATATCTGTATGGAGCTTTAAGTAAGATGGAGTCAGAAAAGGATTTCTAAAAGGTTGGCTGGGTGTCCTCTGCAAGAAAATAGGTTACAGATAGTGTTTCTTAATTTTTGTGCAGTTCTGGGTTGGGGTTTTTTTGTTTGGGTTTTTTTTTTTTAATGTAACCAAATGCTATTAGAAATTCCTTGACCTGGCCTAAAGCACAGAGCAGAAGGAACAGCCAGAGTCCTGCAGTGCAGCTCACAGCAGCCCATGCCCCATATGGGAAGGAGGGCAGTGGGACCACTCTGTGTTTTGATTTCATCCTCATGCAAGATCAACAAGACAGTCACAGGGTTGAAATCAGGACACAGTCTGGCCGTGGGCTTTGGTGCATTTTCAGTGTGTAGCCAGGCACTGATTAACCACTCCTGCACAGGAGTTCTTCACCACTGTAACATCGTCTGTAGCAGCAGCGTTTTTCCAGCAGTGACACAGCAGTGAGTCATAGCCCTTTTTTTCTTCCCCTAAATGCATATATGCACATGATTTCCAAAATTAGAAGGGATGGCAAAAGGTTAGTTCCAGGCTATGCTGTGTGTTTGCTGAGAGACTCTGAGCATTCTGAGTCAGTGATAGTAACAAGGCTCCTGTTGGTTGTTTTTGTTTTCACTGGGGCAAGGATACTGAGCATATCATCAACCTGAAATAAAATCAGCTCTTAGGATTAACACATTTCATACTGCTGCATGTTAACCAGTACCTTGTTAATGAAAGACTGAAATTTTGTACCACTTCCAGCATAAACATCTTTCATCCTAATTTCTCCAGAAGTGCTTGGGAGTTGGGAAACTGACTTGTGTTGAAACCAGGGTTTCATCCTTCCTGTGGCACTCTCTCTTCCTACACCATTAAATTGAAAACGAAAAAGCAGAGCCTTTTCTGTGCTGCCTCTGTGCAGTAGTACACGAAAGCATCCTGGCAAAAACCAAGACTGCAGACTTAAACTGCAGGCTGGTGGATGTTCTTTCTCATTCCCTGCTGCTGCCGTGCCTCCCCAGAGGCAGTTTCTGTCTCCAGCACCCTGCAGACTTACTGCCTTGAGACACTGGTGCTGGGAGCATTCATTACAGAGGATGCTGCCCCACTACGAGCACACAGGAAGAGACTGTCTTTGTTTACAGTTCCTTTTTCCTTCAGGGCTTTTTCCATTTCCTGGAACGTGTTCTGACTTGGACCTTGGCTTTTCCCCCTCTGCTCCTTTGGTGTTTCATGTTCCTCTCACTCACCTACACACAGGCCTGCACAAACCAGTAGCCCTGTGCCTCCCCACACCTTGCAAGGGCTTGTGCTTTGAAATATGCTGATCATAAACACCTTTCATGTCTCTGTCACCAGACACCACACATGAGTATACCTGGGTCAAGCTGTCATCTGACATGGCAACAGCAAACAATATGAGGGAGAAGAAGTAAATACCATTCTTTGGAAAAAATTATGGGGTTTGGTTCAGATTTGGGCTTTCAAGAAGCTGGGGTAAATGCTGGTGATTTTTTTTGTTTCCTTTCAAGGTATGGAGGAAGGAAGACAGCTGTGGAGAAGCTGGGAAATACTAAGGCTCTTTGGGAGGATACAGCAAAGATTATCTTGGGAGCTGTAGAGTTCAGGGATCTCAACAACTCTATGAAGATGAAAGCTGAGACCCCTGAGAAATGCACTCGTTTCTCTGTGTTGCAGGTTCATGAAGACCCCAGACGAGATCATGAGTGGCCGGACAGACCGCCTCGAGCACCTTGAATCCCAGGAACTGGATGAACAAATATACCAAGAAGATGAGTGCTGAAGGAAACAGGTGCACCACCTCTGTGGGTCCAGGGGAGCAACATCTGCCCGACGGTCGGCACAGCTGGGGAGGGGAAGCAACAACACAGGAGCAGTACTTGAGGTCACCGCTTAGCTTGAAGGCCACGCAGGACCTGAAGCACCTTAACAAAACAAACTAACAGGCAGAAGTGGTGCTGGCAGGAAAGCAAAGGGGAGGAATTATGCCTGGACTTATGCACTACTTCACTGTTCCTACAAAGTCTCCCTTGAATTTTTTTCTTTCTTTTTGGTTTGTTTCAGTTTTGGGGGTTTTTTTGTCCATTTTTTTTTCCCTAATAAACATGCAGTTTGACTTTCCTTATCTCACATAGGACAAGACATCAGATTATGCTTCTTCTTTTTTGGGTTTTTTTTTGTTTGTTTGTTTTGTTTTGGAAGGCTTTCCTATGGAAATAGAGTGCTCTTATTTTCTGTGCAAGTCTCATGACACAACACCGCATAAACAATAGCAACACAGAGGGGATTTGCTCAAGGCTTCCAGTTTGCTTGGATCAATTTATATGTGCTGCCACTGGGAAATGTGTTGAAGCTACCAAAAGAATTTCTCACACATACCTGTCAAATGAAGAGGAGACACCCTTCACATGTAGGCTGAGCTGTCATCCCAGCATAGCTTGGGCTCACAGAGTACTCCAAGTGGCTGTTAACTGCTGGAATATGGACCAAAACAAATAATCACCTAAGTGCTCCAGAGAGGAGAAAAATAAATATGACAAACCTCTGCAAGTGACTATCAGTTAACATTTTCCCTCCTTCTAGCAAAGAAGTGATAGAATGGAGCAGGGGGAAGGGAGGGTGGGGACAAATACATATATATGTGTGTATATATATCTAAAAGTTCTGAATATATATATAAATATATATGTAATCCCCAGTATATTCACAGTGCAGAGTTGTGAATTTCAGTTCAGAGTTTTCTATAAAAAGGGAAGACTGAAGCATCTGTAATTACAGAAGGAAGGGGTGTTTCTCATACCTGCTAGCAATTTTGGGGTGAAAGGTGAAGGACTGTTCTTTACATCATAGGGAGAAAGCAAAGGGGCTCATCACATGGTTTGTATTACTCAGAAGCCTCTCCAGGATCATTTTGTGCTGCTGGAGAGGTAGATGATTCACCACTCTAAAAGCTGATGTTAGAGAACTAGAGACCAAATAGCTATACTTATATCTTATAATTGATTTTGGCTTTGTTTTGGGATTTGTTTTTTTTATGCCTCCCACTGCCCTCCCCCATCCTACAGCTCTGCCATCAAGGAAGCTTGTCCCAGCTTGCCAGTTTTTAACATGATTTAAAACAAGAGAAAAACAAACCCTAGAGCCGTGTTGATTTCTTGGTTTGGGGTTTTGTTCTGCTTGCAAGGTGCCTCCATTTGATTTGCTGCACTGAGGGTGCTTGGCATGAGGCAAAGAGCTGTGCCTAGTTTGGTCAAAGAAAGCTCAGCAGTCCTTGATACCCAAACAAGAGAACCTGCTGGCCTGTTTCATTCACAGCTTGGACCACCAGGACAGGAATGTCTGTGGTGTCCAGTGATCCATCAGCAGTGGTCCTTGGAATGGAAGGAAGATCTAGCAGCAGAAATGATGCTTGCAGAGGGAGGTGTATATGGAAACTGCAGGAATCACATGGTGCCTGAAAGAAAGCACGTCCACAGCAGTGCATTAAAAGCAGAAAGCCTCTTTAATGGAAACATAAAAGAAACTAGATCTGGAAAAAAATCAAAAGGCTAATCTAATCCATTTCAACCAAAAAAACAAGGTACATTCCCATGATAGAGCTTTTATCAGCTATTAAACCAACACGACATTTGATCTTTCCACGTATTTAACAAGAGGTTAATCTATCCAGGAAAAACTGGCACTCAGCAATGAACAGTGTCCCCTGTGTTTAAACGAGAGAGGCCAATCTCACCAAAGGTTTAATATTGAGTCATGGGTCGTAGAAGGAACAGCTTTGTTAAGGGTGTAGATAAGCATCGTACAACAAGGAGAGATTTTTCTGAGCCAGTATCTGATGAGGAATGACAGGGTGTACATTTCTCCCTGGGCTTTTCCCAGCCATGTTTTTCTATAAAATCACAGTAAGTAAGCTACAAGTCCCAGCACACCACATACTTGATCTGTTCTGCCTCAAAATAATGGACAGGGAAGTGTTTTTCAGCGGTGTGTCACCTGTCTGTCGTGACTCTGAAGTCCTTGGAGCTCATGAGGTGTGAGATTGGGAGACACTGGGAAACTTCAGTAGTCACAGATGGGAAACCTAAGGTCCCTTGAGACCAAGGACCCAAGGAGTTGCTGTGTCACGTTGCTCAAGGGCTCCCAAGTTTCAGTCAGATCTCAGGAGCTGGAGTGAAGAGGTGAACTTAAGAGATGGAGTGTGATCAGAAGTACTGGTGTAAAGCAGGGCTCTGGCTGGATCCTTGGGTGTCCAGTGGTAGAAAGAAACCAAGTTTCTGCAGAGGATTATTCACCTTCTTTACTGCTGTGGTCTAGACAACTGCATAACTGCATTATTTTCTTTCACCTGCTGTTACAAGATGGTGAGGGACAAAAAAAAAAACAATAGGGACTTGATGTATAAACTGCTCTGATGAGTCACAGCTTTTTGTCATGGCCAAGGTGCACACTGCAAAATACAGAGAACCTGAGACAATCCACCCATTTCCTCACCATTATCTACCAAACTATCAAGTCCATCCTCAGCACTGGGTAAGAGGAAAATCACATGTGTTGTCTTGTAGGGAAGTTTTATAGTGGAAATGTTCACCTTTACAAAGAAATACAATCACTTCCACTTGCAGAATCTTAAGTCAAAGGGGAAAAAATGTTTGTGGCTGTTGGAAACTCTTCCCAGTTCACACATAAAGGACATCTTAAGACAATGTCATCACAACCAGAGAGAAGGAGTTCTCTCAAGGCTGATGCTAGCTGGAATGAAAGTAGCCTTTGACCTTGGAACAGGCCAGTCCCACAGAGGCCCTTCTTGTCTCCTGGCAGGCCTCCTGATGCCAAAGGGAATGGTATGCCTGACATTGGAGCTGCCAGAACTGCAGGGCCTTGGGGCCTCTTGTGGGAATTGCAGGATTCAAACAGCTCTTGGGGTCTTGAATTGAGTTTATCAGCTATGACTAAAAATAAAAAATAGTGGCAGGCTAGAGCAGCTGCAGGAGGGAGATTCCCATTGACCTCACATTTGCTGGCAGATGAACGGGAGTGCAAAGACAGCATTAACATCCTGAGCTGTAGGAATGTGTCCCTGCCTGCCAGGGCTAGCAAAGGTAACAGTCTTTCCACCAACACTGACACCTGCCTTCCCCCCCTCCCCCAGTTTCTGATTTCCCAGTGTAGAATTCGCCAGCAGCAAAACAGCCAAACTTTCTGCCTTTGCCACCAGAGCAAGTGGGGCAAGGGAGAAAGCATTTCATCCTTGGAGACACAAAAGTCACCTGGACACAGGGCTGGGCAAGTGGGCCTGGCTGGCCCTGCCTGCCCACAGGGGGTTTGACCAGATGACCTCCAGAGATCCTTGCCAGCCTCAGCACCCAGCAGAGGTTCTGAGTGATTAAGTGGTTAAGCAGAGGTTAAGTGGGACCTTCATTGTCATCAGCTTGCTGCAAGCCTCAACAAGCCACAGGCCAGTCAGGCAGGACATGCTGCATTTCCACAGCAGAATATTTTCTTGGTTAAAGTTTGGAATGTGTTGACTGCCTCTCCATCCAGAGAACACTATTGGGGCCCTTTCTGTGAACACTAAGTTGCTGTCATCCTCCCCAGATTTCAAACTCCACATATGCATTCTCCAGATCTTTTTTTGTCAGACTGCAACTGTATGCGAATCCAGAGTTTGAGGTCTTTTTTTAAAAAAATAAAATTCTAGTGTTTTTATTGATGATGGCTTTTGTTTTTTTAAGGGGGCTAAGGGACTGAATCAAATGAATGTAACAAAACAAAAACAAACAAGCCTATTCTCAGGGCCAGTGAGTTGCAAATAATTTTTAAAATGCTTGTAATTACATCATCTCAATAAAAAAAATTTAATATAAAAGCAGGAATGCCACATTTGTTGGTGCAATCATTGCTACAAGGTTATTTCTTTTTAAAAGCCGTGGTAAGAGTGCTAGGAGTATAGCATGTAGCAGCTGTTTTCAGTCAGGAAATGAAACCTGCAGGCTCCCCCTGCCCAAATATGTATGAGCAGTGCCTCCATCTTCCCTGGGAAGTATTCGGAAAAGTTAAGGCTGTCCCTTGAGATATTTGCTGTCTGTCCTGAGAGATGAGCCAAGTACTCCTTTAATGACTGGATGTGTGTATCTTGTTCTCCTTCCCTCTCTCGGAGTGGATGTAGAAGAAAAAAGAAAAACCAAAAATGAGTTGCTGTGATGACTGATGCATCTTTTTTAGCCAGATCAAAGACTGTGAGAGCAAGAGGTTTTGAAAAATATTCATCTTTGCAAACCAGTCTGGAAACCCAGCCCCTCTCTTCCAGCATAGCAGGACTGTATTTTCAAGTGGTCATCCCTAAACAGGAGAGGGGAGAGCAAGATGAGGTGGCACAAACTGCTCCCCACTGTCCCTGTCTCCTGCATGGTGGGGTTCCTGCTGCTTTTGACAGCATGAGCCTCTGCAGGGTTTCTGAACATCCCTGCTCCAGAGGTGCCACCAAAAGCCACACCAAACAAACACATCCCTGCTCCAGAAAGGTGCCGCCAAATGCCACAGCAAACAAACAAACACATCCCTGCTTCTGAGGTGCCACCAACGCCATGGCAAACAAACAAACAAACACACACATCCCTGCTCCAGAGAGGTGCTACCAAATGCCACAGTAAGCAAACAAACAAACACACACATCCCTGCTCCAGAGAGGTGCTACCAAATGCCACAGCCAAACAAGCACATCCTGTCAGCACACACCAGCCCACAGCCAGTGCTCTCTGGTGGGAGCAACTCAAACAATCACAGAATGGTTTGGGTTGGAAGAGACCTTAAAGATCATCTTATTCCACCCCTGCCATTGACAGGAACATCTGCCACTATTCCAAGCTCTGTCCATCCTGGCCTTGGACACTTCCAGGGGCAGCCACAGCTTCTCTGGGCACCCTGTTCCAGGGTCTCACCATCCTCACAGGGGAGAATTTCTTCCTAATACCTAATAAAAACCTACGCTTCTTCTGCTTAAAGTCATTCCATTTTGTCCTATCACCTCCATGCCCTTGTAAAAAGTCTCTCTTCCACCTTCATGTAGGCTTTCTTCAGATAACACCAAGCCTTTTTAAGATCTCCCTGAAGCCTCCTCCAGGCTGAGCAAACCTACTCACTCATCCTGTCTTCTTAGGAGAGATGCTCCAGCCCTCTGATTGTCTTTGTGGCCCTCCTCTGGTCTCGTTCAACAGATCCATGTCTTCATGCAGATTAAAATGTTTGGATCCCATCTACAAGTTCAGGATGACCCATGATAGTCTGGCTGATATGGGAGATAGGAGCATTCAGGTGCTCCTTGCTCAATATTTGTTTATATTTTGTTTCCTTTCACTGGTGTTTTTAAAATCAAAGGCAAAGGGTAAGCAGTAAGCAAACCCCTTTCTGAGCCAGGATATCAAACGAGAAGGAAACAAGGTCTGTTCCTCCATAATTCAGTCCCTTAAGGCCATTTTCCTTTAATTTTAGAAGAGGAAATAGATATATCCTACACCTTGGCACAGCTTTCTTTTGCACTCTGAACAATAGCAAATGCTGCAGGCTGAAGGCATAGTGGAGGAAGTTCTCAGTGGTTTTGGCTACTGCTCCAGTGAGGATTAGTCTCATCTCAAGAACTAGTCTGGAGTCCAGAGAACATCCTTTGGAGACTCAGGGACAGAAGAGGCACAGCAGTACACATCCAGTGTATCTTCCTTCCCATTTTCAAAACTGACTGAGCTGCAAAGGAAAGCTCCCAGGTCAGCACCAGCACAGGGAGCACGGACAATGCAGAGGTTTGCAGACTACAGCTGCTGCAGGCATGGTGATGCATGGTTCCTCCATCCAGCTCCCCAGCACCAACCAGCAGAGATTTGGCAAGGGTGTCAAATACCTCAGTGACTGTCCACACACCCTGAGGACTTGCAGAGGCTGCTGACAGCAGCATTTTTTAATTATGTAGGAAGAAAGGTTTTTACTTCTCCCAGATGTGACGCCAGCTCTGAGGCACAAGCAAACAAGAACATGCTGACCTCAGTTTGAAACCCAAGCAGCTTCCAAGCAACACAGAAAGAGCCACTTAGGAAAGATGTGAGGAGAGCAAGGATGCACTGCCACAGCACGAAGACCAAAACCAAACATGCTTCATTAATCACCTGAAAGAAAAGGCTGGTGTGTCAGTGTAAGTATTCCAACAGCACAGGACCAGGTGGCTCTAGCACGTGTCAGGTCTGTCCATCCTGGACTTCCACACCCCAGGGATCTGCTGGTCACACTGAGTTCACCCAGGCACACCTTGCTCAGTTCTGCTGCAGCCTTCTCACCATGCAGGTCTGGAAGCTGAGCAAAATTATGTCCACCTAATGGGAGGAAGGTGCAACTTCACAGGCTGCTTCAGAAGAAATGTCCCACTGCACAGTGCCATCCTGCCACACCCAGCAAGGGGAAGGCTGTGGAGGGAGGAAGGGAAGGTTTGCAGCCCAGTTCAAGCTTTCACTGGGGTAGGCTAAACATAAAAATGAGAAAGAAATAACAATCTGGCAATTGTTACAGAGAATTGGAGCAGTACACCTGTTTACTTCAGTGTTGTCCATTTGTCAGCAGAAGCAAGTGTGTGCATCTCCACCATCCTCAGTGCCAGCACAGGAACCAGGCTGAAATATCAATTTAAAGCCAGGCAGACCCTTTTTGTGTGACTGCTCTGAGCTGGCTGTCACAAACTACAACCAACATTTAGGGGAGAAAAAGGAAAACGCAGCACCCTCCCATAAGAGAGTAGAGGTCGTTATGGTCGATATGATCAGTTGTAAAACCTGCAGGGACACATCAATCTCTCTGCCTCCTGCAAACACCTCTGCATAAAGTTTCACAGCATCTCAAAGTGCTGGAGAACAGCCACAACAGGAAGAATGATAACTGTTCAGGAATTAGAATTGATCTCCTACTGCCTGATAAACACTGTTAGCCTGAGGTTGTTGACTTGAAGCCAAGTTCTGCTAAATGGACAAAGTTTCCAAGTCAACTCTTCCTGGTGTTTGACAAGGTGAAGGGAAGGAACTGAAGACAGCTCAGACAAAGCAGGTATTGTTTCCAGTAGGCTCTGGAAAGATGTGAGTGCATGACCCATGAGAAGAAAGTGAGGAAAAGAAGGAGGGGTGGCATGAAAGCTGAGGCAAGCAAAGAGTCAGTTTGGAAGATCACGACAAGGAAAGCTGGGAGTGCTCACCAAGGGAAGGGCCAAGCTCAGTAACTTTCACTTGGCCAGTGTGTGCTTGCAGGATCTGAGCAGGTCTCTATTCAAAGCCCTGCAGAATGAGGACTCCACCTCCTCTGAACCAAAATTTAGTCATCTCCTGCATTAAAATGTGTCCCTTTCTTTCCATTTAACTCCATCTTAATTCTGCTTCCAACCATTAGCTTTCATTTTGCTTCGCTTCTCTAACTTCTGCAAACCATGGTATTCCCTCTTGTACGTGGAGATCCTTCCTGACTGCAATCAGTGCAACTCTTACTATTTTTTCCAGCTAAGTAAACAAGGGAGGAACAGAAGCTCCTTCCTGGAGGGGCTGCTCCTGGCCCAGAGAGCTGCAGGACACATCCACATTTGTTTCTTGGGGTGCTGACCAACCCTTTCCTGCAGGAAAGTCTCCAGGGAGCACATCAGTCTCTTGGAAACTGGCTGATGTGAAACTGAATGGGGAAGAACACACTGAGGTGTCTTTCTGGTCCCATGAGAGCCCAGGTAACCTAACGATCATACTTCTTCCAACCCTCCAGCTAGGGTGGGAGGCTCCCTCTCCACTTGGGAATGATCCTGGGGAGATTGCTGCAAATACAGTAGCAAACACATCAGCAAAAGAGGCTGCCTGTGTCTTTATTTTCAAAACACTCTTAGTGTTGGTGAATGCTCTTTGGAACATGCTGCCTCACGGACTTTTCCTCCCCACTCACATCCCAGACCACTCCTAAAATTTCCATGGAATCAGCAAGCAAGAATTAATTAGTTAATGGGCAGACAAATTTCGTATGGCCAGGACTCCACCAAGTAGTTAATTCACATAATCTGGACCCACCACTGAAATCTCCTCAACCTCACAAAGAACAGGAGGAAAATGGGCCAGAGAGATCTGACATCCCACAGTAACAGTTTCATGCATAAAGTGACACCTTTGCTCTGCTAAAGCAAATGGAAATTAGGGCTGTATAAAATCTGTGCAACACAGACATTGAGCAGTGTCCACATTTCTACAGGAAAATCTGATGGTCTGCTACTAAAGTAAAACTTAACCCTCACAGCAACCTTCTCAACCAAGTCAATTCCCACCCTGGAGTGCAAAACACAACAATTTGTTTTGATGGTACTTTGCAGAGACCTTTACTCAGTGCTGACATCCATCAAATCCCAACACAGATGAAGTGACAGCACAGTATCAGCCTCAGACCTAAGGCCTCTCAAGGACTGAGGCATCCAGGCTTGTCAAGTCATGTACTTCCCAACTGGAAGAGTTTCAATAGAAATAATTTCACAGCAAAAGGCTGTTTAACAAAACAAAAGACCCACTTCAAAAAAACAAGCCAAGTCCATCTCGAGACTTAGGAACCATAGTCCAACTTCCTAAAGAACTGGATCGACCTACAGTTTTCATTGAAGTCAACAAAACCCATGGGTTTTGCATGGGAAGGAGCAGAGGGAGAGACTCTCAGTCCCTGCTGAAAAGCCAGCAACAGAACATAGCTATGAGTGTGAGAGGCAATTGCAAAAGGGTAAATGGTTATCCGAGAGAATTTCACAAAGAAGGAAACATTTTTCACACAGCCATAAGTCTTTCAGGAAATTACTGTTTTCCAAATGAAAACATTTTCTTCAAATTCAAAACAACTGTTTTTCTCCCAGCTTTTGTTTACAAAAGAGGGAAATGTTTAAGCTCTGTCCTTTTTCATGCCTCCTCCACAAAATGTCAACCAAGCCTCATGTCTTGGGTTGGGAAGTAATTTTTTTGGAAAAAAAAATTGTTGTGATGCTTTGCTGAACAGCTGAAGCTGCTGCTGCTGCAGAGGAGAAGGAAGAGAAATTCTGCTCTTCTTCACCTGTTAGCAATGGGCACGAGACTATTTGTAATGAGCTCGTTAGAGCCCAACGCTTGCTGCCAGAAAAGCAAAGGGGAAAATCAATTCATTCACCTCTTCAAGAGCCATTTAAGCAATCCTAATCAGAAAACAAGCATCTAGTTCACTTCTGCTTCTTTCACGCTGATTCTTTTTAGGTAAGACAGATGCCTCCTGTGGGTCATAGCCACACGTGGTCTGTATGCAATGAGTGAGGAATTTCCAATCCACAAAATAAATGTCCTGTTGTCTTTTGCTCTTTTGATCTCCTGTTTCACTGCAGTGTTGCCAGCATCCTTAGGAAGCCACACGAAAAATTCACAGGCTTTGTGTTATAACTGAGTCTCTCCCTAAGCCCAGCTTTGCCAGGAGTGGGGACATCTCAGAGGGGACATCTGCTCCTGTCCTCCAACAAACAAAGAGCTGTGGTAATAATGTGACCAGTCAGGGAAAAGATTTGCTTGTAATTTAAAACTTATGGATGATGAAACAAAACAAAATTTAATAAAAATCACAAGCCATGGACACAGGAAGTGTCTTTGAGTGTGTTGGCTGCCTTTTGCCTCTGTGAAAATCTACAGTGTAACCAAAGTGAGAACATATTGGTAAATCCATCCAATTACAGGAATGGATGTGCCTGTTTGGGAAAGAAGAGGTGTCAGCTCAGGGACAGTTGTGAGTAGTTGGTATGAAGCAGCTGGAGACAATACACTGCTTTCAGAAGTACCTGCAGCAAGCAGAGGAACACAGCTCCACCTGAGACTAATGAGGGGAAAAAAGGATAAAAGCATAGCAAAGAACCTGCTCCCCAGTTCTTTCTGCTCCTGTCACACGTCCTCCGGAGCAGCCAACACAACCTGCCTCACCCTAATTGACAATGAGGACTCTCTCTGCAGCCTCAGATGTTAGTCTGGTACACCCAGGTCCTCCCACGTACTCCCACAGCCCTCCTGGTGCCAGCACCAGCCCTTTGGCAGGTGCCATGCACACTGACCTGGTGAAAATAACGTGAAAATCACCTGCACACAAGGGAGCTGCCTTCCAGCTCCTCAGCCTGACTCCCCGCCCAACCGCACAAGCAGCACTGCTGCTGGAAGATGGAGAGTGGCAAAAAGCATCCCAAAGAGGGCAGAGGAGTGAGAAACCACAGCCCAGCTGGATCCCAGTGGGGCCAGCTCTCCGAGGCCATCTGCTTCCCATGGTGCTCCATGCTGCCATTCCCTTTTTGCTTTCTGACATCTAACACAATCCAATACTCCCACAACTATTTTCACTTTCGAGCAAACCAGGCTGGAAAACTGAATTCCTGGGGCACGGCACAGTCTTTGCACACTGTCAGACAGCCTGGCTGTTCTGCTATCTGTGCTTCAGAAGAGTTCATATGTGCACAGCTCCCTGAGGCTCTCAGCTGCAGCCCTCACCTCTTACTTTCTACCTCTCAATTATGACCTCTCCAACTGCTCTGTGCAGCCATCTGAGAGTGACCCAACAGTTGTATTTCAAAAGAGTCTGTAGCTCCTTTGTTGGGGGGTTGATGGCTGGGCAGATGAACAGGGAAGACAAGCAGCACTTCTGTGGTTCATACAGGACATCCAAGTTCCCAGAGCCAGACAGACAGACCCTGCTGTCTTTCACTGGTGCTGCCCTTTTATTCACCTGGGAGCACCATGCATCTTCAAACAATACTGTTGTCTGCCACTGGTGGCCTCCTGTGTCAAGACCACCCTGTGTGTAGGCTTTAGAGAGAAGCCCTATCCTTTCCAAGATAAAAATCCACTGGAGAGAAAGTTCACTTCAGTACACGTTATATATGATTAGCCAAAACACAGCACAGTCTCCTGGCTGCTTCCCTGGCAGTTTGACACACACTTCCAGCACCCTCTCGTCTTTGATGAGGAGTTGGCCACAGGAGTAACCACCTCCACACAAGATTGCTGAAATTCCCAGGCTCTGAAATCCCCAGGATATTCACTTGCCAGCTCACACCAGTATTTTGATCTTCACAGCCTCAGTGAAGATGAGCTGGGGAGAGACGCTGGGTGTTGCAAGAGAGGTGGGTGTTGCTGTCCTCACAGAGGCAGCAGGTACTTTCCTAATGCCCCTGATTGCCCCTGAGACATCTCCCCTCAACTTGAACCCTTCTGGTCCTTTGCTGCCTGGTAAAGTCCAAGAAAGACACTGAGGGGATTTTGGGGGTTCAGTTTTGTAATTTAGCATCATGTGAGGAGTCATTTATTAATTTAATTTAACTCTGTGAGCTGCTTTGATTTTTTTCGCATCTTTACACAAGTATGACATTAGGTGTGCAGATCTTTGCTTGCATTGATAGTCAACAACTTCAGAACCCTTCAGAAAAGCACAAATGACTGCCAAGGACAAATTGCTTTCATTCTCTTCCCTCCCCCTACAAGGAGGCAAGAAGGATAATTGCAGTAGGTGTTGTATTCCCCACCCACATTTTTTTCTCACTGCCAAACACATTGCATCAGGAACAATTAGGAACTTTTTCCTTGTGTGGGCCCTTAGCCTATATATAAAATGCACACACATTTTTCTTCTTTAACACCAAGCAAAACAAAATCCCACCTCCTATATGGACTCACTTTCAGGCAGCCAGTTCAGGTGATAAGGTGAGGAATTCAATGGGATAGTTACAGAGCTGATCTCCCAACCTTAGGAAGGGAGAAAAGGATACTCAGGGGCTGTTCATTCCATCAAGGAGACAAAGATAAAAGGAGAAAGAGCTTTCTGAAAGTTACACCTGCATACACTCACCACAGAAGGACTGCAGAAAATACAGCTTAGATCTGCAACTACTTCTGCTTCTGCCAGTGATGGCAGGTTGTCCCCCAAAGGACCTTCCCAGGAAGCAGAGGTCCATAACTCAGTGTGATAAACTGGCACAGCATGACTGAAACCAGATGGCTATTAAACACCTGACCCCAGATGGGAACTGGAACATCCATTACCACCACTGCATGCAGGAGCACCAACTCAGCAGCCATCATCAGCTTGAGAGCCCAACTAAGATCAGTGCTTGGCACCTACCAGACAGACTGAGAGCAATAAGTGATAGTTCATATTTAGACATTCAGGCAGGTGCAGGCAGTGCCTGTCCAAAGCAACCTCCTCAACTAGAAGAGGTGCTTCAATCTCAGCTGTGTCTTGGAATGTCCAGTCCAGACAAAGAAAAGCACAATGCATAATCCTCCACAAGCAGTTGCAGCAAATATTTCAAACAGCAGCTTCATTTTATTTCATGCAATCACTTTTTAATGCTGGTTGGTGCTCAGCCCTGTCCTTCATGCCTGATCCCACTACTCCTCTATCCACAACACAGTAGGACTTTACAGGAGTTCCAGTTACCAGCAGCTGAACCACAGGGCTGGGACTTTATTTTTGAGAGGCCCAACTGGAGTCAGTAATCCCAGTGCATGGGGCAGTGAGCTGTGTGTGGGCTGCCAGGGACCACAAGGGGAAGGGCTGCACCGGCTGTGCCCAGCTCAGGCTGAGGCCAGAGAGGCAACATTTAGCCCCAGCACCTTACCCAGGATCCCCCAGGAAAATTGCTGACCCAAGTCAGGTTTTGTTCAGCATCAAATGTGTGTGAGATCTGTATTCCAGAGCTACGACTGCGATGAGGTGGAGCAGAGCAGGGCAGAAGCCCTTGCTGGCTGCTCATGTGCACCTTCAGCCCCCTGCCAAGCCTTCACCACCAAGTTGCTGTGCCTGCCCCACGTTGTGTTCCCCTCACCAAGGGTTCTCTGGGGTCCCCTGCATCTCCAGCCCTCACCCTCCCACCCAGCACTGCTTGCAGCAAGTGGTGGCCCCAGCAAGAAACAGGCACCAATCTATCACAGTGGGTTATCACTTTCTCTCTCTGACACAAAATTAAATGCTCCCCATCTTGCTGCCAGCAGCCTTAACCACATCACAAACAAGGAGGAATCTACAGAAGTATTCAAAACATCTGGATGTTGTGCCACCACGGCAATTAAATCTCTGCTCACTTTCTCACACAGTGCCTGGGGCAAACCGACAGCACAGCAGGGCACAGGAGGACATGCCATGGTAATCTTGGCTTCCTCAAAGCCCAGATCTGTGTTGCAACCTCTGAAACCACCCTTAGTGGCAGGCCTTGTCCCAGGAGCCTTGTCCTCGCTTTACAGGGGGTCTCCCTGTCTTTGGAGGAAAATCCATGTGCCCATGAGGGACTGCAATGCCCAGAGCTGCCTCTCCAGTGCCCGCCTCTGGCAGCCGCTGTGGAGCTGGGGCAGACCAGCAGCTGAGCAGGGCTGAGGAAGGGGGATGTCCCCCTACTCCCGGCTAGCAGGATCACAGAACATGCTGAGTTGGGAGGGACCCACAAGGAACACTGAGTCCAGCTCCTGGCCCTGCACAGACACCCTGATAATCCCACCCTGAGAGCGCTGTCCAAAAACTCCTGGAGCTCTGGCAGCCTTGGGGCCGTGCCCGTGCCCTGGGCAGCCTGGGCAGTGCTGACACCTCTGGGGAAGAACCTTGCCCTGAGAGCCAGCCTGAGCCTGCCCTGCCCCAGCTCCAGCCGTTCCCAGGTCCTGTCCCTGGGCCCAGGGAGCAGAGCTCGCTGCCTGCCCCTCCTCTTCCCCTCGGCACGAGCTGTGGCTGCGATGTCTCCCCTCAGTCTCCCCCAGCTGAACACACCAAGTGTCCTCAGCTGCTCCTCACACGGCTTCTCCTCCAGCCCTTCACCATCCTTGTGCCCTCCTTTGCACACTGTCTAATGCCTTTATGTCTTTCTTACATTGTGGCACCCAAAACTTCACACGATATTCGAGGTGAGGCTGACCCAGAGCAGAGCAGGACAATCCCTGCCTGGCCCGGCTGCCCCGGTGCCCCTCAGGACATGGTGCTTTCAGGGAGCTGTGCCATGCCAGGCAATAATAATAATAATAATAATAATAATAATAATAATAATAATAATAATAATAATAATAATAATAATAATAATAATAATAATAATAATAATAATAATAATAATAATAATAATAAAAACTACCTCAAAGTCAGGTAGGAGATTCCTGCTAGAGGGCTGCACAGGAGCTCCCCAGCACTTACTGCCTGTTATCCTCAACCAAAATCCCAAGCCAGCATCCAAACGTAGCTCATGTTACCTCCCAGTCTCTCACCCTTAGGCTCTTGTTGCTTTCCATGCCTTTGGACAAGGCCCATGCTCCCTCAATTATCTTTTCAGCAGAAGCTTCTAGTTTATTTGCAGCCCTCAAATACCTTTTTGTTCCAGATAATTTCATCACCTGGTAGAAACATGCTCTTTGCAGCACGGGTGAGCTTGGCTTTACATGGATGTGTGCTGCCTAGTGAAACAGGGCCCTGCTTACTCACTGGAGTTCCTAGAAGTTCATTCAGCAGAAATAAAGAACAATTTAACAACTTGGCTACCAGGCTACAGGCTGCTGGCCAGTTTACAAATCAGTAACCAACCAGATGAGCCTAAAATCCTCTGCCTGGGTTCAGCTGGAGGAGCTATTTTTGTGAATAGTGTATTTTCTGGGAAAAAGCCATTTCAGATGGACTGACAAGAACTGCAAGTTCAGGTCAAGTGAAGCAAAGTGTTCCAGCTGAAAACAAGCAGGAAAAAAAATTGTAGCATTGAAAAACTTTAGTCTGGCATCCCTGAAAATTATTTGTTCCAGAAATGTCAAATGGAAACTTTTTGCTTTTTCATTTCAGGATGGAAATTTTCATTTAAAGATTGACCTAAATTTCTATAAGGAAGATATTAATTAACAAGAATAAGAAGGGGACTATATCACTCTGGATCATGTCTAGCATTTCAAGATAATAAGAAATGCTTGGCTTTCTTTTTTTATTTTTTAAGGGGAAGAAAATCTTGATCTCCTTTGCCTTAAACCAGCACTTCTCCCAAAAACATTCACCTTAGCCACTGAGCAAAACTATGACCACCTCCCTGCTGGGTGCTGCAAACACTAAGAACAGCTCATAGCATGTCTTTGAGACTGCTATTTTTGGTGTGCACAACCAGAACTACAGAGAATTTACTCAGTATATCCAGGGACATAGGATGGGCAAGGAAAATAAGAAGAAAACCTTAGATCTTTTGATTTTCCTGTAATACAGTAAATATGGCTGTCACTGACAGGGATCCTTTTTCTCCAGCTAAATGAAGGCTTGACTCTCATCCCAGGGTCCATCTGAGGAACATTTTAGAGTCACAGTACAGGAAAATTAAATGCAGAGAGGTTTTAAAGCTGTGACTATGTAATAAGCAGCCTGAAAATTTGGGGCGCCAGTGCTTTTGGCTGCCCGACTTTAGATACCCGCAGCCTGATTTGCATGAACATTAATGCACCCAGAACTCCTACTGAGATCAAAAAACAGCTCAGTGCCTCTGCAAAAACAGGTTGCTGGCATCCAAAAGCAGAGGCACGTGCATTTTCCCAAAATCTGGGTCTGCACCTCTCATCTGAGGTGGCCTCTGAGCCAAAAGCAGATTTCAGCCTCAGCAGCAGTTCCTGACAGAATTCAACCCAATTTCTACCTCTACAAAAATCCCACAAAACCACTTTTAGAATTGTGGAGAGAAAATTTATTCTGCTGTCCTCTCTTTTTGTTTTGTTTTTGTTTTTTTAAATCATCCTGATTTGGGCCATTTCTTCTAGAGCCTAGAGGTACTTAAATTGCTCCACACCCATTACAGGCCACTTATGTGTGCATACACATACCCGAACACAAAAGCAGTCAGTTTAGAGGAGACACCCAGAGAAAGCTGAACAAGAACCCATTCTGTCCGTGGGTAGGTACTGACCCTCCAGGCTCTGCAGTCCTGGGGTCATCACTGCCAGAAAGCTGCAGCAAAAGGAGGTAAATGCAGACAATGTGCCATTGATCTGTGGCCAAAAGAAAGGGGGAAAATAGCACTTCCTGCTTTTCTGACAGCAAGATGCACTCCCGAACATTCTGCATCAACTGTCTGTGGAGTTTCGCCTTTTGGAAGGGTTTTTTCAAGTGGATGGAGCCGTTTCCATTTGGCTTGGAGAAGGAGCACACATTGCCAGAGCTTGGAAAGGGCAACGTCGTGCCCAGGGAGCTGACAGCCTAACAGTGACTGGGCTCCATCCAGCTGTGACAAGGCTGCTGGGTGCCTGCATTCATGTGCTTTTTGTTTCATGTTCATCACCCTGGCATCAGAGCAGGGTGATACATCTCAGTTCAACTAGTGCTCTCTTCTTAGGAGGAGGGCAAAGGGCGAGAGGCTGAGTGCTTACAGAGGGTGAGGTTCACAAATTAGCCAAGCAGATTTCATCTAGCCTTGTTTTCAGCTCTGATCATCATCAAACACAGCTTGATAGCAGGCAAATTACTGCAGCCCAGGGAAAAGTCATCACACTGGGACGGCAGTGCCCGGGGCAGCAGTACCAGGTGCTGATGATGCTGCAGAGGGACCATTTCTGAAGATCCTCAGAACATTTTCACCCTTTGTCTTTCTCAAAGGCAGCATTAAAAGCCACTGCTTCCCTGTGGAAGAGCAATGATGGACAGAAAGCCAGCAGGGGGTGTTGAGCAGGGAAATGTAATCATTTATAAAAGCAGCTTAACCCATGTGGCCACAGGTACTCTGACAATCTGTTCTGGGCAAGAATTATATTTCCTGTGAGTGCTTTCATTTTGTCAGTTTGTGTTTCAAATCAACTTTGACACAACCTCAGTGACAACAGCTTTGAAGTCTGAACTAAATGTGCCATGGAGATCATTATTCATAACCACTCAGATGGAGAGGGAGTATTTTCCTTTTGAAAGGTCCTGCCAAACCTGTCCTGTGCTTTGTTTACTTTCAGAGGCACTGTGGTCATTCCTTAGGAGGAAAAGGGATGAAGGAAAGAACGGGCAAAGTCTGGCAGAGAACAGCCTTCCAAAACCACAGCTCAGAAATTCAGTAATTCAGGGACCATTCCAGCTGGGAACTGCTGCTTTGCACAGACACCGAGCAGTCTTGGGTCCACCTCTGTGACACCTTGGATCTGTGTCTGTTTTACAGAGAGTTAAGCTGCTGTACTTTGTAGGTCAGTGGTTCTTTTTGCCATGGCAAGGTGCAACCCAAACAGTGAGTGTTTACATACTTGGCAAACTCAAACCCTATTCAGTCCCCAGAGGGTGCAGCAATCATCTAGGATTTTACAGTGTGGGGATTGGCAGGGCTGGGGTTGCATACATACAGATCCACAAAAGCTTTGAAGACACATAATTTTTACATAGGAGTTATGAGAATGGGTTTGGGTAAAGTCTCTAACAGTCATTTCAAATGCTTCAGGCCCAAATCTGCTCCCACTAAAGTCCCTGGAAAGACTCCAAGACAGCAAGCCAAGACCCTTGGTCTCTGTGCCTACTCTCCTTTTAGTTCCTTTCCTCTGTTCATTTGTCCTCCACTTATGACTGTTTTGTTTTGGTTTTTTTTTCTTTTTCCCTGTCTGACCATTTCTGTCATTGGGTTCAACCAAACCTTCCTCTGGCACAGTGTCATTCCTTTAAAGTTTGTAAGAATTGGTTTCCTGAACTTACTATCTTTCATTCTCCTTCCCCTTCCTCTTCCCCTTTCCTTCCCTTCTCAGGCTTTTTAATATCACAGCTGGCCTTTCTATCCCAGACTCACATTTGGTATCACTTTGAATGTATCTTTCCTTCCTGGTGGCTGCTTCCTGCCAGCCCACTCACAAACACTTCCCTGATAAGCATCATGTTGCCTCTTGCTGTTCTCTTCTCTTTTCCTTCAGTGTCTCTTCTGCAGTTATCTTTCCTCCACTTCCACCTCTTTAGTTCATTTGTTCCTGAGGATCCTTTCAATTACCTCATCTCATCTCCTGTTCTTCCTTTCACATCACCCCAGTCTCTCATCCTCATCTCCCCTCAGCTTCTCTTCTCCTTGCTCCCTGTGCCTGCCTTTCTTTACTACACACGTAATTCCCCAACACTTTCTTTCTCAGAGAAGAAGCCGGACATAGAGAGGAAGGGTGGTATTTTTATTATTATCCTCAAGGGGATATATTTGTTTCCTAAGTTAGATAAATAAGCTTCTTGTGCAATTGGTGGAGAAGGGTAGGACAACGTAGGAGCTTTATTAGATGTTGTCTTCCTTTATTGACTCTGTAGGACCTAACTGACTCCACCTGATTGAATACCCTGAAATTAATGAAGTCACATGAATATCCTCTGCACAATCTCACTTTTGTTTAGGTTCATGTGAAGGAGAGAGGGAAGGACAACATATTGATAACACAAGGACAATCTCTGGCACTGACTAGGCAGCCTCAGCTCCTGTCATACCTGGTAGGTGCTGGTGGAGTGTGGGGAGTGGCAGCTTTTCAGAGATCCAAAGGAGAGGAGAATGTTTTTGCAGACACCTGGGAGGAATGTGTCCCAGCCAGAATGGGGTTCTGGGGTGTGACAGCCAGGTCACCTTTGCAAAAGGCTCCTGGGGGATAGATTTGTTTGGCAAGAAGGGTGGGGGTAGCAAAAGTGGGGAGGAGTCATCCAGTAAAAGGAAGCAAAGAGATGAGCAATGTAGTAGTCAGAGCAAGGAGACAAAAAAGAGGCTGATGTTTAGGAGACTTGAGAGGATCAATGTTGCTGGCACCCAGGATGCTTCAGTAAAAGTGAAGGAAGAGAGGCCATATCAAGGTCCCAAGGTCTAGGATTTCATTGTGCTGGCAGAAAGGAGATGCTGGGATTTGAGAGATGATACACAGACACCTTAGAAATGGAAAACAGTTTGGATGCTGGAGTCCAGTCAGAACGCTGAATCAAAGATGAGCAGTTTGCTACTTCAATTCCTCATTCTGGACACCTTCACAGATCATCTGGGAACACCTCTGATATTTCCTCTGCTTGAGTTCCTATGTCCCCACCAGGTCCTGGGCTACAGCTGTTCTTGTAACATTTAATATGTGCTCACTGAGGACAGAGCCAAACAGAATAAGATCCTGCAGCTGCTTCAGAGTCATAAAATTTTGCTCTAAACAAGATAATGGTTAGAAACCTATCCTTTAGCTTCCCATGTTTTTCGCCTTGTTTGCCTTGACAAGCCCACTGAAAACCACCAAGAAGGTGGGTGAGTGAAAAAGGATTAGTCTGGGATGACACAAAAGCTGGAGGACAGGAGAGTAGGAAGCTCAAAAGCTGTGCACCCTTTCACAGCTGATGTCTTTATTCTTACTGCTATATCTTTAGATGACTTCCAAGGCTATTTATTAGACAATATTCTCTTACCAAACCCACAGCTATCCTTTATTGAGAAACACTTGCAGTTCTATTCATTTCATATAGAAGTGTTAGAGTTTCCTTTTTCTTTTAATAAAGAAGAACTTGCCAAGTCCAGCTTTTCCCTGAGATCTGATAATACGCAGGGCAAGAATGGTGGTGGGAGGGCTCTCAGTACTCTTATAGCGAATAAACATGAGAATTTTCCGAACCAATTAAGAGCCAAAGAGGTGCAAGTAGACAAATACCATGGAACGAGGGACATTTCAAGAGAAAACCAGTCTTTGATCTGAGACACAAAATAAAACTAGATTCTTAAAAGTTTCCCAAGGTAAGTGTTTTTCCTCCAATCCCGCTATTTTCCCTCCCCCTCAGCAATGTCGTACAAGCACCTTGCTTTGTCAAAAGTACAAAGCACTTGGGAGAAGACAATGCATCCAAAGTGACTCCAGAATAAAACAAGAAAAACCTTTCAGCACAAGGACTCGTGTAGGTGGGGGCAGAACACAAAGCACAAACAAATGCCCTGTGAGAGACTGGAGGAGAAGCTGCTTTGAACGTGCTTAGAGAGGGAGCCCTCACCCGTTCTGAGGCTTTCTCGATGTAGCTGCAAAGCTGCTCTCTGACTTCCAGCCCTGTGAATTTCCACTCCAGCCTCGCTGTTTATAACCAGTACACAAAGCCCTTATCTCCCGAGCGCAGCTTTAGATTATAGAGAGGGCACGCTGTCAAGAGAGACTGTCAAGGCTAATGAGCACAGGGTTAACCCAGCGCTGCAGCAAAGGGACACCTCCGCAGGAGCTGCTCGAGGCTGCGTTTGCAGACGCACACTCCGATCTTTTTTCCACTCTCCCTGGTTAGCTCCTGTGGCTCTGGAGCCACGGCTTGGCCGCCTGATCTCCGAACACCGAGGCAACACTGCAAGCCTGCAGGAATGCGGCGTTTGCAGTGCGCCCGGCGGGACGGCGAGGCACTTCCACAGATGGGAGGGGTGTGCTTTGCAAAATACTGTGGCCCTAAACTCTTTTTTCTTGCGTGTATATGTATCCTTCTGTTTGTCTTTTTGTAGAGATCGCAGGGCTTTTATGCATTCCAGGCAAAACACCAGAGCAACTCACATTGTGACGGCAAATGCGAGCGGCTCCTACAATCCACGTGGGAACTTTTTATAAAAGCCAGGTGCCTCCATCGAGTACACCGAGCTGCTTCCCAGTGAGGTCCAGAAGGAGCGCCACACTAAGGTGACACACACGAATTCAACACGACCACCTTCTGCCCTATGTTTTGGCATCACCCACCCAGAAATGAGATTTTCTGACAAAACTATTGTTTATTCTGAGAAAAAGTCTCCCAATCCTCTGTGCTCTAAGGTTATTGCTTCACAACACAAATTAGGAAAGGTACAGTAGAGTGGAAAAAAAGAGGAAACTTTTGGGAATAAATTGGTCTCTCATTACTATAAATTAAAGGCAGCTTAAGCCTGTTGAATGTGGAAATCACAAACATCCTGGTACATATTTTCCCATTCATATCATACATTCAGATAAATTGAAAGTGATCCTTTCTATCATACTTCCCCCGCTTATCCAATGCAGTCATTTCCCCTAATAAACTTCCTAGTGCTTTGTGTGGTCAAGTGTTGGATGTCCCCAAGGAATGAAGTTTCCACCACTTCCATCGAGGAGATTCCTGAGATTCAGTTCAGTGTTCCTTTTAAAGGAGCATTCCCATTATTTCTTATTATCCCCCTGCATACATCCTTAAGTAAATCTGTTTAGCATTTACTTTTTTCCAACACTGGCGACAGTTACCACATTCCCTCTTTGTCATCTTCTGACTACTTCATTGAGAAAAATTTAGGGATGGCATGTTCACAGACAACCTCCCCCCTGTTTTTTGGTTGCTGTTCTGGAACCCCCTCCAGCATGCCTCTGTCTGCCTAGAAGTGCAATACACAGGACTCAGGGCAATATTCCACATGCCCTGGCTTCCCACATGTAAGAGGATGCCTTCCCACACATTGCCCACTTCTGCAACTTAAGAAATACCATTTCCAATCAGCTAGCTGCTATCATTCCTAGATCTCCTCAACACAATTTATTCCTGCTGCATATTTGAGTTTCAAGTTGTTTTTCTCCAGTTTGCATTTTTCCAAGTTGGAACATGTATTGTTGTTTTCCAGACATTCTTTAATCTCTCCTGAATTGCTTCATATCACTTTCCTGTTTATAAGGGTGTTCACAGTCTTTCCCAAAGAAGCATTGATGTGTTTTTCACTTCTTATAAAAAAAAAAAAAAAGAAAAAAGAAAAAAAAAAAATGAAGTGTAATTACACAAACCATCAGAACACTTAGATATCTGCGGTGCAAGACTACATTTGTACAACACACAATGCTAAAATCTACCTCTATTCTTCCTCTACTGCTCTGCTTGTTTTTCAGAATTCAAACCACCACTAAAGGGCTCATGCAGTGTTTAAGTGAATACACCATGAGCACAAGATCACCCATGGATCTCACTGGAGTGCTGCTTACTGTTTCACAGTGGAAAGCCACCACCATCACTAGTTCCAACAGCATAAGGACACTCATGTTGGTAGAGCTCATTCCCAAAAATTTGCAATCCCAAGTTTAGGAGTAAAGCTTGGGTGTTCCCTGCAGAGCATGGTAAGTCAGCCTGACTTTGTCCCTGAACCCTGGGCTCTGTGCTTACACGCCTGCTCCACACTGCTGCCACACCACCACACTCCCAGGCCTGGTGTTGCAGGCTGGCCTTGACTGCAGGGCTGAGATGCCCATCTGGGGCTAATCTGAATGGGGATGGTGTGAATTCCTCACCTGATGGCAGGAGCTGAGACTCTCCAAAGGAGAGGTGACATGTGGCTGCACAGAGCCTGTACAGTGACTTCAACAGCATCTGTGTGTGTGCAGAGCTTGCTGCAGCACCAATTGTTGTGCAGAGCACTTGAGGCGAAATGACAGCAGCTTGCCTTCCACCACTCCTGCAAAAAACCCACCTGTTTTCACCTCTTAAAACATACAGACAACCTTAGTCATGTCTCCTTCCTTTTGGGATCAGTATCTTGAGGTCTTCTCAGCACCTCTGCTGAGAAATGACTCCAGCTATCAAAGTGTTCAGTGAAGGAGATTGCATATCCAGGGAAGGAGCTGCATATCAGGGAAGGAAATTGCATATCCACTTCTGCCTTTCTGGAGCACCAGCTTACCAATACAAACCCATCTGGCACATGTAAGCAGAGAACTCAGCCAGTTTGACATGTCTTTGAGCTCAGCACTTTAACTTGTAGAGACCATGCTCAGGATAATTATCTAGACACTAGATCTCTGGCTTTAAAACCCCATCTCAGTGGCTGCTGTCTGGCAGAGGCTGGGGAAGGTCCATGGATAGTTTCAGAGTGGCCCAAGAGAAGCAAGTGTTCACAACAATATACTTCCAGTGGGAAAAATCTAGATATTCGCTCTCTTACGTTAAAACCACTGCCCAAAATAGATCTGTACTTGTGTCACGGATGACAATAAGAACCCCTGGGTAGGTGAGCAAAGGAAGAGTTTTCTGAGTCTGCAGTTTCAGAGTTAGCTGCTTCCCTAGCTGGCAGGTACAGAGGAATTTTTGCTGCTTTGCCTTGCCTATTTGATGAGCACTGTACTTGCAGCTGGCCACTCACCTCACCTTTATCACCTCCCAGGCTCCTGTGAATATCACCTTGGCAATTATTTTTCAGAAAGGAGCACAAAATAGTGTTGAAGAGGTTGGGGTTTTTTGTTTTGTTGTGGTTTTTTCCTGTGGATAAGAAAGTATCTGTGAAAAACGTGTATTCCCTTCTGTTGTGCAAGTCTTGGAGCTTGCCTCTCTCCATGTGCTTCCTCACGGCAAGCCCAACAGCTTTTGAAAGGGAGATGGCTACTGCCAGCAGCAATTTCAGAAACGGCACCACTTTCAGTTCAGTCCCACAGGCACACTTTAGAAATGGATCCTAAGGATGTGAGATTAACAGGCAAAAGAAACAGGAGCCAGCTTTCTCCTTCTCTTCCCCCATGGCTCCCAGGGCCCTCCTCAGGCTGCTGCCCTGTTGTCTCTGCTTTCGCATCCTTTTCTTCTCAGTGATCTCTGCAGTGCCTTTGCAGGCTGAGGAGCTGATGGAGCAGCTTCAGTGTTTTCTCCCCAGGAGATGAATGTGCCATCCCACAGGGCCTGGGAAAGCTATCCTTGCGGTTTGTGAAGCAGTCACACTCTTCTGGGAGACAGGTTTTATGCTGGAGGTGGTGGGGGTTGTTCGCTTATTTACTTTTTTCCCTATCTTTCCCTCTTCTTTTCCCATTTCCTATTTATCTTTCCTTCCAGAACTCTTAAAACTGTGCAGCTCCTCATCAGAGAAGACCTCCAGCTCTGGAGTAGGATATAGCACCTGAAGAGCAGTATTAGCAACAGTATGGAGCCAGGGTTGAGGAGAAATATATTGTCCAGCAGGAAGAAGCAAACCAAATACAGGCACCCAACCTGAGACTTGGGCAGGACAGTGCCTTTGGACTTGTGCCCCTATGTTTGGGGTTTTTTTTCCTTTTTTTTTTTTTTTTTTTTTTTTTTTTTTTTTTTTTTCTTCCCTAAAGAAAACTGCCAGGAAATGTTTTGTTAACATGTGGTTCAAGCAGGCCTCCAGCAGCAGTGCAGCATAGTGCAGCATGGCATGGGGTCCCTCTGGCAGAGCACACAGTACCACCTCCTGCTCAATGGCATCACTGCCTGCTGTGGCTTCGGTGGCAGCCTGTCCTTGGAGGGCTCCTGTCCACACTCTGATCCAGCCCAACACGGCCCAGCTCTGACAGGATCACAGCCCAGGGACACACGTGCCTGCAGGCAAATTATCACCCCAGAGGCTGTGACATGACAGGGCTGGGAGTCACCGTGCTGCCGTGGGTGCAGCTCCGTGTCACCAGAATTAATGAACTGTCGTGCAACACGTAAAGGGGATCATTCACACCCTCCTCACATCCACAGCAAGGCGAACCAAAGCAGCCTGCTGTGTGAAGGGGCTGGTGCCCATCTGCCAGCCTACCTGCCACAGGCAGCATGGAGACCAGCAGCACAACCAGGGGTGAACCAGGAGACCAAGGCTACCCAAAATGGAAGACAGCACATTAACAATGCAGCACTGATCTTCCTGAGCTGCCATTGCTGCTGATTTATAGAGCCAGCACAATTCATTTATCCGGGCTGCCTTCATTTTATTGTTATTAATTGTTACGAGGGTTTTTTGGCAGGGATGGAGAAGCTTGTCTGATTAAAAATAGCTTTGGGGACGGCAGCTGGCAGAGCCACAATGAGAGAAGGATCCAGCTCCAGGTCTTTCTTCAAAGAACTTGTTCCTAGCAAGTAATTGGGTGCAATCAAGTGCAGAGATAAACACTAGCATTTCCCAAGGTGTAGCTCAAGGCTCTGATCCTGACAGTCACTGTTTGCTGGCAAACATTCAGAAGGGTCATTCTGCTCAAGTCTCTGCAGACTTTCTGGCAGGACCAGTGTCCTACTGCTTTGCAAGTCTAGAGAGAAGAGAGTATTCTACAGAGATCAGGAGGCCTGAGCTTGGTGGGATTTCAGCTGCACAAAATACATCTTAACAGTTTCAAAAAGATGCTGCCTTAAGGGATGAGAATCTGGTTTCATGCATGTGCTTCTTCACTCTGTGGATAGTGCATGTGAGCTTCTGCAGAGCCCTTATCCACATGCTCCAAGCAGCTTCCACAGCTTTCTCACTTTGTATTCTGTATTAAGCAGGTTTCCACAACTGGAAAAATAAGCAGGATGCTGAAGAATGGACACTCGAAGTGAACAGTGAGTGTGCTGAGAACTGCAACTACACTTCCCCATTTTTGATGCCAACTGATTATTTAACTGCAGATCCTTACTCCTCATTTCCAGTACACATCAGACCCTCCTGAACACAAATATGAGCTTGTCTCTGTGTCATACACATTTTGATTTTCTCTGCCTGAGCTACCAGTGTGGTGCTGCAAGAATGGCTTTCAAACACTTTGAGTGAGCCAGTGTTTCAGCTACAGGAGAGCTGTGCCGGTAGGTTCTGGCTGATGGAATCCAAGATCCTTTCTGCAGGACTGAGCAAGCCAGCTTTCCTGCATCCAAATCCTCACCCCATCATCCAGCTTCACTTCCAGCCAAACCAGAGAACAGCAGGACTTCTGGAGAGCTGCCCATATCCGTAGCCCTTGAACTGCTCATGAAGGACTCTGCTGCTGCCACCACTCACTGGCTCTCTGAAGAATTTGCTTCTTGTGGCTCTTGGGCTCATGAAAATCATGTTATGCAGCCCCACAGATCAGGAGAGCTGGTCTACCTTTAATATGTTGCTTTCTAATGCATTTTTGTGCTCACTTCCAGGAAAGTTTTGGCAATCTGTGAAGTTCACTCTTTGGAAAACATCTCACACTATGTCATTATGTGAAAATGGCCTCTGGAACAGCTGAAAAATCAAAGTGCTTGCCCACATATCCTATTTGCAGGAGGAAAGTGCTATGCTGCATCTTTTTGTTGGTTGTTTTTTTTTTTTTTTCCACTCCAATATGTATGAGGAAAACATCTGAAACTGTTAGAATTTATATAGGCAGATCTGACAGCCTTTTGAATTTTAGTTGAACTGTACACAACCATTGAATTTCTGAGCTTGCTCGCTTGCTTCCTGAATATGCACTCGGCAATCAGACCAAGTTTTAGCAGCCCCCACAGAAAGCACGGCTGCCGTGGTGACAACAGGCGGGTGCTCGCTGCTGTAAACCAAAAACCAATGCAGCAACACGGAAATCGATAACCCACAACAATTTATCATTGCTGAAGTTCCGGGCCCGTGATTTTTTTTTTTTTTTTTTTTTTTTTTTTTTTTTTTTTTTTAACTGTTTTCTTCCTTTGCCACTTTAGCACGTTTGCTCGGGACTGCCTGGACTAAAGGCAGCAGCACATCGTGCCCGGGAGAGCAGAGCCCGAGTCAGGGCAGCGAGTGCCACCTACTGAAACACGAATTTTCCATCACCGGTTACTCGCCCACTCCGCTTCCCCCCCGCCAACTTCCTCCAGGGCCTGGGATACACTTCCAAAAGATACAAAAGAGCAGGAAAGAGGATTTAAGTTGTTTATAAGGCCATAACCCCTATTTAAGCAGGCAAAACCTGGGGGGTGGAGGGAGGGGAAGAAGGGGATTTGTTTTCCAGGTTTTTGGTCTGCCTTAAGCAGAAAGGTACACAAAGAGGGGAAAAAAGTCCCTGCTTGAAAAACACTTCCTTTTAAATGGCATGATATGCCTTTAAGGGGTAGGTAGTAGGCAATGATCCATCTTCACCACATACAGACTTGCCTTGTTCTTCCATTTCTGGCTGAGTGATAAAACGTTAAATGTCATTTCCTGTATCAGTGGTTAACCACTAGATGCTGGATCAGAGATTTACCAGAAGTGCAATATTCAAAAGTGGACCTGCTGCTTTCAATAACCCTGTCTTGCACCCTGTGGGAACCATTTAACCTTTGAGAGAGAGGAGAAGAGAAAAAACATAAAGGGAAAACAAAACAAAAATACCCTGGATTTTGGTAGGGAGAAAATTCTTGAGCTTGGTGTCAATGGCTCACACGTCATACAGGCAGTCATAGGGATAAATCCTTCCCCAGCCCCAGCACCAAAGCTGTGAGAAAGGGAAGCAACTGGGCTGTTCTTGAGCCCATGGTTCTATTGCAGCAGCTGGAGAGCAGGCACTGGGGGATGCAGCTGTTTTGTTTTGCACTGATTTTCCTCCACTAAAAGCCATCATATTTAGCAAACAGACCGACACTGGAATCTAAAACATGTACTCCCTACCAGCCCTTACTTTCTTTTACCACCTTACATTTTACATTGCAGAGGAGAGCAGGGTGTTTTTTACAGAGCCCAGGTTGTATTCATTTTATTACCATCATCACAGTCAGTTTTGGGGTTGCAGGGATGAAAAATCATTTTGAGAAGAGCAGCTGGGAGAGTTAGGAGCAGATAAGGAAATTTCAGTTGAGGCTGCATTTCTGAAGGCTCAATTTTGAACATGTGGTTGTGCAATTGCCTGCGCAAATAGAGGGTTATTTTCCTAATTACATAATATTTGTAAAGCACTTAGAACATGAAATGGCTAAGCACACATCAAGAAATACTAGTTAGAGAAAGTCGTGGCCAAATAGTGGTGGACAAGAATACAGAAATAATAGCAGCAGGTGTTTGGACATACATACATGCTCTTGACTGCAGCAGCACCCCTTGCTTTACACTCCAGCCCCTGAATTCCTGCTCTCAAAGGGCTCAAACAACTTGCCCCAGTTGGAGAACACCTTTTTTCAGGGTGGGGAATGACTCTGCCTTTGCTCTCAGCACGTACCTTGCACAACGCAGCCCTTGGCCCTGAAGGCAGCCTGCAGGGAATATTGCAATTGAAATAATAAATAGTAATAATTTCAGAGTTGAGGTACCTCTCTCCTTTCTACCTCTGCCAACAGGAAAGCCCCACATTTCTTGTCATTCCTATTTACTCATTTGCACAGCAGCAGCACCCAGCTGACTCAGTCATGAACCTGTCCCCAGCCATGGTAGGTGCTGTGCAGACATTCTGTGGCCACACAGTCCCTCCCTGGCAGGGCTGATGCTCTCAGACATGAAAGGGAAACACTCCCAGCATCCCAGGCCAGGCACAGCTTGACCACAGGTACCCGTGCCCTACATGGAGTTTAGCTCCTGCAGCAGACTCGGGGAGGCAATAGGAACTGTACCAACTGGATCCTGGACTGTCCAGGCAAACAAGGGCAGAGCATAGCGTTTGCACAGCACAGCTCCTGCTGCTGCCACAAACAAAGCTGAGCCCAGGGAGGAGGCTTCTGTGCCACTCAGGGAAAAACTGGGATAGTGGAAGATCCAAGAAGATTCTCCCAAAAGGCTAAGTGTTTTTATTCCTCACTCCAAAAGTAACAGGAAATCTCCAGATTACTCATCCTTTCCCAGGAACCCTGGCTGGAAAAAAATCCAGGGGCCTTGCTATTTTCCTACACATACACACACACAAAGGAGCCCTGCAAAGACCTTAACACCAGCTGTGCTTGCCCTTGCCAGAACTTCCTGAATCCACCCCCGGTTATACCCTTGCTTGCCAAGCAATGCAAATATTCGAGAGGCCCCCTCAATTCTGCAGTGCCTGGTGTAAAAATCCGCATCGAACCCAAGCAGTAAAGGCTGTGACTCACAGCGACTCGGCAGCCAGAAGTCTTGTCAGGCAGGCCAAGCTTTTATGCAGCAGGAGGTCACTGGAACACACTCTGGCTCACCTCTCTCATCGATCAAAAGAGTGCAACTGCTTAGAAACATCTCCTGCTTGCATTCCCTTTTTAAAGTCCAACACTAAGAAGCTGCTTCCTAGTGGGCAGAGAACAGGATGACACAGATACTGTATCTCAGGGAAAGAAAATGTAGTTTTGTCTCAGCAACTGCTGAAACTTACAGCGCAAATGAATTCTGCTGTGTAACCCAGAGGCTGTAGCCAAGAGAAACTTGAGTCAGAAGACCTGATTTCAGTTCCTGCCTCTGCTACTGACCCACTGTTTGATCTTGGGTTAGTCACTTAACTGCCCCTGGAAATAAAGGCTTCCTTTGATGACTACTGCTTGGGAACAGCCTGGACATTGTGAAGGACATGGAAGGGCTAGGTGACATCTGCAGTGAGGCACAGACTGGCCTGCTGCTGCAAGGTCTGTGTGGAAGATGGGCGTGTGAGGAAGAAGTAAGGTAGAAACCAGAGCTTGCATAGCTTTAGAGGTGTTAAAAAAAGAATTCACAAAATGGGGACACCTCTCCTCTCTCCATACATTGGGAACCTGGAGTTTCTGGGCTTCCTGTATGCAGCACAAGCAAGACAAACCTCAGCAGAGAGCCAGGAGATGACTTGCCTGTCATGCTCCAAGGGTCAAATCTCTGACCCACATCAGCAATCCCACACATTCAGGAACTGTGAATCAGGGCTTCAGAAACTGCAAGTCTGACTTCAACTTCCCAAAGTTTCCAAAGCATGCCCTTGCTTACTGTTTCTTTTTTTATATGAGTACACAGATTATTTTCCATATTTAATTGACTCCAGAAGCTGGAACTAATGATCTGTTTGTCAGGATGCAACACTCAGGACAGAATGGCCACCCCTTCATGCTTTGTATTTGAAAAGCTTTTTCTGCTCCTCTGTAGTTCTGTAATGGATCACACCTACTGCACAGAGGAAATAATTTCTAGACTAAAGACTAAGAAGAGACAAAATCTCTTGAGAATTTTATTTTCTTTTTATTTTAGGTCTGGTTTATACCTCAGAATTGTACTGATTTTAAGTCAGCTCATGGCAGACTGAGGACACACATTCATTAAACCGCGTCAAATCGAATGTCTCAATTTTAAGAACCAGGAGTGGCAAATTTAGCCCTCAACACCTACATCTTCATACACAACCTTTCAAGGTGGTCTCTCCACACAGTACACAGCTCCAGGCTTCAGCTTCAAGCCTGGCTTCCCTCTGTTCATCCAAATGAACTGCACAGATCTATCTCAGTGGTGAATATGCAGCTTCTGTCTCAAGTGTGTGCTGCCCAGCCGAATTCTGACCCAGCCACACTTCTCCATGCCTTCACATCTGTCTTTCCAAATATCCCTGACAGCTGCAGGAAGGGGTGGTGTTGCCATCCGAAGGTGTTGGGTGGCTGAGGCCAAGGAACTCAAGAGAAACACAAGGTGAGGCTGCCACACCCCTGGGGCTATCACAAGTAAACAACCCTTTGAGCTGGCTTTATTCAGAGACTAAAGGAGCACAGACCCGCCTTGTCCAGAGGTTGTTTGCACAGGTACAGTTATAACAATCCCCACAGCAAAAGTAGGGAAAATCCTGACAACATTATGTTTATTCATGAAGACTTGTGTTGATGTCTTCCTGCAAGGTCCTAAGCTGAGCTGCGGGGGTTTTTAATCCAGCAAAAGTAGCAGTAGAAAGCAGCCTGGTTGTGTGCCTTCTACCTTATGCACTACATGTAAAATTAAGATTTAGACTGTTTGGATGGTCAAGGCTTCATCATGTGACAAAAACCTTGAGGGCATAACACGGATATAAAAGACCCATTTCCATGGTCTAGACTTCCAAGAAGTCTAAAGTGTAGCCATGGTCATCTCTGAAATATAAATTAGTTTCTTGGTCAACAGTTTCTGATGTATAGAGATTTTAGCATTAGAAGATGACAGGTTTGGCTGTCTTGTGGTTATTAAACTAAGGGGCTGAAATGAGTGAGCAGCTGAGTTATGCTTGACAGTTTTTAATTTGCCAAAGGAAGGTGAAGATAGTTATGAAGAGAAACACAGAAATATTTTTTTTTTTAGGAGAAAAATGTTTTGCAGAAGGGACTTGATCAAAATTAAGAGTTGATACTTTCAGAGATTCTGAGAAATTTAATTTTCCATAACACTCTCTATAAAGGGCAACATTAGTGGCATTTTTTCTTTTAAATCTAGTCTTCTTTATTGCTGCAGACCATGCTTTGCAGCATGTCCATTCTTATCACTTGCATGGATTCGACTAAGTCTGTAGAGCACTGTAGGCTGTGAGCTAAGCAGACAGAAATGTGCTGAAATGTAAACTATCATATTTGGTAGGGATGTAAGCATCTCTCTTAAGAGAACAGCCTGGAGAGGAACCCCAGCTGAGAGGAGCCCCCAGCCCTGGGTGTCCCTGTGAGCAGGGAGGGCAGAGCAGGGCCAGGCTCTGCTCCAGGGCCAGCAATGGCCCCAGAGCCACGGGCAGGGGCTGAGCCCGGGCACTGCCCCCTGGGCAGGAGGCACAACTGCTGCCCTGGGCAGGGACCAGCCCTGCACACACTGCACAGAAGCCTGTGCAGGCTCCTCCTGGGGAGATTCCAGAGCCAGCTGGGCACAATCCTGTGCCCTGTGCTCTGGGCTGGCCCTGCTGGAGCAGGGAGGTGGCACCAGATGAGCCACTGCAGTCCCTTCCAAACTGACCCATCCTGGGATTCTGTGTAACACAAGAGAGTTACAGAGGTTATTATAACTTTGCAGGAAGCAGTTCCTTCCATGATAGTGCCAGCCTTAGGGCTTACACATAATGAACTGGCTCCAAAAGCTAAAACAAAAAAATAATTCCCATAATTTATTTTCTTGCTACAATTTACATTTTGAAGGTTTCCTCTTTAAGCACAAGAGTTATGAATTTACATAAAAAATAAAGTGGTAGTTTAATCCGGTGATTGCAGGAACAACGGTGTAATGGGAAAAATCCCTACACTTTTCCAGTATGTAGCTCACACAAGACAACCACCAACACTCAAAAGTAGTGTTGCTCACAAGTAAATCCTGAGATAAACTAGAAACAGAAGCCAACAGTGCACTGCATGAGATGGGCAGACACAAATAAGAAGTAAACTGGGGAAAACTGGCTGTTTGGGGAAAGGAGGTGTACTGGGCAAAACTGGGAGGGTTTCACTGTCTGGGGCTGTGGGGGTGACCTGTGGAGCCCATGGACTGCCTTGGGCCAGGCACAGCCACCTCCTGGGGCTTTGAAACAGATGGGACCAGTCCACAGTGAGCAAATGTCCAACCAAAGCAGAACATGGCACCTCCACTCAAACATATTTAAGCATGAGTGGCAGCTGCTAGGAGAGAAGTGAGGAGACATGTTTGGATTCAGGTGAGGAGATGCAGTAAAATCACAGAGAAGGCTTGTGTAGAAAAGCAATAGGAGGACGTGGAGAGTGAAAATGTTGAGGGCATGGCTGGAGACCCACTCTCCAAGAAGGCTTTTCACTGAGTCAGAGATACCCCTGCATGGTTGTCTCCAGTGGAGGTCCCACCCCATGGCAGCAACCCTGGGAAGGCCAGAGGGAACTTCCAAGGAAGCAGGGAGCAGCAGAGAAAGGCATTAAGCACTCAGCTCCAGTGCTGTGTGCCACCATCCCCTCACTGAAAGACTGGGAGGGACTCTGTGTGTAACCTGTGATGAAGACTCATGCAGCTGAGCCTTGGGGCCAGTGAGGAAAAATCTTTGGCAGATCAGCTTGGGGAAAGAGAGAAAGGTGAATGACAACAGGGGACAACTCCTTTTCTCTGCTCCTAAAAACAACAATAGCTCATAGCTTATTACAAGAGCTGAAAAACTGTTTCATCCTGCTCCTTGACTCAAGCTGCTGTAAAATGCAATTATCTAGGATGCCTTTCTAGGTCTAGTGCTCTAAACTTGGTAAGGCCAAGCATCTATTCCCTTATAAGGCTCATTTTGCAACTACCCACTTCTTGCAATGTCTCCCTGCCTTCCAGCTGTTTTATTTTCCCCAAACTTTCCTTACTTCTTTCCAGCAAATAGGGTGAAGTCTCTCAAGTAGCTTTGCTTCTCTAAATTCATCACTCATTCCCTCACTGACCTGAAATTATAAACAGCTGTCTACAAAAACACAATTGCTTCTAGAGTAACCAGTGTTAAGGACTCCTAGAGAGGGTTATGCCTTCAGCCTGTGTACAGGGAGAGGGACAGGGGTGCTGGAAACAAAGATCCTGTTGCAGTGTAGTTTCCCTCAGCCTGAACAATAGAGGGACACGTGGGATGTACAGACAATTCCTTATAAAGAAAATGCCTCTCGGTTTACTCAGGAAGCTCCAGGAAACCAAAAGGGAATAAAAACCCCAGCAAAGCAGGTCCCCCACTGTGCCCCTCAGGTACTGTGACAGCCAGGAGAGTGACCCATGCAGAGGTCCAGGGAGCCTGCCAAGGAGTAGAGAGATCCCTTGGGCAGTGAATCAGCCTCTCTGGCATGGCCTCTGAGGCTGAGTGACTCCATCCAAAAATGCTGAGGTGAGAGAAACAGGGTCACTGGCACCAAGCACCCTCAGAGGAGCACCTGGCCACTCTCAGCTATTTGGCCAAGAAATTTGGGCATGAACCCACATTAATTGCTCAGGAGTGAAGGTTTTCCAGACTTCTGCATGAGCAAGTAAAAGCACAAAGGTTATTTTTGTTAGCAGAAATTAGCTCCAAATAAAAGCTACTTCCCTACAAACTGTCAGGGACTTCCTGTGGAGAAACCCAACTGCTGAATGAGAAACAAGATTGACTGTCAGTGTGAATGCTTTCAAGGTTTAACTTCTGCATAACTGTTTACGTGAGTGTATTAATTTAGACTTGAATTTTTCCTACTCAGTGACTGATGACTCTGGCCAAGCAAGACTCAGTGCTTCCAAACTGCCAATGTCTAGGTGACCTCAGCATTCCTATTCACAAAACCACTGTCCACTCTGGTACTCCTAAAACCACTGTCCACTCTGCTCAATGAGAACTTTTCCCTTGCAAACAGAGCATCCCAACTAACAAACAATTGTAACAAAATCAGCAGCAAACATCACCATAAAAAGCAAAGTTTGTTGTCTGCTTTCACTCTTTAAAAACTCTTTATATTTTTGGTCATGAGACAAAGCACTTAATCTTTTGCAAAAGGTATTCCCTAACTGGGAACCACTGTCTGGTAGACAGATCTCAAATTATGTTTCTGAAGCAAATGAACATTCATTTGTTTTGCATGCAGGCATGAATCTGGATGCAGATTTCATCAAAGCATCCACCAAGAGTGCAACTGCCTCATGATAAAGATGATTTCAGCCTTGGAACTCAGCACCGTCTGCAGAAGTGCTGTTTTCCTTGTGTTTAGACAGGCCATACAGTGTCTTGTGAAGAGAAGAAACATCTGTTTTCATCCTATAATGCAGTAACAAAGAGAGAACAAAAGCAACATCTTCCCAAGAATCAACAGGGCACCTTTCCCCCACTCCTCTCTTTCAGGTCCATCTGTATTTTGCCACAGGAAGAGGAGAGGGGAAAGGGAAGTGGAAAAGGCTTCTCCATTTAATGGTGCAGCACTAGAAAAACAATCCAGGAATAGAATGACCATATTTAAAAGCTGAGGATTTTGGTTTGTGATCTTCCTTCCTTCCTTCTTTCCTTCCTTCCTTCCTGTAAAAAGTGGTGTATTCCATGGAAAAAAAATGCCACTGGTGAAGACATGTTGATACCACCACTGCCAGCTCCTCTTCTTCCACCTCACTGGGTAAGATCAGGAATGTCTAGGTGTGGAAGATTATGTCTCAACTACTTTCATGTCAAGAGCCCTCAAGGTGTCTTTTGACACACGAGTTATCAGTACCAGTTTTAGGTGATATGGACACTGTGTTCCCTCTGTGCCACGCTGTTTGTTCCTGTGCCCAGGCCAAGTCCTCTGTTTCACTTATGCAAGTGTTTGGAGCATGGAATTGATCCCACTGAAAACTAACTTCCCCCCCTCCCTGCCCTCCTGCACTTTTTGTTTTTTCTGGCTCTCAGCTGGATCAGATCACTGTGCAATCACACAAAGGGTGGTGCCAGTAGAGGGTGGGAAGCAAGGAAGGGTTCGCTCCTCCTGGTGGCGGTGGCAGCAGCTGGACTGACAGTGACACTGGAGGCACACACAAAGAGAGAGCAGGAGGAAAATCCATCGCCCATTGTTCACTCCTGCCGAGGGGCATCCAGCTCTAGGCAAACACCCATCGGGTTCTGTACGGCGGAGGAAACTGTATCACATATAAACACTTCAGAGTAAGAGCCAACTGTTTTTAAGTGGACTGACAGAGGACAGTTCACACAGCAGCACCCCACGAGTCTGACAGAGAGGAGGGAAGACCATGCTCGACTGTGGGCTGTGAAGGAACTGCAAACGCCTCCCGGCTTGCTCTGCTCCAAGGCTCCTCTGCTGCACCATCCCACAAGGAAGGGCCTCGGTATTTCGGTGACGGATCAGCTGCTCCAGCTGGGTACAAACTGCCCCCTGGGGGGTGAGAGGTGTGAGGAAGGCAGGCTTTGATCCTAGGAAATCTGTGGAGTGAGACTTTGAGCAAAAATTGGTAAGGAAACAGCAAAGCACAAGGCCTGAACAGATGAACAGACAGCAGGCAATGGCAGCCACGACCACGGTTGTGTGAGGCAGGAGGAGGGAGGTTGGAAAAGCTGCCCGTGGGTAGGCACACACATGAAACAAGGCGAGGCTTCCTTTCCAACGTAGAAAAATAAAAACACCTGTTCTCCCCTTGCTCTCCCCTCTTGCAGAATTGATTAGCATCAAAGTCTGGCTCCCTAAAGCGGTTTTGAACTGATGCAGCCCAGTGTGAGAGGGAAGTGCCACGGCTTTGTGTTCTCCAGCCAGAGGACGGGATCGTGCTGGAGAAAGGAGAGCCTTTGGGGGATACCGAGGAGGGACGCAGGGCCTGCGGGGCCCGGGGCAGATGTGCCTGTGACCGACACCCCCGAGCCTGCCTGTGCCCGGACTGCGCGGCAGCCTCGGGTGTCCCTTAGGGCAGCGCCCCGGGGCGCCCCGGGAGAGCCGGGCGGTGTCCCGGGGGAAGCCGGGTGTATCCCGGGGGTGTCCCGGGGGGAGCCGGGTGTATCCCGGGGGTGTCCCGGGGGTGTCCCGGGGTGTCCCGGGGATGTCCCGCGGGAATCCAGGCGGTGTCCCGGGGAAATCCAGGCGGTGTCCCCGGGGGATCCCGGGTGTATCCTGGCGGTACCCCGGGGTGTCCCGAGTGTATCCCGGGTGTATCCAGGCTGTGTCCCGGGGCTGTCCCGGCAGTATCCCGGGTATATCCAGGCGGTATCCCTGGGGTGTCTCAGGTGTATCCTGGCGGTGTCCGGGTGTACCAGGAGGTATCCCGGGTATATCCAGGCGGTATCCCTGGGGTGTCTCAGGTGTATCCCGGCGGTGTCCCGGGTGTACCCAGTAGGTATCCGGGTGTATCCAGGCTGTGTCCCGGGGCTGTCCCGGCAGCATCCCGGGTATATCCAGGCAGTATCCCTGGGGTGTCTCAGGCGTATCCCGGCGGTGTCCCGGGTGTACCAGGAGGTATCCCGGGTGTACCCAGCGGTGTCCGGGGCTGTCCCGGCAGTATCCCGGGTATATCCAGGCGGTGTCCCTGGGGTGTCTCAGGTGTATCCCGGCGGTGTCCCGGGTGTACCCAGGATGTCCCGCCACTGTCCCGATCACGCTTCCATGGCGCCACCTGGCGCCGCCGCGGGAAGGGGCGGCCTCGCCGGCGGCGTCTCTCCCGAGTCAATTAAAATTTAAAAATTAATTAAAACAAAAATTAAAACGAAACTTCGACATGTAATTAAAAATAATAAAAGTTAAATAAATCCTTGGCCTGAGTCCCGGCTTTTGCTGAGTCCTCCGACAGTCAGACAGCTGTCAAAGCAGCCTTGTCACCTTGGTAAGTGGTGGATTAAAGCACTTAAAAGTGATCCTGGTCTTTCTAGGAATTTTCCCAATAGCGTGATGTATTAAGAAACACAGCGCTGTCACATGAGGGTGGGTAACACCCCGAATCCACAGGGGAAAGCCCCAAAGAAAGGGGCTTACCTCCCTCCCGAAGCCTTACAGTGGAAACTGCAGTGTTACCTTCCACGTTAGATCTGATCTTCTCCAGCAACACCCATCTGCCTGTTCAGCTGTTTGCAACAGTGAAGTATTCTCCACATTATTATTCAGCTAAGAATTTCCTTTTCCTAAAACATGATTTTAAAGCCGTGGTGCCTGAAGCTTGCTATGTCTTTGGAACCATCAGTACCCAGTTATGGAGCTTCCTAAGGTGAATTCTAGGCTGCAGGTGAGACTTCAGCAGAGGAAACACTGCATGAATTCCTGCCCATGGTGGCATCTAAATAAACACTCCAGATCTGAGGATGATGGGGACATTTGCAACTCCCATGTAAATAATTTCTGGATTGATCTATTGCCCTGTGATCTGCACAAGGCTGGCCTTTACTACACACTGTGCTGCCAGTTTCTATGGAAAACCAGGGAAATAGAGCTTATAAAGCAAGAATTTATGAAGAGAGAAACATTGGCTTGCTGTCCTCGGCTCCATCTGTGAATGAAATATATATGTGTATATATGTATATATGTATATATGTATATATATGTATATATATATATATATGTGTGTGTGTGTGTGTGTGTGTGTGTGTGTGTGTATGTATAGTTATATATATACATTAAGATATACTTGCAGGACAAATATATCTTACCATTTTCTGAAGAAACATTAGTTTCTTCAGTTGTCTCTGTGCTGCTCTCTTCTGGCTTTCTGAGACAAATATGAAGTAAAAGAGAAGTGATGGAATTTTCTCAGGCATCAGTGCTTCATGACAACAAAATGTTAATTCACTCAGCACAGACTGATTCCACTTTGAAAATTTACAGATTTCCTCCACTTAACTAAGTTAGGTCTCATTTAGGATTTTACTGCCTCACCCTCATTAGCAGGGGTACAGAGATCTTTGGGGAGTGCTAGAGCTGTTTTTTCAGGGGAAGAAGGAAGGGGAAATTCCCAATGAATTTTGTGAGGAGAAAGGGATGAGAAATGGAATGATTCATGAATGTTCAGGGTGCTTATATGGAGTTGGTGAGGGGAAAATCAATTTTTACTTGTCAAATTGCTGGCCACTTTATCTTCTAAAGTGGTAAAAGATGCTATTTGTCACATAGCCCTTGAGCTGTGATTGGGGCTGGCAGGGACCCCTCAAGGTCCTTCACATCATCCTTCCTTCTGTCACAAATGGGCTGAATCTATCTTATTACTGAAAACAGGTTTACAAGGCAGAACCTGCAGGGCACGAGGGCAAATGCTGTCATTAGAAAACCATCACTGTCAGTCTTCCTGGCATGGAAATGTCTGCTGACAGAGGAAAGCAGCACTGGGAGTGAGCTTGGATGTGGGAGATGAGGTGGTGTTCCTCCTCCTGAGATGAACAAATGTAGTAGATGATCTTACTCATGCTACAGTATCAAGAGCTATTAACAAGCTGCTCTTTTCTCCCTGCTGTGATACAAGTGCAAAAATTAGTCTATTCCCAGCTGCAGAATGGGGAGGTTGATCTTGAAAAACAAAAGGCTCAGTGACTGTGGAGAAGGGGCTCTGTGTCTTTAAAGCCAGGCATGGAGGAAGCTACACTTTATTTTTATAGCCATTATTATTTTCTGGATTGTTTAAAAGCATGCAGATGTTTGAAGGGCCTACTCAGCCTTCAGCAAATAAAATGTTCTTTTCTTTGCCAGTGACTGTAAGATTTTCAGGAAAGGACAAGCATGTTCCCATGTGTGTGGATGACATTCAGCACATGATAAACATAAACTGAATATAAATAATTGGTATGAAAACTGGTAATAGCCTGACTTGGTTAATAGTGTTAATAGTTAATAGTGTTCTTACTAACACATTCTAGACACAGAAAAGCAATATTTATTTAAAACCTTTTTTTTTTTTTTTTTAATATAAAGAATCTATTATAAACCTAATCTCAGGGAGCTTTCAGAAAATCTCTTCAACATTTTCAGCATCTCCATTCAATGAATAGAATTTATTGCATATCTCTCTTTTTTCTACCACGACTTAAGAAAAGAAAACAATAGCCCTCCAAAATTGTACAACCCTACCAGAAACACAGACACCTGAAAATCCTAGGAGCTGTCAGATACATAATAACAATAACAACAACAACAACAAAATCTTCTTACATATAGATGCACAGATTTCTGTTAAAATAACTTGAAAGTCACTTTGAAATTCAGATAGTTCTCACCACATCTGTCAAGAGACTTCAGCACAGAAGTTGGCTTACACCTGATATCCTACTAATTAAATCAAATAGAAAGTCTTCTCCTAATAACTAATTAGGATCCTAATTTCTGTTTTCAGTATTTTGGGCACTCCTGACTGCAAGCTGCTTCTGAAAGTGAGACTTTGTGCCTTTGACCCTTATGAATCATTACCCAGCATCATTTCTCAAAAAAACCCCAAAACCCAGCCTTGATCTCCAGAGCAGATACCCTTCTGCACCCTGAAGATGACATTTCATTTATGTTGTACCTAAAGAGAAACAGCACAAGGCACAGAATGGGAATGGGAACAAATGGAAAACAGAGTTTCAAAGTTGTGTGAATTTCCTCTTATTTCAGTATCTTGTTTTCTCCCAGCTTTGGATAGATTGCTGTAGATAATGTTTCCTTGAATAAAGTATTTTGGGTCATAGCAGAGATGAGTGTTTTACGTAACTCCATTTCTGCACTTTTGGACAATGTCCCCTATATGTAACCAGTGCAGCCAGAGGGGAGAGGTTGTTCCTTAGGGAACCAAACTCAGGGCACAAAATGGGACCTAAGCTACAACTCCAAGGCAGCAAAGCAACACCTGACAGGGCAGTTGTAGTGTAATTTGATTTCAGTGTGATTAAAACACGTCTGAGCATACCTTAGACCAAAGAGATAAAATACCACAATTTGGTCTGGTGGGGGGGGGGAAAGACATTTCAATTCAATTTCATATCTCCTCAAAGAAGGATTTTTTTCAGTATTCACCAAAGCTGGAGTAATATCAGTGAGAAAGCCCTTAGCAGCTTTCCTGGTGAGCAAGGTGCCACAAGTGCTCTGTGTCGCCATGTAAGTAAATTGTGCCATTAAATAACCCTCACAGAGAACCTCAGATCCAGTTTCAAAGGACAATAAAGCAAGTCATAATGTTCACTAAAGATTTGTTCTCCCCCTTCAGTGACCAGAAGTTCTGAACATTGACTCTTCTTTGCCATCACCTACATCTTGGAGTTTCCAGCTGGAAAAATGTGTAGGGGACAACATTGTGATCAGGGGACACCATATCCCAGGCCTCAGACCCACTGACATTCCCAGGAATTCTGTTTTCCACAGGGCTCCACCAAGCCCACTGATCCACCCCCTTAAATTCATGTGCAGAATGAAGTCTCTCATGGTAGCATGGAGTTTTGGAGATTTACAGCACCACAGGAGTGCTAAATCTTATGATTAACGGAGTAACAAAAGCCAGAGAAGTAAGAAGATTGGAAACTCAGTATCTCTGTCTCAGAGGAAAAGACCCTTAGGATGATTGGTTTCAACTTAAATGGAAAAAGCAGCTTTTATTTTTTATCTTAAAAAAAGGGTAGTAAGTCCAAAAAGGATTACTTAAAATGGATATACCTGTGCAATTTGGGCAGGGCTGGCTTGGTGATCCTAACCAGACACAGCCAAGAGGCTCGGGAGGAGTCAGGGTTTGGATCGGCAGAGCTGCAGCACAAAGAGTGGGGGCCTGGCAAGATGCAGCCCCTGGGCACAGCAGGGAAAAGCCTAATCCCCAGGAAAGGCTCCTAGTGTGGAGCATCCTGCCTGGTGTCACCCAGTCACACCAGGCTGGTGGCCTGGAGCATCAGTGCCAAACCCTGGGGAGGAGAGGGGAACGCCTTAAAAGAGGAGGAGAAGGACAGCAGAGCCTCCTTGACCCCAACCTCACCGTGCCACACCACTCACTCCTTTGCAATACACAGAGAGGAGATGGGACAAATCGCTTTGGAAAAATTTCATCATTTGGTATCTTAAAAATAAAAAAGTTTCCATCTAAACCAAGGAAACAAGGGTAGCAGTGCTGCTCAGAAACACTTTAGTGCGCAGTGTACCTTTGTGTGATCTGCCGTCGCTCATTCCATTCCTGTTCGGCACGGTGACAAGTGCCAGGAGGGATCAGCCGCCTTTCGGTGCCCCTGCCTTCTCTGGAGCTCGGCCTGTGTTTCAGGCACCCGAACACAACCTCGGGCAGCCCGGTCCCTCGCCGAAGGAGGGCGGCTGTCCGGGCCCGGCAGCCGCTTCTCCCACCGGGTGTCGCTGCCCGACGCCTTTTCCCCGGGCGGGGCTGTGTGGGGACCGGCTTGGGGCAGGGCCGGGGCTGAGGCCGGGGCTGTGTGGGGACCGGCTTGGGCAGGGCCGGGGCTGAGGCCGGGGCTGTGTGGGGACCGGCTTGGTGCAGGGCCGGGGCGTGTGGACAGCTGTGGGCGGGGCTGATGGGCGGGCCGGGGCTGAGGCCGGGGCTGTGTGGGGACCAGGTCCCGGCTTGGGCCCGAGCTGTGTTGGGGCAGGGCCGGGGCTGTATTGGGGCTGAGGCCGGGGCTGTGCTGGGGCCGGTCGGGGCTGTGTTGGGGTTGTGGCTGAGGCCGGGGCTGTATTTGGGCTCGGCCCGAGGCCGGGCTGTGTTGGGGTTGTGGCCGGGGCTGTGTTGGGGTTGTGGCTGAGGCCGGGGCTGTGCTGGGGCCCGCTCGGGGCTGTGTTGGGGTTGTGGCTGAGGCCGGGGCTGTGTTGGGGTTGTGGCTGAGGCCGGGGCTGTGTTGGGGTTGGGGCCCGGTCGGGGCTGTATTGGGGTTGTGGCTGAGGCCGGGCTGTTTTGGGCTGTCGAGGCCGGGGCTGTGTGGGGCCGGCTCGGGGCTGTATTGGGGTTGTGGCTGAGGCCGGGGCTGTATTTGGGCTCGGCCCGAGGCCGGGGCTGTGCTGGGGCCGGCTCGGGGCTGTATTGGGGCTGTGCTGGTGCCGGATCGGGTCCCTCCCGCGGTGGGGCAGCCCCGGCCGGCGCTCCCCGGGTATCGCTGCGGGCCGGCCCGGCCGAAGCCGCCGCTCCAAACCCCCGGTCCCGCCGTGAGCTCGGGCTGAGCCGCTCGAAGGCCCGTGGTGAGCGTGGCAGCTGCTCTGCAGAGCAGGAGATGCTGGCATTCGGTGGCAGAGGATGCGCGGCGACACCGCCTGTGCCCGGCTTAGGAATGTCCTTGGAAGCCCCTGGCACTGTTGGTGGTGGTGAGGAAAAACCCTAACACAAGCCTTTCCATCTCTTAAAAGAAGTTCTTTCCCTCTTGGATCTATTTTTCTCTCTCAGCAGAGCTCACAATCTCTTCCCATTTTTAAGGGGAATCTGCTTACACTTTTGGCTCAATACATATAATAAAAATCAACATTGAGAACCTAGCTTGAATCTTAATGTGAGAAACTCCTTGAAGAGGCTGAGAAGCCAAAGAGAAACCAAATGTGAACATCTTGGAAAGTGGGGAATTGTACAGCCATTATTCAGAATGTTTGCTCTTCTATCCTCTTTCAGGAAAGGCTAATGAAATAAATTTTCCTTGTGAGAAAAGCAGCGAGAGGAAAATAGATAAGCACAATGAAGGAAGAATAATCAAAGCACATTAAAAATTATATTGCATTGTCTCTATCAGAGTTTGCCCTCTACATCCATCTTTCCTACTCTGGGACAGTTTCCAGTTCTGTTTGTTTAAAAAGCTACTGCCAGAATGAAAGAAGGAGTCAGATCACACCTTCCCTTACACCCACATCCACCCAGGCTGGCTGTAACACTTTTATAAATGTCTCTGTTCTTGTATTGTTCCATAATGGATAAATTCCTCCACCCAGAGGTTTTAGGAAACTCAGAGCTCCAGCCAAGGAAAAAAGCTGGCTACAGCTTTTCCTGTGTGCAGCCAGGGCTATCAATTTGCAAACATGGCCTGACACACTCTTCCCTAAGTACCACCAGAGATTTAAAAGGTGTTTTGTTTTCATTTTCAGCTTAAAATTATGGCCAGAATGGCTATCTCAAGGGTATATTCTGAGGTGGAAAAAGGCAGAAGGTCATGGAAGTAGCAGGTTGGGTGAGTGGCTGGATGTTGGAGGAGGACATTGCTCTGTGGGTAGTGATGCTGCCTCTGTCAAATCCAATCCAATCAAACCAAACCCAAGTTATCCTTTGCCAGGATATTTCAGAAGTTATGCAGGACTATAAATACAGCTGTGGTTATAAGGTCAACACAAATGCCAAGTGGAAAATGGCCAATTTTTCCCTTTTTTGTTGTGATAGGATACAGAGCAACAAGGCAATTATTTCTATGGGAGTAGAGTAGTTACAATGAGGCAGAGTTGAGGTTAGTTTGGTTCTGCTCAGTCTTCTCTCTCTCTCACTGTTTCTATAAAATATAAAAGTTCACCTTTATGTCTGTGGCTGTTTAGTTCTTTGTTTTCCTGTTCCCTTCAGGCTGCTCTTCCCTTTACTGGGCCTCAAATACCGCTTCCATTTCCCCCCACCCTCTGGCCTCCTTTTAGTGTTGGAGCAAATATATTCTGCATCAGGATATGGGGTATGTTTAAAAAGAAAACGAAAACTGAAGTTTTTGCAGTTCAGGGCATGACAGATCATTAATAATCCTTAATATGCAAGCTTTCCATCTGCTATTCTTGCTCTGAGGTCAGCTGGCCCAAGGAAAGCAGGAAGGAAACAGGAAGCTTCAGTGAACACGAACAAAAAGCCTTCTATAAGCCTGCAATGTATATGTGAACTCCAAGCTGCTATTCCCTGGAAAATCCAAAGTTCACTCTGCCCATATTTCTGTTCCTACTAGTAAATTCCTCTGTTGGAATGGATGAGCTTATCCATGCAACAGCCTCAGAGGAAGGTGCAGCCTCAAGTGCTTTTGTTCTCCTCCCAGTCAGAAATCCCTCTGCATCTCCTGAAACGATTTCTCTGCCACAGATAAATGCAAGTGTTCCCCATTCAGCTGTTTCATATGCATGGGGCCCCTCCTAGCAATTTCATGTACAGGTTTATTTTGGAAATATGGAGGATCACCAGTGTGGTGAAAATCCCTCTTAAAATGGAAGTGTGCTTGGGGGGTTAGTTATGCAGGTAACAAAATCATCACTTTGGTCCACGAGCTACAAGAGCATCACCCCATTATTTTACTGATCTTACCTAGTGAATGCTTAGGGGCTTTGAGAAAAAAATGCAATGCCAAATGAAAAAATATGTATTAGTTTATGGCTGTTTATAAGAGAAGAGTCTCAGTGTAAGCACTGCATTGGGAAGTACCATTCCTAAACCACGACTGCAAGCAGACTGACTTGTTTGAATGTTCTTCTCATAAGGAAGCACAACAGGCTTTGAATTTTGTTGCAAGTGCAGTGCCCTTCTTAGTGAAAGCTTATGAACACGTTTTGATGAAAGACTGAAAATATGAAATAATAGAAGTGAATTTCTGTGTTCTTAAGGGAAGTGCTGTGCTTGCAAGGCTGGCTCTGGCAGGACGAGTCCAGCCACTGGAAGAGAAGAAAGAATGGAAATCAGCAGCCAGCCAGGTGCAATAGCCATGGAAGGTAATAAAAACACCCTTTTCTTGTCTGAACTCAGTTGCTTTTGCCAGCTAGCTGTTCTTAGCCCTGCTGATGTAATACCACCTCTTGGAGAATTCCACCAGGATTATCCTCCCTGCTCCCCCAAGCTGGAATAATCTGTGCAGGGAAGAATCTGTTGAATTGGTCCTGTTTGCTCCCCAGGCAGGAGGACACCCTGCACCACAGAGCAAATCCCTGCTCAGACTGAGCTCTCTGCCCTTGCCTGTGGCAGAAATGCAGGCAAGTGTGGATTATTTTTGTCAGGCAAGGCCTGAAGGAAGTCCTTGGTGCTGCCAGCAGTGCCTAAGTTTCAATGTAGGTGCCTGTAGTGAAATTATAACTTTTTAGTTGGTGAAGGTTCTAGGACCAATCAGAGGTATGAACTTTCTCTCTCATTTCTCTCTCATTTTTACTGTTTACATGAAATAACTGCTGCTGGCCATCAGACAAAACAACAAATCAAAGCAGCTTTTCTATCCCTGTTTTTTTCCAAAGCTTTATCACTTGGAAGACTACTAACTACCAGGTACAGAATAGAGTTGTGTCTTCCTCCAAACCCATAGGACAGTGCCAGAGAATCCAGAAGGCAGACTTTCCCAAACACTTCAAGAGAAACATATCAAAAAGCTTTTGCACTCCCGGGATACAGGAAGAGCACCTGCACGCTCTGTATTTAAATCAGCTGGGTGTCTGGCTACAGCTGGCTTGGCTTTGGTTTGTTGGGTTTGGGTTTTTTTTCATCAGACTGGTGTGAGTTTCACCAAGATTTTCTGCGGGGCAGGGATTGGTTCAGGCACTCTGAGCACGCAGAGGAAAGGCGGGTGCCCCGCAGACTGAGTGGCTCTGGCAAAGCCGTGCAGCGCTGTTGATTTTTCTGTGACCCGTGCTTTGCCTGGCCACCCCCAGCATCCAAAAGCCCTGAGAGAGCACCTCAAGCTCTCCCGGGAAAACACAGGAGGAGTAACCCCTCCCTCAGGTGGAGTTCTGAGGTTTTCAGAACTGTTGTAGAGGCTGGGTGTCATGTTTACCGTCTGTATTTTATCCTTGCAGATAAATGCAGATCACTCGGTTACCTTCACTGCAGAGCCTTTTGCAGCCCAGCAGCAATTCCCAACTGGCGTTTTTAGAGAAAAAAACAGCACCCTGCAGCTCCAAACTAATGGCTTGTTTTCCAAGGCAAAATAAATGAAACACCTTGAAACAAAGTAAGCACAGCACTCTGGCTGAGAGTGAAGGGTAGGTATTTTAACAGTGCTCTGAGAGATTGATAAATGCAGACCCTGACTTACTGACATGGCAAGTGTATGTGGCTTGTCCATGCCTCCATGCAGAAAAACTGGAGCTGCAAAGAGTCTCAGTACAGCCAGATACACACTAATATAAAGCCATGTATTTTTTCCTAAGGCCAGTGGATGCAGGTGGAGTGGGGAATTCCTGTGTTGAGCTTATAAATTCAGAACTGGTTCCTCTCCAATTACTTGTTACAGCAACAGGATGAGGGGTTGGGGGAATTTCTTTTACATTTTGAAGTTAAAAGCTCTCTTGGCAAAGATTTCAATAGAGATTTGAAGAATCAGCTGTATCCAAAACAGTCACCCGATAAAGATTCATTTGCTAAAATAATCTGGTTGGTATTATCCTGTAAACCAATCTAAGGGATCAATAATTGAGACTTTAAGCTTTAAAATATTGTCAGTTGCACTGCAAATCCATGTGTCTGGAGAGCAAAGACACACATTGTACCTGTAATTACCTGTCCTCCACATACTGAAATAAAATGAAACATACCTCTCCTTTTTCACTCTTAGTTTTATTATAAAAATCAACATTTCATTTGTTACAACTCGGTTTATAGTAATAATTGGAAAGGATTTTTGTACAAGGTTTATATACACCGTACAAGTAAAGCACTTTATTTTACAAAAAAAAAAGCCCAAAAAAAAGTTAGTGAATGAGTGAATAGGGCTGGCCAAATGTTGGCCATTTATAATATAAATACATCCTTGCAAAGCACCATCGTACCGAAGTTGATGAACAAGAGACACCAGCTGGCTTTAAGACAATGACAAACAGTGATTAAAGCTTACACAAAAGAACAAACAAAACAAACCAAAAACAAAACGAAGAGTTAAATTCTGAAAGCAGCACCAGATCCTTCACTTGCAAACAAGGCTAGTTCAGCTTAAGCCTGGTGGTATCCTCTTTACAAAAAAACATTCCCTTTTCTGCGACTCTTCCTGCATGGCTTAAGGCTACAGCCTTTTTAATCGGGACTTCAAAGCTGCTCCTGATTCATTTAAAGAGGGGAACCCAGCTCTCCAAGAGTTTGTAACAACCACCCTGCCCTCGACTAGGACAATCCTGAATAAAACACTTTACTTACCCTGACCTGCACAATTCTGCTGTGAATCACTCAGTCCCTATAAATGCTACAAATCCCTTCCCTTTTTAAAGATGGCAAAGAAAAAAAATTTTGGATCGCTACTGTATATTGACTTCTTTTAGAAAGAAATTGAGTGGTCTGTCACCCTTTTCAAGCTATTCCTTCATTCCTAACTTATTGGCAACGTTTATCTGTCACCTGCCATTAAGTTAAAGGTTAATTTTCAAGCCATACCAACACCACTATGCAATTAAAAAAAATCTCATTGCTAAGAAAGCAATTTCTGAATAGCAATGCTCAAAGTATTTTGGCATCAATAAGCCAGTTATTTTTCTGTTGCAGAACTAATAAGTAACCTGCACAGTACAGGTTCACAAACAATACTGTGTGACAGGCATGCTCGAGGCAAAAAGGTCAGGAAAAGAAAGTGATTGATTTTTCCTCAAGAGATATTTTGAAGAAGTCAGCTGATCCAACACCACGTGTGACCAGGGAGTTCTGTAGTTCAAGCAGTTCCCCCCAGAATGGTGCTAATTAATTAATCTGAGATTTGCCAAGTGACCAGGAATGGAAATAATATTCAAGGCAGCAGCCTTTTCTTCATCCTAGCACAAGTTTAACTACTTTAAAGCTTAAACTGTGTTTAGGACTTGCCAATGAAGCCATCTCTAGAGAATGGGCTGTCATGAGTAGAGAAGCAGTGCAGAGCTGGAGACCACACCACCATGATGGTTCACTGGTGTAATAAATAGGAATGACAGGGATTTTCCACATGCACCTTCACTGGCAGCTGACTGCAGCACCTGCTGTGTCAAGGAGTTTGGGTGCAACTTTCTTTATAATTATGCTAGGGCTGCAGCAGACTGCTTTTCATGTCCCTACAAAACACAGAGCTTTACTCGTCTGCAAAATGGACTCCAAGAGTAGGGGAACAGTATAAAAAATGTGCTTCCTCTCCTGCCTGGCCTGACAGAGCATTAAGTCTTCAGGTGTTCTGCTGTCTGTTGTACAAGCTGGCCAAAAGGAGGCCAGGGTAGATGAGACACAGCAGGACACCACTCAGCATTAGCACTCTGGGAGTCAGGGAGGCTCAGTCTATGCCCAAGAGAAAACGATCAGCTTTGGGTAAGTGCTCATTATCAAAGCTGTGGGTACCTGCATGCACACTTGTACATGGGGAGGGAAATGCTGTGGCAGAAATCCAGAATTTACAATGCAGAACGTTTCAACTCGCAGCAAAATGAATCCTTTGATAGCAAATGGCTCGCTTATGTATTTTGCCTTACTGTAAATATTTCGTTTAATGTATGTGCACAGGTTGCATGAATTTATATCCACGGAAACCATTCTTTATTTCAAATGCAAATGCCACGTGTGTGATCCATTTATTGCATCTGAGTTATTTCCTAATAAATATCTTGGTATCCAAAAGCAGTGGGGAAATGAGGAGTGCCCCTTAGGAAGCTATGAACTGCATGCAGCATGACATGCCAGGTATAACTTTAAAAGGCAGACTTAAATCTCATTAATGCTGCCATTTAAATGTGCAAAGCTAGTTTTCAAGAAATTATGCTGGTTTGTTTTTTAGCTACAACAGACTGTTTCTTTCCAGACTGGGCATGCCAGCTATTCCCATCACCAGACAGCCAGCTGAGAACACTGCCCAGGTGTCTGCAGAGAGGAAAAAGTATCTAAGTGTTAATGCCCTACTGTACTTGATGCTGTAGGATAAGGATCTTTATGGTTAACTTGAAGGACAAGGAGCAAATTTCACTGCCATCACTGAGATCCCTTCCATGCTAATGCTACAAACCCACTTCAGCAATCTCCTGAATGGGCATGTATGGTATCTGTGGTCCCAACACCTCAGTCCATTGGAGAAGCAGGAGAAAAGATGATCCTCACTGAGGGAAGGAGAGAATATAAATCACAACTGGCTCACTGGCAAAGGGGAACAAAGAGAAAATGTTCAGACTCAGTGTTTAGCCACTGGGAATGTGTCAGGTGTGGGTACTGGTTGCATCAATGCTTTTGTAATTTGGAGATGTGCCTGAGAGGAGTTTCAGAGATCAGCACCTCTATCAGAAATTTACTCCAGATTTACTGAGGAAATACATGTATTTGCAAAATCAGATCATAGCTTCCTGCTCAGAGGAGGAACAGCCTGGTCTCTATGCTGGGCATTTTCAGTGGAAAACCCCAGCCTGTCCACTTCCCCTCTCATGAACCTCCCAGAGGCAGATCACCCAAAATATTTGATGCACAAATTGAAACATCTGTATCAGAAAGACTTGATCAAATCCTACATGGAATTTCTTGTCCACTTCCCTGACTTCAGTTGGATTATATGGATGTAAACCAGCACAGGAGGCAGCACAATCCATATGCAGAGAATGTCTTTCTCCTAAACAAATCCTTGCAGGATTTAACACACAAAGTTACCTGCAGGAAGCTCCCTCCAAGGGGATGCCTCAGCAGGGCAGTCCAGCTGCACCAGAAAGAGGATACCACTCCTTAAGCTCAACCATCTTGGAATTTTTCAAAAAGAAATTAGCACATTGAGAAAAGCATTTTGCAAGAAGAGACCATTGCCATTGCAATACAAGCACTTGGACTGAGATACAACAATATAATATTCTTCTGAGTTCCTTAGTGCAAGTTTCCACATGTGAACCCCACACGGAATGCTGCACATGAAAAAATGTAAACAACAGAGAAATTCTAATTCTCATCGGTGTGCCAGCCTCATCCCCCACCCGACACACTCACCCTCCCCCCCTTCATATATATGGTTTGAGTTCCCTTATGGTTGACAACACCCTCCTCAACACCCATCCTGCTGGACAACACAAGGAAGTTTCTCCACCAGCAAGGAAGAGCCAGAAGAACAGCTACCACGATTCCTAGAAACCTAGAATGAAGCTGGGCAAAAAACCCCTTAGTACACCATCTTCAGAGATCAACAGCAAGAGCCTGGAGATCACCAAGGCTTTCTAAAGTTTCCTCAGGTATTCTGGACTAGGAGGAAAGACCCTTTATTACAGATGGAATCCCAATGACACTGTTTTCCTTGGAGCTGAAACCAAATGAGGATCCAGTACTCCAGATGAGCGGCAGCCTGCAGGAGTAACTCGGCACTGATTTTGTCAACAGCATCAATTGCAAGCCCAGGCCGTATTTTCAGATAACTTCTCTTTTAGTTGAAACTAGGTGGGAAAGAAGAAGCAACAGAGAACAATAAAACCCAAAAGGTGCCTCTGGAAAGTTGCTATCCCCATTCCATACCCAAAGGTGAGGAGGCAGGAGCTCCCCAGGCCCTTTGTTTCGAGAGAGAAGACGCAGAGGGCCAGTCTGTGAAGGCACTGAGCACCTTCAGTGCATGTCAGAAGAAGGTGCAAATGCACAGTGCCATCTAAGACCAGGTATGCTGTGAGCTCTGCTGCAACAAAACAAATTCAAAGCACTGCACTGGAGTCCAAGAGGAGTTAACAATATCCTAGGCTGCCCCTTACACTACACAAATAATGTTTTCACTTGATTAAATAACCTCCCTGTCAAAATCACCATGGTGAGGCTGACGGGAGAAGGGGCTAAATATGACAATATACAAAAATAGAGATGTGAATATAAAATGGTTTGGTTAAGAATATCTTAAAATTTGACATTCACAGCGGTTAATACTTAAGTATTAAACTCACACCACGCAAAAGAGGAGGTATGTCAAAATCATACTGAGAAAAACTGGCTTTACCTAACACAAAGAAAACACGAGCAGTTAATACAGCAGGGGAACCCTTTCCAATGATCAAAACATCTATTTTTCTTATGGACAGTCGTTCCACTGAAAGTTAAATGCTTCCTTACTAGGAAAAAATAATATATATATTTATATATATGATTTGTATACTGTGATATCAATATACACTGAAAGTACTGCAAGGATATATTATTCATTTACAGTAAAACTAACAATCCATGGTTAAATTTATAGTTTATAAATATGCTGTCTATATTATATGTGGTATAAAAATATTTGACATTTTGTGGGCACTAGGTCAAAATAAGATTTTCTTTTTTTAAGGGACTAAAAATCATTCAGGTATATGCATATTACCCTTGTCAATGACGTGAGAATCGTACTGACCTGGTACAAAACAGAGTCCTACCATGCTGGCAAAATGAGGAGGGGAATGTTTAGCATGATAATCACTGCATGACAAGGCTAATTAGGAGAAAACCTGGCATTTACAGCAGCCCAGTTCTAGCAGTACTTTAAATAGGAATAGCATGAATTTAAGTGACACGGGCAGGAAGAAAGGATGGAAAAAAAATTAGAAAACTTTAAATACACCCAACCAAAACAACTGAAATTCCAGAAGCAGGGAGAGAGCTCTAAATGCTCTCACTTGTTAAATGCATTAAGGAAAACCAGAGGTGTATTCATTTTAAAAAGTGTGCGGTTGATTTTGTGGATTCACTGCTACGATTGCTGTGTTCCTGTAGAAAACAAAGCCCTTTGTGTAAGGTTAGTATCTGTCCTGACTGCATTTTCAAGTTTGACTTTAGTTGCTGGCCCTCTGCAGTTAACATAGAGGTTATTTGGCTACTTCCAAGTATCTATGGTATGCTGCTCTGAGACGGACTTCTTTATTATTAATTACTTTAAACATTTTTGGTATTGACAAAACCCACATATCACCTCGCTGGACAAGTAACATATCCCAGTCCTTCCATTTCCTTATGTGCTCAGTCACTTCACTGGATTAAGGCATGTTTTTGTGTTCCATCTGCAAAAATAAAACCTTTTTGTACAAACGTCTGGGTTCTTTTATACAAAAATTCTTTTTTTCTTCTTATGGCACAAGCAGCAGCTGCTGTTTAAGAAAATATATAAATATCCTTTTTTTTTTCCTTTTTCTTTTTTTTTTTTTTTTAAATTCTTCTGTACAAATATCTTCAGTGCTCCTCCTGTACACCGGCCTCCCTCCCCCCGTCCCCAGCAGAACCTCCCGTATTTACAGCGCAGCGCGGAGGGCGGGGGCTGCCCCTCAGGAGGAGTCGGTGCAGGGTGACGGCGGCGGCGGGTACAGGTGGTGCGAGTAGCTGCGCTCCGTGTAGGGCGAGGGCGGGCAGCTCTCGCAGTTCTCCTCGGCCGACAGGTACTGGCTGCGCGGCGTGGGCGGCGGCGGCACCGGCTCCGAGTCGTAGTTGAGGTCGCTGGTGTAGCCCTTGGTGGCGGGCGCGGGCAGCCGCCGGCTCGGCGCGTAGTCGCTGTCGCACACGTCCGTGCTGCAGGGCGTGGTGGGCGGCGCGAAGTGCCGGTAGCTGTAGGGCCGGTAGCTGCACGGGGCACACGGACAGGGGAAAGGGTCAGTCCTGCTCGCTCGACCGGGGTAAGGCAAGGGGCGAGCGCAAAGCAGCGCCACCGCTGCGGACTTGCTCTCCGAACTTCCCTGCAGGTGAGTCAAGAAGCTAAGAGAATGAAGTTTAGCCTTTCCTGCAGATGAATCCAGAAACTAAGAGAATGAAGTTTAGCCTTCCCTGTAGATGAATCCAGAAACTAAGAGAATGAAAAGTTTAGCCTTCCCTGCAGATGAATCAAAAAGCTAAGAAATGAAGTTAGCTCCTGCAAAGAATAAACTAGAATGAAATTTCCTTCCCTGCAAATGAATAAAGAAGCTAAGAGAATGAAGTTTAGCCTTCCCTGCAGATGAATCAAAAATTAAGAGAATGAAGTTTAGCCTTCCCTGCAAATGAATAAAGGAGCTAAGAGAATGTAGTTTAGCCTTTCCTGCAGATGAATCAAAAAACTAAAAGAATGCAAAGTTCAGCCTTCCCTGCACATGAATCAAGAAACTAAGAGAATGCAAAGCTGGAAGGAATACAAAGTGATTAAGAGCCTAGCGTTATAAATGCATATTTTGGTGTTGGTTTTTCACAAATGTTGGAATGAATGTTATAAGTATGATGTTTTTGGTTTTTTTTTTTCTCTGTAGTTTTTAGTGTGTTTTAACTGCCTGAATAGATGTATAATGGTTTTTTTTGCTGTAGTTTGGAATTTAGGTGTAGTGTGTTTCAGCTGCCTGAATAGATAACTTCCAAAAGAGGCCCAAGTGACTCTCAGCATTCACTGCTTGTGAAAAAGAGACCAAAGCCCAAATCAAAAGATAAGAACCCAATAAAAGTGGAACTGTGCTTGACAGACCCAAGGAGTGGCCATGCAGAGCAGTTCCTGGAAAAGTTTGAATATGCATAAGGTCCATGCATGAAGAACAGGATAAAAAGGGTGGTTCCAAGACACCAGCGAGCACCTGGCCGTTTAACCTTGGCTTTATCTGTCTCCTATTGTCTTTATTAAACATTTTTAAACTTTACCAGAAAAGTGAACCTTGTTTTTAACACTAGCAAAAGAGTAGAACCTAGTGAAAGAGTAGAAGTGGTGTAGAATCATTGATTATTAATAAATTACTAAGATGGGGCTAGTTTAGGCTGAGACAATAGATCATTTACTTTATCTGAATAGGGAGGATAGGGGGACATTGGAAAGATGACCATAAGACCTGCCAGAACCAGGCTGGGGAGCTTGGGCTACGCCCAAGGGATCATCAATTCTTCCAACAAAACAAAGGTGAAAAGTTTAGCCCGAGGAAGAGATCAGTGACTTCATCTCCCAGGACCTCAGACTCATTTCAAAACCCATTTCAAGCAGAAAACAGCGCAGGCACGAAAGGCCTTTGAACTCATTTTAATACGAAGCAGGGCTAGGCGGGGCTAGATAATGCATATGTATAAGTGTGTTGGGTAATCATATGAATATGTAAAACTTTTGAATTAAATAGAGAGCAGGAGCTCCGAGATTCTTGCACACGCCTTTGGGAAGCTCTTCCCCGGTGCTGTCAATAAACATATTCCTTCTAACTTTAATTAGTTAGAGGGTCCTTGTCCATACAGCATTTGTACATCACAGAAGTGCTATGGCATTGGGCACACCACAGCAACAGGTGAAAGGGAGGCCAATTTCTTTCTCTAACTCTAGCTCTAAGCAACCCATCCCATAAATTTCTGATGTGCTGCTTTACTCATAGAAAATTCATTTTGTGCTCCAAGCTGCTGGAATTGGATAGTGTGGCACGTTTTGGTGTAAGTATTCTATCACCATGTTCGGGTTAAATTAATCCATAATACTGTGGGTGCCCCATTCCTGGAAGTGTTCCAGGCCAGCCTGGACAGGGCACAGAGTAACCTGATCTAGTGGAAGGTGTCCCTGCCCATGGCAGAGGGTGGAACTGGAAGGGGTAAAGCTCCTTGCAGCCACAGCATTCTGTGATTCCAAGACCACTGGAGAACCCAGGTTTGCAAAGTGTTTCCCAATCCCCAGGTGTTCCAGTGACCCTGGCACTGCGTGCTCAGAGGTGCAAGGAGCACCTGGAAGAGCTTTTGTTGGGCCACAGAAAGGAGCAGTGGCTGAGAACAGTCTCTCACTTAGGAGCTCCCTAAGGACTTAATTGAGGGAGAAAAAGTTGCTCCTAAGACAGCAGGGCAGGAAGGGCACGGGTGTGCAATGTGCCTGGGTAATAGCTGCGTTGCAATTATGGAGAAGGCAATTCTGTTTCCATTATGCAATTTCTGGATACTAACTTCCAAGGCCAGACAGGAGGACTGAAAATTACCTGGCACACTCATAGCACTCAGGAGAAACATTCCTCAGAGAAGAAACTGGGATGAAATTCTCAAAGGCTGCAACCACAAAAAATCTTTTCAAAGGAGCCCAAGATAGTTTCAAAGAAATAAATTAGGAAAGGAATGCATGGTAACTACAACTCCTAGTGTCACAATCAGGGGCTGGGGACACAAGGGGATGCAGCTCCTCTATAGTCAAGTCAGAATATTAGGAAATATTCTGATATTCTGCATTATCAGATGCAGCAAGACCAGTGTTTATTTTTGGGTGGGGAGCATTTGGAAAACATTGAACCCTATGCTACATCCTTAATATAATTTATAATATTTAAAGTCACATCAGCTAACCATGCTGGTGCCTGAATTTGGGTTTCTTTCATTAGAAAATTACTTATAATTTAAAAAGATTTTTCATATGGCTGCAAGGGATCATTATAAACATCTGGTCTGACCTTCTGCACAACAGAGGCAATATTTTCTGCTAATGGAGAAGAGATGTGTGTTCAGCCCCAGAGACCTCATTACCCAAAGCCCCCAAAGGCTCTGTGTTAGGGAGGCACATCTTTCAGACAAATACAGCACTCTCTTCTCACTGACCACATCTACTGGTGATTTGGGAGGGGAACCTTTACACCCTTGGGTAGCAGGGGGTCTCTTCCTCTATTTTTGGTTACTTGTTATAAAATCACAACTAACTCCAGCATTCTTACAGGGAAGGTAAGAAGAATACATTCAAACAGAGATAAAATGCATGCCCATAAACACTAGCCAAGAGAAAATAAAGCAAAAGGTTAGCAATCTTTTCCAGATATTAATCCTTCATGTGTCAAACTAGAAATTCTGTGCTTTATCTATTAATGTTACTTCTGACCTGTTAGCCTTTATATTGCCAACTTTTCCTCCACAGGGTATTTGCTTATAATTTCTGCTAACTACGTAACAAATTATTTATGGCAGAAGCCTTAAAAAAGGCAGGGTTCACTCCAGGGCAAGTTTTTTTGGCTCCAGATACTCCAGGTACTGCGTTTCTTTTGGCATGTAGCTCGCTTTGGGATGAGTGCTGAGGAATATACCCCAGGGATGGATCACTCCCCATTTAGTGCATGATTTACCTCAAACAGTGCTGCACTTCTGCACAGGCAGCAGTGACGTGGTACACGTGAGCCCATTTGAGCACCAGTTTAGTGCTTGCAGAATTAGGGCCTTTGATTGTAATTCTTACAGAGCAGAGGCTGCCTTTCTTCTGCAGTTTCTACACTAACTGCTTTGATCCTGACAGAAGCTATTGTAATAGTAATTACCTGTAGGATCTATGAGTGGATGGGCTGTTTGAAGAATAACCAAATTCCATGGTATAGTGTGAACGTTCAGTAGCTGGTGATGGTGGTGGGTTCAAAATCTAAGGAGTAAGAAAGGAAAAAAGCCATTTTTAAAAAGGCAAGATAAAAAGAAACTCAAGAAAATGTCAGTTTATAATTTTTTAGTACTGTCTAATAGGAACCCTAAGTAAAGAACTGCATACATGGCCCTCCCAACAAACAGAATTATTTTCCTGTTTATTCCCCAGCTTTTAAGCAGAACCTGGAAATACCATTTGTTGCCATTCCTATTGGATACTACTAAGCTCTTCTCAAAAAAACTCTGACTGCTGTGGCTATTTTGACATAGCCAGTGCTGGAAAGTAAAGTTGCAGCCAGCTGTTGGATCCTAGATTGTCTCTGGGGACACCTCTGCCCCAGGCAGGCTGGCAGATCTCTGCTCCTGCAAGCTGCAGTCCCCAAGGGTAGCTCTGCTTTTAAAACCTGCAGCGTGCTGGCCAAGGCAAGCATTCCTTCCCTATGCAGGCATGTTCTTACTCCATGTATTTGGACTAATTTAAAGCTGATTTAAAGCTTGATGGTTGATTCTCAGACCTGAAAACAGACAGTTGAAGATTCCAGCCTTCCCCCAAGCATGGAACTCTTTAACCCTCGACAGTGGCTTGGTGAGCTCCACAAAGATACCCAAACCAACCACCACAGATGCCAGAAGGGAAGAGACAGGGAGCCCTCTAGGGCTGGCACCAACTGTTACACAGCAGTTAGTGCAGCACACTACCCATTTGTGATGGAGGGATGTTATGGAGCTGCAAAACACTTGTTTACTTATTTACCTGTCACTTGTAAGACACATGACACAAAGCTTCATTTTAATTCCTTGAAAGGTTTGTACAGAATCAACCTTAGTTTTACCTCCAGAGGCACATGGCTGAGTATAATGAAGGGAGATCTCTGCCAGAGCTGCTAAACATCTACAGGGATTTTTTTTCATCTCCCCTGACATTCATTCTAACATCACTTTTCCTGGCACTGAGCTCTCTCACAACTTTTTTAAATTAAGTGAAAATTTCTACACCATTTTGGAAAAAGACAGTCCTCCTCCCTTTCAAAATCACTTACTCCATATCCAAACAAGTTTATCAAGCCAGAACTCGAAATCAAAACATTAATCTGTCAATTGATGAACCTTTAGAAAGACACTGTCACTTCCCTGAAAGTTATTAAAGGTTTATGAATAATAGAATGACTTACTGGAGGAAAGTAAGTGCCTTTGGTACTTGAAGAACTACTGGAGGAGGCTCCTGTAACATGGGCCCTGTCATAGGGTGGGCCACTGCTCCCTCCCATAATGCTGAGGGAGCTGATGACAGATTTACCTCGAGACATACCTGAAGAACAGAGATGTATGTCAGTATTCAATTCTTCCTCACTTCACAGACCAAAAGAAGCTTAAAAAATAATCTGGAGGACAACAGCAGTATAAGCACAACTTGCAAACCCAAAATTAATTATCTTGGTATTAAAACAAAATTACATTCTGAGAGGAGCCTGCTGGATCTAAAAGCCACAAGTTACAGTATACATTTAATCAATATATACAGAAGCAATGCAGATAGATGAACTGCAATGTTGTGGTTAAATTTTTCTTTTTAAGCAGCAGTAGCATCATGTGCTTGGACTGGTGTTGGAAAATTCATCATTAAAGGAAGTAAGCTGAGACCAAAGTTATTGCTGGTCATTACAGATTTGGCAAGAAGTCTCACAAGCGTACAAACTTAGCCTACAAACCTACCAAGAATTATTACATAATGTTTAAAGTCCCATGAATATAACTCTGTGTAACTTTACCCTGTACTGCTGTGAAACTTGGCTGGTGCTACAATAGCCCAAAAAGGGGATTCTTTGGTGTTACTGTGATGCACAGAGGGAACACAGTAACACACATAGTAGGTGTTTAGGTAGAGAAGAAGAAAAGAACTTTCTTGTTTATTGTTGACCTCATATCTCTCAGTTTCTGGACAGTGACCAGAGATTGGACAGAGAAGTTCCCACCTCTCCATCTCCACTGGTCACTTGGGAAGTCCATCAGGTGATATCATTTCACAGAGGAATGCAAACATGATCCTTGTTTATCCTACAATCCTTGAGAACTGACTCTATTATACCAAAACAAACCAGAAGGTTTATTTTCAGGGACAGCACTTCGGTAGCAAAAGAAGAAAATGCACAGTGCGTGCATTTATTTGAGCTTAGGTTCTGCTAAGTACCTAAATCCTTGTGAACAACACGGGTAAAACAGCAGTTCATTATTGTAAAGAAGGATGACAACAAGCCTTGGCAGTCCTGGCTTCCCACAGCTTCCAAGAACTGCACGTGGAGCAGATATTTCCTGTACACAGATCCACAGGATCCTCAAGTACAGCTGTGGGGTGCCACAGACAAGGCTCCCCCTTTACTCACCAGGGAGGGAGCCTGACAGAGAGCTGGGGTGGGGCACGTAGCCCAGAGGCACCGAGGCTGGCCCGTGCACCACGTAATCGTTGGTCATGGTCTCCCCATCCCCCTTCATGCGTGGGCACAGCACCCTCTGGCAGATGAAGTACATGGCTCCCACCACAAAGACTGTAAGGATCACACCAATGATGGAGCCTATGGTGTTGTTGGGCTGTGGTGCAGGTTCCTCTGTTGTGTCTAAAAGGCAAAAGGAAAATCAGACCATGTGAGTTCAGTTTTTAACATCTGTTTGTCTTGCGGGTCTCCACTTTCCTCCTCTTCTGTAGGCAGACAACTTTCAAATGAATATATGGGAGGGGCAAACAGGCCCTAGGACAGGTCTGTTCAAAGACTCTGAGTGTCCAGAAGGGCTACCTGCAACCTCCAAGATAAACTCCAAACGCCATGAGGTTTTTTTGGATCACAACTAACAGGAAATGAGCAGTACAGGCATGTGCAGGGGCAGCGATGAACCAGACCCTGCTCCTGCTTCAGGCTGATGAGCAGGGCTCTGCTTTGAACTTCATGAACAGGACCTGCAGCCACATCTGCAGATGACACTGTGCAGGGGACTGCTTTTGTGCTTTTCTTGCCACTGAAGATGACAACAACTGTTTTTCATGTCACACCATGGTTATCCCTCAGTGTAACACTGGCACTCCCCTTTCTCAGCAGTGTAATATCCACTTATGTGCATCACCTTGACTGCTCAGCAGTGATGAATTGGGGTTTGCTGCTGTTCGTTAAACTACCTAAACTATTCCACATCTGACCCACCCTTATAGTTACAGATTCAGCTGAACATCAGCCTGAGAGGTGCCACCTTCTGAGGAATCTGAACCCATAACAATTATTCAACAGTCAAAATGAGTGGCTTTGCCTGCAAGACCAATTCTAAGCAATGACATTTCTGGGAGTAACTGACAACCCCCTGCCTGTGCTCATGAATTTGACAAGAAAGGCAGACTTTAAAGTATTTCCCTGTTCTAGTCAGTGTTTTACATCTTATGCATTACTGAAAGTTTTTTCCTCAACACATTTTCTTCTCCCTGAACACCAAACCCACACTTGAACCAGCTTGTCACAGTCTACAGAGATATGTAAACAGACTTCTGATCATAGTGAAAGAGGGAGGGTGACAACTGCCACCTTATTCTGGGTGGGCCAGTTTTCCATCCTCTGTTATACAACTGGAGATCATATAAACTCTAATAAAGGGCCTGTGATAATGTCACTAGTAACTTGGCAGCATGACAGAACATCTCTTAATACTCCTTAAGATCAAGGGTCCAACTCTGGCTTTGCATTTTCAAATTATCTGTGTGCCAGCTGTGATATATGGATCTCTAACACAAGATGAGATGTCCCTATTTACAATTTCTTTTAAAGCACCAACAGTGAAAGTGAACTTTCAAGTTGGAATTTTAAAGGCAGTGTTTTCTTGTAGAGAAATCTCTGGAGATTTCCAGGTAGGGATATCACAAGTTATAAATCAGAAATCAAGCTCAGAATTACATTGTTTCAAGATTTAAAAAGAGAAATTTTAGAAGGTTTACTCTATAAACAGAGTGCTCCTCTGATTCTAAAAGCACCTGCTATTGATTTCTCTGGATGAGAAAAGATGAAGCAGACAAGTTACGTATGAACGCCTCATGCCAATAGAAATCTTTTTAACATTGCACCATCTCAGCATATGAACATTATAGTAAAACAACCTTTTGCTTCTTTTCAAATTTTAAAAAGGTAAGAAGAAAAATAACTGGCATTCTCTGCCTCAGGAACTACTTGTTCAGAATACTAATTGTTTTTATTATTCCTATTCCACCACGTTGTGCATTAATTACATGACAGCAGAAGAGAATCATTAATTCTGGGAACAACTGATTCAGTCTGCTTGGCAGAAGAAAATCAAGCTCATGGGAAAGGTGAGAAGGAAATTTTGGATGCTGCAGCTGAGTGTCCAGCCTCAGGCAGTACTTACAGCACCCCTGCTCATCGGAGCTGTCGCTGCAGTCCAGGTTGTGATCACACTTCTTGCTTTTCCCGATGCACTGCCCACTGGCACAGCGGAACTGATCCGTTAAACACAGCACTGCAAAGAGCCCACAGCAACAGGCAGCATCAGAAACCTCTCCTCTTGGAAAGCCTTAAGAAATAAAGACTCCAAAGCATGCAGCCAGGAGTATCTTGGGAGAGCTCGGAGGGGTGCAAGCTTCATTTCTGGAAGTGGCCAGTGGCACACATGGTCCCTCATGTGAACAGAGCAAATGACTCAGTGTTCTGTTGAGGATGGTGCACACTGGTACCTGGGCTTTACTGCCTGCTTACAGTAAGAGCACTACAAGATAAAGGGACCCTCATCTAAAATAACTCAGAGGCCATTGAGAAGACAGGCACTTATCCCAGGACATGGTTATTGCAATATTACTGTAAAATCTCCAACCCTAAGCATTTACTGTAATATAAGAATTAAGTTATGAAAAATAAATCGCCAAACCATGATAATAAAATTGTTTAAGAAAAATAAATGTCCTTGTGCTCTTCCTGTAAACCAGAAAACTCCTTGATCATGAGACAATATATTGACTTGATATTATATTTTTTAACTGAAACAAAGGACAGAATATAAAACTGAAGCTTTGCCAGTACACTGAAAAAATAAAAGGTGTTGCAGGCAAGGTGCTGGCTGCAATATTCCTGCCTCCTGTTTCTCATAAATCCAGCAATTCCTTTTTGTCTTCAGCTGAGTTAAGAAGTTAAACTAAAGGCTTTTCTGATTTGCAATCAACTTGAATACTCTCAGCAACAGGACCACTTTGAAGGTGATAAGCAGTCTGACATCTCCAGCTGCTGGATGACACCTGGGAAGTTCACTTGCACCAGACATGTTCAGATGTCAGCATCTCAGCTGGCTAACAATCACCTTTCAGCACACAGGAATTTCAGCTCTGTGTTTTTGTTTGAGCTGAAGCACACCTTCTGGAAAGAAATTAGCCTTGATTTAAAGGCATTTCAACAGTCTCCACAAAGAAGGGAAATGCTGTGGAAGGATAGAAAGGAGAAGCATCCTTTCAGGCTTACAAGTTGTCCCTACAACTCTTCACTCCATCTGCAATAGGGAAAGGATGAATTTGCTCACATTTCATGTTGTGTAGTGGTGGGGCAGTTCAGATTCCACCACCAAAACCTGTCCTTTCCAAAATGAACTTAATTCTCATTGTGCTAGAAACAGCACTTCCTTTTGTAAAGATGGCTTATTTTAAATACTCTCTTTTGCTGTGCTCTACAGGAATTAGAGGTCTCCAGAAATCCCCTCTCTCTCACTCCCGCTTACTCAGAAAAGCTAATTTTGTTCAGGTATTGTAAAATAAACAATCCCAAAACCTTTACTCAGTACAAGGCACACAAAAAGCTATGACAAGGATTCGCTCCACTTTGTAGTTCACTTCCAGATACAAGGTTTTTAGAGCTTAAAATCATGCCATTTTTGATAGTACTTTTCACAAACAGCATTTAAACCCCTCTGACGGAGATCACTTTTAATTTCCACTTCACAGGCAGAGAAACAAAATATGGAGTTATGAAATAACTTCTGTTTAACCATTTAAAAACTAGCAGAGCCTTGGATCTTTTCAAGTCCTACTTGGCAATAACGCTGGTCCTTTCCCTGTGACAGGTCCATTTCCATCCCTGCTGTGGCAGTTCTTCCACTGCCACACATCTCTCCCCTGACAGGGGAGACTTTGCAAAAGCCCTCGTTTGGAGAGAAGGCAAATGGGACTCTTGGTTGTTCTCCTTCTCCAGGTTGTTTATTGTTTTATCATCAACAATCTCACCACACCAGGCTTTACAGCAGCTTAGTGTGAGGGAGAAAAGACACCAAAAGGCCCCTGAACAAACAGAATCAAGGTTCTTTTAAAGAAAATTCACCCAATTATCACCAAGATAATTGGTGAATATTTCTACTTTTCTACCAATAACCAACTAAATTTCTATTCACGTAGCTCTACACTACAGTAAATTCCAGGCAATGGTCCTGTGTCCCAAACACTGCAGAACACAGAGGAGATGAAGAAATCTAAAAATGACAGGGTTCCTCCATCTTGTCTCCATCCACTTACTATACTAACAAACATAAAAATCTAAATTTCTCACCCTGTGATAAATGACATACTATGCTGCTATCTAATTTACATTCTTGAGAATTCTGTTTCATCCCAAAGCCTGGGAAGCCCTTTCCATGGATGAAGGTCAGGGGGTTTGGACCCTTCAAAACATGCAGAGGAATATCCAGCACCCTGTGTACCTTCACAGTTCTTCTCGTCTGAGTTGTCCTGACAATTGGCCTCCCCGTTGCAGCGCAGGCTGCTGTCTATGCACTGCCCACTCTCACACTGGAACTGGCTCTCAGAGCACACTGGGCAGTTCTTCTCATCACTGTGGTCCTCACACTCGGTGAAGCCGTCGCAGCGCCACGCCACCGGGATGCAGTCAATCTCACCTGTGAAACAGGTGAACTGCTGAGGGGAGCATGTTGGTGGTTCTTTGGAAATCAAGCAAACAAACAGAAGTTAAAAATCCAGGTGAACAACAGCAGATTGGGACAGGTAAGGACAAGAGCTCAGCTGCTTTCCTGTATCAAAGCAGCTGATGAACAACGTGCCACATCACGGCCACTGCGTTCACAGCCACTTCTGCAAACCTTGAGGCCAGTGTGACTGATGCAGGCTCACATCAACAGGGGCTTGACAGATGAAGAACAAGAGGAACAGAGAAACATGCACACTCAAAACACAATTATATTCTTCCCCTCCCACTTCAGACTCTCAAACCTTTCTCTTAGTTAGACTTCAAGTCAAAGTCATCACGCTCTTCAACTCCCCCTTGCCTGCAACACCACTGTATACACAGCCAATGGCTTACTTTCTTTTTCATGTTTGACAGTCATTGTATAGAGGATGTTAAAAGGATGTAATTTGCTGCAGATGGATGCACTGTGACTCAGTGTCTAGTTATGTGCCCTTGACAGCTCTATTCAGTCAAAATTCTTTTAAAACAAAAAAACTGCTCCATCTAGTCAAGTTCCACTACCTCAACACATCTGTTAGCTGTTATTTTTACATTTACTACATTAACTTAATCTCAGGCAGTAAGTGTAGATTTCTACTCTTTTTTTAATCCCCCTTTCCTCCCCTGGCTTTTTGGCCTAGTATTAAACTTGCTCTGAGAAAATATCTGGATTATGTTAGCTCTTGTTCCATTGTGAGACCACACGTCGCCTCGATGGCGAGATGATTGCATAATAAATCCATTCAGGCCGGTGGCACAAAGAGATCCAAGCACCAAAGTGCCTGTCCTCTCCCCAGTTCCAGCCCCACCCCTGGAGACACCAGGTGTGGGCTACAGTGGCCATATCGCCATGGAAGGAAGCAGCTTGCCCTTCTGGGACTGCAGTTCAGAAAGACACGCACGGGGTGAGCTTGGGCAGGACAACAGAGAAAGAACAAAACAGCACAGACTGTGCAATGGGCCAGAATGGGAGAATCTACCACTGCCTGAAAAGGCAGAACAGGGGGAGTGACACCAAAAGTAATAAAAATCATACAATTCAAGTATCAAGTTGAAATAATTCAACTTAAGTTGAGTCTTAAGTAGAAAGGGTGAACAGATGTCCTTATTCAGCAGTTTGGGATTTTTTTTCCTCTTCCCTTATTCCTTAATACTTGCAGATTTAGCTGGAGGGTGGAGGGGAAGAGGCGAGTGTGTACAGGTGTGTAACAGCACCTGGTGCACTGTCACATTCTTTTGGCTCAGAAGCCCTCGCTGAAGATGGAGCCCCTGCCCAAGGCTGAAGGTAAGAGCCCAGTGACACAGGACTTGGGAAGGACTCACCTCCACAGGACAGCTCATCCTGCAGCAGCACCAGGTGCACGGGGCAAGAGCAGCGCGTGGTGCCGTCCCCCTTCACGATGCAAATGTGGGAGCAGCCACCATTGTCTTGAGAGCACGGATGTTGTCCTAGGATTTTAAAAATGAGAAAGATAGGGACTGATAAGAAATCCCCATCTATTTTATGACCTTTCAGTCATTTCTTCATTACCCTCTATCCCCCGGGGAGAGGATTAATGAAAAATCTCTGTTAATGTTGTATTTTGTTGTGTGTATTGCTCCCTTTACACACCTCTATAATTACAACATACACTGGTAACTCTCCATGATGTGGAACTACTCTAAGAATTTATACTAAAACAGTACTCAAAGCATTTTGGTTCTTGTGTGAGGTAACAGTAGTTTTCTGCAGCAAATGGTAACATGAGCAATACAAAAAGATGTCTTGGATTCCATACTTCATTCGCTCTACCAAAGACCATTAAAAAATAAACTTTTCTAATTTATGAATTCTGAAGCTTCCACACTGTCTCTGAAACTCAAATGAACATGCTCTAGATAAATATGTCTCTTCATTTTAATGTTTAATAAGGACAACATACTTCTCTTGGAACTCCTGACATATTTACTGAGATTAATAGCACACAAAACTAGTAGCAGTGTGCACTGATGTTTTAATTAAACATCCCTAGACATATTTCTACATATTTCTCCAAGGCATGCACCACAGCCTACTAACCAGGCCTATTTCCTCCAGGATGGCAGCAACTCCACAGCTTTAACCATCCACCTCCACCACTTCAAGCATGTGTGTGTAAAGGCCTGGTAAGCAGAAACTTATGAAAAGCGCAGCCATGATCAACACCAATTGCTATTTAATACACACCTCCTTTGTGCAATGCAAATCACTTTCAGTATGAAATACCACCACCAAAAATTGTTCACTTTGCCTTCAAGGCAGGCAGTCCACTGAAACATTGATAGCTAGTGACAGGCCCCGAGAGCTGTGCTTGCCTAAGCAGTGAACACCCAATAACAATGCACTAGCATGATCCAGAAAGTCCTCTCTTAGGGACAACAGGATGTTTCCACTGTGCCTAGAGACACTCAAATGCCAGCTGCCTGGATGGGACTACCAATCAAGTTGTCATCAGCAACAAAACATGATGCTGGGGTTGTGATAGATTTCCAGCTCGTTGCCAAGTGCCTGAAGGAAACAACCTAACAGCACCGATACCAACTTCTGGCCCCTCCATCTGCACTGATGTTGATCAGCAACCAGGCACAACAGGCTCGTGACTCTTGGCTCGAGTCTCCCAGGCCCTGTCTGCACCTGCAAGCAGGGATTGCACTCACTGTATTCCTGCAGGTTGAGCTCCCTCACAGCGTGGATGTCACTGAGCTGTGCAATGCGAGCCTGGACCTTTGTGCGTCCTTCCCGACCGGTCATATCAATCTTCTCGATCATCTGCTGCTGCCTGTCAATCCAGTACAGCCAGTTCTCAAACACTGTTAGTCCCACAGGCTGCAGGATATTGGAGTCTTCCAAAACGATCCGGTTAGCACCTGCAGAAGGGAGAGAGGGCTTTGGTTCAGCTAGGGAAAACTACCAGGAACATCTGCTACACTACTCACACCGTTGTTTTTCACTGCTTTTATGCCACTGGGTAAGCTTACTGCAAAAACCCAGGCAATGCTGGGTCCTCTGATGCAAGACTAATGCATTTTGCAGGCAGATGATCAATTTTTTTTTTTCTGCTTTCACCAAGAACAGTGTTTTTGTGCTCAAAAAATATCTAGTGTATTTAAGAAGCATCTGGAGTGGGGGGCTCATCTCTCATGAGCCTTTCCAGTCTCTTATCAATATGATAGAAATTGGTAGCTCTTTTCATTCTTCTTTCCCTTTTTGGAGAGATTAATTGCTTTGTCTTGCCATACAACAGGGAATAAGAAGATGGATTACTGGCTTCAGCTAACCCATACAAGATAAAATCCAAGTGAAAGCAGGGTAATTAGGACTTCTCACATGAATTATGAGATTAACACTTCTGACTTCCTCATGTTCTTTTCTTTCAGCTGCATTACCTTCACTAAGCTATTAGTACTAAACTGGGAATGCTCCTTTCTTCCTAGCAAAGATTTACTTTCCTGAGTTCTTTTAGCAATCACCAGGAGCAGACAAGAGGCCCTACACCCCTGAAGAATGGTTTTTGATTTTTATGCCAGATTTTCTGGCATTAAATCCAGTCAAGAGTGACTGTCACATCTCACGGTTAACTCTCCACACGAACAGAACACAGCCAACAGCTGTTTTAAAGGTATCACTAAAGTCTCTCTGCAGACAGTGAAGACTTTGTAACTCACACAACAGAAGAAAAATGTCAGTCAAAACCTAAGGGCTCAGGAGGGAGCTTAATCCATGCTTCCATTATTTAACATGTTGATGTGGTCATTAACAGTCAAATATTCAGTAAGTTGATCAGATTCCGAGCACAAAATTACTTGTGAAGTACACAGAATCTGCTTCAATTTTGAGGAGCTGAAACAGGATCACACAAGTCAAGTTAAAGCTTGAGAATTTACCTCTAAATCCTGGTGTTTCTGATATCTGAGCTTACTGCTGTGCTTGTTTTTCCCTTTTACTACAGCAAACAACAGCTTTACATTGTTCATCCACAGAATGATTTCCAGTAAGTTTTTATATTTTTGTTCTGTAAAATTATACTGGAATAACTGAATGCCAGGGGAAAAAAAAAATCTACCACATCTCTACCATACCTACACAAGAAAACCTAACAGGACAGAAGACATGTGCACTTCATAATTTTATACTTGGAGTAAGCTCTATCCCTCTCTGCTTTGTTTAGTAGCAAGAAGGGTTTTGTTTTTGCTTGTTGAAACTTTAATCAATATTATGTCAATGACGATGACTTAGAAACAAATTCAGCTAGGAAAAATGCATTTACTTCCTTTTCACCAAATGCACAGAGAGCTCAGAAGTTAAGTAACCTTCCCAACATTTACCAAGTGTTAAAACCTAAAGGAAAACATGGGAATTCAAATCAGCTAGGCTGGGCTCTCACCACCACTTTGGAGCAACACCAACAATGATCTGACTAAGAAAAGACGTTGATGAATTCTGAAGGAGGTTATACCCAGACTGATGTAGAAATTAATAGTCTGAGTGATGTAAGTCAACCTAAATAACTGCAACCATCCATTAAACCCCAATAACATGACTAATTCTGTTGGGAAAAGGTAAGAAACAGAAACCTGCATCTTGAGAAATAAAGTTAAGCTGAGAATAGGGCAAAATGCAAAGAAGACAGGAAGGAATACAAAAGCTAAGACCTTGACCTACCCAAATGGAGTCTGTACATGCCTTGCTCTGCCATGCCCATGTCAATCAGCATGGCATTTTGCAGTATGTTCCTAAAGCTCTGAAGCTTAATATTTTCACTCCCTTAATGTCTTAATCTTTCTTTTTAATATTTGTGACCAAGTGTAACTGACTATTTCTGACTAAACTGAGACACTAAAATCCCTTCTTCCCTAAACCAACAATGAAACCCAAAGCTGACTCATCAGGGTGCTAGTCTCCTTTATTGGGAATGTCAGATGAAAGGGAGACATGATTAAGAGGAGCTTTGTCTCCTGGCATCACCAATCCCCTTTCCAGCAGTACCTTTTACAAAAAGACTTAAACCCAACCAAATGAATACAAAAATCAGGGCACGCCCATAGCTCATTCTATTTCCAAATAAAAATTACTTAATTCCAGAATCATTAGACATTTCCAAATCACACTAATTATTCTGGAATAGAAGAACTAATTTCCAAATAGTTTCCATGGTAGGGAGCTAATTCCAGTCATCTTTTCATAAACAACCCCTTAATCATGTGAAGAATCTGGTTAACTTCAATAGGATCTCCCATTTGGGCAGAATAACCAAGTCCTAGCTGCATGCCTGAAGGACAGGGAGGAAAAGAAGGACTACATCACATAAAAGGCATCCTAGCTGTCCTTGTCTTTATGGGTACTGGCATCTACAGAATTGACAGAGCAAGAGACTGAATGTTTTTAAGAAGCTAACATGCAGAAAAATTACTCTGCTGGTCAAAAGAGCTTATTAATCAGCATTCCTGAGCACAGGAATGCATCTTAGCAGTTAGCAATTTATCGTGGTGATTATAGCAATCTATTTGTGGTGCAAATGCCAAAAAAGCAAGAGAGGTTCTGGAACAGTTTTTCTTCGTGCTCTTTGAAATATGGTGAGCTTTTACTACATAACATTGGTGATCCAACAGCCACATCTTTAATGGAAAAAAAAATAAAAAGCAGAATCATTAAACCTAGATTGAATTAGTATTTAGACCCATCTCCTTGTCTGGTGTCCTAATTTCAGGCAGATAGCAGGCAAAGAGAGAAATAAAGCACGTGTAATATTCTCCTGCCTGTTACTCTACTCAAGCAAACCCTGGATCTGGGACAGCTTGGAACGTACCGAGCAACACCACAGCACTTTTATTTGTTCTTAAATAATTCACTAACTCAGGTTGTGTCTTGCATTTTAAAACAGTAAACAATCAGGATATCACAGCTCAGTAGTGACCCTGAATCTTCCAGTGACACACCATGGAAAAAAATGACTGTCTTTCTGTGCTTTAACTCCAACCATCCAGGAAAAACGAAATGTTTTCCAAACCAAAAGCTTATTCTAGGAACTTAACAAAAGGCTGAAAATCTGAGTGGTGTCAACAGGATTACATGCTGCTACTTTGAATGGAGGTACCATGTCCTAAGTAGAAGACATTACCACAGACATTACTGCAAGCTGTCATAACTCCTGCTATGCTTTCAACTCTCACTTCCAGCAACAACATCCAGCCCAATCTGTATCACAAATTGGTACTGATGCTACATGAGGCAGCTGAGCTGATTCAGCAGTTTGATGGATTAGGCTAGTAAATGAAAGACATTTGTCTTTCTCACCCAATCTGGACCATATGATTTTGCCCTCTTCTCTTGCTCCACTTCTGGTTGCTTGCTGGACTCTTTCCTGAACCGATGCCGCTTTCCAAGCCAACAGAACACCATTCTTTATTTGTCATTTTCTGTATAATGTTGTTAGGTTATTGTTAAATGGGCTGAATGACCTCAGAGGAGGTCAGAAATGCAGCATAACCAATCTTGGGGTGCATGCAAAGAGAACTCCGCAGCTGGAAGAGGGAGGTTTTTGTCTTTTGAGGACAGAGAGATGTTAGATCTTTATCCTTCTCACATCTTTTCACCCCAGATGACAGGTACACAAGTAACCTGGACACCTGCTGCTTCAACTCTGCAGGACACATTTTTCCACTAACAGGGAAATTTCCTCTGATTAACAGATTACTGCACCAAAAGCAATGCCTTTAAAAACAATCCTTTTTCTCTCCTTTCCAAAACTGCTGCTATTTATTTGTTAACTAACTTTGGGAAACCACACGAAGGTTTTGCAGTGAGAAACCGAAGTAAATAGCATGTGTAGCAATTAATAATGCAAATCACAGAGTCATGAAACTGTAAAGACACGCTGCATGAATCATGCACATTCCCCAGCTGGGAATTCAGGGAGTGATTAGAATCATAGTACAGACTGTTTATAGTAGGAAGGAAAAGATGACACCTTTCTCTGCATTCCCCCACACCCACACCACACAAATGAATCACTGAGTTAAGGTGCTACTCTACCTGAAAGGTCACTGCTTTCAATTCTGCGCAGATCTGAGTCAGCCCAGAACAACTTGCCCAGCTGGCTGTCAATAGCTAAGGCAATGGGCTTGCTCAAACCACTGAAAAAAAGGACTTCTCGCTCAGTTCCATCCAATGCTGCTCTCTCAATTTTAGGAGATCTCTCCTGGAGGTTGGTGAAATACATGTATCTGGAACAGGAATGATTAGAGGGAAAAAAAGGTTTATTTGATCTTTCCATGACATCTTAACACATGTCAAAGTTATTTTTCATTCTGACAAACAGAAAACAAGCTGTGGCAAGAAAACAACTTGACTCTCAAAAGCCTGGGCCTGGATTTCCCCACATACCCTTTCTCAGGATTCACCACAATGGCTCTGGGCCTGTCCTGCTCCCCCTTGAGCACCACTCCCATGGCTCTCCCGTCCAGGCGGGTCACGTTGATGACGTTGGTGGCCTCGCAGGTCCAGTAGATGTAGCGGCTGTAGATGTCAATGCTCAGGTCGTAGGGCTGCATGTCCAGGTTCTGATTGGGAACTGGACTTGTCACAACGGTGAGGCTCTGCAAAGAAAGAGAGACAACACACAGGAGAACATTTCATCTTAATCTAATGTGAATAGCTTTTTTTGCTATGGATACATCATGCCTAAGCACTGCTCAGAAAAAGGAGAGAGCCAAAATATTAGCCTAAAGTAAGGAGAGACCCAGGTTCTGTTGTCACACCAACACCTTTGATAAGATAGAGACACTTAGTCCTGATGGTTTGCTGTAATGGCAATCACACAAGCTGACTGCAGCTTTTAAGACTTTGCAAGTTTGACCAGTAAGTCCAAATTGTCTCTGTGTTCAAGGTCCAGGGTCACCTTCTGTATTTCCTCTATTTTTTCAACAACTCAAGAATTCAGTTTGGATAGACCCAAACCCAGCACATTTAACACTCCACAATTGAAATGTACCATCACTAATTCCCAAAGCTGCAGTTGAGCAGAGAAAAACAGGCAAAGTGAGGCCAGACAGTGCTTGAAATGTTTGCCTCATTCTTCTCCACCATTGCTGCTGTCTCAGCTGGAGGACATGAGGGTGGTTAATAAATGGAAGACAGCTCTGCCAGAGATGGGAAGGACATCAGCTAGTGTTCAACACTGACTTCAGAGCATTTCCAGCTAACTCCTTACTAGTTCAAACTCTTGCCTACTACTGGTCTAGACTTCTGGAGTTGGCATGACTTTCTTTTTTAATTATTATTACCTTTAGAAAGAACTTCATCAACATCTTTCATGGACTGCTCGAAAATTCTGGAGAGGATTAATAAATGGCTAAACATGGCGTACATAAACAATTTGGAAGTCATGTTTATGAAGTGAGCAGCCTCTACCCTCTCAACCCCAAATTAAACTTCACCAGAAAATTTGCTTAACTTTATTTGGCTTGTTACCTCTATGAAATGGTGTGCCTGCAAGTCGTCCATTTGTTTATTCTGCTGAAGCTGGCAAAACCATGGTGACTTTGTCTAGTTTTGGGTATTATTTAGATATTACAAAATTAAAAGCATTGCTAAATTAAGAATTAAGGCTGAAGGGCATACAGCAGGATCTAACTACCACCACACCCATCACCAGAAACCACACTCTTAAAATTCAACTGAATATAGCACCTCTCTTGTCTTGTGTTGCTCATCTTAGTCTTTTGCTCCTCCCACATTCAAAAACTCAGGAAGAAAAGATCTATTTTAAAATGCAAAATCAAATAAGCAGTCACTGGTCACAGTTAACCTCACTAAACCTGCATATTTGGTTTGTATGGCCAAGTTTTGGGGGGGTGGGGGGGGTGGGGAGGGCATAGGGATGGGTTCTCTGAGAGGGTTCTGGAAGCTTCCCCATGCCCAGCAGAGCCAATGCCACCAAATCCAGGATGGTGCCACCAGCAGCCAAGGCTGGGCCAATCAGGGATAGTGGTAAACCTCTGGGATAACATATGTAAGAGGAAAAAAATTTACTGGGCAGAAGCAATTGCAGTCAGAGAAGAGTGGAGTGAGAACAGTGAGAGGAACAGTCCTGCAGATACCAAGGGCAGGGGCTGCTCCAGGATTCCCCTGCAGCCCATGGAAGGAGGCAGTGACCCCATGGGAAAACCCCAAGGAGAGAAGAGCCCACACAGGAGCAGGGTTCCTGGTAGGATGTACAACTCTGTGAGGGACCCAGGCCACAGCAGCCTGTTTCTGGGGGACTGTGCCCCACGGGAGGGACTCACACTGGAGCAGTTCATGGAGAAATGCAGCCAGCAGGAAGGACTCATTTTGGAGGGACAAGTTCATGGAAGATTATCTCCAGCGGGAGTGACCCCCCCACTGGAGCAGGGAAAAGACTCCTCTCCATGATGAGGAAGAGTGGCAGTACAAAGTGTGATGAACAGTCTAAGCCCTTATCCCAACTCAGGAGCCTTTTGCTGTATCTGGTCTGCTCTGCCCACTTGAGGAGGGGAGTGACAGGGTGGTTTGGGGGGCTGCCTGGCCTCCAGCCAGGGTTGAGCCACCACAGCCTCTATTACCTTTTGCCTTCTACCCTACCCTACTTCTTTATTCTCCAGTCAAATACATTTTCCCAAGCCTGCTACATCTTTCACAGATTCAGTCTGGTCACTCTGTGCCCCATGATTTACAACTCTCTTCCTATCTGCTCCAGGACCTGGGGGGCTCCAGACACAGCAGTGTGCTCACACAGTTCCAGCCTCCTCATTCCAGAGGATCTACCCCTGCACTCTGCTCACATGCCTTTGTCACAATCCCCGTTTCTCCCAAGAACCTTCCCTTCCATGTTTCATATCTCAAATAAGGGCTTCCAACAGCTTCCAGACAAAAGACAGTGTGAGCAAACTATGTGCTGGGAACAACAGTATCCTCAAGCTGACCTTGGTTTTCCATGTTTTATTTATCACAGAATCACGAGATTGGAAGAGACCTCCAGGATCATGGAGTCCAACCCCTGCCCTAACACCTCAACCAGACCATGGCACCCAGTGCCACATCCAGTCTGTTTTTAAATACATCCAGGGATGGGGACTGCACCACCTCCCCAGGCAAAGCATTCCAGTACTTTATTACTCTTTCATGAAAACTTCTCCCTGATACCCAGCCTGTATTTCCCTTGGTGCAGCTTGAGACTGTGCCCTCTGGTTGTGTCAGTGCTGCTGGAGACAGAGCCCAACCCCAGCTGAGCACAGCCCCTTGCAGGAGTTGTAGAGTGCCAAGGTCACCCCTGAGTCTCCTTTTCTCCAGCTGAAACCCCCCAGCTCCCTCAGCCATTCCTCACAGGGTTTGTGTTCCAGCCCCTCTCCAGCCTCGGTGCCTCCTCTGGATGTGCTCAAGGGTCTCCACATCCTGAACTGAACTGAGGGGCCAGGACTGGACACACCAGTCCCTGCTGCCCCTCCCCGATTTACTGACTGACGACTCCAGACAACTCCAGATACCACTCGTTTTGCCAAGGGCCAGTAACCAACAGGGAAGCCTGTGCTTCTAAATTATGCCCACACAAGCAGTGATTGCTGGGAAGAGCCAGCAAGAGCAGCCCCTGAGGGTACCTGGCTGCCATCCTCCTGTGCCCTGCGGATGATGTTCTGCCGAGAGTCGATCCAGTAGAGCTGCTTGTCCAGGGGGTCGTAGTCGATGGCTCGCACGTTGCGCAGGCTGTGGATGGGCAGGATGATGTCTGGGCTCTGCTGCTCGTCTATCACCATGCGGTTAATGGCGTTCTTCTGGCTGAACAACAGAAAGGTGGTGGGAGCTGGATGGGGTCAAAATAGAAAAGGGGTTCAAAGGGTTACACGTGGCAATAATGTTGGGTGTTTTTATGGTTGAGAATGACAACTACAATCCATAACCGGACATTTATTTCATAACCCTTTTCCCTTGAGAAAACCAAACAAAAAATCAAAATGTAACTGATGCCTTAAGTTTCAGCTTTTATATTTTTAGATTTTGTGCTGGTTTAGTAGGTAGTTTTAAGTTTCATATTAAGCTCTCTTCACAGAGTAGATAGACAAAACAATTCCTTCTCTAGCTTGGTACAAAGAACAACTTTCAAGCCCAAGAACAAAAACAACGGTGAAGTGAGAAGAAAAAACAAAGAGGATGGAGCTTCATAACCTGAAGCTGTATTTGGACAATTAACTCCAATATGCTGATGGACCAGAACTTATAAAAGTGGGAGAGCTTGTGACCAGTCATTCATTTTGTGACCATTTTGGGTTCATCTTGGGTGTGGCCCAGCCAGGCTCTTGTGCTGCCCAGGTGTGCCCAGTGAGGCTTTTAATAAATCCCTGCTTTATCCTTTTGCTCTGCCTGGTCTCTGTTCCAGGCCAGCCTCCAGAAGACATTATAACAATCCCAATTTCTGATGAGTCCAAAAAGCTTTTCAGGTGGCCTCTTTTAACTGTAAATGTCTCTATGTGGATGTGACAGGCAGAGAAGATTTTTTAAGTGGCAGGACTAGTGAATATGAAGACTTCTGTCAAAAGTATCTCAAAGAAGAATGGTCAGTTATGCCTCTCAAAGAACTGTCCGTTTTCTTTCTAAAGGGGTCTCAGGGAAATGCAGTTCCACTATTTTGAAGATGAACCCTTTGCTAGGTGCACTTGTACTTGCAGAAAAAGGTAAGAAAAAGCCAACTCTGGTTCCTTATTCAGATGTTTCAGGGAAAAGAGATTGACAGTGGTTCAGTCCTGTTCCCACAAATCCTCTTTCTGCCTGTACTGGAATAAGACAGCTAATTCACAGGAAAATTTCTTAACTCTGCATGACGTTGTGTTTCTGGAGAAAAATATATTTGCTCTTCTCAAATCTATTTATCTTCACTATTTCTAGGTGATTATCTGGGAATGACAACCCGCAATGAGAAAAAGAAATCTGATATTCTGCCCAGCAAAAGTTTCCTGGACAAATGTTTGTTCTTTGCAATTAGAAATACCATCAAAGAGCAGAAAGTAAGATTTGAACACCCCATACAGCTGTAGTTTACCAGCTGAAAAATCACAGTAAGTGCACAAAGCCTTTAATACATAATTGAAAAAAAAATTATCTCTGTATTACAAAACTGGGTCAGAAATCAGAGAAGGTAGTGGAAAAATTTTCCTTTTTCAGAGGGTTCTATTCAATAATGCTCTACCTGAAGCCACTGCTGTGCAAGATGGCACAAGAGCCAATCGCCAGAAATACAGCTTGAAGCCTCCCTGATGTTTGTGCAATCAATTCTCTACAGCCCAAGTCTGGAGAGAGATTAGCAGTGGGACACTGCATTCATTTACCAGCCTGTAAAACAGGTAAGGCAGCACCTGGGAAAGGGGAGGAAGCAAAAGTCTCCTAGAGAACATCATCACCTTGCTTTGTTATTTTAGCATATGCTTTGAACAGCTATTCTGACTGCTGGGGGAAAAAAAAAAAAAAAGGCAGGGTAGAGTTTCCTTGGCAACCAACACTCTGTCCTAACATCCTATAACAATCAGGCCTAATTGCAAGGTATTTGTGCTTTCTGGAAAACCTGTATTTTCCCTCCACTTCCTAGCACTTCTCTAATAATTTAAGCTGCCTTCTACTTAGCTCTAAACTGTAGAAGAAAGCACAAAAAAAAAAAAAAATAAAGCAAAGACAAGCTTATATGGATGTGTATAGCAAAATAATGGATTCAGGAACATCAGAATTCTTACCAAGAAGTTATGATAGAAATGGAAAGGGAAAAAACTTAAAGTAAAACAATGCAGATAAACATGTAAGCACCTAAAATTATTTCTACTTTTCCCCAAAGACACCCTTTCACTTTTCAAGACTGCCTGGCTTCCAACTTTGAACTGATGGCTCATTATAAAAAGCAACAGCAGAATTTCTCCCCTTGAGACTCCACATCTCTGAAACAGTACCAATTTCAGAAATCCCTTTCCAGTTTTCATCATTCTCTCTCCCAAGAGTCACATATTTTAGCTGTATTTTTGGCAGCAGGCAAATGGAGTGCATTGAGTATGTCTCCTGTGTAACCCTGCCTTCCAACTTTGTGACACGTGGTAGGTCTGAAGAGATCTCACCAGAGCATAATTAAAGGAACCTATGCATGCAAGAGCAGGATATTCCAGAAGGGAGGACCTCTAGACAGGGCCTGGACTAATCATGTTCAGGAGGTACATAAGCAAGTTATACAGGCCAAAGAAATTTAAAACAATTCATGCTCCAATTATAGTGTCCAAAAAAAGGAATTAGATTATACGCAGAGAGGCCTAAATCTCCAATTATCTACAAATGAGAAGCTGGAAAGTTCCCAGGTTTGAATATGGCAGAGGAAAACTCCTAATGCCACACAAAGAGCCCTGAACTGTACCATGGGGAAATAGTTCTATTTGCTCGCTACGTATTTCTTATAGTTTGCTCCTTGCAAACTTTCCAGGAGGATTTTCACAAGAAAAACATGACCTTTGATCAATCTGCTACTTTTCCTCCACTGGAAGTCAAATTCCTCCACCTAGAAGATCACAGTCACTATCAGAGAGGTGCCAGCCGTGCCTCTAACTTGCAAGAACACGAGAGTACCAGGCTGCAAGAATCCAGCTGTCACACAAGGGCCATTGCAATAAAAAAGGAGAGAAGTGCAGAACACGTGGGGAGTAGAAAGCACAGTTTTTTGAAAAGCATGGTTTTCACAAAATGCCAGGAGGTGGCATTTGTGGAGCAATCTGCCCAGCTTTTGGCTTTAAGACAACAGTTGGATGTCTCTACTCATGCATAATGTGGATGAGATACAATCTGTCTCTCTGTACCATGAATCTCTTCACCCACTGGCTAATGTGAATGACACCAATGGAAATCAGCCATCCAGAGATGCTGCCAAAATTATGAGAGCTTCACTGGCAGCCAGTTATTGAGAGATGGATAAATTATTTGGTTAGAAACTAATTACACACAGCCTGAGGGGCCTTGCGGTTTGTATTCTGCACAACAATAAAGAAAAATGGGGCTTGGCTGCACTGAGATCAGGAACCAGACTGCTGGGGAAGCCATGGAGCCCAACCCAGCCTCACTGAGGAAAAACACTTGGAGAGGTCTGAGAGTGGCCCACCTCAGCATCTCATCAGCCAGCAAGCACAGCTTCTACAGAATGAAATCCTGACCCCATAAAACCTGCACAAAGTCTAGAATCCAGGCTAAAGTATCACATATCCTTTATGCCAGGCAAGACTAGAAATACATAAGCAGATAAATAAACAAGCAAGTAAGCACTTGAAGAGGGTCTGACAGAGACACAGAACCAAAACAATTTTAGCTTTCATGCTTACACAGATGAAGCTGAGCTGCTGGAAAAGTTCACTAACAGCCTTCTTCTTAATTTCTTAATTAAATAAGATACTGGGATGTCGCAAGACTATTTTCCTTTCCTTTTTTGTTGTTTTGTTTTTTTTTTTTGCTTTCAACATCCTATGTTGTCTTAAAACTCAGTAAGATATTACTACTGGAAACCTGCAAAACTCTTCTTTCCTCCAAGTACATTGGTTACTAAACACATGCACTCCTGCATCTCCTTTTCACTCCTTATGGCTTACCACTGCAGGTCCTGTTGTCGGAGTTCAAGGAATAGTGAGCTGGGCAGCCACAGACAAACCCTCCCACGGGCACTGCCAGGCACAGGTGAGAGCAGTGCCCATTGCTGGAGGCACACTCATTCCAGCCTGCCTGCCTGGAGGAGTGGAAGACCAGGATGTCCATCACGTAATCCAAGTGGCCCTGGATGATGGTTCGGTTCTGCCCGCTGGTCTTGTTGGCTCGCTCGATGCTGCGCCGGCTCCAGTCTGTCCAGTAAATGTAATCCTGGTACTGGGTCAGGCCAAAGGGGTGAGGCAAATCATCAGCTATGATCTCACGGTCAAGGCCTGTGTCCAAAAAGAAGGGAGAGAAAAAGCAGAGTTCTGTGGGCACAAGCAGTATGCTGTCGATTAAACATGTCCCCTGCCCACAAAGGTTACCAGGCAATTACCTTAAAGTTACTATTTCATCATTACAAGAGTAAATTACAAAGTAATGTACAGTAGTCAAAAGGAATCTCAGAGCCTATCACAGAAATGTGCTAACCCTGCTTGCCATTCACAGAAAAAAAATGTAGTTTACTGAAGAAAAAGTCTCAATTTCAAAAATAATCAGTGTTCTCAGAAAGATTCTGTCCTTTCCCTCCTTCCCAAAACTGACAGAATGCCTCTCAATTTAATGCAGGATCCTGACACTGTATTTCCAGTTGAGCATCTCTTGCACCACACTTTTCCCACGGCTTAGAAAAAGAAAATTGTTATGAGCTTAATGAAATACTACATTGTATTATTAGAAAAATCAAATACACAAAGCTAAACTAACCTGTCTCTGGAATGTCACAACAGGAAGAAGCAGCCAGAAAGTCAGGACAGGAAACAGCTAATTGTTTATACCATGGAAATGTTAAGAGATCTTAAGGGGCAGGACACGGCAGGGGGAAATTATTTCAACCGTGTTTTATCAACCACTTCATTACCATGGCACCTCCTGCTGTGCAGTCAACAAAATCAACAGGAGATTATGAAGCAAGAAGTCATTCCCTCTTTGCACACACAAGTCAAGGATGCACAGCCCCACACTTTGCTGTCACCAGCCACAGGCACAGAGAAAAAGAAGCTCTGATGCTGTGTCCAGTCCCATGTTCCACAGGAAACATGGAGCAGGCCTCCACAGCACACCAAGAAGAAAAGATTTCCTATCACACATAATTCCCATATTGCATTTTCCTGTTTTGATCTTTTCATAGCTTTGTTCCACTACTGCAAGCATACTGTTTAAAGCAGACTAACTCCTTTAGCCTTAAATACTGGCTAATTATTAATGCTTCAATATTGGCTATTGTTAATGCTAATCTGCATAATTTAGCATACAACAAGGCAGTTCACTCCTATGGGTGCTTAGAAGCTGAAACAAGGTACTGTGCTAAACTCAGAGGGCCTGGGTCCTCCACACAGTACACTAGAACAGTGAAAAAATAAAATATTCCACCTCCATTTAGCTGCAATTAACAGTTTATAAAATCATCACAGACCCCAGCTCAAGAGAATTCTCCTGCTGATAAGCACTAGCCAGGAAAAGGTCCTTAACATGCAGAATACAGGAGGGGAAAAACACCTGAGGATACTAACAAAGATACAAAACCAAATTTATTAAATTACATTTTGAATAAGCTGTTATCTTCTTGTAGGCTCTTTCTACCTTTGTTATATATTTTCTAGTGCTCTTGAGAGTAACAAAACAAGACCCTCCAAAACACTGCAAGTTGACATCTTTGTCCTACATATAACTGGAAATATGTACAGCTTGTGTAATTTTAACTTTCTGAGCAACCCAATCACCGCCAAGAAAATCGAGGCCTTGCTAACCACAGTGTTACATAAACATGAATTATAGAAACAAACATTAAAGGCGTGCCAGGTTGGAAAACTCTATTTTTGTCTAACGAAGCGTTATCTTTGCACTATCTAAAGCACGCTTTGCCAGGAGGGAGCTGCAAAAAGCAGCAGTGCCCTCGGGGTGCTGCCCAGGGCTCTGGGGCTCACCTAACATGTTGGAGGACTCGATGAGGTTGGTGTCCAGGTCGGTCCAGTACAGGCGCCTCTTGGCGTAGTCGATGGTCAGGCCGTTGGCGCGTCCCACGTTCGGGACCAGCGTGGTCCTCTCGCTGCCATCCATAGCAGCTCTGTCAATCTTTGGCTTGCCACCCCACTCAGTCCAGTACATGAACCTGGTTAAAAGAACAGAAGAAAGAAAAAGAATTGTGTTCAATCCAAGAGAACTCAAGAGGAAAAACAAAACAAAACTCCTTATGAAGAATAAGAGAAAAAGAAGACCTGTAAATTCAAGCATTTATTAAGACCCATTGTGCTAAATGAATTGGTTTTTTCCAGAGCACAGGAAAGACAGTGAGTCAAGTTTCCTCAAAATGTTTCCACCATTATTTTTTCCTCCTTGGACCTGGATTTTGACCAGCAAGTTCTCTGTGACAGCACTTTGCTAGTAACTAATCCATGCATGTCATTTAAGAGGCAGGGGTTGGCAGTCGGGCACCTTCATTTATACCTGGTTATTCAGCAGGGTGTTTTTCCAGAGCACTTATCCTCTGTTTCTAGTCAGCTGTCTCTCAAATGAAGGAACACAAAAAGAGAGCTCTGCAAGGTATTTTTGTTAACAGGTGCCACTGCTCATGTCCACACAACCAAGTCAAGCCATGTAGTAAGTGTCTTACATCTCAGCCAAGACACACAAAACTCTATGGCATTTCCACTGGAGCAAAAATACAATTATTACAAACTCATGTGACAGCTTATGCCTCATTTGGAAGAAGGACAGACTTGCACGTTTAGATTTTCTTTAGTCACTGCACAGTAGAGTAGGATGTATATTTGTATATTATATTTTTGATGGCTAGTTAGTCACTTCTTCCAAAATATTAAGCTGATACCATTCTAGAAAAAGTGAGAGGCAGCTATCCAATATTTACACCTTTGGGTTTTAATAACTCTAGTAACAAACCCCTGGAAAGTCTTTAAATTCCAACCAACTGCACAATAGGAAAGGTTGCTTCAGAAACTGATGATCAAGGGGGAGAAATTCTTTAAACACTTTTTCTTAAAAATTTTGCAAGTATTTTATGTATAAATTTTGCAAGTTGGTCACAGCATGGAGCCAAGTGTTAGAATTGCCCCCATGGCAGCAATACCTTGTAAACTTCCATTTAAAGTACAGCTATACTGTATGTATACTTATTTAAGCATACATACATATATAAGTATACAGCTATACTATTGCTGTAGGGAAATAGAGGCATTCTGACCCAGGTAATTTTTTTCTGATCTGTGGTAAAGCCACAAAGCACTGGATGATGATAATCCTTGGGGAAAAACTACTTCCAGTGTAAAACTAGAATCATCCACAGCAGCCTTTTGTTACAAATGAGTAACTGGATCTGACAATCTGATGTTGAATTCCTATCCAGGCAACCCCTGGCACATCAGGGCTGAATGCAATCTAGGATCCCACTGGAGGTGACCATTGCCACCACCTTGTTGAAATAAAGCAGAAGCCATGTGTTTCAAGTTCTGTGCATTGCTGTAGCTCTCACAGTGTGACTGGGAACTGTGATAATGTCATAACCCTTGTAAATGAAGTTCCCTCATTTGAAAAATAATGCAATATTGGTATAACCTCAAAGAGCTTTTGCAGTAATTAGTTACTGTGAGTGTTCCATGGTAGAAGGGCTGTTTCAGAAGCTGAATAGTTAGCTTGACTTGCCCCACTCCTTCTCCCCTCTCCCTGTTTATTGCCCTACTTTTGCTATTACACTTTAATGGTAATGAGAAGTTTCTTCTCAGAAAATCTTTCATTTGTGGTGTAGGTGAATATAATTGTTTCCACTCCTTCTCTGTCCCTCTTCCCTTGCCCATACAAACTATAAAGTTTCCTTATCTTAAGAAACAAACAACTTCCTTATGCTCAGACTATAAACTTCCCTCTCCCACCCTCAAATTAAAAAATTTAATACCTTTATTGGACCCTAAATTGTGATAAAAAGAATCCTAATTTTTAAAATTATAAATATATTTCTTTCAATGCTATAGTCCTTTTCTGATTAATAAATTCCATAACCCTAAAACTACTTTGATTCTGTGGTTCATTAAAAAACCTAAATATAAATCCCTTTCTAATGAGCTGCTCCTATTTTTTATTTTATTTTTTTTTTAGTCTTTTTAATGACTATTCAGGACATTAAGAGTGCATTTCTCTAAATTACCAGGTTGTATTCCCCAGCTCAGCTCTCTCAGGGTTTCCAGGCAGCGCTTAACTACCATGCCCTGGAGGAAGCATCCCAATGTTGTTTTTCACTGTTCGTAAACACAGAATGAAATCAGAGTTACCCCTCGGCGGGGTCCAGCGCCAGTGCCCGGGGACTGTCGAGGTCTTTCCAGACGAGCACCTGGCGGTGCTGCCCGTCCAGCCGCGACACCTCGATGCGGTTTGTGCCCGTGTCAGCCCAGTACAGGTTCTTGCCCAGCCAGTCCACGGCCATGCCCTCGGGGTAATCCAAGCCGAACTCCACCACGTGCTCCAGCGCGCTGCCGTTCATGAAGGCTCTGCTGATGGTCTGCAGGGATATGAAGATACACAGGCAAATTAGAAATCTTACCAGTCTGTCACTGGGCTGCTCGTTTGCTTTGTTGAATTTTAAATGCTTTCAGATTTTAGGCATCTCATAGGAAAGAGGATCTTACAGTATGTTACTTATTTGCAAAGCAAACAATGCTGCTATTCAGAAGTAATGATTTACTGCGCTCTGTGAATGTATTCTGTGTCAATTACAATAGCATTTCACTGGGGAAATAAATGGGATAACTAGTCTGGTTGAATTAAGCATCTGCATGACAAAGTGACCTTAATAACTCAGTGCCAACTTCGAGGGGGAAATATTTTGGCTCTCCCAGGACTATACAAAAGCATCAATGTTATAGCATGGAACAGTATTTGAAGCAGCCTAATGAGAAAGTGCAGGGCAGAAGAGCAAATAGAAGAAAACAACCAAATGACTGATGAGCTCAGTAGCTTCAGTACTGATGGCTAAATTTAATTTCACTAAGCACAATCTCTTCTTGGAGATCTTTTACTCTTTTATTCAAAATACTTTTTGAAACTCTACCATCAGGATCAGCCTGTGACAGCAGATACAGCCAGAATTCCATTTTAATAATATATTAGAGTTTGGGCATTGGCTGATAAGCCTGAAAATAAAGGACCAATGTTAGAATAGTACAGAATTCTTTTGGCAAACATGGGCTACCTTTCTATGTCCTCAATATTCCTATCTGGATACACTCCTCATACTCACAACCAACCAGAAGTTAACAAATCCCTGAATTTGGTTTATTTCCTAGCTTGAACACAACCTGCTAATTATTCCCGTTTGTGATAGCACACAGCAGGGAAGTTTATAGCTCAGTCTATCACTTACACAGCTCAAAAGAATACCATGCTTAGGGAGTTCAGCCAAGTCACCTCTCATTTCAACTCTGTGTTTTTAACTACATGATTCTTCAGTTGCAGAAGTCCTTAATTTACTGCTGGCACAGGTCTGAAGTCAGTTGCAGAAAATATAATTAAAAACTAAACTCTTCTACATATCCCTTGAATTTTGTCAACGCCATTAATCCACCTACTCTTAAATATCTCAGGAAGCTTGTAGCAGCTTTACAGCCAGCATGGACTAAATCTCTACCTTCAGTGAAATGTCAGTCCAGTAAATGCGATTGTCCGTCACATCGAAATCCAGCGCAGACGCCTCCTTGACTCCAGTGAGCGGAATAGCAACGTTGTTATTGTTGGTTTCGAGGGAGATGCGCCTGATGTCTGCTCTCCTGGAGAAGAGCAGGAAGGCCTCTGGCACGATGCAGGTCCTCATGTCACTGATGAGCTCCAGGCCGATGGGGCAGGCGCAGCGCGGGCCCTGCGGTCGGTACAGGCACAGGTGGCTGCAGCCGCCGTTGTCCTCTGCACACGGGTTTGTACCTAAGCAGGCAGAGGGGGGAAGGCACCCATTGCAAAGGGACTGCAGGTGAAAGGTGAGGCTAGTCCTCACAGGCATCAGCCACACTAGGAGTCCTCCAAGCAAACATGCAGTTTTTCTCCTATCAAATTATTTTTCATTCATTTCCTGTAATCCTTTAGACAGACTTTACTCTCCCCTTGGCTGGAAAGCCAGTGATTATTTTCCTTATGCCAAGAAACAAACCCAGCATTAGGGAAAGGGATCTGGGCTTCCACAGCTGCTGATGATCCCAATTCACAGCAGAAGAACTGAATGTATGGTAAGTGTATGTTCTGCAGCCTTTTACAGTACACTGGTCCAGTTACACCCCCCCTTGCATTCCTACAGGGAAAAAGCTTGCAGAGCTATTTTCACATCCATTCAATGGTCTCTACTCTCCAGGATGCAAGTGAAGCAGCTCTGTGCAACACTTATGTACCTGCACATGCTGGTATTGAACTAAGAGAGGCTTGCCACTAAGGAGTTCAATTGGCCTTACAGTTGGAAAGAGGGCTGCATTCAAAACACATGTACCTTGGGGCATCAGCCACACAAAGATACACCTCAACCACATTGAACTCATTTCCTGCAGTACAATTCAGACATGACAGCAAGAAGCTGCAAGCCTTTATCCACGTAGCAGGATACTCAGGTACTGTGATGAGTGCTGTGATGCTACAATTACTCTGCTACCAGTGCTTGGATAGCTTAGGATAGGCAATTAAAAGTGCTAGATGTTGCTTTTTTATACCACAAACACTACAGGGCAGGATGTACTTCTAGCTATTTCTGAAGGTAACTTTCTAGTTCTAATGTAAAAACTACTGAATGGACTAAAACTGGCTCGTTCTTAGCTTTTGCATACTGGGATCACACATTCAGCTTGATATTCTTCCAAGCTACAGAACTGAAGCTCCTCACAGGAGACATAACCCACCCCATCAAGCTGCAGCCTGCAGTTATCATGCCATAGGACTGGATTCTGTCCATTTCTGAAGCTCTGCAGCGCAGCACAGCTGGCATTTCCCATCTCATTCTCCCCTGCCTGATCAGCAGAGCACTCACCAATGATCTGGTGGACGTTGGTGGCTTTCAGGCCCATCAGGTCAGGCAGCTGATCGATGATGATCTCTCTCTCGGCCGTGCATTTGTGCACGCGCTCAATGCTGCGCCTCTGCCAGTCTGTCCAGTAAATGTAGTCTCCCAGCAGAGTGAATCCAAATATATGAGGCAGCTTGTCCTCCACCAGGACTCTCCTACCAGTTCCATCTGCATTCATGACCTATGAATACACACAAACTTTTAGGTATATAGAATAAACCTGCCATTGTTCGGCAGATTAACAAACTAGCTGCTCCATGCTCAGACTTCAAATTAAAAAATCATCTCCTATCCATTATAATGCTCTCAATGTTACACAGCACCCTAATAAAAAAGAAGAGACTGTTTATTAACAGGTACTTATTCTAAAAGCCTTATTTAGAAGGTTAGTCTCATAACCAGATCGTAATGTGAAATTATGACACAACACTCATTTACCTTTGCTTTAGGAACTGTTATTGTGTAATAATAGTAACTCCTGTTATGACTCTCTCATTTCTGACATGAGTTTTCATTTAGTTTTAAAGAGGAGTCACTGTGTTTTACACAAATGAAGACAAATTTATAATGGCCAAGGGGTTCTGGCTCAGCATCTTGACAGTCCCTGTCAAGTGAGCTTTGCCCATATTACAGAGAGTACTAAGAGGAGACTCCACACAAATACTGGGAGCCAAACAGTGAAGGAGATCTACAGAGTATATTTATATTCCCCAGTCTGAATAAGGAAACAGTTCTACATTCTTCAAAATTAAGTACAGTAATTTTTTTACTACAAGGAACAGCAGCAGTCTGTAAATAATTGCATGCCTTTGATCAAGACATTTGAATTTACTGTGTCATTTTTGTCTACTGCTAAAAAGGAGTAATACCTAACTTCCTCAGTGAGGCACTGAAAGGATTAATTAAACATATGTATGCATGTTCAAGTGATCAAGTGCTGTATGAATGCCAAGTATTATTATAAAATGTACCATACTGACAGGAGTGAAGAGTCCCATGTTTTAAGAGAAGCTTAAAAACGGTTCAGTGGTGCAATTTTTCCCAAATAAATCTTTCTGAAATATTTCTACTTGTTTCAAGGTCATAGCTTAAGTTAATAGTATGTATACCACCCTAGGTGATTTCAATAGAATTAAATCCATTGGCTACAGAATCAGAGAGTCTGGTGTAAGGCAGAAGGGAAGCGGCCAGAGATGTAGGGGTGATAAGTACAGGAAGAATAAAGCAAGAAGGAACAATCACTTATCAAGCAGTTTCAAGGGATTTCAGCATCATCTTTTCACATACTCGAACTCAGACAACAACCAAGTCTCAGGCCCTGCTCCTTTCTGGATTCTTTCCCCTTCCCCAGCTCCACATGGATCAGCTCCTCACAGTGAAGCCCATCCCCACAGAATCCCCCACACAAGAAATCCACCTTCAGCTGCTACAAGGCAGGGTCTCCAGAGGTTTATGCTGCTTTTAACCACAATGTGGTGTGAGTTTCACATTCTGAGGCCATTCTGAATACTGCAAATCACACTGAGAATATAGACTACAACAGGAAACAGATGTGGTGTAACCACAAACACCACCTTGACTGAAAGAGCGAGTAGTTCCATAAAAAAAAAAAAAAAAAATTGAAAGTGCAAAAATTAAATGGCCTCAGAAAAAATACCAGATATCCTGCTTGGAGAATAAGGGCTTTGTTTATCCTGAAACAATAATGAATGCAAAGCTATAGCCTCATGAACATACAGCTTATTCAAAGTAAGTGAATTACTGCTGAAAATGTAGTCACATTTTAAAATGCTGTACTTAGTGATCAGCAGGAACAATAAAATAACTTTGAAGCACTACTTCTAATTTAAAGTTACAGACTAGAATGCACACTGCCATATTCTATGGGTCTTTCTTGTTATTAGATACCTTGCATTCAATTCACTTCTAAGTACCAGTAATCACTGTGATAAATAGGCTAATGCAGTGAATTTACCTTTTTGATAATCTGGGATTTGAACGTAGGGTAGTTTAAACTTGTCACTTGACTGCTTTAAGTCTCGAGTTTGATCATTTATGAAAATCATGTTCAGCTCTGCATAGAGCTTGTGCTGGGATCCTGGCAGTGCTGTGCAGGCCAGCAGTAGCAGGCACTGAGCAGATGTGCCCTGGTTTTTGTGCACAGTGCTGGGGAGATGCTCATCACAGAGAGTGTCTCTCCCTGTTGTGCCAATACTGAGATCAAAACCAAACTAAGAGCCCAGTCCTACAAGGGGTCAAGACTTGACAGAGTGCAGATCATTACCTTTCATCTTAACTCATAAGCATGGTTGAATTTTCAGTATAGAACCACAGGACCATAGACTAGCCCAGGTTGGAAGAATCCTTGAAAGATCATCTGGTCCATTTTTTGGTGGGAAAAGAAGCCTAGGTGAGATTATCCAGCATCCTGCCCTGTTACATCTTGAAAGCTTCTAGTAAGGGGAAGGACTCCACTACTTGCCTCAGTGAAGTATTTCTTTCTTATATTAAAATGAAACCTCCCTCAATGCACCTGGTAGCAGTTGCCCCTGTCCTCTCCATGTGGCACCAACCTTGTGCCAGGAGAACCTCCCTCTCTCAGATGGGAATGATTTTACTGTTATGGCTGCAGCAATATCATATAATTAATACATGTATTTACTACAAAACAGCTGCTCTAAGAGAGATACAAAGGGTTATCTTATCTAAATTTACAGTTTTGTCTTCCCTTTAAAAAAAGTCTTGATTAACTATGTTCTTTTTAAGTGAACAACTGAAACTTTCAATTTGAAGAAATTATTGTCATGTTATTTACTTACTGTTAACAGCATTTCCCCTCAATTCTAAAACATTAAGGAATGAAATGGCAAGTCCTCTCTTCATTGCAGTGAAATCCTGAGGAATCAGCAGAAGAGATCCCTGGAACACTTTGTATTTGTTTCAGAAACCAAATGCCTCCAGCCAAGTCCATGATTTCTTACTGTTAATTGTTTTATAATAGCCATTAACAATTCCTAATTTAACAGTTCCTCAGCACCCTCAGTGTCCTTTAGAGCTCTAACAATTTTTCCAAAGAATTCAAAATATTTTTTTTCTGAGCATGGATAATATTCCTAATAGGACTGCTGTGAAGATAAATATGTACAAACAGTACAGAGATTAACTTCATAAATACCCTTTCTATCAGGCTACACACACTGCTGTAAGCTCATTTCTTTCACAATAGGACAACTTTCTTAGCTCACTGATCAATGCCAACAGCAGAAATGTTTTCTTTGCGATGGAATTTAATTTTAGAAACAAGTGGTTCCATTTTTAATTAAATGGCTCAAGTCAGGTAAAATGACAAGTAGGCAAGGAAAAGATTGTGGAACCATTGTGACAATCACATATGGCATCTCCTAGGCAATCTCATGCAACACAAACCCCCCTGCATTTGTAAAGAACAGGCCAAGACAAAAAAAATAAGCCAAATAATAAATAACATGAGAAGAGAGATTTTCATGGGGGAAAAAAAGAAGCTCCTCTGAAAAGATTCAGTGGTAAAACAGGTGACTAAAAATGCTTTACTAGGGAGATTAATTTTGGTATGTAATCCATAGGGTGGAGTGGCAGCAGTCAGGGAGTGTTCTCTTACCTGGGCATAGGCTGTGGGGGCAACAAAGGAAACTAATGACTGCATGTTGCAACTTACTATTTAGCAACTAAGACCTGTGGGCAGCTACACACAACACTTTGCAGAATGTAAACCAGACTAGCCAAAGCCAACCCTAAACCTCACAGTGGTTTGGGGAACAGTTTTACAAGATGAAGTTCGTCATAACAACTCCTGATACTCTTGCATTGGGCAAAAGCCTCTGTGCTCTTCTTTCCCAAGGTTCTTTCTTTCAGTGCCTTGCCCCAGAAACTTATTTTTCATTTGTTCTCTGCCTAACCTGATGTTTTCCAGACTCTTTATTAAGCAACTACGATTGATTTTTTTTTTTTTTTTTTAATAGAGGGAAAAAATGTGAAAAGTTTTCTTCTGTTTTATCAAGTCCAAGTGGTTCAGGGAATAATGCAGTGAGAGACTCAGCCAGTTATGAGATACTTTATAACTTTGGTGGCATATGCTTTCAAGTTGATTCAATTGCTCCTAATCACTAAATCACTTCAATTCCAAGGGTCTTGCATATCCAAGAGCTTGGTTTTCCATCTTTTTCCACAGACTCCTTGCCACACTACAAGAGCATGCATGATACCAGGAAAGACATTCAGGTTAAGACTACAAAATCTCACAGCAAAGGAAGAAACCTGTGTGAAGAAACCTAAATCATTATTGAGAGCAATTGGAGATCAGGTGAATAATTCCAAAGAGGCTCAGGTCCAAGATCAGAACAAGGTTTTGTACAGTAATGCAATTCACCTTGTGAAAAGGGGCAAAAAACAAAGCCAGAATTTTGGAGAGTAGGGGATAATAGTAAGGGATAATAGACAAGCAGTACTCAGCTGAATCAAATCAGAAACACAGATAACAGCTCAGTATCTCTGGGTATCTCTTCACATTGCTCCCCAGCTTGCCATGAAATATTTTAGGCATGTCAGACTCAGGTGAGCTGATAGCTCTGGCTGTGTCAGTGTGAGAGATTTCAGTGTTTTTTCCCTTAGGTAACCAATACTGGCTGCTAGTAGAGGCTTGTTGCTTTCTAGGTGAGACACCTGTGTAAACCAAAATACAATTTCCTAACTCCAGTGTGAAAAACCTGGGAAGCATGTAAGGCATATGAATGTAGATCTACCAGTGATACTCCAATCAGCTGCATGCTGGGCCATGGGGACCATGAGGCCTTCAGAGCTATCAGCAGCAAACCAGGACTGCTCATCTTTTAGCAAAGGTTGTAGGAAACATCTCTGAATTCCTGATGTGAGCACACAGCACAACTTGCTGCTCAAATGTGTCTCGAGTGTGGGTACGTGCCTCTAACACGGCCATTCCAGGCTCTCCTTAGAGGTAACAGAAAAAAAAGGGGTGCTTTTAGAGTAGGACTCATCTAATCTGAACATTTACAGTGTGGAAGTGCTGATTTCCAACATTTTTATAAAGGCAACATAAGGGAACTTAAATGAAATGAATGTATCTACATCTCATGAGATGAAACACTACGGATTTCAGGATAAATTGCAGATCTATGACACAAGAACCATTTGAAAACCAAATGCCAAAGCCTTCCCCACATGATTTTTAGGGCAGTAATTTCTCTTAGAAAAATACCACATTTGGTACTCAGATCAGAGAGCAGGGTTACTTTTGGGCAGGAGTTCTGGCTCCACCTCCCCAAAAGCTTCTCTCAGTAGCCTCTCTGCTAGAGGTCCCTTCCAACCTTTACAACTCTATGATTCTGTGAAAAGGTACACGTCTAAGTGACAATTCTGCAGCTCCAAGTTCAAAAGCCAAACCCAAACCAACAAAAAAAAAAGGATATTTTTATAAAATAGTAACAAGTTTACAATGCCAGGAGGTCCTGACTCAGCACTGGAGTCCATGACAAAGGACCATTCAAATCCTTGTATCCAGGTCTTTGACAGCCAGGAGACCTTTCTAATATGTTGTCTATGGCTGTCATTTGTTCACTTTTAAATATAGTTTTACTATCTTGGTCAGCGTCACAAAATTTAATTCTCCCTTTATTTCATTCAGAAGTTGAAAAGAAACCTCTCAAATGAAAATTATACCAAGTATAAACTAATACTGTTTTTTTTTAAAAAAACCCAACTTTACTCTATTACTAATTTCAAAAATCTATATTTTTTTCTCAATACAGGCTCAGCAGGTGTTAAGAAATAGATGGAAATACCCTGCCAAAGTAAGCTTTAAATTTCTGAAACTGGGATGGAGTACAGGTATCTGTCCCTACCCTCTGCAGCACATATTTGTTTTTTGTTGAATGAAATTCACAAGTACCACAAATCCAAAGCAAAAGTAAACAGCAAAGCAATTTCAGGTATCTGTTTCAACTCCCTTACTTCTCATACATGCAAAAGTTTAATGCAAGTACACAAAAGCAGCTGTGTTCAAGAGCTAGGAATATAATGGATTCTGCTTCTCAATTTTCAAACCTGTGCTTCAAGTAGGCTGGATGGGGTAGGATCAGTGACCAGGCTTGCAAGTCATCAGCATTTCACAGTACAAAGATTAATGCATGAGACAAAAAAAAATTCTCAGTCAGAAAATAAATGGTGTATACTTAGAAAACAAAATTTCCTTATTAGGGTGGCAGTAAAATTGAGGGAGTTGTCATCAGAGGAAAATATAGCCCTTCAATTTCAGGATTAGAATATGAATTAGTGCATTCTCTAGATGCCAGACTGTTAACTCCTAGGTCAAAGACAAAAATGTCCTCTCTGTTCAAGATTTCTGTGCTCTAAAAAGTCTTAGCAGCATCTGCTTTCTGTTGTCCAGCAAGGCTGGGTTCTGAACAGTTGTGTGTACTTAAGCTGAAAAACAGCAGGATGTAATACTTTCCATATTAATCATGAGGATTAGAGACAGTAGTGCCAGGCACAGCTAATAGATTTGGGAATGCACGAACACTTCAAGTTAGAGCTGCACTCAAAAATCACTAGATAATGGTTGGATGTGAGCAGGAGGCAGATCCTTTTTTTACACTCACCACTAGTAGGTGTTAGTGGGTGTCATCTCTGGCTCTGAGAATGGAAAATAGGAGAGGATGAATAAAGAAAACGGAAGCAGAGATTGAAAAACTAAGGGAAATCAGCCATATCATCATGACTTCCCCTTAACACACACAGCCACACATGCATGCAGCCATTCATAATTGCTTCATCAATACCAGCTTTGCTGACCATTTAAAAAATCCAACCTATGCCTTAAAACAGGTAGTGTACGTGCCAAGAACACAAATATTCACTAGAGCAGGAAAACACTGGACCAATTCAACAGAGCAGATCATACATTTTTAACCTCATAGCACGGCAGGAAAATGCTTTAAACCTGTAGCAAGTCAATGAGAAATCTTCCCCACTGGTAAGCACAATAGCAGCCATCCATTTCAATAGAAGTTTATCAGCAGTGAAACCTGACCGAGATAAATGACGAAGCTGTTGAGCCACAGCCTGCTTCTGCCTGCTGCAGGCTGCCAGATAAAATGGGAACAAAAGCTCCCTGCTGTACCCCCTACCAGTCTCCATTAACCCCTGCTGATGCTTTATTATCGTCTGGGGGCTCCAGAACAGCAGAGCACGAAGCAGTGGGTAAAAAAATAAATAATAAAAGCTCAAATGTAGCACAAACAAACCAGAAACATGGCTTGCAAGAATGACATTCGGTTTGGTAGCACTGCAATTAAATAACGGTTCTGAGCAATCCCACGTGCAAAGGAAAAAAAAAAAAAAAAAAAGAAAAAATACCAAATATGTAAAATCATGTATGAAAAACTACTTAAAGGCAATAGAGGCAAGTACACAAATGAGTTTCTCCTGCTTTTACCCCTCCTTTTACCTTACCACATCTGCTTTTGTTTGGTCTGCACCTACCACCTCACATTAGTTACAAGGACTGACACCTTCTGTTATAAAAGGTGTCTGTGTGGGAAGTGTTGGTCACCTTACACAAAATTGCATAGATCTATATCACATATGCCTAAATTAACATCTACAGGAATCAAAAAATACAAACCCACATCCTCAAACAAAACTAAAATCCAAAAGCACTGAAGAAAAACTGTGGGAAAACTTCTTCAAAGGTTTTAGCCAGACTAAAGATTTACTGCAAATTGATAAGAGTCAACAAATGCTAACTTTTCATGAAAAGCAGTAATATCATAACTCTAACACTTGGAGACTCATAGGAAAAAATAACTAGTAATTCTGAAATCTTAGGATGATAAATCTTTTCTGATGCCCTGCATAGATGTTACATGACAACCTGGAACAAACTCATTTTGCTGGCTTACACTGATTTAAGAACAATGAAATGGAAATTGTCCCAAAAACCTTTGTGCCAAATCAGATATCTTCTGTCCTGCCACAGACATTGTAATGTTGGCATAAACATTCTATGAAGTGTTCTAGCCAGTCTGACAGAACTGCAGCAGTGAGCTCATGACTGATCTAGATGAAAATTCCTGCCACAAACTGATCCAGCACTGAATAGAATCATTATTAAGGAATAAGAAATCTCAGTGTTCTGGCAAACATGAGGGTGAAAAATGCCTAAATTTCCTTTTGCAAAACACATTCGAGGCTGAGACAGTATCAGGGCTGAAGTGCTCAATCTGATACAAATAAATCTCTACATATCACTAAGACTATTTTCTCCTCTTTTCTCAGAGCTGGTGTAATATTAGGTGAATTACAGATTGTAAATCTTGTTTTCAGGACAAAGAAAACTCTGCTCCCTCAGGCTCTCTCAAGGAGTGCTTCAAAGCAACTCACCTTGCAGGACTGGAGTTACTTTGGCTCTAAAGGAGAACAAACAAGTGATGTGACCTTCCAACACATGACTATGACTTCACCTTGACTTATTTGTAGTTATAAATAAGTAAAAATAACTTTGTAAGGCTAGAAAAGATATGATTGTGCCAAATACGATAAGTGCTAAAAGTTATTTGCAACAGTTAGGAATCGACAAAGAAAGCTGTAATTCATCAAAGGAAGGCAAATAAATCTACCAGGATACAGATAGCAAGGGCAGACCTGTGCACCTGGTAGCAGTCAAGTCTTCCACTTCCAACAAAAGCTTGGGACAGCAAACTGTTCAAATGCTACACAATGCTATTTTCTCAAAGGCTGACAGATAATAAATGTCAAATTTGTTTCATAACTGTTACAAAACAAAATAAATGCAAGACTTTCAATGTGGGAGAAAGAAAAAGTGTCCTTTTTTTTAAATTAAAAGTTTTGACTGGACATGTCAGAAGAAAAGGAAAATCTATGCTCTTGCTGAAACTCTAATAAAACAAGGGAGATGCAAAGTATGAAGAATTTCTAGAAGTACAAATAATTATATGTGAACTAAGATTTTTTCTTTAAAATAAGTTTTACTAGGCTCTAAACTCAGCAGTGCAAAGAATGAAAGATTTTTTTTAAAAAAAGACATACATTAATCCCAGTAAAAAGCTTTTTCCCCTGATGACCTAAGAATTCACTTCGTTAACAAGTCCTTATCACACATTCTTACAAAGACAGCTCTACTACATGGATATAATTTCTATTTTACACCAAAAAAAAAAAAAAAAAAAAAGAGGGAAGAATAGCAAGTAACTTGCCCAAAGGTCAAGAAAAACAGAGTTGTTTCTTAAAGCAGAACTTGACCACCATCCCATCACTCCTTCTGGCTGTATCAGAACAGGAACACATAGAAAAGCAGAACTACATTCTATAGCTTCATGGAATAAAAAATGCAGGCACAATTACAAACCTCTATTTTGTCTGTTTTGGCATCTCCCCAGTATATTTTGCTTTCTGCATAATCCAGTGCCAACCCATTTGGCCAGCCAAGTGAGGTGTTCACCAGTACAATTCTGTCTGAGCCATCCAATGCTGCCCTCTCAATCTTTGGGATTTCTCCCCAGTCAGTCCAGTACATGTACCTGCCAAGGAAACAAAACCTTATTAATCCAAACCTCCAATATACCTTCTTCTAGACTACTGTTCCCCAAAAACATATAGCATGCAGAAAGTTACATTTCTAAACAAAAAATATTTCCTTACCCAGGTAAGGATGTCCAAACCATTCCGAAACAATTGGCATGTAAACACACAAAATTCCTGTATCAGTGTGCTCAGCTAGGCAATACAGCCAGTGCTATTGGCTAGAATAAACAAGCTGATTCACACAGTCCACAAAAATATTTTAAAAAATAATCAAACAGAGACACATAAGGTGACTACCCAGGTGGTTAAAGTAGTGATGCCTTCTAGAAGCTAACCTGGAACAGAGACTAAACAGAGCAAAAGGATAAAGTAGGGATTTATTAAAAGACCTCAATGGGCACACCTGGGCAGCACAAGAGCCTGGCTGGGACACATCCAGGATGAACCCAAAATGGTCACAGAATGGATGACTGGTCATGAGGTGTCACACTTTTATAAGTTCTGGTCCATGAGCATATTGGACTTAATTGTCCAATTACAGCTTCAGGTTATGAAGCTCCATCCTCTTTGTTTCTCCTCTCACTTCACCATTGTTTTCATTCTTGGGCCTTAAACCTAATCCTTGGCATTAAGTTAGAGAAGGAATTGTTTTATCTATCTACTCTGTGAAGAGAGCTTAGCAGCACTTAAAATGAAACTTAAAACTACCTACTTAAACAGCACAGGATCTAAAATGTATAAAAGCTAAAGCTTAAGGCATCATAGACACGTAAGGTAACTACCCAGGTGGTCAAAGGAGAGCAGCAAAGCTTGTACCTCAGAGCCTAAACTTTCAAAGAATCCCAGTATTTTCATTTGGAAAGCTCCCAAGTTTATCACTGCATCCCATTAGCTACACAGAAGCAGACAGAGCTATCTCCTCCACATGACTAATCCTTTCAAAAAACGCTCACAAACAGCTCCTCACCCAACCATGGGATCCAGCACGATAGCTCTGGGCTCTTCCAGGTCTTCGGAGATGAGGATTTTCCTCATGGTGCCGTTGAGCCTGGTGACCTCGATGCGGTCGGTGCCCGTGTCTGTCCAGTACAGGTTCCGAGCCACCCAGTCGACGGCGATGCCGTCGGGGTGCGCGATCTGCGCCGTCACCACCACCTGGCTGCCCGAGCCGTCGAGCAGGGCGCGGCGGATGGCGCGCACCTCGTCGTCCGTCCAGTAGATGAAGCCCTCCAGCGGGTCGAAGTCGATGGCGATGGCGTGGCGGATGTCCTCCAGCGGCAGCACGATGTCCGTGAAATCCGGCGTGTCCAGGGAAATGCGCCGCAGGTCCGTCCGGCGCGCCAGCAGCAGCAGCGCAGTGGCACCTGCAGGAGCGGGACAAGCACAAATGTTACTGTGACACACACAGGGAAGGCAGCAACACACACAGCAGGGGTTCAGGCACAGGAGAAAAGAACTCTCTCGTTTATTGTTGATCTCGTATCTCTCAGTTTCTGGACAGTGGCCAGAGATTGGATAGAGAAGTTGCCACCTCTCCATCTTCACTGGTCACTTGAGAAGTCCATCAGGTGATATCTTTTACAAAGAAATGCAAACATGATCCTTGTTTATCTTACAATTCATGAGAACTGACTCCACTATACTAAAACAAATCAGAAGGCTGATTTTCAGGGACGTCATCCAAACACCTCGCAAACTCTGTACTATTCTCAATCTCTTCCCTGGAGATAGAGAACCTGAGTCTGTCCTTTCCCAGCAACATGGTCTAGCTACCTTGATTTCACAGGACATAACCAAACTGCTGACAGAACCAGAGGGCACAGTCTCAAGCTGCACCAAGGGAAATACAGGCTGGGTATCAGGGAGAAGTTTTTCCCAGAAAGAGTGATAAAGTACTGGAATGCTTTGCCTGGGGAGGTGGTGCAGTCACCATCCCTGGGTGTGTTTAAAAGAGACTGGATGTGGCACTCAGTGCCATGGTCTAGTTCAAGTGTTAGGGTGTGGGAATCATTAAAGGTAAATGTTTATGGGAAATCTGTGGTAGTATTTACAAATCAGAAACAGGACAGGAATGCTGAGGGATGCATCTCGAGCTATATTTATTTTTCAAAAGTCTCATTGCATGACTGAGACCATAGAAAGATGACAGCAGCTCACATCCCAAACAGCAGACACTGACTTCTGTATTACAGTACACTTGAAGTTTTACAGCCAATAGGAGAAAGCAAAAGCTTGCTTGACAGTAGCTTTAGCCAACCAATATAAGTACAGGGACACTTGCTTGAAACAATGCTTTCTTGTCAGCCTTAGAATACAATGCACAGTACTCCATTATTAAGATTAAAAAATTCTATATCTTGGCAGATATATTTTTCTGCAGCCTTGTGATTTCTACTAGCCAAACTTTAATATTCAAGCCATTGTTTTCTATCCTTGTCCTCTATTTCCTTAGCTACATTCAAAACTCACAACTGCAGCTCTAATTTCTGTTCTGCTGTTTCTGAGACCTATTTTTTGCAGTTTTCCCATAAACCTTTTACTTTTAATAATTCCCACATTAGGGTATGGATTGGACTTAATGATCTCGGAGGTCTCTTCCACCCTATTTGTTCTGTGATTCTGTATCAGCAGAGAATTCCACTCTAAATGTGAAGCTGCTCACAATGTCTCTGTTTATTCTTCTGAGAACAAGTCAGATGTGTTTGCAGAGAAAATTCAGTGGTCCTTCCCTTTCCCAGAATGTATCATGTTGCACATGTTCTCTATCAGTATCATTCCCTCCAAATTACTGAAATAGATATGCAGCAACTATGCTGCTATTTTATGCAAATCAACAGATGGCCTGCACCCTCTTCGATGAAAAACCAATTATGCAGATAATTTACTGACTGTTTGCTGCTGTTAGTGAGAGGAAACCATTAGAAACAAGCTGTATGTTTCAACAACCCCGAATAAATGGAAAAAATGTAACATAGAACGCCACTAGTAAACATCTTTTGAGAAACACTAATTGGAGGAGTCAGATTTGGGAACAGACCACTGTGCAATGCCCGTGGAGAGCAGGAGAGCTGCCACCTTCTCCCACATTTGTTAAGAACAAGCTCATTGAAGCCATGAAGATAAATAACAGTGTCTTAAAAAGTAATTTTGAGCTAAAGCACACAAAAGCCTTGCTGGCTTTTGGATGAAAAGTCAGAATCACAATAAAAAACTAAGATCAGCTTGCACTGCAGATGTTCTCACATAGGCAACACAGCATGTTTAATGGTACTATCAATGACAGTTTCACTTATTTTCTAATCTACTTCATTTTCATTTAATTTTCTATTCTATGTCACCAGATTTCATCGTAATGAAGGATAAACAACCACCACAACCCATTCCAATTAAACTGGCTTATCAGTTTGGAGTCTTAGGGAGATAAGAGCAGCTCAGGCCTGAGGGAAGCCTGAGCTAAGGTGAAAAATGCATGCATAATTGCAGGGAAAGTGTGGTGCAATGGCTCTCCTCAAAGAGTGACAGGACAGGCTTTGGCAGGGACTGATGGGGGGATGAGAGGGAGGGTGGGGAAGGCTTAGGAAAACAAATGTATGAACATGCAGTGAAAATGAGCAATTGCCAAGCCACATTGCATCCATGTCTCGATTTTGATGTGTAAGAGGTATAAATGAGAGCAAGAAGACTGAAAGAACTACAACTGAAGTAAGTAAGTTGGTGATGAAAGAAGAATTTTGTGGTCTGATGCCAAATTTGTTTTTTTTAAAAAAAGACAGTAATTGATGGCGGTGCTAGCTGAAATCTCACTGCATGCCAAATCTTGGAGAGATGCCAGAGCAGCCATTGCTTCATTTACAGCAAGTGCAATGTGTTAGAAAACCTCTAAGACACTTTCCCAGTGCTGCAGGAAACAGCACCTTTCAACAACTGAAGTTGAGGACATTATTACAAGTGCTTCTGATTGGTAGTCCAGAATGGGAACCTCTGCCCTAAAACACCTTGTGTTCAGAAATATAGGTACACACTACTCAACTGTTCTTCTAGTGAGTAACGCCTATGCATTAATTAATCAAGAGGGGGGAACCTGTAATTACATGCCTATGTATCCTTGAAAATACTGTAAAGCGTGTGACATAGCCAATGGAAAAAAGGTCTGTTAGAAAGGGGTTTTTATAATGACAGAAGCAATTAATCTTGACACAGCAGTCTCTAGGTATATCTGTACTTGTGGCTACTAAGTACAACAAAAAATTCAGCATCATATTCAAGCAGCCAGGTGCATTATGCCCGTAGAAAGTCTTAGTACATAACTAATCCCGACAATTTAGGTTCAAGGAAGAAAGAAACCCCTACTACATTTTCTTAGCAACTTCACAGTCATTTATCCAACCTGCCTTTTAAACACAATAATGACCAACATATTAAAACCCCTGAACAATGATACCTTTTTTGCATTACCAAGCAAGCCTAAGGTTGAGCAAATGTCCTAACCTCAGAGTTGAAAACATATATATTGTCTACCACATACAGAAAAAATGTAAGGCGTAATTTAAAAATAATTTGTGTGTTCTGGCTGAAGTTGACAGTCATTTCAAGGAACCAGTGCCAGGTCTCCAGAAAGGCACAGTTCAGTATAACCATGCCCTTGCTTGAGCTCACCCTTAAAATTGACCAATTGACCTTCCCATTCTTCCCAAAGACGACCCATTTCAACAGCTTCAGTACCCTGCTTTCAGCCTGCAACACTTTGTTAGTCAAACAACCCACTGTGTTGAAGCTTTCATTCAGCACTGGGAAATGAGTGGCTTTCAGCTAACCCGTGTCCTACTCTGGAACCCCGAGCTCAGAATTTCATGGTCTTTATCTGGGGGCTTGGCCAGCATTCCAATCCCTCCATCAAACACCAGCCCTCCAACCAGGCAATAAAAAGTTTAAAGCTTACTTCAGAGCCATTACCCAAACATTTGCAAGCCAACACCTCAGCTGCTTAGTTAGCTCAGCAGTTCATTCCGCTCAGGAAAAAGAAACCGAGCAGCAGAGAAGCATCCCACCTCCAGGCAGGTTTTGGGAAAGACCGCTCTGAATTCCTCCAGGCGTGTCCCGACAATAGCACAAATAACAAATGCAAGAGCCGGGCGTATTTATAGACTGATCCCATTACTGCCCTGATAACAGCCAGGGGAAAGAGCCCCAGGTGGTCTCAAAAGTGTGGCAAACACCAGCTGGGCAAAGTTTACCTGGCTAGGCACTGATCACCACTCAGAAGATGCTCAAGGTACCCAAGGGCGCCAGGATCTGACAAGATCAATCAATTTGGTTCACTTCTACTCCAAAGAACAGTTAGGAAGCAAAACCTAAGATGCCAGCAGGGTCTCCAGACCTCTTGCCTTGCCTCTCTGAGAAAAATCAAACCTCTAATGATGAGCATGAGGGAGAGAATATCACAAGTACAGAATCGTATTTCAAAAAAAGAAAAAGAAAATGCAGGCTGCATGTGCAAGTGTAACTTTATTTTTGGCATTTTTTTTTTTTTTTTTTTTTCCTTTATAAGCACTTATTAAGGAGAGCTGGAACAAGTCACAAACATATAAAATACCTCAAACCTCAGCTGGCTTAGACGCTTTCAAAGGCATGGAGGCTGCAGCCAGAACTCTGACCTCGCACGCATATGCAGACCTGAGGCAATTTTCCCTCTGTTTCTAAACATTCAACTTGTGGACTAAGCTCAAGATTCTTTTTAGCAGAGCCTCAAGTTACAGGATATTCAAGATAGTTAGCAATTTTTTGAAAGCCAAGTCCCTTACTTGTCTAAATATGGACATCTAAGCCTTACTCCAGACTCTTAGTTTTGAAAGCTTTAGCCTACTTTTATTAAGCACTTTGAAAGCTGGGATTACAAGCTCATGGATGGTGCATTACATTAGTACTGGAACTAATACTTGCCTCAAAAATTCACTATTAAAATTCTAAATAATTTAAATCTGTGTGTTAGCTGAAGTCGAGGGAAGGGGGAGAAAGGGGAAAGCAGAGTAAGCATGAAGATACATGAAGGGCACAGCTTTAAGTCCAATGCCCTTCTAACCTTTACAATTAATTACATCTGCTCAATGATATACAGGCCTCAGTCATTTGTAAGTTATTGAACTTTAAAACCATCAGTGGTTGCTGAGCACACAGACACATGCTCAGGAATGCATACAAAAGAAGTGCTAGACCTAAGACATGTATAATGCATTCCCTGTATCTGAGAAATCACAATCATTAATGCACCCCAAATAGAATTACTTCACATTTGACTAAAACATTTAATTCCTAAATGTTTTTCCCCAGTTTTAAAGTACTATTGTGAAAGAGTCCCTGATATGACAATACAAACCAGAGTTTTTCATGTAAGCTCAACCTTAAAACTACAGAGGCAAAAGAACATGCATCTGAAATTAACCATTTATTTCTTCTTTTCTTTAAAAGAAATTAGAGAATGAAGTTGTGAAACTAACATCCTGATCTGTGCTGTGAAATCAGGATCCTGGCTATTCCCGAAAAAGCAAATTAGGCAGTGGGCAGCCCTAAATTGCAAAAGGAAGTGCAAATTTCTGCTTCCTGCCTACCAGGGAAACAGGATGTGAGTATCCATGGGCAAAATACAGACTTTTCCTGGAAGAGACCAGAATGGCCAAAGCAAGGCTGAAATCAGAGTGTGAAGCACTGCTTTTTCTTGGTGAGGCAACTCACACCTCCTGCTCAGCTGAAGTCACCACTGGTTTTCTCAGTTTAAACCACGTTTCACTATTGGCAGGAGCAACTGCAGGCCACAGTAAAACTCCTTACAGGCAAAGACAGAAGCTGAGCACATGGACAGAGAGATCTTCAAGCACTAATAAGAATGTAACTCCAATGACAAATTCATTTATATAAGAAAATTCAGGTTTGTCTTACGGCTATCAAAAGATCATTTAAATGTAGCATTGCCAAACTCGGAGCAGCAGCACACACAACACTGAAAAAGAGACATTTCAGTATATTGTGCAGAAGAACAATACATTACCAAGAATATGACTCAAGGTGGAAAAAGCTCTCTGGCAGAAGAGCTGAGTCCTGCCTGGGTGCTCAGAAAGGACTCTTTGCTTCCCATGTTACTGACAGAGGAATATCTGTCCATGAAATAACTTACTTTACCTCTCTTTTGCTTGAGGGACAGGGATTTACACACTTTCACCTAGGCAATGGGGGAGCTAAAAGCTTGCTACAAGCCCACATCCCAGTATACTTCACTGTTTTGGTTTGTATATCAGGTATTACAATAATAGATAGTTTTATTCTAGAGTATCGCCCTTTCCTGAAACACTGTGGAGAAATCTTTCAAAATTGCAACGTGTGTGTGTTATTGTATTCACAGACCTGACGAGAAACAGTAAAACTCCTCTAAGGAATGATTTAAAAACCCCTACAAAAATGGAGAAACTAGCACTGGGAGAAAAGCAAGGGAGGAAAAGATTTCCTATAAACCAAGATTATTCAAAAACGCTAGGTTGTCATGGAAACTGCTCAGGGAGGGTCAGCCAGCCTCACCTTTGGCTGCCAGGATCATCTGTCAATGCCAAAGCACTGCAAACACCACAAACACACTCAAAATTCACCCATCAAAATCTTTCCAGCGCAGGCCAGTATTCTCCCCAGCGCAGCATGAAATGAAGCTCTCTCCTCAAAGAGGCTCATTTCACCATGAAACAATTCAGTACAGGAACCAGTCTGATTTTAGAAGACAAAACCATCTTAAAGAAGAGAAACTCAGCCTGATTGTTCACCTTTCTTCACTTCTCAGTCACCAGTCTCTCCCACAGTCTAATTGCAAATGGTGATTTAATCAGCACTGTAAGCATTACAGCTGTATACTGAAATTATCTGAGGTAAAAATGTTCAGTTCTCAGGATTCAGCTCTATTTTCACAGCAGGTACAGAGAACAGGCAAGTAACAAGGGGAAAAAAACAGCCCAAGAAACTAGAATCATTCCCCCACCCTGCACAGCTGAAAATGAGAAAACAAATTTACTTCCATGGGGTCCTTGAGGAGCCTAAGAAAGGAAATCCCGACACAGCCAAGCCCAGATTTACACCTTGAACTCTGGTCTAGGGCTACTCTGGCTCTGGTTCAAGCACCATGCTCTCTTCCCTCCCCCAAATCAATAATTGCAGCCTTTGCAACTGCAGAAAGAAATTCCAGGGAATCTGTGCCTTGAAGAACTCTGTAAAGTTGTAGGACACTCACAAAAGCCCTAAGCCTGCTTAGGGATCTGCACCTCCCTTCAGGGAGAGAGAAGTGGAAAAAAACCTCAACATTATTTTGGGGCATGCTCAGCTCTAAATGCTGAACTTCCTGCATGAGTATGACAGAAATTAGCCCTGCACAGGATCAAAGCTGCACAAAACCAATGGACCTGATGAATAATTTGAGTAGGTTGTTTCATCTAGGTTATGTGCCGTCTCCTTTCTGAGACCAAGCTAAATAAACAGTCTCAATTTTCTCCCCTCTTCCCACCTTTTTTTTTTTCCCTGAAAAGGCAGAGGCAGAATGTTCCCAAAAGATACAGCAGCAGAATGGTGGTTTAAAATTCAGTATGTTAAAAAGTAGCATGATATTGACAGGCATAAGAGAAATGTTCTTGTATAAAGTTTTTTGCATACAACTGGACAACATACTGTAGCAACTTGGTTAACAATATTTCTAATACAAATTATATTATATAATTTGTATATTTGGGGGCTTATGTTTTATAAATCAAATACATGTTATGGTTGATTTGGAACATGAAATTTGGGTTCTCATGTTCAGGGAGTGGGAAAAAAGAGCAACATAAGAAATGGCTAAAAAAAGTGAGCTGATGAATCTGAAAATCTCTGCACGAGAAATCCTTTTAATATGATTCTGGGTGGATTTTTAAAACCATTCCTCTACTTACACTTGGTAATTTACTTTGATACACTGGAGTTTATCTGTGCATATCAAGTATTTTTGAAAAACACATGGATTCATGTCACATGCTGACTACATGCAACCAACCCAGAGCAGTATTATTAAAGCTTCTCCTTACACCAAGAGAAATAGAAGAAAAACAGCCTGTTTGTGTATTGAGAAATTCTTATAAACAATCCTGCCAGGCTAAATTGGGAGCTGTTTTTCACATAAAAGCAGCAATTTATTTTAACAAGGTTCACAGAGACACACAAAAATAATCAGCAGAGAGCATGAAATAGCATGAAATTAAAGAAAACTCTGAACATAGTTGACAAGCCTGGAATATTTTTTAAAATATAAAACTCAAATTAAAAAAATTATTTCTGTATACATTTTGTTTAGCTTATTTACACTAAGTTTTGCTGTATCATTTCTTCCTCTATTTACTTCTGTCCTAGAGAGATGATCTGCATAAAAAGATGATTATTTATGATCCTGCTAATTATCTCCCAGTGTTAATTTTGAGCCTGTTAGAGTACTACAGCAACCACAGCACAACATCACAAGACCTACACTTACAAAATATAACAATCTGAAATCAAGTACATTAGCCCAAAATGAGAAACTAAAAGCAGTTTTGGGTCAGGGCTTGCAGCTCTAAGTCTTGATGATGTCTTGAATTTTAGGGCTTTCAGCACCTCTAAAAACCTGCCATTATTTTCAGAGCTATATGTCAGGTGTATGTGTGTATAATAAATGGATACCAGACTTAAAAAAAAAACCAAATTAAAAGGGGTGTTGTACAATCTTATTAGCTAAACACTTCATGATCAATAATGTCAGAAACATTTTAGAGACAACAAAGGAGGTATCTTTTTCTCTAAGAAAAGAGAACAACAGAGCCCCCTAAAACTTTCAGGGAGTTAGTGACAGAGACAGAACTGCAACTTAAATTTTTTAACAGGAGGTAACCTGCCCTTCAGTCATCAGAATGTTTCTTTTTTAAAGTGTAGAGGGCATTTTCCAATCACTTTTATCTATACTGCAAAAGCATACATAGTTTCAGAATTTGCCACCCCTGATGTGCATCATTCATATAGTGCAGCTGGAAGAATCCCTTTCCCTCCAGAAGCTACTTTGTGCTTAATCTAAAGGATTAAAAAAAAAAAAAAAAAACCCAAAGCCTACCATCCTTGCAGGTCTTTCCATTCTCCAGAAGTTTCACACCAGTGGGACATGCACACTGATAAGAGGGCTTGGTAGGAGACATCAAACACAAGTGGGAGCAGCCACCATTATTAATTCCACATGGGTTTGTAGCTGTTAAACATAAATCACACAGATTAATGCTTCTGATAACGAATGACCTCATATCATGTGTTAAGACACACACGGCATTTGAGTGGTAGAATCAGTGGCAGCAACACAGATTAAAGGAGGAAATGATAAACACAGAACAAGTAAAAATTACTTCCAAGTGTTGAGTAGTGGGGTATTTATGGTACCAAAGAGTATGGTTGTTGAATGTTTCCCTTCTTGTGAAGAAACTTAGCTCTAAACAAGAACTTTGTTTCAGCTCTGCTGTTCTCATTTTAACAAACTCTTTAGCATACTGGTGCTGAATGTATACATAAAACCAAAATGCAAACACAATAAATTAACACAATGGTTAAGACAGTGGTTACTACACAGAGCTAGTCCTGCTTAATATCATCTGCCAAATTAACACCACTTTCCACTCAGGATTACTGAACTACCACTTGGAAAAATAAAAATACTGTGCTGCCTGAAGTTATGGTACAGGAAACAGAAAAATACGACAACAGCATAAATGTGTCAAGCAGAGAAAAAGTAAGAGATGGGGCATTTTTCTTGCACTTAAAAACCCCTGCAAAAAAATGTAGAGAATATCTGTTTTTCCCTCTGGGACTTTAGTATTCTCTGCAGTGGAAAAATTGCATCATGACGTGGGTGAAGCCACCCAGCATCATACAGAAAGACTAATTAAGATTTTTGCAAATCACTTCCAGCTTGCAATTAAAAAAAGACAGCAAGACAGCTTACCATTTGGCTGCCTCTTCTGGCTGAAGGCATGGATATCCATGGGAGAGAAGATGTTGGAATGTACTTCACGCAGGTCCTCCCCGGAGTACTTGCTGCAGGCCAAGATCGAATGCGTGTTCCAGTCAGTCCAGTACAACGTGTCCCCAAAGAGTGTCAAAGCAAAGGGATGTGGAAGGGAGCCTTTAACCACTGCTTGCCTAATAGAGCACAGGGAGAAAATGAATGCTCAAACACCATTCATGTGACAGTTTTGCCTGAACACGGCTTCTGCGAAAAGGAGTTTGGGTACTGTTGATCAGAGCTTTATTTATTTTTGGGAAACAGATAGACTGCCCCCACTTTGGGGAATGATATGAAGGAACAACACAGGAATACTATTTTCAAGCTGCCTGCTGATGCTGAGAAGCCCAAGAGATGCTAACTGAAATCCCTACTTAGACCTGTTGGCACTTCTTATCTCCTGACAGTCCGTGCCTGTAGGGCTCTCTGCCACCAGGGAATTGGGGGAAGGCCAGCTGATTTTATGTAAGTCTGACTGCTACCTGCTGATCTACCATGCCCACCAATTTCAGCCTCAGCAGATTTCACACTGAGACAAACTGGTCGATTAGCTGTCCATCCATCTCTTCCAGTTCCATCAAAACCATCCCAAAAATACTCTGAAATAAAATAGTTTTTCACTGGAAAGAAATCCTTAAAGTTACTTTCATTATTATGATAATTATTAAGCTATTGTTTTTACTATAAGCAGTGCCATTAAACAGAGTTCTAGTCATTTTCTGCCATGGCAATGGTATCATTTCTGAGCCAACTGGGTCACTGCCTCTCTCCAGGTTCACAAACAAAATTAAAGAGTATGCCCATATATTTTATGTATATATACAAAGACGTGCTCATTAGCCATCACAAAAATGCTGCACAAACATTACTGAAGACAGTTTTTCCAAGTTCTTGTGATGTAGAAACTAATTATCTGTAATCCTCAGAACCGGAATTAAGTATCTCAATTCTTATTTTTATTTTATTCAGCATCACAGAAAAATTTAAGATGGAGAGGACTACAGAGGTCATCTGGACCAACACCCTGCTCAAAGCAGGGCCACCACACAAGTACCCCTTACAGGAGTGCTTCTTCCCACCTCCCTTCTTCTTAAGTGCCTAAGTGGAAATGTGCTCCCACCTAGGCAAGGTCCTTCTGAGCAGTGATCACCATTCCCCTCCTGAACTGGAAGCAGAAGAGATTGACACACAGCCCTGCTGCTCCTCCACAATAAGGCCCTTATGAATGCCAGCCTCCCCATTTTCTTTTTGCAGGGAAGACAGTAATTATCCATACATTTACTGAGAAAACACTCCCAACACCACAGGCATCACTTCTGGAAATAAGTCTAACTGAAGTAGCTTAACAGATGACAAAAATACTCTTATATTCCAAATACTTGCTGTTAAAATATAATGAGTGTATTAAAGCAAGAAGCTTAAAGGTGCCTTCTGCCAATGACTGAGTACAAAGAAACTATAATCATTAATTGTCCTTTCACCTTAACTTCTGGAGAAAGATGCATTGTCTTTAAAGCTTTTATTTTTTTTTCTACTTATGAGAAAAAGATATAAATTCCCTTGCTTGTCACTCTAGAGTTCTAAATCTACACCAAATGACATCTTCTATTTCTTGGTATTTTGCACTCAAAAGTAGGACATATTATCTCTTCTTTCTTATCTCTGTCTGGAGTCAGGTATATATTTGCTTCTAATTAAATGCACCAACTAAGCATCTTAGAAAAGACCAGTGTAATATAACTTAAAGCTGAAACCTGCCAGTCAAACAGTGAAGCCAGAATGACAGAAAGCATTCTGGTACCATACCAAGCATAAAGGCATTCTAAATCTGCAAACATTTTAACCAATCCTACCCCCAAACCCTAAATATCTTCAGATTTGACTTTCAGTTTAGAGCAGGCTTGGAGACTAAGTATTTGTGTATAACATATTGTATGACATTTGACAAATGACACATACAAGATTTTGTTGTATGAAACAGAAGCCATGAGAGTCCAAAATTCTCACTATAACTAAACCTGCACCGAAGAAAGCATTCCCATGACAAGAAAACCACATTTCTATGAAGCATTCTGACTATCTTCATTTAAAACAAAATATCCACAGAGAAGAGTTTTCCATGTGGTTTATCCCCACCAGCAGTGGGAATAAATCTTTGAGCACAATAGCTGCTGTTAGACATGCCTAACTTTCAGACAACCATCTATTCATATGACAATACATCAGGTGAACTGTGACCCTTATTTAAAGCAGCCCTTATCTGGAGAGATTCAGGAGCCCTTCATTTGACTGGGCTGTCAGTCACAGCCTTGAAGCAATTACTCCTCAACTCCTAGTATTTTTCTCAGTGGATATAAGGTTGCAGTGCATGAAGATGGCTTTGGGCCCAAACACAAGTGTGTATTTCTTGCATCTCATTAAGCTCAATACTACCAGTAACGTGTACTCTGTAATCTTTGTTTCCAGCAAGCCATTACAAGGTGATAGCTCACTTCCAACCAGCAAAACCAGCAGGGCTTTTTCCCCCTTGGAACATCCTCCACACTTGCAGTCCTGCTGCACAGCAGCCACATGATGTATGCAGCATGGAGCAGCAGCTTGAGTTGAGCTCAGTGAGTCCCCACACCCTAATGAGGAGCAGGAGGAAGGGGCTAGAGAGCCCAACTATTAAAAAACAGGAAAAGGAAGAAGAGGGGGAGCAAGAAATGACCTGATTGAGCAGCTATGCTTCAGCACGACCTGCACTAGGAACTGCAGAGCTCTGCTTTTGGCTAGGAAGATGAGGGGTCCTGACTTCTGCCTTGGCTGATTATTTATTAAACACACCCAGGGGGACAAAGGGGACCAGAGTGCCACCTGTAGCACTCAGCTGGTGGGAGCAGGTGCCCCCCACCTCCAGGGTGGTTCACAAGCACCCATTTGGGGTCAGGGAGCAGAGGTCCCCACATTCCTGGCCCTAAGCTGGGTTCCAGGTACAGCACTGCAGGTGCACCTGGGCTGATGGGACCTCACAGCTCCTTGGTGGCAGCTACACTACCAGGGCAGGCTTGGCTGGAACAAGTGACACAACAGCAGAAGGCACTCCACCCTGTCATCCTCCACCAAGCTCCCTGGTTCCTTCAGACTGCTGTGCTTGTACATTAGTCTCCTTTAGAAAGGGACAGAGACAATGGGAAAGTGAGAGCTGGGGATAAGGAGGGATGTTATTCATTCAGGAGACATCTCCAGGGCTTCAGCAAGATGCAAATTGGCTCTATATGAGATGGTACTAAGCACACACTCACTTGAATAATCTTCCCTGCACCAGGTATACAATCACACAAATTTGCCTTAAAAATCTGGATGGTGATTGACATTTAAAAGGCCACCATCTCTGTTGAGTTGGCTGGGAAGGAAATGCATAAAGGGACAGCAGAGAAGGAAGGTGAGAAGAGAAACAGAGAGAAAAAACCAGTGGCTTCCACAGAAAACAAATTCAGTCTTGTGTTGAATATCATGATTTCCCAAATGCAACTATTTATGATCACGGTAATCAGAGATGCCATTACAGTAAATAGTGGCTGTGGTAGAGTTTTCCTACTGTCTGGAGAAAATATAGATCCAGTTTAAATATATTCAACTTTGTTCTATTCATATTCTTTTAAAGAGTCCTGTGAAACACTTTGAGAAGATAAAGGAAACAAACAATAAACAAGTTAAAGCAGGAATTACAAAAGGGACTACCGACCTCTGAAATAGAATAGATACATGAAACTTCACAGTCTATCATATTAACAATTGAAAAAAAAAAGCTCTTGCTTCAGGGTAATAAGCATTTCAGACAAAGACTAAACTCACTTGGAATAAAAATTAACTGCAAAATGACCAAAACCCATGAAATTCATATCCATTATTATAACCAGGATTTCCTCAGTCTGCCTTTATTTCTTTTCCAACTAATACTAGCATTGAAAGGTACCTTATAGCTATGAAATTTAATAATTCAGATCACCAAAAGAAAGCCGTCAATAATCAAGATAATTCAAATTTAAAATATAAGAACTACTATTTTTCCTCCTAGAATATTAACAGATGTTTTATATCCAAGCACAACAGCATTCCTCCATAAAAGTAAACACTTTCCATGAACCAAATGCCTTTTATTGTTGCTGCATTACAGTTTTCTAGTCTCAAGACCTGATCAGAACACCTGCAGAAAACCCGGGTACTTTAGATGTTCTGGCCTGTGTGTCTCTAAACCATTAACATTCCAGCTTCACCCTAGCAGAACTCCTTTCAGGTGACCCCTGAGGCTGCCTGTGTTCAGTCTCCAGGGCAGGGTGCAAGCATTTTTGACATTTATGTTTCACTCAATTCCTCCAGTGTCCCTGTGGGGGATCCCATACCTATTATCATTTTTCAGGCTATCAGAAACGGGGAAAAAAAAATCTGCTTTTAGTGCTTATCATATTAAAGAAAGCATATTAGAGGTTTGCACCACGCAAATTAAAATATTTTAAACAAAACTTTTTTTTGCCATCTACAGAATGTTTAATGCTTTGAGTATTAACAAAATTGAAGGAATTACACGTCTTCAGCTTGTGACAACTGGAAGTGTTAGCAAGTGGCCAAAGCACTCAGAGCATGAATCAGATGAAGCAGGATCAAAGACTAAGACATACCCATAAAATGCCACATGAAGGATGCCCCAAGGAGGGCAGGGAGCTCTGGTTCCCTCAGCTCAGAAGATTTCCTCTCCTGCCAACCTAACAAAAACATTTGCAAAGCAAACTCAGAAAACTAAACTGCATTTTTACCATGAATGCTTGGCCAAATATTCCTATTAGAAGACAAGCCTGCTTTTAATTACCTGAAAAAGTAAGCAACAAACATGATTTGTGGGATAAAATGCTCTCTTTTCAGACCAAAGTGGTTTTGTCTTTTGCCACTTCTTTAAGCCACAATTGCCACGTGTTTCCAGAGAGAACATATAACAAACAGATCTAACCATAACATTTCAAATCTGACCTGCAATGAAAGTCTGAAAAAGTCAATCAGAAATCAAGTCATGGTTGAGAAATGAAGTCATTCTGTGGGGTCATTTTTCAGGCAAACAGATGCTTTGAGGCTCCACTTTTCCTACATTTTTTTTCCAGAAGCACCTTCTTGGGGAAGAACCAAGAAATTCACCCTAGCTCTACGTCCAAATCATCTAATTAATTCTGTTTATGCAGGATTCTCCAGCAGTTTTAATTAGGGCATTATTTGGCTTCTGCACTGGCCTGTGTTGGTGAGTTATTGAAACAGGCTTCTCACCACTGACTGGTTCCTCCTTGCTTGAAGGTGTTAAGGAATTTTATCTCACAGAAATATACAGAAAGGTATCAGAACATGAGATTTTATACCTTGTACGTAATGTCATGCACTGCACACATTACAGGCAAATAAGGGGAAAAATCCTCCTCTAAATGCAGGGATACAGTATTTTTAGTGTTTCAACATATCTGCAGCTAATCATCTGGCAGACAGACATGAACTGACGCTTGAAAAGAGAAACTAGAAAAATCAATGCTCCAGTGCAAACTTAAGACATTCACCTCTTGCAAGAGCTTCCCAGCTTTCTGACAGTTGCTGAAAGTATGTTTTCTTACAGTGGCCTCAAAAACCATCTCATTAGCACAAACACTTCCTGGGGGACCTTGTAAGTGCATTTCCCTTCAGCCAGTAACGTGTTAACTTATTAATTAGAACTGCTGCTGCAGGGTAAAGGAAGAGGAAATTAATTCAAGAACTGCTTTAGCAGGCCAACCTATCTTGGGGACTCTACTCACAGGAGAGCTGTCTGCATTTCAGTTTTGTTTAATTAGTCCCACAAAAAGCAACTGTTCCCTCTGATAAGAGCAGAGCAAGAGCTGCAAAAAAACAAAACCATCTCTTCTGTGCATCAATTTAGTTCTTTAATTATTGCATTCTGACATGAAAAACTGTTCATTCCTTTCTCTACTGGCAAATCAAGGGCATTAGTCATCAAGTTCTTTGCTCTTCGTCTTTATTCTAATGAGCCCAACACTGGAGCAGCTAGGGCTAGTAAATCCCAGGGCTAGCAGGTAATGAACCATAATCATCCCTGTAAAATTTGCTAGAGAGGTTTTCTCACGAATTTATGACTCTACCACATATTTAACTGAGTATTACTGCCAGAGCTGTCATGCTACACACTGGTTTTAGTGGCTCACTGTGACTCCAGTCCTATTGGAAGGGGTGACAAAAATTCCAACAAATTCCAATAATCAAAGCTTATCATTTGATTATGTATATTCCTCCCACCAGCCTATTGTACTCTTCCACTTTCCAGACCCCTGCAATGAACAGCAAATGATTCATGTCCATCATGCACCTGGGATGGGGCAGCCTGGATGCAGGGCCAGACTGGGAATGAGAGGCTGGAGAGCAGTGCCAGGGAAAGGGGCCTGGGGGTCCTGGTCAGTGGCCAGTTGGACATGAGCTGCAGTGCCCTGGGGCCAGGAGGGACAGCCCTGTCCTGGGGCACCATCGCTGGCCAGGCCAGGCAGGGATTGTCCTGCTCTGTAAAACAGCTTAATTTTTGCAGTTCTTTTTTTTTTTTTTTTCACCTCCTTATGATGTAATTACAAAGAATAAAAAAATGAAACCAAAATGCCTGGATACAGATGTTGACTGTTTTTTGAATCTTCAGAACTTTCTCACATGCCTAGGGAAAAACAGGTGTTGTTAGAATTGGTTTGTGCCTCTGAGTGCTTAAGGGAAGTCATATGTGCTTTCCTTTCTAGGGATGACTTCCCTTTCTGCCCCTCAAAAAATAATATATTAGTATACTGCCATGACATATTCCTGATACTGAAATGGATCCATTTGAAAAATAAACCCAACCCAAAGCATTTGACTGCTTTGGTTTTTATGGCTTAGTAAGAAAGAATTAGTAGATCTAAAAATCTAAATTACTTGCCTATACAGGTCTTTATTACAGACTTAACTAATTCCAGAGAATTTACTGTGGAATGAGATAACACAGCTGGCACTCAGGTGACTTCAATTCTGTGCCATGAGGCAGCTGCTGGACAAAGCTGTCTGCACACAGACAAGATTGGTCAGCCCCTTGCACCAAGAAAATTCAACACCTCTACAGCCTCATCCCCCAGGTTAACCAACAGCAGGCCAGGGAATAAAATAAAATTTTCATAAATTTTTTTTTATGAAAATAAAAACAGAATACCAAACCCAAGTGTATTTACCACTGTGCAACAGATCACCAGCAAGAGAAAAACTGCAAAGAAGTCCATAGCAAAATAAGACTGAAAAAGCAGAAGTGCCAGCAGAAAACACTGAAGTAGCTCTGAAACAAGAAAGGCTGAAGACACCAGATAAAATAATAAATACTCATGTTGCTACTGTATATAATAATTTCTATCCCTTTCTCTCATTACTTGAAAATTTATGTGACAGTCTTCTTTTTTGAAAGAATCTCTATGAAATATTTCTCTCTTTTTGGTACTAAGTTTTCTTTCTTGTGAAACAAACAGCAAATGAAGGGCTACTTCAAAACAAATATCCACAGTCTGTGTTTTGAATTAACCAAGCTAGTCGTAATCTAAGGACACAAATTTAAAATGCATCCAACTGCAGGTACTTTCCATGAACAAACAGCATTACAAACATACTGCGTGACTTGTGATCATTTAAAAGGCAGAACTTTGGAGGAAAGTGATGTAACCTTTGAAACCAGCATTACAAAGACATGGTGGAGTTCAAAATAAACTTCATAGGAAGACAGTGGACATGTTTCATGCATGTTGCCTATGGTCCTACTTGCCAGCTGACACAAAACAATGATCTTATCAATAGGATTCTTTATGTCAAATTAACATTTGTGGTGCAAGGTGTGCAAGTCCCTAAGAGGCCAGAACAAAGAGCATAAGAAAGGATATTTCAGCTAAACTAGCTGAAACATCACAAAAATTTGCAAAGAACCCCACAAAAAATCATCTCTCCACATGACACCTTGGGCACAAGCTGTGATTTATTTGTGTGTGCAAGCAGTACTTGTCAAAGCTCATCTAATGAAGACAGCTATTGCCCAAATTAGAGAGAAACATATATACACAAAGTACCAGTCATACCTTTAATTAAGAAGTAACTGTGACTGGTCAAGAAGAATCACTTCATTGCTATAAATCTGTTCAAGGAAAACAGCCATTTTAACATATTTCTCCTGTTTGTACTAATTTCCCAGCCCCTAGGATTGATGAAACTGAAATACTAAGATATGATGATCCATTTTCTCCTATTATCTCCTGCATTTCTGAATCCCAGAAGACCTACTGAAAAGAGACAATTTTGCTGTATAGTTTTAGACAGTTAAGAACAGGATTAGAGGACTTTTTTATGGAACTGGTTCTGAGAAAAGTCTTTGGGAGAGTTAAAGAAGAGAAGCACACATTCCACAGTGCTGGAAAGGTGAGGGTGGTGAAGGATAAAAGTTTCTGACAGCACTGGTTTGCTTAAAATTTTGCTAATGTGACAATTCGCTGCAACAGAGATTACAATATTGCTTAGGCAGCACCTTCTAAAAAAATCCCCACATTACACATAAACCAAAAACTTCTTACCTATGACTTCCATCCAGGTTTGATTTGTGGATGAAATTCAGTTTAGCATCTGCCCAGTAGAGTTTCTGTTCCTCATAATCCAACGTCAGTCCGTTTGGCCAATAGATGTCCGTGTTAACGATAACGGAGCGGCTTGAGCCATCCATGCCAGCTCGCTCTATCTTTGGCACTTCTCCCCAGTCTGTCCAGTACATGAACCTACAACCATTTGAGGAAAGACAAAAATAGAAAGTAATCATGGATAAACCTACAACTGTCAGTAAAGACAAAGGCACTCTCTGTTCTGCAGAGACAATGTCTGCGCAGCTCTGCTCTACTGGGTAAGGGGAATGTACCCTGTGAAACAAAGCAAAGTTACTTTACAAAAAGAGGAAGAAAAACAACTTAAGACAAACCCACATTACTATATCAAGGTTATGCTTCCATTTTTTTCTTTCTTTCCTTGGGTCAAGTGAGAAAGTTGGAGATATCCAACAGATCTTGACAACTGTCTCAAAATTCATCATGAAACAGCAAAGGCAGCTATTACAAACTGTCATAAAAGTACAACAGCTTCTCTAATATGTGTCAGAATTTAGGGGGACACAGAAGAAGGTGTGCAGACTTATAGCAGATATAGTTGCATGTGATGCAGTGAAGTTGTTTTGATGGAAGATCAATTCATGTCCTTGTTTTTCCAGAGAAATTCTGAGACAAGCAGCTAAGTCATACAAGCTTGCACACAGTAACTGAAAAAAAACCACTCTGCAATATCTTTTATGCAAGTTTTAAAACATGTAACTTACATCAATTTTTAAACATTATTTAACAAGTAGTGAGGAGAGGGAAGATACTCAGTTGCATTTAAGACTGAGGCAAAGGAAAGGAAATCACTTTATTTTGGCTGGAGACTAGCAGGGGGTAAGAATATTTGTCCTCTTTCTGCAGGTGGTAAAAAACGGGTTTACTTTTGTGGTTGTTGACAGAGTGCATAAGTAAACTGAACTAACATAGAATACAAACAGATCAGCCAAAGTGTGTCCATGGTGCCTGCTCTGTTTTGTTGTTGCAGCTGGAACAGACTACTGTCCTAAATTGCTTCTCATAACCTCATGACATCTGCCAGCACTACCTGCTTGTATCTGTGCTCCTTAGCCTGGCTCAGTCAAAACAATCCAGAACAGGGAAGGTCTGAAACCTTTAATCAACCTCAGATCATCACACAGGCACAACGGGTCAGTATATGGTGCCCACATGTCAAGAGGCCTAGCCACCCTTCCTCTAAAAGAAAACAAATGTGCAACACATTCAAGAAACACTTGCAGAAGCTTTTCTTGGCAAAGATTTTTTTCTCCTTCTTCTTCTTATTGTTATTATTATTACTACTACTACTGTTATTATTATTTTAAAGAGTCAGGAAATTCCATGTCATATCTTCCCCCTCAATTCATGTCTACAGCATGTTTGTTTTAATATGCAGCAATATCTGTGGACAGAAATACAGCTGATTAACACAAATATTGTCCTATTTGATCCCAAGGGAGTCATTCTTCATGGAGCATCATGTTTATCTTAACACAGAGCACAAAAATATCTGAAGACAACATGTAATACTTCTGTATGCATAAACAAGTGCCTCAGATAAACTGGTTTTTCATCAGGAAGAACAAACCCCAAATAATTTCCAGATAGGTAGCACAGTAGCAAGACATCTGGTCAAGCTATGCAATAAATAAGAAATCACACTTGAAAAAAGAAATGTTAAAAAATGTCAGGCAGCATTTCACCAGTGAGCATGTGAGAAAGAGAGAAAAAGAGAGATTTACTTTTAACTTCATTAAGACAGCCCTGCTTTGCCCCAGCTGCCAAGTCTGAGACTGCCAAATCAAGGCTAATAGGTTCCAAGGCTCTGACCAGCCTGCTGGAGTGATTTTTTGGGGCTGAAAAAGCTCATTAATTGCTGTACAGCCTCATCTTCTTCTCTGTCTCACTCCCACCTTCATGCACGCTGCAATTACTCCAGCAAAAACAGGTAAGGGGAGTTTGGTAAGAGAGAAAAGGCTTCCCACACTTCACAAAACCCTATTTCATTTGTCAGAGGAAGACACACAAACAGAGAACTGGCTTTAAGATTCAGTAATATTTCCAATCAGCTCCAGTGACCTCTGTGCACTTTCTTCAACACTTTGGGGTTTTTTCACCATCACGTTTGTTTTCCTCCACCTTCCTTGAAAGCCTGTGGGTTTTAATGTCTCCATTAAAAATCTTTGGAACCAGCCATGCAGACAAGGGCCATTCTCCCTCTTACCCATCCTCTTCAAACACATTAGCTATTTCAATTAAAAAAAAAAAAAAAAAGTCACCACCAAAGGCCATGGTATCAGCAAAATATTAAGAGAAAAGTAATGTCTTGTGCTAAATGATCTAGTTATACCTTGCAATACAATTAAAATCCAGAAATCTAGATTTTAATTTTGCCAGAAGACTCTAGAAAAGTTTGTGAGCTGTTATAAAAATCTAAAATAAGAAGAAAAACAACAACAACAATGTAAATTTCTTTTTATATGTGCTTTCTAATATAAATAAATACTTTCAGTATTAGAGTCATGCCCCCTCCAAACAGTTAAGGAACATCAAGTATTTGGCATACTCTTATAGAAGAGGTGAAGGTTCTTAGACTTAAATAAAAAAAAAAAGAAAAAAATAGTTGGTGTTTTGTTTAACTGTGGCCCAGAATGTTGGTTTATCTTAAAGTTTATCCCATCATTAAAAATTATGAACAAATAGAGAAAGAGTTTTGATAGTTTTTTTTTTCCCTACAAACTGTTTTCTATGCCTCTTTAAATCTAGCATTGTTTGGATTTTGCATTCTGGTGCATAAGGTGAATCCAGGCAATAAAACTTCCTCTTAAAAGGCCTCAGAAATCACTGTGCACTGCATAGTTATAACTTCACAGTTTTGATTTGCCTCAAATAGAAGGTTTTGCCATAGCAAAACAAAAACCTAACAAAACAAAAAGGATGAAGCAGCATGTCACAGTTCATTCTGCATGATGAACAAATATAACAAGGAACAGAGCTTTTTTCCCAAAAAGCCCATGAAGTCTAGGCATTGTGATGGGAGAATATCCCCCAACCAGCGAAAAAAGCTTGTAGACTACAAATGCCAAGATTACATGCTATAATTTAGCAGTGATTTCCAACAGAAAACAGACAAGGAGAGAAATTTATTGCCAGCACCCATCAACTTTGCAACTTTCTGATGCTCAAACGCTCACTTTCCTGAATGTGAGTCAGTGGCAAGAGCAGCTGCTTAATTAGGACAGCTAATTATTTGGTGAGGTCCTTCACAGTGAAGGCCCCAACTCTGCAATTATGCTTGGTTCAGGCCCTAAGAACTTCTGAGCTCTCCAGGGAGCTGCCCAACTTCAGAGCCTGCAGCAGCTCCCGTGGAGCTCATCAGCTCTGCAGTGGATCCTGTGCAACACAGCCTGCTCCAGCTCCAGCAAGGACTGGCACTGCTCTAACCAAAAAATACCAAGTGAAACACCAGGCACTGCAGGAGTTCAGGGAAACTGCACACAGCAAGTTTGTTTGGTTATTGAAAAGAGCTCTTGGCTTGAGAAGAAATGGTCAGGAGTTTAGAAAAAGGCATTTGAAACAATGAATTTGACCCTTCAGAGAGCTGAACAGAGACTTTCTGAGGCAAGTTCACAAAGGGAGGAAACCTGCAATCCAGGGGCACACAGCAGTATTGAAAGACACAGAAAATGGATTTTCAAAGAAGGGGACTTAAAGTATGACAGGAAGGTTTTAATCACAAGTTTCTCAACTAACTGCAAAAGTCAGAAAATATTCTCAGTCCTCCAGGAAAAGCAAAAAATGTACATATAAATTAAATATGGAAATAATTCTTCATAAAAAGAGAGAATAAATATCCTTTGGGGATACAATCAAGATAAACATGAGAGAAAATATGTTCTTAGCTAGCTGAGAACTGTACTCTTTACAATAGCTTGTCTCTGTAAATAAGTGTATTAGTTGATTGAGTGGATTAGTTGAATGTAATTTTCAGAGCTGCTTTTACAATAATACCTTATGTTAATATTCAGAGCAGTCAACATAATTTTCTGTGCAAATTACCCTATCTGCAGCTGTTTGGTTGCCTCTACACCACTCTTGCACATACTAAGAGCAGCTATGTGAGGAATGGGTGTGAATTAAACAGGCAACTGTTAACATCCTAACCACTGAATCTTTTACTTTTTACCCTTATTTTGGGTTCAGAAGCCCATGGGTTCCCAACAGAGTTCCCCATTTCAGGTAGGCACAGCTGGCTCTGAACCACCTGCCTTAAGCTCTGCTATGTACACTGGCCAAAACCAAACCAAGACTTCTCACACTGAAAACTAAAGAGTTTTTATTTCACTCTTCTGCAAGGCCTCAGTGTGTGTAGTAAACGACAGAAGGACCCAGATGTGCTGAAAATGCTGTCATGAAGATGCTGTCCTGGTGATAACACTTTAATGCAAATGTCTGCATTTATCCTAGGACATCAGGCAGGTACTAATCAAGCAAAACCCACCTGCTGTATGGTGAATGGCAATGTGAGATTTCCACTTAGGAGCTGGTTTTACTCTCCTACACAGACCTTATCTAGCAGGGAAATAAAATCATCACCAGACCTTCCCTTTTCTTGGAATCATCTTCTAAAATAAGGGATAAATGCAAACATTCCACTTTTGAAATTAAGAAAAGCTGTGATGAAGAGATCAAAAGGTGATGCTTTGTCTCTAGCTCAGTCTCAAGAACGAAGTATAAAACTAGAACAAGATTTGTAGATGGCATTCATAAACCCTGAAAATAAAGCTTCAGAAAAGCCACTGAAAGTCTTTCATAAGAAATCAACATAGGTGTACAAACCTACATGATATTCTCATTTCATAACCAAAAATGAATACTCAATACTCAAGCTAGTTACCGTGGCCTCTGTTTTCAGGTATTCCAGTTTGAAGAAAATGCTGGGCACTCTAACAAAACAGATGAGAGATTTTCATTTTCACCCAGACATTTCTGAGAGTCTGTAGGAAGTAAGGTTTGACTCAGCTGTCAAACCAAACACACACTGATGCACTGCAGAGTTTCAGGCATATGGCTGTCCTTTTGGCCACAGATCCCCAGGAAAAAGATATTCATTAAAAAACAAGAAGCAGCTATTTTTTTGCTGAATGCTCACAAAGGCAGAATTTTAATTGTTCGAGCAGGTGGAAAGGTCTCTTGTTCCTTGAACTTGTCAATTAACCTTTTCTATCTCCAGGTTAAAAGGTCTAATGACATGTTCCACAGTTAGGAAACAAAAGTTATTTTTTGGTTTCTCCTAGAGCAAGCAGGAAATAAAGGTTGTCAAAACGTAGCAGCATTTGAAAAACAGTATTTGAAACAATTTTCCCAGTTTAAACCAAAGCAGAGAGGGATACAGTTTCCCCTCTCTGTCACGGGGTAACATCATCCCTAGACCCTTGCTGACTGCAAGACAGAAGCAAGATCCAAATGTGCTTTGGAAGACTCCAGCCAGCCCCTTGCACTGGAGCCACTCCAGATACAATACACCAGGCCCTGCCAAGTTCAGACAGCAGGTAAGCCAACAGAGAACTCAAACTGTAACAGGAGATGGACAAAATAAGAGAAGAAAATTCCTTGCCTTCCAACCTACCACGGTTCTTCAGATAACATGAAAATAGCGGAAAGAAAATCAGCTAGCAGTTTGACAGGCTTTCAAAAAAACAAACACTCCAACAAAAATACCACAAACCAACAACTGTGACAGAGTCTCTCAAGAGGCCAGGAAAAAAGCTTAGGCAGGAACACGTGTTGGGTTGAGGAGTCTCACAGAGGTCTGCTCTGCCAATGCCTCCAGCATTGCCCACATACACAGAAAGACACCTTCCAAACAGTTCTTCAAGAACCTACCAAAAGGTGCAGATGCCTATGCAACTGTGAACTGAACAAAATTATGAAAGCTAGTACAAAAGAATATTTAGCTGCATTAAAACTACAAGTGAGAAAATGGTGGGATCACAGTTCTTCATTTTTCTCAGATAAAATGTACCTTCTTTGTACAATGAAAAGTATCTGTCTCTTTACAGGGACTTGCACTAAAAACATAAGCATTTGCACTGCACATATTTAGTTTGTAAATGAGGATTTAGAATTCTGTAATTTCAAAGAGCTTTGAGTTGAAACTAGACAAGTCAGCTTAATAGACAATAATTTTTCACTCCTTGCTTTTTCAGCTCAGTCACAACCAAACCTGTTTCTTATATTTCAATAAAACAACTGGGAGAATTATTCTGCATATCTCCCTATACATCCTGAATGCTGGAAGGGCAGAAAGATTTCCCCCTATACTTGTATCTTAAATCTGTTCAGCTGAAGGACAATGAGGGGAGACATCGCAGCCACAGCTCGTGCCGAGGGGAAGAGGAGGGGCAGGCAGCGAGCTCTGCTCCCTGGGCCCAGGGACAGGACCTGGGAACGGCTGGAGCTGGGGCAGGGCAGGCTCAGGCTGGCTCTCAGGGCAGGGTTCTTCCCCAGAGGTGTCAGCACTGCCCAGGCTGCCCAGGGCACGGGCACGGCCCCAGGGCTGCCAGAGCTCCCTTTGCACAGCGCTGCCAGGGGGGCACAGGCTGGGATTGCTGGGGGCTGTGCAGGGACAGCAGCTGGGCTGGGGGACCCTGGGGTCCCTCCCAACTCAGGATATTCTGTGATTCTGTGAAAAGCTGGTGCTACCGACGATCTTGTGTCAAAAACTTCTTGATACAACCCCCCAGAACAACTACACTTCAACAGCAAGCGAGAGCTAAGCAGAAGAAATGCCAGCTTAATGATCAGCAATTTAATTCAGAGAAGTTGCATTTCCCAGTATGTAAACTTGTGTCACATTCTGACCTGTAATCTTTATGCTAGGCAAGGTCAACTATTCTCTGAAGTACAACTGTACCCACGCAGAGGTGGGAATGCAACAGGAGAGGTGTTGGTGCCACACTCCTCCTTCCTGACCACTACACACAACGCTGGGCTGCAGTCCTTGGTCCACTACAGAACTGCATTAGTGGGATGACTGAATGGAAGAAGAAAATTGTCATATTTCTCATCCCTCAAACCACACAATATATTACTGCTCTCCCACTCTATCCCTGTTACACCCAAAAGCAGATGTTTTAGCACTTGGTGTAACACTGTTCCTCTCCACTATAAATTAGCTGTTCCTCAAACTGACTGAACCCCGCATCAATCCAAGTTCACCAAGCAACCATGATTCATTCCCTTGGAAGCAGGACAACATTAGTATTGTTTTACTGAAGAGGACAAAGCACTTTTACTCCAAAACTCTTACAGTCATCAGGGTGAAAAAGCTTGAGGCCAAGAGACAGCTTCAGTGGCAGCACTGAGCATGACTGGAGAAAGCTTGAGATTTGTGACCAAGCCACAGGTAACTTACAGGTTTTGCTGCATATTATTTCTGTCCCAATGCAAAGTATAGGTAATACATCTGTGTTCTCAGTTTTCCTTTAAGCTTACACCTCTCATGGAAATGTGTAACATGCTCATACAACCCGACCCCTCAAAGTTTTGCATCAGCCAGTGCTTGTAGAAAAACATAAATAAAATCCCACATGATGTGCGCATATGTATTGGATGTTCTTCTTCTCAAGAGCCGAGTTTATGTCCAGCAGTGATCAAATCAAAGCTCAAGTGCAACAATTTCTGAAAACTGACGGCATACACTTCCAAAAAAATTGTCTTATGCTCTATATTTAATTTACTCCTTTCATATCAGGTCCCCTTTTAGTCTGTCCATTCTGTGGTCTGCTTCGGATAATACTTTCCTTTGTTATAAGTCTTGAACAGTAATCCCTTCATGGTTGTTATCCAATTTTACCAAAGGCTTTAATCTGCTTTATTGACAATTACTCTTGAACTACTCTGAACAGAACTGAATTGTAATAAAATGGATCTCCAGTTCTGCAACTGAACAAAAAACCCCAAAACCCAAAACAAATCAACAAACAACCCTGAGTTTGGGATTACCACCCAGGACAAAAATACGTTTGGAAAATTAATTATATGAAGTAATTCAAAGAGAGTAATTCTAATAATATACAGAAGTTGTGGCAACAGTAAGAATTTCCCCCAAGTGTGTAAGAAATATAGATGGCTAATTAAAGAAATTTAACTCTCTATAACCTTTCTCCTCTTTTGTTCTGTAGACTGCTGTGAGCTGCCAGGATAGGTTGGTTTTGCAGGGTTAATAGTGGGGAGGCAGAGGAGCAACCCTTTAGATAACAAATGGTACCTGTGACACAGCCAGGTGACCAGACACAGAGACAGGAGTGACAGCCCCAGACTTTCCTGCCCTTAGACTGTGAGGGTATAAAAGGCCAGGGTTTCCTTTGCTCAGTGCCTCAGAGGCACCCACTCAGCTCCAGCTGTTATTTTGTTATTTAGCTACTGCACTAAAATAAATTTTAATATTAATATAATATTATACTATACATTATGTCACAAAATTAATATAATATTAGTCCAAATATTATTTTTGGGACTGACACACTCTGCTATGGGAAACCTGGTGTGCCTGGGTGAGTGTGGGGTGTGCAGCTGGAAGGAGGTTTGGTCCCAGCTCAGGTGGTGCAAGAACTGCCAGAGTGGTCCTGGATGGTGCAACAGGGAACTTCCCTCAGCCCTGCCACTAAGAGCTTTGTAGAAGCACATCAGTTGTATAAAAGGGATGGGTAGACCAGAAAGATACACTGTTACTTGATACTTGAAACAAATGTATATTTAGAGTAACTTTGCTAATTAAAAGTCCAATAAAACAGGCACTGCAGCTTTTCCACAACATGAGGAATGAAAATTGCCTTGCCAACAGCAGTAGACACCTCCTAAAAGCTTCTTCTAATCAACTCCCTTCCCACACCAGTAACAATGTCAATTCCTAAAGTCACAACTCAGAAATTTGCAGAAAGGAGGTGGGGGTATCAAGGCACTTTTCCCACCTCAAGTCTAATTGACTCATTTCTACAGGACCATCTGAGTGAGCTGACATAACTACTTGCTTGAGAAAGGGCTTTTCCAGTAGGGGCAGCAGGAATTCATTCTGTAAACAAGCCCTTTTCTAGAATAGTATTCAATACCATGCTCTGTACTCAGGGAAGCTAAGAAGCTGAAATTCCCAGTAATTGATGTGGAAAATTAAGTAAAATAATAATAAGTAATTGATGTGGAAATAAATAAAAGATGCTGAAAGGGCAGTATGTTTTTTTTAGGAGGAGGCATTTCACTGTCATCTAAGCCTTGCTTAGTTATCACTGCAGTGGAACAGCATATGACACTAACATTTAAAACTGAAAGATCTGTGTGGATAGAAACACCAAAGAACAGTAAGGTCACAATGCTGCCACTGCTGAAAATCCTCAGCCACCTACTGTGGAATGAACAGAACAGGAAACTCGAGGCTCCAACCGTGTGACCCAGGATGTCAGCCTTATGGAAAGCTGACAAATGTTTCCAACAAAAATGTCAATTTTGGCGAATCAGCATTTCAAATAAAATATTATTAGATCATTCCACACCAACTTCAACTAACTGAAAATCCTTTAATGAAAATGTTAGCTCTAACTTCACTTAAATGGTGAAGTTTATGTGATTTATCTCTTCAAATAAAGACAGGTCAGTACCTCTGTTTTTTATATATAGTTCAGCAGCACTAATATTAGCATCATGGTTTTCACAGTCAGAAGGATGCAGCAAGGGCAAAGAACGTTTTTATCACAAACATTCCTAGAGTTCATCTCAGAATCTCCCAAAGTGTTCCCAAAAGTGTTTACACTAATTCTAGGTTTTGAAACACATTTTTACTTTTGCCTTTCTAATTTATCTAAACTGTTTGACAAACAGTGCTGTTAGAATGAATATATAACAGCACAGCTGCTGTTCAAATATTTCAAAACATTCACAAAAGGCTGGCACAGCTTTGGCCCAGGCCTATCCCATTCAGGCAGAGAGAATCTCAGTATCTCTTCCAGCAGGAATCTGCAGGCGTGGGAGACAGGAAAAAAAAAAAAAAAAACAGAGAACCACTTCATGCTCACAATCCAGCTAAATAACATCGAATGTCTTGAAAAAGAAAGTTAAGTCAGAAATAGTGGTTTGCTCAGGATTTGTCATCAAAGCAAACACCAAAACCACAATACACCACACAAAGAAAAACCAGAAACAAATCTTCAGTTATCCACCCCTTGAAAAACGTTGTAGCACACAGAGTATCTGCTCAGTGATACACAAATCACTCACTCCACTCAAGTGTAGTGATAAGGCAGACTGCACCACTACTAAAACTCCTCTTTTCAGACAAATTACACCACTAAATATGTGATGCTTTTGTAGAGTTACATGCTTGCAACTATTGCCATTTCGTGGCACATAGTCTTCACCTGAATCTGTACCTAAACATTCCTACTTAAAGAATTAAGTTCTGAAGCTCGAATGATGCAATGCTACCAAATAGAGTTATATTGTCTGCACACTGACTTACTTGTGCAAAGCAGCTCTTGGCATTTTCACATTATGATGTCTGATACTTTATATCATGGCCCACTCTGCTGCTAATCACAGGAGCTGAGTGTTCATTACACCGAGAGTTACACACAGAAACCTTCCTTTGAGACATCATCTATTTATCTATGCAAGTGGTTTGACAGCTTTTAATTTTAAATTAAACAGCATCTCACCCACAACTAAAATATTCAGTTGCTAGGTTCCCTGACTTCTTTTCCCAGGTTACATTTAGACCTTTACAACGCCAAAAACTTGCAGCCCGTGTCTTTTTGGGTGCCAAACCATCAATTAAATGCTCCCTTAAGCAATTGTCTATTTAGGGCTTTGTGCTGTGTTGTGATTTTTAAGCTATTTTGATATAAAACCACTACCCACCAACTCAGAACCAAGGGCATGTGCCAACAGCTGCCTCCAAGTGGACCCTGGTTCCAGCCCTGCAGCCACCACCTCCCATTTGTTGGTGTACACATTACTCACACAAACATTCCACAGTTAAGTGTTTATATGCAAAAAAGCACCTACACATAAAAAAAAAAAAAAGTGCCAACCAAAGTCTGTGAACACTCCCAGCACAGTATGTTTACCCCACTCACATTCGCCTTGGCAATGGTCGCAGATTTTATTACTGAAAATACACAGTGCTAGCATCAAAATGCCAATTCAAAGAGTACTTCTGGCAGCAACAAACGTTTGTCTGTGGGATCATTCAGCTTACTTTTCCTGACACATTTTGCCCATTCTTCTGCTTCCAAAGAGATAAATAGAAGAACTGCTTCTCTAAACAAATTTATCCAATGCACTCTGGAATATGTCAAGAGTGACACAGACAAAACACTATAGCACAGAGTAAAAGCTGAAAGAGCAGAGGGAACTCTTAAAAGTGATTGGCCAAAAAAAAAAAAAAGTTTGCTTCCTCTTATGATATGTGAAAGCAACCTTACTTGTCACAAGATGAATATTAGTAAAACCCTTTGATTGCAAAGAAGTGATAGAAAGGAGAAAAACCAGAGCTTTGTGTTCATGTGTATTTGTGAAAAAAAACCTTTATCAGGTCACATTGTCCTCACCACTAGTTATTTCTATTTAAGGTAAAACCTCCTATCTTCCCACTCCACTTTCATATCTTCCCACTTGTTAACACAGTGATAGACACAAACTTAAATCCAGTCAAACTTGCAAAAAGAGACGAGGACAGGAATAAAACTGAATTCTGAAAGAACCAATTGAACTCCTCCACTAGTAAACTGCAGTTATACCCTCACTGAAGGGCACCTCTGCCCCAAACCAGAATGCTGCCCATGCCCACTACTGTCTGCAAAATCACCAGCTGACTACAGAGAATTTCAGTTTTTGAAAACAACTTTAAGCCCCTTGAATCCTAAAGAGGGTAACCAACGTATCCACAAAAAAAGTTAAGGGAAAAATAAGACACTCTGAAATAAAAGTGGGCATGGTCATTGCTGTCAACAGCTCCTATTGCTGAAACACTGAATAAGGTGGTGTAATCAAATTAACTGTATAACAGGCATGTGAATTGCATAACTCAGTCTACAAATGTCTAGGTGGAGACTGCAGCAGGCCCTAAATTACCACTTTCTTAACTTACATGATTTCTCATCAGGCACGGAAGCACAGCTACATTAAAATGCTGTTGTCTTCAGTTATGCAAAACAGGGTAATTCTAGGTGAAATAAAACTATTTCAGGTCAAAAGGTTTATGTACATGGTTTGCCAAGGATTTTTTTTTTTTTTTGACTCTCTGGATGTATCAATCAATAAATCAATACCAATATGATTTTGGAGCATTAAACTCTGGTTTATTTTTTTACATCCTTAAAACTTCACGAATTAGCGACACAAAGAAAACACCAAACTATCTCTGTGAAGATTAGTACACAGCTCTCAACAGTATTGAGAAAATAGATGCCAGTGACTTTGTAATTCCAGAGGGACAGGCTGAAATGAAGAAACAAGTCATGTAATATCTTCAAAGTCAGACATATAAAGGCTAATTGTTCCCACAGATTTTTCTTATTGTTTCTAAAAAAAGGACCCAGAACGTTTCCATCATAAAAACATTAGTCAACCATTCACTAAACATATGTTTGACAAGCTTTGTCTTGCATTTGTGTGAACTCCTTGACCATGCTCACAGCAAAGGAAACCTACCTAGAAGCAACAGAACATCATGAAAATGGCAAGTTTCACGGTTCACAAGAACCATAACATCTGCCAGGAAGATACATGTGCAAAAGGAAAGGTAGCCATTTCTTCTACTAAAATGAATTTTAAAAAATTTCAAGCATAAAGTTAACTACATACTTGTTTCTCACTACATAGCTTGGGCATTTTTCAAATTCTCAGCTAAACTCTACTTCAATATTGGCACACACATAGGGGAGAGTGGTCATGGCTTACACTGTTTTAAATAGGATTTTGGTCTGCTTTTATTCAACAGAAAAAATACATAAGATTAAACTTAATTATATCCTTTACCATCTCAAGGGGAAAACCCTTGAAGTTCATATTCAGCAGTTCCTGAAAAGTTTTACATGCTATCTAGAGTCCTGTGCTAAGAAAATCATTTAAGACTGGACTCAGGAATGCCACAAACTCTTTGTGCAAAACCAGAGCTCTCTACCTAAACAGCATGGTCAAGACTGCTATGGCAAAATAACAGTTCATACTGTGAATTCATACTGTGAATTCCTACTGTGGCACTTGATTTTATCTGCCCAAGCTGCATGAGCTACGACAACAAGCCAGCCTGAAAAATCAGACAGTTCACAGGACAGATTCTAAGGAGCATCTTACAGATACTTTGGAAAGCAGAACTGGAGAAAGAAAAGCACTTAAAAGCCACAACAACAAAGGATATACCTAATGCTTACATTACACATATTCCCTCCCAAAGTGGGATAAAGTAAAGCATACTTTGAAAGTTGGAAATGTGGATGGTGCATGTGGTGGGGGTAAATGGAGGGGAGGAAAAGAAAGAAGAATGGCACAATTAGATGAACTTGATAAATGTTTTCTAAAAAAGTCTCATCTTCCTCCACATCAAAACCCACATATTTGCTTATAACTAAGTTTTTTAAATGAAAAAACATCACTGAGTAATCCTATTTTCAAAATACTACAGACTTTTCCATTAGCACAATTATTTTTAGTATATTTACTTCATAAATTTAGTTTATAGACAACTGGCTCTGCAGATTCTTTCACTTGTAGAAAATGGGGGTTTTTTTCCTAGTTAAGCAGGTAGTTGCAAATTTAGGTATGACAATCCCAAATCAAATTTAGTCCTGGAAATGAGCAATAGAAGACTCATGCCAAGTCATTCCTGAGTTTAAGATTAGACACGCAGTACTCAAGGCAAGGTTTAAGCATCAAGTGTTCTCATCAAGCCCATTTAATTGTTCAGGATCCCTGGTTTTTTTTTTTTGTTTCTTTTTTTTAAAAATTTTCTTACCTTAAATATAGGACTTCTGCTGGTCTGTAAACTGCTGCCAGGCAGCATTTTCCAATATGACAAGTTTTACTTCTGATCTTCATAAACTTACTTTTAGAGTATCTTAAGGAGTTTCTGTCTCCTCCATGTTTTCCAAACATCCTGATAGCTGTTCCAATCCCTTAGCTCCAGGATCACAAAGTATGAGCTAAAACAAGCAGCAAGAAGCATGCTTGTGAAGGGCTCCAGATAAAAACCCAAAGGCTTTGAAGACTCTGAAATACCTACACCCAAACCAAGTTGTTCTGCAACTACATTCTGTTTTTAATGGGTTGGCTTCTGTAACACATTTCAGGCACTTCTTATTCATAGATCATTTGGTGTATGTACTCTCCCAAATTTGCCCTAAACCAGGACAACTGCTAACATTAATATTTGTGAACTCTACACATAAAACATTCAACAAGTTGTTTGCAGAGGGCCAGGCTTTGCAAGAGGGCCAGTGACAAAAAACTTCAACAGGAGCCAGAGCTCAAAAATCTAAAACCTCCCATGCTGTTGCACATGTGGTCCTTTGGCATCTGGAATCCTATTCATACTGGAGAAAATGGGAAGGCTTTATCTCTGTATGGATGACCATAAAGCCTACCAAAACACAAAAATTACTGAGCCTTTCTTCCAGCCACTGCTTGGCTCTATTTCAGTTGTGTCCTGCAGGACATTTAAAACTGCTGATGCATAGAAATCCTCCATATTCTGGATTTTCCTTTTTTAGCTTTCATGAGCTAATTATCTGTGCGTAACCAGTTGATAGCAACCATTTTATTCTGAAGGGGCATACAGAGTAGACAGGACTTGCAACAATAGGGCCACAGTTCCATGAGAATCTGCCCCAGACAGGGAAACTTGTGACTGGAAGCAAGGAGAACATGTTTGTATTTCATGGCTGTCAATAAGGCTGCCCTTTGTCTACTTAAATAGTGGGCAAAATGCTCTGATTATACAAGCTGATGAAAGATCACCATTTTTAATTACATTAAAATAAATACATTTATATTAAGGACTCAGTTTTTGAAGTTTCATTTGCCTCAGTTTAGGAACTCAGTTTTCCAAGTCTCATTTCTTTAAATAGAAGAACATTTTTTTTATGCAAGGGGACAATTCTTCTCAAGTTAAGTAACAAATTTCTGTCAAACCTCAAGAACACATTGTACTTCCATGCTTTCATAGTATCCATCATTTAAAGCCAAATTTGGTTTGTAGTTATAAAACGTTGATTAGGACTATATAATTTATTTAATGCTAAAGCTTTTAGTGGTTATGAGCAGCAATCAGCCCTTTACTAGAACAAATCTCTGGTTACAGTATTGCCTGGTTGGCCAAGCCATCCTACTGCTGCCAGCTCAGCACTGAGGCTTGGACACCACAGGCAGCAATCCTGCTCAGTCAGGAGACTGCCCCTGCACGTGAGCACAGAAGTGCTCAGGCAGAACCTCCAGCAAGCACATTATCAAATATTGATTAAAACAGCATGCCATCCTTTTAAAATAAAACAACCCATTGTTTAATCGGGAAGGCAGGGTAAAATTACAGCACAACCTGGACTTTTTATACAGATAACAGAGATTTGTGTGGTATCTCCTGAGCAGGGACAATAAAACCAGACAGCTCTGGACTGTTAACAACTGCTCAAGCTCCATCACATTTCAAGTGCTTACAGTAAGAAAGAGGCAGGGTTTGGTTTAGGTATCTGAAAGTTCTTCCAGGATGTTGCTACAGTTCCACTGCTTTGTTAACCATGTATTTCTCTTGAGTAATTTCCCTCTCTCTGCTTAATTTTTATGCCAGGTTAACCAGGCTTATAACCAGATCTAAACATGTACTTCACAAAAACAATTTTTTTTAGAACATATAAGAAAAATGCAAGCTGAAAAAGCATAGAAATATTAAAATAGTATCTTTTAGTACAAGAGTAAGCTTGCCAGAATTTAACCAGGAGATTAGGTCATGATATAAGGCACAGTTTTATTCTATGACAAACACCTTGTCTATAGTAAAAGAATCTGCTTCTACTCGAGAATTAAAGACATTTATATGCTTTGCTACAATACACAGCAAAAGAATCACACAAGCTTAATTCGCAAGACAGTTTTCTTGAATTTTAAGGACATTTTTAAACAATGGGCTAGAGCAGAGATCTTACCCTTTGAATAAGAAAAATAAGGTTCACACTTAACACAGATTTATTTAGAAAAAAAAACTTAGACTTAACAGGGCTCTTAGCTGCATAATTTCCTATCTTTACTGCTTCTTGCTTGAAGTGACAGAGAAAACTTAATACAACTAATACTTTATGCTGAAACATGAAATTAAGATGTAAAAGTGAGAAACGACACGGTTCCCATGAGAAATGAAAATGAGAAATGAAAATGTAAAGTATGTGTTAAACAACCCTGGGGAAAGAAAGGAGGCGGGAGAGGAGGGTGGAAGAGAGAGGCCCAGAGTGTGCTGACTTCTTTTTTTTTTTTTTTTTTTTTTTTAGGAGAGTGGTATTAGAAGGATTCTAATTAAGGCATTAAGGTCCAGAAAATTTGTTACTATTATTTATATTTCTACTCCTCAGTTCAAGGGGAAAGAAAGGGTTCCAAAGGGTTCCATATTTATGGGCACTTGAGGTTTGGTTTTTTGGTTGGGGTTTTTTTTAGGGGGTGGGAAGGAGATGTTCTGTCAGTTTGTTTGGCTTTTAGGTTTTAAGGTACAACACGATTAGACTATTTCATGTATGAGATACAATTAACTAGACACAGACACCACAAACACATATTACATATACATTCTCACCCACACATAAGCATTTTAAGTACAGTTTAAAATCTAGAGCAATACCATGGAACAGCATTGCTGGCCCATCTGAAGGGACTCTGCTCCCACTGACAAGGCTCAGGCTTTTCCTATTGCTTGCCCTCATTACAGAACACCCACAACTGGCCCAGATATTTGAAAAACAACCTGGAAGGGGGAATCCACTAGGAAAGAAACACTGACCACAACCTCGGCTCCAGTTATACAACTCAGAGTTAAAAGGAGAAATGTCTTTCTCCAAGAGTCAAGCAGAAATCCAAAGCAGTGACTTTTGCTTTGCTCAGCTGATTTTTCAGGATGTATATACACAGATCTTAAAATGGTAAAATAGTACTGGTTCAGATATAGGCTCAACTAACAGCAATCTGTAATGTGAACCAACTCTAATGTGCTCCTGTCCCAGGGTCACTGCACAAGTTCTCAAAATGCTTATTTAGGTATTCTATTAGGCCACCTCACCATTTGTCCCTGGTATGTCCTCCTTTCTCACTGGCTGCACTGTAAAAGCTGCATTTGTTCAACGTCCTCCATGCAATGTATTATCCTGTGACATTTTATCTGACCATTCTACTGAGATGTCAGAACTGGAATAAATTCATTCTCCACAGGGATAGTCTTATTTTTTTCCAGGAATGCAGCCAAATTAAGATGGCTCTTCTATAGGTTTTTTTCTTTGCTAATCATGCTGAAATTTCATACGGCTGAGTGCTCTGATTTTCATTTTCTAAACAAATTTAATATGTAATTTACTTAAAGAATATTATCAGTCTGTTTCAAATCATGCTAGTAAAGGAATTTATCAGCTTTCTTCAATAAATAAACCATTAATCAATCCTTTTTTTTGCCAAAAAACATAAATCCAATTATCAATGTCCTCCAGAGGAACAAAGGCAACCTTCTGCTCCACTTTCTAAGACAGAGACCAACACCTTAAATCCCTAAACCACACTGCAATGAGCTGCAATCACTAAAGGCTAATTTTGTCTTCTGCCTTAACACACACTGTCTGCAAGGCTCATCATAATTTCTGAAAAAAATCCCCTCAGTAATATCCTGCCTTGAGATAGTAAAGAGATTACAAAGAAAACCTTTCTCCAAGATGAATTATAAAAGTAATTCCTTGTGATTATTAAGCTCAGTCAGCTGCAAAGGTTTTAGTGAGTAATCACAAGCTCCCTGCTACAAGTCTTGAAGTTATGATTTCCTGACAAACACTGCCAAGTTATCTAAGTTACATCTGGGGGAGAAAAGGATTATTTGTAGGGTTTTTTGTTTGTGTTTTTTGTGGATTTTTTGTTTTGTTTTTTTACTCTATCCCCTTCCCCAGAAACTGCATGGACTTTCTTTTAAAGCCTCTCTGCTTCCTTAACTTAACTTCCTTAAGCAATGCTACTTTGGACTTCTCAAGCAAGAACATAGAATGAACAGTTTTTCAAATTGTAACTCTCTGCTGTAAATTATATACGGTCCCTTTGAGGGCCTGTTAAGTTATTAAAAGTTATCTTAGGACTATTTTCATTCTCTAAAGTGTGTGAAAAAATATTTTTAATTAACATAATGCATAACAGAAGCTTAAAATCAGGATTTTTCTTTTTTTAAATACAACAGGTCTTCATAGTCTAGACTTGGACGCTAAATTATAATTGCAGGGACTGAAAATGCAGATACAGAAGCCTGCCCAAAGATTCTCCACCAGACATTATTCATGTAGAGCAGAAATTACTACCTCACTTTAAATACTTAGTTCTAACTTTATTTAACAAACACTGCATGCAAATCTGAAGTATACTTTGATACATGGATACTTGAGAGCAAGTTGCAGGAAGTTAACTAATTCCTGTCACCCTCACCACTGCAGCACTGACCTGTTAAAGGACAGGACAAATCACACTATTAAAAGTTACATTAAATTGTCAATAAACCATCATTTTGCATATCATATTTACATGTCTCACCTGACAAGTCTGAAACAGAAGATAAAGTAAAAAAAAAAAAAAAAAAAAAAAAAAAGCAAAGAACCAAAGTGTTCTGACAAACTCTACAGTGCTACTGACATTCACAGGAGGGTTTGCAGGGAAAGTGCAGCTCTTAACTGATCCTCTCCACAGTCTTGTTTTCTAGACCAAGAACTGAATGAAAGAGGTGGGGATGTAAGACTATTTTTGAACTTGCCTACAGCTAAAAATGTCTACAACTTTGTTACACAAGTCTGTAAGAGAAATGTTTGTCCTGCACTAACCAACTCTGGGCACTCTAGTTTGATTTCTAGCAAGCCAAATCTCTCCCATCTCCTCCCACAAAGGAAAAAAAACTAGGTAAAACACCTGCAAAATAAAGAAAATATATTAGCAAGCGTGTTCCTCTGAGTTCCTGGCAACCTCTGGCAGTAGGGTGAGGACAGGCAGACAGTGGCAGTAACATCTAAAACCAGCACAGCAAGATTTACAAGAGAGGTCACCTCTCCAAGTCCTCACTGTTTTAAATATGTGGGTTTCTGGTTACCTTCCTTCACCTCCCTCCTTCACATGAAGAGAAGAGAGATGATGAGGAAGAAACTAACATTTTGAGCTGTGCAATAAAATGACACCTTTACAATTTCTGCATCTATCCAACATGGGAATATCCTAGCATAGGACTAGAAACTAGCATCATATGGACCATACGTGACCAATCTCAAACTTTGCAAAGCTTTGCCTGCCAATGAGATTAAAACTAAGCAAAAAAAAAAAAAAACAAAAAACCAAAAACCCTAAAGAAAAACAAACAACCCCTTAGAGTTAAAATTCAAGGCTATTACAGAAAATGAATGGTGTCTGATCTTGTTCCCAGTAGCCACAGAGACCTTCATAGGACCAAGAGCCAAACTCCAAACAGTTTATTCTCGAGAAGCAAAGGGAGCTGTAGTGCTTCTGGGGCAGGAGATGGCAAGGACATTGCAGATGCTGTGCTGATGCCTTTAGTTTTTAGCTTTTATAATTTTTAGATTCTGAGCTGTTTTAGTGGGCAGTTTTAGATTTCATATTATCTATGATTCATTATATCATAAGCTCTCTTCTCAAAGTAGACAGATAAAACAATTCCTTCTCTAGCTTGATACCAAGGACAACTTTCAGACTCAAGACTGAAAACAAAGGTGAAGTGAGGAGAATAAAAAGAGAGGATGGAGCTTCATAACCTGAAGCTATAATTGGACAATTAACTCCAATATGCTGATGGACCAGAACTTATCAAAGTGTGAGACCTCATGATCAGGTGTCCATTCTGTGACCACTTTGGGTTCACCTTGGGCATACCCCACCTGGGCTCTTGTGCTGCCCAGGTGTGCCCATGGAGGTCTTTCAATAAATCCCTGCTTTATCCTTTTGCCCTGCCTGGTCTCTGTTCCAGGCCAGCCTCCAGAAGGCATCACCACCAGGCTCTTGCAGTTTGAGGCATTGCACCCTGCTGGGTTTTCAGTCATGCAATTGGCCTAGGCAACCTTCTCTGCTTTGCCAGGCCATGCCTGGAGATGCAGCTCAACCAGCAGTGCCCGTGCAAGGAGCACCCAGCTGTGAGAGACAGCACAGCTGCATTTTAGATCTTCCCAGGGTTACATGCAGCCCCAAGAGGCAAGGGAGGCCACTCCTGGCACAGTTTCATCAGGACAACCTCTGCAATACTGTTGCAATCTTTAATGAAAAACTACCTTGTGGTTTGTTTAATATCTTAGCTATTACCTGAATTTAGAGATGTATTTGCAATCATCAACATCATCTGATCAACAGTCTCCTTAGGTGAAGAAAGATGAAATATGCCTTATAAATCTTGTGCCATAATCACAAGAGTCTGCAGATTTCATATCACTTGTCTTCATGTCACCTGTAAAATCTCAACATTACCTCCTTAGTACACGGGCCAGGCTACAGAGCAAACGATCAGCTGAGTGTACTGCTCTGTCACCTGTGAAACATCACTGTCAGCAGAGCAGCAGAAAGATTTCCACTCAAATGATCTGCTCAAGGGAGAGGTGCCATCAAGCAAGAGAAGGCAGGAAGCAAAGCCTTCAGTTATTTGCATTATTTTGGGAATTTACATCCAAAGGGCCATTTTATATAATGTTAACTTGCCTGAAAATAAAAATATACCATGCAAGTGAATTTACTGAGAAATCCTGAATTTTTTTTCATTTTTAGAATGGTTTTTCCCAAAATCAAAGTTAATAGAAAATGTTGAAATGTTAATAGAACTGTCCACTTCCCTTCTCTTATTTCTGTTCTGTAACATCAACCACTCAGCAAAAGTACTTCCCACAAATCTTGCTACAATGTGCAAATGTAAAAGTAACTACAGTTACTTTTGTGCTTGACATGCTCAGACACCAGTTTTCAACTAAAAAAGTAGGACTATAAAGAAAGTATGTGTCCCCTGCAAAATTTTGCATGAAAAAAATGCAAGTCTGCTGGGGGAGGCTTACCCATTAAACCTGAAGATCTTCCCCAACATTCAAAGTACTTCATCCAGAAATCAACTTCAGCTGCCATAAAAAGTGTTGTAGCTCTTTGTACTCTAATTCCATTCATTAACCAAAACCTTTTACAACCCAAAAGTTTTACAAGACCTTAACAATTAAGGTAACTCTATATAGTCACTTGATTTAAAACATGTCCTGAAAAGCAAGCAATTAGTCACCACTTCTAGGAGGCACTTAAAATTCCCTTTGTGGTGAACAATACACGTAGAAGTGAGAAAAGCCAGTTCATTCTGATAGTGCTCCTTATGAAGAAAGCTGATCCAGTTGTCTACAGGGTAATTTTCAGGGAATTGCAACTATGATAATGAAGTCTTTACCATAGGGACAAAAGGGCTGCACAAATTAAAAACGAAAAATAAACAAACATACCAACCCCCCAACAACAAAAACCCCAACATAACAACAAATTAGCAGTACAAATACACAATACTGCACTTTAAAGCAGTACTTGCTCAAGAATCTGGATATACCTTTTTCTTTTTTTTTTTTTTTTTTTTTTTTTTTCAATCTGGAGTGCTGAAGCAGAAAAATCTCTTTTCTATTTGCTCAACTTTCCTGTGAGCTGTTCTTAAATACGTGCTCTCCAGCACTTGGTGATCTCACACCTGGTCTTCTCCTGGCAAAAAGTCACCATTAAACTGTCAGTGTTACCTCCAGCTGCAGATCTTATTAAAAAGGGTCTCGTATTTAGCACCAATTACAACACTAATTTCCACCCAAAAAAAGAGTTGGCTGAAAAACATATGTGAAATGGCAGTACAATAGATTAACTTCCTTGCTTGTTCAAGGAAAGAAAAAAATATAGTAAAACCAAGTTCTATACTACAGATATACAATATTTTCAGAAGGTTACACAGCATCCAGGATATTCCATTAGTATTCCCCTTTGGCTCTCCCAAACACTTTGTCACAGATGACTGCCTTTGGGGTAACCTCAAGCCAGCCATTTATGTAACACCACCAAAACTCCACTGAATTTTCCATCGTTGGAAAAAACTGCTTTGTCCCAAGAGCAGAGCAAAAAGAGCCACATCCACAGGCTCAAATGGGAGCTGAGAAAGTAACATCAGTTCTAGAAGGAGCTGAGACAAAACCAGGATTTTTTAAAACAGCAGTTCCCCTGAGGGTGGGGAAAGGAGCGTGTCTTGTAAATTTTCTGATTAAGCTTCAAAACACATCTCAAGTTGTTATTAATACAGCATGTTGGCTTCTCCCATTTCTTCAGATGCTTCAGTAAAGCATGAATATCAACAATGAATAAAGCTCCAAAAAGTTTCATTTCCTGACACTTCAGAGAGGCACAAGCCTGTCTGTCCACAGGCAGCTGGCTCAGCCTTTTGAGGAAAGCAGATTGTACTAGGTTTTTGGTTAGAACTTCTCCACTTCTGCTAATCTTCTGCACTACAGCCAAACTAAGTTTCTAGTACTGCTTTTTAAAGTCTGATGATTCTTGATTGTTCACAAACCAATATGAATGGAGTTTCAGAAGGCTGCAAATCACACCAATAGAAACAAACGATGCAAAACGGCTTAGAATAACTTCGACAACAACATTGGAAATCAATCAAGAAACGAGAAACTGTACAAATTTTCAAGACTTACCCTCTTGCAGGATCTAAGGCGATTGCTCTGGGCTGATCCAATTCTTGCCAAAACAAAACTTTCCTCAGCGATCCATCTAAGTTGGAAACCTCGATGCGATTCGTTTCCGAATCTGTCCAGTACAACTTCTCCCCCAGCCAGTCGCAGGCCAGCCCGTCGGGCGACAGCAGTCCGGACACGACGACGTTCTGCACGCTCCCGGATCTGTTGAACTCGGTCCGTTTGATGGCTTCCTCGCTGACGTCGCTCCAGTAAATCAAGCCCTTGAGGAACACGAAGTCCACGGCGGCCGCGTCCTCCAGGCCCCCCACGATCACCGTGGCGTTCTCCCTGCCCTGGGCGGCGTCCACCAGCCGCAGGTCCCGGCGGTTCGCGTACAGCAGCAGCGGGGCGGCTGCACAGGACAGGGGGACACACAGACAGCTGTGTTAACATCTGTATGGAGCAGAGAGAGCTGTGATGGTGTGCCACCAGCAGCTACTGATTTCACAGGGGTTTTACAAAAATAAGAAATACGGGGGAGGCGTTTTGAAGTTTGACTAAAAAGCAGCGGCTCAAAGGGTTTTAACTTGGTTACGAGTCTTCATAATGGGCAGCTTACTATTCTGGGTTGTGCATTATTAAAATAACATTAAAGAAGAAGGGAGAGAACAAAGAAAATGGAGGTTTGAAGTGCCCAAATGACACTGCTCTGTAGAGAAGGATCAGAAAGACAAGAGTCAAGCAGTTTTCTGAGCACTGAGTACTGGCTCACCTGAGCAAGGATTATTTTTCTTGATAGAATTTAGTAACACACACCCCACCTCCAGAGAAGCGTAATTCACATCAAGCTATCAGAGCCACCTGCGTGTCAATACTCCCTGAAATTATGTATCTCAGACATCTTACATATAGTACATAAAAATACAAAATTCATTGCACAGCATGAGGCACATGTTGGTTTAGAGTGTTGAAGGTGGTATGAGTAGGTAGGGAGAAAAATAAATCTGCAGGAATGGACAACACAGTTCTTTCAAAACAGCTCTACCATTCCTGCTTAGTTCTCTAACACAAAGCTTTCATTTTGTATGCTTTATTTGCTTACTCTGTCAGTGTGCACAGCCTGTATATTTTTCATAACAGCACCTATGATGACTAATGTAAAGCAGTAACCATGAAAAAAGACAGCTTCTAAAATGTAATATGCCTGCTTAATTGTCCTTAACCACAAGTTATATATAGCACTATGAAAATTCCAGCCTCATTCCTCTTTCAACAAAAGGTTCAGAAAAATATACATTTGTAGAAGGCAGACAATGACAGGATCCACTTTAGAATCCACTATCAGAAAACATTTCTACCTTTCCCTGCGTTTACTCAGAAAGTGTAGCACCAGAGCTCTACAGAGGTATTTAGATCCATAAATCCTGTACCTGTCACCACACAAATTTCACAGGGATCTTGCAGATTTATTCCTCAGAATAGGTGGACACTTGAAATTTGCAGCAGGATGGATGTCCCAACGAAAAGGTCAAAATTTACAGAGCCAAGGACATGCATGGCTCAGTAATGCCAAGAGCCACACTGCCAGAAGAAGAACAGTTCCCTGTATGCTAAATTCTCACTGAAATTAGAAATACTAACAGACTTCAGTAAATTCAAAAGCTGGTTTCCGAGATCAGACTCCTCTCTTCATTATCTTATCACAAAACAATTTCTCCAAGATACTGTCACATGTGAATTGGGAGAAGCTAAAAGAATTAAAAAGTTCCTTCAGCTACCTGCAATTAAATCAATTCTAAATATGTTTGGGGTGGAGGGATATTGTTGGTTTCTAAGAAAACTGAATTGCTTAGACTATCATCCTAAATTTAGAAACACTGAATAGAACTTGATTTATGACTAACTTTAGATAGAACAAGGGAGGGGTGAAACTTCGATTGCTTAAATAATACCAAATTTGTATTTGTATTTCTTCTCCAGAAAGCAATTCTTTATTGTGGGAAAAAACACGCAAGTTTACAGATTATCTTCCCATGGAGAAGGAGTTGAGTTTTAAGAATTAATTAATTTCTAATTAATTTTTCATTAAAATTATTTTTAAATTCCATCTAATTTTAAAATAGATGGAGAATTTTTATATTAAGATTTATTATTACTTTACTTTGCTATCTCCTTCCCTTCCTTGCATAATTTTCCACCCCATAAGATTTAAAATTAATTACAGTACATTTTCTTGAAGGGCAGATTGCTTATGAAGACCACATGTTTCAGAAAAAGAAGTATTCAGTAAACTGCAAAGTGTAAAAAATTGTAATACAATAAACCCCTGTACTTTTTAGAGCCTGCCTACAACTATAACCTGAAAAATCTAGTTGACAGCCAGCTCAGTGTCATCTAGTGCACACAGGAGAGCGTGCAGCCAGCTGGCACAGCCTTCTCTAGTAAGACAGCGTTTGGAAAAAAGTAAATCCACACAGCAGTGAGTGCAAGCCCCATAATTATGTGCCACACGGAGCACCCATGCACACAGCCGGTCCTGCACTGAACACCAGGTAATCAGCCAGGCCTGCAGGCACTGCACAGGTTACTCACTCCCGGCTGCAGCTCAGGCTGGCTGAGCAGGGACTGCAGACAAACACTTCGGCATCAATGAGACAGCTTAGCTGGATGACAACTCGGGAGAAACGCAGCTACACTTAGGATGTGTAGCTTCATGCAGCTTGGTTCAAAGCCACAGCTTGTAACACATTCCAAAGGGCTGGCAGATGAGCACGGTAAGCTTTCCAATTTGTTGCGACATTCAGGAATGAAGGCTGCATCACCAAAATAATAAAACCCAGGTTTGTTCCCCACTGCCTCCAGCCCTTCCCAGAACACACGAAGGCGTCAGTGTGCTATAAACCCCAGTTACTGAAGTTGGCAGCTTCAGGACCGAGTATCATCTCTGCATTTACTTCACTCAGGCAGCAGTGCCAAGAGCAAAACTGCCAGAACATCCCACCCTGTCCCAGCTTTGAAAGCACAGGACACTGAAGAGATGGCTCTCTAGAATAATGAACTTATGAACTGTACTAATAACCTGGGAAGAAGTCCAAGAGCATCTCCTTTCATAGCTGGGCAACTATTTGGCAGTTTAAGTTATAATGGGGAAAAAAAAATACAATTTGGATTTTTTTTAAGAAGCTGAACTCTTTATATGTTTTTATTTCTCTTTCTATAGACATAATAATAAAATCTAGTGTAACTGCAACAAACTACAATACATTGAAGAGAAGCATATATTCTTGAAAGATAAAAACAAACCCAGAAATAGTAATGAATATTACCATGTCCTCTATGACCTGAGAGGTCTACATGCAGGTAATTCTTCTAATTAAAGTACCCAACACAGAGTAAAATCTATGCTTAGTTATAAACTAAGGGGTGTTTTTGTCCCCACCAACAGGAACAAGTGTTTCCTTAAAGAACACGAAAGTTACAAAAACTCAAGTTCAACACATTTCAACAGCAACAAAAATAATTTACATGGTGAGAAACTTCTGCCAGTAGTGGTCACTGAGCCTGCAACTGTTTCTTAACTCCAAAGTTCTCCTAAGACCTTTCCTAAGTTTATCATATGTAGAATTAAAGTACAGGCACTGTCTTTTTAGCCTTACTTTCACAACTAGAATTCTACCAGCATCCTTCTTCCCGCTGCCAAACTCCAGTTCTTACACCATGTATTTCTCTTGGCTGCAAGTCCTGTCTCTCTTCCTGAAAGTTGCTAATCCCCAGGACACTCAAGTCTGCTTTCCCTTACACTTGTTTACTCAAGTCTTGCTTTGTACATCTGACTTATGGGCATCTGTTTCAGGCATAAAAATGCTGCTGCCCACAGGATGTGATGAACCAACACAAACCAAGCACTTTACCAGCTAAAAAGGGTTTTTAATCTTCTTGGTGTTTAAGTGGTAATTTTAAGCTGTCAGAATTTGTCATGCTTTTCTTTAACTAGTCCACTTTTCCACAAATTCCCACTTTCCCCTTTCTACCTCCAGTGATCCAGGACAGCTCTGGGTGCCTGGAGGCGAAGGCAGTGTTACCTTCAACATGCTCATTCTCTTTCACTGACAAGGAGTTTAGCCTGGCTAAAGCAATTAGCACAGTCTCATTTCCCCCAAATCCTTCTTTCTCAGTCACAAGCCCCAGCAATGCTGTTCTACCCCCTCCCTCAGCCAAGGGCCCCTCCCCAGGCTGATTCAAATCACTAGTCGGGGAAAGGTTTGACTGGGTTAGTGAGTTGAACCAACTCAAGAAGTGGTCCAGCAAACTCCAAAGCTGACATAAGGCGAGCAGCAGGGAGCTGGAAGGGGGAGCAGCTCTCCCCCTGCACTGGCAGCCTGCTGGATCTGCTCAAGATGCCACTGCTGCCATCTCCTTTCTCCCCAGCTTCGCTTCCAGCTGTCGGTTCCTAACCCCTCTTTTGCGTTGGCTCAAGTGACAATGCAGGGAGCTAAACCAGCAGCAGGCTACTGAGCTCTTCCCACTACCTGCCAAAAAGCAATTTCTAGCCAGCCATCATCCAGAATCAGTTCAGACCAAAAGTCAAATCAATATAGCACTAGCACAGCAGGGAAAGGAAGGACTGCATCAGCTTTGACTAACTAGTTGGAAGCAGTTTCTCATGAACTTCCAGTCAAGGAACAGGACTCAGAGCAGAGGTGGCCACTGCTAAGTTGTGGCAACTTGCCACAGAATCACAGAGTGGAAACCACTGAGCAACTGCTGACATTGTGGAAAGAAACATCCACATAGAAGTGACGGGTGAGAAACCCCCCGGATTGTCACGCTGGAAGATGATGTTGTTGAGTTGGGAAGGGAACACTCCCCATCTTTTAAAAGTCTTGCTGAAGAACTCTGAGTGTCTAAAGTGAATTGGTACTGCCAAGCACACTGCTATGAGGACAGCAAACGTACGTGAGAACTGGAGAAAGAAGCAGACCCAGTGTTGAGATGTACCAAACAAATACACGCTGACCTGGATGAGGCACAGTAAGCCAGGACTCCAAATGCCTTGACAAATGACACAAACCCACATTCAGCTCACGAGAGAAGGAAAAGCAGAGAAATGGACATAGATAACCAGCCAAGAACATTAACTGCAGCCTCCCTAAAACCATGCAATACACAAAACTCCTTGTATGCAAGACAATTATCATCATCAAGATGTACCACAGAGAACCAACACAAAAGTATAAGGAAAAGTTTCTGGACTGGCACGAGGATTCTAGAGTAGTCAGTTATGCAGACTGTCCCTTCACTCCCTGAGTTTCAAATTTCTTCATCACTGCTCATGCTTCTAAGAAATTCTGCATATTTATTTTCTGCAAATGTTTGAGTTTTGCTGCTCAGTTTGGAGAAACAAGAATGAAAAGATTGAGGTAGCATTGGCAACAAAGCATGGGAGACTTGTATCAAATAAGAAGAGAGACGATTTGAAAATTAATATAAATTTTTCCAACTAGCAGGGAGCCAGCCTCAAGAAACTTATACAGAGACAGTTTATATTTTCAAGCAAACAGTAAAATCATCAAGAAATACTTAAGGGTTTTAAGCACAGCAAGCAACAGGCCAGGATTTTGCACCAAGTTCTCCGTCACAGCACTTTCCCAATTTTTTCCACACAATACACAATTCCATACATTTTTAAAAATAAAAAGAGTAAACTGACTTACTAGAGCGCACAAGTCCTCTTTCACTGTGAACAGAGAGCACTCCTCTCTCTGAACCTCTTTATTCTCACCAATACACTTGCACGGCACAGCAGGCAACCAGGAATTTAGTAAACGAGCATGAGGCAGCCCAAACTTGGCAGAAAGGACCTTTTTTCCTCTTTTCAGCTAACCTAAAGCATATTCCTCAGGCTAAAAGCATGCAAGGGCTGCTTCACATGGTAACTCAAAAGGTCACAGGAGCAGCAGGCCAGTGAAGGAGACGTGTAGCCATATCAGTGCAACAGCAAAGACATCAAACTGGCAACAACAGCATTTGGATTCTGCACTAAACTTTACTTTTTTGAGGCCTTTGACCAGATTCTAGCTGTAGGGCCCAAGACATCCTGCAGGACTAGCTGGTACAGAGGCAGTAAATCATCCTTTAGCCTGCTAAATATAGGGAAAAAATTACCTTACTAAAGATAGGAGGATGGAGACATGAGAATGAGAGGAGGGAGGAAAAAAAAAAAAAAAAGTACATCAGGGAAAGATAGAAATACCAGGTCCAGGCATAAAAGCCAACAGACCTGCAAGATTATAGCAAAAGCACTCATGACTGAAGTACACCATGAATTCCCAGCCTATGACAGGCAAAAGCTTTCTGAATAGCAGGCATCACCTGCCAAATCATCCTGCTGGCAACAGAGCCGTACAGCAGGATTACCAGAGCGTGGCTTTTCTCAGTGCTAGGTAGCACACTCACACAGATCTTTTGTCCACCTCTCTGCAACATGGACTCCCCTGTTCTGAAGCTCTTTTGATTGCACTCTCATGGGGGTGGAACACAGCACTTCAGCTCTGACATTTTTCTAACTTTATATTCTGAATCTGCCTGGCTGACAACAGGAAGAGCAGAGAGCTGATGCTCCCTTGTCTGGCCTCAGCTTGCAGCTGCATTGCTGTAAAACACTACCACCTTCTTCAATGGCCCTTCTGCTTCCAGAGCAGCAGCCAAATAAAGGTGACCTGGCACTTTCCAGGGCCAACTGCAGGCTATGGAAAGCAGGAAGTCTCCTTTGGGACGTGTAATCAAAGTATTTCCGTGATCCACATTCATGTCTGCAGAACTTCAACATTATACAGCTCATTTTCTCAGGTGTCCTCATAATCTTCCTTGAACACCCTTCCAGCTTATCAAATAGTTGTCAGAACAACACACAGCACTGCAGATGAAGTCATACCAGTTCCACACACACTGGCAATGCTTCCCCAGTTCCACTGGCAACACCCCTGTTTAAATCGACACGAGCTGTTTAATGAAGAAGCCATTCTGCAGAAAAGAAGGCTGGTCTGGCTCTACCAACGAGAGTCCCACAGCTGAATAGGATGGTGTTCTGCAGCCTAAACTAATGCTGTCATGGCAGGGAAGACAACAGGATCACACTGAAACAAAACGCTGCCCTTCACACCTGGCATCCCCTTTCCCTGCAGTGCTGCCAACAGTGAGAAGACAAACCAAAAGCCTCGACCATATTCCTCAGGGAGCTGCTGAAGCTGAGGCCCCCCAGTGCAGGAGAGCACTGAGACACAGCCCTGTGGTGCTGTGACAGCAGGAGCCCATTTCCCAAGCTCTAGGAAGGCTAAAGGCTACAAGACACACTTTGTACTGATGCCTTCTGGAGGCTGACCTGGAAGAGAGACTAGGCAGAGCAAAAGGATAAAACAGAGACTTATCAAAAGGCCTAATATTTTAATTAATACTAGTACTATGAGTATAAGCAGGAGGTTTATTCCCTGCTTTGATGGAACAGCTAAGGGAACAAAGTTTGAAAGTCTATGACACTTTAAATTTCTGTTACATTCCACATATCCTTAACTTCCAGAATTCCAGCAAACATATCAGTTACTTTCTAGAAGCCTGAATTCTCTGACAATGGACAGAGTAGAATCTTTGTTATTAAGGAGTTCTAGAGGTACAAATAGTTAAAAAACCCCAGCACACTACATATAAACTATATTTTTCTTCGGGGAACAGACTGGGAAGGAAGAACAGAGAGGGAAGGAAGAAGGGGAAAAATATAAAGGTATCATAGAGAAGAAAGCAAACAATTTTTGATTAAGCAAAATTATAAAGCCAGTTGATAAAAATTTTCTGTCTCAAATATGATTACTTTTCAAATCTGACATCAAGAACTCACACATGGCCCTCATAAACAGAATTAAAACTATAATCCTATTATTGCCACATTGATTATATCACAAGGGAGTAATTCTATTTAGGTAATGTGATCCTGTAACAAGATACTAAAAAAATCTGTGAGAATGTAGCCATTTTCCATGTCTGTTTATATTAAAAACATTTCCTTATTGTTCTCTCCATATAAATACTGAAGCTCAAAAAGCATTCCCTCTTTTAAACTGATTGCTTCTTTCTCCAAGTAGTTTGTAACTAGTAGTTTATAACATTTTGAAAGGAAACAAAGTATTACTAACTAAAGCATTGATTCTTTTAACCTAGATTTTGACTGGTTAACTTCTTAAAAGTCTACTGAGAATAAGGTATTACAGACCAAGGTATTAAGAGTATTCCCATTCTATTCATAGACTGCTATGTTTGACTCCATTTCAAAATTGCTGGGGAACTGTGCCAACTACATGGAAATCAAAAGGTCTGTAGCAAGATAATAATGAGACAAAAACCCCACCCTGTTTTCATAACCATTTCACCAGAGAACATATCAAAAAGCAGATATGACAACAAGATCATTTCTACTTGCAAATGCAAGCACCGTGTTCTGAGTAAGTTTGTCCACGTGGAACAAACAGCAAGCCTTTCACATTGTGAATGTCCTGACATAAATATTTATAAACTAAAAGGAAATCCAGAGAGTTTAATGAAGGCGTTCTATGTCAGCTTGACTGGCAAATATATAAATTGGAAAAGGTTGATTATTATTTAGGGTGCCAATACCCAGCATTTATGTATAATCCATTAAAGATCCAAAGCTTTCCCCTTTCAAGCCTTGGACAATTACCACAAAAGAATGACACAGCCTCTTTGTTTGGAGCACTGTGAATCCTGTAACTCTGCAAGTGGTACATGCTCTGAAGCCACACCTGATGTGTAAGCTGAAAAACTAAAGGTTATTAGGAGAGCACGTACCTCGTTCACTGAGCAGCAATTACACTTTGGAAGAGTCATCACTGCAAGGTGCTGGGCACAGAAGTGGCACAGATGGCTGCCAGCTCATCCCAAACCTCGTGTGCACACACCAGCAGCACCCTTGGTGAGGCTCAGCATCGAAAACTCAAGGGCTCAGTTCTAACTGTGACCAGGAGCAGACCACCCCTGCAGCCTGCAGGGCAGCTGCATCCCCCTCCACATCCTTCCAAGCAACTTACACCTCTTACTGCTACAGGTCCATCTGAGGGAAATTCCTTATCAACCTGAATTCTCCCCAAAGCTCTCAGGAGAGGGGGCTGAAACATGAGGGCTCCCCAGCAGGAGAGGCGGAGCCGGAGCTGAGCACACTGCCAGACACAGCAGAGCCACCAGCTCAGCCAGCAGCAGCAAAGCTTTAGTTCCACCTGCATTTCTGGTGCCACAAAACAGTAACAGGGACCCCTCCCTACAGCACAAGGAACTTCTGAAGGTGCCATCAGCAAAGCAACCCAAGTACTTAACATCTCTTAGGAAATTAATGAGGTTGAATATGTTGGGGACAAAGAATATTGAATTTAAGTCTGCAGACTGGCTGCCAGAAGAGATAAATGGTGACAGATCAGAAACTGAGACCTGTTTCTCACTGTTTTCCTAGCCCACTACCTCAGAGGGAAGAAAAAATATCTTCACTCTAGTTGGTTTAAACTAAAAACCAAAGCCCATATTATATGCACTGCAGCAGACATTTTTGAAGCTGGCATTTTTGAAATGCGACATCATCATAAAGGTGGATTACAGATGTCCAAAGGAATTGGATTTCTCCAGCTCCCAAAGACAGAGTTTAAAAAGTTCCTATTTGCCCAATTCTTAAAAAAAACCCCAAACCAAAAAACAAACCAAACCCCCTCTACATATTCTACAGCTTGTAGCTAAATTCTTTACCTAGAACTCTGAGAATAGAGATTGAAGCAATTCTCTAGGGAAAAGGAAAATGAACACAGTTCATGACCCTCTAACCAGCATTGCTGTGAAGCAAGAACAAAGCTTTTCACCTGAATATCTTCATATAACTCATGCTGAAGGATACAAGAAACCCCTCACCAGCATATACCTCTGACCAGAACTTCCCTATATTTTCAGAACTTCCCTATATCTTTGAAAAAAATGTTACTTTACCTTGCCTTCAAGGCATAGTAAAAATTGCCATCAAACTTTTTAAGTCCTAATGTTTCAGTTTTAAATAAAAGCTAAAGCAATCTGATGATAACTAAATTGTATCACAGAGATGCAATTGAAAGAACTACAAAATTAACAGTGGATTTTGGAACACCTTAGATCACACTAATTTTAGACTATTCTATGAAAAGATGAAAGAGGAAAACGGCAGACAAGGGCACACTGATTTCTGAGGAATTAGACAATGAAGAAACATGACTAGAAAATGGATGATTAAAGCTTGGGTGAAGAAATAGACCATAATTATTAATAATAATAATAATAATAAAAAAAAAGGTATTTCCAAGTCTTATTGTCATCTCTTCTCTAGGTGAAGAGACCCTTCACCTGAATGCAAAAACATAGCTCTACCTGGAAATGCCACACTTGGCCTCCAACCTGAGTGCTTCAGGAGTGAAAACCTATTCCTTATCCCCTTCTCTGACTTCTCGTAGAAAAATATGTGCACAGACCACCAAAATTCAGCAAAGTTTCAAACACACCGTAGCTTTGCAAAGTTTCAAACATTAAACTCTTCTAAACAATATGCGAATAGATCTATCTTAAAAAAACCAAAAACCAAAAAAAAAACCACAAAAAAGCAAGGATCTGTTGATGAAAACAGAAATAATGGATTAAAATCAATTAAAACAGTAACAATATTACAACAATAATAATGGATTCAAACAAACTCTCTTCTGAATTCTAGGGAAGCATAGTTTTAAAATGGCCATTACCAAAAAGGCATTTTCATTTCTTCACTATCTGACCCTAACCACAGAGGTCTGTAATATTCAGTAGGTTTGTACAAATATTCTTTATAAGATTTCTATTCAAGCAACAGCTTTATGAACTGCCTGCATGATCAGGGTTTAAAGCCAAAACAAAACAGATTGTCCATGGAGCAAATAGCAAGCCTTTCACATTGTGAATGTCCTGACATAAACATTACAGGAATAAACTATAAGGAAATCTAGAGAGTTTAATGAAGGCTCTCTATGTCAGCTTGCCTGGCAAATACATAAATTGGAAAAGGTTGATTAATATTTAGGGTGTCTATAGCCAGCATTTATGTTGCATGCTGACTGGAGAGCTATTTCAGGAAGAAAGCAAGCCATGAAAAGTTTATCTCTTTTTAAAAAGCTGAAACCTCAGTTTCACAGTTACCTGTAGTGCCCTGACAGAGGTGATGACACTGCTTTTGCCTCTTTGCAGCTGTCAGTTGTCTAACAATTGTCTCTGGTTTCACAGCTGTCCTGAAGAACACCTCAAAGGTGCCATGGAGCAGCTCTAACTCCACTCACTCCTCTGGAATACCCTAAGGGAGTGGCTTCAAGGAACAATGGTCAAAAAGCATTGGTCAGAGAGGTGGAAGCCCAATGTCCCAAATCAAACCACGGGCCAAGAGGAGAGAACAGAGACCAGCAACACCTTTCTTCCAGCAGTTCTAACACTGAAAAAACCCCAAGCCCAAACTGCAGAACCTCCACAGCAAGCTGTCATGATGGTAACATCCTGCCCTTAGAAATTCAACCATTTGCCCTGACAACATCATAGGATCTGGCTTATTGCAGTCCTTGGATGATTTTTAGACAGGTGCCTTGCCCTGTGCATCCATTTCTAGCCAGTAACAGCCTCATACTTAAGTCCTTATGCATTTCCAGTGTACTGATTTTATTCCTTTCCAGACTGGAAAGCAAGTCTAGCACAGTTTCCTCAGAGTAATAGTTCAGCTGTTCAAACCTTTTTCCATTTGCCTTTTCTACAAGAACAGGAGGCTGGCTCTGGAAGCAGAGAGGATGCTGCAATCCCCAAACCCACACTACTACATTTGCTGAGTTTCTGTCTCCAGCACCGTCAGCTTGGCATCCTCTACAGCACTGAATTCACAAACCAAGCAGTGAACTTCCTAACTTAACTCTACTTTCATGTATAAGCTTATTCATACTCATGCTGGCACTGCCTCTGCCTCATTAAGGAACTGCTGACACCTCTTCTGAACTCAACACATCTTACTCGAACCTACCCTGCTTGCACAGATGCTGTTTATTAGGGAGGATGTATGCATTAAAATTTGATTTTTGTTTCTTCACGGTTCAGCTGTTCCTGCTGTTTATCTCTATCTAAAGTAACAATTAGCCAGTAGGAAAATTACTATCGTGTCACAAACAGAGGATTACAACTTCAGGTAGGCAATCAAACAGCAGGGCACCATGAACACAGAAGAAACAGAAATGCTGTTTGGATACAAATGTCCTTGGCAACACACAGAGGTGAAAGATGAGAAAATAAATGACAGCCATATGATTTGTAAACTGTCCCATTCAAAGTGTCCTATTAAGCATGAAGTATACAAAAATTTGCAAAAGCACATGGCACTGTTTTGAGATTAATTTGCAGAAATTACTGTAACAATATTATGTGACATCACATACGACAGCTATTTCTGTGCTGTCATTTGAACTAGACTGAACATCAAATTAAAGCCAAACACATGGGATATCAAGAATGGGTATGATTGTTACTTATTAAAATAAGCTAATCAGAAAACAGTTTCTTTCCTATATGCCAGAGCCAACTTAACTTTTAAAATTTGGGGTTTAACTGTAACAACATAAGTATGAAAAGTTACACATGTCATTTAAATAAGTATATTTGTATCTCTGCAAACAGGATACAATATGGCAAACAGATGCACAGGGTAAAAAAAAAAAGGCAATGGATGAGATGAAAATCTTTGTTTTACAGATTACTGAGCAACTGGAGACTGAGCAGTTACTTCAACCTACACCACCTTTAGACTAACTTCCATCAAAACACTCTAATGGGGATGAACTCTCTGAATCAAAACGTAGTTGATTAACTGTCAGCAATTAATCTCTTGCCCATCTAGTATGCAAATGTTAAAATCAAGTAAACAGAAAAATTATGTATGCAAGCACCACAGGCGATTTCTTCCCAGAAAGACTAAACACAGATAATCGTTACTGTAGTTAGGTTTACAGCATAAAAACAAAAAAATAAATAAAAATCCTGCTTTCTTCAGATTGTGCCCTGCAAGACAAGAAATTTTGTCGGAGCCGCGAAGTAAAATCGAAATTCTCAGCTACTTTAAGTAACATCCCCTCGCAAGGCACTCGACTGCTCCTTTAAAGCTGTATGAACATCCGTGTGCTTCACCAGAGAAACACAAACTTCTCTCAAGTCCCAGCGCAGCGCCAGCCGGGCCGAGAGCCGAGCCTTCGCCGCTGCCCTGGCTGCGAGCGCAGGGTCCGTGCCGGTGCCCGGGCACGGCCCGTCCGCAGCCCGCGGCACGCAGCGCGCGGGAGAAGCGCACCGGCCGCGGGCACAGCGGGGCCGGCCCGACCCCGCCGGGGCCGAGCGCTGCCCCGCAGCCCCGGGGGCCGCGGACTGCCGGCGGGGCAGAGAGATCTGCGGGAGCGGGCGAGAGTTTAGGGAGAGGCTTTTTAAAAAAAAAAAAAAAAAAAAAAAAAAAGAAAAAAAACCCAAAAAAAGGATAGAAAAAGGAAAAAAACTTGAAAACAACAATGGGGCGGCTCGGGAGGCGGCCGGTGGCCGCTGGCAGGGCGCGCGGCTCCCGGCGCGGTTCGGGAAGTTGCTCGGGAGCCGGGGAGGCGGCGGCGGCCGGGAGCGAGCGCTGCCCCCGCGCCGGGCCCCGCGCCCCGCCGGCAGCCAGGCCTCGCCGCTCCCCTCCCGCACGCCCAAACATGGCCCCTCGCCACCAACCCGGCAACTTTCCCCCTGCCCCTCCCGCCGCCGCCCGCCCCGCTCACCTCGCATCAGGGAACAAAAACTGCAGGCGAGTAGGCTGCGCAGGACGGCCCCCATCTTCCCTCCCTCCTCCTCGCTCTCACCGGCGGGGAGGCGGCGGCGGGGAGCAGCACCTCCGCTGCCAGTTCATGCTTCCAGGCGGGCGGGGGAGGCGGCGGGGAAGGGGGGAGCGGGAGGCGGGGAAGGGCGGCCGCGGAGATCGCCCCTCACCGGTGCCTAGCAGGCCACCGGCCCCGGCGTGCCGCCGCGGGAGCGGGCGCTGCCCTCCATGCCGGCCGCTGCCGCTGCTGCCGCCGCCTCACCGCGACCGCCGCGGTCCTTCCCCCATCCACCCCTCCGCCTCCGCCGGGCGCGCACAGGCGCAGGGATACACTCCTGCTCCTCCTTCTCCTCCTCCTCCTCCTCCTCCTCTTCCTTCTCCTCCTCCTCCTCCCGCGCCGTGCCCGGCCGGCTCCCGGCGCAGCGCCCGCCCCCGGCACCGCTGCCGTCGGGGAGGGCCGGAGCGGAGGGGCGGGGGCGCGCAGCTCCCCTCCGGCGGGCGGGATCGCGCACAGCCCCGGCAGCAGCCCCGCGGCCGGCGGGGCCCCGGCGGGGAGCGCGGCCCGGGGGGGGCTCCCTGAGGGAGCCAGGCGAGCGGGGCTACGGCACCCGCCGAGCGTAGGCACGGGGCGAGGTGGGGGGCAGCCGCATTCCAGCGGGACTACTTTGCCTCCCCTCGCCCCCTCCGCCGCCTGCGCTGCGTTCAGCCCCGGCCCGTGAGGACGGGACTACTTTCCGCCACAGAGCTGCGGCGGCCGCCGAGCGCCGGCACAAAGGCTGCGATCCCCATCGCCATCCTGATCGCCGTGCCCGTCCCGCTCCCGGCTCCTGGCAGGGAATGTAAGGCCGGAGCATCGCCCGGGGGGCGGCTGGCAGGCAGGCAGGCAGGCAAAATGAAGTTGCGGTGCGTCCCCCCGGAGTGCAGGCTGAGGAGCAATAAATCCCGGCCTTTGGCAGAGCAGGGCGAGCAGGCGTCCCTTATGGGCAGGATTTGCTGCCCGGCTGATGTAATGATGAGTGGTTTGGTTTTGGGGGTGCTCTGCCTTATTGCCCCCCACCTTGTTAAACTGAGTGTGGTGGGCTGGGTTTGTGCTGTTAGAGCAGCGTTACCGACAGTGTGAGTGGCCAGTGTGCTGGGTTTGAACGTAGTCTTTTCCCCTCTTACATTCAAGAAAATATTTCTTTCTGAAGAGGCTAAAAAGTTAAGATTTTGTAATGCACCCTCAACTGAAAAAAAAAAAAAAAACAAAAAACTTTCCTCCTTAGCCTCTTTGTTCGTTCCTAACAAACAATGTAAAATGCAGCTTTCTTGCATTTCCTCTAGATGAGAAAATCTGCTTCATGATTTCAACGTGTCTAAGCGTTTTCGTTAAGTCTAGACGTCTACATCACGTTCTCCCTCCCTCACAGAATGTGACAGCTGGTGAGTAGAATAATGATATGAAGCAGAACAACTTAGAGCAACATTTGAGGCACTTACATTCCAAAATCGGTATTATTTTCAGGACTATTAGAAACTCACAGAAACGTTTAACTTTTGCCTTCATATCTGTTCAACATATATTTTCATAGCTTTTCTTGTTATTACAGTAGGAGATAACATCTGGGCCAGATTAAAGGCCCGGGCATTGTAGGCTGATTCTAAAGGGCTCCTGGTGTCATGTGATACTGTCAGACTCTCAGCTTTTACTGCAGAAAAAATTTAAAAAATAGAAGAAAACAGAGGGTTTTTTTTATTTTTTAAATGAAGTATATTTCCAGCCTTCAAGGTTGCAAAAAAAGATTTTGAAGATGTAAACAATTCAGCTCAGCAGCAATATCTGCCTGAGGCCAGGTCTACATTACAAAATTTTGTCCTTGACTGTCTGCTGGGTGAAATAGCCTCCTCTGTTACTGTGCTGTCACTTGGGAGGATCAGCAAACTCTAGCAAGATCTACATGGATAACAGATGGGAAGACTTGCCATATAAAAATGTACCCTGGAAAAGAGAGAACCTGTGTCCAACCCTTGTTTTTCACCTCTAGATTTTGCAGGAGCAGGCAAAAAGGAGAACACTTTTATATTTATTTTCACCATTTAAAAGGAAAATGAGGTTATGTTTGATTTGGGGTTGGGGTTTTTTTTCCCCTCATAGTGTTTCCTTATACTTTTTCCATACTTTTTCCACGTAGTGTTGCACAATCTGTCATTAACCTCTTGAGAAGTATGGCAGATCTGTAACGAATTCTTTGTATTTTAATCATACAGTGCACAGCTAAGGAAAACCTCAAGCCTGCACCCCTGCATCACAAAAACACATTTCTCCACATGCCATTCCCTCTCATATCTTATCTGTTTCTGCTGGAAACACTCTGGTGTCTTGACTATCTCCCTTGGGAGCCTGATCCCCTGCCTGGTTGCTCTGACTTTTAAAGACATCTTCCCTGCTGTCCAAGCTGACTGGGTTTATTTTTAGCTTTTGAACACTTACATGCTGTCACTGGTGCATTTTGCCATTTTTCTATAATTCAAACCCTTTCCTGCTTAGATTTCCTCAGAGCCAGTTAATGATTGATGATTATTGGCTTCAACCCCCTCAGCTTAGCCCCCTTCCCTGCAGCCTGCCTAGAATCCTTCTCTGTCGACTCTAGCCCAGGTATCATAAAATCATAGAATCACAGAATGGTTTGGATTGGAAGGGGCCTTAAAGAACATCTAGTTCCAGCCCCCTGCCATGGGCAGGAATAGCTTTCTCTGTCCCAGGCTGCTCCCAAGTCCAAGTCCAACCTGGCCTGGAACACTTCCAGGGATCCAGGGGCAGCCACAGCTTCTCTGGGCAGCCTGTGCCAGGGCCTCAGCACCCTCACAGGGAAGAGCTTTTTCCTGATGTTTGATGTAGATCCACCCTGTTTCAGTTTGAAGCCATTCCCCCTTGTCCTATCACTACATGTTCTTGTAAACAGTCCCTCTCCATCTTTCTTGGAGGCTCCCTGCAGGAACTGGAAGGCCCCAGTTATGTCACTGTCGTGGTTTAGGAATGGTGCTCCCCAATTTAGTGCTCCCACCAGACTCTCTAAGCCTTGTGACATCACTCACACCCCCAAACCCCCACTCCCCTTTGCAGCAGGATGGACAGGAGAATTGGAGGCACAAGAAGGCAAAGATCATGGGCTGGGATAAGAACAATGCACTGGAAGCAGCGATGAGATAAGAAAACAACAGTAACAGCACTCAAGATAGAGAGTACAAAAAAGAAACATTATCACTCACTGTGGGAACCCCCAACAACAGATAATAAATTGTTCCTCTGCTTCAGAACCTGGGCCTCCCCACTTCTCTATTCAACTCTGCTCTCCTCAAAGGAGACTCCCTTCCCCTCCCCCCCAGCACTGACAGAAACTGTACAGAATAATCTCCATGTCCTTGCCGTGGCCTCTCCTGGCTACTACAAAAATTAACCCTCCGGGGGGAGCAGGATGGTCACCCCGAAGCCTTCTCTTTTCCAGGCTGAACAATCCCAGTTGTCCCAACCTTTCCTCACAGCAGAGGTTCTCCATCCCTTTAATCATCCTGTTGGCCTTCTCTGGACTCATTCCAACAGGCTCATGTCTTTCCTGTGCTGGGACCCCACTTCCCATGGGCCACTTCTGGGGCTTGTCCAGGTCCCTCTGGATTGGCCTGTGCTTCAGGTGTGTCACTTCACCCTCAGCTTGGTGCTATCTGCAAACCTGCTGGGGGTGCACTGGATCCCTTCTTCTGTGTTATTACTGAAGATATTTAAAGAATGCTGGTCCAACATGGGCTCCTGAGGGACACTGCTTGTCACTTAGGTAGATCAGGACTCGGAGCCATTGATCACTACCCCTTGCAAAAATGGCCTTTTTTGAACCCCTTTTCCCCATCAGTGCTTAGGATTCAAGACCAAGTCTATCTCCTAAACGTTTTTCAGCTTTACTTCTAATTCATATAAGTAGCATTAACTCCATAGCAGAGGCTTTTACAAAGTAAAATAGGAGGCAAGATACCACACACAAAAAAGCCTCCAACAGGCATGATTTATCTTGGATGATTATGTTCCTTTATTTCAGCTTAAAGTCAAAGTAAGTAGAGAGGAAATGTCTCTTTTATTTTAGTAAGAAGCTCTCCTTGTGGGTCGCAGTTACTTTCATTCACCTTAGGAAGAGAAACCTTGGTTTGCTGGCTCAAACCTGGCTGAGGCTGAGAAACCTGGACAGCTTTAGCCTTACCTCTGAACTTGGATGGTGGCTCAATGACACAACAGCTTTGTGGGATTATTTTTAAACTTGGGTAAATTCCCTGGTTTAGTTGGTGGCCCAACTTCACAAGCAGTTGAGTCAGCTCCCAGGACAGCCAGGGACAGCAGCTGGAGCTCATGAAACCAGCAGTGACTGCCAAACTCTGCTTTTGAACTGTGCCCTGAGTTCGAGTGGAGTCAATGGGATGTTCTGCAGAACCAGAACCAAAGTCCCTAATGAGCAAAAGCTGTTAGAAGAAGATGGATGCTCAGCAAATGAATTTGTGGCTGCCCACATCACAGAAGCCACTATCATAATTAGCTTTCTCACTGAATGTTTCAACAAGAATTAATGGGCGTAGCGTGCTGAAATGCTGGTCCCTCTGAAGGCAATGGTAAAGTTCTCACTGATTTCAAAAGGGCCAGGGTTTCGTACTGAAACTCAAGTTCGAGCCCTCATGCCTCCAGCAGGAAATTCTGCAGCACAGGAGCTTGGGAAATGAGATGTAATGTTGCCATCCAATGATGCCTATTACAGCCCTTCCACAGAATAAAATAGGACACCCTGACTTGTGACATCATCATCATCATCTTGCCACATTGCTTAGCTCATACTGTTTATAAAGAAAAATATTTCATCTAACTGCCTTAAAACAAAGTCATGGAAATGCCTGACACAGTTTCTCCTGTTCCAAGAGTGTAATGGGTTCAGCACAGCATTCCTTCTTCAATGAACAGAGGACCAGATCACAGAATAATAAATAATTTCTTCCTAGTATTTGCCCTCTTTCAGCTGGAAGCCATTCTCCCGTGTCCTATCACTAATGCCCCTGTGAAAAGCCCCTCTCCATCTGTAAGACCCTGCAGGCACTAGAAGGCTTGAAGCCTCCTCCTCTCCAGGCTGAATGAACCCCACTCTCTCAGCCTGTCCTCATGGCAGAGCTGCTCCAGCCCTGTGCTCATGTGTCCTCACCTCTGGACCCAGCAGGTCCACATCCCTACAGGATGGGCCTCAGAGCAGGATACAGGACTCCAGGTGATGCCTCAAGTTTTAGCTTTTATGTATTTTAGATTCTGTGCTGTTTTAGTGGGCAGTTTTAAGTTTCATATTAAGTGCTACTAAGCTCTCTTCACAGAGTAGATAGACAAAACAATTCCTTCTCTAGCTTGGTACAAAGAACAACTTTCAAGCCCAAGAACAAAAACAACAGTGAAGTGAGAAGAAAAACCAAAGAGGATGGAGCTTCATAACCTGAAGCTGTATTTGGACAATTAACTCCAATATGCTGATGGACCAGAACTTATAAAAGTGGGAGAACTCGTGGTCAGTTGTCCATTCTGTGCCCATTTTGGGTCCATCTTGGGTGTGCCCAGCCAGGCTCTTGTGCTGCCCAGGTGTGCCCAGTGAGACCTTTTAATAAATCCCTGCTTTATCCTTTTGCTCTGCCTGGTCTCTGTTCCAGGCCAGCCTGCAGAAGGCATCACAGGTGGGGTCTCATGAGAGCAGGATCACCTCCCTCAGTGATCATCTTTTCCTTCTTGAAGTTCAATCACAGGTATTGATACTTTCCCTCTCCCTTTTCCTCCCATGCCATATGAACTGCACCTTTTTCCCAGGATATAGGTGCCTTACAGGCAGATTTCCTTGAACAGAGAATCATCTCTCCAGTCCAGCAATTTTCTCCAGGCGTCAATCCTGACTTGTTTTTGCCATTGCTATCACCACAGTAAAATCACAGCAAAAATTAGCACTTCCATTAATTCTGGGGCAATTTTCCCATCAAATAGCCTATCAAATCCCCTTTTTATCACAGATGGAGTTGCCTTTTCTCCTTGCATTTCAGTACTATTTTATTATTCCCCCCAAATCTTCCCTCCCCCCCTGCTTAATACCCATCCTTTCTTTCCCATCCTCTCTACCAGAAGAGGCTGCCTGGTGCCCAGGAAGAGAACTGCTTTTCTTTGTGGCTGAAAAAAAAATCCTCACAACAAAAACTTCACAGAGGAGAAGGTGCTTGAGTTCAGCAGCCCATACAGGCAAGCTAGTCTAACAGAAATGCAGCAATATCCCCACTGGGAAATATGAAATAAGATGACCTAGAAGGCTTGGGCATTTTCTTTATGGCTTTGGAGGAGCGTTTGGACTCCTGCTGATGGTGCATTCAAGGTCAGGCTGTCTACCTACCACCTCTTTTCTCCTCTCCCATCTCCCAGGGAGTTGAAAACAGCACTGCCTGAGGATACACTTCTTCAGTGGTCATGTTTTTTAGTGTGAACCATGCAGGATTCTGATTTTAATTTGGCACTGCCCACCAGACCACAGGGCAAGTCCAAGACTTTCCTTATGAATATTTAGCCATGGCTACATTTCAAAGCCATATTATAAAAATGTCATTTGAGAAAGTTACTGTTCTAAAATTTGTAAAGTGCTTTAATGCTATGTTGATACAGCGAAAACATCCTTTTAAAAGAGCTCACATTTCAGGCTGACAGGGACCAAAACATTATTTTGTTTTAGCTTGCTCAGCTTTTCAAAACCAGTCAGCATCTGGGCTCTATTAACCATAACGTGCGTGCCTTTTAAGCAACAACAATTTAAGAATATTTCCTTTTCAACCCTCTTTCAAACCCCTTCAGCATTTTGCAATATGCATAATATTTAACAATTCTGCTTTGCACTGCAGCCTTTGAAGTCTAAAAATTAGTTACTCGTGAAGCCTTGTACATTTTCTTGCACTCTTTTAGTCACAGGGATTAGTGACTAGAATTTATGCCTATGGTCAAGAAAGGTAAGTCACTGTGTCACAGTAATTGCCAATCTTTCCTAAAACAGTTTTCAATTTTTATGTGTGTGTCTTCTAGTGTGACACACCATCTGTGTGTGTGGAGAAAAGCTCATTTGCCACCTGCAGTAGCCACTTCTGGGCTAAAGTACTCTGCCACAGAGTGCAGTTTATGGCAAGCAAAGAGACCCAGCCCTCTTCATTCAGACTTCATGAGGAAGAGTCATATTTATATTTTCTACTTGTATTTCATATTTATAGCCATGTTTATATTCTATTTATGTTGATATCAATATCTTTATTTTTTGTTCGCGTACAAATTAGTCTGCAGTTCAGCAAAGACACTAAGCATCTCAAGAGTATGGGGGTGGAGCATCAACCATGGTCTCTCTTCAGGGGTGTTGTTTTTATGAGCTGTTAGTCAAGTTCTCAAGACAGGCTAGAGAAGCACCCTGAGTTCCTCAGAGCAGGAAAGATTGCCCTCTAATGGTAAATCTCTGGGTTTAATGTCTGTGGTGTTTTGTGAAGTGCTCCTCTTCTACATGATTTGTCAGAAAAGGGCCACACAAATGCAAGACATTGGAACAATTTATTATTTCAAGGAAAACCCAAATCTTTGTTATCCTCTTAATTGATGAACAAATTAATTATTAAAAACAAAGATGAAGGCATATTCTTAGTAACATTTTCATTAAACTACCATTAGCCAGGGTTTCTCAGAGGAAGAGGGATGCCTCTGACAATTCAGAACTATTACTCATACTGGATTTGACAAATTTTATATTTCACTGTGAGAAATGTTTCAAGGTCTGAAAAAATGGCATGGAAGATATCCAGTTTATTTCAGTATCATAAAAGTTATTGTGAATGCCCTGGACATCAATCTCACTCTTGCATGAGTATACTTCAAGGAACAAAATTCATATTTCAAAAAAAAAATAAAAAAATCTTTAAATCAACTATTCACATTACAGTAGGGATGCATGTGGGTTCTTAAGCTTGCACTGGCTGCATGTATAAAGGTTTCTGTGGCTTATGGTCTGTAACTGATTCTTCATGTGATGAGGGGATGGAAGAGGTAATTATATAGGGCTGAAGTGTCATTCACTGCCTTTCCATTTTCATTAGTTCTTTGAATCATTTCCTTGCAGTGTAGATTTCAATAAATACTCTTCCAATACAGCTGGCAACTACATGTAGATAAGTGACAAAGGAAAACTCAGAGAAAGTCAGACCCAGTCCCCAAATATATTTATTAAAAAAGTAGTGGCTGCTATGAAGACATTATCGAAAGATGATAATATTCTGTTTTGGAATAATTAGATAATAATTTTTTCCTATCAAGAAGAAACAGTGATTAGAGTGAGGCTACCCAATGCATTCCTCATCCTTCCTTTTTCTACCCTCTCCCCAGTCAAAGCCACAAAGACAGTATTTGGTAACATGGATCTTTGCATAAAAAACAGGGAATTGTGTCTGAATAGCCCTGACTCATAAAGCTGCTTCCAATGCCTTTTTCAGCGTCAGAGCTTTGCAGTTAATGCAACTCCTAGTAATTTTTGTCCTTGTTGCAATTGTGAAAAATCTAATACCTTTACAACAATTTGAAAAGGGCTTACACAGAGCAAAATCCCTGTTTAATCTCAGCATATTAAGAAATCTTTTTTTTTTTTTTTTTTTTTTTTTGAACAATACATTTAAAGTGCTATTTCCCAAAACACTTTTTTCTTTCAAGATAACCAAAGCTCTAAGTGTTGAAAAGGCCTATGATTTAGAGTCCTATCTTCATTTGTGGTTTAAGAATCCTGGCACTTTAGCAGGAAGAAACAGCTAGGATAGGTGTGGCCTAAGGTACATCATAGCAGTAAATCATTCAGTATAGGAAAAGGTGTTCCAGTCACCATAGTAAAAAGCCTCAAAACAATGGGAACCACAGACCCAAACCACTTAAAGATAGGAGACAAAAATGGCCTTGTCAAACTTCTGACTGACATTTCTGGTTTAGGCTCCTCTTGCTTTCACCCCATGCACCCCAGAGACTGCAGCAGACTCCTTGGCATTACATGGGAGGAATAAAAAGCCTTTCCAAGAAAAGATGGTAAAATGAGCCAGCTTTGGCTAAACTTTGGCTGATTCTAACTGATGCTGGCTTTAGCTCTACGAGCACACCTTTGGGTGGAAAGGTTTTCAGGCTCCCTGCAGGAAAATGCAAAGCAAAGAAAAATAAGAGAGGAGTGGCCTGAGAAGAGAAGAGAAGAGGGGATGCCAACCAGAGGAGAAAAAAAACCCGAAACAAAAAAACTAAAACCATACAAAAAAACCCCACAAAACCCCAAAAATAAAAAAAACCCCACCCAAAACTAAACAAAACAGGAAGAAAGAAGGAAAAGGAGGTGACTAAAAACCAGCAGAACCATAGCTCTCACAGGTGCTACACCCCTCACAAACTCCCCAGCCCTTACAGCCCCCAGAGCACCCACAGCCTGCTCAGACCCCATAGCCCTCAAGGACCTCACAGACCCCCAAGTCCTCCAAGCCCCATAACCACCACAGCTTACAGACCCCATAGCCCTTACAGCATTCAAACCCCTCTGAGACCTCAACACCTCAGTGCCCCTCAGAGACCCTATAGCTGTCAGAGACCCTATAGCCCCCACTGCCCTAAGAGTTGGCACTGGTGGCATTGAAAAGCTAGATTTGGAAGTTTTAAGCATATATAACTTTTTTATTACTATGTTTTTTTTCTGAAACTGAAATTCACCATGCATTGATAAACTCTGATTAATGTCTCATTATCACGTGAACAGAAGCAAAAATAAATGAATTTACATTATATTGGTAAGCTAGTCTCTCACAAATTCCATTAATCTCTTTTGTATGGTGATTTGCTGTATCTTCCCACTTTTATTCTGTTTGCTGCCCAGGATAAACTTCTATGTTCCAAATGCCTGATGGTTTAGAAAATCAGGAGTTGCTCCAGGCAGGAGGAAGCAATCTCTATTATAACCTGGTTGCAGCACACAGACACTTCAGACACTTTGATTGCTGTTTTTGCTATTGTTAATGCTCCTGACATCATTCTCATTACCATTACCAGGGATACCCATTTTTGGCAGCTGTAAAAACATCCCAGCACTTAACTACACTTAAACTCACCCTTGAGATGGAGTGTCCAGCATATTTATGGAAAAGTTGCCATATGTAGCAACTCTTCTAGATGTGACATGTGGATAGACTTCAGCATTCAGGCTTTCACTTTTCCTACTCTACCATCCTTTATAATGTTCCCTTGAATGGGGTGGACCCTTGCCTCATGCTTTGTCAGTGTAGGAAAGCCACATGTGTATCTTGTTTAGCAGTGAGAAGCATGAGGGGAGCTGTTCTCATGGTTTTAAAACTCTGTCTCACAAGCAAATCATTTTTTGTCCTTTCTAAACCAGAGCATTCCATAAAGACAGCATACAGTGTGTGCCAAATCTGGAGTCTTTCCAGAAGCACTGCCTGAGTTATCACACGGTGGAAAAACATTTGAACTCCTTATTTCATGCCCTGGAACCAAAGAAGGACAACACTGTCATAGTAAAATAATCAGAAGCAGACAGGAAACGTTCTACAGATTCTTTCTGAGATTTTACCTCTGGGCTGAGATGGTCTGTCATCCTGTAAGGCAATTGTTTGAACACTTAACGAGCCTCTAAGTGAGAGGACTTGACTTATAAATAATTTATGTGCTGGAAGACACTGACACCATTGAGAGCTGCACTGACAAAGGCACATAACACATGACCACTGTAGTAAAGATTCACCTCATTCACAGTCTACTCAGAGGACCCAAACTAATCTGGATCCTTACTTGGAGGATCACAAAAACCTTGCCTGTAGGATCCAAATACTTACACCCAAGTATTTCGGTAATGTCTGTGGAACTTGGGTTTCAGGGTAGGGGAAAAAAAGCTCTTTCATAAAAGCAAACAGAAAAATTGACTCAGAAACTAATTAAACAGCAGGCAAGCCTGTAGGAGATCTGTGTCATAGTGAGGGGGTTTCCACCATCTTTGCAACACAAGAATGTATGTTTAAACTTTGGGCAAATTTTCCACCTAGGTGTTGAGAATTGTTACAAAAGTCAGTGTCAAAGTCTAAGCTCCACTGATCACATCCTTTCTTCAGTGCAAGTGGAAGCCCAGAGAAACCCTGGTGATATTCCCAGTAACTCTGAGGCAAATTCAGCTGCTACTCTGAGGTAGCTGGTACCAAAGCATCTTACAAGGAGTTAGTTTACCTCATATAACCACCTTACCACCTTTGCAGTCTTCAGAGTAACTCTTCAAATCAGCAAATGCTTCAAAACATTCATTATGGTTTAGCCAGTTGTTCTGGATGTTAACTGCACGTTAAATGTCTTTGAGAAAATACAGAGTGCACAGATTATCTGATTACTACTCCTGGATGTTATTGGTATGACAGAATTTTCAATTTTCTTTGTCAATTTTCTATTAAAACAAAGTGAACCAAAAAGAAAGGGGATCAGAACAGTTTGAACATGGCATATCTAAACTTGCCACTTAAGAAAAAGACATTTTATATAGGATGGAAGGAGAGGAGTAAGAGAAAAACAGAAGAGAAGTTAATGCATGACCCTCAGGCCTTTTTTTTTTAATTAAGTGAGCCAATATACAGGAAACAGTGATACAGCATAGTTGTACTGAAACTTAAAAATACTTTTATACATTGTTTATAATACCAAACACAAAGGTGACAAAGAGCAGCAGTTTTATGCTTTGCACTTTGACATCCTCAAGAAGTGTAGAGACTTAAGGGAAAAAAAACAAATTTAGACTGTGAGATTGAGGGTAGGCTTTCTGAAGAGGAAGAAAAATGTTCAATATGTCCTAGCCCTTCAGGGGACACACCTGTCAAGACACTGGGAAAGCATCTGGGAAGAGCATGTACACTCCTGGAGGGATGTGCAAGACTCCAGGGATGGGGGGATGCAGTTATCCCACAACTCCCAAGGAGCAGGAGTGTAAAGAAGTGTATTATGTGTATGAGAGGATGGGAGCACAGCTGTCCAGACCCATTGCAGGAGGGTGACAGGAAAAAATGTCTACAAAATTATAGTTCTCTGTGTGATGGGACACTGCATGGGAACTGCTGACTGCAGCACTGGCACTCCAAACTCCCTGTTTTTATCGGCATGGAGTGTGGGATGGTAGGATCAAAGCATGGCATCAGATTCAAATCCACTAAGAAGGTTTTGCAGGAGGCAGGAAAACAAGATCCAGTTTTGAAAATGCCTTCTCATGTAATTTTTTTTTTTTGGTGGTTTTATTTCCTTGTTTGTTTGCTGGGTTTTGTGAGTTGGTTAGTAATTTGCTTGAAATAATCCTGAGTATAAGCATTTCCTACTCCTACAGGAGTTGAAATGAACTGGAGCACTATTTGCAGAGAACACACCATGCTGAGTTTGCAGCCCTTTGAGGTAGGGACTTTGCACCTTTCTCATCCATCTCAAATAGATCTACAATTTATTTCTTTACAATTGTTTGCACTGCTTATAACATTTGTTATTTGCTTTACTGTACAATACCACAAGACAGTTTTGTTCATGACAGTCTGTATTTACACACCTTATGTTTGCTCAGCACTACAAAGCAACAACACGAAAACAAAGCAGCTACAGAATTTATATGACATTCTCCAGGTGACAAAAGTCAATCAGCTTTTGGCCTCCTGCCATAAAAGAACTGGTTACCTTCAGAAAGAGCCACCCCAATGTGGGGCTTGTCATCACAGTGTGGTGATTAATGATCCAGTTCCATGTGGTGCACAGTGAAGACCACAGGAGATGTCAGTGGTAAAATAGAAGAGTGCACAGATGTTTTAACGTTGGAAAGAAAGCATGACAAACTGGATGGATTTGTTTAGTTACTTTGTCTCACCCCTTTTTGATTCATAATACAAGAGCATTACCCAGGCAAATAAATAAGCTCCAAAAGTGCATATAATAAAGCATCATAGTCAAAAGAATGACAATGGGAAATCTCTCTCCTTCTCTGTTAACTGGAAATGGCAATACATGACTCATAATGCAACGGATTCAATGTTATTAAAATAGAGAATATGCTTCGTTATGTTGTCTTCTACATGATACAGTAAAAAGTTTTAAAAATTTGTATATATAATCCTCCACCTAGACCCTTCCAATAAACAAAAACTTTCCTATAAAACCTTTTTGCAATTAAATAGCCATAGTTTGGGACGTTAAAAAACCAAACTAATTAAAACTTTTAAACATCATCAAAAATCCTCATAACTTTTCACTTCTATTTAATAAACTCTTGTTGCCCTCTAGTGTTCAAACACAGCTTGTAAAGATCCAAACCAGAAAGATCCAAACTGCTCAGCTATCAATTAATTCCCTGTTAGTTCTTAATCCAACATGACAAATGGATGGGAAAAAGTTTTATAAAGTGTTTCAGTACACCTGCCTAATACCTTGTTTTCTTTACTTGAGCATAAAAGACGTTTCATGTAACAACTGCTAAAGTTGTTTGTTTCACTCAAATGTAGTGAAAGGCCACTGAGGTCAGCAACCATCCCAAAGCTGCCATGGTGCTCAGCCCCTCTCAGCTTCACCTCTGCCAGTGACCGTGCTGGGCACGCAGTGCTGGGGCTGGAGGGCAGTTCCTAATGACAAAGGCCACATGAACACACGTGAACAGTCACACGGTGGGTTGGGGTGGAAGGGATCCTAGAGATCAGCTCATTCCAACCCTTGGCCATGGGCAGGGACCCCTGCCACTGTCCCAGGCTGCTCCCAGCCCCATGCAGCCTGGGACACTGCCAGGGATGCAGGGGCTGCCACAGCTGCTCTGGGCACCCTGTGCCAGGGCCTCAGCACCTCACAGGAACTATTTCTCTCTAATATCTAATCTAAACTTTCTCTCTTTTAGTTTAAAGCTATTCCCCCTTTTACTACCACTTGTAAAATGCCCCTCTCCAGCTGAATACATGACCTGTGCTCTGAACAACCCTGAGATACATCTGCTGGTTTTTCTTGAATATTTTGCTACTGTACTGTAACCATATCAATTAATATCCATCACCTTTCCCTGCAATAAATGATTTATTGCAGCAGAAATGCACAGTGAGCATTCAGAGGTTGTTCTCAGCACCTCTCCTGCATTAAGGTGCTGTAGTGGCACCAGCAACATAGAAAACTTCTCATGAAGGTTGCAGTTCTTATGAGAGAAAATTATGGTCAACCTCAGATCTGCATCTGCACTTTTACAGCTAGGCCCAGTATTTCTCATTCTGCGAACTCATTTCCCAAAAATGTTCCTCCTCGTTAGGTTCCTTGACCAGAAACCTCTGAAAACAGCTATTAAAAAAAAAAAAAAACCAAACCAGAAATTAGGGTAAACAAAGCACAGTCAACAAACAAGCTGATGAATTTGAGGTACATTTCTTCTGTAATTTTGTTCACTTTTAAAAGCTTATCCAGACTACTTTTCTTTTAACCATTGTCAGACTTAAACAGTGTAGCAGACCAGCTGGTTTTTATATATATATAAAGCAATTTGCAGCCTCCATATAGTAAGAATTCAAGTTCTTGACACAAGGAACACTGACTTTTCTTTGATCTCTGAATAATGGAATTTTCAGAGATTTTTCTGCATTTAGTTATTTAGAGCTTTCAGAAAACTTGCCTTGAGGCCATTTTTTGGATCACACCTGCTTCCCACCACACTAAGCTTGACAGATCTAAGATCCTCTTGGATGTGAGTCAAATTTTGTATTTTGTAACAGAAGTTCCTTGCATTCATGAGGCACCCTTCCTTCTCTGCCCTGACATTTGTTGTTGATTATGCCACCTGACATGAACACTTTCAAATCTAGCCTTTCATTCTAAAACCAGTTTAGACTGACTGTACACCAAGGGAAATTTAAATAACATGAACTGGAAGTTTTGTGGCAGTAGATGTTCCCGTTTACTCTCCCTGTTGAAGAGTCAGGAAAATATAAAATCTGAGTTGTTTATGTTGGAAAAAAACTCAAATATCAAGACAACTGTTACTAAGCAGCTATGCTTATTAGTCTCATAAAGGGGACACTAAAAGTGAAGAGGGTGTGCTTTGAGAGCACTCACATTTGCAGTATGTAGTTTTAATCATACCTGTGATGTATGCAGAAGAAGAACTTTAAAGACATGCAAACCATATCTTTTATAGTTTATGTAACCATATATTTATATGAGGAAAATTGAATTATGCCCTATGTAATATATTTTTTTCCTGTTTGTACCTAAAACCATTTGGATGCAAAGCTCTATTACTAAGTATTCCTTTAAAACTACAAATAGGGTAAATAGGATTGCCAGGCAATCATGTAACACTCTGGCATTTGGTGCAAATAGCACTGAAAACGCCCCCGTGCTGCACAGGTACTGAATTTATTAGGTATTTCACTAATCTTGTCACAGTACAGATTAAGCTCATGAAATGCTTTTTCTCCTTAAATATAAGACCTTCTTAGCTTAACTTGGATTTAAGTGTTTACTCTCAGGATTTAGTAATAAATCAAAAATGACAGACATTATAGTTCAGCACACACAGAGTATTCCTTCTCACCACGAAACCCATCTCCTGTCTCCTGCTTTCCCATCAGAGCCCATAAAAAAGGAATCCATCCTCTTCTGAGATTTCAATATCTACTGTTCCATTTCAGAGTTCTCCTCCCAAAAGTGGGAGATGCTCCTCAAAATTTTGTTCCCTCTCCCAGTCAGACATCAGCATACATTCCATTGATCAAGTAATCAAGCCTGGTGTAATGCCTCTTCTGAAGAGATTCATGTATTTTCTTCCCTGTCAGCACAATAACTAGCATCAAGAACATCACCCCAAAAAACAAAGCTGCTACAAGGCTGCTTTTTTCCCCTAGCTGAAAGACACTTTTCCCTCTCAGAACACCTTCTGACAGGGAGCTGTCTGAGTCAGATGGGTCATAACCCCGAAGGTCATTTTGGGAAGATGTGGGGGAATCACTGGACACAACGAAACCTGGAGAAGAGAGCAGGGTCACAGGGCTGGTATCACTGGAAGAGACAACTGTTGGCTCAGGAACCATGGCTGGAGTCCTTAGCCCTGATGGGGTGGTAGCAGATCTGGAATTCGTGGTCACCTGCTTGGTTGTCGAAGTAGCAGCAGAATCTGTGGGCTTGGAAGGAGGAACAGGAGTGGCAGCAATGCTGGCAGGGACCGCAGGTTTGGCTGCAGCTGTGCTTGGGTGGGCTGGGCTGGCTTTAGCAGCCCCGGGGTGCAGAGAGGCTGCAGGAGGCTGCAGCTGGGCAGTGCCTGTGGGCAGAGGAGTGAGAGCAGCACTGCTGGCTCCGGGGGTGCCTGCCCGGGCAGCAGCGGGGTTTGCAGCTGGCCCTGCAGAAGGCGTGTTTGGGGGCAGAACAATCACCTCCTGCCTTGGCATGGGCTCTGAGCTCTCAGACTGCTCTGCTCCCTGAGCTTCAGGGAAAGCTGTAGGGAGTTCCAGGCTGTCCAAATGCTTGCCTATGTGGTTCAGGAGCTCGGATGCCTGATGAAGGACAGATTGCTGCAAACTGGCAGTGTGATTCTGATGGATATTGGGACTGTGAGAAATGAGGTTTCAGCATCCGAAGGCAAAGAAGAAAAGTTCTCAGTTTTGATGGATTTATCCTCTGGGGCATGGATGTCTGGAAACAGAAATACTGGTATTTAATTATTAAATCTATTTTTGACTAATGTAGGCACATTTTATTTGTATTTCTTAGAAACATTTATGTAAGGGGGCTCTAAGAGATAATGACTAATGAAACTTCCTTTCTTCAAAATATGCACAGTGACACTTAAATTTTATGTCATAAAGCCTAGCCACATAACATTCTTTGCAGAAATACCATACAAATAATAATCCTAAAAGCTACCTGATTTTACAGTATTTCTTCTAGAGTATTCACCTAATTTACAGGTATTACAGAAAGTATTTGGCTGAGCATGAGCTCTTGGAAAGACAGGCTAATTGTCAATTCATATTACATATATATATATATAATTTTACAATTATATTTATAAATATATAGAAATATATATTCAGGATAATCATTCAGCTGCTGCACAGAACATTTAAAAGTATGTAGTTCTGACTCTCAAGTAGTTCTGACTCTCACTCATCTGTTTTTAATATTGAAACAAAAAGGTTTGTTAACTGCACTGGAATTGAAATAAATAATTAAAGAAGTATCCCCCTTTTAGCTCAGTTTTCAGAGTAACCACATAGAGATTCTCATATGAAAGAACAAAGTTTGAAACATTTGTTGCTACCGCACTGCTCAGGTGCTACCTTTGGAAACTTACAAGGAACATTAAACAATCTAGCATAATCTTTCCACAATTAAATGTTCAATCAAATCCAAAATGAAAAAGAAGTGTTAAATGCAATCAAGTTAGTTCACTCAGTATTGTACTACATGCTGAACAAAAGCAGGAGCATGATTGAAATTCTTGTTTCTTTGTTTGAAACCCCAATTTTCTTCTAGGGGAGAAAGAGAATGAGGAAAGTGTAATTATAGTAATAATTTTACAGAAATGCAGTTCATTTATTGCACATTGCTTTTGCACGATTCCCGTGTGATTGTGCTTTCACAAAAATACTTGGGAACATTACATGAGTAATCTCTCTATAAATCATATTGTTGCTCCTTGCATTTTTCCCCTTGGAAAAATTCTCTTTTTCAGCAAAAGTTTGGTCTCTCAAACAGCCATGCAGAAACCACGTTGGCAGGACAGTCTAATTATCAGTTTTTTATCTGAGCTGTTCAAACAGGTCTGGTGCAAATCAATGTCAATCAACAAGCAGTCCTTGCTGTAAAAATACCACAGCCTAGGCCAGAGAGCAAGAGATTCCTGAGTGTGCAGCTCACATGCCATAAAGCTCTGAGTTTAGAAAGTTTGCTTCTGCACTCCAGGTTCCCTACCTGAAAGCAGAAAGTAATGATTATTTATTATTATTGCCAATTATTCATCAGTATAGCATGGGTCCTTTCAATACAGCTGACTGCAAGGGTGGTATTTCCATTGGTTCTTGTGATACTTTGTAGCATTATGTACAGGAAATTTTCCTTCTTGACTATATCTAGATGAAAGCAGCTTCTTTTTTTTTTTAAGCAAGGACGAATGATGAGGATTTCTGAATCTAATGTGAAGGAATATTATAAGGGTTGGGACATTATTCTAAGGGAGAAGCTGAGCCCACAAAGGAGCTCACCACACACCTGCCCATCCATCCTCCACAACGAAAACCAGCAATATTTTCAAATCATAATGCTTGGCTTAGAACACTTTGTTAAAAATACGATCCTCAAACAGTTCCTGGTCACTACTGAAAGTTCACAGGGGCAAAAGTCATCTGGTGTGGAGACTGTTTGCTCTCACTATTATTTACCTGTAGTTATCTTGTAGCTCACAAGTCCTGTTGCAGGTTTCATTGGACATGCCTCAGTGCTGGGACAGTGAAACAGGTAGCAGTTTGGATGTGTACTTGTTCTTGCAGCGTAAAAAATAACCAAATTACACTTCTTGTCTCCTGCAAAGCAAAGTAAATGCCTGTTTGAGCAATAAGAATTTTTGTATCAGTATGGTAATGAGATCTAGTTCGTTAACTTTTGCTAATGTGAGTAAGAGGAAAACTACTAACACATAACATCCCTACAGGAAAAACAGCCAAGGACTGCAGAAGAATGGCCTAGGGCCAAAATATGAAAGGTCACACCTTCCTTTTCCTGTACAAATAGTGTTGGGGAAATTATGAGTCTAATCTCTCATCCTCCCCTCCCTCACCCATACCACACTGGCACCACTTTATACAACAATTTCTCGCTTACAAATCCTGATAAATCTGAAACCCTGCTCTATATACTCACGGGGAAGAAAATTATTTAGACATTTTTCCTTATTACATCCCAGGAATCGCTTCGGCGGGTCACCTTCACCACTGCCATTTCTACTTGCTGCTCTACCTCCTACTGCTCCAAGAGCTTGATTCAAACCAGAGGAGGGTAAGCAATCTCCTTCTTGGCTAAAATTAAATACAGTGCTAAATGTCAGCTACTTTTAGCGCGTATAGTAAATAGAGCTTAGGCTTCGGGGTTCAGGATTTGGGAGGTTTTAACACCTGAAAGTAACGCTGTTTCTGCGAACACAACGGCGTCTAACACCTACAGGCATAAAAAGGCAGCTCCCGCAAGCTGGAGCTAAGCGCAGCCTGAATGAGAGAATAAATTCCGGCTGGCTAGAGGGAACACCAGCAGCTGACCACCCCGCGAGCCCAAACTCCAGAATTATTGTCCCCGGCAGTGGCGGAGAAGGAGGCCGAGGTTACCTGCGAGCCGGTGCCCCGAGCAGCAGGCGCGCACACACGCACCCGCGCTGGGGACGCGCAGCGGCTCCGCGCCCCGGACGCCGCGGGGCAGGGACAAGTCTATATCGATGATGGAATTCTCCATCTTCTGCGAGGAGCACTGCTGGCTCAGCGCCGGCCCGGCCATCGCGCAGGTGATCAGCAGCAGGCGAACCGGCCAGCGGCTGCCCCCGCGGGACATGGTGACCCGGACCGGGGCTCCTCCGGCACGGCCGCGCTTCGCGGCCAGCGGCAGCCGGGGGAGCGGCGCCGAGGGCTCTCGGCCGCTCCCGGGGCGGGCTCGCCTTCCTGGGGCACCTTCGGGCGACCTCCGCCCGCAGCCCGGGGGCGGGGAGGCAGCGGCGGAGCCCGGCCGGGGGAACCGCGGCTGTCCCGGCACGTCCGGGAGGCGGGCCGCGGGAGGCGGGCCCGGGACGCCTGCTGCCCTCCTTCTCTGCCTGGGCTTCCTGCTTACCTGCCTACCTGCCCTCCTCCTCTTCCAGCCTTCCTGCTTACCTGCCTACCTGCCCTCCTCCTCTTCCAGCCTTCCTGCTTACCTGCCTACCTGCCCTCCTCCTGCCTGCTCTTCTCCTCTTCCTGCCTACCTGCCCTCCTCCTGCCTGCTCTTCTCCTCTTCCTGCCTACCTGCCCTCCTCCTGCCTGCTCTTCTTCTCTTCTAGCCTTCCTGCTTACCTACCTATCTGCCCTCCTCCTGCCTGCCTGCCTATCTGCTCTCCTCCTGCCTGCTCTTCTCCTCTTCCAGCCTTCCTGCCTACCTGCCTACCTGCCTTCCTCCTGCTTGCTCTCCTCCTCTCTTGCTTCCTTCTCACTGCCTGCCCTTCCCCTGTCCCCTTCCTGCCTTTTCTCCTGCCTGCCCTCCTTCTCCGTTGTTTTCCCCTTCCTCCCTCTTCCTCCTGCCTTCCTCCTGTGCTCCTCCTTCTGCCTGCCCAGCGGGGCTGTGAGGTTATTCCCGCTCCTCCAGCCACTCGCCGGCCCCAAGAGTTCTTCTGAGCATCAGGCAAAAAGGCAAAACCACCTAGAGAAGCTCTTGGTGCTCAGGCTGAAATGCTTTACCCAGAGTCAGACTTTCCCTCCATCTGAGATCTGCTTTTGGAAGGTGTAATGAAGGCAATTCATACGCATATCCTGGACTAAACGGACATGGACCTATTTCCATGGACATATTTCCATGTGTGTGTGAAAGACTCCTTGCTAGCTGAGTAATCCTGTTCAAATCACAGCCAAGCACAAGATACTGGAATGGGAGTTGTACAGAAAAACCTGTCTACTGGAACCCCTGACTGGTTTCTTGGCCATTTTTCTGTTGTCCATGTCAGTGCAATTGCTTGCTTAAGTAATGGTTTTGCTTGGGAATTTTTCATTTCCTCTTTTAATTTTTTTTCTTACTATTTTTGGGGTAGTGTTTAGGAGTAAAAGTAGACCAAAGGAGTGCAAAGAATAAAAGGATTATAAGGCATATTCCTTCTTTTTCAGGAAAAAGAAGTGATTTAGTTCCCTGTAAGTAAAATCCATTTTCTTTTTAGAGATGTGCATTACCTGAAGTGATCCCAAAGGGCAGATTAGTTTATATATTGTAATGGTTAGATGCCAAGGCATGGGCGTATATCTTGTTCTTCATGCCCAGTCGTTCCCTTTGTCAGTATTGCTGGGTGTTGGCTTTTATTTGGACAAGAGCATTTTAGGAAACTGAACCCACCATCTCATTTTGCATCACACGGCCATCTTAGAGCAATTCATAATGTTTGCTTGTGATTCTCACAGTCTTGGTGGGATCATTTCTTCTAAAATTTTCAGCTGCACTGCTCTGCTCTGCTCTGGGTCAGCCTCACCTCGAATATCGTGTGAAGTTTTGGGTGCCACAATGTAAGAAAGACATAAAGGCATTAGACAGTGTGCAAAGGAGGGCACAAGGATGGTGAAGGGCTGGAGGAGAAGCCGTGTGAGGAGCAGCTGAGGACACTTGGTGTGTTCAGCTGGGGGAGACTGAGGGGAGACATCGCAGCCACAGCTCGTGCCGAGGGGAAGAGGAGGGGCAGGCAGCGAGCTCTGCTCCCTGGGCCCAGGGACAGGACCTGGGAACGGCTGGAGCTGGGGCAGGGCAGGCTCAGGTGGCTCTCAGGGCAGGTTCTTCCCCAGAGGTGTCAGCACTGCCCAGGCTGCCCAGGGCACGGGCACGGCCCCAGGGCTGCCAGAGCTCCCTTTGCACAGCGCTGCCAGGGGGGCACAGGCTGGGATTGCTGGGGGCTGTGCAGGGACAGCAGCTGGACTCGATGATCCTTGTGGGTCCCTCCCAACTCAGGATATTCGGTCATTGGCTCCTTTTTCAAGAAATAAAACGTATCCGGTAACACCGATTAGCACAGAAGGGGGCACAGCATTACAGATACCGCCCTCACTAGGGCCAGGCAGCGGAGGAGCGGCGGAGGAGCAGCCCCTTCCCCGGCCACAGGGACCAGCGCGGCCCCAGGCCCCGAGCGGGCCCCGCCCGGCGGGAGGAGCCGCCGTGACCCGGCTCCGCCGGAACCCCGTGGGCGGCGGCGGCCCCGCGCTGCGGCGGGCGGGGACGGAGGCAGCGCCATGGGCGCGGAGCAGAGCGCCGAGGCCGAGAGCCGCCCGGGCGAGCCCAGCGCCGCAGGTCGGTGCCTGGCAGGGAGCGAGGGCGCGGAGCGGAGCGGCACGGCGGCTGCGGAGAAGGGCACGGCTGTTTCCTTGGGGGGCACAGCGCCTGTGGCGAAGGGAAGGGCTGTGGAGCAGGGAAGGGCTGTTTCTCCGGGAGGCAGCGGCGGCTCGGCCCGGCCCGGCCCTTCCTGTGACGGCGCGGGGGCCGGGGATGGGCAGCGCCCCGGGCGCGGACCGGGGCAGCAGCAGCGAGCGAGCAGTGGAGCAGGTGCTCCCGAATCGGCTGTGCCCCGGCGTGGGGAGGGAAGGGAGCTTAGCCACCTGCAGTGATCTCGGCATCGTGCTAGAAAAAGCATGCCTGTGCAGTGTTAAATGGAGCAGTACTGGCATAGGGTTGGGTTCTGGTGGAATCTGCTTATAAAGTTGATTGTTCCATCTCTCTCCCATATCCAGCATCTCCGTTGCCAGCCAAGCAACGAGCAAAAATGGACGACATCGTGGTCGTAGCCCCAGGAACACAATCCTCACGGAATGTCAGCAATGATCCAGATGTCATAAAACTGCAGGAAATTCCAACTTTCCAGCCCCTTTTGAAAGGTAAGTGATTGTTCTTCCTTTTTTTTTTTAAACGCCTACTTTTTTTGTATCTAATGGAGTTTATGTATGCTGAGGTTTCTACTGAAGTTCATGTTTCTGTCCCTATTTTTCACTTCCCCTTTTGTTTTAAACCTTACTTTCTTTTGTTATGCCATTATTAATTCCAGCCTTCAAACAGTGGGTGAACTGGTTTAGAGGTGTGCTGGTAATTTCCTCTGCAATGGAACCATCTACTGTGAAGACAGAGCAGCTCCAAGCATACCAGCTTGCCCTGTACCAGTGGTTGATCAGAGATGCTGTGTTATATTCTAATATATAATGGATGACAGTCTTCTGTTTTGCTCTAGTCTTTTAAAAACAGTTGTGTGTGTTGCTCTCAGAGTCATAGCTACCTGATTCAGCTGCTTGAAATCAAGGTACCTTGTGGGAGTTTCTAACACAGAGCAGATTTTATTCTTGTTTTTTGCAGTGGGGTAGATGGGCTGAGACTTTTCTTGTTTCTTTTCCTCCCACTTTTTTTTTTTTTTTTTTTTTTTCCTTTCATCCCTTGTACTCATTCTTTGTTTCTTCTGTTCAAAGGGAGGCGAAGATTTCAATCAAAGTTGTCAAGCCTGCAGTTTAACAAAAACTGTGTGTTTTGTGGCCTGGCTTCTAGCTATGTCTTTTTGAGGAGAATACAGAGTGGCCTTAGTATCTGAAAAGGCATCACTAGAGGTGATCTACTAGATCACTAGAGGTAGCATCACACCACCACATTTTGGACAGAAAGTATTTACTTTTTGTTTGTTTGTGTATGCCTACTGCATGAGGGTCCTGGAACATGACTAGAACTTGTAGACATTATGACAGCCTATTGGGCCAAACATTTAACAATTTATTGGGCATTTTTTTTATCAGTAAATTCTGGATATGTATGGCACTGAGTGCTGTTTCCTGCAGAAGGGGCAGAAAGATAGGGAGGCCTTGAAAAAAAGCAGAACACGCTTTGCCTGTAAAGCAAATGCTTTGTCCTGCTTTGTATGTAAGGCAGAACCAGGGTCATGCTAGTGACAGCTTGAAATGTAGATGCTGGAATCCAAATTCCTTAAAAAAATGAGGAAGTTATAATATGAGAGAAAAAATTTAGAAGATGCTACATCTGGCACTGAAGTCGTTGTGTGTGTGTAAGAGTGTGATGACAAAGAGTTTCATTTCCACCCAGCTTCAAACTCATGAGCAAACCTGGGTTGCACAAGACCTGTGGAAGGAAGTCCTGGGAAATGGGACTGGTGGTCCCTTCCAGAGATGGTGTTCCTGTGAGGCTCTTGGAGTCTCAAGGGTCCAGGGCTTGAGATGGGAAGTGAGAAAGAAGGGAGAGCAGCAGCCATGGAGCTGAGATGGAAAGGTTGGAAGGCACTGCCTTAGATGATGAGTCCAGTGTGCTAAATGAGCACACTTTGTCGTGGTGACTGTGTTGTATTTTCTGGCATTACTTTGGACCTGAAGCTGTGGTTGTATGGTAGAAACATTCTCTTCTGCTTCTGTCACTTGGCCTGCTGCTTCCCTCCGAGTCTCCTGAGACGTGGTGACATCTGGTGACTGCTCAAGAGTTTTGCATGCTGAATCACTTTTGTGAACACCTTTTTCAGCCTCAGGTACTTGCTATTACTTGAACAGCCACATTGTGATACTTGTGTTCACTGCAGAAAGCAATATGGGCCTGTTGAGTGAGTTGACTCTTGAGAAATAGCAGATCAAGCACAGGCCCACTTGAGAATCTGTTCTGTTTTGGTCTGGTCTCTTCTCTGTATTCTTCCCATGCAAGATTATGTTTCTGGAAAGGCTGAAGAAGTTTCAAAATCTTCTAGGAGCTCATTCTAAAAACTTGTGTCTTGTGATCTACCAGCTTGCTGGTGGACTTACAGTTCCTGTGGACTTCATTGTTCTATTCAGTTTCTCCTTGCCTAAGCAAAGCCAAGGGGTTTTATTTTACTTTTAAGTTTCAAAAGGGGAATAATCATTAAATAAATGGACTGGCAAAGTACATGGTCATGTAAACATTGCATGTTCTGGAAAAACAAATACTCTTGTTCCTCCTAGTCATATTGAGTTGAGCTTGTGATGGGTGAACCTGGAAATCTTTACCATTGTATGCTCTTACTAGGAAGAAAATGTCAGTGTCCTGTCCACTGCATCTTTCATGCTTTCCCTTGACTTCTACAGGGAGAATTGCACCTCAGAGTTACAGCTATGAGCCCTCGTGAAAAGTCCTCCATCTTTCTTGTAGGCTCACTTCTGGTACTGGAAAGCTGCTGTGGGGTTGCTCAAAGCTCTGTCCAGCTTGACCTTGAAGATTCCTCATGATCTGGACAGCCTGTTCCAGTGTATTGCCAGCCTCATCATAAAAATAATTTCTTCCTTATGTCCAATCTAAACCAGCCCTCTTTGGTTTATAACCTTTGTCCTTGCTCCTTCTTTGCAGGCCCAGGCAAAAAGTCTCTCTCTTTCTTACAATTTTTTTTTTGTCCCTGGAGGCTTTTTGGAGAAAGAAACCTTTTCCTGCTTATGGCTAGAATTGTGCACTGGTAAAAGCTATTCAGCACGAGGAAGCAAAAGAATCAGAGGTTACTATCTCACTGCAAAGGCACTGTGTGAGCAGCAGAAACATTTTACATACTGTGCCTCCTCCTGTTCCCATAGGATTTTGTGATCAGTTTGCTCTCCAATCTCATTTAATGGTTCTTCAGGTCAGCCTTGTGTTATTGTGACCATCTGGGAATGCTGCCTGGATGACAGAAGCTGCCAGATAGGCAGTGACTGTCAGCTGCTGCTGGGAGGTCAGGGGGGACTGTCACCTCCCCTGGGTGGGTCTTGTACATTAAAATTCACCTGTAACTAAAACAGCACCTGTAGGAACTTGAAACAAACTTTTGGCAACTGGTCCCCTGTAAGTACTGGCTATGTTTTTGTGCTGCCATTTCTCTTGTCATTTCCTCCTTGTTTGGAGGAAGCTGTTCTGGCAGCATCCCTTGAAAGTGTGATGCTGAGTATTGAGCATACTGTGAGTTCACTCAATATGGGCTTGTGGTTATTTAGAGATAATTCAGCAGCCCTGTTTTGTGTCCTGACTTATTTCTGGAGGAAACCTTAATACTAGAAGAACAATTTTAATGCTAGATACTTAATTGTTGAAGATGCTAGTGGTGCCTGCTTGGCCTGCTGCAAGAATGTGATGATACTTTTCTTTCTGTTTTGTTTTGATGACAGTGTTTGGATTGTTGTTGCAAGCTCCCAGGAGAGCAGGGGCTGTTTCTGTGAATTCAGCAATGTGCTGCTGGAGACTGGCTTATGAACAGTTCAGCTGTGTCATGTGCAAATTTGGTTATGTGCAGCATGTTTTCTGTCATAGGAACTCCTGGTGCCTCAAGCACTGAGAGAAAAAAGGGCAGCAGAGGCTGCTGAGGCTCACCTGCATTCCCAGATGTGTCACATAGATGAGAGGTGTCTTTTTTACAGACATTCAGCAAGTTACTTGTGCACTCTGTTCCTTTGTCAAACATAGGAGGTCTTCATCCTACAGCCTTGTGAAGGGGTATTGTGTGCAGCTCATTAGCATCCTCTAGCCCAGAATAACTGGATTCTTGTCCTACAAATAATCCTGCTGTTTCTCTAAGAATAGCAAAAAATGGGAAGAGGTTGCTCAGTAAGATTGTAAGTAAGGCATTTCTGCCCATAAAGTTTTTAAGGTCATATTAAGCAAAGATCTGTCAGTCATAAACTGGAAATAAATGAATACATTAAGGAGTACACGGTGAGAGCTTTACTTACTGTGCAGCTTATTATCCATATTTATTATTATTATTATTAAGAAAGGCATTTAGTAAAGAACACAGTGAGACTTTTACTCTGAGAAGTCGAGGCCAAAATTTACCTGGAAGTAGTGGAACAAGGACACCCAAGTTACATGGCAGAAAGAGTAGGTCCAGCATAAGGAGTTTCCTTTTAGACTCAGAATTTTGAAGTGGAAAACTTATGATATATTACAGCTGGTGTATGTCTTCAGCTGAGAAGCACAGGGAGATGCTGAGAAATCTGGGGTGAAACTTGTGATGCTGTACTGATGCTCCATGGATCTTTCTTTGTCCTCCAGGCTAAAGAGCATTTGTTGCTCAGAAGAAGGGACTGGAGATCAGGATTCACACTCCTCCCTTCATTCTGTCTCACCCCCTTCTCTTTGAGAAACCTTGCTCTTGTCGATTCCTTGACCATGCAGGCTGAGTTAAGAGGCCCCAGGCAGCCCTTGGTGGGAGCTGCTGAGACTCTACTCAGGCTGTGGTCATCCTTGGAATATTGTAATGCAGTGGGGGAGAAGTTTTTCTTGTTTTATGGTGGAAACTCTTATCTTTCAGCAATCTTAAGCTGCTTGAGAAGTTCTGAAGATGGCACTGCAGCGACGTGAGCACCTTCTCTGTGTGAGCTGGTGTCTTAGAGGCTTGTGGAGGTTTTTGTTTTAAAGTTTCTTGTGTGTATGTGTGAGATTGTTTGCATGGGTGCTTTTACCTGTGTTGCACGTGTCTACTTCTCTCATGTTTCAAAATATTTGTAATATTATAATTACGTAGTTGTGGCACATAATTTCAGAGAAGACACAATATGCCCAGGTTGCCCCCTTAATGTGTTCATTAAATGCAAAATGAGCAGTATCTCCTGTCTACCTGATGTATTAAAGATCCACCATGAGTATGTGTCTTCATGTAGTAAAGAGCTGAAGGACAAAATTAAGTGTACTTACTATTTATGAGAGTTTTTTAATGGGATTAAGGGCAAATAGTAAAAATACTAGACTGCTGTTTGAATGCACTTGTGTGGTAGTTTTGTTTGGGTTTTTTTTATATGCTGATGCATATAGAAATGACACCCTTGAAAAGGTAGGTGAGTCTGTGCTAGTGCAGTGAAAACTGAGATTTTATGATCCCATGCTGCAGTTGTTAGTTAAGATATCTTCTGGAAGTCACTCGTGTAACTTAGACAGAAATACTGCAGTGTGAAGTGCCATTCAGTGTTGCAGTAAAAGACCTGAGAAGCTTAGGCATTAAAATTAGATTCTTATCAGCATGGCAGTGATATATCCAAAGGCAAGGTGTAACAGCAAGTGGGATACTCAGACAGCAGCTAGAGGATGACTGCTATGCAGGAGAAATCTATGCATTTTATACCTTGGGAGTAAGGAGGTGCACCAGGAGTCCTTCAGCTCAGGCTTGCAGTGTCCTTTCTCTGTTTTCTGACTTGCTGGTTTTTACCCCTGTGGTTAAAAATACAGATCTTGAGATTGGAAAGCTGCAGTCTGGGTAAGTGCCACAGGGTGTCACTGGAATACAAAAGAAGTAGCAGATGTGATTGAGAAGGGGTGGAAACCTTGCTGAAACAGCACGCTGGAAACTGCTTCCTCTTCAGGCTCTTTCCATGGACTTGTGTGTTCTGTTTGCACTGGGACCAAGTGACCAAGGCCTTGGTGACCTTGCTGGGTTTGGTGCACGTTGGACCTGTGAGCTGAGCCCTCAGTGTTTTTTGCTGAGAGGCAGCTACAGCTGAAACAGTACTGGGTCTGTGAGCAGGAGATGGTGCAGTGATCTTCAGCTGAAAACCTTTCAGAAGGCTTTTATGATCTTGAAAAATAGAAATATTGGGTGCCACTTACTTTTGGTTGTGTTACTAGCAGGTTTCTAAATGTGTGTGGTAAGAAAATGATAGATATAAATCATCAGTAATTCAGGTGAAGGAATTTGAGGTTCAGAGGCTGCCCATGGCTCTTGATCCTCACCTCAGTACACCATCTGTAACATGGAGTTTAATAGTTTTTTTCTTGCCAACACTGTTTTGATCATATGTGTGTTGAAGACCAAGCTCCTGTCAAGAGTGGTGCATAGTAAGTGCTTCCCTGGTGGCCCACTGTGCTGAGAAAAAGATGTTTATTCAGCACAGGGGATGGAACTGGGGAGCTGTGTCTAGAAAATGATTGCAACACTCTTTCCTTCTCCCCAGCTCAGAAATGTTTATTTCAATGAGGTCTTCTTTGCAGTTCATCACCAGCCCTACAAACCAGCATTGTTGCAGTAGTGTGGAACATGGGATGAACTGGGTGAGGGGAGACACACGAAGTGAGAAGGGGGAAAGGGAAGAAATAATGTGTCTGTTAAGTGAAAGCCTAAAATTCCAGGCTTTTACCCCACCTTCCTCGTGTATGAGTACAGGTAATCTCACATAAATGAAGACATTTGTTTGGGAGAATCTTTGTATTGATCACATATGTCTGTTCAGCTAAATCCAGTGCTTTGCTAATTCCTAAGTTATTTTTAGAGGGAGTGTGGAAGAGGAATGTCTTGAACTTAATCTCTCTTACCTTGGAAATGTCATGAAGGTATCTGTGTCCAGTCTGTCATGCCAATAAAAGCCCTTTGAGTTTGCAAGGGATTTATGTGATTCTCTTTTCAGCAATGTGTTAATGGGAGGTCTGTACTACAACATCTGGACATCAGCTGGAGAGTATTGTCCTTCACTATATGCTGCCCAAGCCTTTTGGTGCACACCAGGAACTTAAGATTTTAACCTATTTGCATATAGCCATTAAAAAAAATTTAAAATGCTAATATAGGCAATGTTACTGCTTGCCTAAACTTGTTCTCAGTGAGACACCGTGCAAAATTACTTGTGCAGGTTCTCCTCCCCGGGATCTCACTGTCCAAAGTGAAATCCCTGGCAAGGCATGCCTCATCAGCATTGGACATTGGTGTGAAAGTACTGGAGCCTGAGTTTCCTCGTTTAAAATTCACTGTTTCTACAAACCTTTTCTAAACTCTTGTGCCAGCTGCCATGGATAGGAAGCCATGTTTCAAGTTAAAACAAGAAGCATGGTGCCAAGGAAAAGCCTTATCCTAAAGAAACCCTTTCTTTTTTAGGTATTAGCTGGCCAGACAAGTGATTGTCTCTTCCTGCTGTGTTTTTACTCTGCTGTGTCCTGGTTGTGGTGGGTTTTCTGCTAAGCATCCTCCACTTTCTCTGTGGCTGTTGTGTGTAATTGGAAGCTGACTTGGGACTGCAGATACCACTTACAGTTGGTGCTATAAATGGGATGTTTCCAAAGAGCTCCTTAGAAAGTGTGATATTATGGACCAGGGAATTATAAATCATAGTCATCAAGAAACTTCAGAAACCATAATTTTCATCTGGTCATGTTTCAGTGAGTAACCCTTTGCTTTTAGTTCTTAGTCAAAATGAGATGGTGTTGATGAACTCTTGCAAGAACAAATCCTGGTGATGCTTCACAAGTTTTGGATAAAATTAAACTGCTCCTTTTGGTACTGTATCTAACACAAATAAAACTGCTGGAAAGGCACTTCTGACACTCCTGGTGCTGGTTGATCGCTCTGCAAGGAATGGCTCAGGCTTGGCCTCAGCTGGCTCAGGAGGAGGATGGGAAAAAGGTTGGTCAGGATTTTATCCATTTTCAGTCTTTGTAGTAGGAGCCTTGGAAGGTTTCTGTCAGCTAAACAAAGCCTGAACTTAAAGAAGAATCTTGATTTTCCTTTAACCCTGAAGTCTTGTCTTCATCTGATTAAACAGAACTTATCTTTAATAGAAGTGGAAGAGATACCAAAATTGAAACTTCTTAAGTACTGCATGCTACTTTGCCTCCTGTGAGAGCAAATCTTATTTTTTCAGTTATGAGAAAGTATCAAGATACAGCTGGTTGAAATGGAAGTACATGTTTGCATTTATACATTTGCAGAAACAGGACAAATGAGGGTAGAATACTTTTGGTTTTGGTTGTCTCCCCTCCAGGGAACTTGTCACCAGTTTTAGTATGAACTGAAATTTGGAGTCAGTTTGGGTGGTGGCTGAATTGCTGTTTTTTGCAATAGTTTGAAATCCTCCACTGTTGTACATTCCCTCAGTTATTCATTTGACTTATTATGTTCTGTGGTAGAGAAGACAGAAAGAATTTATGTATTAATCACTTGGAACATGATTTCTTTTGTCTAATGATCTCGAGTACGACAACTGATGATTAAGCTACAGTGGTGTTTTAGACTTTCACTTCTTTATTTTTAAATGTCAAATGCCTTTTATTGCTATCTGAATCCAATTACTTTTGTGGTCAATGTTTGCATATGTATTTAGATGAGGAATGTAAAGGCTCAGCCTAGCTTTTAATGCCAGGCAGTGGGACAAATGTGGTAGGAGCAGAATTATTTTTCCTGTCATAGCTCTTGTCTGTTTAAAGAAAATTGTGGTGGTATATCAAACTTTGTACCACCTCACTTGCAGAAGGAAGCATCTAAAAAGGTTACAGTTTTGATTGCATCAACTGTTTAAGATGTAAGCAAAAATAAAGCAGTTTTCTGGCTGTGAAACAACAGGAGTGAGTTAGATACTGAAGTGCTGTACTGCAGGAGTAGGATTGATGTGGAAAAGGGTGGTCTCTCCATAAAGATGCAGTGAAATGGTTGAGTGAGTTGGCTAAAAAATGGGCTGTGCTGATGTGCCATCAAGGTCAATGTGCAACAGGGGATGATAAGGGTAGTGCATACAGGACAAAAGAAAAGGTAAAAATTGTTAAATATTAACAGATTCGGTAGAGTTTTGGGAAAAAGTGAGAAATTGAGGATGTTTATTTTCTGACTTCCAATCAATTAATATTTAACCAGTGGTCCTGGGTGACTCATCTCTACTTCACGTAAACAAAATTTTAAGATGAAAGGAAGATATGGTGATCAGTGTAAACAGGGAATTATCTGGGAAATAAAAAAGGGAAATGCTTCTGGCAGGCAAGGAAGTTGATTTGGCTCACCCTGGGATCCAGCAGGCACTTTGGCTGGTGTGTGGGAGAAATCCCAGGGGTTGTGGGCTGAGCTCACGTGGGCACCAGCTGAGATCAGCTTTGCCAGCTGTCCCAGTTAGGTCCTTCAGGGCTAAGGCAAGCACATATCCAAAATTAGCTTCTGGACTTGGTGCAGGGGAAGATAAGTGCAGGATTTATTGAGGCTTCCCACAGAGTGTCCCTTTTGGATTCACTGCTGCTTTGCTGACCAGCTTACCTCTCAGGAAAGTGGGGCAGGGTGGTTCTGAAGCACTGGGTGGTGATGCTGTGGCAGGAGCAGAGACAGCTGGACTGATGGACTTGCACCTTTGGGGCTTCTGTACAAATATTTTGCATTCTGCTCTTTAATTCTCAGTTTGGTTTGGTGATTTTTCCAAGAGCAAGGTTGAGCAGAACAGGCTAAGCCTAATGGCTTGGGGCTCTTTTCCCTAAAACCAGCAGAATTGGTCTTTACTTTGGAAAGCTGCCATCTAGAAGGAACTGAGGTTGGAAAAGATAAAAAGTGCTGAGACTGTTCATAAACTTTTTGTTTAGAAACTGTTCTGATGCCAACTGTTTTGATGCTTTTGATTTTCCCACTCCTTTATCTTCTTAACTGAAGGGGCTTAGTAAGAAACCCAAACCTGTATTACTTCTAATTTTTAACCCTACTGAAGTTTTTCAGAAGACTGATCAAGTTCTGTGCTGTGATAAACTGCCTCTTTAGTATCCAGATTGCTAGGCTTATTTTTCTTGCTAATCAAAATAAAGTACAGTGCAATCAAGATAAGAGTGTATTACTGTATTGTTCAAGCCCTGAATATCAGAAAATAAAATGAAACAAATCTTACTGTGCAAACCACAGAAAAACCACAGAAATCTCTCTCTCCTCTGTCATTTCCTCAGCTTCTAGTCAGTACTACCATGCCTTAAATGTAACTTGGGAGTGTGTGTGGGTTCTTGTCTCTTACACTGAAGCCTCTGTGCATGTAAGAGCAAAATTAATGTGACTTATTCTTGAGTGCTTTTCACATCCTGTGGCCCACCACACTGATTGCCTCCCCTTTGAAATATTTCCTTTGCAAAATGGGGCCACAAAGGCAACTCTGCATGAAATAGGAGGGATTTGAGTTGCTGGCATTTGGTTAAAAAAATAAAAAGAGATTTTCTAATATGTGTATTTTCTGGCAGAGGAATTTCTCAGACATGAGGAGATTGAGTGGGGCTAGACTAATGAATGGATAATGTGCTAAATTAAACATGTCAGGGTGCACCTAATGTTTTTGTCGTGTAAGACTAGATATGGGATTGTTTCTTGCAATTAAAGGCAAGTTGTCTGTTTTACTGTTACTATATTACTATTGACTGCTGTCCATTTAGAACTGGCTGTAAGCTCAGGGAGGAGTGAGAGTTCTGCTGGTGAGATCTTAAGCACTGTTCCATTAAACTCTGGTGAGAGCTATTGCTGTCCCTCTTTGGATTCTCAGCTGTGGGATATTTTCACTTGAAATTAATCCAGGATGTGCTCACTTGCACAGAGTTATGTGCAAATGCCTTTTTTTCCCTTGAGTCTCAGTTATCAAAGTTTGGAGTTTACTGTACCTTGTAACTAATTTTATTATTTAACACACTAGACTTGCTCCGGCCAAAATGTTGGTCATGAAACAGTGATAAGAGATTTTAAGCTTGAAAGAAAATTTTGTACTTCTTCCACAGGAAATGTAATAAATGACCTTAAAATAGTGCCTTATCTCATGTTTATACTAAACTTCAACTCTTGTTTATAATTTTTTTCTTATGAAAGGAATGAACATTCCTTCAATCCTTAAGGATCAGAGAGCTGAAAGTCTCGTGTGTTTTTGTGTTCTTCCTTTGTATTTTTTTCTTCACAGTGATATTTTAGGACTTGCCTACCTGACAAACCTTATCCTTAAAATAAGACTGCACTAGGATGTGTATTGGTGAAGGAGCAGCTGCTCCCTCTGGAGTTCCCTGGAGTTCCAGGGATTCTCAGAGCCAAGGTGCTGCAGCTGGAGGTGGCCCTCACCTGAGCTGCTCAGGTATTGTTCTTGGAAAGCAGGTCAGGAAATGGAGGTGTGCTGCATGACTGCCCTAAAAACCTTAGTTCTGCTGATAGTTTGGGTCAAGACAGATGATCTCCTAACAGATAGGTGCCTTGTTGAGTTAGGTTTATTTTTTGCTTTGGTTTCAGCAGTGAGCCTTTGAAATGAGATCTGAGATTTCTGACTATAGTAGAAAAGCAAAAAAGTTGAGTAGCTGGTTTTGGTTTTCATAAATATTTACCATGAGGCAGAAATGGATCATCAAGACTTCTGCACATTAGGAAGCAGTAAGACAAATGACAGTGCCAACTTTATTTTTTTTTCCTTATTCTTCCTTTAACTGTGTGCTCCATGGGGCAAAAGGCAGAGCCATTGAACAACAGGCCCTAATGTTCTAAACGGCCTCAGGTTTCATTGTGGCAGCTTTTGATTTGGAGCTGAGCTAGGAAGGTCACCTCAGTATTCTTGTCCTTGTTGTGCCTTCACTGAAAAGCCCTCACAGGAGGATGGTTCCATCAAAGACTGTAAGATTTTAAAAGCAGTTGTTGCCTGAATGTAGGTAGGGCTTAACCAGTTGTAAAATGTACAGATTAGTTCACTGCCTTCCCTTCTCATTCTCTTGTGAAGTGACACTGTAAATACACTGAAGGGATCTCTTCTGTCCAGGAGGGCATGCTGCCCAAACTTGGAAAGGGACAACAAATTGATTTTTTTGTTTGTTTGTTTGTTTTGGTTTTGTTCTTACAATGTAGAAGACAATTAATTGGTGTAGCCCAAGAGAGCTCTGCTCTTCTGAAGTGTCATCGAGGAGTTTGGCAGGATACTAAATATGCTTGCCCTCAGGCAGGTTCTTGTTCTACAGTTAATGATGCTGTCTAAAGGACATGCTGTAGCTAATGTTTTTTAACAAACCTTTGTGAAGTGGGTTGTACTTAACTCCTGTGGCCCCTGCTTTGGGTTAATAACCATAGGTTTGTGTTAGGAAGCTATTCTGTATTGAGAACACGTTCCTCAGGTGGAATAACTTAAAAACCTTTGACATAGCTCTGTTTAATTTATTCTTTTATTTTGGGATGTTGGCATCTTGCAGTGAAACACAAAGTTGACTCCTGTGATGTGCTTTGCCATCTCTGCTTCTGGGAACAGTTAAATTAAAAAAACCAAACCACTTTACTTTTAAGAACATCCTAAGCCACTGCAGTCTTTTATTCAGTGACTATCTGTCCCTTTTCAGTGAATGTTAAAAACATAGTTACAAAGTTGAATTTTCACTGTCCCCTGCTTCAATTCAAATAAACAGTCTTTGCATTCTTGTTTTCTGGTGTCTTTGAAAGGAAGCTATTTCTGCCAAGTGAATTCAACCTCTCTGTTACCTGAGTAAGCAGCTATCCCAGTGCGTGGCTGAATCAGTCCCTGCACAGGGAAGATGCCTGGAATATAGTTCAGAAATGTTCTAGATTCATCATTTCTTAATAGAGGGATCAGACTGATGGCATTAGTTTTGCTTTTTGGCCACATCTGATAAACTAGACCTCATGGAAGATATGGAAAAGTAAAACAAGGAAACACACTAGGTTTTTTTCAGTTTTCTTTTCCTTTCTTAAATGAACATTTGATTCTTATCAAAATTACATTCATTGCTTTGCAATCATACAGCCCTGTATTAAAGTGAGGCTATCGATGAAGAACTGCAGGTTTAAATGGTGTGCTCTGAAAGCTTGCAGAAAGCAAAATTCCTCTGGCCTGTGTGTGGAAGTGCTTGGCTTGGGCTCTGCCTGTAGGATGGGTACCATGGACTGTTGTTCACTTCTGTACAGGTTGTACCGAGGGCTCATGGAGTTCATTCACCTGTGCTGATGGCTGGGAGAACATTAAAATGTTGTTAAAATAACAGGAACACTGTGTGGAGAGGTTGATGTCCCCTCCAAGGCAGAGAGAGCCAGTCTGGCTCCTCAGGGTATGCGGTGTAGCTTGAGCTGATGGAATAGCTCCCTCCTGTCCAGGAGGAGAATACCCCACCCACATTGCTCCATGGCATGTCCCTCCATCCTCAGTGAGTCTGACGTTCTTCTGCCCCTGTGTGATGCTCATTTGTGTTGCTAACATGGCAGAGAACTCTTTTTGTGCCAGGTTAATTTTCTGCTGTTAATAAGCTGCTTTGGCCTATTGCTCTTCTATCAGACACCCCCCTTTGTGACAGTGGTGATCCATTGGAAGGAGGGGATGGAGCTTTGCTCCTCTGGTGCTGGGTGCTGCTGTTGGATGACCCAGTCCCGTCCTTTTACTTTGTGCTGGTGCCAGCACTCGTTTGGGTGATGTGCTGAAACAAGCTGGCACCTGGCCTGCCATGAAACCACGGTCTCCAGGTGTGATAAAGGAACTTTCCTTGGTTTTTTTCTTGGTGGGAATCATGTTTCACAGGGGACTTAGCTTCCTGGTGGCGTTAGCCTGGCAAGTGTGTACAGGCATCCTGTGGCACACGTGCTGTTCCTGCTCAGGAAGTCATGGCTCCCACATCTGATTGCAGTAAAATAGTTCTAGTAGATCGTACTTCTGCCATTTATATTGTCAGCCACATGTATATTGTCCATTTCAGCTGAACTGTTTATTTTTATCAACAAACTACAGTAAGAAATTTGGACCCAACAGTAAGTATCCCTAGTGGAATAAAATTAGATTTTTTTTTGGCCATGATTGCAATTGTTCTGGATATCAAAGACTCTTAAATTCTTTTTTGTTTTTAAAGACATTGAATAGCCTGTTCATTCTTGGCTATTTTCTTCTCTTTCTCCCCCTGTTAAGTGATTGCACAACTTGACATTAAAATCAATAATTCCTCATTGATAATTGCTCTCAGACTATGACATCAGGATTTTCTGGAAATATAAATTCATAGTGCTGATAGCAGACTATATGATTTCACTTTGGAAACTGGCCAGTACAGTTGGATTCCCTGATGTGCAGGATGCAGGGGAGGAGATGAGGAGATGATACAGTGTGAGTCTCTGTATGTGCCTGACACATTTGGTCTGTGTTTTGAGGGACTGATGTATTACAAGAGCACAGTCTGTAATTCAGGTGTGCTCTGATAAAACCAGAGCATCTCCTTGCTATTAACTGCACGAATATTTTGCTGTTCTTATCCAGCTGTCCTGTTTTCTGCCTTTGCAGTATTTATTTTTGCCTAGCAGAGTGATTAAGAGCTTCTTCCAAATACTGCTGCAGGGATTAGTCTGCCATGGGCTTTTTCCTTCGGGCATTCCCGCAGTTCCTGGCAGTTTTCCGTGGGTTTTGGAGGCCTGGTGCTGAGCTGCACTGAGGCAGTGCTCTGCTCTGAAGCAGATGTGTTCACAAGGATTAGCAGGAACATTCTTCTCTTGCACGTGGGTGGAGTGGGCTCAGTGTTTAAGTGAGACAGACCGCGGCAGGCGGCTCCAGAAGTTAGGAATTGCAATTAGATGCTGGAACAGTCAACCACAGGATGCTGCCGGGGCCAAGAATTTAACAAGGTTCAAAAAGGAGTTGGATGTTTGCTTAGGGGTTGGGAATAGAGGGAGTTGTCAGAATAAATGATTACCAAACGTTTTGGAGGGAGTCTCAAACCTTACATTTTTGAGTCTGTGCTGGTTTCTAGGTTTCAGGCTTCTGCTGATTCCTGGGCTCCTAATATTCCTATTGAGGAGTATTAATGTGATTAATATTATTCTTTCCTTTCAGGGTGCAATGCAGCACTAGTTAGTCCTCTAGTTATGATCCACTTTGGCAGTTCTCTTTGCAAACTACGCCTGAGGCTTTTGGGGAACTGGGAAAATTAAATTTGCAAGTTTGGCTTGCAATGCAGTTACAACCTCTTGGTTTTATGCATTTTAGGGGAGGGCTGCTTGTGGTAGGGGAAGATACATACACCCTCAGCAGTAATACCATTGCTGTGACCACCCAGACTGCCTTGGGAAGGAGTAGATTTGGGTGTTAGGGATTAACTTGTAGGCAGTGCAAGGCAGTGTCAGGGAGTCTCAAACCAGAGGAGAGGGGCACAATCTCAGCTGATAGAGTGGTTAAGTGTGTCCCTGAGCTCAGGCTGTGCACTTCCCCAGTCCTCAGCCTGTATCTTTGTAGCCAGTACCTTTGCCTGCTCATCCAGCATTGACTGGTACCTCTTCACAAAGCTTTTTACTTTTAAACACATGCATTGTACACACCTCAAGCACTGCAGTGGTCTTTGGGGAGTGGCATGAGCACAGCAGGTTTCATCTCCTGCCCTTCCAGCTGGCTCGCCAAGTTCAGTTGGAGCTTAAAGCTGGTTGAAGGCAGGCTTGTTTTCCCTACTCCCTTGTGTTATCCCTGCCTCTCATGCAGCCAGACAGGGAGCTGAGCCAGCTGAAAACTTAACCCTACCCTCTCTAAAATAACACTGGTTTCTCTCAATCATTTCCCTGGACTAGCTTTCCACCTAGCTGTAAAGGCAGCTGTGTTCTAAAGGAGAGGTCAGTATAGTGTATTTGGGTTGTATATGGGGATGTAGGACAGCAGCTTTGGCTCAAGTTGGCTTACCTTGTATGCTGAAATACAGGGTTTCTTCCAGCAATCCTAAAAACAAATTCAAAACTGAAACAAGTTTTGGGGTTTATGCCCTCACTTTAAGTGTTTGAGCTTAGGCTCCCATGAATGGTCCTCATCCTCAAGAGGTTATTCATTTTTTTATTTTGCTGCCAGTTTTAAGAGAAAAGAAAATAAGTAAAAAAATCCTGAGGGTTAATTCCATTGCTTTTGGATAAAAATGAAAAAGGACAGAATTTGCATCCTCTTCCTATGCTTGCTGGAAAGACCTCTTGTAAACAAGGGCAGTGATATTGTCAAGGACTGCACATTAATGTTTTCTATATCAGCAGTAGAATTTCTTGATAGTTAAATGGTAGGGTTTTACACTGTGCTTCTACTAGTATTAAAAATTTTCTTTAGAAAATAAGAATAGGGTGGAAAGAAACTTCCAGGATTTCAGGGTGTACAGTACCATGGATGAAAGAACAAATGGAGCCTTGCAGCATATAGTCTAATGGTTGTGGGAAAGATGACATTTGGCTGTAGGGAAAGTCACCATTTTTAAATCATTTCAGTGATGTGAGTGAAAGACATGATACCTTCAATATAGTGTCGTTAAAGAAGGAAACTTGAGTTTCTTTAGGTTGTGATCTTTGTGCTGCAGCCATAGTTGAGAAATTATTTGTTTCTCCAGAGTTAGGGTTTTCTGCCCTGTGTTTTCAGCCTGTCTTGGTGTCTGGCAGTGGCTGGGTGAAGGTTAGTGTCTGGAATGCAAACTGATTCCTCTCTTCCAGGTTCTCTGCTGATAGGTTCCACTCTCTCAAATGGAACTCTTGCAGTGAAACCTGGAGGATGCAGCCAGAACTCAACTCCTGCCCCACCTGATTAAACCAGGACAGATTGGTTAAAGCATGCACAGAAATGATGATGCTGTTGCAAAATGTTCAGACCTTGCTTCTCCTTGTTAAATTGTACTGAGACATGACAGTGTTCTGGTCTCGAAACCAGTGGAGTCTGCCAAACGTGTTTTGTGGTGTTAGTCTGGCAGAGAAGAGAGTGCATTCTGAAAGACTGAACACAGGTAGGTTGGAGGTAAATAGCTGTGAAGTTTGGTGTGCTCTGAGAGGGGAGAGGTTGGGTTAAATGGAGCAAAGGAGTGGCTTTCAGTCGTAGATCTTGGAATGCTTTTGGTAAAGAGGACCAGAGCAGGGCTTCATGCCCTTTGCTTGGAGGAGAGAAGGGCGAAGCTGCTCCTGGTGAAAAGACACTCTCTGAGTGGTTGCTGAAGCAAGGGGGTGCAGGTGGCAAGAGGTGCATGACTCATGCAGGAGGGGGAGTTGTAGCTGGTTCCTCTGTGACCTCGGGGGAGTGTTCCTGTGTACGACAAGTTTGGATGATAGTCATGCAAATTTTGAGTAACTTTAACGTGGGCATCACAGAAATTGTAAGTTGAAACGCCTGTGTTTACCTTAGTTCTCTCTAAGGTATGGATTGATGTGTTCTGGTTGAATGACCTGTGTTTTTATCAGCCACAAGCACTGAAGAGTTGCATGCTAACCATGAAAACTGTCACTTAGACATTTTGCTTTGTAGACAAAAATCAGAAGGCAAATGGAGAAGTATGGGAAGAACATGTGTTTTCAAGCTCTTGGAAGCCAGCATGTCTAGAAATACAGGAGATAGTCCTATAATTTTGCTAATGCTGAAAGAAAAAAATGCTACACGTCCTGAAATTTGCAGTGCAGTTATGGAAGTAGCACTGAGTCTCAGTGTGTGGGATGGGTGCATGCACATGTTCACATGTACAGTAATTACAATAGCCTGAAATCGTGTCCTGACCACACTGAGCTTGCTCCATTTTTCAGTAACTAAGAAAGGAATTTGGCCCTGTGAATGAATTTGAAATGCTCTGAGAAGCATTCTCTCATGTTATAAGAAACATGTGCATTCTGTGGTTGCAGGCAGTGATAGCTGAATACCAGAATGCAAATGATGTGCTCCTTGCTGCTGCTCCTCCAACCCAGGCTGCACTTGACCAGTTTGCACTAACCAAATGGGAGAAAAGAGGCAGAGTGCAAACACTGAGTCAGAGCTCAGTGCAAGTTAAAAGTTCTGTTCTGGTAGCATTTCCGTATAGCTCTTTGTTGGAAGGATACAGAATGATCCTACTGTAAAGGGGTGATGTGCTGAGAAGTTTTATAATGTTCTTTAAGAGTAGCAGAGATTACATAAGCACTGTTTACAAGACATACATAAGCACAAGTTTACAAGTGCCCTTAAAGCCCCTTACATTTGTCTTTACCCATTGCTCAGAATTGCTGAAGGTGGCTGGTGCCTCTGGAGACAGCCTAGTCCAGTTTCCATCTCCAAAGCTAGGTCAGCAAAAGCGGCTTGCCCAAGACCCTGTTTGTTTGTGTTTGAGACTCCAGGGAAGGAGACCCCCAGCTTCTTTGGGTACCTGTTCCACTGTGGGGTCACCTTCATAGTAAAATAACCAACAAAACCAAATGAAGCTTATGTGTTTCAATAAACCCTTATCCTTTCCCCCCATACTTGAGAAGAGCTTGACTCCTTTCCTGCCTCCCATCAGGCGTTTATCACAGATGGGATTCCCCTCCATGCTTTTGCTTCTTGAGGATAAGCAGCTCCAGCTCACTCAGCCTTCCCTTGTGGGACAAATTTGTAGCCCCTTAATGATCTCCTTGATCCTTCCCTGGATCTGCCAGCATGTCCATGCCTGCCTTGTACTGGGAAGGCAGCACTGGACACACTGGGCTGTGCTGGCCAGCATGGAGGGACCCCCTCCCTCGAGCTGCTGGCAGCTCTTCCCTGTGCAGCCTGGGATCTGCTGGCTGCCTCTGCTGCCTCTGCTTGCTGTTGGCTCACGTTCAGCTCTGTCTGTCTGTGAGTCCTCCTCTGCCAGGCTGCTGTGACTCCCTGGTGCAGGGCTCTGCATTTTGTGTTGCTGAACATCACAGGATTCCCATCAGCACATTTCTCCAGCCTGTCAAGGTGCCTCTGAATGGCAGAAGTGTTATCGGCTATTCTGTACAATCTGAAAGTTTGCTGAGGGGGCTCTGTCCCTTCATCTAGGTCATTTATAAACATGTTAAACAGTGTTGGCCCCAGTATCATAGTCTGGAGTCACACCAGCAGTAACTGTCCTCCAGCTGGACTTCATTCCACTTACCACAACCCTTTGAGCCTGGCAGCTCAGCCAGTTTTCAATCCACCTCGCTTTTCTCCAGCCCATTTAGAGGTTGTACGAAGTTACAATCTGTATCAGTAAGTAAGGACCTATTGAACCATTGCTAATTACAAGGTCCAGATAAATATTTCTTGAAACAGGAGATTAAAAAGAAATAGTAAAGCAGAGGCAGAGACAAAAGGTTGCAAAGGAGCAGGGAGAGGAAAGGAGGTGGATAAAGTACAGTTTTGGGTGGGAATTCTGCTGATGAGCTGTGGCTTAGCTTTTCCTTTGTCTGTAAGAGACTTTGGAAATGTGGACTCATTTTTGGAGGAAAGTAAGTAAAAATGTTAGGAAGGAAAAGTTCACAATCTTGTTTGGAGATCTCAAAAAGCTGCACAGAAAACCTGAGCCGTGCCATGGCTCAGTTTCACAAGGACAACTGGCTGAAATAAATGTACTGGATTCAAACCCTTCTTGTCCCCATAGGAGAACAGCTTTCCTTTGATTGTTGTTGATTTATACAAACTTTTCTCTCTTGAGTATGGGAAATGATCCAGTACTTAATTATTAGGCATTGTGGACCTCAAGGTTATGCATGCTCTGTACACATTTATCTCAGCTGGTTCTGTTTCAATTGTTACTAATTGGTTTTGTTGAAAGCAAAGCTTCTGATAAGTTGTCTTGTTATCAGGGTCCGTTTGAAGGTGATTAAACTCCTGAGACAGCACTGCTATATGTTTTTTAATTCCTATTGTGAAAAAAAGTGTTTATTTTGTTCACAGGCATATGAATTGCTGTATTGCAGCTGCCACCTCCCTGGTTGCATGGGGTGTATCCTACTGGAGGACAGCTCTGGCAATTTCTGCAGTCAATCTTTCTGTTGAGACAAACCAGCCAGGGAGGTGTCGGTCAGCCAAACGCCACTAAAATTAGATGGTTAATTATAGTCAAGGTCGTTTGGGAATTTGTGTTCCTGTCAGTATTTCTGTGACCAAACATCCTATTTCTGGGTACTGGAAACACTCACATACTTCAAATACTGTAAGAAAGATACCCTAGAAAAGAACTCAGCCCTAAAATGAGTACAGGTGGGAGCTGGCACCCAGGCTTCTTATGGAGCTGCATCCCTGCTTGTCAGCCAAGGCTTGTTTCACCTTTAGGACAGCCAAACAACCACTGATGGGGTACCATCACATGGATGTGCTTCTCTCCCTCCAAAAACATTCCCCCCTTTTCCACTCAAGCTCTGTCTGGACACTGTTAAGATATGTTTCAACGCCAATGCTTGTAAGCAATTTTGTGCTAAAAAAAAAGTTCTTTGTGTATTCTGGAAAGTCAGTCTTCTTTTGAAATTGTATTTTAAGACTGGTGTGTACAGTTTCTGTTTGTGTGGGGGTTTTATGGCGTGCTTGTTCATGTTTGGTTAAAGGTTTGTAGTGTTTCTGTGTGAGGTGCATCTGCTTGCCTGTTTAGTCATGGAAAGGGACAGGATAACCTTGAGGGCAATCTGTTTCAGTAGTGGTGTAGCATCTTATCAGGTTTTCAAGGCAAGAGGAGAATTTCCATTTATTTTGGCTGGCTGTCTTAATGGAGAGAGGGGATCCCAATAAGATTAAGCAAACTACTTTGCAAAATTTGTATTAGATGACTTTATTTTTCAGCTGCTACTACTATTTTACAATTTCAAAAGAACTGTTATGAAAAGAGGAAATAAGATCTTGATCTTCCAAAACACCTCTCAAAAAGATGGCAACCTCCTCAGTGAAAATGGAATAAAAAGTCTCATTTGTTGATTCAAGTTAATTTGAGAGCCTGGATGTTGCTTTCTCATGGTTTGAGAACATATTTCTGGCCTGACCTTGACTATGGTTATTACTTGTACTCTGCCTACTTCCATGAAAGCAGCCAAGGCTTTTAGAAAATCAGGTGATGAGGAGGAACTGTCTTGTTTGTTGGCATTTTTTGTAGGGACTAGAAAAAATAAAGGGAACTACACAAGAGCAGAGCTTGCTGTTGTGTTAGAGGATACTGCAGGTCATCCTGTGGCACTGGGATGAACTTGCAAGAGCAGTTGGATCCAAGTGATATTAGGGACCCCAGTGAGAACTGGAAAGGTTGAAGAACCCAAGGACAGGTTGACTGGCTTGTCTAATCACTGGATTCCTGTGCTTTGTTTGAAGCCAGGTTATCCTCTTGCCTTTCTGCCTTCTAGCAGCCTCCTCTAAGTTACAGTGGCAGGGAGACATTTCCTGTGTTGGTTTTTCTCCATACTTCTAATGCTCTAGTACACCTGGTATATGTTCATGGTGATATTCAAAACTAATATTTTTTTTTCTCCACTTTCTTTCTGAAGGTACTTGTTGTTCATTGTCACATATAAGCTGAAAGAACGTTGTTTTCATGAGCTGTTAACAGCAGCTGCAGCCTTTTCCTGAACGCTGGGGGAGATTTTAGGATGGGTTTCCTAGAAAAGTGGGAGGCAGTAGGTTGGTGCTAGTAGAACATCTTCCATTTACAGCAGACCTTTCCTTCTGTACAAATGGATTTTTCTTGCTCCCCAGTGACCCAGGGAGGGATGCAGTTGTAGTTGCAACATATCCATTATCCTGTAAGTTGAAGTTTTTGTGGAGTGCCTTCTCTTTGATGGAATTGTATGTAAGAGGCAATCACGGTAGAAAGTGTCTGTTTCCAGTCTTTATTCACAGCTGGACATTTCAGGGCTCTTGACCTTTACTCAGCCCTTCAGGTTTTGTCAAAATTGTCTCTGCTTCTTGCTCTAATAGATTATCCATGGGCTCCCTGTTGCCCATGGAGAGACAGCAGTGCATTTCATTCAGCACTAGTTGTCTGAAGGCACAGGTTGGTGTACTTCAGATAAATGTCAACTTGGGCAAGGGGTATGGGGAACATGCCCAGGAGAGGATCATTTGCTTCCCTTTGCTCCAGAAAGCTGGTGGCTTGTGAGGATAGGGTGGATAAAGGAGGGAGGGAGTAGAGGAAAACCTCTGAGGTTCTTCATCAGGTGGGAGGAAGGGAAGCCCATTAATCAGCTATGGCTCTTCACTAACTTTAAAGCATGCTAGGAAAGGATATAAGAAAATCCGTAAAAAAAAAAAAAAAAAAAAAAAAAAAACCCACCTAAGGTTAAAAAGACATAGGTCTGCACTCCTGAATTTTTTTTGCATATGTTTGTTCTTTTTTTTTTTTGCTTCTCTGCAGTATCAGCTTTTTCTTGTTCCCAGGGAGACAAACAGACTCTTGTTTCAGGGGAAGGGGGTGGTGGGAGACCCGGGTGAGCAGCGAGGAATGTCCTGCTCAGCCTCACTCGGCTCCAGGGTGAAGACATGCAGGGGGGAGGATTTCATGTATAACGAGCAGCAAAGTGTCAGAAAACAAACAACAATGAAAACAAAATGCAGCCAGTAACCTTGGGGCTCTGACACTGAACAAATGTTTATCAGAGGAAGATTCTGCTGGACATCACTGGATAAGAATGAGTTGATGTCACTCTTGGCAAGGGCAGGAGCTCGTTTTTTTCCACACAAACAGCACAACACAGCAAGAGGAAGGAGATGGAATGGTGGGAAGGAGGGGAGGGGAAAGAGGAAGAGGAGGAGAGAGCTGTTTGCTATAAATTGTTCTAATAAAAATATATTAAAGCATGGCTTGTTTTTTTGTCGGAAGGGGTCTCAGTGCTGGGACATAAATAGACAAAGGTTAAGGATGGACCAGGGCTCCTCCTAGCCTGTGGCTCTGCAGACCTGTACACAGATTCCTGACAGCTGTTGCATAATTTGCTTTGACTTGCTCCCAGTCCAGAGTGTACTGCAGGCTTATTCCTGTGGCCCTCATTCAACAAAACCTCATTTGGCTTCAATGGGAATTTCTGCTTGAATAAAGAAGTTCAGCTTTTGTGACCTCTGGTAGTTTCTGTGCCTGGCCAGTGAATAGGAGGACATCCCCTCACCCTCAGTCCCTCTATGTCCTTATTTTAAAGCTTCATCATATTTTATACTTCAAATAGTGCAGAGTTTTCTCTGTAGAAAAAGAGACTTACATCACATAGGCAGCAGAACAGTGAAAGCTGCGTTTCAACAGGGGCCAGTGGGATGAGGAGAATGCAGGGGTGACAAGTAGGTAGTTTTCTGGTAGGTTGGTGGGCTGAATCCATCTGAGCAGGAGCTGAGTGAGAGCCAGAACTGGAACAAGAAAGGCAAGGAGGGGTGGCAGAGTAACAAGACGAATTCCGTTTTCAGGAGAGCACCCAAGATCTACTCAGGATGTACCTCTGAGAGTGTGTCTTTAACAGGGACAGAGGACTTTTCCAACTGTTGGGTGTTTTCCAGCTGGAAAGGCTTTATAGGTATTGTAATGAACCTTTTAAATAACCTCAAGGGAGATCTGATTTAGGATGAACAACACTCCACCTGCTGCCTATCTAAAACCTTTCTGGTGAAGTTTTGCTGAAAAATGACTGATAATTTCCATGACAGACATAGGAAATAGGTTCATGCTGTGTGTGACACACCATCAGCAGGCTGTATATAGAAAAACAAAAAAATAAGGGGGGATGTTTTTACAGCTGCCCTGTTTTGAGAGGGTTAAGTGGAGGAATGACTGAATTGTTATATTCTGGCTATTTCTAACTGCACAGAAGTGGTGCACGTGCTCGAGTCGGGCTCAAGAATCTCCCAGGCTCCCTGACCCTGGGCTGTTACTTAGAGCTGGTAAAAGCAATATTCCTAGATTGCAGTTACCTAGAAGGACAGGATCACACAAATGTTGTCATTTGGTATTCAAAGCTTACTTAAGTAGCAGCTTATTTTAATAGTGAGATTATGCTCTTTCATAATATTTTTACTAATGAGTTCATTTACTGAAGTGCAAAAGGAATGTAAACTGAGGAGGTGCAGTTTGCTTTATTCCCCACCCCCCTCCTCTGGGAGTTTTAAAACACTTTGTGCTAAGGATTCCTTATTGTGCTTTGTCTTTCTTCAAGGCACGTTGCACTTGACAGTATTTGACAGAAGATGATAAATACAGAGGAAATACAAAGCACAGTGGGCCACTTACTTCTGTGTAACTGTTGAATGTTTTAGGTGCCATAATAAGGCCTTCCAAGTTGAGTGATTATTTTTTTTTTAAATACTGTCAGAAGTAAATAGAGTGTGTGTTGTAGCCCACTTCCCTCCCCAACTCAGCTTTTAGGTCATTTCAGTATCCTAAATTTAGTTGTTATAATTACATGCCAACTCCATGTTTCCCTCTGGACTTTTTACCCTAAAAAACAAGAGAGTCCAGTTAAACTTGTTATAAGAAAAAGTCAGGAGCAATTTCTTAATTTCTGTAAAGTATATTCTGTGAAAAGTAAACTGACCCTGCTGTCTGTTAATTTTCTCCAAACTTCTGGGCTCTTGGTGTAAGCAGCAGAGTGTGTGCCCCCACTGTTCACCTGGGGTTAGTGTGTGACCCCAGGCTGGTTACTGTGGAGAAACAAACCCCAGCTTCACCTGGGTGCCCTTGTGCTTAGAAGTGATTTTAGATGTCACCTTTTCTCTAAACCACCAAACACTGGTATTTTGTTGGTTTTTTTGGTTTTTTTCTGCTGCTATGGGCTGTGTCTTGTAGATGAATACCCATGCACTTTTGCCTAAAATAAAATAAAGATTGCTGTGAGGATTATCTTTAATACTAGCAATAGAATCAGTTGCATGGATTTTAGCTTGTAGTTTTTTTAAAATATTATTTAAAAGAAATTGAATTTATTTGATCCTGCTGTCCCATTTCTTTTCTGTCTACAGCCTAGAAAACTTAGCAGTGAGAGAGAGATACAAAAGGTAGTTAAGGTCCCATTATTTTAAGGAAGATGGGTGGACAGGTAAAGTTGAGACTCACTCAAGGTTTTGCACCATGAAATAATTGAAGTGACGTCTTGTTGCTGCTAAAACAGAGAAGTTCCCCTCTGTGCTTTCCTTCCCCCTCTCCTGCCTCTCTTGGGACTAGCTCTAGTATTTGATCTTGTGGTGCTCTGATTCCTTTTGCTCCCCTAGAGGAAAGAGAAAACCACAGGATTAGTTGTCTGTGGTTTTAGTGGAATGAATAATTCTCTGTGCAGGAGCTGTGGTGAGGCATGTGGTGAGCAGGGTGGGAGTTGGAGCCTCCTTTCCGTGGAGCACGAATCTGGGAGTCAGAAGGAAGAAGCTGTTGATTTGGCTCTGGCTTTTATGAACCTTTAGTAGAAATCTGGGAATCTGTGTGGGATGCACAGTGCTCAGCCCTTGTGGTGCTGTAGGAAGTGAGACTCCTCTGCTGCCTGAACTGCTGGTGTTTGGTATTCGAGGGCCAGAGAAGGGGAGGGAGGTTCTGGTGCTGAAGTCCTCAGGCCAAGAGACAGCAGCTTCCATGTGGTCTCAGATAAATCATCTAATCTCTTGATGCTTTATTTTTTTTTAAGATGAAGTTAGTCTTGGGGCTTTTGAGTTTGCAGAATACTTAGGATAACAGGTCAGCTGTACCCCGTGGATGTGATGTGCTTGTATGATCTGATGATGATCTTGGGTCTCTCTTGGTGTGTTTTCAGGGAAAAAAGGGTGTTGCAGAGCAAATGCAGTTTATTGCATAGCACAAGAGCATTGTCTCACTTCCCTGTGAATAACCCTGTCCTTTTTCCCTCTTGTCTATTTTTATACTCTGAGGTCTGTTGCAGGAAGTTGGCCCTACGATGTTGGAACTCTGTAGTCAAAACCACTTCTTTTCCATATTCTGTGCTTTAGAAGTGAAAAGTTAGTGGGCAGATGGACTAAGGAGTTGACAAATTGCAGTGTGCTTTCTTCAGAGTATATTCCACTACCTGAAGCTTCAAAAGAACCTTCCAGTTTTGTGGCAACCTCTAGGAACTTTTTGTAGGTGTAACCCCCAGGCAGTCTTGTACTTGCAGAGAGGCACATCTTAAGTGTCCTCCAGACTGAAATCTCAGCACCTGCAGATGGTGCAGTAATCTCCTTTTAAAAATTCAGGTTCTGAACGATCTAAATGAGACAGCATTTCTGATTTCTTTCAGCTTCATTTCTTTTTAAATGGAAGGTTTCATTTAGGCATTTTTGGCATCACGGAGAGACATTTGTGTTTTTCAGCAGTTTTCCAAGTGCTGGTCATGGTCTGGCTCCATGGTGCTAACTGCTGTATGGCTCATACAAAGCATGGAGCAAAAGTGAGAAGAAGAAGAAAAGAAAAATAGAGAAGCTGCAAACTTCAGTGGTGCAAAAACTGTGTGCACGTTTTTAGTTATGTGTGGCCATCTCTGTGTGACAGAGAAAGCTCTAATGATATATAGAAATCTTTGCAGAATGTAAGTCTTAATCAAAATGAGTCTCCATTGGAAAGCAGAACTATGCAACAAATACTTATATAACAAAAATAATAATAATTAATAACAGCAACTATTACCCTCTGTGATTATAAACCATTACAGTTTCTTTAATGTATGTTACGTGACCTCAGTAGGTGGAAATGTTTAACAGTGTGGGAGGTTTGTCTTAGAACTATAGCAAGCTGCATTTTTACAGAAGCCTAAATGTCCTGAATCCTCTTCATGTTTGTTTTTTAAGACACGTGGTGGAGGAACAAAAGGGGAAGTGATTTTATATTTATATATCTTGATGACTAATGTCTTGCAGGCCATAACTTAGAGAGGGTAAGGAGACCCAGGTGGGGAATTCACCCAGAGAGCATTTTTGAGCTCTGTGGTCAGAAAGGTTGATATGATAAGAGGAGAGTCTTAAACAATATGACAGGAGGAGAATGCTCAGCCCATCTGTCACCCATGCAGAAGTAAAGGGTCACATGGTACCCACTCCAAAGTAGAGGGAAAATCTGCTGCTGCAGCCAACATTCCTTGCAACAATACAAATGTGTTCTTTGCTCACACAATAGCTATTCAGTTTGCCTACAGTCACTGTGCTCCCCTCTAAAGTTCAAAGGAATTGAAAATATACACAGGCGACAAAGACAACTTTTGTTTTGGAGTGAATATGTATTTTAGTACAAGGTATTTTTGCAGTGAGATTTTTAGAAATCTTAACTGCTCTGAGTAAAAGATCATGTGGTCATTCACATTTCAGCTTAAAGATTTCTGGGTGAATAGTAGTGATTTTATTTTTATTTCATTTTTCAGTTTCTTTATGATTGACTTTTATTAATTGCCTTTTTCTTAAGGGTGGCCTGAGTTTTCAAATTTGAATGTTGGTGTTTCCTGACTCAGGTGTTATTAAAAACACCCACACAAACAAACAAAACCTTCCTCAACCAGCCAAAATCAAACCATCAAAGACCCCACAACAAAACCAAAACAACCTTCAGAAAAGTTATTTTAACTCTTCAGGCTATGCTGAAAAATTTAGTCTTTTCTTAGTTTTCAAGAATGAGAGAGGAAGTAGACAATTAGAATTCAAAGCATTTTAGTCAGTAAGAGTCCTGTAAATCCAATTACCGTGTTTGTATGCAAGTATTTCGATACCTTTTATTCTGCTGCACATAGATGTGCAATTCTATCTTTACAGAAGGTAATACTGAAGTGCTCCTGCATGGAGAATATATGGAAATGAGCTCTCTGCTGCAGCTAATAACAAGTTGTTGCCTCCAAACATGTGCAAGCAGCAACAGTCAAGAAACAAGACTCAGTCTTTTTGGATGTAATTCCATCTGTTTCGTGTGTGGTTCTTTTTTTGGTATTTGGGAATCTTGAAGGTACTGGCAAAACAATCTTCCCATGCAAATAGCAACAAGGAAGACAATGATAATAGTTAATCTGTGGCCACTGAGGCCAGATTTTATTTAAGAAGCTGACCAGACTGTGTAGCTTCTACCTAAGAGCTTTAGGAATGCTTGATGAGGCAAGTTGTGGGGTTGATAGTTTTTAAATACCCTTGGAACACAGAGAAATTCCAGGAGATTTGGAAAACACTAGTTCTTTTTGAGCTGAAACTAATGTTGCCTTAATGATAGCAAATTAAATGACTCTATTATATATAGTACATTATTATATGCTATAGTAACTATAAACTACTCAAATTCATGTGGAATAGAAGCTGAAAACTTTTACTGTCTTGGATTAATTTTATGAAGAGGAATATAAAAAAAGGAGGGTAACATGGGGAATGGCTGAAATAAGTTTTAGGCAGTACAGGTGGGTTTGAAGAATGGGAGGAGGAAAAGCAGTGTAGTTAAAGCAGTGTGAAGGGACCTGTGGGCAAAAAGATACCCACACTCTAAACCAAACAAAAACACAAACCCAGGCAGAAAGAAACTTGTGTTAGGAGAGCAAAAGGTTAGGAACTGTTGTGGATTACATAGGAAGTCATCAGAAAAGCAGAACAGAAATTTCCTTCAAAATGACTTGAAGGAAAGCCATTTTCTACTTGTTATGTACTCAGTGAAAGGTCTTTAGGTTCTCTAGAAGCTTGCTGGAGAGTCTGTGGGGTTGTCTTCAGAGAAGACTTTACAAAAAGCATCATTCTTTACAAGGATGAATGAGAAGTGTCCACAGAAGAGGTTTTAGAAAAAAATGGTCACATCCATTGTAATAAACCTCCAGGTAGCAGCATCAGGAATGCCTCTGTAAAGCTGACAAGCCATTGCTTACCATGGTGTGGAATCTGGTGCTTTATTTAACCTTGGTCTGGGGGGAGGAGGTGATGACATGTGGGATACACTGTAATGCACACTCTTAAAAAGGGTGTTGGTGATTAGCAGGTCCTGCAAAGGGGTAGCAGTTATAAAAGCAACTTCGTTTTTAGAGGTGTGACCAATAAGCTCTGGAGAAGAATTGACTTGGCTTTTAAAGAGAGAAGTAAGGCCTCAGGTTAGAGGTGTTTGAAGGTATTACAGAGGCAATCCAAGAAATTATCTCTGGGAGAGGAGACTGATCCAGTGGGGTATTTGGGCTTAGAAAGGTGTTGGAATGAAGTACAACCTGCTCAGACTTCTGTTGTGTGACAGCACAACTACAGAGCATAAAGCAAGTGAGAAGGGGTTTTTTTTCCATGCTGTGTAAATAAGCATCATACTTATTGTCACAGGATGTTGTGGAGATAAAGGTATACCTTTCAAAAAGGAGTAGTATCCACAGCTTCACTGAGCACAGTCTTTTCTGCCTGAAATCTTTATTAATAGCTTGGGAGGCACGAAAAAGATGCTTTTTTCCCTAAATGTCTACTATTGTTAGATGTTGGAAGCAGTGTTATGGGCAAGGTAGACTTCTGGTCTGATTTAGGAAGGTGTAACTTTTGAAGTCCTCTCTTACATTCCACAGAAAGATTGGTTGGCTCGTGACAGCAACTCTTTCTGGCCTTAGAATTAATAACAAGACCCCACAACATCATATGCTTTGCTGTCTGTAATAATAAATTAACAACCTACTGGTGTTCTTTTTGTAATGCCTGCTGTTACTGCTTGAAAAGGGGATTGACAAGTGGAAATACAGAAGTCAAAAAGAAATATTAATGCTTTTCAGGTTGGAAAGCACTCAAGATGTTGTTGGGATTGCCCACTAAAGCAGCAGAACATAACTCTGGTGGGGTACTGTGTTCTGTATGCGTGTAGAACCAGTATTGCGTGAAAAGCTTTCTTTCAAGAACTTCACTTCTAGTCATAAAAATGCTTTTTAAACTAACAGCTTTCTTCTGCTCAGTAGGATATGATTTGTTGGACGTGTATGTTGACCTGGAACCAACGAGGAGATGACTAAGTAGGAGGAAAATGGTTTTAACATGCCTCTCCTTTGCCAAGGAATATGGAAACAATAACAGATTTGTCAAGTCTGTGGGTCAGCTAGCCTTGTAGTGATATATGATATTTCTCTGTGCACGACATACTTGGTGTATTGAGCTGTTTTTTTCTGAAGCACCACTGTGCTTTAGAAATGTGACTCTTTCTTTGTCCCAGCTGCTGTTTGTCACCTCCTGGTCATGCTGTTTACTGACCAGATGTGTCTGAGTAGGTGGCAGAGTTGAGGTCTCGCCATCGTGGCAGGCACGGAGGTGGTCTGTGGCCTTCCTTGTTTTATGGTGTAATTGGATAGCCAGGACTGTGCAATGTTTGCCCCTTGCCAAACCCTTCTGGTCCACGCACTGGAGCTGTGCAGGAGGCCTTCTCCTGTTCTCCCAGCCCTGACAGCCCCTGCGCAGCCCTCCCTCCTCAGGCTGGGGCGTGCTGTACCACTCCTGTGCCAAGCAGCCTCTGCCCAAGGCTCCAGACAGTGCACAGAGGATCCCTGGTGTGCTTCCTTCTTTGGAAAAGAACCAGCAGCTTGAAAAATGAGTATTCAGCTTAATAAGAAATGAAAGCTCTCAACGCTGTTTTTCTTTTCATTTAGGAGCAGAACTGTGCTCTTGGGGGGCTGGGGAGCAATAATCCCCCAGAAGAAGTCACAGGAAGACCATTTCCTCAGTGCAGAAGGGATAGTACCCCGTGGTTGGTTGCTCTGAGATGTGCTGGTGGTCAGGTTGGAGTTCTGGATGTTTCAGGAGCGAGCCTGAGCCACTCAGTGATCTCTGTCTCTCCCTTTTTGGCACTTGTAAGAGTGACCTAATAAATATGTTATTGCAACAGATGTGATCTCATATCCTCTTACAAACCATATGTAGACCAGTCACTGAGGGATGGCCCTCTTCAGTGGAGAGGTCAAAATGTGGGACAAGGCTTTAAGAAGGAAGCAATGATTTTCAAGAGGAAAGGCTTTTACTAATACGTTATATTAATATAAATAAGATCTGCTAAAAAATAAAATGCAGCAAATTAATTAAATCATAGAATGGCTTTGGTTGGGAGGGACTTTGAAGATCTAGTCCAACCACCCTGTCATGGGCAGAGACATCTTTCACTCCCTTTCACTAGATGAGCTTGCTCAAAGCCCATCCAACCTTACCTTGAACACTTTCAGGGATGGGACATCCAACTTCCCACCACTCTTATTGTAAACATGTCTTCCTTGTGTTCAATTTAAATTTCTTCTGGTTTAAAACAATTGTCCCTTGTCCTGTCACCTAAAGGCCCTGGTAAGAGTCTCTCATTGTCTATCACAAGCCCCTTTAGGTGTTGAAAGGCTATGGTAAGGTCCCCCTGGAGGTTTTTGTTTTACAGGCTGAACACCCCCAGCTCTGTCTTTCCTTACAGGAGAGGTGCTCCAGCCTTCTGACCCTTTTTGTGTCCCTCCTGTGGCCTCAGCCCAGCAGATCCATGTCTGTCTTGTGCTGGGACCCCAGAGCTGGATGCAGTGCTCCAGCTGGGTCTCACCTGAGTGGGCCAGAGGGGAATGTTAGTAAGGAATGTTAATATTTATAGCATGGTTAGTAAGTGGTTACAGTGAGCAGCAGAAAATGGCGGATTGACCTTCTGACAATGAGAGTTCCTGCCAGGCTCCATGGCCTTTTTGGGCTCTTGTTTACTGTACTTTTTCCTTTCTTGCAAGTTGAAAATAAGCTAAATTGTTCTCTGGTATTGTCAGTGCTACCCCAGAGGTCTCTGGAGAAGCTAATTCCTTTGGTTTCTCCCTACTGCATCACCCAGAATAATACCGTAGTCTATCTTTAAGCAGCATATGATGTTTGTTTTTTATCCCTAGTCCAAACATTTGTACTGGATTGTATTTCCCCCTCTGCCTTCTTATGAAGGAATTCCAGCTGAATAGGACATGTCTCCCTTCACTCGAGTTTGTGTTTTGCTGGATAGGAAATGAGAGGCTTAGGTTTATTAATTTTTCTTTTAGCATTATGTAACCTGTACAAGGCTGTAAGTACATGAATTTAAGTAGCATGTTCTTTATTAGCTCATTTTACAGTCCTTGGCCTGTTCCACTTCAAAATTCTCATAAGCAGTGTAAGTTGGCCAAAGTACATACTTCATGTTAATTAAATCTCTTAAACAGTGTCTAATTTTCATTCTCCTCTTGAAGCTGGTGAGAGATTAGTAATAAAAGAAAATTAGTTGTCTGATAGCATCATGTATTTGATCAGTGCAGAGACAGGATAAGTGCCTCAGGTGTATGGTGAACTCTTCATTCCTGTGTGAACATTCAGCATATTAAAAGTTGACAACATTGTTTGAACATTCATCCTGTCAAGATAATATTGTAAAAGATCACAATTAGTGTACCGAGGAAGCACTAGTACACGAAATGTAAACAATTTTTAAAAAGTCTTATTTCCTTCAGTGGTTTTGTTATTGTCACAGTTTTGTACTTTACCTGAAAGTAGAATTGAAAGATCTGAAACTGACACTGATGAATCTAAGATTTTGTTTGAGATTACTACCTCCAAAACATAAAAAGTAATTTGACTGTTGCTAATACAGGGTTTTGAGACTAAATGGTTTGTTTCCTCTCCTGACCACTTGACTGAGGCAACACAATTGCAGTGGACAAATCGGTGAAACAAAATTACTTTTTTTTTAAAAATCTGGTATAATGAGGTTTTGTGCTGAGAGCAATTGAGAGCATCCTGGGAGAGTAAGATGTTGAGCGTTGATGAAATGTAAACCTGCTTCTTCTTCATATTTGGTGAAGTTGCTATCCTAGTTTTATTTTCATTTTGGTCTGCAAATGTTTTCAGAAAGGTTTAACTTGCTCATATTCATAAGATACTTCTGACTTGCTTCTTGGTTTCTCTCTTTTTCTTGTGCTTTAGCAAGAACTCTGTCACCAGTTGTAGCTTCCAATAGGCACAGGGGCCATTCAAAATACTTTCCGTTTTCCACTGAGGTACATTCTTAGAAGAGCTTTTCCAATCCAAATAACTGGCATTTATTACTTTTTAATTGCTTAGTGTGATACTTGCTTACATTTGCTGTTTTAATGTCTTTTCCTGTCTGTAAAATGAGAGTCCCAGAGGGCACATGCGTGCAGTCACTGAATTCAGTTTACATAGCTTGATGGATGTTTTGGGAAAAGCATATTGTGTGTATGTGCAGTTTGTCACAGATGGTGTCCCAACAAGAAAAAAAGTTGTGCTAATGCTAAAGGAAAATTAAAGAAAGCAAAAGAAATAGCAAAAAAAAAAAAAGATGGCCTGAGAGCTTAGTGTCATTTTTTCCAGCTGCTGAGGAGAAGGCTGTCAGTGTGGCACACATGCTCAAGCTCAGCAGACATTCTCAAGTTGCACTATGGAGGCAACAAACAATGGGCAGGAGAAATTTCTCTGGGCAATTTTGCTCCTCTGAGTATTACCAGTGTCCCACTTTTAACTCCAGTGTCTCTCTTTTGGGAGCTTCTTGTGAAACCAGGTCATGAAAGTAGGAAGGGGTCTTAATTCCATATTAAAGAAACAAAAAGAGGTATATTGCTAGTCTTTGAGAGTGTAAAGAAAAGCCTTAGAAGGGAAAAGGGTTCTGAAGCTTTAAAAAAGGCAAGGTAGGCAAAATGCAGACATTTCACCTCTAATAATTTAACTTAAGGCAGGCCATTTGTTTACTCAGGTTTATTTTGGGGGACCAGTGAATTTTTAGAGCTCTGGTCTTGGCAGTTTAAGTCTGGTGAGAATAGTATGACATAGGCTCCAATTCTTGTGCGCTTGAAGATGGAGATTTCAGCTCCTGGGAATGCAGATTTCAACTCCTTCCTCTTCTGGCATACATAAATTAAGAGAGCGCTCATTCTTCACAGTTTAGGGTTGCTTGTGGAGGAGAAAAAACAGGATTTGTGTGTTGCTGAAAACCGAGGAGGTGTGTGTTACGGACCTGCACTTAGAGTCCGTTTAGGTTGTGTCAGGGAGGGCCAAGCTCTGTGGCAAACTGCTCTATGCACTGCTGTAAATTCAAAACATCCTTTACTGATTCCGAATTAGCTTTTCATCACCGCTGATAAATCTCGACTGCCGCGTTTGTTCTGCCGTCTCTTGCATTGCAGTGTGAACGGTCAGATGAACTCTGGGCCCTCCTTTGCTTTGCAGGGCTGCTCAGCGGGCAGACGTCTCCGAGCACGGCCAAGCTGGAGAAGCTGGACCCGCAGCAGGTGCTGCAGCTGTGCCTGCGCTACCAGGAGCACCTCCACCAGTGCGCAGAGGCCGTGGCCTTCGACCAGAACGCGCTGGTGAAGCGATCAAGGAGGTGCGGGCAGGGCAGGGCGGCAGGGCCGGGCGGGGCAGGGGTGCTCGGGCGGGCGGGCTGGGGCTGCTCGGGCGGGCCGGGGCGGGCGGGGCTGGGCTGCTGGGCCGGGCCGGGGCGGGCGGGTGGGGCTGCTCGGGCCGGGCCGGGGCCGGGCGGGGCTGGGGCTGCTCGGGCCGGGCCGGGGCCGGGCGGGGCTGGGGCTGCTCGGGCCGGGCCGGGGCCGGGCGGGCTGGGGCTGCTGGGCCGGGCGGGGCCGGGCGGGGCTGGGGCTGCTCGGGCGGGCGGGCTGGGCTGCTCGGGCCGGGCCGGGGCGGGCGGGGCTGGGGTGCTCGGGCCGCTGGTCGGGGCGTGGGGCCGGTCAGCCGGGCCGGCAGGGCAGGGCAGGGCTCTGGGCCGGGCCGGCGGGGCAGGGCAGGGCTCTGGGCCGGCAGGGCAGGGCTCGGGGCCCGGCAGGGCAGGGCAGGGCTCTGGGCGGCAGGGCAGGGCAGGGCAGGGCAGGGCTCTGGGCCGGCAGGGCAGGGCTCTGGGCCGGCAGGGCAGGGCTCTGGGCCGGCAGGGCAGGGTCTGGGCCGGCAGGGCAGGGCTCTGGGCCGGCAGGGCAGGGCTCTGGGCCGGGCTCGGCAGGGCAGGGCTCTGGGCCGGCAGGGCAGGGCTCTGGGCCGGGCTCGGCAGGGCAGGGCTATGGGCCGGCAGGGCAGGGCTCTGGGCCGGCAGGGCAGGGCTCTGGGCCGGCAGGGCAGGGCTCTGGGCCGGCAGGGCAGGGCTCTGGGCCGGCAGGGCAGGGCAGGGCTCTGGGCGGCAGGGCAGGCTCTGGGCCGGCAGGGCAGGGCGGGCTCTGGGCCGGCAGGGCAGGGCTCTGGGCCGGCAGGGCAGGGCTCTGGGCCGGCAGGGCAGGGCTCTGGGCCGGCAGGGCAGGGCTCTGGGCCGGCAGGGCAGGGCTCTGGGCCGGCAGGGCAGGGCAGGGCTCTGGGCCGGCAGGGCAGGGCTCTGGGCCGGCAGGGCAGGGCTCTGGGCCGGCAGGGCAGGGCAGGGCTCTGGGCCGGCTCGGCAGGGCAGGGCTCTGGGCCGGCAGGGCAGGGCTCTGGGCCGGCAGGGCAGGGCTCTGGGCCGGGCTCGGCAGGGCAGGGCTCTGGGCCGGCAGGGCAGGGCTCTGGGCCGGCAGGGCAGGGCAGGGCTCTGGGCCGGCAGGGCAGGGCTCTGGGCCGGCAGGGCAGGGCTCTGGGCCGGCAGGGCAGGGCTCTGGGCCGGGCTCGGCAGGGCAGGGCTCTGGGCCGGCAGGGCAGGGCTCTGGCGGGCTCGGCAGGGCAGGGCTCTGGGCCGGGCTCGGCAGGGCAGGGCTCTGGGCCGGCAGGGCAGGGCTCTGGGCCGGCAGGGCAGGGCTCTGGGCCGGGCTCGGCAGGGCAGGGCTCTGGGCCGGCAGGGCAGGGCTCTGGGCCGGGCTCGGCAGGGCAGGGCTCTGGGCCGGGCTCGGCAGGGCAGGGCTCTGGGCCGGCAGGGCAGGGCTCTGGGCCGCCTGCAGCCGCCCGTGGCGGGCAGGGCCGCCGTGCTGTGCCCCTTTGGGCCGGCAGGGCAGGGCTCCGAGCCGTGCCCAGGGAGGCCGGGCCCTGAACGGAGAGTGCTGCTCAATCCTCTTCTCTCGAACAAGTCATAGATCACTCAAGTTTTTAAGGTAGTGTTCCTTATTTAGCTCTGTATAGCGTACATTTTGTTGTGCCCCATGGTTAGGCTCTAATTTAAGGAAGGAAACAGCCACCTTCTGTTGCTGGAGAAGATCCTGCTTCAGTGGATCTGTAGAGCTAGATTTGTTTTCAAAGCCTGTAACATGGCATCTCATTTCTGACCTCTATGGCAAAAAGGTCTCCTGTGCTAGTGCTTTTACCACTAAATCGTCATTTGGAAACCAATGATCTGTTCAAATATTGAATGAGACTGTTTGGGATTGAATTAAATCCTGGATGAGCATCCTGCAATGGGATTGTCTTTCTCATGTCTGACTACTGATGTTGGAAGCAGTAGAATGGCTGCCAGATATTTTGTTTAAAAAATCAAGACAGACTGGCATGACAGGGAAATGTTGCTTGAGGTGTTTTCTTAGATACTCCCAGATGTGTAGAAGAGCTGGTGAATTCTGTATATGTCAAAAGTCCTTGATACCAAATACCTTTTCAGTGTCAAAAAAATGTTTTTGAGCATGTGGTTAATTTTTATTCACGAAGTATAAACACTGACCTTGATTTGCTGTTGCTCTGTTGGCTTAGAGTTAAGAAAATCCCACATGACAAACTGGGTAATAAATTTGATTCATGGGCTGTTTTGAGAAGCTGCTGTCATCATGAAGTTGTAAGTCCAAAATAATGTGGGAAGCATTAAAAAGACCTTTTTACTTCGGTGTATCAAGATCTGAGGCCAGCTATTACACAAGATGTAAAGATATTTGCAGATGTTGGTGACTCAGATCACACAGTCTCAGAAATGGGTTTTAATTGCCAGCCTAATGACAGTGTACTGCATTAATCCAAGCAGATTGTAATTCTTTTGGCTGTTAAAGTGTGAGAGGGAATAGTGACATGATTTAAAGTCATGGTAGACATCACCAGTACAATCTTCATTAATTGCTTTGCCTTCTATAGGGCAAATGACAGAGTCTCTTTCAATTAGCTATGGTGGTTTTCTTCCAGTTCATAAGGCTTGTGATTATCTTTCATCTAAAATAAATTAAATGATGATACTAATATTCTCACTAGCTTCTTTATAACATCCTCTTCTGACAAAGTGATGGAGAAATGGAGAATTCTGTAAGTCAGGGAACTGACAAATCAGCTGTGGTTTGGTTTTGTTTTTTTTTCCTTTTTGGTCACAACTTCTAAGTAACTTCAGATGCTTTCAGTCCCTCTGCCAGATCTGGTGGGTTTTTACTGTTCATTCTCCTCATAATTTTTAAATGTTTTTCTTGCTTTGGCTGTTCTGCATGTGTGTTCTGGAGGATCTGGGTGGGACCCACTTGGCTTAAATCAATCTTTCCAAATTGTTTGGGCTCTCCTTGATGCTCTAAATTGAACCACTGCTGACAGTTGTTGACAACACAGGGTGCAACAGAACCAGAGCAGGGGATGTCTCTCCTTACAAGTGTAGACAAAGGAAATTGCCTTTGGCTTCACCGATTTGTCAGCAGTGATTTCGTTTTGCCATGTACACAATCTTTGACCCTTAAAAATGAAAGAGAAAATCAAGAGTATTGTGAAAAGCAGAATGTGTGCATGAGCTGGGACAGTATATTCTTTTATCCTCATTTTAGTAGCCAGTATTTCCCTTTCCCTTTCTTTAACACTGTAAGTATTGAAATGTTTTTCTTTTGATAATAGGCCTGTCAAGTGACTGTTTCTAGCTTTCTGCTGAGCTTCAGTCTCTGATTTCTTACCATTTGTCTGAGGTATGTTCACTTCTCAGACTCTAACTGATAGTTAGATAGTTTTATACAGCCTGACTAATAGTCAGGCTGTATAAAATCCTACACTCACACTGCCTGCAGCCAGGACTTTTTTTAGTCTTTCCTTGACAAAATGTCCCAGAGCAAATATCTTTTGTTCATTGTCTGTGTCACCAGGAAAGAAGTTTCCTGGATTCTGTCAAAACTCACAAGTACTGCTGTAAATTAATTGGTCCTCAATAACTCAGAATTGACTGTGGTGGTTTACAAATCAGCACACAGTCTGAATTACAGTGGTTCTGAACAGGAAAGAGACTGAGCTAAAAACAAACCCAACTTGCATGACAGTAGTGACTGCAGGTCTGAGCAGACCCACCTGTGCCTTCCTGCCTTCAGGGAGCAGCTCAGTCCAGCTTTGCTCTCCTTCTCATTTCCCACTGCAGCCAGAATTTCTCTGCAGTGTTGGATCCATAGCTGCTCCTAAATGTAGAACCTGTGCAGCTTCCAGGTGGCTGTGACTGTTCTCTCTTGAGCAGAAATACATTTTTTCCAAGAGATTCCTTGAAGGGGAGAGAATTGAGGATGTGATGGAAGGTGGTTGACTCAGGTGCCTTTTTTTCAGCAGTTTGGTCATACCAGAATGAGTTTTGGTTTTGGGAGGGAGTGATTTACTTATGACAAGAGGTTTTGGCTTCACTTCAGGTTTTGTCACGAAAAAAAGAGAAGGATGTGCTTAAATCTTTTTAGGGAAAATACTATAGATTTGCATTGTGACTCATTTGAAGTTTGGAGGAACTCCAGCTGCTGAGGGTTTGATAGAGCCACATGTGCTCTCTTCACCAGGAGTGAGGATTTCAGACAAGGTTAGTTTGAAGGCAAATGTTGACCAGCTCTAAAGGCATGGATGGGGAAAGCAACAAATAAGTGGAGAGAGGACTACTTTTACATGAAGTCCTTCCCAGAGGAGGATATCTATTTTGGATGCCAGGAGGAGAATTTCAAGAGTCATGTGATAGGGGATGGTGAATATGGAATGGGAAATGAGTAGGTAAAAGCTGGGGAACAGAGCTAAATTTTCAGAAAGGGCCCATGATTTTGTATGCCTTCAAAATAGTCTAGTTTGAGTGCCTTAAAAGAGGATTATTGTGTGCACAAGGTACTAAGCTGCTCAAAAGTCATATCTTAAAAAATACCTGAAGGTAAGCATCCAAAAATTACTAGTCACACAGGAAAATTGAGGTCTGTCTTCTTTCTATGAAGGCAAAAGGGAAACTGGAAGCTCTCTAAGCTCCTTTCAAAGAAGCTTTGAGTGAAAAGATCTTCAGCATTTCTTACTAGACTTCCAGCATTGTCAATGGGGTTATACCTTTGAAGTAGCTGATGTACCCTTAAAGGCAAATATAGTTCCTAGATACACTGTGCTTAAAATGTATTTGGAAATGGGTTACTGGGAGGGCTCTGATGCTTTGCCTTGAAAACAAATGTTAATGCAGTGTTATTTGTAGCTTTCATTACCATAGAATCCCAGACTGCCAATAATTTGGGAAACAGAGCAGTTTTTACAGTACAAGATGAAATTTTAAATGTGTCAGTCTAAGCTCGCACACATCTATGGGGGAGAGTTGGGGGAAACCCCCCACATTTTCAAATACAATGAATATTTCTTTTAAATTCATGATAGTTAAATAAATTTTGTCCAGGCAGCATTAATATCAGTAATTGGTTTGCCATGCAGCAAATTGCAGTGTATTGCTTGTTTCATTCCTATAAATTCTTCTATGGGAATAGTTCATTATTTTGAACAAATACTCCAGAATAGCATGTATATGGATTTGACTTGTTTGGTTTCTATTTTTTTGGTTTTTACTTTACCAGCTTGCTGCCAAAAAGTAAATGTAATGGGCTTCTCTAGTATTACTTTAAGTTGTCCAGAAATACATCCCTTGATATTTGGCAAATAAATAACTTTTGCAGCCACACAAATACAACATCACATCTCCCATTGTATTTCAGCTTTTTAAAATTATGACCAGGAGTTCAATCATTATTTCCTATAAACAGCAAGTCTAATGCATTTGACAAGAAAATTACTTATACCAGCATGTTGTAGCTTATCTCATGCATTTAAGACTCATAAATTGTAATTCAGCCATTCATGTCACTGCACGTGCCCAACAATTTGGGGATTTAGGGATTTCAGTTTATCTTTTTGTCATTTCTGTGTGGCCTTTTGACCTTTATTTGCAATTACATTGTTTCTGTGACATAAAGCAGGTTTTTATCAGAGACAGCCCATCATCCTGTGGCAAAACCTGCTGGGGAATGTGGTGTGCAGAAGTCAGGGACATGGTTTTGTTCACCCTGAGGGAAGGATGGGCTTGCTGTGGGCATGGCCCCTGGCTTTAAACCACAGGGGTGGGAGGGGACAGCTTGTAGCTTGTAGCTGCTGGTCCCTGCTGGAAATTTAAGGGCAGTCCCTTAAGGTGGGGATAAAGGGAAAAGCTGTCCTAAGTGCAGGAAGCTGTTCCATCACCAGGAATGAATGAGGTCTGGGCCAGGAGCTTTGGCAGGACACTGCCTGGCTGGGGACTGTGTCAGGCACAGCTGCAGAGAGACTCAAGGTGCACATCTGCTGAAAGCACACAGAGCTTCTACTGTGTGAAACACCACAGGCACTTCTCCTCCCTCCATCCCTCCCTGGGCAGAGAGCTGAAGTGCCTGGCATTCATCCAGTCCAGTCACAGCTGAGCAGTGTCCTTCAGGGAGTGGACTCAATGAGGAGGAAGTTTCAGGGAGGTGTTTTTTGCCTGGTCCTTGGTTTGGTTTGTTTCAGGCCTCAGCTGAGTGAGGTGTTTATTGCCATTCCTCTTACTTATGGTTTCCCTGTAGGTGGTTTCAGACCTGAGTTTCCAAGACTGTGAAATCTGTTTTCAGCAAACGTGCCCTGAGAGTGATGCAGCTTCTGACTAAACTGAACTAGGCCAGAAAAGATGAATGGCCTCACTAAGTCCAAAATGCATTTTCAGCTTCAGGCCTTTGCTTCAAGGCCCATATGGACCAGCTCATGAAGTTACCTTTCAGCCCATTAAAGGAGAGGGCTCAGGGAATCAAAAGTAAGCCTGTTAAAAGAAACCTGGCAAAAGTGAAAGTGGACATGTATTTCATTTTGACACAACATATAAAGATGTTCTAGAGGAGGCTGTGTTAACTTGCAAGCAAAATTGAGCCTTTTGGTTTACAGACTTAAAATTACCAATGCTCCAAATCCAGGGAAAGGGGCCTGAGAATTCCTTGTGCTATAATATTTCTGAAAAGGGGAAGAACCTCGGTTGAAATGCCATTTGTATTTTCAAGGCATTTGATGCCACACTGCCCTTTAGAAAAAATCTAGGGAACGTTGTGTTCTGTAAGAAATCAATACCTTAAATTTAGTCTTTGACATCTTGGAAGTTGATGGATGAGGACTGTGGCAATCTATCCAGCTCTTTATTTCTCCTCTCATCAGCAATGAAGTGTTGTTTGTAAAGACTGGAATCTCAACAGGCACCATCATGCAGAAATAAATGCAGAGGATTATTAAGCTGGAAACATGTTAATCATCATGTCCTTTAGTTGATCTTGCTCAATTTTCTCCAGTCTGCTGTGCAAGTAGCTTGAATACCTAAGTGGTGGGGTGGTGTCTTAACCAGCCAGCACCAAAATGTGAAAATGCTCTTGAAAAGGCTTCACAATTGTTATTTTAATTTAGAGAATTAATGTCTAGCTGTGTATGCCTGAGGCAGATGGCCAGTGCACTGTTGTACATGAACTTTATGAAGGGACTGGTCTTTTTTATGACACCAGACAAAGCAGTGCATGTCAGCAAAACAGATTGCAGGCTGTCACCAGTGCAAACAACCTTATGATTGAACTTCTGGTCATAATTTTAAAAAGCTGAAACATGGAAGGAAGAGCTGATGTAGAGCTACAAATAGATATTTCAGGAGTTTTTCAGGTTATCAGTGACTTTGTTAGAACCAACATGCCTTTTGAGTTTCCCTGATGAAGAGAAGTTGATTTGAACTTCCATATGAGAAATGCTGCTGGCAGGAAAAGAGCAAAAGCTTCAGCAGGGCTCTCAGGTGTCCAGAAATCCCCAAATCCTGACTGCTGGGCTCATGTCCAAGCTCATCTACCACTTGAGCCTTCTTGCACGTATCCAAGGCATGTGCAGAGCACATGGAGGGAGGTTGGATGCACCCAGATGTGTTGGGCTGGCACTGTGAGTGTGTCAGGGTGTGTGAACCCAGCTTGGGCTGCAGTTCCCCAGAGAAAAAAGAGGCACTCTTAGATAATCCTTTTAGCACTTCACACACAGTAGGGAATAGTTAAAACTCAGCTCCTCTGCATTCTGTGAGAACAGATTTAAGAGCATTTTCTACTGCAATATAATTTTTTTCAAGTGTGTCTAACTCTGACTAAACACAGCAATATCATTCCCTTCTGAAAGACTTGTGTAGGACATGTGGAAAAGAAGACCCACAGCTATCAGGTCCCATCTGTGAAGCTGAGAATAAATAGCAGATGGCTTGCAAATGTAATGATGCTGACTATTTTCACTCTGAAATGAGAATGGTGGTGTTTTCTGAGAAACATCTCATTAATGATAGTGGTCATCTCTTTTCAAATCAAAGCTTATTTGTGATGGGAAAACCAGCTTGCTTGAAGCTAGGCATTCTGACATGTTGAAAACTGAAATTTATTATAAAATAACCCCCTAAGGGTAAATAGCATTTGTAATTGCTGTTGTCCTGTAACATTCAAGCTCTGGCTGGGTATAGGAGAGCTGTGGGCTAGCAGTGTGACAGCAGCATAAAATCAGGAACTGAGGAGATTGAAGGTTGTGTTTTCTAGCAGAATTATTAGGTTGCCTGAAATAAGAGTTGTGCAAGTTATTGTTTAGGCCATAGATCTGTAACAGATACATATTTTTTCTTTTCCAGGAACAGCTAATTGAAGACAGATCAGGAATGTGTTATTAATTACTGTGGAATTGTATTCCACAAAAGAGAGGTTTTGTGAGAACATTGCACACACAGGTGCAATAATCTTGTTTGGGTGGGGTATTTGCATTTATTTTTCTTAGACTTGATTATTTAGAATAGGTATTGAAGCATTTCTAACTCTCAGGATGTAACTTAATATTTTTAGCCATGATAAATTTTAGAGGTGACTTCTTAGGTGGATGTAGATTATTCTACAAAAGCAGCAAATCAAAGCTTGAGAAAGGTGTTCAAAGACAATGAGCTAGAAATTACTGTGTCCATTTCTTGGTGACAGTTTAGAAAGCTTACTGGTGAAATCAGATCTTTTTGGTTTTCATTCCTTTCTGCTTTTTTGGGAATCTTGTGCATTTAGGTGTGATACAGCCACAGCAAAGGCTGAGTTTGAATCCAGGATCATGTGCAGGGAGAGGGATGGTGCTTTCCACTGTGTGACCCTGCTGGTTTGTAACTGTCAGGCTGGTAGTCAGGCCAGCTCATGGGCCAGAACACCAAACCTCTGAAGAAGAGAGAGGCTGGAAAGTTCTCAGTTTATTTTGAGAACGTCGGTGCAGAACTCAGCTTGTGATTATTCAGCTCCTTTGAAGGAGGGCAGTGTGACTGCTGCTTTGCAATGCCCTGAGCTTCACCTGCTTTTGTGAGGAAAGACAAAGATGATGGGTGTCTGTGGTGTTGAGGGAAATATAAGTAAAGACAGACTAGTAGAATGGGACTGTGATAGGAGATGTGTCCAAACTGGAGAGCTGGCTGCCAGGTTTTGCTGCTCATCTTCTCCCATCTCTGTGAATTTGGGCCCTGCCCTTTTTAAACACTGGGAAATCTCTGGGTGCATGAGGTCTGGGCAAGAGGTAGGGGTTGTTTCAGTCATAGCTTTGGGGCTCTTTTTTTAGCACCAGTCAGTGACAGCAGCCATAACTCAATCTTGGGGGCCTGCCAGTTGGCAGAGGGATGCTGGTGGCTCTGGGGCAGGGAGGGCTCCAGTGGGAGCTGGGAGGGAGGTGAGGGCTGAGGAGGCCACAAACACATCCTGTCCAATGACACAGTAGGCAGGGAAAGACTGACATAAAGGTGGAAAAGCTTATTTCAAGAATAAACCACCTTATTCTTTGGAATTCTGGATGCTTTTGTGTGTCCCAAGGCCTCCCACAATAATTAAATCTTGATCCTACAGGTGCAGCAGTTTTTGTTGATACATGTTATATAGAACTAAGGGACTAAGCATGGGTTTAATTTCGGTCTTTAGGAGTAGGTGCCTTGATGTACCTATTAATATTGCTATAACTTAGTTCCAGAACCACTTAAAATGGTGGAGAACTTCGTTCTCTAACTTGACTGTGATCTGTGCATTCTTAGACAGAATAACCCTTAGCAATTGTTTACAGCAATGACAGATCACAGAGGGAACAAAAGGAATATTTTGACAGTGGATTTGATCTTTGATAAGGGAAACCTAAACACAAACTATAGTTGCTTACCTGGCAGTGGGGCAGAGGAGGAGTGCAGCTCCATGAGAGCTGTACTCCTGGCTTTAGCTGAAGGGAAGGGGGGGAGATTCAAGGCTGGGCATCTCTGCTCTGTCCCCTGGCACAGAAGGTGCCCAGTCAGTTTATCACTTAGCAGTGAGTGGGAGGAACAGAGGATGTTCCCCGCATCAGGAAGTCATCGCCATCTATTGTGCTGACTTTGCGTGACACTATCAAAGAGAGAGGGGAAGAGGAAAAAAAAACCATTCATTGAGCACATTTGTTCTCAGGCAGTGCAGAAAGAGGAGCTGTCTTCAGTTTAAGTGTGTTGATTAAAAAGTATTTTCACACCCAGCACATGGTGACTAATATTCCATGCAGTCGTGTTCCTGCCTGCCACTTTCTGCTGTGGTTTGTGTGCAACTGCAGGAGGATGTTCATTTAAATTTAACCCCAGTCAAGCACCTGACAAGGTGAAGGAAAGGCTGCTTGTGATCCAAGTGCTGTTCTTGCAACAGAACTTTCTGGAATAAGGATTGCACCTTAAGAGCTGTGTATTTTGGAGGGGCAGCCACAGGGGCTGGGAGCTGAGAGGAAATTGTTGGGACAGAAGGACACAGCACAAATGCATGTCTGGCTGAGCTCTTGAAGGCTATTACTAAGTGGAAGGAGGAAACAAAAACATCTTCTTGCCTTACTGGCATTTTAGAAGGAACTGGAAAAGCTGGGAATGTCTGAACATCCTCTTATAAGATGTATTTGTTTTGTTATGAACGTCAGCAGTGCCTCTCTAGAAATTTGATTCCAAGTTTAATGAACTTCTGATTGCATTTGCATGTTCTGCAACCAGGGAAAATGTGTCTAGCTGCAGTTTTCAGTCTCTCTGTTATTGAACTAACAAGATGTGACCTCTGTTTCTGAGAGCTTAGGACACTCATGTCCCCATGACAAGGGTATTATGAAACCATACCAGGTAAGAAGTGTATATATATATATATATATTTGTGTGTGTGTGTGTGTGTGTATGTATATATATGGGTACTGTTTTGTTTTCAGTGTGGTCTCTTGAAAAGAATTGGGCATTGGCCAGTGCTGACCTCAGTCTTTTTGTGGGCTAAATTAATGTCTTTATTCTGCTTGGCAGTGTGGGCCAAGAAGAATTTTTAAATGAATGCAAGAATTTATGGTGTGCAAGATGTCTGACAGTATCCTCAGTTGTTTTTGTGTTTCATCAGTGTGGTGTTACAAATGGGCCTGTGTAATGCAGAGGAGACTCAGGACTGACAATGTGAATGGTGTAGTAGGAGGAGCTGTGCTGGGGCCCTTCTAAGTGAGGAAATTATTTCCAACTTGCAGTGTTGTTGGAAGTAATTATTAATTTGTTTTCATTTGATGAAAGAAAAGCCCAGTAGATGTCATTTCATGTTTAAATGTGAAGCTGAGGCATGAACTAGTGGCATGCTGATGATAATCCATAGAGGAGGCATGAGCTTTGAAACAGAGACACAAATTCTGAATGTACAAAAAAAGTGTGTCATGCTGGAGGGTGAGTTTTAGGCTTGTCCATTTTTATGATCCTATGCTTCTGAAAGAAAAACTGAAGAAACACCTCCATCCTTTTTGATGTAGGAAGGGGAGAAAGATCCTGTCTTCTACTCTGGACATGTCCAGCCTCAGGTATGCTGCTTTGACAGGAGGAGTGATTTTTGGAAAGAAATAACATATGCATTAGGAGCTCTCACCCTCCATTGAGAACACATCTTTTTTTATCAACTCCACATAGCGGTAGAACCACTTGCTTTGATGAAAATCAGGACTCTGACATCATGTGCTGGGCTCTGCCCTCTGCTTTGTTCTGTTGCTTCCTAACAGGCTTCAAGTCCAGTCTTTCAACAGCTAAACTTTGCTGTAGCACTGCACTGGGGATGCTCACAGCTCACTGAATGCTGATGTGTGAGGGGCAGATTGGTGGTGGTGAGGTTGTCAGGGATTGGTGACAATGCTGCCTCACATCTGCCATGTCTGATGGGTTCAGGGTGATAGGGAGGTGTCTGCAGCTCTGGTGGCCTGGTGTCATGGGAAGCTTGAAGCAACCAGAGCAGAAACAATGGCTCAGATAAACACTCTCAGATGGTTGTAGGACAGTGAAGAACTACTGGCTGTGGGGTGCCTTGCTGGGCTTCCCAGAGAGCTTCACAGTCTGGGATGGGCAAGAAGGCTGAGCCTTGAATGTCTTCCAGATGAGATTGTGGCAGGGCTTTGTGGCAGGGCTTTGTGGCAGGGCCATGGGAGTTGATGGAAGTTGTTATCCAGAGAGGGCAAATCCCCTCGTTCACCCTCATGGGACTGCCTTGGCTGTAGGCAAGGGCCCAGCCTCTACCTCAGCTCCCCTTTTCCAAATGCTTTTTATTGCTACTGGATGATGTATGAAATTAGGAATGAGGTGGATTCTTATGCGTGTTCCCTGCTCATTATGGAATCCTGCAGGCCAGTGTTAGTCTCTGTGGTGGGTAAATAGGGCTGACCCTCAGAATCTGAAGGCCCCATCCAAGTGCCAGAGGAATGGGACTGCATGCCAGGAGAGGTAAAAGCACAAGGTCTGGCACTGGAGGAGCTCGCTTGGAGGGGGAGGAGGCAGGAAGGATGTAAGTGTGTATTTAGGCTTGCTTCAGGGAAAGCTGAGAGAGACATTGGCATTTATCTACAGGAATTAACATGAAGTTGCATTTTTTTAATAGTTAAAAAGATCAGATTCAGACTGAGTAAAAATTGACCTTTCCTCACAATTGCTCCACTTTAGTTCTCCCTGTTGTGTCTCGGGCTGCGCAGCTGGCAAACTTGGGTGGTAGGTGTAAGGAAACCATAGGAAACACTCACTTCCACCCTTTCTCCTTCTTGTGAGGCAGCTTTTTTATGGCTGTTGTGAATGTCTCCAGAGGTAGCAGAGTGCTTGGAGGCCACTCTGCATTTCTTCTTCCTATTGCAGGTCAGCATCAGCTTCTCCCCTCATTTCCCACCAGTGAGTGAATGTACTCATACTTACCCAAGGAGTCTAAAAGTCAGCAGATGGAAATTACTGGAATGGAGAGAAAGGGGAGCCTTGGGTGTTTTTTGCTGGAAAGCCTGGTAGGTGCCAGCTTTGCCTCTTGTTCAGTGCTGTGAGGCCGTGTGGAGAACCTGCCAGTGGAGGAGAATTTCAAAACCAGAGGAGGTTTCTGCCTGGGTCCCCATGCTGCTCTGTTCAATGAGGTGTGATGGCTTTTGGCAGGTTTCCCACTGGCTGCCCCTCCAGGCCACTGTCTCTCATTAGGTAGGATGATTTTAGGCACTGGATTGCACTTGCTTGTTGGTGGTGGTCTGCTTTTTACACACTCCTCTTCACAGAGCTAGCTACTAAATTATTAATCTGGGGTTTTAATAGAAACCCCTGTGTAGGCTTAAATTGTTTCCACTCTATTTGGAGTTTCCTGCTCTGCTGGTTTTTATTTTGTGCTGTGCATGAAGGCATGGAGGAGGGAATTCACAGGAAAGCACAGAGGCAAAGAGGAAGAATTCAGCCTGAGAGCAGTAGAAAGTGCAGGCAAAATAAGAGGTCAATTGGTACCGTATGCAGCTCTGATGGAGGTGATGGGGGGAAAAATGCCCTCTAAACCCCGAGGCAGTTCAGCAGAGAGTTGTGTGTATGTTTTCAATGCTGTTTGTAACTTAGGTTTCTCAATAAAATATTTTCTTGCCCAACTACTTTTGATTTGACCTCTTCCCCAGGGCTTGAAAGGGACGTTTGTCAGCACACAGAGCTCCAGCAGTTTATCCCCAGTGTCAAACCCTGCTGCCACCAGTGGGATGGCAGAGTTCTCTCTGCTGGGCCCCCTCCTCAGTGGGGCCTTCCCGTGTTGCACCATTTCCATCCAGTCCTCCCTTGCTGCAGGCTCTCCCTACAGACCCACAGCACTGGACATGGGGTCAGGATTGCACCTGCTCTGTGAGCCAGGTCAGGTCAGCACCTTGTGTTCTCTTAGCACTGCACTGATAAATTTGTGCTGTCCCAGGTGACAGGTATGGTCACTGTCCCCCACTGGATGGGCTGACTCTGTCACACAGTTCAGGAGAGGAATGTTGTTTGAACTTGTGCTTCTTGGTAGACCTGGAGTTCTCAGCCTTGATTCCCCGAGGCTGCTTCATTGTGAGCAGTGACCTCCTTCCTCTGGGAGCAATTAGCTGGGAAAGGTTTGGGAAAACAGTGGTAAGAGGTGGCAGTGGGCTGAAACTACTCAGTGTGTGTCCTCTCCTGCCCTCTCCTCCCAGCCATGTCTTAGGATATGTAAACCAGTTTAAACCATGGGACTGGGCTTGTGTGTAAGGTACTGGCAGCTCCTGGCTGAATCCTGCCTGGAGATTGCAGGTCTGGCTGAACAGAAAAACGGGCTGTGAATTATAAAGGCTGCCTTCATTGCTCAATGGCAGGAACAGCACTGCAGTTCCTGTCATTGTCATCATGCTCCAGCCATGTTTGGGTACTGACTGTGTTTAATTGCATGGCTAATTTACTTAATGACTCTCCTGGGGTCACTTATAACACTCTTATTTTTGGGTTTCAGGGAAATTAGGGACACTAGCAATCCATTGTGGTTCTCTCAAGGCGGGAGTTTTCCAGATGATGATGGTAATAACAGCTGTGGCTTAGTTGCAGAGTAACCTGGCTAAATGGAGAAAAATTAGCACTGGCAGCTGTGGTAGAGCTTAAGGCTTGCAAATGAATGATTTCCAGTGAAAATATAGTTCAGGTGTAGGCACAGGCCATGGGTTCCCTGGGTTTGGATAACTTGGAGAATGTGTGTGTTCGTTTCTTGGGAAATCCCTGGCAGTGCCTGTTGGTTTTCAGTCCTGCAAATGAAGAATTTTCTGATCAGATACTTAGGTATTTGAGTGGAGAATGGAGGTCACCATGTGTCCTCCCTGGTATACAACTATGAATCATGCCATTCCATGACAGACTGGTTAGAGAGGAGCTCCTCTGTACCTGTCTGTTCCCTCCTGTTAGTGGAGCATCCAGGGTGGTTGCTTTGGGGAAGGACAGTGTGCTGAAAGGTCTGCAGCAATAGTTGGCCTAATGAGCCTTGCTCTGCTTGTTGTTTTTACACAGATGGACCTCTCCGTGGAAACTCTTTACAGCCTCATGCAGGAGCGCCAGAAGAAGTACGCCAAGTATGCAGAGCAGATCCAGAAGGTCAACGAGATGTCTGCCATCCTGCGCCGGATCCAGATGGGCATCGACCAGACGGTGCCGCTGATGGAGCGGCTCAACAGCCTCCTGCCGGAGGGGGAGCGCCTGGAGCCCTTCTCCATGAAACCCGAGCGGGAGCTGAGGAGCTGAGGGCACGGCGCTCCGGCGGCTCCCTCTGCTCACCTTCCATGAACAGCCTCCTGCCGGAGGGGGAGCGCCTGGAGCCCTTCTCCATGAAACCCGAGCGGGAGCTGAGGAGCTGAGGGCACGGCACTCCGGCGGCTCCCTCTCCTCACCTCCCATGAACAGCCTCCTGCCGGAGGGCAGCGCCTGGAGCCCTTCTCCATGAAACCCGAGCGGGAGCTGAGGAGCTGAGGGCACGGCACTCCGGCGGCTCCCTCTCCTCACCTCCCATGAACAGCCTCCTGCCGGACGCAGCTCCTGGAGCTGAGGGCACGGCGCTCCGGCGGCTCCCCCGCGCCCCTCGTGCGCTGCCCGCGGGCACGGCAGTGCTCGCAGCAGGCTGCCCTGGCAGGTGTGTGGCGGCAGCTGCCGGAGCCGAGCAGGCAGGACTGCGGGAGCCGCCCGGGGGAGATGATTGACCGTTCTCTCGTCTCCCTCCTCTTGCCCTCCTGTCTCCTTTGCCACTACGCCGCCTGTGCAGACACATTTGTTTCATTGCTGTGATTAGTTGGGGTTTACAGAGGAGGAATTTCCTTTCACCTGATTTATTTTATTTTTTTTTAGTAAAAAAATTCAAAGGGATATGGAGTGTGACGAACCCTCTAATATGTTTTTTGTGCCACTGGGGTTTAGACAATTAGATGGCTGGAAGGTACTTCTGAGATCCCCTGGCCTTGGAAATATGTGTGTTTTATAGGTGAAAGTGTGGGAGCCAGGAACTAGCTTATTAAAATCTGGCCATTATCATAATTATCATGGTTTGCACGGCAGGGTTTTGACATGTCCTGGAGGCTCCTGTTTCTATGGGCTTACTAATTTATGAGGCTGTGAAGGAGTAACTGTTCCAGATACCTCTGTTAGTGTGAAGCAAACCTTAGTGTTCCTCTCCCCCTTGCCCTGGCAATGTCCCCATGCCCCAGCTGGTGGCATTTCGTGTCTCTGACAGGCACCAGTACCATCCTGATCACTTTGCATCCCAAAGTTGGACACGAGGTGTCTTTTTTTATTGGGACACTCAAGTTACCTTGGTGCTGCCTTTTCTACCAGCGGGGTGCAGTTGCTTCTTCAAGTGTTTGAGGGTGGAGGGGAGAGATGAGAAGTCCTTTGGCTCTTTGTGTTGGTGTAGCTGCCCCTGTGCTGGGAGCTGCTGGTGGCACGCTGCTGAGACCACGGGGCCCTTCTCAGCCACCCACTCCAAAGGCAACAGGATGTTCTTGCCTCCTCCCAGGTGAGCCAAGGCTGAAGAGCCCATGAACCCCAAGGGTTGTTTTGTGTCAGGAGTGCAGTTCCAGCAGTGAGGACAGTCAGGGACAACCCAGCTTCCAGCGCAGCACAGGGTGGGGTCACTTGCCAAAGTCGACTTGCTTCAATATGTCTTAGTACTTAAGAGCATTTATGAAGCAAAAGGTTGTCTCTGAGCATTAGGAAGTAAGAGTGAAGTAGGTTTTTGATTGTAATAGTTATTGCCTGATGGCAAGAAGCAACAGGCTGTTCTCTTGTTGCATTTCCAAAGGTCATGTAGAGTGAATTTTTGTCACGTAGACTGCAGCCAGCTTAGATGTGCAATTGAACCATGGTGGTGGATGGATCCCAGGGCCTGCTGAACACTGTCTAGAAACAGAGTCCTGTAGAAATAAAGGCCCCTGGAGTAAAGCCTTGGAAAGTGGGACTGACTGCTCCATTGTGGGCAGGGAACTCAGCAGGAGGGTTTTTGGCAAAGGCAGCAGGTCTCCTTGCCTGCTGATCCCACCCCAGAGGCTTTACACAGTTGTACCTACATAGGCATATGCTGAGTGTTGCCCAGGATAAAATATCAGAATTCCATCCTTGTTCAAGCTTTCTGCCATGTTTTACACTTGGATTGTTAAAAGCTTATGTGAGACTTCACCCAGGAAAAGCTGCTTGTCATGGCCTTGTGGGTCCTCACTGTCTGTCATGGACTGTGTCTCTGCCTCCCACCATCAGACACAAGAATATTGAGCTGCTTTTAATAGTGGCTGCAGCCATTTTTGTCCTCTTTGTCCAGATGATGCTGTCTGGATGTTTAAAATGTGCAACATTCAGCTGTGCCAGATGGGATCGTGAGTGTCCCACACTCTGGAGTGCTGGAAGCCTGCACCAGTGGGAAGATCCTGGTACTGGATCTCAAGGCAGATGCTCTCTCCTGTAAGACACTTCTCTGAGGCTTGTAAACATTTGGCCTCAGGCTATTAAGTATCAGATCAAAGCATTGCTCCCTGCAGTGCTAATGAGGGCAAAGGAGTAGTATTCCCAACTGAAGGCTGCAGGAGTGAGTGCTGCAAATCAGTTTCTTCCTCATTTGCCAGAAAACACCAAGGCATTGGGCTGAGAAGGGGAGAAAATATTTGTTCCTAGGAACACTGGTCTTTAGGCTTGTGGCTGTTCTGCTGCCTCACAGACAGAGCTTCTTGAACAGCCAGGGCAGGTTGTGGAAGGCATAATAACTGAACTAGAAAGAACTTAGAGCTGAAATGTGAAGGCCAACCTTTTCCAATGCTCACACATCACCACCTTCATTCCACAGGTGATAGTCTCTCCTATGGGTACTGTAAGAAGCATGCACCCTCTAACTGCCCTTGAACGATGGTTTACAGTTTTATTTAAAACATTGTCACTGTCTTCAGCAACTGTAAGTCTTTGGCCCTCTTGCTGAGGGGGAGACGGGTCCTGCCACATCTTCTCAAGCTGCTGTTTGTTGCTTGCCTGCTCCTTGTTGGCTTTGCTCCTCATGCTGCTTTCAGCTTCAGCTCAGATGCAGGTGATGCTCAGGGTGACACTGACGCTTCCCTCCCACGCTGGTTAGCAGGAGCTTGGAGATGTGACTGGAATCACCTTTCTGCTTATGAAGTTCCTCTTCCAAGCAGCCTCTTGGAGGAGGCCTCAGGTATCTTGTGTGAATGTACCAGCTGTTACTTCTACCACAGATTTAGTGCTATGAGCAGGGACTAATCTGCTGTGCTCCCCTGAAAGCAGACTCTGCTGCCCTTTTCTGCTTTTGGCGGTGGTGTGTGGTCTGGGGTACAGGCTAAGCTTGATATGTGATCTTGTGAAAAGCTGGGGGGGCAGGATGGGTCACTGGGGCTGGCCTGAGCTGCTCTGGCCCTTCCCCTGGCTCTGCTGTTGTAACTCCCCCGCTGTGCTGCCACTGGTGCTCCTTGTGTCTCACGCTGGTCACTGTGCTGCCCATGCAGAGCAGGTTTGCTTTGTTGTTTCCGTTGTTTTTGTCACTGAATGCATTGACAGGGTGCTAAAGTGCCAACCTACCTGCAGGGCAATTCCTGTGAAGATCTGCTGAAGGGGAGAGAAAAGAGTTGTTGCTGTTGTTTTTTAATTATTTTTTTTTTAAATATATGTACTTTAAATTAAATATATTTAAATATACTTAAATATTTAAAGTGTGTTTTCCCCTCCTCCAAGCTTTTAGAGAAATACACGTTTTCACAGGCCCATTGGTTGCATGAGCCAGCCCCTCTCTCAGACTGTGCCAGTAGTTTCCCTCCCGTTCCCAAGCTGCCAGAGGGTATTCTGATTGCCAGCCTTGTGGCTGAGCACTCCGTGGTTTATGGGTGGTTACCCTGTTCAGCCTCCTACATGCTCCGTGTTCCACAGCTCCAGCATTAAAACCTTTGGTGTGGCTCTTTGCCAAGTGTGTTGTTTCTCCAATTGCCTCACTGCTCGTTCCCCATTCCCACTTCCCACCGCGGTGTCTGGGCCGTGCAGTAGCTCAGCTTTACTTTGCACCCACTTGTGCCACGGGGGTGGCTTCTGCCATGGGATTGACAGGAAACATGGCCCCAGAATGGAGATAAGTGCTGGTTGGTCTTTCCCCCCCAATGCTGTCCCAACTCTGGTTGGCATTGATGTCCAGTTTGAATACAAGATGTGAGCAGCCATGCTTGGGACTTGGCATTGGGAAAGCAGAATGGTGATGAACTCTCACCCTCACAGGTGATACTGAATAAAGAAAGGGAGGCAAATTTACAGGGTTTCTTTTTGGTTTGCTGCTCTTTTGGGTTTTTTTGATGGCCTGATGCCCCAGCCTCATTGTTGCCTGTAGTGTCATGCTTTGGCTTTGTACAGCAATGGAGGGTCCCTGGAAAGAGCAGCTGAAATCCACTCCTCCAAGAGTGAGCAATCCCAGCAGGACAATGCTCCAGAAGTGTTTGGCAGCGTTTTACATGCCAGGAAAGCATCCCCTTCCCAGAGGGGTAGGTGTTGCAGAAGGCAAGAGCTCCCTTTCCTTTTCTATTTATATCTTATTAATATTCTTGGAAGTGCAGAATTAGCTGAAGGCTTTACTGCAGAAACACTTCAGTTTGCCTCAGAGCAACCATTTGGACCTGAGGGCCAAGAAGTTCTTTGCAGACAGAGTTCAAAGGGAAAGTGCTGTTGCCAGGAAAAGCTGATGTATTAGGAACACTGATACCTGAATTCTCAGTTGTGGGTTTGTCTGTATAATTTAGTTGTGCTCTTGTGTATGTTACACTGTCTAAAAGTGCTAGAATAACTACTTCTATCACAGATTTATAACAAATACAGACTAGCCAGGTGTATGGCTGGCTAGTTAAGATGTCTGGCCAGGTAAGTTTGGTTGCATTGCGGTGATTTTGGATTTAAAAAGTAACAGTCTTATTAGGACCCTAGTGCTGTCCCCCTTTTTCATGGCCCCACTTTGTGGTATAGCAGTTTGTAACTTGTGCTGTGAGTCACAGAGTATCGAGCACCTAGCTGATGAATGCAGTTAGTAAAGACAGTAGTTCACCTAATTACCACACTTCTACTCTTATCCTCCCCAGCCCCCCAAAAGCAGGGCTCCCTGATCCCTGCTGGGGGGAGGTTTGTTCTGGTTTCAGCTCACTTCATTTAGGAACGTCACTGTGATGTTACATCAGGAGCCCAGTGACCTCGGGGACCCCTTCCCAGTAATGCCAGGCAGTGAAATGAAAACGAAGTGTTGATGGCATGCATGAAACAGATTTGAGTTGCCCCCTGGGTTTTGACTGGAGGTGGAGTTAGATTGTCTCTTCCCAGAGCTGTCTGGTGGCAGGGCCAGGGATGGAGGGAACAAGAGCAGAGCAAGTCCTGCAAAGCAGACAGGAGGAGTTGTGAAATCCGAATTGAATGCTTCAGAAAACAGAACTTGAGGGAACAAACAGAGCTGCTGCAGTCAGAAGTGGACTTTGGAGTGGGGTGAGCAGCTAAATCTTAGAAGATTGTCATGTCAACCTGTTGTGTGGGCTAGGCTGCTGCCATTCAATTTACATGGTTCTTGTTTTCTTCTCTAAGAGCTGCTACATCTTGTTTGTAGAAAGTAAGCACAGAAACTCACACTTGTGCTCTGACTGATGGTTTGGGGTTTTTTTAGAGGCTGAAGATTTTGCATTTCCCTTTCTGGGACTGTGCTTCAAATTCTCAAAAGAAAAGGCTTCTGTTACTGCACCTGAGTTTGAAGATGCTGTTACATAAACTCGTAGCTTTCCTCTCTAAGGATACAACTGTGGCAGCCCTCTTTAATTCCATCCTCTGCTATATTTGTGTGAGCCATTCTCTGAAGCAGCAATGGGGCGTGTGCTCCAATCTCAGTGAGCACAACTTACTCTGAATGCTTCAAGATTGACAGCATCAGTCAAAACAAGTACTTGAACAAGTAATTAAATTATTCTTCAAACAAGTAGTATGAGAAGGAGACAAATAAAGCATGGGGTTCATTCTGGGTAACATCAACAATTTGAAATACTTGTTTCTCCAAGACCACCCCAGCTGCCTGAGGAGCAGGTTACTCACACCTGGATTGGAAGGTGTTAATGCAGGGCCACTGCTGCTCCTCAGTGGAGCAGAAGAAGGGAGATAATCAGGGACAGGTAAGAGGCCTGAATGGTTACTGGTGCTGTAAAATCACCACTGCTTGTGAGAAGTGGTCTAAAGCTACATTCTAATGCTGAATGTCATTCCTGAACACAGCTGCAGGGAAGGGGGTGTTCCATAAAGGACAAGGCCCCTGCTCTCCTGGCTGCTGGGGGGAGCAGGTCCTGCTGCAGGTGAAACACTCCACCACTCCTTCCTCAGCCTTCTGTATAAACAGGTACCATTTCTGATTTTATTTCATCATAACATACAGGTAATGCTCATGACACAACAAGATGAGAAACTCACATCTCTCTGAACCATTTCACCAGCTTGCCATACACCAAACATGCCAAGTATGCCACACACCAAATGCCATACGTTATATTCATATTGAACATGTACACATTTTTCCCTCTCACATCCTCCACTTTGCTTTCCAGACTTCTGCAAACCGTTTCCAGTATTGTTCAGGGACAGGCACCACCCTGGGCAGGAGCTGGGGTTAAGGCTTCCTCCTATGGAAACTGCCCCTGTAAGTACTGAGCCTCCACCTCGGATTCATCCAGAACACACTGGGAATCACCAGGAGCCACAAGACCACATTTCAGTTCCTCAGAACGGCAATCAACCAAACCAACCCCAAACATACAAAGAAGGGGAGAACACAGATGTCTGAAGGAGCACAAAAGAGGAAGACTCTTTCTGCCTCTAGGGATTGATACGTGTTCATTCCCATTCACTGGTTGAAATGGAAGCCACGGCCTTTTCCTGAAATGTGGCTGAGGAGCCTGTTCAGCTGTTGACATAGGCAAATGCACACACAGCTGAAGAGTTGTGATGTAACCACTTCCCCTGGAGCTGTAACCAGAGACACGTGGCAGCACCTGACAGTGTCCAGGGTGCTGCCAACCTCTCCCGTGCCCAGGCCCTCTGTGCAGCCTCTTGCACACGCAGAGCCTCTGAGCTCAGGGACTCCTGGTGCCTCCTCCCTCTGTGCCTTCTGCACTTTTTAGGATTAAGTTAATCAATGCTGTAGCTTTCAGTGCTGTTTTCAACGGTCCACTGTAGGAAATTAAAGTCACATCCTAGCCACAAAACAAAACAACGACAAAAGTCTTCTCCACTTTTCAATATAGTAAAACCTGAGATTTGAGTCATAAACTAGCTAATCTTACAGTAAAAAACCCCAAACATAACCCAAGCTGCTGACTTGAATTAGGGCTTCAGTTTGCTGCTGACATTTTTTTTTTTTTTTAAAGCTGTTGGCCAGGGTTAATTATTTGTTACTACAATTTTCAGCTGCCTGCACTGAAATGGGACAAAACAATAAAGTTTCCCCTCAACACAGGTGCTCTGAGGGTGCTGGGGAAGGCCCTGGGGGCAGGAAGGATGCAGCTTTACACAGTGGCTCTGGTACCACCCCTTGCTGACCATAAACCTCTCATGGCATTGTGCACACGTAGCCCAGGGTGAGCAGCAGCCAGGGTGGGAGGGCAAGCAGCTGGGTCGCTGTCAGCATGGGAAGGGCTGTGCCTCATCTCCTGTGAAAGCAGGGCTCTGACACCTCCTCGAGCTGGAGGTGAGGACATGGTTCAGCCTTGAACTGCTCAGTTAAGGAAAAAAGCCCACCCCAACTCATTTTTACCCTAAAAACCCCCCAAACATTTGAATTATTAATGACAAGAAAAGCGTGTTGTGGCCACTTGTACCAGCCACTTCCCTTGCATGTAGCTCTACCTGTCAACCACTCCTTTACAGCTTAGAAGCCAAAACAGCTATCCCTCTCCCAGAAGCCAGCTTAATATAAAAAATACAAATACTGTATCAAAAGACTGGGGGAAACAGTCCTAAGTATGGGTCATTCATCTTTTAAGAACTGCTGCTGAGCCAACTGAAACACTTGTGCGTAGACAGCTTTAAAAAAAAAAAAAGAAATCAAACATGGCCAGTCATTACTTGTTCACATTGCTTATGAACTGACTACCAGCATGTGGCAGCCATAAAGCCCTAGTTTATTTTGTGTATTTTTGAGGTACTGGTTTGTTTTTGTTTTTTCTTTTCTCTGAAGCAGCTCTCTAGCGAATCACCTAAAGCCTATCCATTAGAACAATAGTTACACCAGTATTTACATTTGTCTGAACGGTGTGTTCAGACTAGCCTTGCTGTAACCGGTCCCTATGGCCTTTGGAATCGCTCCCAGTCTCCTTTTCTTACAGGAAAAAGGTCTCCCTCCAGAGGTTGGCTCAGTGTCAGGGCTAAGGTGCACTGGTGAAGACGTGGGGCACGGGGAGGGGAGAACAAAACTAGTTCTGACAGGTAGGAGCGTGGTTCAGCAGAACCACAGAAAGGGTTTGACACCAAGAGAGCTTCCTTGTGAAAAGCCACTGAAAAGATGTGCAATCCATTGCATAGAATTGCTTCCTCTGAGCGGGCAATGTCTGTGAAACGTTCTGCCCTTCTCCCGGGGAGGGGAGCACAAAAGCCCAGCAGCACGCTTGGTCTCCTCGGGCAGAGGCCGTGGTCACTTCCCTGCAGTACCAACCTTTCCCTGGCTCACAGCAAAGTCTCCCTTTCTTCCCCCACCTTTTTACCCAAAGTTTCCGATTTACAGGGACCTCTCGCCCGCTGGGGGAGCGGCCTGGAAGGGGAAGCAGCTCTGCCGCAGTCACACGAGCCCCCGCCCCTCAGGACACTTCAATGATTTCCATGCTGCCTGAAAAACTCGACTGGCTGCCTACTTTGCCCAGTTCCTCTCGGGACCTGTTGTCCGCCAGGATGCTCTCCCCGAACTCCATCTGGCAGCTCCTGCGCTTGAACTGCTTCTCGAAGGAGCTCTCCTCGTGCCAGCTGCGCCGCGAGTCGCCGCGGTCAGCCTGGCGGGCCCTGCGGCGCACGGCGCCCGGCTGCTCGCAGCCCGACGGCAGCTGGCTGCAGCTGGAGGCGGGGAAGGCGCCGCCGCCCCCGAACACGGCCGAGGCCGAGTAGAAGTGCGAGGACTCGGCGGCGAAATACCAGCTGTTGGTGAGCGACGAGGGCTGCCCTTGAGGGGCCAGGATGTCCGAGTGCCAGCCCTTGAGGCCCGGCCCCTTGGCGGACTTGGCCAGGTGCTGCTGGCTGGTGGAGAGCCCGAACACGAAGCTCGTCCTGCAGGTGTCCTCCACGCTGCCGCTGCGGTGCAGCGGGTACAGCAGCGGCCGGGCCGCGGGGGGCCGGGAGGCCGGGCTGTCCAGCGGCCGCGCCGCCTGCTCCTTGTCGGGGCTGCTCTCCGGGCTCTGCTCCGACACCTCCTGCACGGGCGAGAACTGGCACAGCTTGCTGCCGCCCTCCAGGGCCGCCGCGTGTTTGTAGTACTCCAGCGTGTCCTCCGAGGAGGCGAAGCCCTGCACCGATGCGGTCACGCAGCTGCTGCTCGCTGCGTAGGACACGGATTTGATATCCAAGGAAAAGGAGCGCTTCAGCCGGTTGCTGTCTTCCACCTTGTCCAGGGAGACGTGCAGCCCGTTGATGGCCTGCAGCAGCGGGCCGTCCTCCAGCGGGGGCCCGCCGGCGGCGGCCGGGGGCTCCAGCAGCTCCGGGGCGGGCGGCAGGCAGAGCTGGCTGCCGGAGAGGCTGCTCGGAACGCCCTCCAGCACCGGCACCTGCTCGCTGCTCTTCTCCAGGTGCAGCAGCTTCAGCTTGCTGAGGTGGCCCGGCTGACCGCTCTGGTTCTTGATCTTCTTCTCGAAGTCCAACAGCTGGCCCAGGAAGTTGAAGTTGGGAGAAATGGTTGGCCTCTTCTCTTTCACAAATCTGGTAAGAGGGACAAACGAACCAAGGATTATTCCAAGAGCCTGCTGCTCAGGTGTAAGGTAACACTGAACTGAGTGTTGGGAATGTCTGCAGCCCATTCTTGGACTAAGGTTCAATCAAACATAACCTGAAGATAGAGTTAAAAAAAAGGCAGTTCAAACAAAATCATGCTTGCTGCATGCTCTCAATTGTCTCTATAGTTTAAAGGTGGCTAGAAAGTGTGGAGGAAAGGAAACATTTTAACTCTTCATAATGCCCACAAGGGACTCAAGTGAATAATTTTCCGTATTTACTTCATCACTGGGATCTTTGCTACCTTGGTTTCTGACCGGAGTAAAGAACTGGAGTTTGGCACGAAGGATGCTGGAGCTTTAGCCAAGAGACCACTTCCCATGTGCTACAGAGAGCAGCCACCTTCCCCAGCACTGCCCGTGTTCCTGTCCCTCTCTCCTGGCACTGCTGCTCTGCCTGCCCTGTTTGCCACTGTCAGGCAGAGAGCCCTGCTGCAGTCTGACCTTGTCCAGCCATTTCTACCCCACGCTGCCATTGACCACTGAGGGGATGACCAAAACCAGAAAATGCAAAAGTAAAACAAAATCTTTCTCCCAAGCAACTGTTCAGCAGTACAGGGAAGCAAGACTGCCAAATCCCTGGAAGAGCTCACCTATTTCAGGGTGCTGTAGGAAGCAGCCTGGCTGGCACTAATCCACTAATGCACTGCAAGTGCAATAGTAGTGAAAATGTTTTGCTGAAGCAGAATTCTAAATGTACCAAAAGCTTGTATCACATGGTTTCTATTATTTATTTCAAAGTTAAATATAAATACATATGTCCCACCTGTCTGATTTGCAATACAGATAGATAAGTACTTTGCTTTTAACAGGCTGCAAGAGTTGCCCGAATCCCTCCTCCTACAGTTTTGGTTTTTGTATTTTTAAGAAACATTCCTGGAACTAGGATTAACCAGATGACAAGAGAATTAACAAGGGAAGAAACCTTGAGGAGCTAAATCTACTACAAACACACATATAATGTGTCACTGGGAAAATTAAATACTATTAAAACTAAAAACCTGTCTGGGAAATGTACAGAGGATGAGTGTGCAGTCATTAAAATCAGTGTGAGAAAAATGGAAAGGTGTACTTGTGTATGTGTGTACATGCTAGCACATGAAAAATATCAAAACTTGCAAATTTTATTACTTTTTTTTTTTTTTTTTTTAATTTGCCAGAGAACAAACAATACTAGGAGTAGTCAAGCTGACACTATGACCTGGAATATCAGATTGCACAAGCTGATAATGCAAACTTCCACCAAGAAGTGTAACACTGGCAAACGGAGAAATCCACTGAGTCTCCTCAGGACAAATTCTGTAGTTTGTCCCCTTAGCATTTGATGTGAAGAGTTTTAGCAATTTGCTCCCAGGGATTTACAGTCTTTTTCATTTTTTTCCAGTCACAGTTAGCTGTAGTTGGGTTAGTTACTGAAATCAAGGTCCTTCTTGCCTGTGTTCTGGTAGCCTCCCTAATGCTCTGTCCTTTCCACTTTCTCCTCTCTCTCCAAAATACTGGGCAGTCCCAAATTTAAAACTAGACTTTTGAAAAGTGAAAAGAGTAGGGAAAGCATGCTGAATTCCCTGACAAGTTTTAAAGCTTTGCAAGCTTTTTCATCTCAAAATATGCACTATTTTTTCCAATTGGAAAACATGTATAATGTTTAATCCTTTTGTTTATTTCTGTTAAATAGTCCATTTTACAAAATATTTTAAAAGTTTATTTCTTTGACTTCAAGTAATAGTGTCACCTTTTTATTTTTTAAATAGTGTCAGACAAACATTTTATCTAATGACTTCCACTAATTCAAAGAAAAGTACTTTTCTTTTAAGCTTGGTCAACAAGAGATCCCAAACCAATGAGTGAAATGTTCTGCAGATGATTCTCCCTGAGCCATATCAAAGGAAACATGACGAAATATAATCTAAATTTCACAGCAGTTGCTCACTGCTGAGAGAAAAAGACTTAGTGGGATTAATCCTTCACACTCTGTTCATGCTTTTGGTTAAGATACAGACTAGAATTTAATGCAGAGATTTCATGGAGGAATTTAGAAGCTCCCTGAAGAAGTTCCTTGACATGTGTGCATTTTGGCAGTGTTTAGTTCTCTACAGCTCTGCCCTCAGCCACTCCAGCCTGAGAGCAGGCAGGTTTTTACACCTAGCACAGTATCTATCCACAGCCACTGTAATTCAGGCCTGTTATCTGTACCTGAAAAACTGAGCTTTGAGCTTCTTACCCAAACCTGTTCCATGCTGAAATTCCTGCACACCACCCAGCTACCAGCAGGCTCTGGTAAGGAAATGTGGGAAGTGTCCAAACACAGCAGGAGAGAGCTGTAGCTCAGGCACCTGTCACATACAGTTCTTTCTCTGCACACATAGCAACCTTCAACAGCTCCAAAGAAAAATTTCTGTGGAAATCACACTCCACATGGCAATATCCAGTGTTCTGGTCTCTGTCCTCATCCCTGTTTTAGGGATGGTGGTAAAAACCACACAGGTGATTCCAAAGGGGCTCCAAAAACCACACAGGTGATTTCAATGAGGGCTCCAAAAACCACACAGGTGATTCCAAAGGGGCTCTAAAAACCACACAGTGATTCCAAAGGGGCTCCTCTCCCCCTGCTCCAGGGTAATTACTCAAATTGGTTCTGCACAACTCCTTACAGTGATGCAGCAGCTGTGCCAGGGAGCCCATCAAAAAGAAAATCATTTTCTGTACAACACGACAAAGCAGTTGGTTAAATTAAATACAGAAGTCATGGTAAATGGCAACCAAGACACCTGACAGGTAGGAACATGTTCACAATCCAAGAAAAAAGGGGATCTGTAAAGGAAGAAAGGGAAGGGGGTCTCCACAAATATTACCACATGCCAAATGATGTGATACTTCAAACACTTTCTCCCACAGCTTTCGGTTGACTTCAAGAGCAACAAAGAAACTTTCCCCATTCCTGGGCGTTTCACTGGCAGGCATTTCTTTGTGAGCACTCCCAAACCCCAAAGTGCAGGAGACAGATGCAGCCCAGCCTTTGTCCTGAGTGTGGCCCTAAAGCCCCTCAGTTCTCTCAGCCCTGGCCATTCTGCTCTGCCTGTGGCTCACGAGGTGCTGTGACACGAGTGCTGTCGCTCTGTGTGTTTGTACACACAGCTGTGGCTCAGCGAGGATGCTCCCACCAAAGCACTCCCAAACCATGCTCTGCTCCTCTGCAGCAGGATGGAGAGCAGAACTGGAGGCACAAAAGATCATGGGTTGGGATAAGAACAATTCCCTGGAGACAGCAATGAGGTAAGAAACCAACAGCAACAGCCCCAGAGCAATGACAGAGGGTACGAGCAAGAGGCAAATGATTCACACCAGGTGGAGACCCCCCAGCACCTGACCCTGCCCCAGGAGGGACCCTTCCCCTGCTGCCAGCAGTGACAGGAGCTGGCACAGAATAACCTCCAGGTCCTGGCCATGCCTCTCCTGGCTACTGCAAAAATTAACCCTCTCCTGGCCACAAGCAGGACAAGACACATACGTTGAATAGGCAGTTTACATTCCATGTATTTGCCTGCTTGGATCAAAGACCATTCTGCAGTGGGCAATTGATATTAGCTGTGTGATGTCTATTCAACACCAGTAATCTGTTTCTGGAGGAAACCTATGCTTAAAACAAATGCAGCCAGGGAACTACGAGATAAAATGTCTGCTTCTACCTTTGGTCATAGAACCTTTTATCATCCACCCTCAAAATGGGGCAACAGACAGGTGAGTTAGTAGGAAAGGAAGATATGTCCCTACCTGTAAGCTTCATCCAAGGACATATCCATTCTTTTCATGATGTAAGCAATGGCAATTGTGGCAGAGCGAGAGATCCCAGCTAAACAATGCACCAACACACGGCCATTGGATGCTTTTGCTTTTTCTACATGGCAAAAGAAATTGGCAACTGTCAAACTCAGCAGCATCATACCAGGATGAAAAGTTTGCAAAGAAAGCAGTGTTACTGAAAATTATTCAAAGCTTCCACGTGAACTGCTAATTGCAAATCCCATGGAAGCTTGTAACAAAACTCACTTATTTTCTCTAGCACTGTGTAGTGGCATTGAGTATAGAAAAAGCATGACTACACACAGGAAGCATTCTGCAGTCACAACATAGCTCATTTTAATGTGCACATAAACAGCCCTATTTAGATGTCTGGGAAAGGTGATTGTTTCTAATTTTATATACAAGTAAAAAGCAAGCATTCACGATGGATCAATTTGGCCGGTTCGAATCTGGCTAGTTCACTTCTCAAAGGTAAAGACAGAAGGTATGTGTCCAAATTTCTAATCCACTCTCTGCAGACATCAGGCATCTACCAGGCTGCCTGAAAGCAGCTCTGCAGTGTCTTTGTTCTGTAATGCTGGAACATGCAGTGGCAGAACCTCCCCACTTTTTGCTCCTGTGCTTGTGAAGTGATACAGATCACATCCAGAAATCCTATGGGGATTTGCACACAACCCAGGAAGCACTCAGGGCTTTTCCAGCCAAAACAGCACAGCAGACACCCAGAGCAACCCAAACTCTGTTTGAGACAGAGAATTAAAATTTTCTACTCACCTATAAAATCGACTGATTTATCCAACCAAGGCAAAATCTTCTCACAAAAGCTGTCATTCACAGGCACTCTGAGGAAATGGGATTCTGGGATAAAATCAGGCTTTGGACAAGTATTGCTGGCATTCAGGACATAGCCAATGTCATTCTGCTGCATCAGCTCCTAGGAAAGAGAGGAAGATTAAGCCTAGAGAAGTCAAATGGTACCTTTGGCACATTACAAAGCTAAAGACCAAACTGAAATTTGTGTTGGAACTGCTCTAGCTGTGTAAGGGACGTTCTTCTAGGAAAAAGACAACTCCTCAGCTTTGAATTCTTTTAACAACTTCTAATGAGATATCCAGTGTGTCCAAATAACATATGGACTGCAAAACCCATAAAAACAAAGTTAACAAAGAACAGAAGTAATAGTAGAATACCTTCTGCTACTCTGAAGCATCCCTTCCAAGAGAATGAACCTTTTGCTACTTTAGTTTAAATTCTCAGTGTGCAAGCTGACAACAAACACTTCCCACATGCAGTTTGCTGACCTGAATATCTGTTTTCCAGATCACATATCTAGGACTGAAATTGCCCCATCACAGATATTGCTGGGAAATAGGAAATGAAATGGATGCCTCCTGCAGTCACCTCTCAAGTCCAGGAGTTTCTTGATTCTAAGGGAACGTGCAAAACTCTCTCAAAACCTCAAGGAAAGAGAGGAAGATCTTGAATTAAACCATTTCCACACAGCACTGAGTGGCATTCTACAGGAGTCCTGCTCTGTGGTGCACAATATCAGTTTTCAGTCTCACAGGAACAAGCAAAGACACACAGTGTACATTTAAGAGTCCACTTGGCTTTTAAATAAGTCAGTTTTCATGACTGAAATAAAAGAAAGGTGCCTCTTTTCTGCATCTTGCCATATGCATGGTATTTAGAGTTGTGCAAAGTAGTTTGTGATGCAGTGCATCTTTAGTGCAAAAACATGTGGAAGAAGTACTGGAAAAGAAGAGATGGCTCTACCACAAACCATCCAGTCTCCTCCAAGGAAGCATCTTGATATAGAAAAGCAATTTAGCATGTTAGAGTAATGTTAGAGTAATGCTTATCAAACTGCCATGGTTCAGAGAGGATCTGGCAGTAAGTGACATGCAATACTAGGCTTGGACACTACTTACACTGAACATAAACACTGGGGAGCTTTTGGACAGATTTCTATGGAAACTCTTATCTCAAAATAAACATTAAAAAATAAAACAACCCCCAAATCTGGTTTTAATCCTTTTGCTTTCATAGCAGATATATAATAAAGTTTGTCAATCCACAGGAGCAGCAGCATGAAGGAATTCTTACACTGCTGATTTCAACTGGAGATCTACCAGTAGAAAAATACAGTCACAAAGCTAAATGGTTGATTCTTCCCCAAATTCCTTCTGCAAGTATAGAGATCTTTTAGTGAGGAAAACAGGGATATGCTTATTTAGCAGAAGAGCCAGAACTCTCTCTTGCTCAGTCAGAGCAGTGTAACTAACACGTGATGTTGGGTACAGGTACCCCACACACCTGTGTAAAAGGATGAACACACACAGGGATACCCATGCATAAATTAAATGCTGAGTGAGAACCAAGAGCTGCAGGAGAGAAGGGAATCTACATCAGTCACTTGCACAGGAAAGAGCACAAAGTCCACCCAATAGTGGTTGTAAACAGGGAATTTACATGAATTTCTCCTAGGGAGCTGACTTTTTTTTGCCTGGAGCAAAATGAGCTGCCCCTCCAACCTCTCATGCCAAGCCCCTCACATCAGCACATTAAACCAATGGACATGCATCATGTCATGAACACACCCAAACGAGGGGAACAGCAGATGGACAATCCCTTGCAAAGCAAATCATCAGAAATATTATTTGCAGTAATGGTCAAAAAAAAAAAGAAAAAGAAGAAAGGAAAAGGGCTGCACGTGTCAAGGTAAGTTCTCAGCCTTAATGCTTCTTGCCTGGCTCACTTCCTGGGTCACACTCCCAGTATAGCTCAGCTCCTCATCAGCAAATTCCAGTGTGTCCCTGTTTGCCCCCTCCCCTCCTTCATGTGCCCCAGCTGAAGCAGCAAGCTCCCTCCAGCCCTGCATGCCTTCCACAGCTGCTGCTGCCACACCTTCCTTGCCTGGATTTCACTCTCACACACTAACATGCCTAAAAGCAGGAGTGCTGTAAGGAAATACAGGAATATTGGGAATGATCCAGAGGGGAGAGGTAGTGGGAATGGGATTCCTGGCACTAACTGGACTCCTGGTATCCTTGGTGTGCCAGGGAGACCCCTGATCCCCAGCATGCCCCCCACAGCGTTTCCCTTCCAGGATCCCAAAGCTCTCCAGCAGCAAATCCTGGAAACTGTTACTGGCTTTAGGTCACTGAGCTGAAATAATGACCCCAAACCAGCTCACTCCCTGTTGTCACTGCATGAAGGTGAGTGAGGAGCAACTGGAATATCCAGGACAGAAGCACACACAGTGTCCTGAATCCCCAGGTAGGAAGAGGGGTGGTGAAGGTCTCGCTAACAAATGGACTCATGGTCAGGTTTGTTGAGAACATAAGGGGGGTGATGAACTGGGAAGAATAGAAAACCTTATTATTTCTTTTAAAACATAACCATTGATGGGTTGCACAGTCCAGCCATCACCACTGCACAGTTATGCCAGGTTTTTGATGTGGGATTGATTATTCAAATGGAACAAGAAGGCTGCAGACGCCAAGTCTGACATCTACAAGCCAGGAAAACCACCCCAAAATATTAGTGCTTGTCTTTCAGACTGAGGCTAAAGAAAGAAGTTATGCTTCTTTCTGTTCTGAAGAATCAATCATTCTCACTGTGACATGCTCCAGTGTAATAACCATAACAGTGCCTCCATTGTGAGGCACCCAAGAGGAAAAAGTGAATTACGATGGGAGGAAGATCCAGAAATCCTAAGACTAACAACTCTGTGAAAAGAAGGTAAATGCTCTTTTGTAAGCTTATTTACATTTTATGACTTGTTTAATCTGAAAATTAATAGCACCTTAAAATGTTATTTTGTTCCAGGAAATAAAATCCAGGTCTGGAAGAAAAGAATAGTTATGCAAGTGGGAAGGCAGTTTTACATTTTGAATGCTGGTACAAGCCCTGAGGTGTAAGTAGGAAACTTCTTCAGGCCCATAACCACACTAGATTGCTTTCTGTCCCACTAACTTTCAGAAAGGACACTGTTGCTCCTATGTAGGTTAGAATGCAATTTTCCTCTTTCACAAAGAGCAAGGAAGATCTGTAAAAGTAAATACTGTCTTGCAATGCCACCAGTCTATCACAGAAAAATAACCACAATGTAGCACACTGAGACCCAAAACAAGGAAACTTTTCTCTTACAACTCTTAGGGGGTTTCTAGCATTTCAACATTGCAAAAAATAGGAGTGTTTTCAGAATAAAGCATTTAGAAAGAAATCTACAAAAAATATGATGACTCTCCTAAGACCTTCCTGAATGAATCATTAGTTTTGCTGAAGGACAGAAACCAAGAATTTGTGGCTTCACATCTTGCCCAAATAAAGCATTATCAGCAGAGGTGTTAATGGTAAATAGCATTAGTATTCTGAAAAGGTCATGAATACAGATTGTTCTGCAACAACACAAGCATTTCCCTACTCAGGCACTCGGAGATAAGCTTATAAAGATTCTCAAAAGATAACCTCATCTTGATAACACCTGATGAAAATTCACATCTTGAATTCATCTCTCCCCATCCATGTATTTAATGCCAGCTTATGGAGGCTGTTGGGAATTCAACTAATGAACAGGACTGTAGAGAGCATGGCAGGCAAGAGGGCCCATGCAGCACAAGGAATAAAAATTCCCTGTGAGTGGACCCCAGGTGCAGGTTGGAAGCAGTGTGAGCTGGCTTCTCATGGAGGCAAACATCTGTGGCTATACATAGGAATAGAGACCCATGGCAATTGCAGACAAACTCTTTTAGGCATCTGATAGTCCAGCATCTTACAAGTGCTATGTTTGATAACTTTGCTGACTATTTTAAGGATATAATTTTTTTGCTATTCTTTAGGAGCAGAAATGACTAATTTTTAGTCATTTAAATTACTTACAAACAGTAGAAGTTTCTTAATGCAGTGACCCCATAAGAGCCCATTTTAAACAACCCCACTGATTTCAGTAGGTGCACAAAGATTTGTTTGCAGTAATCCCTTATCATACAATTCATGGCATTTAAATGCTATTTCTTCCTAGCACTTGAAGGAAATACTAAAACCAGACAATCTTTCTTTGTTCTGCTGTAAGCAGGAGTATAATTGTGTCACCATCCAAGACCTGCCAAAACAGGCTGGCCAGAGCTGTGGCAGGAGGGCACCTGACCTGCAGTGGTGGCAGATGTGCTGGTTTGCTAGGTTCCTGAGGAGTGTACCATTTCATCTGCCCCAGGATGGAGGAGGAACACTGTTGGAACCCAGAATGCAGAGAATATTTCTCTGCATGTTTTGAAGAGTACAAACCTCTGACAAACACTGCCTTTAACCTTCATCCATGGAAAGGGCTTCCCAGGCTTTGGGAAGAAACAGAATTCTCAAGAATGTAAATGAGATAGCAGCACAGTATGTCATTTATCACAGGGTGAGAAATTTAGAATTTTGGGTTTGTTAGTATGGTAAGTAGATGAAGACAGCATGGAGGTTTCCTGTCATTTTTAGGCTTCTTCCTAAGCCTATGGGAGTGGAAGAACTGCCACAGAAGATGCCCAGGTCTCATGTTATTACAAGACCCATAGGTTAATGATGTGGCATGTGGATCACTGCTCTCTCCCACAGCTTTCCATGGCTTGTGCATTACCTGCATCCATTTCTGTTTCACAGCTGTAACAATGCACCATGATGGCAGATCCCTGGAGAGCAGGTGCTCATTCCAGTGACCCAGATTGCTCACCTTGTTGAGGACATCTCGCTGACACCCAAGGTAGAGATGAGGCAGGATTCTAGTTGGGCCAGTGTTGGAAACAGGTAGGCAGGGTTGAGAAATGCAAGTAGGGATGAGTGTGGATTTTCCTTCACAGAGACCAGGGAAAGAGCTGGAGAACTCAGCAAATCCACCTGTGAGAGGAAGAGCAGGTATTTAATGTACAGATGTGATGGTGCCTGTGTGAGCTCTGGGAGAGCAGCATTCAGCATGGGAGATGGGGAGGCACTGAGGGGCAGCAGGAAAGCCTTGGCAGAGAAGCTGTACATCAGAGAATGAGCAGGTTGGAAGAGACCTCCAGGATCATGGAGCCCAACCCCTGCCCTGACACCTCAACCAGACCATGGCACCATGTGCCACATCCAGTCTGTTTTAAACACACCCAGGGATGGGGACTGCACCACCTCCCCAGGCAAAGCATTCCAGTACTTTATTACTCTTTCTGTGAAAAACTTCCTCCTGATACCCAGCCTGTATTTCCCTTGGTGCAGCTTGAGACTGTGCCCTCTGGTTGTGTCAGTGCTGCTGGAGACAGAGCCCAACCCCAGCTGAGCACAGCCCCTTGCAGGAGTTGTAGAGTGCCAAGGTCACCCCTGAGTCTCCTTTTCTCCAGGCTGAACCCCCCCAGCTCCCTCAGCCATTCCTCACAGGGTTTACATGTGCCTTTTCCTTGAGTCAGCTTTGTGGTTCTCCAGACAAAATGGAGAACACAGTAACCCTTGATTTTTCACTCCCTACAATATGAGAAGAAATACAAATCTTTCTGTGGAACCATAGCAGCTGGCTATGTATTCCCACTCTGTCTGGAACATTTATTTCTCACCCTCCACTTCTCTCAAATTTTTGATGCTTTCTTCCCATTCTTAATATGTGGAAATGATTCTTCAGGAAAACAGGCACAGCACCCACCACATGATGAGCAGGCACACCTTTCAGTCTCCACCCCAGCAAGATGCTTTCTGGACAATCCCTTCTCCCTTATCAGCTTTATATTGAGAGCTCATTAAGAAAAAGTCATGTTAACTCCATTTGGTAAAAGAATTAATATGAATTTAATAATGCTTACTCTTAAAATCCTACATTACTAATTCAAAGCCTACAGTACTAATTAAAATTTTGTAGTACTACTTTGTGTGCTTCTCCACTATTAATGCATTTTATACAGTCACTGGATGATGTTTCATCTTTCAAAACCACACCAGGCCAAGGCTTCTCCATCTTGAGCAGGGGAGGTGAAACAGAGGGAAATCTTGCAAAGCACAGTGAAAATCCTCAGCTCTTTCCTCCCAGATGAGCAGATTTTTAACTTAAGGAAGAGTAATTATAACCTGTTCAGAATGGAGCACCTTTTTATCACCAAGGAACTGAAGCACTGACATGCTGATCTGCCAAATGCTATGTTCACTATGATTACAGTTTGAAGATGTGAATTAAAATTACTCAGGAATAAGCTAATGTACTGTTTTGCCAGGGCTTGCATTACCATTGCCTGAATTATGCCTATTCTTTAGATTTTAAAATCTGTATCACTACAGAGGCAATATTACCAAGGCAATAATATGTAATAACCCATTTTACCTAAAGAAGTCAGAAGCAGATTCTAGAGCAAAGATTTTCTGAACAGCAATTCCTCCTCAGTCTCCTGAATAAATAAAAAAATAACCTCACAAATGAAAAAAATAACTTGACTATTTTGTTAGACAAGGCACTGCCCATCAGGAGCACAGATCCTGCTTGTTCCATTGAATGAGAAGAAGAGTTTGCAAAACAATTCTCTCATACTTGCTAAATTTCCTTCTGTATGGCCTAATGTTTTCCTTTCTGTTACAGGAAGCATTCCTTGGATTTATAGGCAGTATATACCTCTGAGATTGAATTTAAGCAGTTATTTGAGAGGGTGGTGAAAAAGAGGAAATCAAATATTTGCCTTGGTTTCATTTGCTTATCCTTTATTTGCTGGGAGCATTGTTGGCTGCTGTGTGGATCCTCTCACCAACCTGACTGGAAATAGAGAAGTCCTTACAAAGAGGCTGCACAAGCAAGGATTTTACATCTGTGCTGTCTTTGCAAAAGACTACATGGGAAGAGTTCAGCAAAAAAGATTTTTTCCCAACTACCTAGGGATTGGTCTCATTTCTCTGTGAAACCTGTGACAAGAAATTAAGCAGGAAGCTGATGTGCAAAAACACCTGAGATTTTGAGGAGATGGAACCCATGCTCTGTCAGCATAAGAAGAACTCTTTTATTTTATTTTCATTCCAGGACTCTATCAAGGACAATTGAAATGATTCCAGATTAGATGCTTCAATACTTCCTCTAAGGCATTCATCCTTTAAAAAAGGAAAGTCAAGCTTCTTTTCTACTCATGCTTTCCTAGTAACATGTTGCCTTACAACTTTACATGGTAACAATACCTTTACAACATGAATTACACTCACAAAACTCTCAAATCTCTGACATTATACTGCCTGCCTTTACATGTGCACCAAGGGAACCTTTCTTTCCTCTGAGTATCTTTTAACTTGGTGTTAGTATCTGCATGAACTGATTTGAGAAAGCACAAAACCAGTGATTCGTTTCAAATATCAAATATTCAAATATTCCCTGCCACCTTTCAAGAGGTTAGTAGCTTTTCAATTAATCTAGCTTTGATTTATGGCACTTCCCAATATGAAAAACACATTCTAGGTTAGTGCATGTGGAAAATTTGCTTTAAAAACCCACAAGCAAGCATATCCCAAAGCAAGAAAATGCACTCACATATGCATCCTGCTCAAGTACCAATTTCTTTAAGTGCCACAAACTATCCGGGGTCTGCAACAACAGCATCCACATGTGTGATCACTGAGCTGTCAGGGCACTGAGACTCATTTCTGTTCAAAAGAACTGTATCATCATTATTTGCTTGCACTAACTTACAAAATATACATCTTATTAAAATACATAGGGAAATGTATTTATAAACCCCCTCAGTGCCTAAAGATGTGTAGAGGAAAGGGATTTATTTTGAATTTCTCTGTTTTCTAACACAGATGGTGGTCCCCAGAGTCCCCAAAGCTGAACTCTATGACCAGTCTACATGAGGAGCCTCTTAAGAGGAAAGTGTTTTAAGCACTCAGACCACCTGTACACTTCTGCTGTAAATGAAGCAGTTTTCAAAAAATAAACCTTAAACACTTGGAAAATTAATTTAGTCTGCAGGTAGGAATGCAGAACAGAAAATCTGGACTGGTTAAAAGAAAAATGAGACAGGTTTTGTTTCAAATTCCATACTTGGGGATGACCTTTGCAAGAAGGCAATTTTTTTTCTTTAAATATCATTACCTACCTCAGTTGGAACAGGGACATTGGCAGCACTGTGCAGTTTGTTTTAATTAGAGAAAATACACTTTTCTTCTGGAGCTAGTTTCTAAATAACACCCTTTCTCCCTCCTGCCACTGCCCCAGCCTCATGTGAATCATAAATCAATTGCAAGAGCATGTTGAAACTATGGGGGGGAAGAAAGCAAAAATCCACAGATCATTAACAGAGCCACTGGGTTAATAGAGTTTCACTGAATTCTTTGATAAATGTCACTGGGCCTTGGAAATAGATGACTGACAAATAACTCCAAAATATTCTCTCCTCAATAGCTCTGAACCACACAGGTTTTCTGTATTCTTAGTGGTAAGCTGAGCTGAAACAGCTCTCTTGACATTCAACAGGATGTCTCTACAAAACCATGTCAAGGTGCCAAAAGCTCTCTGGTTTTTGCAGCCCTTGTGTGTGGCAGACAACCTAACACCTCCCAGTCCTTACAGCAAAGTGTTTCTTGCTTACAAGCCTCCACATCCATTGGCAGAAATCTGGCAAGATCCAGTAAACTACTTGATTGCCCTGTTGCTATGGTTCTGCAAAGTGGGGACTACAGACTTCCCTTTGATCAAGGCTTCCCTAACTGCAGCTGGGATCATAAGGGTAGGATCTCTAAGGGAATCTTGGTATCACAAGTGTCAGCTCCCTTCTCGGCCAACTCAGGAAACAAAACAGGGCCAAACCCAGAAGGGATGAAAAAAGTTTCAGCAAAATTCTGCGGTAAAATTTATTCCTCCTTATGGATTCAGTGCATAAGTCCTTACATAAACAGAACCCCCAATTAACTTTGCTAGAAACAGGAAGAGGCAGGGAAAGAATATGGGATCAGGAGGCAACAAATGATAGAGAAATACTGTTGATTTGGGAAGAGTTTACTTTCACTGAGGGAATGGAATCCATCCAGACCCTTATGACGACTTAGTTTAACTACCACTAAACATAAATCATAAATTAATCCAGAGGAATGACTCCTGAGAAGCACAAGCAGTTACAGCAGCTCATTTCTTTGTGTCCTGTGGAAACAGAGCAGGAGCATTCCAGTGCTGCTGCAATCAGGGACAGAGCTCTGCAAACCACTCTGCAGCTTTGCAAATGAAAGATCAGCCAAGCCCAAAGGTCTTGATTTGAACACCTAGTACAAAGTTGTCAAGTGCAGATCATATTTCATTGTTTTTATCCAATATTTATGTCCTGGTTTAGGGCAAATTTGGGAGAATTCAGCATCAACCTAGGACAGTTTAATAAAACCTTTCCAGTTAAATGACACCATAACAGGACAAGTGGATGGTTCTCATGTTCATTCCATGTTACACTGGTTTCTCTTCTTCCTCTTGGTCTTTATATTTCCTTCAATGGGATGTCAAACCATTCAGAGATGTGACCATAATTAGACAAGACAAATTCACAGGGAACATACTAATTACTGATCTGGCCCAGGGAAGAGCAAAAAGGTTAAATAGATGCATCAGTTACTAAAAAATCAGTTTTCAAAATGTGAGCATCATTCTTCATTCACATCACAGACCACAGATGCTCCTTCATACATCCATCCTATCTCTCAACTCACATACATTTCTAACAGAGGAAAAAAAAATTCCATCAGGAGGCAATCCTACTACCTCTTCCTAGTTGCTCATAACATTACTGTTGAAACAGCCAGTTCTGTAGTTCCTTTTCATCCTCAAGTGTCTGCAGAGATCTGCACCAGGATTTTTATCCTTAATCATCCGGAGAGAGCTGCACTTGCTAATCTGGCACATGCATACTGACAAAGAACATAAAGGAACAGAGTCCTGACTGTGCTTCAGCGATCAGGGGGATGTGAAACTGAAGAGCAACAGCTGAGGTGCAACTCTGAGATTCCTCACAGCTCTGCAAGGAAAGGGAAGGATGAAAAGAGGAGACCTTACCATTAGGTGTGACTTGTTTTTTCTGTGTAGCTGTCCAGGTATGGAGACAGCTCCTACAAAGGTGAGAGCTCTGGGCATACACAAATCCTAGTGGCTAAAAATGTAGAAACAAGCTGACAGTGCATTTGCGCCATGAGGATTTTGTACTATTTCTTTGTAAATGCAACCATGAAACATAACTTGGAATGTAAGAAAGGTGAGAAAAGAGGTGTTCACATCACTTCACATGTTTGCAGAGAGCCTGGCCAGCTACAGCTCGATGGAGAACCCCAGCAATTGCTCTGAGCCCCAGAGCCTGGCAGGGTGGCCAGGGCAGAAGGGAGAGGAGATTCTGCTGGAAAAAAGGTGTTAACCAGGATGAAAGTCTCTGGCACCTTCTCCAGCTAATGGAGACCAACTCCAAAGAGCAGCTTTCCACTTTCAGCCTACATAAACGTGTTTTTCATCCAAGTAACTGAGGGGCTGCAGAACCAAGGAATCCCACGTGCCACCAGTGCCCATCTCACACCAGATCCTTGTGAACTTCCAGCCTGAGCTCCCTGAGCTGCTTGGTCACACCAGCAAATCCACTCCCAGCTCAGCTTTTCAGGGAGAGACACTAATTTGAGGCTCTGCACTGTACCAGTGCTCATTTCATACAGCTCACAAGAACTTCCATTATTTTTTTCATTTAATTACTCCTTTTGTCAAACCTTATTGAAGCTGACCAACGAGCTTTTGAAACATCTTTTGTGGGTGACAGCAGAGACACAGACAACATGGCACCTCCTAAGAGCTTGGCTTCCCTAAAACTCCAGGCTAAGAAAAGCCTAGAAAGTGTTTAATGCAACATCCTTGCAGCTCACCCAGGAGGCACAGAAAGATCTTGTCTGGTGCTCCTGATGGAGATGTAAGAGACAGTGGATGTGTTCTTTTTTCACCTGGAGTCTGCTAGAAAAGACCACAGACAAAACACACTGGTAACTGAGCAAACTTCGGCATTTTTCTGAAGTGCCCTCCCAGTCAGATACTGCTCCTCTCCCCCCTGCTTTGGATTCTGACTGTTCTGAAAAAGCCAAAGGGAGAAATTGGTTTTCTTCAATGAATTCTTGAAAACAGAGATACTTCCTTCATTTTCCCACAAGACCTAATTGTTTGCCAGTACACCAGTGTTAATTCAGCATCAAACCCCATTATTTTAAAGCAGGGAGTGGAAAAGGTCTGAGACCCAAGTGATGAATCAGAAAACCAAAGACTACATGCATGTACTAGGACAGCATTGCAAGGAGACTTTGAAGCTTGTGGATTTAACAGACAATGCCACCTTTATTAAATCCAGAATTTGCTTCTTCACTAAGGACACTAATTATTCATAATTTTATATAACCACATACTAATAAATATTATATTTTAAAAAGGAATATTGCTATCCTTTCTTCTTTTTTTTTTTTTCATTTAATTTTCCTTTTTAAAGGAAATAAATAATAAAAAAGCAGGAACATTTGAAACTACCTCTAAAAGATAATATTTAGGCTCTATGATTCTCAGTAAACCTCACCAAAAGCCTGTATTCACCAAAAGTATGCAGTGGAGTAACTCATATTTAGCTTTTTGGGCTTTTTTTTCCTCTTCTAAATAGCAATTTAGAATCTGTTAGTGTAAATACTGATTAGTGCCAGGCCAGCAAGGTAGCATTACCAAAAACTAGGCTAAGAAAAATAAATCAAACAGCACTAATAGCAAAGACAAAATACACAAAGCCTGAAGTTTTACGTTTGCTTTGCCTCTGAGGCTCTTCGTGCTCCTTCCCAGTCACATTCCCATCGAACGTTAACGTGTTTATCTAAAAGCTGCAGTATAGATTTTTTTTTCCCTTGCTGTAAGGAAGGAAAGCTGTAAACTTTCTGACTCACAAGTTTTATGAATCTGCAATGTTCCCACTGTGTTGAAGCGAGCCGCAGAGCTCCGCAGGCCATTACAATTCCCGCATTCCAGCTCCGCTCCGCAGGGACCCGGGCCATTTTCCATTACATAAGCTCAGGCTGGAGAGTGCCCTGTAAAGAAGGCTCCCATCCCATTCCTGTCCCCCCCTCCTCAGCCTCGGGGAGTCCTTCCACAGCATCCAAGGTTTCCCAGGTTGGGAAAGCCAGGGGTGTTTTTATTCCAGTGCCGTTCGGAAAGCGGCCCCGTTATTCCAGGTGTTTTACGAGCACAGTAGCAAGGGAAGTTCTTTGCCCTGGAGGGTTTCTGCCTTTGGTAAGACAAGGTTAATAGGCAGGTTAAGCAAACAAGGAAAAGGAGATGTGTGAGAATGGGGTCAAGCTTCCCATCCCACCCAAGTGCCACAGCAAGTACAAAGAGCAGAGTGGACACCCACACTCGCCCTTTCTGTCTTTAAGGGAAAAAAACCCTGAAAAACCTTCACCATAATTTCAGTCAATTAAATTTCACAAGTATCCAGAGGTATCCAAAACAAAAGCAAACTTAACAAGTTATTCTTGGGTTTGAGAAATGTTATGTGAGCTCTACTCTAGTCAAACCTTGCTCTCTCTCAAAAGACAGCAAGTGGATACACATATGAAAGTAATAAACCCTACTCCCATTCTTCAAGTGCTTAAAACAATTATGGCACTAAATGAACACTGAAAATTGCATTTTAAGTACAGAGGGTGGGAGGATATTCACAGAGGCCTGGCTGTAGCCAAGGGTACTGGCTTTTCTAAGCTCTCTTAAAAATTGATGGAGAGGGAGACTTTTCAAGGGGGTGATTCAGAGCTAAGCTCCTCTCTCATCTCCTCCCCACCAACACTGGCTGTACTCCACGGGTTATGGGAGTTATCCCACTTGGGGAATACTGCATTCCCTCAGCAAGATCTTTACCTCTCTCAATAGAGGCTTCCTTCTAATGGAATCCACCAGTGGGAGTATCAGGAAAGCTGGCATCATTGTGCAACAATCTCTCCTCCTCCAGCGCTGGCAGGATGTTTAACAGCTCATTCTCACTATGCTTATTTCAAGTCACAGATAACCTGATTATTTTAATTGATGAAACCACCATTTTAAGCTGTGCTGGGGTACTCTGCAAAGCTTATATGTAGGAAACACCCAGAACATCAGTAGGCGACAACTGAAAGTCATAAAGCTTCAAATCCAAATGTTAAAAGGTGTCAGGATGTTTGCCAGGACTTTATCAAACCTTGTGCCTTCTTTCAGTCCACACTGAACCACATGGCATCCCCTTACTTGACATAGGGGACTGCAGAAACTGGGAATAAAACCTTGTCTCGCAGCACAGGTCCTTTCAACACATGGAAATGACCAGCTCTACCTACAAGAGAATATTCTTCAGATTTCCTGCTCCCCTGCCACAAGGAATGCTTCTTCTGGAGACAGAGCAGGGAGAAACCACTGGGCTTCTCTTACCTAGCTTTTCTTTAGGCAAGTAAGACAACACAATGGTGAATGTACCCTAGAGATACTTCAGTATTTTTACACTAAAGATTTCTTTAAACGAGCTTCCAATTTCAAATATTTCTAAAACAAATGGCAGGATAAAGAGGACTGAAGTTCCTGACTTGCTTCCTTCTCCTCGGATCCTCCTGCAAGTCACACACACCTTGTCAGGTGAGAGACAGGTCAGGAGAAACCAGGAATTGGGAAGTTTCAGCAAAAACATACCTTTTACCACACTCCCTGCCTAATAACTCACTGCTTTGTTTCCAGGACCCTTGTCCAATCTCCCTAAACTCACTCTGCCTAGGATGCCCTTCACTTTCCACTGCATATGGCCCCACCATTTGACACTGAATAAAACCCCATTGATTTATTTATTTCTCCTATTACTCCTTTGTGCTCTGCAGGAGTTTGCCAGAGGGCTCTAGAGAGGGGAGAATCCACCATCACATTACTACTGATATTCTTCAGAGGCAGAAGGGCAGCAAGAGATTAGAAGGCAATTCCCCACCAACCATTCTTTTGTGAGGGAGGCATACAGTGTTTCAGTGTTGGGCTATCACAATTTTTAATGACATTTTGTATATACAGAAAGGTTTTGTTTTGGTTTTTTCCCTGTTTTTCAGAAAACCTTCTGAAAAGATGAAGATAGATAAAGTGTTCCAAAAAAAAAAAAAAAAAAAAAAGGTTAAAAAAATCGACACAAAATAAAAAGCTGTGCTTCACCTTGTTCACAGGAAACATTTGAAAGGTAACTGTCATGAAGTCACCTGTGCTTGCATGAGCAGAACTAAGCCAGGTTAAAAGCAGGAAAGAACAAGGATTTAAGAGAAATAGAGTAGGAATGCTTCCATTCACACAGTGGAATAGAATTTAATCACGACTCTTGATATTTACATTTAATAATGATCATTCAAGCAAAAATCACTAGTCTTTCCTGTCTCTGCAGAGCAAGCAGGAATATCATAACATTATTAACTAGGAAAAGGACTCCATTGCAAGTAAATCCAATTCTCAACAGATGAGAAGGAATCAAGTGACATCCCTGTGTTTAAATCTTACATAACTCAGAGGAGTAGATGCCATGATGGGAATAGAATTAAGCCCTTGGTATCCACAATTCAGTATTTTGTGCACTGTTAAAAATTAAGAACCAAACAGAATATTTAATTCCTGAAAACATTCCTCACCAGATTATAAATACTTTTATGAGGTTATTTCAAGATCTTAAACTAATTGGTAAGGGTTGCTTTGAGGTCTTTACAATAGTTACTTCAATGAAAAACAACCTCCAGGGCAGAGCACACCTTTACGTACAACCTAAATAAAAAAACACCTTAACAAGTTCTCAGTAATGGGGGGTTTCAACAAGAACAGAGGCAGGAATTTCAGATATTTGTTAATTGCTCCTTATTCTATCCCAACAAAAAATATTTTCCTACCCCAAAATGTTTATTTAAGGTCACTACTTTAAATAAACCAGATTTAGTGGCATAGGGAAAACTCAAGTCCAAAGGTTTTTCTTTTTACACAGTACACTGACCCCTGCCCTTATTATGGGCCATAAACATTTATGAGAGTTCGTCATCAGCTTGCTGAGACAACATATTTTATCTGGTTTCCTACAGCCACGTATCAATAAACTCCAATGAGCTTTCTGTGAGAAAAGCTACCCAATCTACCCAATTCTCCTTCACCCCACAGCCTAAAAGGTTTATTGTGTGTGCATTGAGTAGCTGGATTTTTAACAGATGTAAAAAATAAGCACATGAAATAAGCACTTAACTGTAATAGATCAGTAGTAAATATTTTCCTTATGTTTCCCTTTTGTTCATATCCTCCTCCTCCACTGGTTTTAAAGCCATCAGTTGTTTCTGCATTCATAAATATCCCTATCCTAGCTATGTAAACAACCCTGATCTTTGCCATTTGACACGCTAAAATAAAGTCCTGCTTTTTATAAGGAGGATTTTGACACATTAGATTCCCAAACTAACCCTTCCCAGCCATGTGTGGCTAAGTTCCCCTCAGCTCATGTGCACTACCCTCTTGCTTGTGGTTTAGGTAACATTTTCATTTTGAACGACAACCACCACGTGCTGGAAATGAAAAGAAAACAAAACCATTTCTCCCAGTATCGTTATGATTCGTGAACTGGTGATGATTCCACTGGGGGTGGGAACACTCCCTTCCTGCTCCTGTCCATTCCTATGAGAGCCAGGGCAAGTCTGAGGTGGAGACTCTTTCAGAGGGTCCAGCAGATGAGACAGAAGACAAAAGTCATGTCTCACACAAGAGTGAAACAGTGTGAGCAAGGGAAGTTCACAATAATTTCCTGTGCTTGCCCCCCCCCCCCCAACACCTCCAGTGAGGTCTAATTCTCAGAGAGAGCTGATTCTATCATGGAAATTAAGTTGGGGAGAGTCTGATTCCTGCCTGGAGCTGTAATCTGCTTCAGGTTATTAAAAACCCCCTCAGGACAGCTGAGCAGAGTTGGGAATTTGAACAATAAAAGGATTTCTGAGGAGATATGAACTGTTTCTAGAATGGATTATTTTTCAAGCAATGATTATCAGTTTAAGACAGCATCAACCACTTATTTCAGCACTTTTGCATTAAGCATTTACTGTGCCTACACACCTCATAATTCTTGGTTGCTCATATGTAAGAAGAGTTATTTAATCTAATACTGTAGTCCACCACCCACAGGTGTAATTCTTACCTAGACAGCAGAGAAAACAAAATCACCAACCTTAGCCAAAGCAAAACCTACTTGGCTTTCTGTAAGTAAAGCTCACATGAGCACCAAAGTCATGTCCAAGTGCAGAAATTATTCACTTTCTCTGTAACCACTTTCAAAACAAGTTGAGAAATGCTCAGTACCAACGTCTCCCACTGTACCACTCAGTACAAACTGCAGTGAAACCCTCTTGCTAAGAGGAAGCATCTCTGGAGTTATTCCCTTTCTGTCCCCGTTATTCAGGCCCTGTGTTTCAGCATTTCTTAGACACTCAGTGCACCCTTCATTAGACCCCAGATCCAGTCACTGCAATGAATCTCCCATTTAAATTCATCATTCCCTCGTCTCTCGGCCTTGGATCTACTTCACACCTCTCCCTGCTCCTTCTCGTGGGCACTGTCTACTGTTCCATGACAGAAATAATGACACAAGCACATGCTGAGACCAGCAAATCCTGTATTATAAGGAATTGAATTTCTATAGGTGCTTTGACCTGGAATTGAAAATAAAAAACAAAAAAAAGGAGGGCAAAGGAAAAGACCTAAATAAAGTGCTACCACTTAAGGAGCTGAAGTTTGAATGTCACACAACTAATCTCCGTAACTCTGGGAGATCATTTCCTTTGTTCTTATTTTAGTAATTACCAATTCAGTAAGGAAGAGATTTTCTTCCTACCATGTACAGTACTTAAAAAAACAGGGAAGCCAATTTATTTTACTATTTTTTGACCCTAAAGTAGAAGACATATGCACCTGAAAACCTGTGCACTGCTCCATTTCCATTCCTGCAGAGTAATGGTGTAATATAAACCCTGTAAGATGTAATTTCTAAGCACTGCATGTATAATGAGTGTCACCACATGCAAAAAGAACTACAGAAAAGTCTCTGCTATAACTGAGGTTTATACCAGCACTTGCAAAACTGTACAGGTCTGTTATACCAAGGGCATTTTCTTTCTTCTCTTTATTCAAGTGTTTCTTTTGGCACATGTCACCTGAAAGGGGTTTCTTTTGTTACATCTTACCTGAAAGCAGATACACAGAGCTGAAATTCTTCTCCAGTTTGCCCAGGAGCACAGTAAGAAAGCAGTCAGATGAGAGAGAGGTCACATCTTTAGAGTTTTGGTCATACACCACCACTTCCTGCTTGCAATCAATTTCAATCTGAAACACAAGAAACTCAGAGTAAAACATGAAGGAGGAAGATGATTAAAAGCACCACATTATCACCTCCATCAGGGTTCCCACATATTTGCTGTAACAGCAGTTCAGATATATAGATTTCTTATGCACCTGTTCACTAAACAGTTTTTATTTTATACTTTGTAAGCCTCTCAGATTTAATTCCCTGGGGAGTTTGTAAATTGATTATTTGCTGCAAGTTGAAGCTCACTCCGCAAATTTCTATTATTTGGTAATTTTATGTCACTGGTGAATTCTACCTTCAGCTAGGCTGATGGATTTGTTTAAATGCTGAGCTTTTTAGAAGGTGGCCCTCCCTCATTTTCTGTTTCTGAGGGTTTTGTACATAAACAGTAAAGAGACCTTAAAGTGCCTCTAAGCCACACACATTTTGGTTACCTGCACAACTTATATATATAAAGTACACTTTAGATAATAAAAATAAAAAGCTTCATTTTTAACATGTCAAAGCAAGAACACAGTAGATTATTTTTGTACCCAAAACATGTGAAACAAATATCAATGGATAAAAATACCCCAATACTCCCTCCACACACACACACATACAGATACACATTAATTTTAATCGGCATAAATATTTTCTTTTCACTGATAACACTATTTGGAGAAAACCCCTCCTCTCAAATAATAAAACAAACACCAAAATTCATCAAACTGCCCCCGTGAAAAGCCCTTTAAACAGCAAGTAGGAGCCAGGATTGACAGAGAGGCTGTTTCTTTGCAAACCAAGTGACCACTTGCTAAGCAAGCCCTACCACCACAGACCCCCAAAAATCCTTCAAAGTTTAGGAGAGAATGTTTCCTACCTTAATTACATACATTTGAGAGACTCTGCTTTGCAAGACAAGAAATATTCTGAGTAATTTCTAAATCCTTCCCCTTAACTCTGGCACTGATTCTACAAAGAATCCCAATGATAAACTCAATAGTAACCAATACTCTCTTTGATCAGGTAACATCTCAGCTAAACTCAGTCCTTTAATCTTGTTGGGTTTTGGTTGTTTGGGGTTTTTTATTTAATGAAATACCTAAGGAAAAATTATTACAAGTTGCTTTCCAGCCACTCCTTTAAAGAAATACAAGGAGGAAAATGACCCCTACCTTGTGTTTTGCTGAATGCTGAATGAGCTCAGTGATCAAGACTTTGTCCTGCTGCAGCCTGCGCTTCATGAGCTTGGAGCAGTTGATGTTGATGGCATCCAGGATGTGGGAGGTGTTGTATTCCACAAAGGGACGGCTGTCAATCAGCAGCAGCTTCTCTGTGCCACTCTCCAGCAAGGCCACCAACTTCTCGGCGACAATGCCTTGGGTCCTGATCATCTCATCAGCCATGACAACAAGCAGGCCTCTCTCCTCACCTCCCTCTCTAATTTGCTGCGATGATGTAATGGCTGTGTACTCAAAGGCTTAGCCACACCATTGTACTAGAAGTGTATGAGGTCATGCTGGTAGTGACTGGCAAAAGAAAAGTTAAATCCATTTTCAGAAAGAGCTCTTGGACTGAATGTCTCCTCCTGCTTCCAGTTGATGTACAAAGGGTTGGCTCCACAAAGCAGCCCCTCACGTCTGATTCATTGGGAGATGACTACGGAGTAGCCATTTCACAATTCACACAAAAGATGCTTTCTGGCTGCTGCTGCATTACATCATTCTTTACCTTTGCTCCCACCCATCAGCTTTACACCAGACTGAGAGCCTGTAAGAAGGGGAAGATGAAAAAAACAAAAAACACAAACCAGATGAGGCCATGAAACTTCACAGAACAAAACATTCAGCTCTGAGGCTTAGCTGTAGAGTGGGCCATACCATGGAATAAACACATTCCTGAGGAGTTCTCCTCTCTGCTGCATGTGCCAAACACCTAGAGAGAGCATTGGCAGCTACAGGCTCTGAATCCATTCCAACGATCTTGCCTGGACAATTATCTTGTATTTCAGGCAACATACCCTGCCTTAATTGCAGACTTTTGTTGCCACTAGCTCTGCCTCTTCACAAGACTTTGTTCGAGCATAATTAAGAGATACTGCCCTAAATCATGGTGTTCCTTTCAATAGCAGAACTATTTAAATGCATTTCAGCACTGCACCACTTCGTAAGAAGTAAAATTTGTTTTTAAAACACTTAAACATTTTAAACATTAAACATTTTTAAAGTTTAATGACTTGGAAAATATTTCACAAAACAGCACTGCAAGTTGGGGAACTGAAACTACAGAAAAAAAAGGGATCAAATTTACATGCACCTCTCTGAAGGAAATGCTTGAATAGAAACCAGGACAAGATGCCACATCAGGACACAAGAGAAGTAATGAATTCAAACTATCAATAGATTTTTATTAAAAGTCCTGTTATACCAACAGGCTAGTTGCATTTGGCAGTGGGAAATTTCAGGTCCAAAGGTGTTTTGCTCTTTAGATATATTGTATAAATCTACATTTACACAATCTTAAGCAAAATAAATTCTATGAAAATTACCAACTTCAACATTAACAACCCAAAAGAGGAAACTGGAAGTTGTTACATGAGTTTCATGTGGCAATACAAGAAAAACAGCTTCCATGTGGAAAGACATTAGGTTGAGAAAACGTGATTTTCCATTTGTCCTGATTTAGTGCTGTTGTGACAGGGCTGTTAAGCTTGCCCAGATGAATGGAAGCAGTGAAATGCATATTGCTCTAAACTACAGTACAAATATTGGAAAATATACTATACTAAGTTTTCATTAAATGTTTTAAAGAATGCAGTTGGCAGGTGTGCTCCCCTCAAAGAGCAGTTGTTATACACTAGTTTCAGGAAGGTATCAAAACCAGTTGATTATCAAAATTACATTTTGTAAGGGGGAGGAGAAGGAATCTTCATAGTTATGTCAAAGTTTTCTGCCCCAGGAAAATAGTATTCTGCAATTTTTAAAATTTCTCTTAACATGTCCTGTCACAAATTTTGATTCTTTTTTACATCAAAGGTTGCCAGATACCAAATCCACTGAACTCAATGAAAACTTTTCCACTGGCTCTAGTGGGAATTGGCTCTTGCTCCTTTGTAAGCTAGACAGTTTGTTCATGAACTAGACAGTTTGTTTTGATGGATAAATTGCTGACTTAAAGCCCAAGTAATAACAGGAAAATAAAGCAGCTGAGAAAGTACAGAACTCTAAAACAGATGCTCTTAGAAGCATTTAATCATTAATTTGCAACTTTCAGTTTGGGCATGCTTCTTGTCTTCTACAAGCTTACTGTTTGCTGGCTCAGCCTTCACTTTCATACAACAGAAGTTTGTTTCAGAAGACTCTTGTGAAGAACTCAAACCAGTCATAGCAGGTGACAGGATAAAGAGCATGTAAAGAACGTATGGCAAGTGGGTTTCAGTCAAGAATCCTATTAAATATTACATATATATATAATATCCCTATTACCTTAACATTCCAAGTACCTTGAAAGGATTCTGCCCATGGCTTGAAAGCAATAAACTTAACAGTAATGTCAGCTTGACCACAATTACACCTTTGTAATCGAAGTCTGATTTTGACAGGAACATCTCAATGGCACAGGGGAGAAACATTTTTATGAAGTACAGGTTTTTCTTTTAATTCTTTCTATTTCTGGAACTATCAGAGTTTGGGACTCTTCCTTGGGACCTATCTAAACAAGAACTGGCAGCCTCTTGCTTTTGGTAAACACTTGAGCACTCATGACTGCTCTTATCATTCAGCTTCTATGAGCTGTTTAATTTCTAATGAATTTGTAAAAAGATAAAATTCAATTACTTGACTGTTCTCCTTCTACTTGTGACTTAGATCTCAATGGTGTTACAGTGCCTTGTAAAATGATGTCATATAATGCATTGCTCCAAACAGGCCCTTATGCTGCTGACCTTAAAGCTAGGAAGCCATCCTAGTCCCAGGTCTCCATGCTGAAATCAGGATTATGGAAAGAGATCCATAATGGAGCCATGAGAATCCTCCACAGGGCCGTTCACATACCCATTGGGAACACTGCATGGCTGCTTCCTCCTTCTAGAGGGGCTACAACCCTGGCACTTTAAAACAAAAAAATTGAACATTTAACTCACTAGGAAACAAAAAAGATCTGTTCCACACTTGCCTAGTACTTTACAGCTTTTCCTTATTGTTTAAAGAACCAAACCAACAATCCTCCTACTATCTTGCACACAAACAACTGTGTGCTATGTAAATTAATGTTTACATGTATGTTTAACGATGCCACAGAACTACAGGATCCTTCCTCAGGGATTCCTGTCCCCATCCCAGCTGGTTCAGATGCAGTGAAACAAGCAAGTGCCACATTTTCGGTTATGTGGTTGTGTTTGGTTTTCAGTCACAATAGCTCACATTTTGTATCCTCTCCTAATTTCTACTGCTATCACTTTGACTCCAAGCAACTTTCCATTACAACAGTGACGTTTGAGTTTTCAAGTTTTGGCTCATATAGAATCACAGAATTATTTACGTTGGAAAAGACCTCCAAGATCATTGAGACCAACTGTTAAAATAACATTGCCAAGTCCACTGCTAAGCCATGTCCCTAAGCTCCACATCTACACATCTTTCAAATATTTCCAGGGATGAGAGGAATATGTTAGGAATGATATTTTAAAAACTCTCAGAAGAGTCTCTAATTCTACCTCAGCTAAGGAACTAGCTAAGAGCTTCTCAAAAAGTCATGCTGCAATCTCTAAAAGATTTCTGCCTCGTGTAAGAAGATAACCTTGAACCTTGCTGTCATAAATGCGTGGCTACGTCACCAATGCCAGCTTTGTCAGGAGCCTGCAGCAGTGCTCCCACACACGTCATGCAAAACCCCAACAAAATCACCTTACAGCACCTGAACAAGGTCCTGATGGGCAGCCTTTAGGAACTCAGCTGAGACAACTGAAGGAGTGGTTTTTTAAAACAGGCAAACACATGTACATCTGAGAAAAACGTTATCACCCTCCAGAGTCCTCTTCATGGTTTTTAGGGTGGGCGCCATTGTAAAAGAAAAATCCAAAAGCTGAATTAAAAGGCAAATGTAGAACATCCTAGACTGCAGGACACGAGCTACTGCTGGCTGTTACAAAAGGGGTATCTGGCTTCAGTGTTACTGGGAGTGGCCAGTGGCCCAATACCATCAGCACCAGTCCCTAGTACCACAGCTCCACATGACACTGGACAAACAAGCCTACACAAACTAGAGAGGAACTCCAAGGACCACAGGGTGAATTCCTACTCCTGCAAGAACCTTTTCCCCTCTGCCAACACCTATGACAGGCACAGCATTCCCTCACCAGCCTCAAAAAGAAGGAAATAAATTGTGTTCTGGATGGTTCCTTTTCCCAGTGCTATCAGAGACTAAGTGGCAGCTGACAGAGGTCCAACCCTTGCTCAAGATGCTACTCAGTGGCCAGAAACACAGAGTGTCTATGGAACACAAGGGAAATAAAGTCTTTAATTGAAAGTGAGGAATAACTGTTGAATTCAGCAAGCAAGCCAGTAATTTCCAGAGATCAACAACTGTGTAATAAAGTGCAAAGTCTGGGGGAAAAAACATTAGCCGAAGTTAGAGAAGTGTATGTATTACCTGCCATGTGCAGAACACACAGGAGAGAGATAACAAATCTTTGACAATTCAAAGAGCTCTGTTAACAAGGCCTCATGTCATTCCCTCAGCTCAGGGCAATGAGGGTGTCTTGGGCACTTTGGATGATTCAAGTAAGTGTCACTATCTCAAACACATCATTTCCTTATGCTTCCTGGCAGGGAGGTAGAAGGACAGACACTTTCCACCACCCTCTGAGCACGTTCCACTTTGGTGCCAGACTAGACAGCAACACAGAGAGTCACTTAAATAGAAACAACACATAGATTTTAATTTTTTTTAATGTCACTCATGTACCATGTTCATAAAAAAGAAGCCATTTAAAAATTTCACTCTGTTTTCATTTGCTTATCTATAGGTGCTCCCTCTCCTCCTCCTTTTAACACACCTGTACTTTGATCTATATATGCAGTCAAAATGCATAGTGTTAATTTTCTCTTCCTTGTAGAAACACCAGCCAAATGCATTTTAGATTACACACTCTACAACCATGAGAAAGGCAAGCATAATGCATTGGAAAAAATAGATGAAGGTGGATTTTCTGTTCAGTACTTTCTTGTCTTTCATCCTGCTTGACTTATTACTCAACTTTGATTACTAGTTCTAAAGAAAAGCCTCCCCCACTTCACTGTGCTTCACAGACACAAAGAGAGTCAGAAAGGAAAGCATCCTCCCACATATACACTGCATAAAAAACACCCAGTTAAGATCTTAAAGCTCACTCTATTTCTACACCTACTGCTCAGCAACACTTTTACCACTGGCACTCTGAGACAGCTGGGCTAAGCAAGAGGAACGAACCTTCCATTTAGATAACAGATATTTCCTATCATACCAATAGTCATATTTGAAATAATATATTATATTATTTCAAAATAAAACCAAAAAGCACACCAAACCACCACCTCCCTGACCTACCTATAGCTCTCAAACATCTGCATTGTTCTTGCAAGCATCATCCCTGTACATTCACATCTCTAAGCAATAAGCCAGGTTATCATCACTTGCTTTTCCCAAGCAGCCAATCTCGGACATTCCCAGTGAAACAATAAACATTTATTAAGTGTGAGCACAGGGGAGCCTGACTGGCAGACCGTGGCCTCATGGGAAGCATTAGAACATGCTGTTGATATGTTACATCACTCTATGCAAAAGAGACTCAGGCTTAATCTGGGGACTCCCTTCCCCACCCATACCAGAGAGAAGCTCTTTCCATTTCAAAATACTTTTTCACTGCATGTTCACAGCATATAGGTCTGTGGCAACCAGAATGAAAGATTACTTAATCCACTTCAAACACCTACTATATACATTATATTTTTAGGTTCCTATTACCTGGGACACTAGGCCACCAGGAAAAGTGTCAATGGGTTTTTAGAAGATGATTCTCCCTCTATGACCCCCAAGACAAAGCAACTGAAAATTCTGGAAAATTCATTTTTTATGAATTCATTATTATTTCATGTCAAAAAGCTGTTACTCACCTACATTTAAGTCACAATTTATATGGGCTGAACAGGACAGAAGGTGGTCCACATACAAAGGCCAGCAGAAGGAATTACCTAAACATAGGAAAATAATAATATTAATAATAATAAAATCCTTATTACAAGATTAAAAAACACATACAAAACCCCAAAACAGACAAACACCCACGATTTGGATTTTATACTTTCAGCGCAGTCATTTGCTGTACAATTCCCCCAAACACATGAAAACCTAGGTGAGAAGTTATTTATGAATGTGACATTCATTTACATGGAATGGATCCAAAACAGAAAGTTACACAACACCGATTTTCCAAAAGAAAAGAGAAATAAAACCACCACAGCAAATCTCTCTACTATCTTGAAATTGAAATTAAAAAAAAGAAAAAAAAAAAGTTGGAGATACTTTAAAAATCCCCAACAAAAAAGAATCCAACCAGCAATAGCCTTCCAAACTCTTTGGCACATCTCACTGCTAGGAAAACCAATGTATAACTCTGCATTAAGAGGTGATGCATTTGCACAGAATTAAACAAATTCACAATATCTTGTTTGTTCTGTTTTCCCCACTTTAACAAATACATGCAAATCAAGTGTTTAAAGCAGCCCCCAAGAGCCCTCATTTCACCACAGGGTGATTAATTGTGCTGAAGAGCAGATGAGAAACAAAGCATATACTTAATTTCAACACAGTTTACTGGAAGGAGGTGTGACATTTTAAGAACAGGATCTACTCATGATTGAAGACTGAGCTGCTGCAACTTCAGCCATAAGCACTAAGCACATTTGGAAATTCCCTGGCAAAGATGTTTAAGGAACAGACATTTCCTGTAATTTTCAGAAACATTTTATATCCCCCCCTCCTTTTTAGTCTTGGTGGTAAGGAAGGGAAGAGAGAGAGAGGATACCATATTACCATTAAGTGAAATATGAATGAGCCACCCAAGTTTAAAGTGGAAACTTCAGCTACTTGTGCTTAGGAGAAATTTTTTTAACAAGTCTTTCATCATTAAGAGGCCAGGATTTTTCTGCTGACTATAGAAAACGAAATATGCATCCTTTCAATTAGGGTGAGTTACAGAAGGATATAAACTTGTCTTTATATTACTTCTGGCAAATAAGAAGTCCTCCAGGCCTTATTTAAATACCTTTTTCTATTTTCCAGATTAACAATTGAAGCCCTTTTTTCTCCTCTCTTGCTCAGAGCCCTCCCTAAACTGCAGCTAAACAAACCCAACCAGTGGGGTCATGCAGAGCATTCCTCCCATGGCAGAGAGTGAGAAGAATCAAGCAAGAGAGAAGCCAGGGAGAGATGGAACAGTCAAATATGACAGCATCCCTTCTAAGGATCTCACCACCCTCCTCATTTTCCCAAATATCTAATCTTGTATGAAGTATCCGGTATAAAATTCATAAAGTATACAGAAAGTTAGAAAATTATTTCACTTATCTATGTAATCCAAAGCCACAGCATATAACACATGAATTCACAAACCAAATTAAAACCTAAGGACAGTTGCTTATCCCCACAAAACACATCATGAGTGCTGCTTTGGCCCTGTACACCAAATGGCAAAGATTGATCATTTAATTGTGACCAATTGTCCCCACCTGCCTCCCTCTACCAGCAAGTGTATGGTAGCTTTCAAAGGCACAGAGAAAACAAAGTAACACAATGAAAAACTTAACCCGTTGAACTAATTCACACATCCTCAAGCTGTTGCAATTCCAGTACATCTTTGCTGTTTGTATGACCTGGGTGCTTTACAGCAGCATCTTTCATGACACCAAGGTTTCCATCTCCTACACAAGCTGCCTGTTCTGCAGCTCTGCAGACCAACACGGAGACTCTGTATTTGACACGGTCATCTTTTTGTTGAGAAACAGATTAAAAAGAGGGGTGCTCTGAAGAGTAATGCTAAATAAAACATCAAACACGGCTGCTGTAATAGTCCATGCCACTTCTTTAAAAGGCTTACCATGAAAGAGGGCAAGATGGGACCTCAGAGTCTTCAGAGAGTGGTTAACTTTAAACATAAGGCATTCTGCCATATGAGAGCCTTTCAGGGGAAGACATCCAAGTAATATGGCCCTGCAAATAAGGAGCCAAAAACTAGACTAAGAAAAGGGCAACTCTGATCTGCTTCATGGTCACCGTATGATAAAAACAGAAGGTGGATCTGAAACCACTGAACAAGGACTAGGATGGATTAAAGACAGAGAATAATGATGGTAATTCTATTAGGGAAATTAATCAGAATAGCTTCTGGGCAAGGCAGGGATGAATTTCTTGCAGCAGACTTTTTATTGACTCTTCTCCTAAATTAAACTGAATGACTAAAATGAGTCAATCTCTTTTAACAACAGAGACTTGTAAACTGCTTGCGTGGCACGGAATAATGTGGGTTAAAACGTTCTGGTCTTTCACCCATTTGAGGAAATGACACCAGTTCTCCCGGAAGGCAACACGCACATTCAACCCCTTCACATCAGGGCATGAGAAAGTTTGGAAGGAATTTTTTTTCTTTTTTTTTAACTGTCAACATTACTACTTCGTTTCTTCCTGCTTGTGTTTGAAAATACAGCGCTGCACTGCACTGCATGCATGTCCTGTCAGCTGTACAGGGAAATATCTAGACGTTTTAAAAAACATCTAATAAAATGATAATTAAGTCTGTTGTCAAGCTCATTTTAAAAGCCCTCTGCATGCTCTAAACAAAATTAATATTGCCACCAGTATATGCTACATAGTGATAAAAGCATGCAGAAGCATCTTCAGAAAGGGGCTGGGCCAAATAAAACATTGACATTACACATATGTAAGCTGAGTCCTCCTCATTACAGCAGTTAAATTTAATTTGGTTTCTCCTTAAGTGACATTTGCATGGCAAGGAAACAGAATAGATGGTGGAAAACAGCAAGTCCACAAACAAGTTACAACCCAGCTATCTTGAAGTAGGAGTAGAAAAGGGAACTTTGAGGAATATGCTGTACAGCAATGGCTCCCAACTAACAGGTGGAAATAAATCCAGTTGTTATATGTTCCCAGAAATTAAACAGTGGCAGTAATCCTGCTAAGAGGCCTCCCATTCTGGCTGTTCAGAGTAGTGAGCAGTTCAGGCTATAATATGGAGTGATGGCTGAATTGCAGGTGAGACACAGAAAACAAATTAACAGACCTCTAGATCCAGATGATTGTGACTCAAATCTCTCACCACGGTGTAAGACTACTGACAGCTCACAGTCTGGGAACAGAACATGTTTTCATACCTAATTTGTACCCACAAAGGTAATGATGATGGTTGCTTATTAAAATTGCTTTCAAATATTAATTTAATTGACAAGATGGTGCCAACATCCAACCATGCTCAGTCAGGAACAGAAGCAAGAGTCAGGGTACCTGGCTGAGCTATGATCCCAGTCACGTGCTCTGGTGTGTCTTTCCCAAAGGATCCCAAATGTTTCTTTGAACTTAAATCATGTTATACCAGACCTGCAGCGGTGCCAAAGCCACATTTCTAACGTGGTAACCTCATGCCTGAAAAGAGAAGCCACATACATCTGTACAATGGGAGAAGGAGGGCAGAGGATGACTTCTGCTCCCCAGCTGTGCCTCTTGCATCACTACAGACACTGAAGCAGAATCACAGAATGGCTTGGGTTGGAAGGGAGCTTACAGACCATTTCATTTCCACCCACTGCCATGGCAGGGACCCCTGCCACTGTCCCAGGCTGCTCCCAGCCCCATGCAGCCTGGGACACTGCCAGGGATGCAGGGGCAGCCACAGCTGCTCTGGGCACCCTGTGCCAGGGCCTCAGCACCTCCCAGGAACAATTCCTTCCCCATAGCCAAGGTAACCCTGCTCTCTGGCAGTGTGCAGCCATTCCCCTTGTCCTACCACTCCAGCCCTTGTAAAGTCTCTTGTAGGTTCCCTTCAGGCGCTCCAGCCTGATGTAGAGGATGAAAAGTGACCTAACCACAAAACACAACAATCCCCCTAAAGAACAACTGACAAAATGTGACCACCATTCTATGTACTGGGCAAGAACCAAAAGGGACCAGGATTTTTTTTAATTTTTAAGGGAAAAAAGCACAGTACCAAACCAAGAGAGTAAATTATATTGTTATTAACTAATAGGCGTCTTACTCAAGGACCAGGGTCAAAAAGAAATCTTTTATAGCAACTTCTTGGTTTATAACAGAAATTTGAATACCAAAGAGAAATAAAATATACTTCCCTAAAATACACCCATATTATCTATCCCATTTGATGAGTGCTTACATGTATGCACAGCTCTGTAAAATCTATAAATAAGATGTTACATTTCTTCACAATCTGCAGAGGTGTCTTGTTTTACACAGTCCCTTAAAAAGCAACTGACTGACTGTTGTCAAAGTAATCCCAAGCTTGGAGAGCTTAACGTATTTCTGCAATAACTGAAGTAATACATCAACAGAATGGATTGACTTCAGGGCATGCAGAGCCAACTAAAATACTTGGAAGAAGTTTATCATCTGCAAACTTCAAGATCCTGGTATTTCTTAAGCATTCAGCAACAGAAGGAGCATCAGTTCTTTGTCAACAATCATGGATACATCAATAAATAATGCTGATTAGTTTTATAATAACTTACTCACTTACATAAATTCCTGCTGATACCATTTGCATGTGTTCTGGCAATTTTCAGCCAGCCTTCCAGTCTGCATGTGAGCAGCCAATAGGAAAGGTTTGGGATTTGGTAGCAGTCCTGAGGTTTTTACCTCCAGAACCTGATCCTGAAGGATGAAGGTATACGATGGGTGGTCCTTAATCACTTCCTTTATGTGAAAACTGAGGTCAGAGTAGAAAAAGAGCCAAGGAAGGAAGTCTGCAGCACCCCTCAAACACCACCCCCCACCTTCCTGCACAACTCCTTTAACAGTTTAGAGGGTTAACTCGTAGTTTAAATGAAGTAGTCAGAGGTTGGGATAGAAATAAACAGCTTGCACAAGCAAGATACTGTGCTATTAAGTTTTTATAAGTGACTTAAAAATTAGGTCAGTCTAATTTGTGGCTGATACTTTGTTCTTTCACTACTATGAACTCACAATGATGTCAGTCTCATGTTCAAACATGCCACATTTAGCAGCACACAGGCTTCCTGAGAGACTCTCTCAACCTTCCTTTGTGCAAAGGGCTTCTGCCAGGTTCTTAGCTCATACTTCACTGACTCAGGCATGCCACTCCAGTTTCAAGGCAGTTACACTGGCTTCCCGTCAAATACTGCACAGTCTGGGTTTTTTTCCTTCCTCTTCTATTTTTTTTTTTTTAATTTTCTAACTTTACTAACTAGAAGTTTAAGAATATGTGTCCCTATTCTGGTAACCATTTTAGGCCTCACCTTCCTCACGACATCCAGAAGAGAAGCACTTGCTAAAAGGTGTGGGAAACAGGTGTTTTTAACTACTTCAGCCCAATAATTTCAATAATTAAAGGGGGCCTACAAGAAAGTCAGGGAAGGGCTTTATACAAGGACATGTTGTGATAGGACAAGACAGAATGGCTCCAAACTGAAAGACAATAGGTTCAGATTAGATATTAAGAAATAGAAATTTCTCCCTGTGAGGGTGGTGAGGCCCTGGGACAGGTTGCCCAGAGAAGCTCTGGCTGTCCCATCCCTGGAAGTGTCCAAGGCCAGGTTGGACAGGGAACATTCTCCCAGATACAATCAGGTTTTCATGTGAATATCCTCTTAAGATGAGGTCACAAAAATCCTTAGGTGAGAGTAAAGGAAAGCCCTCTAGAAATACAATGGTAGGTAAACCCCCCCCCCCAAACCAGATCACTGTTTAAAAATGGCCATCTGCAAGTTTGTTCTTAACAATCCCAATTCACACCATTTGACACAAGTTTGTGCCTGTCACTAAATGTCTCTATTAAACATTGACTGCAGTGAAGATGCACCCAGTCTTTGTTTCTCACTGCAGAGACTTCACCTATAAACACTAAGCTGGAGCACAAGGAAAAGAGGAAAAAAAGTGGCCATTTTTATTCTGCTAAAGCATTTCTGTTCTATATGAAAGATACAACGCTACCCCAGGCTCTCCCCCTCTCTCATTCATGAGGTTGTGTTTCACGATTTATACAGACAGATTTATTTGGTTTATTTTGTGGATTTTAAAGTCTCATGTCAGTATGTTCAAACCTGTATCACATATTCATGGAACAATGCTATTGCATGAACCCTTAACGTGCTTAGGGAAGCATCCCACTCTGTCTCAGGAAAAGGCACATCATCCCACAGCCACCACAGTAAACCCCAGGTACTTTAAGAAAGAAAGCAGAGGTGGTCCGCAAGAACTGCATATCCAACAGATCCCTGCTGTTCCTGCTGCATCTGCAAGTGCCCAAGGATACAGGAAAGGCAAGTCCTGCAAGGAGAGTGATATCTTTTATGAGAGAGGTTAATATGAGGTGATAAGGAGAGGGAGGGCACGAACTCCAGAATGCACAAGCCCTTCCTCACATACACTGACGTGAACCAGAACCAAACCATGACACAGAAACAACAGCCAAGGCTTCCAAAACATCTCCACGTCCAGCTTGTCCCTCTTCCCAAACAGGAAAAGAAGTCCAAAGCACATCCCGAAGCATGTAATAAATTAGGCACTGAATCATATTCCTTATGGAAACTGTCTGGCTGAAGTCACACCACTGGAAATATGTGATAAAAGACAGAAAGAAATCTAAAAGATAGCCTCTAAGAAAGAACACTACCCCCACCCAAATTCTTGGGAGTTAATACCAAGGCAAGAAAATCCTGGAATCATCACGAAGTTATTAGATTTTTGGTAGATTTTTCCCATAAACAAACTTTTCCCTGGATTATAAAGTTGTTTATTGCTATTAACTGACACTTGACCTAGCTTTATATTCACTGAGGGTTTTTTTCAAGATTTAAGTGAAATATGTGTTCCTGAAACCTTGCCTGTCTTCTCCAAATAAGTCAGTTGAAACTGCAAAAATTCTTGTCCTTACAAACCCTTCTTGCAGCCTGTTTGAAACAAAGTTTGTACTTTCTGAAACATGAAACAAACAACAATCCACAGAAACACCATAGGAAAATTACTTTCCTTTAAAGTATTTTCCGGGTTACCGAAAAACTTTGACCATTTCCCGATACAATTTAAAACGTAGTACATTAATCAAAATTCTAGAACTAGAAGTTTCATCCTGCAATGCAATAAGGAGACAGTAATTTAGGTCTTTTAAAGTAAAACAAATTTTCTTTTCCTGGAGTTCCAAGATAGCAGTGACAAAGACAGCAGGTGAGATTAAGCACATTTGACAAAGATAGCAGGTGAGATTAAGCACATTTACCTTTATGAAGTCATGACAGAGACAGATGTAGTTGATGTGTTTGTTACCTGGGGTCATTTTGCTTACTTTTTAAAGTTTATTTGAATTGCAAAGAAAAGTTAGCTGAAACTGGTTTGCCCCTGTTAGGTTCTCCCCAGGAAACACCAGTGGCATGAAAAGATTAACCCTGGTGCTTTGAACCACAGAGTAAAAGGAGCCAACTCCTACCAACGAACACCAAAAGCATTTCAGATGTGCAGACTAAGGTGAGGAATCTATTCCAGCAAAATCTTCATCCCTGACTGCAGCTGCCCTCTCTGATAGGAGTCTAGCACGGGTCAAAACGTGCAGGAAGAGAGCTGAGCACAACTCAGAGCCGAGGTCACCAGGAAAGGGGGGAAGGAGAAGTGCTCCTCCCACCCTCTTCAGGCTCCTTCCTCTGCAGCCACACCACCAGAGCAGCAATGCCTGGGGCATGTGCTTCCAAAGGCAAGTAATCCACGACCTGGGAGATGGGAAAAATCAGGCACAAATCCAAATAATTCTTTAGAACATCTACGTTTTAATGTAGATTAGGCTACCTTGGAAGAGGCAAAATAAATCAAAACTATGACTTAGATCTAGAAGAAAATGTACTGGACTACCTGTGGCTACAATGTCTACCCAGGACTAAAACATTCTTCCTAAACTTGTTCTCACCATCAGCTTAAAGCACAGTCTTGCCAAGGTTTAGCTTTTTGGCACTCTATTGAAAGCACAACCACATAAGACCTTAGAGAGAACCAGCTTTAGGTTTGGCAGGGAGACCACCTGGCATCAAAGGTATGCTTAAGGCCATATCCATGAATTTTAGTGAAAAAGCAAGAGGCTGCAGGTTTTAGGGGGTTTTTAAAAATGGTTTTGGCAGCTAAAATATTCTGATATTTCATGCATGCTTCAGTGCAGAGACAGCATTCAGGGCAGATGCTTAAATCTAAGACTCATGTGATACCTCTGAGCCAAACCACCAGTGTGGTGCTCAAGCCAGCCTTGATAAAAAGGAGGGTTTATTTGTGCAAGCTCACCTCATGGCACAGCTACAGAGCTTTCCATACCCAAGCTAAACCTTTCCTCCATGGCAACCCACAGTGTAGGGCAGATGGAGTAGGCTGAGCATCTCCAGCTGCACTGTCCAGAGTGCCACATCAGAATGATTTGTGCAGCAATTGTTGCCATTACAGTACCAAACACTGGACAAAGCAGAGCTCTCTAAGCTTGTGTTATTACTCCTGCTCAGATGCACAAGGAGTGTAAGGAATGGAAAATAAACTTCCCACCAGCACAAAGTGGTTGCTGCAGACAGCAGGGGCTGTGTGTGGAATTGAATGAGAAGTATACTGGAATAACTGAAGGAGAGGAAAAATACCCTAGTGCTCCAAGAAGATGAACCCAGCCATTAGATATTAAACTATAAAATACAGTATTCCCCAGGAGGTGGTGCACCTTTGGCTTTAAACAAAGTATGTGCTGCTTGGACGGGAAAAGGGAACTTGGCCACACAGAATTCCCACTCCACTGGTACAAAGGGATGGTGCCTGGGCATGGAGGTCCAAAGTCCTGCTGCAGTTTGAAGTACAGTATTGTCCCACATGCTGGACTGCCATGGACTTTTGGTGTGTTTGAGGTAAAATTCAAGTCAGTGCCTTTCAGCACAGGTCTGTAGAGTCAGGTATGAGCCAGCCCCAGCGTGATGATTGCTCACAGTCTCAGCACAGCGTCCTTGCTCTTACACAGCACAATAGGGACGCTCATTACTGAGCACCTCCCTCGGGCTGTTCACTCAATCAAGGGGTAATTATTTAACCGCAATCTCACCTCCTTTGCATTCCCGTTAAAGCAAACCTTATGTGAGAAGGTAAGAGCTTGGCTGAGTCCTTGGCCCAAACATCCTCCTGCCAGTGCTGTACTGCTGGCCAAGCCTCACTGTTCGTACTTCAGAAGTTTGCAGCAGACAGACTGTGCCAAATCCAAAGAACTTTGTCATTAAAAGAAAAAAACTACCAGCAGCAAGTGCTCTCTGTGCTTTGCTAATCTTGTCAAACTGTACAGACAATTACAGTTAATAAAACTATTTTTAGGAAGCTTAATTGACAACTTTAGAGCAAGAGCAACTCTGTTTCAGGTAAACTGGTATGAAGAAAGCAGCAGGGAAGAAACTGTCTCTTGCTGTACCTTTGGCCACTCAAACAAGAAAAGAAACTGCCCTGCTTCAGATAGCAATTTAAATAGTACAGATCTACCCAGGAACATCAGCTTCTCTCTCTGCCTGCCCAATGAAAATACCTTTGCTACCAGCACCTGAGCTTGTTCCTTCTCTTGTCCACCATGATCCTTGTCTGCATGAGCTACTTAAAAGCATTTGAGGTCTTTCTTCCAAAAGGAATAAATAGACAAAATTCACCAGCTCTAAGAAGAACATCTGAAAAAACACTCACCCTGTCCCAACTCAACAAAGATAGAGATGTGCAGTAAAATGACCTGCTCCACTACACTGGGCACCTACTACTGCATGTAACACCTATGACTTAAAGCAGTGGCTCCCAGACAGAGCAATGAATAGTCTAGGTAAGTATCTTTTAAGATGTCTAGCTTGAAAAAATCATAGTCATATCTAAAATTCTTTCAGAGAACAACTGACATCAAGTGAAAGATTTATTGACTTAGAACTCACATTTCTGTTTAGGGATAAATCATCAGAGAGGACCAGACTAAGAATTTGAATATGGGTGCCTTCTTTTTTTATTTTTAAGGCATGGTCAAATTCTCCTGAGGCTTTTCACAGGTTGCATATCCATCCAGCAAGGCTAAAGACAATTCCCATGGTACTCCACCCAACCCCTGCGTTTTTCAGACATTCAAATGCATTCAGGTCTATCCCCAGAAAGCTTTTCTAAGGAGCAAGTTCCCTGTCTGAACCCAGCAATTAGACTACCAGCAGTTTCAGACACAGACAAAATTGCAAAATCCACCTCTAGACTACTGATGCCCCAAGCAGGAATGGTGATGCATCCAGCAGGGCAAAAGCATTTGGAACTTCACAGAGAGAGCAGCCTAGAGGTAACAGTGCCATCAGGTTTGCTGAGATAGGCATCTTCTGATTGTTTCACAACAATTAAAAAAACCTTAAAGTTAAATAATTATGAAGGAGAAGAGCAACGCTGGGCCACCTTTTATGATTCACAGGTTTCAACTAAACCATAAAGAACAAGAGATTAAGCGTCTTGGAAGGTCTGGTAATTTTGTTACCCTATTTATATTGTCATCATGATCAACTGTGATTTGATTTTAATTTTTGAATCCAGAGGAGTTATTTAATCTTCTCTAAAACTATAGATAAATTGTTTGAGGTTGACATCCTCACTAAGAGAGAAATAAATCTGTGGCATCATATACAAACAGTTCAGCGAACACCCAGCATTACATATTAGCAGCTGCAAAGATACAGTCAGATCTGAAAGTTCAAGCAGAAGACTTGGCCATTTGTTATAGCTTTGAGTTTTTTAAGAAAACCAACACCCTGAAAATATATCTCCATTCAACACACACTAAGTGCACTAAGTTCCCAAGATAACACAGCAACAACAGTGGTCAAGGGATTTGTCCTGACAGAGAAGAAACAAGTTTACATGAAACGTTTTAGAGATTGTCAGGAACCATCAGGTGTAAACCACTCACCTTGACAGCTCATATCATCTTAGACTGGTTTCAAAACTCAGCTCTGTTAAAACCTCTACAGCAAACCTAATCACATGTAACAAAACCAGTACTCCTTGTAATACAGTCTCAAGAGAAAAAGCAGAAAGACAGGTATTTACACCAGAAGTTACAGGAAAAAATGTTACTTTATTTGTTAAAGACTTACTTTGACAATGTCATCTTGTGCACGCCAACTGTTGGCATCATCAACAAATATAAATTCTTGCTTTTAACAGAAGTAACTGAAAAGACAGGCATTGTAAGATGTCATTACACTTTCTCCTGGATTTTAACCAGCACATGCTGCAATAAAAGCAGTGACAGAAAGAAAACATGATTAACTGAGGGCCAGTCTAGAAAAATGTGGCACTAGGTAATGGTTTCACCTTCAAATCAAGTCAGTGCATGTTTAAAAAATTTCCACTACCTTCCTGAAGGAATTTGACTACCTGCTACAGCCAACAGGCTCCCCTTTTTCAGTTTTCTTCCCTTACACCACCTTATGGGATGGATTTCTCCCCATTCTATTCTCTAACTTCTACATTGGAGTTAGAGTTCTTCTAATTTTTCTACTTCATCCTAAGACACTTCAAACAACACAGAAGGATGAGGAGTGCTCATCAAGGCACATGACCTCTTCTCTAGTGGCACAGTAATGTTTCTTTTTTACCTTAACTCTGCTGCTCACACCAACACACTGCAGCAAATGGAATTTTTCAGACCTGTTCTTTGACCAGATGCATCTTTATTTTCTTCATAAAACACAACATGAGACCATCACCTGTGTCACACCCCCTCCAAACCACTATTTGCTGAATGGTCCACAGGACTTTGGCTTCAGTTCTAAGACTGTCTGTGCTGAGCAGAGCTGCCTAGGTGAACACTTTGCCTCTGGGACCACCAAACACAGCAGTCCCTGGTCTCTGATTGGCCTTCTGGGTTCTGTAATAAATCTCTTTAATACTGCATGGAAGGGATACTCTAAAAAAAGTGTACACGAAGTAAAAATAACTGTGTCTTTGGATTTACATGCCAAAGCAAACAAGATTAGTACTCCACAAAGAAAATAACCAAGTTATTTACCACTTTGGAGTTTTACCAAGTATTTGATACAACCAAGCTAAAGCTGAGGATTTTAGGATATTTTCATTACAACTTGTTTTTGAATAATTGGGTCTCAAGACAGCATTATTTTTCAGGAAAAAAAGATGTCAGCTCCAATACCTTTTTTCTACTTTTGGAGTAAAACTTATTAATCAATCCATTCCACAACAGTGATCAAAACAAGATGAAGATACAAGTATTTTGACAGCAAGGTCTCTGTGTCCAGGGTTTCATAACAATTTTGTGGCTGCAGAGACACTGTGTCATTCCGGACAGAGCGTATCTCAAAATGGAAACCTCTCCAGAAGGAATTTAGAGAATTGTGCTCCCCAAATGAAATGAACACAGCTGCCACAGAAGCAGAGTGCACTCTACTGCAGGCCAGCCTTCCTCAGTTCCATTGGTAAAATGGCACTGAAGTCAACTGAAGCCCTCTGTACACAAGGAGCCATAAGTTACCATGAGGACTGAGGAGGAGAATTCTTCTCCTAGGGGAAAGTAAGAACAAAGCAACCCCCAAGAGAGTCTGTCAGGGGAGGAGGGGAGGAACAGGAAGGAGGAAAAAAATCACTACGACTCTGGCATCTTTAATTCAGAAAAACATCAGAGCTCTTGCAATTCCCACAAACTAAACAAGGAATCACAGTTACTGTGGAAAAGGGGAGAAGAGTCCAGCCAATTCTGTTTAGAGAAGGAAGTAAGGGGAATACCATGCCAAGCACAAGAGGAATTTAATTTGATGGAGAATCTACATTTCAATTTAGCCATTGAACCACTGCAGGTCATGCCAAGGGACATTTTTTGTTCCGTGTTTGTTCTATACCTGGCAATAGGAAAATAAGTGTTTCCTCTGCTCCTCACTAGAAGGATCTTACAACATGTTGGAAAGGCAGGTCACTGTTAGCATCAGCTCACTGCTAAATGACAGTGCCCATAACACAACCAGTTCACCATGCTCCCACCAAAACCCCTGCCATGCTGCTGTGCTTCAGAAATGGGGTTAAGAAAGACACTGCTGGTCGGTCCAAAAGATCCTCAGTTCAAGAAGGGAGAGGAAATGAAAAGCTGCGTGTTTAGCTCCCAGCTGAGTCTGGAAGTTGTGGAAGGTATACATACCACTTCACAAGGAAAGGGAACAGGAAGCTATGAAAGAAAAGAGTCATTATGTTGAAATGGTAACATTTTCGTGAGGTTATACAGGCCAAATGAGCATATCCCAGAAAAATGTGAATCAAAGCCACAGTAAAGAAACAGAAAGCAGGGTAAGTGACAGCAGCTAGAAAAAAAAAAAAAAAACCAACAACTTTAGGACAAAAAGTATCAAATATAAGAAAAATCCTAAGAGCTGATGCACAAAAATTGAAGAGTGCAATTAAATTTGATATTAGTAACTGGGTAATAATAACTGAGAAAGCAAAACCAGGTTTCTTTGTAAGAGCCTCTCCTGCACAGGGTGCTGGGAAAAGGTAAGTTCAAGATGGATTAAGTCAGGACTGACACAGCAGAAGAAGAGGAAAAAAATTGATTAATTAAGAGTAAGCCACCATGTTCTCAATATTTATGAGGGGAATAAATATTTAAGGATTGAGTAGAAAACAGAAATATGGAATGGTCACTAAAGCAAGCTATTCCAGTGTAGGTACAAAGTGTTTGTAGAAAGTGCTATACATGACAGAAAAGAAGAAAAAGACAGACAGAAAGATTGCTGAAGTTCAGTACCAGAACAAGTCAGTTAAATTCAGCCACACAGAGCCTCCAGCAGACCTCATAGCAGGCATAAAGGAAGATATGGCAAGAAATGAGGGAGGACACAGAACCACCCTTCCTTCCCAGACCCAAACCCACCATTAAATTTGCTCATGTGTCTTTAAGCATGTCACCCATTGCTTGAGTGGATTTTATGTAGACTTTCTAGAAAGCTCACTTTGAAGCCTATAGCAAAAAGTTTTTTAAAAAATCTAAATTTTAAGATGAATGTAATATTTACAACCATATGCACCCATTCCCTACCTGAGGAGATGGGAAAAACCCACAATAGAGTAAACAGAGGGGAAAAAAACCCAAATTGATGTGTCTGTTGAGAGCAGCAACATTGGATGAAGCCATTGGGAATTAAGCACTTTAGATTTGCTCCTGGCTGAAGGGCAGAGCTGTGCTGACATGACAGACAGGCTACTTCAGTTGACTGGTTCACACAAACCCACAGGCAAATTTGGCACAAGTCAGCAAAATGCAGCTTTCATGGTCTGGCAGGGGAAAAAGAACTCTCTTTCCTGAATGACAAAAGCCTTCAGCTGACAAAATGTCACCAGTAACATGACTAGTGCCAAGGTGCTGTAGGGATGGCAGGTTCACCAGCTGGATGTTCTGGATTCCCATCTGCACAAGACAGGATCTTCTGTAACAGCATCTCTCCCAGTGTGGATGCCACCCCATACAGCAGGGCCATCCAGCATCAAGAGCTCTGCAGAGCTCCAGCCCAACCTGCTGAACCCTTTTCCTCCAGGCAGGACTCCAAGAACATGGTCCTGGGATCACCATGTTATTACTGAGAGTAAATGTAAGGAACACTCAAACCCCCCAAATGATTGAGATTAAAACAATATGAATATAGATAAAAAGATTAAAATTAGGATTAAAAAGAAACCAGACACCACCATTTGAAAAGGAATGGGAGTGTTAAATGGAGTTGTAGGTTTAATCAACACTTCCCCCAGAGCAGTGGGCAGAGATGACACAAGCTATTAACAAGTGAGAAAAATGACAACTCTGAACACCCTAGCACCATTTAAGTTAATATGACAAGTAAAAAAAAAACCCAAAAACAGAGTAAAAACTGAATAGACATTACTAGCTATCCATTCTCAAAGCAGAAAAGAGATTTTTCATTTTACCACATAAATATGATATAAAAGAAATGCTTTAAAGTTTCCAGTAGAAAGAGGTATTTATTTCACTTTCCTCTGAAAGACCAAGTAATGAATACACTCGTGATTTCTGATCAGCCAGACACACCATAACCTACCAAATGTACAAATTTATCTGCCTATTTCAGAGACCTATGACCACTAAGCCCACCTGCTACATGAAGGCTGTGGATCCAGATTTTCTCAATTCATTTTCCCTCTAAAGATCCTAATAAGCTTTATCATGTGCAAAGCTATTTTTGTTCTGCTACATCATTAATTGCTTTTCTTATCATATAAGCCATCAAAAAAACCAAAAAGAAATTGAGAGAAAGCTTTATAAGATACAAGCTGCTCTGGAGAGAGCATATGGGTGTATATACACATGTGCGTGTTCATGTACACAGTTTGGATGTGGGTGTATATATGGAAACACACATACATACATATATGTCTATGTCCTGGCCATGTTTTAGAGCAAGAGCATCCTGACAGAACCCAAGCTCTAAACTTGTCAGGTGGCAGAGAAGAGTTTCCAATGGAGCACAAAGCTCCTGGAGCCCTGGGAAGCCAAGCCAAGCCAACTTCAATGCACAGTGGCAAACAAAGAGCAATCAGCTCAACAGCCTGAATCAATGGCTCCAGCCTTGGTTTCCAGTGGGTAAATCCGTGTGATGAATATACTCCTTGCTGCCTCTGCAGAAGACAAGCTTGAGGGGGTACATTCCATGGCAGCTTAAAACAAGTAAAGTCAGGGCTACCAGTGAGCACCCGAGCCCCTGATGCCAGCTCACACATTAATCCAGTGAGCCGACTCAAAGAGCTGCATCAGTCACAAACAGACTGGACAACCAAGAATAAACAAATGTGGTTTATTCCCCAACCTGACCTCGAGTGAAGTATGAACAGTCATACAAATACCCTAAGCAGCAGGCTTAGGGCAGCAGCTACAGGCAGAGGGACTGGCTCAAGCAGCCAGATGTGGTAACCTTTCCTACGTGCACAGCTGGAAAAAGACACTGTCAATAGTCTTTAGCTGCTGTTCTTCTGCTTTGTGTATTTAGGTTAAGGCTCCTTGGGGCACTGACTACTTGTACTTACAAAGCACTCTCAGTAACGGCAGCATTTAGCATAACCCCAAAATGTTAGAGGACAAACAGCAAGGGCCTAGGGGAGCTGGCACATTTGTATCTACAATGTACTTAGAGGATATCAGCCTCTTGTGCTCAATGTATTCTAGAAGCAAACACGAAATTGGCCAACTTTTGAGTTGTTGTATATCATACATATAAGATCTTAAAAGAGCCAACGATAAATTACTAACAGCACAAAGAAAAATAGCAACTCACAATAGAAGTATTCAGACAGAGCATTTTCCACACTTCTTCCCATCCTCTCAGTTGCACTGAAAGACATGTCTTTACACGGACTCAGGAATATGCTATTTGAAGCTTAAGTCTCTGAACCTTAAAAATTTTCATTTTCAACATGGTCTATAATGAAAAGTTTTGAAATCAACTCATTCTTAAATATTTATAAATCCCTAGTGATAAAGACCAAATACACAAACCCACACAATGTTATTGTCTCAAAAGACACTACATAATCTCATCCAACATTTCTAGTTTTTAAGGTATATCTTCAGTTACCTGAATTATAAATTTAAAAAAAATGTTTAACAATCTTCAGAAGATATTTTCTAGATGCACACATAGTATTTACTATTATGAACCTACTAGAAATTACACCTTTCCTTGTACTTCCTACAACTTGTCAATAGAGTTATTAAGACAGTCTGTCAAAAAGACTTCTCATACACACAGAAAATAACTCCTCTGTTATCTACTCCTACAAGCCTAGCATTATCAACCAAAGTGGAATGATCCTATTCTGTTGTCAGGCAGAACAGACATTAGAACTACAGTTTCTGTGATTTAAATGAAATGTAATTTTCATCTGCAACTAGTGCAGAACTTTTTTTCCCTCTTAAAAATACTTTTAATGTCTGTTGACTCTACCTTCTTCTTTTCTTTTTCCTTTATTTAAACCATGTAAGTGTATTTTCTCAACATCTGATCAATACCTCTTCTTTCTATTGTGCCCTGTCCTTTCTCTCTCTCCCCTTCTGTTCCTTACACACATCCTCCTTTTCTAGTATTTTCACTTTGACAGAGTTATAAGTACATTTATAACACATAGCTTTTGAAACTGGATAAACTGTTTGAAACTTCAGCTTGAGAAAGTGATAAGCCTGAGTATTTTTCCACAGAAGTGCAATTTTACTGCATTTTGAGTAAAAGCAGAAGGATCACAGCTCTGTCCACAGACATCAGAAAACAGAACTACGTTTCAAGATAACCATTTAAACATAAATCAGAACAAAATGTGCAGAACTCAGAATTCAAGGAAGCCCATTTTACTGCTGTTGGAGAAGCTGAAGGATGTGGTTACTTGTTGGAGGTTCAATTTCTTTGTCTACATCTTGTCCCAATGAGCTGATTTACTTAACACCCATCCCACTTCACCTCAAAGAAAGAGTAATGCTATTTTCTGCCAATGGATAGACTACTCCAGCTGTGCTTTCATGTATAACAACTGACATTTGAAAGAGAGAGACATTTCAAGGAGGAAGTTCAGCTTATATATATTCTCATTTTGCTACATAAATTACTAAAACATGTAAATAAGTAATAAATAGCTAAGTAAGCATAAGGTATGACTGCACAGAAAAGCAGTGCCACAAGCTGAGCCAAATACAAAACACTCAATAGAAACGCCTTACTTTGGTGGATATAACAAGATTTTTTGAAGTGCAGTTAATAATCCAGCTTAGCAAAGATAAATAAAAATGATACTACTGGATATCTTCTCCAGTATCAGGCCAGGGAAAATGCATATTAGGTGATGTCTTTTTTTTTCCTTAGTATCTCTAACATCTACCTTATACTGAAAGGTTTGGTTTCTTTCTTTCTTTCTAACCAAAACTGAACTGGAGATCACATGTCAATACTGAGGTATATCTATATCTATATCTATATATATATATATGCTGAGCATGTATATACACAAAAACTTGTATGACCAACATTCTTCCCAAGTTAATTCATGACATAAATTCTTGGCTTTGAAATACTGAAATACTTAAATGATCAACACAGTCTTACATTTTTTTTTAATTGTTCATCGTGTCATGAAAGCCATTTTTCTGTCAAAGTAGACAGCCTCTTCAGGGGAAAGGAAAATAAAATTTTAAAAAGTGGGAAAAACACCATCAAGGGCTTGACAGCCTTTAAAAATTCCCAAAGCAACTCATCTCTCTGAGCCAACATTTGCTAACAGTGTCACTGTATTCAGCTTTTTTCTGTGGCCACCACTAAGCAGCACATTCAGAGACAGCCCCAAAACCTTCTGAAAGGCCAAGACCTGAACCTTTACCGTGAAGCAGTGCCCTCTTCCCTCCACCCACCCCCCACACTGCATTCCCTCCTCATTGCTGACTTCAACAGTAGACAAAGTCAGTGACTGAAAAGAACATTCTGCCTATTTTAATGCTAAATCTTCAAAATCCTCACTGTGACTCAATTAGAAAGATTAGATGATCATTGGTTGAACCCTCAATATCGTGTAAGAAAAAGATTCAGTGTTAAACAGCAGCTGTATTTTCACTTAGCTATGCAGACATTTCATAGCCACTTTGCCATACTGCCTTATGTCTGAGGGTTTGAATAAAAATAGCTAATGTGCTTGCTTGTTACACCATGAAATGAAGTGCACAAAGCAATTGCCAGGACTGGTTTTGCCCATGAAAGGCAGTGGTCATTAATAGCTTGTATTTGCAGAAGGCTGTCAGAGGAGCAGCGTGCCTGTGCTTCCTCCACAGCTTTCTATAGGTTTAACCATACAGGAGTCAGCAGGGACAAACACACCACACATTTCCTCATTTCACAAAGGTCAGGCCTGCAGGAGAGCTGGCAAGTCATGCAAGCCTCAGTTGCAGAAAAGGTATTCAAATCCTGTAAGTTTGAAGGAGTGGAAAGATGTGTATCTCTTCATGGAGACAGTATATTGGGAAAATGTACAATGACAGTAACAGCTCATCAGTATTTCACCACTCTTTTTTGCTGTCCTGACCAGTATCTTGGAGATTTGAACTTGTACTCCTGCTCTTTTTCATCTTGGTTTTTCTTGAAGGAGATAAATTTCTTTCAGTAATATTTAGGCAGGATACAGGCAACAAATGGACTATTCATACAACCATGTCTGGGCTAGAAAGGCAAATGTTTCAGGTATCTTCAAATAGGTCTACCTGGAAATCCCATTAGACAGCAAAGTGAGCCACACTGAGGAAACAGGCTTTGTCACCTGGATGGTAACCACACTTGGATCTGTATGTATGGTTATTAAAAGTGTGGCATTCTATCTATAACATTATGAATTACCTAACAAGCAGAACAGAGGACTGAGAAGCTGACAGCATACTGACACTGTCAGCCACGAGAATTCAGGGATTTTCAGTGGCTGGACAAGACACATCACTCCACCGACCAGTAAAATCAGACCTATTCAGATGAAAAGTTACATGCAAGAAAAACCAAAACAAAAAAGTGAGATTTTGAGGAACATACAAGGTAGCAGCAGAGAGTACAAGTACAAGCAGCTGCCTTAGCTTTTTCAGACTTCATTGTAAGTCTCCTGCCAGGAGAGCATAAAATTTACCAGCTCTCATAAGGACCATGCCCGTCTGCCTTCAGCTGCCCGTCTTCCTGACACAGGACTATGAACATACAAACCAGTTGCTGGACATTACTCTTCTTCAGTAAGGCCTCCCAACAGCCCACTGTGTAAAAGCTGGAGAGCTTTTAGGAAACTGAAATTACGTGGGAGTAGCCTGGGAGAAAAGGGAAGAAGTTGTGGGGTCCTCTTGCTAGGAAAAGAGACTTCTCATCAATGCAGAACTCGGGGCAGACCATGGGAAGAGAGTCTTTCACAGCCTATCCCCAGTTTGAAGCACACCTGCCTTAAACACAAGGTCTTCTGACAGGTGGAGGGAGCCCTCCTAAAGGGTGACACCATTTGCCTTCTGCTGATCTGGATTCAGTCTATTTCATATTTTGAAACTTATTAGAACCCAGCAATGTGTCAACCCAATGCACTAAAATTACTGCCGTACTCTTCTGCTGCAATAGTTTTTCTTCTTGCCTAAAAATTGGCAAACAGTTATGAATCTTTGTGGAAACCAAGCTAAAGCTTATTCTGTTTACTTCCCAACTGTTCTTAGTAAGAGGTCTCTACCTAAATTCTCTTAGTTTGGAAAGGCAATTCTGAATATAAACCTCTAACACAGTTTCTTCCCTCTCCTCTTCCCTCCCAGTTTTCCACAGTTCAAACAGACTCCTAGGAAAGTCAGGGAGAGCAAAGCTGGAAATCAAGAGAAACACTGTGTCCCAAGCATGAATTTTCAAGTAGGGAGGCGTGAAACCCCAACACCTAAGCACTTGTAACAAAACACCTGTGGGAACTGGATAGGTGATAGGTGCTATACGTATTCCAGGTAGCATTAATAGAATGAGTGGAAAGTAATCCCATGCCTGTTCTTCAGGTGATTTCAACCCACCTCTGACATTAATGCTTGTTTCAATAGCAGGATGGCTGAGAGAAGCCTAGTGAAGCGTAGTTCTGACTCTTTGCATGTATTTGTAAGATGGTGTTTAGAAGATGGGTGCCTGTCCTGCTTGAGGGACTGCACAGTGAAATATGCACTATGGAGAAAGGCATGCCCCTGAAAGGACCATCTTGCAGGTAGAAACCCAAGTTCTGGCATGGGATTTGAGTCTAAGAAGTCTGAGGTGAATGATTCTTACAGCTAGTAATCAAGAAGCAAAAATAACAAGCAGGCTATTAAAAGTGTGGCCATTTATATCTCTAACACTATGAACTATTCAGCCTAAACAGAACTGTAAGGCCTAAACACGCTTTACTATGGGTTCAGTAGGAGCAAAATGCAGCACTGAATCAATTTTATCTGGAATAGTGTGGGAGGAGGGAGAGTTCCTTTCCTATTTTGAGAGCAACATCTATGCTACACATCCAGAGCCAAAGCCTTCTAATCCAGCAGGCTGAATACATACTAGTTATTCAAACTCAAGAACGTGTGCATAAAAGGAATTTCATACAATTAGTCCCCGTTGTCCTCCTCAGTTTCTGCTCTCTGTAAAGTTCTCATTCCAGTGTTGCTACATTACACACTCAGACCCATCTTTTTGCCTCCCACCTTGCCTTCAGTAATGTAAAAACATTAGACAAGCAGGCAGGGATGTAAGAAGAGAGTATCTGTACAGCCACTGATCTATCACTTAGACAAGAGGCTCAATTCATAGATCATTTTAGTAAAGCAGAATGAAAATGGGTAATGCTATTTCAGTCTCAATATTAGAAAATGTGTAAATTTTCTGCCAAACTAATGTAATGGAACACAGTTCCACTATGATTTTATGAAGAATTTTTTCATATTATTTTAGCAGACCATCACTCTGACTAATGTGCAAAAAGATCTTATGGAGAAAAAAATTGTATTTATTCTCAACTAATGAAAGCTTCTGCACATCTCTACTTTTGTATTTTTATTAGCTAAACAAAAGACAAAAGTTTATATTTTCAGCTTGAAAGCAAAGAAGAGTGCAAATGTACCTGAGGAGGACTGTACAAGGAAGTGATCCTCGTTTATGAGGAGTGTGAAAACTCATGCAGCACAGGGAAAAATTAGTTCTAAAAACACACTTGGAGAGAAGATGTGTAAGTCACTGGCAACATAAGTATCATATTGTAACCAGGAAAGAGCAGAGATAACTACATTCCCCTCAAAGAAGAACCTTGTTTCACGAGTTCCTTTCATACCTTCCAGCTTTGGACAGCGAAAGCACAGACAGGCAGCACCATGGGAGCTTGGGAATGTCCCCAGTGAACCCCCAGGGCCCCACCGGGAACCTCCCATCACTGAAACAACACTCCTGCCCCTCTTTCCTCTCTTGCCCAGTTATTAATTTTAGTGGGGTTTTTTTCAGCTGCTGGAGCATTTCATAGGGACACAACGTGGAAGGCTGCCAGCCTTCCCAGAGCCAGCTCGAGTAGGACACTCTTGGCTCAGCAGCAGAAGGAAACACAGGGTCTTGAACTCAGGCCCATCCTGGCTCTTGCCCCTCATACACACCCCCTACATGCAGCTCTGCTCTGAGCCCTGGGCAGTAATTCACTGGGGCCCAACATCTCCATCTCCACTGGAGACCACGGTACCTGCCAGCATCCCCTACCCATGGGCAATCCAAGAACTGCTCAGGTTAAAACTAGACAAATCTAGAAGTTCAGATACCAGATGTGACCATTAATATCTATTTTTTGCTTCCTTTGGGGGCTATGGGAACTTACAAAGTACAATAGAGATTTGCTATTTGGAGCTGACAACAGCAATGCAAAGATCAGCAGGGTGGAGCAGAGAAGTGGTGATACGAGCTGCCCTGTTGCCATGCCTGTCCTCAGACAGCAGGAATACTGCAGGAGCACAGGGCATCCCAGCCTCCTCTCTTGCTCCAGAGGCAGTTTGATCTCCACTGGCTTTAGTATTGGGGGGAAGATACTATCACAATAGTGATAAATTCCTGGGGATAGGGTCCCCCATGTAACAACTACGAAGCAGCTGAACTTAATATTCACTTCATCCTCTTGCAAATGACCCCTGGTCTTCAGTCAATTAAAAGCTTTAGTCCAGAACAACATCCTGACACATACCACAAGGCCACAGGCCATCACCTGTGGCTTTTGATTTGTGCAGAAAGCAGAGGCCATGAATGCAGCTGGCAGCCCTAAAGGATGATAAGTTACCCTTTGTTTATGAGAGAGGTACAAATAAACCACAGAAATATTACTGATATGAACTTATGGGTATTTAAAATGCTCTACAGAAATCCTCTATGTCACAACACTCATTCTGGAAGCAATCCCTAAGGAATTGTAGGGAAAGTGAATGTTCCAAATGACACATTAGGGACACGCTTTCTCTATTACCAAGAAAACCATCTTGAAAATTCTTAAATAATCAAGGATGTAGCATTACACAACCATGCAGAAAATACTACAAGATTGCAAGAAGCGTTTAGTCATTATCATAACAACAAATCCATAGAGGCAGATTCAGTAGAGTCACAGACCAAAACCCATGTTTCTTTCAAAGGATGAAAAAGAATGTGGAAAAGAAAAAGGAAGGGATGTGTCAATCCTTCCACACCTCATCCTATGACAGTAACTACTCTATGCCATCTGGCTATTAAGGACTGTCAGCACTTGAAGAATATCCATGATGCTTTCCTGACTGCTTCTACAGAAAGGAAAAAGAAAAAAAAAATCCTAGAAAATTCAACATACTGACATACTTCAAATGAAAGCTATCATCCTGCTGCCTCCTTTTTCTTGGGGGAAAAATGCTTCAGCTATACTTACTGTATTTCTTAGCAAAACTGTATTTTGAGAACAGTGAATATTGCCGAATTGGTGTGAGGATTATGGCATTAACTTTAAAAGCTCAGGTGACAGAGCAAAGCTCTCACTCTGCACACACACCCCTCTTCCTGCCCAACGCGCTGGAGCAGAGCTCACTAGAAGATAAATGCAAGTAACAGAAATCAACACCTAACTGGACTATTTGACATGTCTTACGAAGGCCGAGAAGAAAGCCTGAATTTAGCCCCCGAGGGCTTCAGCAGGCCTACGTGAACCTCTTATCTGATAGGCAGAGGAGCGAGTGGCCCTCTCACATCCAGCTTCCAGTGTCTCCTATGACTTCACTCCCCGCGTGAGCAGCAGCAGCAGCGCAGAGCTGGCGGGGCAGAGCCGCTTTGCCAGGGAAGGTGCACAGGCACATGGCAGATCCAACCACAGCTCCTCCCACGGGCTGAGGGCTGGCACCCCGCCGGGGCTGGCTTGGGAGACAGAGCTCCCAGCGAAATCCATTTAACACATTCCTGCACAGCTTCTGCCGATGCCGGCCCTACGGTCAGGCCAAGCTAAAAGCAAACACCCCTGCCCGGCCAGCTGTCTGCTGGAAGAGGAGCGTGCATTTTTACAGAAACAAAGATAACTGTGCTCACTATCTTCTACAGAAGTTTTTTCTGGTGTGATTTTGTTCCATTACATCTGCTTGGGAAGCTAACAAAAGCAGAGCTACTGGAGCAGGAATGTACTCAGGTATCTTTATACAACATGTTACGCTTTAAAATGCTTGGTTTGTTTTTCTGGACCTTTCCATATGTATTAAGCCAAACAGCATTTTGAAGCTACCATCTGTAGCATAGGAACTGACACATTCTCTGTTGCTTTTATGTATTTGTTAATTTCAAAAGGGACTTTTAAATTGTGTGTTAAGATTTACTGAAACACTATTGTATTAAATAAGCATAACAAGTGGAACTTATTACAACTCAGATACTTTTTATAGATTCCATCCTCAAAATATTAATAAGCATACTCAGTAAATGCAAGATTTACTTGTGAGCATCACTATTCTTTGTATCTTTTGTCATTAAAAATGAAGCTAAAAATACATGTACACCTCCCAGCTGCATACTTCGCTCCACATTCAAGCAGAAACTCCCAGACAACCAACATAAACAACTGTGATGAATGTTTCAATCTCCAATGGGCAGTGGGATGAACACCATAAAAAGAAATTAAGACTTACTATTTTTCCACCTCTCCTCAAAACACAAGAGTCTAAATCAAGTCCTGTTTGGTCAGTTGTGACTTTGTAGACTCTGCATCTACCAAACCACACACTGCCAGGAATAGCATAAATCTCAGAGCAAAGATTACAAAATCATTCTGGGGTTTTGGTTGGGGTTTTCTCTTTTAAGAACCCCAACACACATCCTTGCAAAGAGAAACAGTTCAATCTGCTTTTAGGTTTCAAAGCTAGAACAGATCTATTTATTCTGCTGAGTGTATACCAAATGTTTGAACAAAAAAAGTTAGTCATAGGTCAGACAATACAGCTCGCTATCACTACACCCTTCATTTGAAGGAAAACCAAAGAAATCGATTTATATTTCAGCCAGCTGAAACGACGGTAAAAGAAAGTAAATTCTCCTGGGTTTCCTTTTCTAAACAAGTAAAAAAAAAAAAAAAAATTTAGAAAAATAAAATAACAATTTAAAAAAAAAAATCCCAGCTTCTCATCTGACATGTAACCAAATTTTTTTTGGCCGCTGAAAAATCCTGCCATTGGTCAGGCTGGGCAGTAGGCACATCCCATACACCTGGTGATGCGCGCTCAGCCCCGCATCCCGGGCCGGGCGGGACAAAGCCGGGCGCGGGGATCTGTCAGGCCCCGGGCCGGGAGCTCCGGCGAGCGCGATGCCAGGTTAACAATTTTCAATTTGCCTCCCTCCTGGACGCCGCGGCAGCCCTCCATTTTGTCAGCCGCCTCAATTTAAACGTTTTCCAAGTCGAAGGCAGAACTTGGGCATTTCTTCGGGAGCCCTGCGGGGTTTTAAAGCATCCCCGGCCGCTGCGCGCAGCCCGCTCGGAGCCAGCGCTCCGGGCTAAGTTTAGCAGGGCAGCGGCGCACGGGCAGCGCCGAGCCCCCCGCGGGCTCCTTCCCACCGCTGCGCCCGGCTTCCTCCCGGCACGGCCAGAGGCAGGTGGATGTCGGGAGCAGGGCAGGGAAGGCACGGGAGGCAGGAGCCGCGGCGGGCGGCAGGGTGCCGGCAGCAGGTAGGGAGGGCAGCGCGGGGCGGCCGCCGGTGCCTGTGCTGTTCCCCCTCCTCCCTCCGGCCCCCGTTCTTACCACCTGCGGAGGCGGCCGGAGCCCGCCCGGGCCGGGGCAGCGACCTGTCCACTGCGGGTGCTCTCCTCCGGAGGTGAGGGGGCGGCGGGGAAGGGCATGCGGGAGGGAGGGCTCCCGCCGCCCGCCTCTCCCTCACCTCCCTCCTCCTCCTCCTCCTCCTCCCCGCCCAGCCCGGCCCGGCCCGGCCCGGCCCCCCGCGCCCCTCGCCCCCTCCCGGCTGGGCTCGCACGGGGCGGCCGCGGGCCGGGGTCCCCTGCGCTGCCCGGGCACTTACTGTGTCCCCCTGTCAGTGTGTCAGCCTGGCCCCTCGGCCAGGAGACGAGCCATCGCCCGCCAGCCTCGCCGCTGCCGCCCGAAACAACTTTGTCTCCTTCCAGTCGCTGGGAAAGCTCCTCTTTTTCCTTCTTCTTCAATAAGGGGGGGAAAAAAACCCTCCCAAAATCAAGCCCCAGCAAATTTAAAAATTAGAAAAGAAAAATATATATTCGGCTTTTTTTTTTTTTTTTTTTTTTTTTTTTTTTTTTTTTTTCCCTAAGAGTGGGAAGAGTGAAGGTGGGAGGGGAGAGGAGCAGAAAAAGGAAACATTTGCAGCTTTGGAGCTCTCTTTTCCCTCTCCTTCCCCCCTCCCTCCTAAGACGGCTTGAAAAAATTAAAAGGGGACAGTGATGAGGGGGACACACACACCGAAAAGCTCGGCAGGAGGGAAAAAGTTTGGGGGGGGGTTTGGGATTTTTTTGTATGTGTGTTTGGTCTTTTTGTTTGGAATTTTTTGTTTTGTTTTTTTTAAAGCCTTAGAATCCCAGAATGAGCGAAACGACGACAAACACCCGGGAAGAGCAGGCACAAGGAGAGGAACGAGCGAGAGAAAAGAGTTTTGCTGGTCAGTAAACTTCAAGCTGCTGGGATGAGGTCATTGGTGTAAATATAAAGCGATGGCGTCATTTGAAACCAATCCCAGTGAATGAACTCAGCCGGGGGTGAAGGTGGGGGGAGAGGGTGAAGGAGAAAGAGGAGGAGCAGCGAGAGAGGATCGCTGCGGGGCTCGGCGGCCGCGCAGCGCCGGCGGCGGCAGGCGATGGCGGGGGGGTCTCGGGGTCCCCAGGGGAAACACGGGCCCGCTGCCCGCAGCCTCCAGCGACGGCCGCCGCTGGGAGGAGCCGCGGCCGCGGAGCGATTCAACCGAGCCGCGGGCACGGCCCTTCCCGGCCCTGGCCCGGCCCCGCTCCGGCCTCTCCGCGGGCCCGCCCGCCGGCCTGCCCGCGGCCTGCCGGCCGTGAGGCGCCCGCCGCGCCTCGGCCCGCGGCCCTGGCTGCTGCCTCCCGCCTGCCTGCTGCCCTCACCTGGCTGCTGCCCTCACCGCGGCCCTGCCCGCTGCCCTCACCTGGCTGCTGCCCTCACCTGCCTGCTGCCCTCACCGCGGCCCTGCCGCTGCCCTCACCTGGCTGCTGCCCTCACCTGCCTGCTGCCCTCCCCGCCTCTGCCTGCTGCCTCACCTGCCTGCTGCCCTCACCTGCCTGCTGCCCTCACCGCGGCCCAGCCTGCTGCCCTCACCTGCCTGCTGCCCTCACCGCGGCCCTGGCTGCTGCCCTCACCTGCCTGCTGCCCTCACGCGGCCCAGCCTGCTGCCTCACCTGCCTGCTGCCCTCACGCGGCCTGGCTGCTGCCCTCACCTGCCTGCTGCCCTCACCTGCCTGCTGCCCTCACCGCGGCCCAGCCTGCTGCCTCACCTGCCTGCTGCCCTCACGCGGCCCAGCCTGCTGCCCTCACCTGCCTGCTGCCCTCACCGCGGCCCTGCCTGCTGCCCTCACCTGCCTGCTGCCTCCCGCGGCCAGCCTGCTGCCCTCACCGCGGCCTCCTGCTGCCCTACGCCTCGTCCCCTCCTGCCCGCTGCCGCACACCTGAGGGGCCATCCCAACACGTCCGTCCTTCGCTCTCGGTGTGCCTGTGCGGTGCAGCACAGAACACTGGGTGTGAAGGCGTCCCATCTCTGTGCTAGTGTTAGGGATCGTACAGCTGCGGAGTGTTTGAGGGAAGGGAACTTAAAGTCACCCAGTTGCAACCCCTGCCACTGACGTGGGCAGAGTGCCCTGCGGGCTATGTGGAACCCTGGGGGCTTTTGCCCTTTCAATAAGCTTGCTAAATAAATTAATTTAAAATAAATCATCTATCTGTCTAAATCTTTTTTTTTAAATCTATGTAGATAAACAGAAGTGTATGTTATTTTTGCATGACGTGTATCTGTTATGGCTAGTACCAATCCAAACTGGCAAGGTACATCCTTCAGGGGCTGCATGGGTCCCGTCTGTCTTATGCATCCCTCTCCCAGGCATGACACAATATTCTGCAGTCCTCTTTCTCCCTTAGAGGCATCATTACTATGGGGAACCTGCCGGCACTGCTGGGCTTGCAGGACAACTTGCACACCAAAATTCAAACTGCAGTCCATCACCTCTGACTGCTTTTGAATCTCTTGGAAGACAGCATGAGAAAGAGGATTAACTGCGTGAGTCCTTACGTTCCTGGTGGCTGTCTCTTCAACCAAAGTGCCTTCCAAAAAGCAAGTGGCTATCATTCACAGTAAAATGGTTTGGGTGGTTGGTGTTTCAGGAAGCAGTTAACTCAGAATAAATTGTAGGGGATGGGGGCTTTGTCCTGTGAATATTGACCAAAAACCACCTTGATGAAGGCCCTCATGTTAAGGAGTTGTGAGCTGTCTCATGAGAAAGCTTAGACACCTGTACTGAACAGTCATGTCCTGTGTGAGGGAGTGCAGAGCATGCAGGGGAGAGAGAAGCTCAAGCTCCATGAGAGAGACATCCAAAGCAATGAAGAAATTATGATGAAGCAATTAACACTGGGATGTTCACTATTTTGCACGTCCCTTTTCCAGTAGCCGAAAAGCAGTTTTGCCCGTCTATCTCAGTAAAGCAGTGGCCCCAAAGATGCCCTTCCCAAACCCTCAAAGTGCCCACAGCATTAAAAATCTGCACAATTAACTGCTGGTTAACGGAGCTAGAACTGACCCATTTTGACAAAGGGGATCAGAGCGCGTGCCAGAGAAACTGGAGGTGACAGCCAGTGCCCCAGCTCTTTCATTCCAGAAAATTGCAGGAACAAATAGTTCCAGCATGGTTATCCTCACAAAGAGGAGCGGGGAGCAGTGGAGAGAGGTTCGTGGTTAGGAGGAAAAACGTTTCAATTCTACCTTCTCTTTTGTCATCTCAACTCAGTAATACCTTACGTAACAGGTTTGGGTTTTGTTTAAATTGTGAGACTGTGTGACTGTAAAACTGTAACAATAAGTACTTGTGATCCTTTAAAAATATTTTTAGCTGAATAAAAAGATATATGCAAAAAAGTCTGCACTAGAACAGCAAGTTAAAGCTTTTTCAATATAGAATCAGGATATTTCTTTTTCCTAACATAATAAAAGGTGTGACAAAACCAGTGGTATCACAATTAATTCACGCAAGTTGAAATTATTACTAAGAATAACTTTCTTTTCAGCAGAGCCAAAAGTCTGATCTGGGAGAACATTGCAGGGTGAAACTGGACAGGTTCATTGTTAATCTGAAGACACAAACAGAAGGAGTCAGGAAGACTCAAACACAGCAGCATCAGACCTCGCTTCACTTAGAGTAGGAGCTGCATCCTTTGCCTCCTGCTTGCAAAGTGTGAGCGTGTTAGCAGCTGACATCCCTCAGCTGGCCATGGCCACTCGTGCAGGAGCAGAAACTCCTTTGCATGTCAGTCTTAACGTCAGCTTAACTCTTTTTTTTTTTCCCCTCTGAGAGCATTTCTTTCCTCCCTACCACGTGTGCAGCAAGCTCCTGGAAATGATCTGAACTGCAGGTGCGAACCAGGAGAGAGTCGGGCCTCCGTTTGGCAAACACCTCAACCAGCTGGGAGAGAGAGTGCCTGGCTTTGCTGGTGTCCCTGGCTGCTGACCTCTCCTCCCCAAGTTTTTAAAGTCTGTCAATTCTATGAAATACATTTTGCTACACTCCTGGTGATGGATTTTTTTGGCCTAAGTTCACTGCTTGTTTTTGAGAAAATGGTACTGAAAGAGTTAAAAGTTAGCGTTCCTTTTTTGTGCCTCCTTACGAGGCTTAGGAGATAAGAAGTTCAGAAGTGTCTATATGGGGTAAAACAAGGACAAAAGACATTTTGGGCTATCCAACAGCCCTTGAACTTTGACACTCCCCCAGGTCCTACCCCTTCTGGCAGGAGTGGCTGCAAGTGTGTCACTCCTCACTGCCCCTGTCCCTGGGGACCAGGGAGGGGCAATCGCTGGGTACTTTCAAGAGCTAGAGGTCATGCACCTTGTTTACAAAGGTTTCTCTTCTTTATTACTAAAAGCTGGCGCAGCTTTTTCTTCCTCCATTTGGCACTTCATTTGGTTAATCAGTTAGCAGTGATTAAATAGGGGAAAGATAAATGACAGCCTGAGTAACGTCATCATGGTTTGTGCATAGTGGAAAGGAGTGGTTTGCCAGGGAAACCTCTTGCGAAATAAGTGAGAATTGAACTATAAGCACAGAATTTACCATGCTTTAAAATCCCCTTGAGGGTGCTCACTTCCTCCACAGGCTGAAGTGGAGTTGTTGAAGAGGTTACCATTCCCAGACAGCTCCCAGTCACCGTTGAGGCTGTCTTCTGCCAAAGGCTACCACCTCCCCTCCCTACCTGCAAACTGCTCCCTCAGTCCCTCCCAGACTTGCTTTGGCCAAAGTCAACCAGAGCAGCTTAAGCAGTTTAAATAGTAGAAGTCAGCTGCACTCGTTTGTTTTGGCTGAAACGGATTAGGGGGAACCCAAGTCACCACATGGGAAGTGAGGTGATGACTTTTTCATGGCCAGCTTCAGGGGCAGTGGGAGGTTGGGCCGAATCTGCTTTCAGAGCAGACTTCTGTACCAGACATAATCGCTACCGACTGTTCTTCAGGGTATTTAAAAGGAGAAATGTTGCTGAGATGCATTAAAACATTCGTAGAATTTTTAGATCCCACTTCCTTTGTTGGCATGGAGAGCAGGGTACAGCAGTCAGAGCAGGTTTGTGGGAGAGCAGCAATGGGAGCATGAGGATTTGGAAACCAGTAGCTACAGAAGATGTAGGACTGAGGGTGGGGAAAGGGCAGAAGAGAGACAAGTTCGTGGCTGTAGATCAGTGGGAGGTCACAGAGCCGAGTCCAGAGAGGAGGGGTTTGAGCAACATGGGCAGTGCAGGCATCAGAGACGTGGGGTGGTGAGTAGCGATGCTCAGGGGCAAACAGTGATTCTTCCCTTCTGGGTTTGCATCAGCCCTTGGAAGCCCTATCCCTCTGGAAAATGGTTAAATGAGAATAGCCCCGCTAGTCTGTCACTGCAGGCAATTTTCATAGCTCTACTTCCCTGTAGCTTCTCTAGGACTGCTGATTCACAGCCCATCCAACAAGCTGGGGGTGGTATGGAAGTGGAGGCTGCATGCAGGTTCAGTGAAGATATGGGGTTTGGACTGGGACATAAGACAAGAGGAAGCAGTATTTTTGTTCTCTGTAGGACAACAGTGGGTGATTTAGAGCAATGAAAGAGAAAAGAATTACAGGAACTAGAACAGCAGAGAAAAAAGGAAGGAGAGCATCAGCTGTTTGCTTCCCTGTAACTCCTTCCTTCATAAACCCTGTATCCATTACGCAATAGAAATGTACATTATTCCTATCTCTACAATCTTTGTAGAGATACCCTTAATTTTTTTAAGTCTTTTGTGGGACAGAGCAGCATCACGAAGCCATGTTTTATGGATGTAAGGCTGAGTTGCTGAGATGAAATAGCCCATCCAAGGTAGTATAGCAAGACAGTTACAGATCAGAGAACTGAACCAAGTTCTCTTAAATTCCCAATCTAACCACTAATTCATCCTTTTCCCTCTCCTCTCTTGCATCTCAGAAAAGAAATAGTAACTTTTGTTTTACTTACCTGCATAGGCAGTTATTAAAATTAAGCACTTGCACAAAAGCTTAGCTTGCAATTAAGGGACACACACACACACACAAAGGCTACAGGTGAGATTTATAAGACAATGTGAAAAGGAAGAAGTAACAACAATTTCTGATTCTAGGGATGGTCTTTATGAAGCCTGGAGGGGGGGGGTTTGCTAAAACTCTAGTCATCTTGAACAGAAAAAGAAGATACTATTTTGATGGTCAAGCCACTTTGCTGTAAAACAGTGAGATGAAGTTTCGAGGAGGCATTTGAAATTGGAGACCATAATAAATATTATTTACAGAAAAGGAGCATAATAACATGTTGCCATCAGGAAACAGAATAATGAAATACTGTTCTCAAGAAACAGCAAGTTCAGACAAATCTACAGCAACTGTAAAACTTAACTAGTAGCATTTCTCACTTTTCAATATATCCAAAGAGAGAATATTTAAATAAAAACAACAAAAAAAGCTGATACATTAAAAAAAAAGTCGCAAACACATTCCAGAAATTAAGATAGTTGTCAAAATAAACACCCACCTCACTTACTTTTTACTCTTACTCACAGTTAGTCACTTGTCTGTAGGCTGGTACACTTCTATTGAAATGAACTGGTAATGGGCTGTAAGCACAGATGGTGTAAATCATCATTGCTCAACTCACACTTCAGTTGCTAATTTATACTATCTGGAGAATGGCTTTGTGTGTTCATGTTTTGTTTGTGGCCAATGATGAATCAGAAGTAAAATGTATTTGCGTTTATTATGAGGGCAGCATAAAATGTATGAGGTCTTTGACAATTCATATCCTTCTTTTTAACTGCTTGAGTACTTCAAATTATGTGGATTATAGTAATTACCAGTCTTAAATAAATTTTAGACTTCCTGTTTTTCTAATAATGAAATATTTTCCTTAGGAATACCAAAGATATAATAAAAAATCCAGCATTCATAAAATGCTTTAAAGTTGTAATATGTGAAATGTCACCTGGCTCACTATAAACTAAGTACAAAGTTACTGTCTTGACAGCATGCTAAAGTGAGCTCACAATCAAGAAAATAGTTTAAAAGTCTGAATGCTGAAAAAGAATGTATAACCTTTGGTAATAAAGACCAGCTTATTTATGTTTATTTATTTTAAAATACTTTCTTTTCAACATATGTACACAGGAAAGGAAACCTTCAGACAGTTTTAGAGTCTTTAGCAGTTCTCATAATTAATTTTGTTGTTTCTGCCAGCTTTTAACATCTCCTGACACTTAACAGGTATCCTAAGCATTGTGGATTTGATAGGCTGCTGTTAATTAATACTAAAGTGCAGTTTGGGTGTTGCAGTAATATGCTGGTGAAACTCCATTGTTACTCAAATGGATTGAGAAAAAGATTTCAATTCCATGGGGTCATTAGAATGTACTTAATAGATAAAAAGAGCCTAATATGAAAAAGGAAAAGACAGAAAAACCCGTAATGGACATGAAAAATAAGCTTGAGTTCTAAAAGGGGAAAGAAACCCAAGTTAATTACTATTTGTTGTTGCTGTGGGAAAGAAGAGCATGAGCACCACAGTGCTCATTTATAAGCTCTCATCCATATAAACTTCTAAGTGGATAACACCCAGAACATCAATATTTTGACCTAACAGTAATAACATTCTTAGGATAAAAGACTGTTAACTCTGAACAGAGTCTTATTTTGTTGAATGCACGGGTCAGAAAATTGTCAGTCTGAGATTAGCTCAATTGTCAACAACAGAGAGCAGAGTTTGTCAAGAAAGACAGGTGAAAATATCAGGTTACAGAGAAAAGAAGCATGTGAAAATTTCGGAGTGTGTCTTTTTTTTTTTTTTTTTTTTTAGATGCAAGGTGGAGGTGAGGTGAAGGACTGCTGGTTTATTTTTATGTTGCCTTCTTGACTACCCTTCCATGGTCAGGAACAAGCTGACTTCTGTGTGTTAGGTATGGGTAGAAGTCTTTTAGCTCTGCAGAGGGGTTGAAAATCTTGCAAGAGCATATCTGCTTCAAAGCAGTTTTACCACTTGTTCTTATTGTAGCCAGGGAAGAATCATGATTGTATTAAAAACGTTTAAAACCCTGGTTTATATTCAGCCTGCAAAAAGAAGGGGAGAACAACAAGGAGGGTGAAGTACAGGGCTGCAAATACAACGTTTTATTTTCTTTGTGAAGGTCTGCCTCAGGCCTCTCATGACTTATTTGAAGCTGCTTGTGCTTACCTCAGATATAAATTTGGCTTGTTGACTCCCCAGTCACTAAAAATTGTTTCAAGCCATTGATCAAATGATGATGAGTTCCAGATAAAGTTATGCTGAAGAATGTGTCTCTTCATGACCATTTAAAATCTAAATGGATTATTATGAAATCAAATGGGGCAGAAGGTTTTTTAAGAGGGGGAATTTCAAGTAGAGGACGTGACTTTCCAAGATATTTTTTTCTCAGCAGCTGTGAAAGCTCAGAAGAACTTCCTAGACAGGAACATATGAGGACACAGTCTTTTTTGAGCCAGTCAGTGGAGACATTTGTAGGAAAATGGTGGATGCAATTTGTATAAATAAATATATAAATATAAAAGGGAAAATAAGCCCTTGTTAGAAGGGCCTATCTAATTACTAAGTCGCAGAAATTATATGTTTATTAATCTGTTATTTTGTAGTAGGACCTACAATTAAATGATCTCAGCCACAGTTTAAGAAAAATGGCTATTATACCTGATGATTCATTTAAAATACCTCCTTACCATCTAATGCCAGCAGGACAGCAGGCTGCAATTGTCCTAATGCTGAAAGCTGAAAAAGAGCATGGTCCCCCTTTGGTTAAGAGCATGTGAACAAAGGCTTCAGCCTTTGAAGAGAGGGAGATGGAGATGGCAAAATAGGAACAAGGCAGCCCAGCAAGTGGTAGGGAAAGAGTGAACCATCCTCTGTCAGTGGCATGGGTGTGCAGAGCTTGGGAAGGTGCAGGCAGGTGCCTTGGCTGAGCCCATCTATCAGTGCTGCTCTACCTCAATTTCCTGCCCTCTGCTTCGTACTGTGTGGGGCTGACCCTCCCCTTGCTGTGGACCTGGCATTGTTATAATGCAACGTGAGCCAGTCTGTCTTGCCAATCCCACAGAAGCAGAGCCAGTTACTCTTTGTGTCATTCATCCAGTTGACATCTGTCATCTGACAGTAGAGAAAAGCTCTTTAGAATGAGAGTGGTCAAACGCTGCAACAGGTGCCTTGAGGGGCTTCCCTCTCCTTGGAGATGAGAGTGCTGGGACAGACAAGGCCCTGAGCCACCTGGTCTGACTTTGGAGCTGGGCTCAGTGTTGAGGCTGGCTGTGCTGGGAGCAGGGAATTAGAGCAGCTGGCCTCCACAGGTCCCTTCCAACCGGACTCGTTATATGGGCATGATTCCTGTATCTTGTACTATTTTACGCTGAAACTTTATCTGCCAAACATCAGGATAGTCCAGTCACTATTGTGAAATTTCAGTGTATGAATTTCTGTGTTTAAATTGTTATGAGCAAAGGGGTTTCTGGAGTAAGTCGGTTCTTTTCAAATATAGATACTGTAAGGTTAATCCTATTATTGCTAAACCAAATATTCTAAAGTCAGGTTACTGGAGATGAATTTATACTGTAAAAATTACTAAAGTAAAACACAATGAAAGTTTACAAGCAAGCTTAACTTTATGTTAAAGAGAGACTGCAGTAATCATACAATAGTACACAAGTAATTTTAACTGATTCATCTCAGTGGTGTTAAAAACATACTCAGATCTTGTCTCTGCTTTGCCTCTCTGGGGCATGCCTGTGATGCAGTTGTAGATTTTATAGGACAGATAAAAGTTGTTGTGTGCTTAGCAATTGGATATTTTTATGGTAACAAATCACATTTACATCCTTAGGGAGGCCATTGGACATTAGTAAAGGTGTGAAAAAGGCCCTGGACTAAAATGAATCAAGGCCATATATATGTAATTTAAGGAATGAAGGTATGAAATCCTTCAACAACACCACCACCAAAATCCCTAATAACAAATGGAAAAGCAAATATGTCTTCAAAAAATCCCAGTCTTATTCTGAATTACATCCCTCACTCTCCATAACTATTCATAAGTTGACAGTGTAGCTGCACAGAGTATATTTACTTACGATTAAGTGTTTCTCAACACTTCTAGAGTGGTGCATAAGGGCTGTACTGTATTTGTTTTTTCTCAGTTGTGCCACTAGATTGTGAAATTTATAAGCCAAAACATACAAAGACTAAGCAACAAAGCCATCTAAATTGTTTATGAATTATTTGTTATGCCAATGAGATTTATAATTTTTGAAGTTATTTTCATTTATTTTATACAAACTGCCAGCACTATGGATTCAGGGACATCTGTCTTTTCTGCAATCCATCAGGCACCTGTTTTGTTTTCAGTAGTTCACACAGGTATGCTCTTGTCTTTCAAACAGACTTTTCAATAGATATGTGCTTCCTAATGGCATTTCAATGTATTTTGATGGGAACACAGCTATAGAATCCACATTGTGTTGAGAGAGGGGGGCAAACCCTGTAAATTGTCTGGCACCAGGGATTTGGACCTGAGAGGTGCTGAACAGATCCTGTGTGTGTTACCCTACAGTGCCCACCAAATACATGAAACTCATTTTTTTCAAACTACGGCAATGTGTTGCAGAGAGATTTGCCTCAGGGTGCTTGCCTGCAAAGGTTGGGTCTACCCAGGGAGAATCTGTACCACACTGCTGGTGAGTGCAACCTGTCTGGCACTACATGTTCTTTGCTGAGAGTTTTTTTCCTATATTCAGTGAGTTGTCTCAGGAACTTACACAACAGCACTTTTCTGGGATTCCCTGTGATTTCCTGTCTCACAGGATGCCCTGTGACATATCCATTAAAAGTAGTAGTCTGCTGCCAAAACTGATGAAAGATCATCAGGAATTGAGGCACAAGGGACCTCCAGTGTAACTCACAAATTCCAGTTTCATTCTTTGAATTGACGTATAGGACACCAATCACCAACATAAGCTGTGAATTGACCATTCTTTCTTGGAACTAGGAATTAAAAAATCATTGGTTTTGTTTGGACTTCATTTTCAAAATCCCAGTTGTCTCTAAAACATGCTGGGTCTAATCACTGGTTCAGAGCAACTTAAGATCTCATTTTTCCAGAGTGGATCTGTGCTGCCTCACAGCTTCTATACTCAAAAACAATGTCTAAGTGAGAGTGAAATGCTGGGATCAGAAAGCAGGTAATTGCATTTTGGTGCTATTCTACATTTTGGTGGTATTCTACATTTGTGAGTCCCTCCTGTGCCTGGCCAAAGCACAGGTAGAAGAGGAGTGAGCTTGTAAGAGATTCTGCCCATAAAGCTCCACATGGAGCAGAGGCAATAAGAATCAAGCTTGCTCTTCAGTACACAGTATAGTACAGACATAATAATCCAGTTTATTTTGGACGATTGATTAATGGGGACATTGCTCATATACCCAGTGCATGACATTTCCTATTATTTGTTCATATCATTTGAGAGTTAAAGGATATAAATACTTAGGAATTTCCCAACAGTTGGGTTGCCACCTGTCTGCTGAACACATTAAAGGGAGAAAAGGGTGAGCTGTATTCCATTTATGAATGCTGTAGCTATCTGAGGGGCTCTGAATAACATTTCTGACACTGTCAAGGGAAAATTTTCCATAGCAGTCTCAATACAGATTCAGCAATAAAGTCTTTTCTCCCAGACACATTTAAAGGATATTAACTAAGGCAGAGGTGGTGGGAAGGGAGTGATGGCACTGAAGGAAGTTTACAGTGCTCTGAAGCTGATGCTTCTTTCCATAAGACAAGTCATGAGAGATCTCTATATATGCAATCAAAGTGAGCATTTAGCAAACAGCTGTCAATCTCTGTATGAATTCATCACTTCTTTGGTTAATGTTTATGCCTGGCATCGTAACAGTTAGTTAATAAATAGCTCATATGCTTGAAGAACTGGTGATGGTAAAACCCAAAAAATATCTGTAATAAACACACATGCAAATCCTCCACCTGCATTTCTTCTTGTGAAACACCTGTTGAACTGATTGCAAAGCTATTCTGTGGCATGACATCATTCAGTTCTATGAAATGACTACCAATGGGTCTGCTCACAGCATCTATAATTAGCTCCTTACCTCTAAGTTTCAGTGATTTGAGCAGCACACTGATGTAAATGTTTTAAATCAGCTCCTGGAAATGCCTTTGAAACCAAGCAGCACCTAACATGGGCATCAGCACTACATATGTATGTCAGGCTTTCTGCTGCAGCTTAGCCTGGGCCTTACAATTGTGGAAAATACTTGGAGAAAAGTCCTGAATATTCTATCTGTAAACACAAGGATCCTGGAGAGGATTAAAGCTCTGCTTGCTCTAGGTTTATTACCCTTGAATCACCTCATAGCATCATTTAGCACTTTTGTAGATATCTCTACAAAAGCCAGGAATGGTCTCTCATGGGGAGGGGGAGCCATTCAGGAATAGATAAAGCTTTAATGTCCACAGCTCCTGGGTCTGGCAGCAGAACTGCTGGAGCTGGTGCAGGAAAGGGGCACAGACACCTTCTGCTGCATGCAAACCACCTTGCACAGCCTGGCCAGGAGTGGTTTGTGACACCAGACCGTACGTCATACATGAAGCTAAATATTTGGTATAATTTCTAAAACTCTAGTCTCAGTTTCTGGTTCTGGGGGTCAATATAGTCCCCAGTCACAAATTCTAGAGGGAAATACTGAGGTACAAGTTCAAAAAAGACCACTTGCTTAAAGAACAGGTAACTTGATTTCAGTGCTAGTGTTTCACAGAGCCCATTTCCTTCTTCAAGCTTGTCTGACATTTGTTTAGCAGTGTTGTAATATTCAAAAGAAAGAATAAGAGTTCAGTGTGTGGGTTTTTATTATGGTCCTTTTAGACAAAGGGAAAAGACATACACACCCACCCTACCCCTGCCCTGATCTTGTACTTTAATGCTTTCTGCAAACCAGTTAATATTTTCTAATTCTGATCTTATAATTACAGCTAATCCTCCAGATCTTCAAACAGTTGCCACAAGTCAATTATGCTTTCAAGTCAGGGATAGTTTGAAGCTTACAATTGTTTTATGTATGTGTGAATGAGAAAACTGGATATTTATGTGCTTTTTTTAGTCAATCTTCTTGATTGTTAGATTTTTTATATGATAGTTTGAGAACTATCAGCTGTGTGACTTGCAAATTTAAATGCCATTTCTTCCAGTGATGCCAATATCAAAGTGAGCAGAGTTGGAGGCATATGCCTGACTGAGGAGTTTAACAGAACTTCTAAGTCTCTCTTTTTAGTTGTTACCTAAATTACTCCAAATTCCTGAGAAGCCATTCCAATTTGCTTTGAGTTACCAAGAGAGGCGCACAGGGGTATTTACATTCATTGTTTAGGTGTCAATAGTACTTTCTAAGGAATCTGACAAAGAATCAGGTATGAAAGTAGAAAAAGATATTCAAGAGTATCTTTTTTAGTGGGTTGCACCTAGACCACCTGATAGGCAAATCTTTGCAAGCTCAGAAAGTAAAATGCAACATTTGATCATCCTGTTTTTCAAAATACATGCTTAAAATTAACATTCTCTAAAACCAGCCTATCCATGTGAATAAAACTGTGATAGCCCTAGTCACATTAAAAATAAAGTGCTACCTGTAATGACTCTTCCCCTTTCATCTACCTGGAGCCTTCTCTTCTCCAGGCTGAACAAGCCCAGCTCTCTCCAAAGGAAGGGAAAAGTTGATGGTTTTTTTTTTCAGGAGATATTGGTGGAATGGGAGCTCTAGGACATGTCGGGAAGATTTTGAGGGCCATGAAGAAGGGACCTGACAACTTGTTAAGGGGTAACAGTGTTTTTTTCATAGTATTTCTGAAACAACCCACTTTTATCTCCCCTGCATGGATATGGAGGGTGAGGCAGGTTGGGTATTATCAGCAACCTGCTCCTTATTTTCCCTGTTGCATTGAAATTCCTTGTGAATGAGTGTGTGATACCCAGGAGTGTACCTTTCATTTATATATATTACAAATTAATGCAACACTTTGTGCAGTGCAGATTTGATCCTGTGAGTAGCTCCCATTCACATGAGCAGACTCATTAAATACAACCTCATTAAACACAAATACCAGGCTCACGGGCAGCTAGAACAACACAGGAAATCAAATGCACTTAAACACATTTCCAAACCAGAAGGTAGCTGGTATGATGCTGATTTAAGATGGGGTGAGCAGTGCAGACCAGGGCAAAGTGCTCTGTGTGATGCCCCAACCCTTCACACGAGGGACAGTGGCATTTCTGGAAGTGGTCAAGGTCACCACAGAAGTCCTCTGACCCAGTTACAGTGCAGACCCAGCTTTCCATACAAGTCCTTCAGTTTTTTGCTCAAGCTATGCAGAAACCTTGTTTGTGCCCTTGGACAAGACAACAGTATCAGACTTAGATTAGTAGATGTTTTGAATGTGAGCACAACCCATGCCACAGAATCTGGGGCTGGACAAAAGTGTTTAAAATGATTTCATGTCTTGTGGAAAGCAACCAGAAATGCTCTTACCAGAAAAGGCAGCTACTGACAGCAGTTTTGACTGGCTCTAGTAGGTATTCATATGCAGAGATATTTGTTTGCGTAGGCCAAAGGGGAGTAGCATGTTGCAAAACATTTTAAGAACCTAAAAAAAAAGAGACACTGAGCTGAAGTGGATTTTTAAAGCTCTTGAGAATGAACAATATGCCTTTTTAGTAAACCAGTTGTGCATAGAGATCAATGTACACAATTAAAAGACTAATCCTGCTGTAAGTTCACCTCAAGTATTTCATGAATTTCACATGATCCACCCACTTTTTTTCTGTACCTCTGCAATTACCATATCAGCAGCAATAATTCTCTGTTGTTCAAGTGCCAGATACAACATGGCTCTCACATTCCTGAATGTGGCACATTGTGCTGTTCTGTTTGTTTGTTGCTTCGGAACAAGATTAAATTTTACTCACTTGCACACCTCACTGAACTTTAACCTACTCTTTGTCACCTTCTTAATCAGCAATTTGTTTGTCTTGATCCTTGGCTCACAGTTTCTTATATTTAGTTTAAATTTTGTATGAAATCCATGTTGTTCAAATGACTTTTTGAACCGTTTCTGGTTTTCTCCTCTGATCATATTTGGAAATACCAATCAACTGTGTGAAGTGTAGGATCATCTGACTTCTTTTTCTCCCTTCCACAAGCTAGAAAATATGAAGTAGCTCCTTTCCAACTGCAGCATAAACATTTTCATGCAATATTTTAATTTACAGATACTCTTCAGCAATGTAAAAGCATCATGAGCACTGTCTCAAGATTTTGCTTATGTGGGAAAGTTAGTTTGGCTTGATAAAGCAGTAACTTTTCTGCCTGTGTGTATGCACAGGACAAGAGCTGTTTATTCCAAATTATCTTATTTCAAGTCCATTTTACTTGAGAAGTACATTTGCAATAGCTAAACAGAAAGAATTCCCCTTGTAGATGTGATTCCAAGCATTTGCAACTACAGAAGGCGCTCATCTTGTCACAAAGTAGAATTTAGCAAACATGAGAGTAACCCCCTTATCAACATTTAATTATACAGTGTATGGGAAGTAGCTGGAGATCAGGCTTCCAACGTGCTCTGCTTTGTTCAAACACTGATTAGGTTTTAAACACCGACTTTCAAAGAACATTTGTTTTAAATGGAATTTTCTTTTAATCATACCAATGAGGTGATCAAACACTGTACTTGTGAGCATGTGCTGTTCATGTGTTTACCACATCTTCCAGGTCTTTAGCATATACAGCTGATTTCTCTAATGTAAGAGAATATGAACCAACAACAAACTGGTATACTTTTATCCTAGTTATATAAACAGTAAGATATAGAATATTAGGTAAATAAACTTTTTTTGGGTCACTGTTTGGTGACAAATACTTTAACTGGTGGGTTTAAAGGACAAGTTAAAGGTGTTCTCTGTCTCAGTGTGAGCAGAGTCTACAAATTGAAAGACAGAGGATTTCTTTTATTTCCAAAAACATTTCTTGGGTATCATATTAAAGGATGCAATTTCTCTATCAGTTCCACAAAAAACCCCAAACCCCAAGGCATTGAAAGACAGGCTGTTCTTGCACAGTCTTTGCCCCATGGCAAATGAGTTAGCATTTCTATAAAAGCAATTAACATCTCAGTACTTTTGGAAAACAAACAAGAGAATATCTTAGCTTTATCTTTGCCTTCACATCCATAAATGAACTCATCTCAAAGGCTCTGAATCTCTAAAGACTCCACAAATGTACAGTGGAGCAATTTCAGCAAAATGCTTGATACCAAAAGATTGCAAGATTTATTTTTATTTCAGGCAAGATTTCAGAGGAACAGATTTTGAATTGCCTGAATTAACACATTTACAGATCTAGGGAGAATAAACACCCTGTTGGGATGTGTTGAAATACGAGCACATGGTGCAAAATCACCCTGTGAGTTATATCTCTTTTTTAGTCACACTGACATAAGCAATGATTTTTAAGCTATTTGCCTGATTGCCGAACTCACTTTATTTATCTTCCTCAAAATCTCTCTGGATCTCAGAAGCACAACCCTTCTTTTAACAAATACTACTAATTTCATCAGGGGCTTGCCAACAGTCATGCACAAAACAATTTCTGACACTGAATGTAACACAAGGTAGGGTTTCCTTGGTGCACACCACTACAGTTTAAATGTTTAAACTGTTAAAATCAGTTTAAAATATCATAATCTTATGGTCTCTCTGTATGTGCATATATATATATATATAATTAATATATATAAAATAATACCCAGTTCCATTCACAATTTTTCTTTCTGACAGACTCCCACTTGGCTTGCATGTCCAAATTCATCCTGGAGGACAGCAGAGCCAGAGTGGAAAAGCAGACTGAAGAGCTTAGTTTGAGTTGTTCCCTGCTAAAGTACAGAAGCTCTAAGTGCTGAGGCAGGGAACTTGTGCTTTATCCTGGTCAGAAGCTGGGAGCTCAGCTTCTTACGGGATATAAAGCAGGATGGGTAGTGTGGGGCAATCTAGAGAGCAGAAAAGATGCAGCTATAACTTTAATTTGCTGGTTAAAAGGATTTGGCCTTTCTGAATCAGCACCGGGGCCCTGTCTAATCTCCTTCCTCCACTCATGTTGCAACAGAGAATTGCCTAAGCGAGCTATGTTGGCTCTTTGCCACTCAATATTTCCCTTCACCGGGGAAACCCCCAGCTGGCTTTTAAAGCCAGCTTTATGGCCCCAGGATAGTGCCAAAGGCTGCATGAGGCGCCTCACCACCTTTGGGAAGAATTTGAGGGCAAGGATGGGGGTGGGATCACAGGAGACAAGCTCATAGCAAGCTATTCCTTCCACTTTATTAGCTGATGCCTCTGGTTTAGCACACTGATCATCCTTGCTTTTTTATTACTGTTATTTCAAGGGAGAGTTGCCAGAACTGATTCATTGTCCAAGGTAACAGTGTGCAAACTGCCTTGTCTTTGACAAGTGAGAAACATATAAGCTTATAGAGGGGAAAAAAAAATCTTCAGAGAGTGCTTTGTCTCTGCCACCTAGCAAGCATATCCCTCCAAGAGGAAGGTCTGTGATTCAGGGGGAAAATCCCATGACAAAGCCTTCAGCCCTAAGAATTGCACATAAGGGAGATTAAGTCATGGGAAACTCCTGCGAACAGAGTTGCATGAATAAAATGAAACATGCAGCAACATGAAACACGCCAAGCTTCGGGTTTCACGGCCGGCTAGAAACACGGGCCGTGCTTTAGAGGATTGCCGAGTGGGGTAGCTGTGTCTGCAGCCAGCACAGGCCCCATGTCAAGGCACAGACCCAGCACGAGGAGCCTGGCTTTGCATCGGGCATCCAACATCAGAGCTGTGCCCTGTGTGCACCTGACAACGGCAGGGATCTGGGAATTCCCAAAGGATTACGGCCACTGCTTCGCCAGCCTTGGGGAGCTCAGTAGTGCCCAGGCGGCCTGGAAAATTCGGCTCTGTCTTCAGGAACTCTTAGGGCAAAACAAGGCAAAAAAACAGTAGAAAACTTAAATTTGTTGTTATGTTGGTTTGGTTTTTTTTTTTAATCCAGCTCAAGGCAGCCTGTGTGTAGGGTCGGAGCCGGCAGCCGCGGCCTCACCAGCCCCATGTCATCTTTGCGGAGCCAGTGGGGATGCAGCAGAGCAGCCGTGGAATAGCGCGAGCGTCAGAGAAAACAAACAATATAAACAATCAAACCAAACTAACAAAAAAAAACCCACCCCAAAACGCCAACACATTCAGCCCTGACGGCGAAGCGGGGGAGCGCCCGCAGCTTGCTGGGAAATGTAGTTCACCCGGTCGGCTAGGCGAAGCAAACCGCCGCGCCGCTCCTCCGCTGGCCTGCTGGGAGTTGTAGTTTTTCCGGTCCCCATCAGGGCGGCGGCTAATGGCGGCGGGGCCGAACGAGACTATTCTTCCCAGCGTGCACCGCTCTGCCGGGGCTGCAGCGGCCCTCGGCTGTAAACAAACATGGCGGCGGGCGATGGCGGCGGCCGCGGGCGGCCCTGAGGCTCTGTGAGGGTCCGCCGGGGCCGCGGGCGGGCGGGCGGCTCCTCCTGCTCCTCGTGCAGGGGCTGCGGCCAGGCGGGTCGGGGCTGGCGGCACACATGGATGACAGCAAGGTAAGGGGCTGCGGGGCCCACCCGCTCCGAGGGCAGCCGGGGAGGCTCTTGGTGCAGGGAGCCTTCTGAAAGCTGCGCTTGGAGGGCTCTGATTGCTGCAGCCGTCAGGAAGGATGGGTCGCCCCCTTAGTTCTTGCTTGCAGCGCTTCGATGCTGCTTCTGGCGTTTCCTGGCACGGGCTAAAGGCTGGAGACCACCAGTGGTGTGGTGCAGTGGTTCCACACCCTCCCAACATGCTCCCAAGAGCACTCCGAATTTATTAGATAAACAGCGACTGTGCACGAGTGGAGAGCTACAAGGGTAGCAGCCGTGTACTGGGTGCTGGAGCTTGGCTTCTTCCAGCATTGGGAGAACTCCTGAGAGCAGCACGGTGGCATCCCTGAAGGTGCAGGGCTTCCAGCTGGGCAGAACCAAACCAGAGAAGATGCCCAAGGAACTCCTTCCTGCTTGTCCTGGGTGTCCCTGAAGCAGCTGCTGTGTCTGCTCAGGGCAGCGCTCTGCACTCAGACTCTCAGCTGGGTTTGGGTGTTTCAGCTCGCTGGAGTGCTGCCTGAGGGTTATCCTGGGGGTGGTGCTGGAGAATTTGTTAGATAAACAGCAACTGTGCACAAACGGTGAGGTACGAGGGTAGCAGCCGTGTACTGGGTGCTGGAGCTTGGCTTCTTCCAGCATTGGGAGAACTCCTGAGAGCAGCATGATGGCATCCCTGAAGGTGTAGGGCTTCCACCTGGGCAGAGCCAAACACAAGATGCCAAGGAACTCCTTCCTGCTTGTTCTGGGTGTCCCTGAAGCAGCTGCTGTGTCTGCTCAGGGCAGTGCTCTGCACTCAGACTCTCAGCTGGGTTTGGGTGTTTCAGCTCGCTGGAGTGCTGCCTGAGGGTTATCCTGGGGGTGGTGCTGGAGACACCACTGGAATTTTACTGGAACAGAATTACAGTCTATGACAATCTGCCTTAATTCAAAGAGGGGGAAATACTTTATGTGGTTCCTTGTGGAAGAAAGAAATTCAGAAGCAACCAGTAATTTGGCAATCTGCAATCCACAGAATGGATTGTAAGGCTATGAAAGGATTATGGTGATCTGCTATTTTAACAGGTATTTTATTTTATTTTATTTTATTTTATTTTATTTTAGCCTTGTCTGAAAGCTGGGAAGGAGGTTGGGTAAAATCTGCATCACTGATGTCTCACAACTCTGGGAACTGCATTTGTGTAATTGGGGCAGTAGTTTAGAAGATCCAGAAGATTTAGTTCTGGAGGTGTATCTAGTTCATGGGCATTATTCGATTTTTATTTCTTTTTGGTGTTCTTCTCTATGAGACTTAGGCTGTTTGTACTACCTAGCTTCCAGATTTTCATTTAAAAATAATTATTGGTCTACCATTTTGTCATATGGAGTCCTGATAGTCTGCCTTTTTTTTTTTTTCTGAAACATTTTTGACACGTTTGCTGAATAAAATAAATCTATTTATCCAGTCAGTAAGTCAACTCTTTGATTTTTTTTAAATTGATGTTGAATAGGAAAAAAAAAAACCCAGAGTGGAATATTCACTCTTCTTGCTATCTTCACTCCTAAGTACAGTTTTTGTAGTTCATGAGGCTGCAGGTCACCCTGAGGGTTTGGTGACTCTGTTCAAGATATTCCATTTCCCATTGCAGGTTGCTGTGTCAGGATGAGGCAAGCACTATTAATACCTCATTTTATGGGCACTGTGGTTACAACTGGAGCCAGCGTGTCCTTGAAATCTCCTAAAAATTCCACTGAGTCATGCTTTCCTCCTTGCTGAGGGGGTTGGCCTGTAAAGGACTTTCCCTGCAAAAACTCAATTAACTAAGTTGTGTTGGTAGTGTAGTGGCCGTTCTATAACTGCCTGCAGCCAAGTTCACTGTTTGCCTTCATCTATGTGACACAAAGAATTTAGAATTGAGTTTGCAGCCTGCAAAGTTTTCCCTAATTCATAGTGCACTTCAATTTAGCTTTATCTGGCTTAGGAAAGCATTAGAAGAATGGTTCTTGTTAACACATTCCTCAAAATTGGAAGGAAAAACCAAGAAATAAAGGGAGAGGTAGGATACCTTAACATCAGTGCCTGGGATACTGTTGCTTTGATCTGCTAAATTGATTCAAACTTGCAGATGTCATGATGAGGCCAACTTTATTCCAATTTCCTGTCTGAGGGGCTCAGCTCCTCAGGGCTCTGAGTGCTAGTAGCTGTGTTAAGTGTCCATCTCCTTCCTAAGGAGGAGATTCTGTGCGTTCTGGCAAGGATTTTGAAGAGAGCTGCTGCATGCTTCTAATAAAAAAATCCAGAAGTCTGAGGAATTTTCTATATCAGGTCAAGTAATTGCAGCTATTTCCAATTCTGCGTCAAATAACTTTGTGCCTGAACACTGATAGGGAGCAAGAATGAGGTTATGATCTAAGTAGTGTATTAAAGGAAATTGTGGAATCACAGAATAGATGAGTTGGAAGGGACCAATTGGGGTCATCGAGTCCAGCTCTGGCCCTGTGCAGGACACCCCAAGAATCACACCATGTGCCTGAGAAAAGAGTTATGCTCTCCTCTTTTCTGAAGTCTGAGTGAACTGAAATGGGAGCTCGGCCAGATCTCTAACTATTGCATGCCTTTATTATTATTTCTGTGAAAAGTTTTATGATTAATGTTGTTCTGAGTCTTGATTACGTATGACTCCCTGAAAAAACCCCAAATCTCCACTGCTGAATGCTAATAGATCACATCCCTTTATAAACTCCAGAGGAATACAGAGGGACAAAAAATGTTTGCTTGGTCTGTTGCCATGTTCAACATCAATTATCACTTCTGCTTTGTCTTCTTTCTGTCACATCAGCATAGCAACTGAGCAGGCAAACAGGACTAGAAGCCAGGGAGATATGGTAATGCTGGACGGGGGCAAAGGATTCCTCTGGCCTTTTTTTCCCCAGCTGGGTTGCTTGAGCTTCTAAATATTGGGGAGGAAAAACTGACAAGGATGCAGGATTTGATTAAATTGCTTTCCATTGCTGCCTTTGCAGGGTGATGTGTAATTGTGTGGTGAACTCCAGGAGCTGTGAGGACAGTATGAGTCTTTGGGGATGGTGTGAAGGCAGATTATTAGGGTGGTAGTGCTTAGAGTCAAAAGGGAAGGAAGGAAGTTTTCATTATCTCCCTAGTCCTGGTGGTTAGAGCGTTGGCAAGCAGCCATGGTTGAACGGTTGAAGAGGTACAAGCTGTTATCCTGCCCTAAGGGAGCTCATGTGCAGGGCTGCTGCAGTGGTAAAAGATCTCAGAGGGAGAGCAGCTGGCACATCTGTCTGTAGAAAGCTCTCTGGAGCAACCAAAAGGAAAGCAATTTATGGATAATGGTGGATCCAGGATGCATTTGCATTGTGCTAAGCAGTCTTCAGCTTGTTGATTGTGAGAAATGGTGTGGTGGGAACCATTCAGCTGCCTGAGGCTGTGGGGAGAGGACATGGCTGTCAGTGCTCCTGTGCAGCATTAGGACTTGAGGTATTTTCTGTTCACACAGCAGTGTGGGGTGTGCTGGGGCCCCAGCCTTGAGTGCCAGCTCACTCTAGTTCTAGAGGACCAGAACACAGAGTGGCCAAGGCTTTTTAAAGAGAGCTGCAGAGTATGTCTCTACAAGACCTTATCTAGCTCTTGAATCCAGAGATTTACTTTGAACTACCTTGCATTGCACAGAAAAGCCTCAGGTGCTAAAAGCCTTTGAGAGCTGAAGTACTTTGGCTGTAGTGTGTGTAATGTAATATCCATCAAGCTTCCAAGTGCAAGTAATAATAGACAGCGAATTGTGAGTGCCTACAGTCCCACCTGGAAAGATTCTGTGTAGTTCTACCTTCTGGTGAGCTGGGAGCATGGGTCACACCATCCATGGCCAGGAGTGAGTTTCCAAGAGAGGACAGACCTTGTCATGCCTGAAAGAGGACAGTCACATTCCCTGCTTTAGAGCTCCTTCCCCCTGCCTTGGCCACATCTGGTTAGTTTTATCTTACTTCGAACTACATTAGATTTTCTGAACTAGAAAATCCTAATGGGAGCACCTTGATGAAGTAAAGAATTATTTAAGCTGTATTCAGCAGTTCAAGTGTAAAAGAGCTCCATTTTTTTCCCCTTTGCTCTTCTGAATGTATTGTGTTTGTTTCATTATCATAGATGTCCATTAAGTACTTTCTGTTCTTTCATTTGCTTGTGGTAGGCAGCCACTCCTGAATAAATCAGGAGGGACAATACAGAGAGGGTAGGATTATGTTGGCATGTGATTGTTGACTCACTTTCCAAAGAAAGAATAGGCTCAATTGTATAATCCTTTTTTTCCCCTCTTCATTCTGGCACATCAATTCACTATGTTATTGTTTTTATTGCAGCTTGCTAAGTTTGCAGAACAAGTGACTTCTTTGAATGTTAAAAACGACTTATTTTGTAGCTTTTCACAGTAAAAGTGCCTTTTTTTAAATGATGAACTCTGATATTTTGAACACTGCCTGTTAGAAAAAGTCTCTCTGTATCCAAGATGGTGAAATACTGAGGCAGCAGAGTGAAATTCTTGTATGCAGGTGTGTGTGTTAGGTGTATTTTTCCACACCCCCTCCAGTCAAACAGTGTGGTCAGAATGCAAATAAAGAGAAATCCTCACTTCAGAGGGGAGCTCGGGCGTGTGGCTGATGTAATGCTTACTGGGTGATACTGCCCAATGACCAGTGACCTAAGCTTCTGAGCATATTTAAGACTTTCTTGTGCCATGCCCCCATGTTAAGAGTAAAATATTTGAGTGGGTAAACACAGAGTAAACGAGGGTTTGGGTTTTATTTCTTAATTTTTTTTTTTATTATTTGTAGCAGGAGAAGCTGTCAGACCTGTGAAAAAAGGAGCCACAAAGAAGAGGGGAAAGTGATTGCAAAACCTGCATTCCATAGGGCAAGAAATCAAGGAGTTACATTTCTGCAAGGAGGATCTACATTAGGAACAGGGGGAGTTCAGCACTGGCAGGTTGTGTGAGGAGACTCACCAGGCTGTGGAGTAATGTTTTGAAAGTGAACATGGCCACAGTGGTGATGTCCTGCTGGAGCAGAGGCAACAGAGATAGGACTCAGCATGACTGAGTTCCCTGTTTAGTAAAACTCAAGATTCCTTTGAAAGAATTCTAGCCTGTGGAAGCTCAGGTGGCTAGTGAATAATTCTCAATTTAGAGTAGGCTGAAACTGTTGACTGCAGCAAAACTAAGTTTTGCATTATATTGATAGAAAATAATAAAATTTTTTCTAAATTGAAGTGTTAATCTCTATAATATAATATTTCCAGGCTTGCTAGAGCAGGGGCTGTTGGTGATATGAAAGCAATTTCACTACAAGCTGGTTATATCTAGATACCTGAAGTCGTGGTTCAGTTTTGGGCTCCCAGTGTAAGAGAGAAATAGAGCCACTGGAGAGAATCCTGAAAACTTCATAGCTCAGCATTCGTATTTCCTCCATTGTTCCAGAATGTGTATGCAAGATTTTATACTTGAGACTCCTAGTAGTTGTAGTCCCCTGGTTCCTGCATGACCTTTGCAGAACAGGATCTTTATTGTGCCCTTCCTTTCCAGGTGGTTGGAGGCAAGGTAAAGAAACCAGGCAAACGAGGTCGTAAACCAGCCAAAATAGACTTGAAGGCAAAGCTTGAAAGAAGTCGTCAGAGTGCAAGAGAGTGCAGAGCCAGGAAGAAGCTGAGGTACCAGTACCTGGAAGAGCTGGTTTCAAGCAGAGAGCGAGCCATCTGTGCTCTCAGAGAAGAGCTTGAAATGGTAAGGAACTATCATTTAACCTAACCCTCAGTATTATCTGGGACTTGTCCTCGTGAGCACTTGTTCCCAGTGACTGACAGTGGCATTTGGCTGGCCAGGAGCTCTCAAAACATCAGATGCATCCAGCTGTTTGCCTGCTTTGGTGTGTGGAATACGAATTCGTGTCACACGTTATCTGCTGGTTCCCAACTGGAAACAAGCAAAGAAAGTGTCATTACATTTGAGTCTGTTGCATTTGAAATGTTTGGTTTTGAAAAACCTTTGACAGAGATAGAGTGTGGGAAGAAGTGTTGAAATATCAAAGGGCAAACAACACAGGGTGTTGCTTCTCTGTTGGATTCTTGCAGCGTGCTCTCTGTGTAGGTGGTTTTAGGATGTGTAAAATGGGGGTCTTGGCCAAATAAGCAGCATTAACCAAAGAGAATGTTTCATCTGGAAATACAGACATTGAAATGTCTCCAGTGCTGAGGACACTGCCTTGACCTGGCTTTAGGTTTGTTTGAATGGGCAGGGCCAATCACTACAAGTCAGCGGGTTTAGGATCAGGTAAAAAGCCAGCCAACTGCCCACAGGTTTTTCATGTGCTTCAGAGTTTGGCAATGAAGGATTTAAGATGAGGGAAATAGGAATAAGGCACATGTGCTTCCACTGTGCAATGGGAAAGGACCTCTTAATATTCCATCAGCCCCGAGTCATGTGAAATATTTGTTTTTAATAGGCCGTGAACTGGAACGGTATTCTCGCATGCCAGCAGTGAGAAATTGCACAGAGTGTTCCATGTTGTTTAATAATTACAGTATCCTGTCCAGTGCTGCCTCTGAGTAGCAGTTTATTGACTGAAAGAGGCTTTGCTGAGGCCAGGTATGCAGCCGTGGCCACGTGCTCAGCTCATTAGGGCTCTGCAGTTTCGTAAGAGGCTCCAGCTCGGTACATTCAGACCTTAAATGAATATACCGGAAGGTAAAGATTACAGCCCTGTTTTGTCTGCTAATGTGATCCTGGCACTTTGCTAAGGCCTAATGTGTTTGCATATTTCAGTACAAGCAGTGGTGCATGGCCATGGACCAAGGGAAAATCCCCTCGGAAATAAAAGCCCTGCTAACTGGAGAGGAGCAAGGCAAAGCACAGCAGAACTCAACCAAACTTGCCAAGGCTGCGAAGACAGAGGCAAACAGCAGCAATCCCTGTAAGTATCCAACCTGTGATTAATTCCTGTTTTGTTACATCTTTTGTGGTGTAGGAGGATGGCTGTGGTGTAGGAAGAAACATAAGGATGTGCTTTTGGGCACAAATGCTTGATTGAAGCAAGGAGCATAGTGGGTGGTACAAAGACTCTGTGTAATGTTTACATGGGCAACACAGAAATTCGACTATAGAGGAAGCTGGGCAGTTATTTTAAAAGAAGACTTTGTGTTTCACTAAAGCCTGTGGAGACCTGTGAAGACCTTAATTTCTTACAGCATTTTCTGTTTTTTTAATGCAAGCTAAATGGAGCACATAAAACATAATTGAACTTTAAAAACTTTACCAAGAAAACATTCTAGCTGCAAGCACTCCATGAGAGAAATGCTGGGCATGGGATTTCCTATGGGTCTTCTTTCTGATTCCTTGGTGCTTGTGCAGGGAATGGAAAATGTTTCTTCTGGGAATTGGAAAGTGAAAAGACCATGTGATATAAAGTCATATTCCTGATACATATATGCAAGGGGAGAGAGTTAAGGTGTACGTGTGGGCAATTCTGTATCTTATTTCTAATTTTGTAATAGTTTGTGCTACTGGCTAAATTACACTTCACTGGATTTGTTTTTAAAAATAGGAGTTTCTAGCTTTTTGTTTTTAAGAATCAACATGAAAACCTCTTTTTCAACCATAACAATCTCTCCCCCTTGGGTGCATCTTTCTCAGGAGGCAGATGCAGAACCTTCCACGCTGCAGCAGAGATGGCTCTGGAGCTGGCAGGAGGAAGAGTGCTGTTCTGAAGAGTGGCTGCATCCCCAGGTGCAGGGGAAAGGATCCCAGTCTGTTCTCTTCTCTTTGCTCCTCCCCACATGAAATTCTTTGATTTTGGTGTTCCTAAGGCTTCGTGGGGTGGGGCTTTTGGGGCACGGGTGTTGGTTTAAGTGGAGCCTCGTTCTTCCTTTGGCTACACTGCCCTCCCCAAATACAGCTATGGCACCTTTGGGGCTGTGTTCTCACCACAAGAGTGGGGCTGTTTTTATATCAGAGCCCAGAATTAGGCTGACTTTGTGTTTGGTGGTTATGTGGTTGTTAACTGTTGTGGGAGTCTGGGAGGTTCTGTAAAAGAAAAGCAAGAGAAGGATCTGGTAACAGCTTTGCTAAAGCCAAGCCCAGTACTGTAGGTTGAGGAGAAGGAGCTGGATCAAAAGCTTTCAGTGAGAAGATTTATAGCAATGTCATTTGTAACCTAAATGCAGGTGTTGCTCTCGGCATCCATCTGTAATGCAACATGTCTTTTGTGTGACTGGGTTTCTTAGAGAGGTACTAGATACATTTCCTGCTTCATTTACTGGGCTCTGAGCTTATCTAAATAATGTCTTGATATAAGCAACTGGAAAAATGCAAATGAATTGGCAAGGGAATTCAAGGCAGCATGCTTTGAAAAGCTGAAGAGAATCCCTGGAAAGAATGTTTAAAGGGTTTAGGGAATTCATTTTCGTTAGTTAATTATTTGACTTGGTTCTTCCTGTTTTAAAAGATGAAGCCTGTGCACAGGCCAGATGGGGCTGCTAAAGGGTGAGTGTTTTGCTGAGCACCCCTGGCTCTCCAGCTGACAGGTCATTCTGTGGGTGGGGATCTCTGCATCTTGAGTTGTTCTGTGGTGTTGGTGGTGCACAGCTGAGGTGGCAATTGGTATTCATTGCTCTTCCCCCTTCAGGAGTCCTACTGTGGTGGGTTCTCTGATAGTCCAGGCAAGGAGTTAATTGCTGATGCCCTCTGCATCTACAGCAGCTGTCTCAATGCCCACCTGAGTCCCTTTGTGTCCTTGAAATACCCGTTTTGAGGGAAGTCTATGCTCAAATGCATGGGGCCTCTGGGCCAGTCACAATAGGGTGTTTCTTCCACTCATTTCCAATCAGCCTCACATCAGCTTCCAGCAAAGTCAAATCCTGTGATCCCCCTGTCACACCAGCTATAGAAAGAGATTCTGCCCCCACATGTCTTGATGGGGTTAATGTGCACTGTACACCAGTGTTGATCAAGGCCTCATATTTTTGTGGTTCTGATGTGCTGGGCCAACGAATCCACACAGTCAAAACCCCACAGTTTTCCCTAGCTTCTTCCTGGCTAGAGGCAGGGCCCCTCTAAGCCTGGGTATCCTTTTTTCCCTGGGTGTATGTGTTAGAGGTTCCTTCAGGGGATCAGACATGTCATCATTTTCATACCTGGCAGTTCAGCTATGGGCTACTGGAGCTGCTTCCCTTTTGGTGGGACTTTCTCTCTGAATCTTGCTCTCTTTCAATTCATGCACCTGTTGGGCCAGAGCAGCAGTTGGTCTTCCATCCCACCTCTTTATGTTTTCCCCACAAAGATGCAGGAAGAACCACAGCTCAGCTGTGGGGTGTACCTTCTCTCCCTGTCTGGGGGAGGTCTGTGTTTGGTACCAGAACCTCTGATCAGAACTGCCAAGATTTGGAGGGAGGCCCTCTTTAATCTCCTCTCTGAGTTTCTTGTGATTCTCCTCTAGCTTATCTTCTGATTTCTGCAGACATGTTTCCACAGCTGTGATTCTTGTGTGTGTACCCAGTCTGGGTTCCTAGGTCATCTGAGAAGACAATCTCTGCCACTGCCGTTTCTCTCAAGTGTTGAATCCCCTGTTCTATGGTCTTTCCCTGCACATAGAGACCTCTGCACACAGATATCTTTGTGCCACGCTTCCCAGGACCCATTCCCAGAGACTGAGGGTTGGCCCCTCTCATCATTCCTTGGTCAATAACCAGATCATGTGATGTTTCAGAAGTGCAGCTTCTGAAAACAGTGTGTGCTTCTTCTCCTCCCCTTCACCCTCAGAACCAGTCTTAGAGGTGCAGAACTCAATATCCAGCATAAACAGAACAGACCATTGAGGACACAAGCATCATCAAGGCACACTAGGACACTGTTTCTGCCCATACTTCTTCCAGCAGGTGCATTTTCCATCTGCTGTGCTCCTGGGAAGAAAGTCAAGGCATGTCCCTGCAGCCTGCTTCCAGCAGGGGAGCAGCAGCCATTCCCTCTCACCCACTGGGCCCTGATACCTTTCCGTAGCTACCTACATTTTGGGCCCTAGTGCCTCTCTGGACAGCAATTTATTGGGAATTCTGCTATGCTCTCCTGGTTTCCCAGCCTAAGACAATGCCAGGAAAAGGTAGCAAGGGAAGCAAGTTGCATCAGTTTGGTTTTGTAGTAAGAAAGGTGATGGCAAAATTCCTGTGGGCTGATGTACTCATCCCAGTTACTGACAGATAACCTTTCCTCAGACTTCTCCTGGATATGCTTTTTGTATTCATATGATGCAGTGTGGAGAGTGGAGCTCTCAGGATTGTCAGAGGGGGTTTGGCTTGCTTATCCTGTTTTGTTTATGACAATGTCTTTCTCTGTATTTTATGAAATGCACGGAACATTTTTTAATCTTATGTTTTCAGCATTGTTTCATAGAATAAATATTATAATGAATGCCTTTGCTAGACTGAGTGTTGCCTTTTTTTATTGAACTAATTGGGTCTGTTTAGCATTGTCTCAATTCAGGATGGGTGAAAGTACTGAAAATAATCAAGTACTGTATTTCAGTGGATAGCACAATTGTTTTCAGAATTCCATTCTAAGCACCTATATATTGAACCTTAATGCATGGTTTCAGGCTTATTCTTTAGACCCTGCAACCAGCTACTTAGTTAGGAATTGCTGAAAATGTTGCATAGACACACAGGACTGTTAAGAGGGGTTAAGTCACACTGAAGTAGAGATGGGGAGGATTTGAGGGATCATGTTGTGTTGTCTGTGTGCTACCCTGCCCACCCCCATCATCCACCCTCTGTTCTGAAGGTCTGCACTGCAGTTTGTCCTGAAAGATAGCAATAAAGCCAACCCAGAAGTTTGGGGATTGTTGATGTTGAATCCCTACCTGTTCCTTTTCCTGGATTTTCTGGAGGAAGAAAAACCCTAGGCCAAATGTTCAGAACTATGCTCTGCCAACCTTATAGTTGGACCTTTTTAACATGATCATACCACAAGTGTAATGGATTATTTTGGGTTAGAATTAGTCTTACACAGTCCACTTTCAGATGTAAACAGTGTATTTTAGTTAGACACACATTTCAAATGTTATGTTTAAGAGTCTTTCAGAATCAAGGATGTAGAACACATGCAGAGGAGCTATGGTGTGTGACCAGAGCAGCTCTGCCTAGCACTCAGTAACGTGACAAATGCATCTCTGATCTTGCCAGAAACACCCTGCTTGCTTTCTTCCCTTTCTCTGTTTCACATGCTGTGATACCAACAAGAAGCCTCTCAGCAGTAAGGTTTCTTTTCTGGAGGAAATGGAGAGTTGGAATTTCTCATCGTGGTGAGTAGCAGTTTCTTCTCTTCCTTGCCATGGTGGCTCCTGCTTCTTGGCTTAGTCAGCACTTGACATTACAAGGCTGAGTTTGGCAAGCCTGGGCCCAGCTCTGTGGCACAAATAGTGCTTTCCTTGTTCTGACAGGTTTCTCCTGCTTCATGCAGATGGACAGGAGTCCTGTTGCTGCCTCCATCATCCTTGATTGTCCTGCAAGCAAATATCTGTGACAGATACAGCTCTGACTGCAGCTTTTCCATCTGCCCTAGGTGCTGTAGTCCATTACAAAATGTAGGATTCCCAGCAGCAATCATTCATTAAAGTTCCATGGCTTCCATCACGTAGCAGGTGGTGCTGTGTTGCATATTTTTTGGCCTTAGCTGGATTTCTGGGAGTCCTTTATTTTGAAACTTCAAGTTTATCATTTCCCCTTGAAAACCAGCAAGTGTTTGTGGTTTATGTTTGCTACTCTAACACTCATACACTTCACCCTTGTTGGGTGGCTCCTAGGAGTGATACAGCCAATTGCTCTGGTCAGGAGTCTCATCTAGTTCCCTAAACAATGTAGGGTGGCACAGTCTCACCCTCCCTTTGTGTAGGCTGGGTACAGCCTTTCACATGTTTTTCCTCTGGTGAATGAGCACAGCTGTTTCTGTCTCACAAGTACTGAAGAAAGGAAATGAGCCTGGAAATGCCTCATTTTCCCACTTGCCATGGAATTCTAATCTTCAGCCAGAGCCATTTGCTGAGCTAAAGGTGGGTATCTCATGGAAACTGGCCACAATCTTAAAAAGAATGCTGTCTGTACTATTTGGTGTTTACACCAGCACCAGAACTCCTGTTAGGGTTAGGTGTAGTAGGACTGAACTCAGTGGGTGAGGATGGACTAAGCACTGTACAGGTGCACCAGTCCTTTTGGGGAGTGTGACCCAAGGATGGAGCAGACAGTGGCAGCTTCATAAGAAGGATGAGCAGTAGGTGTTGTCTTTTTGTATGCTGTAAATGTGCTGCATGCACAGAATCCTGCAGTGAAGGGGATACACTTAATTGACTTGTCACTTAACTGAGAACATTTTGTAATTATGTGTAAAAAATAAAAAAGAAAATAATTAGTCTGCTTTTATAAGCTGATGAGTGTTTGTCAAAGAACAGTATCCTGTTAAGTGCTTTTCAAATGCTATCTTAACTTACATCAGGGTTTTATTTTAATGCATTAGATAAATTTCAAAAAGCTTTTCTCTTTCTTGACAGCTGAAATCTGGCCAACTTTGGGAGTGCCTGTGACTGATTGTTTTTTATTTCTCTTTTACATTTTAGGGTGAAGATTAACCTACATCAAATGAAACTAGTTTTTCCTGAAGAGCTGGAGAAGGTTTGGGCTCACAGCTCCACTTGCTGCTTTCCAAGAAACTGTAGTCTTTATAATTACCTATAAAATTACTGTTAATATAAGAAGTATATGTTTGAGACTAGTCTCAGAATGCAGAGAAATCAGAGGAAAAGCTGAAATAAGAACCACAGTCCTCCTCATTGTGTTCAAGAGTGGCAGCATGGGTGACTGAGGATGGGTTGATGTAGAAGTCCCTGTTGGAGGTAAGCAGGGCAAAATACCAGTTTGTGAGTTCCTGCTCTTTCTGTCACTGAGCATTAGTTTCTCCAAAGGTTATGTTAATAAATTAATTTATTACATGACTCCATTGTGAATTTCTATGACAGAACATAAGCTTCTTATCCACAGTAAAGCCTGAGGTGTCCCATACTGAATAGCACATCAGTGGACTAAAATTCAACTGATGCTCAATTCATGGAATGTACAGATTTTTGTATGTGGATCTATCATGACCTTCCAGTGCCTGAGGGGAACCTTGAAAAAAGACGGGGAGGGACTATTGATAAGGGCCTGAAGAGGCAGGACAGGGGGCAATGGCTTCAAACTGACAGAGAAGGTTTAGATCAGATATTAATAAAAGATTCTTTACTGTGAGGCCTGTAACAGATTACCTAGAGAAGCTGTGGATGCCCCATCCCTGGAGGTGTTCAAGATCAGGTTGGATGGAGCTCTGAACAATCTTTAAATTGCAACTAGGAAATACTGTCATTGGTCAGCTAATGATTTTCAGCAGCACTTACAGAAAAAAATAAACTAAAAAACCTAAACTGCTTTTCAATTTGTTTTGTTTTTTTTTTTTTTTCCCTGCATAAAAAGCTTTTGGGAGGGAGGATTTTGCTTCCATAACTAGTACAAGATTAACTCTGCTTTTTTATGTGTCAGCCTCACAACTGGCTTAATCAATGCTACTAGCACTAACTGCTGCTTCAAGCAATTCTTGTGTATGATCTCTGTATTATAGTTTGGGTGGGTATTGGTGACATTCCTAACTGTGCTGCAGAATAAATGTGTGAATAAAAGACTACAAGTGGATTATAAAATGTGTGTTTTCATGAGACAGGCTGTTCAGTGTGAATAGAAGTAGCCCATGAAGGGTGATTTGTTCCCATACCTTCTTTCTCATGGCAGCTTTCAGAATACATTTTGACCAAGTTTAACAGTGCTGCCAGCAGCAGTGCTGGCTGTTCCTGTGGCAGTGCATTCCAGCAGTGTCCTCCAGCTTTGCCATCCTTATGTGGCATGCTCTGAGTGCCCACTGATGTAAGAATTTCCTGCTCCCTATCAAACACAGAGCTGGCCATGTTGCTAGGTCAGTGTTTCTTGGTTTGCATTTCTGGGCTTTTTCTTTCCTTTCCCCTTTGAAGTCTCCTTTCTGGAATGCATTCCTTCTTTGGTACAGAAAAAGACTATTCTGTGAATCTCCTTTCTTTCCCAAGTGGCCTGGCAGCTATTTTCAAAAGCTGCCAATGGTTCCTTTTCCACAGGACTGTGTTATGAGTAACCATGAGTTACTCTGCTGTTTGTGCCTCTGTACATGTGCACCACATCCACCAGCTCACCCTCTGCAGGTCATGCTCTGTGACATCAGTGTAAATACCCCTTCTGCACTGTCCTGAATTAGAGCATCACCCTTTATAGCTCAGGACTGTCATCTGCTTTCAAGCCTGATGTTTTGGTTTTCTGATGTTCTTTCTCAGGAGAGTGTGATAAACACGATGGAATGTTTTTGTAATAATATCTATGTTATTCATTCTTTCTGACAGGAGGGATTTCTTCTTGATGTCCCTCTAGTTTGACCAATGTGATTGAAGAGGTTTACCTTTCTTTCACCTATCACATTAGTCTGTGTAAAATTGTATATAAAGAAGAACTATCTCTAATAAAAGAGTCATTTTTTTAACCTTCTGATCACAGAGTCGTGTATTATCTGAAATAACAACACAGGACCCTCTTCTTTCTCAGCCTAGCACTAGCAGTGCTGGTACTGGCTCACCCCACAGGGTTTTTTTCTTGCTCAGGCACTGATGATGTCAGGAGGAAGGTGACAGTGTTAGCAGACAGCAGTGTTGTTCAGTATGTGCTGGGCATGTGCTGAAACAGTTCTGCAAAGTGTAATTCTTCTTTCACTTGAAACATCAGGGTTTAGATGATTCTGTTACTTGTATTTCCATACAATTCTAGGTTGCCCTGCATTTTCAGCAGTGGTTTCAAATGAAAGGGCAAGTTCAGTTTATGTTGACATACCTGAAACAGCCTGTGGAGTGGGTTAAGGGAGGGATTATTTAAGAAAAATTTTGCCCAAAGTCATTTATTTCATGAACATAGCCCAGAAAAGGTTTCATCAAAGTACAGTTGAGCTGTTAGTTTTCCATTTAAATCTGGCATCATATCTGGGATCTCAGATAGTGAAAGGGGAAGGAGGTATTTTCTAGCTTTCTAATTAGCTAATTACTCTTGTGACAAGCCTCTGTGCAACCCTTCCCAAGGTGATGGTGCTGCTGGGATCTCTTGATAAGAACATTGTTACTATTCTCACTTCAGCAAGCTGCATTTCTCATTACTTATTTCTTACTGCTTTTTTCTTTAGGGTTCCTCACTTTCTGAAATAAAATAATAATTAGCTTTTTAATTACTGATACACCAGTGGAGCCAGTGTTGCTTGCTGTGGGTGTTTGAGAAACAGCCAATTAACAGTTTCAACTTTTTGGAGTTATGTAATCTTTTTTTTTTTTTATTTTTTGCAGTATCCACTTAATGTTGTCATTTCAGTCCAATGCCACTAAAGGAGTGGCATTGTTAATGGAAATGATATTGTCTACACATGCTGGCAGAAAAAAAAGGCTGACTGGCAGCTGGAGAACAATTATAAAGGTTGTCTGATTTAATCCCTCTGCCTTGAGCTGCTTGTGGAACGAGCACAGTTGAAGTTCTGTGAATGTATTCTTAAAAAATGTAGGCAGAATGATGAATGGCCTCTTGTAATTGCTTGCATTCACCTTGCATTTTTTTTCTCAGTCATCTCTTTTGTATGAAATAAGGCATTTAAAAAAGCCAAATGTGCCTATTACTAATGCAGCTTAGCACTGGTCTGTCAGAAATACTACCACCAGCTGTAACTTTAAATATCACCTAGCATGGATTAAATAGCATGGATTAAAAATATTTTCTTTATTGCTCTAAAACTTCTTTTCCCCTCTCTTTTACTAGCATATAACTGTTTTCAGATATCAGTGAGATTTTTATAAAGTAACAATTTCAGGTTAATTATAAGGGATGGAGAGAAGAGCAGGGATTGACAAGGATGCTTCTAAGTGCTGATTTCTTCCCTGTGTGCCATTTTCCTGCCGTGCTTGATTGGAAGATCTACATGGGGGTGGTAAGAGTGGAGGATCAACACTGGTGCACTCCAGTTTTGTTTCTGATGTCAGGAGCCTTCCAAGGAGCACTGAGAGCCTTTGAGGACACAATTTTACCCTAGCAAGGACAGGGAAAGCTTAGCTAGTAATGTTTCTCCTGCAGTGATCAGGCTACAGGAACAAGCCAAGTGTGGGGGCTGGTGCTTGGCAGCAATTATTTCTCCTGGATAAGGTAATATTTGGAAGCCTGGCCCCCCTGCAAACTCTTCCTCTGCACTCTTTTCAAAGAAAAATGGATCTTGAGTTGCTTTTCACTAAATACTTCCCTTAAAGACCAGTCTCCAGTGATTTGTTACCTGGTTAGGAATTGCTTCTGGAAGTGTGCAGGAAGTGATCTTTGAAGATGCAGTTGTGCTGAGGGCCACATCCTTGCCATCCCTCTTCTGACAGAAAAAAAAAACATACAAGCCCAAGAATGAAGATTCTGACAAAGATGCCCTGAATGAGTGTGAAAGTCAGTAACATGGCAAGAGCTGTTTCAGAGCCTGCAAAAAGCCAGAGGGTAGCTGAGCTCCCAGCAGTGAGTTAATGCAATCAGGGCTACTCCCTGCTAGCTGGTGACTAATCTGAGATCTTGCTAACTCTGGATATTTCTTAATCATTTTCCTTCCTGTATTTGGATCAATATGGGGAGGGACTCTGTGGAATATGTGTAGAAGAGGAGATGGTAAATGGAGAGGGCTGGAGAGCTGTAGTGCCTTTGGAAAAATAAAGTGGGTAATTACATCCATCCATATGTGGCCTCTGCTGCCTAATTCTACATGGCCTCAAAAAAATTCAAGTCCTTGATCAGTCCCTCTTCCCCAAAAGCATCTCTTCCTTTTACTGGTGCAAGCAGAGAAAAAGCTTTTGTCTGCCCAGGCATGAGACAAGAAAAAATTTTATCATTTAGTGATGAAATTTTTTTTTCTTTCTCTATTCCCCTGCAAATGTAGGACGAAATTGAGAGCTGATGTAAAATGGTTGAGATGCTGCACACAAAAGAATTACTGCTGTCTTTGTCACTTCTGAATATTAGCCAGGGACCAGTCTCATGAAACAAATTAAAGACTTTGTGTGTGTTAGCAGTAGTGTAGAAAAAAAAATCTGTGGTTTAGTCCAGGCTGCTCATCAGGAGGTGACATTTATACAACAATCTTCCAGTAGGTGTGTTATGTTTTACTAGAAGCCAGTTCAAATAAAGCTTCTGTAATTTATAATGGCCTATTCCACAACACTTGCTAAGTTGAAAAGAGCCAACTAAAAAAGACATATTAACTTACAGAATCACTTAGGGAGCTAATAACCCTTCCTTTGAGCATATGGGTCTGGCTTTAATAAACTTCAAATCTGCTTTTTGTTCTTTTAAACGGGAAGGATCTGATATTGAGAAGTGCTGAGCACTCAGAATTTCAGCTGCAATTGATGGTGTGTGTTCAGCACCTTGGAAAACCAACTCCTAAATCAATGTCAGTTAAACCTGAATTTAAATGGGTTGAGTTGAGGAGACTGGAAGAACTCTGTGGATTCTTAAGTGGGCATATGGAAACCCTTAAGTCCAATTATTGGTGATAGCCACTTAGGTGTCACCTCTGCAAGGCTGGTGGAAAAATAGGTACAAGTGATTTGAGCTGCTTTTCACTAGCCCAAACCCCTCAACTGGAAATTTTAAAAATATACTTAGTGGAAAATCCAACTTCCTGCTGAAATAATTTGACAATTTGTAACAGGAATTCCCGAGGGCAAGTAAATATCACCAATAAATGGCAGTGATGGAATTTCTACTTAACGTGTGTCTGCTTAATGGAAAAAAAAAGTCTAATGGTTGGCACTGTATTGTGTTCTTACACAGGAAACATTTAAAACTAAGGGATGGATGGACAAGAGGCCCAGGAGTGCTTTGTCCCAGAGCTTCTCCTTTGCAGATGGGCTTGAGATGTGTCTGTGAGCCGGGAGTTTATTCTGTTTGTTTTGTCTCTATATTGATCAGGCAAATCCTACAGAATTTTCCATTTCTTCCTTAGATAATCCATGATCTGCCTCTGGTCTCTGGCACCTCTGGGGCCCTGGCAAACCAGGAAGTACCTGGCATTGGTGCTCCCAAACCCATCTGTCCTAAACCCATCTGTCCATCAACTGTCCTAAAATGATGGAAGGAGTGACAAAGCTTTCTCCTTGCTCTTGTGTTTTTACCAGTGTAGTCTGGGTTAAAAGAAGCCACGGCAAGCAGAGCCATGCTCACTCTGGTACAAGTGTGATTGGGATTTTACTGATGTGGGGAGATGGTTTGAGATTCCCAGCCTCCAGACTTCCCTCGTGCTTGCAGGGCTGGTTAGAGCCCATGGTGTCAGCACAGAACTTCCAGCTCTTTCAGCCTGGGATGTTGTGTCCCTAGCTGTTGTGCCAAGGCAATCCTGGAGTTTTCCTGGCCACCTTCTGTAGTGAAAAACCTTTTGAAAGGTGGGGAAACCCAGTGGACTTGAAGGACCAAGTGTCCTGTGTGGCTCTGGACTTTGACCTAGCAGGAGGTGGGTCCTCTGTGGGCTCAGGCTGAAGCCAACAGGGCCCCCATATGGACATCTTACCTGTGGGGTCTCAACAGGATGGACAGCCCCAGTGCAACTGTATTTGCAGGGGCATACTGGAAGGAAGCCTAGATGGCTTTGGGTGGATTTAGGCATTTATGCACCGTGGCCCATCCTCTAAAGGGATTAAAACAAGCAGTTATTCTTTCTTTCTTTCCCTTTTCTCCCTACAGATGGTGAGTGTAAAGACTCTTGTTTAGCAGATAAGCGCTGCTTGTGATTCTGGGAGAGGAGTTTCCCAAAGCACAATGTAGTAACCAAAATGAAATAGAACAAATGCATCAAACCCAAGGCATTTAATAAAATAAAACATCTCTTCCCACCCCCCCCCACCCCCCCCCCAAAAGCTGGGTTAAAAATATGTAGCTATACATTAGTTCAAAAGGAGAGAAAACTCCTTCTTCTGGGGATACAGAATGACTTTTCAAAACAATGAAGCCCACTAGACAAATGTATTTGGGGGATTGGATGGAATAGGCCAGGCAAGCTTCCTTTCCTTGGCTTCTCTGTTAAAAGCATCATAGGTGGAGTCTTTGGTGACACTTTTGGCTGTAGCTGGAATATCTGCAATACCAACATGATTTTTTTTTGCTATCCTGGAACTGGTGGTGATGGTGTATGCATTGCTCCTGTAGCATTTCATGGCAGACATGCAAAAAGTTTCTTTCATCCCTCTTCTGAAGTTTGCATTATAGATGGAGTAGAGGATTGGCTTAGAGGCTGAGGAACTGAAAGAGATCCAGGTGATGGCCAGGAAAAGCAAGGAGCTCTTTCTGTAGTCTGTTTCCTGTGGGTGCCACAACTGTACTGTGAAGAAAGGCAGCCAGGACAGGAGAAACACGGAGTTTAACATTAAAAACATCTTGATGGTTTTCACTTTTGTTCTTGGAACAATGTTTGTTGTTCTCCTGACAGTCATTCCATCTGTGCCTATTCTCCAAATGTACTTAACGACTTTCTGGTAAAAAAGGATAATGAGGAGGGATGGGATCAAGAACACCAAGAGGAGGTGGATGATACCATAGGCAGATCCTTGCCAAGAACCGGGGAGGAAAAAGTTGCAGTGGTGGTCGCTGTTGGAGCCGTAGAGAAAACAGGCTGGTGATGCAAACAGAGCACCACAGAGCCAGGAGACCAAAATCATCTTTTTGGCTTTCCCCCTGGACACTTTGAAGCTGAGGGGGTAGACAATGGTGTAGAATCGATCCACGCTGATGGCGAGGAGCACGTAGGTCTGCACGCCGGGCGTGAGGTACTGCAGGTACCTGGCCAGGCGGCAGCCGGCGCTGCCCAGCAGCCAGCGCCCCGAGCTCAGCTGCAGCAGCACCAAGGGCGCGCTGCCCACGCCGCTCACCAGGTCCGCGCACGCCATGGACACCACGAAGTAGTTGGTGGTGGACTGCGTCCTCCTGCTCCTGTGGATCACGAGGCACACGAGGCAGTTTCCCAGGACAGAGAGCAGCCAGAGCGCTGCCCAGAGCGCGCCGGCAGCCGCGGTCTCGGCCGGGCTCAGCCCGTAGCCCGGCAGGGAGCGGTCGCTGCCGGAGCCGGCCCCGGCGGGGGCGGCTGCTGCCGGCGCGGAGCCCGCGGGAGCGCCCGAGCCCTCGGGGCCGCTCGCGTTCTGCAGCAGCAGCAGCGCGGGGAGCAGGAGAACGGGACCGCTGCTGTTCTCCATGCTGCCAGCAAACTCAGCCACGTCTTTCGCTCAGGCTGCGGACACAGAGGAGAGAAAAGGTTCTTTTGAACGGCTGTGTGTGAAAAGCCCATCTTAACATACAAAAGAATATTCTTAGTAGTCGAAATATATCCTGTGACTTCTGTGTTTCTGGGCTAACACTGAAATACAGCTTCTAGGTTCCGCTGTAGCTGGTGGTGTGACAGGCTGTGTCAGGGGGCCCCCACCCCATTCCCTGGCTGGTTTGAGGGGGCTGCCAGCCTTTCACACCCTTTCACTTTTGTTCCTCACAGCCCCACTCTACATCTGCACCACGTACACCATGACCCAACCCTGCCTTCGTGGGGCAATGAGAAGGGCAGGACCCCTTGGTCAACACAGAGGGTCCCCAGGCAATAAGAGGCCTCAGTGCAGAGAAATTTCTGGGCCAATACCATGTATGTCCACAACCCTGACCAGTGCAGGTTATAGCCCCCTTTTTTTGTGTGGTTTTCCTTGTATCAGGATGTGTGTGGTGGGAAGCCCTCCCCTTGGGGCTGGGGTGCTGCCCAGGGAGACTTCCTGGGATTGAGCACCCTCACCACCAGCCCCACCCCTCTGAAAGAATGGCTCTGTTGATCTTGTGGGATCCTTAGACCCTTGTGGATGAGCTTTTTACGAGATGGTTTTTACGAGTCTGTTTTTTATAGTGGAGACTTGAACTTCTGCATTATGAGTAATGCTCCAAAAGGAAACATGACCATAAGAAACTCAGCATAGGCACAACTCTTTATGGGTCTGAGATGCAAATAACTGGAGGTACCATGACTTGCTGCATTATTTATCCCCAGTTCCCATGTCTGTGTTTGCTGCATTGTTTGCTGCAATTTGGTTTAAGTGTTAGTGAACCATTCAATTTGCAAATATCAGATCCATAAAAACCAGTGATGAGTTCTGTCAACTCCCTCTGCCCTGAAGGTCCATAAGTAAAAATTTAGAAGCACAAGTAAAAATTACGTATAGCAAGTAGGTGAGATCTAATAACAGTTTTAGTTAACAAAAAATACTTGTATTAATTTTCCCTTTAAACAAATACAATACTGACCTGAATGGCTGCTTTCCATTAATTATGAATCTGCATGGATTCAGCAGTGCCAAAAATCTCACTTTGTTTTGCAAGAATTTTAGAGTGGGAATCCTTTTAAAACTGGTATGAGGCCTTTCTGTATTTCTGTTTCAAAACCTACTCTTTTGTGCATTAGCTTTGGAAAAGAAAGAGCATGTGAGATGACTCATAATCATTGAAGAGGGATTTCCTGGTGCCACAGTTCCATTTTACTGACCTTAATTTGCAGTTTGGAAACCAAATAGCTGCATTTTGAGCTGATAGCTCTCCAAAACAGATCTGTTACTTAGAGATTAACTATTTGAGCCACAAGAACTTCATGAAATCCCTGCCACGTATACTTGGCTGTTGCACAAAGCCCATATGGCATAAACACTGTGTGTTTACATATTCACTGTCCTGTCTAAAAATGCAGCACCCATTGCAATTTGGGAGAGCAAAACCAAATAAGGTTCACAAAGAAATGCAGTAAACGGGTTTTTTTAAATGTTTAATCAAAAGAAAAAGCATTTTGTTTTCCAACTAGTCTTTTTCAAGATTAGAAATGCGGTTAAATAAGCAGATTATTGTACATTACTTGACCTAAGGACTAGCAGAGGGGCGTTTTTATTCAACATATTTTACCTCTCTGCATCATAGCTGCAAAACACCAGGCGAGCATTGGCCCAGCAAATTATTTCAAAAGCATTAAGCTGGTCATTTACTCCATAAACTTCTCTCTCTGGAGAGTATCTCAGGAAAAGCTGCCAGACTGGAAGAGAAATGCTTCATCTAACTGGGTGTAATCAACATTAGGAGTGTGAGTAAATTGAATCAGAGTGGGGGAAGGGGGCTTTTGTCTGGCTGTGAGAGGCTAGAAGGTGACATCCACCCTGCCTAAATTCAAATGATCTGCCCTGTGAGTGCATTGTGCCAGTGTAGAAATCCCTTTTAGAAGAGCCCAGCGTTTTAGCCTCTCTCTGTCCCTTGCTGTGCAGGGATGACTGTTGTGCATATTGAGGCCATTTAGTCCTCCTGCTTCCAGTGGAGGAATGTGGATGCACATGCTTCTGTAAGCACAGTTTCCTTGCCAGTCCTTTTCTCTGCTCTGGTGCTCATAAAAATGCTCAGCTCTTTGCCTTGCTCCTCTTATGAGGGTGTTTGTATTCTCTGGGCAGCTCTTCTGAGCAAAGCCTGAAAATCTCTCGGGGTGAAGTGTGTTCCTCCTCATCTCTGCATTCCAGTGTGTGGAGATAGGAAACATCTGCCCTTATCTTATCAGGAGAATTACATGCTTTGAGTGCAGTGAAGCCTCTGAGATCCATGCCCACAGCTCACATGCTGCTGTCTGCTCCCTAGCTACACCCAGCTGGTGGAGATCCCAGTCCTGCAGTGTGGATAACTGAGGATGACATGGCTATAAGCATGGATTGGCTCATGGATGGAGCTCTCAGTGCTGCTGTGGATGTGGCTCAGCTGATGGGAAAAGCTTCTGAGCTGAACTGATTGAGTGAGCTGATCTGTGCTTTTGCATCTTACATCAGGTTGTGAGGGCCTAGCTGTGCTGAGCAGTGAGGTCATGGGAGCAGGAAACATGGGTGAATCAAATAAAAGAAGGAATTGTTCTAATTTTTAGCACATCTAAAGAATATCTGCTGTGTGCTGGAGGAAATTCAGGGCACCCAGGCTGACTCTTAGCCATAGGTCTTCTTTGATCCTTCAAGCTCTTTTCTGACTGTTTAACAAGGTATTAAACTGAGGACAAGGATATAGTACTGCAACAGCTGCTGGGATTGGAATCAACTTTTATTTCTTGTACTGGCTGCTTGGGGAAGAATCCTTTTTCAGCTTCATCCTTGTAACTGAGCTTAGTAAGGGGTGAGACATGCAGTAGCTGACTGCAACAAGAACAGGCTCCATCCATTCCCTCTGGGTCTGTCAGCTCACACCTGGAGTAACTCCTCTGATGTGGAGCACGGGGTTCAGGGCAATTCCACAAGGTATGATTTTGATGAGCAAGGAGGATTCAAACCCATACACAAGTCACAAGCCACTGCATTTTGGCTGAGTCTCATTAACAGATGTTGTCTTCTCCTGAAGTTCATTGTGGTTTTAAATGTTCTGGGAGCAATGGCTTTTCCCTGCATCTGGAGGCAATGAATTTTTCTCATGTATTTACTGGGGGTTAAGACTGACCTAGAGTAAGTTACTGTAGGTCTATTAATGTGGGGTAAGTTGCTAAAACCCAGTAATTATTCATGCACCTAAACCTTGAAATGTTTATTCTCTGTTAGCACTGAGAAGAAGGCCTTACTGTAACTGCAGATTCCACTTGCACCCAACATCATGCTCTGGTCCACGTCCAGGCAGTGGTGAAATATGAGCCAGATTTGTGCTCAGTGTTCCCCAGATAGACACCCTCACCTCCTCAGAGGGCACCACACTGTTTGCAAACAGGTAAACAATGGTCTCAAGTCTCCTCTTAGAGATGTAACTCTTGCCCCTAAAGAACAGCTCTGCAGGTTTAAGTGTTTCAAGACTTTGTTTTATCCTCCCACTGCTGGGATTAGCATGCAAAACTCCAGATTAGCCCTAAATGTATAAAAGTGAATATCTAAAAATGGTGGCAGGACCTAGATCCATAACCAGTGTGACTGTGGGGGCATGAAAATGTGGGAGCAAGCAGAAGGACTGACCTGATTTCCATCTCTGCTGTCACAACAGCTTCCACCTACTGAAATTGTCCAAGAAGAGTGTAGAGAAGCTTGAAATACAGCTTTGGAGGCTTTTTGTCCTCCCTAATGGGGATTGAGTCTGTCCTTGGGCATGGCTAGGCTGTACCCTTTCCTGATTCAGAGGTAAAAATATAGATGCTCTCTCCCACACGCTTGCATTAATTTTTGGCAGCACCAGGCCCTGCCCACAGCACAGCACATTTTTCAGCTTGATGGAGGAACACAGTGCTCACCAGGCCTGCCTTGCCATGGTGGGTGTTGACAGATCAGTGGTGGTGAATCTCACACCTGCCTGGTTTCTCTGCCCATCTCTTGGAAACTCTCACCCTCTCCCCCACAGGGAAAATGCACCAGCAGCTACAGCGAGGGCTTGGGCAGCTGAGCTCATCCAGCAGGAGCACAAGATCTCTCCCAAGGAGAACCTGAGGAATTGTTTGGTTTACTGGTGGTTTTGTGTGGAAATGTTATGTAGAAAGGAATTCTTGACAGGAAATCTTGTGAAAATGGCTTTCTCATCACACAAGATGTCAATGTGGCAACAGGATTTTTGCACTGCTGTGAACATTTGTGCTGGGATGTGAGAGTTCCTGTGGCTCTTGACCCTTCTTGGTAACATGGAACTGGTGCTCGCAGGGCACAGGTCCCTGTGCCAGGCACAGTGACAGAGAGTGGGGTGGCTTACAACCAGAGATGCCTGAGATGCTTCCAGGAGGATTTATCTGGTAGGAATAAGAGGAGCAGACCTGCAGGAGCAGTAGAAAACGTTCACATGGGCCTCTGCCAGAGGTTACCACCATTAGTGAGAGCATTTCAGTCTGGCTATGCCAGCTTGGCTGGGAAGGGAGCTGGGAGGGCTGAAGGCCATGCACTGTAGTCTGTTTTCAGGCCTGATGTCTTGGTTTTCTGATGTTCCGTCCCAGGAAAGTGTGATAAACACAGTGGAATGTTTTTGTAATAATATTTGTGTTACTCATTCCTTCTGAAAGGAGAGATTTCTCCTTGATATCCCTCTGGTTTGACCAATGTGAGTGAAGAGGTTTGCCTCTCTTTCACCAATCTCATTGGGCTGTGTAAAATGGTATATAAGGGAGAATCATCCCTAATAAAAGGAGTCATTTTCTTAACCTTCTGAATCATGGAGTTCATGTCATGTGTTATCTGAAACAGCAACAATGCACAGCCTGAAGTTGGGTTGGAAATGCCTGATGTGGAGATGATTGTGGGAAGGGAGTCTCTCTGCTGGGCAAGGATAAAAGCAGCCTGGGAGAAGCCACTGAGGTATTGTGTCAGCCTGCTGAGAGCCCCTGATCTGGAGATGCCTTCGTGGACAGGGTGCCAGTTGCAAGAACTGTGTTTGCTGCCTGCCAGAGGGCAAGTCTAGGGAAAGATGGAAGCTGCTGGAATGCAGAAATCCCAAACACACGAGGGCTGTGCCATGTTTTGGTGCTGGGAGAACTGGTGGGGAGGGTGAGCTGACTCCACCTGAAGATGTTAGGGGTCTGTTCTGCATTGCCTGACTGAAATTGCTCTCTGTTAAACCCCTGAGAGAGGGTGCCCGGTGGGGCTGCAAAGGAAAATGCAGATGGAGGTCATGTGTGTGACCCAGGTGTGGGAATTGCCCTGCACAGCTCTGCAAACAGAGGCCTCACAGTCTCCTGCAGTGGAGTGAGAGTCTGCAAGCTCTTTGAGACAAGGAGCACAGCTCCCCAAATGTGTCTAAGGTGTAGAGATTCCTCTCCTCACTGACTCATCTGAGACCAGAATGCTTAAAATAAATCAGAAATCAAGCTTACTCATAAGTCAAGTTTTGAAAAAGTCCATATTTAGACACCCAAATAAGCTTTCAAGGATGCCTCTGGGTTGGCAACCCGTTTTTCTGCAAACCAAGCCACTTGTTTAAGTGGTTAAGAGCGACTTTAACAACAAACCTTCAAGAACCACATCTGAGAACCTTTGCCAGAAAGAACTGGCTACAGATCCTGCCTCATGCACACAAATGGCCTTTTGAGAGCAGAAGGCAGCTTTACTTCCCCATTACTCCGTGGAGCCAACATACTGTTCGACATGCTAGAAGCCAGCTGGATAAATGAGAAATATTGCTATGCATTCTTAGAGAGCCTGAGTTAGCTATACCAGAACAGCCCTCCTGCCTGTGCTGGCTATGGATAAGCAAAGATTGCTCTGCCTGTGGGGTTTCCCTGAGTAGCTGCAGCTAGGAACACACAGGGAAGAAGAGAGACAATGCTTTCAGAAAGGATGATTTCAAATTAATGACTGAAAAATGCAAAAGCAGCTGTTCTATAGCAATAACATGAGGAAGGAAGAAGCTGTTTGAATGTGTTTAGAGACAGAAAAAAACAGATGAGCAGATTAGTCTGCTCCATTGCTGTAATTTTCTGTTTTCACTGAACTGATGATGTCAGGAGATTGTTTCAAACAAATAAGTAACATAATAGAAAGATAATGAATATAGATAGAGAGAATATAGATTTGCCCAGAAAATACAGGAAGTTATTGTGCAGTAATTCTACACACCCTCCTGCTTTCAGCAGAAAAAGCCTAAAACTGAAGCCCCGCGGAACATTTTCTCCTGAGGAATGAGTCCTCCTGGCTAACCCCCAAGTGATCCAAACGCGCATAAGTAAATACACGTAGCATAAATTACTGGAAAAGATCGTGCCGTTCGCCTCCACGGGGAGAATTACCCCCTCAGCTCCAGCACAGCCCCTGTGCATCCACATACCTGCTCCGAAGCATGATCCCAGCGGCGCTGCTCCCCTCCTCGCTCTGCTGCTCATCCACTCCTGGGAAGCTCCCGCTGGGACTCGCGGGGTCCCTGCGGCTCCGCAGCCTCCTCAGCCCGGCTCTTGGCGAAGCCTCCGGAGGCAGGGCCGTGCTCTCCGGCGCTGCTCGCCCCGCTCCGGAGGCTCAGCCGCCGCTCCAGGGGCGGCCGCTGCCCGGCTGCGCCCCGGCTCCGGTGGGGCGCGGATGCCGGGGCCGCCCCCGGCAGCACCGCGGACAGCGCCGGGACACCGGGACCCGGCGGGGACACGGCGGGGACCCCGCGGGGACACCGGGAGGGCCCCGGGGCTGGGCCGCCCCCGGCCCGCGGCGGGCCCGGCTGCCGGCGCTGACGTGCCGGTTGCCATGGCGAGCGCGGCGGCTGGAGAGGATGCTTTCCTGCCACCATGGTCGCCATGGGACCCCGCCGGTTGAAAGGAAGGGAGCGAATGAATAAGAGGAGGGGGAGGTGGAGAGAATGTTTAACTAGTTTCCTCCGGGAATTCGTGCCTTTTTTTTTTTTTTTTTTTTTTTTTTAACTCCCATGTGGATACCGAAAACTCAGCCAGCCCGGTCCGTTCCCCTGCTTCGCCCCCCCGGTTTAAAATTCGGCACCTTTTTTGTTTTATGGGGAATGGCACCGGCACCATTTCCTTATGTTCTCTGCCACATGCACTTTATTAAGCAAGTCGCAATAATAACAGCCCTCCCCAAATCTTAAGCAGTCGTGTCTCGCCAATGTTTTTCCCGTGGAATTACAACGGCTCCATAAATTGTATCACACTGCAAGTTTAAGGAAGGAAGGGATCGTTTTAGCCCTGACAAACTTTCTGCCTGTGAACTAAGCAAGAAATTTGTTTGGAGTACGAATTTCTACTTTTTTCAGGATTTCTGACTTGAAATGCATTGGCAAACCTAACCAACAAAGGCTGGGTACTTTCCTTTGTTTTCCCTCATTTTTCAGTGGAGAACTCCAAGTTCTTAAAAAGAAATTTTTGTAATTTCAAGAACTTCAAGTTCTTAAAAAAGGAATTTCTTAAAAAGAAATTTCTGTAATTTAACTAGATGTCTTTAGTGGAGAAAAAAGTACAATTTTTAATTGAAAAATACTGTCAAGGAAGAAATAATCAATGTGGTTTTCCTTCACTAATTGCCTTGGTATAGTTCATTTTTTTACTCTCTTAAATTACATTACTAACAGTGGAGTGGGCACCCTGGGAATCGGGTAGAAACACAGAAGACTAGACCAGGCTAGAAATAGGTAAGGTGTAGGCAGATTTTTTTGACTGAATGGAGAGTGTCAACAAGAATTGTCTGTTCATCTTCCAGTGGAAGAACTTGGAAGTGAACATCAGATGAAGGACCCTGGTTCAGAACATGAAGAAGGGGAGTAGAGGGGAGTTCCTCAAAGTGTGGGTGCAGCCCCTGGGATTCCTTGCCAAAGCATGGTGTGGGCGCAGAATTCATGTGAAATTGAGGAGAGGTTGAACAAATGTTAGAAAACATGTAAAATAGACCTCTAATCTCTAAACTAATAAAACACATTGCTCTCAGAAAATCATCTGAGCTCAGTGCATTGGAAGTTGGGAAAACTCCTGGAGAAAGGATTGTACTGAGGTTCAGTGAAAGGTGTTTTAATAAACAAACCAATAATTTTATGGAGTTTGGGCTGGGAGTGTGACTTTCTAAATTCACCTTTGCCCTTTTAGACAATGGCAACAGTGATGACAGCTTGGCAGCCTCACTGCCAGGTACTTCACACAGTGCTTTTCAAAGTTTGATGGTTTTTCCCCCAGCAAGTTGGGTTTTATGTGGATTCGTTTGTCTGTTGGGATTTTTTAACTTTTCCTCCCTGTGATTGTCAGTGTTGTAGGAAAATAATCTTAATTTTTGCCCACTTTCCAGCTTGGTTTTCCTGACAGCACGGGAGGGTGAAGGGAAGTTGCCTGACACCTGTGTTGAGGAGGTGTTGCCCAGGCAGATGGAATCTCCTTGACTGATTCAGTTCCTCCAGTTCAGGGGTGAAACCTCTGGCAGTTGTAAATGCACCATGCTTTGAAAGAAAGCATAAAAACCTGACAGTTTTTTTTTTGGAGTTCACTTTTCCCACCCCGCAGACATAAGGATGAGGACTTGAAGTATTTAGTGACAGTTTTTCATGAGCTTTGCTTGTATTATCTTCTCCAGTGGTTGTTGGATTTGTCAAGCCCTTATAAAATCCCAGCACATCGTTTTGGTATTGATAAATTGGAAGAGGGTGAGGGTGTACACCTCCTTCAGTGTATCCAGAGAGCCTGAGACATCAGTCATTATTGCTTGGAGACTTCTTTCTCTGACAAGACCCAAGCATTTCCCCAAGGTTTCCCCAAACCACCCCTGTTATTCCAAATCTGATGTCAGTTGTTTCCAGAGCCACAGCTGATTATTTTGGAACTGCTTTTGCAGGGTAAAGTAATTTTCATTCAGCATCGATCTGCTTTTATTGTGTGGGCTTTTTTGACCAAACCTGGAAGTAAATCTCAGATTATTTTTTTTTTTTTTTACACCTGTCACATTCTTGATGTTGAGGAAGTTTTACTCCTGCCAATGAATCCAGAGACAAACCCAGCCAGAGATGGCAAGTACCCCAACTGACCCTTGACAAGTGACTAAAGGTTCACCACCAGAAAGTTTGCTGTGGGGAGGGGGAGCAGAGAAATAAATCCTGTGAAGGGATGAGAGATAATAGGTGCAAATCAAAATGTTTGGAGAGTTGTGCCTTCTGTTTATTGGGATCATTATGGTTGAGTTAGTCCCTGGGGTGCAACTCCACGTGGAGTCTGTGTCTGCAGGGCCAGGCAGGGAGGAATTGTTGTCCTTTTTGCCCAGGGCTGGACTCTGCTCTGGCCTTGACAGTCCTTGTGAGTCCCTTCCACCTCAGGGTATCCTGCCATCCTGAGTTTCCCATTTTGTTCAGGGGATCAGGCTCTGGGGCTCTGTACACAGAGGTCACCAGGGGGCTGGAGGCAGCTCTGGGGTTGCTCCAGGAAAGGTCTGTCCTAAACTCCTGCCTCTGTTGGTGCCTCAGAGGAGCCCTTCTGGATCCATGGACAACATCTCTGGGCCAAGGTCTGATCAGGAAGATCTGCACTGGGCTGGAGTGAAGCTGCTCTCCTCTGGAGCCCCATGCAAAGCCCAGCCTGTTACTGGTTAAACACATCTCCACTGCTTGTCCTGGGGCTGAATGTCTCAGGGCCTCAAGAGCTTGGACCAGTGCATGAATGGCTCCAGGTTCTCTAAGAATGCTGCATTTCAGCCTGGTTCTGTCTCAGGCATGGACTGGGATCCCTCAGTGTGAGCTATGTCACTGAAGGGCAGCCCACCAAGAGCTTTTTGTTTTGTTCTGTTTGTTGTGTTCACCTGTTTAAATCCCAGCAGTGGTTCAGAGAGTAGTGGGAAATGCCCCACAGCTGAGCTAAAACCATACCTTTTCTTAGCTGTGCTCAGACCCCTCTAAGGTCTGACCTTGCTCCCCTGGGGTCCGAGCACAGACGTGTGAAAAGAAAGTGAAATTGTGGGACAACAAGCTCTGGGAACACCTTGTGTGAGCTTGGTGTGGAAAATAGTAACTTGCCTGGAGGAAATATGATGCACTCTCACTGGTGTTTGGGAAAGTAGGGGGGGTGTCTAGGTTTCTGTTCAGTTAAAGCTTGTTATGAACTCATTTACTTTGCCTCCAGTCACTGGCCCTTGGAGTGAGTGTACTGTACTGTGCATCCTGAAGGATGTCATTCCCTGTGACCTACATGCACAGAGAGCAGCTGGGATGAGTCAGAGCTTGGGCTGAGGCTGCCACAGCTCCTGCATTCTTGAATTAATGCATATGTTCCAAACAGAGCAGGACTGATGTCGAACCATTCATTGAGAAGCAGCAGAGAGATCTGTAGCAGCTTTAAAGAGGAACTCATTCCCTGGAGACATTGCCTCTTACTCAGAGAGAGTTTCCAACTGTGTGGTGATGTCAAAGTCAGGTCAAGAGGCTGAGGACACACAGGACTGCTGGCACTGCCAGTCAGGGAGGGAGCTGTGGCATCAGAAGGAGCTATGGCAAGCACAGGAGACATGGATAATCCAGGGCTAAGGAAAACAGAGTCATGACTTATTATTTCAGTACACATTACATTTCAGTACTTTATTTCCAGTACACACTCTTGGCTGAATATGGCTGATTTGATTGTTGGGGTGGCTGCCTCCTGCTCAGCAGAACAAAATCTGTTTTACTCTCCTGAGAGGACCAGAGAACCCAGGATGGCTTGGATGTGGTCAGTGTAGTTTGGGGGCCTTGTACAGAACAGAACTGAAGATGTGAGCTTGCCTTAAACCAAACCAAAGCAAAATATCCCCACCAAACCCCAAATTAATGAGCTGCTCTCACCTGCCTACCTTCAGAAAAGAAGCCTGGATCCCTGCAGGCTTCCATGGCTCTCCTTGGAAGAACTATCCCCACTGGAAGTTTAACATGCTTATCAATAGACAGGATTAGCTGCCCACAGTGCCAACCCTGCTTTATAGCAGCTTCACCTGAGGGGCTGCAGAGAGGGGAACTGGCTCTACACCCACACTGCAGAAGGCAATGCTCTTCCCAACAGCACACCTGGTTTCCCAGGGCCATGGAGGGTGAGAGGAGTTGGTTTTTAGCTGCTGTGTTACATGCCCTTGGTGCATGTAACTCAGGGCCATGCCCAGCCCTGGGTGTGTGCTCCAGCTTGGCACAGCAGCTCAGGGGTCAGCTTGGCACAGTGCCCTCGAAAGGACAGGTATTGAAACACACAATCTTATCACAAAACTGTCTCTTGTACCCACAGGCCTGCTGCAGCCCTCCTGCCAGGCAGCAGCCCTTAGCCCTCAGCCTCTCACCCAGCTAAGGCATTACATAAAATTTTGCCCTGTGAGCCAAAAATGAACTAAGCATTGAAGAGACCAAGCCTTCCTTGCAGTAGAGGTAATTAGCCTCTTTGGTGCTGAAGTGTCTCCTGAAAATAGATTGAGAGGCTTGCTATGTTGATGAGAGCAATGGTAAATTGGACTGCCAAAATCTGGGCTAAATTCTGATGAGCTCTGTCCTATGCTTGGGGAAACAGAAGCAGAAGGAAGTGAAGTAATTGTGAATTGAGCCCTTATCACCCAGGCCAATGTAGAGAACATGTTTCTCACCTGGCCTAGGGAAATTAAGAAAATAAGACTTCCTTGAAAATCTGAAATTTTACTCTTTTGAATAATCACCAAAATTTTGCACATAAAAATTCCCATAAACTTTTTTTACACTTTCACATTTCATGCATTAGCTATTTTCAGAAAATATATTTCTGGGAGAATATGGGAGATGCTCCAGCCACAATGCTTTCTAATGTGCCATTAGAAAGTCAACTTATTTCCTGGCTTAACATTACAATTGTAAAAAAAAAAAAGGGGAGGGGGGAGGACAGGGAGGGAGACAGCAAGCCCCAAGAATGGACACATATTGGCTCTTTTCCCCCCTCACCTTTGAATTTGCTTTTAAAAACGACTGTGAGGCCATTATACATGCCTGCTATAAAAACAGCCATCATCTGTCACTCACTGGGGACAACAGATTTTCTTACTTGAAGAGGAATGGTAATTTCTTTCCCTCCACTGCACAGAGAACTGAGGTTATTTGTGAAACACTCCAGCCCTTGGTTTGAATCCTGTCTGGGAGCAGCCTAAGTGGAGTCTCCCTTTGAAGTGGGTGGCACTGCTGGACTGGGTCTTTGTCTTTTGGGTGAGGCAGTGGCTGCGCTGCAGTGCCGGTGCCCGGGGAGGGTGGGATGCTGCAGAGGGTGGGGGTGGCTGTGGGGATGTTGCTCTCCCCCCAAGTCAAGCCCGGGGGGCAGCGAGGATTTGGCCGGTGCTGATCCCAGAGTGATCACGCAGAGCAGGGGTGTTTGGGGTGGTGACACCTGTGTCACGGGGTAAATTCCTCTCTGAGCATCAGCCGAGCACCCGGGTCGTTAGTCCTTGCTGGGGCTGGCTCAGGTTTTACTCCTCGAGCAGGGAGGGCTCACAGACATCTCTGGCTCTTAGGAGCGGCTCCAGCAGGGCTCTGGCAGCTTTCAGCTTGCCTGGGGGAAGGACAGAGAAGGATGCACATCACGGGGACTTCCACCTCTCCCCTATCTTCCCACCCGCAATCATGGCAGAGAAAATTCTCACATGAGTAAAACTGTACAAAAGAGAAATGTGTTATTCCAAAGAGAGAAAACAGTGGCCACAGGTGGTTATTGTCATTTACCATCTATAATCAGCTTACTTTTGGGGAAACGCTGTCCAAAGGCATCAGCTTCATGTCCCAACCTCCCGGCCAAGAAGGCACCAATTCTCCCCGATGGGTTAATAAACCAGAAGAGAGCGGGTAAGAGCCTACGCTTACCTTCCTTAGCTGCTCTCCGCTGTCGCCCTCCCCACCCTCATGGCCCAGGACCCTCGGCCGCTCCTCGGGCGGTGTTTGGCGGGCCGGGCTCGGGCTGCCCGCGGTGCGGAGCGCGGAGCGCGGAGCGCTGCTGCCCTCGCCCGGCCCCGCCGCAGGATGCTCCGCGCCTCCGCGGGACGGGGGACAGCCCCGGGCACGGCGCTTTCCGCACCTCCCACCACTCCCACACCTGACTTTGTACCCTCGTTTTATGATTTTTATTAAATCAGAGAGCAATTGATTTTATTTATTTATTTATTTATTTTTAAATCAACAGCTTAACTGGGTTGGTCGCTGCGCTTTGGAGGAGCGCGCTTCTCTCCTTGGGAGGGTGGTGAAGTCAACGCTGTCAGTGTAGAGTTGTTGAATCCGTGCAGTGACAGTGCCAGCCATGACCAGGTTTCCCTGAAACCCATTTTCCCCCTGTATTTGCCTGTTGTCCCTGAAAATCAGCCTTCTGATTTGTTTTAGTATAGTGGAGTCAGTTCTCATGAATTGTAAGATAAACTAGAATCATGTTTGCATTCCTTTGTAAAAGATCTCACCTGATGGACTTCTCAAGTGAGCAGTGGAGATGGAGAGGTGGGAACTGCTCTGTCCAATCTCTGATCACTGTCCAGAAACTGAGAGATACGAGGTCACCAATAAACAATAGACTTCTTCCTTTCTTCTTCTCTACCTGAATACCTGTTGTGTGTGTTGCTGTGTGTTTCTATCTGTGTCACAGTAACATTTGCCTATTTAGGCCTTCCCAGTCACTGGTTGGAGGAGGTGGTGACTCTTCAAGAGGCTGTGTTGTCCCATTTATCTTCCCTATCTCACACGTTTGCACTCATTTCTTGCAGCACCAAGGGCCAGAGATGCCTGCACTGCTATAATGAGACTTCAGGAAAGGAGAATTCTTATTGAAGGAATGTTGAGACAACAGCAGTTGCAGAATAAACACATGTACAGTGCTGGGTGACAGCTGGGGAGGTGGTGATGTGTTAAACGGGGCTAAATTCTGTACTAGGTTTAAGCCTGGAGTAACCACCCTGAAATAAGTAGAGTAGCTTGGTCTGACTCCAGTGTATTGAAGAGCAAAACTGGCCTTGCAATTTTGTGAGGAAATGCAGCAGGGGAAGAGCTTCAGAAAAAGCTCAGTCAAGAGAGTCTGGTCAAAGCTGCTGTATTTCATTCTGTCTTCTCTTTTCTGGTAGCATTTCTGGGTCTGGCTTCTCATGCCACATTTCTCTATTTTTAGAGGGATTTTTGGATTTGCTTTTGTGAAAGAGGCCTGGACTCTGCTCTCACTCACACTGGTGTATGCCTGCCTATTTCAATGTAGTTCAGCTCTACCTGAGCTTACATAAGCAAGGGAAAAAAAAATAAATCACAATTGGTCTTATTGTAGCAGGTGAGTGGCTCAACAGGCACCTTGAATACTGTGAACAGAAAGACTTGGGGTTGACTTCTGCCCTCATACACAAACCCTGCTGACATCCACATCTGAGGGTCAAATTTGGCATCTCTTGCCTCTGCCTGTCCCTCAGCTTTGTAGTTGGCACTGGCTTTGAGAATAGAGAGCAAATGTCACTGCTGGCAACCTTGTGCTGGAGCCACGCCATGAATTACCTGCCCCAGCTCATCTCTTCCTCCAGGCTCTACAAATTCTGGTGGAATTCAGCACAATGAGTGCTATTTCTCTTTTTCCAAACCAGCACCATGCAGAATCCCCTCTGCTGGCACCAGTCTTTACAAACAAACCCCAGTTTCGCCCAAGTCGGTGCTGCTGTGCTGGTTTGTGCAGCTGGTGCTCTGGAGTGCTGAAGTTATGGGAATTTTAGAATTCTCAGGAAAGGAAAATGGAGGTGGATGTCTCCCCTGTTGTTAATACTGTCTGACCTCTTTTCCTGTACATTCTCCAGTGTATCATTTAGCATGTGAGCACTTCAGGGAAGAGGAGAGGAAGGAAATATCCTTAAAGGGCTCTTTTGTGAAATGAGGTAGACTTGGTGATTTTTCTTTTTTTCCTATGGACAACTGTAGATTTAACACTGTGGACATTTAAAAAGTGTTCAGGCCTCCCTTAAACTGTGAATTTGGCTTAGAAAAGGTTGTAGTGCATGCACCTGAGTGAGGTTAAATCCTACCTTTCCACGTGTACTGGATGTTATATATTTTTAGGCAATATGGCTGAAATCTGTGTAGAGGCACATGGCCTGTCAGGTATGAGTCTCTGTAGATGGAAATGATGGATAATCTTATTAGAAGGGGTTGAAAATGATTTGTCTTTGGACCTTCTGAAATAGATTGGTCCCAAGACACTGCAGCGTTGTTCTACCCAACACTAGAATATTGTCTGTGTTCCTTCCCTCCTTGGGCTGAACTATAGCCACTTTTCCAGCTTGGAAAGACAGCTGATAAGTGTATTTAGAGGAAAATGCTGCTTTTTAAAACAAGCTGTGAAGCCCATGGTGAGTATTAGGGGGCAATGCTGCTTTTTAAAACAAGCTGTGAAGCCCATGGTGAGTATCTTTCCAGATCTAGGCTAAGTAATTGAATGGGGGCAGGTATAATCGAGTTGCCCTGCTCTGGGCTGGAGGTGGCTGCCTGCAGCAGGGTGATGGATGTGATTCAGCCGTGCAAGCCCTGTTCCTGAAGTGCTGAGCTAATGAAATGGCAGTGGCAGTGATGGACTGAGTTAGAGGCAGATGGGATTTTGAACCTGCTCCTGACAGTGCTCTCCTGTTATCTGCAGTGAATCATGCATGGCTGTGGCTGCTGGAAGATGAGCTCAGGGATCTGGGATAAAAAAGGAGCAATGAGAAGCTCTCAGCTCCTGCTTTTCAGGCAGGAAAAAAATTTTTTATATGGTGAGTGAGATGTGTTGCCTTGTGCTAAGTTACTCAGAGAAGCAAAGAGCACACAACTCTTATTTCTTTTTAATGACTCTTTGCAGGGAGCCAAAGCCTGGCAACTTGGGAACAGGAGGTCTAAACACTCCTTCAGTCTTCCAAATCACAGAAATATGTCTCTTACAGATGCCTCAGTAGGTGGTTTAACTGTACCCTTTAATCCTCCTGTGCCTCAGCTCCCTCTTTTTTAGGATACAGATATACTTTGCAGCCATGCTGGCAGTATAAATATCTCAGTGACTGTGGTATTTTCTGCTATCTTGTTTCTGTGGTGGCAAAATATAGAGGCAGGACATTACTCTTTATTGTTAAATTTCCAGAGCTGGCATTTTAAACTGGTGTATGTTTTGGAAGCAGAGTAAGGGAGGGCTAGAGACAGAGGGGACTTGCTCAGCCTGGGCAGGGAATGGGCAAAAAGGCAGCTCCAAGTCTTTCCCCTGTGCTTATGGGGTTGTGCTGATGGATTTTGAGGGGAAGACCTGTGGGATTTCCAGGCAGTCTGCTGCAGCAGCACTGAGCTCAGAAGGTCTGGAGCTGAGGAACAGAGGTGTCAGAAAACTAGTCAAAACCCACCCTGAATCTGCTCAAATAGCCTTTGAAAAATAATAAAAGATGCACCTTGACATTTCTGAGCATGAGGGATGAGAGGTCACAGAAATTTGGGGTCCTGCAGCAATGCCCTTGCAGGCCAGCAGTATTTTTGAGCTTTACTGTTTTGTGCTGTACCCTACAGAAAGCAAGTGATTAATCCACTTAACTTGTGGGTACCAAATGCTTGACTCCAGGAGAGAAAGGATCTAATATGGGGCTTAACACCTCAAGTGGATTTCGTTGCAGGCCTAGGTGTGAGCTTTTCCTTACAGAGATTAGTTAGATTGCCTGGTAGCAATGGAAATCAGAAGACCTGGGCATGGTTTAAGGAGGAAAAAAGGAAGGGATGGTGTAACTTCAGGTTTTCCTATGGGCTATGGGAAGATAAGAATGTATTTTGGGTAGTGGTAATTTTTAGTGATGGGAAAGAACTTTGCTTTGAAAAGCCATGATTTGAGGAGGGTGGAAATGGAGGATATGTAGAAATTAAAAGCTCTGGGACCAGGAGAGTACATTTATGAAGTGTAGCCAAGTGAGGAATAATATAACAACGAGAAAGAAAAGAACTCGGCATCTACAGCAGCTCATTCTTAATTTTCTTTAACATTTTCCTGGCATAACATAGGAGAATCACAAAATTGCCACTTCATGCTATGTTTCAGCTTCTATCTGAGACAACACTTGTGCTGCTTCTGGTACAGAAGCCTCCAAAATCTGCTTCGAAATGGAGGGGTCATTTAGTCCCTGTGTTGGTAACAGCATCTCTGCAGGTGACCAGGGGGGTGTTTGAGCAGCTGCTGGCAGTTCCACAGCCCAGGCTGACTGAGCCCCAGCCTTCAGTGGAACTACATCTGTGACCTGAACGAGAATTTGGAGATGTGCAAGTGTTCCCAGCACAGCACTCACACACTGTGGCTGTGTCTTGGTTACAGTGCAAGCTGTGCCCAGCAGCAGGGATTCCATTCCAGCTGTTGAAACCGGGGCAGAGTGTGGGGGTGTCTTGGTCCTCTGCCAATGGGGCAGATGTTCAAAACCAGCTGGGGCAGTTTTCTTCGACCCATTCTCAGTCCTGGGGTTATCTTCTGCTAATGGACCACTGAGTCTCATTTCATGGCTGATAAATTCACATCATCCCACTGGGAGATGATCCACCCAGGGGAGGAGCCAAGCATTCCTACCTGCATAAAATCTGACATTTGGGACACTGCACTCAGCCTTTCCCACGGGATTCCCAGAGGGAGCCCAGGCCTGTCTGTCCCCACTGGACCTTCAGAGGAAATCTGCCCCTTCCTGCAGGATCCCTGCTGCAGCAGAGCCACAGCTGCCCCTGCAGCAGGGCTGCAGCCCCATCCAATGGCTCTGCTGCCAACACCCCGACCCACGGGGGCAGGTTGGATCCTGACTCTGTCACTGGTTTGGTTCTTGTATTACTGCATTTTTAATTAATTCTCCTAATAAAGAACTGTCATTCCTATTCCATTCTTTGCCTGAGAGCCCCTTAATTTCAAAATTATAATAATTCTGAGGGAGGGGGTTTACATTCTCCATTCCAAGGGAGGCTCCTGCCTTCCTCAGCAGACTCCTGTCCTTCCATCCAAGACAGGCTGCTTGGATGGTGAGAGGAAGTTTTGGAGCTGTGTGTGTCGGGTGCTCAGCGCTCAGTTGTGCGGCAGGCTCAGCAGAGGGAGCCCCGCGTTCGCTCCTGGAGCTGAGCAGGAGCGCGGCTGATGCTCCTCGCAAAGGAAACTCGCCTTCCTTCCTTTCCCTCCCTCCCCGGGAGCCTGAGCTTGCCGCTGGAGTGCCTCGGCAGCATGGCACAATTCCCTGTGCCAGTGTTCTGTGCTGCCCGTGCAGCTTTATGAAGCGCTCAGAGCCTGATGCTGTGCTCCCAAACCCACCACATCCCTGGGGCAGCCGTCATTCTGCTGGAAAAAGTGATGGAGGAGGAGAACTCTACAGAGAGTTGGTCTGCATTGTCCAAATTTGTTTGCTATTCAGTGGAGTTCTATTATTCTGAAACTGCCCAAACGTCCTGCTGCTGGCACTGGCTCTGCCACCAAAGAGCAGGCTGGGGAGGGAGGTGTTTCTCTTGTGTGGCAGTCCCTGAACAGCCTCCCTATGTTAAATATTAACCTGCTGCTGCTGATCTTCCAGGCTGTTTTACTCTACCTCCAGTTCTCTTGACATCCAAGGAGAATTCTCTTGACATCCAAGGAGAATATTTGGAGTGTAATTTGAATTTTCTATGCCCGGCAGCTTCACTGTTAATTTTTTGATTGAAAAATCAGACTTTCAGCTAAATGTATATTTTTTAACAAAACATCTTACTACTCATAAAATATTTTTGATCAAAACCTAGCATGTTCTAACTTTTATCTTCAAAGCTTTCATATTTATGACAGTCATTGTGTGAAAACGTTTGCTTCTCACGTTAACTGATTCCCACAACAACAATTAGGACTTTATTTTGGAAACTTCCTGTTTTCCAAAGAGTTTTCTGTTTGAGCAGCCCTTGTGCCCAGCCCTGGTTCAACAAAGGCTGCTCATATTCCTGGCCAAGAGGCAGAGGAGAGGAGAAGAGAGGATGGGCAGCAGGGGTGCTTTTGTGGCTGTGCATTGTTCAGGACAGCAATAGTTAAGAGAAAAGATGACTCTTCAAAGAAAACAAGCAAAGAACCAACCTCGGTGACGTAAATACTGAAAAAACATTTCCTGCTCCTTTATCCCAGAACTTCAAGGTCTGTGACATTTTCAGGTGGGTCTGTTTTGTTTGTTTACACGTCCTTGCCTTACCTGAGCTGAAGGAGTTGCTGTCACTGCCTTGGGCAGGAGGTGAAGCCTCCAAGGCATCAGACATGATGTTCCTGTGAGCTCACTTCTTGTTTTCCTCACTTCTTGCCTCTCTTTTCTCTTTGCAGCAAAGGAGGAGCCTGTCCTCTATGGGGTCCCAAACTGAGTTTTGACACAGTCACCCTGGAACTTGACCTAAAACTGGCTTGCCTGTTCCAATAGGTAAGGGTGAATAAAACCTCGAAAATGCATTGGCCTGCCCATGATTTTTAACACAATTTGGCATGTAATTTGATTCCCTTTAAAACTGGCCAGCTGGTAAAAGTCTGGCTCTAACAGGCACTTGAGAGGAATCTCAGCAAGTTGACATGCTTTTAACACACCCTGCTCCCTCATTCACAAAGACCTGTTGCAGAGCAGGCAGTGGTGCTCTCTGACAGTGCTCTCTGCTCTGCTGGAGCACACGAGGCTCGTTCCAGTCTCTACCAGCACCCTCTCTCCTGAAACAGAGGGCAGTAAACCTGAGGAACAGCTTGTGAGCCTCATGTTCTCTTGTGACCTGACTGCACAGGATAGTTTCCACCCTTCAATAACAGCATCCATGCAAGCTTTGATGGATAGAATTCCCTGCAGAGGTTTCACCCTTGATCAGAGCACATCAGTCATGACCATTGTGGGCAGTTGCTGTCCTGGGAGGACAGTAAGGACTCCAAAATGCTGGTGGGAGAAAAGAGACCTTGAACCCCCTGCTCCCTCTGGGTTAATACAATTTGCTTTTCCCTGCAAGCACACCAGATCTCCTCAGGGGCCCACGGCTGAGCTGAACTGGCTGAGCCCATGGGCTAAAGTCCTCAAGGTCCCTCCTGCCTGGGCTGGCAGGCAGCTCATCCCTCAGAGAGCAGCAGCTTCATGGCATTCCTCCCTGGATATGGGGAACTAGCACGGGGTTCTCCCACAGGACAGGCCAAGTGGGAACACCGAGGTGGGCTCTATGGGAAACAGGGCAAATACAGAGGGGCTGCTTGGGTAAACAGGAGGGAACAGCCTTTCTTCCCAGTGCCCTGCAGGTGCTGTGCTCCTTGGCAGAGGAGCTGGCTGAAGCAGGACATCTCTGCCAGCCCTTCTCCACCTGCTCTTCTGCTCTCCCACCAGCCCCACCAACGTGCAGTGCAAGGCTGCCTTTGAATTTCACCTGTGCCAGCCCAAAAGGCAAATTAAAGTTCTGTAGGGCTGACGTGCACCCTTGACTGGACCCCCGGGGTATGGGCAGACCCCCAGGCACTGTGGGGTGTAGAGCACAGCACTGCTGGAGAACCCTGGGGTGAAGGAGACCAAACCATGCTCTGGCTCCTGGAAAAACTGAGGATGTGACCAACAATTCCAACAAGGAGGGAGTTGGGAGCATTTCAGAGTGAATCCCACCAGCCCAAATGATGTTTTTTAGCCAGGCTGGGTACCAGGGGTGGAGAGATGGGCTTGAGGCAGGGAGGCCAATCTGCTGAGCTGCCTGCAGGCAGAGCAGCCCTGCTGGGCACCCCAAGGCTGGTTCCCAGCTCTGCCTCCTGCTGCTCCTGCTCAGGGGTGCTCACGGGGTGCAGCCCAGCTGGCTGAGGCCCCAGGATGGTGTGGGAGGATTTTGTGGCACCAGCAGGGGAAGGGGAACAGCTGTGGGGAGAGTTCTACCTCTGAGGAGGCTGAGACACACTGAGGGTGTTTGGCCCAGAGCCTGGTGGCTGCACGGTGTGGCCACTGGGAGGTCATTTATCATATCCTGTGCAACTAGCCACCCTTCAGCAGCAATTACTGCTCTTTAAGAACTTCCAAACAATGCTCCCTGCAAGCTGTGCTTGCTGTCAGAACCTAAAAAACAGAGGCTGAAAAATCCCAAACCTAACCAAAAAAAACACAGCTTTGCAGGGAGTTTGTGCTTTTCTTTCAAAGTCAACAGGTGTTCCTGGTCACCCTGCAAAACCACAGGGAAAATATCTGCATGCCACTGAAATGAAGCAACTCCAAGCCAAACTCTGTGAAGATAATCCCATCTTTTGCTTTTGTTTGGTAGAAATGAATGGGGAAAAAAAAGAGAAAAAAGCTTCAACTCTGAATTTTCATGATGATAGAGTGGGAGCTTTCACCACCATGCCAGTTTTGGACTGCATCTGATGCAGGCTCACGGAGACAGGGGACTGTTATTAGAGCTGCGTGAATAATCTACAGCAAGTAACTGAATGGAAGTGTTTGGCCTTTTATCTGTTTGCAAACTATCTGTGAGCCTGCCTGGATGTTCTTGAATGTGTTTGTTGTTAGAGATAATACTGCCCGTAATTTCTGTGAATAATCATTTATTTGTGGCCTGCCTACGAGCATTTAGATAGTCAAAATGTCATTTTTGTTCCATGGTTACATGAGTGCAACCCTGAGACTTCCACCAAGAGTACTCACAGTCAGGAGTGGTAAATTCACTTTCTGTAAAACTCTTCTTGGGAAATGTAAGTCCATCTGTAGTATTCGTGGGTGGGAAAAAAGGGAGAAGAAATCAGTTAAATAACAGGGGGGGTTGGTAGAGGGTTCAAAAGCCTTCCCAGGAGATTCCCATGTGCCCATGGAGGTCTGCGGGATGCACAGATCCACTTGCAGCTCCTGGAGGAGCCCACACTGGAGCAGGTTTGCTGGCAGGAGCTGGGACCCATGGGGAGCCCAGGCTGGAGCAGCCATTCCTGGGGGACTGACCCTGGGGAAGAGTGGTGCTCATGGCAGCAGTTTGGGCAAGGCTGCTGCCTGTGTGTCGTGGATGGAAGGACAAGAGTCTGCTGAGGAAGGCAGGAGAATGGAATGGAGAATGTAAACCCCCTCCCTCAGAATTATTATAATTTTGAAATTAAGGGGCTCTCAGGCAAAGATATAGGAATAGGAATGACAGTTCTTTATTAGGAGAATTAAGTTAAAAATGCAGTAATACAAGAACCAAACCAGTGACAGAGTCAGGATCCAACCTGCCCCCCGTGGGTCGGGGTGTTGGCAGCAGAGCCATTGGATGGGGCTGCAGCCCTGCTGCAGGGGCAGCTGTGGCTCTGCTGCAGCAGGGATCCTGTAGGAAGGGGCAGATTTCCTCTGAAGGTCCAGTGGGGACAGACAGGCCTGGGCTCCCTCTGGGAATCCCGTGGGAAAGGCTGAGTGCAGTGTCCCAAATGTCAGATTTTATGCAGGTAGGAATGCTTGGCTCCTCCCTGGGTGGATCATCTCCCATGGGATGATGTGAATTTATCAGCCATGAAATGAGACTCAGTGGTCCATGAGCAGAAATAACCCCAGGACTGAGGATGAGTCATGGAGGAGTTAAAGAAAACTGCCCCAGCTGCTCTCTCTGCCCTGCCTCAGCCCATGGACCCTCAGTTCCATTCCCTCTCCCTGTGTGCCCCGTGCTCAAGGGCCAAGGCAGAGGCACAGCAAACCTTCCACCCACGGGCTGCACGAGCCACCTGGACAGCTGAGGGCTTTTATAACCATCTTGTCCTCCAAAACACTGGAGGTTGTTGTTTTTTTTTTTTTTGTTTTTTTTTTTTTTCTCGATGTCTGGAGCACTCTGAGCCCTACCATGTTGTGACCACTTGTCCAGGAGCACCCCAGCCAGGTCTTTGAGAGTCACCTACCTCTGCTGACAGCTTGGAGAGGAGTTTCTTTGGCAACAGCGCAGGCAGGACCAAGAAAACTTTGCAGGAACCCCTCTTGTGTTTGTTTTCATCCACAGTTCGTTGGTTACCCTGTGTGGGTGGGTGGTTTTGTGATAAGGACACCTTGAGGGATAGATTACATAGGGTTATCAGGGGAAAAATACTCAATGCTATAGGCAGGCTAAGTACCTGCACCAGAAATGCAGATTTATTTTCAGGGGAAAAGCAATATTTTGGACATGAATTCATTTTGGATGTCTGTAAAACTTCTTCAATTCTTTCAACAGAGGCTTGTTGTTTATCCATTGCATTCTGAAAGCAATGTACTACAGAAAACTATTTCTTCTGCAAATATTTCCCAACTCATGAACCCCCTGTTTCCAAACAGCTTTTCTCTGAACTATTGTATGTGGGCAGGAATTTCCAAAACACTGGATGTCTTTTGGCTCCCCAAAGAGCAGTGTGGGCTCCACTTTTCTGTTACCTTGCTACAGGCTGCTTAGAAAGCTGATGGACAGCACATCAGTGACAGTAAGATTAAAATTATGTGGGCAAAGGTGTGGGCTCAGGTCTGGGAGATGAAACAGGCTGTGACCTCATGCAACTCTACTCTGTTTCCTTTCCCAGGCTTTGTCTTTACCACTTAAAACCATGAACATGTGTGGTTTTCTACAGCAGATGAAGAAAAGAAGATTAAACTTTCTGTAATGGAAGTAGGCGAAAAAAATAACTTTGTTCTTTCTTTCACCCTTCCTGCTCTCTCTCTCTCTCTGTTTCATTTTGCTAGGTAATTTCACCCTTTTCTCTTCTGTTCTACCCCTCATTGTGATTTGTTTATTGTCCCTCTTCCTTGTCTTATTTTCTTGCCCAGGCAGATTTTAGTGGAGGGGAGTCATTTGAGGGAGTTAGTATCCCCCCATCCAGCTTGTGACCAGTACAGACTGAAATGAGAGTTGCACTGAAGATGAGGCTTTTTGTGGAAAATGAAAACAACAATAACTTTTTCTCATATTATTGACATTTTTCAGAGGGTGTCGTCACTGGTAGAGTGAACTAAAGCCAGAATTTAGGCTTTGGCTATTGAAATGTTTAGATGAAAATTTGCCAAACTCCTAATTTATTTTTCCAATTCTCCAATTAAAGACACCCCCCCAAAAAAAAAAAAAAAAAAAAAGAAGATTATTTAAAGAATCTTGCCCACACACATCCCTCCTTCCCCCCCCCTTTTTTTTTTTTTTTTTTTTTCCATTTTGGTCAAAGAACCAATTTTCCACTTGCACTAATTCAACACACTCGTTTTGTTTCAGAAGCCACATTGCAGCAACGCTGAGAAAGGAGTCCAGATTTAATGCTTTGCTCATGGTCCTTTGCACCCTTTTCATTTTGCTTTACCTGTTTTTGAGCTGCATTTGGTGGGGAATGTTTTGCCTGCTCAAGTACAGACAGCACTCTACAGTCCTGCTTTAATGCTGAGCTGTGGCTGCAGGGGTGCACTGGGAGGTCACCCCATTTCTCATCAGGTAGCTGATGGTGGAGGTTCATGTATGCATGATCTGTAGTTTTTCCTTCTGTAGAGGAGAAAAAAGTCCTTTAAAATTGTTCTCAATGAGTTAGGCTGAAAGGCAGTCTGTTATTTTGGGCTCTACATGATGTGCATGTGTGTGGAGGGTAATGGAGGGTTGAGATTGATTTGGACCTGACAAAAAATAATGTGAAAGGTTGCTAGTGGAGTCGTGGAGCTCCAGACCAATAATTAAGCTGTGTGAAAGCTTCACTCTTTCCTCTCCTGCAGAGGAAGTTAATTAATGTAATTTACTTTGAAAATCTCAGGTTCTGTTTTTTTTAAGATAAAAGGCCTTGGGGTCACGTTTAAAAGTGAGTGCTGTGAAGGGATGTGGTGATGGCATCCCAAGCTGTTGTAAGGGATTGCAGAGGACCCTGGGACACAACATTTCCATGGGGGATGAGGAAGATTTATTTGAAACCTTAGACATCAGACATGCTGCTGGTGTGCAGCCCCTCTGTCCTTGCCTTGCTCCAGCACATCCCCAGCTCTCAGCACTCAGCCTGCTTCCACAGCCTGGCTCTGCCTCACCCTCAAAGCACAGGGGTGAAGCACATTCTTCAAGCAGGACAGAGGATGCTCTGGGGAGGTGGGGTTCTCCTTTCTTGGTTGTAACCCTGAGGGATTTGGGGAGGGACACCTGAAGTTCAGCAGAGCCCGAGTGCAGGAAGAGTGAGGAGGCAGCAGGGGCCCAGAATGTCCTCAACAGCTGTTGGTATTTAACAATATACTGGACTGAACCATCCCCAGGACAAACCTTTCTGCCCCAGTGGGTTGGGAACAGTGCTTGGATGGGGCTGCAGCCAGATTACAGAGCTTTACCCAGCTCCTAAGGCATTCAGTCACTTGCATTTCCAGCTAGGACAATTATGCCAGTGTCATTTTGCAAAGAAAGAAATGAGCTGGCTGGTTGGCTTTAGTGGCCCTAGGCACTCCTCCTTTGTGGGGATGCCATGGTTAAACAGGAAGGTTAAATTCCATTTCTTAGGGAGGACAGAGACTTGGCCAAAGATGCCTGCAGGGCCTGGCAGCACCCAGGAGTTAATGATGGAGCTGGCAAAGTGGGTGTCTGGCTGCTTCCTTGTCATTAATAATTATAGTTAATTAATTAGGGCCACTTGGTCACAGCAGGGCAACTTAGGACAGGCCAGGAGAGTTAGCTATGGGAAAAGGTTTGACTCTAACCCCTGCTAAGAATAAATATGTTTCTTTCACATGGGATATGCAAGACAGAAGCAGATCTTGCATGAAAATTGTTCTCCATCTTTGAAACCTTAGGGATTTGTGGCACAATCTGGAAATACAACGAGGAGAGGCTCTGGGTGCCTCTGTGTTCCCGTGAGTCTGAAGCAGTATTCAAACCATGCCCAATTCCTGACTCTTGCAACACCATAAGTTATCTTAATATGAATCTAAATAACTTCTGTCTGAAGTTGCTGATGGTTGGTTAAAGACACAGTCCTGGAGCTCATGGACAGGATGGTCAAGGCCAAGATACCCAATAGTCCTTGTGGTTCTGTCTCCAAACTTTCTCCTCACAGTCTGGCCATGCTGTAAATGGACACTTAGGACATGCCCAGCATGGGGAGAGTCTGGAATGATGGTTCATGTTGCAATCTTACCACCAGGTGATTTACACCTGGACAACAAGCTTTGTTATCCTTCTGCTCACTGTCCAGGTGAGGCTAGGCAGGCAAGATTTATGTGCTTGCAGTTATGTCTCCCAGACCTTCAGTTTTCAGCTGCAAAGACAAGAATCAGTGGCTGAAACGTTCCTCCTGGAGACTCTACAGATCTTGTGTGTGGGCACTTCGTGATCCTAGAAACACTGTCGAGCTTGGCAGGACTGGCCTAAAACCAGCAGTGCCCCTGACCAGGATGGAAGTTCACTGACCAAACAATGTGGAAAAATGCTTGACTGTGCTCTAATTTATTGTCTTGCACTGCTAGCAAAGCTAGGTGCATAAATCATAGTGATTAATAAATCTGTTATGTCCTCCTTTATTTCCTATTTGCAAACTGCCCGAGCAATTTTCTCAAGTGCATTTGTTATTCAGAATTTCTCACTGAGTAATTTCTGGAGATAATTCTTGTGTTTTTATCTTGTCTGGGAAGTTGTGCTGAGTCTGACATTGGAGCTGTTTTCATTAGAGACATAAATCTTTCTTTTGTTGTTTCAAAATCACATTTCCCATGCTACCATTTGCAATTACAGATATGAAACTTTCTTTCTTTGACTGCTCTTCAACACCCATTTATCACTGGCTGCTTCAGCTGCTGTTGAAATGCTGGTAAACTGTATTACCCTCTCATTTGGGATCAAGCACCATACACAGAAGCAAGAATTTACTTGCTCAGAGGTTAAGAAGACTGAATGAGCATCTGTGAAATTTTGGGGATGGGGTGGTGGGCAAAGAAAAAAGAAAGTGAATATGGACTTCCACTTCATTCTGTACTTTAAAAGAACATGTTGGCTACCATGGCCTTTTGGAGGGAGGAGAATCCTGAAAATACACCCTGAGAATTGTTACTAGGTCAGGAGTCTCAGAGAAAAGCAGAGGAGAAATGTTTTGTTCCTTGCTGGAAACTCAGCTTAGGCACTAACCTGCTCAGAGAACTTTGGGAATGCAGAAAGGGACATTTCTTGTTTCTGGGATCAGGATTCTGCTAAGGAAAAGGTTCTCCAAGACAATTTTTGTAACTGGGTACCCAAATTCCTCTGAGGTCTCACTGGCTACAGCCTCTTTGACCTTGTCTGCTGTAAGTGTAAGGCTTTGGGGCACACTGTTGTGAAAGGAGAGGCTGGGAGAGAAAAGCTGCAGGAAAAGTGAAGAAATTTTATTGTTGCGTATTTCAGTGTGGTAGTAGAGGGAAACTTCCCGACCAGCTTGAATTCTAGGGCATTCTCTTGAATTAAGCAAAGGGTGGTAGTGGCAGTTGGTGGAATGAGTCTCTGAACTCAAAAGCAAGCCAATGCATGCATGCAAAAACATTTGCAATTGTTTAGTGGAACAACGACAGCCTTAATAGTACAGCATTAGGCAGAGGGCCAAGAGGCAAAAATATTTGTAAATAGAGTTTGCTAATTTTTTCCACTGGCAAACAGCAAAAGAAGGAGGGGGAGTAAGTGCTCTGGAGAGACAGTCAGGCTGGGAGCACAGGTCCCTCTAGGTTTTTGAATAGAATCCCTCTGCAACCCACATCCCCAATGCAAATAAGAAATTTATCTCTGGGTGTTTGTGTTTTTGTGGGTTTTTGTGTGTGTGTGTGCACAGCAGGGGGATATGAAGAAGACATGGCAAGGAGACTTTCCTCCAGCTCGGAAACAGGAGCTGTAGGGTAGCAAGAAATACAGAAGGAACTTTCCTTTCCCTAAAAGGTTGTCAAGGACTAATTGAGAAGCAGTCAGTGGTGGATATTTCTTCCCAGAGACCTGTGCTTTGGAAGGCTCCCTCATGTGTTGGTGGTGAGGAGCTGATGAGGTGGATGTGTCCAGCTCTCCTCCCTGCCCTCCATGGCTCCCTCCTGGCTGTGGCTGTGGAAGGAATTCTCCTCCTAGAGAGACTGGAGCACACGGAGACCAAGGGATTTGGGAGATCAGCAGCAGAACCCCTCAGCACCTGAGGAAGGTTTGCTGTCTCCCTCTGACACGTGCCTCAGAGATGTCCCTTCCAGGATCCCTTTTACTCAGAGGGAGAATCCTCAGTGCAGGTTCTGTGTGCTCTGTGGCTGTGGCTGCTGCTCACACCAGCCTGAGAGCCCGAGCTCTGTGCTGTGGACAGAGGGACACGTGGAATTTGTCAGGGGTGTCACTACCACAGAAACCAAGAGGCTGCGTACTCAGCCTTTGAGTGCAAGCCAGCAGAGCTCTTCCAGTTTGTTTTGGGTTGTAAATAGAAGGGCTTTCCACAGGAGTATCAAAGCATGGGCTGAAATTTTGTAACAACATTCATTTGTCTCCATTCTGACACTTGCTCATCAGACCTACTTTGCACCTCAGCAAAACTAGGCTTGACTGAGACACTTTACTGCAGAAAAGAACAGCTACAAAGATTTTTTAAAAATTGAGTGATCTCAAATTCAACATCCTGCCGTTAATGTTTCTGCTTGACCTTGAAGTGCAATAATTCATCTCTTTGATGTGCACACATTTCAGTATCCAAACAGGTGATACTTGTATCTTAACTGGACAAACTGAAGCCTTTTGAGGTTCCCTTTCGAGGTGGAGCTTATCTGAAGACTGAAATCAGTCTGGCTTCAGATTAGACAAAACTCAAGCTGTGAATAATTTGTATCTAAACAGTGTAAAAAGGAGCCTTGCAACACACGCTGTTCATGTGAATAATACAAACTCTTACAAAAACCCAAAGGTGGTTAATGATAAACCTCCAGTTAACATTTACCTAAAAAAAAAAAAAAAAAAAAAAAAAAAAAAAAAAAAAAAAATAGAAAAAGGCATCTTAGAGGTGATGAGAAGGAACTAATAGGATGATGAGAAGGGACTAATGTTTTACACAAATAATATGCCAGTAGTTCATCAGAACTCTCTAAATCAGGATCTGCCCTTCTCCCTTCCTCTGAAACAGTCTGACCATGAGCAAATGAAAAAATAAAAAGGAAGGAAGAAGAGTCCAAGGAAGGGCTTGCACACATACTACTTTCAGAGGGGACTGGGAGCAGAAAACCAAAATGTGTTAAGCTGAAATCATCACATGATGGCTAACAATGTCCTGCTGGCATATTTAGGTTTTCTGTAAAATGTTTTGCACCTCAAAGTCCTTCCTTACATGAGAACCAAGAAAATGTGTGACCGTGTGGAAGAGCTTTGGGTGTCCCTCCTTTTTAAAACAAAACATTGTGTTGCACCCTCCATGGTGTGTGGAAGTGAGGAGTGGGTTCTTGGGGCAGTCAGACAGCTTGGGGAAGGTCCAAGCACAGGTTTTTACATCTCCTTTTCCACCTCTCCTCTGCATGCCTGAAGATTTCATGTTTTACCCATCTGGTTGTGGGAGGATGAGCCAAACTCCCTCTGCAGCTCGCTGATGTTGCACTAATGAGGTGAGCATGCAGCACCTTTGCACCTTCCTGATTTGGGAGGGGATGTGGGAGCCACACAGGGATGAGGTAAGGTAGCTGAAACACCTTTGGCTTCCACCAGACCTCTCCTGTTCCTCCAGTTTGGTCTGGGGGCTCTGCCACTCATGTTTGCCTCCAGACTTGGGGCTGCAGAAGCCTAGAACCAGATCCTGTGAATTCAAGTTGTACTTATTTAATAATACATTTAATAGGTATGGAAAGAGGAAAAGGTCATGGGCTGACCCTGATGTGAAGGTTTTGCTCTTTTCAGAGAGTACAGAAAGTTGCTTACAGGGAGAATGAGAAGTAACCCCCCAGCTCACTGCTTTTGTGGCTTGTGACGGAATCCCACTAAAAACAACTTGTGATTTATTTCAGCTGCATAATAATATTACAAAGTAATAAAAATAAAGGCATATTTAATGATGTCCTTCCATTAAATGGTATGCCCTGGCTGTCTACCAATGGCTTTACAGACCTACTGGCGCCTGTGTCAAGACTCTTTTCTTTTAGCATGGGGAGAGACATTAAATACCATGATAGAGTCCTGTGTACCACCAGGTTATGCTGCACAATTCATTTCCATTAGGCAAGTCATTTTTTCCTTTCCTTGGCCATTGCTGCTTTGTTATACTAATAAATATGCTTGTGCAGTGGGACCCAATTTAAACAAAGACTTGACAGTAACTTTGCTGGACACAGCCAGAATGGGACATCTGGGTCTCATCACAGCCAAAGGTCTCTTCCCTCACCCTCTCATCTTCACAGCATATCAGTGCTCTCAAGCACAGCTCTCTTCAAGTCTCCAGAATGCATTTGTTATTTTCATTATTAGCTGGAAAAAAATCAGGCAATCCCCATTCAGAAGAGGACAGGAAGAAGGATTTTCAATTGTGAAGGAAACTGGAGAAAAAATGAGGAGAGGAATTACTATAGTGGGATAGAAATCATTTGTTGACCTCCTCCTCAAAGTTTTCAGAAGCATTTTACAAAATTCACTGATCATTTCTCCGAAACACAAAATGCTGCTGTCTCTTGGGCAAGAGCCCAGGGGCTGTGCTTGCTGTCCTGGTGCACAGTGAGATGCACGAGGTGGCTCCTACCCCAAACAGCAGTTCAGCAGGGGAAGGCTGAGCAGGCAGGATTACAGCTCACCAAAGGTTCAGAGTGTCAAAACCCAGCTTCTGGGGAAAGTGCACTTGCATGTGCTTGTTGGAATCGCCATTTTCTCTCTTTTCTGAGCTATTTGGGAAAGGCTGGAAGTTTCTCTCAAGCAGTCAGAGCGAGGTTGTTATGCAGTGTGAGGTTCAAGCTACTGCCAGGAATGGCAGTGCCATGAGGGTCATTTCTTCCATGGAAAGGGCTCAGTTCATCTCTGGCTCAGGGATGGTTTCCCACAGAGTTACCAGAACCACTTTGGTAATGCTTATGCTTTCCTTGAAGGTTTCCCCTCCAAGGATCCAGCAGTTTTGGCCTTGGTTAATTTTTCCTAGAGGGAGCTTACACACACAGCATCCTCCCACATGTAACTGCTCAGCCAGATGAATCCCAACCTGTTCCAGAGGAGGAGATAAAGGAGCCTGGGGCAGGGAGAGCAGCTCTGCCCTCTTGCTGCATCTCCACTTCCCCCATTCTTAAGGCAGACCTTGAGCTGCCCATGCTTTTAGGCTCAAGAGTTGAGTTTGGCACCTGTCACTTTTCCACTTACAAATTAGTAGCCAATGCTGAATGTGTTTTATTAATTTTTATCTTCTTCTCATAAGATATTGTTTGTTTAGTCAAAGGAACAAAGCTTAAATGATTACAACAAGGTTTCTGCCAAGTGATTTTTGGTGCACTCCAGAGAGAGCCCCTTCCCATGTGAGGACTGTGTCCTGTTATCAGTGGAGAGCTTTTTGAGAGAGGCAAAAAGATGAATTCTTCCAAGAGTCTTCTGTTGCTTCAGGTCCTCAGCAGTGGATGAGGAAGAGGAGGAGGCAGAGGAGGAGAAGGAGAAGGGGAAAGGGAAGGAGGAGTGAAGAAGGAGAAGGGGAAAAAGAGAAGGGGTAGCAGAAGGAGAAAGACAGAAGGGGGAAAGGGGAGAAGGAGAAGAAAAAGTGAAAAAGAAGGAGAAGGAGGAGGAAGAGGGACAGCCCAGCATTTTTCCCTTCCCATTTTGCATGTTAATGAAATTACAGGTCCTTTGATAAAAACACAAGATCCTGAGCAGGAGGTGTGTGACTCAGGGAGATTGGCTCACCTGGTGCAGGGCATAACCTTTAATCTGTCTTGATCACTTCTCCACAATCTATTTCAAAAGCTCTTTTTCTGCACTGTAATGTTCTGCCAATCATAATTTACATTTCTGAATGCATGAAAGAAGTGTTTCCTGTCTCTGGTGGAAAAAGGGAGGGGGAGGGAAAAAAAGTATTTAAAGTCAAACTGAGATTTTTCTTTTCGGCCCTATTAGGGGAAAACAAAAGGTGTTTCCATTCGGGGTACAGCTCTGGAAACAGTGGCAGCTGGGAGGTGTTAACAATTTGTGTGTGCAGGGTTATGGACTTGCTTCCAGCCCAGTGCCAGCCCTGAGATTGGGGCGGAGCAGGTGGCACAGGTCTGATGGCATGGCCACTCTATCCATAAATCCATGAATCCATGAATGCATGAATCCATGAATCCATCCACAAATCCACGAATCCATGAATCCACGAATCCATGAATCCATCCAAGAATCCATGAATCCATGAATCCATGAATCCATCCACAAATCCACGAATCCATGAATTCACGAATCCATGAATCCATGAATGCATGAATGCATGAATGCATGAATCCATGAATCCATCCACGAATCCACGAATCACGAATCCACGAATCCACGAATCCACGAATCCACAAATCCATCCATCCATCCATCCATCCATCCATCCATCCATCCATCCATCCATCCATCCATCCATCCATCCATCCATCCATCCATCCATCATCCATCCATCCATCCATCCATCCATCCATCCATCCATCCATCCATCCATCATCCATCCATCCATCCATCCATCCATCCATCCATCCATCCATCCATCCATCCATCCATCCATCCATCCATCCATCCATCCATCCATCCATCCATCCATCCATCCATCCATCATCCATCCATCCATCCATCCATCATCCATCCATCCATCCCGGGCCCTGCCGGTCACTCCTGCCGGGCAGGCAGCCCCGAGCCGAAGCGCTGCACATTCCCCTCTCTCTGCCCCCAGCCCGCGATCCCCGGGGCAGGCTGGCTCCTTGCGGGAGCGGCGGCTCCGCGGGGCCCCAGGGATGCTCCGGCCCGGGAGCGGCGGCTCCGCGGTGCCGCAGGGATGCTCCGGGCGGGAGCGGCGGCTCCGCGGTGCCGCAGGGATGCTCCGGGCGGGAGCGGCGGCTCCGCGGGGCCCCAGGGATGCTCCGGGCGGGAGCGGCGGCTCCGCGGGGCCCCAGGGATGCTCCGGCCGGGAGCGGCGGCTCCGCGGTGCCGCAGGATGCTCCGGGCGGGAGCGGCGGCTCCGCGGTGCCGCAGGGATGCCGGGTCCCCGTGCGGAGGTGCCGGTGAGCGCAGCAGCTCCCCCAGCACTCGGCTAATCTCTATTACATATCTGCAGACAAAACAGCTACTTGGCATCGTGTGGCGGATGTCTGCAACTTCTGCCAGGACGCTGAACAGGGGCCAGGAACTTGGGTGGAGACAGGAGCCAGGAGGTCATCTGGGGTTTCTGCTCTTTGTTAGAGCTAAATAACGTTGTGAATGTATTAAGCTCCTTTCCACGCACTGATTTTATTTTTTATTTTTTCAATGCCTTCAATAGTCTTTCCCCCCCCCCCCCCCCGGGCTGGATTCATGCACAAATACACAAGGCCGAGCAGTCTGCTCATTTGCACTTAGCATGAAACCCCGAGTTTGACTTTTTTCAGAAAAATGAACCAACACACTCCCTGCAAAGGTTTGGTTTGTGAGAACAAGTTGGGTGCTTTGTCATTTCCTCAGTTTTAGACACTGATCAGACAGTCATCTTCACAAAACTATCAGGTGATCTCATTATTGTTCCCTGAGAGAAGAACTTTTTTTTTTTTTAAACAAAGCTGAGAGTGAGCTGAAGCAAATTGTGGCACCTGGAATTGCAAAGCTGTGGCTGGATCCCAAAACCCTGCTGAGCACTGGAACATTGCTGGAACCTGTGGGGACTGAAAAATGGCAAGAGTAAGATCTGCATTTTATACAACTGATGCTATTAAATGAGTTCTGTGGCTGCATGGACATATCTGCTTGTTCTGACCTGTTAGATGCCTGAGTCTATATATACACATATATATTTATATATAAAATTGAATAGTTTCTGTGGATTTCCTTCTTAAAACAGCCTGCAGATGGAAGGAGGTTAACAGCTCAGCAATCCAAATCACAGTTTCTTTCCATGTCAAATTAGTTACTTACATGGAAAGAGCAAACCATTTACTAGCAAGAAAATCCTGTTTTCTTTTGGACACCCTGAGAGATGCCTGGGTGGGTGAACACATAGAGTTCAGGATTTCATGGCAAAGTCTCCACTGCTGAGGCTGATGCTCCTGTGGCTTCTTCAGGTATTTTTTAACCCAATTTCACCTGTTCCCTGCTGTCCTGCCTGAGGTTCACAGTCAATGGGAGATGTGTTGCTAAGGTTGACATAACCAGGTTTTTGGTGGTGGGCAACAACCCTATTCTCCAGACTCGATGACATATGTGAACATCCCCATTCTGTTCTTCCTTCAGCCCCTGTTATTTTAACCAGTCCTTTCCCTGACAGACAGCACAGGGGAAGACAGAAAAATCACAGTCCCTAAAAAAACACAGGTGCTCTCTGCAGTCACCTCTGCCGAGCCTGGCATGATGTGTTTGGGCTGGGATGCAGAAAATGCCACTGGACACCACAAAAATCCCACCATGGATGTGCTTGGCAGTCCTGGGGGAGGTTGTAGCACATCTTCTGCAAGGCCCCTCTCTCAGGAAAAGCTTTAAAAGGCATCACAAGCAGTATGTGTCACCCACCTGCTGCTCCCGTTCACCCCTGGAACAGGTCTGCTTTGTATCAGGCCAAAAAGTGCCTGAATCTGAGATGCAAATACACCTGCATCTCCATAAGTTTATATAATGATATGAAACATAATTTCTTAAACAATAAATATGTGCATTTTTAGGGTTTTTTTTCCCCCCTGGAGCCTTGCTGGATGAAAGGTGTCGTTACATAAAATGTTTTATTCACGGCTGTGTTTTTCCAGACTGTGACACCCTTTTCCAGAGACATTATCTAATTCTAGCATCTGAGAGAATCTTTGAATAAGATTTTGTGGTAACCACAAATAACAAAGAGAGGAAGATTGTGGAAAGGTAAAAAGGCTGATCTTGATTTGCAGCAGGCAAGCTAAAAATTCCCTGCAGTCCCTCAGTCCTACATCCCAGTCTCTTTGTGCTGCTTTGCTCTTTAATAATAGCTTCTTTTTTATTTTTTGTTGGTTTTTTTTAAGGACAAGACAAATTGTCTAGCCACAGGAATTTAAACAATGCTTTTAATCTGAGTGAAGAAATGCACAGCACTGCTTGGCTGCCTTTAAAGTCTGCTGTTGCAATATCTCAGCAAAAGGTGTATTTGTAGAAGGGAGAGTCGTAGCTTAATGCAGCTGCACCATGGAGTTATTTATCCCTGCTGTGTCTGATTTACAATTCTCAATAACTTCCTTGCCATTTTTGTTTTTTCTGCTGAGAAACCTTGAGGTGGTGGCTGCAGAGGTGGAAGCAGGGGGTGATTCACTGCTCCTCACCCTGGTGCTGCCCTTGCCCCTCAGCCAGACAAACTGGTTGATGATTAATTTTAATTCTTCTTTAAGCAATCTGAGATTTAAGAAAAGGGAAATTTCACCACAACTTTTCACTCCAAAATTCACTGAGCAGCACAAATTTTTCTTGAATGGAAATAAACACTTTCACCCTAAGGGCTGGTGACATCTTGATGCTCTTTTAGCACAAATCTAGCACCTGACATTGGCCTGGCTCCCTCTTGGTCTCCAGCTCTGTCCTCCCTCCCTTAGCCCAAGATATTCTGCTTTTCAGGCCCCCAAATCTTTGATGGGATCTTGTGTGCATATCTCTTTCAGGTCACACGAGTGGATTGTGGAGGAGATTCCATAAAACCATGCAAAAGGACAGGGATTCAGATTGCGTCTCATTTCCCATCAGGGAAGGCAGTGTCAGAGGCTGCTCTGGGACCCAACCCGGCCCCTGGTGGGAGCAAAGGGGATCAAAAAGTGTTACCCATTAATTCCTGGAGTCCCCAGTTTCCTCAACACACCAAAATGTGCATCTTGTGCTTCACAGCCTTCTGAAGAACTTGATACATGGCTTGTAAGGTCAGAAAGTTTGGCTGTTCCTAGGTGCACACGTTTTCTTATCACACATTTGGGAGGGTCAGTGCACTCTCTTAGTGAAAACAGCTCTACACACAGATATAAATCCATGATTGGAGAGCAGGGAGACAGATGGCCTCTATTACCCCGTGCAACCAAACACAGGATGCAGATGATCTGAAACAATTAGAATGGGAGTTTTCCTATCTGAGAGCTTTAAAGAGATTTCATTCATCATATGCTTAGTGGCATGGCTCCAGCTCCAAGGATGGATCTGAGGCAGAGATTTTAAAATATTCATACTAAAGCTTTTCTGCTCACTATAAAATTACAATTTTAATGTGTTAGTTTGCTTGTGCCCTTAAAACCAGAAGCAACTGATATGCATCACCTCAAATCCTGTGAGCTTCCCTTTTTCAGGGGAGCCATGAGAGTGTTTCTCCACTTCCTTCATGCCAAAACCCGCCTTAATTTTTAGGAACAGTTTAGCAAACACTTGTCTGGGACACTCCTTTGCAATGACCAGCTCACCTTGGCCCAGCAGTGATGGAGTGGGGGGAAGGTTCCTGTTTTCAGCCTAATTTGTGGGAAGAATTGGCCTGTTCCAAGCAAGCTGGGAGAATGCTTGGCAGGTGTGTGTGTGCTGGCTGTACCCCATCCACCAAGGCTGCTCAGCACTCTGGAATGCTCCTTGCCTGCACTGAGGGGATTACTGGGCAAGGGGAAGGTTTTTATCCTCCAAACACAGCTGATCACAGGGAGCCACCACTTCCCAGCACCACCTCACAAGACAAAGGGACGAGCTGGGGAGATGTCACTGTGGTGAATAACACATGACACGAATTTCTCCAAAACTCTTGGAGAGATGAATCTAACCCTGTTTATTCAAGCAATGACTCCCCTTTTGTACATTTTGGACAGGTCACTGTGGTGAGAGAGTGACAGAACTCTTTACCCACATTGGCCAAAACAGAGGGACATCAAAAGAAAAGTCCATCCCACAGAAAGAATTCCAAACATTAGATTTCATTACACAAACAAAACCTGATGTTTATGTTTAAACTGTGGGAGCAAACTTCAGAAACCCAAAACATCAGGAAAAAACAGCTTTAGAAACTCAGCAGCTGCAGGTCTGGAAAGGGAAAGATCATCTGAAAGAGGGACCTAGAATCCTTAAATCCACATTTAGCTCCTGAGCTGATTTTTTTTGGTAAGTGCTGCTTCTGAGTGACTGCTCCTGTTCAGAAGTCACCGTAAAAAGAAAACCAGTGTATGTGCATGCCATGTATCACAAATCACTTCATCACACACTGAAGTGTGGCCAGTCCTGGGTGAAAACCAGGCAGATGTTTAACATGCCAGGGCCCAGCAGCTCCCCAGAGCAGATTTCAGAGGGGCAGGATGAACACCACGAAACTGTAAAGAAAGATTGAGTTAGATGTGATTACCAAACCTGGACTATGTCCAGGACACTGGGGCAAACCGTCCTGCCTTTGCAAATTTGATTTTAACAACTTTAATTTTAAACACCTGATAGTCGTATTTCTTGCCAAGCAAACAGATTGCTGAAAGTAAGAGAGGCAGCATTTCCTAAAAGCAAAAAAACCCCTTAGACAATTAAGAAAGGAAATTTAAAACCCAACAACAGTTTCCTCCTATAAGATTTGTGACATCTCAGTGGGAAACCATGAAATATCCACTGCAAAACCACATTTTCTGGGTTGTAGGTCAGCTTAACTTATAGCACCCCATAGCTTAAGGCCAATATTTTGTGTGTGGAAATGATGAATTGTAGAAAGTGGGACTGCACAGGGGCATCAGCAGAGGGAGTCTGAAACAAAACATGAACCTGCCTAAAATAAGAAGAAAACTCAGCTTATTTTACTATTGAAACATATTTGTGCACCAGCATTAATTGATGACATTGCAAAGATCCACCTCTGACAACCAAATGGTTTGACACACCAGGCTGCTTATGTGGAATTCAACCGTGTCTACAGCCCTGCAACAAAACAAGCAAAGCAAAATGAACACCTGAAAGAAAAACTCTTGTATAACACAGACTCTCAGGATATTGGGAGGAACACTGCTGACCTTGGCTACCCCTGAGATTTGCCACGTGAGCAGGGCAAAGCAGTTCTCAAAGCAATTTGCAAGCTTTGGAATAAACGAGTCCTGACCCTGCTTTAGCACAGGGGGATGGAGTAGGTGACTTTCTAGGTTCCCTTCCAGCCAGAAATTTCTGTGATATTAGAGGCCCACTCCCAAAGCCTATAAACCAGGTTCCAAAAGATAATGGTAAAATAATAAAGCATCTACTACTGCAAGTTGTTAGGTGCTGCAGGGAGCCAATGCTACCCTGTGGAAGGGTGCCTCAGAATAGTTTGCAGAGGAGTGGCTTCAAACAGAAGAAGCTGTACTTGCATCACTCTGAAGTAACTAGAAGCACATGGAGAATCTCTTTTCCTGGCTTTTTCACTCAAGTGAAACAACCTTCTCCAGTTGCTGCTGAAAGGAATTTAATGAAATAATCTGTACGTGAGATTATTTCCATGTTTGCACAAAACAGAAAACAAGTGTTCAGGACTTGCTCTGTCCCATTCTCAGGCTCTGGTTGTGTTGCACACGGGACACATTTCTCTCAGATGGGGAAAACCTGCAGCACTGCCTTCCCTGGTGCATGTGCTGCTCACACCAGGGTGTTGGACACCCCTGGGTGAGCAGAGGCTGGGCTGTGGCTGCTGAGCACATGGCCCTGAGCCTCAGGGGAGCTTCCCTTCCCAAAGAGGAAGAGGAGGGCTGGGGCAGGGGCAGCTGTGTGTCAGCACAATGAGGATGCTCTGTGCTGTGAGCCGCAGCCTGCTGCTGTGGAATCCTCACACCAGCACTGCCACCCTGTCCTGAACACATCCCCCAGGAGAAAGTGCCACTCTGGGGCTGGAGGGCTGCCCACAAAGCCAACCCAAGCCAGGGGTCAGCCCTCAGCAGCTTTGTCGTGGGGTTGGGCTTGGCCTCTCCAAGGCAGTGGATGTCCAGGGATTGCAGCAGACCCAAGCTCTGGTGTATTGTACTTTTAATCAGCTCTGCTGCCTCATTTCAAGAAGGAGAGTGCTTACACTCACTACAAAAAAAACCAAAAAAAACCCAAAAAAAACAAAACAAAACAAAAAATTAATATTATTATTATTATTATTGCTTTGCTACATACTGGCATTTCCCCAGGAGCACACTGTTAAGCACAAAAGTGCAACACACAAGCTGAACAAAATAGCAAAATGTCCCATGTTTCACCATTTCTCCAGCAGCCTGGGAACAGAACACAGATATACTTTATCCACCCTGCTGGGGATGAAGCTCAGACACTCATCAGAGGTTTGCTGATGTTTTTAGCTGTGACACGGAGAAAACTATAGCAGAAAGCATTTTTCTTTCCCTTTTGAAACCCTCACATGTAAAAAGGAGGCAAGGCTTTGCACAGCTATTTTCCCCCTTTTTCTTTCCTTTTCAAAACCCTTGTTTGTAAAAAGGAGGCAATGGCTTTGCACAGCTATTTGTCCATTACACAGCTATTTGTCCATTTTTTCTGAGCAGAGTAATGCAAAGGACCAGAGCAAAACTTCAGCTTCAGTTCTCCCCTGGTGTAAATCAGAGCCCAGAGCAGAGGAGCTGTCAGGTAGAGCCTACCAGGAGAGGCTTAGGGCTCCTCTGGTACAAGTGTAAGAGGTACACTCTGGTAAAAGTGTAATTGCAAACACTGGGATGAAAACAGCATTTCCCTCTTTTGTGTTACACTTTATCCTCACCTCCAATATTCTGTCTCTTCTGAAGCTATTAATGAATCAGGTTTTTTTTAATGCAAAAATGACTATAATGAATTGGCAAGCAGAAAGACATGACCTCCTCTAACCAGCAGGAAACCCTTTTCTGCCCTAGCCCTGAGCTCTGAGCCCCCACCACAGCTGAGGCTGTCTATAAACACAGACAGCCCCAGAGCCATGGTCTGCACCTGAAAGTCCACTCTAAGCCTGCATTGGTATCCAAAACCTTGTTATTGATACCTTAAACAATTGCCTTACTAATTCCTGTGGCACTTCACTGTCGTGGTTTCAAAACATTTAAGGAGAAAATTCCTTTTAAATATGGGCTTAATCACTTAAACACTGGAATTAATATGAAAACCAAAAATACCTTTTCTGGTTTTGGGGACAGCAGTGCATTGAGTCATTATTATTTTTCCTAATAAAGAGAAACATTCCTTTTTCACTTAAAGACTTTGTGATAACCTCGTGCATGGCTGACTTTAGGGCTTTTATGCCCAGCTCATGTCACCACAGCCAGAGAGTAATTCTGCAATTAACCCTGCTACAACCCCAAAAGGTGCACAGTGTCATTGGTCTGCTATAAAATTGCAAACACATGGAGAAACAGTGGTGCAATTTTTCTTAATTAGAGAAAATGACCATACTTTAAAAAAAAAAAAAAATAGATTAGACTGTTCTAATCACAAGCAACATTTAAAAAAATAACCCAAATATACAAAAAGTCCAGCCCCACACCTTCATGCTACATCCCAAGAGTCTGAAAAGCTTGTGACAGACTGGCCCAGCCCACAAAGTCTGTTCAGAAACAAACTGAAACCCCTGCCTTGTGCCATTTGGGGGGAACCCAGCTAACTCCTTCATTTATGTCTAAACACTCGTAGCTTTTAATGGGAAAAAAAAGAAGCTCAGCAAACCCTGGTGATGCTGCCCATAATGTTTTGCTTCCACCACCTTCCCTGCACACACCTGACACACACACACACACAAGCAGGTTAATTTTTACTGCTCAAGAGAAGCCTGGGTTTGTTTAGATCTCAGACAAAAAGCAGCAGTCCATCACCTCCTGTCATTCTAAACCCCTGACATTTACAGAGCTCTTTCTAAACCAGTTCATTAAACACTGCATGCATCTCAAGGCCATATGCAGCAGTGTAATTTGGAGTGTATATTTTATAGGTTTCTTTTTCTGGTTTACCCGCTGATTATTATGTGCTGTAAAATTTCAATTATCCCAACCAGTCAGGGGAATAAAAAAGGGAAATAAAAAGTAGGTGATGGAAAAATGTGTGTTAACAAATGCCATAGGAAAGAAGCCAATGCAACACTCAGATTTCAGTGTTATTAATTCCTTTTTCTCTTCTCACAGACAGATTAGCAGTATGAATAAAAAGCACAAAATGACAACTAAATCATCTCCCCCATTCTTACTTGCAGCAGATATTTCAAACCATTGTGGACAAATCCAGGGGTGAAATTTATCTTAGCTTTCACTGTGCAAACTCATAGACCTGGGAGGAACAGCACAGTCTAAATTAAGGGCTGAATTTGGCTCAGCTAGTAAAAGGAAAGACTTGAAAGAGATGAGAATACGCCTGCAAATTTTCCACATAACATGTAAGTTAAACAACCCAATTCTTGAGTGTGGGGCAGGGTTAAAATGGCTGCTGACATAAAGGGAGGTATTCCCAAATAATTTCACCTTTGTCCATTTACATAATTTACATTGACACCTAATGCCCTGAAGAGCTGCAAAAACAAAATGCTGTACCTTGATAAAAAACCAAAACCATCACAGAAAGGGCAGGGATTTTTTTTTTTTTTTTTTTTTAGTGAGCCAAATCTGTAAAGTTGGGATGGTGAAACTTAGTAAGTAGTGCCTGCTAAATCCAAAAAAGAGGATATGTAAACATGTGACAATATGAAAGGCCCCAAGTGTATAGTGACTTGTCCAAGCACATTATTACACATATACAGTTATTTTAGCTGTGTACCACTCTCTTCTGAACAGTGATTTTTAATGCACGTTCACCTGGCAGTCTTAGCCAATCTCTGTAGTGTCCAAACTTATTAATGCAAACAATTTCTCATCAAAGGCATTCCAGCTGATTAGGCCTGACCCCATTCCAGTGTGTGTATTTTCTGCTGCCACTGCTGCTGTCACACCTCTGTGGGATGCCCCTCAGTGTCCACAGCCTGCACACCCAAGTTTTGAAGGCTGGGGAAGCTCGGCAGATGTTTCCAATCTCTTCTTGCTTTCAAGAAGTTGACTCTTTTGCAGCAGCTTGCATATTCATTCTGACTTGCTTCTTTGCTGAGTAGTAACCTGGGATACCCACAAACAGAATTAGGGTATGACACTGAAAACAGCTGCTTTTCAAGAAATCTCTAAAATCTTGTTTTCGTGTCGAAGAAATCATTTCAGCTTCTCTACAGGTCCTGAGTGAACAGAGCTAATACCTTTAGTGTGTCCCACAAAAAGTTATGTAATGCCAAGCAAAACAAAGGAAGAGTGCTGGCCTTTATCCAGTTGAGATCAAAAGCCTTAGGACCCTCTTATGCAAGAGGAGCAATGCAACATTTCACTCCAGTGATGAGATTCACTGCTGCAGTGCTTCCCTGGCAGAAGTGGGGCTGGGTGGTTTTCCTTCCTTAAAAGTAAAAAAAAAAAAAAAAAATATGCTGTAAAACAACATCAGAAGAACTATGTGTATGTGTCACTTTATTTCTGCTTATTAGGTCAAACTGCAAATTCAAGGGCTGCTTAGAAGCCTGCATTATCACTGAGTTGTAACTAATTCTTTGCTCACAGACCGTGAACTGTGGCTCATGGGGAGAACATCCTTTGCATTTTCATCTGTAGGTGCAGCTGAATCTTTGTTTCAGGTGCAAACATAAGTCATCCTTAACTACAGAAATGTGATTATAACACAGGAATTCCCCTATGAGTTCCTTCTCTGTTACCCAGTCTTGCACAAAACCTCCCCCAACATACTTTTTTCAGGCCATAGGGCAGAACTAGCTGAAATGGAAGTTAGGTGAGTATTTATCTTTAGAGTTCATGGGGTTTACCTGGTGTAAATTGTTTATATTCATAGCAATGGATTTGTTTCAATTTCAGACCAGGATGATATTTAAACCTGAGCTTTCTACACAGTTAAATTGGCAACAGCTACCAGGTCCTCTCAGCGTGAAACATTGCATTAATTTCAAAGCAGGACATTACTGGGAGCACGGCTGGAATTCTGTAGGCTTTAACTGCCAAAATTGTGCAGAGAGATTCCTGTAGCCAAATTCCTTAAGGATGTGTCTGCATGGCACAGTGAGCTAGCCCTAAGTCAAATTTCTGGAGCAGGATGTGATCCCAAGGAGAATACACTGTTAATTCTGTTAACTTGGTAGAAAAGCTAATCCTGCTTTTACCATAACCTTCTGTATTCTCTTAGTGGAGCAGTAAAGAAAAAAATTTTCTAAATTACCAGATGTGATCCTTACTGTTTATTTCTTCCATTTAAAAGGCTTCTCTATAGCTAACCTCCATTTTGTTTTGGGGAAGGAAATACATTAGGAATTACGCTTAGCAGATGAAATTCAGAAAAGACTGAAAGAATTGCTATTCCCATTTCTGCCTGTGAAGAATCTCAGCAAGAGCCCAACTGCTCAGGTGCCCAGAGGATGAAGCCTGATTTCAAAACTGAGCAGCCAGGAGGATGCAGGTTCCCCAGAGCCATGTTCAGATGGTGGAGCCTCTGTCTAAGGTGCCCCCAGAGCCCATGGGAGTTGCCTGGTCTGCCTAAAGAGCACTTGCACAAATCAGTGGGGCTGCTGGAGCCTGTCAGAAGGAAAGCCTGGCTAGAGAGACCCGGGTGGGAAAGCCTCCTGTTGTTCAAATAAACCTGCCCAAAGAGCTGCCTTCCTTTCCTCCCCTCTTTCTCCCCAGCCTCCTCACATGAACTCTGTGCTTCACAAGTAAGACAGCATAATGAACACACAGGATTTTTACCAGTTTTCTGTTTGACTCTTAGCAAAGGAGGCAAGGATTTATGAATGTCTCCCAGGAGAGCCAAGGTCTAAATGTAACAGCCAGAGGCAAGCCACAAACGTTGGAAGAGAAGAGCTGGCATAGAGCACCAACCTCGCCAGTGGCAGGGAAAAAAAAAAAGGAAAAAAGGAAAAACGTCTGCATTGGACCTGCTTTTTGAATTTGAGACTCTCCCAGAGAACAGAGCAGAATCATTCTGGGTCCACATCAAAAAGGAACAAATGGAGATGGAATACATCTATATAAAAGGGTTGGGAAGTAGAAGGAAAAGTACTTTTGTCCTTGTTGTCTCTCTACACAACTGAGGAGTCAAAGGCAGCAGTAAAACCTCTGCTTCTTCCATTCTGGAGGCTCTAATGTCCACAAAACCTCGTGGCTGGGTTCTAATATATCAATATTTATTTATTGCTGCCTTTGGAAGCCTAAACTGAAAGTGCATTGTTGGATCTCAATGTAAAGCATTACAGTGTTCTTGTTGACCAGGGCAGAACACAGATAACCAGGATCTAATCCAGCCTCAGATCCTAACCCCAAAGTAACCTTCCCTCATGGGAAGGCAGTAGGTGAGCAAAGGGGTGGAATCAAGGGGTCAAACCCTGCCTGCAGGTGTGACTTTCCCTGGCTCAGTTTTGCCTGAATTACTTCAGTCGTGCCCAGAGGGACAAAGCGACATCAGAGGGAAACATCTAATGCCCCTTCAGCTGGCAGTGAGGAGGATCTGTGCGTGTGAGAGAAGGATTAAGGGGCCTCATCTCCAGGTCTCACCAGAGCAGAAGGCTGCAAATGATTTTCCTGGCCCCTCTGGCACACCTACAGTCCTTGGGGACCAGAGGACTGGTTGCTGCACTGAAGTGTTTTCTCTTATGAAAACACACGTGAGAAAGTGTTAAACTGTGCAGTGTGGTATTTTGGTTTCTACATCCCCTGATGAAATGTTTCTTGCCCGGGGAAAATAAAACGGAAGAAAAATATCCCCTGGAAATATCTGCATAATTTACTCCCACACACCTAGTGAGAGATTTACAATTGAACAGCAGTTCCCCTGAAACCATCCCCACATTGTACTCTGAATTACACTGTTGTACTCCTACCTGCAAATTATGCTGTTAATTAGTTAATGGCTGTAAAGTGCTCTGGAGAAGAAAAGAGCACTCATTAAATACCATTGTTCTGCTCTCCAGTGTGTCATGTTCCTCTCTTCATTAATCTCCAACCTCTTCCTGAACCTCTTGCTAGCAATTAAGTTTCATATTCTCAAGTAGCAAATTAGTCTGAGATCAACATCACAGTTCAGAATGTTTTTCCTGAAACTTTAATTATATTCTTGAAAATTTAAAGTGGGTGTCTTACATGAAATTCTCAAATGAAAATCCTTGATCTATGTCTTGAAAACCTCCCTTTGGATAAACCAAAACCTGCTTTGCTTTCCTTGTCCTTTCCTACAGACAAGGGAAATCTGATATATGGGTTGAGATTTTTCAAAGAAGTTCAAGCCCCACTGAGAAGAGCAAACAAGGGGCCAGATGCTCAGAAGAGCTCAGCATGCAGAATACTGGGAACTAAAGCTTTTCTCATCGTGCTGAAACCCACTCCTGGCAGCACACCCTGGTGAGAAGCATTTGAAAACTTAGCCCCTTCTGCCACCCAGCCAAATTTAAGATCGATTTGCCCTTAAAATTCCTGGATGCCTTCACTGAGTACAACATCCAAGCTGAAGTTAGCAGGAGATCTGGCTGCTTTCTCTAGTTTCTGCTTTAGATGGCTGAGCTGTGTTCCTTGCTGTACTTGGGAAAAGATGCCCACAGCCAAACCTACAAGCGAGCAAAAAGCCAAAAAGGAGAGAAAAAATGTCCTCTGAGGTAGAGCAGCAAAAGAGAGTCAGCACAGAAGTGGTACCTGGAGAAAACAACCATGGCTATCACCTTAAACCAGGGAAAGGGCCTGGAAAAGAGACTTCCATGGCAACAAAGCCTGATGGCCATCAGTGAAGTACAGGAGTTTAATTTACAGCTGAGGTGGTGTCTCTGTCATGACTGCATTTACCACAATTTATTTTGCAGAGTCAGCCCCGTTGGAAGTTGAAGGTGATCTGGGCAGCCACCTGATTCTTGCCTGGTATTTTCATTCCCTTTTCTTTAAGCAATTCTTGCCTGTGAAATGGTCACAGTCAACAAGAACACTGCCTTTCCTATAGTGGCAAATCCCAGGCAAACAACCAGTAGGTGGATTTCCTATTTTCCAGAGGCTGCTTGGGGACAGAAGAAATGAGGTTTTTACCTCCTCCTCTGGCAGGTAAGGTGGGGACATGGCAAGACAGAGAAAATCCAGGCATTTTGCAGGTTTCATAGATCAGAAGGGCTTAAAGATACCAAACTTATTCACATACTAATTCCTACACCAGGTCTTCTATTTCTTGAAGAGCTTAAAAACATATCTTAAAGGTCATTCAATTCTTTCTCCTTTGGATCCAAAATTCAGCCCCCTCTCACAAGCAGCGGATAGTCTGAAAGAAAAAAACAATCTCAGAGAAATATTAACAAACAGATTTGTTGTGCTACTGAATTCTAAAGGGCATAAAGAGTCTGGGAACAGAGCTGAGAGGTATCAACTGGCGATTTGTCTCCAGACTGTGCAGTCAGGCACAGATGCTGCAGAACCTGGAGCTTCACCTTTGGTCTTCAGGACCTCAAAGGGAGCTCCAGCCATGGCAGGCACAAATCCAGGTGTGACTGGAATAATCACCACCCTGTGTTATCTTTGCAGGGTTGTGTCTCATCCACCTGAACTCTGGGCATCCCCTCACAATCACATACCCAGTGCCTTCTCTGAGAATGTCTCTTGGTGGTTTTGGTACCAAGAGCTTGTCAGGGACAGGGCAGTGCTGGCCCTTAGGTGGTTCTGCACAGAAAACTGCCACAGCAAGCTCAGATACTGAGGGATGGGGCTCCCTCCTCCCAGGTGGAAGCTGAGTGTCAGTTCTGCAGCTGATGACACTGATTACACACCTAAGCAGGAGGTCCAAAGAGGTGGACTGGCTCCTGTATCATTTATAAATCTTATCCCCTGCCCTTAGTGGCTCTGAACCAGCATCCTGCAAACATACAGCCCAGAGCCACAGGAAATTCAAGCAGAGAGGGCCAGGTCTGGGTCACCTTGTGGTACATGGGTCGATTTCCAAATCTGGAGCTGGGTGGAGCTCCAGGATGGAAAAGAGAGTTCAAGACACCACCTGATGGGATTGCAGTGGCCCCTGAGCCCCAGCCAGGTGTCTCTGGTGGCTCTGCATCCTTCTGCCTGGTTCCACCTGCCCGTCCTGCGTGAGCCTTCGGCGCTCCCTGCCCACGGGAGCAAAGCTGGCAGGAGCCCGCCAGATGCTCCGAGCCCCCTGCAGGGCCTAGGAGACGTGGAAAAGCCCTTTTCCTAAGGAAAAGCCGCAGGAGCACAAGGCTAATCCTCTAGGTGGCATCCACAAACTCCAAACTTCGCACAAAACTCTTGCCGGGGCTGCGCGCAGCCTGGTCCTTCTCCACCGGGAGAATCTCCCCTCCGATGCTGCTCCATCCTCGGCAGCCTAAACTCAGCTCATTCTGAGGCAAGCAGCTCTCAGGAAATGGCAAGGGTTCCAAGGAAAGGTGCTTTACAGGAATCTCCGTGCTAACAATTGTCCCTCATTCGTAGGAGGAACTGATTGAAACCTGTGAATCAGGGTTGGGAAGAAAGGAGGGATTTATCAAACAGTTATGGCCTTTCCTATTAGCACACTTTAATAACATGCAGGAATGAAGCAGAAGAGACCCTGTGTTGCTCTGTTAATGATTATGTCTATTCCTGCACAGCTTGTGAATCCAGTGCCTTGTCTTTAAGACTGCCTAATTCCAGGTGTTTCAAAGGAGGATGAAATGCTTGCAGAAAGGATAATTACAGAACAACATTTCCCTATGGAAAGTTTCCTCCTAATGTGCTTAGTTATGTCATCAATCACAAAGGTTCTAACTCCTCTGAGCTTACATCATGTGGATATAATGCCTGTTGCCATTATTTATGGTTGCATCCAGGGTGAAACTGTGGCCCTGCAGAGTCAGTGCAAGTTCACTGCAGCAGAACCAGGATGTGGCTCTTCACTTTTTTCAGGACTCTTTCCAGGTCTGGGCTCCAAAGCTTCACTGTCACTATTCCCACGGTGAATTTGAAATTTGAAAGGGCTGCTTGCTTTTATTCTTCTCTGTTCCTGTATTGTTTAAGAGCAGACAGAGAATGAGGAGCTGGAAAAGGCAATGGCCTCCCTTAGTTTACAAACCAGGAAGAAAACTATCATTAATGATCAGGAAGATGAAGATTTCTACCGAGAAAGGGATAAAAATATTAATTGCATGAGACATGACAGTTGTTTAATTCAGGCAGCAGAGCCCTTTTCTCCATCTTCCTCTACCCCCAACGATAAGACTTACACCATACTGTCATATTCCATCCCTTGGTATCACCCCTGTAAAGACAGAGGCCAAAACTTTGCTTTACATCTCCCCCTTCCAAACCATCTTAAATTCTCATGGGGAAAATGGACATGGAACAGGGAGACCCTTTTTGCTCCATCTGTGCTACAGGTGCTCCTGTGCAAATCCAGCACTTCAGTGTGGGGGTGCACAAATGGAGATTTCTTTTTTAAGACCTAATGGCAATTTCAGGTGTTAAGAAAACCTGCCTCTATCTTCATTGTTACATCTTGCAGAGTGTTTTGAGGCTGCTCCTTTGTCAAATCACAAACTATGAAACCATGTGTTTTACTGGCAACAGTTGTTTTTCTTGTAGTCAAAGTTATTTCCTATGGAAGTAGCAATGTTAGGGCTCAAATTTGTTTCTGTGAAACAAACTTCTCTTTGGAAACAGAATTCTGTGTTTTCTTACTGAATTCTTTTATTTAGAAAGCTCGAATTAATAATACAGTTCCTGGCATAGCTGTGTGTAATCCCAGGCTTTATCTTAGGCACGTGGAGGTATTTCTGCCAAATGCTATGAATCACCTTCTTAGCCATTTTCAGTCATGATCTGAGGTTTCACAAGATTTTATAAAGGCAATTCATGTTTAGGCACCACCTCACCCTCAAGGTTGTGCTCTCAGTTAGCAATGTGCTTTTTTTCAGAGGATCACTCCCTGCAGGATTGCTCCCTGAGCTAGGATTGCCACCCATTCTGAATTTCTGGGATCACTCATGTGTTGATAGCTCTGGCTTTCAATTTGATGCACAGCTATTCCTTACAGTTCGTGGCAGAGGACAGGGGGAGGAAGCAGGGGAGCAGCACAAAGAAGGCTGCATGGATGTGTCTCTTTTCCAGCCACGTACCAGTTGCTTCCTCCATGCCCTTTGATCCACTGGGATTGTCACTTTGAGATGTGATGCTGCCTTTATAGTTCTAGGTGGGAAAAGTAGACTAAGACAGGCAGGGGTACCAACCCTGTGGGTCTTTATAAACACCCTTTTTCACCCTTTTTCCCCGCTCAGTTTTGTCCGTGTAGAGTTTTGCAGCTTCCTATTTCTTACACCAAAAAGATTAAAATTATAATTAAAAAGTACAGTGTCTTTATTCCTGGACATTGTGTGACAACTTGGACCAAAGCCCAAAGGAAAATGAAGGACGATGGCAGGTTTGGTTGGAAGGGGTTGTTTACTTAAGGGAAGTGTGATAGATGTGAAGAGAGACAGCTACATTATTCTATCAGTTCTGGTCTCTGTGCAAAGTTAAGGGCTTGTATATTCTGTAACTCGTAGCCTTTATGAAGTGCCAGTGAGCCAAAAGACAAATTACTGCACGATGTCAATGCTTTCTAATAGTGTGTGCCTTGAAAAATGGTACTGAGTGAGCTCCTATTTTCAATCTGCTCTATAAGTGAAAAGATAAATGGAGACAGAGGAATCACCACTCCATTATCTATTCACCTGTTCACTGGAGATTAATTTTCAAATAGGCTTAGGATTATTGACTATAACATAAAACCCAGATATAAACACAGGAAAAATTAGGGGCTAGGCAATCTTTCACACTCCATTTGTCCTCCTGCACTGCATTTAAAACTCGGTCACAGAAACTGGAGTCTCTGAGTTTTTGAGGAAATAGAACTTTCTCCTCCCCCCACCCACCCCAGGAACAGATTCCCCATCAGTTTTCATATCTGCAATGTCCTCCACCTACTGATACAAAGTTATTTTGGCCTTCTGAAGAGTGTGTGATTTAGTTAGCCTATGGAAAATATAGTTAAGTATATTTCTGAGCAAGTACATTTTGGAGATGGAGCAGTTACTTGGCCTTTTTCCTGTTCACATATCCCTGAACAAATACTGAAAAAGAAAGAATATATACGAAACAGAGAGGAAGGTGGTAGCTATAAATATCAAAAAAACTCGTGTGGATGTATCATAGATGCTAGTTCAGGGAAAGCTGACACTGCAGGGAGAAGAGGAAAAGTGCATGGTCATGTGGAGGGGTGGTAAATGTAAAAGCACAGCCAGGAGCTGCTGTTTTGGGAGGGAGGAGGGAAAAGCCCTCATTGAACCTGCCCTGCACACCCTGGCAGGACAGCTGAGATCCAGGAAAACAAAGGCAAAGTTCTCTTCTGGCCATGGACACAGGGCTTCCCTGGGACTGTGAGCATTTCAAGGGGATGCTTGGAGCTGCTCAGTGCCACCTTTGAGACAAACTTTGGCCCTCAGTCCTTGAGCAGAAAAATTCGGTCACTCCTGCCTTTTGGTCAGGTTTTTCCCAAGTGCCAATCAGCAAGACTACACAAGAAAACTGTGTAAATTGATAGTGTGCTTCTGGAGAGGAGTTCTTGAGCTATAAATTGTAATTGCATCTGTCTTCATTCACTCCTGTGCAGAGCTGTCAAAGGTGTGCACAGGAGATGGAAACACAGTGCTCCTGAGTTTTTTTCTTTTCTTCTTCCCCTCTTTGGACAGCAGGAACTTTAGCTGCTCTATAGTCCAGGCATTTTCTGCTGGGCACACTCTGGAAAGAGGTGTGCAGCCTCCCAGCCATTGCCAGGTGACAAACCATGTGCATCAGGAATAAATACAGTACCCAAGGAGGCCTGGGCACTGGCATGACCCATTGCTCCTCAAAGCTGGTGGATTCTGAATCAGGAGCTGAAAAGTGATTAGGGGACAACTGCCAGACCTCTTAGGCCCTGTCTCCTCAGGGGAACAGGATAAAAAGGCAGCAGGGGAATGATATCAGCTATAGTTGGCATTTCTGTTTCTTTATTAAAAATATTTTTACCTTTCTTTCAACATTGTAACCTAAAATTTAACTCATTCTAATACGGTGGAAACTACTCTGTGATGTTCACAGTGAGTTCTGCAGATACAGCCACACTGAATTTATATAAATTGGTTTTGTAAAGAAAGTTTTTGGGCTATCTGCAAGTCAATAGTCTCACTAAAGCTGCACAGCTGGCAAAGAGCATCAAGTGGTAGGAGGGAAATTTTTCCAGGCAGGCTTTGTCCCATGCTTGTCCTGCAGTGAGAGGGAGTCCACAGCTTCTGTTTGTTTCCAATACAACATTCATATATTCCCAGAGAAGCTGGGGATGCCCCATTCTTGGAAGTGTCCAAGGCCAGGCTGGCCAGGGCTGGGATCAGCAGGGTTCAGTGGAAGATGTCTCTGACCAGAGCAGGAGGGTTGGACCAGATCATCAGCAAAGGTTCAGCCTGACTCCAACCATTCTTTTCTCCTAATCTGACAGCATTTTTGGCCTTTTTTTACCCACTCTCCTAAAGCTGGTAGGAGCCTTAAGGATGTGGAAAGCTGGGGGTTTCAGTCATTTTCTCTCAGATGGGCCCCAGTGCCACCAGTGTTCCACAAGAGTCAGAAGTGATGAGCCTGCTTCTAAAGGGTTTGAGCCCTTTGCCCACCCTCTTGCTCAGAGAGCTGTGACACACAAGATCAAGGCCAAAACTGTGCATGCCTTCCCTGACCAGCTGGATGCCACTAGATTAGAGTACATGACTGAGCTCTGTTTGCCTTCTGCACTGGCACTTTAATTTGGGGGCATTTCCTTTATTCAGCTGCCAGTTTTCATAAAACTTGTGAAAACACAATTCTTAAAAATTGGTTTTTTCCTTGCACCAAATGTGCAAAGCTATGAGGGGATGTTTGGGGTCAGTGAGGATAAATTTTACTGGCTGTTCAGCTGTGGTCTTGGATTTTTAAGACCAAACTCTGCTTGGCCAAAGTTACCTGTAATCACACAAATGAGACTATCTAAGCCTTATTAAATATATTTTCTACAGCCTCAAGAGCTAAATAGATTTATAGTTAAATAATGCTTAAGATGCTGCATAGGGTAACTTGGGGCAGCACTAATGCTCTGAATGAAGCTTTAAGTGATGAAAGGATAAGGATATTTGGTGTGCACACAGCCAATGCCCTATAGCAACTTCTCCTCTGATCTAAAATTCTGAGAAATGCTCTCATTGCAATTGTTGTCCTGGAATTAAATGTTTTTCTATTTGCCCATAGTGCCTAAAAGGGAAGGATTGGTGTTTATTACACACATTAAAAACATGATTTCTCAGAACCCATGGGATCTGGGTTCAAAGTTTTTGGTCAGAGTTTGTAGCTCTGTTCACACCTCTGCTTGTCTTTCTGTCTTCACTTCAGAGGTGGTCATATTTTAGCAGAGTGGATGTGGTATTTCTCGCATATTCAGTTTCTGCTAAAAGGGCTGTTTTCTGTGTGAGATGGAGTGAAGTGTGCCATATAAACACAGCAGGCAGCCTTAACCCAAGAGACCCTGTAGTTTGGAGCCTGTACTGCACTCCATGATGAGGACTTTGTTGGGAATGAAACTGAATTCCCCACAGCTAGTGTGGATGGGATGGGCAGAAAAGGGTGTAAAGGGAGAGAAGCACATGGTGAAGAGGTGACCTGCTGTCTTGTACAAGCTACAAACTCTGAGAGGCAGAAGAGATCCTTCATGATCACCTGAGGCTGATAGGAAGGTAGGGAGTTCACACTGCAGTTCTCATTTTTGGCCAGCCAGAAGAATTACAGTTTCTGTAACATCCCTACCATGGAAACAGCTCCAGGTCTGTCAAGTTATTGGAGAAGGATCTGGTCCTCAGAGATCACAGACTCACAGGGTCAGAATGCTAAGGGATGGAGGGGACCATCATCTAGTCCATCATCTAAAGATCATCCAGTCCCACCCCCTGCCATCTGCAGGGACCCCTCCCACTGTCCCAGCTTGCTCAAAGCCCCATCCACCCTGCCCTGGGACACTGCCAGGGCTGGGCAGCCACAGCTGCTCTGGGCTGCCTGAGAAGCATCAGGGCTCCCACTAGGAGCGACGCTGATGTCACTGAGAGAGCCTCTGCTCAATTTTAACCCTTTTCCAGCCATTTTGCTCACACCTGTGGGCGGGCTGTGTCTGTTTTTGGCCACCAAGCTGCACCAGTGGCTGTGCTGGCTAGAGTAGGGTCCCATTTCTGTCTTCATGCACAGTGTCTGACAGGGCAGGGCTTCCCTCCTTGCACGGAACAGGGGTGTGGGGGTGTTTTCCCCTTCCCCTGGAGCACCTGGCCCTGGTGGCTGTCTGGGACAGGCTCTGGGCGGGCGAGGCACGGCTCTGCTCCAGCGCTGGAATGCCGACGTTGCTGTCTCCCTGGTGGGCTGGAGCCCTGTGATATCTTTCCAGCTGGGAACGTGCCTAGGACAGAGCTTTAGCACCGTCCGCCACTTGAGCTGTTTGCAGCTTTGGTGTAACATGACCAAAAATAAGGCTGTTTGAATGAAGCAAGTGTTGGGAAACGAGCTGTCTCTCTCCGGCTCTCTTTATCTCTCCCCACCGAGGGTGGCCGGGTGTGCAAGGGCAGAGGGAGGAGAGGAGGCTGGTGAGGGCTGACCAGGCACAAGCTCTCCCTCTTTTCCCTCCTGCTCCTTCCCGGGGAAGCAGAAATACTTACACCTCGCAGAACACGCTCGCTAAAAACCCGCCCTGATTTCCTCTGCCAAAAGGAGCTCTCAGGATCAGGTTCCCGTCCCTTAACCCATCACCTGACACACTGAAAGGGAAGAAGGGAATCAGGAGCCAAACACAACATTAATCAGATTAGGACCTTTCTTGGGACACCTTTATTTTCTCTTCGGTTTCCCCGTTTCTGTTACTTACCTCATCTCTCCTAAACACCAGGGGCGGTATCCCAGACAATGGCCTGCAACATCCTTCGGGGCTTAGACTTTCTAGTCTCCAGCCCAAATGTTTACTCCTAGTTCTGGCTAGTCCCCAGCTGAAGCAGTTAGTTGGCTGGACATCTCTTTGTACAGTTCCTGCTTTCATCAGGGGCTGCAGCAAGCCTGCACCGTCAAGGGAGACAGCAGGGTTTTTTTATCCTGTTTTCACATTATGAGCTCTGAAACAGCTCAGCTGGGACAAGTTAAGTCTTCGGGGCATTTGCATCGCTGCAGAAGTGTCAAGGAAGATTAAAAACAGGCATGGGAGTGTGACTGCTAGACTAACCCCCAGGAAATGTTAGAGGGGAGCCTTTTGTCTCGGTGCAAGGTAGATGGGGGTTAGAAACTCTGAGCAAAAGACCACCTTCATCTGCTGCCTTTTAATTCCCACAGTTTGTCTTTAGGTTACAGGCTGGGTATTCATGCTTGGTGGTAAAAGACAGAAGCCAATTTTTGCCTTTAATAGGGAAAAAAGGGAGAACATTCAGCCAACAGTTCATGGCAGTGGTGGTGCTATCAGTTTATCAGCACAGGTATGTGATGGAAATACCACAGCGAGCCTTCTTGCACTGCTGTCCCTGTCTGGCTGAGCAGAAGAGATGGATGAGAAGTGACATCAGCATGGTTCTGTTAGAAGAGGAGGGGCTGGAGAAGGGAGCAGTGGGAGGCTGGACCAGCCTGCTGGCATTTCACTGTATTAAGGCAGAGACGAAGGCGGGAGTGTTTCACATGGCACATCACGAGCAACGAGGAGTCAAAGGCTGAGACAGAAGATACACAAAAGGAAAGTTTAGTCTCAGTCTCAGGAAAGATGTTCCGTCAGCTGCTGTATTGTTGACTGCTTTCCCAGGGGAAATCATGAGGACCGGATTTTTTAAAACCAATGGGATAAAGGATGAAAAAATTCACAATCAAAACCAGTCCTAAACTGGCTCCTGCGTGAACAACCGAGGTTCCTTCCCTTCTTTCCTGACCTCTGTTGTTTCTGCTCCCCAGCTAATTCCTCCCTTTACCCCTGTTTACAAGAACAGCCACAGTGCCTCAGATGCCTGGGGATGTGACCTGTTTCCTCCTGCGTGCCCCACTCCCTCTCTACTCTGTGTTCCCCATTCTCCTTCCCTCCCTGCTCTCTCATCCCCTCCCACCCTGCTTCCTGCCAGCAGCGTCCAAATTTCTGGGGACCTCCTGCTTCTGCTTTCATCTCTCCCCCAAATTTCCGTGAATTTCTTAGTATGGAGGACTGCAGTGTTCCCAGCCACGGGTCACTGGCCAGGAGACAGAGTTTTCATCCCTGCAGCTCCATGCACCTGGCTGGGAGCAGAGAAGGCTGTGATCCACATTCTGCTTATATGAAGAAGCTGAGAGGCAGCCAAGAGAAGAGGTTTACTTGAAGTGGGATGCAGGAATGGGCTGACTCAGTTCTCTGGTATTCCATCCCAAATCCTTTCCACTGGTTCGTGGTTCCCGCACTCCTGCCTGACCTATTCCTCAGGAAAGCCTGTAATGTGAGAGCACTCCCAGCGTGTCAGGCAGTACAGAGGGAAAAACATGATAGAGAGGGAGGGCAGACTTAGGTGTGAGGCTGGAGACTTCCCACTTCCCTGTGGATCAAGCATTGTTGCCATTTCTTGCAACAAAAGTCATGGCACTAAGCAATAAGCAATAAACAAGGCACATGTAGCATTATCTACCAATTAAGGAAGTCGGAAATCTCCATAAAACTGGGATTTGAAGTAATCATGTTTTTCAATGGAATTTTTTTTTTTTTTTTAAATAAAAAATTGGCACACAGCATCTTTCCCAAAGTCTAGGCAAGAGGCACATATTTATTTGCAGTAGCAGCACAGACCGTACTGACTGTAACTAGGTGAGAATGCTAAACAGACCCAGTTTCCTTGCTGGCCTCTGAAAACAGGGATAAATTCTTCTGCTGACAAAAGACAGATGGTGTGGGCATTGCTAAGATCCTGGCTTCCCGGAATCAGGAAGCTGTGCAAATCCAGAGGTTCAGAGTGTGAAAGATTGTCAATTAATTATTATCTTTATTGGATGTTGTCACTCTCTGCCAGTGGCGCTGAGGTCTGGCAGAAAGCTCAGCCCTACGGCCAGGCAGAGTAATTCTGGGATGGTCCTAATTTATCCTCCCCGGCTGACTCATGTGCTATTTCTTGTGCAGAGGAAGAGCAGCCAGGCTGCTGTTGTCACAGAGGTAGGGGATGCTAAAAACGATCAGAAAGCAGGACCTTTGACAGCTCTTTCTTCTGGAGCGTTTGACTGCACTGGCAGAGCTTGAATCAAGCAGCACGAAGGTGGTGAAGAGGAGCAGGTGGTTAAACATGAAGCTGAATCAGAGGAAGGCTGACTGGTGGCCAGACTGGGGAAAAAGGCAAACTGAAGAAAGGCAGTGAAAGCAGAAACACAGAGGGAGAGTGGGAATAGAGCTGGGAGGTCTGGGTGTCTTGCTGGGAAACAGAGATGAGAGATCTACTTTAGCTAGCTGGGAAAAAAAAGGCCTGGAACAGGGAAGCAGGAAAAGAGAAGAGAGAAAACAGGACAACACAGGGAGGAGCTCATGTCTAATGGTTTGCAAGAAATGCCTGTCCAAGGAGTACAGACCCCTCAAAGGGGTCTAGGGGTCTCAAAGGGGTCTAGGGGTCTCAAAGGGGTCTAGGGGTACAGACCCCTAGAAGGGAACCAGAATTTGCTGTTCTCTTCCAGCTGACAAGTCAAGATGAAACCTGAGGGCAGCATGTCCTACCTGTGTGTGGTACAGGGACAACTTTTTGTCTCCCTGATGCTTAGTTCAGGTGACAGAAGTGTCCTGGGCATCAGGAAGCTGTTTTACTGTGAGGTTGACTGGGCCCTGGCACAGAGGGGCTGTAGAGTCTTGGAAATATTCAAAAGTCATCTGGACATGGTCCTGGACAACTGGCCCTCAGTGATTCTGCCTGAGCAAGGGTGGCTGGACCAGCACACCTCCAGAGGTGCCTCCCAGCCTTGAGTAGTCTGTGATTCTGGGGTTCCTGAGACTTTCACACACTCCCCTCCTGCCTCTCTGTACAGCAGGAACTGTTACACCAGCTGACCTCTCCTCCCTCTTGTCTTGTCAGGCTGAGGTACTCAGAGGCCCTGGGCACTGAGGAAGACTCTCGAGAGGTCTGCAGGACACAGAGTTGGGCAAGTGCACGTGTATGATTCTGGCTGTTTCTTTGTGTGGTTGGCAGCGTTTCTGGAGAGGCTTGCTTTACTTCAGTGATCATAGATAAGACAGCATCCAGTCCTGGTGAGGGGTATACCTGGAAAAACACTAATCATGGCAGCCAGATGGCCAATTGCAGTGACTCACTAGGGCTTCCCAGAAGGCTTCTTAGTGCACATCCTAAGGGTGACATAAATATTCCTTTGATCCTCTCAGAAATTGTATTGTGATTTCTCCCTTGTTTGATTTGAAAAGAGCCTCTGTCCCATTTCCCAAGTAGTTCAGGCTTTTGCTTCTTCTGGTTTCACAGCATATTAAAATGCTGGAAATTTACACGTGGCTCCCAAAATTTGCACGGATTACAGGATGGGGAGGAGGTGGAAGAAGGAAACACATCCTTTCACCACTTCTCCTTCTAATGCTGGAGGCTTCTTTCCAGTCAAAACACGGCATTGTCAGGTTTACTTATCTCAGGGATCTTAAACGTGTTGTGTGTGCTTCAACAGCCTGCAGGCAGGAGACCTCACTCTCTCTGCTGTGCTGGAGGGAGGCTGCTGATATTCTTGGAGCCTGATGACTGTTGCTCCACTTGAGAGCTTTTACAGCACCAAAACATTGGCTCTTTTGCCACCTGCTCCCTCCCAGCCTCTACAGGAGGGCTGTGGGTTCCTGCTGTGCATCAGTGCTGTGCAATGTGACTGCTGTGGCACATCACTGTTGTTTTTCTTAGCTCTTTCTGTCCGTGTCCTGAAAGCTTTTCATTAGTCATCTTGGAGGGGGAGAAACCTCAACCCTCTCTCTTCGCATTCTCAGGGTGAATTTTCCAGCCTGATTTTTTTTTTTTTTTTAAGATGCAAGCTTTGGATCCACAGATGAATTTTTTTGCAGTCGTGAACAACCAGGTCAGGAAACCATGGTTTGTGAAAAAATGGGTCATTTGGGCTTCCAGGTTTGTGGCTCACTTCATTTTGCTGCCAGACTGCATAGCAGTGTCTTGGCTCTGCCCTGTGAGCCACGACTGCTCAGCACTTCTGGACATTTGGGCCATTTACTGGTAGGGGAGTGAGAAAGAGATTTAGATTCCTGATTTCTAGCTCTCTAACTTTAGAGAAGGTATCTTTGGTTTTTGTGCAGGACACCTAGCACCAAACAAAATTGTAAGAATAGGGGGAAAACCTGGAGGCTCCTTTGGGGTCCTTTGGAAAATCCAGGGTTTCTTAACTGAATTTTTATCCTTCTCAAAGGGATCCTTAGGTATTTTTTGCACTAAACTGTGGTAGATGAATCTCCAAGCTGTTCTGGATATAATCCCCTAAGGGAGTCAGGGCCTGACAAGGCATTTTCAGCCAAAGAGTGCCACTCCTCCTCCCAGACCATTTTGCTGGACAAGTAGATGTGCAAGGATAGAGACACCCAACACTGGGGCAGATCCTAGACTCTGCCCAGATTCTTGTTCAACCCCACAGTGGGCTGATTCCAGGTGGTTGCTCATTAGAAATATTAAGTGTAGTGTGTAAGGGGAGGTTGGGCTGGGCAAATTTGGCCTCTGAGGTGCTGGGGGGAAATCAACACCATGGTTTGGGGTGGGCACAGGTCTGGGATCAAGTCAAGAAAGCAGAAGCACACCCTAAACTTGACTCTCACTTGGGCATTACCACACAGAGGTTCAACTCCAGAGACAGAACCGAGGGGGATTTTCTTCTTCCTGCTGCTGTTGTGATCCTGTTTTTTGACAGAAGGAACTCTGTGCCTCTTTCTTATGTTCAGCCCCCTATCTGGGATCCCCCCTGGTTTGGTCTTTGCTTCACAAACATCATATTCAAAGCCACCGAGGTCTCAAAATAGGCCATAAAAAGAGTGAGTTAATTTGCCATTGGGTTTTTGGTTATATCAGAACAGATCAGCACTGCTGCTGGTTCGGACCACCAGCTTTCCCCCCACACTGCCAGGTTTCTCTCTTCTCTGCATCCCCTCCCTAATTTCCTCATACCTTATGTCCTCCCTGGCCTGGGCAGGTGGTGTCACCCCATTGTGGCAGCAGGACAGAAGCTGGCTAGAGTGGATCAGGGGCCAGGGGCATGCTGAGACCTGGTGCTGCTTGCTCAGACAGTCCAAGGGGCAGCAGTGGGTTAGGGCAGCCAAGCTCTGCCTGCTTTCCTGCCTGTGTTGCCCCAGCACTGGGCTGTCTGTGTTTGGGGTGTGGGAGCCACACAGCTCTGTTCCCACTGTGCTCCTGGGACACCTTGCTTGGCCTGGTGTCAGCTCATGGAGTCCCTGCAGACCACTGCTGGGATGTCTGTGTCCTTCTGTTTTTTCCTTTCCCTCTCCCTGGACATTTGCAGATCACATAGGTTTGGCATAACCATGGTTTTCTTTGTTTCAGGTTTTTATTTAGGGAAAGATTTCATGAAGTGGCCCAGCCCATGCCTTTGTCCCCTCTTTGGGTGACATGTACTCTTTGCAATCAGAGGATGGTGACCCCACCATGGAGAGTTTCCCTGCAGCACCACCATGGCCCCACATCAGCCCCAGCATTCCCTCTCATTTCCCATAAGATTCAGCACGGACTGGGAGGAAGGTGCTCATTGTCTCTGAAAATGGGGCATGTTGTAGCAAAGAGAGGGAAAGAAAACCACCAGTACTGACCTCCTCACCCTGCGTGGCCATAGCACCACCAAATACTCAGCAGGGAAGTCCCCATTAAACCCCTGGACCATGCAGGATTTGTGGTGCAGGCAGTGAAAGGCAGAAGAGCATGTCTCTAGCAGGAAATCTGGCTGGTGTGATGTGAGGACAGAGCACAAAGGAAACCCATCCCTCCCTGATTTCTCCTTAGAAATGTACCCATGAGTGAGAGCCAGTCACCCCCTTGGCACAGCTCTGTGCTGAGGGGGAGCTCCTTTATCCTCCTGCCAGCTGGGTGCTGTGCAGCCGTGGTGTATTTGAGCACTCTTGGTATTTCCAGACCAAGCCTCTCATGTGAGACTCTGAAATCCTTCACTGAACACACAGGAAACACACACACTTTCTTCTCACAGTCTAAGACCAGATAGGCAGGGTGGAAGGACAGGTAATTCAATACCCCAATTCAACAAGAGTTTGTTTTATTTTTTTTTTTTTAATTATAAGGTATCTAAAGGTATTTCTAAAATTCATCTTTCCACATCCCTGCACATGAGGCTTTGTCCAGTCCTGGCTCTTGTGTGAGCTGCTGGTCAGCTGTGCCTGTGGTGCCTGGAGTCCTTCCTTGTGCCCTGCATGCACTGAGGGCATCTCCCCAAGTTCTGGATCAGAGCCCTTTCCACTCATGGGCAACTGCTCTAGGACAGGCTGGAGCCTCAGATGCTTTGGTAAGAAGGAAGACAGTATCAGAGTCTGGAAAGAAAGAGAATTTTCCATTAAGAGCCATCTAGAGTCTAGAATTATATTTAGTGTCGTATTAAATGACACGACAGTGTACAATTCTAGCACAGAGCTGCCTAGAAATAGCTTCAAAGAAAAAAAAGGAGAATGAGTTACAGAGCCCAAGGCACAGATGTTCGGCCAGCAGAAATCATCTTTCTGACATGGGAGTTCATTGAATTGAACACTTTTACAGCTGCTGATCTTCTGACCATCTAAATTGATTTGCACAGAATTAAATAATAACAGTAAATTAGAATACCCATAGAGATATTTTAAGGCTGTGCTTTAATTACTGGTAGAACTCTGTGGTAAACTTGAACAAGACCCATCACCTGAAATGAGTATCCCAGCTGTGGTTGCCAGTGAGGAGCCCATGGAGGAAGCCACTGTGGTCTGCATTCCCTCAGTTCTAAAGAAAAGGGACCAGATTTGACAACTGCAGTGCCAGAGGTGGAGATTTGTAGGTGCCAAATGATCACACTCTTCATCCCGGCACAAAAAGCAAAGGCTTGGGCATGTCTGCTGCTGCAGCAGCAAGGACAAGGCTGGTTTGGTATATGTTATGGAAAAAGCTTCTGCTAAACACAGGGAAGGCAGGGAGAAGGACTCTGTTAGCTCCTGGAGGATGAGTTTGCACAGCAGAGCTGGGGTCAGGGTGGGCAGCTGCAACAGAGAGCAGAGGAAGAGGTGAGTAAAGAAAGAATGGGTTTGGAGGCAGGAAAATGCTTTTGGTCTTGGCTGTATTAATCCTGATCTGTCAAGAGGAGGTGTATGAAGTGTGGACAGAGGCAGGGGGCTGGCACTAAGAGATGGAGATGGGGAGGGGAGACCTGTGCATCCATCAGCTCCAGGGGTGCAGCTAAAGCTGGGAGAGGGGATCCTGAAGGACAGTGACACCCCAGGGCAGGGCTGTGCTGCTCCAGCTCCCCTTTCTACCCTTGTGTCCATCTCCTCCACCCCAAGGAATCACTCCTGGTGCCCCCTCAGCAGCATTTGGCTTCCCACCACCTCTGCTGAGACCCATCCCACCATCTGGGATGGAGGGGCTTTCCCAGCAGGTTTGGTGCCTTTTGGAGAGCTCTGCTTCCACATGGAGGTTCAGATCCTGGAATTGCATAATTACTGGGGGGTGTCAGCAGCACAGATCCCTTTGAGGGAGCTGGGTCTCCCCTTTTGGATGTGCTGTGGGTAAAGTGCAACAGTCTAGAGCAGCCCAACTGATTTGTTCAAAACCTCTCCCAGTCTGAAATTGAATTAGCAGGAGATCTGTGCTTTCTTATGGTTCTTAAGTAGAAGCAGCTGGGTTGAACGGTTTTAGGGAGGGGGAATAAAAATAAAGCTACTAAACCAGTCTTACTTTTGGGCAACTGCTTGGAGATCTCCTCACAGGGCTGGGTCCCTGCTTCCCATACTCATCTGCTACCACGTCTTCCTGGGGTTTTTCTTTTTCAGTTTCAAAATGTGGGTCAATGATAGAGCAGAAGTTACAGCAGGCTGGAATATGTAGGTCAGGAAAACTGTACCAAGAAAAGAAAAAAAAAATTTTTTTTTACAACTGCTTCCAGCATAAAAAGGCCACACTGGGATTTGGGCTTTTGAATGGGATATCCTCTCCTGATCCAAGTGCCCCGGCTGAAACGCCCAGCAGTTTGTGGCCAAGAATAACAGGAAGGACAGAGAAGGGGGAGAGGGGAAAAGGGGAAGGCAGGGGGTCTGACCAGCTCATATGACCCTCCATTAGAGACTTATAAAAAGGACTGGTACGAGCTCATTTTTCATGAGTTTTAATCCCTCCTGCTTATGATGCTGAGCCAAGGTTTTTTTTTCTGGAGAATCTGAGTCACAAGGCTTGCAGCTGGAAAGAGAGGATTGATAGCAGTGGCTCAGCAGGCACAACCACGTCTGGAGAACTGGGAGGGGAGCAGCAAAGCCACCGGTTTTCAACACCACCACATCATGTCTTTGAAGGAATGGGGCAAAAGTGGGAGGAACACACCAGAAAGTTTAGGAAGACAGCAGTAGTCCTTATGTCACTGTTTCTGCTGCTCTCAGGAGCTCCTGGAGCAGAGGATTTTTACCAAGAGGGTTGTGCATGTGAGTGTGCATGCAGGGGAAGCTGGTGCTGTGATTTCACAGTAGGATTAGCCAGAGGCACATTTGGGAGCAAGGAGGTCTCTCATGAAGTTTGGTGTCCCAGCTTGTACTCGTCTGTCTTTGGTTTTATTAATAAATTGACGTGAAAGTTTTTGAGTTGTTTGTTGTTTTTTTTCATAGAGAGAGGATTTTTTGCTGGAGCTCGACTGACTGGAGTCCTGTCCCCTGTGCTGCCAAGTCTGATATCTGAGCAGGAGAAGGGAGGAGCAAGGAGAGATGCTTTTGCCCTGGCTCAGCCTCAGCACATTCCCTCACGGTATGGGCTGGGCTTCCTTCAGGCAGGAGAGCTTTAAAGCTGTTTAGAATAAAACACAAGGCTCTTTCCCAGTCCCAGTTGGGGTTTCATGTCTTTCAGTCAGTATTTCATTAGCATGCTCCGTAGCAGATGCTGATGAGGGACACGAGGTGCCTTATGTCCTGTTACATCTCCCTGCCTGCTCTTTCTGTCTGGCAGACCTGAGCCTTATTTTCTACTCTTTTCTCCCAGGATAGGTGGCAAGCAAGGGCCATTGTAACAGTTAAATCTTGTTAACTCCAACAGGAGTTGCCTGCATGAATGCCTCTACAATGGGAGTGCAAAAACATCCCCTGGGTGTTAATCAGAACATGTCTGTCCTCAATCCTCACTGGAGACTGACGTGTGCAGCTGGTGCTTTTCTAATTCATTTTTAATTATGGAATCTGATGAGGGGTATCTCACAGTGTGCTGGCAAAGGGCATTTACACACTGGCAGAGCCCTTTCTAGAGCCCCCTCTGTGGTGGGCATTGCCTGCAGTGAATGAGCCCCTGGCAGGTGGGGCATGTGGCTTCCCTGGCCGTGGTGGCATCACTGTCACCTGAGCAAAGGAATGTACCCAGACAAAAACACTGCCTGCAGCTCTCTTCAGACATTCTCTGACCGAACCACTCTTTTCTGCCCCTTAAAGGAATTTCAGTTCATATGGAGGAAGGAATTTCATTGTGCCACCAGAGTAAAATGAGGAGAAACTTCTCCTGTGGTTTGTAACCATCACCAAGAGGTCAGGGGCAACCAAAAGAACAGCCAGAGAGGGATGCTACAGCCATGAGCTGCTCTGGCCAGGCCATGGGAGAGTCAAGAGGGATCCCACTTCTCTCTGATTTTATTTTTTTGTCTCTTACTACAGAGGAAAGCTCAAAATAATACTTCTTCCTCAAAGCAGCAGCCCACAGACAGGTTCCTTCTCTGCCCAGTTGGGCTTACCCTTCCTCCGAAAGCTCCACTGCAAATGTCTGTCAGAGAGACCTGAAATGTCAACTCGCTCATAAGGGATTCACCCAGGAATTGTTCCATGGTAGGAATGCCTGACCTTTTGTTGCAACTATTTGAACTGCCCATGCCCTTCCCTTCCTGAGTTTTTCACCCCAGGTTGCCTCTGTCCTGCAAAAGTAAAAAATTACACCGTCAACAAGAGTAACAGTGATGTAGAACAACACCTTTTGGCTTCTCGTCCTGCAATGAGCTCAACATTCACCCTGTAGAGTAGGACCGCAAACACTCCTGGTTTTGACAACAGCAAGACAAAAGAATTCAAATTCCCTTGTCATCAGCTCTCAAACAAGGTCTTTCTTTCTTTCCTTCTATTTTCCCAACTCTGAAAGGAGTGAACTTGCCAAGAAGATACAGACCCTGCTGCCTGCCGTGGAACAGGGCTGCAAGTTAGGAGAGAATGGCCTGGAGCAATCTGCACGACTTCAGCTTGCATTTCTATCCAGGGAGGTGAGGTGAAGTCTCCTTTCATGTTGCTGCGATGAGATCAGAGGGATGCAAGGTGTTAATTACCAGCCACTTTAAATAATTTTGACGTTTTTACTTTACAAGGCAAAGATGCTGAAGCTCCTGGGTCCAATACTTCTCATTAAAATCAGATCAAAATGGACGTCTATTTTTCCTCCGCTGGCAGATGGAATAACAGGCTGGGAGTGTAGCTGACAGGATGATGCCTAAATGCCATTCAAACCAAATTTTGCTTGGAAGTGAGTTCAGGCTGTTACATGCATGAGATTTTTCAGAACTGTCCTGAAACAGATTAACTCAGTTTCACTGAGAGTGGGGTGGCAAAGCAGCTCGGGGGAAGGTCGTGTCCATCCACCTTATGTGTAAATGCAGCAATTGGCAGCTTGTTTGGGAGTTGGAGGCAATTCTTGGTAGCCATGAAGGGAGTGGTTCTGTAGTATTTCTTATTTGCAAAACAATTACTCATCCTCTCTGCACACACAATTTGTAATGTGCGTTGTATTGTTTACAACTCATCACTCCAAAGGGAGCAACTCCCCGAGGGATGGAAGCAAGGGGGAAGGTAAGAGGAGAGCGCTGTAAATAACTGGGGATTTTCTCATCCCCACTGTCTGCAAGGCGAATCCTGAGCTACTTGGGGTACTTGGGGGTAGGGATCCCATGACGTAAGGGGGATTTTTGCTGCAGCAAATAAAACAGAGTGCAGATCTTTCCTTTAGTGTAAGTAAATATGTGGGGGAACTTCCAGAATCAGCAGAAGCAGCGGGCATTGTGGAGCTGAGCAATTTTGTCTGTTAGGAAGATAATATCTAAATGGTTTAATTATAGCTCCAGTTCAGCACACTCGGGGAATCCCCACCATTATTCTTTAGTAGCTGCTGCTGTAAAGTTTCAGGATCTGAGCCATGACCTGCTTGATAATTTATGTTTACTACAAGCCCGTCGAACTACAAATTTTTCTGTTGTTGAAAAAAAAAAAATCCTCCTTTGCTGACCTATGCCTTCTCTGTCCTGTATTGAGAACAGCCTGCATCAGGAGCTGACTGAAGCTCAGTTTCCATGAGCACACCTGTGGCCTCGGGAACCACGGAAGGATCACAGAAATGCCGATGGTGCTGTGCCTGCACCCGATGTACAGAAAGCCTTGAGAGCTCCCCAGGGCACCCAGACCTTCAGGCCATGTGTATGGCAGCCCACTCAATGCCTCCACTGAGCTTTTCTTGCCTTCCTCAACTCCTCTCCCAGGGGTGATGCCTGAGAGCTTCCAAAGTGGAGTGGAATTCACTTCAAATTATGGGACTCAGCTGATGGAGGGCTCTCTGTCCCTAATTCACTGCCAATATTCTTCTCTGCCCTGGGCAAGCCATGGGATCAGAGTGCTTAGGGCTGGGTTAGGGGTGTTGTGGGGCTGCTGAAGCACCATTTTATCCAAGAGGTGATTCGAGAGCCTGCTTATGCACCAAGGTGCAGCTTGCACCCACGGACAGACCCTGGCCTCATGGAGAGTAGGGGCTTAACTGAGGGACTGACCACCCCTCTCTGGGCAGCCCCCTGGGCTCACTGATGTTTCCTCCAGAAATCCCTTGCATGGCACTTGCCTTATATCTCCTATTTCCTGATCCTCTCAGGCCAATGTGGATCCTATAGGAATAGCAATCCCAATAGTATTAATAAATGCAAACCCCAGAATCCCCTTTTGGCAAGGCACAGGTTCTCAGGCCAGTCAGCTCTGTTCAGGCCTTACCCTGCTGAGTGCCCCAGTCACACACAGCACTGTACTTTGCCCCTGTTATCACCTACTGGTTGTAGAACAGGAGACTAAAACCTGAACGAGATTAAGGGAGATAGAGCTGGTACACAGTTCAGTATGAACTGGTTGATATGGAGTCAGTATCCATACTGGGGATTTCCATTGGCAGAGTCACTGAGGTCCTCTGGCTTCAAGGGTTACATGACAGGGGCCTCTCTGCTTGTCTGCCCTCCAAAGTTGCCCCAATGCAGCTGCAGAGGACAGGAGAGGCACAAATCTCTTGTGCAGGCAAGGGGAAGGAGGGCATTGTTACAAGAGCATTGGATCTGGAGAGTCACTGGGTGACCCTGGACAAGCCACTTGGACATCTGAGTTTGTGTTCCCTGTGAGTTAATGGGTAAACAGGACTGCCCTCCCTCACAGGAGTGTTTCCAGGATAAATATAGCAGAGGTGTGTGGGTGGCAGAGCATATTTATCCTGACAACATCATTAGAAAGGTGTAAAATCCACACAAATCCTGAGTGCATCACAGAGTTTAGCAGCTTTCCTGTATGAATTCTAAATGACCTGCCTGACATTACTTACTCAAACCCTTCCATAAGTCTCTCTGGTGTTCAGATTTTGGGATTTTCTTGTTGCCATTGTTGTTGTTACTGTTGGCTGTTGGGGTTCTTTTTGCTGTCCCATTTGAGGAGAGGGGAAGCAGCCCAGTTAGAAGCTGAGGGTGCACTGCACTGTCCATGTCCTTGATGGAAATGCTTGATGAAGAGCACCAGTTGAACCAGAGCCCTGAGCACAGCACCCGGACAGAGCCTGAGCACAGCACCCACCTGGACCCAGAGCCCTGAGCACAGCACCCACCTGGACCCAGAGCCCTGAGCACAGCACCCACCTGGACCCAGAGCCCTGAGCACAGCACCCACCTGGACCAGAGCCCTGAGCACAGCACCCACCTGGACCAGAGCTGAGCCAGCACCACTGGCCAGAGCCTGAGCACAGCACCCACCTGGACCAGAGCCCTGAGCACAGCTCTCTGGCTGTGTCCATCCAGCCAACTCCTCACCCACGGAATGGCCCACCCTTCAAATCCATGTCCCTCCACTTTGGAGGTGTCATGTGGGGCTGTGGGGCCCCAGCAGCCCTAGGCACAAGCAGAAGCCTGCTGAGATGACCCCAGCTGGCCTCGCCTTGCTGAGCAGTGCAGTCACTCCCTCACAGAGGGCCACCAGCCTGGCAGGCACAGCTGACCCTGACTGTGGCTCTGCTCCACGACCTTCCCAGGCACAGAGGAGAGGCTCTGTAGTTGCCCAGGTCTTCCTTTCTGCCGTTTCTGAAAGCAGGAGTGATTCTGATCCATTCTTGGAATCAACAGAGTATGTCAAGTTGGAAAGGGACCCCCCAGGACCACCCAGCCCAGCTGCTGTCCCTGCACAGCCCCCAGCAATCCCAGCCTGTGCCCCCCTGGCAGCGCTGTGCAAAGGGAGCTCTGGCAGCCCTGGGGCCGTGCCCGTGCCCTGGGCAGTGCTGACACCTCCGGGGGAGAACTTCATTCCCCAGGGACTTCTCCTGACTGCCATGCCTTTTCAAATGTGATGGAGAGTGACTTGGGTGCAGTACCAGCCAGTTCCCTGGGATGCATGTCATCAGGCCCAGAGATTTGTGTCTGTCCAGATTCACCAGATGCTCCTGACCCTGCTCCTTGCTCACAGTGGGAGATCATCTGGTCCCAGCAGATCTCAGAGCAGCTCAAGCAGGTTGTGCAGGGCCTCATCCTGTTGGGTTTGAATATCTCTAAAGCATAAAGCCTTCTGACTTTTGGAGGGGAAATATAAACTTAACTCCTGAGCAAAACTCAATCACATCACCTGAGCTACTTAACCAGTGAAGCCATATCTTTAAAATTTTTAAATTCAACACAAAATCATGGTGGGCAAATAGTTTTGATATCTGACTACTGAGTGAGTGTAGTTTATTAGCTGACTAGGTAGAGTGACAATCCATAGACAGGAAAAATAAATTATAACTTCATCCTAGACTCAGAGAGGCTGGCAGGTGGCAGGGATATCGAGGTGAGCAGCATTGCTTTCTCCCTGGATACCCACCTGGGCAAAGCAGAGCTGACCCTGATGCTTCTCCTCCCTTGCAGCTCTCTCCAGGGTTGTAGTTGCACAACATGTCACAAGGAGAAGAAAAACAAAGTCTTTTTATATCTCCTCACCCATCTGTACTTCCTCTTTCTGAACCAGTACTGCAAACAAAATTATCAGAAGCATCATGTTGGCAGTATTTTTAGTAAACAGCAAGAGACTCATGTGAACTTGTTCCTCCTTGTCCTTGTCCCCTGTACAGACAGCAGGCTGCAGAGGTTTCAGGGCACAATCTTTTGAGGTTCTCCAATTTCTGCCTTCCAGGCAAAACAGCTGGACTGTAACAGCAGGCCTAGAGCTGACTGGAGAGGCAAGTGCTTTTCAGTTTTGAAGAATAATTCCCCCTTGAATGGTAATGCCAGGTTAGGATTCCCAGAGTTCCAGGGATTGCCTTGCTGTTGGATCATGAATGGCTCTGTAGACAATAGCTGGCAAAGGAAGATGATGGAAATCCACAGGGGAATACAGGAGAAGAAAATAGAAAGTATGTTTATTAATTAGGAATGTTCCCAAGGGTTTCCAGTATGTCCTAAAATAGGCACACACATTCCTAAGGACAAGATCCTCCTGCTACTGTTTGGGGAGAAATGGGGAGGGAGGTGGAAAATAAACTGGAAAAGGTATTTTCATTTGGTTCCCCTGCTTGGCTGAAGCAAAGCAACCACAATCAACTTTTAACCTGCACTATTCCAAGAGCATTTCTGCCAAGAGCTGTGTCCTAAGACTGGTTTGCACTTTGCCACTGGTCTGTCCCTCAGCCCCACAGAAGGGAAAAGTTGACAGGGACAATTCCTGCCTAGTGCTTCAGGAATACAGACTGCACTGCTCCCTGTAACCTCTTTCCTCTCCTTCATAAAATCCTCTTTTTTCACACTTTGGGCTGTCACTTCCACGTTCCTCTGGTTTTATAATGGCACCTGTGCACCCAGCCATAAAACTCCAGATGTGGAGGGGGGCTGCTTGCCCCCACCTCACCTTTATGATGGAAGATTTTATCTTGGTGGTCTTCATTTTCCTCCTAGTCTTTTCCTTCCTGCTCCTCACAGTTTGGATTGACACCTACTGCCTGGGACAACTTTTGCAGGGCTCTGCTCCTTCTTTAATAAAGAATATAACTTGCTTTATATAAAAAAAATGTAGGCCTTGGGCTGGAGGAATTTTTTCAGAGAGGTTGAAGGAGGACCTTGGCTTGCAGCTCCTTCTAATCTACTGTTCTCCATCCATCTCCCTTTGAAGTCAAAATTCCTTAATTTTAATGTGAGTCAGGCTACTGCTTAAAAAGCCCCATTATTTCATCTCCCTTTTGCTCACAGTTTTTAAGGTGCATCTTCTTGTATTTCACCAGAGGAATTCCACGTGTCTGCATGGAATCTGCTGGTTTTATTTTGCAGAGGTAGTAGGTGTTCATAAATAATGAACGTAGTCTGGGCTAAGCTAATTTACTGTTGTTTGTTCTAATATTTGTGTTTCGTGTTTCTTTGTTGAATTGTTTTGAACGAAGCAAAACAAATGAAAATGTAATTACTGAGCATTTCCCCACATTTCCCAAGCTTTTGAGTCATTGTTTGTGTGCCCTCCCTGGGAACTTCGTTCTGAACTCTTCTGCTTCCTTGCTGACATGGCCTGAAATATTTTGAAATCTGCAGGACAATTTAACCAAGACATGTTTCTACCCTGGCCTTGCATTTGGCATCATAATAACATTAAAAAGGTGCTATTACTTCTTTCCCACTGCCTTTTTTTTTTTTTTTTTTTTTTTTTAAACCTGCAGTTTATCAATAAACTTATTTTCTGAGCTTACATTTCCCCACCAAATCACTTTAATGACTTCATGAGTACAGGGCAAGGGATTGATGGGGGTGATTTAATTTAACACAGATTCGTGTTCTGTTTGGCTTTTATCAGGTTCACTTTGAAATGATGCAGATGAAATTTCTTACAATATATGGGTTTTCTTTCATTAGTGCTGTTTTACAGTCATGGAAAAATGGATCAAGTAGTTCATATTTATGTGCACTGTAAAATTAACTGAGTTACACTATACACACAAATAAAGCATGTGCCTATGACACAAATTAAAAACACCCCCAAAGACTTCATGTCCTATCTTAGCATCTCTTTTTGGCATGCCTAGCTGTTGGAATTATGCTAATTTTAAAAAATATTTTTATATATATATATATATATATATATATACACACAAAGTATGGGGTTTCTAGAGTGGTTGTCTTAAAGCTTTTATTGTATTATAATTATTAATCTCATTTTATAGAGTTAAGGAGATGAGAATAGCTTTGGCCACTTCAACAGCAGACAAAGTTCTCTTAATTACATAGTGTTTTAAAAACTTTTTAGTTAATAGGATAACATTAAAAGTTAACAAGTGTTTACTAAAACAAATTAGTACACCGAAACATACATCTTACATCTAACAATGCTGACTTATAATAGTTTAAAACAATGGTTAAAACTCTATTATTAAATGTACATATTTTCACTATCTTACTTAACATGTTTTCTAAGCCGATGTTAATACTACACATAGGATTATTATTTCCTATTTTTACCTCTTTTAACTTTTGCACATTTCTTCATTCTAAGATTCACTTTCACATAACTTTCTGAAAGTTTTATGGCTTTCCTATTTCCCGCACCTAGCCATGAAAAGTCTTTTTACACTTACTGGATTTGCCATTTGTCTGGTAATTCGGGTTTCTCTAGGCTATCTAAACGTGGCCAGAGATGTCCCCATTCCCAACCCTCCAGAGAAGGGGAAGGAAAACCAGCTCCCTCTTTTTAGTGGAGGCACTGGAGCTGTGCATGTGCTTAAGGACACAGCAGCCCCTGCGTGGTGCTGAGCTGGGGCTGCAGGACCCAACCAGGAGATGGCCAGCCTGATTTTCATGGATTTTCCATTTGACTTAAAGAGACAACAAGAGGTGCACGTCACAAGAAAAATCACCAGTGTGTAATAAGAACCATTGAAGTGAACTGCTGCCTCGAGCCGGCAGAGTAACAGGGTAAAGGTGGAAATGAAAGGTTTGTGGCCACGGCTATTTGTTTCTGGGATCATCTGTCAGAGAGAAAAGTCCAGGAGCAGGCAGTTGCCTTCACAGGCTTTGGTCAGCAGTGGCTCTGGTCAGAAGCAGTTCATCCTGGCTGGGCTGTGAGGAGCAGGGATGTGTGGAAAGTGTCAGGGAAGAGTGTGAAAACCCCAGGTTCTGTCTGTGCTGGAGAGTTGTCCCCACTGTAACCCCTGGGTTGGGCATGTCACCTCCTTGCCCCTGGCTTGGTACCCGGGTGAAAGCCAGCCCTGGAGGATGCAGCTCTCCCTGTGCTCTGTGGCCAGAGGGAGATGTGCAGGAGCACTGGGCTCTGCACAGCATGAAGGAGCTGAAGAGCAGAGCATGGATACATTATTAGTGTCACTGTGCATAAACAGAGAGTGATGCATATGGGAAAAAAGCCTCCCATGGAAAACAATGAGCTAAGTGCTCACCACTGTCCCGGAGGCACAGTGCTGTAATACAGGGGCTGGGGGCTGCAGGGGTCAAAGACCTCGACTCATTTTAGAACTGAAATCTGGTCAGAAATCAGAAATGTTCACCCTGCCCCTGTACAAATCTGTGCTATGCCCACATCCACGAGCAGTGCTGCTCCTCTCAGCTTGGAAAAGGCATGTGGAAATGGAAAACATTCAGAGAAGGATGCAAACCTGATCCAAAGAATGGGAGGGCTTGCTGTTATGCAAGCATTAATTGAGCTTGTTCTTTGAACCTCTCCTAAACCTTCAGCCTGGAGAGAATTGACTGAAGACATTTATGATAAATTCCAATGAAATCATGAATGTCTTGGAGGGAGTGATTGGCCACTGTCTCTTGCAGGACAAAGCAAAGAGCTGTCAAGGTGACAGGTCAGAATAAACAAGTGTGGGCAGTTTTTTCCATCAGGTTCCCAAAGGTACATGTTTTGTTTCCAGTGGAATTCCCTCTGATAATCTCCCTAATTTATCTGAGGTGCTGATCTTTTATTTATTTATTTATTTATTTATTTATTTATTTATTTATTTATTTATTTATTAAAAAAAAACCCCAAACAAAAAACCAACAACAAAAAAAAGCAACAACATAGAGTAAAACATGGCATGGGAGGTGATCTCTCAGGTCCAAGTGGCTCATCTTCCCTTAGAAAAGTTTTCTGTTAGACTTATAGTTAACAAACATACTTGGTCAATTTGCATGAGTTCAGCCCCAAACAAGTTCGGACTCATCCTTTCCAAATGAGGGCTTTTCATCTGCATATCCTGGCATATCCTCTTGGAAAGCAGGAGAATCCAGTGGTCTTGTAGCAGCAGCCTGGTTCCCTCAGAATCTTTGCAATGTTCCTTACTTAGATGCCCCCACCTCCTAAAGGTGGAGATGGAAAAGGTCCAGTAGTTAAGGCTTCCTGAGGTGGGATGTGTCAAAAAGAACTGCAGCAGTTCTACAACAACACCAATGGCTGTCCCAGCTCCTGCCCACTGTCAACAATCCTCATTTGCTTTTTCAAGCTTTCTGAAGGCAGTGTTAAGCCCACACATCTTTCTAACACAGTAAGATTACTTTGCTGCAGTGGAAAGCTGGGCATAGCACAATTGTTTTTCTTGAGACAGTATTAAAGGCTTTTATTCTGGGCACAAGTGTGGATCCACTACACAGGCTGGTCACAAATCAGGAGTAGAAATTGCCTTTTTTTTCCTTTGCAGGAAATCTAACCTACGTGAAAGTGCTGAATACTTCCAAGCAGGGAAAGCCTGTGAGCTTGGTCCAACACCTTAACCCCTGGCAAAACTTTAATTTTGTGATGTGACTTGGAAGATAAATTACTCCAACAGGAGGCATGAAGGTAAATGAAAACAGGGGTGTTAATTTGGGGTGGGTGTGACTCTTCTGAAATGGATGAAACTGCCCTTCCTTTGGCTGAGTCTGGATTTGCTGCCTTTCCCCTCCCCATGTCTGTGGAAGAACACTCAGCTCCTGGGTGTGTGTCCTCAGCTCCCAGTCCTGCCCTTACCCCTTCTTTTCACCAAATCAAAAACAAGCCCAGAGGAATTTTAACCTGCTGTTTTTGTTCTGTTAACAAATACCAACCACAAACCTGTTTTTCTTGCTTCCTTGGTGGAGAGGGAATGACACTACATGGAGAGAGAACTGGTGTTTGTGCTTGTGGAGGTCAGGAAGGCTGGAAGGGTTAAAGAGGCCTGGGTTTGAAAGCAGTGGAGAAAAAGAGCATGACAGCAAAAAAATATTAAAAATAAAGCCAAAACATGAAAAGCAAAGACAGACTTGGGCAAAAGCTTTTTTTTATGGGACAAGTCAAATACACATATGGGATAAATTACAGAGAAAGGGCATGGAAAAAAAAACAAAAACCAACCATCTTAAATGTATATTTAAAAGCAAAAGAGCAAGTGGGGAGAAGAAGAGACATGGGATGCTGCTAAAGAACCATGATGAGAAAGAGAGTGTAGGAGCCAGCAGGAAATGGCAGCAAAATCGCTGCCAGCAAAGGACTGGTGGGGCCAGTAGTGCCCTGCTACCTCGGCTTGCCCAAGGCCTTTGTAGCACCTTTCCTGCTCCATTTAATATGGATACACATGGAGAAGAGAAGTAAAACACCTGATCCCTCCTTGGGGGAATTCCTGTGGACTGCAGGGCAGGGGGAGAAGTCAAGAGGAAGGGAGCCCAGCACTGGTTGCAAAACGTTCCCCTTGGCCGCCACCCAAGAATTCCTCTGGGAACCCAAGGTGCTTTTGGCATGTGTGGTGCTAAAACAAACCTTATCTACGCCACAGAAAATGAGATCTGCACTGATTATCTGCACACACTGACGAGGGCAGCTGCACCCTTGGCTGCTCTGGTTCGTACCTGCTCTGCTCCAAGGGTTTATCCCTGCTCCCAGCCAGGTCTCAGCGTGGCTGCAGCAGCACTGCTGAACTTGTCCTTGTCTACACTTGCAGCTAATTCACATTCAGCCCTGGTTCAGTCGCTCCTGTTGCTGACACCTGTTGTCAGCAGTCGGTAATTTCTTTTTTTAGGACAAGCCTACATTGCCCTGGAGCTCAAAAAGGGCCTTAAATTAGACTTAATTCTATTCAGATGTAGTTAGCAGTATTTAATTAGCACAGTCCTAAAGCAAAAGTCAGTCTATTCCTTGGATCACTGGAGTGCATTCTGGATACTTTCCATACTGCTGCAGGAGTCTGACCTTTCTTTTTTTTTAATTTATTTTTTTTTTATATTTATAAAAAAAATTTTAATCTTTAGCCCAAGAAATATGCTGGGGCTTTTCAAGCACTTCCAGAGTAGGGGCCACATCTTAATAGACAGATTCCTTTGCAGATGGCTTCCTGCTCGTTTGCAATTGCAAAACTCCACTGAGGCAATTACCATGATTGCAGACATGGGAATGTGACATTAGGAAAGCATTTAATGTATTCTCAGCATCTGTTACAGTGCTGCTGCAAATGGAAACCTCGGGGAGATGCCAGCACTATGGGCAAGACTCGTTTAAATTTGGCTGACTGGAAGTTCACATCCAGTCTGAAATCCACATGCAGGTACTCTGCAAAGCCCACGAACAGACACAGGCACATCCAGAGGGTGATTCACCATCCCAGCTGGTGTCCCAGAGAAGAGGGATGACTTGTCCTCTCATGGTGCTCCATCCCGTGGGAAAATGAGTAGTTTAGATGAGGGATCCCATTTTACACAGCTACAATGAGGTGACTTGAGCCCCGTGCTCTGTGATTTCCACAGACCGCTGGAAACTGCCCCAGGAATGGTGAGCCAATGCTGTTTCACCTCCATGGACTTGTAAGCTGACAAACTAGGAGATCTTCTGCTTGCCAGAAGAGTTCAGTTTCTCCCAGAGAGTGATGCAGGAGCTGGCAAGAAGATTCTCTATGGGAATAAGGAGAGAGGGGGGATGTATCAGCAGTAATGGAGACAAATCCCAGCCTTAAGATTAAAAGCCTGAGCTGTGTTATCTGAGTAGAGACTGATGCTCTGGAACAATTTCTTTTAACTTTGTTGCTTTTTCATCCATTTTCTCCCTTGTTTCTATCAAGGTGCCTAAACCACATGGCTAGAACATCATGAACCCATTTTTAAATGGATGTTCAGGGAAGATTATTGAACTGCTTATCTTAGAGCCTGTTAGTTCTCCTCTGGTGAAATATTTTCATTTTGAATGACATAAGTAAATATCAGAACAAAAGAAATAGACGGAATTAATAAAATATATATTAATTTTTAAAAGACCCATGTTTCAGGCCCTGAACTTGAAACAACCCCAAAAGACAAGAAGGAAACCCCAGGCTGGACAACCTGGAAGGGCTTGTTGGGATCTGAAATGGGGGGGTCTGAAATGGGGGGTGCTGGATAAGCTCTGTGCTGTGGGAGAGGACACAGCCATGATTTGAAGGGATTGATTCCTCATTTCTGGAAAGGAAGAGTTTGAGCATCTTCATGACTGTAGATCTTGAGAGCAAAGGCTGCTGAAATGGTGCAGACTCACCCAGCTGAGATGGGTCTCCCACACAGGCTGGGTACCACAATTTATCAGGGTTTCACTTCCCTCATCCCTTCCTGCTCTGGGTTTTGGGGCTTGTGCAGAGCTGGGTGTTTCTTGCAGTTCCATGTTTTCCAGCAGCCATGGGTGGTGAATAGAGCAAATCTCAGGCCAGAGCTTCCCACCTCAGCCTTTCCTACTACTCACCTACTTGGATCCTTGCTCAAAGGGCTGCTTCAGCTGCTCACCCATCCTCTCACACTGTGAGACCTCACAGCTTGTGAAAACATCTCATTTCCTTTGGGGCTTCTCCCTCTCATGCTTTGTGGCATGGTAGTTGTAGAGGGGATGGTGCAGCAAATTTTAATGTTTAACCCTGCCTTTCTAGGGCCAGGAGCTCAGCTAGGAGTTGCTTTTGTCACTGAAGCCCATGTGCAGGACACACCATGCTGCCCATTTCTCCTCCTCCTGGATTTTGGGGAGCTCTGTCAGGCCTTGGGGCACACGGGCTTGCGACAGCTCGCTTATGCAACGCAGGCTGTATCTGCTTGCTGCTGCCAGATTGTGGAAATCTGCAAATAATTGCAAAGTCTGCCAGTTTAATTGGATTGTGGTGTATTTGCACAGATGGGTGAAGTCTTCCAGGCCAGTATTTTCCAGAGTGACTTAGCAGTCTTTCAGCTTTAAAGTACTCAGTATGAGAGAACATAGAAGCAATGGGTTTCTGCAGATATTTTAAGAGAAGCACCCCCAAACTGAAGTAGTTCAAACCATCAGTCACCCAGAAATCCCTTGCCACAGAGACCTTGAAATGGGGGATCTTTCACAGTAGCTTGATGCAAGCCAAACTAAATTCATAAAAATAATATAAGACATCTTAACACATCATTTGTTCAGCAGAAAAATCCAGTGTGAATGTGTATGTGTGCAGGCAGTTTTACAGGAAGTATGATGAATAAATGAATATTTGTAAAACAAAAGGAGGAGGAAAAGAAAGATGTTTTATTTTGTGTGCGAGTCGGCCGTTGTTGTTGTTGTTATTTTTTTTAATGAAGTACAAAATGTTACTGTGGAACATTGTCCCTGTGTGCTCTGGCCCTTTTCCAGGCCTAGAGCTCAGTACTTGCTGGGGAAAAGAAAGCCTCATACTTGACTTTCTGAAAGATAGGCTGCTATCACTTGTTAGAGGTCAAAAAGGAAAAGAATCAAATTACTTATTAATTACATACAAACTCTGTAAAATTGCTCAGAAGAAACCAGCCCTCAGGGCCCAAGTTACAGATGCCCAATATCTGAATGTACAAAAGAAAAACAGTTTATTAGCATTATCATCAGCTTTTTCTACCAAGAATTCACAGGGAGTCACGAAAGCTGTAGAAAATGCTGCTGTTCTCTCTCACTGAGAGATTCCACTATATCACCTTTACAAAAATCTGCAATTTATAAGAAGAAATAAATGGCTATTTTAAAACATTGTTAGGAGAATTCACAGAAGCAGTAGGACCAACTTATAATCATTTCAATTAAATCGAAACATTTTTCACAGGCAGCAAAATTATTTAGTTACATGATATTGATGTAACTACTTTTGAGAATGTGACCTTGGAGGTCTGCACCAATGTAATGAAGCTGAGATGCCCTGGTGCTAAAGTCACTCCTGAAAACAGGACTCCAGTAGCTTTGAGCCTAACCTATCTGGCTTTGGAATTTGGTATTTCTTCCCAAATACTTCTCCAGATCATATGTCAGGAGCTGAAGTTGACTTCTTGTGTAGCCAAAGTGGCTCTCAGCTCCTGGTGTGAGCACTGATCCCTGTTCTGCTGTGTCAATTAGCTTCTCTCTTAAATCTCATGGTCCTGAAGCCGTGCTACTGCCAGAATCCTTGGATCTTTCCTTTGCAGAATAATGAGCTTCTGGTACCTGTGGGTAAAGAGGAAGCCTCAAAAGAGCAGAAGAAATGATAAAGAACCCAGACATTTGATTTTTTTGAAAACCCAGCATTATGAAATCCCAGAAGAGACTTCGCACCCTCAGAGCCATTAGATCCCAACCTCCCCCTTCCCACCAGGCACCCTGAGAAGGTTTCTTGCCCAGCACCCTCTAGAGCATTGGAGCCAGGCTTTCAAAGGTGCTTACACCCCTGAATGCCTTGGAGGAGCTGGCCTTGCCTTCTCAGCAGGCTTAACTCAGGCTGTTGGGGAGCTGAGCAGCCTCCTCTGCAGGCTGAGAGTTGGGGATTTTTGTTTCTAACTCTGGGGCTGAGCTAACCAGCCACACCAGAGCAAGACAGGGTCTGGCAAGGTCTCACAGTTTGCTCTGAAGACCTGCAAGAAAGGGCTCCCTGCTGGCCTGGGGAGCTCTGGCTGCACTCAGGTTCTTCAGCCCCCCTTGAAACAACAGGGCGCTGTCAGCTCAAAAAGACACCCAGAGGGACAGATGAGGGCTTGGGTTAATTTTGGGTGGCTTTCATTGGCTTTGAAGGGTGAAGGAGTTAGGAGAGGTTGGCCATGGCTTCAGAGTGCTGGAGAACACCAGGAATAGAAGAACTTCTTTAAGGACATTGTTACAGAGATCCAAGGAACAATTTTTGAGTCAGACCATAGCTTTTACTGCTTTTGTGATTTCCCACCTGTCTTTTGCAGGTTTGGAGTGGGGGCAACAGAAGAAAAGGAGAATTACCAGGGCCTCTCATAGTATTAGCTATGTTTTGTTGCTGCCATTCAAGTAAGTTATTAAATATAAACTGGGACATTTGCAATGATAACTTTTGCAAACATCTTGAGTGGAAGTTGTTCTCAAAAAGCCTTTCAAACGAGAGATAATAAGGTGACAAACCCTTTAAAGTGATGCTTTCAGGTACTCCTCTTTGAATAGATGTCCCAGTTTAGCTGCTGGCAGCCAGAACAAAGGGAGTAACCAAGCAGCTTGGGAGAGTCAAAATTGCAGCAGATTAGGCCTCTGCTCAGAGAAACGTTTAACTCCTTAGGAGGGAAACCCAGAACAAGTGCTGGTAAACAAAAGGCCTCTCTTTTTCCATCCTTCTCATAAGCCACTGAAATTACGGCCACAGTGCATTTTGCAATAGACTGGCTGCAGTGAAATAATGTTTGCTTTCTGACTTGCCAGCTTGCTCTACATTTTTAGGCTCGGCTGGTTTGGGTCAGTCATGAACAGGGTCAGGAGCATTGATGCAGCCCATTGGTAACTGGGCTCAGGAGGGTCTTGCCCTGGCAGGACCATCCCGGTGGGCATGGCTGGAGGGATGGTGGTGGAGCTCTTCTTTTGACAAGGGCCTGGAGTGACAGGACAGGGGAATGGCTGCACACTGCCAGAGAGCAGGGTTACATTGGCTATGGGGAAGGAATTGTTCCTGGGAGGTGCTGAGGCCCTGGCACAGGGTGCCCAGAGCAGCTGTGGCTGCCCCTGCATCCCTGGCAGTGTCCCAGGCTGCATGGGGCTGGGAGCAGCCTGGGACAGTGGCAGGGGTCCCTGTCCATGGCAGGGGGTGGAAAACTGGCTGATCTTTAAGGTCCCTTCCAACCCAAGCCATTCTGTGATTCTCTGAAATGCCTGTCACCTACCTCATAACAATTTTCCCATTGCCAGATGCTTGCAGAATCCACTTCCAATCTTCCTCTGTAATAACATCCCATTACTGTAGGTTAATGCCCTGGCTTTTTGCATCCTGGAGCTGTACAATTCCCTTGCTAGGTTGGTTAACACAAACAAGATGTGGTACTGTGCAGACAGAGTGTTTCCAACAGCTATAAGTCTAAACAGATTAGGAAAAGGGTGAGGGAAGAAATGGAGGTGCCAAGAGTTGCAGCAATGTGCAGTGACATGGGAAGCCAGAACCAGAACTCAGATCCCAAGCCCTGATAGTAATCTGTTACTTAATGCCATCATTTTGGTATGTGAGATGGGTCATCTTCCTTAAAGGGTTTAGAAAGTAGCCAGACCAGTTCCTCTGTTTATATAAGGAAGATGTTTGTAGACCTCTTGATCCTAAGGCAATTAATACAGCCCATTGGGAAAAAAACCCCCAAAAAACCAAAAAACAACCCAAAAAAACAAACAAACAAAAAAAACAACAACAAAAAAAGACAAAAGATAAAAAAAAAAAAAGGGAAAACAAGAAATAGAAGAAAAAGAAATAAAAAGGAAAAAGAAAAGTAAAAAAGAGAACTGGGCTATATTCTCATGTAAACAGCACCCAGAATGCCTAGAATTCTAACAGATGCAGATGTTTTTATGTTGGGGTATTTTTTTCAGCGAGCGGCTTCTTTGTGGTCAGCTGTAAGCATCACATTTACATAGTTCTGTATTTCTGAAAAAGCCTATTGCATGAAGTTGGGATGCTACCAAATGAAAACAAAACACAACACTAACGAAAAATAACTGGCTCTTCCAGCAACGTTCAGTAACTGACTTAGAGGTTAATGCTGTGTTCTGGGAAAAAAAATTATCCAGGCACCATATAATTTCATGCACTAAAAACGTTAAACATTTCAGAGGAACATAACACATGACACAGGGTGTTTTTATTTAATGAATGGCTGTAAGAAATGGGGCCAGCATCCCTTCTCACAGAAGAACGCCTTGTGCCAAGAGCGTTGCTGTACAATGTGTCATCACTCGGGAACCTAAAGAATTGTACTTGAGAAAACATTGCTACAAAATATCATTCCCTTCCCAGAAAGGTTCACTTCAGGCTTTGTAGAAAAACAGGACAACTAATTTCCACTGCACATAATTCTTCTGCTGGGAAACTTTGTTAAAGGCATAGGTGGCGGGGCAAGGGGCTGGAACACTTTAACCTTGTAGTGACAATGATAGCTCCTGGTTATTGCTGGTGCTCAGCTCTGGCTTTGGGTTTTTGATACTTAGAACTTTATAGACATGGAGCAGGTTAATCCTCTCCACACCCTGAAAAGGGAGAGGGGGAGAGGGAAAAGGGAAGGAGAAGGGGAAGGGGAGGGAGAGAGGAGCAGAAGGGAGGGGAAGGAACATGGAAAGGGAAAGGAACTTTAGCTGCCATAAGAAGCCTCTAGTTAAGACTTTTACATCCAAAATTCGCTATTCTAACAAAGTTGCTTATGTGGGTTATGTGATGTATTAAGTGAGAAGTCTTACAGACACGGAGTTAGACTGGATCAAAAATTACTTTTTTTCACATGATGTGTTTTCTTCAGAGAAATTAGGTCAGTTCACAGCAAGTAATCAATTTTACTGATTTAGGCCTCACCTCTACAACAGTAGTGTTTGCTGGGATAGCTCAATCACGTGTGAGTGTGTGTATTTATTTTTAGGGACTGTATATTAACATCCTCTTTCTTGTTCCTGGTTTGAAAAAGGAGAAGTTGGTTGCCCAGAGAAGTGCATCCATCACTGCTGGCTCTAGGGCACTCCTGGCTTCACTTGTGCTTCAAGGGCAGTTTAAGATTGCTCCTAGTTTGCCCTTCAAACAAAATGAAAAACAGAAATGAAATTGTCTGAGCAAGAATAGAAGAGTCTTCTGTGACACAAAATCAGGGTATTTAGGAAGGAGTGCTCCTTTAGGAAGTCAAGGGAAGCTGGTGACAAGCAGCAAGCTACAAAGAGAGAATGAGCACTTTCAGTGCTAGTAACCTAACCTGAATCTTCTGCAGACAGAACTGTGTTACCTGCCCTATGGTTATAGCACAGAGAAGGCATTTCCGACACAGTACCTGCCTTTTAAAACAAATCCCATTAAGGACACCCTCAAATCCCAGTAAGGACATCCCAAATCCTATTAAGGATGCCTCCAAGCTGTACCTGAAGCCAGCACCCTCTCAAGGGGTCAAAATGCCCTGGGCTGGCCCTGGCACCTGAGCCCAGCCCAGGAGCTGCAGGTAGAGCCAGGGCCGGACCCCGGGCACGGGAGCGGGGCAGAGCCCGCAGGAGGGGAGCAGAGCCCGCAGGAGAGGGGGCAGAGCCCGCAGGAGAGGGGGCAGAGCCCGCAGGAGAGGGGGCAGAGCCCGCAGGAGAGGGGGCAGAGCCCGCAGGAGCGGGCACGGGGAGTGGGGCAGAGCCCGCAGGAGGGGAGCAGAGCCCGCAGGAGCGGGACAGAGCCCGCAGGAGCGGGCACGGGGAGCGGGGCAGAGCCCGCAGGAGGGCCGGGACGGGAGAGCGCGGAGGGACAGAGCCCGCAGGAGCGCACGGAGGGGACAGAGCCCGCAGGAGCGGGCAGAGCGGAGCAGAGCCAGGAGGGACAGAGCCCGCAGGAGCGGGCACGGGAGCGGGCAGCCGCAGAGGCACGAGCGAGCAGCGCAGAGCGGGGGCAGGAGCGGAGCAGAGCCCGCAGGAGCGGGGGACGGAGAGCCCGCAGGAGCGGGCACGGAGCGGGGCAGAGCCCGAGCGGCAGGAGCGGGCAGAGCCCAGGAGCGGGGCAAGAGCAGCCGCAGGAGCGGGGGCAGGAGCGGAGCAGAGCCCGCAGGAGCGGGGGCAGGAGCGGAGCAGAGCCCGCAGGAGCGGGCACGGGAGCGGAGCAGAGCCCGCAGGAGCGGGCACGGGAGCGGAGCAGAGCCCGCAGGAGCGGGCACGGGAGCGGCACCAGCCCGGGCGGGCACGGGGGACGCTGCCAGCCGCGAGGCCAGGTCCGGGAGCTGGCCCGATCTCTGTCCTTAGGCTCCCTCTAGAGTTTACAGCAGATGAGCAAAAGGTCTCAAACGCCACTTGCACAGGAGGGTGGCATTTCCTCGCCGCGCAGGTAGTGCTCTGGTCCTGGGCACTGCTGGGTTATGTTCCCAGAGCCTTTGCACACTGAAGTGGCTCTTTCCTTCCTGACAGTCCCTGCTGCTGAACCTCACCGGGTCCTAAGCCTGCCCAGAAGAGAAGGGTTCCTGTTAAATGAGTATTACATGGTGAATATTTGGGGCCTGCACCTCAAATGTCATGGCAGGCTCACCGCTCATCTCTTGAAGAAATCAGCACCTCTCCTGAAAAACTGGAGAGGTGGGGAAGCGACACTGGCTCAGTAACAGCCGAGGTGGGTTAGGAGCAAACCTCCACAAACCTTCAGATGGGTCATGCCAGATCCCTGCTTTCTCCATCCTCAGCTCTGGAGGACACATCCTGGTGGAGGAGCTCGGGTATGATTCCCAATTTCCCCGCTATGTGCAAGGGAATATGTAAAATCCCAAGCAACCCAGATGCTTTGTGTGTGCAGTTCGGTTGGGCTTTGCTGGATCACTGGACAGCCTTATAAAATGCTGGGGAAGGAGGGTGGCCAAAAAGAAGATGGGAGGCTTGCCTAAGCGATTCTGGAGGACAGAAAAACAGCGAGCAGCTCCGCTAGTGGAAAAGCCCAAACAAGAGCGAGGAGAGTGTGAAGAAAGGGGACAGGGTGTCCAGAGCCTGTCAGAGGAGCCAGGACATTCTTCACCCAGACCTCCCTATAAACACTCCTCCCTTCTTCCTGCTTCACCCCTCCACGTTTAGTTTGGGGTTTGGCGTCGCCTGTTTTCCTTTCTTTCCGTACCCCTCTCCTCCGCTCTTTCCCGGCCGCATCCCGGCTGCCGGAGCGGGGCCGGGCGGGCGGTGGGCGGCCGGAGCCCTGCGGGGGAGGCCGGGCTCCTGCCCCGTCCCCACCCCGCACCGCCTCCCCCGCAGCCCCACTGCCGTGCCCCTCTTTTGCAAGACGATGGCGCTCTGATCTTTCCACAGCTTCGCTCCGGGACTTTCGAGTATATTTTTTTCCTGTATTTTTTTTTTTTTTTCCACGCTTCGCTGCTACTACAGGGCGGGCGCCTGCCTCTGTCCCGATTTGCTGCAGCCATCGGGGGTGCCTGACTGTAAACAAAACACTTTAGATCATGGCAAGGTCGCTGCAGACACAGCCTTTTTTTTTTTTTTTTTTTTTTTTTTTTTTTTTTTTTTCCTTCTTTTTTTTTTTTTTTCCCTCTGCAGCAGCAGCAGCAGCAGCAATTTAAGGTGGATTGCCGAGATCGCATGGGAGAGGAGGGGGGACGAATCGAGAGAGCCGAAGGAGTGGCGGGGACCAGCCCCGATCCCCGAGCACGGCCGCGGATGCTCCGGGGATGAGGATGCTCCCACCCCGGGGGAGACACAGATTTTTCTATTCTTTTAGTTTTAAAATTTTTTTCTCCTTTTAGTTTTATCCCCTTCCCGAGGATTTGTCCCAGCGCGACCCCAACGTTTCCGGCGGCGCGGGCTGGGGGCTGTGCTGCCCCCGGAAAGACGCGCAGCCCCCGCGGCTGCGGGGCTACACCCCTTCCCCTCTCCCCAGCCCCTCTGAGAGCCAGGCAGGGGGATAGAGGAGAAGGGATAGAGGGATAAACCGAGGGGTAGACCACTCCTCTTTCATTTTCTCCGTTGCTTCCATCAGCGGCTTAAATTATTCGCGCCTCTCTTCTCCTCCCCCACGCTCCACTCCCCCTCCTCCGCCCCTTTGGATTTAATTATTCGTGCTCGATATACTTGTACAGCATCCAGGGACTCAGTCTCAGGCCCTTGTGCTAAGGCAAGTATAAACAGAACAACAACAACAAAATCCCCAAAAAACAGAAGGTTCTTGTCCTACAGAAACTTTTTTTTTTTTTTTTTTTTCCTTTTCCAAACCTTCACATAAATCAGTGCTCTCTGTTGCACTGCCATCGTGTTGCTGCTGCTTTACTTGTGGGGCACGGAGTCTTTTCCAGAATTTGGAAACCCACACTCCCCACCTTTGTTTTCTTTTTCCTAGTTTGTGCATATACTCTGGTACAGTGTCATAATTCTACAGACAGGCGGGTTGCTTTCCCTTGTGGATTAGGGAGACAAGCAGAGACAGGGAGCAGAGAATGGGAACTCCTCACCTAAGGAGTCTTGGGTGGGACACTCAGCAGGGAAGCCCCCACTGTTGGGATGAGCAATGGGCATCCTCAGACATTTTCTGCACATCACTTTGTTACAACTCCCTTGTGTGGATCAACAGAACAAGCTCAGTGTCCCTACACCTGACAGAGAAAATGAAGCTTGTAATGGAGCTTCCTTGCTGATGGCAATGGAAGTCAAAGACAGGAAAGCCTAGAGAAAGGAAGATGAAATCCTGCAAATACACCAGATGCAGGCCCCACTTTTTCCAGCTGAAGAAGTTTTATCATGGGCTTGCAACTTCAAAAAAACATCTTGGGTCCTACAGACGTGTGATTATCAGCTTTAATTTTCTCTAAGTGAATTGCTGAAACTTGTGGTTTCTGAGTGGAGTTGGAAAACAACTTCCAAGTACTAAAATCCCCAGCATATAAATAAAAATAACATGGCTAATAATGTATTTCAACCTTGTGGTTTTTAAACTAATCTCATTTTTTTTCCCTGTACACATAATTTTTTTTGAACCTGGGTTTGAGGATCCTGAGATTACTCTGCTGAGTGGTGTGAGCAGAAGCTGGAGGTGATGGCCATCAAAGTGCTGGCCTGAGCTTGAGCACTGTGCAAAGGTTGTGTCCTCTCTCCAGTGTGTAAAATCTCCATCTCTTCATGGCCAAACCTGCTGACTCCCACCTCAGCCAGTTAAACCCAATTGTATTGACCCCTGCCTTGCTGAGATATTGTACTACTTGTGTACCCCCCTCTGCCTCCCACCCCGAAGTTTGCACAGGGTTTCTCTGCTTGCAGAGGGGAGCTGGCCAGACGGATTGGTGTGAAGAGCCTTCAGGGCCCTCTGAAGATTCAGGCACAGGATCTGGGCACCTGGAATCCTCATAACCCGAGAGAGAACCTGCAGTGTCACACCACGCATTGAGGGGGCTGCCCTGCCTGGGGAGGGAAGACGGCTGTGGAAAGGGCTGGAGAAAAGGGGTGCAGAGAGGAGGGCACGATTGCTCTTGTGTCCACCACACCTGCTCTGACTATCCGAGGAAGTTGCTCAGAAAATCCCTGGCTGTGACTCTTTGCTCATCTAATCTTTTGAGCACACAAACAGGACAAGCGCCGATTGCTATCCTTTTTCCCTTTCCCCGGGTTGCTGACATCTGAAATCAGCAGTTATTTTAGAGACACTTCTTCAGCGAGCCCTTTCTGTGCCGAGGGCGGGAGGTGATGGTCTTGGCACCGGGAGCCCCCAGCCCAGCTCTGCAGGCGGCGGGGTCCGGGTGCCGCGGGTCCGGGCGCCGGTCCCCTCGCTAGCCCCCAACCCCGCGCCTCAGAGCTCTTGTCGCCAAGAGCCCAAGCCGTGCAAACCGGAGCGGAGGGACACTCCTGTCAGAGCCCTGGCCCAAACCCCGCCGTCACCGTTCCTCGGGCCGCCCGGGCGAGCAGCGGGATGGGGTGGGTGTGTTTGTGGGGTGGCACGGACCCCGCCGGGCTTTGCGGGCGCTACGGAGGGGTGAGGAGAGCGGGCTCGGCGGTGCCGTCCCACGCCTCTCGGTTCCCCCTTCGCTGCCGGGCTCGGCTCGCCGTGGCCCGGGCGGGCTCGCCCCGTCCCACCTTTAGAGCCGGCGGCGGCGGCGGGCAGGGCCGGGCGGACGGGGCGGCGCCCGCCGCCATAACCAATCGCAAGGCCGGGCTGTTTAAATAGACTTCTCCTGTCAATCATATTCTTCTTCGTCAGCCTCCCTTCAATCGCCATATTTGCTCGTCTCCCCTTGTTTTTTTCCGTCTCGCTTTTACTACGCGGCGGCGGTGCGAGCGGCAGGGGCATCATCGCAGCAGCGCCATCGCCACCGGCGGCGGACCGGCACCGCGGGGCAGCGCCGCGCTCCGCTCCTCACCCGCCCGGGGCTCCCCGGCGGCGCCAGCGGCGGCTCTCGGGGCTCATCCCCGGGCCGGCGCTTATGCAAGGGCGCCTCCTCGCCCCTTCTCCGCGGGCCGAGGGCGAGCGGGGCCGAGGCGGGGCCGCAGCGCGGGGCAGCGCGGAGCGGAGGCGCGGAGCGGAGCCGCCGGGCGCCGGGCAGTAAAGGGCGGCGGAGAGGCGGCGGCGGCCGCGCAGGGAGAGAGAGCAGCGAGCACAACAACCGCCGCCTGGAGCCACAGCGTGCGGGGAGATGTCAAACGTCCGCATTTCTAATGGGAGCCCTACCCTGGAGCGCATGGAGGCCAGGCAGTCGGAGTACCCGAAGCCGTCAGCGTGCAGGAACCTCTTCGGGCCGGTGAACCACGAAGAGCTCAACAGGGAACTGAAGAAACACCTGCAAGAGATGGAGGAGGCGTACCAGAGGAAGTGGAATTTCGATTTCCAGAATCACAGGCCGCTGGAAGGCAGGTACGAGTGGCAAGCCGTGGAGAAGGGGAGCTCGCCCGACTTCTACTTCAGACCCCCCCGGCTACGGAAAGCCGTCTGCAAGTCCGCCGGCCGCCAGAGCTTGGATGTAAACGGGAATTGCCAAACCGTGGTTTTTGTCGGTTCTCAGGGAATCTCAGAGGACACTCACTGTGTAGCTCAAAAGACTGATGTTTCAGAAAATCAGACGGACTTAGCAGAGCAGTGCACTGCCCAGAGGAAAAGACCCGCGGCCGATGGTAACGTACCCCACGGCTCTGCCCCGCGTCCCACCCGTGTCAGCGCCGGGGCTCCGGCGCCTCCGCCCCTGCCACGCGTGGCATCGGCTCGGCGTGTCCCCCCCGCCCTTTTCCCCCTAAAACAGCCCGGGTCACGCTTGCAGTCCCGGGGGGCCCGCCTAGAGTGGGAGCCGGTAGATGATTTGCGAGGAAGAGCCCTTAGACGCGGGTCAGATCCCCCGACCCCTCGCCGCCCCACTGCGGGGACCCGGGCTCCTGCCCAGGTGGGAGGAGGTTCAGAGCGCCCAGCAAAAGACGAATGTGGATTTTAAGAGAAAAGAGGGAGCTTGGATCTCCTACCTAGGGAGAAGCCCATCTCCCCACCCCCTGCTCGCTTCACGCAGCCGATACCTGACGTGGGGATCTGGGAATACTCCCCCTCGGCTCCATTTATCCCCCCTGGATGCCGAGCAAACATCTGGAAGGAAAATATTTTAATATTTCCCCCCCCCTCCCCCGCCCCCCTCGTTTTTAATTTTCCCCTCCTAGATTCCTCTCCTCAAAATAAAAGAGCCAACACAACAGAAGACGAGGTTTCAGAAGACTCCCCCAGTGCCAGTTCAGTGGAGCAAACACCCAAGAAATCAAGCCCGGGAAGACATCAAACGTAAAGCGTTTAGGTCAGTTCCCTTTAGGGTCTGGCATTAGGCTGCAACTAAGGGAAAGAAAGGGTGACCGAGTGTCTACCCCCACTCTGAGGGGCTGAGGAGGGGGATTCGAGCCCCTATGGGCTCGCCGAGGGATGTTTTCTGCCACGAAGAGTGGCTTTCCCCGAGCGCTCGGGAATGGGTGTGTGTGTGTTGAGGGGTGGGAGTGGGAGGCGCAGGGCTTGAAAAGAACAAAACAAGGAGCGAAGCCCTGGCTGGGCTCGGCAGCGTCAGGGGGCTGGGGCAGGGGCTGCGGTGGGACTTACCCTGCCTTCCTGCGGGATGGCCAGGGAGGGCCCTGCAGCGTGCGGGAACACGGACCGAGTGGGAAAGGCGGCTGGTGCATCCCGTCAGATGCCAGGGGATTTCGGGGGGCTTCCCCTGCCCCCCGCCCCCGGGGGTTTTGCAGCTCCAGTGTCAGCCTCGCCGTCGCATGTCGCGGCCGCCTCCCACTGCGGGAGGAATAAGTCAAGAAGTTGGTTTAAGGGGAATCCGGGCACTTTCTCAAAATCCGAGCAATGCAAGGTTGTTTTGTTTTTGTTTGGTTGGTTTGGTTGGGTTTTTTTCCCTCTCTTTTTGTTTCTGTTGTTTTGGTTTGGTTTTAGAAGACGGCAGAGGGAAGGGAGCGGGTTAATGAGAGGCTGGGTTGTGCAGCTTTTTTTTTTTTTTTTTTTTTTTTTTTTTTTTTTTTTTTTTTTTTTTTTTTTTCCCCCTACCCCCTTTTTGTTGTTCTGTTTTAAGGCGTAGGGCTGGGGCGGGGAGAGTTGGTAAAAACTGCTCCGGCGGTTAGGGAGCCGAGGTTAGGAGCGAGGTTTACAAAAATCAAAAAAAAAAAAAAAAAACCAAAAAAAACCCGATTTGCGATTGTGCGGAGAGAGAGATTAAGCTGTAAAGCAGAAGTTGCAACAAATTAGTCCCGCTGGGGTGAGCCGTGGCCGAGCGCGGCCATGCGAATGCCGCTGCTCCCGCCGGGCTGGGGGCGCGGAGGGTCCCGCGTTCCCCGCCGGGGATGGAGGGGCCGCGGCCGGCGGTGCGGGGAGCACGGGCGGGGCCCGCCCGCCCCGGGGATGCCGTGTCGGTTTGAACCGGTTGCGCCGCGGATCGCGTTTCTCGTCGATGTTTTCTAATCGCTTTCCCCCCCTCCCACCTTCTTTTTATTTATTTTTTTTTTTTTTTTTCTCCTTCGTTATTCCAGAGTGTGGAGGATGTGTGCGCGTCCTCGTTCGGCGATGAAGCGAGGAAGATGGAAAGTTGTAGTGGGAAAGGAAAAAAAAAAAAAAAATACATATCGCCGATCTCCGGGGATGGAGGTCCTGTACAAGCACTGAAAAAAAAAAAAAAAAAAAAAAAAAAAGAACAGCGACAAAACAACAGCAACAAAAAGCAAACAATAACACTAAATTTTAGGCACTCTTAAAAGATCTGCCTCTAAAAGCATTGGATGTAGCATTGTGCAATTAGGTGTTTCCTTATTTGCTTCATTGTACTACCTGTGTATATAGTTTTTACCTTATGTAGCACATAAAACTTGTTGGGAGGGGGGAGGGACTGGAAGAGGGTGACTGATTGGAACTTGCTTTCACAACCTAGCAAGCAAAGAAATCTATGAAGAGAAGCAGTGTAGGTTTTTTATTACTTAAAGATGTATTGTCCCTTTAAGTGGGTCCACAGTGTTTTTCTCTCTCTTTTTTTTTTTTTTTTTTTTTTTTTTAAGAATTTTTTTAATGTATCATGGTAACTGTTCAGAGCAGATTATTGTGTAATTTCTACCTATGGCATTAAACTGAAGAGGTGGGAGCTGTGATGATTCCGTTATGTAGTAGCAAAAGTTCCCTGCCCCTCCCCCAAAAAAAAAAAAAAATCCATATATCAAACTGATAGACTGTAAAAAGTTGTTTTAAATTGTCCCACCTGATTACATTGCCTGATTTTTTTTTTTTTTTTTAAACCTAATCTGGAAGGTTTCTGCTCTGAATCTGGAATATTGTTTTCTGATCTGACCCACTTCCCGAAGTGTTTGTGTGTGAGAGGAAAAGGGATACTACATCTTTAAACAGTATTTCTACGTTGCCTGTGTACCTGTATGTAAAAATAAAAAAAAAAAAGTTTGAAGTGTACCTGTGTACATAACTCTGTAAAGACACTGAGAAATTATACTAACTTATTTATGTTGAAAGATTTTTTTTTAATCTAGAAGACAATATTTTTTCCCCATAAAGCCAAAGTGGCATGTTTTTGTGCATTTGTAAATGCTCTATTTGGTAGACTTTTTAGAGGGTTTTTTCCGTTTGTTTTTTTTTTTTTTTCTCTTTTTTTTTTTTTTTTTTTTTCCTTTTTTTTTTCTCATAATTAATATGGCTGTGCTTAAAAGATTGCAGACTGAGCCAATTTAATTTTTTTTTTTTTTTTGTAATGTGTGGGGAAAAAAAAAATCCAGATTGATATTGTTTCACATCAAGCAATCAATAAAGAAAACTGCCATATATAAGAAATATGTTCTTCATTAGTGTGTGTTTCCACCTCCCTCAGCCTGGCACAGGAGGAAATAAGACTGCAAGAAGTAATAGCAGTTTTCCTTTGAGTATCCATCTCTTCGCGGGTCTGTGGCGCAGGTGAAAGCAAAGGATGCGGCACCCTTAGTGCAGCGATGCCATTTCTCCATGGAAGGGTGCCCAGGCGCTGGAACGAGCGGAGTGACCGTCCCGGGAGGGATTGCCGAGACGTGTGGATGTGGCACTTGGGGACAGCGTTTAGTGCTGGGTTAGCTGCCTTCAAAAGAGGGCTTTTCCAACATCAACGCTTCTGAGCCTCCTCTGCAATAACTGGGAACGATGTGCCCTCTTGGTGCGAAACAGCGGAATTTCCTGTGCCGTAACGTTTTTAGGCTTTGGGGTGGGGTTGGGATTTGTTTTTGAGAGAGAAGAGGTATTCCGAGGTGTTTCTTGCACTTAGTCCTGTGGCTCCTAAGGCTTCAAACTCGAGCCCAAAGGAGCACGGACCGGGCCGGTACCGGCGAGCCAGCGCGTCCGCGGGGCTGTCGGGGCTGTCGGGGCATCCCCTGCGCGCCCCGCCGCCGCTGCCCGCAGCCCGGGGCGGGCTGGTGGCCACGGGCGGCCGCTCGTGGCTCTCAAAGATGGCGCCTCGCACGCCCCGGGCCCGGCAGATGCTGGCGGAGGCCCCGGCCCGCGGGGCTGCGGGCGCAGGGCGGGCTGGCACGGCACGGGATGCCCGCCAAGGTGCGGGGCACGGCGGGGGCTGCCCGGCCCTGCCCGCCGAGGTGCGAGCGGCCCCCTCCGCCCGGGGATGCGGGGGATGCGGCGTTCTCAGCCCGGGGCTTGCGAGGAATAAATAAACACGTAAAAGAACACAGAACGGGGGCGGAGGGGGAAGCACAGCTCCCTGCGAGGCTCGCCAGGGTCCTCCCCCCTTCAACCGGTGCAACGCGATCCTGTTGTTTATCCCGGCCGCGCCCGGGCTCGCCCTCGCTCCCAAACCTCCCCGAGAACGCCGGGCTGTGCCGGGCCGGCGCTGGGGAGGGACGGGGCGAGGGGGCGAGCCCCGCTTCAGTGGGAGCTCGGCTCGGGCAGGGCGGGGCGCAGGGGCCCGGCCGGCGCTGCCCTCGCCCTCTCCGGGGCAGCGCTGGACGCGCTCCGTGCCCGCCCTGCTGCCCCACGCACAGCCCCGGCCGGGCTGCGCAACCCAGCCCGCTGAACGTGGAAAACACTACCGAAGGTTTAGAAAAAAAAAAAACAAAAAAAAAAAAAAGAAAAAGAAAAAAAAAGTTACGTGATGTTTTTCTCTTTTTTTTTTTTTTTTTTTTTTTTTTTTTTTTTTTTTTTTTTTTTTTTTTTTTTTTTCCCCAGCACGAACAAAGTGATCTCGGTGGAAAATAAATAGCGGCGCCTCCCCGAGCCGGCCTATCCCCGCGGCCGGCGCAAGCCAACCCCCTCCGGGCGGGAGGACGGCGCTGCAGCCCGGTCCCGCGGAGGGAGGCGGCGGGCGGAGCCCATCCCGCTTCTCCGTCACGTAGGATTGGGATGTGCCCTCTGACCGCCCCCCCCCCCCGCTATTATTTTTAGTATTTTTTTTTTTTTTTTCGTCGCTCGCTGTCCTTTATGCCGCGCCCGCCGCTATCCCAAGAGCGCCAGGGCAGCGCCGCGCCCGCCTCCAACGCCGCCGGGACCCCCGCGGGATCGGAGCCGGAGCCGGGAGCATCCCCCGCCGCCCCGCCCGGAGCGCGGGGGCAGCGCGGCCGCGCCCCCTCCCTCCCTGCCTCGCTCGCTCGCTCGCTCGGGGCTCTGCACGGCCGCAGCCCCGCGGGGAGCTGGAGCTGGAGCCGGGGCAGGGCCCGCGCAGGCGGGGGCAAACGTTTACACTTTATTTCCCCCCCTCTCTCCCTTTCTCCTCTGCGCCGCCGCGTTTCCTCCTCGGGCGGCTGGAGGCAACCTTGCCTCGCCGCTTCGGAGCGGCGGGCCGGGCGGGGGGAGGCGCGGGGCGGAGCGCGGCCACGGCCCGCCCGGTCTGATGCAACCGCGCGGGGTGCGCACGCAGCCCCCGCCCTGCTCCGCCCTGCTTTTCCCCTTCCTCCCTCCTTCCCTTCCTTCCCTCCCTCCCTCCCTCCTTGCCTGGCTGCGCGGCCACGCGTACGCGAGGATGCGCGCACCCCCGCCGTGTGCACACGCACGTACCTGCGCGCCCCCGGCTGCGCGCCCCCGGCCGCCGCCCGCGCTCCCGCCCCGCCGCGCGTTCCCGTGCCAGCGAGGAGACGCGACCCCTTCCTTAGCAGGAGTGTTTTGGACGTGGTTCTGACCGTTTTTCACTGCTAGACGTTTGGCGGGAAGGGAAAGTACTGACAAAGTGCCCTTGAAGTTAATATTAACACCCGCTGCTTTTCTGCTGCGGGGCCAGCCTGCTCTTCCTCAGCGGGGAAATTAGCTGGAAGACGATGTTTTCCCACATCCGTACTCATCTGTACTTCTCAGTAGCTTCAGCTAAAAAAAGTCCGAAATCGAATTTCATTTTTAAAAGAAAACATCCCACTTCAGGAAGTGTCAACATGTTTTGTTTCAACATCCTACAATTTTGTAATTTTTCTAATTGAAAAGTGATTTACTATCCTCATTTATTTTTTTTAAATAAAAAATAATAAGCATTTTTAAAATACCAAAATAAAAAGGCCACGGTATAATGGCTTTAACAAAAATGCAGTAAAAAAAATCTGTAACAAAGTGCAGTAACAAAAATCTGCAGTAAAACAATAAGATTATATTGTATAAATTGTTTTCTCTTTCCCCAGATTATATGTCTTCTGCTTTCCTATTACTGGAAAAACCTTGAGGACTTTCTTTACTTTTTTAATACCGTTTTTTTTTCCCCCACCTCAGATCTTTCATTTACTTATGGTGCTGAAAAAAGGCATTTTTTTCCTGCTGGGCGGGTTGTATCTGCACTTGTGGTTTGCTGTGCTTCATCCAGGCTCAGCCACCTCCTCCATCCAGGCAGCTTGTGTGCCTTTCCTCTCCCTGCCTGTTTTCTGTCTTGCCCACATCAGTCATTGCAAGACTTAAAATTAGGCCAAAAAATAGAGGGAATGTGTTTTTCTTCTCTTTTTTTTTTTTCTTTCTAATAAAAAATAATTCCCGATCCACTTCACTTAAAGTGCAAGCAAATATATATTTTCCTATAGTATAAAATTAATAACGATAATAAAAATATAAAAATAACATGTTAATATGGAATGATAATATACCAAGAGTAACTGCCTAAAAACAAACCAGCGTCAGACTCCCTGTTTCCCCGTGGAGAACACAAAGCTCCCACTGCTTTGCAACCCCTCTGGAATTCCCCCCATTTCCCAGCTGTGCCTGGCTGTGTGTACCTTCCCCGTTTGGATGAACCTGTTGATCCGCAGGTTCTCCACAAGCCGTGGGCAGTTTGTTTGTTGTCGAGGGGTTGTGGGGGTCTGCTCTCAGCTCTCTGTGGGCGCTTCCCTGGCTTTTGGAAAAGGGGAGGGTTGTCTCTGCAGCTGGCACATCGCAGTGGAGGGCAGCAGCCCGGGGCCCGGCTGGACCAGGCTGACCTGATGGGCACTTGTGGCAGGCTGGGCTGTTTTGGGTCTGCTTGCTCTGGCTGTTCGTTCTGTGCTGCGGGCTGTTCTGTCTGTGCTGTTCTCATGCTGTGTGTTTCTCTGTTCTGTGCTGTCCTGTGCTGTGTTAGGCTTCTGTGCTGTGCTGTTTTTCGTGCTGTGTTTTTCTGTGCTGTCTGTGCTGTGTTTTCTGTGCTGCTTGTTTGTCGTGCTGTTTGTGCTGCGTGTTTTCTGTGCTGTTCTGTGCTGTGTTTTCTGTGCAGTGCTGGTTTTCTGGCTGTTCGCTGCGTGTGTTTTCTGTGCTGTTGCTGTGCTGTGTGTTTTTCTGTGCAGTGCTGTGTTTTCTGTGCTGTCTGGTGCTGTTCTGCTTCGTCTTTTTCTGTGCGGCTGTGTTTTCTGTGCTGTTCCCTGTGCAGTGCTGTGTTTTCTGTGCTGTTTGCCTGTTTTTCTGTGCTGTTTCTGTGCTGTGTTTTCTTTTTCTGTGCAGTGCTGTGTTTTCTGTGCTTTTGTGCTTTTTTCTGTGCTGTTTTTTTTGTGTCTGTGCAGTGCTGTTTTTCTGTGCTTTCGTGCTTTTTCTGTGCAGGCTGTGTTTTCTGTGCTGTTCTGGCAGTGCTGTTTGTCTGTCGTGCTGTGTTTTTCTGTGCAGTGCTGTTTTTCTGTGCTGTTTTCTGTGCTGTGTTTTCTGTGCTGTGCTGTGTTTCTTGTTCCGTGCTGTGTTTTCTGTGCTGTTCCGTGCTGTGTTTTCTGTGCTGTGCTGCGCTGTGTTTTTCTGCACTGTGCCGTGCTGGCAGGGGCTGCCCCGCTCCTCCCGGCAGCTTTGGCACCTGCCAGCCGGCTCTGGGTGGAAGCAGGGAGCAGCACACCTTGTGGTTCAGCGTTCCCCATCCGCAGAGACAGGCCGTGCCAGCTCAAGCTTTTATACCTGGCCATCCTACTGCGCCTGCAGCTGTTTGGAGGAGACAGCAGGCAGGAACATTAGTTTCATTCCAGTTTTATCCTTGGCCTCACATCTGAGTCTTCAAGCAAGGATTGCAGTTGTGGGCAGACGCCCCATTTTGTGTGCTCCAGACGCTTCTCCCACAAAGACCCTGCAGTCCTTTACATGGAGGCCAAAAATCCAACTGTTGCCTGATAAAGCCTCTCTGTCATGACTGGCTCTACCCAGAGTGAAACCGGGCACCTACAAGTGCAGAAAGGGCTCCTATGCCCTGCTGCCTGGGCAGGCTGGAAGAGCTCTGCAAGCAGATGGCTGTGTCCTAGCAAGCACAGTTGCAGCTGTGGTCCTCACTTGCTTTGGGGAGAGAAGCTGGAAGTCTGGGACTGACCATACTGTAAATTTTTCCTACCAGGTGTGAAGCCTGGAGTTGATACTGTGAGCTTAGTAACCTGGTACACCACACCAACTTCCTTTTTTTAAACTTTTTTTTTTTTTTTTTTTTTCTGGAACAATGTGGTTGTTCCCATCTGAGCTGCTGGATTCTGAATGTATAGTTTATACTAGTTCGAGACTGGGGATCCCAAGTGAGAACACATGCATATGCAGATGAATATAGATATTTATTTATTTTTATTAGTGGAAGAGAGACCTCTACTGGCTCAGCTCACAGAGCCACTCGAATGACCACAGCCGAGCTCTCTCACCTTCTCTTCACCTGCTTGGGAAATCTCCTCCTGCGTTACAGCCATTTGCCAAGGGCAGCTAAGAAGCAACATTTCATGTTTTCTCATTAAAAGATCCAGCATGTGGAGAATCCCTCAGCTGCAATTGCTAGCATGTGAATTTGTGACAGCCCTTGGTGTAGTGACTCAAGTAGCTTATTTCCTTTTGGAGGAGATGAATCTTGGCACTGATGCAGAGCAAAGAATTAGAGTGTGCTGGGGGACAAGCCAGCAGAGTGTTTTCATCCATGCCATTGATTTCAGTTGCCTTTTATTCTCTTTATGCTCTTCCTCCAAGCTGGTTCTGTAGCACTGCAGTGAGGATGGCTTCAGAAACCATCTCTTGTGGGTCAGGGCTCTTTAGCACCTTGCCTCTGCTGTCAGCTGGATAGGTGTTGACTCCTAGCTGGGCCATACCTGGGCTAATGATCAGTTGGGTCTTCTCTTCCTGAGTTGGGGAAGAGTTAATATATAGTGTGTTTTTCCAGCAAAGCTATCTTTATCTGAGCACAAGTAATGCAAAACAGGGCTGGGTGTTTTGCAAACAGGTGGAGCTGGGTGAGCCAGTTGTGTAAGGCCTGTAAGTCCTGGCTGAAAGCAACAGAGGCAGTTGTTCAACAAAGCTGATCAAGGGCCTGGAGCATCTCTGGCAGGGCCAGGCTGAGGGAGCTGGGGCTGTGCAGGCTGCAGAGGAACCCCAGCTGAGAGGAGCCCCCAGCCCTGGGTGTCCCTGTGAGCAGGGAGGGCAGAGCAGGGCCAGGCTCTGCTCCAGGGCCAGCAATGGCCCCAGAGCCACGGGCAGGGGCTGAGCCCAGGCACTGCCCCTGGGCAGGAGGCACAACTGCTGCCCTGGGCAGGGACCAGCCCTGCACACACTGCACAGAGAGCCTGTGCAGGCTCCTCCTGGGGAGATTCCAGAGCCAGCTGGGCACAATCCTGTGCCCTGTGCTCTGGGCTGGCCCTGCTGGAGCAGGGAGGTGGCACCAGTGACCACTGTGGTCCTTTCCAGCCTGAGCCATCCTGGGATTCTGTGATTCTGAGTACTGCCAAAATTCTGGTTTATGCATCCCCTTCCTTCCTTATCCAGCCCACTCATTCCTGCCTCTGGCACTGCTGGTGGTGGCAGGTTAATATGCTAGAGACTGGAGCCAGAGCCTGACTTCGTGTTAGGTGCTTAAACCCCAAATGTCTGTCCTTAAAACTCTGTGTTGTCTGAAGGTGCCCCAAGTACCTCAGTACCTGCTTTACCTGTGATGCTGCTGAGGTGTCCAGGTCAGGAACTCTGAGCATGGCTGGCTTGCTCCCATGAGATCCTCCTGAGGGTAGCCCTCTGTCACTCCTGGGAGATGCTGGCACCTGATCCAAACTCTGCAAATATTACCAGGAGGGCAAAGACTGAGAATTCAGTACGGGAAAATGTCACTCTATGACTTAGTTTCGTAGGATAATGGTCTGTAACATAAACTGTCAGGCAAGTGTGGGTGTATATGGCTGTACATCACACACTTTGCTGTGCACGACAGCCCATTGGGAAGTCAAACCTGGAACCTGCTGGGTGGCTTTATTGATTTTTGGGTTTGCTTTGTGCAGGGTGATTGCTGAAACAAGGCTTGTGCGGGGATGTCAGGCCATTCACAGCACCGTGTTTTTATGCAGCTTTTCACAAGCACTAAGAGAGAAACAAAGCAGTCTTCATGACCACTCAAATTTGTCTTGACTAAGCACACCATTGCTGAATGAAGTATGCACCTACTGTTTTCAGACAGCTGTAATCCCTCTGCAGACTTTAGGGTAATTTAATCTCTTGACGTGACTGTGCGACTCCTGTAATTTTTAGGCACATACATTAAGAAAAGGAAAGGTCCATTTAATTTGAAAACATATTAGCAAGCATTCCTGGTTTCACAGATCTGAACCAGGTACTGCAGGAAATAAACTGAAAGTCATTAACGTGTGATTGCTCTTTGATGGTCAGAACAAAGCAGTTTCAGACCCACTCCCTACCAACTTTTGCAGGTACTGCAAAGCGAGCTGCTACTCTTGAAGATCATGTCAGCAAAGGTTAAAAACTCATTCCAGAGTGTTCTTTGCTGTCCACAATCTGTGTGTGGAGGAGGGAAAGGCCTGAAGTCCTCTTGTGTCAGTGATGGATGTGTGTCAGTGCCCTTCCCGATGATGCCTGAGGATGCTGAACTCACCTGTCTGCCATCCCTGGTGTTGCAGCCCAGAGGACTGTCACTGCCTGCTCTCCTGCTCTCCTTCTCCTTCTCCCAAACTCCTGAACCACTCAGGACAAGTGACATTGGAGACTGTGTGATGAAGCTGGTGGCTGTGGGCTTGTGGCTTCCAGATGTTGAGCTGAGGCTCTAAGTTTCCTCTTTGGCTCAGCAAGGAGCTCCTGTATTGCTCACCAATACTTGTGCAAAGATGTTTCCCTCCCCAGCTCTGCAGGGAAGTTGGGGTTACTAAAATCGCTAAAATCACTAAAAGCCCTAAAATCAAAGCAGTTTCCTGAAGGAAGTGAAGATTTAATTTCTTTCTGGATATTCCTGGCAGCGTCATCCAACAGGCACTGGGAATTGTGATGGAAACTGAGGAGGATGTTCCTCCACAGACTCTTCTAGGCTTAGCTTGGGTGGGGAAATGAGGCTCAGGCTCTGCTTATAACTGTCCCTTTGAGAAAGAATGAAGAAAGGCAACAGCAAGGGTCAGAGTGGGGAAAAAAACCTTCTGCTGTGGCATTTCATGGGGTGGACAGCTAGCAGGAGATTGTTGACTGTTTGTTGAAAAGCCTCACTGGCTGTGTTTGCTTTGGATACCACCAGTCACCGGGTCCTGGTGGGGACTGTGAGTCATGTTCCTCCTCTCAGTGGAAAACACGGATTCATCGCCGTGGGGCCGCGCTCCTGGCAGGGCGGGCGGCCCCTTGGGGAAACGGGAAGGTGGCACAAGGCAGGAGGCCTGGAGGTCTTCCTCTCCAAAGGGTTAGGAAATGCTGAAATGCTTTTTGCCCTTCAGGCATCCATCCTTAGTTCTTGGGGAGAGCTTTGCTGTGGCCTTGAAAAAGGGGCGAGCTGGAGTTGTTGTGTGCCTGTGTTGCTGTGGATACAGGGCTCTATTTTTGTCCCTCTTGTGTAAGTTTTACCCTCATCTTGCAGTGCCTTAAATGCATTTTTAGGGTTTGGGGTCCTGGGTAGATAAAAGCATTGAAGTTGCATCTTCTGTGGTCTCCGTGGGAGTTTTGAGAAGGCTGGTTGTGACCACATTCCCTCTGCTGGCTCTTCCTTTAGCAGAACTAAACCAAGTGGTGGTTTCGCCGAGTTTATGAAGGAGTGATGCCTTTATCTTGACTCAAGAGATGCTGGAGCTCCCTTTCCTTGGCTCACATGAAGAAGCCCTCAGTAGAAGAGAAGAATAATGCCAGCAGCTGTTGGGAGGGCCAGCCCGAGGTCAGCGTGGTCCTACACTGCCAAAATACCAGTGCTAATTCTGGCCCTGAGTGCAGAGAGCTCACAAATCACCCATGACTCTTGGTTTTCCTTGTACCAGTCTGGATTCAACCCTTGATTTTATTCCTGCTGGAAGGGAAGCACAGACCTGCAATGGCTCCAGGTGTGGCCTTGCCTAGCAGGGGAAAAGGACCTCTGTGCCAGGTGGTGGTGAGCTGTTAACTCCTTCCTTTACATCAGGGACAAGAAATTCTTTCCCTGCTGAGGGACTAATAAGTCCTTTGCTCTGCAACACATTAACACATGCCTTGATATCAGCCAGTAAATTGTGGAATAATAATAATAATGTGGTCACAGGCCATCTGAAATGAGGTTGTGGCTGTAGCTGTCCCCATGGGCCACCTGCTCCTGCCTCCTGTGGGAGAGCGTGGGGCTGGTAAAGAGGCTGTGTGTGGTAAGAGAATAGGTATTTAAGGAAATGGGGTTTAAATGAGAACTTAATTACTCGCTTTTGGCCTCATATCTGAGCAAGAATAACATGAAAACCTGAAATTAAGCACTTGATGCATTCCAATACAGGGAAGAATGCCTCCAGTATTTGAAAATAATTCGAAGATAAATAGAATTAATACTTAACATATGAAAGAGACAGCTAATGTTTTGACAGACAAGCCTCCTCCTCAGAGCCAAGAACATGCATTACCTAAAGGAGGAAAATCCTCATTTGTACTGAAGGTTGCCAGGAGTCATAATTAAAGAACAAAATTAGTCGAGGAGAGGATGGAATGAAGAGTAAAAAGATTGTTGTTTCTTAGATAACTGTGCAGGTGTTGCTGAAGGAGCACACACACATTTCTGTGTGGGTTTTTTTTCCTTTGATCTGTCTCTATGTCCGTCAGAACATTCACTGCAGGTTTCCTTGTATTAAAAATAAAAATAGAAATGTCCTGCTGAACAAATTGTTCTGCCATGGTGGAGATAAGCCTGCTTGCCCTCTGTTGTGTAGAGTCTCTGATGTCTAATTAGGGGTGAGATGGGGTTTTTTTTTCTGTTTTAGTGAGTCCATCATTAGTGTTTGTTGCCTTTGTCATCCACTTGAAGAAAGTGTGATGGCTCCTACAACCTTGGATACAACTGCCCCACTGGCACATTTGATGGAAATTTCCTGGGCTGCTGAAAAGCTCCTGGAGGGGTGAAGGGCAGATCACCAGCAGTTTGGACCCACCCACAGGCTGGATCATTGTCATTTCTGCAGGAAACCAGCCAGAGGTTTTGCAGGGGATTGGATCTGTTTGTAGGAGATTTATTATTCTGATGCTATTAACACTGGCTTTGGTTACCCAGCTGTTCCCAAAAGGCAGGGAAGGGTAGATAACAGCAGTGCCATGGCCAGAGAAATGGTTAAATGGAAAGAAAAATCCGAGGTATTCTTTGTCAGAGAAAAACAGTGTTTCACTTAGATATATAACACACACAGCCTTCTCTACCTTGCACACCTTTTGCAGCTGCAAATGCAAAAATCTTTTTTTTTCCTAAAAGGAATCCAGATGCTCACTTACTTTAACTTCAGTCAAGATAAAGTAACCACATTTTCCCTGCCTGGAACATCTGCAGAAATGCCACTGAGGGATTTTGGCTTGTTTTAGTGAGAGAATTACAGAAGTCCTCCTGTTTTCTCCTCTTTTGAGGTAAGACCAAGAATACATTCAGCAGTCATAAGCTGTGGTGTATTAATAGAAAGATTTTCTCTAAAAAATGTCCACTACTCCTAGAAGGAGATTTATACTATGTAATTTACCATTTCAAAGGCTAAGGTCACCACTGAACATGTCAGCCCACCAGGATATCATAACACATAAATTAAATAATCAATAGCACATGTTTTCCCCCTTTCTTTACCAATTAATGGATTTTTGAAGTAGAGAGCTTGCCTTATATTTTTCCAATCATGCTGGATGGGGAAACCCTTCAGAAGGAGGATTCAGAAGGAAAAAAGTTGGTGTTTAAGGTGTTCACATAAATTCTTTCTTCAGCAAATGCACTAGGAGCACCAGCTGTACTTCCAGTTCTGCTTCCTGCCTTCTGACAATTTTATTAATTCTTCACAAAAATGAATGTATGTACTACCAGAAGACATTAATTTAAAAAAATTTCACCTCAGATTTGTAACATTTCCATGCCAAAAGACGACTTCTCACAAAACCATCTCATTATCCCTTACTACTTCAGTTCTTGGAGATTCTGATTAGAGCATTCTTCTAAATTTGAATGGGATTAGGATGAGATAATGAGTGATTTATATCAATTGACAGGATATTTCCTGCTCTTACCATGATGTTTTTGTATAAATTAGGTATTCCTTTGTCAAGATAATGTGAGGTTTTGCCTCACTCAACTCTTTACATTAATTTTTCATCCCATTGATTTACTTATTGAAGTAGAAGCATTTGGGACTGAATTGTGAAGCAGTGTCACTCATAAGGATAGTCCCATAATAATACTTATCAGTCCCATAATAATACTTATCAGTGTAGCTTGACTGAACTATTTTTTTTTTTTTTTTGCAAAAAACATCCCAGAGCAGTGCAACCAATATTTCATGATATTGATATGTGATCATGTCACGTGAAAACACATTTTTAAAAGTGCATAGGGAAGAGAGACAAACACAAGCTCATTTTCCTGCTGGTTTTCTTAGCTGTTCCAGGCTTGGTTTGTCACCTTCACTTTCTGCTTAGGATTTCATGGATATAATGTTCTTAAATAGAAAAAAAAATGAAAGAGAAACCAAACTCCCCAGAGCAAACTGTCTCTGTGTTTGTGTTGTGTGGAGGATCTTCCTGGAGTCCCAGGCTCAGCAAGTTTCCCAGAACATCTTTCCTAAGGCAGCCAGAGGCATCAGGGGCATATTTCTCTTGGCTAGCCTCCCTCTGGAGGGATCCCTTGGAGGGAGCCCATGCTCTGGTGGGGTTTGCTCTCAGTGGGGATGAGACTCGAGGAACCAATTCCTCTCCAGAGGGTCAGTCCTGGTCCTTTTGCTTTCTTGTGGCAATGGTTAACCCCTCTCAATGGAAGATCTGCTGTGCAAATGCAGAGGCTGAGCATGTGAGAGGGCATTGCTTCTCTTCTGGGGAACGATTGGTTGGCAGCAACTCACCTTTTGTGAGCCAGGAGCTTCTGGAGAGCCCAGAGCTTGGGCAGACAGCCCCCTCAGGGTTTGTCCATTGCTTCCCTTCATCCCCTTATTCAAATGAGGCACCTTCCTTCTTTGCATCATGATCCAGGCTCATGGACAAAGCACACAGGTGGAGTTTTCAAACCCTTAAAAGCTCTCCCCTGAGTCTGCACAGACTGAGGTTTCTGGAAAGCTTATGTGGCTGATTTGGGAAAAATCACACAGGGGTGGCAAGAGGTCTGGTACTGGTGGCACAAATGTCATATGCCTTTTCCAGTGTGTGGAGCCATCACAGAATCCCCCAAACAGCTCTTTTCATACATATAGTCTGTAACAGGGTCAAAATATGTTTCTTTTTTTTCTCCTAGCGTTGAGCTGAGAAGCAACTGAACCATTTTGCTGAAGCTTTCCCAAAAACCACTCAGCCTGGGGCAGGCAGCAAGCATGGAAAAAACCCCAGCCCAAACAGCTGAAATCTGGCAAAGTTGAACACAAACTGAAACACATTCTTCTCATGGAAGACCGTTGGTGACCTCTGATATGCCGAGTTCCCTTCTCCACCTATGTGAGACACACAGGCAGAGTGTGCAGCACGCTCTCAGTGCTCCTCATCTTGGATCTGTGTGCTCTGAACTGCAGGTTTGGCTTGTGAAAATGTACACCCTTCTCTGTGTACCCAGAGCTGCATAGCTCCCTGCTGCACAGGATTCCTGGCTCCACATCAGTTGCATCACTCCCCTGATGTCATCCTGGCACATACCACCTCCAGCATTCTTCTCTGCCTGGAGGAGCAGTATAGTCCATGCTGGGTTTTATCTTTTTTCTTTTTCTTTTACTTTTTCCTTTTTTTTTTTTTTTTTTTTTTTTCTTCCCTAGTTGGTTGCTGCCACTGCAGAAAATCAAAGACAGCCTCACACATTTGTCTCTGTTTTTCATTTTATTTTGCTACAGAAGCTGAAAAAGAAAAGCTTTTGAAGGACTTTCTCTCAGCACAAGTGAGGAAGCAGCTGTTTACCATGAAAAAAGCCCATAAGTTTGAGCTTCCTGAGCTAGGAAATTACTGCTGCTGCTGCCACCAGTACTGTTGCTCTAGACATTTCTTGTGGCCTGGGAGATGACACTGTGACATACAAGGCTGGAGGACAACACTGGGGTGGGAGACCAGACAAAGTCATATGGCTCTGACTCACTGGGAGTTATTTTTCAAAACCTTTACTGGGACCTAATGGCAAACAGTCCATGCCAAGCCCTGTAAGAAATCTACCCTGTGTTGTATTTTCCTTGAAAGAAGAGTGGAAGGAGCAAGTGCTGTGGGAATGTTGGTCAGCAAAGCCTGTGAAACTGTTCACAAGGATGGAAAAAACAAATTTTGCTGTTTCTGCAAATTTGGGAGAGCAAAATCACTGCAGTAGTCCACTGTCAGTGTTTGCACTCAGCTAAAAGCTGTCTATGTAGAAGACTGGGCAGGGGAGTTGGGTGCAGGAGGTACAGGCCTGCACTTGGCATGTGTGGACTAATGTCACAGAATCACAGAATATGCTGAGCTGGACAGACCCACAGGGTCCCCCAGCCCAGCTGCTGTCCCTGCACAGCCCCCAGCAATCCCAGCCTGTGCCCCCCTGGCAGCGCTGTGCAAAGGGAGCTCTGGCAGCCCTGGGGCCGTGCCCGTGCCCTGGGCAGCCTGGGCAGTGCTGACACCTCTGGGGAAGAACCTTGCCCTGAGAGCCAGCCTGAGCCTGCCCTGCCCCAGCTCCAGCCGTTCCCAGGTCCTGTCCCTGGGCCCAGGGAGCAGAGCTCGCTGCCTGCCCCTCCTCTTCCCCTCGGCACGAGCTGTGGCTGCGATGTCTCCCCTCAGTCTCCTCCAGCTGAACACACCAAGTGTCCTCAGCTGCTCCTCACACGGCTTCTCCTCCAGCCCTTCACCATCCTCGTGCCCTCCTTTGCACACTCTCTAATAGTTTAATGTCTCTCTGATATTGTGGCACCCAAAACCTCACCCAATATTCGAGGAGAGGCTGCCCCAGCCCAGAGCAGGACAATCCCTGCCTGGCCTGGCCAGCGATGGTGCCCCAGGACAGGGCTGTCCCTCCTGGCCCCAGGGCACTGCAGCCTCATGTCCAACTGGCCACTGACCAGGACCCCCAGGCCCCTTTCCCTGGCACTGCTCTCCAGCCTCTCATTCCCAGTCTGGCCCTACATCCAGGCTGCCCCATCCCAGTACAGAATCCAGCACTGTCCCTTGCTGAACTGCACACATGGTTGGTGACTGCCCAGCCCTTTCCTCTCTCCAGGGCTTCCCTGCCATCGAGGGAGTCTCCAGCTCCTCCCAGCTCTGTGTCATCTGTGAGCTTGCTCAGTATCCCTTCTAATCCTGCATCCATTTATACGGATGTGGAATGTGGGTCTCCGAGTGAGTGTGAGCTGTGACAGCTGTGCCGAGGGCTGTGTAGGCAGTTAAGGTGTCTCCACGTGTGCTGTTCCTTGAGTGGCCTGCACTCAGTGGTGCTCTGTGGCCCTGTGTGGGATGAGGAGGGCAAGCACCTGCCTCAGTGGTGTGGGACCTGCTTAGGGCCACACACCTGCTGCCTGTAGGTTAGTTTTGAGGCCATGGAAAATGTGTGCTGCTGGACCAAGGATTTGAAGGCCAGTCTCATCTGCCCTAGGCTGGTTTTACCTATAGCCCCTTCTTTGTTCTTTCATATGTGCAAGAAGCTGGGCATGTAAGCACAGGTCTCAGACATGGTCTGGTGTGATCCGGTCTAGCGACTCCACCACTGCCACACCTGGAGGCAGGGGAGCAGAGAGAGCCTTTATCTCTCTTTTCTTCTGCTCTGCCCTTGGGACCCAGCCCTCCTCAGCAGGTGCTCCCTGCCAGGCTCTGCAGGGGCAGTAGGTGTGCTTCACCTTCAGGTCCAGTGACCCACCTGGTGGGAAAAACACCATTTTCCTCAGGAAATAAGGGAGCAGTACTACACAGGGACTGCCACAAAAGCATCACTGATGGGCTTGGGATTGCTGTCACTAGAGTAACACCCAGCAGTGAAGGCCACCTGAGCAGCAATTGAGAACAGGCAGATTTTTGGGAGAATTTTGTTTTCTATACTGCTGAAAGCCCAGTATTTTTGAGTATTAATTTCCTTTCTCACTTTGGTGGAGGCAAGAGGGTGAAGTCTTATATATGGATGGAAAAGGAGCATTATAAGGTTACTCTTCCCCCCAGGAGGTCATGGTGACAAATCCTTGAAGGACATGGAAGTTAAGTGTGTGCCAGGAGAACCCAGGAGACCAGGTCTGGAAAAACCAAACCTGTTTTTTTTTTTTTTTTTTTTTTTTTTTTTTTTTTTTTTTTTTTTTTTGTTTTCTGGAGGAAGGAGAGAATGCAGGAATGAAAGGCTTTTACATAGGAAGTAACAAATTAGCAGGACCAGAAGATAGTCTGTAGGGAGGGAGGAAGTGGCAGAGGGGGTCGCCGGTGCCTTTACAAGCTGCTCTGAACAAGGTGCCGAACTTCCCGGGAAGCTCTTTGGGGTTAGCCAGTTTTTACAGTTTTTGGCTCAGGATTTTGCCCTTTCCCGGTGGGCAGCCAGTTTACATCGCTGGTTAGTTGGGAGAAGCAGTTCCCTCCTTAGCTTCCCCTCCAGAGTGGAAGTGGGAGGCTGGAGCCCTTCCCTTCTCCTCGGGGCTGGGATGCTGGAGCCGTGGCTCAGCCTGAGTCCCTCCAGCCCTGGATGGAGAAGTAGCCGGCGACAAATGAGGAAGCGGTGGGTTGAGCAAAACCCCTGCGCTATAGAAATCTTCCTTCCAGAAAAGTGGGAAGGGGGTGGGGCAGCAGCCGCCCCCCTCGCAGCGTGTTTTCATTGTGATGCAAATCTCTTCGTGTAATTTGGGTCACGTTCAGGTTCACCCAGTTCTTGCGGCTGGAACTGAAACCAACACGTCTTCACTTTTGCTCGCAGCTCTCGGTGCTGTCGTCTCTCACTCTCACGGTCGCAGGGCTCGTTTTGCCGCCAGGCTCCCGTGTCCCTGTGGGGATGCTGTTCCTCGGAGCGCATCAGCGAGCCGGGATGTGCCCGCGCCCCTCTCGCCCTCGCCGGTGGCTCTTCGGTGGGATGTACCAGGCACACACACGGCCGTGCTCTGATGCTGTGAGGTTTTGGAGAGCGGTTTCGTTCAATCAGAGCTGCTCACACAAACCCTGGCGGGGCTGACACCCCGAGCAGCTCCTGCGGAGGCAGAGAGCATCTCGGCAGCGCCCGATCGCAATCGCCCGGAGCCTGCCCTGCGTCCCGGTCCGGCTCTGAAAACACCGCCTTCGCTTCTGGGAAACACGACGGACACATTCTGACAGGAAATTTACAGCCTTCTTGCACAAAACTTGACTTCTCCTCACCCCCTGCTTGGAGTGAGCCTGTAAATGTTTAAGTCACCTCACTGTTATCCTGTGTGGGGTCTTTGTTCCTCGCCTCCCCTGCTCATGTTGACCTTCTCTTGCTGCACAGTCGGCATTAAATTCTGGGGCACAGGGCAAAGGCTGGGCTTGGTCACCTCTTCCCTGCCCCCCTTGGAAGGGTTGACTTTTGCTGCTGTCTGATGTGGATTAGTGGGGCTCCCCTCTAGTTCTGGGCCCTGGGCAGTCACCTCAGTTGCTCTCTCCTAAATCTAATTCTGTTCCGCTTTGTCCGGAATATAATGCTCCCTGGAATTCATTTTAAATGCAGAGCAGGGTCAGGGGAGGCTTCAGGGATAGCTCGGGTGCTGTTTTAGGACTCGGGCTGTGCTAAAGGCACTTCAGGCCCATTTTGTACGATTGGCTGTTAAGTCGCAGTGGTTTCCTGAGCCGGCTGTTGGAAAATCACCTCCAGCAAGCTCTGCTCCCTGCAGCTGCTGCTGTCTCTCCTGGTACCCGGGCTCACAGGGTGGGCTCTGTGCACGGTTCCTCCTCCCACCCACGCCAGCTCAGACCCAAAAATCTCTGCTGCCTGTCACTGTGGGGTCCAGCCCTTGGTACTTATCCATCCTGGTCTATTCCTTGTGCTTTCTGTCCCTGGCTCTGACCCAGCTGACAGGAGCCTGCAGTGTTCAGCATCATTTTGGTGCATTGACTGGGGCCTGAGCACGGTGGAAAGGGCACAGATCTCGAAGTCCTGCGTTTCAAAATCACCTCTTGCTTTGAAGGATCTGATCCCCCTTTAGTCTCACACTCCTGTAAGGCAATCTGGTCTCCTTGCACTTCACTGCAGCTGCTTCTGGTGAGAAGTATGGCAGCTGCTCCACACTGCATAAGAGAACACTTTGGCAAAAGAGATTGTGCTTGGCTGCATCTGCAGAGGAAAATTAGGGCGAGGGAATGTAATTATTGGAGTTTGGCCAGGACACTGTGAGAAAACACCTGCATTTGTGCCGTGACATGATCATTTGTAGTAAAGGAAAGCGTGTACAGTCAGTGTTAGGTCACTCTTCTGGATGCACAGTGTCACGAGGAATGTTCAGCCCTCTCCATCCATGGGGAACAGGGTTTTAAGTCTTTGTACATGAAAATTGCATGAGCCAACCATTTCCCTTAACTTAACTAATAGAAAGAGGTAGTGGTCCTCTCTAGTTTTGTAGGCACCATGGGGAAGCTGCTGGTATGTTCTTCTGAAATAGCTCTGGTTTCCTGGGCATTGGTTCCATGTATAATTAGAGAAATAAATGCAAAAGCGGAATCTTGGATCTGTACAGCCTGAAACAGCAGGGATGGAGGAATAAGGGTTTCTTCATTAGGACTGTGTCTCTTCAACCCTACCCCAGCTGAGACCCTAAGAGGTGAGGGGCTATGTTTTGAGGTGGTAGTGCTCAAGATGCTGAAGTTCTAGAGGATTTGGTGTGGGACAAGCTGGTACACTGGTCAATCTGAAACTGAAGTTATGAGAACAGCTTCTTTGGTTTCTCTGTTGATTTGTATCATCCCTAACCCGTAAGTGGTCCCAAACCCAACTGAGGGGGGAGTTTTGCTTTGGTGACCATCTTTGACCCTTCATGGTTATTTTAAGATCCCTTAGACATAAAGATTATAATATCATCATAGAGGAAAAACCAAACTGTGTTGTGTTTTGGCAGTGGCTAACCTGAGGGGGTGGTGAAATTTGTAACCTAAGTCATGCATGTAACTCATGTCAAAGTACAAATGATAAATGAATGTGGCTGATATCGATCCCAAATTCAACATCACTTGGATCAGCTTCAGGATTAGCTGTGCCTGACAGCATTCATTCTTGGAGCTGAACTCCTTCTCAAGGTGAACAATAGCAGCAAATGATCTCTTATTAAGTAAATAAAAAAAAAAAAAAAGAAAAAGAAGAAAAACTCCTCCAGGCTCATTGCCATGCCTAAGAAAAGAATCAGCTTGTTTGGGATGAACCATGGAACTGCTGTGAGAAGGAGCCACTGACTTTTTCTGATGGAGGAGGAAGTGCTGTGTGGCTCAGAGAGCATGAGGAGCCTACAGATAGTGGCACTAGCTCTTGGAAACAGCTCTACTGTCTTTTTCCCCTAACAAATTCAGGAAAATGTAGGGGGATTTCCAAAGAGGAGTTGTGGCTGTAAAGAACGGGGGCTGCTCCAAATGGTCTCTAAACACTGTGATCCCCAAGAGAAATTTTGCTGTTTTCTCACAGCTATTAGTGAGATAACTATTAACCCCAACAAGAAGGTTAAGAGGAAGTTGTTATGATGAAATGTTTATAAACAGGAAAGCCCCATGGACTGTCTTCTTAGTAGCTAAAGAAAAGCCTAATTCTGCTGGGGGGAGGTGAAAAGCATTCCTTAAACCAGGGGATGAACTTTCCATTCTTACAGCTCTTGAGACCTTCAGGGAGGTATCAGGCAAACCCTCAGCCAGGGGGTTGGGCTGTCATGTGTGGACACATGGCCCCACTGCTCCATGCTGTCAGCTCACAACTGGTTAATTTTATCTTTGTTCCCACTTGGAGGAACCGTGTGTGATGCCCAGAACATCCCAGAGAGGCAAGAAGGGCACGTGTGGTTCTCCCACCTTTGCCTTGAAACGTTGAGCAACAGCAGCTTGGACCTTCAGCATTTCTTGGAAGCTGCTTTCACTTTCCAGGACTGCTGGTTCTGGCTGATCTGCCACCTATCTCGGAGGCACACATCTCCTGTGCTGTGTGTAAATCTGCAGCAACACATCCTAGATTCCTGTAAGCTCAGACATCCCCCTGCCCCCATTCGATTGATAGAAACCCCGAGTTCCTTTTTTAGCTTCCTTTGTTGACCACAACTCACGTCAGCAGTGAAGTCCCGCCTGCCATGCTGCCTGCCAGCGTGTGTGCATATGGTCTGCAGAACATGAATGCACCAAACCACTTCACAGCATTGTTGTTTTCTTTCGCCTGGTTTTTTTCATTCTCTCGGTGGAAACTATTAAGGACCGAAAGCCTTTGCTAATAAAATTCACACAGCTGCTGTCGCTGCAGATGAAATCCTGACACCACAATAGGGATTTCGGGCCGTGCCTGCCCCCCTTGCAGAGTGCACTGAAAGAGGACAATGCATTTCCAGAGCGTGGAAAGCCCTGGCAAAGACAGGTCACTGTGTGTCTGGCCACCAGACCTGGGAGGCTGCTCTCTGCAATCACTGCAGGTTTGCCATTGCCCCCTCAGCCCTGCCCTCCCCCCTGGCACGGCTCGGTTTGGTGAAGTCAGATGCCAGTTCTGTCCTGAAGGTGCAGGATAATAGAGTTCACCCGGGGCTCACATTTGGCCTGTCAACAGCTGGCCATTTGTCTTCTCAGCTTCCAGTTGTCTGATAATGAGATATTGTAATGAGAGTGCTGACACTACAGTGTGGCTCTGCTAAAGGCCAAAGGTAGGGGGCAAAACGACCCCTGTTATTGCTTTTCCCCTTCTCCTAAACAGAGTTGAAGGTGCTGTTTAAAGGACCCCACCTAAATTAATTCACAGGTCTGAGAGAGGCTCCATTTCAGGAGGAGTGGCCTGCTACAGAAATAACATTTGATGTTGGATCCAGCCATGCCAGGCTGGGTGGCCTTTGTAGGGTGGCAGACACCTCACATTAGGCAGGAGTGTTTAAAGGGCAGAAGAACGTTCAATTCCCATGGAGGTCTCTGTTTCTGATTTTCCCTCTCTTTTTCAGTACAAGCCAACTCTTATCTGTAGGTTTGTGGAGGACAAGCCTCAAATGAACAGGTTCCTTTGCTGCAAATATGGCCTAAATAGCCACAAAAGGAAATTGCTCTTATTCTGTCAGACTACTCAAGCCATCAACACACAGACATAAGATTTCCAAGCCACGGGGCTTTCAGTTCTTGTGTGTGATAATTTGTGCCTATTGCAATAGGGGCTGCTTGAGTTGGCAGCTTGCAGTGAAAGAGCTGGGAGTGAAGGAAGGTCTTGATGGGAAAGAAAGCACTGCTGCACTGTTTAAGGGCCAACAGAGCTTTTGCAGAGCCTTCCTCAGCTTTGCTTCATGATATCTGTTGCCCCAAGTGTGAGATGTGTGGATGAGCCGTGAGGCTGGGCTGGATCCATCACTTGGGGGGGAAGTGGAAGGAAGAGTCTTTCAAACAGACCTGGTTGTTTGTGTTGTTAAAAAATAAGTAACTCTAGAAAAAAAATCCCCTTTGTTACTGTGATGCAGATAGGAACACACAGTAACACACACAACAGGGGTTCATGCAGAGAAGAAGAAAAGAAGACTCTCATTTATTGCTGACCTCATATCTCTCAGTTTCTGGACAGTGGCCAGAGATTGGACAGAGAAGTTCCCATCTCTCCATCTCCACTGGTCACTTGAGAAGTCCATCAGGTGATGTCTTTTACAAAGGAATGCAAACATGATCCTTGTTTATCTTACAATTCATGAGAACTGACTCCATTCTACCAAAACAAATCAGAAGGCTGATTTTCAGGGACAACATCCCTCCTCAGCAGAGTTTCCCAATTACTTCAAAATCCTGTCCCTGAGCATTTTGCTGTGTTTGTTAGAAACCACCTGTTTATGAAGAGAATCCTGTGTGGGTTAAGGCTTCTGCTCCTGTGGCCCAGGAATGGGATGTGCCATCTAGGGTCTATGGGGCTTGATCCTGCAGCTCTTGTTCACCCAAAGTCTCAGTCTTCACCTGTGTGGGGTGCAGTGCAGACCCTCATCCCATTCAAGCACGATGGGAGCAGGGCCTTGTTCAGTGCTCAGCCTTTCACTGGGCTCAGGGGTTCAGGGGTAAAGAGGACTAAGGGAAAAGAAGTATTCATGGACTTCAGGGGGAATGAGCCTTCTGGCTTGACTGCTTGTGAAGGTCATGGCATGAGTGTGAGCTGGTCCTGTCAGTTCCTGTTGCCACCTTCCATCTGTATAAAAAACCTCACCATGTGAGCAGCTGTTAGTTGCTTACTTATAAAAAAGTTATGTATGTCAGCCTGATTCAGTAAAATTGGCTATTTAAAATTACAGCTCTTCACAGCTGTTTCCCTCAAGCTTTTCCCCCCACCCATTGCTGCTTTTTCCCTGGAGAAATGGTCCGTGTTTTGTTGTCTTGCTCTCTCTGCTTCTCCATCCTGCTCCAGCCTGGATGCAGGAGTCTTTCCTCCAGCCCCAGCTGGACCCAGAGCAGGTTATAGCCCATCCTGCTCATGCCCAAGCCCTGAAAACCCCAGACATTTTGAGTCCCAGGGGCCAGGTTCTGTTTTCTTGAGAGCAGAGGGACAGTCAGCTCAAAACATCCGAGGTTTCGAGCCACCTCTCTAGGACTCATTCTGCTGTTAAGAAGAGGACAGAAGTTTTGCTCTTTCTTTTGAGCCTGTTAGACACAAGCTTCAGGCTGCTGACAAAATGCTATTTGGCTTTGTGCTAATCTGGCAGAGAGCGAGCTCCATATCTCTTATTTACAGCTGCACTTCTAATTAGTCAGCAGCAAAAATACATAATAAAATACAGCTTGTACTCAGATGAGTCCTGGCTAAAGCCAAGCTGAGATACAGTAAGGTAAAAAACCCCTCAAGACTCTGAGCCATGCTTAAGGTAAGTCCCACAGAACACAGAAAATTACCTCAGCCCTGGGAAAAGCAGAAATTTTAAGGTGTTCTCCCTGAAGAAAGCAGTGAAAGTAACAAATCAGAGCCAAGACTAGACTAATACTCATAATGTGCACATATGAAGCCTCTGGATATTGAACAGGCTGGAGCTTGAATCTTTCCCACTCTGGAAACTCCTGCATTAAACATATAGTTGTGATGATGAAGTCAGAGGATGTTTGCTTTTTAAAATATTACTTTCAGATGAGATGTACGACTTTTTCCATGTTTAAAAATAAGTGTATGTGGCACACCACCTTTGGTTTTACTGTTCTTCTATCTCTTCTGCTGGGTGTTTTCTAGGAGGGCATAGGGAATGCAGAATGACCCAGATGCATGTGCATTTCAACCTCACACTCGTGTTTTGCTTGGAGACCCACAGTAGGTCTGTGCTGGTAACATCCCAGATTTATCCTATGGCTGGAGATGTGCAATACCCCAGCCCTGGGAGGATTCCTTCCTGGTTCTACTAAATCAGCTTTCTCCCATCTTGCTGTGACTTGGCTTTCAGGACTGTCAGACCTTGTTTTTGCCAACACAAAGTGCTTTATCCCAGAGCCTCCCTGGAAGGGTGTTCATGGAGGCTGTCAGAGTCCTCCTTCTGCCTCCAGGGTCTTTGGCCTGTCCCTCCCTGCTGGATGTGGTGACACCTGGGCTTTTGGGAGCTCAAACCTGGCCTTTCTCAGCCCCAGAAATCAAAGCAGTTTTGCATCAGTCTTCGATGCCAGTCTCACTCCCAGATGAGTGCCCAGCCTACTCGACTGCTGTTGGCACTGGCTTTCTTCCCCTCTCACTTTCTCCTCCTTTTCTCCATCCCTGTGAGCTCTGTGGATGTGGTAAGGGCTGTAACTCAGGGGGTCCATCCCATCAGTCAGCAAACACTCAGAATGTGCTGCCCTGCTTTGTGAATCTGGCCAGCCTCACTGAGTCCAGCTCTCCAGCCTAAGAATAAAAACCATATTTCTTCCTGAGACCCTGCAGATTATTGTCTGAGAGTCCTTGGGATGTGGTGATATGTTGTGGTCTCTTTTTTGTTTCAATTTAGAAAAAGAAATAATTATGTTTTGTTCAAGCATTTTCCAAAGCACAAGCAAAGCAACCTTTTAAATTTCTTTTTAGTTCTCTGGTGTGCATGAGTGAGTAATGCTGAAAGAGGAGCTCAGGGCCAGTGCTGTTTCAGGTACTTGTATTCAACATGAGTACTGCTTGTAGATACTTCTTGTGGGTCTCTACAAGACATATCTCTCCTTGCTGGTGAGCCAGAAAAAATATTTTAAAATCTGCTGCTGGTTTTATTTTCTCTGTGCCTGTTAAATGGAAGGAATACCTTTTCATTAAATGTGACTTTCTGTGTGTCTTGAGGGATGTCTTTTCCAGTGCAGAAGGCAGCAGTGGTGCCAGACCAGAATCAGACCACACACTTGTGTCTGCCTTCTTCTGACCCCAACCTGCTTTGTCAGATGAATAAACATCAGCTTCAGGGGGACTCCAGCGCACCAACTTCCTCATTTTTAAGTTTTAAGGAAAAAAAATAAAAGAAAAGGTTTCTCTGTGAGATGTCTGATGAAATTGGCTGTGCCAAGATGAGCAGAAATGCTGCTTCCTCTGTCTCCTTTGGAGGCTTAGCAGTTGCTGTGATTAGGGCATGGCTTTTGCCCCTGATCTGGAGAAGTGAAGCTATGAACACTGCCACAAACAAGGCAAAGGAGCATGGAATTCTCTTCCCTCCAGGTGAGGCCCAAGGGAGCAGGTGTGCTGGGAGCCTGAGGTCTCTGAGGGGAAAAAAAACCCCTCAAACAATCACAGAGGAAAAATACATGAAAAAATTAGAAAGTGAACAGGAGATTAATTCAATACCCAGATAGTTAGAGAAACAGAAAATCCCAAAACAACTGATGTGTTTTTCTCTCCTTCTTTACAACAGCCATGTTGGAACCTCTCCTTTTCCTCCCCACAGCAGTGTGGCTCTTCTCTGAGAGCTTCAGTGACAGGCATCACATTTGGGATGAAAATACAGCCATCAACAAGAAAGCCCAGAAATAATCTCTGCAGAATATAAGATTTCAGAAGAAGCAGAGAAAAGATGGTCCCCAGACAGGGGAATCAGGCTTGGCTGGGCTGGGCCACCCAGGGAAGACATCCATCCCCCAGTCCAGAGCTGCCTCCAGAAAGATGGATGAAAGAGGTGCAGAGCTGATGTACCCATCCCATGGAGTCACCACTCATCCTAACTGGGCTGCTCCTTGCAAGGCTTGGTTTTCCCCACTGGAGAAGCAGCAGTAGCTGGGCAAAGGCATTTCTGCTTTTTGTTAGCCTGGGGGAGTGCTCAGCCCTGAACCCCTTGTACTGTGAACTGGTGTTGGTTAGAAAGGGGAGGCTTTCTGGAATGTGTTAAAAAACTAATTAAAAAATGGAGAAAACTGCAAAAAACCCTGGTGGGAAAGGTTCAGGAAGAAGCAGGGGCTTCCCCTAGGGAAACTGGCTTTGGCCTTTTTTAAGGCATGTGAGCACCTTTGCTCTGCACAGCCCCTTGACTGACCACAGGACATGCCCTCTGCTGCAGTGCAGTGGGTCTGTGGGTCTGTCCTTCTCGAGGCCCTCCCCACCTCTCACTGATGCACAGAGAGGCTTCTGCAAGGTTTTGGCCACTCTCCCTTCTGCAGCTTTCCCTTAAGCCTCTCTTTCTAATGCCTGCTATCAGCACCACCTCCCCTCTCTCTTTGCAGGAGGGTTTGTAGCCACAGCCAGGAGTGTCTGCAAGCCATCAGCTCGTTGTCCCTCTCCTCTGCCCTGGGATTTTGGGGCTGAGCTGGGACATCACCCATCCAGAGGGTTTGCACAGGTCCACAGTGCTGGCATAAGCTCCATCAGCCACAGTGCTCTCTTCCCATCCCTTTGCACATCAGATAATGTCCTGAGGCTTGGGAATCTGAGTCCAAGCCATTGGTTATTGGAAACTGTTCCTGCTACAGCTGCTTCCCATCCTTGCTTCCCTCCCCTTCCCCAGTCTTTTATTTCTCCTTCCTGGCATGGAAGTGGGCATGCATGACTTACGAGTTTTAATTTCCTGTGGGAAATATTTCTCATGGCCTGCAGGTAGGTGCTTTTTTTCCACCCTCCCCCATTAAGCTTTTCCTCAGCTTTAAAGTTTTTCTGTGTCCCTAAACTGCCCCTTTTAAGATCCCAAGCCCCTTTGGATCTCATTTACTGCAGGATGTTACTTGACTGGTTTCAGTGGTGTTAGTGCTTATTCACATACTGGATAAATGAGGGAAAACCCTTTTTCCTTGGTAGGTGTGAAACAGCCTGTCCATGTTGATATTTGCAGCTGGGAAATTTTCAGTGTCAGTTCATCCTTGCATTTAATGGTCTGTCGGGTATGGGAGACCCTAGATGGTGGAAGGAAGATGAAATGAAAACTTCTAAATTCCATTTTACCAAAGGGTCAAGGGATGGACACCTGGGTGTGGGTGTGTGCCCTGCATATTCATGTATCCCAGTGCCTAAAGAGACATATGGATATCCATACCACACAACAGACACATCTAGCAATGCATACACATTGCCTGAGCTTTGAAATACCTCTCTTCCCACCCAAATTTTTCCATCTGGCATCCCTGAAAAAGATATTCCTTTCTCATTTCACTCCCACCCGCAGTTCCCTTGGCCTTTATGATGCAGGGTTGCACTGCATAAAATTATCCTTCATCCCATATATTTAGCTGGTCTTTCTTGAGAACAGTTTGGAAATACCTGACCTAGATTGAGCAGAAGGCTTGACTGAAGAAGCACAGAACTCAGTGCTTTGCACTGGGAAGAAATTTGGAGGGTTTGCTGAAAACTGAAGCTTTTTTCTCTCCAGTCCTTCCTTGCTCATTTATTAGCTGCTTCTGGCTTGGGTACCTGCATAGCCCCACGTAGCATTGCACAGAGGCTCTCCTTGCTCAGCAGCCCCATAAAATCCTGATTTTCAAATGAGCCGAGTGTCTGAGCAGGTTCCACTGGCTTCCCCTTATTATCACAGGGCTCCTGCACCAACCTACCAGCCAGACCCACCAAACTTCAAAGGGCCCGTGCAGATTCACAGCAGATAAAAGCCTGGCCCTGCCCTGGTGGGATACACCCAGTCCCTGCCCACGTAATGCTGCTTTCCCACCTGGCTGAGGGGTGGGAGGAAGGGTGGGACCATGGTTCTGCCCCCCTTGCCTCTCTGCTGGAGCACCCACAGCCCCAAATGCTGCCTCTGCCCCGGGTCTGGCTGTGCCCTCCCTGGCAATAAATGCCACACACTGCAGACAGGCACAGCGGGGTCTTTTCCTGTATCCACACAGTGCACTTTTCCAGGGACTATTTGGACAGTAACACTTTGCCTGCAGATTTGTGGGAATCCAGCCTGAAGTGTCTGAAATCCTCTTTGTTTACGCCCATTTTTGAACCTGCGGGTTGGAAAATTCCCAGTCCCTGTCTGCCTTGCATCCTCCCCATCTTCCAGGGTAAGGCAACTTGCTCTGGACTGAAGTCGATTTGGGCAAAACTGAGAGCTTTGCTCTCCTTTCCTGGATGCAACCTCTTGATTTTATTGAAGTGACTCGGTTTTAAAACCCTGGATTCCGCTGGGTTCCCCGTGAAATTAAATCCTGAAAGAAGGCGGCACCTTGTCAAGAAAAGGCCCTGCTGTCAGCAAAATGCAGCTCAGAGCTGTGGGGCAGCATCCCTGTGTGGTGTAACAGGCTGCCTACAGGCTGGAAAGGGATGAGTTTGCACAGCTTAGCTTATATAAATTGAACAGCAAGTGCCAGCAAACTGCAGCCATACGAGAGAGCTCAAAAGGTTTGAAGTGTTGCAGAACAAAGCTACTTTTATGATTTATACACTTGCCAGACAACCATCAAATTCTTTGCTGAAACTGGAGCTTGCCTGGTAGCACCACGAGGGCTGGCCAGCCTGTGAGGAATTCTTGGCATCGGAGCAGCTGTCCCAGAGTGGTACAAAGGGCTTTGCCAGTGTGAGATGGAGCTATCAATAGGATGTCTATCAGGGCAGGCAACAAATGGGCTGCTGATCTTGGCTTCCTCTGCCTCTCCAGCCCCAGAGAGTGTGATAGACGGTGGTAACAACCCCCAGACAACTGTCACAACATTTCTGTGCAAGGTGTGGTGGCCCCTGAGCAGCCCCTGTGCTCAGGAGGAGCTCTGGGCAGAGCTGAGGGCTGGAGCACAGGGAGAAGCCCGTGGGGTGTGATGCCCTTGTGCAGACAGGCTTTGGTCAGGGGGTGGGCAGGAGCTGTCCCTGTGGGGCAGGTACACTCCTGGGCCTTCCTGTGGACTAGGAGTGTCCAAGGAAATGGTCTGGAAGTCAGGTTTTTGTAGGATTTTATTCACAGGAGAGTCACGGCAGGCTCGCAGCTTTGCAGTGCTTCTGACCTCCTGCATTCCTGGTGAGGGGGATCTCAGCCATGGCCTTTCTGGAGGACTGTCCTGTCTAAAATGGAGGTGACAACAATTTATAGCCAGATTAAGCCTTTTTTAGAGAGAACAGGAAGCATGAGGTCTCCTGAAATTTGGTGAGCCGAGTGAACTTTGGTGACTGCACCCACCTGGGTGTGTGGCTTCATGCAAGGGGCTCCCAGTGCCTCCCTGAAGAGGGGTAAGAAACACTGGTTAGAGCCTTCAGCCAAGGTCCCTCTGCTAATGCTAAGCTTGTATGCATTGAGACGTTATTTATTTAGAGAAGAGCTCTTATTGCTGCTGTTGTGCCAGAAAACATCCTCTGGTTTCCGCTGGCCTCTGCCCCTGCAGCATTAGAGATGATTTTCCACATTTGTTTGCACATTGCTCTCATTAACGCTTCCAGCAGAAGTCTGTGGGCACTAAATGAGGAGACAGGGCACAAAACCAATGGCAGACAGGCAGAAGGATGTGGCATGTGAAAGCCCTGCAGGAATGTCTTTGAATGGCACGATAGGAAAGGGTTTGGAGGTTTTGCAGTGGTTGCAATGCTGCGCAGCCGTGGTGGGGCTGTCCCATTAGAACTGTGTCCCATTAGAGTTCTCAGGCAAAGGGATTTCACCTCAAGAGCTGTGTCTGCTCAAAAGATTTTACAGGGCTAACAGTATCCAAGGATCTCCTGGACCCAACAAAGTGTCACTGGAGAGCACCAGGCAAGTGCACAGAATAAATAGCTGATTTTACTTTGGGCATGGATCATGGTAAGCCTGGCCAGGTCCTTCCTCTGGCTTCTCCTTACAAAGTGCATGTCATCTGGGATTTCTCTACCAGCTGGAGTGGCACATTTTGCAGGAGTGTAATGGTGGTGGTGCTCTGTAGTGAATAGGGGCAGGGGAAACCTGTGCCAGGACAGAAACATGTCAGGTTATTCTGGAACCGGGTGGAGTGAGGGACTGGTCCCATTTAAATAACAGATTTTGGCTCAGGCTCCTAGTGCATTTATTTTTTTAGGGTGAGGCAGAGAGGGAGGCCAGCTAACACAAGGTGAAAGAACTGGTCCTTCCTGTTGGGAGCTGTTGGGTTTGTCCTGCTTACCCTGTTTATTTGCAGGCAGCTGACTTGTCTTCTTCTTGGCTTTCTCTTTGCCCAGCTAATGCACACAGCCATCTCTTCCATTCAACAGAACCCAGCAGTATTTTGATGCCAGGGAGAATACCAAAATGTTGCTCCAAAAGTCACAAAGGGTTCAATTATTTCCTGGAAGCGATATGAAGCCTATTGAATTGCAAGTGATGGTTATCATCTCTCACTTGTGAGAGAAAAGGGCTGAGAGTGAGTGGAATAGAAATCATTGTGCAGGCAGCTTTTGCCTATGAAAGTCACCCAGCTCAGTTGGTAGAATTAGGTTAAGCATGGAGTGCAGGAAGAGAAAAGGGGGACTGAAAAACTTGGCTCTTTCTTATCGTTATCTGCTCTGGTCTGCACAGGGACCAGGGATTGATGACTGTAAAATGGGAGCATGCTCAGCTCTGACAGCAGGAGAGGCAGGGATGTGTCCAGGAGTCCTCTCTGCTGCTCCTCCTAGAAACCAGCAGACCCGAGCAGGGCAGAATTGCAGGGATGAGAGGGAGCTCATTAGTTGTGAATATTTTATTGGCTGGAGGAGAAATGCAGTTCTGGGAGAGCAAGAGAGGAGAGCACTAAGAAGTCATTTTTAGGCTACTGTTTTGTGGCCCATTTGCCTATTTTCTGTAAGAACTGTCATTATCTGAAGATGGAAAGCAGGAGATGTGTCAAGAGGCCATCAGGGAACTGGTTTACGTAGTTTTGCCTGGTAGTAAACAGGAGGCATGTGGAAGCATGTGTGCATAATGCCTGTTGTACAGGACTGTCTTTGTGTGGGATTTCAAAATAGTTCGGAGACTTAATTGTGGTAAAAACAAGTAATATTCAGTGTGTGGTGGGAAGGAGCTGGGAGAAAGTGCAATGTGCTCTTTGAGACAGCCTCCCTAGCAAAGGCTACTGCAGTTATTTCACCAGTTAAAGCACCTGCGTTTTGGCTATTCAGTGACAAGAAACTCAGGTTTTATATATGGGCTTTGTAGACTCAGCCAAAAAAAGGCATTTGTTAGGTAGCCCAGTAACAGAGTCTGGTACAAAGAGATCATAGCTTCTACAAAGAAGCTCAGATAAGCAACAGCTGATTCCAAAAGCATTGCCTGAGATATAGCCCTTAATCCTATTATGGCAGGCAGTGGCCTCTCCAGGTCTCTTTCAGTTTGCTGCTGTTTTGTATTTCAAACAGGCAGGATTTGCTGTTTGCTGCATGGGAAGGCACTCTTCTTTTCAAGGAAAGAGGAGGAAAACTGACTCACATGGCGTGTATGGGTTGGTGCTTCTGCGTAGTCAGGACTGCTGTGGTCACAGCAGGGTTAAGGAGAAAGAGGAAGGTTCCTTTGTGTGCCAATAGGTGGGGATTGGAGCTCAGTTTTCAAATTAAGAGTTACTTAGGGGAGAAAGCAAGACCCTGATAAAGAGTCCAATATGGTGGGAGAGTCCCCGAACAAGAGCCGCTGGCTTGGCTCAGCCCCATGGAGCTGTTCCTGCAGAGGAATGTGTGCAGGGACAGAACACATGGCTCACCTCTGCTCCCAGTGTGAGGCCGAGGGCAGGGAGCTGCCCAGAGCACTGTCCTGGCCAGAGGGGATGGGGCACTGATGCCAAAAGGGCTGCCTGCCCCTTTCCTTCCACCCCTCTTCGCTCAGAATCCGGCAGCACGGGCGATGCTGGGGGTTGAGGAGCGTGCCACAGCTGGCTCTGCTGGCCATGTGGGTGACATGCTCCTCTGCCTCGAAGGCTTCCAACACAGGCTCCTGGACTGCAGCTCCAAGCACAAGCTCTCCTCCCCAGCAGATCCAGGCCTGAGGATGTTTTGGTGTGAGAGCCCCAAGAGAGTCTGGAGCTGCACTGTGGATTGCTAGGGGCGGTTTAAGGCTTGGGATGCAGCTTTGAGCATTATGTTTCTCACCCAACAAAGCGGGGCATTTCTTGGATGTGGAGATGTCCATTCATTGTTTATCTTCCTGCTTCAAGGCTTAATACAGCAAACACTGAAAATGTATCAGCTGGTCCTCCCGCTGCCTACCTCCCCACCCTCACTTCCTCCAGCTATTTGCTTTGAGTTATTTGCTCAGGATTTGTTTTCCCTCTGATTTTACAAGTTTGACTTGCACAGCGAAAAACCTACTATTTTGTTCTCTCTGGTATTTGGCAGGGAAACAAAAAGAACACAAAGAAGAAAAGGATAATAATTGGTTTTTTCCTGATGATTTAGCACACAAGAGTTCTTTTTAGTGCTACTGTTGCTGCTGTGTTAAAGCATCTTCTTTTCTTAGGCATGCCAAGAGCTACTGCCCAGAGAAGAAAACAGGGTGTCTCTTAACTGTGCCTTGCTGGGCTGGCAGTGGGCTGAGACCTGCCCATCTGTCTGGTGCTTGCTTGCAAGGCTCCCTCACATGTTATTTTGATCCAGGTGATGGAACTGGACAGAGCAGCTTTTGTGCAGGGATTTGCAAAGCTCATCTCTGTGCTGTTCTACTCCAGTGGAAGGTGAAACAGGTGTGCTGGAGTCACTGAGCTCATTGCATTTTTATTTTAAAATCTTTTTCTGGTGGTTCATGTTCCCATGCATTATTTTGCTTCATGACACTCCTTATTTCAGGTTGGGGTAACCTTTGTCTCCTCAGGACATGCGAAATGGTTGGCAAAAATGCTTGACAACTTCTTCCAATTAAGTGGGGAAGGACTGGTTTGACAGCAGGGTTGGTTCAGAGTGTATCTGGGCAGTTTGATCCTTTAATTTGGGTTGCATACTTCCTAGTTTCAGCCATGAGACTTGCCTCTTTCGTGATATTTTTTGTTTTTTCTTCCACCACCAGATGAGAGCAGGTGATGTGCAGGGAACACTGATAGAGCAGGCAATGCAGCAAGGCCAGAGATCAGTTCTCCTAAAGGACTCAGGGCTAGAAGGAGGAAGTTTGGGGATACAGGCTGTTTTCTCATCTTTCTCTCTCTTATCAGTCATTCCCTGTCCTCTCCTGCCTGTACAAGAAAGAGGAGTCCCTCACCTTCCTCTTACTGCCCAGTGGGTGAAAAAACCTCAGTCACAGAATGAAAGAAGAAGCAGGAAGAGGAAAATAAACAGCTGAGTCATTGCTGAAAAAAAAACCCCAACCAAAAACCTACAGGAAGGGGGAGGACTGGAAGGGGCTGGCCATGAAGCTTTGAGAGAAACCACAAATGCAGCAGTGGACCTTTACAAAGGCATTTCTCCATCTGCCAAGAGAGGGCTACAGGGACTCCCAGAGAGGACGTGGAGGGTACCAGGCAGCACTTGCCCAGGGACAGTGGCAGCATTCAGTGGGTTCCAGCTGCTGAGAAATGTGTGGAAATTACATGCTGTAAGTCAGCTTAATAAACCAGGCGGAAAAATGGCTGAGTCAGAAGAACTGGGCCATTAAGTTCAAATGCATTATTAATTGGAAAACTGCTTAACACAGCTGGAGATCCTCTGGAGATGGGTAAACAAAAATATGATGGTGAGAGAACCAATTAAACCACTAATTAGTCCTTTTCAGAAGTTCTCCAGGTCCATTAATGATAACCCTTAATTGTAGCTATGGAAGAGAAAACTTATCTATATTGCTGGACATTAGTGCTCTGTGTGTGTGTGTGTGGCCATGCCTTTCTGTGTCTATACAAAAATCATTAACTCAAGAAACTGCACACTTACCAGTGGCAAGTGCAGGTTAATGAAAAATTAGAGACTTGTTCTTCCAACCCCCCCGTGGGCAGTTCAACAAAGAATTATATACTGGGATATAATTTATGCAGGCCCATTTTATGAAAGGAAGGACTACCAATTCTTCCCTCTCATTCCCACAGCAGCAGAAACAAAGCAGCAGCACTGCAGCTGAAACGGTTTGCAAGAGTTTGCATTAAGTGTTAATAACCAAGTAATTATCATACCAATAACTCTAATGAAAAACACAAGGTCATGCTTCCAGAAGATTGTGTTTTGCAGCGATGGAAAGAGGTTTCGTGTGGTCCATGGCCCTGGCTTACAGAATACAGTTTCTAGACTGAGGAATTCAGCAATTACTGACGTGAATGTTCACTTGATCTTGGCCTCTGCAGCTCTGCCTTCACCAATAAAAGCAACCTTGGAATGAGCAGGGTGAGGAAAAATGCTGATGTGCTTGCAAATAAGAACACCTACCCCTCAGTTTCTTCGTGGAGCTGTTTTCCTGTTCAGGCACCTCTAGAAGAAACCATTCCCATGTTTGTATCTTATCTGAATAAGTGCAAAGAGTCACTTCTTCTGCTTAGAGGCAATAGAACATCTACAACAAACAGCAAAATAATCAGGACACCAGGAACCCTCTTGTTCATTGGTGAAAATTTTCAGACCATCACGTTGGCCTTCTGTGTTTTCCCAAATCTCTGATTCTTAAGTTTTCTTAAAAATACTGAATTTTACACTCCTGAGACAATTTAGGTTGGCATGCAAGTTGCTGAGCATATTTTCATTAGCTCTGATTTTCATTTTGTTCATTAGTGGATGAACTAAACTGCACATGGCCCTTTGCATTCACCCCTTTAGTTTGCAAACTCCAGGGCAGGCAAGCGGCACCTTGCTTTAAATAAAATATATTTATATTGCCTGGAGTCCTACTGCAAGGAACTGAAAGGAATGCTCTGTTTATTCAATGATTAAGGCTTATTGCCCTCCTGCCATGACTGGATGGTTGGTCCTCTACATCCTTCTGATGCTTGGCCCCAGCTTAAACTGCACAAGGGCTTCAGTAGCTAAACTGTCCATGCAAGATTTCTCCTGCTGCCTGGTATCTTGAATTTTGCACAAAGTTCCGTGGAGTCGACCAGGATGAGAATTTTACCCTGGATCTCACAGCTTTCTTGAGAGATTTTTGAATACATCTTTGCATTAACACATTTGAAAAATGCTGAAGATAAAAAGTTTAGTAACTTTTGAAGCAGAGCTACAACGAAGTATTACACTTTTTTTTTTTCTTTTTTTTTTTTTTTTTTTTAACTAATAATTAGGCAAAACCATGGAATCCTTACACTTTCCTCATATCTGAAATTTTCTGTTGAAACCAGGTGGGACAAATCATATCTCAAGAAGTGCCTGTCTGTCACTGGTGACTGAGTGCTTGATTTAGAGCAGATGCCCAGCTTTTAAATAGATGGCTCAAAATAGGTGAGGCAAATCCCACCCACAGGGAAGGTTTGTGACCAGTTGGAGCTAGTGCAAGGCTATGGAAATGTGTGTTATATTTTCCATTGTTGAGATTTAAAAAAAAAAAAAAATACTGGGAAAATCAAATACCCAATAACTGTATAAATGATAATAGCCTAGAACAACCTTGCAAATCCCTGGCTCGTTGAACAAAACATCATCTTACAGCTCTTGTGTGGTGGAGATTCCTCTATTTGCTTTCCTTTCAAGATGCAGCTGCAATAACAAGGCATATGTGATTTTAATGTGAAACCATAATCTGTCAGCCCTGAGAACCAGGGAGCAGGCCCATATAAGATAACTAGCTCGCCCTAACAATGATAAACATGTCAAGATACAGAAATCACTCCTTCCCTTACAAATGAGAGAAAGATGTCATGTAATTGGAGATGTCATGCTATGCTGGGATGAACAACATTCCCACAATTAATCATACCAAATACATTATGTAGTAGTTGCTGCCTGAAGACAAAGGAGGAATAAATACTCGTGTAAACATGCCAAATATGAACTCTCCACAGATGTTTGATTGCTGCTCCATATTTAGCATGAAGCCCAGCCGTGTGGGGAAGATTTGCTCTGTATCCCAGCAGAAGGAGACCTTGGAAAAGGGCTTGTGGTGCTGCTGGAAACGTGGCTGGTGTCTTTTCTAGGGCCCTTAGGGGACTGCTCGTCAGGAGCTCCCCATGGACACCAAAGGAAAATTTGCCATTTTCTTGAATTAAGCCTGCATTGGGGCCCTGGCTGAACAAGAAATGTTTGGCTGACAGTGCAGCAGCTTAGAGACTGAAGCCAGTTCAAAAGTTCCTAACAACACTCCCAAACAAGAACTTTGTGAAGACAATGCAAAAGCCACCATGCATATTTGCTGGAATAAAGAGCCAAATTAGCTTCAAACTGGGTTTGTGATTCCTCCCTGACTTGTATGTTTACTTTTCATTAATATTGATTCCTTCTGACCTTCCAGTGCCTCTCCTTCATTGTACTTGCTCCCCAGTGAATTGCTCACTGGCAACAATATTAATAGCAAAAGAAAACGTTAACGAGAGAGGAGACTTGCACGGAGGATTTTCACCTTGTGAGTAAAGATTTTTATTTAATCAGAAAACCTCATTTGGAGACTTCTGTGTGTGACCCTGTATGTGGTGAAGCCGACTGGCATGGCATGAATTCTGATATCATAACGAATGCTCGACAAGCAGGGCAGGGACATATGATATATCCTGAAAACAGCTCAGACATGAGATCCATACATGAGATTAGGAAGCCATAACCTCTAGGTGACCCATATGGAAACAGGAGCAAGGCTAAATTCAGTGAGTAAAATGCTGGCTGAGATCTTGCTGTAACAAAGAGGTTTTGCACTGACTTAAGGCTTGCCCTGGCTGTTTTTCATTGCTTCTTTTTGATTCCTTGGTCAGCAGCAAAGTTTCCCTTCCCGTGACCAGTAGTGGTTTGGGAGTGTGGTTGGGGAGGCTTCTGAAGACACTCCTCCCTTGGCACTGCCCGGGATCCTGTGGCTGTGTTGGTCCCTTCCAGTCTTTGCCCTGGGTTTCCCTCTGTCCTTGTGAGAGAGACAGCCAGGAATGGCAAAGGCTGTCCCCTCTGCTCCTGAAGTGTGCATTCCATGATGGGATGCTCCCCTGGGTGCCATGAGGTGCCAGAGATCATCATCCTGCACACACATACTCAGAGTTACACAGAACAGACCTCGGTGTTCCTTTGCTGATTGATTTCTGCTCCTCATGCTGGCCTGCTCAGTAACTGAAACTCTCCTAGAAGGAAAAACTCCTCTTTGTTCCATGTTTTCCATGGGGAGCTCTTGCAAAATTAGGAGTGTGGAACAGCTTACTCTCAAATAGCTGTGCCAGGAGTCCTTTGGCCTTTCTTTCAGGGTGAAATTTGGGTTTTGTTTTCTTTGTTTTTGTTTTAATACTATGGAAAAAAAAAATCCTCTTTCCATAAGAAGCAACTAAACACAGAAATCTTTTACAGTCCCTCATACAACTGTAATAAAATCTGCATGAGAGAAGAAACTGTGCTTGTTTATTTGGTGCCCTTTATACCCCCTATGGCCTAGAGCTAGCACATCTGACAGCAATGATGAGCTGTGGATATGGGAATAACAGTGCTGTGAAATCTTCCCCAAAACAACAGCATTTGTGGTCTGATTCATAACTGCAAACGCTCTGGTGTGGGATCCATGGCATAGAAGCTGACTCCAGGCTTTAAAAACTGGTTTAACTTTGGAGTTGTGTTGAAGGTGGGAATCCATATTAGGTGTGATTCTTTGAGCAGGATCAGGGCAGCAGACAAAGTGTGATGGATGCCCCACTTCCCAGGAAGAATCCTCACTCACCCTGGGCTGCCACAGCAGCCACTGTGAGCTCAGGGCATTTAAAAATCCTATCACTAAAGATGTGGATGGAGGGCTGAGGCTTTCCAGAGCCTTTAAGGAGTGCTATACGAGGCACTTAGATTCCTGTGTTATTAAGATGCTTTTGAAGCTTTTACTCAGGAGAGACTAATTTTAGGTGCCCACTTTTGAGAATCTCAGCCAGAAGGGAAACAAACCACTGATAAAAGTTAGACAGAGTCTGTGTTTTGGAAACCTCCCCACAGTTATTTACACGTCTGTGTACCATCTTGTATTGGTCACTGGTTTTTTGTACGTGTGGTTTGTTTGTGTTTTGTTTTGTTCTGTTTTTTTACAGTGCACCTACCACAAACCTCAAGTCAAATACACCCCAAGAACCCAGGCAGTCCCCAGCATGTTGGGAACCTGTCCAGGGGGAATGTTTTGTAGAGGAGCAGAAAAGTTTAAGGATTTAAGCAGCAGCCTCCTGATGCACTCCTGCCAAAGGTTACCTGTCTCAGTTCTCATCTCATGGAGAGTTCACAGCTGCTCCCTGAGTACTGAAGGTGATGTGGTGAGTGCTCAGTGTCAGAGGCTCTGAAGGCAGTGAAGAAATCTGCTATTGCAGAGAAACTTGACTTTGACTCTGCCCCATAACTAAGCTCCTTTTTTTTTTTTTTTTTTTTTTCTTTACATTCTTTCAAGAATTGTGAGGCCCCAGAGACTTGAGGGAAAATTCATACAGCTCAGGTCATTTTACCAGGCTGTGCAGCCATTCAGTCAGTAATAAACACTCTAGCAGGGCAATGATTACTGGAATAGTAGGGGGCATTCTAGCCAGCAAGCCACATGAAAATGATAGACAGTTGCTGAAATCAAGAGAACTACAAAGCAAAAGAACAAAAGCATAAGTAAGTGAATCAGTAGGCTGGGCTCAGAGACGTGACACACTAAGTGCTGTGCCTCCTATAAATTTGGTGAGTTGATGATTTACCATAGCAGGGCTTTTCAGTAAAGAAAATTAAAACTTCAGGAGGGCTCTTCAGTTCCAAGAAACAGCACCAAGAGAAACATACCCTTTATGTCACAACAGCTGACTTGGTATTAAAAGCATTGATACCAGTGAATGAGCCTGGAAGAGGCTTCAGACTCTCTCATTCCTATTAGGGTTTAAGAGCACCAGTGCCAGATCCTGCAGTTCTTACTTGAGCAAAGCTCCCATTGATGTGTTTTAATCTGGAAAAAGTCAACATGGATATTTATGGAGCTGTAGTGCCTAGGGGCTCTAATAAAAACTGTGCTAGACATCGTACCTATATTTAGTAGCAGCCAGTTCATGTCTCACAGAGTTTGTGGTCTGCATAGACAAGGCTGATAAAGCAGATATGGGGTAGGAATTGCTGTTATTCCTGTTTTACGGATGGGAAGTGAGCGTTGGAGATTGCAGGGGGATTTTCAGAGCCACATAGTGATGCTGGGTATTTATTTCCCATGCATTTTAAAGGGAGCTGGACCTACAGATGCCTTGGTGGTGTTGAAAGGCTCAGCAGAACAGAGGCATCCCAGTTTTGGCGGGATGAGGGGAAGTCTGTGATGGATGTGCAATTAGTTTAGATCTAGACATTCCAGGCCAGTCTGCTACACCAAAAACATCCATTTTTGGGAAGAGTTTGCCTCAAGTTAGGGCTGTAGAATGAAGAACCTATGGACAATGGCTGCTGCCAGTGCATGGGTGTAAAATCATAATGGTAAAAACCAGAGGGAGAGGGAAAGGGGAACCCTCAGGTCCTCAACTACTCTGAAGCCTCCTTGGTCTCTGGTTCAGGTGGCTGCCCCTTCTTGCCTCTTCAGAAGCCATGTGAACCCAGCCAAGGCTTGGATGTGTCACATCTGGATGCAGCTGTGCTGGGAGCATCTCAGTTCACAGAGACCTCACCTGTCACAGGGACTTCCAGGCCAATGACAACCACCACGCTTTGGAAAGGGACCAACAAGGCTGAGAAAAAAGCTGGGAAAATTGGAAAGGGTTCAGAAAAAAGCTCACCAAAGGGCCCAAAGCCTGTGAAATCTGCCTCGTGTTGGGAGTCATCAGAAGCTCCATGTGTTCTACTCAAGGGAAGACTGCAAAGTTTGTTTGGTAGAAACATCTGTGAGGGCAGTGACTTTTGAGATGATTTACTCTTAATTTAACGGACTCCTCCCTGTAAGACTCTGGGACTGAAAAATGCCTTTGGCAAAACTGGGTCACAAAATCTTATTTATTTTGTGAAGGATTAATTTTACCACTAGACCAGCAGATTGTCCATCACCAAAAGACTTGACAGCAAATCTGGAGCTTTTCTCCAAGCTGTGTCATGATGATCATTGCACTTTTTAAATTAACAAGTTGAATAGAAGTTTGTTTATATGTGAATATTATATATTTAAAAAATATTATAAAAATAACAGCAGAATAATTGTAAAAGTCTGAGTTAGCAAAAAAAAAAAAAAGGGGATTAGATGCATGAGTGAAAATAATGAACTGTAGTGGTGTGTGAATACAGAGTCACAGAATTCTTATTCTGCCTTTTTGCCAAGCATTTTGCTGCTCCAAAAATGCCCACTGCCTTTAGTGGAAAAGCCTTTGATCCTAGACAAAAAGGAAAGACTTGTCCTTTTAATGCCTTTCTTCCCCCTCTCCCAGTGGATCATCTGGAAGAGAGAAGAATGGCAGAGTTTTATCACAGGGGGAGAGGGAAAGAAAACCCAGCACCCCTCAAACCCCCATCCAGCACCCCATGAATACTGGGGGAAAGCAGGGATGCTGCCAGTGGCTGGGTTCCCCTCCCCTCTCCTCCTCCCCACCTGTTCCCAGCCCCTCTGGGAAGTGTGAGATGGGATTTCAGGGAGAGGTGTCCTTGAGGGGTGAGGCAGCAAGGCTGACACGGCCAGGATAAAATGTCCAGGTGCATGGAGCAGGGACATAACCATAACCAAAAAATAAAGAAATAGGAAAAGAAGAAAAGGCTCGTGTGTGCATGCACACAAATCAATAAGAAGTGTAATGCATCTTTCTTTAATTAAATCCCACCCTGAACTGGTGGGGCAGCCCCGACCTCTGCCCCTCCAGTTTGCTGACTGGCACAGCTGTTAGTAAATCACCTGCTGGGGCAGCTCTCCGGGGCTTTAAAGGTCATCTGTCAGCCACTGCTGGGCAGAGATAAAGAAGAAAAACAGAACCAAAAAAGTCTGAGGAAAAAAAAAAAAAAAAAAAAAAAAAAAAGGCACTTCATGAAAGCAAAGCCATTTGAGCGCTCCAGCCTTTCCAGTGTTTACGTTGCTGGCACCTGGGGCTGGGGGCATTTTATTCATCCAGTTTCCCTGACTCTTTTGTATGCTTTTTGCCAAGTTTTCAGCTCCTTTTATACTCCTTTTGTTTTAAGCCTTTCTTGCCTGCAGGGAATACGAATAGCTCGAGCCTGGGTTTAGTCTGGTGGGACTGGGTCCCTGTCAGTGACACCGTGGGCTCTGCTGGCCTCGTTCCCCCCGAGCACATCCCCTCTCCCCATACCCCTCACTCCCTGCTCCAGCAAAGGCCAGGAGCAGCCAGGAGGAGCTGTGCAAGCTCAGCCTGCTCTTTCATTTCCAGCAGCATGTGGTTCCAGGGTCCCCACAGCAGTGACTTCAAACAGGGCTGAAGGGCAAAGCCATGATTTGGGGAGCAGGTTGGGTGGAGGGGGCAGCACCCAGAGCAGCTCCGTCCCAGAACATGAAAGAGCATGATTGCCATAGGTAATTCCATGCCACAAGCCACTCCTTCAGCTGTTTATGCTTGAAGGGATAAGCTGGCTTTATGCTTATTCAACACTTTCACTGTCACCTCAATTTTCAGCCTCACGCAAATTGTTCCCAGTGAAAACGATGCTATTTTTGCCAAATGAATACATGGGCAAGGCCCAAATAACCTGGGAGTTCTTCCCCACCTGATAATTACTGACATATTTTCAAGAACATTTTAATTCAGCACTGAACACGCAGCAGCCTTGTCAGACATTGACCCAAGTCAGGCAGAATGTGCAGATTCTGCTGCAGTTGACATTTTGTTTTTACTTTGGGTTCATTCATACATTAAATTCAGAGGGAAGCTTTGAGAACCCACCCAAAGTAGTGCCATTCACAAAATGGGTCACAGTCACTGGGCACCTCTGTGATGTCTCTGTCCAAACTCAGGTTTCCCATGGTATGGAAACTACTGTCTGCTGTGCAATATAGAAGTTTGAAGGTCACTGGGAAATTTTTACTCCAATTCAGAGCTCCAGTAAGGTTTGTGAAACCAGGGGCTTTTTTAACCCCCTACCAACTGCTTATTCAGGCACATGGTAAGAGGGCTCATGCCAAATTCATCCGTGGTGTAAGTCCATGGAAGGACTTAGGTAGTAGGTTCATGTCTGCATTGAATTTCACTTGCTTTGCGCATCAAGTACAAAACCTAATCTGCAGAAATATTCCCTCTTTTTCCTGATGCTCTTTCACGGAAGGAATGACTGTAGCCTGTCAGCTGCAGCCCTTTGGACTAGTTCTGGGTTGATGCTGAAGTTTATTGCCAGCTTTCCTAGCTATTCCTAAGGCAACAGCCTTCCTTATCTGGAGGACTGGCTTGACTGGCCGGTGGTGTGGGCAGTAACAAGATAACACAGAGGGGAGAATGCACAGCTCAGTGAGAGGGACACACATGGCTCTGAGGATGGAGGCTCTGCTGCTCTCTTCCTGTGCTCTGCCTCTCTCCAGCCAAAGCAGCAGCTCCCTGGGAGTTGGCCAGTGGGGTTGTTGGAGTCCAGGGGTGATGACACTCATGGTGTAGCCAAATTGAAGAGTTTGGCACAGCACTGATGTGTAACAGGAGCTGTCCCTCGCTCTTCTTGGCCTCCTGACCTGCTATCAAACAAATGGAAACTTGTACTTACAATACCAACCATTAGAAATAGAAAGGAGGGGAAAATCAGTAGCTGGCAGGGTCATTTGTTTAGGTTGGAAGAAACGAGATGTTTAGTGTTTCAGAAAGGGGAAAATTCTCAGCAAAGAAAACAAAGGGAGTGAGGACACTGAATCAGGCAATTGTTCTTCTTCTGAATAGTAACTGTGCACAAGTGGTCCCCCTTCCCCTGATGCTGGTGATATAAACCCCAGCCCCTCACCACAAACACTGGCTGCTTGAAGGGTCTTGGTGACCAGGGTGCTAACAAGGGATGTGACAACCCAAGGTGTGCAGCAGGAAAGAAAAAAACTTGCATTGTAGCTAAGCATTAGTAATGCTCGACAGGTATTTCTGAAATGTGATTTTTCCCCTCTGAGGCTGAGGTGAGTCTCAGGCAAACTGTTCAAGGCATTGTTGTTGAAAGTCATGATTCTTTGGTTAAACAAAGAACAACCTTTGCCTGTCTGATTGGCCAGACAAGATACAGCAGTTACATTAATCACAGGGTTCAAAAATTCCCTTCCCCTCACTGCTGATGTCAGGTCAGTCCCTTGCATGCAGTTCCACCCACCCCAGGGGGAGATCAAACAACATAATGAAGATGAGTTAAAATTCTGTTCACAAACCCACATGTGCCAAATCCAAGCCCTGAGTGAACGGGTGTTCAGCCAGGAATCTAAGCAGAGGCTCTGGACTTTTACAGAGCCATTTGGGAGCCACTGTAACCCACAATGAGGGCTCATCACAAGGTAGTACGTGTTCTGGCAAACCAGCTCCTGGTAGGGAGCATGCTCTTTGCTGTTTATCTCTTTGCTGTCTGACAGGCACTGTTTGCTGGATGCCTGGGAGCACAGGCACATCCCCAGCACCACTGACACGAATCCACTCCAGAACTCAGGATCCTCTGGAGGCTAGAAAAGGATGTGGGAAAAGGGATAATGACTATTAGTTTATTAGACTTCTTTTCTCTCTTTTGGTGTCTAATATTTCCAGCTACCTTGGAGTATCGTTTGACTAAGAGCAGAGGCTGCTTAAACTGAGAAAAGTGGCTGGTTGCTCTTCAGGCTGGTTGAGAGAACTCCAACATTTTCCTACCATGGAGGTAGCACAGTCCCATCTTTTCTAGTTCTGCTGCAGCTAGAAATTATGTCTGAGAAAGATCTACCCTGGGCCCTTCCCAGGCTTTTCCTTGGTCATTGCAATGATTCCAGCATGTCTCCTTCAGAATACTAAATAATGCAGTTTTGATGTTTGGGATTCTTTACCTGGTGGCACTTTACTCCCTAAACAATGGTTTTCTTTTTAGACACATTGTTCAGATTGTTCAAAAGAGCACAGAATGAGCTCTGCTGTTTAGGACTGCATGAGATACAGCACATCCTAAATGTATTGTCAGTCCAGGCCCTTCAGGGCTTAGGCTGGAAACATCAGTGAGAAAACTGCTTGAGCTACTGAGAAAAGAAGCACCAAAAGAACCCTGCTCATTCCCCATAGCTACTGAGCTGGGAATGCAGCTGTCCTGGTCCCACAGAGATGGGAGGGACTTCCAGCACAGGTTCCTCTGGTGATACCACGTCAAGGCAGTTGGATGTAAACATCCTGGACAGGTCCACTTCTGAACTGGGCAGCTGTGTTTGGAGAGTCTTTTCTCACTTTTTACTCTCCAGAGATGAAGAGAGTGTTCTGGATGAGGCAGCAGATTTGTGATCTGTCCCCCATATCATCTGTTCTGGGGGCACAGTTTACCTTTTCTCAGGAATGAAAGCCCCCAGCTGATGGAAGTTGAACTTTTATCTCCCTCACTGCTGCAGCCTTATCATACACAGGACTTTAATCCCACACATCACTTAAGAAATATCACCATTAAAGATCTGAGTACACATCACTTAAGAAATATCATTAAAGATCTCAGTACACGTTTTGAGATAAGATTGGTTCGTGATATTATTATTGACTGTGTAGTTATGGAAATGAGAAAATAATCCCCTTGGGCTTTGTTGTAATGACTTCTGAGCATCTTGCATCATCACAGGCAGACAGCAGACTTCAGGATGCCATGCATTATTAGAAGGAATGTGGAAAATCTTGTTTGGGTTGGTGTCGATGTCTCTGGTAAAGGAGGACACCATGTATCTTCCACAGTGAAATTGGATCAGGAAGAAAACCATGTGATCTTTTGGAAAAAAAAATGTATTTCATCTTTGCTTGATCTCTTGTCTTTTGATGCACTGGTAAAGTGCACTCCTGAGAGCTAGCCCTGCTGATCTGTGGTTTTGGGAGACTTGGCTGCCTGGGCTGTGCCTCTGTTCTGACTCAAAAGGCAATGGGAGCACTGCAGATGTGGCTGCTCAGTGCTGACAACTTCCAGGGCCATGTCCCTTCATGGCATTGTCACTGTGTCCCTGGTGCCAGAGGAGGTGCCAGGAGTGACCCTGCTGAGTGTTCCCTGCTCAGCACTGCACTCCCATCCAGCAGAAATGAATAGGGTGAACACCAGTGAGCCAGTGTCAGTACAAATGGAGATAAAAACACGCATGTGGACTCCCCTGGGGATGCTTCCTGTAATTGTGGCTGTGTTAGAGCCACTGCCAAGGGGAATGCATGGTGGCACATGTGTTTTTACAAGGGGAAACAAGCAGGACCCTGGGACTGCTGACTTTGCTTTAGTGCCCAATAAGATCATGGGACAGATCCTTCTAGAAGTCCTGTTGAATTATATGGAAGGCAAGGAGGAGATTAATGTGACTGAACATGACTTCAGCAAGTGCAGTCATGCCTGATTAATCTACTAGCCTTCTACAACAGTGACAACTGAGATCAACTAGCTGGACTTTTTAAAGGCTTTTGATGGACTCCTGCTTGACATTGTTAGTTCAGAATTGGAGAGGTGTGGATGGAAGGTTAGATGGACAAGGAATTGTCCGGGTGGTTGCATCCAAAGAGTTTCAGTTTTCAGATCAATGCCAAAATGGAAACCAGCAATGAATGACGTGCCTCAAGGGTCTGTACTGGAGAAAACACTTTAATATTTTATTTAATATCTTCCTCAGTGCCCCCAGCCTGTGGGACGGAGGTTTGCAGGTGACACAAGCTGAGCCAGGCATGGATGGGGTGGGAGGAAGGGATGCCATCCAGAGGGTCCTGGACAGGCCTGAGAGGTGGGCCCGTGAGAGCCACATCAAGGACAACAAGGCCAAGTGCAAATGTACTAATACACAGATTGTATACCTGTACCAAACCATCTCTGCTCACAATAAGGGCCAGGAAGGGTCACCACATGGTCACACCAGTGCTAATTCTGAGTACTTTTCCCCCTGGGCAATCAGACAGATTTTGCTGGATGGCAACTTCTGTCTTAGCTGTGGGTGTGGAGTTTTTCTTAAGTATGGCTAATGTACGTTGCTTAAATTTTTTTAATGATTAATCTCATTATATAGTGTGAAAATGGGTGTCTCCCTCCAGGCTTCTTCCTTCCTCCCTGCAATTTGCTCAAGCCACAGCCTCATCTCTCCCTTCTAGCATTGGAGAGTGTCATGGTCACAGTCCTGCCACTCTCTGGTGTCCACAGTGCCAGCTGTAAAGTGGATGTATGGCCAGCATTGCTGGATCTCAGAACCTGTGAAGGTTCAGGCTCTGGCCTCACTCAAGACTTGCTGGAGAAACTCAGGCTTTAGTTTAAAAGAGACACGGGTGCACACACACATGCATACAGGCACTCTGGCACACAGTCTGTTTTTCTGGAGGGACTGCTGCGTGCCTCCTTATCTTTTCCTCCCACCCACTCATCCCTTCTGACACTCACCATAGCTGTGACCACTTGTATTCTATTTAGCTGGATTTTCCAGGCACTTCAGAGTAGTAGGTGTTGCTATATATATAGTGCCTAAACACTTCTGTTGAGGCTGCATAGTAAGTAAAACACTGCTGCATTACTTGGTCCACCAAGTGATCAGGATGTCCCTCACACAAATATCTGCAGTGTTGCAGAAGGAAGTGTTACCTTTTGTTGGCCACAAGAGCCGTGCCTGATCTTTTCTGCTGAAAGCTGTGCTGCTCCTCTTAAGAAACTCTGTGGAAAAGAGATCTCCAGGCAGATTTATTTTTGTTTGCCTGTGGCTGATGAAATGGTGTGAACCCTGATTTTGTGTCCAGTTGCCTGTTTAGCTCTGGCTGCCCAGAGTCAGGGAGGTTTTATGAAGGACCATTGCAGGAGCTCATGACCCTGACTGAAAGCCAGGAGCAACTCAATGCTCTGGCAATGATTATTTACTGTTTTTCCCATGTTACATGCTGTATTTGGTCATGTTCAGTAACTCTGTAGTAATCAGACAAGATGGAACGGCGGCTTGTCAGCTGATTTAATTAAAACCACATTGTTTCTTTTTTTTCTTTCTTTTTTTTTTTTTTTTTATTGCCTCTCACACATCATTAATATTCTGTCTAAGACACGCCTGCAATCTCAAGATTGGAATCAGTCTCATTGTGCTCTTTCCAAGCTTGAATTCCCAGACACACAAACCTGGGAAAGAGTTTTAAAGGGACAGGTAATAGTCAGAAACTAATTTGATTACATTGAAATGGACCACTCATTTGTCCAAATAAATGCTTATTAAGGGACCGGTCTTTCAGGTTGCTTTTAAATGCAATGCAGGCTTGGCTTTCATGGATATGAGTGGGAATAGAATATATTTAGGATTTCCCAGGAATCATGTCTTTGCTCTGCAGTCTTCTGCTCATTCAAATTGTTGGTTATGCAAATATATTAAAAAGACTCGAGTAAGTAACACTGCACCCATTTTAGCTTGGTTTATTGTTTAGGTCTTTAGCAACACTGCTGTATTGCCCCTTTTCTGAAGTGCCAGGTGAGATCCATTTCATGGTGGCAGTGTTAAGGGAATTCCCCAGTCAGACCATTCCTGGCACTCTCTGGCAGTGGCACTCTCAAGGGCAGAGACTTTCTGGGACCCAGGGCCCTTCCTTGGCTCCAGTGACCCAGGGGTCCCTGCCTGGCTCCCCACTCCCATCACACCAGCTGTGCCACGGCAGAGGTGGCAGAGTCCCAGATGTCTCATTCCATAAAGCCATTTATTCCCGGGGCAGGAACACAGAAACAGCCCCAGCTGGTGTCTCCAAGGAGGGACCCCAGCAAAGGAACCCCTGGCATTTTCTCCCATCAGTCTCCCCGTGGCCAGCGTTGCTCTTCCTCCCGAGTCTTGTGCTCCTGCCCCATCTCCGTGTCCCTCCACCTCGCTGCCATGGCTCCTTTCCATCTCCCTTGTTGTCCAAAAGGTCGGCAGCTCCCGGCTGCTGCTGTGTCTCAGTGTCCCTTCCCCTGGCTGGTGTCACCTTCCTTTGGGCCCTTTGTCATCCCAAAGGTCACCAGTTCATCCTCTTGTCCTGGGCTCCCGCCCAGAGCTCAGCCTTTCTTCAGTCTGCGTTTAAACCTGCATGTCAACCTGCATTTCCATCTGCAGCCCGCAGCTACCTGCACCAGATGTGTTCCTCAACAACAGCACATCAGCCAGCACGTGCACTCCATTTACAGCCAGATTACAAGACAAAAAATAAATCTAGCATTTAAAATTATATACAGCAGTTTATTTAAACAGCGATTAACTTTCATCAACAGTGCGTGCATTTCTGTTTTCCTTAAGGAGCCCTGCCACTCTCAATCACAGCTGCAGCCCTCCTGCAGCACCCTGCTACTCCCGTGGCTTGAACCCAGCTTCACAGAGAGTTCACAGCCAATTACCATACAGGTTTCTTATGTTAAAATTAAGGCAACTGGAGTCAACAACGGCTGCTGAATGAAGGTAAAAGCTGGAGAGCATTTTGCATAACAGTCATCAGCGTAGCTGATAGCTATTACAGTGTTCTGGTGAAGTAAGCCTACGCAGATCCTATCTCTCCTGCCTGTCTGTTCCAACATGCATCTCATCTCACTGGCAACCCTTTGCTTTAATTAGCTGAAGTCTCTGCTTCAGCCTTTCATATGTCAACCAGCCTGTGTACACTTCCATATTTTTAATCAGTAGCCTGTTGTCTTTACTTTGTCATTCGCACTAGCATATAAATCTGCCCTTCTTATGATCCTCACTGCTTGGTAGAAGTCAAAACATGCTGTTTAATTTTCCTGTTCACTGATTTCCATTTGTTTCATGTTCAAATGCTGGCTCCTTTCCCCTCTCGGGCATGCTGTGAGCATTAAACTTAGTGATTAAATGCCAAAAGAACAGTTCCTTTCCCCTTCCTTGCCCACAAATGGGTCATCCTAACCCCGGCTGGGATGCTTCCCTCAACAGCATGCCCTGTGCCTGTGTGCTCAGATGGGGCTGGGGGGAAGGGAACTGGGCTGGCAGAGTTTAGCTTACGATGGCTAAAATAAAACAGGTGCAAAACTTATGTGTTCTCCTAAGGTCGTGACTGGCTTCTTGCTGTTTCTTCTCTTTTTAATTTTTCCCCTATTTCTTTCCCCTCACAAATCTACTACAGCAGAATATTTCATTTCACCCACGGTGCAGCTGAAGACACCAAGACTGAGAAATACACGGACATGAGAGAGCGAGGGGTTCACACGTGGCTGTCACTGGATTTCACATTTTCTGGTTCTCTGGGGGGGACACTGGGGGTGTCTGTGGGTGTCTGACAGGTGGGGTGGCTGGCCCTGGCATCTGTGCCTGGGGCTGATCCCCAGCTGAGCCTGGAGCCTGCTCAGGATGTCATCCAGCTTCTGGTCCATCTGCACGACCTGTTAAGGAATCAGAGAACACAAGAGCTGTCAGATGGCTGCAAATGCTTCTGGTGAGAGGCATCCCGAGGCTAAAAGCAAGGAAAAAGCCTGGCAGGGAGCATGGGCATCTGAGAACCACCCATTCCCTGAGTTTTGTCCAGCCTGCTGCTCTGGACCAGGTGACACTGCAGAATCACAGGGAAATGGCAGCAGAAGGATGGGACATTGCTGGCCCACGACCTCGACTCAACCATTTTGTCTCTCATCCTTTTCCCAGGGTTGAAGATGATGCATCCTGCAAATATCTGCCCTGAAACTCTCCTTCACTCTTCGGTTTATTGTGAATGTTTTTTTCCCAGTACCTCTCCCAGCCTTCACCACCCTTGTTTGTAGGACATCATGCTTTCCATTACTGTCCTGGGAAATGAAACAGCCTCCCCTCCCTTCACACTGTAAATAGATGCCATAGTGATACATGTTACAGTCAGAGATCCTACCAGATATGGTGTTTATTCCCATGCATTTTTAGGAGGATAGCCTACTAAAAACCACATAATAACACCAATGACTTCATTACAAAAAAAAAAAAAAATAATAAAAAAGAACACCCATTCTATAGGAAAACACCCTAATTCCTTCTCTCATTTCTTTGCTTTCTAGCTGAAATTTCTCAGCTGTAGTCCCTAGGTAGAGGAGTCTTTCCTAATTGTTGTTGTTGTTGTTGTTGTTATTATTATTACCATTAAGTAGGGAAAGGCAAATATGGATTTTTAAAGGGAAGCTGCACTCATGCTTCCTATTTTTTTTTAAGTTCTGGTCTTTTTTTAGGGCTTGCCTTCTCTGCAAATGGCTCCCACTGGCCTCAGCACCACCCAGTGGGACAGGCTGGGGGCCAGGGGCTGCTTGACTTGGCTCCAAAGGCAGAACCATGGCCAGCATCATGTAATCAGCTGGGATCACTTCTAATGATGCTTGAACACAGTGCAGCTTTGTGTTATAGATGAGCCCAGGAAAATGGAGCATTTTGGAGAACATTGAATGGTTCACTTTACAGTTATCTGCCATGAAACCATGAGCCTCTGCAAACTGTGATCTGTCCCAGTGGGTCTAATAAACTTTGATAGCAAACCTTTTAGAGCGGTATCAGATCTAAACCGAGCTTTCTTTAAAGAGGGTAGAGGCAGAGAGAATGAGAGAGAGAGAAGGATTCCAGCCTTTTTCTGTGCAAAGATAACTTTGGAAATAGCCATTGGCAGCATGGACTGAAAGCTTAGCAGGCTGAGATTCCTTTAAAAACCAAGGCAAGGAAAATCACCTTATCCGCTTTCGCCTCTTCTGTCTCTTCTCACTCCAAGTGTTGGCTCCCCTGGGGGCCCCTCAAACCTCAAGGTACCAGGAGCTTATTTAAGTTCTATCTTTTGGCAACCACTCTTCTCTCCTAAATACAACCTGCTGGGGGAAGGAGGAGTAGAGAATCTCTGCTGCATCACAGAGGGAGAGACGTGCTGGTCTCTCTTCCATTCCTCTATTTACTGCTGGCTTCTGGGAGAAAAGCTCTTCTCCCTGCCCCTGTTTAGGTGTGGGTTATATGAGGCAGTGTTTACAAGCAAGAAGGGAGTGTTTAGGACGTGGGTTGGACAGCAGAGACCTCCACTACAATTTCTGCCTTCCAGGTGCATGGCCAGCACTGTCTGGGTGGTCGGTCACTGACAAAAGCACTGACATTGCTCTGTCTCAGGCACAACACCCCAAATTCTGCTCAGCATTGGCTTGGCTGAAAGTCTGAAAGTCACCAGAGGTTTAAGGGTTAAGCAGCATGGAATTAATTTAAAAACCACAGCCTTTATTTTCTCCTCCATTCTTGAAAAGCCTGTTTGGCTGATGCTGGTAATGACTCAACAGAATCTTTCTTAAGCAGAAATGTTGCTGCAGAGCAGAAACTAAGGCAGAACTAATGTGTTGCAAAAGGGTGAAAAAGAAGTGTAGGCAGGGAAATGGGATCAGGCAGATGAAAGCTCTTTTGGGGCTTTCTTTTGTGAGGCTTTGTTGATTTTGATCTGCACACTTTATCTTAGATAAGCTATGCCTGCATATTCCATATCATTTAAACTTGCTGCATTTCACTGTATTTTGCCAACTCAGTGAAAGAATGTGATGAGGAATAATTTTATGCACTCTTCTTTCCAGGAGAAGAGGAGGCTGGAGAATATTCATTCGTAGGGATAGAAACTGAGATGTCCTTACACAGGGAAGTATTTTGCACTGCACTTCTCTCACACCTTCCACACGAGGATCAGTAAATATTTCCTGAAAGCCAGCAAACAAATTGCAAAGTTCTCCTGTGTCAACGATACATGGGAGGGTTTTCATGATAATTTTTGAGATTAAAAGCAGGAACCTGCAAAATTAAGTGTTCCATAGGAAGATGTAGTCAGCAACCTTGTCAAATTGGAGGTTTTTAAAGAAGGGTCAGATTTGGAGGCTGGCTGAATGATCAGGGGGTGGCAAAAGAAGAGATGTGGACTCTTGGCCCGAAGTCAGTAGGGTGACTTGCAGGGTTAGTTGAATTTTCACGTGGGTGAAGTTTTTTTCCACAGGAGGGTCCTGGTTTCAGGCTTCTCCAAATCCACCTCACAGCTCTCACTTTCCCTGAGCCCAAACAGAAGTTGGCTGTTTTGAATAACACCCCCAGGCAAGCGCTGAGAAAGGGTTAAAGGGAGCAACGTGTTTTTCAGATGAGTAAAGTGAGAAGCCATCCAGAGCTGGCTGCAGAGTTTCCAGAGAGATATGATATGGCTCTCGCTGGCTCGGTGGAGACAGGTGAGCTTGGCAGCTGTCCACGGGCAAATGGCAACAAAACTCCCCTTCTCCCACATCACAATGGGTGCTCTGGAGATGATCTATAAAATTGTTAAAACGCTTTTCTATCCTTTCAACTGCCCTGCAGAAAGGAGCCTTGCAAAAGCAGTTTAAAATATTGCAGTGTTGTTATTGGGACTGTGAGGTGAGCTGAAGGAGTGTTGAAATGGTATTTATTCTAACATCCCCCCGTGAAAGGGGGCTGGACTCCATGGTGACATGCAGGACTATTAGATGAGAAACAAAAAAAAAAAAAGTCCTGCCACCAGCTCCAGCGAGGCACAGCGAGCCACAGAGTCACTCAGACCAAGGGGCTCAAGGTGTCCCTCCCCTTCACCCTGAGCACCACATTGAATCTCAACACCCGTGGGCTGTTTGAGGGTATTTTTGAGCCTCTGTTTGTGAGAGCTGGTGATGCTTAAATACCTCTTTTTACCTCAGTTGACTCCTGCTGTGGAAATGCCTCGTGGAGAAAGACCCCTGGCATGGCAGCAGGACAGATGCACAGGGCTGGGTCATACTGGGGATTTGCCACATGCTGGACAGATTCCTGACTCCCCCGAAAGCTTTTTTTTTCCTGACATATTTTGCACACACAGACCATAAACAGAATGCATGTGTGGAAAACTCAGAGTAGCCACATGGTTTCCCCCAACTCCTGTCACTTTATGCCAGAAAAATCCCTCCCCCTGTTGGTTTGGTGACAGCCCTAGGTTTTGTCTATCTTTTTAATGTGATTTCTAGAGGCTGGGGAAGCCAGTACCAATTATGTGTGCAGCACACTGACTTGAACTATTCCAGAGAAGCAGCAGCAGAAGGGGAAGATGTTCTGCTGGAGCACTGGAGTAAATCTGCAAACCCACAAACGCACCCACATGTTGCTAAGTCAGTGAAGCTTTGCACCCAAAGGTTAACCCCACAGATTCCATGAAGCTGCTGTCACTCCTGCAGGCTCTGCTCTCTCCCCCCTGCCTTGGTGCAGTTGTCTGCTGCACGTCTGGGCTGCTGGTACCAGGGATGCAGCAGGATATGGAGGGGAAAGAGGGGGCAGCCCAGTTTGTGTCACCAACCAGAATGTCATGGAGCAACAGCAACTCCTCATCGTGGTTGAGCTGGGTTGGCTTTGGCTTCCCGTTTGGCTCACTCCAGTGCAGAAAGCTGTGAGCCCGCAGGACAGCCCGAGGTGGCCTGGCAGGGCTGCAGGGTGGAAGAGGCACCGTGAGGCTGAGCCCCATCCCCTGCTGGCAGAGCTGCTGCACCAGGGAGTTTGGTCCTGGGAGATGAGATATCCAGACCTCCCCTCCTTGCCATGCAGCCCTCAACTCACAGCAAACTGCAAACCTAAGCACAGACAACCCAGAACCAGCAGAGCCCAGCAGAACCTGGGAGCTCAGCCAGGGCATCCCCAGGGCTTTGCCTGCTGGTGTGATATTTTCCAGCTGACACTGCAAAGCCAACCCCACCTGGGGCCATGCAAGCATTATATCCCAGCCCAGGGTTTGCAAACCACCAGAGTCCTGAGCTGAGCCCCCTGAACACCCCTTCTCTAGCAGTGGCCCAACTCTGTGCTCTTGGCTTTATCATTTCTTCTGCTTCCAGCCCTCGCTGCAGCTCCTGCTCCCAAGGTAGCTCCAATGAATCAGGATCCTCTCTTGTGCAGCTCTGACTTAAACACACCTGCCTGGAGGTTTTTAACAGCAACTACTTGGAAAAGAATTGTTTGATAGGTAGGATTTATTTTGTATGGATAGAAGTGTACATATGAACCTCAGTCTGCCATGAGCTATTTCTACCTGTGGGTCTGCATTTCTGATACTCCCAGCTTGGTATTTGTGATAGGTCACCTAAGGTCAGTTTACAGGTGAAAATGTTATTAATGTCATGGAATCAGATGTGATTTAGTTGAACTGGTGCAATCCATTCTATGGATGCTTCCATTTCTGACTCATGTGACGTATTGATTTAGCTTAAGCTCATTATCCTGAAATTTGTACCATTTTCACATATTGACCAGGTCTGTCACATGATGTTTCTTCTCATTCCAGATGGTGGACTGATTTGATTAGATCCTGTAAAGCCCATGTTTAGCTTTTTATGCACATCTGGTCTTGTAGCTTCTCTCTGCCTACAGTTACACCCAATTATTCAAACTAATTGCCTATTGTATGGTTTGAAGCCTGAATTGTTTATTTTAGGAATTGTTTTATTTTTTAGCATGTGGATTTATTGCTGCCCAGAGACTGCTGATTCTGGGAAGGGACATCTTTTGCCTACAGCACTGCCTGCAAAACTGCCTCCCTCTCACTTTGCTTGTCCTGTTAGAGATGCTGCACTGAGGTGGAATGCTGAATCAACTGAAACATTTTTTGCCTTCAGCAAGGCCTGACAATGTCAGCCTGTTGGTAGATGTGAGGAAGCCAATGGCAACACCAGGCACAGAGACTGGGAGCAGCTTGGGGAGATTTCTCTTGTGCAAGGTGAGGCCCTAGAGCAGCCTCTGAGCCTGCTCCAGTCAAGTGCTTATGGATGTGCTTGGAGCATGTGAAGAGTCTTCCTGAGTTCACCAAATATTTAAGTGCTTTGCTGGATTGGAGCCAGAATGGCCAACAGTTTGCAGGATTATACCTTTAGGATAAGCTTTTGGAGTCTCCTAAGTACTCACACACACATATGCCCAGGGATATATCTACACCACCATTTTTCAAGTCTCTGAGGAGTAATAATCGTATCCATCACGACATCCTTCTTGAAAAAAACTTGGCATTCATATTAGCAGAGAGCTAGCAGCTTGTGTCTCCTGAACAACAGGAGGGCTTTGATGAACAGGATCCCATTAACTGCCTGGTTTTAGGATGAGTTGTAACAGAGCTGGAATTGGCCTCAATTCTACAACAATGCTGTAGAAAAAAAAGCAGCACTGCCAGGTGGCACAGACACAGGGAAACACCTCACAGTGGGACATCAGAGTCCTGTGGCCAGCTGCCAGCTCTCCCCTGCTCAGCACTGAGCTGTGCTCCCCTTGCTGGGCTCTGCTGAGGGTGCAAACAGCACAGAAACTCCAGCTCCAGACCAGGAGCTCTTGCCAGTAACCTCAAAGGTCAGGCAAACAGGTACAGGACTAGAACCTAAATAAGCTCCACTTCCAAGGCAGCCTGCTCTGGCAGATCCAATTCTTCATGAACACCAAAAAAATATATGAACCACCAGGTTGTCTTGTTTGACTTTTTCCATGTACCCCTTAGCAGATATCGGCTGTTTATTTTCATTCCATGAAACTTATCTAGATAACACCACAATTTTCCAGGCCTCCCTTCCTTTATCCCAAACATCCCCACCCATTCTTAGGTCAGGTGTTACAACCTCTGTTGGCCTAGGGTATGGTAACTTTATTTTAAGTATAGCTTCATTTATTTTGGTTTCCATCTACTTTTCCTGTTTAAATGAAAGCACAAAGTCTATCCCTCTGCCCTGTGCTCCTGGGGTATTTCCTGCTGGTATACCCTCTCAGTGAGCATTTTATTTTTGTATTTCCCATGCCACAGTTTACTGATGAAGCTCCCCTGTAAGACCTGTGTCTGTGGTTGCTGTTTCTGGTGTAAGATGCCAGTTGCTTAATTTCTAAGCAACTATCAGGAGTTGAGCCCTGGCTTTCTAAAGCAGGCCTGGTCAGCACACAGCTTATGTGTTACTGCTTTGGGGAAGGTGTGATTTGTTTTTTAAAAATGAATCTTTGCACCCTAAACAAATGGTGTTTGGCTGATGATGCATCTGTGTGTTATTGCTATGGCAGCTTTGGGTTAAGCTAGCCAACTTCAGACACATTTGCCAGAGAGTCCTTACAGATAAAAAGTTCATACAGATTTTTGAAAGTTTGGCACTTGTGCAGAAGACAGACATCCAAATCAGTGCCTCTTTGAAGGAAGGGCAGAAGAGGAAGGTGAACTGTATTATTAGACCTCGGAGAATCCACACAGGATGCCCTGACCACAGGAAAAGCTTTATTCAGCTCTTGCCCCTTATTAGCCTCAGATAATCAACCACAAAATAGAGAGTCACAGGAAACCAGGCAGCTTAATTTCTACTGCTCCCAGAAGTACTTGTTTCTGGCTCCAGAAATTCAAGTGGTGCCACTCTTTGAGTGGACACAAGGGTAACTTCCCACAGCTGCCATTCCACAGCAGCAGCACCAGGCCACCAGCTGAGCTGGACTCTTGTGAGAGCTTGACTCATTTTAGCTCTTTGCACGTGCACCTGTCTGTCTTTGTGTCTGCAGCCAGTGCTTTCTGACATTTGGAATTTGTTCCCCCCAGCAGGTGAACGAGACTTTGCAGAACTCTCTGCTGCCTGAGCCATGCACATAAATGGGCATTTTTATTGTTGCAGGACGTTCTGTTCCTCGCCCTCTTTGGGCTCCTGCTCAGCTCCTGGCTGTAATCTTGCCATCTCTCTCTGTGACATCGCCCCTCAGCCACACCGGGGTGACACACTGCCATTCCTCAGCTCCTTGCCTTGTGTGGCTCCAGGTCCAGCACGCAGACAAACAGCAGGCAAAAATAACAGAGCCAGGCTGGCCTCAGATGTGGATCTGCAGCCTCAGTGAGTCACACTGCAATTTCACAACAAAGCCACCTTGTAGCTTATGCTCCAAGACGCTGATTGATTCAATTTTTAAATCTCTTAACAATACTGGACAAAGAGGAACAATAAAGAAAGAAAAGCAGCAGTGAGTATTCAAATGGTGCCAAAGGAGCACCGAGAAAGGAGTGACCTTAAGCCTTTCACTAGATGTGTGTGATAACTCAGCGTTTTAGATGGGTGTGATGAGCTTGGTGTTTGCATTTCTCCTGACCCTTTGAGGAGATGGTATCGAGCCTTCCATGCTCTGATTGCTTTGCCTTCACTTTGGCTTTTTTGAGCTCAAATAAATCCCCTCCGTGAGAACGACACCTAACCACACCAACCTCATGGCTAGATAGGCTTCCCCAGTTCCTGCAAGGGGGAGGTCACATTGCACTGTTTCTTCTCAGCTTAGTTGCAAGAATAACTTGCTGATACTGAACCCAGTGGGAGAAATGCCTGAATCCAGGCCTGCTGATCCGACATACCTGATGGACTGTGAGTGCCAAGGTAATTTTCATACACTTCATCCCAGGTGTTGATACACAACTGCCCTCCATTCACACACACAACAACACACACACACACACACACACACACAACACACACCACAAACCCTGCTTGAAATTATCAGCCCATCTTTACGTTGGTGAGAAAGGCAAAGTGAGAGGGAGAGAGGGAGTGTTGTTATTGGGAGGAGTACAGGCATTATGGTGATGGAGATTTAGATAGCAAGACATGTAGATACTAGAAAAGTTCCAGGCAGTTCTTGTGGGACTTGACCAGGAGCTCAGAAACCCAAGATCCAGTCTACACCCCAGGCCAGCCTTTGTGCATTGAGCACAAGTCACTTCCTGGACGAGCCTTATCAATATTTGTTAACCACGTGGATCACATAAGCTGTCATTTCCTGTCTTTCTGACATGAAATCACTTGAAATTGGACAGGTTTCAGACTTGGAACAAAACAGAGGACACAGACCAACAAAAAGGTAAGAGTAATCTAATACGGGGGCAGAAATGTTTGCTATAGGAAGGAAGTTGTGTTGGAGAAAGATCAGCCCCTGTTGGCAGAGGACAGGAGAAGAGAAGATGGTGGTGGCTCTTTGCCTTTCCTATGTCTCTGAGGATTGACATGGACACTGCAGAACAAGGTTGGAAGTGTGGCATGACGCTCATGCCAGGAGGAAAACAGTGGTCAGGAAGCAAAGGGAGGACTGGAGATCAGAGGGTGTCACTGGGAGGCAACTGTCTGAGCCTCTTTTTTCAGTTTACCCCAATTTAGCCAAACCCTGTAGCCAGACTTAGGGTTGGTCTGTGGGCAGATTTGTGCTGCTGCCAGAAAAACCAAGCTCCCAATATGCCCTGGGCATTGGGGAGCCTGTCCTGGGCTCTCATTTTGCTGTGCCTGTTTCAGTGAAGGCGATGCAGGAAGCTTGGGAAAAGCTGACTTGTGAGGGTATGGGAAGTGAGAGCTGGACCTTTGCACCATGAGCTGGTGAAATACAAACTTCTGCCTCATTCCTTCTCTGCTCTGCATGGCACAAGTCCCTGGGGTTGCCTTTACACAAGAGACTCACTGAAACTCCCTCAGCCTCTGCAGGTGCCACAGGACTGTGCACAACGCTCACAGGTGTCTGGAGGGAGAAGCTGCAGAAGCACAGGGTGGTGTTACATGTGTAAAGAGCCAGGATTACAAAACACCATTGTTTCCTCATTAAAACACAGAAACCCAAAGCAAGTGGAATATTATCAGGCAGTGCTGATTGAGGGTGTAGCAGGTCTTGATTCTGACTGACTCAGCGTGCCTTGCTGAACCGTTTGGGTTTAGCCTGCCCGGCTTATCTGTCATTTGATGGATTTTGCTGGCTTGCTGGTGTATTCCAGTCTGATTAACAGCACTGCCACATGTACTTTTAACGAATTCTTGAAAGTGTCATGGCAAATGGGTGGACTCTGGACTGCCTTGCCCAGATTTGGGGCCACAGTGACCTGTAACTGAGGGTGTGTGTCTGTCTGTCTGTCTGTCTGTTCAGTCACATCAAACCACAGCATTTGATCCCAGATCAGCAAAACCCACAGGCATCAGCAGTGCAGGAAAAACAACAACACAGCAAGGAACAGTTCATGACTTGATCTGGGATTGCTCAGCACCTGGAAGGGCCTGAGTAATGTGTGGGGTGTGACAGCACAAACCAGAGCAGGAATGGGCTGTAGCTGCAGTACTGTGTGTGCAGGACAGCAGAAGAGGTTGCAGGGACAATGAATTTGGCTGGATTTGTCTCCTCCTTCCCAAGCTGGAGAATTTATTGCATAATATGTTCTGTAGCTGAAGAGATGTCCAGGACTTAAAACACTGACTGATAACAGAAGACTGAGCAGAGCAGATTTCCCAAACCCACAATCTCAGCAGTGGCCATTTTCCATTTCTTCCGTGCTTGAAAAATAAGCGAGAATTTTGAAAAATCAGCATGGCTACGTCCCCAGGGGAGACTCAAATAAAGCATTAATTAAAGCAAAGAAAGGGAGGTGTCTTATTTGAACTCTGCTGAGCTGGATGGATTACCTATGAAAGCTGGCAGTGACAGGACAGCTGTGTGAAGAAGCCCGTGGCAGAAGCACCGGTGTCTTACACAAACAACAGAAGACAGGGCGGGAGACACAAAGCCATAATTGCCAGATAGATTTCTTCCTCATGAGGCACTTGCTAAGTCAGCAGAAACCTGCCTCAATTTTCTGTTGCAAGGCACTGTGCTGTTAATTAAGGGAAAAAAAAAAATTCAGCTATGCCTGCTATCGCTTTTACAGCTCTTTAGCCTTATCCTGCAGAGAATACTGCCAGGGGAGACAAATATATATATATATTATATATTATATATATTTTTTTTTTCTCCTCCATATTTCTTCTTTTTTCATATATCATGGCCGAGAAAAAGTACAGCAATAATAAAAAGGGATGTGTATCAACATGAACACGGAGGTGTAGGAATATGAGAATGGCCTGGTGAGATTTCACTGTCCTAGCATTTAGTAGAACAATTTAAGCCAGTGCTGCAGTTTAATTAAGATTTTGGTTTACTGGCTTTGTTGAGGTTCTAGAGGTAGAACTGGGAAGCCATGGAGATCTTTACTTTCTGCCATGAGGGAAAGCATATATTTTTCAGGTCAGAAAGCTGACTTCCATTAATAAAAGAGGAATAAGCTAAAATTCATTAGGAAAATAGGCAACACTTGTGACCAGTGATTTAATCGCTTATAATAAGTAAGCAGCTACATCTACTTACAATAGAATTGTAGAAATCTTTAAGGTGAGGAAAGGCCTTCAAGATCATTGAGTCCAACCTTTGATTTATTTTTACTCTCTGTGAACTGTGACTTTGATCTACTGGCTCAATATAAGCTATATGTCTAAGCTGTATTTAAAAATGCCAGGGCTATTTGCTGGAGCTGGCCCCAATCTGGATCCCAGGGCCATGGATGCCTCCTCCTCCATGCTGAAGTGACCATTTTACTGCTTGCAGATCACACAGGAGCAGGAGGAAAAAGCAAAAGCCCCAAGAAGAGGGTCTTGTGTTGTGCTCCAGCTGAGGCAAAGTGCACCCCATCAAAAAAAAAAAATGGGGTTCCTCACCCTTCCTCCCCTTACTTCTGGCACAGTCAGCTGAAATGTCCATGGTAAGGCACACAAGTGCTTTATTTCCTAGGAATTTGAGCTAAGGTTTTAATTACTGTTAATAAGGATGTGGATTTTCTGTCTTGCAAAAAGATTAAGAAAAAATTCTCCATGTCCCCAGACTGTGCCAAGCCTGGGTACAAGCAAAGAGTTTCTTTGCCATGCAGTCTAATTTTTCCCCTTTATTATTTGCTAATGATCTGCAGAAGACAAAAAATCGCTGTGAGATACATGATCCCCTCCCTTTTCATTCTGAAAACACTGAAAAACCTCCATTCAATTTTTTGTTTGTTTTTTTGCTTATTATTCCTGAAAAATTCATCAAAATCAACGCGATCCCTCGTCGCGCAGCAGATCCTGCAAATTGTGCCTGGGAAGGGACTTCTTGTAGTAAGAGCTCCTGCCAGCTTTAGCTCAGAGATTTTTGCACGTGCCAAAAGCACAGGTCGTGTTGGAAGTGCCACGAAATCAGGGAGGAAGGGAAAGTAAGAGTTGGCTGCAGACATCGCTGCTGTTGTGGGGCTTCCCCTCCATCCCCAGCCCTGGCAGGAGGGGCAGAGGGGAGCAGGTCCCGTGTGCACAAGGGGTGCCAGTGGAGGTCTGCACATCTGTGGTGCCAGCCAAAATGCTGTGCCTTGCCCTGCTCAGCATTTCCCAGGGACTGGCAGGGATTACTCAGCTCAGGGTGGTTTCAGTGCTCTGGGTCAGGGCAGGAGTTTGGGCACGGCTCTGTTTGCCCACACCACCAGAGGATGGGGCAATCTGAGACCCTGTTTGAAAGCCAGATGTGGTGCTCAGGGGTGGATCTGCTGGGGCAGCTGGGGAAGATTAAATCCTCTGGCTAGCCACAGGGCAGTGTGGTGTGGCACTTGGTGCATTAGGCAGAGCTGAGAGAGGCTTTTTGAAACCAAAAGCTTTGCTGCCCCCAAAGTCTGCAAAGGTTCAGGAAACTTTCAGTAAACCTGGACTGAACAGATTTATAATTTCAAGGAGGAACCTTTTAAAACACCCTGGTATGTGCATGATTTTGAGCCTAGACCCGGCCACGCTTGGCACTTTGGGAGTTTTGCTTTGGGTTTTTTGCATACAAATCCAAAACACAATGTAGACTCAGCAGGGAGGAACCGATGCAGACCAAAACTGCTGAGTTTTGCAGAGCTCTAATTATAATCTCTTCACAGTGCTGGTTTTATTTATTATTGTTTGTACTGTGGTAGCAGCGTGGGGCTCCAACCAGCTCTGCGCTGTGGAAAAGGAGGAGAAGGAGGCAGCATCCCCAGGCTGAAGAGAGAATACTCTAAATAAACAAAACAGATAAAGAATGAGGGAAAGACAGAAAGCACGTAAGCACAGCGATTAGGGGGTGTTGGCACGACAGTGCTTTCCTTTGTGTCTCTCTCACCACACACAAAATTGTGTTTATTTATCCTGTAAACTCTTCGGGGTCAGGGCTGCATTTTCCAAAATGTGTAGGGAGATGGGATGTGAGAAATGTGTGGAGAGCTGAGGGTGCTGAGGGAGATCAGCAGCCCATGGAGTTGGGAGCAGCAGGGAGGTGATGGGGAGGGAGGGTCAGAGGAGGAGGCTGACTGCCCTCCTTGGCATGGGGCAGGTCAGAAAACCACTGAGACCACCTGGGACAAGTCACCAGAGACTCCAAGCTGCAGATTCCTCTAGGGTTGAGCAGGGCTAAAGTGGAATGATTCTTCCTTGGTGTAAAGTGCTTTGAGACACTCAGGTGAAAGGTGCTGGAGGAATGCAAAGATTTATTTTTCATAAACCTCTTCACATATCCTTTTCACTGCCAAGTCAAGGCTTGAAGCCAGGAACTTTGGAGAAACATACTTTTCTCTAATTATATATATATGTATGAATAAAAAATACATTTGCAAAAGAGGCCAAGGTATACTTCTTCAAAATGAAGCCTTAAGTTAGATTTCCTAAATCTATATATAGGATCTTAAATGAACAGCCAGATTTAAAACCAGGACACTTCATTAAAACTGAATTCAGGAGTCTAGCTATAAGTTCTTACTTGAAGATGTTTTGCCACAAGCTAGCTGGAAGTTTCATATCTTGAAAGAAGTTTTTAATGTCTGGTTTTGGTTTTTTTTTTTTTTTTTTTTTTTTTTTTTCTCAAGGATTTAGGTGAAGGTTTGGGCCAGTTATTTTATCCCAATTATTCACCATTCTGCAACTATTAATTAAAACAAACAGCTCTCTGAAGCTATTTCTCACAATGGGGAAGATTTATATCTTGAAACTGAAGCTTGTTTTTTTCACTATTTTCTACACTGCGTAAACATACAAGGTTGTTATTGCAGCAATCACCAACACAAGCTCTTAGAGCTCCTTGCCAGGCTTGTGATATTTATTGTTTGAAAAGCCCCAGCTCCTGGAGTGATCAGATGAGAACCTCAGCTTTCAGTAAAAAAAAATAAAAAAGTAATTTTGAGAGAAACGGGAAACCATGGGCAGAATGCAGAGTCAAGGGTCCAAACATCAGAAAGGAGAGCAACAAAAGAAAACCCCCACATGTGTTATTATTATTTTTTAAAGCCTAGGGACACTGAAAGCAGCCTCCCCCCTGTAATCTGGCAGAGGGGGCTGACTCATGGCTGTGGCTGCCGTGGCAGGGGTTACTCATCGCCTTGGAGTGCCCAGAGGTTTTTCCCCAAGGGGCTGCTCACCCTCTGCTGAGCTGCACATGTTTGTACTGCCAGGTGCTGGGCTCCAGCCACTTCTATTTTCATTTTATTTTTTTCCTTTTTCCTTTCAAACCAACTTTACTAAGACATTCGTTTATGAAAATATCCTGTGCAAGGAATTAACACCAGCTTGGCAAATAGAGACACCAGGTCAACTCCTGGTTCTTCCAAATCTGACAGGATCTCCTTAGCTTTCCAAAAAAAAGAAGAAAAACAGAACCATTCAAAAGTCTTGGCTGCTAAATACTCAGTAAGAACATAACAATGTAAAGCAAATGTAAATATTAAATGATGAAATGCATTTTTCAAAAAGCCCTCTTTTCCCTGCAGTTAGATGGGCTTTATATACAATGGGAAGATTCATTCCTGAAGGTAACTCCAGCCTATGAAACATATGGCCTAAAATATCTATTTTATACAATGCTTTTACCTTGTGGAAGCTCATTCAGCCTCCTGATTTATGAAGGTTGTACTTCTCCCTGCTTTGCTCTCCGCTAACCCTCGTGGGAGAGGAAAAAAACACAGAGCAGAAACCTGGCTAACTCCAGTGTGACTGAGGGGCATTAATACTGGAAAACCAATGCAAGGAGTGCAACAAAAACACAAGCAGGAGAAAACCAAGAATGTTTGTGCATGGCAAAATAGCACGTGGTGAAACCTTTGTACACAAAAGGCAGGGTGGGTCTCAGGTGAGGCAGCAGAGAGGAGTGTGGTCCTCTCAGCTGGCTGAACATGCAGCCCAGAGCCATGCTGCAGTTTGTATGCTTTGCATTTATTCATTTACGGGGAGACAATTCCCACCTCTCTTGAGGGTGCAGTTAAACCTGACTTCTCCTTCAAAGTGTGGCTTCAGGAATCAGGACAGCTATAGACCAGCAACAGATGCAGTCCCAGCTCAGAGGAGAGACAGATCTCCTCTTGCAGGAGTGAATAGATGCCAGGACACTCTGAAATCCCCCTCTTTACCAGGGAACCTTGCATTATGAATGTGTCTCTCTGCTGGGGCTCGGGTTATGCCTGCAATAATGACTCACTATTGTCATATCTGTTTCAGACATACTTTGTGAGCTGGTGGAAGACAAATGTTGGACACACCAGTGCTGTCAGCTGCTCCAGTACTCTTCAGGAACGCCATTCTTCCTGCTGTTGATTCAGCCACACACCCTGCCAATAAAGCACAGCAATAGCTGCCTAACAGGTCATCCTCACGACACAAGGGGAGGCAGTTTGCCAGCACCAGACAACTTAACCACCAACCGTGGCCATTCCGGGATAACCAAATTCCCAGAGGTAATGGCAGCCCCTTCTGAACTGATGTCTTATCCCACTGAGGTCCTGGGGCTTCCCAAACTTTTGGAGTCACAGGTGATGAACACGAAGGTGCAGGCTGGTACAGCCCCACAGTCCAGTTCTGGGAGTGCTGTTGTGGTCCAGAGCTGGCACTGGGGTTGTGTGTTGGGGTCCCCAGCTGGTGACACCCAGGCCAAGTGTCCCTGCTCTGCCACGTCTCAGCCTGGCTGAGCTGCTGAGCACTGCTCTGTCGAGCTTACAAGGCAGGGCTGAAGTGTCCCCCAGCCAAATCCTCACCTCCCCAGTGCTCTCAGTGCCAGAGGGATGCACAAAGGCAAACAGCTGGAGCAGCTGGAAGGGAGAACAAAACAAACCAGAGACTTCTCGTTTGCTTTTGCAGACAGGGCAGGGGACAAAGGCAAGTATCCCACAATAATTTGGCAAACAGCTCAAGCACAATGCTCAAATCTGTGGGATGTGGCTTCACAGAAGAGCTCACCACCTGATGCAGCCCAAAAAGGCTGGCACAAGCATGCAGTTAAACTGAAGCACTGCTCCAGACTTTGGAGGCTGCGACTCAAGAATGCCAGGCCCACAGAAACTCTGCTGCAAAGACAAAGTCAAAGCAACTCGGGCAGATTTGCAGATTGAAATGGAAATGCCCTCGCTGTACTGATTACTTTATGCCATTTTAGCTCTTCCTTCCCTTTTGAAGAGAACTGTTGTGTGAGCAAACAGAGCCCTAGTTTTCTCGCTGAACCTCCTGACGCCAGTGATCCTCCACTTCCATGCAACACAAAGCTATGTGGAAGTCATAGGGTCAATTTGTTTACCTTGCCTGTGGCAAGGCTTGGGTTCATCAGGTTAATTCCAGTAGTTGCTAAAAGGTCTTGAAATTTTTTTCTCTGGTGTCATATGGCTTTTGCATTTTTTTTTTTTTTCAAAGCAGGGGTAACCATGAACTGTCCAAAACATACTGAAGTAAACAACATTTTTCTGCATTAAGCTCATCCTGTGGATTAATTCATTTGCATTTTTGGCCCTTTCAAGTGAGGGGAAGTCATACAGATGTGAACAGTCATTTAAGGATATTTAAGTTTATGGTTCACATAATTCAAAATTGATACCAGGCCTACTCGTTCACAGGAAAAGGAGAGATTATGGTGGACATACTGATGTTTTGGGGAAATGGGGTATTTTTAATAATAAAAAAAATATATTTTACAGCTGCTATTATTTGTTTAAGTTCAAAGCCTCTGGTGCATCCACAAGGATCTGTTGTGAATTGCTTCTTTGTTTTTGGTGGTAAAAAAGTTGATTTCATATTGCTGATTCCACTGGATTTGGATTACTCTTGTTATCCTTTCAGATAATGGACCATTGAGCCTGCAAACAAGTCTGCTGTCTGGTACCATCAGCTGACTTACATCAGAGTTCTGAAATTGAGTACTTCTAGTTCTTGGGGGTTGTGTGTGAAAAGTAAGAACTTCACAACAATCAGGGCAGCAAAACACTCCTTTGGTCAACAACCATCACATCTTAAATATTGCTAGGGTGAACTAGGTCTGGATACAGGAATGAGTTAATCCTGAGAAAACTGTCAATAATTTGCCATGGCTATTGATTCTGCAGCCTGGCTTTAGGTGAAATTACTGTGTAAAAAACCCCACAGTGGCAATAGCACCGAAGTACAGTGTTTTCTGGCAGGCTCTGTGAGCCCCTTCAATGCAGGAAGCAATAGATTATAAACAACTTTTATTTGAATCCCTGCAGGATGCATTGTGAGAGTCTAAAAACAAGACCTGTTTTTCTCAAAGCCCTCCAGAGGAAAAAAATGTTCTTGATATCCCAATACAATATCAAAGAGATCAGCAAGTAAAGAAAAACTATCTGTTCCTGGCAGGACATCAGAACAGTTCCCACAAGTTTATAGTTGTCCAACTGATCATCAAAAAAAGAGTTTTGCATGGCTTCAGGGCTTTTTAGTGCCAAGAGGTGTTGTTGATTGTGAGATGCCTGGTATTTTCAAGTGTGCCAGCCAAAGGACTGCTGAGGGATCATAAATGGTCCTTGCTATGTGAAATGTGTTATCTCTGGGCTATTTTATGCATAAACTGGTCTTTCTGTGAGCAAAGTGCTCTGTGCTGTGCTCGTTGCAGGCAGCTATTGAGCACACTGAAGCTTCTATTTGCACACCCTACCACTCACTTAAAAGTGTGCACAGGTCTATTTCCTGTGAGAAAACCCTAATATCTAATTCTTAGGTGTACAAAAGTCCATCAATTTTTGCAGTGCTCACCATGAGCACTTCACAGGGGTTTATTTTCACAGATTCTTTTGGGCAGAGACTGAAGGAAGCCAGCTTTTCCCTGGCACCAATGACTAGATATGTTTTGTTTTTTTTTAACCCTGTCTTTCTCTTTTCTTCTCTCTGTTGCCCAGGCCACTGACAAGGGGCTGATTGAGTGCAGTGGCCAGGGGACAGCTGCAGGGGCTCGGGGCAGCTCTGGTCCCCAGCAGCAAGGGACAAATGCAGCCACACCAGGGTCTGTGGTTTGCTCGCAGCCATGGCGTGGGCTGGGCTGGGAGCTGGGCTTCCACACTCACAGCTCACTCAAAGAAAAGCAGCCAGAAGCATGAAAGGGTCTGCTGGCTCTACAGGACACCTGCTTTTGGGAGGTCAGCTGCAAATCTTGCAGAGCTCCCAGACAGTCAGGAGGTCAAGCTGTGCTGGGCTCTGTGCTGAGCAGGGACAGACACGGCGCCTCGGGGAGAACGAGCACAAGGATTTTGGCAAATCTTCCTCAATGTCAGCTTAGGCTTGGGCTCAGATGATGCTGTGAGGCCGTTTCCACCTTCACCCACAGCCTTGCCATCTGATCTGAGTCATTTTACAGTCCCTATTCACCCTTCTTTCAGACTAGCAGAGTGTATCGCTTCTCTGAGGTGACCAAAGTGGTCGCTCGAATGCTGACAATTCCCCCAGATGGAAAGGACATCTGGGGACATCCCACTACCTTCTCACTGCCTTCCTTCCCTCCCTCCCTCCATCCACTCCCTCCAAGCACCCCACAAGTTGTCAGGAGAGCCCTCATCTCCCAGAAGCAGGAAACAAATGCTGTGCTGGCAATGCACAGCTTTAATGAAACACCAGACGGGGGCTGGTGCTTGCCTGGGACTTTGCAGAGCTGCTGAGGGACTGTAACACCTGGGCTGACTCTGAAGGAATCTCCTCATCACTGCAGAGTGCCCCATGCCCTCCTGTCTGCTCCCCACACACCTCAGTGCTGGCCCTTGCCCCCCAGTGCTCGATGGTGCCTGTCCCCACTCGGAGCTTCTGAGCCACCCCTGGGCACAACCCACCCTGGACATGTCCCAGACAAAAGACTGGCAGTGCCAACGTTCAAACCCTGCTCCTCAAAGGCCGTGGTCCTACAGCAGTGATGTCCTTGGTGAGGCTGCAGCCCTCCCCTCTTCAGGAGATTGCAGACAAGCTCAGCTCTGACAAGAGGCAATGCTTGCTTGAAGTGTTGCCAGCAATTTGGGGAGTTATTAGCTCTGCAAAGCTCCTCGGCCATAGCTGCCCCATCATCCTCCCCAAATGTTCCTGTCCTCTGTCACTGGGCCCTGCCGTTTTGCTGCAGCAGAGGAAGTCCACACTGCTGAGATAGGAACCAGGCTTTGGCACGAGACTGGTGTGAGTGGGGAGGGAAAAAAATCCCGAGGTGGAAACAAGCCAGCAGGAAAATCACACTGCACTGAGAAAGCAGAGGTGCAAAATTTCTGACAGCACGGGGGCAAGCCCTCCTCAGTGTCTGCCCCTCCCAGAGTAAGGGGGTTTGCTCGTTGTGAAAGCCACAAACTGTGGCCACTTCTGTGGGGCATGGCAGGGAGTTTTGGAAACAGCACGGAGCAAATTCCAGCTCTTGGAGCTGAGCACGGAGCTCTGCAGATTGCTGGGAATGCTGACACTCAAAATTGATTTTAGCTGTGCTTCATCTTCAGAGATTCCACCTGCATTCCTCGTGACCAAAATCCTGGGAGGGGAAATTCAGCTGGTGATTTTCACTAAACCGTGTCCCACATCTTTGCAAAGAATGCCTTTGCAAGGGACTTAATGAGATTTTGTTTTGCTGCACAATGTTTTTCATACATGCTAGTCATTTGAAATGGTAAATCACACAGCTCTGGATATGCAATCCTAAAATAAAATAATAGAACTGTTGAAAAAATGTTGCTGTAAGTGGTTTTGACTGAATTACACTGCTTAATGATTTCTTTTTAGTGATATAAAAGATATTCAGAATTTTCCTCTTTCCTTTTCAAAGCAAAGTTAACACCCTAAATTTCCAGCCTTTGATTTTGAAAAAAAATTTTTACTAAGAGTGTATATATTTTAACCAAACCCTTTTCTGAGGAGTTAAAAAATAGTTAGTTTCAAGATTTTATCAAAAAGGAAGAAAATTGATAAAGATAAGGGAACCCTCCCCACTCCTCCACTGTTCCATTCATAACTGCCTTTTTATTTTAAATCAACTCAGCGACAAGGGCAAATAAAAGATTGAATCCTTAGCATCTGTGACTTAAACCAACAACACGGCGTGACAAAGTGTGCAATTAGACTAAATTTGGGCACTTTTTAAACAGGCAAAACCTCCTGGCCCTTTGCCACACCTTACAGGCTGGGAGAGGGGTCTGGGACCCCTTGGGATGCCTGCTGGGGGTGCCCACCCTCCCACCCACCTCGATGGGACCAGGCACAAGGGACTTGCCTGGCTTTTCCACTCAGGCTTTAGCAACTGGCTACAGTTTTCCCACTTTTGTTCAGGGCTTAAAATGACATTTTTATTTGCCTGACCAAATTCTGAGTGTGACTCAATGCTCCCCCACCCCAGCGCTGTGTCCTCTGTAACAGGAATAATGTTCAGGAGTCGATTCATAGTGCACCAGGTGAGGATAATCGAAGTGACTCCGCAGGGTGTGGTGGGGGGAACAAAAAACAAAGGGAAAAAGACCCAAACAAGCCACTCCTTCCCCTCCCAGACCTTTCCTGGTACAGAACAGAGCGTCTTGTGCTCCATTCAGCTGGCCTGGCTGCAATGGTTTTGTGCACAGGTACAGTGATCTGCTGCTGCTAAACAATCAGGGGAGGCCCTGTGATTTTGGGAATGAAATTCCCTGAGGTAGAGTGGATGGATGAGTTTCCCTGGGTCAGCCCAGGGTGACAGCTCCTCTCTGTCCCTGTCCTGCCACACCGTGCATGCTGTGTGTGTGTGTGTGTGGTATTTCTAGGGAAGTATTAAAAAAAAAAAAAAAAGAAAAACAAAAAAGAAAAAAAAGGAAAAAAGAAACATTTTCAGGGGCTGCACAGAAACCACTGCAGGAGTTGCTAGAGCAGTGTGCATACGCTCGAGAGGAATCCCTTTCAGTTCCTCTTTTCTTCAGCTTTATTTAAAAAGGGTTTGAAGGCTGGTTTAATTACGAAAACCAGCTCTCTAGACACCAAACAAAACGGCAGCCTAGCCTAAGTTGGCACCAGGACAGATGCATATTTTGCTCCCTTCTCCATGCCAATCGGCTGTAGCTCATCCAGTATGTCAATCCAAGCTGGCTGTCTGAAATCCAAGTTTAGTGGCCTGAAAATATCCCGGACCGGCTTTGTTTCATGTGGTAAACAGCTCGCTCAGTTTATTTCTTCAAAGTTCAAAACAAAAATCAACACACACCCTGCCCCCTGCAAAAACCCCACATTACTACATATTTCGGTAATAGCCTCTCTGCATTTCACCCCACTGCAGGATTTTCCTTTTTTTCCCCCTCTGTACACACTGACCATGAAATGCTGGCAAAAACACTCTGCTTTTGAAAAGACAGGCCTGATTCTGCCGGGCACTGAGCTCTGGTGAATGGACTCAAAGTTAGGAGTAAAGCAGCCGAGTTCTGCAGCAAAAATGTTTGAGGCTGTTCCACGCTTGCAGCTTTGCCAGCTCCTCCGAGCTGCCTGGCCATCCCTGGATTCAGCTAAATTGGATCTGGCCACCTGTGGGAGCAGGCAGGGCTCAGGGATGGTGGCTTTGCAAAGCTGGGTCTTTGTGGAGCCTGGTGGCTCCTTGGGGTTTAGCCATCCTGTAAAGGTTTGCAGGACAATGTGCACCGGGCAAGAATAGCAGGGAGGGTTTATCATGATTTACCATTGATGCAAATTCCCTCCCCTCCCTTCCCCCTCTGCCATTTCAGTACAAATAAAGGGGCCCAGGCCCCTAGTCAGCCAACAGGATCGGGACTGCCAAAAGAAAACAAACCCAGTGTGGGGAGGCTGCCCACAAAACACAGCTTAGTCAGTACTGCGGGGATGAGAAAAAGCCAGACAGCCTCCTCAAGGCCAGGGATGGAGTGTGCTTCCCTTGATGATTAAACTCAAGCAAGGACTCATCTCTCCAGGTTTCTTACTGCCTGTTTCCTCACAAAGGAAATTGGACATCTCTGAAAACCTGAAATCGGGTCTCCACTTGCCAGCTTTCTAAGCAGAAGCCACAGTTTTCCACAGGGTACAGCTAAACCCTGGGAGATGATTAACAAGTCACTCGTCTAATTTTCACCTTTCCTGATAGCTTTGCAATTGACTCAGAGTTTACCAATATGTTTACGGGTCACTGAAGAAGAAAAAAAAGAGAGATAGAATGTGAAGGGGTGAAAGAAATATACAGCTTGGGAAAAAAAAACGGAGATTAAAAACATTGGGGCAGATGGAGAAATCCCTAGGAAATCAAGAAACATTCCTCAACTGTCACCTTTCTTCTTCCACCTTCCTAGTGAGAAGTTATATGGTGTTCAAACAAGGCAAGAGCGTGCCACCTTTTAATTACCATACTTACATGGATGCTTTATATGGGTACTTAATACAGTGGAAATGCTGGGCAAATATTAACTTTGACTCTTTGGAACCTTTGCTTTAAAGCAAAGATGCCTGGGAGGCATGGGGAAGCAAACGGTGGGAGAAGAGGCTCAGTTCCAGCTTTTACCCCATCAGCAGGTCTGTCTGCAGAAGAAGATGCCACTGAGCATAGAGGAGAATTCAGCTGTGCTGAGTGCACTGCAAAGCCAAATGTTCTGTCCTGCCCTGTGCCTTCTGCCCAGTGCAGCCCCTGCTCTGTGTTTACAGACCCTAAGAACAGAACCTGACTGCAGGCAGCCTCTGTCTCTCTCGGTCTGGGCTTTTTGAACACGCTTTTCCAAACTGCAAGGCAGGGACACAGGACAGGCACTGCCTCTGTTCCAGGGCAGTGTCGCTGTTAAACTTGGAAGGGTTGGTGAAAATCCCCAGCAAGAGGCGAGCAGCCCTGCCCTGCCTGTGTGTGCTGGGATGGAGAGGCATGGATGCAGCACGGCTTGGGAATATGCCACCCCATTCCCTGAAAACAGAGCACTTCTCAGACTTGTCTCATCCATCCTGATGCCACACCACCGTGTGGACAGAGGGTTTTGGGGAGCAGGAGGGGAGGGCACCCCAAGCAGCTCCGGGAGGCACCACAGCAGGCACAAGCCCTGTCGAGCTGGGGCAGCACGGGCAGGGTTAATCCCGACCACAGCACACACTTCCCCTTTCCCATCCCCGGAAAGAAAATAACATATTTCCTGCAAGGGGATGATGACTTTGCAGTGCTCATAGCAGCTCTCCCAGGGGGCAGGGGATTTTCCAGGCTGGGAGGCTTCAAAAGCCTGTGTTTTTCCACCAAAAGGCACTTTCAGTATCTCTTGGGCTCAATTTCAAATTGCTCCAGTGAGGAACACACGGATTCATCTGGCTTCTGTACTAGCCCAATTGGATAAAGGCACGGAGGGTTGTGCTCCCAAAGGGCATCTGCCTATTCGCAGGCAGTTATAGGAAATGCACATCAGCACATGTAGGCAGACACATGGGTGCATTGAGAAAATGCCTGCTTGCTGGATAAGTCTGGTGGAGCTTTTATCTCTGGGGAAAAATGATTCATGATACGCTGCCAGCTGAAACTCACGGGCGTTTCATTTCTTTGCTGCTTCCCAGGAAAAAGAGCAGAAGCTCCTTTCAGATAGCTGAGGAGGAAAAGGAGAGAAGCAAGAGGAAAAAAAGGAGAAAAGGAGGGTGGGCATTATTTGCTGGTGAAATCTTAGGATGGGGACTTGGTGTTATTTGACTGGAAGTGGAAGTTCCATGCTCCTGGGTTTTTTTTGCTGATTTTTTGCTGATTTGCTGCCCCGGGTGCAGCAATGCAGCTGTGTTTAATGGAGGCACAGACATCCAGGGGACAGGGAGGATTGCCAAACCCAGGCTTTTTCTTTCTCAGCAATACCTGGCCTTTTTTTTTTTTTTTGGCTGGATGCTGTCCATCCACAAAGTCTGGCCCCCTTCTCTGCTCTCAAGTTTCCCCCAGGATTTAGATCTTAACACCTCCAAATGCAACTTGGCTTCCTTCCTAGAGGGAGCAGGCCTGTGGGAAAGGGGTTGCACAATGGCAACATTTTGGTTCAGGAGGGACAACAAACCTGCAAACCTTTTTAAGCCCAAAAGTCAGGGTGATTTGCCTTTTTACAGGAGGGGCAACCCTGTGCTACTGAGGCAGCTTCCATTCCCAGGGCTGAAGGGCTCTGGCTCTCTCTCTGTTTCACATCTGCACAGATGGAGAGGGCACAGTGGTCCTACTTTGTATAATAATGTCTTATTTGCACAGTAATCTCAGCTGTGGAAAGGAAATGTCTTCTCTGGCCCAAGTTGGTTGCTGTTAAAAATCTGGCAGATCCCATGCTGGAGGTGGCTGCATTTCAGTGGTGGGAAAAGTGATTTTCATATTGTTCTGGCATGGTTCTTGTAAACTGAACTTCTGTAACACTTCTCTTTGAGGTCCATGGGAGTTTTTGCCTTCTCTAGGCCTGTGGTGCAGGACCTTCAGTTTGTAAAACTGACTGAGAGGAATGCTATAATGAAGTTTGTTTGTCAGAGGTTTTCTTTTTGTCCTTCTGTTTCATTTCTCCCGAGATAATCGGAGTTGACTTTTGCATGTCACACTTGAATCTTCTTCTAAACTATCTGCCCTCAACAGGACAGAACTCACATGTACAGTTATGTCAATGGAGTGTGTTTTTCATACATGTGCAGATGCAAATGACTTTTATGATGATTGTCTTGTGTGAATGACAATGTCTTTGGCTGCTAATGAGGTGTGCCATTTAAAATCAGCTCTTTTCTGAGCCCGAGGTGAACATCCAGCATGAAGATTTCATGAACCAATGTCAGCAGCTCTCTTTCCCTGCTCCTGCATTTGTGGGCACTTTTTTCTGCTTGTCACATTGAGGGCCCACGTAGCTGTGTGGCTCCACAGGAAACGGATAGAGGAAACTGATGCAAGTTAAAGATAGTTCAGAAAACAAAAATGGTTATTATTCAGCAGGATCTATTCCCTGCCATTGCACAGCCCCATGAACAGTTGTGCTGGCACAAGTACAGAAGGTGGTTTAAGGGTGGAACAAGGTGATCAAGGCTTCCCAGAATCCCAGGATGGGTCAGGTTGGAAGGCACCACAGAGGTTCATCTGGTCCCACCTCCCTGCTCCAGCAGGGTCAGAGCACCTGGCACAGGATTGTGTCCAGAGGGGTCTGGAATATCTCCAGTCAGGGAGACTCCACACCCTCTCTGGACAATTTGTCAGTGCTCAGACACAGGGAAGAAGTTCTTCCTTCAGATGGAGCCTTCTGTACATCAGTTTCTGCCCATTCCTCTTGTCCTACTTCTTGGCACCTCTAAAGAGGACCTGGTCCATCCTCTGACCTCTCCCTGACAGACACTGAAAAGACTGAAGCAGCTGCAGCCAGGAATATTCTCAGATATTCCCACGATTTATTTCTGATAATCTGTTTGCAGGGTCTTTTCCAAGGACACATCTCACCCTCAATGACTTAACAGAGGCTCAGAATCAATCATAAACTCACCTGGACACGCCTGAGGCTGCAGCTCAGGCAGTGCCCAGGGTCATGCCCTGTTCTGGGGCAGCCTGTTTCCTCTGCCCTTTGCTTCTACAGTTTAAACCACCAATGCCATTAAGGACAGGCTGTAGTGGTGGCACACAGTAACTTCCCAGCTGGTCTGTGAGATCTGCTGTACGACCCTGTAAGATCTGATGGGAAAACCATTTACTTCAATCCACATTTTGCGCTGCATCTTGTCCCTCTTCTTATATTAATTCCAGGGAGCAGCTGAGTTTTCGCTCATATAATAATACTTAAAAAAACCCCAACAACCCAAACCCAAAAAAACAAAACCCAAAGGAAATTAAACCACAAACAACTATATTCAAAAAACAAAGGGTCTGGCCGCTGCCCAAGAAAACAAGGAAATTTAAAGATAAAGCAATGTGTCCTCATTTCACCCTGTTGTGCCTGGGGATGGCTGGGGTTTCCAAAGAAGGCAAGACACAGCTTGTCCTGCTCTGCCAGGGAGTGGCCAGCAAAGGCCAGGCCCTCCCAGCAGATGAGCTGGACTTATCCCCACTCCTTAATGGGAAAGTCATGCAGCAACGTTGAAACCCAGACGTTGGAATCTAAAGGACCTCTCAGCCACGTGTGCGGCTGGGATGGATTATTAAATGAGCCCAGACTCATTGATGGGCATGGAATAGGGGCAGACTCAAATAGGATGAATGGCCCTTCAACCCACTGATAATGTTTTGAAGGAGTAAGTGGGACCTTTTTAATTTTTATTCTTTTGTGAGACCAGTTTTGCTACAATCACGGGCCTCCAGAGAAGCTAACTCGTATAACTTCTATTCATAAGTCATCATTAATATAGCAAAATCTATTTGACTTATTCTTGAATATTTTGAATATCAAAGGATTTCCTCTAACCTCCTTCGGAGCCTACGTGGCCCTGGTGAATGTCTGTGTTTTCATTTATGATGAAATTAAAAGACATAGGCAGTGGCCCGGAATGGGAAGATGTTCCAGACCACTGGGAAACAATATACCAACCCCCACCTGTGACATCTGCATTCCTGTGAATGCTTCTTGCAGGTGCATGTCCTGGGACAGGGTAAAATGCACAAATCTGTGATGTTGATGTTCACTCTGCTTACTGAAATGTCATTAAGCAAATGAGCTAAACAAAAATCCCAAAAACAAATCCTGTTTTTTCCTGCTATTTTCCCACTGTCATATTTAGACTCTACTAATTCTCCTGTGCTCAGACCTATCAATATTTTATGCCATGAACTAAGGAGCAGCAGCAAAGACAGCCCTTTCAAACCTCCTGTGTCTCAAAGACAGAAGTTATTTCCAAGTGGTCAGAACATTTTCCTAATTTTTCTTTTTGATAATGCCCTTTCCTAATCCAGGAATCAGAGGTGGATCCAGGTCTTAGACCGACTTCATTTATAAGCAAATTTCCTAGAGGTAATGGGGTGCAAAAGCTACCTTCTCCTCACAGCTCCATTGGCAGAACCAGCTGCTCTGAAATCCAAGATTTTTCACAATTTTGCAGGGGCACTGGGAACTTAGAAACCATCCCTGAGGAGCACTCATTGCTCTGGAAAAACGAGCTCCCCCAAGGTTTGCCAGCCAAGAACTTCTGGGGAACCTCAGCTCCCCAGCAGGCTGGGAACATGGGGAGGTGAATTTGGCCTCCCATTTCCCAGCTGACAGCCCAGATTTCAGACCTGCTGATTATTCTGGGGTCTGGCTTTCTTTTTTGACACATAACATTTCAAAAGGTCTCAGTTTCAACTCAACACGAATGAGGGAAATTTGTGGAAGCTTGAAAAACCTTAGCAGGATGGAAAAGCTCTTTTTCACCCATCTGAAGTCTTCTGTTTTCTCCTGGATGAGAGCAGGAGTTTTCAAGCTTATCTAAATTTTCCCTGTGGAAGTGAAGACTCCTGCCCAGTGAAGCAGTGAGCATAGCTTGCTTCTCTCACTTATCTTTTTGTTGAGCCTTCAGAAGTGGCACACAGACCTCCCTGAGCTGGACACTGTTCAGGGAGAGGGACAAATGCTGGGGACTCCTATGCCCTATTCCTCCAGAGGCACTCCTTTACTCTGCCCTTTGAAATGTCTCTACAGCCAGTTATTTAAAACTTCCCCTTTTCTTATTCTGGCCCTGAGGAATCAATGCATCTGGCAGGAGCCTGTAGCACCATTTCAGGGCAGTTTGTGTGAGATACTGATGTGCTGATGTAATAACTCTCACCAGCAGCTAAATAACAACACCTTTTCCAGCGATTCTTTATTCACTGAAGGAGTATAGTGCTGCCCAAGCCTTTTGGCACCTGGGCCCTTGTCCATACTTGTCCGTAGTCGGGTTGCAATGCAGGAAGCTGTTGGAGGATTAGTTTGAACTGGACACACGCACAGATAATGCTGCTAAAAAGCGCTTCCTCTTCAGAGGATTTGTGTCTGCCATGCCTGTTTGCTGGGCAGTTTGCAGCATGGATGTTCTCCAAAGAAGCCTCCTCCCCAGCCCAGGCTCCCTGTGGAAGCTGGCACGGAGTCCCTGCTGTGGGTGACTCAGTGGGGAGCGTGCACAGCTCCCTGTTCCCAAACGTCAGCTCCTTGCCTGCCAGCAGCATCCCAACTGCATTTCCCAGCAAGAGCGGGACTAACAGCGCTAATCTGTCTCACCCTGGCACTCGGCAGTGGGTTGAGAGGCACAGCTCCAGCGTGTAAAGGCTCTGCTCGGAGCCAGGGCTGCACTCTGCTGCCCTGTGACTCAGGGCCTGCCCTGCAGCGGGGTGGTGGCTCTGAGCTGCCGGGGCATCAGGCAGCACAGGTGGCACCACCTGCTGCAGAGCTGTCCTGCCCCAGCTCAGCCCCAGGCGGGGCAGAGCGGGCTCAGTTGCTGCAGGGGAAGTGGCCGAGGGGACAATGGGCTCCTTGTGGCTGCTCAGCAGCCCCGCTGCCCTCGGCCCTGGCTGGCCTTTGGCACGGCTCGCCGGGCTGGGCGCAGCCGGGGCGAGCGGTTTCGGCTGAGCCCCTCTGCAAAGGTGTCCAAGGTTTGTGCTGATCTCTAACACAGAGTGGGGCTTTCTCTTTGCCATGATATCCACAGTGATGTGAGCCCCTGCAGGCTCTGGCACAGCCACTGCAGGTCAGGGCTTTACAGCTGCTGCTCTCCGTTGTTCCTGTGCTTTCCTTGCTGTGCTTTCCACTCTTTTGGATGGCATGTTTCTCGGGGGAGAGCCCAAAACCTCCCTGGAACCAAGGTGCTGTGCCCTGACAGTGCTGCTGCCTTTGGATTTAGGCCAGTGGGGTCACCTGCTGAAAAAGCCACCACTGAGTGTCCCTGTCACTGTCATTGCTGCCCACAAGACCCGTTTTGAGCAAGGGGACTGGCACTGGAGTCCAGCACTGCCAGGTGACACACCCAGGACCTGCAGCTCTGCTGTCCTTAGCATTTTCTGTGGGAAGATGGGAACTGCGTGTGGCATTTTTAAACAAATCCCATGTGGAGGCCAATCCAGTCTGTGAGTCTCATTACAAACCTCACCTCTCTGCACCCCCTCCCTGCACCCCTCAAGCATACAACAGGTGGGAGCCCCAAGACCAGACCCCATGAACTCCACCCTTTAGCTGGCTGCCTGCACTGCAGAAGAATCTTGGTTTCTAGGGGAGCCTTTTATTTTTATCCTGATGTGGCTCCTTTGTATTTTTTTACCAGGGCCCCAATATCTCGTGCAGATGAAAGCTGTATGCTCCGTGGGGATGTGTTGTTTGGCTTGGCTTTAATAGCCAATAAAGGGATTACAGAAATCAAAGTGAGTGTGACTTCCTCTATCCCTTCCCAAAGAGGTCACCACCACAGCCGCCTCTCTTCATGAGCTTTGCCAGAAAGCCAGGTACCTGCAGACTGACCCCAAAGCAAAGCACAAAACCTGCTCCAGAACACCACTGCCCTGATTTCTTGTACTGTGCCATCCCACAATGCCAAGATTACACATGGAAGACCAAGATTAAACTCTGCTTCTTGTGGAAGAGCCCTTTGATAATTCCAGGAGGAGGTCTGTAGACAAAGTTTGGAGTGCAAATCCCTGAGAGCCCAGTTCAGCTCCAGGAAAACTGAGAAGCAGGACTGATAAATTTACCCATATTCATAGCTTCAAGTTTCCTCTTTAATGAAAAGAAAGTTCAAGTGACTTCCACTTTACAGCCCCCGAGTGAGGAGACTTTTCTAGTTGTATCTTGTCCTCACACACTATAGATAGGATTTGTGTATGTAGTCCAAAGAAAGCAAGGGTGTGAAATTTTTGGAGGGCACTGTATATTCTTTTACAAATTCCAGATTGTCCTGAAGTGCTGAGTATTCCTAGTAATGCCAAAGTCAGGAGAAGCAACTGGCACCATTTGCCAGAGTTCATCCTTCAGACAGTTCACTTGGGATCAATTTGATTTCAGGTAAGCCAGCTGAGAAAAAAAAGGAACTGTGTTCCCTGCAAGTCCATTTTTAAACATGAAGACATTCTGACCTACGTATCTGTGTGAGTCTAGAGACAGCTTCATCTTGTGGGGCTTTTGTTCAGTTTTCTTCATTTCCTGAGAGCATATCCTGCAACAAATGCACAAAACCTAAAAACCTGATGACATTAAAGTGCCTAGATTAATTTGCTTCTCTGAATGTCATGTGGTGGGAAGACGAGACAGATTTTCTTGCCTCTGGCCTTGTCCTCCCTTTCTGATCTGGAGATGTCGGCACCACTAAAGCATCTTGGCTTGGCATTTGCTATATCTGTTGTTTGCACAGATACTGCTCTGAACAGTACTTTATTTTTTGTGGTACCAGATGGCTGGATATTAAAGGGGGAAAAACACTAGTGGAAGAGACATTTGTCTTTTCTGAAGAACAACAAACAGAGCTGAATGTTGACCTACAGCCTCCAGCTGTCTGGTGGAGTGGCTGGCCCAAGCTGCAGAATATCCATCCTTGCTGCAGCCAGCCTCCCAGCATTCCCATGCTTTCACACACTGCCATTCACACTCCATGGCTTGGGTCACTGCAGGGCTGATCCCTCAAATTACTCAAAAGTACTCAATGCAAAATAATGAAAATCATAACAATGTTTTCAGCCCTTGGTTGAGCTGCTCAATTTCTACAGCTGGTGTGTACAAATTCTTGTACACACACTTGTGTGTGCTGTAGGTTTTTTAGAATTGTCACTAAATTGATGACAAGTGTGAATTAGGGAGGCAGGAGGAGGAAGAAAAGGTTTCTACTGTCACACAACAGGTTTAATTGAGCAGGAACAACGCATGACTTTTAAATGCTCATATCCTTAATGCTGTATTGACATATTAATGTATCTTTAATACATTAAAGTTAAAAAAGGCAGATTCCTTAGATTTCCAGCCATCCCTCTGATGTCTTAAATCCATCAGAAGTCAGGAAAGGAAAACTTTAAGCTATGCATCTTAACATGGTTTATATTGCACACCCATTAGCAATCAATTTTAAAATGTTACGCATTAACACTTTTAAATTATCTTTTGTCATTCAATCTGTTTTTCATGATTCGTTGTTATTAAGTATAACACTTTAAAATTATTATTCATTTCATTAGAGCCTGGGAGTCTCCTGAAATCAGCTGAAGGACCTCACTAGGACCACGCTTTTCATCAGGAGCAGCTACCCAGGAGTGCAGCAACAGGCTGGTCGTGCAGATAATTATTATTAATAATTATTATAAACGCGAGCACAGTGGCTGAAGAGAGGTCAGTTTCCTCCTTTTTCCAGGGGCCACAGACTCACATCCCTGGTGGTGACTGGGAAAGGAGCTGTGCCCCCTGACTGTGGCTGAGTGCATCTTTCACTGCTGGCAGTCGTGTGCAGTGGGCTGGCAGTGACCTCCCTCTCTCGGGACAGCCCCAGCAGTTTGCCCCTCGGAGGAGACAACTGTCCCCAGAGCCCCTGTGCTCCAGAGGAATGCAGGCATTGTTGGAGCAGGAGTCAGGCCACCCTGTCACCCCCTGCTCGGCAGGAAAGCCCCCCTGACCACAGCCTCTCACACAGAGCATCATTCAAGGGGCTGCGCAGGGGCTGCGGGAGGAATGAATCGAGCTGTTTGTGTGGGACTGCAGGGAAATGCCACATCTGTGGTGGGGACAGGGCCCAGGACTGAGCAGGCCCTGAGCAGCACTGCCCAGGGACACTGCTGGTCACAGCCTGGGGCACAGCCAAGCACATTGGTACACTCCTGTGCACACAGCTGGGGGTGCTGGCCGAGTGCGAGGTGCTAAAGTCTGATTTTGGGTGCCTAAAGCCTCGTACAGTTCTAGATGTGCCTACAGAAAGCCCATTTACATCCAGAGAAATGCCTTTGTGACAACAAGGAGGGGCTGCCAGTGCTCCACTAACAGAGCCAGAGTGCTTTGTGTCAGGGGAAGGAGCCAGGAGAGAGGACTGGGATGACACTCCTGCCTTCCCTGGGAAAGGGGACTGGGATGACACTCCTGCCTTCCCTGGGAAAGGGGACTGGGATGACATTCCTGCCTTCCTTGGGAGAGAGGGGACTGGGATGACACTCCTGCCTTCCTGGGAGAGGGGACTGGGATGACACTCCTGCCTTCCCTGGGAGAGGGGACTGGGATGACACCCTGCCTTTCCTGGGAGAGGGGACTGGGATGACACTCCTGCCTTCCCTGGGACACTCCCAACAGGCAGATGGAGCACTCAGGGTTCTCCAGCCTGTCTCCACCTGGATGAGAACACTTAATGGAGAGGGGGCAGGGGTGACAAGTCCCCAGCACAGCAGACATGTCTCCTTTGTGCCTGCCATACTTAACACGTCCCAGTTAAATTAATAATTTCCTATTCAAGTAACAGGATAAAACTGCTGACTTTTTGTGTGTGTGTGTTGCAGAGGGAAGGCTTGGTTTCATTGATACTTTTGTACTGCTGGTGTATTCACACTTGAGCTGCTTCAAGGTGCTCCTGCCTGCTCCCTTGGATGTCACCTTGGACAGTAGGTGACAGTGGAACTGAGCAGTGACAGTGACAGTGCTTCTCTCCTGTGGAGGCATCAGACTATGTCCCACCTCAAAACTGCTTCCAGAAAGAAAAAAAACACTGGTTATTGGTCATGGGAGACTCTCAGTTCCTGAGGGAACAGAAGGGCCCTTATGCAAACTGGACCCACTTGGTCCATGTGTGCTAACCCTGGGGCCCAGTTAAAGATGCAGAGATAATGAAGATGAATCTTCCCAACCCTGGTGCAGCCCTCGGATTGCTATTCATTGCTGATATTCCAGCTGCACAGCAATGAAGTTCCTACAAGAAGTCTGAGGTCAGTCAAGAGTCTTCAGGGCCTTGGGATGACTGGTTAAGGGATGTGGAGAGTAAACAGTGCTCCATTCTGTCCTTCTGATGGCAAGGAGAAACAGGAAGACCCTGCAGATCAACCCCTTGCTTTAAGCCTGGTGTCAGGGGCAGAATTTTGTTTTTTTTTTTTTTTTTTTTTTTTTTTTTTTTTTTGATTGTGGAATAATAGAATCATTTAAGTTGAAAAAGACCCCTCAGATCAGGGTGGCCATGCCCTGGCTTATCTCTAGCAGGTCTGGTTTTATCCCTTTCTCCCTTCAAGTCTAGTGCAAAGCTCCTTCCATGAGCCCTGTCTGTCACCAGCAGGGGACATCTCACTCTCTGAGCTACCAAAAAAGAGGTGGGGTCGGGCTCTTCTCCCAGGTATCAGTGACAGACAAGAGATGACACCAGGGGAGGTTTAGACTGGATGTTGAAACAGCTGCTCACTCAAAGAGTTGTCATCACTGAAAGAGTGGTCAGGCATTGGAATAAGCCGCCCAGAGGGGTGGTGGAGTCACAAGAGGTGTCTGGCACCTGGGGACATAGTTTTGTGGTGGTTATGGTGGTGCTGTTAGTGGTTGGAATAGGTGATTTTGAGGGTCTCTTCTACATTGATGATCCTGTGGGATAACCCCAGGATCAAACCCTGCTCACTGTCCAAGCAGCACTTGCCCAGAAGTGTGGGCAGTAAATGCAGAGCACTGTGTTCAACCAAAATTAAGGAGCTGCTGGAGACACGCTGATATATCCAGCCACTAGCACGGGATAAATTCGGTGTAATGCCTTGTAAAAATCTGTTTGTCACTTCCAGATGCTCGTGCTTGTAGCTGGTTACTGGGCTTGAGGGGCTCAGATGTAAGTAATTAATGTCCTGGCCCTGTTAACATTCCACTTTCTTCCATTCTGATGAAGCGTCCCATTGTAAAGCAGACAACAATGAAAAGCATGTCCATTTTCAAATTGTTTAAATATATTAATCATACAGGCCAGGGTGGATTTTCATTAATCATTTTTAAAGTTGTGTATGGGGGGAGGGATTAGCTGACAGAACTGTGCAATGTCACTGCCAAAAGCCCTGACTCTTTTAGTAACTGTGTATGAAATTAGAGGGGAAAAAAAATCTTTAGCTTAGTGACCAGACCAAAATACATTTTTACAGCTGCCAAGGTTCTCCCTGCAGATATAAACCAGAATGTAAAGGGATCCTGTGTATGTGTGTGCTGCACTAGGACATCCTACTTCCAACAGCACTGGCATTAGTTTGGTTGGAGGCTGAGGGTGGAAGGGGAGGGCAAGGGCTTGGCAGCTGTTGCACCCTGGCCCAGCACTGTGTTGTACACCCAGACAAAATCATTTAGGGAGATGAGTTTCATGCCACGAGCTGCTGCTGTGTTTAGAGTGTGTGTAATTATTGAGGGCTGGGCTGTGAGGAGATGCTGCTCCTGGGAATCAGAACCACAGGATCACAGAATTAACTGGGTTGGGAAAGACCTTTGAGATCCCTGAGTCCAACCTCTGCCCCGACCCCCCCCCCGTCACCCACTGACACACAGAGTGCCTCGTCCCATCTTCTCTCAACACCTCCAGGCACGGTGACTCTACTGTCTCCCTGGGCAGCTCATTCCAATGCCCAACCACCCTTTCTGTGAAGAAATTCCTCCTGGGGTCCTGCCTGAACCTTCCCAGCTTAAGGCTGTGTCCTCTTGTCCTGCTGCCCGGGAGTCTCTGAGCATCTCCCACCCCTTCCACCTCAGCCTGGGCAGTGCAGGGCCAGGGGAGCTCTGCTGCAGCAATCACCCCTCTAGGCTGTGGCATCTTTTAAGGAGCCTCTTCCACCCCCAGAGTGCCCCAAGAACAGGCTTTTGCTCCATCAGAAGATGAACAGGCAGTCAGGAGCTCAGCACCCGGCTGGTGCAGCTCCAGGTAAGCACTGCAAGATTGGAGCTCAGCACACAGAGAGCTGTGCTTGTGCCCTTGCCATGTTTTAAGTTCACCTAGCACTTCTATTGCACAAGCTCTGAAGGTCTAATGTCATAATGCATGAGTACCATAATGCTGTTTCCACTTAGAGGTTTTCAGCAAATTTTGCAAATAAACAAATGGCTTCGTGACATGTATTAAAATCAAACCCAACAAGATGAAGACACCTGAGAAAAACAAAGTACAATATAAAGGAATAGTCACAGTAAAGTCACAATAAATAAATTGTAAATCACGGTTCATAAATTTCAGAGAATAAATCACAATTTATAAATCATATGCCATAAATCTAAATTTCCCATCAAAATGTCCCATCCAGACTTTCAAATTTCTTTTGTGATGCTGATGGCCTAATCTATGTCCAAGTTATCACTTGGCACTCGGAATAAATTCTTAAGGTGAATGCAAAAAAAATATAAGTTTGTTCTATTAATTATGTTAGAAAATGCTCTGCAGCATTTGAAACATATCCTCTCAGATGAATGGAAATCAGATGCAGCCCTGTTTTCTTATAGTCTGTTTCTCCCACTTTTAACACAAAACTGCAAAGAAACGTGAAATGGGTCTGGAAGGGCAACTAGTTTTGTAACATTTTCCTGGAGAATGGAATAAATTGGATTTTTTTTTTTCCTTCAGACTAAGTCTGAAGCTCATTTGAAAAATGAGCAAGAATCATATGTCTGAAATCTTCAAGGGATATTAAGGCTAACAGGCTAAATGTCTGCCTCAGAGATGCTCTGGAGGATGCACACTGGCTAAATGATGTCCAGCCTTTGAAAACCTGGATGTGCTCCAGCTTGGGGCTTGGAGAAAAGGGCCTTAATGAGCCTCCAGTATCTGCATCTATTGTTCAGCAGAACATCTCGGGCTGCCTGAAAGATGGATGCAATTTGTGGGGATCTAAACCTAAGGCAGCAGCTCCTGCCCTTATTTGCACTGCTTCAAAGACTTCCTGTGAAGTCTGGGAGATCAAGGAAAAGGGAAAGATCAAGGAGAAGGGAGGGAGCCATCTGAGCCCGAGCTGCCCTTTGGCCAGGCTGGCTGGGGAGGTGCTGGGGGGGAGATTTTGAGCCATTCTGCTCCCCACCCCAGCGACCCTGGGCTCAGCAGAGGCTGGGATTGCCTCTGCCTTTGTCCACGTCCTCAGCTGTGCCATCACATGGACCTGAGGGTTTGGGTGGCCACGGGCTGCTGGTGCTGGGCAGTTCCACTCTTCCCCTCCTACACACTGAAAACAGAAATGTACTTGAAGGTTTCTCTCTTTTTTTTTTACCCCCTTGACTTGAAGAGAATGCCCAGCTACTGAAAGATAACAAAGGGCAGGATGCAGGAGTAAGAAATAACTTAGATGGACTCAGTTTAGGTCAGGTTTCTGGAAACCCACAGATCTATCAATTTTTGAACTGTGAATCAGGAAAAAAAGATGTCATTTGTAGTCCATGCCACCCTTGGCTTTCTGCAGTCTGTAAAGGATGTTTTTAATCCCAAAAAGCCTCACTACTGCTGGCAGTCCCAGCTCTGCTCCAGCTGCCAGGGGAAAAATGGGGGAGAAGATGTGAAGTGACTGAATGGCACAGGAAATTTTAGTGAAATAGTCCAAAAACGATTAGCTAAACACATTGCACAGATTGAGCTAACACCTCAAATTCCCATCAGGGTGGGTTTGACAATGAGAGGGTTCACCTCGAGAAGTGACAGACTAAACAAGCTTATAAACTCCTAATTGAATTTTAGAAAGTGTTATTTAGGCTTGGTGCAGACAAACAGGGAAACAAAAAAGTCAGCTCTGCTCATGTCTCAGGACAGCATTGCCTCCAAGAGTGCACTGTTCCTGGCCACCTTAAATGTCTTTGGACTGTGCTGTTCCTTGTTTCTATTTTGCTTCACAATTGCCCCCAAAGTGAAAAGCACTTCAGATAAAACAGTAAAAAAAAACTGATTAGCAAGTTCTACCAAGTGTGCAAGATCCAGCCTCCTGAAGTGAGACCAAGCCAAGAAACGTAATGGAAATTTTGACTGCACTTGAAAATGGTTATTGTCACAACTTCAAAGCTACTCAACCAGTTTTCTGCATGCCTAATCTGCTTTCAGCATTTCACCAGTATATTCAAAATTTATTGCCTGTATGTCAAATCATCACAATAAACTTGCAGTGTTGTTGTTAGCATCTTGCTTGTTTGCTTTTTGAAGCACAAGCAAGTCATGCCAGTTTTCCTGATACTGGAAAATAAACAGAAGGGACAATTTTGATCCAGTAAGGCTTGGTTGTGAGGGTCATGAACAACTAAAAAGCTGTGTTCATGGGTGATAGGATGGAAATTGCATTAATTTGCTGATTTGCTGGTGTACAACCACAATAAAACATCATTAATCAGCTTTGATGGAAGATGCAAGTCTGTTACTCCAATGGGTTCTGTGGGAATAACAAAAAGCCTTTTTCTCAGATGGGGAAGGATCACCAGCATCCTTTCTGAACACCACTGGCCCTCTAAACTAAACACACCTCTAGTCTAAAAGTTTTTATGCAGAATATCCAAAATATGGAAAAATAATGGAAAAAAAGGTGAATGGAAAAAATCCCTATCCTTCCCTGGGAAAGCATTTTAGGAAAGCTCACTATCCATGGGGCAACACTATCTGGAATAATGTCATAAACCAGATGAAGTCTGGGCTTTTGGTAGCCCCAGATGTGCCAAGCCTCCTGAAAAGAAAAAGTGAGAGAAGGCAGGTTAGGCTGGAAAGAACAAGAGTGAATTATCCTGTATAGGGCTGTGCTGCTTCTGGTGCCCAAACCAGTTCACTTAAAACCTCTTCTGCCCCTGATTGTCCCTTTGGGTCCTCCTTAAATGAACAAGGAAATCAGTCCCCAGGTTCTCAATCCTTGTTTCCCTTCCACGAGGTGAAAAGATAGAGCTGTTGAGGTCAGGTAGGCTGCATTTATTTTGCTATATTATATTTTACTTTATTGAAGGAGGGCTAGCACAGGGTAGGGGCCGTTCTGCAAGCAGAGCATGGAGGTGCCTGTCCCAGGGCAGCCCCAGCCCTGCAGCCCTGGTGGAGTTCTGTCCATCAGAGGGAAGTCAGTGGGGTCTTGTTCCCATCTGGCCTTTGGAAGAAAGGTTTAATCACCCCCAATTTAATTTTTTGCCAGCTGGGGAGGCATTGAACCAACAGAAAATTGGGAGGGGAAGCAGGAGACACAACCAGCTTTTGGGAGTGGGAGGGGCTGCCAGGCCTCGCTGTTTGCATTTCAATTTCTGTTTAAAGTTCTGTTTTGAAATAAAACATGTTGTTATCCCTCTGCAAACTGTTGCATTTTCTAAGCCAGCTCAGAAAAGCAAAGTGGCAGCAAAATCTGGGGGCACATAAGAATGCAAAAGCAAAAGAAGACAAGCTGTGGTCTCAGCAGCTCCTTGTGCTGGCAGGAGCAAATATCTGCATGAAAGCAAAGCTAGGAAAACATCCATCCAATATCCTTTCCAAAGTGCAGCTTGACTCAGGCACAGCTCTGTTTTTCAAGCTCAGCTCCTTTGTTCCAGCCCCACTACTGCTTGTTTTCCAGATCGACTCTTTGCTGCAGGAATTTTGCTTTTAATTTCCCAGGCAGCTGGAGCTTATTACATGTGATTTTGCAGAGCAGTATTTTATATCAGTACCCGATAATGGCTCACCTGTAAACACCCTCTCTAACGAGCACCTTTGGGCACCCCTGGCCCTGGTTGGCACGGGGGGGATGCTGGGTAACAAGTTTAAGCCCAGCTTTCTTCAGTGCGTTTTTCCCCTGCTTCCTAATCTCTCCTGACATAATGTTGAAAGTTATTACTTAGCTGCATAAAGAAAACCATCTGTCAATTATTCACCTGCTCACAAGTGGGACCAGGTACACAGAAGCTGCTGGTGCAAGCCAAGGCAGCCACTGCCCAGCTTCTGAGACAGCAAAAATCCACTTTTAGTCCTCTGATTCAGTTGTCTGTGTAGGGTAAGTCAGTAAAAAAATCTGTTCTCTCTCAGAGAACAACTGAGACTCCTCCAAGCACCACTTTGACATCCAAGTCACAGCTGAGGAGCCTTTCGACTTCTTTTGAGAGCATTTGGAAAATGAGACTTTTAGCAGCTGTAAATAAGTATTTAAGTGCACGTCTTGCTGAAGAGGTGTCTGGAGGCTGGTTGTGCTCAACTGGGAAGTGTATCCCCATGTAGTGCAGTAAAAAAAATGCAACACCCGAGCTCCAGTCGGCATCCAGAGCACTCCTGTCAGAAATGACAATATTTACTGCTTCTCCAGTTTCCCTGTCATGGAAACTGGACTTTTCAGAAGCACTTGGTGTCTCTTGGAGCCTGTCACTATCAGGTTAACAACAATGTCAGTTGACCTAGACTCTAAATAGAGGGCTTTGGCTAGGTGTGCCTCAACTAAAATGTCCATTTTCTTGGCCTTACATCCTGCAAATAATAAGAAATTGTACCAAAGGTTTTGTGAGACTGCTCGAAAAGAGCATCTGGGAAAAAAGTCACTCTTGAAGAAACCCATGACCTGTAGGCAGACTTTTGCTAATGTTACTCCAAAGCAGATATTTTCTGCTGTGGTTAGCAGAATCACTTGAGGTCTGTGGATTTCTTAATGGCCTCTCTGGAGCTTAAAAGGAGAAAAACAGGACTTCTTGTTTGGCCTCGTGTGCTTGCATTTGCTGTAGCATACTCTTCAGTGGACACTGACCCCTGGGTCCATAGAACTGGGAAAAAGCCTGAAAGCCAGCATTTAAGAGAATCCTTGCTTAAAATCAAAAGGTATCTTCTGGTAAGCAACGATTCTGCCATTTAAAAATCTGGCTCGTGTCATTAATGTTTTCATTGTTCTTAAAATCTTTTTTTTTTTTTTTTTCTTCTGGTGATCCCCAAGGGGAGGCTGGCAGGTCTGAAGTAGAGTTGCCTAGATGGGTTTTCACTGACACCCTGAATCCAAGGTGGGTAAAGCTGGTTGGGTTGGTGGGAGTCCCTCAGCTGAGATCTACTGAAAGTTAGAAAAGCCTAATTCCCAAGGAATTTATGCTATATACCAGCAGCAATATTGCCAGAGCTGGGGAGGGTTAAAATAGTTGCTAATAGATAATACTAGGCATATTTTACTCTCTTCCCTGTAGAAAGACTGGAAGCTTCAAGAAGATGTTTTTCCTCCCAGTCTCCAGACTAGATGGAATAATACAACAGTTTCCTTGAATTATACACTCACAAATCATAACAGTTATAACTTGAACTCCCAGAAATAACGTGCTAAAGATTTTGCAGAAGATAAACTGGGATTACGTTTGCTGTAAATAACCAATGTCCGTGGAGCAGTGTGTCAGCTACTGGAATAACCATGCCTTAACTTTGCAGATGATCTGCTGTTTGTGGGTGCTCCATCTTTTCAAGAATAAAAGGGAGAAGAGAAGAAAGCACACTCGGTGTTGGCTACAGTGAGATCAGTCAGGGCAGTGCTGAGAATTTTCAGAAATCCCGGGCAATGGATGCTAAACTGCTTGTTGTGCTGGCTGGATAGGAAAAATGTGGAATCTATAGAAGCCAGAAGCAAAATGGCCAGCTTAAGGCAGCATTATCAGCAGCTGTTTTTTGGTCTTAAATAGAAAGTGCTTTTTAAGGAGGTCTGTTGGGAATACTCCCACAGCTAAGTGAGCCCACAGCAGCGTGCTGCTGATGACTAAGTAAATGGAGATGGAGCAGAGTTGAATGGTTCCCCGAGGAGTTGCCATATTTCTTTCCAGGATTTCTTGGACAGGAGGATATGTCTGAGCTGTTTGTGATGCCTTCATAGCAAGTATGGTGCTGGTGAGCCCTGTAGTGCACACACTGCAGCATTTCCATGTGTGCAGGGTGTCCAGGCACTGGGAGCACCTCGGGCTGTCCCCTGGGGCCAGCCTGGCACCTGCTCAGCCCTGCTGTGAAAAGCAGCACGGGATGGCTCTGCCTGGGCCAGCTCTTGTGTTCCCAGGCAACGCATGGGTGTGGAAACACTTCTGTGTTGGGAGGTGCAATGGGATGAGTGGGAGCTGAGCTGGGCCTGCTGTTAGAAACAGGGTCCCTGTGCACAGGCTGGCTGCAGAGCTGAGCTGGGACATCTCTTGCTGCTTTACAGGGGGCCTGTCTGAGATGTGCACAGGGGGGTGTTCCAGGGAGTTGTACAAAATCTCCAGATTTTCCCTAGACAAAAAAAAAATGGAAAAAATTGTATAAAGGATATTTCAGGATTTATATCTTCCTCTCAGCAATATTTGAACAATTTTGCCAGCATCCAGTGTTTCTGTTGTATACAAGATGCTGCCCAGTCAGTGTGGCAATGAAGAAATCGCTGCTTTGCTGCAGCTTCAACATAAACTCAATTTACAACTCACAGTCCAAGGATGCTCAGACCTAGCCATAGATGATAGTATGTTCTAGATCCTCCTGTCTTTGGCTCTTAAAACCACCTCTTCCATTCAGGACATGCCTTTTCCTAAACACATTTCCCTGTCAGTTTACAATTTCTATTTCAGAATACTTTGGTTTTACCTGCAGTGGGAGCAGCCTGACAGCACAGAGGACAACTGTCAGGGGCACACACGCTGCAGATGCCATTAGAGGCAAGTCAGCCCTTTCAAAGACATTTTTCAAATATCATCTCCACAGCCGGTGTGGCCATTTGTTAAAGACAAATGGCACTTGGGGAGCCTGGAAACCAGGGTCAGCCATTAGGTGGACCTAAAATATGTGTCATCTGTTTAGTGTTGTATCCCCTTACGTGCTGCCTTTTCTCAGAAGGCCGGTCCCTCGAGGCTGGGGAGATCAGAGGGAAACAGGAGACCCATGTGCAACCTGCTGGAGAGCCAGTCATCCACAGATTGTCTCTGCTGAGGCTGAGAGCCACGGGCTGAGTGCATCTGTGGCACTGACAGCACCAGTGCCACAGCCAGGACCAGCTGATGTGACCTCTGGGGAGGGCACCTTCCCACAGGCACAAAAAGAAGGGTGGGAGTGCTGGGTGAGTCACCCTGGAGCAGTTGACATGGCTATAAAATCAGTGGCCCTGTGGTTTCCTTTCTTTCTGGGCAGGGATCTGCAGGAGCAGGAGGAGCTGCTGGGTGGATGGCATTTGTAACTGCTTTATTTTCCCTGGGCTAAAAATACTCTGCAAACTTGGGTTTTATTTTCCATTCCTAACAGCTGAGCCCTGGTCTGGAGGGAATGAATGTGTTATCCCACTGTGAAAGCATCTAAACAGGTGGAAAGGACAAGGGAGGATAGAAAGAGAGGGTGGAGGGTCTGGCTTTAGACAGAAATCCTGTTTCCTTTCTTAAAACAGACTGAAGGCCCTGTAGGTCATTTTAAAACTAAAACTTGCATTCACCTTGTCATCTGTTTGCTTATGTGAAAGAGCCTCGTGTTGGAAAACACCAGGAGGAAAAGGGTTAGGGAGACCCTGTCAGAGGAAAGGAAATTGTGGGCACTGTGCTGCTCTTTCAGTCAGACTCAAACATTCTGCCAATAAACCTAATTTTCCACCTGTAACTTCTGTTATGCCAGCTGGACTCTCCCATTCAGCTTTACCAAAGGGCTTCCTTTTATCTTCTGAGAAAGCTCTTTATGAAAACTCTCCTAGCTCTGGAACAGCCCTGTCGAGGCTGCTGCTGCTGTTTCTGTAGCCACCCCCAGTGCCTCAGCACAGAAAAAGCCACCAAAACAGGTTGAATTGTGCTAAATGTTACATTTCCCATTTTTTTAGTATGGAAATATTTTTCACTAAGACGTGTGATCCTGCCTGGTAAGACTCCCTTCATCCAAATCCTTTCTGGATTGCAAGTAAGTCTGCAAAGGCAAGGGCTAATGCACTAATCCATTCTGGTACTGTATGTCTTTATAGGAGCTTTTTAGAAGAGAAAAATACAAGTCCAGAGACTTGTGCTATACAGAATGTAATCAATAAAGTTATTCAAAGTTTTACACAAAAGCACTCACACGGATCATTAGGGCAGAAACTTTAATCCACTGAGGTTTAGAAATGAGGAATTTCTTAAGTAGCACCTGAGATTTTTTTTTGTTGTTTTTTCTTCGACAAGTCTTTAGGGCTTTGTGGATTGTAAATCCTGCGAAAAACACTTTTTTTTTCCCTTTTTTTTTTTTCCCCCAAATAAATTATTGTGGAGGAAATATGAAAAGAGGAGGGATTGTGGGACATGATGCTCTTGTGGTAACTTCTGCTGCTGTTATCATTTCTGTGGCTTCTTTGGTCCAAAGCAGAAGGAAGTTTGGGAGGTAGCCTGGCCTGTGGGGACTATGGAATAAAGGAATGAAAAGGCACATCCAGCTGCCAAACTCTACTCAGATAAAGCTGTTGCACATATCAGCTGTGTGTTTGTTGCATGTTTTATTTGCAGTGTTGTTGGCATCAGGCTGCAAGCACATTCAGGTTCTCTACCAGGCCTCCACAGCAGGTCTGGTGGAGATGTGAGGGTTCTCCCCCTCCACCAGATCCTTTCCAGTGGAAATTTAGGAATCCTGCTGTTGCTGGATGAGTCTGGTGCATTACCCAGAGGCGCCTTGGGCAGCCACATCAACGAAGGACTTGTGTGCTTGTTAGTTTTACATGTAAGACTAAAAATAAGCACATTTTGGGGCTGTCAGAGGCTCATGGCTGGGAATAGCTGATTTAGGCTTGTTTGAGGGACCATGTCTGCTTGAGGGTAAAGGAGAGCATGTGAGAGAGCACCTCAGAGATTTCTTCTGCCTGCAGCAAAAGTAAGTGGAGTTATGATTCATAGACTCCACAACACTAATGACCATTACAATGGACTCAATAAGGGAAAAAAAAAAAAAAAAAGAAAAAAAAAAACAAAGCCAGAAGTACTGGTTGGGTCACCACCAACAGAAAGATTTTTACTTCATCCTGGTTACAAATAGCCACAGTTCAATACTGAAAATGTTGTGATGTGTTCCAGAGAGCACCTGTGAGCTGGAAATGCAGCCTGGCCAAAGTCAAACAAACCAGAAGCAAGTGCCCGAGAGGGCAGAATAGAGAAAGATGACTGAAGGAAGAAAACATGAGCAGGGGAAAATGATTCTGCTGTCTGATTGCTGGTTTCAAGGTTAAAGGGAAAAGATGAAATCAAAGTACCCATTAATTCTAACTGTTCAATCTAACTTAGTTTGCTAATGCTGCAAAGCCACTGGTTCACTTTTATCTAAAATTGCAAAAGAGTAATTCAAAGCCTGTTCAAAGAGAATAATGAGATAGCCTGGAAGACCATTACCTAAAACCCAGTTACAATTATACGTTATCTGTGTGGACTCGAGTTTTTATTAGCTTGCATTTGCCCTCGGGGGCATCAGACAAAGGCCATCCATTTGTCAGGCTCTGGAGGGGTGCTGGGCAGGGCTGAGGGCAGCACTCCATCTCTCTCCCGGGATTTCCTGGAGGGATGTGAGCGTGTGTGCCTTTACCCGTGCAGCTCCTGCACCCGGGCTGCATCCCCCCGGGGTCTGCTCTGCAGCAGGAGCCTGAAAGATTTGCCATCTTACCCCAGGCAAACGACGAGAATTGATTTCTTTTTCAGCTGAGCAAGATTTCTGGACAGAAAGCTGGATTCAGACTGCTGTACCTCCTGTTGGTTAAATACCCCTTGCTCTTGCCCGCTGGTGGCTGCCTGATAATCTTGTCTGAGTTTGTGGTCAGAGTATGGCTCATGTAGAGGCAGAGGAAGGATGTTAAATACAAGTAAATTCATGATACACTGGACAGTTGGGAGCAGCTAATTCTTATTTTGCCCGTCAGAAGCCCAGTCACTCCCTCTGCAGCTGTCATTTAGTAACAGGGTGCTCTGAGACTTTGCAGTCTCAGATTAGTCTGTCTTTGAGTACAAAATTAATTCCTTACGTAACTTAGCTATGAAATTAATGGATTGATTGATTGATCCTGATGACTTGATGTTATTCTGTTAAGCTGTTTTTGCCAAGGCAGAAAAACGTGTTTATTTGTGTGCTGCAGAACATAAATGAAAGAGTTGATTGAACTGCTTTTTATTAAAAAAAAAAAAAAAAGTGATGATAATAATATCTTGGCTGTCAGTACTCTTTTGCATTTTTATTGTCTTTGATTCTTTATGGCCTTTACTGGCTTCAGTGGACTTTGGATCAGACAGTTGCTAATTCATCTCTGAATCTTTACACAAATGACAACGGCAAGTTCACCATGTGTGCAAATTCCTTTATATTCTGGGAAAATGTGAAGCTTACATCATAAACCAGAGGCCTACGGTGAGTTCTGAGGCCACTTCTGTCACCGCTGCAGAAGGATCATTATCATTTATCAACCTTCTGATGTTGTTTCCTTGCCAGACTGCCAATATGAGGAGAAGGGGGTTTGTGTGTGATGCTGTGTAGGATGTCAGGTAGCTGTGGGTGAAGAGTGACTTTCAGCAGACCCTTTCCTAAGGAAAGAAACATCCAAGATGTTGTCTCTAGCAGAGAATGATGGCTAAAAGCAAAGGCAAAGGATGCTAATATAGGAACATTCAATGTGCAGTGGTAACATAACCATGTGAGCAAGAAGTTCAGGGTCCCCCTTATTTAAAGTGTTTCAGACATGGAGTGATGCAGGGGTGGAGCACAGAAGGAGACAAAAACCTCTCTGCATGCTCTCCAAGACAGCTCTGGAAGGAGCCTCTTGCAGAAAGAGATTGTAAGAAAAAAAGTAGAGAAGTAACTGTTGTAGTCTGGGTTTGGATCCAGGCAAAGCTTAACATCCCTGGTGGATAAGGACAGCTCCTTTGGCAGGTGACACGGAATGGTGTGGCTGTCCTGTCACCACGCTGAGCTGAAATCTCACATGATCCTGGCTGATGTGATCAAATGAATGTTTCTTCCACTTGACTGCAGCTTCTCTGAAAGTACCAAGCCCCAGTCTCTGGGGTGAATGCAGAATTTTGCTCCTCATTATTACAGATTATTATATTTCCTGTGCCAGTCACTGGAAACCTGCCTGAAGAGACATAGATCCCCGTGGAGCAGCAGCCAGGACCTGGATCCCAAAGCATCCCTGAAAGGGCTGCACCATGGTAAGTGCTGGGTCATTCTGAAGCACTTCCAAGCCATGACTGTTATTTTTCTCTGCTAAAAACCATTAAAAAAAAAGTCTGAGGAGTAACACAAATAACAGGGATGAAAGCCTGATCTTTGTCAGAGTTCCAGACACTGACTGCATTGTAGTTTCAGCAGCGGGCATGTGGCTGATTTAAAGTCAAGGATTTTGAATAAAAAAAATATAATATAGGAGCATTCAATGTGGCCATGAAAAACTGGGGTTTAACCCTTTTTCAGCCTAAACCAGTGGCAGCTTGGAGGGAACAGTGGCTGTGTATTTTGTAAAGGAGGAGCTGTTTTTGGTTTTGTTTTAAAAAGAGCATTCAGATCAGCTGAGTTTGAGCCAATGCTGAAAACAGAGCTGCCAAATTTATCATTGACCAGAAGATTTGTATGGGGCCAAAGGAGGTTGGTACAGAGAGATTAGAGGCAGATTATCAGCATGCTTTTAGCTTTATCTGTTTCTAGAAGCAAATAATTAGCCTCAGACACAACCTCATCTTAAAATAAGTTCTAAAATATAAATTATTGGTGTGAAAAGACTGATCAAAGTTTTAGAAACTGTTATTTTTGCCAGAAGAAATTAATTCCCTGAGGACTTAATTTCAATCAACGTGGTTCCCATAGCTCTGCTATGAAAAGCCAATTTCAAAAAACTGATTTAGTTCCTTATTTCAAATCCTCCCTGCAGCCTGTCTGAAGGAGAGGGGGGAAGAAAGAAACAGTTCTGATGACAGAAATGGGATCATGCAAATTCTGGAGCTTTGGTGTGAAATGGAGAAAATTGCTGGTAATGAATGTGATCCTGATAACTTTGGAAATGAAGGAACTGCCCATGGTTTGCCAGCAATACCCAGGTTTCCTGGTATTTTATATAATATATAAATATAATAATATAAATATATTATATAAAATGTATATATATAAATATAAATAAATAAATAAATAAATAATTCTGTAATATATATATATATTATATATATATTTATATATATATAAAAAATCCTGTGTATTTTCCTCCACGGCAGCCTGGGTCTGATGTCACCTCTTACAGCTTAAACAGCCATGTGGAAAGCATTATAGGATTTTTGGCAACAATGGGGAAAAGTGGTTGGTTTAAAGCTGGTATGTTTACATGTTTTTCAGAGCAATGAAGATTCAAGTAGTTTCCTTATGCCCTGTTCCCTTATGTTGCTTTGAAAGCTTCCATTAAGGAAATTATGAACCTTCCTGGAGAGCAGATTTGAGTCCTTTTTCATATCTGAAAACTTACAAAAAATTATTGGAAAAAATAAGCTTGAAATAAAATATTGTCCCATATCTCAACATAGCCAAAGTGATAAAGGCAAATGAGAAATGAAAACCCTTTGTAAGCTGGCCTAGGCCCTGGAGAGGATTTTTATAAGAGAAAACTTTATGCTGCTGGTACTCTCACAGTGATGATTAAGAAAGCAGACCCGTCCAGCTAACAGGATGGGCTCTTTGGCCAAAGTTGAAAACTGATTTTGTCCAGCCTCCCTCTTTCCTGGGAACACATCTGCCATGCTGTGCCTCCAGCACTGGTAAATTCTCTCCTGACATCCACATTTCCAGCAGGAACACAAATCTGCAGGAGGTAAGGCTGAGCTCTGCAGTGTGTCTGTGCCAGGAGACCATCCCTGACCTTCCACTTTGTAAGGAAGAAAAAGCCAAAAGCCAGAAGCATGGACCTTGCTGTAGGACAGGCAGATGTGCATGGAAACACTTGTGCCACTGGAGATTGACCACCAAGGCTTTTCATTTCCCAAATATCAGTGTATCTCCCTCTCCCCCTCTGACAGCTGGGGCACTCCTGGTGACTTAGGACTTACCAAGTTCTTTCCTAGGGGCTTTTAAATCCAGGAATTCAATTGTTACCAAATTGAATTTTCACTTTCAGTTAGGCTTGCAATAGCTGGATAAAATTGGCATGGTAGGCTTGGTCTGCAAATGGAAACCTTCCCCTAGGATTCTGAATACTTATGGCACTGCCATAAGTATGGATGAAAATGCTGGGTAACGGTGTGTTTCAGAAATGTTTAGGCATTCTCAATTTGAATCTTGCACCAGCTTTCAAAAGCAAGCATGATCATATTGCTTTACCAAAAACCCAGGGCAATGCTGTACAGGAAAAGCAGATTCTCAATAAAATGCAAGTTAACCCCCAACTCCCTCCGAGTCACTTGATGAATAAGAAGCTGCCTTTTTTCACGAGGATGTCCTGATTCCTCTGCTCCAGGCCGTTGTGACACTGCTCCAGGGAAGGTGGCAGTGCCATGCCTGGTGGGAGGTGAGGGAGGAACTAAAGCATCCACCCTGCTGCTGGCTCCCAGTTCAGGGTGACCTCTGCAGGCAGTGACTGTGGCGAGGGTGTGATGCCAGCTTGGAGGGCACGAGCTGCCTCACAGCACCCTAAGGACAGGGATGCCACTGCTGCTCAGTGGGAAAATAAACCTGCCTTTCTTCCTCATGCTGCTTGTGAACCTGTGCCGTTGGGGAGGTGGGGAGAAAGAAAGAAAAGACACGAATGGGGCCCAGCATGTGCCAAATATATGAGCTGTTGTGAAAAGGACGACGTGTCATGGGCTCATTATTCACCAATGCTTCATCACACTGAGTTTATGGTGGCATTAAAACTGGAGGGAAAAAAAAAAAAAAAAAGACGTCATTTACACGAAATGCTGGAGACACTCCCTCCACCCTTTGATTCCTTCAGTAAGCTGGAAGGAGGTTTGTGTGTGCATGAGAAAGCGTGCTGTACAATGCCAGCCTTTATTCTCTCCTTGAATTACTCATACTGTGCAGTATGTAGCAAAAAAAAAAAAAAAAAAAAAAAAAAAAAAAGGAAAAGAAAGGAGGAAAAAAAAAAGAAAAGAAAAGAAAAATGTTTGGGGCTTATTTTGCTGTTAAGAAATAACACTGAGATGCTGGAGCCAAGCTACAATGTGAGTGAGTGCAATGATGGCTTCTGGAGATTATTTTCCGAGTGGCTTTTTTGGATGCTGGGATCTCTCCATGCTTCACGCTGCAGTTGCTACTTTCCTCTGCACACAGGACAACCCAGATTCCTTCCACAGCCCCCCTAAGTCCTGACCTCAACAAAGGAGTGACTGTTGTCCTGCTGCACGAGGTTCTGCAGGCTGTTAAACCACGGAGCTGGAGAGCACCAGCAGGGGCTGGAAATTTGGGATCATCACTGCAAGGGATTGGGGCAAGGTGGAGAGCTCTGCTTGAGACCCCCCAAATCTCACTGTAAGGCAGCTGTCTAACAGAGGACTTGCCACTTCCAGAGCTGACCTCCTTCCCCGGGGCTCTGGGGCATTTTTGAACCTTCTGGGTCCTCTCTCCTGACAAAAAGGGGCATGATTTACAATCCCAGCCATGGCACAGGGCAAGGAGGGATATGGGAGGCTGAGGCCAGTGGTCCTGGAGTGGGGCAGAGCCAGGGGAACCCAGCCAGGAGGGGCAGGGGACCCTTGGAAGGGCATGGGAGACAGAGCAGGGGGTGCAGGGCTGTGCATTTACTCCTGTGCTGACGTCCACCCTAAGGAATTCACATGGGTGTGTTCTTGCTGTCTGGCCATCAGCTAAGGTTTAAGATTATTCATTTGCTCATTTTGGAGGCTCTTTAGCTTTTCAAAGTTGATTTCCTAATTTAGGCAACACACCAGCCTTTTTTCCCTATCTTTTCCCTGTTTTTTGCTAAGAGGGGATAGTCAACTTTTACTACCTATGGCATTATCCAAGGTTTCTTCAAGCCCAACCTAACACAATAGATTGGATTGGCTCCAGAAGAGTTTGTTTAGTCCCATATATAATTATTACCTTGTAAACAGGATGCACCTTTAAGTTATAATTTAAATATGATAAATGGGCCGAACCCAAAGTTTTATTATCCCAGGACACGGTTATTACCAACTTAACAGGAAACACCTGCAAGTTATTGTTAAAATTAGAGATGGCTGAAAAATGGGGAAATCATTTTTGTGGAACCAAAAAAATAGAATTATTGAAGATACTGCATTCTAAAAGGTTCAAATATATATATTTGGACAAAATTTTATGCATCACTTTTACTGAAATCATGTCTTAATGTTCTCATTGGCAGACAACCATTACAACTTTCCACTGAGAACTAGTGTTTAGTTCTAGGAAGGGTACTAAAAGGCTGCTTGGAGCCATGTAAATTTAAAAGCTTGTTGAAACAGTGATCAGAGGTCAGGATTCAGTGAGGAGAGCAGTCTCAGCAGTGGGAGGCGTGAAGGTCACTGGAGAAGGTTTTAGGAGAGTCACAGAGCGTTGGTGAAAGGTCAAGAAGTGTCTGTCAGCAGTGTGGTCACTATCTGAGAGGGCTGTCCCAGTAACTCAGTGTGATTTGTGTTTGCTTTATTTTTAATTTTAATTTTTTTATTTTTAATTTTTTTAAAGAAAGCGCCTAATTTCAGAAAGTTCTAGAAAACTGAAGGTTTTTACTTTATGGCTTTGAAACTGTTGTTGTTTTACTGGACGTCCTTCTGCTGATGTTGTGAGAAATAAAAAAAAAAAGATGCTTTTATATTAAAAGTCAGGAAGGGAAAATAATATTCATTATTCTGTCCTCTAGATTAAAATGATCTGCTGTATGCTGTGTTTTAAATGCTGCTGCTACATTAATGTGCCATTGTCAGGTGTACAACCACAAATCTGCACGTGTTTCAAATGGCACTGATAGGCTAAACCTTGCCATGAAAACAGATTCCCAATATTTGAAACAAGGTTGCATTAGATTAAGGGACCACTACTAAATTAATTAGCATGGAAAATGCACAATGATGTGTTATTGAACAGACCATCACCCTGGGTAGATTATTGTAGAGGCAGTTTATTTTGGATTTTTAGTGACATAGTTTTTAGTACCACGATATTTTAATTTAATACTATTTTTTTGAGTAGGAAAATGGGTTTAGTTGGTGAGCTGTTTCATGAAAAAAACTTTTAGAATGATGAAATATGTCTGTAAGAGATGGTTTTGAGAATCTGTGAGTCTTGGGAGACTTCCACAGGCCTGGGTCACTTAAATATGGGAATGGGGTCACCAAGTCAGGAGGAGGCTTTAGGAATGTTACCTGACACACGCTGTCTGCTCAGTCTTCCCAGACCAGATCAGGAAGAGTGCATTGTAAATGCACTTTCCATGTAAAATGTACTACACTAATTTAAAGCAGGGTGCTGTTTGGATGAGAACACTTCTCCTTTTTACAGCACGAACACAAAGGCAGAGACCAGAAGGCCAAGCAGACTGGAAATTGTGGCAAACAAAAATGAAATCGAGTTTTCACCATCCTTTACTCCTTGGTGTCTTTAACTTGCCATCTCCCTTTAAATCCAGATTCGCCTTCTAAATGTGGGAAGGCGAAATATTTTATTACTCAGCCTCGTTGTATTATAATTATTGGCTTTTTTACTTTTGCTACAGCGACGTGGTGAGTAAGAGAAGTGACTGCAACACATGCTGCTCCTCTTTCCCCTGGTTCCATCAGACTTTCCCATTGTGCACTCACAAGGAGGAGAGGACATGACTGAGTAATCAAAATGAGTCACTTTTCTATCTTTGGTGAAATAACTCTCTGTTCAGCACTCCCCTCTGCCAAGTAGCAGGCAGCTATTGCAAGTAGGTAATTGCTCTGCTAACACATACCAGGGCTCAGATAAGAACCAAGCTGGGTACACGCAGAGTATTAACAAATTCTCCAAGCCCTGACTCTGCAGAATAAGATTCAGCATTTTCATCCAAGATAATATGCTCTAATTAACCAGTGCACGGTACTTTACACTAAATACAGGGCTTGAATAGAACTTTGGGAATGGGATAATGGAGGCTTATTAGGTTAATAAAGAATCATGTGTTCCAAGGCTGACTTAAAAACACAATCAGACTTCCTTCAAAATAGGCCAAAGTATTTCGGATTTAATCGGTCCCCTGGAGGTTATTGAAATTATGAAATAGGTTTGGCAATTGATAAGTGACATCATTTATGCTGTTCAGAGAATGAAAATGCTCTAAAGAAACACCAGGAGCTTTGGTGGCTAAAAGCCACCTGAAAACAGCCTAGAGACTGGATGTTTTTTGTCCAGCATTTGGATAGAAAGCATTTTATTACAAAAGTGGGAACCAATCTCTAATATTATGTGAGATACATAAGATGTGTGTTTTTCCCCAGAACAGGGGCTTCAGGCACTTTGATGAGTTAATGGTGGCTTACAGAATGCTTTCACAGTGCTCCTTTCTCCTCAAACCTTGGGAATATCACAGAGTTTTTCCAGAGGGTTCCACTGGCCAGTTTTGGGTCGCCTGGTCTACAGCTCTGTCTTATCTTGAGTGGGCCACTGTCTGTGGAGCATCACTACAGTGGTGTCCCACTGGGCTCTCCTTAAGCCCACGTGGCACCTATGGGACACCAGAGGGTGCCTTCAAACCTTGGGCTGCAGATGGCCAAGCACTGGGAGCTGATTTCAGAGCTCTCTGCTACATCTGCATGACTTCCTTGGGGTGCTGGTGGATGAGGGGCTGGACACGAGTCAGCACTCGCAGTCCAGAAGAGCCAGTTGTGTCCTGGGATGCCTCAAAAAGAGCAGGATCCTGCCCCTCTGTCCTGCTCAGGTGAGCCCTCACCTGCAGAGCTGCCCCCAGCCCTGGATGCAGCCCAGGGAGCCCAGGGAGCTGCTGGAGCCAGGGCAGGGACAGCCAGGGCAGCAGAGGCTGGAGCAGCTCTGCTGGCAGCCAAGGCTGAGGGCATTGGGATGGTTCAGCCTGCACAGGAGAAGGCTTTGGGCTGACCTCAGGGTGGCCTTGCAGAGCCTGCAGGGAGCCCAGGAGAGATGGGCAGAGACTCTGGACAAGGGCTGGAGTGACAGGACAGGGGAATGGCTGCACACTGCCAGAGAGCAGGGTTACATTGGCTATGGGGAAGGAATTGTTCCTGGGAGGTGCTGGGGCCCTGGCACAGGGTGCCCAGAGCAGCTGGGGCTGCCCCTGCATCCCTGGCAGTGTCCCAGGCTGCATGGGGCTGGGAGCAGCCTGGGACAGTGGGAAACATCCCTGCCCATGGCAGGGGGTGGGACAGGATGGGCTTTAGGGTCCCTCCCAACCCAAACCTTTCTGTGATTCTACAATTCCTCAATGGACACAAACTCTTGGATCTCTCAATCTCATAGAATGGTGGGAGTTTATTCTCTGCTTTTCTCAGCAATTTTCTCTCAACAACTGCTCTCAGCAGTTGCTGGGCTGGTCTGACCCTTGACAATGTTGTCTGAATTGTTCCTTGAGTCTTCAGTTGTGACTCTTACAAAGTATAACACAGTAGCACACACATTAGCTGCATTTCTAATATTTTTTTTTTTTTTGGAGGGTGATTTTTCTTACACATACAGCCTGAAATGTATTTGTTCTGCCAGCAATCTGTGCCATTATTCCTGCTTTTTTATCAATTCAAATTTTTCTTAGCTGATTACATAGCAATAACTGATGAGCCAAAAACCCCAGGGCCTGATCATTAGGCAAAAATCCTCACCTGAAATCAAAGGGAGTTTCAGCCCAAAGGGTGGGACTGTCTGTCATGAATATTGAAAGCAGTCATCAAAATGGATCTGTCATCATGTATGCATAATCAGAATAGCCAAATGTGTTTTAACCTTTTTAGTGGAAATAATATTTAAAAAGAAATACCGGAAGGGTGGGAATACATCTGAGGAAAGAGTCTGCAAGTAAAATTTAGCTCATGTGACTGGTTTGGTACCTTAACAGGGGATTATTTCTAGGACTGGTGCTGGCAGAATTTAATCTTTCCTTTGCAGAGCTTCTCAAGCTAATTTGAATTTTCTCACATTTTAAAAAATCAAATATTCACCCAACTTTTTTCAGTTTTTCTCCACTCACCACCTTCCATCTTAGCTGAAACTAAACTCTAGTTGACCCATAACTAACACATGAAAGATTGTAACTCTCAATACCTGCAAAAAATATTTAAAAACTCTTCAGCCTTTCAAGGCACAAACTGTTCTCCTCCTCCAGCTATTCAGTGAGTCTCACTGTATTTCATTGCTATCTCTGCTAAAAAGTCAGAGAGTTAAGTACATAGGACAAACCCAGGCTCCTAGGAGGACTCCCACATGCTCTGCACTGAACCCTAATGTCAGTGCCTATCATAAAATACAGTTATTTTTGCAGTCAGTCCATTGCCAGCCCCCCAGCCCAGTGTTATGCAGGAACTCTGTGCAGAGCTGACACCAGCTCCTGAATGCCAGGTGAGTATTATCTGTGGATCTCTTCTTTTCCCATGATATGACAGAGGCCTGAACAAAGCTGCCCTTGGTCAGGACAGGCCATGAGGAAAAAGATTTCCTGAACTCTGTGCAGTTTCTGGAATTCCATGCACATTTTTCAGGCCAGTCAGAGTCATGTTTAACCATACACAGTGATACTGCTCTGTGCTGGCTGCACTGAACAATTAAAGCAACAAAGCCCTGTAGCTGTATTTTGTTTGCCTCAAGTCACATTAGAATACAGTGAGATAAGAAAGCAAATCTTCCTTTCATGTTCTGGAAGTCTGCTTCCTGCTTCCATGTGGATGTGCACTAGGAAGCAGCAGGTTAGGTGTGTTTGGGAGTGCATCTCTCAGCCACTTTGCTCATGTAACCCTTGTGTGATATTTGCCTGGAGCAGGGTGACTCCACCAGGCTCTTGCTGTTTTACAAGGCACCAGCTGATGGTCAGTCTGCCACTAATTCATCCCAAAAAGGCAAAAGGAAGAATTTATCTTCTTCAGTGGGTTAAACACAATTTCAGCCCAAATGCTTGGGGCATGCAGCTCGGCACCCATTTCCCCAGTGGTTTGCTGGCTCCTTTCCCTTTGAGAGGAGCATTGTCAAAACAGGAGAATGCAGGAGAGCTGATAGAAATGCAGTTTTTGGGTACCCTGGTGACACTGCAGTTGTTCACATGCTGTGCCACCAGTGCATGGCTGGGGAATGTGCAGGGTGACTTGGGTAACACAGGACAAGATTTTACCCTTTTCTTGTCCGTAATTCTTCATCCTGACCCTTTCCAGCTGTGGCCAAGTCAAACACCCCTAGAATGTGAGATTCAGCAAAGCTGCATGCAGCATCTTAGAGGTGCCAGAAGCCTTTGCCCTCTCTCCATCCTGTGGCTGCACTCAGGGCCCTCTCTGTTCTTGCAGAGGATCAGTTCTGCACATCTGGAGCTGTGCAGAGCCCCTCCAGGAAAGGGATACATTTACAGCAAGTGGAAGGATAAATATTTACCAGAACTCATCTGTAACAGCACAACAGGTAAACTATTTAAAAAAACAACAACAACAACAATAAAGGAACCAGCCAAGGAATAAAGGATTGGTTAATCCCATTGCCTGGACTGATCTATTTTTACACCAGCAATAACAAAGAGATTGGCAATGAATTGCACTTATTATCTTCAATGCAATAACACTGAGGACCCATGTTCAAGAGTCAGTCTGACATTGACATATAAACCCCTGACATTGCTGGGGTTTATATCAAATACTAAAACATTGCTTTTTATAGCATATAATGTCAGTGTTCACAAAATATCCAAGTGCTCAGGTTTCACTCCCACTGAAGGGAATTTAAAGGCTCCTGCTGACTTATGTGGGAGTTAGATCAGGCCCCATAGCAACTGCTTATGCCCAAATACAACCTATGGCTGCTGCAAGTAGGGGCAAGCCTTAGGTTTGCATGATGATGATTGTGTTTTAAATTTTGAGTAGGGAAAACACACACACAGACACAGACACATGCACATATATAATTGTTTGTTTTTCAGAACTGCTTTTATCTCTAAGTGTTATGATAACCTTTTATTAGGTTCTAAGCTGGCACTCTGCAGGTTCAGGGAGGAGTGAATGCTCCTGGTGCCTCTGCCTAGGAACAGATCTGGGATTTGTGGATGCTTGTGTTTGGGTTGTAGCAGGCTTGGGAAGGACGAAAGAGTAATTGCTCCCTGGTTAGAGACACTTTTCTGAAACTTCTCTGTGGAAAGCAAGGTCTCCAGGGAGCAGGTGGCTCCCAGGAGGGAGGAAAAGAAGCCAGCACACAAACCTCAGAAGGACCTGTAGACAGAAGTTCTAAGGAGGATGGAAGCAGAAATGGACAGAAAACTGTAGGGAAAGATCATGCTGGAGCTACAAGAATCTCACTGCAAGGCTCAGACATTGTTATTCACATAAATCTGAGGTTACCTGAAATCTTGAGAAGACACTGGTTGGTGTAACACATGAGAAACAGTAGCCAATGATGAGGGAAGAGCAGCAGAGCGTGAATAAAAAGGGTGTCTAAATTTACCCAGATCTGTATTGTTTCTTTTAAGTAAACAAAAAAAAAACAAAATCATCACAGGACTTTTTCAAGACGATCCTTTTAAGGATGGAGAATGCCACAAGAAAGAGAGGAGGGGGTGTAATGCAGCACAAAAAATCAAATGGCCACCAGGCACGTCCTCTGCTTCCAGCAGCAGATGTTTATGGGAGAGTATAAAGCTGAGGCAGTGTAACATTATTCATTTCCTTGTTTGGCCTCAGCAATCACCTCTTCAGGGGCTTCCTGAGGTGGATGTGCAGCATGGACAGTCATGTCCTCCTGTGCCAGCCTTCCGGCATGGACGTGGCCAGTGTCTCCTGGAGCCCCTTGGAATTTCACCCTCCTCGCTGTGCCATGGCCAGAAACCCTGCAGAGTCACTCCACGCTGCCCAATAAAACAGGCAGCTCTTCTTTCCCCTGCTAACATCACTTTTTGTGCCCTGTCACTTTGTTGTAGTGCTTGGTCACCAGTGGTTAGCTGCTGTCTCTGTCTCCCCATTTATGAATGTGGAGACATCTCCCACATCAATCATCCCCTCAGTCAGATCATCTGATGCACCTTACTTATGGTCAAGTCTTTCCTTTCTCTGTAAACTAAGATGTTGTTCCCAAGGATGGACAGGCAAAATCAACACCCAAAGGTATTTCTGGTTTCAAGACAGTGTCCAAGTGGGCTGGGGTTAAAAATCATCTATGGGGACTCATAGACATTCATTTGAAAATCCCAAATCACCCAGTCTTTGGGTGATTATGGAGAGACCTATAATATTTTCTTAAAAAGTAGATCATGATTTTAAAATTGGGTGTTTAAAATAATCCCTGGTTGCTGAACACTCATGACTTTTTCACTGTCTGGAGCACAGTGTTTGGAGCACTGGAATTACAAATTCCAGTGAAATTTCTTTACATAACTTATGTAAAGAAGGCAGATAATTCAAATAATGGGAAGACCACTCCTTCCTCAACTGCTACAGCTGATCCAGCACCCTGGCCCTGTTTTCATTCAACTATCTAAATATTCATCTAAACCATTGACCGGATGAAGAGTGGAAAAAAATAACTCAAAATAAACAGGCTTCTCTATTTATACACATTCTGCTGTGCTTGTGCTGGGGCTGGTCGAGGAGACGTGCATTTCTGGAAATCAAATCATTCTGCACAGAAATGAAGATTAGAATGAAAGCAAAAGACAATCCAGTGTTACATCAGTGGACCAAGCCAGGTCTCAGTGAGTTTCCCTGTCCTCAGGGGCTATGGGGGCAGATAATACTTTCTCTGTTGTGGCCATTTTAATGATGTGTTTTGATTGAGCACGTGGGTGCTCTGATGAAGGACACAGCCATATCAGAGCCAGCAAGTAGCACACCTGGTATCTGTGGCACTTAATTCAGTGTAAGTCAGCTACCTGAGTAACACTGATGGGGGGAGACCAGTTCTCAGGTGCTATTTTACAACTGTTTGGTTTAGCTCTCCATAAAAATAGAGAGGAGCAATGGAAACAAAGTTTCATTCACTGTTATCCAGAATTTTATCAGCATTATACAGTTTTTTTTAATCAGTTTATCATTTCAGAGCTGTAAGAAAACACTGAGTAGAAGGCTTATTGCCCACTAAACCTTATCTCAAACAGAAAGTCCTGGCAAGGCACAAATCATCCAAGGCGTGAGAGTTATAATATCCAGATTAAGTCAGTAGATATACCTGAGAAGGTATGAAAAAAGCACTATATTTTAAGGCTATTGCTGCTATCTTGACAATGTTATAAATGAGATAGTGTCTCATTCTGTGCAGCAATGTGATCTTATTGATTTCAGCAATGGTGGCATGAAAATTATTGCAGGGTAGAAACTGAGTCAGTCCTAATGGAAAAGAATAATATTCCCCAAATGTAAGGTTATGCAACCGTGTGACAATGCAGACCACTCAGAAAAAGAGAGCTCCAAAGAAACATAAAAGAGTAGGACACTAAGTTTGTGCAAATTATTTATAAAGGGATTTTTTTCCCCTTAATGAAGTGATGTACCATTAGCTGATGTACTTGTTCTTTCCTAGAAGGTGCATGAGCAGATCCTCAGCATTGAGAAAAGAGAATAGCTTTGCCCTCTTGGATTGCAGACAGCAAAGCAGAGGAAAAAGAGTCACTGTGAGTCTGAACATGGGAAATGTGAGGCAACACACACAGAAGTAAGTAAGGTGTTATTCTCTATACAGACATTTTTAGCACTGAGGACTGGTTAAAAGAGAGAAGACAAAAGATTCCAAATTTCTTTAGAGGTCAGCTGATTCAGGACCAAGCTCTATGGACATCTCAAGAAAAATAAGGAGAAACATCCCTGAACAAAGAAAATTCAGTGAAACCCAGCCTTGGACACAGGCTGAATAACAGCAGAGCCTGCAGATAAGCAGCTATTGGGTAGAAATGAGAAAGGCCATAATTCCTAGGGCTTTATTTCCACAGGGTCCCAAACTTGGAAGTGTACTTTAACTACACCTTAGATTGCTCTCAGAGGATTTCTCTCAAGGAAGAGCAGGGGTTAAAGGAGAACAGGGCAACATAAACGAGTTGTAAGCCCCAGGTAAACACCAACAGCGAGCGGTCCCGGCGGAAGGGCTGCGGATTTCACGGAGACGTGGGCTCATGCAGGATGTGAGTAACTCCCAGAGACTTCCCACTACCCTTCAGTGGGCTCCCACTGACGCTGCTGGTATCCTGTGGCCAGAGAATAGGCCCAGTATTTTTAGAAGTGTGTGCTGGCTGCTCTCTGGAGCCCGGGGGTTTTTGGTGGTTGGCTTTGCGTGGCGTTCTGTCCCACTCAGCCTGTGAGCTTCTGCCCCTGCTCCTCCGTGCCTTTGATCCTGCCCACCCAGCAGCAGAGCTGACCCATCAGCCATGGCCATTCCTTCCTTAGCAGGGCTTCCAGAAAGGTGTCAGTCCGGGCAGGGTGTCACAGCTGGAGCAATGCCAGAGATGCTGTGCACATTTCATCCCTTTGCCTGTCCATATTCTGTATTCCATGTCACTGTATCCTAAGCATATCTTGCATCCTTTGCAGCTGTGGTGATGTCACCTTGCCAGGTACAGCTGCCTGGGCTGTTACACGCTTTGCTAATTGCTGACAAGGCCTGATGCTCATTTAGAACTCGTAATTGAGTGTATCATGACTAATAAGTTGATGTAGAGAGGTTGTTTCTGGTGGTTTTTTTCTGGTGTCTGTTTCTAGGAAAGTTGTTTCCCCTTGTAAAGCTTATTTGACTTTCCTGTTATGATTGTTATTCAAAATAACTAAAAAGTGATGTTCTACTGAATCTATGTTTTTCTTACTGCCTTCCTCTTCATCAGTGAATCCTTAATAGGTGTTGTCAGTGACACATGCTAGCTGTTAGAAAACCCAGATGAAATTGTGCAATCCCTCATGACAGACACAGTTTCCCCACTCCTCACTGCTATACACCCAATCTATCATGACAGCTGTTTAAGATCCACAATGCCAGTTGCATATGTGAATTTCCTAGAAAAAATAATACAGTATTCCTTTTCACTTTGAGACCATGGGGGTAGCTAGATTCTAATTCCCCAGTATTTCGAGAATGGTTATGTAAGTTTAACTTTATGCATTTCAACAGAATTTGCAAAACACTTGCATTTGAGTTAGAGAATCACAAAATGTATTTTGATGTATTTTCATCACAATTCTCTGTACTGACTCTTCAGACTTTCAGCAGTTTATCATGCTTGTAGGGACAGAATATTGCAAGAGGGCAGTGGCTTTGTTTTCAACTGCTTTGCACAATCCTCACCTCAGCATGACAGTGAAAAGTGATAGCCAGGAGATAAGAAAGAGATAAAGTTTTTGAGATGAAATTCTGCTGCTCCTGTCCCAGGCCTCTCTGTGCAGGGTTATTGCACAAATGACACAAAATTAATGAACCAAAGTTTTCAATGGCCTTCCCCCCCCTAAGAATAGAAATCCAATGGGAGTGGATTTTAAGCTCTCCTAAAATCTCCTGCAGCCTCTCTAAGGGCACCCAGAGAGTACTGAGGCTCTGGTTGCCACCTAAGCTTTTTTAAAAATACCCCAAATGCTGTGGGGTGTCTGCTGTGAGGTTTATTTTCTCTTTTGTGCTGATTTTCAGGGGGTTGTCTGGAGTGCCCTGACCTGATATTGTCCCCACAGTTTCTGTGTACCTGTGCACACTCATATTTTTGTACACATAAACATGGACACACGCAAACCCTTCAGGCAAGAGAGACAAGCTGCTGATCACAGAAATATTCTATCACTATGTGTAAGGTCAAACCGAATGGCTTAGTCAAGATATTTTATTATTGATATTTTTGCTCTGCTTTGGTAGGTGGCAACCTCAGGGAAAGGGAGGAAGAAAAACCAGAGCTGTGCACCAGCCAGTGATGGGAATGGAAACATCTCCCTGCTCCTCCCAAATGTGATCTCCAGACCAGCCTTGCATCGTGCTGCTCCTCCAGGCAGAGGGACTTTGGAAAGCATTTCACAGCTCCAACTGTTTTCTCTGTGCTCAGGAGAGATTCCTGGTCTCAGCTGTGTAAATGTTTTAACTGAGATTCATGCTTGGCTATTCAGGTCACTGCTTTCTCTTCCGGCCCACACAGGCCAAAATGCATCTATATAAGCACAAAGTGTCCAAAATCAACACAGTATTTTTCACTTGAACACACCCATGGCACGTGGCTCCCTCAAATACAGGATACAATGCCAAGCAGTAGATTTGTACATTTGCCTGACGTGAACTTAGCATGATTTATAAAAAAAGAGAGGCAGTTGTGTGCCCGAGCAAATCTGGCTTGGCAGAAACTATCATTCCAAAGAAGGAACTCAAGGAAATCAAACTCTCCCTCTGGTCTTGAGAAAGGGCTTATCTAATGTAGGAAGTGTTCTCAAAATATTTAATTTGTATTCAGAATTACAATGTATTTCTTTCTGAATACAAGTAACCCTCTATCTCCTTTGCTGGGAGAATAAAATAAATTTCCTTCTGCTGTTTTGACTTTATTGTTTAAGGGGTTTAGGGACATCTTGAAGCTTAACAGCGTTTAAATGATTAAAACACCCTTAGTAGTAGAAATACCCAGATAGCTCTAGAGATAGATTTAACCAATGCACAAATTTTCAGGGAGTGTGTTCCCACACATTGTCATCCCGCCTGCAACTCTGTCATATAAAACAACAGCTTTTCCCACAGCTGATCTTGCAAAACAGGGGGAGGAGGGCTTTCCCTAAACTTGGGAAAACATCAAAAAATCAATGTTTTGGGGCTAAGAGATTGATGCAGCTGCCTGAAACTCTCTGCACTGGTTCCTGATTGTCACCACTGTCACAGACTCCCCCTTCTCTCTGCCACTCTCTGGAGGGAGCTGCTCCCCTTGAGCCTCCCCACACGAGAACCACCACCATATCTTAACTACAGCAAAGGAATGCTCCAACTGCTGTTTAACAGTCATCACATTTTTTTTTTCCCCCACTTGTAACATCTAAATCCACATTTTAGCCTTGTATTTCTTTCCAACAATATTTATCTCCGCAAGTTTGGGTCAAAGTTAGCAATAGTTCTAGGTCAAGAACTATAAAAGTCACTATATTTGATAAATCAGTTTTGGCAGGAAAAAAAAATAAAAATCAGTATTCTCCTTCTTTTGTTCAGGGCAAAGTTACTCTGGCCTCTATATAGCCCAAACTGTAAATGTATCTGTGTGCATCACTGTAAGTAAACTAACTTCCCCCAGGAGGCAGAAGAATATTTATTTGTGCTGCAAAATGCTTAATGAATCTCCTCCTGAAGGACATTTTGCTCCCTGTGTACCTTCCTAAGTGCATTAATTACAAGTAATTATGCCTGGTTCAGGTAAAGGCAGGTGATTCACATGATGGGCCAGTGTAAAAGGTGCCTCAGAGGGGACAAAAGCAAAAACAATACAGAAGTTGAAAGTATTTTTCCATAGGTCTCTCTTCTCCCTGCAGAATCAATGAAGCTGTTACAGTGACATTTATTTGTAAAAGGATATATTGACATGGCTTTCATGCTGGGATGGTTTCAAATTCATGTACCAGCGCAGATTACCAGACTGAAGGAAAAATATGTTAAGTTTTGACTGAAGTTTGAGATATAAAAGGGGGAGTGTGTACTGGTGAAATCTGAATAATTGCAGGGGAAAATATTGCCCTGTTCTCAAATTCCACTTAGTTCCACTTGATTGATTTTTGAGGTTTTTTTAACCACACATCCATCCCAGCTGCCCCCTCTGCTCCCTGAGTGGTACCAGGACAATAAGGAGTAGCTCCAGGCCAGGTTAGAGCTGCACATTTAAGTCCCTTTCAGTATTTTGGGTAGCTTTAGGAAAAATAAATAAATCCACCCAAGGACACATAAAGCAGAGCCCAGCATGAGAAAAACAGGACCATCTTTCCCTGTTTCCCTCACACAACTCACTTTGTATTAAAAGCTTATTTAAATGTCTGTCTGGATGTAAGGTTTCATTTGGGAGTTTTTGGAGTACAGAGGAAGCATTTTAGGGTTTTTTCCCCCTAGTTTTCAGCCACTTCCCATTAGTTTCTAGCCAGTTTGTGTAATTCTGTCTTATAACAAGTGGCCTAACAAGTCATGGCATTAGAGTTTTCCTTATGGCAGCAATCAGTGATCCATAACTGCTGTGCTGCTGCTGGGGAAACACTCACTTGCCCTAAATGTTTTACAGAGCCAAGATTAGTGAAGTGTAAAAGCAAACACGAACACCCTCATTATTGATTGGAAATAAAAAATGGAGAATTATTCCAAGCTTTTCCCAAGTACAGACAGGAGACCCGAGTCCCAGTTTCAGCTCCCTCAATGCCAGACCAACACTCCAGTCACCAAAACTACACTTCTGTCAGTAAATCTTTAAATGTGGTGGTGATTCCTTCTCCTGCACAGGCTGCTTCCAGCCTGAATGATCAACAAAGTGAATTTTCTTGCTAGGTAAAAATGCAGATTATGTCTGAGCCTTTATAATTTTAGCAGTCTACTTTGGTAACTTGGATTTGATGACCCTTATAGAAGCAAATAGTGAAGTGGGAATCTCAGGAGACATGATTTGGTGGCAGCAGTAATGCCAGATACTGCAAGGCTGCACCCTGCTTGTTCCTACGCCCTGAACTGTGCCAGGAAAATCTTGCATGTGAAAAAGGCCAGGGAATTTAGTACATCCTCCCAAACCCAAGATGTTTTATTTTTCATAATTTAAAAATAAGGGAACTTATTCCTGTAGATGCAGGAATGGCACTGGAAAACCTGAAGCCAAATCGCTGCTGGGCAGACTCTGATCTGCAACCTGTGATGCAGACATGAAATTGTAGGAAATTTCATTTAATATCTGTGTTATATGTCCTGACCAACACCATAGCCACAAAAGATAAGTGAATATGCATCTTGTAAATGAGCCACCTTTAATGAAATACACGGACTGAATCCTCCTCATTCTGCTTCCCATGTTTTGTTGGGCTTCATGTTAAATTGAGCTGTGAATATTTCTATGCAACAAAACATCTATGAGGCACTGTGTTTTACTTTTGATCCCAGGGGAATATGTACCATTACCATGTTAATTTGGAGAAGAGGATGCCAGATGGCTGGAACAGACTGCAGAATATATTTGAAGTTAGGAGGGCTATACATCCTGTGTAGGATGTGCAACATAAAAAATTTAAAACAAAAAGAAAGAGAAAAGAATGCTAAGTGTATAGTAGCCTAGGGGTGCTTTATCAGTTATACAGTGCATGTGAGTAAAATATTGTTAATTAATAAGGGTCAAGATGTGCTTAAGGAGGAAGAAAAAGAACGTGTCTGGTATAGAAGCTACCACAGCCCACTCAGCAAGCATCCACCCTGCAAGCCTGAAGCAAATCCTAGTGCTGCTGATAAAAATCCCCACGAGAGTTGCCAGAGGTCTCAGTCTAAGAGATAAATCTAAGGAAGAAAACACAACAGCACACTGCCTGTTCCATATAAGAATATCCAGGTCTATCTGTACATATCCTGTATCTGGCAGCATCCAGGAAGGGACAGCGAGAGTTTGATTTTCCTTATTTCATTTTCACCAGGTGAACTGTGGGCAAAGGTTGCAACCACATTGTCAGAGCACTTGATGCACCCTGGTTATGTTAATTTGTCTGCATTACCATTTTGGACCTGTTTATGCATATCTAAACTAACCTGCCAGGGTGCATTCAGTGTGAGCCACAAACATGGCATTTCCTCTGATTGAGCTGGTAACTGCTGCTCTCGTTTGCTGCTCTTTGTTTCTCGTGCAAGTGGAAGGAGGGAATGGCCATTGCTCCTTCTTCTCCAAGTTATGTTTGGAGTGTCTGATGGGCACTCTCCAGTTACTCTTTTCTAGGCTCAATAGTCCTGGTCTCCTCAATCTAAAATTGTACAGAAGCCTGGCGTGTTTCCAACCATTCCTGCTCCCCAGGCACTCCTCCTTTCCAGTCCTGTTACAGCCTTTCTGGAGCTGCACCCAGAGATCCACAGGGTGGGGTCACCAGGGATTTATGCTGCAGTAAAGTGCAATTTTCTCACTTTCCATTTCTCTCCCAGTAACTCCCAAATGCCCTTTCTGCAGCTGGCCTCAGAGAGCTGCAGGAAAGCACTCCAAGATCTGTCCTTTGTGAGTGCTACCTGCTCCTGCAGGGTCTTCCCACTACAGAAATTCTTAGTTTTTTTGGTTTTTTTTTCTCTTATTATCTATTCCTTTGCATTTACTGACTCTGGCCTCTGTCTATTTTTTTATCACCCTCTTGGCTGAAGCTCTTCACAGTCTTTACAGTTGTGATACCCTGAATAATTCTGTAGCCACAGAAGACTGCCAGCCATGAAATAGGAGATAATTCTAAAGGGCTGGCTCCTGTTGCCATTGCTCACAGGTCTCATTGGCACTTTGGTCTGATGTGTCTGTCACTTCAAGGGTGGGTTCAATCAACCTTCACACAAAGCAGAGAAGGAGCAGATACACAAACCCCAAACACACACTGGCACAAGAACATGTCTGCACTGTTGGAAGGGGTTTGTCTATTGTTCCTCAGGTCTGTGTGAGATGAAACCAAAACTATAAAAGAGCCAATGGTGCAAGTCAGTTATAGCAGAAGTGTCAGTGAACTCCAGGGATCTCTTTCTCTGCCTGCCATGAGTGTTCAGAGGAGCCTGATGTCTCCACAGCCCCCAGGGCACTGCTTTGCTCCATGCACACAGAACTGCTGTCCCAAACTGAAGTTAATGAGGATTTATCCCCCCACCCCAACATAATAATCCTCTTTAATCTGTAAGCCTGGTTGCTGGACTCTTCATGTGCATTATCCATTGTGCCAGAAGATAAACCTTTAACTCCAGAACTGTGCCAATCCTTCAGTGATCCCAAAACGTGGCAGAGGAGCTGTGGGTGTGTTTGCCTCGGATTCCTTTCTGCAGTCAAAGTACATGAGAATTACTCTCAGTAGTTGGAGCAGCCCCCCTTTCTTATCTTCCTGACCACTGTTTGCAACATCTGTCAGTGCTTATTTAGGAGGGCCCCAAGACACAAAGAGCACCAGGACAATTACTCTGAGCTCTGTACTCCATTGTCAGGATGCTCTTGTCTTGCCTTGGAAAAAAATATGTTCAATGGGAATAAGATAAAACCATGTGGATTTTTTTATGGTTTAGAAAGTATATGTTGGCAAAGGCTTGTCTCTAACAAATGCTGTTTCTTTTTTAAATAACGTCAGGGGAAAACCCCATCATAACTCTTTTTAACTATTGTAAGACAATAAACTGCTCTACCCAAATAACATATGGCATTTTTCTCATCTCAACCTGCACTATGTCTCTTTGGCAGACTTCAAAATGTCCTCATAGTCACAGGGGGACAGCACTGACAGATACAGAGCTCAGGAAAGTTAAATGAAAGTTTTCCAATCCTTTCAATGGCAATCTTGGCAGAAGAAGGAAAAGGATAAGACAATGGAATTTCAGCTGATGGGGATAGATGATCCTTCTACTGCCACAGAAAGTCTAATATATCTGTTGATAACTGTTGAAAGATGCATTTCTTTCATGTTTTTTTTTGGTTGAATACTTCCATGTTTAAGGACAGTTCTGTTTTCATGCCTACTCATGTTGAAAAAAACAAAGGAAAGGCAACTTGCACCTCTTCCCAACTGAAAGAAAATGCCATGCAAAATTTTATTTTCATTTTTGAAAGCAGCTCATGACAAATAGAAACTAAAAGCCCAAGCAAAAGCAAGCAATTCCTGCTGAGCATCACAAGAGCCCCAATCCCGTGGGCATTGATGTGGCAATACCTCCAAAATATTTGTTTGTACGAGGAGGACAATTTAGAGGAGATTGTCTTAATGAAAATGCAGTGGATATCACCCCTCAAGCATGAACTAAACCAAAGCTTATCAACATCAGGCTGGCCTAGGAGCTGGGCTTTGGCAATCCTAGTGGGTCCATTCCAACTCAGGATATTCTATATTTCTAAGAAATCCACTTATATTCTTTTCAGTCAGAATAAAGTTTTCAAATGTTTTGTATCACCTCCACACAAACCCAATGGGCACACACACAAACACACATGTACAGACATGGGCAGAACAATAAATAGGACATTAAATTCACATATTTATATGAGAACTCCTGCGTGCAGGGCAGGAGCTGCCAAACAAAGAGAACTTTTGTCTGCTGACGTTTGCAGGTCGACCTGGATAGGGAATAATGAAGATACAGCTGAGGCAGTAAAGGAGCAATTTCTTCAGAGCAAAATTTACTCAACATCTAGAAAAAGGAATAACACAACTCCGAGCAAACTGAGCACAGTCTCAACCTTTGTTGCTTCCCAAAGGCCATGACACTATTTGGAAACCTCCTGTGAAACACACAAGGACTGGCATCATTTCTTGGGTTTGCTGCTTACTTTTTCCAAAAAGGGGACCTTCAGACCTGTGCACCTGGAGGACACCATCTGCAGTAAAATAATAATAAAAAAGGGGAAACTACTCAGAAATGCTTCTTTGCCTCCAACCCTAACAAGACTTCTTTGGGGATGTAAAAGTTCTCTAATACTGAACAGATGTTAAGGTAACCCAAATACAATACCCAGAATCCTTTTTCCAGCCTGTTATTTTATAATTTATCAAAATGTTTAAATGCTCCTTCACTTGGCTATTAAAAAAATATTATTAAATGAAAGTAAGGCTCTTGAGAAGGCTTTGAGCTTTAATGCATTTCACAGAACACCCAGTCAGAGAGGAATGAAGGTGAAAAAGCCCTGCCAAGGGCTCAGTGAATGGATAAAGTGTTAGAGGTGATGTGTGTTTTTAGAAGATTTTAGACAGTATAATTTCAAAATTAGGACTGCCTCCTTTTAAAGTCTTATTCAGGTAAGATGTTAATGGGATGAAAGGGCAAATGCTCAGCTTGGGCTCCTTGAGGTCATCTATTCAGCCTGGAAATTTCTGTTTAGTAGACATGAGTCTCTTCTTTAAATGCTAAATATTAGCCTGCATCTAGCACAGTTTGTATTCTCATTTGTAGACATATCAGAGTCCCTATGCATCTTGCATAAAAGCAAGGACAAAACCATGAGTCTAAAACCAAGAGTCCATTCTCTGGTACCAACAAAATTAGCTAGAAGTTGAGCAACACTCATTTTACCCTGATTCAGAGAGAAATCACAAACCCTAGAATGGAATGTGCTCAAATCCATATTCTGTACTTGAAAATTTGGAAGACTGGTGAGGAAGGAGCAAAGCCAAAACCTAGATGTGAGTTTGGCAAGTGGTACAAATCCCAACTCAAACCACTTGGGAGCTTTGGACACTCAAGTTCTGCTTCCAAATTGGCTGCTGGGCCTTGTGCACATCTTGAATCTGGGGTGGATAAATAAATCACAGCACCAAGAGGATTTATTTTTACGTTCTCTTATATGCAGTGAGATTGTTTTTGTATTTGTTAATTTTTGATACCTGCCTTGCTTATAGGATTTACAGGTGTCTGTTTCTTGGAAACTCCTGTCACTCCACTGCTGTTTTCCTTCTAGCCAGCAGGGAATGCTGGTGTATGGAAGGAACTCTCCCTCCTTGTCATAGGCAGAAATGTCTCTTCCTCAGTTAGGAAAGCATAGAAAACATTCCCTGCACAATCTGGAACAGATTTGTTTCTGGAACAGTGCTGTCCAAACGAAAAGCCAAACTGGCTTTCAAAGGCAGAGTATTCTTACCTTAGTCCACCCTGCTTTGCTAGTGCTTCTAGCAGCCTTAAAGCAGGATGTCCTATTCCACCTATTTTTCCCTTTTTTTTCCCCTATTTTTTTCCTATTTTAATGCTTGCTATGAAGCCTTCAGCCAAGAAGGATTCTCATGCTGCAGTTGTAGAAAGGCCAGCTTGTCTCCAGGCTGGAAGAAATTCTGATCCTTGAGTTGCCAGCCTCTATTCTTAAATATGTGAACGGTCCAAAGATCTCTCAGAGCTTGATGGGGTATGACAAAAGCAAAGGTATTTATGTTCCGTGGCTATTTCCCTTGTCAGATCCAGTGAGGATAACATACAGATGTACTCTAAGCCTTTCAGTATTCTCAAGAGAGAAAGCCCCTTTGGCAGGCATCCTCACTTTTTCAATAAACATAAGGTTTTTCTCATTTTGATTTACAGCACTGAACGTGTTTCCTTTCCATCCTGAAGCCGATGATACCAAAGCTGGAAGTTAATAGCATCATAACCCCCCAAAGCCTTGTTTCCAAAACCTGCACATATTCTTTAAACTTTTTGAAGCAGAGGATATTTGGTGGCAAATTTTCTGAAGCATCTGGGCTCCAAGATAAATTTCCATGGGTACATTCTCCACTTTGCCCTCCAAACCCACAATCCCTGAGGAATAAGTCGCTCCCCACTTACTGTGCCCCTCAAGAGCACCACATGGAAATGTCTGCCAAAGGAGGGAGGAAAGGAGGATGATCCCATTCCTGCACTGCAATTGCAAACCTGCTGGGATGAAGAGTTTGAGAGCAGCTCTCTGGAGAAGGGTTTGAGACTATTGGTGTGTGCAAGATTGGGTATGAGCTTGCAACACGTGTCTGCAGCCCAGAAATCCTGGAGCAGCATGGACAGCAGGGCTGGGGATGGGGGATTCTGCCCCTCTGCCCTGCTCAGGTGAGACCCCTCCACCCTGCAGAGCTGCCTCCAGCCCTAGGATCCCAGCACAGGAAGGACAGGGAGCTGCTGGAGCCAGTCCAAAGGAGGGACATAAAGATGATCAGAGGGATGGAGCAGCTCTTCTGTTGGGATTGATCAGCCTGGAGAAGGCTTGAGGGTCACCTAACTGTGGCCTTTCAGTAATTAAAGGGGGCTCATAAGGAAGATGGAGAGAGACTTTTCATCAAGGGCTATAATAGAACCATAGGATCATGAAGGTTGGAAAAGCTCAAGCTTCCACCAAACATTGCTGTCAACCTCAGCACTGAGTGCAGTCATTCCTTGGACACCTCCAGGGATGGGGACCCCACCACCTCCCTGGGCAGCCCCTTCTAATGCCTGGGCACCTTTCAGTGAAGAAATTCTTCCACATTTCCAGCCTGAACCTCCCCTGGTGCAGCCTGAGGCTGTTTCCTCTTGTCCTGTCCCTCCCCACGCTGTGTGGAGGAAGCCAAGAGCACTGAACGAGCAGGCTGTGACAAGACAGAGCTGTTGAGCAGTTTGTGACACAGGGCACCAGGATACACACTGTCCTGACTCTGCATTCCCTGCTTTCCTTCTCCTGAGCCTCCATCCTTTTCCCAGCAGCCCTCCCTGGGACTTCTGGAGCACTTTCCCTGCCACAGCCATGGGGAATGGCTTTCCTAGGCGCAGGCAACCCTCCTCTCCTTTGTGCAGGCTGCCCACCAGTGATCTGTAAGTTCTGGATATGAAGGGTTCCCAGGAGCTAAGGCTGGAGAGGCTGGAGATCCTCCTGCCTCAGAGAAGCTCGTGAATCAAAAGAACAAAAAAAATGTGGGTTTTTCCCTTTCTTTCCTTCCTTTTTTTTTTTTTTTTTTTTTTTTTTTTTTTTTTTTTTTTTTTAAATTTCTCTCTCTGAATAAGCCACATTTGCACAGACAAGCAGTGACCCAGAAAGAGTGCATTCATTGCTACTGCATATTGCTGTTTTTAAACACTAAGCTCCTATCCTGATGGAGGTAGCTGGGCAGAGATAATTCTAAAGAGCAGTTCCTGTGAAACTGCAGCCTTAACTTTTACAACAGTATACTGTGGAAAGAGGTGTTATTTTTAGAGCCCTGGTTTATCTGGGAAATTTCAGCTTGCAGCTGAAATATTACTTTCACGATCCATAGGCTTGGATTTCTGTGAATGGTTCTTGAGGGATACTCCTTGCTTCCAAGCCAGTCTTTGGTGACATTTAAAGGTGCAATAGCAGCACTGTGAGGAGTAAGCTGGCCCAGGAGCCCTTTGGATTCCTGGGCACACACAGCAGACGTGCAGAGTCTGGGGGCAGCTCTTCACCACGGAGAGCAGGCTCTGCACAAAATCTCACAGGCAGAGCTGCACAACCACCATGTCACCACGCCTGGCTGCTGCTCTGTGAGCCCTGGCCCCACCGAGCAGAGCAGAGCATTTGCCATGGCTGTGGAGAGAGCTGCCCTCTGCTCTCAGGGTGTGCTCGCACTCCTCCCTGGTACAGCCCAAACACTGCAGAGCCTTTGCACCCCAGCACTGCCCTGCCCGCAGGAAAATGAGCTTCATCCAACAGCTGAGCCCCCAGTGTCTGTCTCTCAGTGGGAAACACCTGAAAAATTCACTCTTTTATGCCAGGATGTCAGCCCATGGTGTGATGTGTGCACACCCACCAGGGCCACTCTGAGAGCCCCCGTGTGCCTTCCAGCAGTGACTCTCTCCCTACATCTCTTTTCTCTTGCCTCCTTTTAAATTTGTTTATTTTCCAGGAATTGTCTGAAGTGTTTCCAGTCTGCCTTTACCCAGCTTCAGTTCTGATCTTCCTTTTTTTCCTCCTTTCTTTCTATACTCTTTTTATTCCCCCCTCTCCCTGGGCAGCCTCAGCTGAACCTTGTGGCAGCTGAGCAGCAAAGTCTGCTGACTTGCAGCATCCCTGGGGAGCTGATTCAGTCACTCTCTGCCTGTGGGTCTCTTCAAAGGGCTCCAGCTCAGAGCTGCAGCAAACTGGCAGCTTGCTCTGCTTCTGAATGCATCACGGAATGAGCTGAATGTCAGGGCAGGAGAGCTGGCACGGTGGGGAGCAGAGGGCTGGATTCCTCAGGGCCTGCAAAATATCCTGGCAAAATCCACAGATATAGCACAGGTAGGAGTGCAATCTGAGAGGTATTGAGATTTTATGAATTTTATAATGAAATAGAGGAACTATAAAATTTTCCTTTCGGTTTACTTGAAATATCATTCTGCTTTTGGAAGTTTATTCCTTTAAAGCCCTCCTTTCCTTGTGTTAATGAATTATGATTTTATTTTTTTTTTAAAGGTCATCTTGGAGTAAAATAAAATTTAATTTCAGGATAGTTGAAACACAACATTTCAGCTTTCCACAAGCAACACATTTTTGAAAATACTGAACTGCTCTTTCTCGACACTTTCAAAACTCTTCCCTCCTTCCTTTTGCTGGGACAGATCCCTAAGTTTTGAAGTGGATCCATGAGCTGTTTTAATTTCTCCAGAACTCTGTGGCTGGCTTTGCTGTCTGTGGAGCCCTGGAGCCCTGTGGTGCTGTCAGCCCTCGTGTGCCAGAGCAGGCTCATGGCTCAGCATCCCCCTGGGACTCAGGAGGCCTCAGCACAGCTCCTGGTTCTGCCAACTCTCTTCAGCCAAGGCCAAATCTTTGAAGGCACTTTGGCAAGTATTTTCTACTCTACAAGGTGCCCAGATAGGCTGGGCAGCTCACACACACATCGATGTGATTGCCTGATAATCACAGCCAGCAAAAGCCCTGGGGTGATGCAGGATGGCAGAGCTGCCCTTACACTCCTTTGCTGGGTCTTGTTGTGCTCCCTTCAGGGTGAAAACGCATCCAGAGGGGTCACCCAGAGATGCTGCTGGACTCAGGGTCTGGCACCCAGATCCCTAAGAGACAAATTTAATCTGTCCCTGATTACCTCGTTACATTAATTGCTACATGGCAAACTGGCAACCCAGCACTCTAATTAAGATGATAGCATAGCAAAAAAACCAACATTGAATGCAGAAGGTATTACATAATTCAGAAATATTCTGGGGGAATGAATGCAAAGCAGAGCTAAGGAAAGACTAGAACACCAGAGTTTGTTTTCTGTCAGCCTCCCTGCAATCTCTATCCCAGCCAAATTCTCCTCACTCCCCCTGAGGTGCTGCACTCCTGGGTCACTCTGTGGCACAGATAGTTAATGCATCCCAACGATTTTTAAATCCAGACGGTTCTGGGATGGTCTTTTCAGACCTTAAAAATCAAAGGTGGTGGTTGCTCTGAGGGGAGGCCCTTCCACTGTCACCACACAGACAGGAAAGGGGAGGAAAGGGTCAGAAGAGGAATTTGTCCCACATTACACTTGGCAGCACTATGGGGAAGCAACCACCCCTATCAGGGGAGACACAGGTGGGAGTCAAAGAACTGCCACAGAAATGAAGAAAGGATCCTTGGAGGGTGACCCTGGAGTGCTGTGTTCCTTGAGAGTGAGTTCCTAAAATCACTGTCTCTGTGCATAGTCCCTGTGAAATTGTCATCCACAAGAAACCCTCTTGGATCAGACACTTGCACAGACACATGTTTTCCTAGCTGCCACTGCATCTGTTTGCCCAGTTCTGTAAATCACAGGATTTCCAAGGTTGGAAGAGGTTTTTAAGATCATCAAGTCGAATCTCCAGCCTTGGAGATGGATAAGGAGGTGGATTTAATTTTCAGACTGTTAACCTTTTACAGGCAGCCAGTTCTCACTTAAAAGGCTCAGAAACTCCCCTCTGGTAAAATGTAAAATATACACCATCTCTGCTCTGGCAGAGGAGTGGACCATGCTGTCTTACAGTGCAATTTTTTAAGTCCATAAAGAATTGAGAGAAGAGGGTACGTATGAAAAAAAAAAAAAAAAAAAGAAGGGATTCTGACTGCTAAGGAATCATCTGCATGTGAATGATAAAAATAAGCAAGTACTGCTCATTTTGGAACTGGGAGGTGCAAGCCTGAGGGATGTTTGTGCATCAACTTGTCATGGTGGCTTTACAAGTGTGTGCCTGCCTGTTTATTCATGGCTGCAGCCAGAGCACCCTGCTTTCCACCCAGCCTTACTGTAAACAAGAAATATAACTTGCAGATAAGTAGAGTTGTGGGGAGACAAAACACCCATCAAAAAAGCTGTGGGAACTTTGGTGTTTTTATAAAACGTGTTTTGATGGGGAAAGACAAGTACAACAACAAAGCCATCTTACTGGTAACAGTAGTTAACATTTCTCCTAATTTCATTAACAATTTAATTCTGAGAGGAAGAAAGGCTGGCAGAGTTCATTTGGGTGTAATTAGAGGGGTGAAGTAATAGGTGACTAGGGTTTGAAAATCACTCAGGTTGTTTTGAGAAACCAGTGTACAAAAATATTTTTTTGCTTATGATTTGCTTTTTTTTTTTTTTTTTAAAAATATAAATTTATTCTAGGTATGTTTCTTAGCTTAAATGAGGCTTGTGATAAGTGCTAGGTTAAAAGTAGAAATCCAGGAGTACCAGAAATAATAATTTTGAAATTGTTTTACTCTGTCTTGAATTTATATTCAGACTTCATGAGCTCTCTTCAATGCATATCTTCAGTGCCTCTTAGCACAACATGCTCTGCTCAAACACAGGCTTGTTAAGCCCACAGGGGGACAGGCAGTCACCCACTTAATGATCTTCTCTAGTGTGGGTTTTCACACTGCATGAGCTGAGAGCTGGGTTTCAGGAGAGAAGTGTTTAGAGAAGTGTTTGTATTCCTGTTGGGGACCTGTTTGTCTGAGCAAAAAAAAAAAAAAAAAAAAAAAAAAAAAATAAAAAAAAGCCAGATGAAACCTGGATCACAATGAAGGCCATAAAGTGATTTTTACTGGAGTTCAGCTCTTGGTCAATGAGATTCCTGTTTGCACATCTATGAGTGAGCCGTGGGGGTCCTGCAGCAGGTGCTGTGTGGGGAAAGGCTGGGCACCACCACGGCACCTGTGCCCACGAACCATCCCCTACCACGGGCTGGCTGGGCAGGGTTGGTGGCACAATCACCCCCTGCCCTCCTTGGGGCAGCGACTGCCAGTGGCACACAGCACACAGAGCCACAGGAAACCACTGAGGTGCCTGAAGAATGAAGTGCCTGCTGAGAACTTCCTCATGAAAGGAGGAGAAGGGGCAGGCACTGAGCTCTGCTCTCTGAGACAGGGATGGGATCTGGGAATTGCTTGTGCTGGGGAGGGTTAGGGTGGATATCAGGGCAAGGTTCTTCCCCAGAGGTGTCAGCACTGCCCAGGGCATGGGCACGGCCCCAGGGCTGCCAGAGCTCCCTTTGCACAGCGCTGCCAGGGGGGCACAGGCTGGGATTGCTGGGGGCTGTGCAGGGACAGCAGCTGGGCTGGGTGATCCCTGGGGGTCCCTCCCAGCTCCCTGCATTCTGTGTGTGTGTGAAGGGCCCTTCAGAGACTCCTTCCCTCCCTTGGGTTACCAGGTGTACCCACACACCTGCACGTGTGTCTGTCTGCTTCTAGGGCTCTGCTCAGTGCTCCCACGTCTTCTGACCAGCCAAAACAGGTCATCACCTTCAGAACAGTTCATTCTGTCAGCCTTCTTTTTAAACATTTTTTTATTTTTTTAAATTTTTATTTAGGGATGCTTGGAAATACCCAGGGAACAGGCTGGAGGAGCCTGCTAGCATTCCCTGGGATGTCTCGCTGGGTGTGACAAAAGTTGGGGTCTCTTGGGCCCCAGCAAACAGCCAGAGACAAGGCATGGGATGAATAAATTTCTTGGTGACTACATATGTCCCTTGAGTGTTGGCTGGACAGTGCAGGACTGCCTGGTTTTGTACTGCTGCTTCAGACTCTTAAATAATTTGGGCTTTCTAACTAGGGCAGGAATATGAGCACAGCTATCTTTTTTCCTGGTGGGAAATTGACTGCAGGGCTTCTCAACGTTCAAGTCAGTCTGAAAATGAAAATATCTGCTGTGTTCATTCCATTTATTCATTTATTTAATATTTCCAGTCCACGAAGCTGTTTTCTTGTTGAATTTTTTTAATATATTCAAAACAAATGAAATTAGGAACCTGAACAAGTCAAGGTGCTTTTGGAAGGTCTGTGTTTCCTATGTTCTTTGCATGGCAGTGCAGCTCAGCTTAACTCAGGAACAATTGGTGGTTTTTGGGAAGCTGTCACCTGTGAAAAACACCCTTGTCTTTCTCCCAAAGAAGTCAACAACACAAGGAAAATCATTATTCAGCCAACATACCCATACACTGATATGAACAAAACTTCAAAAAAGGAAAGCCTATGCCAGTTTATGGGAGCTATTAAAAGGGTGTTGAGTATTTTATGCTCACTGGGAAATGGACAGAGGCCACCAAACTCATTTCACAAAGGCTGCTACAAATCCTCCAGTCAGTAAAATCCTCCAGCCTTCCACGGCTGGATTTGAGCTGGCAACTGCTGTATCCCTTCAGCACTCAGCCCCTCCTCCCCAGTTTTTATGGTCAGCAGGTGTGTGTGCATGTAGGAGAGACTGTGGTCTCCCATTTAATTTGTTGCTGCTGATTTATGGCACAATATCAGTTAGGCAGGGTTCATAAAGCTGGGGGCCAGCAGGGACAGCTCCATCATCTGCCCTGTCCTCCTGTGCAGCACAGCCCATTAAGTTTCACCCGGACACCAGTATATTAAACTCACCAATGAAATTGAGACTACAGCACTTTTTTAAGTGCACAGGGGATTAAACCACGTGCCACGGATGGAGAAAGGAGAGATGAAAAGTCGTTGCTGCTCAAGGGCTCTGCAGTCTCGAGGAAGAAGAGGGTTGGGAGAAGTCCTGCTGATAGCAGCAGAGAAACCCATGCCTGCCATGGAGAAAGGGGAGAGTCCCCAGATAAAAAACACTGAGGCAGGAAAATCCAGACTGAGAGCAAAACAACAGCCAGAGACTTGTGCCAACCTGATCTGTGAGCAAATCATATCTTAAATCCAGATATGGGGATAGGCAGAGCCCTGGGTGTGACAAGAAGGAACTGCAGCAGGAATAGAGGATGAAAACCTCTCTGCCATCACTTTCTCTCTCCTCCTCCCTTCAAGCTCCTGAGGAAGACTAAAGGGGGAAAAAAGGCAAAAGATTGCTTCTGTGGATAATGTTAGAATTGCCTTTTATGCAGGTTTATAAGGGCACTGGGCATGTGAGGCTGAGGAGTGATGAGTGTAATGTCATCTCACGATGAGATGTTACAGCAAGGGGAACACCAACCCTTGGGACACACCATGACACCAGGGCAGCTCTCCTGACCCTGACTTTCCTGACTAGGAAACAACTGACTAAGGAGGAACACACATGGAATTAATTTACTGTCAGACCAGGGGCAAAAAAATGATAGTTTTGTTTTTTTCCATCAGAGAAAAAGCATCACTGGAGAAAAGTCAGTCTGAGCTCCACAGTTTCTAAAAAATTAAGGATGAGACAAAAAGAGAAGCATTGGAAGAAAATGCAAAGTTGAAACAATATTTGGTGGACTTTAACATCTTGTTGCCGACGACAAGTTTTAGGGAGAAAACATGCAGTACCTTCCCTGGAATTATTAGGTGAAATATTACAGCTTTTTAATGTGTCAAAAATCCTCAGTCATCATCTTCTTTCCAATTTTATTTTTTCTGTCTGTTTCAGGACTGTGCTGCCCAACAGCGTGGTGTGACTTCGTTTGTGCAACTAATTTTGCTCGTTTTAATGGTATTTCTTCAGCAAAATATTTGCTTGTGTACTTTGGGGCTCCTTTTGGGTTCAGCTTTGCCTTTGCAGAGAGACAGAGAGGGAGAGTCTGTCTCTGCACTTGCCTTATGCTTTCTTAAGTTCATCTGTGTCATAGTTTTGAATTTGATTCAAGGAGGACCTCAAGATGTAAAACTACAATATAGGGCATGTATTGGGTAAGAATATTCCACAGATCAGCTTGTCCACTGCCCCTGAAGGAACTTTTTCTGTTGATATTTCCAAGTTTCCCTTCTGTTTTTTTTCTGAACATCATGGTTTTAAGGAGTAGAACCATTTCCTCTCCTTGTGTACCTGACATATTTCTCTTTATCTGCACTAAATTCAGGAAAAATATACTCTTCTGGACACCATCATCAACTTCTATTCTGAATAACTAAAGGGGGAAAAAGCCTCGTTAGTAAAGAAAAAAAACAAGGGAGTCAGGAGCATCAGAAAATACTGGCATAAACTGAAGATTTTATAAGATTCTGGATATAAGTACAAAACCAAGTTTTCTTGTGCAATGATGTCACCTGCACGTACAATGTGATCCAAAATCCTCTTTTGATAAAGCCCCTTTTGCACCAAATTCTCTCTTAATGTTTTTCTGTGCACCAAGAGAACTTTGGGCTCCCTCCACAAGGAGAGAGGGAAAATTGAGCTGTGTGGAGAGGCTGGAAGGGAAAACAAGAAAATGATGAAGGTTGTTTTAATAAACCAAAAGAGAGAAGGATGCAAAGTGCTGGAAAATATGTCTAGAAGGAAAAAGTGTAGAGGTGGAAAGGAAAGGGGAAATTCAGCAAAATATGTAAAAGTCAGAGATCAGCAAGCCAGCTTTTCAGCTGGAGTAAGTAAACTCCACTAAAGTGAGTGGAGCCGAAATAAGCTGCAGCAATTGAGAATTTATCCCATTTTGTTCCATCAAAGAAATAAAGAACAGGAAATCTACTTCACAGAGAACCTAGAACTCATGAATTAAGTGTGATTTAGCTGGTTGCCAGAAAAAGCCCAGCAAGAGCCCTGCTAAGGCCTGCTTTTCTATAAATACTATTGATTAGACTAGTTCTTTTTTGGAATGCCTGGTGTTCATACTCACAGGCTGGATCCTGGGGATGCTCAAGAAGATCCAAATGCCATGCCTGAGGTCCTGGATGTGTCCAAACACAACTGGAGGCAGACTGGGATTTGTCCACTGCATCTACACATTCAAAACAGGTCACTCAACTTTCCCTGAGCCTTTGTATCACTCAGTGCTTGAGTTTATCACAGCAGGCAAAGAAGGCAACAAAGCACAGCCTCTTGTTAGCAATTGCCAGACCATCAGAAATTTCTAGAGAGCTTTGGAGGACAGGGCTATTTGATATGACACAGAATGAATAATAAATCAAACAACCCCTCCCACAATTAAACCTCATGGGAGGCTGCCCTTCTTGAAAAGCTGCAACAGTCAAGCCTAAAGGCAGAGGAGAATTTTGGGGTGTCAGGGAGGACTCCAGAGCTCCCCTCCCACCCTCTGTCTCTCCCTGCTGCACTGTGGCAGCCCTCCATCCATCTGGAAATGCTCTGGAGCCCCGAGGAAGCTGGAGAGCAGCAGTGTGCAGTGATCCCTCTCCCAGCCCGGGGAGCTGTGCCAGGGACCGAGTTCAAGACCTGGACAATGCCCTGCTCAGCCAGGTGATTGGCTAGAAAAATTAATTTACAGCCACATCATGGAGGAGGGCCCAGATTCCACAGAACACTGAAGTCCCTGGAAGCTTGGCTGAGAGATCAGGAGTGCTGCTGCAGCAGCTGAGATTTCCACTTGTTGCAAACAAGAGATGAAATGGGCCACGTACACAGGGAGCCCAGGGGACCTGCACCTCAGCCTGGGGGATGATCCTGCAGGCCCCAGGAACAGAGCCCAGCTTTCACCACACGAGCACAGGTAAGGTCTGGGTCTCACCCACCCAGCTGGGTGTTCAAAGAGAAGCAAACTCGGAGATGCTCAGAGCTGCAGCTCCTTGAACCTGGATGCATCATGTGGAAATGCTTCTCCTTTGTGTTAAAACCAGAATGGAGGCAGCAGATCTTTTCCTGGAGGCTAAGAGCAGATTCCCCTGCTCCTGGAGAAGAGCCAGGAATTCTCCCAGGCCAGCAGGATTGCCTGGTGCTATCAGGTACCACATCTCCATGTCAGTGTCTCCCTGACTCTGTGTGTCAATACGCTTAGACAGATGAAGGATTTCCAGGTACAGAGGAAGGATTGCTGACTTGCTGTGCTCAGGAGAAGATCTGCACCAGTCTGGAGTGAGGGAAGGCATCCAGCCCTGGTTTGGGAAGCCTGTAGCAGACTGTGACACCCAGCCCTCCCCGCAGGGGCTGTGCCTGCTGAGATGTGCAGCACTGGGAGCAGCAGGAGAGGAAGATGTTGAGGACTCTCCCTTAAAGCAATGGGAGATGTTAAGGGTTTCCTGGGGAAAGCAAGACTTCTTTCAACAACAACAACAACAAACCAGTGGGATTCCAAAAAAGTGTAACACAGATCATGAGCCTATTTTTACTGTGGCCAATGAATATTTCTGAAGAACTTTCAAAAGCTTAATTTCACATTTTCTCCTGAATGCACTATCACCTGAGAGAGAGAGGGGATGCACCTTCTGGCAGTAAAACAAAGCACAATAAACGCTGCAAATTTTATCTGACTTCCCATGTTTTGGGACAAAAAGAGAGGTTTTGATTTTGCTACAAAGGACCCAACACATTCTTTTCTCTGAGTGAGTGGCTACTAAGAACAGATCTTGACTACCTGCCTCATTCATTGCCCTCAAAACACTAGGAGCCATCCCTTGCAAAAGGTGTGCCAAGCCTGCTCAAAGGAAGTGCCTCGTGAAATAAAACTTTACAGCTAAAAAGCTAAAAATAAACCTTCACTTCTTCCCAAGAGTCTGGCTTAACAGCCCCCCTCTGTTATTCTTCTTATTCTGATGATTCTTCCTGTTATTTGTACAGCTGAGCCAAGGTTTCCAGGCAATTCACAAAGTTACTCAGAGAGCTCGAGTGGGACATGAGGTATTACAAATGGTAATTTTGACTCTCATTTACACTACAGTTTCATTTACACCCATTTTTAGAGTTTCCTTACATTCAAAGAGGTATGAGGGGCCTTTTTTTGGGTAACATTATCAGAGATATTCTACATGTGCCATTAAACTGTTATTAATTTAAATATAGTGTCTCCTAATCAAGTTTTGGGGTTTTCCAAGAAAAATTCAATGCCTGGTTAAATTCCACAGAAATCTAGGGAATAATAAAAAGAATTGTTTTGCCCACTCTTATTAGATTTAATAATTTTTTCTACTGCATGAAAGAAAACTGGAAGAGCAATAGAGTGCAAATTAGGTTACTCAAAACAGGTTCTTTCTGGAGTACATATGCTGGAATGCTGTCAGCTTTTGCAGCCTTGTGAAAAAGAAAAAGAATTCTCAATGATAGTGATTAATTTTATAATTCATTAATCATATTTCTCACAGGTAAAGGTATGCTGATTAAAAGACTTTTCAGTACAAGGTTTTTTTTTTTTTTTTAAGGCAGTTTTTTAGTTAGTACTGTAATTGCAAAATTAATTCAGTCAACTTCTCAATACCCATAACCCTCCCAAACCTGCTTTCAGTTGACCACAGTATCATTTACTCTCTTGTCTTTCCAAACAATTAGGATTAACTCAGGAAGTTAATAATGAAAGGAAGTTAATGTAAGGAGATATTTATATATACACTTGCAAATAAAATAATTTCACACTGTGTAAGGTATTTTTATACTTCAACACTGCGCTAGTATTTTTTTTTAAAAGCCCTTAACTATAGATTAAAAAGAGAGATACTTGAAACTGAGTAATGCTTTTTTTTTCATTCAATTTTCATAAGCATCCTTTTATTCCTCTGCCTTTCCTGTCTTCCTCCCTCTCCAACTTTTCTTGCCTGGTGCAAATGTACACGAGAAACTCCCTCAATGAAAGCTCATACAGATTTTTCAAACTTTTCTTTTCACAGGGACAGCTCAGGTCCAAGGAGCATGCCTGCACATGTGGGGATTTTTGTTTCAAGACATAGTATGAGAGACTTTCTGAAGGTAGTCATAGGCTGGATTGAGCTCACCCCATATAATCCACTAGCATTTTTTGTTGTATGGGATGACATCATCTAAAATTGGCTTTTGATACCAGCAGCAGGGCTGGTTCAGAGCATGCTGAAAGCAGCAGGAGTCTCTCTACTGACTGCAGTGCACTTATGAGTAAGTCCTTTAATGCCATCTGTAGAAGGCAATTTCAAGGCATTCCTTTCATTTAACAGCCTCACAGACCCTCTGGTGCACAGCAAGGCTTTAAGGAGCTGCCTGCATCCAGTGGGGCTGCCACCCTACCTGCTCCCTGCATGTTCCAGAGCCCTGCAAATTGCCCTTCGTGTTTGTTTGGGTCAAAAACATCATAATGCTCATTGTACCATCTTGACAGCTGAATGCAGAGACCCCTTGAATCAATAAAGTACTGCTGATGTGCCAGGGGCTGAAAAGCCTTTGCTTTGACTTTTTATTCCTACCAAATTGCCATTCACATTTCAGCAAAATTAAATATCCTTCTGTTTAGGTGCCAGCAACTGATGGGGCAGTAAAAGAAGTTAATTGAAAGCTATTGGCTGCAATACTCAGGCAAGAGTAAAAAAAAACCCAAAACTAACAAAAAACAAACCAAAAATAAATCCCAAACAAAAACCTTAAAGAAAGAAAAAGTCATTGTTTCCTAAGAGTCCTGAAACAGAGTTACTTAGGACTATAAAATACAGAAACTTCATGTTCTATTTGCTTGAGTGCATCCAGAGGAGGCACCGAGGCTGGAGAGGGGCTGGACACAAACCCTGTGAGGAATGGCTGAGGGAGCTGGGGGGTTCAGCTGGAGAAAAGGAGACTCAGGGGTGACCTTGGCACTCTACAAGCTCCTGCAAGGGGCTGTGCTCAGCTGGGGTTGGGCTCTGTCTCCAGCAGCACTGACACAACCAGAGGGCACAGTCTGCAGCTGCACCAAGGGAAATACAGGCTGGGTATCAGGGAGAAGTTTTTCACAGAAAGAGTAATAAAGTACTGGAATGCTTTGCCTGGGGAGGTGGTGCAGTCCCCATCCCTGGATGTGTTTAAAACAGACTGGATGTGGCACTGGGTGCCATGGTCTGGTTGAGGTTTCAGGGCAGGGGTTGGACTCCAGGATCCTGGAGGATCAGACACAAGGATGACCTTTCCAAGACAGTTTCTCACTTGGGAACTCTGCTTCCTTATCAGATGACCAGCAAATGTAAATCCATGGGGGAAAAGTTATCTGGCCCATATTCTGATGTGTCTCAAGAGAATCTGAGTCAATTTGGGTGTCTCCAGTGGTGCCATGGAAGTGGCACGCTGCTGTCAGGGCTGGGGGCAAGAGAAAGATGTGTCTCTGTCACAAATGCACAACAAGGATTTCCACATCAGAGGTGGAAGCAAAAACATTCCTGTGCTGTAGTGAAAGGATTAGCTTTTGGACTGATCTCTTCAATTCTTTTCATGAATGGTCTTGGCACAATAATAGGAATGCACAGGAACGCATTCATCAAACTTTTTTGATGAGAATTTGGGATATTGCCAGTGCAACAAAGGATCAAAATGTCATACGTTAGGAACTGAACTGTTAGAATGAAAGAAGTGTAGTAGGTCATGCACTTATGAACTAACGATAACAGTTTCTGGAAAAAGATCTGGGAACTGCAGTTGGAAAAGTTCAGGGGGAAAAAAAAGCTCAGGGAAGCTCAGAAATATTGGTCAGAATGATTGGGAGTCAGGGTGTGAGGCAGCTATGAGAAAGATTGCTGTAACCCCATGATAACTATTTCCACTCAAAACAGGAAAGTGTTCACATCACCAGAGAGGGCAGAAACAACTTTTCCTGGAAAACTTTGAACTGTTCTATTCACCCGTGCCTAAAACAGAGGAATTCATAGTGGGACAAACACACAGACACTTTGGTGATGCAGATTTCATGTCGTGGTGAACTGAGTCCCGTTTGGTCTCACACATTTCTTATGTTCATGCAACCCTGTGGTGAACCACAAGAGAGGAAAAAACCTTTAGAGGCAGAGATTACCCTTGTAAGATTTGAGGATGTAGCTCTTGTAGAACATGCAATACTTGAAAGTTACTTGAAATACTTGAAAGTCATGTTATTTATTTCCTCTTTAAGACTTTAAAGACATAGATTTTTATGTCTTTAAAGACATCCCCAAATCAGCACAGGTCCAAAAGGTGATTCAACAAAGACATGGAAGAGAGGTCCAGGAAGAGCTTTGCTGCTAAAGCTTGTCTTTCTTGGGAAATTCCCTGGGACATATTGCTGCAGGCTGGGAAAATGCTGTGGGGAATTTCACTACCTGTTTGCCATGCCCTGACTGTCTCCTCCAGGCATCTGTTACTGGGCTCTGGCTGGGGACAGGTCAGTGGCCTCTGAACCTTTGATCTGACCTAGAACTACCCTTCCCATGTCCCTTCAGAGCATAATTAAACTAATTCATCACAAAGCAAACAGTAAACTCTCTTTCCCTTTCTTATCTTTAAAGATAAACTCTTTTTCCTTCCTAGAAAAAAAAAAAAAAAATCAGTCTGTATGGATGAATTTGAACTTCAGACAATCAGTAACATCAACATGTTGATAAGAAACTTGTAAAAACAATTCCTATGAATAAACCTGTCACTTCTAATGAGGTCTAAATTATTCAAGGGGATCCACACCTGCAAAAATTTGGACACATTTTCCCCCATTAAAATAGGCTCCTACAGGCAGTCTCCTAATTCCATATTTAAGTATGTGCCTTTTATTCAGAGGCAGCAAGAACCCAACAATTTCTATTTTTGCCTTTTCTTCTGTCCAATAACTGCTCAGTTGCAACCTGTATTAAGAAAGTCTGGTCTGTACTAAAAAGTCTGGATGATTGTTGTTCCCTTAAGGATATCCTGGAGTTAAATAAATGGCTTATGTTCCTCAAAATTGGACAACATAGAGATTTAAAAGACTGGGCAGTAATTTCTAACCTGCAGCAAGAAAAAATATAAAAGAAAAAAAATATTAGCTTTATTGTAGAAAAAATGTAGCTGTCTTTTCTCCCCTCAAAGCTGATGACTCAGATGTTTTCCTCTCTAGTTATGAAATGAAACTGTTGCTTTAACACTGATTGGTTGTGTACAACTGGCTCTCTTTAGCCAGATTGCCTGTGTGAATGCATTCATGGAAAATAAACCACTCCTACAGTGAAATATATGTTTATAGGCTCGATTTTATCTTAATGCTTCATAAATAGTGTACCATGTGGACAAGCACTGACAAGATAAAACAAGTGTCCATAAAAAGGTTTGGCCTGGGAAAAGTCTGCTCCTGAATTTCCAAGCTACCTCCAGTCAGAGCATTGGACACAGACCCAGCACCAGCCACACTCCTCACTAAGCAGCCACGAAAAATGGAATTTTTTTAAGACAGTGTGAGCCCTTGAGTAAATGCTCACTGCAAATGCTGACAGCTCTTGGGTAACTTCTGAAGGTCTGGCTGCAGCTTAAAAGATAAGCAGAGACCATGTGAAACTGCAGACCAATTTATGGGTTTCCAGCACCCTGTGTATGAACATCAGCAGAGAGCAGCTGGGATGTCTTTCTCTTCAGAGACACTTTGGAGGGGCAGTGATGTGGAGAACAAATTAAAACAGACTGCCTTGCTTGTAGATGTTCTGCTGATCATTTTTTTTTTCCCCTGCTTGTTTGTGCAGTTCCTCCTTTCAGGCTGTAACAACAAACTGCTCTGAAATACAGATTTTGAGCTGCAGTAGTGACCCTGCATTTGGTGTTTCATTCAATTTCTCTGCCATTTATTGCAGACCTCAGTTGAGATTTCTGCAGTCCAGGCTGGCAAGAGCCTCAGGTGCTGGACTGTGCTGGGACAGCAGAGCCCAAGGGTGTCTAGAAGGGTTTTCTCTTGGCACAGAGAGCACTTTGAGCCCCTCTCCTGGTCACTGCTGCAGATCTTCAGCATGGCAGGGTGAGCCAGGCCTGCCTGGGACCAGCTGCACAGAGAAGGGACACAGAAAATCAGAGGCATCTCCCAGTGCTGGCACAGCCCAGCCCCATTCTGGACAGGGACACCAGGCAGGTTGCTGCAATCCCAGAAGAAACTTCTGTAATCTGAGAAGAAACATCTGGCTCACAAGCCTTCCCTCACTCTTTCCTACACTGAAAGAAACCCTCCAAACCCACACCCCTTTGTCAGCCCGTGGAAATGCCCAATAATTAATTATCTGCCTTTGCAAAATTAGCAAAGTGTCACTTGGTGGTGATTAAGCTCATTTCAAACCTGTTCCTCAGGCAGTGGCACCACTGAATTCCAGGCAGTTCTTCAGGTGAATTCATTTAGCACACAATAATAGAGAAATGCATTTGTTCTTGGCAGAACCTGACATTTTTGTCTGTTTATTCTTCCCTCCTCTGTCTCCCAAACTCCCAGTGGATTTTGCTGTTCTGTAATTGTCCAGGTTGTCCTGTCTCCTCCTCCTGTGAGAGATGGCTGGGGAGGGAAGGGGCTTTAATGAAAGGAGCATGGATCAGAGCCAAAAAATGAATCCAAAGATGGCCCTTGTTTTCTTATTTTGCAGCTGACCCACATGCATTGTAAAACACACTCCTCCATAACCCCAATAAAGATATTTTGAGTATCAAATATTCTCCATGTTTTAAATGGAATTAATTCCTTTGTCTGCATGCTTTGTTTATCAATTAACATTAAAATGGATAAAGCAAAAAAAGGACAATGTGAAATTTGCTTCAAAGTCTTGCAGTCTAAGAAGACAGGAAAAGAGCAGAAACAATTGAAATAAAACTCTGGAAATTATGGCCAGAGCTTCCAAAGTAATTTAGACACCTGTGTACTTGATTTTAAAAAATGATCTGTGTTGTGTTTGGTCATTTTCTGACAGTGGGGATGGGATGACTGGCAAGTGCTGAAAATTAGGTGCATATAGGCAGTCTTGAGCAGGACCACTAAAAACAAACGTGCCCAAAACACCTGACTGCTTTTAAAAGCTTCATACTGGAATTTTAAATTTCTTTCCACATAGCTTGAGCTTCCTTTGCCATCTGATAGTTGGTTTTCATGATATTTTTTTAGATGAACTGGTCTATGTGGAGCTCTCGAGAGAAATAAGCATCATTCAGAAGCAGTTTTTATAAACATTAGCTTCCTCTCATCCTAAAAGTGAATATTAAAAAGGTTTACAGGCTGGGGGTTCTTTTCACCTCTGAGTTTGAGACCTTTGGCAGGGGCCAAAGAGTCCAACGAAAAGGGACTTGCCACAGAACACAGGAGAAAACCACGAGAGAGATCCAGAGAGGAAATTAATATGTTTTTATTAATAATGAGATTATAATTTTATATGTGGGATCCCTAAGCCTGAGCCACTGGGCTTGCCTTGTACCTGCTGTATATTTTATTCTACCTCTTACCTTATTTACCACGGAATCACTCCAGTGCAACCTCTCTCTCCAGGTTGCAGTTGTATCAGGTTAGGACACCTGCTTAATATTCATGGCAAGGGTTTATTAATAATGAGCCCCCTGAGTTGAACTCGAATCAACAAGGTAATTACATCTAGAAAGAAAACACTCTGTTTCTTCCTTCTGTTATTCATGCAGTTAATTTGTACTGTGGACAGAACCTGATGTGTGAAAACCCCCTTTCCTCCTACAGTTTTGCATGACTGATGAAGGCAGAGCTTTGCTTTCCAGAAGCAGCAATAATAAAAATCCCTTTTCAGGCTTTCATCCCTCAGAGCACTGTAAAAACACATCCCCTCTATTCCTTTAAAAGGGAGATGTGACTCTCCTGTCCTAAGTAACAACTGGAAAACCACTGGCCTTAAAAAAGGGTAAGTGACCGTTTTAGAACACAGGCCCTTCCCAATGACATTTTTTCTTTGCTTATTTTGGAAATCCTCTAAAACAAACAAACAAACCACAAAACCCCCCAGCCAAAACAAATTCCAAATCTCCACAACAAATGGATGTTTCAAATGGACATTTAAATGGATCAATTTAGAGGAGAACTCTGCATTCCCTCTCAGCCAATGCTGCTCTTGCAGAGGCTGTGTGAGCAAACACAATGCTGACCATGCTGGAAGATCCTGACATTTCTAAGGCTGGAAGTACAGGAAGAGATGATGCTCCAAAGAAAATCAAAGAAAAAAAAAAAAAAGCCTTCTCACAGATATTATTGAGACTCTCTGCAAAATACAACATTTAAGGAGGCACCCAACCATTTTGAAAGAGTATTTTTCAGTTTAAGTAGAAACTGTTCAAGGCCATGAAAGAAATCCTAGGAACATTGCAGTCAAAAAGTGGTTTGCAGCTTCACAGAATGGTTTTCTCCTTAATCCTTTACTAGGAATCTGCTTTTCAGCACACAGAAATGTGCTCTGTGCACTGACAAACTGTCTACAGGTGAGCCAGAGACTCTCCAAGAAGCTGGATTCCTCAAGTCAATAATCAGAGCTGCCTGCAGAAATGGTTTGCTTTCCTGAAGGGCTGACTAGGAAGAAGATCCTGCTGATTAATTAAAATCCCAGGCCTCCTTCCTTTAGCAACCTTGGTGTAAAATTAGAAAGCTGAATTTAGACACTGGGGTTGGGAAATGTTGGTGGCCTGTAAATACGATTACAGGTCAGACAGTGCAATTAAAGCTCCCAGGAAATAATCAGTATTTTCTCTCTCTCTCCCTCACTCTACTCACCCCCCACATATCCCTGACTTCCCCCCAGCCCTGGGACCATGAAGCCCATCTCTCTTCCCTTGACTCTGGCCCATCCTTTCTGAATGAGGTGACCTACCTAAGCACACTTCCTGCTGATGTACTTGCCCTGAAACTGGAAAATAAATCATATGTGATGCTATTTTGCCCATCCTTAGTTACCTCACCGAGAAGTTCCCCACCCATCTTGGCACTGTCTTTTTGAGGCAGGAAGCACGAAATTGTGACCACATAGGGTAAAGGTGGTGCCCCAACAAAGCCACAAGGACTCTAAATTTAAGCCTGCCATAAAAGCCTTGAAAATGATGACACACAAAGAAGGAGAAACTATGGGGAATGAAACACCTTAATTTTGAAAAACCACAATGACCCACCCAGCACTTTTAGAGCTTTCAGCTCTGAGGCATGAATTAACCACAGGCGGAGTTTTGAACCTACCAAACACGGGCACTCATTCTTTGCAACTTTGCAGCTGCTTAAAACGGGATGGATGTGTCCTACAGACTTAAAAAGACAGCTCTTGACATGTCTGTGTCTGCTCAAAACAACCAACAACACACACTCACAGTCCAGTAGGCTGGGATTTCCAGGGATGAACTGGTGACCCCTCATTCTGTAATGGGAAATTCAGGATACAGTACTTGTGCTGGTTTAAAAAGTCCAGGACATCCTTGTTCTGCAAAAAAAATGCTCTGCACTGCTTCCTCTTGAGCTTGGGTCACTCCCAAAAAGGCATCTGAAGTAAGGGGTGTGAAAATTTTGGTCTGGAATTTGTGATTTCAAAACTCTTGTGGGCTGGCTATGTTCCACATAAAGGTGCTGACATTGTACTTAACTGTGACGGTAATTAAATCTATTTATTGCATCATTCGGTATTAATTTGTAATAATTAGTTAATTACTGTTATTAATTAGGTGCTTTTTGGACTTCTCTTTCATCTGAGAAACACTCTTTAATGGACGTGGAATGATGTGAGGTGTCTTCTCAAACATGGCATTATCCAGAGCCAGTGATGAGTGGAAAACTGTTCTGTGCCTCAGTCAGGGAAATGCTGACAGTGTTTCCCCCAAAGGAATGTTTTGGGGGAAACTCTGAGTGCTGGTGAACGTGAATATCAAATTAAATGGAAAACAAAACCCTGCCCTCTGGAACCTACTGTCCCTCAAGGCCTAATTGCTGCTTTTCTTGGAGTGGTGCTTTGTTTAAAGGTTTGGGTTTGTTTTTTTGGATTTTCTTTGCACGTGCTCGAAAGGCAGGGTGAAATTATAGGAATACAGGGATGGAGGAAATTCAAACAGAAACAGAACATGTGACAGGGCCAAGGCACAGTTTATAGCCTTCTGCAGGTTACTGCACTTGCTCTCCCAGCCAGGATTTGCCAAGAACCCTAAGGTGTGTCTTTCCTGAAAAAAATTTTAGTAAGAGTCTACTGCCTGGAGATGTAAGATGGATTTAAAAATCAGAGCCTGGAATTGCTCAGAAATTTCTTACCAACATTACCTCTGTGTCCCTAGTAACTCTGAGTTCCAAATTTGAGGTGATTTCAGTAGCGTTTCCAGAAGAGCAGCTTCAGGCTAAGATCCAGGTTTTACTGAATTAAAGAGGGGAAGCACCAGTCTGAAAGTTTTAAAGAGTTTTCTCTTGTGTGCAATTGCATACATGCACGTGCAAGTGTTTTAAAGCAGATGATATCCAGAAACCACATTTACTATTGGCACATGATGTTCCCCCATCACTCACTCTGACAACAAATGCAGGACTTCCAATCCATTACAACCTCAAGACATCACCAATTTACTTAAACTACTTTAAAATGCACAGTAAAATAATGGCTTTTGTAGAAAAGAGAAGTTCATGCAGCAGTGGAGAAGGCTGAAGGAGCCTTGTGGTTGCAATTAGCCCACTGCACTTAAGGAATCTGTCAAACTGTAGAGGAGAAAGGGAGTCCAACTCTGCCACAGCCAGAAATACACTTTTGAAAAAATAGACAGGGGCATTCTCATTACTGGGATCTCATTGCTTGAGATGATGGCTTGTTTTGCTTCCTTTCAAATCTGGGATGCTCATGCTTCTCTAAGGAACAGCTCCCCAGGAGAGGCTGGTGACAGTGGGTGCCACAGAGGGGCAAAGCCACCGCTCCTTCCACGGGAGTGCAGTTGTCCCTGCCCACTGCTCTGCCTCGAGGGCTCCCTTCCCAGGAAGAGGAAAGAAGGAGCTCCAGGAGGGCAGATTGCCTGGCCTTAAAAGGAGGTTTCCAGGATGGAAATGTTGTGCACAGCCTGGCTTTGCTGGTTGCTAAATGAAGGGGAAAATATACAAACGGGCAGGCACACTCACAGAGATGTTCTGCAGGAAACCTTTACACACCCCTCTTCTCTGCTCTGGAAACACATCACCACTCTTCCCTTCTCACTTACAGAAAAGTCCTCATTTTTATGACTTCAGTAAAGAACTAAATTCTGAGACCAAACTGCTGAGTCCTCTCTGGTAGGGGAGGTGGCTGAATCTCCTCCATCATGCTGTGGATGCCCTGTTTTTCCTCTGTGCCCTTTCTGAAGGCGGGGTGTACCATTAAGAGGCTTGTCTGCAGACAGAAGGGCAATAATCTGACTGGAGCCAGTCAGTCCATGACCTCAAGTGCACCATTTGAAAACTACACCTCAAGTCTTGCCCTCATTCTTACTCCACCCTCTGCAGAGCAAATCACACCACTCCAGTTTCATAACTCCAGGAGGCTACTCACCCTCCCTGGTTACAGTGCTGCCAGCAGCTTTGGGGAGAAGCCAGTTAGATAGGGACTGCCTTAAGACAAAAAACATATATTCTGACTCTTCTTTTAGTAATACCTTGAGTGCTCCTTGCTGTTCACATTGCCCTTCCCCAGCTTGCCAGCATGTCTGAATGAGTTTGCGTGGTGTTTATAAAGAACAGCGTTATGACTAACATTCTTTCACAGGTCACAGAACAACTTATATCAATTCAGCTAATTAGCTCTTTTCTGTGGTATTTTTTTTTTTACATGAAATATTTATTCAGTTTTCTTATCTACTGGAATTTGTGATGTGCAGACAAAGGCATACCACAAAGCGATTCGTTACGAAAACCGCAAGACACTGATCTTTATTTGTTCACAAAAACAGTCAAAATTAATTTATCCTAAGGGATAAAAGAGGCAGGGAGAGCAAACTGAAAGATGAAGATAAGGCAGTCTGAAAGAGACAGAGCACAGCTTTGCCCAACATCTAGATCTGGCGCCTCACCCTACAGACAGTCAGCTGAATTTTTCTACTTTCAGCCTCTTTTTTTTTTGGCATTTTAGGCTGACTGTTGTCCAGTTCCTACCAGCTCAGAGAAGCCAGAGCCTGCCTGGTGGCCACCTCCTCCTGTCAGGTACATCTCCACCAGCCCTTGGGGGCTGGAGGGGTCTTTGCTGGGTCACAGCCCCTCCAGGCTGGTGGCAGGGGGCTGGGAATCAGGGAACAAAAGCAATGGCAGGTCATCCAGCTGATCGTTTGCCCAGGGCAGGACTCCTGCATCCCTGTCCTTCCTGGAACATGCTTTCCAAGCCTATCCTTAAAGGTCTCTACAGATAATCTAATTCAGGTCTTTTTCTCAGCCTTTGGAAAGTGAAGGGTCCTTTAGCTGCCTAGTGCTGGATCCAGTTTATCTTATCTCCCATGCAAACGGAGCATGGGGCATCCCTTCCCTCCTCTAAACTGTCTTTTATGTACTTGTGGGATCATGCTCCTCCTTCAGCCTTCCTTTTTCAGACTAAATTACCAGAGATGAGTCACTCCTCTTTGTAGGCCATTTCTCTAAAACCTTTGATCATACCCTCTATTCTCCTCTTGCTTCCTGTACTACTCCAAACTTCTATACCAAGCACATCACCTGACCCCTGATTTAAAGATTTATGAATGTTAGGAGAAATAAAGAGGAAGATTTTAGTAGTCCCAGACTTTCCTCAGAGTATTTTTTTTTTTACTTTTCATTGCAGACAGGACTTCTACTTCTTTTGAAAAACATTTTGCCAGAAGAAATGATGCTGTATCCAGGTCTAGAAAATCAGACATTATTATTTTGTTTTTCCCCTGGTTTGCCATTTATCTCAGTGGAACTTTCACCTGCTTCTTCCAGGTGCTGCCAACACAGATTCATAGGAGCTCTATTAACTTTTAAAGTGTAAGCTAACATCATTCTAAAAAAGCCTCTTGTTTTCATCTTACTGCCATCAGCTGAAGAAAAAGCAGCAGTCCTCTTTTCAGCAGCTCATTAAATCTTATTAAAATACATGCCTGAAAAAATAGGTAAATTAACTCCACAAATCTGCTGTGGCAGTGTCCAGCCTTCCTTCCTTCCTTGCTTGCTTGCTTGCTTCCTTCATTCCTTCCATGATTCACTAATATTTTTTCCTTTTCTCAATGAGGAAAATTAATGCTCCATAATTATCTTGAGGCAAAGCTTTTCTGTTAAACCTAGCTAATATATGCTAAATGTTTTTAGGCAACCTTTCTTTCACTTTTCTCTCATATAGACAGATATTGCCTGTGTGAGCCAGCAGGACATTTACAAAAAAGCAGCTTGTGTGTCTCTGGTTTGCAAAGGACAAACAAGAACCACTGATTCCCTAAGCAGCATTTCTGATAAGAGGAGCTGATTAAGTGAAATGCAGATGGAATAACAGACTGCCATCTGCTTTCCTGTTTTAATTTTTGTGGTACATTCAGAGAGCCTGTATCTCTCATTTATGCATATACACACTCATGAATCTTAGCTGCAGGGCAAATGGGGAGTATATGAGCATTATTAATTTGATAAAAAACCCCAAAAACAAAACATGAAAAAATATTTCCTTGTGTTATTTTTGAAGGGACCTTTATCTTTTGTTTGAATTTCAAACAGAGCTAATGCCAAGTAACCCAACCTTAATTTACCATGAAAGGCACTAATATCCAGTCCTTCACAGAAATGATCCACAATCAGCATTCCCTGCAGGAATCTTTGCCACAGTCAGTGGAGATTTTTTGTTGCTGTTTCCTACTTCTGAATATGCTTTACAATCAATTATTCATCCTGTGTCCTCTACCTCCAGAGCCTTTCATCATTATCGCTGAAAAGGGAATCGGGATGAAAACCATAATTGCTGCAATTTCATTAATTTATAACTGTCATTCCCTTCTGTGACTTGACCAAAAGAGCCCTTCACTCATCACTGGATTTCTCAGACCATTTGTAACTTCTAAAAAATTATTGCTACCTAGCAGTTGCTCTGTTAAGTTCAGGTGTACTTGAAAGGGGAAAAAAGCCAGGGTTTGTCCCAGCAGTGGTGCAGGAGCTGCCAGGTGGTCACTCTTGGTCAAGCTGTTCCCCCTGTACTGGCACTGAATTTAGCTCCTTCACCAGCTCTGGTCTGGACTAGGAAGCTCCCTCTGGGAAGAGCTGGGATCTGGGGAGCAGGGAATCAGCTCTCCACAGCTGAACCACGGCAGGTCTGTTTGCTCTGCCTCCATCCCCACCACTGCCTGTGCTCTGCTTTGCATAGCTGCACAGTTCCCTCCTAGCTATAAACAAGAGGAAGCCTTCTTGTGGAAAGAAATATTATGAAGAATATTCTCTCTTATATTTCTAAATATTTCTGTCTTAACATTTCAAAATTATAGGGGACCAATTTTTTTTTTTTTTTTTTAATGCCTGAAGTTTAGTGTACTGAGACCCCTTTGGCCAGAAGGTAACATTTGGGTCAAATTTTATTTAAAAACAGAAAGAAAATGTGTATATGCTGTAGTTTTAAAGCTAAGGAGTGATTTGACACAACAATAGGGACTCTTTGACAGTTACACCAATTTCCTATTAAAGGGAAAAAGAGACCACAACTGAGAGCCACCCTCTGCAAGCTCCTCGTGCAACAGTACCCAGCAAAGTGCCAGCTGAGGGTGAGTGAGGATCTGGAGCTGGATGGAATGCCAAGTATGAGCTCAGCTGAGGGGAAAGAAAATATCTCCCTCTGCAAGAGAGCAAGAGCCCATTATGGCTTTTCATCTTCAACTCCCCAGTGTCCCCACGACTACAGACCAAATCTTGGCTGGCAAATTCAGCAGCTCCTGCCTCAGGCTGTCCTCTTTGCCACCTCCAGTGCCCAAAGGGCTGCCCTGGCCACTGCTGTGGGTGACAAGATGAGGAAAGCAGGCTCGGGCTTGCCGTGCTGTTTAAGCTCCAGCTTTAATTGTATCTGGTTGTTGAGATGCACATGGCTCTTAAAAACTGGGAACAGAGAGTTTGGCTGCTCAAAGAGGAGCTGCAGAAGCCTGCTGATGGTTTCAGCTGGTGACAGCAGCTGGTTTCAAAGCAGTTTAGTCACTGCTACTGAGAATATTAATTAAGGACTCGCTCTGCCTGCAGATCACAAAGGTTTACTGGCAGTCCCACCTAAACAAACCAGCCTGGTTTAACCACCCAGTCCCAGCAGCTTCCCAATGTCCCCTGGACCAGATTTACCACCAGCTCCTTTTCTGCAGCAAGTTGCAGAAAGGAATATGACTCTTTAAAGGCTGGATTTAGCCAAGAAAACTACGCTAAGGAAGAGCTACATCATACTTTAACTGGGATTTCCATCCAGTTCTAATTAGGCTGCATAAAAACGTCTCCAAACATATTTAACTTGTATGCAGTGGCATAACATTCAAGGCTTAAAATTTTAATTTATGGGTTTGGGTGGGTGCCTGATACTTCTAATGTTTAATGAATCTGTCCTCACTTGGCAATTTGCCATTGGTGATCACAGGGTTTGTGTATGCCCCTAGGTATTTATATCTGTAAAATTGATAGTGTGTGAAATGTCTTATATTTGACAAAACATGGCTGTTTTATTTTCTTCTGAAATGACATAATTACTCCTGCAGGATATGTGGTCAGTTGAAGATTTGCAATTTTTCATATTAAAGAGTTCTATATATTATTCCTGACAGGCAATGTTTTATTTTTGTGAAGGATTCAGAGTCTGTTTAGTTAGAAGCTGCATTTTGTTTAAGTCTCACACTGGAAAGCTCTCTGGGACAGGGGCTATCTTTGTGTTCTAACACAATTGAAACAATAACTTTAAAAACCTCTGTAAAATGGGATTTTCCATTAATTGTGCAGATGGTGGTTTGCTAAAAATACACACAGAAATTAAAGTGGCACAAAAGCTAGTAAGAGTAAACACAAAAAAAACTCTTAGTCTAAGTCCAGAAAGAAAGGAACAAGAGACAACAAAAAGCTCATGGATGTTAATAAAAAAAGAGAAAAGGAAAATCCTTTGTTATTCAAGCAGGACTTTTAAAATATCTTTATTTTTTCCTTTCAAATACCACCAATGACATATTTAAGTAAAATTTCCACTCCCTTGCCAATAACGACTGAAAAACTCCAGTGCTAAAAAAAGACAGGAAAACAAAATCAGGAAGGCAATCCTAAATGAAAATAAAACCAACCTAAAGCCCACTGGATACAGTCTGAGGGTTCAGAGCTGGTACAACAATAAGTCTTTCGAAGATCCCCCAATTCAACTACAGTTAAGAAAAATGATGGTGTCATCAACCCCTCTGAACTGCTCTGGCTTTTGTAGGTGTGCCACCATAAAAATTCAAAGCACCTCCACTTTGAGTGTCTGCCCAGGTCCATCCAGCTCTGAAGTGCTCTTGCTGTGTCCCTCCTAACACAGTTGCACCAACAAATCCAGCAAATCCAGGAGTTATTTCTCTGTCACCCAAAGTCTCCCTTGTACCCTCTAAGAAAAGGAACAATAATTTAAAGGATACTCCTTTTAGAAATTGCATCTACCAAGGCTGTTTTTCCATGGTAGCTTCTAACCCTGCCCCTTGGTAAAATCAGCAGGTAAAAGGGCTGCTGTGTTTTGACGCTGATGTGGAGCAACGGTGGCCAAAATTCTCTCTTGAGTGCCCACGTGCCTGCTATCTGTGCTATGCTGGATATCTCAGCAGAGAATCGTAGGTACTGTCCCTCCCTTCAGAGGGTCAGGAAAGGTCTGATAAATCCAGCATTTGGAGCTCCTTTTCTATCAGCTCCTCTGCCTTCCTCTCTGATGTACCACTTCCTGAGCCTGATGGAGCCCCGGGGGTTTTTGACAGCTTTTTTCTCCTACATCCTCCTTCTCCTCCACAGCTCCCGTTCTGCAGGGATCCTCCCTCTGCCTGAAGGGTGCTCAGGTTTGCTCAGAGCCCAGGAGTCCTCCTGGGAGGTTGTTTTGGGGGAGCACTGCTGCCTGATGTGAAACTCCAGCGAGGAAACAACTCCCTGGGCTCACACCCTGGCACAGGAGATGCTCTGCAGCAACATCTGTCAGTTCAGAGCAGGGGTGACAGCACGTTCTCCTGTGGAGCAGGGTTTTATGGAGGACCTTTGGTTTGTTAAGATGGAGAAAGAAACTTTTGAAAAATCCAGGCAAATTTATGGCCAGCTTGTTTTCCTGTCAGTTTGAGGCTGTTTGCTGCTGCTCTCCTCCTAGCCCAACCTGCTGCATCATTTGCTATCTCTATTATTAGAGGTTGTTCTTAAATTTCTGCTCAGAAGTTTTCACTTTTCACTACAACCTGCAGAAATTTTACTTCCCCAGAATTGGTTTCTTTCCCCGGATGCAAACCTGTCTGTTCCACTCTGCCTTTGGCCTCCTTTATGCCAACCTTAAATGTGTTTGTGGCCCCAGATCACAGATTATCCTTGGAACTCTCCAGCTCAGAATAACTGAAATTAAGGTTGCAACTTTCACTCATAATACCTGTCCACAGAAGTCAATATTCTGAATTAATCTGGCCTCTTAACCCATGAAATCTCCTTTCTTACAAGGGATCAAATATCTGAGTTAATCATCACAGAGGTGATGGAGATATTTTTGCATGACAGCTGTAACATTTTTCTTTGGCCCACTGGGCCAGTTCAGTCACCTTGGCAGAAGAGTGACCCATTTTGGCCTTGCAGATGAGATGCAGAAATTGTACAACATTTTCAGCCTCTGAGAGAGTTTGACATCTTGAGCAGAGCTCAGACACCAATAACACACACAGGAGGGGAAAACTGCTGGTGTTGCTGTTTCTGTTCACTTAATAAAGTGATTTAAAACATCAAGGCACTTTTATCAGCTCAAAATTTCCCCTAAATAATTATGTGTAAGCAGAAAATAAGAGAAAGAAAGTCTATAAACAGATGCCTGGCATTAGAGCTTGAAATGTATGTTCCCAAAATCACAAGCATGAAGAAAAAACACACACACATGTGAGTGGACACACACAAACTTCTTCAGGCCCCAAATCTCACACACATTTGTTTCAGGTTTTAGGGGTCTCAGAAAATGCTACAAAACCAAATGAGTTTACAGCAAAGAGATTCACATTTTTGAGATACTGTTTTCCTAGAGTGATGTATTCACTTTCTGAATCAAGATGCTTTCCAAACCCAGGGTCTGTTGGGTGGGTGGGTGGAGGGGGGAGGAAGGGGAGGGCAAAAAAAAGCAAAGACTCCAGTAGTACTCATTTAGTTTGATTAACTGAGTGATACTTAAATTATGATTTACATTGATACACGTTTCTGTGCAAGTTAAACCAAGAAAAGGACACTGGAATAAGGACAATTTATTAAATCCTACTGTAAAAAGCGGCTGCAAGTTTGTGTCTCTCATTAACTTGTCCGACATAAAATAATGAGTGTTCCTGGAATATTTCAGTTTAGTAAAGAGGTTTCACTGCTGAGCACAGCTCTTTTTTTTCCTCCCCTTTTTTCTCTTCCCTCCCCCCTCTTTCTCTTTGAGTCTGAGGCTCGGATAAAACCTCGGTGATTAGCTTCGTTGCCGGCAACAAGCCTGATTCTTTAATGTAGCTGCTGTGCTCCTTAGCTTTGTTTTCATTATTATTTGCATTGTGCAGCAGATGACTAAGAGATAGTCAAAAGATCAAAGGTTTCCTTTGATGGTTTCTATCACGGATCCCTGCTGTATTAAAAAGGATCTCAGGTCAGGACATTCTTGTTCACACGCAGATCTGAACAAGGGGCTGCACGGGGTGATCAAACTGGATGAAGGCTGAACACATCCATCAAAGGGCTGCCCACATTGGCCCAAACAGAAGAGGAGGTTCTACCTCCACAACCATGACATTAACTAGTGACAGATGTCTCCCCGTGGCTGCTGCTTTGATGTGTGAGGACTAAGGAGAAGCAGAGAACACGGAGGGGTTGCGCTTTCCACGTTACTCTAGAACCGTTTTATAAAGTGCAACGCAGCACAATGCAATAAAATAAAAGAAATTAAACAAAATAGTAATTCATAGTGAGTGATTTCTGATATCGAAGGGTGTTTGCTCTTCACAGAAGAACACGGACAAACCCAGCTTGCAGACCCAAGCCATGCCTGTGCCAGGTCTTTCTCACATGCTGTATTTAATCTTGCAACCATTTAGTAAACAACAACAACAACAGAGTCACTGCAGCCCCTCTGTGAAGTGGAGCACCTCCATGCACAGAAGGGAGAAGGAGATACTGGGACCAAACCCAAGACATAGTCTCTGAAAAGTGCACTGGTGCAGATTGGCCACATCCACATTTCAAACCCCTGGCTGCAGGCTAAAATGATTTTGGGTGCTTCTTTGTGTTTGTGAGAGAGGGTGGTGACATTTTTATGCCATTTCATATCTATCAGGTGAAGACTGCTTTTGCAATTCTGTCAAAAACCTCTGAGCTTGCTGCTGGGTTTCCCACCACACCAACGATGGTGCCATTCTCTTGCACTGAAGAGACATTTACTTGGAAGGGGTGTCCAAACGACCTACACCCATTTCCTAAGTTAAACAGAAAAAAAGCAATTACAAACCCCCACTTCTTATGCCAGGCAATTTTTATTTACATTAGGACTCTTGCCAGGGTAAATGCTGTCATGTCTCTAAAGAATATTAATCTACCATTAGAAGATTTCAGTGTGGACTTGCCCTAAATTTCACAGACATCTCCAGCTGTCATTCACTGCAACAACAGCTCAGCTGCACCTCAAGGGGGAGAATTCAGCCCTGAAAACATCATGTGAAGAGAGGTTTCTAACCCAAAGTGAGCATTGAAGCCACCTGCATGTCAGCAGTGAGCTCAGGGAACTTCCACAGCTCCCACAGAATTCCCACAGAGCAGCTCATTCTGTCTAGCCCCCCACCTGTGTTATGATGCTGCAGAGAGAATTCTCCTGGGTGTTTAAACATCAAAAACGAAGCAAAATGAATCCCACCATAACAACACACAATTGCTTTCTATTGTGCGGCTGATGCCAGAGCTGGGATTTTAGAAGGGATCTTGGCTAGTGGTTTTGAATTCCCTCAGCAGCTCTCACTCAGATCATCCTAAATTGGCCTCTTCATTAGGAATCTGCTGGGCTGATTTCACATTTCAAGCAGCATCCACCTTTGAGATGGCTGTGTTCAGCTGGGTTCCATCCTGTGCTTTAAAAAACCAACCCCCAACCCAACCCTTCCCTGATGCCCTCCCTGGTGCTGTCAGCAGATGCAAAACCAGAGGAACATGAAAATTGAAGGGGGAGTTTAAATTCAAAGGCCATTGCTGAGCAGCTTTGAGGAAAGTGTGTGTAAGAAGGTGTGTGTCCTTAAAAAAGTGGAAAAGGAATCTTCTCCATTTGTCATCAGAGCAGCTTCTCCTCCTGAGCAAGGAGGATACAAATTGGCAGGAACCTCATGACCTGAGTGTGCTTATGAAGCAATGGGAAAATTCCACTCTTGGTCTTCAGTTTAAGGGAATCTTCTTACTAATAACTATATTACCTGTAACAGCCCCAGAGTTACTTGATTTAAATTCCAGAAACTCGACAGACTTACAGCCCAGATTTTAGCTGTCCTCCTCCTCTTTGCTGAGAAATTACCTGACATCATAACAGTTTTTTTTCTCTCTTCTCAGAACACCAAATATCCAATTCCAGTAACAGAGGGTTATTTCTCTGTCAGCTCAGTCTTTAGCTGGTGGAGAAATAGAGGAGGTTCCATCTTGTTACACTTTTGATACACGGCCTCGTCTTCCAAAGCCATCCCTCTTCTCTTGTTAGTTATGAATCACGTTCTGAAACACTTCACAGTGGTTAATGTTTATGCTACAGTTTTAGTGGTGGTAGTGTGAATACCTGTAGAGTGGAAAACCCCCAGAATTTGGTCTTGAAGATGTGTTTGCAAAGCACAGTTTGGCGCAGTGCTACTCAATTTCTTGTCTAAAACGGGACCGTTTGCTTGATGACTAAATCCACTGGAAATTTTTCACTGAACGTTCCCTATTTGCTGATGATTATGGAAAGCAGGAAAGCCAGTGGGCAGGATTCTGGTACAGCATTCTCATGAGCTGCTTTTTTTGTTGTTGAATGTAGGCTCCAGAGTTACACTGCTGTTTGCAGAGAGAATGCCTGGCAAAAACGTGAGGGCAAAAGCACATTTGTGTATGCACGGGCCATATCCCAGCCTGTCAACGACTTGAAATAACATGCAAATAGGTGCCAGTACATCTATCATTCTGTTTATTGTCTTTACTCACTTTCAGTTTGACTTCTCATACAATTCTGGCTCTAAGCAGTTGATAAACACCACTGGACTACTGGATTTTGTTTCCCACCAACATCACGTCTTTATCTTTTGGAAAGGTTGATGAAATACAAACAGTATAAGAAAAACTTTACTGGCAAGGGCCTCTGTGTCCTGCTCCACCACAGCAATGTACTGTGGTTGCTTTGTATCTGTGGCATAGTTTGTTTGAGTGACACTCTGACAAATGGTCTTTTTAGCACTGAAACCTAAACAAGGAGTGGATTGAGTAAAATCACAACCTGGTCTGGCTCAAAATGACATATCAGGAACATTTTTCAGTGGTCAGTTTCCTGATGGTTGAATTAACTGCAGTTTTATCTTGCCCTGTATTGGCTGCTTTACCTCACTTTCACCAAATTGCTTTCTTATCATCATAAACACCACTGAATTACTGTAAATTGCCAAAGTGGCAGAGCCCTGCTCTCAGCCCATGGGTGCAACCGCTGCATTTCCCTCTCTCTGCTGCCCATTGTGTTTGAAACCATCTCAAGAGAAACAAGCCAACAGAACAATATTGCCCAAACTGTCACACTCAGTAACAGTTCTATTCCACACCTGGGCAGGAATTTCATGGGCAAATATGTGCCAGACAAATCCACGACAGAAAAACAGCTTTGCTCAAGCTTCTGACAGGTTGGGTTATAAAAACAACCACTTTTCCATGCACTTCTTTTATTTTGTTGTTGCCAAGAAGTCTCACTGAGGAGAGGTGTGAGAGGCCAGAGAGAATATTCTGCAAGTTAGGGATAGATAATAATTTTTGTATTAATCATTTTTTATTTCAAAGGAAGTACAAGGCACTGAAGATTTGTCAAAATTCAAGATTCACTGAAAGATTTTACTGACCAGCAACATTAGGGGAAAAAGCCCCTAAAGATCAGAATGAGGAGCCCAAAGTCAGCCCTGGAGCTTCTAAGAAAAGTCTGATTTTTGTAAGACTGAAGTTGACCTTTCCTCCTTAATTTCATTATGGAAGGAAGCAGAGTCCTTCTACCCAGGAGAGAGAAAACCAGCGTCTGAAATTTGTTGTGTTTTCAGTAGCCAAGAGTCACTATTGCACTCCTGTGTGACCAGTGCACGTCAGTGGGTCACAAGAGCTAAAACCATTGGCAACTGCTGGAGCACAGAGAAAGACAGACATGGGTCAAGGCAGACTGGAAAGTGGTCTGTGATCTGATCCCACCTCATGCTCCTGAGCCCATCCAAACCTTCCTTTGAAAATTCCAGGTTTCCCCAAATTGTCCATTTCAAAGACAAAGCAAAAGCCATAAAGAGTAACTAGAAGACAACATTTTTGTGCTGATTGGAAGCTTCCAGATTTTAGGAAACGGCAGTTTGTGTCCCCAGCTTCAATGCATTTCACTGGGCTTTAGCTGAAACACCATTTCTGCCCCTTTCCTTTGTTGCAGAAGATCAGAGCCAAGAAGAAAACATGTGTCCAGCAGGAAAAGATCCATTTTGCTTCTGTCAATAATACATTGGGAGCTGTCAGGAATGTCTGAGCAGGTGTGTGTGGATATGATTGGTAAGCAGCTTACAAGCAGCTATCATTAAATGTGTAATAATAGCACAGTGCCAGCAAAATGAGACAACTAGGGCAGTCAGGGGTCCAGGATTTATGGACTACTGCTCTATGCACCATCCTTAACTCTGCTTTCTGGGCTGGCTCTCCAACAATCTCGTGTTTGTACTGCCTCTCCTGTCATATGGCGTCCACATTTTCCTGGGATCTGAAAATACAAAGTCATCTTTGTGTAAGCACACAATTTACCTGCTCTGGTTCAAGGAGGTTTAATATCATTTGTGAAGACTGTTTTCTTTATGAGGCTTTCTGAGCTGCCCCTTATCATCCTTTGAGATATAGAGAAAAAAGTTAGAACCTCCTTGTTGTGTGATTTTAGGATTCAGGCACTTCATTGAGTTTTCTCCCTTTCTAGAGAGGACAAGCAATAAGCTAAGAAAGTCATCATAGTTTTGTATCTATTTATACCTATTTCCTTTCATGGAAGTGTCATCTTCATTGGAGGAGCCTCTGCCCCTCTCTAGTGACATCTGCACAGAGAAATCAGCGACCACATTCTTTTCAAAGGTGACTTAAATGCAAAATAGACTTAAATGCAAAATAATGTTCATGCTATGAGAGTTAAAAAACAAAAGAAAAAAAAAGAAGGGAAAGGGCATGATCCAGCTACCCAAGTGGCAGCACTCTGGGGACAGTATCTTCAGAAAGTGAGGTTCAAACCACCACAGCCACCTGAATTTGTCCTCTAATTTAACATGACAGAGACTGGACAGGATGCAGAACGAAGAAAAGAGCTTGGAGGTCATTCCTGAAATTTCCAGGGGTCATACACCTTGCAAGCTAAAAAAGTGACTGCTGCTAATCAGAAAGGGTAGAAATAGTGGTACTGCACAATTTTTTGGCCCAAATAACATGAAAGGAAATTTTTAATTCTTCTCTTTTTCCTTTCCCCTTTTGGAAAGCTGCACGCTGGTGTTGGGTGTAGACAGGGTGGAAGATTAAAAACAATGAGCAATCTATAGCAGTTAATCTGCCCAACTGGGAGGGCCTCAGGCTGTGCTGGACAGTTGGGATTCGTGTCAGCTGCCTGGTTTAGGGTTGCAGCAGGACCACAAAAGGTTGCCTGATTGGAAGTGTGTGCTCTGTGGGCTCACCACAGCAAGGCAGATGGGGCTGCAGGGCTGTGGAGAGTGGTTCCAGGCAGGGCCAGGAGGGAGACAGCACATGAAAAACCACGGGGGTTACTGCAGGGAGTAACACAGCTCCAGGGATGCCCAGGGTTCAAGTGATTTCTGCATCACTGCAATGGCTGAACGAGTGTTTTTGTTTTGGAACATCCAGTGCTGGGACACCCATCTCAGGTTTTGGGTAAAATTCTCCCCGAAATGCAGGACTGTGCTAATCCATATCACCTAGAGCTGCCCATCTGCCTCTGACAGCCAGACTCTCTACAGCTTCTTTGGACAAACCCAGGCTTTCCAGGTTAAGTCCCTTAAAAACAGCTTTTGTCAAGGAAAAAGGAGAAGATCCTGCAGGTCCTAAGAGGATAGCTGTGGTTTGGGCACAAGTTCCAAGCATCAGGAAAGTTTATTTTCTCAATTCTGCCTGTGGGGCAGCCTCCAGTTTAACCACATCTCTGGCAGCCCTAGATAACATGAGATCATACCCATCCCTTGGACAGCACAGCTGGGCTCTCTGCACAGGAATACAGTGATAATTCATGGCTTTGACACCAAAAAATGCCTGCGTGCATTATTAGCTGAATGACTGTCCCATGGAACTCTTTCTTTATGGCATTTCTTTGGCCTATGTTTATTATATCGATGCACATGTAAATTCATAGACTTCTGTGGTTTCAGAGCATTTTTTTTAAGATGGCTCTTACAATTGTCTTTGGAATTATAGCTAATTATTTCCCTCATCTCCCAAATAAAATAGCCTGTGATTTATCTACGCTTTCGGAACGAGCTAGGGAAAAAAAATTGCTGGAATAAATTAAAAAATGGTACAGTGAGTTTATTACTTCCGTTCATCCATGCAGAACATCCTGAGAGGATGACTAAAGGTCTTGGTAGCTCATTAATTTAAAGTACTGTCAACTTTCTCAGTGCAAACATATATATGAATACAGAAAAGAAAAAAAAAAAGGAGTCAGAAAGATGAGTGAATCACTTGCAGATACCTTAAGGTAAGGCTGGGATTTTGTGCTGGGGCAGTATTTTATCTGCCTGTAAGGGTCCCTTGAGAAACAAAAACTGTACCTGAAGGGTGAACTCCTATACAGCTGCACAGCTTGTTGGATTTTCTGCATATACATTGCAGACATCAGTAAAGGAAAACCTGTTTCCTCAGCCTTACTGTAGAACACAAGCCAAAGCAAAATCAACTTAAAGGGCTCAAAAGGTTCTACCCAGGGTTTTGAAAACACTGGGAGTATTTTCATGTTTGTAGAGGTTGTGGGCATCTATCTGGTGACTTTCTGGTTAAATGAATTATTCCATATAAATAGCCCAGTTTAAAACTTAAAATGCCAGCCAAATGTGATGAGACCAAACCAATTTTAAAGTTCATTTGTAATAACCCTGCAATTAATCAACTAGTTTTTTAATTAAGAAATGAACTCAAAAGTGATTACTGATTTATAAGCACTCTAACTCACAGCCAACACATTTTCATTTTGTTTGCCTGGATTTACACTAGAGGTCAATTAATCCTGATGGGATTAAAGTCTTGGTAATTTTGAGAAACAGCATCTCTATGAGATCATGCAGTTTAGCTTTAATGCATCTTAATCCACTTTCATACCTCTAGTTAATTTGCATTCATTTTCCTCAGGGTCCGTGTAGGTAAACACCAAACACAATTTCAGAAGTATTTAGGCAGGATCCCTGATTTATCCCCGTTTTCCTGGCAGGAGTGTGTGTGGGTGACACAGGAGCAGAGCCCTCCCTCTCCAGTTGGGAGAAAGGCAGAGGAGGGAGATCTCTGTGTCTGGATTTGGCAGAGAAGAGGAGCTGTGTTTTCACTGTCCTGCCTTTTATTAGCAACTAGCATTTTTTTTTTTCCTCCTTGCAGCTGAAGCCCCTAACAAAAGGCAAAGAATAAAATGAGACAAAAAAGCATCTGCTCTAAATGGAATTGGGCCAGTCCAGTCAAGTTTAAAGACTCTGAATCATTTGAGGGGTATGAGACTGGCAATTTACTAATGACTACAACTTATTAAAAAGGCATGAAAAGCTCCCTAATTACATATTTGGATGCTAAGTAGCCATTCTCTGCTTCACAGACAGCATGACTTTCCCTTCCAGTCTTGTCCCAGACCACACATTAAAAAGAAAACAGGCATCATAAAGGCCCAGGCGTTTTAGATGCTAGAAACTAAAATATTGTAAAAGACTTAACCAGACTTTTACTTGAGGCTTTAGGCTACTCTCTTGTTTTAACTCTTATTAAAGGCTGAAAAAATGTGGTCATCTTATAATATATGCATTTATAAATAAATTACCATATACCCAAATCTTTCAAAAACAACACAGCACATTAATCCCAACCACCTTTTTTTTTTTTTTTTTTTTTTTTTTCTTCTACTCTACCAGGCTAATTTCACTGGATCATTAGTTTTAAACATCTCTTACACTGTAAACAAATCCTGAAAAGCTTACGGACACAAAGTCTGACATTCAAAAGTTTGGAAGTGCCAGATTCAGTGCAAAAGTCCTGTGGGGCTCAGCACAGGGAAATCTATTTACAATTCCTATTACACAAATTGCTCAGTGCCTTTATTTGCTGCATGGCATCCAAAGCCAGCATTAAATATAAAATTGTTCATTTCCTGATGAGCGCTTTGTTTTGATTCAATCATGTATTGACCTAGAGCTGGAATGCTCCCCAAGCATTCTAGAGTTTATCTGCAAAACACACCCTCTAAACACGCTGTGAGTGCTGGTATCCCAGTTTTCCAGGATTCACCCTTTTCCCTGTCTGGCCAGGGAGCAGAGCCACTTTCTGGACACGGTGTGTTCAGTGTGTGGGTGCTGCTCGAGGCTGTGCATCACACACAGCCCAGCCCGAGCTGCCCTGCAGGGTGTGACAAACCCCCAGCTCAGCACAGGGACAAAACCTGCCCCCTTTGGACATTCCACAGGGACCCTCCATGCAGGGCACCCCTTCTCCCTGTTCTACAGGAATTGTTACACAGAGCAGCACTGCTGTCAGACAAGGAGAATCTTTTCAGTGTGTGGCTGCTGGTTGTGAAATCTGAACTCCAAAAGCTCCCTACCAAGCAGGCACGCAGTGAAAATCAATGATTGTCTGCAACAAACATTTAAATACAGTGTATGTGTAAAACCACAAAGCAAAGCTGACCCTGTATTTTTATATCACCAGCTCTACAGCTCTGTGAGTATCATACACCTATTTCTTTTGCAAAACAACAGTCAGGTGACAGTAAATTGTTCTGAAAGCTGATAATCCCCTATGTAATATTCATGTAAGTCTTGTTCTTTGGATGGATTTATGCAGACAGGTGTCCAATCATTCCTAGCACCCAAATGACAACGTGTATTTCACCACAAATCGCTGTGCATGAAACACATCTCCTCTAGGAGCTGATAATGTTGGCTTTTTAAGAACAACAGAGTAGTGAGTGCCTAAATTACCTATAGTCCAGAAGAACCCAGTTCTCCTGCCAGTGCAATTCCATTCCTAAAGGCTCTCACTCACCTTTCAAGCCTCACAACAAATGCAGAGCCAGGCACACTTAAATCTCAAGATGAAGTTGCAAGTGCAATTTGAACTGTGGTGGCTGCACCTTATTTCATTTATAGGAAAAAAGGGACTGGCAAGGACTGTCTGAGGAAGTGAGTTTTTCCTTGAAACACTGGAGACCACATTACATTAAAATAAAATAAAAAATAAATTAAAAAAATAGGAAAAAGTAATACAATATTGAGAAATAAATGGAAATAAAACCCCTTGCAGCTTTTCCCAACAACTGAGACAACTTCAGAGCAGGAAAAGGAAGGATAGGTGGGTAGGTGGCAGGTGGTGCTCCTAACTTTGTCACAAAAGCAGCCACTGAAATTGAGGCATTTTGCACAGCCCCAGAAAACCCAGTTCTTGTCAGCCATGGAATCCATGTGACACAGAGGTGGAGCAATGAAACGGGGCTGAGTTCCAGCTTCGTGCCTCTGAGTAGAGAGGGAAGAAATCAAAAAGCCAAAGTCATTCACATATGGCCAGGCACAATCTGAAGACCACACTCATCTTCTGGAGCATTCTTCAATAAACTTGAACAAAAGCCATGTACTATTAAACCAACAGAGGCATAAACAGCAGGTTCTCTGTCAGCTGATAGAAGGACAATGGAGAAATAATAGCACAACTCACAAGTGTTGGAGGGAAAAAGGCTAAAGATTATAAAGGTATTTTTATTCTTGGCTGACACTTCTATCAACCCAAGCCAAAAATCACAAGAAAAAGAATAGCTGCTTTCCTTTATCCACATAAAAGGATTCTGTGCTGAGCAGCACTTAAGAAAAATGATCAGATTGTGATTATATAACCCTAGCATGAACTTGGTGACCAGTATAGTCATGTCAAATTAGGATGCATTATTCAAGCAGCAGGGAAGGATGAAAGTGTTTACCATCAGATATAAACCCCCTGCATTTCCCTTTCTTCGAACCTGTGCTCTTCTTTTTCCTTTGCTGGCTATGTTGGTGGGCTGGCTCACTCACTACACCAGCTCTTCTTCAAAAACACAGAAATTATCAGTAACAGATGCTGATGGTAACTGAAAAGAAAAAGAAAGACATCCACTCATTATTTCTCCCCTCTGCCTTTACCAGAAGCTTCCATCTTCTCCCCCTGGTTTATTTCTTGCTCCTCTTGTCTCCGGACCTTTGCCCATTCTTTCTTCTTTTCCTTCAGACCAGGGTCCCTATTCTGACTTTTTTTTTTTTTTTTTTGCTGGGGCCCCTTCACCTGACCCCATTCTCACTTTCTTTGTCATCTTGTCTTTAAATTCTTTTCATAAAGAAGCTTAGGATTCTGCCCATCAATGTCTAGACCACACTTGTCACTTTTTTTTTAAAATCAGATTTTAAAAAATAAAAAGGAAAAAAAAAATGAAAGGAATAAATGCTGCATGGATGAGGCTGAAGCAGCCATAAGCAATGTAAGTTTTTAGATGCAGTTTACTTATATGCAATTATTATAATGCAAAATAAAGTTATATTATTCAGGTATATTTTGTGCACAGTCATTATTACTCTCTGAAAATTCCCAACCATTCATGGCTGTAGCAAGTTTAATTTTTTTGACCCCTTTACAGCTTTGAAAGCCATCAAAAGCCAAATTTAACTGCCTAAGTCTCACAAAACCAGAGTGCCAAAGCCAGGACTGGTATTACTAAATTGACCACCACAGAACTTGTTTACACTGCAGATTAATTTAATTTATGCATTTTCTCCTCTCCATCTGGAGGTCACAGTAAAGGATTTAGAAAACACAGTTCAATATTTTCAACAGAATTTAATTCTCCTATCAAGCCAGTGTAGACTGTCTCGTTTCTTTTCTCAACCAGTCATCAACAATAAAGCACAGAAGAGAGAGCTGATACCTTGATACCATGGAGCTACACGTGGACATTCAAACACCTACAGAGAGAAAAATTCCTTTTCACCCTTTTTTTTTTTCCTGTTGTTTTTTCCATAAGAACTTTTCAGTAGAAATGGGTCAAGCCCTTGGGTAAATATATTATTCCAGTAACAAGATTGGATTCTAAAACTGTAATAAAAGGCTTTTCATAGAACAGACCAGGTCCCTGGATGCTTCTGAAAGATTCACTGGCTTACTACTAATATATGATAGAAATCATGTAGAAAAATTGCATCCCATAAGTAGTGTGGTGACCATCATTACCAGGGACATGAAGCCATGGTCCTGTTAAGAATATTGCAGTATAACCTTAGCTTTTTGTTGGAAATAGTCTTGCTCTGTACACTAATCCATCCAGAAATCAGAAATTGTTGGGGTGAAACAGAATTAATCCTTCCTCTCGCCTGCACCAATTCCAGCAGCTCCCTCAGTGCCTGGCTTCTCCCCCTGCTCTCTGAAAGGCAAGAAAGGGTCGCTTTGGGGGATGAATCTGGGCACTCAGCTCAGGCTCCTGCTCCACCCAGCCCTGGGAAGGGGCATCCACCTCCCTCCCCGGGCTCTGGCAGGGCTCAGTTCCTCACTCCACACCCTCTGTGCCACAGCCTTGCCACCTCACAGTGGAGAATTCCTTCCCGCCTCCTCATGCTGACCTTCTCTCCTTCGTTTGGGCCATTTCACCTGGTCCCTTTGGACACTGGAAGAGCAGCAAATGCCAGAACATTTCATATTCCAGAGCACCCTTCTCTTTGGAGCAACAGCAGTAGGAATCAGCAGCTGTTCTTCAGCTTGGAAGCAGCCTGTCATCTGCTTGGAAGGCACTTCTCCTGCCTGCATGCTTTTGGGATGTTTCTTATTGATTCCACAGCAGCTCTTAGTGCAGCCAGAGCACACAGGACACTTGTGCAGCACCTGGTCCTTCAGGGGGAGAGCACAGCCCTGGACAGACAGAAGCAGTGCAGCTCCAAGGAAGAACCTGAGCATTTTTGGCTGCAGAAGTAGCCCTTTATTGGCCAGGTCTAAAGGGAACCTTACTCACAATCTCACCCTTCTTCCTCCCACCTTCCCTTTTCTTCCTTTTTTTGATTAATTCCTTTTTTTTTTTTTTTTTTTTTTTTTTTTTTTTGTACTTGCCATGCTTTTCTTGGCACCCCCTGACATTCCAGCCGAGCAGCACCTCGCTGAGGTTTTACCTGATTACACTGAGCACTTTCACATGTGGGACTTTGCACACCCAGTGTTCAGCCAGTGACAGTAACAAATAGGGTATTAATTAACCCCACAGTGATTAAAGGCTCGGGATCCCGACATCTGTAATGAATGTTCCAAAGACAGTGCCTGTGCACGGAGGGATCTGTAAATCAGATCCGCTCTGCTCTTTCTCAGCTCGTTGCCATTCTCTGAGTGCTAACCAGGGGAACAAGGCAGAGCTGAAGCGTTTGAATAAACCCTCCCTTTTTCAGAGGGCTTACTGAGTCATGAGCAGAGCATTCTATCATGTGCTCTGCAGCACTGAGGGGACGTTGATGGAGCCCCTTACCCACCCCACAGTGTATGAAAGTCACAGTGCATCAGAAGGAACCCACTCAGTTACACGAGGAGTGGTTTTATTTCCTCCAACAGCCAATCTGATTATCCCATTATGTTGTACCCCACTTTGTCTAACCTGGAAATTTGCTTCTAGATCATTTCATTCTTCCTTTTTTGCTCACTGTTAAAAAACGGGGACAGGTCAGATGGGAACTCCTTCTCCAGTCAAAGATGAAGTTGATTAAAATGTCATATATGTAATAAAATATACTGGCATTCAGTCAAAACCTGACAAATTAGTTATGGCTTGTCTAATCCACGTTCAGCTATAAAACATGATTTACCAAATACCCTCACCTAACAAAGGGTATTGGGTTTCTTACTGAATTCCCTCTATTTGACACTCTCATAATATACAAACATATATGGATTGAATTTTTTCATTTCCTTCCAGAGGGAATATTTCAACCTGTTAAGATTTACACAAATCCTGGTAATCTTGAAAATGTTTAGCCTTTATTTTTCTTTCAAATTATATTTTCTCCAGTTTTATTTCTGCTAGATCCATCCTTCTGCATGAATTCACAAGAGCAGGCAAATGATGAAAATGACTTTTTTTAAAAAAATAGTGAAAATAGGCAGAAAACAAGACTGTAAAAAGATATATTTTAATCAATACCTAGTGGGGCTTAAAATTCTTTGGAGAAATGGCTAAAATAGACTCCTTACCATGCTAATAAAGGTTAAATTGGCAATGGCTGGGAACAATTGCAGAGAGGCACTTCAGAAACTTTTTCCCCCTGGTGTTTCAACCAGGCAAGGAGCGTAGGAATCCTGGAATTGTCACCCCATGGAAGCACAAGTGCCTTTGCCTGTGTTTAGGGCCACTTTCAGATTTGTGTCCTCTGGACAATGGAGATGTGAAATTCAATCTGTGACATTAATAGGATCAAATGGTGATGCTTAATCCCGTGGAACAGGCAGAGATCGTTTGAACACCCTCTGCAACCTTCATGGCCCTTGCTAAGGTCCTGACCTTTATCTTCTCACAATAAAGTTTGCTAACCAAAGGCATCTTGTTTCTCTCTCTCAGTATTATAATAAACTAGATACATATTAGTTTCCCTGTCAGGTGATGTCAGAACCAAGAAAGTGTGACAAGCAAAACTGTCTCTTTTACTCAGAAATTCGTTTTTTTTTTTTTTTTTTAAGTGCTACCAATTTTCAAAAGAAAAAAATAGCAAGCACACATCACTATTTTCCAAGATAAAGCATGCCTAAACCCAGAATTTTTTTCTCTCAGGAAGCCCTGTGTGACAAATGATATTCCTGAAAACATGTTCTTTTGTACAAAATGGATAAAATCACAGTATTTGAAGTGGTTATTTGGAGAAAACTCTTGAAGTTGAGCTAATACAAGAAAGGAGGCAATGAAAATGGGTGTTTGCGTCTTTCTGATGGGGCTCAAAGACAATGGAAGGGATTAAGAGTTAACAATTCAACTGTGACTAAACGATAGGTTTGCTAAGGAAGTTGACTAAAGTTTCAGACAACTCCTCCAAAAGTCTCTTCAACAGGCAGCTGTTTAGTGAATGGAAAACTGCCTGGCACGAAATAACCATGGAGCAAGTGATGGGCCAAGGAAGAAAGGGGCTGAGAAGCACAGGAGTTTCCTGCAGAAGGGCAGAGAGCCCAAGATCAGCCAAGGCACCTCAGAGAAATCATCCTTAGCTGCAAATACCTTTTCCCAGGAAGCAATAGCATGGAGGATGTTCTGCCAAGGAAGTCCTGCAAAGCCAGGTGAAGAACCAGTGCTGACAGCCCAAGGTGCTTCAGGGAACTGCTGGCACAGCCCTGTCCTTGGTACCACTCAGCCACAGAGAGGGTTTTGAACTGCAAGCTGTGAGGAGCCACGAGAAGTAACACACCAAGGGAGATTTGGGAGGAGCTCATTTCTTTGCTTTTGATGCCTCAGAACTTCTTGCCTGTCCCAAGGAGAAGAAAATGGCTTCACAGGTAGCAGATAATTGTCTATTTGAGAGACACTCACTCCTGCCAGGCTCTGAGTCCCTACCTGCACCCATAAATCCTAACTTGAGAATGGAAACCATAACCTGGATCAGCAGATCCATCACTCCCAGCTCAGCATCCAGAGCCTGGGACCCAGCAGCACAGCCAGGAAAGGGAGCTGTGCCAGCTCCTCACCCACAGTGACTCACCTGCTCCCCAGCACAAACAAACCAGCTCTCAGTGCCTCCCTCTGCCCTGAGCCACACGTCCCCAAAGAGTTTTTTCCTGTGTCCCTTCTCTCTTCTGTGACAATGTTTGCATGTTTTTCGATGCTTCTGTTCCATTTGGTGTTTCTCTCAGGGACTGTCCAATGCTTTCCTTCTCCACCACCATCCACCCCTCATCTTCCCAGCTGCCATTCCACTCTTCCACTCTTCCAGGCTCAACCTATCCCTCCTACCATCAGCTCTGCAGGTATTTTTCTCAGAGGACATTCAAAGTACAAACAGCCCTTCTGAAAAAGTTATTATCCCTTTTCATTTTTTCCATTTCATTCTTTTTCTGACATCTCTCCCTTTTTTTTTTTTTTTTTTTTTTTTTTTTTGGAGTGCTATACCTAATCAATTCCAAGGGACTGTCATGACAAAAAAATTCTTCCATCTTACAGTCTAAGCCATTTCAGGACAAAAACCAAAAGGAAGAAAATATCCTGAGGTCCCAAAGAGTCAGAGCAGACCAAGGGCTTATACACAAACCTCATTTTTGTGTTGTGTGGGCTTTGTTCCTCCTTAAACTCCATGGGACAAACTCCCTGATGTGGATGAAGCAGAGCATGTCATGATTGGCAGCCCAGAGCATCCTCTCCGAGGCTGCTCCACACCCACAGAAAGCTGTCAAGTCACCTCTGAGAGGCAGCCCCACCAACATCTTGGATTTAGGCCAGTGTTTCCCAGCTGTGGGTCACGACCCCACATGGAACAGGGTCAACACAGGGTTCACACGGGGTCACAGAGAGTTGGAGAAAGCTAAAGAAATATTTAAGCTTAAGGATTTGTATTCAGGTTTTTTTTTCCAGTTGATGGGGGGAAGGGAAGGAGTGGAGCTGCACACAAACAGATGATCCAAGGAGGCTGATTGCCTCAGAAATCCTGACTTGAAATATTGGGAATTCCACACTGGAGAGAAAAAAAGAGGTTTTGTGGCTCGTGTACTTTGTCTTTTTTTTTTTTTTTTTTTTTTTTAATGTATTAGTTTGAAACTAGCCAGAAGTCTGGAAAGGTTTCAGTAACCTTAGTAGACAGACTAGCAAACAAATACAAGAGACATCAGCATGAGCATCCTTGTAATAGTACCTGGCTTTCATCAGAAGAATTTGAAAGGGTTCTCAACAGTGAAAGCATTTATACTTCCCGTGGAGTAAAAGGAGGTTTTCATTATCCCCATTTTACAGAGGAGAATCTGGCTAGGTGACTTGCTCAATGTCATGCAAAAGTTCTGTGGCAGAGTTAAAAGCTGAGCCCAAGATTGAATTCTTAATTAAGTTAATGCCCTTGTCACAGCACTGCTCTGTGCTCAGATCCCCCCCAAAATGCATTTTCAATCAAATGGATATCACCAGCACCTATGTAATTAGAACTTGTGCAATCACAGGAGCATTGCAACAGACCTCAGGGTCAGGAAAGGTGTGAGAGGCATTAATCCCACGACTGGATTTTTTTTTTTTTTTGATCTTACACAAATAACACAGATAAAGTCATAGACAGTGATTTGCCAATATGATTTCATCCCTAAAGGGAATACTTGCAAAATCTCACCCACACTTGATTCTGAAGATCGAATTTGGTGGCTGCTTTTGTCCCTCGGGAGCAGGATGGGAGTCACACAAACCACAGCATCACACAGCAGGGGGGTTGCTGAAGGTCTTGCAGCCCTTGGCTGCTTCCTGGAGATTTTGAGAGCCTGGAAGAGGCTGGAATGGGGGCACTGCCAGGGTGTGGGACAAGCCCAGAGCAGTCAAGCTGGGCTCAGAGCAGCTCCAGCACTTGTGTGCAGAGCCCAGAGCAGGGCGTGCAGCCGTGTCCATGAGGAGACAAATCCTCTTCCACAGCCTTGCTGAAGTTCAGGGAGCTGCTGTGGCAGCCAGGCTGGCGCACAGGGGATCAGCTCACCATGGCCACAACCCCCTGGAGCAGGGACAACCAGCACCAGGAGCCTGCACTGAGGACATTGCACAAGTCAAGATACTTCCAGTTAGCTGATATTTGGCACTGGTTCATTAACCCAGCTGCTGGCACAATCCTGCTTTCTTGTGTAGATAAGAACTTGGCCTCACCCATTAAAGACTGATTTGTTAGCTGGGAAAAGATCATTTATTGCTTTCACATCATTGCTTCAGCTATCCTTGGATAAACTGGCTATGCAATTTAATGGTTGATAGCTTTCTGCTTGCAGTATTTTCTTCATAGCTGCATTCTATGTACTTTCCTACTTTCTTTCCTCCCCCTGCCATTTACTTTAAAATATTTTTTAAAATAAAAACTTGCAGTAATTTTCTCTGTCATTTTCTAGTGAGGGAATCAATCTTACACAAACACCTCTGCAAGTAAGAATAAGCTTGTTACAAATTAGCAGATTCTTCCACTGTTTTCTCCCTTGCGTTTGGGAAGCTTATCTGTTTACAATCATCACCTCTGTTTCTGCAGGGGAAGGCTGGGAAGCCTGTGACTTTCAAAAAAATATTTATGAATGTGCTGAGTGGGGTGGAGTAGGAATGGATACACACTGGGAACATTTTGATTCCAGAGCTCTTAGAAAACTGCTAATAGGATGATGAAAGCTTAATTTCACAGATCTGTTACACTCCACCAGCCTATTTTGCAAGGTTCCTCTGTGTATGGCAATTATTAAGTTCCATCAAAATAATCATAAAATTTTCACCTGCTAGAAGCAAAACCACTTTTCATTGCCCAGACAAATGCAGTGATGAAGATGTTTAAAAATCTCTGCAGAGAGTCACTCTGCACTCCCTTGGTGTCTGAGATCTCTCACCCTTTTAGGCTTGACCCAGGCTCTATTGAAGGCATGTGCCCTTCTGGAAAAGAGCCTGAGGTGTCCTGGGGCATCTGAAATGGCACTACAAGCTCTTGTTTCCATGGTAACCAAATCCCTCATCTATTTTTTTTTTTTTTTTTAATAACAGAATGAAAAATATTATGGCTCTTAATTTCATTGTTGCAGGTACTTGTGTGCCTGTGCATTTATAAACAACGTTAGGGCACTGCACAGCAGCAGCAGCTTGAATAAAAATGATGGCAAGTCAAGGAGGCTTGCCTGGCAAGAGAAAAACTCACAGGACCTCTTAACTGTTCATTTTCCAAGATCTGGATTTTTTTAAATGTGAAAGTTTGTTTAGAATGTGTTATATCAAGCGCTAGGTGTTTGAAAAAGACTTAATGTTGAAGTTTGAGCTAATTGTTTGTTCTGGAAAGTGCTAGTAACACATATATATAACCATAGATATAATTTGATATATTTTTATATATACATTACATATATTTCAGAATGGCAGCAGAATCAGCTGAGTTGCACTCCTCCTCTGGAAGGGGGAGGATGGCTAAGCACAAGCTCAGTGTTTCTGTTAAATATCATACCTGGGTAGTCAAGACAGAAAAAATACAGTACAGGAATAGAGAGGCAGCAGGGATTAAAAGCAACACTTTCAGCTCATGCCACTCTCTCTCCTCTGTGGCTGAGTAGGAAATTGTCTTTATTTTCCTTCATCTGGAAGGAAAGGGCAGCTCAACTATCTTTTCTGGAGGTTGAACAGGATCTGAGGAGAGGAGAGCTCCGTTCTCCAGGTGGGCTGGCTGTTTTCTGTGTTCCCTCACTGCCTGATCCAGGAATTGGGCCAAGGAGCAGGACCCTGATGGAATCCTAGCCCCTGTGGAATCAAGGCAAAAGTCTTATAAGGTGGAAGTATCAAAGGTAATCTCGAGTTGTTTGAACAATGGAAGGGACTCCAAACTCAAGTATGGTATCAAGTATAAGGTTCCCTGCAGCTGTAAATGGAAGGAATAAAGAGTAGATGCAGCACTCATCAGAATATGGTGGTTTTTTTAAAGTTTTGACAGCCTTATTTCTGCAAAGAGCAGAGCTAACACAATTATAAACACAGAAAAGAAAGGCCTCCCAAACTATTCTAGCCAAAGCCACATGTTTAAAATGGATTACAATGTGTGTTAGACTCAACCAGCAATTATCTGGATCTAGGCAATAAATAAATACTGATAACTTTAATTGTAGATCCATGATAGAACTCATGAAAGAACATAAATACAATATCTGGAGCTAATTAACGCTCAAAAATTAACAAACAAGAGAAAGATAAACAGAATGAGATCATCTTCAAGTACTATGATGAGTGCACTAAATACTAAATACTAATACTAAATTGTGGTGTATTCCCTAGGCAGGGCTGAAAACAGTGGCAAATCTAAACCAGTTTTCCTGGGAATACCAAGTTTCTTGAAGGACAGATGTAACACATATTGCATAAACATCCCTGATACCTAATTCCAAGGAGCTCAATGCCAGGTAGGGTGATTTAAAACCATTCAGCTGCCCCACGTCAGCAGAATTCTCATAAACACTGGCATGCCCAATACACTGCCTGTGTGATTTCATATAAACCCACGGTTATCCCAATCCCTAAACAAGAGTTATATAAATGGCACGATTTCATGCAGTGTTTTTATCTGAAGCAGCTGCCAGCTGTGCCTTTCCTCACACCAGCACATCTATCAACAACTCCAAGCCTTTTCAAACACAAGAACTTGCACCACAAGAAAACACAGCTCTTTGAGACCTGCAATTATCTCTGTGTCCGTGGGTTGGAGGGAGCCAGTGCTGGCCCCGTGGCTGGACTGGGGGGCACTCACTGCTGGGGCTCCCTGGTGACAGCACAGCACTGCCCATGCCAGGTACTCCCTGTCACCAGCCTGTCTGCCAGCACTGAGCTGGCTTTGGGGAACAGCATCCAGTTGTCACCTCGCCTCTGTTCATCCCCAGACAGGAGCTGGGAGACACGGGCAGCACGAGCCCGCAGCTCTCTGTGCCATCTCTGCAAAGCACAGAGTCCAGAGGGCATCACAGCCCCAGGAAAGTCTGCCCCTGACTCCAGGGACTCTTTGGTTGGTCTGCAGTCACTCCTGGCTGGATCCTGCTTCCAGAATTGCCAACAAGGCTGCCACGTGTGAGGGTGGTTCCTCCATCCTGCTGCACACACGGGCACAGCAGGAACCCAGGTGAGGCTGTGACTGGTCAATAATTCATTGCGGGCACTCCAGACCTTGCTTTTCCTCAGTCTGAATTTGACAGCTACAAGACACTGATGCCTGAAGGTTTGCCCATTCATTTTCAATCGTTCTAAATGTGCACTTTGCTCTCCTCACCCCCTTGCTTTTCCTTTTTCTGTACATAGTTACAGTTAATTTCTATGTGGAGACAAGCCCAATTACTACAGATTGCTGTAATGTTCAAACTGGCTCCATGGTGGATTCTTGAAACTGCTAATAAAAAATGCTAAGCCAAGTAATAAAATCTTGTTTAATTCGAGTAACCTAAAACTAAGCTCAAAACATGGAGAAGGGAGATTCCTCTCTCTCCCCATAAAACTGTTCCAGTCCTTGCACTATCAAGGCAGATAAAGAGAACATATTTCACTCCCTATGTCTTTGCTCCATTAGGACTTCTTTTCTCTCGTGGAAAAAGCACAAGTGTACCTTGAATACCACTGAAATACAGCCATGTGGCAGCTGAAGAAACTCTGGTTCATGCTGCTGTCTCAGCACAACTGTATCTTCCTAAAAATGTTCCACAGAGCTTGAAATAGAGTGAGAAATTACTTTTCTATGAAAAAACCTAATGATAAAAAGGAAACCAAAGAGCTTTTTCTTTTATAATTAAAAAAAGGAAATTCATTTTCCAACAGTCAACCTGTCAAATTTGTGGATGGTGAAACCAGAAAAAGGACCTTCCACAGAAGTTAGACAAACATCAATACCAGTTAATACGAAAATATCTACTCTTGTAAAGAAAAGGCAATAAAACACAGGAGCTGGCTGTCCATTAAAACTATTTCATAAGTTGTTCTTCAGACCTTGTCTGTGTCTTGCTTCCATGTCTGTTAGAAACTTAAAAAGGAATTTGCTGTAAAGTTTCAGAGAATTAAAGCAGCAAAGCCTTAGTGGCAGCTACGGCTGTGGGATAATTGTGCAGGTAGTGCATGATCTGTCTTGTTTTTGCCAAGGCAGAACTGGCACATAACAGTAGAGGGAACTGGATTAGCACTGGGGAAAACCTGGAAGTCATACACTACTTAAAAGCCTCCTTGAATTTTGCTATTTTCTCTTGCATGGCTAAAGGTGTAAATCACCTCCTTAGGGGGAAGAGCAAGTATTGTGTTGTACCTTACCCTCGTGCAGACTCCAGCTCTTGCAGCAAAAAAAACCACAAGGCATGTTTGACAACTCATTCTGCCACAGAGCTCCAGTTTATTGAGTCAACACATCTTCCTGTGCCTTAGTTTCCCCTTTGAAATATGCAGAGGGTATTATACATATATTTCAAATTAACTCCAGGAATAAAACCAGGAACAGCCTATCTGTGGGATTTTTGACACTACCTAACTACAGGTAAGAGAAGCAGGTGAGACTTGTATAAATCATCAGGATCAGTGACTAGGAATGGGCCTTGGAAAGAGCTTTCCTCCTCAGGCAGAACTGCTATTTGCACGGCAGTTTTGGCTTGACTACTTTTCTTTGGGGTTTTGCATAGCTGGGCTATTGCATTCCTGGTGCTGGCTCCCTTCCACAGCAGAAACATTGATCACGCACGCTGTGCAAGAGAACATCGTGCTTCAGGACTCCTGCCTACCAGGGACAGAGCCTGGCAAGCAAAACATTCCAGAGGTGAGGCTCCCTGGACTGTGTGAGTGTGCACCCAAAGGAGAAGGGGCCTCAGAAAATGTCAGCTCTTGGGAGTAGCTTCTGGAAAGATTTCCAGGACTTGGAATCCGTCGTGATTTAAACCAGTTGTTCGCTTTCTTATCTTCTGTCAAACTTGAGAAGTGTAATGACAGCTCTTAAAGATCGCACTCTCCGAGGATTGGGAATGCTCAGAGTGGCACGTGAGCCAGAGAGAGTGAGGGAGATAAAAGAAAATCAGGGGTGAAAGTTCCCCTCTGCGTGTCACAGCAACACAGGCATGCTTGGCTGTGCCTCCCCACTAATGATATAAAAACGTATCATCCCCAAATGTCTTTGGCTTTAGAGTGAAAGTCTAAAAGGCGTCTGTTGGTATTGATATCACAAACATTGCTCTGTGCTCCAAAATGAACTCTTTTGGCTCGTTCTGTGAAATGTCAGCTTGGAAAATAGGAGCTCTCTGTTGTGGCAGCCTCTGCTTGTCATATGTGTACACGCACCACACGCACACAAACAAATCTGTTTAGGGATGGCCTCCAAAGCAGGGGCTTTGGGAGGGTTACTGCTGCACCATATGTAGGACTTTGATTTATAGTTATATTTTTCACAGCGTGACACACATTGTTGGTGAGCTGCGGCCGTGATAAAATCGTGGAGGTGTAAAGTTTCACTGGCTGGATGGTGAGGAGCAGGCAGGGAGGGTGTAATGCGAGTCGAGAGCTGCTCTCCAAATGAATGAACTTGTATTGTGGATCTGGTTACAGCCGGCACACTGCCTTAATCCATCAACAGCAAGTTCACTTACAAACCAGCCTTTGTTTTTAATCCATGAGCCTTTGGGGATTCACTATAATCAAATGGCCAATCACAGGAACACATAAGAGGGGAAAAAAAAGGATTGCTACAGTGAAGTTTACTCTCAGCCACAAACTCTCCCTCAACCCCCCCCCAGGTAATGCAGATAACAGTATAATGCACAGCATTAAGCTTACAGGCATTAAAACTCCCCCAGGTTGGAAGTTAAGGCATGGCAAACCAGATCTCGTTACTTTCTGGGGATGCTTCTCCGAGGCTGGGGCAGGCTTTGATTTCAAACCACGTGTGCTCGCAGCACAGACACAGCCTGGTGATGGAAGACAGCCACGGGGATTGTGTGTGCTGCAGCTCACTTGGAGTTTTCTCCTGTTCTGGACGAGTGAAAAGAACGTCCTGGATCTTGCAATCAAAATGTGTCAAGCTGAAATAACATATGTTCCTTGGCAAGGGCCAGACATTAAGCCTTGGGGTGTGTCTATGTATATATAAACAAATGCTTTTCTTTAAAAATGTGTGTGTGTTTTATTCTTTCTCCGTTTATCATAAAACATAAACAAAGAGCAACCTTTAGGCTACTTTTCCTTGCAGGAGACTGAGCCAACATCTACTGCTGCCCACATTAGGATGGCAGACACATCCACGAGGATGGCAGCAGGGACACACCACAGTTCCCATGTTAGCACGGTGATATTTTGGTTTCTAACCCAAACATGAGTTTCCCCATAACTCTGGGCTACCTGGGCCAGCCTGCCGAGCTCCTGTCCCCACAGTGCCCCAGGATGGACCCAGGAGATGAGGATGCCATATGGCTGAGCTCCCCAAGGTGTGTGTGTGTGCACCGGGGGGACAGGGTGGCAGGGGAAGGTGGCAGGACATGCAGGCCCTGCCATCAGAGGAGTGACAGATGGTGATGAAAGTGCCATAAAACCGCAGGCACTGACAGCTCCGGGCCAGCGCTGCAGCAGCTGCTGGGGTATCACGTTGTAAACAGCATCCCCCCCTTGCAGAGCCTGTCACAGGAGCTGTCACCTCTCACAAATGTGCCCTGTCCTCCCCCAGACCCACCCAGCCAGGGCTCCCTCACCCACGGGGTGAAGGAGATGGGGCAAGGGGCTCCTTCCTGGTGGGGCTGGGAGAAGCAAAGTGGGCAAGCCCAGCTGAGAACACAGGGAGGGAGACAAACACAAAGCCCCCCGTGCCAGAGCTTGGTGTCACCAAGCAGCCACTGCACTCTTCTGGGCACAAGCCCCAGCCTGGTGTCCCAGCCCCCAGGTGAGCAGCTCCCTCCTAGGCAAGCACTCACCACTGAGCTTTCAGCTCCTGTGAGCTCCCAGCCTCCTCTAGAGACTTCCAGCAGACCATGCAGACTCTCTTTAGGTCTCATTCCCATCATGGCAAAGAAAGAAACATTCAGCATCTCCTCCACGTGTAAACTCTGGAGGACCAGAAATCTGGAAACAAGATCTCTGTTCTAAGGGAACTCTTCTTTCAAACCTTAGGAAGGTGAGACACCACAGACTCTGCTCAGGAAAGGCAATCCTGGAGAACAGTGCTCATGGGAGTTCAGCTCAAATGCTCTCTTTCAAATCATTTTTCCCCCTTTATATGTGTATTTACACACACAAACACTCTCTACCATAGTGCTGCCTGCTGGACCAAACACAGATCATGGGAGCTCTGCAGGACTATTTGTTCTCACTTTGAGTGTGCTGGGGCTGTCAGTTTAACTCAAGAGAGCATCCCAGCATCCCAACTGCCTAACTTGGAGTATTTTGGTGCCTAATTTGTTTTGTTTTCCGTCCAGAGAGGATGCAGGAGGGTCCCTCTTGTCACAGCCTGAAGAGCCTGTGGCAGGTGCCCCTGGCTAACCCAGCTTGAGCCCTGCTGAGCACAGATACCCAGAGAGTGCCTGCTTTCCTCTCTGCACTGGGAAAGGAGCAGGGAGACTCCTCACTGTGGAAATACTGTACAACAAACAGCACAGTCTGCTGGAAAAATTTAGCCGGATCACTCGTCATATGAAAAGCTCTGTTCTCACCCAAATAAAAACTTTAAAATGTGCTGACTTCAAAAGAAATTAAAAGATATTATATTTTTCAATTTTTTTTTCTTCAGGGAGTTATTTTTTACCAGCTGAACTTTGATTTTTCCTCTTTTTTAATTCTTTGATGACGTAGTAGGGATAATTTACTAATACCATACCATTAAAATAGTTCTGTAAGTTTATTTTAAGGCTCTTTTTTTTCTGAAGTAGTCTTTAGTATGTAATGTCAAGGAAAACATCTTGTTTCCTTTTCTTGACTCATTTTATGTAGCAAATGGCTTGAGATGTAGCTCAAAGTACAGCTTTGGGGTGGGGGGAACCTGTCAGATGCTGTCCACTGATAGATTTTAATACAAAATTTTATTTTGCCCCACTCTCTCCTTCCTATTCTGCTCCTTACCTGCACTGGAAGTCCTGAAAAGTCCTTTCACCCTGGTGTGCCCTTCCTTTCCTTACATTTACCTCATCTGGACTCTGCAGAAATTAGCAGTTTATTCCAGCTTTCCTTTGGAGTGAACTCTACATGGCAAGCCTGGAGTTATTTTCCGTTTGCACCAGAAGCAATTTAGCCATGGCAAAGCCCTGTGCAGGGAAATGCCTTTTTTAGCAGCACCACTGCAAATCTCCCTGTGGCTGCTCCTTAGAGAGCATCCCCTCTTTGGCCTTGCTCATTTAAAGCCACTGGTGCTGTAGGTCAGGCTGCCCAAGGACACACCCGTGGGCTCCTCACCACTGAGCCTCCTGAAATCTTGTTTGGTTTTGAGAGCCTTCTCTTCTATTGCTGTGTCTTTCTTTGGATAAAGGTTTTCAAATTTTGCCAGAATCGTGGACCTCTATTTTTGCTTTGGGTGGGTGTGGACTTCTGTGTAAAGCATTGAAGTCTAAAGCACTCACTGGTCACCCCTAGCTTCTGTGGCTCCTTTCTAAATCATCCATGGGGCTGCAGATCACAAGCTGAAAACCACTGCTCTGTGGTACACGGGTACTTATGTCTGTACTTAGTCATGAAAATGGTACTTTAGGAAAATATAGATTAACAAGGCTGCAAAGCTACAAAATATTCCCTACTTTCAGCATCTCTACTCCTGAACCATAGTGTTCAGGACAAGAATCTGTTTCCTTGAAAATAAACATAAGAGAGAGCTCTTCTGGGTGCTGAGGAAGGTTTCCAACATGAACTCTGCACACTTCAATACCAGAAGACCTTGTAGGAAGCAGAGTTTGACATTATGGTTAAGTATCATCACCAAGCCTAACAGAAAGCTGGTAATCACACACCCCTCTGTTTCCTTGTGCATGGAAAACCAAGTTCAGCTTGGCAAAGAACAAATATTTTGCTATGGTAAGCTGGTAATCACACACCCCTCTGTTTCCTTGTGCATGGAAAACCAAGTTCAGCTTGACAAAGAACAAATATTTTGCTAAGGTGAGAAAGCTGAAATCAGATAGTGTTTTTTTTATTACCTTATTATTGATAAACATGGACTGCTAGAATGTTTTAGCAGTGATCCAGCCCAGTAATCCATTACTCATACAGTCCCTGTCTGTAAACTCAGGCCCTTAAATGGCTGAACTATTCTTAGCCTTATGTGGTGAATACACAGGAATGTTCATGGACAGAGTATTAAGGACAGAAGATGGCCCTAGCAGTGCTTGGCAAAGGGAGATGGGTTTTATGGAAAGTTTCCTTTGATGCTGTTGACTCCTAACTACTGCCTTCTGATGCTGCCCCAACATACAAAATTAGCCTTAAACTTGCATTCCAGATGAATGACAGGGAATAAAAAGGAAGAGGGATTTCAGTTAAAGCCTATGGAACTGGATCCAAGCCTAGGACCTAGCCAGGTTTAAAACAAGCCTGGATCTCTTTAGCTGGAAATTCCCAGACTGAGAAACTCTCCAGCCACTTCCTAAACAGCATCCTTCCTCTCCAATTTTGGTAGAGGCACCACAACATACCTGGTCCAAGGGCTGTTTGTGACTGGTATGATTGCCACAAAGATGCTTCAGCTCTGCTGCCATATTGCACTGAAATCTGACTTGTGGGGTTCTCCTTCCAAAGATGCTCAGAGAACACAGGAATCCTCTAAAACCCTGCCCTACAGCTGTGCTTGTTTGCTATCACCAAAGCAAGAGAGATTAGCCAGCCGAAATAATTAAGGAGAAGGGAGGGGAGGGATGACTTTTACAGCTGTCCTAAAACACAAATCCTCATATTAATTTATATTGCCTAACAGCCATGAGAAGGGACTGCATGCAATTGCACATGTGTGTATTTTTTGGGGATGGGTGGCAGATATTTCCACACTGTTGTAGAGCTTTGTGACTACCAGACTGCATATCACTAAAAGAGACTTTTTTTTTTTTTCTTTTTTTCTGTTGAGAATGAGTCTTTCCTGAATTGCCTTGTAAACCACTGTGTTTCTCACTGCACAAATTAAACAATGCCTTTTGCAAGGCAGAGGTGAGGGATGCTGGGCCTGTGAGGGAGGTGAGGGAGGTATTTGAGCCATTTTTTGGAGCCTTTCTGGGCAGGGACAGAGCAGCTGCTAAAAAAGCACCACGAAAGCGCGTGGGCAGCATCTCAGGACTCTCCTCTCAAAGAAACCCAACCTGCCAAGCAAAAAACACCTCCTGCAGTGGCACAGAGAGGGAGGGGAGGCTCGTTTGTGTCCTGCCATCAGGTGTAGGAGCCAGCGGCTGCTGGAGGTGGAACTGGGGGTCTCCAGCAGCCAAGGCAAACTGGGATTTTTTTAGAGAGCAGCACGTCGGGTGTCGGTTTGGGAGTGACACAGAGGGGATGCTGCCACCTACTGAAATCAGGATTTTTAGCACTTGGGTTTCTCCACCAGGCTCCTCTCAGGCACAGGCTAAAGATGCTGCAGCATCGGTGTGGAATTCATCAGATTAAACAGCTCCTCGTCCTTCCTAATTATTTTCAGGAATTGAAAACAGCATTGTAAGAAACTCCACCAATCCAACCCTCAGGACCCCAAAACAAGCATCAAACTGCATTATTATAAAGCTAATTTGAGAAGTGAAACCTTGCTGTGAGGGTCTATTTAAGCCAGACAGATTTTTAAGCTAGATCAGAATTTTAGGTCTGCTCTGATTCTACTTACACAACAGAAAAAAATGCAAAATATATAGCAAGTTCACTCTGCTATTTTCTTCCAGAATAACTTATTTAGTGTTGGACCTTGAACTACAAATTGGAAATTAATTACTCTAGGGATTGGAGACAGCTTTAAAAATCTTGACTAAAGAAGCTGAGGTTAGAATTTAATCTCTCTCTATTCTGTTTATAGGATAGACACAGCTCTTCCATGGTGATAAACAAAGTCCCTGTCCCCCATATCAATGAACATGCATAATGTTCATGCTGTTCATGCCAGGCTGGAGAACAGCATTTTCTTTTTTCAGCAGGTGAAGGAAGTAGCCCAATGTCCTGTTTTTGGATATTGATTATTGCTGCTCTGCTGCCACCCAGCTATGCAGAATCACTTCACTGGCAGCTGCTTATCAGCAAGGGCTGAAGTGGTCCCTACATTTCCCTTAACTCCTGACTGGAGTGGAGAATGCCTGCAGACCCCAGTGGAGAGGCTGGCTCCAGGAACACAGTGACATAACACCCACACCACGGGCTCTAAACCAAATTTACCAGAAGCATTCATTAACAACCAAAGCCGTAAATAACAACAAAAAAATGTAGACACTCAGAAGTCATCTCAGGCACCTTCCACAGCAGATCTGGCTGACTCTGGATGCTGTTCCTGCTGACCCACCAGTAATTTTATTGCTGCAGAGGCAACGCAGTGTGTCAGGCTGTGATAGATTTGGTCTTTTCTGACATCCAGCTGTTTGCTGTTTGCATTGGCTGTTGCTGAAGCCCTGGAGATAATACAGGTGGCTCTGTGCTGCTGGAGCTGACTGTGCTGGAGAGAAATCTGGGCAAGAACATTGAGGATTGGTCTGCCTTGGTGTGTAAGAGCAGGAGGTCTTGGGAAGGAAGGGGATAAAGGTCAACCAGGCTTCTTTTTGGTCCACCTCAAAACTAATGGAGGCTTACTGAATCAGGCTCCCCCTCATTAGAATGGGTGGACAGTACAGAACTAGAGGTCTCTGTTAGCTGCTTGGTTGGGTTTTTCTCATTTTTGCAGGTCAGCTGGATGACTCGTCCTGCTGCTCCTACAGTGAACCCCTGATCACATCCCCACACTGTGAGTCCGTGTGCAGTCATATGCTTTGCAATTCAGCACTCGTGCCTAGCTCAGAACCTAGAGCCATCCTCAGCCTGCAGACTGAGGCAAACTGAGGGGTTGGTCAGCCTGACTGACAATTGCTCCTTCTCCTCAGGTGAAGCAATTTGTGTAAAGCTGGGGCAGAGCCTCTGTCAGGACACAGGTCACAGGGGCTTCCCAATCTGAGCAGAATGTTTGGATAACCAGCCAGAGCAGCCAGGACAGTTCCTGCCCAAGCCCAGCTCAGGTGAGTGCTATCTGTCTCCAGTATCAAGGAAGAAATACAAGGTAATCCTACATGTCTGTTTTTATAAAAATGCTCTACAAATATCATGAGCAAATAAACAGCTGCCTCTGAGCTATTTACAGTGCTGTTAACCAGCTTTTAGGCTTCAAAATTGATCACCAGAGTCAACAGAGGGTTGAACAAACACACCCACGGTGGAGTATTTGTATTTGAGATTAGGTACACATATACAAGTGTGAATGCGTGTGTTCAGCCAAACTATTGAGGAATGGAGCCTGGACCATTAATGGCATTTTGGTGAAAAAGCAATCAAATTATTCATGCAGCCAACTCATACTTGTCCTTATCTCCTTGCAACTCAACTGGACACTTATTTGAAACCCTTGTCAATATTTTATATTAAAGTTTGGACCTGATCTTTTCTTTAAGGAGTTGCTTTTGGTTTTCCCATTTTGAATTCTTTCTCCTCTACCAATACCTAAAGCCTCAGTAGACTTTGAGAGGAGTAGTTCAATAGTAAAGGTTCCCCCCACACTCCTGGGAGAACAGGGAAACACACAGTGCACATTCTTGCTAGAGCTGCACTCAGGAGAGCAGCACCAGGAAAAAAATTCAGGGAGACACATTTCTTATCAGATTTCTAATTTCAGGCTTAATTTTTCCTACTGCCAATAAATTAAAGCCCACGGGTGCTCCAGGGTTTGAATCTGTGCCTCTGCAGCAGTGATTCGTGTGAGCAGGGAGATGTGTGATGGGTGGATCCTACAAATATTCAGGAGGGACCTGGATAAACAACAGAGCCAGAAATAACCCAGGGGTAAACTCAAATGGAGGCAAAGAGTTTGACTTTTGCCAAAAAAGTGTTTATCTTTTTTAACAGTCTTTTTCACCCCAACCTTAAGGAGCTATGACAACTTGACATTCACAGTGCATCAGTGAAGTGAAATACCAGGAGAATATCAATAGGCATTTAATAAAAACACTGTAAACAAATCTGCCCAAATGTGGGATCATTACACACAAAGCAGTGTCTTTAAGGGGAAAAAAATCCCAATCAATTGTATTACACAGTTATGGAACATTGCCCTGGAGAGGGAACATCTGCCCTCAGGAAAAGGCATGACTCCAAGCAGTGGAGGCTGCAGGTAGAGGCTCCACCAGGCTCATCCAGGTTCCCAAACCTGGGCTGCAGGGAGGAGCTGCCTGGGGGCAGAGCTCAGGTTTTAGGTGCTGGTGTGGGAACTCCAAGTGCCTGAGTCCATCCTATTTCCAAATATAAATTAAAAGTGCCTCATCTTCCACTAGTCTAGTACCTATTGTCAGCACTAAATCTTCATGGGATGAAAAAGGAGATTAAACCCAACATCATTCACTGCTCTGTGTTAAGGGGTTGGTATCCTGAATAACAAGCTACTTGACTAGAGGTTGGTTTTTAACAATGCCACATTTTTATATTAAAAAAACCCAGCCAAGCTGCATGCACTGTAGCTACACACCCTGTTTCACTCTGGGTCTGTTTTAACAGGGTTTTAAAGCCATTTCACCTGAGTGCCTGCTGATTACCATGCTGAGTTTTTTAAACCAATCCATTGAATTCACTTCCTTTCTGTGTCCCCAGTGCCCATTCACCTATAGAAATATAGAGACAAACAAGGCCACAGGTGCAGAAAATTGGGCCTTTCCTGCTGTTTATTACAATGTTCACCTTGGGGATTTGTTGAGGGGGTGGGGGGAATAGGAAAGAGAAAGAAGAAATACACACTTTGCAATAGGATTCTGTTAAAATCCTACCTTCCTTTTCTCATGAAGTTAAAAAAAAAATCCCTTCTAGCTGGCAACAAACACAGACATCGAATTATTAGGAGGTGAAGTGGGGGTAGGGCCATTTCTTTAGCATCTCTGAAGGGCTTTTGGATGAAGTGCTGCTGACCAGAAAGCCTGCTCTTCCTTCAGCCCCCCTCCCTCTGTGCAGTTTGCCTTCTGGTTATCCCGGGGCACGGGAATCTGCCTTGCCCTGTGGGCACCTTTGTGGTCACAGAAGCACTGTGGGGACACAGCCTGGTGTGCCAAGGACGTGCCTGGAGCTGGGCAGGCAACCTTGGAGTGGAATCACCCCAATCTGGGTGGCCTCTCAGCTGAGGCTGTGCTGCCAAGGGAGCCTGGCTCCCCTCCAGGAGCAAGGGGGTCCCCAGAGGAAGGGGGCTTTGTCCACCAGAAGAGTGCCAATCTTTCTTGATGTCAACTGGCAGTAGAGAGTGGGTCAGGTGTTAAAATGCCCCTGCAGGCTGGGTGGGTTATGGCCACCCAGGGCTTACCTGGGGCCACCTGGCTGCTGAGGCAGGGCAGCACACAGGGCTCTGTGTAGGGGATCAGCATCCTTGCCTGTCTGCAAAGGTGTTTGCACCAATTTCTGTGGCTTGACCTCGTTGGATTGATTGATTCTAGTCAGGGCCAGACCCTCACTCAAAGACCTCTCAGCTGATTCAAAAATCAGAGACCACAAGTGGGAGAGAAGATGTGCTATGGCCAAGATCAGCAATGTGGATTTGATGTGCAGAGTATAAACTGCATGGTAGGGGTGATCTTTCTCATCTGGGAACTGAACTCATTTCCACTGAGGCACCAACTCAGTGCCTTAACTGGATGCATGCTGAAAGGGGAGTGCTCCTCCTCATGCTTGTGCAGATTTAACCTGAGATTAGTGAGGATTTTTGGGTGCTGAGGTCCTTTGGAAGCCAAGGTGCATCTGGTGAGACTGGCCTGGAGGTCAAGGTGGTGCTTGGTCGGGCCCTCTGTGTGCTGCTGTACATCTCAGCTCAGAGCAACCTGCTCCCAGAGCCTGCTCTGAATTTCACTGCCCTGTTTGCACTGGTGCTTCAGGGCTCTCACAACACAGGGGCACCTCTTGTGTGCTTGCTTAGGAATATCAATGGGGGCTCCCTTATTTTGTTGGAAAGTGGGTGCCAAACCCAAAAACCCTCTGAGAACCCTGATCTGCAGGTCCTGATCCCAAGCACTTTGCAGCACTTTTGTTGCCCATCATGACCAAGAGGGTCTGGAGAGCAGTTTGTGCCTAAAGCTGAGCTTTGCTGGGCAGGGATGGCCATGCCATGACTATGAAGAGCTCAGCTCCTGAGTCACAGACAGAGGATTCTCACTGGTTGCTACTTGATATTAAATTTTATCAGTGGTAATCAGGAGAGGTTCAAAGCGTGGCCCTACATTTTATGGAGTTTTTTTCCCCCTCTCAGCACTGTATTTCTCTGCCATGATAATTCACATGGCTGTGGGCCTGATGTGAACTCTTCTGACTTTCCACAGAAACACCTGGCTGTGCCTTTGCCACCAATAAATGCCACCAAAAACTGCAGGTGATGAACTCAGTTAACACAGCCAAGGACAGCTGGCCCAGAACAGGAACAGCTTCAGGCAGGTTGAACTCTCTCCTGGTAACAGACACCTCCCTCTCTAAGGCTGTTGATGGGGTTTATCTATAATTTTTAAGGTACTGTGCAGCCACAGCCTGTGAGAAATTTTAATTTCTGCCCATTTCCTTTTCCTGACAAATGACTGGGAGTAGAGGTCCTGGAATTTCAAGACTTATGATGTCACGATGCCACAGTTGGTGTTGATTATCATTTTCTGCCTTCCCTGGCTTAGACATGCTCACCTATTACAAGTTGTGTTTAAACAACAATAAAATACACACGAGTTGTAAGAGTTCCCCTCCACCCCTCGTGTTCACTTTGATGAGCTAAGCAAAAAACACAGCTTGCTTTGTCTGAGTTAGGAATTTAGGTTGTATTAGTTAACAAGCCTCAGGTACAAAAATTGAGCAAATCTTTTCTGCAATATAGACAGGACTTGATATTAAGCCCCAAAATGAAATTAATCTTAGCCATTTTTCATGTAAACTCAGCTGTCTGTATTTCTCGTTTTCATTTGTTCAATTTTCCGCCTTGGAATAATTACTGTAAGTGAAAAAGCATGTCAAAACCCCCAGTTATTACAAAGAAAGCACACTGGAACTCTCATTCTAGAATTCATCACTTCATAAAACTGTACATTATAGGACTGGCCATTCTGGGCCAAACATGTGCTCCATGTAACCCAGTATCCTGTCTGGTACCATGATTAATAGGGGAAAGTGCAGAAGAAGATAAAAAATGATCTTTTCCCCTGCTGTTCTCTCCCACCTTCTAGTAATCAGTGGCTTACAGACACAAAATGTGCTGTAATAACAGGGATATAATGCTTCAAATAAATCAAAATTAAATTACCGTTCACTTACAATAAGTCACTCCACCTGATTTTATCACAATATCTGCTTTTAAAAGTTCTGTTTAATTTTTAGAAGCAAAGGTGTATCTCTATGCCAGCTCCAGAGAAAGAAGTTGGAAATATTCCACTCAAATTGTACCCAGGAAGAAAGAGTGTTCAGCTGGAAAAGAAATTTCAACTGAAGACAAATCTGCCAAGGTGAAGGGAACTGTGAATTTTCTCCCATCCTGTTCTATAGAAACTACCTGGAAGTGAGATTTTATTTTATTTTTTTTCTCTTCCCCTCTGCATTGATTCAGGTTCTTTCTTTATCCTTCTTCCTTGTAATTTTTTTATTCCCACTGCCTCTTTTCTCAGCTACATCTTAGGAGAATGGAAATAAACTTCACTTTAGAACTTCAAACCTATAGGTACCCTCTTGCTTAGAAAGCCTGCAGGGATTCCCCCACCTCAAACCCTTTCTAAACAAACACATTTATTTAGACAGTTTGTTTCTCTATCAATCTGTGAAAAGTTAATACAGTTTTGTGTCAGTTTTGTTATGGAAACAGCCCTGTAAAAATACCATATGGTCTGCTGGGGCCTGCCCTTGTAACCCCAATAAATACAAATCACCCTAGAACTTATCATTCCAAGTTCAAATATGTAGCTAATGTAATCTCAAAAATCCTTCACAAAAAGAAAACAAACGAGCTCCTTTTAAACCCCTGACTTGTTGCTCTTGACTCCAGCTATTTGTTCAATATTTCAACAACACTAAACAAATGTGCCGGAAATACTGATCATTTCTGAGTCCCCCCCTTGCTATCCCACACTCCAGACTCTTCAAATTAGGGAACTATCTTAAAAAGATGAATGTGACCCCTTCTCTTTGTTTCTCTTGTTTCAGTATTGTCTTCAGCACATCCCTGGAGAGTCTCTTATTATCAATCTGCCTAATTCTGGCTAATCTTTCTGGATAATTAATTTCCCACCTCCCTGTCACAGGCTCCTTTGGCTGCTCTCTCCTCTACCTTTTGTAACTCTGAAACATTAGTATTATTAATGGCAGACAACTGTATATTTAATACCCAGCTTATGCCCCACATCAAGGTAGATTTTTCTGTTATTTATATTCTGTACAAAACCATCAATGAATTTTAATTGATTTTTTTTTTTTTATTGCAGCAGAGCATTACCTTCCCACACCTCCTCTGTAATATATGACAATTAATTTGCACTTCATTGTTTATTTACATATAATGTGTTTCAGACACTAGAATCTGCCCTCATTCCTTGTGACTTATAATAAGATATAATAAGGACCTTTAAGCAAAATGCCTGTTCTCTAAACACAAACTAAATAGAAGTACTCTGGGTGTTATGGATATTGTAGGGAATGTGACAGGCAAGTGGTGGCATTTTATTATTTATCAACAGTATTTCACTAATGAGCATCTAGAACTACCTTCATGTCATGGGACACAGGAGAAAGCAGCTTGATTTTCACATTGAACTCTGATTTCAACCTAACTGCTCTTGCAGAGGTGCACAAGAGTTAAATTCTGAGAGTGAGCAGCAGCTTTTGTGCCTCTTTTTCTGAGGCATCTGCATGATGTCTGATTTGTAAGAAAACTTTTTTTTTCCTGTCAAGGACTTCTGACACAGAAATGTCAAAATCGAGAGTGGCAAAAGTAAAATAATTTCTTTTGAGTAATTTCAGTCTTCGTGGCTCCTGTGTCTTCTTGAAGTGTGGTGAATGGGAAAGAAAACCAGGGCTGTACATGATATTTTTCAAGGACATGACCTTGGGCTTTGACATATCCTTTTTCTTTTTTAATTCTGCTCTTGGAGTGGATTGGTAACAGTGGAAGTCAATCAACAGCAGCAACAACAAGCTACACTTTGCCCTTCCCAAGGAACAACTGGCTCTGCCTCTCTTTTATTCTTGTCTTTTCCCTTGCAACTCTTCAACTGCTGGATTTGTGTCAGCGAGACAAAAATCACATAAATGCAGAGATGTTTGTATGAAAATTGTGTGTGCTTCTTTTTCCTTCACTTCCAGCATGGCACTAGGACCACAAATGGCAGGAAACCAACCTTGAAATGTGCCTGGCAATTTATTCTGTGAGTGCTTCTACTCTCACCCTAAAGAATGGAAGCAGTGCCAGGTGATTGAGCTAATAAATGCTAATTTTGGAAAGGACTATTTGGGATCAACTCATACATAAACTGTTCTAAAAGCTGAGGGTAAATCAGAGGACTGGCTACATATATATAAATAAATCTCTATTTACTTTTACTCAGAGGCCCTGGACAAGTGAAAGATCAGAGTTCACTGCAAAGCCATGAAGGAACTACAGGTCACAGGTTTTGGTCTCGGAGGTTTTTGGGATCATTCCCAGGCAGCCCAAATGCCCCCCAGCTGTCCCCACACCTCCACTGCGTTACCTGTGCAAAAATCACACCCAGAGTGTGTGATTTTCAGTATGAGCAAAGGCTGTGCCAAAGGCTGAGGCAGGGACTGGTGAGGCTGCTTAATTCTGCTGTTGGCTGCTCTTGGAGCTGTCCTGTGAGGAGCTCTTCAGGCTCTGATGCAGCCCAGACTCCCAACCTTAATGTGTTAAATACATTGTCCACTTGGCATTGTTCACTTAGCTGCAGCAAATGCCTTCTATTTTTTTTCCTGTCTGAGCACAATTAAAATTGCAGGATATTTGCCAGACAGGCTGAGACTCTTCCAGCACTCTCAGCATTATTGTGAAGAATGAGCAATCACACATTCAGTCTCACCTATAAACAATGCATTTTAACTCTCCTGACAGGTTTGTTTGAGGCAGTTTAACACCCAGACTCATGCAGAGAGCTGTCCTGCTCTCTCTGTGCCAGCCTGCACTTCCATTCACAAAGAAAAATTGGGGAGCCTGAATGAATTTATCAGTGAGCTAAATATGGCATATGATAACAAATAAAACCAAGCTATAAAAAGAAGAAATGGCCACTCAAGAATAGGAAAACTCCTACATTCCTCTCTTGTAGGGCCTCACATGCAAGTCTTAACGATGTTTTAATCTCATTATATTTCTTATGCCTGCTGGTCCATCCCCAGGTGTGCAGAGGAATACCTGAGAACAGCAAACACACAGCCTTTCTGCAAACTAATTATTAAGAACTGATATACTGCTGATTATATTCCAGGGAGTTTCTTGAGTAGTGATTTTTTAAAAACCCTCTTTGCATTCACTTCGTTTATGGATCCAAGAATGCCTACCTAGTGCAAACATGTCCTGGGCACAGAAAATAAATGGACAAATAAATAAAGAAGGAAAAAAATCATTTGTGCAGAGGCCAGAATAACAATATGCTTCATAATGGTATCAAATTTAAGAAGTATTTTTTCCAGTAAGTTTGCACTCAGCTTTCTGTACACTTGTATTTCTAACCTCGTGCAAAAGAAAATGACCTTAATTAAACATCTCTTCTAGATTGTAAGAAATAGAAGCAAACCAAATACAATTTATATTTTAACGGTATCATCTAGTGTGGATAATACTTTTTTTTTAAAAAAAAAACAAACATTATATGCTTTAACCTGCACTATTTTTCCTTGCCTTATTTCTATCTCCTGGCTTTCAGGACAAAATCTGAAAGATAATTTTGCCCTGCCAGGTTTTGTTTGACAAGTCCACATCTCAGTCAAAAAATACTGGAACCTGTTTTCTCTTGGTACTGAATTGCAGCTGCATTATTCAGTGTAGTTCCTGTCCTGTTCTGTTCTCAGTATCCATTTCTTTGCTCACAACTTGGCCTGTGCTGTTTCAATCAAATTAGAAGCACTTTTAGTTTGTCTGAAACCAAACCCTCTGGTGCTATAAAACAGCATGTCTGTGTATGACAACAAGCACAGGAGGGGCCCTATCATTTGAAAGTTTATTTTAATGTAACAGCCCCCAGCAGACTACAGAATTGGATTCAGCCTAAAGCCACTGTTATGCCTTTTATGAAACGATCTAAAAAAATGTATGAAATTGAAAATTTTTTGGGGAAAAAAAAATAAAAGTTGTCAGGACAGTTTAGTTGCATAAACTTTCATTCTAAAAGGTGCAAATCTTTAACTCAGTGTCTTTTTATAGATCCCCATACCAGTGAGCTCGTCCCAGAATATTTTTGTGTGTGTGCATTTGCACTTTCAACACATTCTTTTGGTTCTCTGCACACCCCTCTCTGTGTTTGTCTTCTGAAAACTACCTGAGCCAAACAGCCAAGAATTTAAGAGCAGGGCTTTTTCTCCCTTACATTTTTTGGAAACTGTAATTTTAGCACTTGTATATGTGAACTTATGTGAGCCAGAACTACACCTGTACTCCAGCAAGAAACTAAATCATTTAATTTGTTCTGCTTGAGAAAGTACAATGCACCAACACAGCTCAGACAGAAAATCCTTCACAGGGAGTGCACGGGTTTTATGTTATCTGCCAAGTAACACACACATCTGAGGAAAACCACATGAAGAACTAGTTTGCACTCTGGAAACCCGAGGAGTTTTTTCTGTTTTTTAAAAAAAGCAGATCTTTGTGTCTATGGCTCATTTGTTAAAATCAAATCCCCCACGATGTGGCTGCAACACCTGAGTACCAGGGGAAAATTAAAGACCCTTCCCCAGCTTCCTCTTCCAGGAGACACTTTCAGCATGTGCTGCTCTCTGCTTTTTCCCAGACACCTCCTTATTCATTTCTTTATTTCTTACAGCTGGGCACCTCTGGAAACTTTCTGTGCAGATGCTCTGTGTGGCCCTGACCCCTGGCCACAGCTGAGAGCAGCACTGCAGCAGAGGAGCACACACACATGGACAGCAGGGGCCACTCCTCAGGAGGTTCCCAATGCACACTTTGGGCAGGGATGGCTGTTCTGACCCTGCAAAGCCTTTCACCTGACAAGGGGCCCCTGAGCCTCTGAGAACAGCATGTGCCACAGGGGCTGCAGGCGTGGGGCTGCTGCCAGTCCAAGTTCATCCCAAAGCCCTCAGCAGGGACAGGGTGAAGCAGCTCCATTTTCAGGTCCCACTGTGGAAACACCTCAGATATTCCCATGTTTGTGACCGTGTTTACAGCCTGGTGGAAGTGTATCTGCTGGACATATCAGAGTTCTGCTGAAGGAAACAGCTTCCTGTGCATTTTCATCATCTCCTGAAGCCATGCCTTAATAGCAAGGACATAGCACAACATCATCTTCCACACAAAGCTGTTCAAGTCTCAGGTTGATAATAGCCAGGAGATTGAAAGCCATGTTGCTTGAGCCAAATAGCTGAAAACATGCAGCTAAGTTCAGCTGCCCAAATGTGGGCAGGCTGTGCTCTTTGGCAGCCCACTAATGCAGTTGTGACAGCTTTAACATACCATGATTTGGGTGGACAGGTAAAAATTGGATGTCACACTTGCCTAGGTTTGTCACACTTGCCACTCCTGCTGGCCCCCAGGGATATGCCACTCGTGTGTTTCTGGTATTTTTATTTTCCTGGTTGCTCTTCTCTTGAATATTTATGCCATAATGCCACAGGAAAGTCAGAGCTAAATTTGTGACATTCCAGTTGGCAGCAGAGAAGCCGACAGCAAAACCATCCCATGGGAGAAAGAAGGTGGATATGGAGAGAGGGGAGAGGAGCTTCACAGGAGGGCCTGTCTCTCATTCCCAAACCTGAATATTATGAACTACACTGTATTTCTTTAGTTGAAAAACAAAAAAAACTTTATATACAAAGATCGAGCCTCAGGTAAAGTGCCTTCTTTCCCTGCCAGCTGACAGGAGAACGTAATTTGGAGGCAAGATAAGGAAGTGATAATCTGCTGCTTGTATATGATTCACTTAGTAGCACAACTACTACTTCCTTTCATAAAGAAAAAGCCCATATGTAAACACCATTCCCTCTGCCTAACGATTTCATATACTATTTGTTTGCCTTTTCTTTTCTTTTTTTTTTTTTTTTTTCTTTTTTAACAACTCCCTTTTCTGCTCCTCGAGCCGTGCAGTAAATGCCACCGCTAATGAGATAATACCAGTGTGTTTGAGAGCAGACTGACCCTGCTGTTTTCAAGCAGCTTCAGCTCTCGACAGTCAGGAGCCTGCCTAATGTTTTGTGGCTGCCTCTGGTCACTGACAGGGTACAAACTGCCTTATCTCCCAGTGGGAGGGAGCTCATTGCCAAACCCACGGCTACTTGACTGGGGAGGCGTCTGCAGCCATTCACACACACGGCCTGAGCCAAGCACAGGGCCTGGAACAAACACCCCAAAATAGCTCTGCTCTGAATGGGCTTCAATTTTTCTCTGCATGTCAACAGATGACATGCATTGTCACAGCTGCTGGGCAGGACTCGAGAGGCTCCGTTAAGCGTATTACAGTCCAGCTCCCATTGTTCAGCGTTTCTGCAGCTCGGGCACTTTCTCAAATATCCCCCCTTTACTTTTTGCAAAGCCCTTTCAATGACCCTTTTTGTGTCAATGTGGAGCTCAGCTCACAAATCAATTGTTCTATTTTTATTTCCAATATTACGCTTCCTCCCAGAGTGCGCGGAGGACGATGCCGTGCATTTTGTCACCAGCTCTGGCCAGTACCCCCAGGAGCTCCCTCCCTGGGCAGGAAAGCAGGATTAGCAGGGAAGTGGGATGGGAGTTCAAGCAGTGACCATGAGGGCTGCTGGTGGAGGTTTGGGAGATGGATATTCCCCAAACTGAGTAACACCCCAGCTGAGCAGGGGATGCCACAGACGAGCCCCGGGGACTCATGACTTAGGGAAGGAGGGAGGGGACACTGCTGCCCTGCACTTCCCAGGGAGCCCAGTTCATCCAGAGCTCCCCAGACTCTGCCCACACTTGGCAAAGCTTGTCTGAGACTTCCCAGCCCCATGACTCACCATGCATGAGCAGTGTGACTCAAATGCCAAATTTCCTTCCAGGATCTCCAACTCACAAGACTTTCTGGAGCACTGGACAAAGCCTCAGGTGCACCTTGCCCACCCTCACATCCCATCTGGCTGTTTCTGGTGCTGCTCAGCTCCTCTGGGAACAGAGGGTCTCTCAGAGAGGACAGGGACCTTCACCAGGAGCAAGGATGGCTCCTACAAGATGACTCTATTTCTTTTTGCATTTTACTTCATATTAGTGAAGTGTCTTCCTGCAGGCCTGGGGCTCTGGTGCACTGCTGCAGTACAATGAAGGAATATACTACAAGAAATAGCAAGCTCCTCCTGACTTCTGTATAAGGGAGATATTGTCTTTACAGGCAAAATAAACACTCAAATTTCATATATACCACAACCACATATAGCACAGTGTTATTTATGGATGAAGTCTGCTCCTGAAGGAGCATCCTGCTTCCATTTAAACAAAAAAAAAAATACCCAAAACAAACATGGGAATCTCATGGGGTTGAACAAGACCAAGTGCTGGTGCTGCACCTGGCTCAGGACAACTCCTGGGATCAATCCAGGCTGGGGATGAGCAGATGGAACAACCCTGGGAGAAGGACCTGGGGGTGCTGTGGGTGAGAGCTGGACATGGCCCATCCCAGGGACCCAGGGGCTGATCTCCCAGCGTGGGCAGCAGGGGAGGGGGGATTCTGCCTCTCTGCCCCTCTGTTCAGGTGAGACCCCACCTGCAGAGCTGCCCCCAGCCCTGGATGCAGCCCAGGGAGCCCAGGGAGCTGCTGGAGCCAGGGCAGGGACAGCCAGGGCAGCAGAGGCTGGAGCAGCTCTGCTGGCAGCCAAGGCTGAGGGCATTGGGATGGTTCAGCCTGCACAGGAGAAGGCTTTGGGCTGACCTCAGGGTGGCCTTGCAGAGCCTGCAGGGAGCCCAGGAGAGATGGGCAGAGACTCTGGACAAGGGCTGGAGTGACAGGACAGGGGAATGGCTGCACACTGCCAGAGAGCAGGGTTACATTGGCTATGGGGAAGGAATTGTTCCTGGGAGGTGCTGAGGCCCTGGCACAGGGTGCCCAGAGCAGCTGGGGCTGCCCCTGCATCCCTGGCAGTGTCCCAGGCTGCATGGGGCTGGGAGCAGCCTGGGACAGTGGAAAACATCCCTGCCCATGGCAGGGGGTGGGACAGGATGGGCTTTAGGGTCCTTCCCAACCCAGGCCACTGTGTGATGATAAATGAGAGAGAGCAAGGCCACAGGGTGGGGTGTGAAGGACAAGGGGAGTGCAGGAGCAGATCACTGCTCCAGTGCTGACCCTGCTTGTCTGGGCACCAGGCACTTGTGTTGGCAGAAAAGTGTCCTCTGTAGGGAGCTTGCTGAAGGGATCCTGATTTTCAAAAAGCCATCAATTAATTTCAAATGTTTTCTTTTTTTCTCTGTCTTGTCTTCTTACACAAAAGTAAGTAGTAAATACCACGAGGTGTGATATGACACAAAGACTTTTTCATTATAGCTGGCAAGGAGGAATCTTCACTACTCCTCAGAGGTACAGCAGTTCCAGCTGATGAGGTTATTGCACCCTATGAGAAAACAACAGCCTGCTCACAAATGCATCTTCCTTTTAAAAATTCAAGAAAAACACTTGCACAAATACCTTTTAAATCAGATTTATGTGACTGGAATGACAAGCTTACGTCAAATCTCGAGTCAGAGTTTATCACAAGTACACAGGAGGGATTAAAAAAAGAAATCCACCAGTAGAATCAGAGCTGCATTAACATAATGGCACAGCCCTAAATAAATGTACTTCACAATACATTCTTTGAAAGGGAGAGAGAGAGCAAAAGAGAGTGCAAACTATGCATTTAATGTGTGCTTTAAGCAACTGTAACAACATAGTAAGAGCTTGTATTTTTTCTGGCACAGCCCTCTGTCATAATCCCATTGCATACTTTCAAATGTATTTTTAAATTGCTCAGCTTCTGTCAACAGATTCATTCAGGGCTGAGTTATTAAAAAGGCGAATGCAAAATTCACAACATCCACTCTGACAGACACACCTACAACGAAGGATCACTAAATCACCCCTTTCCACATGAAAATCAAATTAGAAATCACAGATATGAGAAAAGGAAGACAGTCCCTGTATTTAGCTCCAGCACGCCAGGATGATGCCAAATATAATTCAAGACTCATTTCCATTAAAAAGGTACTGACCAAAAAAAATGTTAGGAGTGTTTACCTTGCCTGACTTTGCATGGGTAAACATTCCTGCATCCAATGTAAGGGCTATATTTAGAAATGTATCCTACCAGGAAACTAAGTAGGATTCAGAGAAGCCAAAACAGTCCAGGGCTTGACTCTGAGGCAGATGAAGTCAGCAGGGACCCCACCCAGACCCAGAAAGTTCAGCCTCTCTCACTTTTTTTTTTTTTTTTTTTTTTTTTTTTTTTTTTTTTTTAGCGTGGGCAAATCCCCCCTCCCGGGCTGCCCAGGGAGAGCAGGGCTGCTGGAGCCATGGGAAGCCACACCAATTACTGAAAAAGGAACAGCACTATTGAAAAAATGTTATACAAGCAGTGGTAAACCTCAGTGGCCTGGGTTTGAGACAACAGAAAATCCCTTTGACGAGTAGTAAACACACTAAAAATAGTACTTGGTTCTTTTTAAAGTCAGCCTAAAATAAATCTCTTTGCTTTTTGTATCCTGTTTTGCAGTTTGATGTGGAGGTGCCCAGCAGTCGTTTGCCAGCAGTAAAAAATGAGTAAGGTCTTATTCCCCAGCCTGTCCTGGAGCATAATGTAAGCACAGAAGGGCACAGGACTATCAAGCAAGGAGCACATCTCAAAAATTCCAGCCTGTGAGGAGTGGCTTCGTCTCACAGTGAGATTTTAATGTACCAAGTGTACTTGGAAACAAAAATACCGATTTCAATGTCCTGAGCAACCAAGACAGAGAGGATGAGGAACAATCAGACTGCAATGTTCTTGCAGCTTGTCCAGACCATATTCTGAACAGTTTCCACCTGGTTAAAGACTGAGCTCCCCTCCAGCTCTCAGCAGCCAGTGAACATCATCCTCAGCTGATAAGAGAAAGAGATGTTATCTCTTTCTACACCAGGCACAGGGATTTGACAGATCCCCTCTCCTTTGTGCTTGAGCTTGATATCAAGGCTCTCTTAGCAGCCAGTGGAGAGAACCAAGTACTTCCAGAGAAAAGAGCCCCTGTGCCAGACACATGCTCTAAGCTGAATTATATACGAAAAATTATTTTCTTCTAAATTTCCAATACAGGGAGTTAGCTCAGACTTAAATTTATATTTTATAAATTGGATCCTGGGCTGGCTTGCTCCAGTAGACAATGCCATCTGTACAATCACCAGCATTTCTTTTCTCACTGATATTTCTCAAGTGCTCAGAATATGTGTGGCATCAACACCTGTCCTGTAGGGATTGTGGAAGCCTCGGCCAGTCACTGCCCTGGCTCTTCTGGGAGTGGATGTGGAAATATAAATTCTGTAGTTCTGGTAAGATTTTCGTTTTGACTTCCACGACAAGTGATTCTGTGATCATAATCTTCTAATTTAGTAACTGAATTATCTCCAAAGTATTCTTGCATTACATTGCTACATACATTGCTATGCACTTCATTGCATAGCTACAGCTACAGTTAACTCTAATATAAATTTTGATGTTTTCTTTAGCTTTCAGTTCATCAAGGTTCACCTTAGCTTTCCTACTAAAAAAAAAATTAAAAAATAAGGGCAATGTTTCCAAGGTTATGAAAGTAGTAGATGGTGGGGGATAGAAAAGTCTTTGAACATCTGGCACAGTAATTTGCTTTTTCCTATTCTCCTTGTGAGTAAATTTGAAAGATAAATACACCACTCACAGGAACTTCTTTTTAAATATAGGCAATTACGATGCAGATTATTAAACAAGTATGGGAATTTAATAACCTGTGCCATGTGCAATCATACATTTGGAATACAGGGCAGAATTACCATAAAAGCCAAGACTGGGGCTCTGAGCAAACTGACCTGGTTGAAGATGCCCCTGCTCATTGCAGGGAGGCTGGGCTGGGAGATCTTTAAACATCCCTCCCAGGTCAAAGCAAGACTTACAGCAGCAGAATTTTGGGCACCTGGCTATATTATCATAGCCAAATCTCTTCTGTTCCTGGTGGCAAAATGTTTTGTCTGGTCCCTGCAGAGCTCGTGGTCTGGATGAGCTGAGCTCGTGTCTCACCCCAGACCATTTTTCATGGCTGATTTTCAGATGGGGACACTGAGGGACCTGTCTGTAGAAGAAAAGGGGTGGGACAGAAGCAGCACAGCCTCCTGCCTCCACCTTTCTGAAGGAAAGTGGACTGGACCTTTTGCCGTGTATTTTTCCATATGAAGAAATAAGGAAGGGCCCATGCTGAGATATCTGAAGGTATATCTTTTGGTAGAGCAACGTACAAGCCCTAAAATTGCTTCAACGTTCCTCCTCATCTAGCAGTTACTGAAGCACAAACATATAATCATGGGAAATGCTATAATTAACCATAAATCTCTGCTTCCAATCAAAAGGGCTCTGAGCTTTCATTTCAGCTTGGAAGGCTGGAACAAGAGTACAACTATTAGAGAATCTACATTTGAAGCAATTCCTGTCAGTGTGCTGGTATTGCTTTTTTTGGTCTAACCCACAAATTTGTACCTGCATGGTTAGCCAAAAACTGTACATTATTTACCAACATCAGCACTAAAACTCAAGGATCTGGCAGTGCTCCATCTTGGAACTAAAGAGCTGATACTGTGCCCTAACTTCAAAAAACATCACAACTATGCCTGAAATTACTGCTCCTGTAAACTCCACATACAAGGACTTGAGATGAAACAGAATTTTCTTACAGCGTTTTACTTTTTTTAATCTATTAAAATGTCCTGGCTTTGTGAGGTGCTGAATATTCCCAAACACAAGGCCTGATGTTGCCCAGCATTTCACAGCTCTGTTTCCCCTGAGTATCTACTGAGGTTGTTTTGAAGCCCCTTAGCCTATGAACAATTAAATATTTTGAAGGAAACAGGGCAGTAACAGTATTGCTTTTTGCTTATTTTAACACAGGAGAAATGCTGATTGTAGCAGAACTCCGATTTTGTCATAGCTAAAGCAGAAAGCTTTGAAATTTAGGCTGAAATTGGGATGATTTTAAAATACCTACAAAATCTTGAGATATATTTAGCTTACACTGCAGCTTTCTTGCATCATGGACAAGGTCCTAGGGGGGTTGTTTGGGCTGGAAAACAGGAGAGCAAAAAGAGGTGGAGGAAGAGAAACTGGAGCATGATGGAGTGACTGTCAAAATCAGCAAGTGTGAGGAGCCTGCCAGTGGGGTATTCTTCCCTCTAAGTGTGCTAAAATCCAGCAGAGATAACAGGGAAAAGGGCAAATGTCTGAACTTCAAGTGCCCAGGTAAGGCACACCCTGCTCATACATCAGGCACAGAACTGACTGCAGTGACAAGGGGAGGGTTGGCTAAAACATCTTTTTCTAAATCCTATCAAAATATCCCTCTGACACTGTTTAAAATGCAGGGATTCTGCTGCCAAAAAACCCCAAGCAAAATAAAAACAAATGCAGATTGCAGCTTGCCTGCTGATAGCACATGCTGTTCTGGAGCATCAGGCTCAGAGAAGCCTACTGCACTGAACTCCTCTGGAGAGAATGCCAGTAATTCCAGGGACTGAGACTTCCAGGGGGTCACAGTTAAGGTTGTGCTGGTTTGTGCCAGGACTTCTCATTTTCTGTGTTTTCAGGGGGTGAGTTTTGCTGAGCAAGGCATTTTGGACAGACATGAGAAACCACTGGGCAATTTTAACTCTCTGTTAACAAAGATTTTTTTGGGTCACTGGATGAGCTTATAGAGCATTTGCTTTAACTGTGTCAGAGTGTGTGTTGGAAAGGGGAAGCTGCATTTCTGAGAGAAATTCTCTGAAGCTGAAGTACTCTGCAGAACAATGGAGACTGAACTGCTTGATAAAGATAACAAACAGAAGAGTTTAGCAGCAGTGTGTTCATCTTCAGGTTTCTGCACCTGTCCACCCTTCCTGCCATTCCTCTTTCTGGAGGAGGAGAAATCCATGGGTAGAGTGGGCTCCAGCACTGCCTGCACCTCAATTTTAGACACAGAAATGTCAGATATTCACTGTGACCTCAGGACAGCTGGTTGTTTTCTGAACAGGACTCCTACAGACACCACCTCCCTCAGATCCTCACCAGCCACACACACGAGGGTCTGATTCCTCAGAGAAGCCTAAAGGATCATAAAACTAAACATAAGTGCAACCTGGTTAATGATTTTGTTCAAATGGCTGAAAGTGAGTTGCCTTTTTGAGCAGGGTGTTGTCCTCCTTATCCTGTGGTACAAAAAGCCCAAGCCAGCAACGTTTTTTTTAAACAAAAACCAAGGGTCATTTTGATTCTGCAGGCCTGGTTCTACTCCAGGGAGTTCCATTAGCTGCACACAAACCCAGCTGAAGCTCCATCACATTTTTTTCTGATGTTCAGAGACAGCTCTCAGGTACAGAGTGTAAATTCTGGGTACCTTGCCTTTGGCAGGCTTATCCTGAGCTTAAGAGAATTTTCAGTCTCGTGGTGTTTAAAAGATTCTGGCTTTTCTTATGGGGACACTTTTTTTGCAAGGGAAAACAGGGTTTAACATCTGGGATGGATAAAAAGATGTCTCACAGAGAGGTGATGGCATTGTTAGTGGTCAGTTATAAGGGATGAGCAGGCCACAGCAGAAATTTCTTTCTAAATCCATCATGTAGTGGTTAGAATGAACTCTGAGGCATGGACAGGCATGGGGCATATGTCTGGTTTTGAATAAATGCTAAATAATGTCTTCTAGCTACTCATAAAGCATCTAATCCTGCAAACCTCTTCCACTTGATAGTCTCTGCAGCACTGACTTCCACAGTTGTGAATATGTTTATTTGGGGAAATGAAAATAGCCTTAACCTGCCTTTGAGTTTATTTCTTGTTTCATTTCATTGCATAACCCTTTCTGTCTATAACAGCATACAAATAATTATCTAAATGGGATATTAATAGTCTGATTTTTTTTTAAAAGATCATCTAATTTTGCCTCCAGGCCCAAGATCTGCTTCTCAGAACCACAGGATTCAGTCTCAGTGCTGTGCCCTAACCAAGACACAGACCCACGTTACAGAAATGAACTCATCAGCTACTGAGGCACAGGAACTGAAAGTAGACTCTTGTAAAATGTCACAAGATTTCTCACAACTGGGCATATGCAAATTAAAAAAACAAAAAAAAAAAAAACAAACAAACAAAAAAAAAAAGCAAAATATACATGCTGAATTAATCAGAAAATTAACTAGAAATGGAGCTGGCTTCCTACAGAAAGTGTATACTCTATATCTGTATATATTTATAGCCATAAATGCAGAATATATATTTAGCAAAACTGAGTCTTACCAGAAGAAAGTGCTGACAGTCATCTCAACCTGAGATGTTTATTAAAAACTCAGAGAGAGAAAGAAAGCACTGTTCTGATGAAGGACTGAACAGAACAGTTCTAAACTGCTTTTGCCATGCTGTCCCTGAGGTTGAGATCCTGGCATTTATAGTGTTGGTTTACTATCTTGAAAAATGTTACTCTTTGGGTGATTAAGGGTATTTTTTCACTTAAACCAGTAATGTGGACAGACAATAAGAAAAACGAAAATTTATAAAAAAGAAGGATGCATCCCATTTGATGTCAGCTCTGTGAAAGGGGAATGTCAAATTTAAACCCAGTCATCTGAGAGGCACCTCAAAGGCAGAGTCACCTTCTCCACTTCTGGATAAACACAACAGCACTTCCAAGGAAATTCTCCAGCTCTGGGACTCCTGAGAGTTTGCAGTGAAACCCTGAGAAGCTGCTGGAAGGAGCTCAGCCCCATCTGATCCCAGCCAGGTGAGAGCCTGGCTCCAGGGTTCCTACAACTGGAATCTGCTCTGTATCAGTTATTTTTCTGAAGCACCTCGAAGTAGCTGGAAATGGCATTCAGCAGTTTTAAATATCTGTAGTATTTCAGGCTGATAACATCTACCACACACACAAGCTATAACACCTACTCATCCCAAAATCTCACTCTTCTGGTTACATCACTGCAATCTAAAGAATCAGCTCTGTGTATGTCAACAGGCTAAGCAGTTATTTTGCAACTATCTCCCTACACCCTTTGAAAACACAAAAGTTATTTTCCAGGAGCTATTGTATTCAGTGCTCAAATAAATTTCAAGCTGCCTCCTTCAGAAATGTCAGTAATAGTCAAAAATGTTCACGTGTAACAGCATAATTTCCCCATAGCTTTGGAGTTTGCCTTTGGAAAGTGCAATGATTTTTTTTTCCCCCAATGTATAAGGGACACTTCTGAAAACTTGGGGTCAAACAGATTTGCTACTATGATCAAAGCTGAATCTGTCAGTTTTGACAGCTTTACTGAGCAGAATGCAGCTTGCTGCAAGCAAGGGGTTTTATGAGGGAAGTTAAAATCTCACAACATGTGTCTTTATGCAGCCCATAAAGAAAAAAAGTCCAAACTAAAATACTCCACTGATATCAAGCACACGAACAAAGCATTATGCTGCTTGTTGCACGCCCTGAAGATCAGAACAAAGATTAAAAAAAAAAAATCAACAGCTGGAAGGCATCCTGCCTTCCTGCAAGGGTCTCCAGCCTACACACCCATGGTCAGGAAGGGTCTAAGGTGGTGCTGCAATGAAGCCCCTGGAAAACAGGGCAGACTCTGCTGGGAGGCAATTCTGCTGTTTGCAGTGCTCCTTGGAGCTCCCTGCCTGCCCCTCCAACAGCCCAGGGGCAGCACAGGGGCTGCCTGAGCTGTGGCCCCTCCAGGAGCTGTGGGGTCGTCTGAGAATGAGGAGCAAAGTTTTCAATTTTCATTGTTAAGCACGAGCAGAGCTGCCAGGAGTCAGCAGAGAGGTTCTCATGTTGCACACTCAGTCACGCTGGGGTCTGTCCCTGGACACCAGGGATGCAGAGGAGCCCAGAGTTTTGCACAAAAAACCCCACCCTAAAGCTTTACCACTGAAGCTGTTTCAGTGTTGGTGCTTTGGAGATATTTCCCCCCTTTCTGTACTCTTTCCCAGGGCTGGAAGATCATAAAGCACAGTAAGTTTGCAGAGAATGCTTGTGCAAATTCTCTCAGAGTTGTTCCACACATATTTTATTGCCACAACATTACTGAAAACTGGACCTGAATTTTTATTTTTTTCATCTGTATAAATCTAACTGAAAACAGATAAAGATTGCCTTTTTATTGTCTTTTAATTCAGACAGTAGCTCTGACAGACCAAGCAAAGTTCATATTTTGCCTTTCGATGCCATCCTTGTTGTGCATTGGAAGAGGAATGTTCAGAACAAACGTATTGTGAAGGGAAGTGAATGAAATCAGTGCTCAGAGGTTGATATTTTCCAAGAGAAAAAAGGGAGAAAAAGGAAAACAAGCCAAAAAATCTACACTGACAACTAAAAAGACGAGCTCATGGTATTCTGAGGCAGAAACTGTGAATGGAGGGGAAGCCCACTCAGAACCAAGAAACCCAAGTCAGAAGAGCTCTCCTCTCCTCCCAATCTATTTAAATAACAAAATCATGTGCAGGCCAAAGTCTGCAGGAGAGTACACCTGTGTTGCCATAAACTTGTAAGTAAGTGCAGAGAATTTCCTGCTTTGCTCTTGGAAACCCTGTCATTTGTCAGCTAAAAAGCACACAGGAGGTTTATTTCCTTTCCTCCCAGTCTTATGTGGGATTTGCTTGAGGTATGTACAAAATTTTCCAGGCTCTTTACACCAAAAGTCTTTGACCAAGTGCCCGCTAACTCCCTTAGTACAAAATTATTCCCCTTCCTATAGATATTTTGAATTTGCTGAGGTTTTTCCCTGCCTGTTCCCAGAGTTGCTGGAGATTGCCTGGGAGACACTGGCATGGACTCTGCCAGGAGAGGTATTAAGCATCTCTAGAATTGTAGGGATTGTAATTTTTAAACAGGACTGTGCTCTGAAATCTCTGGAGGTTTTCAATGGAACATTATTTTTCTTTCCATACTGGATGATTGCAATAGAAATATAATGTTCCCACACAAGCACAAATAAAATCATCAGCTTTGTACCTCCTCCTGAGCCTGAATGAAATGACACATTTTATGGGAAGCACATGAAAGAAAATTTTAGCATTTATTCTTGATGTGAATTCAGTATTTAAATGAAAAGAGCTGAGAGTTGACACCTTTGCTGAGATGTCAAAAAAACCTCAAAACGACCCCACCACAAAAACTAAGCCTTCCCCCCTTCTGGTCTGTGTCTTCATATCACTATTAAAAATCCATCTGAACTCCAGCCTTTTTAACCAAAAAACAAGATGAAGAATAATGGTAAATCTAAACCTACCCCAAACCATCAAAAAATGAACAAATAAAATGCCACCAACATGCCCATAATGTTAACCCCAAAAGGGGAAAGTGGCAGAAGGAATTTAGTTATTATTATTGATGTGAAGGGCAACCTGCTCAAGCACTATTTCAACTGCATGAAGCTCTGAAAGAGAAAAAAGAGGGAATAATCTACTAAATAAGGTGTTAAATAATCCCCATTAATGAAACCCTGTAATATCTTCACACAGAGACACGCAGTCTGACAAGAAGGCCCTTTTAAGCAAGTGAAAACACAGGGAAAAAAAAATATCAAAAGATCTGCTGCATATTTTTTCCAGTTTATTTTTCCCCTTTTCTTCTCTGCACTAACAATTTTTAAGAGGCCAAAGATATTCCAAGTGAAATGTCACCATTCTTACAAGCTTAAATAAACTATTTATTAGCGGTAGACTAAGTACTCTGAAGAAATTTATTTGCCCTGGCAATAATATTTATAAATGACCTATGAAATATTATGACATTGTAGCAGCAGCCTTGCATTTTGCCTGTGAGGAGCCAGTTCAGTCAGCACAAGTGCATTTAGAGGGGGAAATATTTCTGCAGTGCAGCGTGCAGGGCAGCACTTGGGAGAAGATGAAAAGCCCCTGAGCACAATCTTCCCTTTGACAACTGGCAATAAATAAATATAGAGGCAATAAATAAATAAATCATTCAGCTCCAGCAAGCCCCCTTTTTTTTTTTTTTTTTTTTTTTTTTTTTTTTTTTACATCAATTGAGGGTGTGCTGCTTGTCCCAGAGAGGTGGGAATGGAACAGGGAGCTGAGATGCTCAGCCACAGCCCCTGGAGGCTCCCCGAGGGGAACACAGGTCCCCATTGAGCCAGGGACACACGGGCTGCTCTTTACGGGCTTTTTCCTGACCAAAGCACCACAACAGAAACCCAGCAATTAGGTATTCCAAGCAGAACTGCTATTTTGAGAACAGCAAACTTCATTAATGCCCTGGGCGGGGGGAGAGGGTGGAGAGGGTTGAGAAGTAAAACGCATGTGTGCACACAAAGGTGTAAAATTCAGGCTATTTAAATGCTAATAAATACCGTGTTTGAGCACTCGTCCCCCCCTCCAGTGACAGAGAAGCCAAAATTTGGCTTTACACTACAAAGCTGTTTTATAACACAGCTCGAGTTGGTGATATTTGTCCTCCAACACAGGATAAAGTAAAGTAAAAAATAGATGCAGATAAGGACAAAAGGAGAGGGAAACGAAAAAGAAATAAAACATATTATTAATCCTAAAACTGAATATTACTTCCTCAGGTGAAGATGGTAGTTTTGAGCATGAAGGGAAACATGAATCAAGGACTTGAGCATTTTCAGTTCAAGTTTTACTTGATTTATTGGGAGTTGTTTTAGTAAACGAGTTAACACACAAACGACAAAAGATTTTTCCCTCAAGTATCAGGTCTAGCACAGGGAAAAGTCAATAAAATCTGCAGATATCAAAAAACAACTTGTTTGTCCATCTTTGTTTCCCCTGAGGAAACAGTTAGGGGAACCAGTGGCACAAACACAAACATCTCCTTGGGATTTAAACACAGAAGCTCTCATGTGGAAGACCAACAGATGTCATGAAGACCACAACATCTACCCAAAACACTACAAGACTGACACAATGATACCAAAACCCCCCAAACCCCAGCATTTTGGTGCTCTGTCATAGGCTGTCACACTGATGCAGCAGACTTCAGTGCATGGTTTTAAGTTTCCTAAACATCCTTAATTTCTCACCTGGATTTTTTTCTTTTTTCTGACTGACCCCTAGGTCTTTGCACACCAAATTTGAGCGAGCTCAAGGCAGAAAGCCCTGCTGAGATGTGGTCAGGAGCAGGTCCCAGCAATGCACGAGGCACAGGGCGTGTCACGATTTTCATCTTGACAAGAACATGAGCTCATCTAGGGAGTGGTCCTGGACAAGAACCTCCACTAACTTGGCCTGGGTTTCCTGTTTATAACCGAATAAGGTGTCTTTTTTGCCTAGTTAGCAAAAACAAGCAGGGCACTACCCACTCCTTAACTTCTGCTTCCCAGAAACGCTTCTCTCTGTGCACAGTTCTGAGGGTGTCAGGCTCGTGGAGGTGGGTACAGAAGAGTGGGGTTTTTCTCCCTCAAAATGACTTTTAGACAGACTTTTAGAATTGTGGGACTGCCTACAAGACTTCCTTGGGACTCTCCTTGTGCATCCACTTGTGCTGCAGCCCTGTGAGCATCCAGGATTTTCTCTGTGTAAGGTCCAGGTGACCCAGGCACGATTTAGACTATAGGACATCCCTGGGAGATGAGGAGCACCCCAGCTGCAGAGGAGGCGTGTGAGGAACCAGTAAAGCATGCCATGGCAGGCTCCTGCAGCCCAGCTGTGTGCTGGGAGCAGACAGGACATGGGGAAAGGTGCTTCACAGCTGGGCTCCACATGCTGCCACATCCCCACCGCCTTTCTCCTGAGGAGTGCTGTCAAACTCATGTCATGTGGGTTGGAGATCAGACCAAACTCAGCACCTGGAGCTCAAATCAACTCTAGGAATGCTCAAGACTCAGCCCAGGGGTGTGAACACGAGGTGAGACTTCAAGAATCCAGCTCAGTATGTGAGAGACCTCTCCTTAGGCCACACCGAGGGGCAGTCAACAAAGCAGCAAAGATCTATTTGCTCTGGAAAACAACAGGCTAAATAAATAAATTTCACTAAATGAATTTCAGCAGATTAATAGTATTCCCTTCCCAACTTTTTCTTCAAGAGATTGTATTTTCCATCCTTCCTTACTCCTCCCTGCTCCCCCATCAGTGTTATCTCTCTGCTGGGTGCAGCTCCACGTGTGCTGTGACAATGACGAAATGAGAAAGAGTCAGAAACCGAGGCTGACACATTCAAAGGTGCAGCACAAGATATATTTTGTTCCCTGCTGAATCCAGCTTGGTCCACTCTGCCCGCTTATTCTAGTTAAATGCACATGTCAACATATAAAAAGTTATTTCAGACTGCAGCATTTGGTTCCCCGAGCCAAGCCAAATGAACACAGGAATAGCAACAGTACACACGCCAAGGAAAATGAACTTTTTTTTTCCTCCTACTGTGACATTTTTGAAGGCAGCCAATTATACATTAAAAACATCATGAATGAGCAGTGTAATTTTGGAGCCATAACTTAAAGTGAAGTATTCCTTTAAGTATGAAATTAATATAATCATGACATTTTAACAGTTTTTCATGGTCCTGCATTCTTCTACAAGGACTCACTCTAAGTAAACCTATATGCTATATAAAAAGACCACAATAATCTTTTCCCACTAGTAAAATTGCTACTCTTATGAGTGCTACATATATAGGAGTTTTTACATACATAAACATAGCGTGGTCACTTGTGGGATCTATAGATTACATTGGGGGCATATTAAGGGAGTAATGCGTGTGCCAAATTTGTTGGCGTGTTTTATAGTGTCTAGATTTTTCTATCCTGTGCTATTTTGTACATTTCCTGCCCTGACATAAATGACCTCATTAACAAGAAATTCTAATAAGTATACAGAGGGATTTTTTTAAAAAAAAAATTCAAGCCCTGAACTTTGCTGGCTACAGCTTATTTTTAATTTGTGACCTCCCTTTGTATGTATAGTCTTGGAGGAGGAGAAAGAAGAGGAAAAAAATTAATAAAATGAAACAGAATTCTGCTTGCACAAGGGAGTTTTCTGCTGAATGACATAACCTGTACTCCAGTCTGAGCTATGGTCAGCCTGCTCAACCAGCCAGTAAAATTAAGTAAATTCAGAGAAGGTATTTTGGGGATTGAAATTTGCCTTCCAAATACAAGCCGTGGGTTTTTGCCTTCCAAGCCAAAGAAGGAAATCACACAGCAGCATATGGAGTACTCTATTCCCCACATATTAAAGTTGTGTTAGCTTTACAGCAGTTCCTGTCACCATTCAATATCTTACCCCCCAAGCAGATATGTTTTACCACAGGATCAGAAGTCTATTTTTGCAATCCCACCTCAGGGTAAAACTCATTGGGACTCCAGGATCTGACCCCCTTGCAGTGTTCCTGCAGTAACAGCCCCTCTAGCTGGGGCTAGAAATAAATTTATTCTCAACATCAGATATACTGTTTTCTTTTGGAGTTTTTTCCCTCTGGATAGTGAGTTCAGAATGTGCTACAGCTGGAGAGATGAGAGTACCTAGCAAAAGTTCCAGTCAGAAATAACAGCAATATTCAGTACTTCTAGAGAAATATAAGTTCTTTTTAGATTCTAAAAAATGGAGGCTAGAATGCATGAAATGTAAAAAGTAGACAGGAAAAAAAAAAAAAAAGTAAAAAGGACATAAATGCAAAAACTACAAAATATCAGTCAGAGCTCTATATGTTTACTGCAATCCCAGCTAACACATTCAATACACCAAAATAAAAAAAAAAGCTGCCTAAGGCACAGCTGTGCAAGGCTGCAAGACCAGACTCCAGTGACACCTGGCCTGAAGCAGATTCTGAGCTCAGGCTCCAAAATCCTCTAAGAAAATCGAATTTGTTTGCCACTTCCACACCCAGCAAGAAGGATTTCTTGTTTCACCTCCATCTTTCTCCTCTGCCAAGCTGCTCCTTCCCGAGCTCCTGCCCTCACCTCCCAGCCTTCTCCCCCCACGCTGCACCCCTGGGGCAGCTGCCCACTAATTTAATGATGAGGGTGACTGGAGAGGTCAGAGCTAAGGGGGCACAGAAATGTGTGTCCCGAGGGCACTACTGTGGCCTTGCCTACCCAGCCCTTCATTTCTGAAGATGGATATCCCATTTGTATGGTAATCATACGTACACATTTGGCTTTATGGTGAGCATTCTCTTAGGATGTAGTCCTGCCCTTTGAAAAATGATTTCTGACTGGCTTGCCCAGGTAATTTCAGGTATGTGAAGTGGGGCTGGGAAAAGACTGGGAGAAAACTGAACTTCAGTTCCTGGGCTCTCATCAAGGACCATCCTCTTCCTATGGCACTACAGAACTTTGAAATCAGAGTGGAGAAAGCAGCTGTTTCTCCTCTTTGTCTGCAAATCCTGAGGCAAACCGAGCGCTGCACAAAAGTATAAATGCTCTGTGCATGGCACCCAGTCAATCTTGGCATGGGGTCCAGGCTCAGCCTTGCTGCTGGTGGCTTCAGAAACTCCACAGAGACCTACGGTGAGAAGCTGTGCAAAGCTGCCCAGCCCTCGGAAGGCAGAAACAAAACTGACATTAACAGGCAGCTCGTGGCAGGGCTGCGGAGGAAAGCTCCAACACTGAAGTGCTTTGAGCTGCTGTGAAAGAACGTGGGCTTCTGCTGCCTCCTAGGGTATGTCCTGATGGCAGAGCTCGGGACAGACCTGGACTCCTGCAAAACTTCCCCAGGGCAGGGAAGGTGCCAATGGGTTTATGGGGGCAGAGAGGCCAGGGTGGTCTACTTCTGAGCATTGACTTGGCCTTGAAGCTGCTTTTTCTGCCTCCCTGGACAGTGTGTAGGAATAGAAACGAAAGTCTGCAACAGTATATAAAAACAGTATGCAAAATGATGTGTGGTCAGTACAATTAAAATGTCTTAAAGAGCCTAACATTTTATATACACACTGTGCATTTCATGTTCATCCTCTTCCTTTTGGGAGTTTTGAGGCTTCAGCATTTCTGTTTTTCATAGGGATCTCCACAGCAAGGGCTGGTAGTAAGCAATTTTGAGAATTCTCTCTGTTGAGGAACACATCTGGTGCAGGTAGCTGCGGGCTGCAGATGGAAATGCAGGTTGACATGCAGGTTTAAACGCAGACTGAAGAAAGGCTGAGCTCTGGGCGGGAGCCCAGGACAAGAGGATGAACTGGTGACCTTTGGGATGACAAAGGGCCCAAAGGAAGGTGACACCAGCCAGGGGAAGGGACACTGAGACACAGCAGCAGCCGGGAGCTGCCGACCTTTTGGACAACAAGGGAGATGGAAAGGAGCCATGGCAGCGAGGTGGAGGAACACGGAGATGGGGCAGGAGCACAAGACTCGGGAGGAAGAGCAACGCTGGCCACGGGGAGACTGATGGGAGAAAATGCCAGGGGTTCCTTTGCTGGGGTCCCTCCTTGGAGACACCAGCTGGGGCTGTTTCTGTGTTCCTGCCCCGGGAATAAATGGCTTTATGGAATGAGACATCTGGGACTCTGCCACCTCTGCCGTGGCACAGCTGGTGTGATGGGAGTGGGGAGATGTCACTGTGACACACAGAGGGAACACAGTAACACACACAACAGGTGTTCAGGCAGAGAAGAAGAAAAGAACTCTCTAGTTTATTGTTGACCTCGTATCTCTCAGTTTCTGGACAGTGACCAGAGATTGGACAGAGAAGTTCCCACCTCTCCATCTCCACTGCTCACTTGAGAAGTCCATCAGGTGATATCTTTTCACAAAGGAATGCAAACATGATCTTGTTTATCTTACAATTCATGAGAACTGACTCTATGAAACTAAAACAAATCAGCAGGCTGATTTTCAGGGACAACATTGAGCCAGGCAGGGACCCCTGGGTCACTGGAGCCAAGGAAGGGCCCTGGGTCCCAGAAAGTCTCTGCCCTTGGGAGTGCCACTGCCAGAGAGTGCCAGGAATGGTCTTACTGGGGAGATCCCTTAATGTCCCGTAACTGCATGACTCCAAATACAGAAGCCTTAAGAAACACACAGGGTAGTAAGAGACTTGTGATAATATTGCTGATAATCTCTGCAATCTCTGCTGCTGAAGAGGAAAGGCAGCTGTGTGAGCCAGGTCCTGAATCCAGATGGAGATCTGGTCAGACACTTAACCTGACCTGGCAGCAACAGCCTAGCCCTGTACTATCCCACATTTCACATTACACTGTTTTGGCTGTATTCCACACGTGTTAAAGTGCTTTATATGCCTTGCTGTATTCCTCACCTCTTGAAAAACAGTCCTTTTTGAGTGAGCTGCAGCCCCTATTTTTGTTAGCGTGTTTCAGAAAAGAAAACTGAATTTTCAGCATTTCTAATTGTCAGTTGTTGAAAACACTGAGGCCCAAGACACTGCTATGTTCCACATGTGCCATTTAACCATGGGCTGCAGGTCTCAGGAGCAAATACTGACCTGCCAGTTTGGTCCTTGATGGTGCATCCTAAACCACAGCAAGCAGGGGAGATCTTATCTCTATCTACAACTCCCTGACAGGAGGGGGCAGCTAGGTGGGGGTCAGGTTCTGCTCCGAGGGAAAAAGGGACAGGACAGGAGGAAATGGTCTCAAGCTGTGCAACAATTGGATGTTGCAGAAAACATTCAAATTACTTATTTTTCCATCAGAAAATAACAATTTTTAAAACACTTTATAAGAAAAGGCAGGCTTAATAAATTTACTCTTTTTTTTCTTTTTTCTTTTTTTTTTTAAGGGGCTTGTTAAAATAGTCCATTTTCACATTGCTAATTGAAGCCATTTGGATTTGGGGCCCAGGAACATGTAGAATATTTAGAATAACCTATCAAAAATTACAAAAAAGCAGAAGCAAAATACTTAGAGGTGATCTGATTTCTGTTATTCTTCGGACCTTCAGGTCAAAGCTCCTAATGGGAGGATCTTTTTATCTAAATAAAAAAGAAAAGGGCAAAATCTCAAAAATATGGATGTTCAGGTCAAAGCTCTTAACGGGAAGATCTGACTTTTTATATAAATAAAAAGAGAGGTCAAAATCTCGAAAATGCTTTAAATATATATTTTTTTTTTTCACCCAGTAATAGTCAATAAATTACTTTATTGCAACATAAGCAACAGGACTCCTCTCCATTTGTGGCTGGGCCTTCTGGCCCCTGAGAAGAGCCACACTCACCCTGCAGTCTGTTCTGGGAGCAGGGGGATTTCCAGAGTGTCTCTGCTCTACCCAGGCACTGATTTTCTCTAAAACTTACAGAAAATCACCATCTCCAAGCTCAGGGCCCTGTTCTCTGTGTAGGTTTGTTGGGGAAGATGAACTAGGAAAGGTTAAAGGCGGTTGTGATGCTGGGAAGGTTTTGGTGCAGGGCAGGAATGCACAGGCAGGGCCCCTCATCCACAGCCTTTTCCATCAGTGTTATTTCCAGGACCTTTTCCCTGCAGGTTAAACAGCTGGGTGCACCAACATGGATCAGATTCCCAGTGTTCTACAGGCTGTGGGATTTCCCAGAGTCACTCTGGGTTTCTCTCTCCCCTGGTGCTCGCAGTTACTGCATGTGCTCTTCTCCAGGAGCACTTGTTCCTCTTCTGCAAGTGACTCTCCGTTTTCCTTACTGAAGGGAAGCTTTGAGCCCAGCTGATCCCAGCTGCTCTGCCACATCTGGCAGTGAAAGCCCTGCCCTGCACACTCCAAGGTGTCCTGGCAGTGCTGGATCTGGGGTTTTGCTCCCACCAGCAAAGTTCCAGCCCAGAGAGCAGAGAAGCAACAAGACAGCAAGTGCGAGGCTGCTCCAAATGAGATCAAACTGCTGGGGCTGGATCCCAGTCAGTGCAATCCCTGGGGAGCAGACACTGCCATCTGCACGCTCGTTTATTGGGCTTTGGAATTATTGAACGTTTGATTTATGGTGGTGAATTGCCTCCTGGCAAACGTTCACTGCGCGAAACTCTCTGTTCCCTCACCCATTAAAAATCAGGGCCTGATCCATGGGAAGGCTTCCTGATGAGTTCACTAGGCTTTGGGTCCCAAGACTGGCAGACAATATTCCATTTCTGTCCAATTTTCTTGCTCAAGTTTAGAAGAAGCTCGAGTGTTTTCCATCAATGTTTTTATGTTTACTTTTTGGAGAATCCTCGCAGTGGGTCAGGTTGCTGTGATATAGAAGGATAACCCGCTCTGACATATAAATTTTCCAAAGGATCTCAGCCTGAGGCAGACATCTGCCTCGGGGAATTTCAGCCCAGATGGCTGAGTTTGGCAAAGGGGGAAGGAACTGAAAATAGAGCTCTGTAATGGAAAGTGGTGTAGAACCTTATTTAATAGGAGGGTGCTACCAAGTACCACATATGATAAAGCTCCACAACAAAAAACATAAGGGAAGCATTGAGGGAGGATTCTAGCCGTTATGCCTCAGAATATATGATCTGTCTCTTCTCTTACTTGAAAGGGTATCAGAGTTAGCTCTTATTTTTGCCTGATCCTCCAGAAATTACCATCCAAATCAGGCAGCTCAAACCCAGCCTTTCCCTCTCAGCTGTATTAAACAAAGTTTATCTGAGAAGCATAAACATCCCAGACAGTCAGAACAAGTCAGGACTACAAAAGTTCCTCTGTGCACTGAGGAGTCAGTAGCAGACTAGGAAAGCTGTGTGGCTGAGATCTAAGCTGTTAATTTTTCATTGCTTGGTTTGCAGATTAAAAGCCCATCTTGATTCAGCACAAGAACACAATTTCAGTTCTACAATACCCAGCATACCACAAAGATTCCCTTAGTCATAACAGGTGAAAAACATGATTTCACTCAGATCCATTCTGGGATGTTTGAGTCCCTATTTCTGCTTTCACCTCACCTCTGTCAATTCTGTCTCGATGAGCAGGATGTGAACACAGGAGCTGGAATTTTGTTAAAGCCATTTAAGAAATTTTCTGCCATTTACACCTGCCTAAACCCTGAGTAACTGCACTGGCATAAATGGAAGCACAAATTGGCTTGAGGCATCAGGGCTTTCGTTTTTTGGTTAGTTTTGTTTTAATTCAGCAATAGATTAAAAATAAAACCCTAATGACATCATGCTTATGGCACAGAGTCAATGGATTTATGCTGGACTGCTCCAGAGCAAATGAGATAAGGCTTTGACCTAAGAAAATCACCACAACACCCATTTGCAAGCAGCCTGCTGAAAAACTTTCTGTTATGGAATGACTCCATCTTCAAGGAACTGGGGGCAAACAACCCACAAACACCTTGGTGCCAAAACATGGTTTTGTTAACTAGGGGTTTATTTCAGACATATTCTTGAAACCTCAAAAGTGTAGCATGCTCATATTGCAACTGCCTCATCGTGCACCAATTTTCGCCTTTTGTTTTTCTTTTTTGTTCCTTTTGGTTTGTTTATTTTAATGCATTTCAGTTATGCCCATCACCCCACTCATAAATAAGGGGTTTAGAATGGAAATTCTTACCAGCCCTTCAGTCTGGTGGTGCTTGCAGGCACTGCCATGATAAATAATTTACAATTTAATGACCCCTGATGTAATCACAGCTGGAATCAGATTCAACATCCATCTCTCCATTGTTACCACTCTTCTGTGAGCCCATCTTTTTAGCTTCCAACTCAAAAACGAGTGTTTAAATTGGTAAAGAGAGAGTTTACCACCACAATCCAACCTCTACATTTGTTTATGTTGGATGACATTTTTGTCCTGGCTTGCATTACTCAGATGGATAAAGCTCAGAAGGGTTCTGCTTTACTGCCCTGTTTTCTCTTAGTGTTCTTGCATTTTTTAAATGCTACCAAATGGTTGCTTTTGGCTCTCAGCATTATCACATGTTGTCTATAAGCATGGAAATAGTTATGGTAATATGGACGTAAATCATAACTGTAAATACCACATAAAAAAGACTGCCATATAATTATAAAAATACCTAATAGATTTCTTTTTCAAAGACAACACAGCTGTCCTTTCTAACCTTTCATTTGCAGATTCTTTTCTCTCCTGTTTTTATTTATAGGTTGCCGTGCAGTTTGACATTGCACACCATGATTTTTGTTTCTAATTTTGAAAAGAAAAAGGAAAAGAAAGAATACTCATTTCATCATAAAGAAGCATTAGTTTACAATTTTTTAAAAGGAACTAACGCCAGCTCTAGAACATCATCTTGGAACCAATCTCCCTCTTAATACATTTCAAAAGGATCTGTCAATGGCTACATACCACAATATAAAATTAAACCCTGCCATGGAACTGAAGGAGGGGTCGGCCAAATGGCACACATCACGTGTTGGGAAGGAAGCCCCATTCTTCCTCCAGACATCTCAGTGGGGCTTTTTGTGAAAAGAACCACACTAGGCTAATACATTGGCCACAACAAAATAAGAATTTTATGCCCTACTCAAGGAAAAACAGGTCGAAAAGCATTCCAGGCAAACTCACTCTATGCAATGTGCCATGTCAGTGAGAGGAGTGAAGCCTTGCACAGCGTTGATGTTGCCAAAAAGGGGTTTGGATGTTTTTTGCCTGAGAGCTGCCACCTTGCATTTTGCCTGTTTCTAGTCAGCTTTGCAATGCTTAAAGGCTAAAATGAGTAGGTTTGTTTTTTTTTGTTTGTTTTTTTTTTTGTTTTTTTTTTTTTTTTTTTTTCTGCTTTCTGCTGGGGTTGCATGGTGCCTCATCCTCCACACAGTGGTTCTTACCTCTTCCCTGTTACTTCAGACTTCCAGAAGGAGCCTCTTTGGTCCCAACAGAGAGGCTGCAGGCAGTGCCCTCAGGCCACATGGATGGGAGGCTCTTATCTTTGCATCTTTCAAACATTTTTGCCTCAAAGCTTCTACTTATCACCAAGCAACCCCTTCAGAGACCTGTGCCTCTGCCATGTTTTAAATGAAATAACAGCAAACCTCTCCAGGGAATGGAGTTAATCTTAATCATCAGAAATGTGTGTTCCTCTCTCCTTCACTTTGAAAAAAGTGTAATTATGGCTTCATGCAGAACAACACACGGCTCTCAATGGGTTTGTTACACTCTGATTCCCTTCTGGAGAGGCAGCTGAAACAAATGACCTGCAAAATGCTGGTGGGGAAGTCTGGACCAGAGGTGTGCTCATTGCTTATTGATACAGCTCATTTAGGCAAATTAAACCCTCAAATCCACCCTGCATTTTTATCAGTCTGCACCAACTGGCCTTTGTCCAAAAATGTGTCCTTTTATCAGATGTGTCACTCTTTTGGGAGGCTGCCACCACTAGACTGGGTGACTGAATGTTAAAATAATTTCTCCAGGGGGAAGAGGTTGATCCCAAAGGTTTTCTAGTTTCAAGGGGGAGATCATTTTTCACCACCAGCTGGAGCCTGATGTCAGACATGCCCTTGCTTCATTTATTCTCTTCAGAGGTTGAAACTCAGCTTGTCCTTCCTGATCCCAATATTGTCTCACATTTGAGCACATCGAGCAGCTACTACACAGTGAACTGTTAGAGCAGGAGAGCCCATGAGACGTGGGAAAATAATTTAGGGGAAGCAGTTTGACAGCAGGATGCAGTAGTTTCTATTGTCCCATTAAAACAGAGATAGCTGGGAAGCTTAACTTTGTATTCATTATGTAAACATGTGTTATTTTAGCCCGATGTGCCAAAGAGATGCAAATACAAAAAGAACCCCAAACAACCCAAAACCCCCAAACTTACACCACCAAAACCTCAAGCAAACCAATACAACAAATATTTTCCCTTTTTCTGCACCACTTCTACTTTCTTAACAGGGATATGAGACTGAAGACTTGTACACCTGAAAGAATGGCAATTTGCACTAAAAGATCAAATGCCCTGGGTTCCCTCTGAGTCTGGCATTTATTTTACATTTGCAGTTAGGTTTGAGAACAAAAAGGAAGCTGCAATGATTGACTCATTTTATGGAAACATCTCGACGCATTTTTGTTGTTTTCTATATGTTTTCTCCACAACAATAGGGAGAGAGAGAGGGAAATAACCAGTTCCCATGCAAAATGTAAAGTTTAATTCTTCAAACAAAAGAGCAGCTTGGTCTTGCCCACTAATGGCTTGAGCTTGCACTGACTTTGTTTAGATCACGCCTAAATTAAAGGCAGAACACAAGCAGGTATCTGCAAGAGAACAGTCACTGCAGCATTTCCTGCATCTCCTGTAACATTTCTCCCCTTTTACCAAGATGCATCTGCATCACTCTAAGTCAGGCTTTGAAATAAAATTGATCAATTCCACAGCACATTGTGCTAAAGCTGGACCAAGGCCAGACACACTAAAAACTTTCTCACCTCTCCTCTTCATAAATATGGAGCAGTCAGGAGACCATGAACTGCTGCTTCCAGAGGTATTTACAATATCAGCAGTGTTTCTCACTCAAAGCAATCCAACTATTATCACAGATACTTTTTTTGCTAGATTTTCAATCTGTACTGGGGGTTTCTCTTTATATGCACATTCAAGGAATCTGGATGAAGACATGGTGTGAATTTACAGAATATACAGAGGCTAGAGAGCAATTTATCTCTTTCAAAGTGAGCATGGCAATCTGAATGAAAGCCATTTTCACTTTGAACGGCTGTGGCTGCACAAGGGACCAATCCACTTTAAAAGCTGGCTCAGATAATGTCTTCATCTGTGAGACTGATTCTCTGACACTGTGCAAAAAAGCTAAAAATCAAAGAAAATCCGTCCTTTTACAGTGCAGTGTCACATATTTCTGATGTTGTCCTAGAAATGTTCATTAAAAAATAGGCAAGAGTTTAATTAGTATTAGTTTAATTAAAATTTCTACTTTTTTGGCAAGTTCTTAAGAACTATGAGAGGTTTCCTTCCTCTTTCCTTCTCGCCTCACTTCCCTGGAAAAAAGCGAAAAGAGAATTTGCATGACAAATTTGAGTGAGACAAGGACACAAATAGGCAGTGGATATGCCAAATTCAAATGGACTTCTGTCTCAGCAACATCACCCCCCCAGCAAAGCCACTGTGCTGCTCCTGCCCACACAAAGCACCCTGCTGGAAGGACACCAACTTTTAGAGGTAGCTAAGAGAGCTGACCAAAACACTGTTAGAGAAATAGAGTCTGAGTTCTGAGCAAACTTGTATTTTTGTATCACTTGAGTGGAAAAAGCTCTGGGGGATGTTTGGAAGAGGTCTAAGACAAAGAGAGGCTCACTGAGCTTTGGCCTTTAGGCACACTGTTAAGAAACTCGAATAACAAAGATGAACATATTCCTGGAGAGAAAACAGCAAGGGAGGGGAATAAAATGTGCAAAAGGTAACTACACAGGGGGAAAAATTACAGTAAACATGAAAGAATCTCAGGATTTGTACCTGAGATGTCAGCTGTTGCTATTCACAAAGGCTCCTGACACTAACGTTTCTGTTTAACTCACTAATTCTTGTGTGACAAACACCAGCCAGTTCACAGCACTTGTGTACAAGGTGTGTGGTTTGACCTCAACATGAAAGCAGCTCCTTTTACAACCAAGAACCAAAACTGCACAGCAGGTAAATGGTTAATTCTGAACAACATGCACATGATACTTCATCAACTCCCTCACAAAAATTAGGATATTATTCATTATTATGGAGCCCTGTAATTCTAAAGTAAATCATGCCAAGATAGTATCTTGCAGGTCTCTAGATCAGATATCATTGCTCAGAAACAAAAAAAAAAAAAAAAAAAAAGAAAGAAAAAAAAAAAAGCAAAAAAAAAAAAAAAGCAAGCTTTCATGCACTTACCTTATCCTCCAGCCGGATCAGTCTGGCTCCTATACTGTAGTATCCTTTGTCTACCCCTTTTTCTAAAGAAAGAAGAATAAAAATGGGACATTCATTAGGTGGAGAATAAATTCAAACTATGAATTAAATCCATGGTATTTAAAGGAAAAAAAAAAAAAAAAGAAAAAATGCTTGTAACAGGGTAGCATAAAATACATGAACATAACAAGAAAGAATGAAACACAAGTGGAAGAGGGTGACTGGAGAGAAGGGAATTAGTTTGTCAGGCTGGCAAGATTAAGTTAACCTAAAGGGCAACCTGGACCTTGGTAGAAGCAGTCTGTGGATGTGAAGGGCTATAGATGGAGTCTGGAGTAACATTATTTTGTGTTTAATTATCTCAGTGAACTGCAGGTAGTTAGATGGAATGAGCAGGTACCTGTTCCAGTTTTGAGTATCACTGGCCTGAGCAAGGTAAACTTGCTGTCCATAAAGAAATCAGAATAGTTTCCAGTGAGGCTGCAGGTCTAGGAGGCAGCACTATCCAGGGGTTCAAGGGCTGGAGTGGCAGAGATCTGTCTATAAATCCCTCCATCCCTCCATCCCATCCCTCATCCATCTCCTCTCTGCAAAGGAGTGACACTGGGAAAAGCTCTTGCATCCTCCTTTCCCCTCCTACTCTTTATGAGGTTGGGAAAGCCCAGTCACACATTCCACTGCAAACAGTGGGACTGGGAGCCAAGAGTGAAAACTGGGAAATGGGGTCTGTCCTTTCTCTTCACAGCATCTCTTGCTAAGGAATGCCATGGTTTGAGGGTGTTATTGCACAGGGGATGAAGAACAAAGCCACACATATTCTGAATAGGGAGACAACATTCATGAGTTAAAAACCACAGCCCAACACTGCAATAACTTACAATCTGATGCCAATGGAAGTTGGACCTTTTTCTCTAATAAAGTATATTTCCAATACCTGGAGTAATTACTCCTGGGTTTTTTCATACATTGCTCCATTTTCTTGAGTGATTAAGGTCTGGTTTTTAAAGCTATCTAAATCAATTTTGCTTAGGGCACGGGCAAGGCTGAGGTAGGAAGGAGGGTGGGCTGAGATATGAATTTACACTGGATCAGAGTTCACAGTGAGTGCCTGTGCGTGCTCATCACCTTCCTGGATTTCTCAGGGAGCCACACTCGCTTTGCCATTTGTATTTGCTACTGGGATATGTTCAGTGATCTTTTTGCAGCAAAGATCACCTCAAGGTAACTTGTGCTGCTCACACCCCAACCCCAGAGGAGGATTAGCAAGAGCAAAGCTGACAAGAGCACCTTGAGCTTCCCTTCTCCTCCACATACCACCCAGGACCTTTAAAAGGTCCTGCACCCTCAGCAGCTCTTTGCAGACTTAGGAAAGTGAAATATTCCCCCAGAGAAGCAAATAAAGTCAGGAAAGAAAATGTGAGACAGACAATAAATGACACAGCTTGACTCATACATGTGTACTATTCATCATTCACAAGCTCAGAAACGTCTTAAAATATAAGTGGTTGAGGCTCAAGTTTATCTCTGTGTTCATCTCTGCCTAAAATGAAATAATTGCCTCTGATGTCTACTTTCTACTTGATAAATCTGTAGACACAGCTTTCAAGATATATATAAGAAAAAAAAAAGTATGACTTTAAGGATTTCTAAATTGGGATGTGGTTTGAACAGCAGCGGGCAGGTAGTGTTTTTGTTTAGGTCTAAACCCAAAAAGTCCCCCAAACCTGAAGAAATACTTCAAAAAGCTTTTAGCATTTTTAAATAATAAAATAATCCTTTCCTCCCCAGCTCTAATTCCACCCTTCAGATAATCACCAAGACAGCCCAGGAGACACTTCTGCCTTCTTTTGGCTAACTCAGTGCAGATTCAGTTTTCTGGACCTGGGTTTGCTTCAGTTCTGCCAAAGCTCCATGTGGGGATAATTGTGATGAGCTCATGGCAAGATCTGGATTCCTGCATTTGTAAACTGTGCATGCTGCTGAGGAAGAAGGTAAGGATTGGCCCTTTACACCCATAAAATAGCAAATAAAAAAGTTGTCTCAGTCATGGAGTCTCTTTTCTTGTCAGCCAGAGCCTTTTACAGCTCATTGGTGGAAGAAATTTAAAAAAAAAAAAAAAATGTTTAGGCATAGTCCTGGATCAGGCACTTGTGATTTCCTTTGGACAGCTTAAAAAGTAAACTCTCAAATTATCTTAATCTCCAGGAGGGGTGGGACAGATCAGTTCCTGCAGAAATATGGGTATCACACATTTCAAATATTAATTGACTTTAAAAAGACAAAAATTAATCTGAGCATATTTATTGCACTTTAAAAGATACAGTGACCCAATTTCTTCTTAACAGATGGGAAAGAAAAAGTATCAGAAAGCTTACGTGGCACTTAATGGGAAAAAAAAAAAGCAAACAATGGAACTGTCAAAATTTTGCAAGAATGCCCTTTTCTTCAGGCATTCCCACCCATGTCATGCAGAACCAAGAGGTTGAGACAAACTGCAGATAAACATCGTTTTGTTTTTTTTTTTTTTTTTTTTGAATGATAAACATTCAGCTCTTCTGAACCCAAACACTGGATCTTTTGTTTTACCTTGGCATTATTCCTCACCTTTGCCCCTGAAAAGCTATAGTAAATCTCAAAAATTGCATTCAGAATCAGTTAACCCCATGGTGTGTAGTGATGGTCAAGTATGACACTCTTCATTTGTACTGGATGTGCCTACTTTGTTGATTCCATAAATTCAATTAATGTGTTCTTTGCCCCAACATCTACACTTTCCATTATTAAGATGCATGTTTATTATGACAGGAATCTGTTTCATCTGAAAAAATTGTGTCCCCTGGAAACACTGGGACAGGCTTCCCACAAAACTCAGAGTCTTCTGAATATACTCATAAAAGCAGGGCCCAGGTCCTTGGAAAATTGATTCATTATTTTAGTGTTTTTAAATCCACTCCTACTTGCAGGAGTTTCAAAGAAAGGGAGGAGATGCCAAGACCAAAACAAGCAAGAAGGGAGAATTCTTCACAACAGGCACATGTGAAGGTGGAATTATGAGAATTCTTTTTACAAAATATGGCAGATGTCATAATTTTAAAGGGATAATTAGGCAACTTCTTTAAGGAAAAACCATTTTGGACACTAAATACCATGCAGCCTTGTCAGGAAGCCTCTGATGTGCAATGGGCTGAGAGCTGACAGGAAGGTTGGAGGCTTTTTTTGCACATTTCCCAAAGCACCTTGCTCTTGGCTCTGTCAGAGTCAGGACTGCTCTGACCCAGCATGGCTTTTATTCTCTCCTCGGATCCTTATCTTGTTTTAACACAGCTTTTAGTGCTTTTTTATCTCGGAGAAACTAACTTGAAAAATAACAATAATTGCTTCCAGGGAATTCAGATTCTGGGTCTTTTATGACATCATTCACTCTTGAAAGGTAATAATACTATAGACAGGCTGCAATTACTTTTATATAATATTATCAAAGTCCACAACAGGGTTTCAATAAAAAATCTGATCCAAACCCCACTGAGGTCACTGGATAGATTCCCATTCATTTCAACAGGCTTGGAATCAGACCTTAAGGTTCTTTGAATGGGAATATAATAAGACAGGGAAAAAAACAAAAGGAGCTGGAAAGGAAAATTCTTTTCATGTTTTTCTCCTTGGCAGTTTAATTTTCTTTGCATTGTCGTTTCTTTTGTGCTTGTCATCAGTACAAAAATAACACAGTCTGGGGGAAAACACCCATATTGTTAAAAAAGAGGATTTTAGCAATGCCTGGAAAAGTATTAAATCAAAAATCCATGTTCAGTGTAGAATAAACGATGCATTCTGAGGGAAACTCAGGGAAGACCCTTTTTCTAGAGAAGGACAGTACAAAAGTTTATTTTCACCCCAAACACACAAATACTGCACCCACTCCTCACTGTTCACCACTTGAAAAATCCTGGGAGTACAGGCAGGTTGAATAACACCAGGAGTAATTGCAAACTAGCTCTAGGTTTAGTTCTGCAGACAGTTTCTCTGGAACCACTTATCTGATTTTTGGATTTGTGGAGGGTTTAGATAAAATAAGATCAAATAACTCCTGGTTTTGGTCTTGCAACCCCCTAACTGAGCTCACCAGCTTCTGCATGTCCCTAACCACCATTCCACCTTTTCCAGTCACTTCCTTGGTCCTTCAAATTCTTTCCAACACTTGTTCAAAGTGCCCACCTCAGACCCTCCCAGTGGTTTCTATGACACTTTTGACTCAAGATTTGGGTGAGACCAAACTTCCTGAACATCTTCAGCTTCTTGAACATCTCAGAACATTATTTCATAATTATTCCCCTCCTCTGAAACCAGAAACTGCTTGATAAAAAGTGCTTCTAACACTGGTCTTTCCAAGCACAAATTGCAGTTCCAATTTGGTAATGCTATACTTGAAATGAAATAATACATTCTTGGAGGTAAGGGACGCTTTTCCATAAATTTAGCTTGCATTGTGGAATGAATTCCCATGTATAAATATTTATAGAAGTATTCAAGCTGACAGATCCTTTTCCTGTGGTCCAAAACCAGCTACAGGGAAAAAGGATTGTACTACTGAGCCTTCTGCAGCAATCAGATGCTGAAAATGTGTTTTGAATGATATTCCTTGTTCTGATAATATTAACCACTGACAACATGCCATTTTTTAGAGGCTCTGAAATTACTTTGCCACCCTCAGTTGTGCTCCAAGTCACTTGGGGATATGGGATGTGTGTTCAGAAACAAGAAACTATTTTAACTGGAATCAACATATATTGTAATCCCATCCCAAAGGATTTAGAAAGACTATTCTTGTAGAAAACTTTCCCTCAGGATATTTCCATCTCATCATGTCCTAAAACACATTTTAACATTTATTCTTAATTTACATTTACTCCACTACCATCTGAATGAAATGTATTTATTTTACACAGGCATTCCAGGGCTTATTAACAGAATTACATTCATTTATAATTGGCTGCATTATAAATCCACATTACTGTAGCCAAGGGTATTTCCCCAAAGTTATGAAGATAATAATTTTGCATAAAATGCAGTCACCATACCTGGGAGGAAAAGACCTGGCTTTCCCAAGGATTGGTCCAACCTGAGAAGCAAACAGAAAATTACCAGCAGAGCAATTACCCAGCAACTTAAACTCTGTTGCTAAGCACAGGAGCATAATTTACATGAGAATTTACAGTAGCTCTAAACCCAAACCAAAACAAGCAAAAACATGAGACTAGCATGACTTTCTGCACACACAGTCAGCAGTTTAGCTCTTTAAGAGTTTTTCCTCCAAAATCAAACCATATTATTTTTTATTTTCGTGAGTACTAATATTTCTCAGACTTTCAAGTTGTAACTAAAACATAGTTCTCCTGTGTCCTATGTAATCTAATAACAAAGACTATACAAACAGAATGACTTCTTAATAACATTTGCAACTACTCCTAGAGCCTCATGCAGGCGGATTTAATATCTGTATATGTTGACACAGTAGATTCCATTCAATAGGATTTTTTTTTTTTTTTTCATTTCATTTAAGGGCCAAGGGAGTTCATTCTGGTGTCCCTGTCCACAGCATTAATTTGTAAAGAGAAAAGCACTTTGTGCTGAAACAGAAGAGAATAGTTTTGTGGCAAAATATTTCAGCTGCAAACCCCAAACTTGGAGAAAGCATGTGCATGGAGGAATGTGGGCAGGGAAAAGTTCCAGATAGTGCAGCACAAGCAAAACAGATTTCTCTCAGTTGTGGAGAACCACAGAGTGGAAACAGAAAGGTAAATCATTATTTGAAAAGTTTTCCTTCTCTAAGAAGACGACAGAAAAGCTTGGATCACACTATAAACTTCACAGCATGCACCTTCATTTCTTTTAATTCCACTCGGAGAAAAAGAAGAGGAGAATAAAGGGCAATTGTCGACTCGGTCATAAAAAGGGTTAAAACCGGCTCCAAGTTAAATCCTCCAGATATTGTGCTCCCTGTTGTGCTTGCAATTTTGGACAATTACTGTTCATTAAGCACACATCTCTCCTGGAGCCAGCTGGCACTGGAGAAATGAGCTCTTTGCCGGGGTAGCCAGGGCCTACCTCCTCTGCAGCTCCTTGACGCGCACCGTCATGGCCAGGTGTCCCTGGGAGTGCTGCTCGAGCACGTCGCGGACGTCGTACGGCTTCCGAGCGCGCTGGGGAGGCAGCAGGCACCACCCTGAGACTGAGCACTGGCCTGCTCATTCCAGACAGGCCTCCACTCTGCGTTTTTATCTCTCTGCCTGCCATTTTGCGACAGTTGTTGGAATGGGTGAAAAAACACGCGGCCGCCGTGGGGGGGAATATTTGTTGTGGGGATGGAGACAAATGATTCCCGTTACCGTCAGCTGGAGTCATGTCTGCGTGTCACTGCATACTGAGCAAAAGATTAGCCCTTCACAGTGTGGAAACGGGGACCCAAGAGGGGTGATTTATCTGGGGCTCCCATGTGCAGTATCTCCTGGCTCGTTCCAAAGCCATGTGTTAATCATAATGTCAGGGGACTGAACCCCAGGGATTGGCCCAACGCAGAACATTTGGGTCCAGAATCAAATGTCTCTGAAGACCAAAGATGGCTGGTGACAGAAATATTGCTCCTTGAGGAACAGGGGGGACAGATGCTCTGCATAAGTCAGGAGGCTGCTGCACGTGGGTTTTGTTGGTGCTCCTTTGTCTGTCGTGATGCCTTCGACACCAGAAAAAAAGGTGCAACTCAAATAAAAAAGGACAGACAAAAAAATGCAGGAGAGTGAAAAAACTGCCACCTGCCCAGCGATATTCCCATTCAAACGAGAATCCAGATGCTTCTGCCAAGCTTTGGTTTCTTGCTGCTATGACTGCGGCTGAATTTTGAAACAAGTCTAGAGAATTTGCATAAAGTGATGTGGTTATAAAAAGTGCAGTATGGTTTAGCAAGTAAAATCAATGTGTGTGTGGAGGTATAAATGCAAATCATGGCCTTTTGGAAAGACCAGCATTTTGAGAACCCTTATGGGAAATGTGGGGCAAGATGTCTCCCTCTTTGGCTCTGACTCAAGAAAAGAAGGGGAGGGGAAAAAAAAGCAAAGGTAAACTGCAAATCTAGTAATTGGAAATTACTGAAAACAGCTCATTAGTCATCTTGTTGTCTGTTTGCACTCTGTAACAGCCTCAGCCAGAGCCATTAGCATGCACCACTGCACACATGCATTGAACACCTAGAGTATGTGCTGGAGTCATGCTTGGAAGGCAGCCACACAATCCTAGAAATTTCAAATGAAAGCATGGAACTGGAATGGAAACAAATCTTGTGAAATGAATGAAGAAGCAAGAGCTCTTCATGACAAAAGGCCTTCCCTGCACTCACCTGCAGCACTACTTTCAGAAGAGTTGTGGCTTTGGAGGTGTGTGCATTTGGGTGCATTTGGGAGCAGAGGCTTTGTGAGGGAGGGAGGTTTCAGCTTTCAGCTTATCGTTTGGGTTTTTGGTTGGTTTTTTTTTTTCTCCCCCTTCCCCAGCTCCACATTTTGCAGACGCTGACACATCACTATTTCTGGCCAGAAAAGCAGTCTATTGTCTTCAGCCCGAGAAGCAGTGCCAGTATCACTCTTTAGATGGACTAGTGGGGGTGCCTGGAGAGAGTTTTGGCTAAATCCCTTGTCCTTCCCTTTGGACACTCTCTATTTAAACACCAGGCATGGCACAGAGCCTGGGTGTGCTGGGCAGTCTTCCCCTCCCCTCTCCCCCGTGGGCTACTATGTGCATAATTAATTCTACTCATTCCCAGTGAAATTTCTTTTTCCCCCCTCAAAAGAAGTCCTGTGTCTGTTATCCCTTTTAGCAAACCATCAGCTCTGAATCCTACAGCTGCAAAATGCTGGATGCTGCAATCTGCCTGAGTCCTCTCTGAGGCTGAGTGAGAATATCCCTCCAGCTTTCACCATTTCCCCCTCCTCTTTTTCCATAAAGATTTAGATCTGGGCATCTTATGTCCTGCCAAACTTTGGCACAATGCCCTGTCATGTTTTTATTAGGAAATGCTAGAATGATACAACTGAAGCCAGGAGGTAATGGGCTTCCAGAGAAGTGTGGTAAATGCAGCACTTGCACGACTCCTTGGACTTTCATTCTGTTCATAATCCCAAATCCTGCCCATTTGAGCTCAGTATGCCACATTCAGCATGCAAAACTAAATAATACTACCCAGCTTTGAACTTCCAAAATCTAATTCGCATGGGGAGTCCTATAAACTGTATTTCATGGCCCCAAGAAAGGAAGAAACAAAAGATTATTCCTTCTTCTTCTTCTTCTTCTCTGTCACTGATGACAGAATTCTCTCCATAGATTGATGAAATGCAGCTTTTAAGGTTTGGCATGGCTGCTACTAGCTGGCAGCTCCAGAACATTAGTTCTTTGGTGGTTTGAAATATATTTAATTTTTATAAACTGATTTTATTTTACAAAACTGGTGTCTTTTTTTTTTTTTTTTTTTTTTTTTTTTTTTTTTAGTTTCCCATAGGTTTTATCTCTGGTATAATTTACAATATGATCCTGCTCTCCTGGTTTTTGTGAGTTTAACAAACTGACTTCTCCTAGTCTTCTTTCAAAAGGTAGGGTTATCTGAAGATACACATCTGCATGGGATTAGAAAATATATAAGAAGTTCTATCTCCCTAATTTAGAGTCTTCTGAGTGCTGGGATCTTATCTCTGGCTTCTATCCCTTGCATTTAAGTGCTCAGCTCTAATCAAACTTCCCTGAAATGTAGCTTTTTGATTTATTTTTTTAAAGCCTCTTCAAAAAGATTATGAAAGGCCATTAACTTGCAGTGGATCCTCTTAGACAAAAAAAAAAAAAAAAAAAAAAAAAAAAAAAAGCATGAACCCTGAGATGGAAATAATGAGGGCTTTGAAAATCACTCCAGAAGTTAACTTTTCATTTCCATGGCATTTCCAGCCCATGGATGATGAGAATTATAAGGATCACATTTCAAACAATTGTTATCATAATAAGTCTCACTAAACAGGCAAAATTAAACAATGTTTTCAATGTAGAACATTTAGCTTGAGCACTTTGCAACCTGATTGAGAAAATTAACTGAAAACTTCATAAAGAGAGCAAATTCCCAGAAGACAGATGCTCCACAATTTTATAAAATATAGCCTATGAGGTCCCTTTCTGGGAATTACATTTGGAAACGTGGGTCACACGTGTGAAAGCACCTTTGCACCCACAGTACTCATCAGTGAGTCCTGTTGATCTGCCAGCCATACACAGCACAGGACTGAACATTCCATAATTGATCAGATGATCAATAAGATTCTTGTTATGATCAGTATTTTTGCTGACACCCTGACACAGGTTTTGTCACCCCAACACCAGTGGTTTTTTCACTTCTGCCAGGGGATGGGTAAGTATTGGTCAGTGTAGTTAAACAAACAGAACCCTGAAAAACAAGTGCAGTAAAAAAAGAGAAGTAAAAAAAATCAACAAAGCTGGCTCCACCAAGTCAGGGGTTTGTAGCATGCTACATCCATGGATCACTGATAATTTTACCCACACCATTAAAAAAATCCACAAAAAAGGTGTGGAGCCCAAAAACCTCAAAAACACCTCTGACTCATTACAGCCATGTTCTCCACTGTGAGAGCACCTTTGCTGTCCCTTGTGATTAATCCTGCTGCTTACCTGGAACTTCCTCCTGGCCACAAAATACTGCATTCTCCTGATGACTTTCACAGCTGTCCTGTGTGCTTCAGTCAGTCTGCCAAGGAACACAGACACAGACAGACATCAGCTGGGGGGGGTAGGAGGGAGGAAAAATGTCCAAATGGGAGATGTTGACTCCAAACCCCAAAATCTACAACCGTGTTTCAACTTTACAACACAAAACTGCAGCGTAGCAAGCTGTGAGGGCAAGGGATGCTTTGTGCTGCTGCTTTGCCCTCCTGCAAATTGTGGTTCTAAGTATTCCAAACTGATAAGTGAGACAGTGAAAGCAGGTGTACCAGGATAATTCATGTGGAAGGGATTAGACAGGATTGCTGTCCTTGCACGCGACTGGCATCAGTTTGAAGAATGTGAAATGTTTTTAGAACCAGGAGTGCATTTCCTTATTTTGCATTTACTGAGTGTTTGCCCAGGAGCTCTATTGCACAGAAATTAAGTCCTTTAAAAAGTACTTCAAAGGAAAGAAAAATCAAAGTGTCCTTAAAAAAAGTAAATAAAAATGAACACAACTCACGCTGTCAGCACACGTGTGTGTGTGTCTGTACTGGTGTTCAAACACAGAACAGGACATGTTATATCTCAGCTGTATCACTTCACCTAGAGGATCCTGCATTTGCAGAACATCAATTGTGCCACTTGGCAAGCAATTAATGACCACACCTCTGCTTTATGATGAATTTTGGCAGGGTAAAGAGGAAGCAGGAACATGGTAATTATGAGTATTTTCTTTAAAGACTGACTCCTTCCCCATGGACTCCTTTATTCATTCAAATAAGTGAACTAAAGAAAATTTCCTTTCCCAAATTTTCTTTCCAAGGAAGCAGTATTGTTGGGAAATCTATGTTCTATATGGACATCATCCTTGACACGTGATGATAATCCCAGGAAAGCTTTCCAGCAAGAGCCTCCTGAAAACACAATCTGCTGCCTCTTCCCAGTGTGTGTGCCTGGGGAAAAGAGAGCATTGGCTTGACCACCTGCTTGGGTGCCACAGTTTAGAGACAAAGTCTTTAAGAAGTGGAAAATTACAGTGGAGTATTTGAAAGTGAAAGAAATAAAGGTTAAACAAGCAGGGACTGTGTTTTAAGAATTAGCATGCTAATTCATTCTTATAATTATTCTTTGGGGAAAGCAGTGCTTATCACAGAATATGCTGAGTTAGAAGGGACCCATCAGGATCATCGAGTCCAAATCCTGGCCCTGTATCCCAATAATCCCACCCTGTGCCTGAGAGCTTCTGGTCAGGTGAAGATGGCACAGCCACAGGCTTTTAAAATAAGCTTTCAGTAGCTTTTTCTTGCTCTTTCCACTTCAACTCCCAGGAGAAGCACATGCTCAAAGAGGTGTCCTACCTGCCTGTACACCCATATTTCATTTCTCTGGGTGTATCCATGCAGATGTCCCCATAAATACACTCACACAGGCAAACACACAGAGGACAGAGCAGGGTGACTGAAGGGCCACCCTTGTTGGGCACCATCAGCAGCACTGCTGAGGAGGAATCTTTACATTTGTGTGAGCCCATCAAGGGGATTTCAGAAGTGTCACTGGCAAGCTAGCAGCAGTTTAGCCTGCAGGACCTTTATTATGGTGAATAAAAAGCTCTCAGCTTGACATTCAGGGCCCCAGCTGAGCTCCTGTGGCTGCTGACTAGAACAGAAATAACATTCTGCCTGCAAATGGCACAGAATTGATAGAGAAATCTTTGTCAGCCCCTACAACTTTTTTTTTTCTTTTTAATAACTGGAAAAGAATCACAGTTTAAGGTTTAGGGGTTAGCCTACCTCCTTTGTATAGCAGTTAAAATAAAAAACTTAAAATTATCCCCTAGAAATAAATTATGTGAAACTTCATATATATACCTGAGGGTTTTTTTTATTAGGCTAATCCATATGAGATGGTTCAGGCACTGTTTAAACAGGCTTAAACAGACAAGTTTAAAAAAGTCAGAGATGGAACCAAACCAAGGCAGTTATTTTGTCCTAATTCCCCTCCTCCAGCAGAAATCAGGGCTACAGGATTTTTCCCAATGTGTTATTAAGTTAAAAGTTTTAAGAACCATGACACTGAACCATGGTACTTGATGCACAGGCCTCATTTTTAGAGAAAAAAGTCATTTATTCATGACATACAGCTAAGAAGGTCACCCAGCTATCATTCCAGAGAACTTGATATCATCATGTTCCAACTGGCAAAACTCACACCAATCTCATTGGGAGAAAATTCTGAAATAGAAGTGACTGCTCAGATTTGATGGTCACTAGTGCTAAATTGAGAGTCAGAAATGTGAGAAACCTGACTTTGATGGGAAAATAGCACGAAAAAGTGCAAATCCATAGTCTCAGACACATGGATAAGTGATCTTAATTGCAGTGTGGCTGTGATCCTAAACATTTTTTTTGAGATTTTCGCTGATTTTCACAAGTTTCTGACCACTAATGTCCATGGTGGATAATTACAGCTACTACTGTCCAGGTTACATTCATCCCTGAATGTAGCCCAACACATCTACCCTGCTAAACTTTCTATTTTATCCCAATGCTAAACCTTCTATTTTTATCCCCAAAAGAAATAAAATTTGAAGGGATAAAAATTTAAGAGTATTTTTAAGGACAAAACTCTTTCAGCCTTGAATGTGTCAGTGTGTCCCGTGCCAGGAACCTCCACCAGGAGAGGACAGAGATGCTCTGGGCCCTGCTTTGGTGGTGCTCAGCAGGAGCACTGCACCACTTGCAGCAAATCTCCTGGATATTTTAGGATAAGCAGCTGATGAGACAACAGCTTGAGGGGGGTGTGAGGGACACCACATTTGCACACTTGTTCCCTGTGGCATTTTCTGTGGAGCAGTACAGAAAAGGACAGATCTACATGGGGAGGGTGGTTTCTAGCTCCCTCAGGGGTGAGGATTTCACTCCTTTCACAGCCTGGCTCCCCAACAGGAGCATCTGAGCTCTCAGCAGGGACAGGAGTGGGTGGGTGCCCAAACTCTCCTGCCTCTGTGCACCAGAGGGCAGTGGCACCCACACACACAAGGAAATGCTTTCCAGCACGTTAAAACACCTAATTATTTTAAAAAATTTACCCAGGAACCCAAGCTTGAGCTCTCCTCATAAGGATGGAGTTGCTGAGGTGGTTAGTGTTGGCTGGGTTGTTTTGTCTGTATGTTATGCTGAAAAGAATATAATTACAGCTTTATGGACACACAATTCTATGCTTTCCCATCTTTTAACCTAAACAACAGGAAATAATGTTTTGTCAAAACCCTCCCTTAAAGCACTGTGTAAAGGAGAGCAAAATGACATTTGAACAAAAATGATCTGGCTCTGGGAAAGTTTATGAGCACATAAATTAATAATTGAAGCTTGCAACATCTGTCACTATAATGGATACCCTGAAATGTCTACTGAAATAACAGATCCTTGGATCCATAAATGGCACTGACATCACCTCTAACTGTGTCTCCAACAGGACCCCAGGCAGCATGTGTTCCTTACCTCTCTGCCCAAGGATTCCTCAGCAGGATGCTCAATTTTAAAAGGGCCTCAAACTCTCCTTAATTACAAGGAGCCATTCCTGGTTTGGCTCCGGGGCTGTCGCTGTGGTGGGGCAGGGAGGAAGGGTGGTGGTCCTGGATCATAGATGGTCAGGCAGTCAGACACACTTGGCAGCTGCTCTGGAAGTCTGGGGATCCCTCCTGGCTGGCTCAGCCTCCCCTCTGCAGGTCCTGGCTGTGCCTGGTGGGAGCTGTGTGCCCAAGGGCCACTACAGGCTGGGCTTGCTCCTCTGCTCAGGGCTCAGACAGCACTGCAAGGCATCACTTCCAGCTAAAACACTTGGATGTATTTAAGACTGCCTCTTTTTTTTTGTTTTTTAACTGAAGGAAGGCTGCAGCTTAAGCTGAAGTAGCCAAACTTTTATTTTTTTTGTTGGAAATAATTGAACCAGAGGAGAAAATAGAGATGATGAAATCTAAAGCAACTGTAAAAACTATCCCACAGGGATGTTTTTATAATCTTTCTTTGATATAGAATTCTGTCTGTTAAAAGCTGGTGTTGACCAGTTCAGATGTGCTCTTTTCTTTCTTCTGTATGGAGTCTGATAACTTCCAGCCTAATGTACTTTGGAGCAGCCAGGGAATATTTGAAGTGAAAAAAGATACCTAGAAGGACCCTAAAGCCAGGCAGAGATACAACTATTGCTGAGGCACAGCTCAAGTCCCCAAAAAAGCCTGTTCTCAGTGGGATGGATTCTCAGCCCAGCAGCATTTTTTAATCATTAGAGTTGACTTCAGTGCAGGGAGCAGGGAAGGGACTTTGCCCAGGCTGCAGGTGGTGGAACATGCATTCCAGGCTTTCCTGACATTTGTTCAGGTGGCATGAATTAGAGGAGTTATCCAGAGTAACATCACGAGCTGTGGAAAAATAAAGGCCGCTTCAGCAAGGTCCATTACAGCTCTCTGCCCCAATTTGCAAAACTGGTTTGGGGACACACACTCACAGTTCTTGGGTTACTGCTGAGTTTCGTTCGTCTGTCAGATTTTGATCTGTTTGCTTAGCAGGAAGACACAGAGAGAGCCACACTAACTCTGGTTTAATCCAGGTCCCTGGATGGTTGGTAACTCCTGCCCAGAGTAACACACAGCATCATCTGGTCTGGAGCTGTCCACTTGGCATGAGTTTCTAAGCCAGCACAAGCAGGGACTAGATCAGTGATGGCAACTGAAGTATACAGAAGTTACTTGAGAACTCAGCCCTCCATCTGCCTTTTTGTTTTCCCATCACATTTGATTAAGATTATTCCCTTTCCAGCTCTGTTTCTGGGAAGAACATTGATTCCTAGTCTGAACTTTCAATTTTTTCCATGTGCAATTATCTCAAATAGGCTGATATTTTATTGGCAAAATTTAAAGGAAATCTTATTTTCACTGAAAACAAGGGACAAGAAGGATGGGAACAGGGCAATCAGAAAGAAGATAGAATTAGAGAGCTGCTCACAGGCAGATGCAGCAGTTGCTCCATATGAAGTCACACACACAATGTGGACCTCTTATTGCTGGAGAAAAGTGGTGGAGAGACATGGTTCTCATCACAAGGGAAAGGAGCTTATGTAATGTGATTTTAAACATGAGGGAAGCTGCAATATCCAAATTTTATAAAAAATCACCTTCCCTATAAATGAAAATATTATTGCCTTCAGCTAAGCCAAGCCAGACAAAATGCCTTGAGCCTTTTAAACCACATGAGTTAAGAGAAGGTTGCAGCTTGACATGCAAACACCTGGAACTGTCAGGCAATGATTCTGATTCCAGAGCTCATCCCAAGCCAGGAGCAGCAGAGAAGTACAACATAAGCATAACACGAGAGGTTTCCAGTCTTGTAATATTTCATCAAAGCCTTGTAAAGAACAGATACTTCTGGAGCATTTCCACCACTTACACGATGGAAATTATATAAGATGCTGTTTGCACTGCAACCTGAGGGAACATTGCAGAAAACGTTGGCACAGCTTTAGTTCTGCCTTTATTCCTAATCACCACTCCACCCTAAACCTACCTCATCTCTATTCCAACCATATCCTTACCTGAACCTTTGCAAGCCCGTGTTTGGCTCAAAGCTACAAATAAATTAGGATTGGCTCTTCTCTAAACAGAGCAGCCTGGAGGCTTTTTTGGCTTCACCATGCTCTGCTGACAGCCCCAGTGTGTGGAGGAATGCTGCAGAGTGCAGATCCCTCCTCTGCAGGTACAGCCCTGGCTGGGAAAGAGGACAGAAGTGAGGGAGCACAGAAGTGAGGGGCTGCTTTCTGGCATCTGGTTGATTTGCTGAAGATTTTGAGGCATTTGCTGTCTTCACCCACCCACCAATCCCACATACACTGCTGCCTCTGAATTTGTTCTAGAAACACGCTGCCTCTGCTTCTACCTGCCCCTCTAACCTGACCTTCCCCAGAATGGGAAATAAAGCAGATTTCCTCCAGCAGGGAATTTAGGGGCAGGGAAAGCAGTGCAGGGACAGAAGAACAGCTCTGGGGGCAAACTGCCAGAAGAGGAAGAACTAGGACATGGTTTAGAGAGGACAACAGGCCAGACACTATATTGGCAAAGGAAACACCCCTGGGAGAAGCAGCAGCACAGGGTGATTTCTTCACGTTGTCCAGGAACTGATTAAATAAGTAAAAAGCTCCTGAAAATGCTCAGAGGTGGATGTAACCTGCTCACTGCATGAGATTTCATGAAGAAGAAAAAGCCCCTGAACTTGGAGTTGTTTTTTCTCAACTGCAGACAGTTGGAGTTTTCAGTTACAAGTTTGTTCTGTAATATTACAAAGTGGGTTTATTGAGAAAGTGGGAGAAAAGCACTGTGTTAGTCCCCTGCTAATTAAAATGCATAATTAAAATGAGTAATTAAGCTTACTACAGAATGCTCTTGTGTCTGGGAGCCCAACTGCCCTTGAACAACAACTCATCTGCTGAACTGTCTCTGAGAACTAAAGTAGCCATTGGATATTGTGGTTACATCTTTCCTCTCTTTTCTGTTGGCAGCAAAATAAAAGTCCCTGGTCTCTTTTCTGCCATTTGATTTCTTCCATTCTTTCTGCAACATCAGAACAAACAAGATGATGTCAGAGGGATGTCTTTTCAGTGTGGAAATGCAAACACAGAAATATTTAGATTTTTTTTTTTTTTCCTGAGCAAACAGCTTCTAGAAATTGCCACAGTAACTTCCTGTGTTAGCACTGACCATCACTACTGCTGGTCCCAGGAGGGGAGAAATGCTCCTGTCTCCATGCCAGTTCTCACTTGCTTAGAAAACACCCTCCAGCCACAAACCCCATCTTGGGATGTGGACAGATGCTGGCAGATAATGGCACATTTTTATCCCACATATTACAACATTCACTGATCCTAGCAGCTGAGTAATTTTTTTATTTTAACTTCTCTCTCCTTAAAACTTGGTCTTCATGAATTCATCTTTTAAAAAATGCCTGCAGACCATCCAGCTGGTGAAAGACACTGCAGAGGCAGCCATCACCAAGTCCAAACAACTTCCCAGAGATGCCTTTCTGGAATGTGAACAGCCTCCACATCTCTGCAGCACAGGAATGGGATGGCCTTATTCCATAGGTTCTGGTTTGCTCGCTTTAAAAAAAAAAAATAAAAAATGTCACAACCAAAATTAATGAACTTTAGGTCATCATTTTCTTCTTTGCTGTATTCAGCATTTATGGGAACAACGTGGGTTTGTTAATATACACCAATGACTGAGCGCTGTATTTATGCCTCAATGATTTTCTGTCATGAGAATATAATGCCTGGCAAAGACTGATTCTCTGAAATACCAGTTTGTTTGGGGTCATTAATCTTAATTCCTATCTTGCCTGAATAGGAACTGGATAACAGTCAAGTCAGGGAATAGTTCTGAGAATTAAAACTTCAATGGATTTTGGGCTGCCCATAGCTTCACATTTCTTTTAAAAAATACATAATTAATTAATCTGCACCAAGTACTAGGGAGAGATCCTGTGGAATAACGCAAAATGCTTCTTGTGGTTTTAAAAAACAAAAAAACAGTGGCTTTTGGCAGGATCCTTCCTTAGTAGTTCTTGTGATTTAGTAGTTGCAGCAGGGGCTGTGGAAACACAACTCCTGGTTTCTTGAGCTGATTGATTTAACTGGCCTCTGTGTTTCTGGGTGATCTTGTGTAAGTTCTTTTACCTGGCTGTGCTCTGGTTTATATGTCTATAAAATAGGTGTAAAACCTGTCTAAGTCATGGAGGTGTCATGGGGATTTTAAGGCAATTAGCAGCCCCAAATGAAGTTGTATTTTATTTATAGAATGAGTCAACAGAGAAAAACCCCAAGAAAAACAGTGACAATATGTTTATCCCTTAGTGATGATAAGAACCAAGGGATACTGGTCTGCAGGCTTGGGATAAACTGCCAAATCACTGAGCAGAGGCTGTCTTCCAAAGCATTCCCCCCTCTCCACCTTCCCAGCTCCTCCTCTCCTGAGCAATCCATGCCGGAATTAATTCCCTGTTCACCAGATTCCTGGCAATGTGAGGCACCCACAGCCTCTGAAGCCAAACAGGACCATCAGATCATAAATGTGACCTGCTCATCAGTGCAGGGGATTGCATTTCACACAGCTGCCCTTGCCCTGAGCCAAAAACCTCATGTAGGACTAAAGTAACTTTCCAGAAAGGCATCTGGCCTTGATAGAAAGACCTTTATATACTGTTAAAAAGTGCCTTATTTTTTATTTAAATTTGTCAGCATTCAGCTTCTAGGCTCCTCTCTCCAACTGGAGCAGCAATTTTAGCCTTTTCCAGCCCTGTCTTTATTCCAGGGACCTTCAGGGGTGCCAGATGCACTGCCCATGGCCTGGCAGGGACACCAGGCTCTGGTGTAGGGAAGAGAGAGTACAGTACTGCTCTCTGTGGAATTGCAAGGGGAGACTGAAATCCTACATTTTTTTTATTTTTTTTTTCATTATTTTTCTGCCTGTGGTTTAAATCATACTACCAGTAATTACAGAGGCTAGAATTAGACTGGCTAGAATGGAGAATGAATGGGAAGGTCTGTGTGTGGAAGTGTTAGAAAGGGAACACCAGCACAAAAAGCCCTGTGGGGGTGGCAGGTGCTAGACCATGACCATCACAGCACAGCCAGGAACAGCTTTTGAAAATACCCAATTCAGGAACCCAAAGGAACAGGTTCAGTCAGGAACTGAGAAAGGTGATGGCAGGACAATACAGAACAGGGCTGGAGTCTTAAGACACTCTGGAAAGAAGACAGAGCAGAGGAAATAAACCCTAATCATTCCCAGAGGTGGCAGAGCACTGAAGAAATAAAAGGTCCTGGTTCCTGTCAGCTCCCAGAGGCAAAAGAGGTTTGGTGGCCCCTGGGATCCTGAGGAGATGCCAACACTCAGTAGAGCATTACACGGCCCTCCACACAAATCAAGAAATCCTGAGCATCCCCCCTGGATGCAGAGCTGGGACACAGGCTGGGGCAGGCTGCCTGGGGGCACACAGAATTGCATTTTTGAGCACCTGGTTATGGGATGTGAACGGCTGAGATGTCAAAACTGCCATTGTCAAAGAAAATGGCTTTGCCCTCTGCTAATGTCTGGTATCATCATGTTGTTAGGACACAACAACCAATGTATGCCAGCAGAAAAGGGCTTTGAGAACTGGTTCTCAGACAGATTTCCTGTTTGATCACCTGCAAATTCCCCTTTTAAAGGTCTTCTCAAACCCTCAGATACCCTCACAAGGACATGCAAACTTCCACCACAGCCAATTTCAAGCTCCAACAGCATTTTCTACAAACCCATGTGTGCCAAGAAAGAATATTGCTTTGCCACTGGAGGAGCTGCCATTTCAAAACCAAACAAAAATCATGTGTCTTTAGAAAGAAAAAAAAAAAAATAGTGTTCATGAACTGTTTTGCAGACAACAGTGATCATACTCCTAGAACCTCACAGGGAACTTTACGTGACCACAGACACGTATCATTTTTCCACCCCGTATTTCATGTAAGAACATGCATAAAAATCCCACAGGTCTCACTTGCCTAACACTGAAAATATGCAGTGCTTATCAATAGTTTACAATAGAAATAAATATCTTGCTAAGAGTTGCAAGCATCACTTGTGAAAACAATCACTGAAACCAGAAGTTTTGCTGAGCTGCTTATTTCCAGAGATATCTTTTGCTCATTGAGAAACTACTTTCTGCTCAAAGGCTGTGCATTTTTTCTTTACTTTCAGGAAAAGATGCTATCTCTTGGCATTTTTATTTTTCTGGCAGACCTTTAGCTCAGCCAGTGGATGAACAGAAGGAAAGTGTTCATATACCAATTGCTTGTGACTTATTATTAAAGAACAGGAAAAATTCTGTTTTCAATGTAAGTGAGGAAATCTGTGCCTTCATGCTCTGGGGAATTCTGATTTTCCTGTCTTTGTTTCCATCCCAACACAAAGGAAAAATACTTTAAAAGTCATTACAAAACAAAAGATTCTGAAAGCATTTGAACCCGAAAAGATAATATGCTTCAATTTTCCCCTCTCCATTTTAAAGGCACTTTTGATTCCAAAAAGGAAATATTTTTTCCTCTTATAAAATGGATATATTTTATCTGGTTTATGCCCTTTCTCCTCCCCTGTAACTGGGACTCCTCCTTGCAGACATACCCTATGCTGCATCATCTGGTGCAGAATGGAGACCACATGTCTCAGAGAAGATGTAAACTGGTTTACAGGACACTCCTGAGGATTGGAATGTCCATGCCATGAATCCCATGAAACAGCAAATCATCCTGGGAAGACTCAGTTCAAATATTGGAACAGACTTCCACTAATTTTCCACAATTTTCCACTAATAAAAGTGTCCTGAATTCTGCCTGCATCGAGTGAGTTTTGTTTTCACTCCTTCTGTTACAGAATTAAATTAATAAAACTTCCACTGCCCGCCAAAGTTTGGTCATGGAAAAAAACTCCATTTTAAAGTGGGTTTTCTTCCCTTCCTTTGAAATATCATCAGCTCTTTGTTCACTGCAAGTTATTAGCAAATGGGTATCTGATAGAAGCAAAAGATAGCCATTTACTATTGAGTGCACGAGGTTAATTAACAGGATAATTAACAGGATAATGGCTATTAGTGCTTCAAAGTCTCAGCCTTTTGGGTTTTGATTTTTTTTTGTGTGTGTTTTGTTTGGGTTTTTTTAATTGGGCCTTGAGGATGCCAGTACTTCAATCAAAAGTGTTTCTAAATAATTATGCATTCATTTAGGTGGCTAACCACCTGAATTGCTGTAATTAGAACACTTGATATAAACAATTAATTATGTTAGCACTGCTGAAGGCTGTTTTTAAGACCTAGATACAGAAATATGTTCAAACAAAAAAAAACAAACCAAAACAAGGGGATCTTAATTTCATTTGACACGTGCCCACTGATTGTTCTCTGACAACAACCTGAGAACTCCTCTTGGAAGCCCTGAGTAAGAATGAAATAAAAACTGGGAACGATGCTATCAAGACTCCCACTGAATGGAATTATTTGTTTTTATCCAAGGAACAGAGATATAGAAATTGCCTCAAATCAGTTTTATCTTCTCCTTGAGCAACTGGCTTCATTCTGGCTCTGAAGGCACCTACTGCAGAGCTGAGGCAGCAGCTCAGGTGTTCACACACTCAAGCCCAAAATCTCAGTGCTCCAAAAAGTGAAACAGGTCACGACCATCTGCCCATTTGCAGCTGAAATCAGAACGTGCTGCTTCTCCTCTAAGTTAATTCTCTTACACAGAAGTTCCCCAGCATTCTGCTGTCCTCCAACAAGTCCTCAGAACACTGAGCTGGCTTGGTAATGAATTACAGGTGTAGTTTTCTAAAAGCTCTCAAACCTATAAACTTCGACCCCATTCCAAAGGAGCTTGACACAATTAATCTTTTTGCTTGGCGATTATGCAAAAAGAAACTATGCAAAAGCTCAGGTTTGGCATGGATTCGAAACAAAACCACTTGAAAGGCTGCAATTTAAAGTGAATTTTCTTTGACAATTTCAGTTTGCTGAAACCTGAAATTCAAAGCAAACTTCAGGGCAGAGGTGCAAACCAGAAGAGATAGAAATCAACAGACATTTACACAACTCCATGAATCAAAGGTACCCAACTGCATATGATATCAAGCAGAGGTTGACAAACCAGGAATCAGACAGGAACATTTTTTACTATGATCTACTTCACATTTAACAAAATCATTGATCTCTCCTATTACCAGTCTTCTAACCACAAAGCCTCACAATCTCAAGTTTTAAGCTCTTGTCCAAATCTTAAAATTCCTATTGTCATCACTTCAATCTTTCTCAAATTTTCAAGCCTCGTGCTGTGAGAACTACAGGGGAAATAAAACCATTTTATTCTACCCAAACCCATCTTTAAATGTGTTCTCTGTAGAATAATCACCTGTGTCTGATGAACTGGTGAACCAGTTGAGTCTGAGTGATAACTGATAATTTCCCTGAATTATAATGTTACAAGTATAATCAAGATAACTGATAATGGACTATGGAGACTCTTGAAAATGCACAGGAAGTTTTAAAAAAACCCACATCATCCCTGTGTGTTGTTTTTGTGAGATACCTCAGGTTGGGTTTTGAAACTGCAGTTTCCCTTCCTGGCAGCTGTGAAGTTAAACCCTGAAAGTGTTTACACACCTCTCCTACACCTTCCAAAATAGCTCTTTAATAGAAGTACCTAGGGAATGGGGAACTAGTTAACTTTCCAAATGACTGAGGAAAAATACCTGCATAGGCCAAGATCTGTTCAGAATTAATGAAGGGCTTGATTCTGCAAACCCACATCCTAGTAATTCTGAACACAAGTTGCTTCCCTGAGAGCAGAGGCTGTGGACAGGTATCAAACCATATTCAAAATTAAAGTTTGCAATATGGCAGCCTGATTATGCAATCCAAAGTGGTGTTCAGGGAGTGTTCTTCAGTTATTTATCCTCACTATTTCTGCATGATTTTATTCATATTTTTATATTGTTCAATTGAAATTGTCAGTCGGAAATCAGGCATTTTGGAAATAGACACATGGATGTAAAAAACCTCACATTTAATTCACTTCCATGATTAGACTCTTGGGTAAATTTCAGAAAATAATTAAACATGCACTGAAGTATATGCAAAGTTCTAGGCTGTGAGCATAAATATGGAAAAACACAAACATGATTTATAAGCTCAAAACAATCTCTCAAGAGTGATTTAGCCATAGTTTTAATAGCATGAAAATGACTAATTTAAGGTCAGCAGTAATTTAGTTTTGACTGACTTGGCAATCCTTTGTTCTCTGGGTCATGTAAGTGTTGAGTAAATTATAAACCTGTAATTCTATCCTGAGGTCAAGGGACTTCAGAACTGATTTGATATATTGGTCTCCTGGAAAGTTCTTCCAAGGCCAGCACCCCCTAAACTGTGTTTATGAGTTGACTGCATTAATAACTGATAGAGTCATATAATAATAGCAGAGGTGAAATTAACCCTTAAAAAGAAGAGTATGTTCCAGTTGGGATTTTTTAATGAGAGACAGGCAAGTCAGATATATCTGTGAGAAGTCCTTTCTACACACTATTGAAAAAAACCAAACAGGACCAAGAAAAGGTGTAGGTGTTTGACTTCAGGAATAGAATCAGACTGATTATTCTTGTGATCACTACCCGGGATAATTCTGGGTTTGTGAAACAAAACTATCACATCTATATCTTACAGGTGACAAAAATAAACAAGCATCAACTACTTCTACAGACTATGTCAGAAGCATACATTAAAATAAACCCCCAAAATAACTGTTCTTTTAATGTAGGCTTTGCTCTATCCCATAGCACTTGTCATTGAAAATCTGAAATAAGATGTGAAGTGAGATCTTCTCCATTCAAGAATTAAGTGCTGCCTTGTTCTTAATTTTGAACCTTTTAATGTTTTCAAATGAAAGTCATCACACTGCTAAAGAAATACACTGTAAAGCCCAGACAAAGAGCCTGGACTATTCTTTCATCATCAGGCAAACACTAAAGTGAATGGTCCTCAAAGGGTTAGGGTTATTTCTTTTGCCCAACATCACAGTCCTGAACTTAGTGAGAGGTATATTCAGATTCTGTTCAGTTCTGATTTCAAAGAAACTCAATAGTAATCACAATCTGAAATCCTTAAGAATAACCTGGTGTTAACCTTGAGCACTCCTGTGAAAAATCAGAATTAAGTTCCTCCCCACCTCCAAGCCTGTAGATTTCATATGAACATGAATATCTCCTGGTCACACGGTTATCCAGCTGTGGGCTGGATGCTTTGTACAGAAGAATCCTGTGAGAAACAGCACAAAAGCTTTGCAAAAAGGTTCATCTCCTGGCTGTCCTGGATCAGCCAGATGGGTTTCCCTGTCACAGAAGGAAACAAGGTTTGACGAGCAGAACTTTCCTTCCACGAAGCCCTGCTGGCTGTGACCAAGGACTACATTGTCCTCCAGGTGGTTTTCAGTCCCTCCCAGCATCATCTTTTCCATGGTTTTCCGGGGCACTGGAGTGAGGCAGTGAATTGTCTCAGAGCTGCCTCTCGAGGCTGATGGGCAGGGCAGGGAGGGAGGGATGTGCAGCTGGAGCAGAACCTGCCCATCAGTCCTGGAGAGCTTTGTGCTGGCTCAGCCTCAGCCCGACTTGCTCCTTCAGTGCAGGGATGCCACGTGCCACAAGAGCCCCTTGACAGCTTGTGAATAAAAAAAAAATAAAATAGGTGAAGCCTGGCAGGCTTGAGAAGCAAGTGCTGTAACTGCATCTGGCAGGGGAGGAGGGCACATCAGCAGTGCAAAGAGCCCGTGCTGATTCGAGAAGGAGGGCACTGGAGCTGGCTGGCGGTGAGCTGCCTCACATAAGTGTTATTTACATCGTATGCAAGGTAGAACTCATCTCCCTGTGCCGAGCTCAGGGCCCTGGCACATTCCTCACTGAGAGCCAGAGGGAGTTTAGCTCAGGTTTAGGCTTCAACAACCAGCAGAAGGGCTCAACTTAAACTCTGGGCTTAAGCTGCGTTACAAACTTCTCCCCAAATGTTCTGTGAGTAGCAGCCTGTTCACTGTGAAAAGCAATAAATTTGAACAGATGATGTGTGAGCCAGAAGATTTAGTGACTAAAGGCTGCCCTCTGTAATACACAGAGTTCCTTAGTTGCAGTCACTGTTGTGCTTTCTCATCTCCATCGGAAGCATCTTCTTAATTCTGTATTTGAGTTACTTGGTGTACTACAAATAAATACTTGTACTACATATAATACTTGTACTACATATAATGTAATGCAAATAAATTTTGTACTACAAAATAAATTTTCAGTTTGCTAACCTTTATCAGCTGTATTTTAAATGAAAGCTATTTTCTGGGAGATAATGAAAGAAACTTCCCTCCTCCCTCATTTTAGGTAATATATACTGTATGGAGAGTATATGCTGTATTGTATATTTTCTATAAAAACATTACATTTTTAACTTCCTTGGGACCATGTATATAAATATTTATACATGAAATTATAAGATAGACTTTGAAATTTATGCCATAAATTTCTGTTAATGTTCTAAAAATATTTGTTCAGGCAAATGAAATTGCAGTAAAATATTTTACTACAGATCAGTCAAAGGTTCTCAAAACTTTATCTTCCTTAAAAACAATCTTTCAAGCTATAACACAGAGTTCCATTCTAGATATCAAAAAGGCAAATTTAACCAGCTTGACTTGATTAATACCACGAAGTTTAACATCTTTGAAAACACTGAGTTCTAAGGTGAAATAAAATCAAGTTGTAAGCATTTTCTCTTATTACATACACGCTTCAATTTTGTTTTCTAGAAACTTATACTGTTAGAGGCAAATGGCAGTGGATGGGGGATTATGTGCATATTTCCTATTGCAATTAGCACTAATGAGAGCAGGATGTGCTGCCCAGCACACAAAGCTCCAAGTATACAAATTGTTAATAAATCTGACTCCTCACGAGCCAGAAAATTAGTGCTGCATTCAGAACGATGTGTGGTCCCAGACACATTTCCCAAAGAGCTCCTTGGGGTGTCCCAACACCTCAGCCAGGAGCTCAGCCCCTCCTGGGGGCTCCCAAGGGCTTTGGCCACCCACGGTGGAAGCTCCTGGGCACTGAGGGAGAGCCCTGCTCTGCACCACCAGCTCTGCTCACACACGTCCCTTTAATGGCAGCAGCTTTCCCTCAGGAAGGTTCCAAACAGCCCCCAGATCCCAGGCACAGGATCAACAGTTGTCCTGTGTGTCCTCATGAGAAGATGCTTCCTGTTACTGTGACACAGATAGGAACACACAGTAACACACACCCAGGTGTTCAGGTAGAGAAGAAGAAAAGAAGTCTCTCTTTTATTGTTGACCTCGTATCTCTCAGTTTCTGGACAGTGATCAGAGATTGGACAGAGCAGTTCCCACCTCTCCATCTCCACTGCTCACTTGAGAAGTCCATCAGGTGAGATCTTTTATAAAGGAATGCAAACATGATCCTTGTTTATCTTACAATTCATGAGAACTGACTCTACTATACCAAAACAAATCAGCAGGCTGATTTTCAGGGACAACAGCTTCCCCTTCTCCAAAGCCCCACCTAAAGAGGTGAGCCTGGGTGCCCAGGAGCACTCGGCTTTCCCAGGAGCTCAGCACTGTCCAGCCTCAGCTGTGAAGGCAAAACCTGAAGACACCACAGGAGTGCCTCTCTTCACACATACAGCCCCCTGCAGAGTCAGCACCGTGAGAGCTGAAGCGTGGTGTGCCAAAGCTCTGAGCTAACGTGACCCATTCCATGGAAGAGGGATTTGTACCAAAGTGGGAGTTAGGCCAGGCTTAGATGTCTGTGCAGCTTTCCCGGTGATCTTGGCTGCTGTGGGTTCCTTACTGCTGCCCAAGAAATTGATTGCAAACTCAATGAAGAATTTAAGAAGTTGAAATGAATAGATGACATAATGTCCCAGTATATAAAAAACCCCAAAAGCATTGAAGAAAAGACTCAGCACAAAAGTTTTCTATTCATGTAAATTAACTGTGGATTTTTTTTTTTACGCCTGGAAAAACAGAAAGCTCAAATAAGTGTTCACAGAGAATTTTTGTTTTGTTTTGTTTTTTGTTTTTTAACATACTTGTGCTCATAGTTTGCAAACTTAAGTTATGAGAGCTTAAGAGAGGTGGCTTTGTGTCAGAAATTTAGAATACAAACTTCTAACTCAGACATTAACTCCGATCCACTTGCGGCAAATCAGGATGGGAGACAGACAGAAAAGCTAAAAGTTTAATGAAAAAATGCAACAAAACCACAAATCCCTACTGCTGAAACTTCTGACTTTTGTGCCTTTGACTTCATGACCATAAGGTTTCACTAAAAGAATGTTTGCATTGAATATATTTTCTTTGCATTCTGTTTGGAGATGGGTTCTCGTGAGAATTATATCTTTGTTTCCTGGGATTCCATCTGCTCCCACTGCCATTACCCTCTGTGTGAGCCTTTCACAAACGGCTCCTGTGGACACAATTCAGGGCTTCAGGTGAGGAACAGTTACAAGAGTAAGTTAACCCTTCAGATGAAAAGGTTTCCTTTTCATTCAGACTTCCTTGATAATAAAGAATGAGAGAGAGTGGAAGAGAACAGAACACATAGCAGTGACAGAAGTGCTCCTAAAGTAAATGTTGCTCTGAACATTTTCTTCAGAACAGTTCCTGCCTGCATGTGGAGAGTGCTGGGTTGACTGAATGGGTAGCATGAACTCCCTCAGAATTAGATGATGTTCTGCCAGGGCTATAAAAAAAGTGTAAGAATGAAGTGACTTAGTCACCACTACAATCATAATCGTGCACTCATCCAGGTTGGAAGTGCAGTTCAATCCCTTGTTAGCTCGGGGCTAATGTCAAAGTTAGGTCAGCTTGCTCAGGTTTTGAGAATCTTTGGAGCAGAATCTCCTGTTATGAGGTAATAAAAACTCCCAGAGGCCCATCAGGCTGGCAAGCTGTATTCCAATAACGGAACTGGGATCAGCTTTGTGGCATGAAAATCGCCCAGCACACTCCACAGAAACGCAACTTAGGACAACACTACAACTGCAAACGTTTAAGAAATTTTCAATCAGCGTACGTGAGGTTTATGGAAAGGCTTTTGGAAGGGCAGCAGAAAGACCAGCTTCTCTCTCAAAAACGACTAATGAGCCGTTGTGTGACCTCAGGCAAAATCCCTTCAGTGCTCCATCCCTCTGCCTCCCTCCCCACTGGGTCTGTTTAGGCTGGGAGTGCTTCAGGGACAGGCACTGTCTCTCTCTGTCTATTTACACAGCGTCTGACACAGCCAGCCCCTGCTCCTGCAGGGCACCCCACATGCTATTGCATTACAGAAAAACAGCCACAGTGACAAGCAAGACGTAACCGAGTTTGGCAAATTGCGAGAGGGATTAAGTTTACTTGCGAGCAGCTTTGCTGGGTGTTTTCGTTGAAGAGTTTATTATGACAGCAGATTTTAATGCACAGTTAGAGCAGGCAAAACCAGCAGTGAAAATGCACAAGGTGAAGGCTAAAGATCAGCTTTGGGTCTGTGAATGGAACCTACAGTTAATATGTTAGAGCTCAGTTTTGTGGCATGTGACACAGCACTTTTTCATTTACTTATTTTCAAAATGGGAAGATGTTTAAATGATTTTAGAGACAGGAAGCAGATAACGGTGTTTGTGTTTGTTAGTGAAGTTTCACCCAGTTGTCCCTCATAATGACACCAATAGCTTGTTTTATATTCTTATCTTCAAGGGTATCCTCTTTACTTTCCAAGTTTCAATGAAATATCTGTAATTACTTTTCAGTATTATCCTGAATTTCTTATCAAGTTCATTTCAATCCTGTGTGAACTTCCCATTTCTGAACTCCATGAGAATATCATTGTAGACTCCAGCAGAATTTTTAGCTCCTTCCATGAAATGCTTCTAAGAAGAAGGAAGAATACACTGAAGCCTGATGAATCATTCATTTATTTTTTCATGTCAAGGAAAAAAGCAGTCTCAGGAGGAGGTAGAAGATAGTAAGCAAATAGATTAAGCAGCCTTGTTGGAAATATTTTTACTTTCTTCCTAAAATACACTTTAGGGTGATATGACTTCATACACAAACTAATATCCCTTGAAATGAGAGATAAAGTATAATTTTTTTGGTATTTCTCTGTGGGGAGTGTTTTTGGAAACACCTGACACCTGAGGCAGTCTACTTCATTTCAAAGGCAAGTATTTGCTCTTTAGCAGTAACCTCTGCTAATGGATGCAAAACTAGCAAGGCAGCAAAACCACTTTGATCTCCCTTTCAAAATGTTTTTGGAATTTATCCCTTGCCAGGGAATGAGTTTCTCCTGGAAAGTGCTGACCCCTGTATTAATTATACCCCTCGATAGACAAAGTTAAATCTTTGCATTTTAGACTTCCAGTATCATTTGTATCAATACAAAAGTGCCCTCACCATCTAAATATTGCAAAGATTTCTAGGTCCTTTTCTATTCCAGAAACAGAGGTAGAAGTACTTCAGACCCAAACATTTGTCACTTCTATCTCAATGTAAGTTTTATAGGCAAGAAACTGTGCAGAAACTGCCCAATTACAGTGCATACAAAAACCCCTATACTGTGCATTGTGTCAAGAGATATCAAAATGCTTTTTTGTTCAGTTTTGTATCATGAAGTGGATGTCAGTTGATGTTTTAAATGCTGGACATTTGTAGTTTTTAATACTATTAAATGATGTACCCATGGACACAGTCCTGCATTAACTTCAGATAAAAATAACTGGAACAAGTTCCAGTCTGAAATGGACTTTAGACTCTTAATTCAGTTTACCAGGAAGTTTATAATTCTTGCTATATGGAGTTCTTAAGTCTTAGGGAAATAAACTAAAAAATACCCCCTATCTGGCATTCGTTTGCCTTGTATTTTTTTTTTTTTCATTAGAACCAATTATTTGTCTTGTACTGCTGCCTCAGCCAGAACTGAAGAGCCATATTCAACGAGCTTTTTATCTTTGCGAGATCTCTTGGAATAAATTTTTTTCCCACAGAGGCAATCTAGCATGCTGAATTGTCGAGGACTTATTAAAAGAACAAAAGTCATAAGGAACAATGGAAATTTCACTGGCAATTCACAGCCTTTGCACTAAAACTTGCACTAAAACACCAGCTGAAGAGCCAATGTTTTAAAGAAATCCCAGCCCACAAGGCAAAACTCTGAATATGAATTCTGCAGTCTGGTCTCCTGGTTTTGTATATTTTACAAAGGTCAAACTGAGCCCAAAAGCAAGTGCACAAAATGAAGCACTGGACTGGCAGTTTAAAAGGTGAGAATCCAGTTATGTTTTATCTTTATTTTGCTTTCTAGTCTTAAAACTATTGTTATTGGCTTGTAAGCCATGTAGAAAAACAAATACTCATCCAAGAGAAATATTAATAATAATAAATATAGGATTACACAATAATTTGATTAACCCAATAAATTAACAAGCCATAACAATCCAGTACACTGTGTATATTACTTAAAAAAGAAGGCTGAATAATTTAATTATATATTTTAAACCCTACCATATATATGAGCAAGTCATACAATATAAATCAAGATGAAAATCTTATTTTCTTCATTCAGATTTTGACAATAACATTATGCAAATGCCAAGTTTGCCTTCAGATCAGAATATTGCTGAGAAAAGCAGATACTGATTCCTGACTGAAGTCCCCTTTGAAATTTCACACAGCCTGCACTTTCTATCTTTGAAGAATGATTTGGATGGTATTTAAAATTCATTTTATTATTTGACCTAGACAGATGAAATCACCTTTGTTCTACCTGGAATGAATTGAACTTATGGGTCTTCTTGAAGGTGTAATGCCACCCAAGCTCTGGCCAAAAGACTCACTGGTAGAATCAAATCCCATGGCCTAATTTTACACCTCTCAGCTAAAAAAAAAAAAAAAAAAAAATAGACTATGTTTGGGGAAAAATGGCAAAATGAGCTTATAACATTGGGACTGTAAAAAAAATAAAGAATATCAATAAGACAACACTCTATTTCTTACTGTTTTGGAAGGAAAGAGGAGGTAGAAAAATAAACCTTAAGATGGAATATTTGCTTTTTTTAAAGGGAACATTTCTCAGAGAGGGTCTGAGCACCTCCTTCCAATGGCACAGAGTCCCCCCAGCACCAGCACACGTGGGTTCCACTGCAGAATGCCTTCCTAGGGCTGCAGAGACACTTGACTTCCTCCTGGGGAAGTGCAGCTTTCTTCCCTAACAATGGCCCAACTGGTTTTCATAACGGAGATAAACGCTCCCTGCTGTGAACTGTAATAGAAAAACATGTCAAACAACCAACAATAAAAAGAAGCACAGCCAAAGGACTGGCTTTTCCTGTTTTTACGTGCAGCACAGAGGAAACCAAGCACGTGAGCTGCGCTTGGCTCCTTACAAGTCAAAATATCATTTCTTTTAAATGAGAAGAGGAAAAAATGCAACTCGTTTCTGACCCTTTTTTCACTCTGAAGCGCAGGCATGAAAACTGAACCCATTAGCACTTAGTTGCCAGAGGTTATAAGGAAACCTCTAAATGTGAAAGTCATATGCTTTGCTAAAAAAAAAAAAAAAAGGAATGGTTATTCAGTTAGGATTTTTCCACCATTTTAAAAGCTGTTATAGTATGAGTGATAAGGACATCCAGCTGTTATTCTGATGATCCCATGGTATTTTTCTAGTTTTATGTTCTCTGCTCTTGGTGACAAAACATCACTTGCTTAAACTCCCCTTCTCTTTCATACCATCATGTATTTGCTTTCTCCTGCCCTGCATGCTTCTCTTCATTGCCTTACTTTTTTCCCCCAACTAACTTTTAATACCCTACTAGTTTTATTTTGATGTGTCTAGTTCATTAGGTTGGTGAAATTCCCTTTCTTGCTGTCCTTCTCACCTGCTTAAACTGAGACATGCCAGAAATTGAGTTCTTTAGAGTGAGAGTGGATGAGTCTACAAATTATTATTTAATATTAGATCTCAGTCTGGGTTAAATTGTGCAGAAAATGCTCAAAGAGATAAATGCACTCATTGCCATGGCTGAAGACAAGCCAGGTTTATGGTAGAGCCCTGGAAATGGTCAATGAGCAGGTAAAAAAGTGTCATTTGGAGGCTGAACAGCTGCTTACAGTGCCAAGAGTCATTTTGGTAAGAGTGAGCTCCTGACAGTCCTGCTTGGACAGAGGGAACACTGCTTTTGTTAGTGCTTTTCCTCAAGCAGAGATCTCTTCTGCTCTCTTTTTCTGTTCCCCTGGTCTGCTCTTGTACCAGACTCCTGGAAGGAAATAGTGGTGCACATGCAGCAGACCCGGAGTGTCTAATTTGTAAGTTTTTCTAGGAACACAGACAGGAAACCTGACACCTCCACGTCTCAGAACACTTAAGTGAACGTGCCTAGACTAACTCCACAGCGTGTATTTGGGTGCAGCTGACTCACTAAACCCACAGAATGGATATTTGCTTGAGATCTGAGGAAGTCTAAGCCGTGGGTGCTGGGAAGGTGAGCAAGCATCACTGGGTACCTCTTCTTGAAGTATCCACATCACTGGCAGGTGATGAGGCTGGACAGACTCTTTACTTCTTAGGTGGGAATCCTGCTGGGGAGAGGTGGTGATGGAAGGGCTGGATCCTCCCAGGGGCCTCTGATGTTCAGCATTTCCACGGGGTACTTTTTATTAGCTGTGATTCTAACTGTCCATTGCTGCTTGATTTTAAATCAAGCATTTCAAAATGCAAAAAATAACAGCGACTTCTTCTCGTGTTGCTGTTTATGTACTACACTTTAACACTCCCTTGCTCCATTATAAAGCCAGCACCTTGATCCTGGAAGTCAAGGTGATTTTAGTCATGAATCCTAAATCCAGAGCCTGAGAAGGTTCCCTGCTCCCTCTCATGGTGGATGCCTGTGCTTTGGGAACAGAAGGCACTGGACTCTGTCTCTGTTTATAAAAGGGACATTCTAGACAAGCACAAATTGTGAGATCAGAGACAACAGATTAGAGAATGCAAGATGTTTGTTACTGTAATAAGGATGATTAGACTGTGAGGGGAATGGGAGAGGTCACAGAAACAGCAAGAGAGAAGAGTCACAACGAGAGGCCTCCAGTGTGTGGTTATCAGGAAGGCTGCTTCCACCCTGCTCTGGTTTCTGTTAACAAGACCCCAGCTTGGAGCCCATCTGAAGACTCTGAAATATAAATGCATTAAGGTACATTAGCTACTATGGCTATAAAGAACCTTAGAGTCATGACATTATCAGATACACAGGACAAAGAACAGATTCTCAGAGCAGCCAGAGAAAGCAAACAATTAATTACAAAAATAGCCTGCCCACATGTTGCTCTTCCCAGACCTGAGCCCGACACAAAATCTTCAGAAGGCATAAATTAGATTTTAAGATGCTCCTAACCAGGGGAGATGCCGAAACTCACTTCCATTTGATGTGGAATTAAGTGTTCTGCAAAGCACAGTCATACATTATTTGTGCATGATGTGGAGAAAAAAAGAAATAGTTCACTTGGAAGCATAATGATGATCACAGTCTCTGTGGCATTGCAGAATGTCCAGGAAAAGCAGTGGGTGCTGGAGGATCTCTCGAGCCAATGTACTCAGACTGGGGTGGGAAAGAATAAAGGACAATTTTTAGATGGCTGAAATTATCTTTCTCCTCAAATCTCAGCTGTCAAATATGAGCCCATATGAAATCTTAGAATGGTTTTGATATTTAGGACAAGATTTTTTTGATCATTAGGTCAAATATTAAGGACTGCTAATATTCTGAGTATTCTCACAGTTATATTGGTCAATATTGACTTCCTTGTTTGTTCACACACCAGATTTCTGACCTTTACAATGAAAAAGAACCAGACCCTGTCTTTCTGAGAGTCCAGATCCTATCAGAGAAGCAATGAGGGATATGTTGTAATGGTTGGAGAGTCTCCAACTGCCACTAATGAAGAGTGAGAGCAGTTTTTTCCAGGTAGAAATTAAGACCTTTTTATTTTTCCTAGTGACTGTCAGTCCTTATTTCCACATTTTACTGAACTGGGGCCAAACATCGTGAGCTGTTGGAAATGGTATCAGTCAGAAGGATGTTGTCATCTACACCATAAAGTTTAGGTTGCAATTTTTAAATCCAGTGAATAGAGGCAAATAAACATCCCCCTGTGAAGGAGGGGAAAGAAGCAGCTGGCTGGATTACATTACACTTGAGACTAGAAATGGAAATTCAGTGAAAATAAAGGAGAACTGGTTAATTTTCCTTGTCAGTTTTTGTGTGCCAACAAAGAGAAAGACTGAGACTTGAGAATTCTTAAGAATATATTGGACTTGTAACTGTCAATTTTTTTTCAAATGCCATGTACAATGTGTGGACATATTTTACACCATACCTACTCTATTTTTATTAATGCTTATTTAAAATCTCAGTCTGTCATAGCTGTGGTTCTCTAGCAATCTGACAACTGTGTAGCAACACTGCCTGCACTGCATTCCTTTTCACAACAGAACCACAGAAAAAAATGTTTATAATTGACTGTGCAGTGACACACAGTTGCCACGTCTTTGTTTTATTTTGCATGAGCTATCTACACTCTGTACTATTTCCTGTTATGTGTATGGCTGCATTCTCCTGTTTCCAGCTCAGATCTGCTCCAAACAGGCAGGAGCTGTTGGTATCTGTGCCTACAGCCCAGAAACAGTCTCTAGTTCAGCAAAGCACTTAAATAACAGCACAAAAATAACCTCCTTGTTACTCAGCAGAGCAATTTATTTCAGTATGCAGGTGAGCATTATGCTAAAAAGTGGATGAAATGATTATTACCTGGTGCTAAAATTGTGGTGAATTGTATTTCTTGCCTAGGCAATGGAGGAGGTAAAGGATGACTGCAGATTCAGCTGTAGTGAAGCTGTTGGTGAAAACTTAGAAAAGAAACAGAGGAGTTCTCTCAGATCTATTTTCCACAATAAACTGTGGTGGCAGACCCAAAAAATCAAAGGAAAATGGGTCTGTAACCCAGAACACCTTTTTGTGTGTTCAAATGCACAGACACACTTACGTTTCAGTTGTGTTTATAAATTGGCATTTTCCAGCATTAGTAGTAAACCAAGTGACTCCAAATGTGTATTGAGCTTATTTAAACCAGTCCCTTATTACCCATCTATATTTAAAAATAGAATCTTTGCATTTGATGTCACATGCCAGCAAAAATGTGAACACATTAGAACCATGCCTTTCAGCATTGTTAAAATTTATTTCCATCACAGATTTCCCTCTTTTTTCCTCTTACAGTCTTCTGGCCTTTGACAGAAAGGAGGGCAAGCCTCTCTTTTCCATGACTTTCCATATGGCTCATGCTTCTTTGGAGTAGATCCACAGAAGAGCAAGAGGGATCTGACATTTTTATTGCTGTGAGTCGTCACCAGAGGGTTTCTGAGACACAAAGGTTCCTGGAGGGATGCAAGGGAAGAGAGGAGGATGGAGCATGATGGAACAGAGAGGAGTTACCCAGCCTGGAGAGAAGCAGAGAGAGAAAAACAAGAGTTGTGTTCTCTGAACTAAAATCAGCAAGGTTAGGAAAGGCATGAAAGGCCAGATGGTTCTTAGGTGTTTTGCTCTTGAAAATGAAGGAGCTGGCACTGAAGTGTGAGGGAAAGCAGAAGCAAGAATTCCAAGGGTTTATCAAGTGGTTTAAGCCATGAGAGGAGCAATGTGAACTACCAATATGTCCCAATACTAGACAACAGCAGTGAGACCACTCCAGAACAAGGAGTGTACTTTTTGGACATCTAACTATGCCAAACAAAGCCCCTTCCCAGGGCTCCTCAGGTTTCTGCATGGAAAGGGTGGTTGGGAGTGCAACAAGGAATATCTACAAGACTCACCTTCCTTCAGTTGCCCCTTGATGAAATATTTTGGTGGCGTCCTGTGCATTGTTACACTGAATATTGTTACAGGACCTGGGCCCCTGTGACAGGGTCCAGCAAAGCAGTTCAGCCAGGGCACAGGAGGGCTTTGTGCTCTCCAGCAAAGCATTTACACACACACACACATTCTGACACTTGAGTGCAAGGGTTTATTGTTGATGACAGAGCGGAGGAGAGGAAGGCAGGGAAAAACTCTCTGCACAATGCAAGCCAGGAAATTTATGGAATGAAAACTCAGATACGTCCCAGAAACATGAGAGAAGATGAGATCAATCTAGTCTTTTCTCTGCAAATTTTTTAAATTTACATTTTGAGACATAATTCAGTCCTTGGGTTAAGGACACTGACTTAGTAACTTAAGATAGAATCCTTCATTTAGACTCACCTACAGATGGGCAGAAAATATTTTATTTTACTTATTCCAACATAATAGTAATCTCAAATGTGTCTTTCACTGTTCCACTGATGTTATTAATTTTTATATTTATGCTATTATTTTTACAGCAGGTGGCTCAAAAGTATTTAATATGCCTTTTGGTCATTAAGCTTGGATTTCAGTATTTTAAGTATGGCTGGATGCAACAGTGTGCTTTTAATACCTTGATGGATAAGAATATACCTAGTACATAGTAAAATTCAGTTTTCAGTAAACCTATAATAACTGTGAAATTATAATTCTTTTTCCTCTTTATTTCTCATTATTCACATGAAATTAAATGCTACTGGAGGTTAATGTTTCCTACTGAAAAAAAGATGGAATCAATACAATCTAGAAGAGTTTATAAAAAAACTTGAATATTTCCCAAACTGTCTTTTTCAAGGGAAGCAGGGAAAAAGAAGAAGAAAAAGAAGAAAAAGGAGAAAAGAAAAACAAGAGGTGGGAAATGATTTAACTAACTCTAGACCTAGCTTTACAATTGTTAGCATAAATTTTTTTTTTTTTTTTTTTTTAAATTCCATCCTCCCTCAAAGCACATTTCTCATTTTATTTTGACGAGCAGCTCAGACAACTCTTCACAAAGTCCTGGCATTGCTGAGAGAAAACCCACCCACCAGAAGAGGTAAACTAATTTTAAAAAACCCCTATGTTCTACCATATACTACTGGAGAGTGCAATGACCCCATCCGAGCCCACGTGGGTCACCCTGTAATTAGTGCAAGGCATTATTGTGAGGGGCAGCACTCACAGCCCCAAACCCCCAGCTCAGGCTGCTGCTGGGGTCTTGCCCTGAGCCCCGAGGGAATCCACAGCCACTTCTCCCCTCAGCTGCAGACTCTGTGGAGTCTCTGTAGCCTGGGAGTTTGGGAAACCCAGGACTCCCAAGAAAACTCCGTTCTGCTGCGGTTGTCAGCGCAGCAACACGAAATATGATCACTGCTCTGGCTTGTGCCATCACCTCTGTGCCACCCTCGAGGCCATTTGGAGACTCCAGGGGAGCAGGCTGCACACATAATGATTTCAGGGGTAACGAGAGTGCTCCCCAAGGAGCGGTGTCCCTGGCAGCCAGGCAGGCTCTGTCAGCCCTGCCAGTGCCACTGCATGCCCTGTCCCTGCAGTGCTGGGCACTGTGCTCTGCCCAGACCCCTCTGCCCTCTCCTGGCTCACCCTCGGCTCCTCCAGCCCCACAAGGCTCTGCCAGGAGCTGCTTTCTGCCGTGCCCCCAGCTCCTGATCCCGGTGCTCTCCTGGCCCCTCCATCCTCTGTAAACAAGCCCCTGTGCTGACCTGCAGCCGCCCTTCCCACCAGCAGCCAGGATCTCCCCGGGCACAGCCTGCCAATCACTCCAGACCACTGCCTAGGGGGGCAGGGGGATTTCTCCTCCTTTTTTTGCTGTATGTGGGGAAGGAGGAGGAAAGGGCTGTTTTTAAAGCTTAATAGAATCAAGGAAGAATTTAAAGAATACAGTTTATAACATGTTATGAAAACAAAGGCTTTGCCCTGGTTCACTGCAGCAAAGTCACGTGAAATGACACTTTTCTACTGGTGGGAACACAACGTGGATTGAAATAGGAGGAAAGAGAACATAGGGAAGGATTAGTCAGAAGCAATCAAAGATCCTGATAGGCAAAAGAAAAACATAAACGTCTTGTGTGCAGTTGGAGGTGCAGCCCTGCACTGCTCAGCCCTGCTCCCTTGTAGTATCCCCTGCTGATTTCCCACATTCAGCATTTTTGCTCTTCCCCATTTTTTTATATCCTTGCCCATGTGGGCCATAACCCATCAAACCTGATGTGCTGAGTGTACCTGAGCTCAAGGGGATGGGTTCACGTGTCTAGAATTTCTCAAGAATTATTTCTGTGACAAGACAGGCAAATTCAAGGATTCATAATTTGAGGATTCAAACCATGAAGTGTTTGAGACAGAGATTTTTAATTTTTGTCCGTAGAGCTTCATTCAAAAAGGTGCATCTACAGTAATACTGCCTTGAATTGTATTAATGTATGAGATGACAAACCTTAAATGCAAAATCTTCTACTGATGAGGTAACTTCTGTTTCTTTCTTCTAAGGCTTTTGTAAATCCTTGTCCTACAATCTTAAAATCTTAATGTTCCCAGTCTGGATTTCTTTTTCCCCTTCTCAGTATCAGCATTGAAAATATTTATTTTGTGTTAATTTCTTTCAGCTGTAAGCTCTCACAGCTCTTTCCTTGGTTCTGAAACAATGTGGGTTGAACACACTCTCACCCTTCTCCCCCCTCCTGACCTGCTCCAGGCTTTTGGTTTCTTCACATCACCAGGAACATTTGTTTGCTGATAGTTGTTTTATAATCTTTAACTCTCTACACTTAGGAAGAGACATGCAAGCAGAAACTTTCTGTGAATTGTTTCAGAGTCATTAAATGTTTGTACTTCCCAAATTTACGTCAAGACCACAGGTTGAAATTACCGTGATGAATTTGCTGACTGGTCTGTTTGGTGACTTGCTGGAAGCATCATCTCCTAGTTCAGATAAAAGTTACCAATCTTTAGAGATAAAAATGTTTATTCAGAAACTTCAAGGACTTTTAGAACAGCTCTGTAGTTTACAGCATGATGCACTGGGTGAAAAGTAATTTTAGACACGTAAGGATCTTTCTGGGCTGAGCCAAAAAAGGAAAAGTGTTTCATGTCTGAGAAATTACTTTAAAAAATAAAATTTACATGTATTTATAAGTCAAAATTTAAACCAAAATGTTTGTGTTAGTACTGACAAAATTTTTTCATAAAAATCTTTCTTTGGGTTTGATTTGGCTGAAAGAAATAAGTTCTACCTGATTTCAAGAACAATGTACATAAAACCAAAACCCCGTGTAATCTGAAATATCTGATCAGATGTAGCTACAGGTGATCTTCCCTCTGCTTAGAATGTGATTCTATTTTTGGCTTAGGTTCACTTCGAGTTCTAACTACAAAATGGGAAAAAGAGCTGTTTGTTGGGGTTTTTGTTTTGTTGGCTTTCTTGTTTTGGTTTTTCTTTCGGGGTCAGTGCCAGGGATCCTGGCTCTGGGCTGTACCAAATCCTTGCAGTGTAAAGTAAGGAATTACATTCCTCACCTTCCCTCCTCTGTCCTGTGTCACCAGTTCTGCCTGACCCACGCTCAGCAAACCAAAGCAAATGAATCGAGCTTAACCCTGCTCCTACTCAGCCGGTTTTCATGAGAGTTTTATTTCAGAAAACTCTTCCTCCACGCCCCAATTTTCCTTCTCGCAGTGACAGGAGCCTGACACTGGTGTGATTTCCACAACACCCTGTGAGACAGTCCTGCTCCACTGCTGCTGCAGGCACAGCAGCAAATCCACCGGTCTGAGCAGGCTTTGGAGAGGGGCAGCACCCACCAGGAGCACGGGCTGTCCACCTGCATCACCCAAAACAAGACCCTAAGTGACTTTTTATGCAGGTTTGGTGCATTCTAAAGATGCCAGAAACCTGGTGAACGCAGGGGCTCGATGTGAAAAATGCAGCTGTCTCACTGAAGGGGAAAACAATAAAGATGTGCTGCTGTTACAGGTGCACCTGAAGGAGAGATGTGGCTCGATATTTCATCACACCACCAACTTAACAGGGCTTCAATCCCCCTGGCACGACCCTCCCAAAGTGCACAGTGAGCGTGTAGGTGCAGAAAGGTGCAGGCTGGGTTTTTAAACCAGCTCCTGCTGTCTTTACTTGCCCTCCCAGGGTTTGTAGTGGCCCTAACACAAACCTTCCTGAGCACAGCCAACACGGGAGCATGGGGGAAGGGATGGGGAGAAGCAGCCGTGGCAGGGATTGTGTGACTAAAATGAGGTATTGAATTTCTGTGTCTCACAATGAAACACTCCAGGACAAATGAGGTGCTGAAGCAGGATTTATAATTCATTGAGTAATAGGATTTTGTACTGTTTAGCAGGATTAGGCATGTTAAAGAAAGACCTATTTATTTCAGCCTGACAATGGATGAGAAAAGTGTATAGTGCTCTTCGTTGTTATTTTAAGCAATTTACAGGATTACTCAGTAGTGGAGGCCCTGTGCTGCCCTATCTGCAGCGTGTCACAGTAATGGTGATATTTGGATAATTGCAGTTTTCTCCATACAGTTCCAGAATCCCGGCAGTTGAAGGATCAAAGGTGTGAAGGTTGGTGGAGGGGAGGAGGGAGGGAGAGGAGGGATGTCAGGGAGAAACTGTAGAAACCAATTAAAACACTCCCTTATTAGGCCCATGACCTCGGCGACCTCAGCCCGCCAAGCCTTTGGGACAGCATGTTCTGTGACTTAATGGTTTTTTTCAGGGGTTTTATGCTAAAGTGCTGACTGTGCTCTCTCCAACGATGTCTGCCATTGACATGGGGACTGAAACCTCTCTTGCGAAGTGGTTGGAGGGGGAAATTGTTTTTCACTGACACTCAGGATGAGATTTCCTGTTACAGACATTATTTTGTTCCCTCCTGCTCCTTTCTTAAAAAAACCAAAAAACAAAAACCCAAAAAACCCCAACCAAAGAAGATGTACAGCTTTCTGACTTTTTCCTTTCCTAATATTTGACAGTTTTCACGCAGTTGTTTATTTCTCTTGGCCAGTGTGGAAATAAAGCTATCAGCACATCCAAGCTAAGGTTTCAGAGCGAAAGGCACGTGCAGAACAAGTGAGACTTTTCCCAGCAGTGTTTCTTCTTAAACAAATTTATGAAATGGCAGCTTGTGTCAGGAAAAGTGCTCAGGTCAGGGAAGAGAAGCCGAAACCCAGATTATTCCTTGGGAATCTGAAATGCAGCTTAATTAAACCAGTGTAAGTCCTTCCCAACAAAGTTTTTGACCACTTTCCTTCTGAATTTAAAACATCTAAAGCAGTTTTAAAAACTCAATTCCTTTCTCTCCAGAAACCCAGATGGCCAAACTCCACTGCCAGTTCAGTTAAAGAATTCCTGTGGAAATCTGCAGAGGTTGCACAATGCTCAGCTCTACTCAATTTTAGCCCCAAAAATAAGCCCCAGTGTCATGATCACTTTGCTCTCCAAACCCTTGAGCTCTGCTCTGAGCAACACAATGTCCATGTTTCTTCTGGAAACCCCATTATTGCTGAAGAAACTGGAAAACTAGGTGCCTAAAGCAGGATGACTTTCTGCTGAACACTGAATTACAAATGTAATACACAGAAAATGAAAATCTGCTTTTTATTCTTCCTAGTAGATGGAACATGAGGCTATTTGGAGCAGGAAAAAATGGGTAATGGAAAACAAGAAGCATCTTTAAAATCTTTGTGACAGAATCATTTGCTGGGCTGAGATGTTCTTGCATGAAACTACTGGCATATATTCTCCTTGCAGAATGGGGTGACAGCTGTGGTGGGCACCTACCTGATTTCCTTTCCTCCCTAAAGGAAGGGCAAAATCTATTAAGAATCCCATGAAGAACAGAGGAATTTTTGCTTATGAATCTATTTTAAGCAGCACCTGCAGAAAGTTGTTACATTCTCATGGTCTCCACAGAAAGAACTGAATTATCATCAGGTATTTCTGGTCTTGTGGCAGCAATAACAAAAACTGCAAGTTTTGTTCTTCTTACGGTTTGAAAGGAGATGTTAAATAATTGACAATGCTAATCATCACGTGGCAGAATTAATTAGGAAACAATCTCTTGAAAATTGGCCAGTAGTGCAGGCAGAGACAGAACCGAGGGGGTCAATGATCTAACAAAATGGTCATTAGCTGCAGTTTAAATACTTTGATTTGACTGGATCCAAACCAGCAGGTTACCCAGCAACAGACAATAAAAATGGGCTCATAAAAATATATTCATGCAAACTGGCAACAAACACTAATCCCAAAGACAGGACAAATTAGTTTGGACCGTGGCCTGAGCACTGTCAGAATCCTGTTTTCTGCTCAGAAAACGTTTCGTTGAGATGTGAAACCCTTTTTTCAAACCAGAATTATGCCTCAGAGAATTCCTGGGAGGTGAAAGTACCAGGTTTTAAAAGCAGTGCTGACCATGACATAGAGAAGTAGGTAAAATATTGCAGATAAAAGGCAAATGTGGGCACTCGTGGATGTGCTCGTTTGCAGGCACGAGATCAGAACTCTGAAGCAGCAAATGAACATTTATTGTGACCTCATGGACAGTCCCATGGTACTCCATGACTCCCTCAGAATCCCACACCACGGGCAGCAAGGGATTATTTAGGAATTGTTGAAAGTCCAGCTCCCAAGGCTCATGAAAAATCTGTGTCCATGTTGTCTGCAATTAAAAACTCGGAATAAAATGAGGAAGAATTGAAAATTAATCATAATAAAGCAGCGTTTTATGATTTTTTTGGTTTCTGGCTTGCAGTTTTGGAATGTTTTGGATTGGGAATGCTGGCTGAACTTTTGGCTGCACTGCTCATTAGATACAATAAGAAGTCTATAGCTAAATTATCAAAGGCAGAAGAGCTGCAATTATTAACTTATCGATTGTTCTTGTGCAACAACTTCAAATTGCATTTAGCAATGAACTGAAAAATCCCCACCATGTCATATTTCTTTAAAGAGTGCATTTAAAATGTCACTTTAGAAGTCATACTAAGAGATGAGCTTTTTAGACTAGATTTTTAATCTATTTCAACCTGTGAAAAAATTATTAGTACCCTATGCTTGATGTTCTGAGAAGCCTCCAGCTGTCAAACTGTTTTATCCTGACTAATTCTGATTGGTGAGTAAATGTGGTTAGTGAGAAGACAACCAAATCCATCAAAATAACGTTTAAAAATAACACTAAACAATTATTCACTTTAGCCCCATTTGTGCTGTCAGTGGTTTCTGCTCAAAAGCAGAGTGAGAGGTCACATCTGAAATAGATTTTCTATCCAGTTGCTAGGAAGAGCAATTATCAACAACACAGATATGTTCCATCACCTACAAAATAATGTAAGACTTCTGTGAGATGTGCTTTGAGGAGGATTAAAGTGATTTTAAACCAAGGACCTCATCAGAAATGAGCTGATGTCTGCAAGCTAAGCACCTGTCCTGGGAATTTATCCACTCACAGTTTTTCCAGTCATTGTCTTTTATATTATATTATTATATATATTGTTATATCTGGAGCTGTGTTTTGGCACACTGATTGTTTAACTTGCATTATATTGCAATACTTTGGATTGCTGCTTTATTTAAAGACCTGATTTTAGTAGCACACAGCATGTGAATAATGTTGGCATGATTTGGCCAGTTCTCCAAAGAAAAGATTCTACTATTTTCATGGAGTGTGGGATAAAGTTTCTCAGTAATATCCCTGAAGTAATCCATGAACAATTCTTGAGCTCAGCAAAGCTCAGCACCAAACCCTTCTTTTATAATGATAAAACAATAATGAAATAGGTGGCAAAAAAACTGAAGAATGACTGCAAATATTTCAATTAGTTCAGCTTAGATATTGTAACATTGAGGTTCCTCTGAGCCACCAGTTCCCAAGGATTAGCTCTGTTAGATAAAACTTGCAGTACTTGCTCACAATATTTGCTAAAAAAATCTGGTGTTTCTGTTCTGCAAACTCAAAACTCCTGCCTACACAGTCAAAGCAAACTCTTTACAAACCAAAATCGACTGCAAGGCAACCTGAGAGTAGAATGCTTGTTCAAATGCCCTAGATTTAAGAAGAAAATGAAGAAAGGCTTTTGAAAAGTACATCAAACATGTCTTAGAACAAAAACAGAGTGTATTTTAAATGTGGATATTAGGAAGGCATTTGTTACTAAATATACATATAACTATATGCAACTATATGTATATATAAAACTAATTATATATATAAGGTGTAGAATATTAACTTTCCACTGCTGTTACAAGCAATTTAAAGCCTGGCACTGTCCAAAAGATGTGTAAATTCTCTCTGCCACTATTGGAAAAGGAATGAGGATCACACCACGGGCACAGTAAAAGAGCAGAGTCACGTGTGTGCAGTTTGCCATGACAACACAGGAACACATCCCACGGGCTCCAGAGCAGAACTGAGAGTTTTATCTTGCTCAAATACTGCCATGTCCACAAAACCCCAATAGGAACAGGCTCAGCATCTGTTTGAAAGGCAATTAACCTCATGAGAGAGGGCAGCTCTGGGATTGCAAGGATCTGCCCAGGAGTCGATCCCTTCACTGGGGAAGAGTGGAAATTTATCTCTGTTCTGTCATTTATAGGATTGCCCTCTCTGGTTTTCTGTCATGTCTAACACAATGACACCTTGGTGTCCAGAAACACAAAAGATAAGCAAAATTATCCCTGGTGAAGGGCATGTATTTTTTTATGTTAGTTTGTTTTTTTTTTTTTTTCCCCCACTGGTTGCAGTGCAGAGTTTGTTTATAAGAGAACATATCAGCCCCCATGCACAGCTGGAACAGCATGTATCCCAAAACCCAGTGACCTGCTTGTTCCTTCCACCCCTTGGAAACCTGAAGTAGGATATTTTCTCTAATGACAGATGACCCACAGCTTCCAGAAGTCAAGTTTCTTTGAAATATCAGCTGAGGTACTCAGCATCATCAGTCATTTTTAAAAATGTCAGTCCTCTTCCCTGGGACACTGGCTGTAGATGAATCCACCCAGGAAGAAATCTGATTCCCTGTTTGAGTTAAATACAATTTGTTTCTGCAGTATTGACACTGGATACTGGACTGACCTTCCTAAATGTAACCAATGCTTTTCCATTTAGCAAAATGTCCATTTAGCTTTGACCTTCCTACCCCACAGGAACTGTGATTTGTTGTTAGCCTACCAAGAGACATTTCTGTCATACAGCATTTAAAGACACAGAATTGAAGAAAACTTTATGGTTTTGATTTGCTTTTTTTTTTTAATTTTTTTTTAATTTTTTTTAAATTTTTTTGTGGAAAAGAGGAAGCTCAATTTCACATTTTACTTCAAGGAAAAATACAACTTCATTATGGCAGATGTAAGTAACCATTTAAAAGAATTCAATATTGGAATTTGTACCAAAATAAAGGCATTAAATCCAGGAAATAAAAAGAGTACGGTTAGAAAGGATAACAATCTTTTCATTGTTTCTGATTTATTCCTAACTTTGACTGTATTCTCTTTTTTCCCAAAATGGAAAATCACTTGTATAATTCTGGCCTATATTTCCTGAGAATGAATATAAAGAGAGATTCATTATTACTACTTTTCACAATATAATTAATCTGGCTAAGGATCCAATACTTTCCATGAAATATTTATATGCATATGAGCCTTCACCTAAGCATAACTGTAGCCCCGTAAAAATGCCCTGTGCTGCTAAAATGAAAATTCCCTGACATGTCTGTGAACATGCACATCTCCCTGAACTCCACCAGGGTTGTTTATACTCAATTATTCCATCAGCCAAGTCAAACTGCTGGACTGTATGAATTGGGACCATTGTTTCCTCCAGTTTCATGGTATCAAACAAAATAGTCACGAGAGTGAGAGAATTAATTCAGATGTAACTTCTCAGTGCCTGTTCTGAGCACTGCCCCTCCAGATTATTTTTACATGTGTGGCACTGCACTGAATACACACCTCCCTAATACTGGGCTGCTTTTCATTTCAGACTGAAAGCACGAGTGTTGTTGGATGAAATTCAATTTATAGAGCTATGAACATGAATGTTGCCAGGGCTAAAGTGCCAAGCTAACCAACAACATGTGACAGAAATTAGCCCCCTGGCAGAGGGCAGATCTGGCAGTGAATGGGATTTGGGAACTTGTGCAGAATGGAAGTCTGAATTTTGTATTGCAAATATGGGAAAGTCCTGCTGAGGAAGCAGCTATCAGGAATAGAAAGATGTGGAATGAAATGCTTTATCCTTTTTTTCCCCCCAACACTTCTAGACCCTTTTTCTCAGCTAACTGTTCAATGCTAACTTTTAGAGCTGCATTTATCAGAAATGACAATCAGCATGTTTTATCCCTTTAATGCTGTTCACACACAGTGGCAGTAAACTACTATTTTAAATAGCAGCAAAAAGTCTGGGGGTTGCTTGTGGTTATTGTTTGCTTGGCTTTTTTTATTGGTTGGGGGTATTTTTCTAATGATTTTCTGTGTTTATATGAAGCAAATATATGTGTGCAAATGGGATCTTTTGCCAGCTCTGTTTTCTGTGTGTGTTTGGTTTGGAGTACAGAGGAATAGCTGGGAATGAATCTGCAAACTTGCAGGAACCATTTAAACTCCCTCTGTAGCACCAGGAGCTGTTCCACAGCAGAATCTACCAGCGCCCTATGGGTGTGAAGACAAGGATGGACACAAGGGATGCAGTGGGTGTGGAATTCTCCTCTCCAAAACCAGCCACAGAATCTTTCTCATCTAGTTCTTAATCCTAAAGGATGCATTTGTGCCACAGAGTGAACTCAAACAGGGCATCAGCTCTACACCTGAGCACCACCTCTGGACTGGGCAAAACGAGACACTTTCTGCTGGCTTTGCACTTTGAAGAGCAGGGGCTGGCTCTCCATTAGCTGTTTCACAGTCTGGGTGTCAGGGTGAGCCAGCTGGGTGTGCCCTGACTGTCCTGGCCAAGAGGACTCGTTTCTGACCCAGCACAGGGCTGCTTTGGTGCCCTTGGCTGTGCTGCTCTGGAGGTGTCACCAGGTTTCACGTCAGAGTGAACACAGGGAGACTCTTTGTCACCTAAAGCCATTCAAAGCTCGGTGGACACAAGTCTTCCTGCAGCCTCTTGGTCCGAAACCCCTCCCTCTCTGGTGCTTAAACCTCCAAAACAAAGCCAGATGAGCTATCCTCCAAACCTGTCTTGCTCCATGTGAGCACGTTTTTCTGATAAGGTAAATTACAGAACAAAGGGAAAAGCACTGCTTCACCCCTCCCTTCCCCCTTTAATTATCAGTGGCTGGAGACACAATTAATTTTGGAATTAAGACTGTCTGCTTTCATAAAAACATATCTTTCCTTGTCTGGCTACACTTGTTTTTTGGTTTTTTTTTTTCCCAAGCAATGTTAGCAATTATCTTCTGGGTCGCCTCTCAGTTGTCAATGGGCTGTCTGTGTGCCCCTCTGTTCCTGCAGTGTTTACAACAACTGGCTGTTTATGACACAATGTGGCACAGCCAGGGAGAAGAAAAACAGCCCCAAAATGCTTCAGCAGGGCTGCAGAGGCTGATATGATGGAGTAATTACAGATGTCACACAAACCTGATAGCATCTCTGCAAACACGGGGCCTCCCGAGGAGAATGGTAACACTTGGGGCGATTGTTTCAAGCCCTGAACGTGGTGTAATTATGGCAAACCAGCCCCAGCTCTGAGCTAACTAAAGCCCTGACTGAAAGGATTTCACAGGCTTCAAACAAATCTTGGAAAATGCCATCATGCCCACTCCGTGTGATTCTAAGGGAAGGCATTCAGGGAGAAGATGATTCAGGAATGGTGACACGGATGAAACTGCACCCATCAGAAAGGGCAGGGATTTCCTGCTGATAAAATGTGTTCACCACACATCAATCTGTGGAGACTGGAGTTCTTCCCATAAAGTCTCTGCTCAGACTGGATGAAACAACACCTAAGGCAGGTGGGGGAAGGATATTTTTTCTTCCATGTGGTCCCTGATCCCCCCCTGAGAATGCCCCAGGGCTGACTGCCACTGCAGCCCAGTCCTTACAATGAGATCCAAAAATGAAGGCTGGGGCTGGAATCACAGCTGTCCAAGTAAATTAGAGGAGTGCTGTAAATTGCAGTGTGAAATGGGCTGGTATCAGGGTGCTGTCGATGAAAATGCAGTAACCCAGTAGCTTTGGCCAGCCAATGCATTTCTCTTTTGTTTTAAGCTCAGAAATGCCCTTGCCATGGTCTAGTCCTGCCTCTCTGAATTGAAGCCTTAGGGGCAATCTTCCCCCTTTGGATCTGGACAGAGGCAGGAGCGTTTGCAGAAGAAATACAAATAAAACCACATCTTATGCTGGGAGCTGAAGCAATGCAGATCTCAAAATGATAATTCCACCTCTCCTAGAAAATGAGCACTTGGCTAGCCTAGGAATCTCATAAATTTCTGGGCCAGGGTTCCTGCTCGCCAGCACATGCTGTTACCAGATTACAACATCAGAATATCATTCCTCAGTTTCACTTTCTGATACAGTGATTAAGTGTAGACCCCTTGCCTGTAAAATAAATCTTTTAAATACACTGGCTCATTCAATGCATCTCATGATTTTATGATCCTATTTTGCATCCTATTTGTTTCCTCATATTTGAATTTCTAGCAGGCCCACTAATGATATAGTATTCTTTGCTCCATTTTAAATTTTTGAGTTTCCCTCCCTTTCTTCTAAATCCCTACGTGCTTGTGAACAACCCAAAGGCAATTTAAAAGCAGAAAGAAATTTGGTAATGTAAATGTAGTCACTGTCCTCCTTCAGAAAGAGCAGATTAGTTACACTGTGGCAACATCTTTCAAGATAATTTTATTTTTCCTTTCAGTTACAGTTCTATTCTACACTGCCCAAACCTCTACTATCACAGGTAAAACAATGTCTTTGTCATTGCTTATCTAGTTGAATGAATTTTTTATGTTTTTCTTTCATTTTTGTTTTACAATTTAGCATCTTAACTACAAAGTGTAAGGTTTGATTAAACAAGACACCACTCAGTTTTTATAAGGGAGTTGGGCTACTCTGGTTATTGGAAGTAGTTTACAGATATAACTGAAGGTTTTAGTAGCAGCAGGCAAATGACCATCCACCACAGTAATAAAACTTTTTTTTTTTTTTTTTAATAAAGTTATGGAGTAACTGTAAAAGCCAAAATCAGCAAGCAGGAAGAAGGGCTCAATATGTTATACTGAGAAACACATAAAATTAGAAGGACATTTGCTTCCCATAAGCTATGGCATATAAAAGACACACAAAAAGGTGGAAGAATTTGATGTTTCCATCAGGAGTTGTTAGGTCAAGGAATCCATTCAGAATCTGTCCAACAGGAGCATCTGCAACAGGTTGTTTCATCCAGTACCCTACTGAGAGGTGTTCTCTGCTACTAAAACCTTCAGCTATACCTGGAAAATACTTCCATTAGCCAGAGTAGCCCAACTCCCTCATACAAACTGAGTGGTGTCTTTTTTTAATGAAAGTAAAAATAAAATAAAAGCACAAAGAAATGCAGGCCAGAGTAAGAAAAAAATAATTGTTCTACCTAAGGAAAAGAGGCATGCTGAAAATACAGCATTTTCTATTGAACCACACATTAAAATAAACGGAGGCTTCTAAGTGCCAAGCTGAAACAGAATAATGTCTTGCCTTAAAATCAGAGTTTAATTCACCTCAGGGAGAAAAAAATATTGGGCAGATTCCTTCTGCAAATGATGATAAACTCTCATTATTTCAGGCTGTCTTCCAGGCCATGTAGCAGAGCAAAACAATGAGGGAAAAAGTGCAACTTCAATAAAGCATCTGAGCTGTACCTGTAGTAACAAGAAATCACCTCTAGTTGCTGGAGTTGTTCCTTCTGATGAATAAAATACAACACAACCACTCTTTCCATAATGTAAAATGATTTATCCACTGTCACTCAAGTTGTATACTGATGTAACTCACTGCTGTCACAGGTTCTTGGCAGCAGGGTTGAAAAAACGTGACTGAGCTCAATGATCAGTACCTGTCAAACAAAGGATGCTGATTTGCCTGGCTAAGTGGGATTTAAATTCCCAGCCTGCATGAGAGGAAAATGGTCCTTCAGCATCAGGTCCCACACAGCAAGGAATTACCTGGGCATAGTCTGGTTTCAGGCCTGATGTTTTGGATTTCTGGTGTTCTTACCGAGAAAAGAGTGATAAACACGATGGAATGTTTTTGTAATAATATTTATGTTATTCATCCCTTCTGACAGGAAGGATTTCTTCTTGATGTCCCTCTGGTTTGACCAATGTGAGTGAAGAGAATTTCACCAATCACATTGGTTGGAAATAATCCTAATAAAGCTGTTGCTTTCTAAGGCTTCTGAAAAAATCACAAGAGTCTGTGTTGTGTGTTGTATGAAACAGCAACACCTGGGCACAGGAGAGATTCTCTGTGGCTGGAGGGAATATCTACACAAAACAGATTTCTGGGGTTTGCAGCACTGGGGTACAGATTTGGGATTTGCATATGGAGATCAGCTCAGGGGACATCTCAGGGAGAGAGTCCTGCTTCAGCTCCAGTGGTGTAGGAAAGGATGGAGAACAGCTGCTGTGCTTCCTGTGCACGTCCAGGCTGCAGCCTCTGAGCCTCCAACACACAGAGAACACCGGGGGTTTACAAAACTCCGTGAGATGACACAATTCTTTAAGGCTAGGAAGGAATTCAGGGCCAAGAGTGACTGCACCAGAGGTGAAGGGAAATCTCACTGCAATCCTTGAAGCAGCAGCTTGGCCATGCCAGCAGGATTAACACCTCCAGGTTCTGCAAATGCATCATCAGAACTTTAGGAATCAAAGTGCACAGCAGTGTGTTTTCACCTCTTTGTGAGCCAAGAGCAGAGTTTTGAAGAAATGAGGTTTACCTCCACTGTCTTCTAGAAGATCAACATGCAAGAACTGCAGTAGTCCATCCTGGATGTTACCAAAGGAGCTTCAGTTCAGGTCAATCCTTTTAATTTGCAACCTCTGGCATTCAGCCAAATAGCTGTGACTTAATAGGATCTGGAAGTTTAAATTAAAATCCTGCATGCCTGTCTGTCTCAGTTCTTATCCCACACTTCCTCCCTGGGCAGTGCACTCCATTCTTACTGCTGTGTCCTGGATGCTGTCTCTGGTCTCCTTCAACTTGTGGCACCCCTGCTTAACTAAAACCCAAACATGCCAGAGAGGAACTCTTTGGAAATAGCTGAATATTCTTCTAAGTGTTCAAAGAGCCTTAGAGGCAGAAAAGAAACAGTGCATAAACTCAGCAAACTCAGAGCCATGGAGATGCATGAAGACATGATAGAGCATATTCCTGAATCCAGCAAAAAGCACTTTAGAAGAAGCCTAGGGCTGAAAGTCAAATTAAAATACTTTTTTTGAGACATTTTATTCCCTTACTTCAAATAACAAAACGGATTCTGATACCTGCTCAACCAAAGGATTAGAAATAATAAACAACTGATGCCTTTGTACGTTGTTTTAACTGCATGGAAAGGAAACAATTTATGTTATGTAGCATAGGCCAGCACTTATAAAAAAATTACTTATATATGCTGTAACTACTGAGGACAACTCTGAAAGACATTAGCAACAATAATTTCAATCACAGATCAACTGTGAATTTTTCCTTTGCTTTTATATTTACATTCCTTTTCCTCTTCCAGGATTTTTCTTCCCTTCATCTTTTTTTTTTTTTTCTGCCTCACATTTCTATTCAAACAAGTTGGACGAATGTTTTAAACAATAAAATGTGTAGCAAATTCAGTATCTGGCAGCTCCTTGTCCTTTTGCACAATAAACATACACTGTGTTTTCCACTGTGACCTCAAGGCTTTGGTGACTTGGGAATCACTGTGCTTTTGTAAACCAATAAAAATAAATACACAAGTACTTTAAAAAGAAGCCTGTTGCTCTCTGAAGAGCTTATGACCAAAATAGTTTCCTGCTTTATACTCTCCAGCAAATAAAACAGAGATCAGAGTCACAAACTGAGAAATTCTGAGCCTGATGTTTCCAAAATTTTGTTATCAAATATCTCTCAAGTGCATATATAACATTTTCCACTCTCTGCGAATGCTGTGTAAGGAGAAGCTCAGCTAATTTGTTAGAAATTCTTATTTTAAGATGATTTAGGACATCATAAACCTGAGAACAAAACAATAGGGGCAAGATAATAAGTTTCTACCCTTGATCACTCCCCTGCTGTAGTGGGTGCTCCCACTGTGACCTGCACCAGACATTCATCTCAAGAGAGAAACTCAGGGCAGGGATTGAAGCTGATGCCTCCTTTGTCCAGACACGTGCAGGGGTTTAATCAACCCCACAGCAGCAGCCTGCCCCTTCCCAGGGGTGTAGCCTGGTTTTCAGGCCTGAAGTTTCTGTTTCTCTGATATTTAGGTTTGCTGAAACTCGTTCCCAGAGAAAGAACGAAACGTTGGTTTTGTAACAGTATCAGATTATAAATTCTTTCTAAAAAGAAAGATTCTCTCTTAATATCCCTCGAATTTAACCAATGTAAGTAAAAGAGTTTGTCTTTCTTTCACCAGTAGTCTGTAGAAAATGATATATAAGAAAATAATCCCTAAAAATAAAATCATTATTTCTTCACACAACCTTAAAAAAAAAAATCACAAAAGTCACAAGCCATGTGTGTTATCTCAACAGCAACGCCAGGAGAGGCTGGCAGATCCCAGCCCTGCCCCTGAGGCTCTGTCCCTGCAGAGCATCCCTGACCAGGCTGGGGCTCAGTGCTGAGCTGCCCCTCTGCACACCCTGCCTCAGCCCCTCAGCAAACCTGCTGAGTGGGGGCTCTGGGGAAAATCCCCCAATTCAGCTCGCACACCGTGACCTAAGAGGATTTTTTTTTCAAGCTCCACCTATTAGGCTTGCTCTCTAAAAGCAGTGACTGTTCCAGGCCAGGATTTTCCTCAGGGGCAGAAGCCAAACAAAAGCCTGTAACTGAATCTCCAGCATCCACTCTCCCCTCCATGAAAAACCCCAGCAATGTTGCAGTTTGAAATTCAGGAAGAAAAACAGCATAATAAATGGCTCTGGGCTCCAAGTGAGGGTAACATTGGGTTCTCCCCTAAATAAAAACATCCCAAGAGGATGAAATGCTAGGACAGTAAATATTATGTTTTAAGAGGAGGAGAAGCCATCTGTCTTAAACTGAAATCCAGGAAAAATCCCATTTCTACCCCCAATATATAATTTAGTATTTCAAGGCCCAAATGAGGAATCACATTTATGCACAGGATGCAAAGAAAGGCACTGAAAAAAATGCAAGACTGTGGAAAACTTTAAGTGGCTCAGGTAACCTAGAATCAAGCTCAAAAAAATCTAATTTCAGATTTATAAGTTTAGGAAAATTCAAAGTGTGAGAGATGACTTAATAAAAAAATTACAACAGTAAATTCCAGTTGTGTATCTGAAATGAAAACTCATTCCTTTACAAATTCCTTTCATCTGCTACAGTTCTATGATGAAAATTGTAATAAAATACTGAATGAGAAAATTTCTTTTGAAACAGATCTTTAATAGGCTGTAAATTACTGGAAGTTTCCCATTCATTTAATGTGAGAATGTGGTTATGTGAATGGCATTATTCTCAATCATAAAACATAAGGAGGGTCCTTAATTCAGGAAAAGCAGGATAAAGAAGGCTCTTGGGAATTCTAGAGCATCACAAAAATTCAGAAATAAAAGATATTGTTGGCTCAAACATAGGGGACTAAAGATAAGGAACAACAGGGGTTCTCCTGACCCTGGTGTTTAAATAGTGCTCATATGGAAAATGGCAGATAGAAAATCCTGTCCTAACAAAAAGTTCTTTAAAGTTCTTTATATTAAGACTTTTTTTTTTTTTTTTTTACTAAAAATTTAAAGGGCAGTGAGACTAACTTATCAGTATGTTTTTAATTTTTTTTTTTCTAGTGCTGGTGCTTTTTCTCATATTTAGAGAAATATGCTTGTCAAATGATGCCATTTTTAATGAACTTTTATCATCACCCATGACAGATGAGTGAAGCAGTCTGAAGAAAGCAGCAGGTCATAGAATTTCACCTAAAATATTTTGAATTCCAAGAGATGCTGTATGTAAATAGCAAATACAGCCAGATATACAGATATAGCACAAAGTCTGCCAGGTTTCTATTATATCTTTTTGACACAAACTGAATTTTGAAGAATCAAAATAAGGGGGAAAAAACCCACATGAAAAATAGGGAAATCAAGCTTTCCCTACTTCTTAAGTCTCAGTTGACAGCTGAGTCCTACAATGAGCAAACTTCTATTTCTGCCTGATCCTGCTGTTGGGTAACAGTCCTGGGTTTGAGACACTGGAATCTGTTACCCATAAAATGACATTGATCCAATTCAGAATTGCCAGAGCTGAATCAGATGGGAAAGCACAAACACAAAAAATAAAGCCAGAGAGCTCCAAGTTTCCACTGATGTTTTCAACAATTAGATGAACAGAAAGCGACGTTTTGAAAAACAAAATCATTTCTGTTTAAAGAACGAGGCTGTCACCTTGCTAGCAGCCTTTCAAGAAATTAATCATGTGTAAGGAAGGAGAGATTATTTTCTTTCTAGCCAAGAACTGGTGAGTCACCTCTGCTGGGGCTTGCCAAGAAGCAATCACTACACTCATCCTTCTGCTTTATGCAAAATTTATTTCCAGGGGAGCATCAGGCATTTCACAGACTTACTGCCATTTGCACCTGAGACACCTTTCCTACTATTCCCTTTTCTGGCTGTCGAGCCTTTCAGTAACACGTTCAAAGGACAGTGTGGAAAAGGCAGAGTCCCCTCTCTGGATCCCCCCAAACCTTTCTCTGTGGGATCAAGGCAGTTTTGCTCAGATCTGCACCACCCAAGTCAGCCAGGATTTATGTCTGGCATGTCTGAAAGCTTTCTTGGGTATGAAAATCCTTCTTTAAAAAGAACAAACAAAGAGCAGGGAGAAAGAAAATGCACTGAGCAGCAGAAACTACCCAAGTAAAACAGGCTGAGGTATGTGATTTAATTGGGGATGTATTTAGGCTAGCAGGAAATGCCACTGATAAGAAGTTAAGGACTAAATGGACAATGTCTTCTAAGGGATTTCCAATTCTTTGATGGGCCTATAAGGCAGAAGTCCCCTTACTGTCTGTGCTGCAACCAGATTTAATTATGGATTTATATATGTGGAGAAAAGGCTTGATAGTTATCTGTAATAAGCCTAAATTGGAGAGAGACAACCTGAGGTCAGAGAAGTTATTAGTCTGCCACTGAGGACTTGTAATGAAGCCAGAAAATGATGTCTGTGTAAGAAACCTCAAACCCACCTCCCCCTCCTTCCCAATTTTAGGTAGCCCTGCCTTCATCATCCTCACTTCCTTGCCGATTTGCCCTTTTCATACCTGTTAAATTTGCTTCCCTGTTTCCATGCAGCACCCAGATTTCACAATCACTCTGCTTACCCATCTCTCACACACTCTCAAGGAGGGCAGCTGGAACACAGGAATTTTTCAGGATATCACTGTGTTCTGAAGATGGAGATGGTCTTCCTTGTACAGGAAAATAAAAGGGTATTTGGAGGCCAACAGCAACTCCTCACCAGGCAAGCAGCCAGGATTTACCTGGCTGAGTCTCTGCAGCTCTGCCAGAGGATGGAGGTCACAGCCTGGGAGAGTTCCAGCTGTGATGGAAAAGTGCTAGAAGAGCTCTGGAGATGTGGATTCAATGCCAGTTTTCTGTTGTGTTGTCAGAAACATGAGGTATTTACAAGTGAACAAATTATTCACCCTGGGGCTCTCTAACTTAATTTTCTGTAGGCATGTTAAATCAAATTAAAAATCTTGCCTTTCCAAAAAATTACTTTACTGCATTTCCAAAGGTGCAGCTTGATCAGCTGATTTTGATTTCACCAGAGACCTGCATTGTACAGAGAGTGCCTGCCAAACCTGCACACACACATATAAAAGCGTTTAAGTGCCTGTTCTAAAAGGAGAAAAAAATATAAATTCTAGTCTTTCTGGTTTAAAATGTTTGATACTCTCCACATTCTGAATGGGCAGTTTTCAAGGGAGGAGTCTAAACAAAAATCGTGGTGACAGAGCAGGGCTCTCAGGCTGGGCTCCACACCATTCTCACAGCCGTGGTGGTTTAAATAATTTTCCTATTATAAACTGCTCTTTCAAAACACATATTTGGATTAATAATAATATATAAAGTATCTCTATGTGTCTCCCAAAACAAAGACAAGTCAGGAGAATATTCTATGGGGTATATCTTATGATATACCTTGAATGGAGTAGTTTTATAGAAACAGTTTTAGCCAATGACTTTAGGTCATTAAGAGCTAGCTCATGTTACTGATAATTTCCTAGCTACAGAGAAATATTATGTATTTAAGAAACTTAAATGCTTATTAGTTTGGTGTTTGACAATTCAGCAATAATTTAATGCCTTCAATGATACCATGCACTTAATGAAAAATCATTTAATCCAGTTGAACTGCAAATTCAGTTTTTCCTGATGAGGGTCACAATTCAGTACCATTCTTCTCCATTCTTTTTTCTCTTTATCAAAGACAGTCCAGCTCTACAACTCCCAAAGCATCTACTTTTCACAGAGTGCAGATTTCCTAGGGAATGGAATGTGAAGCATTTGGAGGCTTCTTGCACATTGAAGTATGATAAGAATTTCTAGTCTCATTGCTGGAAAGCAGCGAGTGTTCAAAGAAAAAGAAACAGTATTATATAAAATCAATGTTACTTCTAGGGGCCTGTCCTGCTGTTTTCAACAAGGATGCACCTTCTTTGATAAAGTGTGGTTCCAGCACTGCAGCAGAGCAAATCCCCTAGGGCAGAACCATGAAGTCACAGATTCACAGGATGGTTTGGGTTGGGAGAGACCCCAAAGCTCATCCAGTTCTTCCCCTTGCCAGGGGCAGGGACAGCTCCCACTGCCCCAGGCTGCTCCCAGCCCCGAGGCAGGTTGGATTGGGCAGCCCTACACCGGTGCCACAGCCCCAAAACACCTCTCTGAGCTGCCCTGTCAGCACCAGAGCCCTCGGGAGCAGATTTCCAGCCCCACCTCTCAGGCTGGGTCGAGGGGCTTGGACGCTCTTAACATGGAGTTTTTGTTGGGATGGAGATTGCGCTCCTCACACCGTCCTCAGACGCCTCTCCCAGCCCTTCATTGCTCTCATGGGAAATACTTTTCCCTTCCAAATATTTGCAGATCCCTTTGGCTGCAAGTTGTGTCTGCTGTGCACCACCCAGAAGTGTTTCACTGTGAATTCCTTTGGTGCTCTGAACAGCTGCTGGTCAGCAGCAAAAGCAGCCATTTCATATCTAGCCCTGCTCAAGGTGCTACCCAGACAATCACCACACAGGTGTGTTATAAAATGGGACATTCAGTGGTGTTTGCACTCTGGTCATGAACCCAGAAGCTGTAAACCATGATCCCACGACCTGATCTCACCTGATAAAGGCACTACTTGGGCTGAAAGCTCATCCCCCTAAATCAAGTTTTTCAAAAGACTATTTTTAATGCAACAATTCTGTGAAATTAGCTCAGTAAAAAAGTTACTCTGTTTAAATATAACTTGGTTTGACACATGAGGTTGCACCCAGATCTCTATAAACATGTGAGTGCTTGAGGGGTACAAACAGTAAGATATAGGAGTTTCCACAATAATTGAATACTGACAAAACCATTTATTATGAACATCAACTGTAGAGACAGACATGGGATTGTGGCTTTTGCACTCTTCAGAAAAGGATCTGCCACTGGACCAGCAAGAATAAAAAATCATTCAGAGTAAGGGATGCCAGATTCACTGTCAGCTTCACTTTAGGACATCTTCAGTCCCTTCCACTAATGTTTGCTTTTTTCAGGATATAGGTCTTCAGATAGATGTCCTTTAGCTTTTTCACTTAACAGATGTGTTTCTATCATTCCAGCCACGTCTTGTTTTGTGTATGTGGTAATGAGAGGTCATGAGTGCACTTATAAAACAGATCCCTCAGGTCAGGAGGCCTTGAACAAAGGCAAATATTGCTCAAGGCAACATCCCCTTAACTGCTAAGTGAGGGGAACTAGAAAAACAACACATTGTCCTCATCAGAATATTTTTACTTCCAACAGCTGGATCTTTTCAATGGAACTATTACTGGAAGAGAGTGGCACAGTAATGTTTTTATCAGTTTACATGGACAGCCACTCGTACAAGCCAGGATCAGGCTGCTGTAGGTGTGATGGCAAGAGATTAGTGGGAGCAGCTGGAGTCTGAAAACACACTCCTTGGCCAGCTGTTTGAGTCAGACATTTTGGGCTCTTTAGCTGGTCTATGACACATTTGCTTCTTTTTGTTTAAGTGAACAACGGCTTCTGTTACAATATTTTAAAACCCCCAAATTATAGTAAGGCCTGACAGTTAAATTTAATTAAGCAATAACTGGCTTTGATGAATGGTTAAAGCAGTTTATCTTCAGGAATTCTTCATCACTCTAGAAGCAAAAAAGAAAAGAACACTGTCTTTTTTCTGACTCTATCCAATAAATTCTCTGGGGAATGAAGCAAACTTGCTGTCTCCTATGGCATATGCAATTTTCTCAGGAATTTAGTTTTATATCTAGTTCCATATCTAGTTCCCAATCACCAGGTATTTTACCAGAGAATTATGAATCAGGCATCCAAGCAGCAGTAACAAAATTCATTACTGACCATCTTTCTGCAGTCAGCAGCAAGGACACCTCCTGTGCCAAGACTGCAGTATGCAACTGTGGTTAAGGTCCTGCACTAAATTACTGCTTCGTGCCACAGTTGAATTTTGACACTGTAAGATCACACTCTTTTGCAAAAAGACCCTCTATGATCTACTGAAGGTTGCCCAAAAATCTTGGTCTTACCCTAGTGAGAGATCACAGATGATCTGCAGGAAAAGGGCCAGCAGGTTCATGAGGTTATGTTCCCAGACTGCCACTGGGATGGATGTGCACTGTGACTTCCATGTGACCTTTTCCAAAGCAAGCCATGACACTGAACTCAGTGAGAATCCTCAGTGAGATCAGAGAGAAGGAAAACAGCACAGATTGCAGCTTTAACAGGACAATCTGGAGAGCCCTTTCTAAAAGACAGGTCTGAACTACTGGCCCTTGAGGAATTTCAGCACCCCAAAGAGTTAAAGGAGCAGGCAAATACCATGATACAGCAATCATAGTTCAAGACTGGACCACAAAATATAGACTTCAGACCACATTCATATCACCTTGCAGAGGTGATTAATCTAGGTATCACAGCAACCAAGTTTTAGGCACTCAGCCCTGGCAGGAGTTTCAAAGAAATGCTCAAAACAGTCTGGAGCCATTTCATCACCTCTGGCAGACATTACCCAGGTGTTTGCCACAGGGGCTGAGCTCCCTCACTTGATAACAAAAGGGATATTTTTGAACAGCTTACTCTGCTTTCCTGCACAACCAACACCAGCTGATTCTCACAAGTCCTTAAAATTACACAAAGCCATTTGATTATGGCAGGAGAGCTGCTGCCAGTGTTCCAGCAAGTCCTGAAGATGACCAGCATTGGTATTTGTGCCAGTCCTAGCAGTGTGGCTGGGAATGCCACATGGAAGCCTTGCTGCCCTCTCAGTCCCCACAATCCAGGCCACAGGTTGGGGATGAGATGTTTGTGAAGGGGGCCACAATCTAAACATCATGGCCACTGCAGAAAAACGACCCAGCAGTGCCTGAGCCCTGCAGGGAGAGACACCTGGTTGTGTCAAGCAACATCCATCTGTCTTGGAGGGGAAGGTTGTACAAAGAAAAGGCACAAAATCATGTCCAGCACAGACAGAGGAGTTAAACTCTAACAGTTTGTCATGTCTTGCATACTGACACATCACAAAGCACCAAGTGGGTGGAAGTTTCCTCCATTGTCTCTTTGGAGCCACTGAAATACGACCCGTGGGAGGTGAATTGGATCCAACTGGCCCAAGTCCAGCTATGACAGCAGCAGCTTCATCCACTGCCACTGCAGACATCAAAATCACCCCTTTATTTTACTGCAGGTGCACAAAGATTTGTTTGTGCCTACCCCTGTTTGGAAAAAGATAAGACCCCTCAGCATGAAAGGCACAAACAACCAACAAAAAACCCCCCGAACAAACATAAAAAACAACACTCCCCCAAATCTGCTCTTCTGTTTTTTTAAAAACCTTTAACTATAAACAAACACCAGCAAGTTTGTTGTGTTTCTGTGATCCTGAGAAGCAGTGTCTATGTTCCAGAGTGTTTTCCCAAGCATCTGTATTGTAAAGATGTTTCCTTTGAATACACACACAGAGATCAGACGGGCTGCTCCAGAATTCCCATGGGAAAGTTTAAACTTGTGAAACAAATGTTTTCATTGGCTGTGCTAAATTGCAGTTTAACTCTTTTTTTTTTTTTTTTTTTTTAAACCAAGTGCAATTTGCAACCCACATTATTACCGCTGCTTTGTCAAAAAATATGTGATTTCAAGAGAATAAAAATAGAATTGCTCCTAAGGGTTTGCAGTTAATGGCTGAGGGACATACAGCTGCATTGTTATTTGTTCACAGATGGATAACTCGAAATGCTAGCAGTAGTTCAATGTTTAAACAAACAACTTCTAGAAGTAATTGACTGTTCAATCACTTTTACTTCTGGATAGTATCAACTCTCCCATTTCCAGCTTTTCTGCCTGTCTTCACAGGCCCTGCTGGTACTGGATTTGTTCTTCCCCTTAGAAGCCCTGAGGCACATGTATCCATTATCATCAGTCAGAAAAATCATTTTTTTATGGCTTTGATGGCGACCCATATTATCATATTCAAGTATTATCACCATTTGTAAATACCAGTTCTTATTTACATTCTGCTTAGGAAAAAATCCCAGTACCTTTCTTGAAAAGCCAACACAATTTTTAGCCCTGTGCCATAAGAAAATTAAAGTGATTGTAAAGTCTGCAAAATTTTACATCTCTGTTGTCTTTCCATCTTCGTATATCTGAGATGGATTTTTATAGACACTTTGACAGAGGAGCAGTGATCACAATTATGCTTTCTTCTAATAAACCTACTGAAAATAGAAGCAGCAAAGAAAATGAAACAAAGGGATCCCCCATCAGTGGTGCCCCACAAACAGGAAAGACTGCAATATAAACTTCTATTTTATTAGACACCAGAGAACTGGAGCACACAAGAGGCTCTGCAATATCCCAGCTGTGGGAAAACTTCAACTGGAACTTAGATTTTAGTGGACATCAGAGAGCCCAGCCATGAAACTCAAATCCATAGGAAACCAAGCTTCATTGGTTGCACTCCCCACAGACCATATGCTAGGAAATAGGTATTTATCAGAGATTTGATCCCATGTTCATGCCCTCTGCATGCTAATGTCAGTAAATGCAGCCTGCAGGAGATACTGTCTGCAAGAACAAAGCACTGCAAATCAGGAAACTTTGGCACCCTTCCTGACTCTTTCACCAGGCTCCAATGTGTGATCTCAGGAAAAAATCAAAACATTCCCATGGGTCAGGCTTCCTCTACCCATATATATTTATGTTTATACAGCACTTGTGATTCCCAGCTAGGAGGTGGTCTGTGGAAGCGAGGAAGTTTGGAAGTGCTGCTAATACTGCTCATTTTCCTACACACACACCTGACTCTGTACTGAAAAGTTAATCATTATTTCCACAGTTTCTACAGTTATTTCTTCAGTTATAGAAGACTTTTCTCAAATAAAAAGCAAAACAATCGTTTCTGAACCACTCTCTCCAACCCCAGTGAGAGGAGCCACCCAATTAAAATGCAATGCAGTTTTACAGACTATAAAAGCATAACAATGTATTAAAAGCCACATAGACATCTTTTACTATAAGGGTGGGAAATTATTCAGGAGCCAGATTTTTGAAAATAACTGTCTTAAAAAAAAAAATAAATAAGTGTTTTCAGAATTTTTTCCTTCTGCTGAAGCAGCTGTCCAAGAGGAACAAATTCTACATCTCAAGAATCATTTAAAGCAATGGTTTTACCCTGCCAATAAAGGCTACTCAAAATTATTGCTGTCTCTAAACTCTAAAAGAGCAGGTCCTGCATACCTTAAAACATTTCTGTGTGCTAAAGACTCTTTTTCTGAAGGCAAATTTTGAAATCAAACTGCTCCTTCTTTTTAACATAAAGAAGGCAGAGGGGTCATTGGATCCAGCCCTTGGTGCAGGGAGGGTATGGAGTACAGTGGTGGAGTGGAGCTGCAATCCCAGCTAAGGAAGAAGGGATGCCTTGGAGTGGTTACCTAGAACAGAGGTAAGAGAATAAAGAGAATATTTAATAAAGGCCTTCAACAGATACACCTTGGGCAGCCAAAACACCCCAGCTGGACAGTGGTCATGAGCTTTTCAAAGATAAAAGTGTGATCTATTTGTATATCAGGGGTTAATTCTCCAATGACAGCTCAAGTAATGAAGTCATGTAGCCCCAGTTTGCTCTTCCCCCCTGGATTCACTTTTGTTTATACTTTTCAGGCCTGAGGCAGAGGGTGTCCTTGGCTCTCAGACCTGGAAGGATTGTTTTATGTGACCAAAATGTGAAGAGACCTTACTAAGTCTCTATAGGGAGTTATACACTAACACAGTACAGAGCTGAAAAATATCCAAGCTGAAACTGAAGGCACCAGAAAAGCCAGCAAGGGACCAGAGTGTGTGCTGCCCATGGGAGGTCACCCCAGGACACAGGGGATCTGAAAAATATCCAAGCTGAAACTGAAGGCCTCAGAAAGGCCAGCAAGGGACCAGAGGGTGTGCTGCCCATGGGAGGTCACCCCAGGACACAGGGCCAGCCCGTGCAGAGGCTCTGCGGGGAGAGGATCTCCGCCGCGCTGACACACGGTTTTCCATGGACAGGGTGTGTCCAAGGATAACACCATGTCCCTTCAGCTAGCTCACTGCCTCTCAGCAGAGCCCTTTCAGAAAGTGGGAAGAGGCAGGAAGAGAAAAGCAGCTGACTTGTTCCTCTTCTCTTCTCTTCCTCCATCCCTTCCAAGCCCCCCATTCCACAATCATCACGACAGCAGTTTATAAGCTGCAGCAAAGAAGAAGGCAGGAAATACTCTCCACTCCATCTGACTCTTCTCCAGGCACCGTGGATGGAAGCTCATAATTAACAGGAAGTGTTTCAGTGTTATGACTGGGCCAGAAAAAGCAAGGGCTTACCTAAAGTAACACTGGCAAAGCCACTATTAATATAGCACATAGTCCTTTAATGAGGTAATCTCTGCACCACCAGAGCCCTGCTCTGTGTGCCCCCAGACTGACTCTGACCTCAGCAGCCACCAGAGGGGAAAACAAAGAGTCCATGACAACATGGCCAGCCACACACAAGCCCCACAGCTTGTGCTGGGCTTTTATTGACACAGGTTATGCTGCAGCTGACTTCCAGCCCAGGAGCTACAACAACAAAGCAGGCACAGCCCAGACACGGCCGGACAGGCTGTTGTGACAGAGTGGTGGCACTGAAGAATGGCTTTAACAGGCCATCAGAATGATCCCTTCTGGCAGTGGCAAGGTATCTGCCCGGCTCCAGGCTCGTGTTATGACTGGGAATTGCTGGCCCTTTGGGAATTGCCCACCATTACCGTGTGAGCAAGAGCCGCAGGTCTCTCCATCTGTCGGGGCAAGCGCCCTGCCCACGGATGGCCCTTTGCATGGAACTGATAATTGAGGTGTTGAAACGGCCCCAAAGCCTTTCATTATATTTTACTGCATAGGGCCAGTGGATAATCAGAGGAGAATGCCAGCAAAACCCAAGGAGCCTGCTGAGGCAGCAAGTGCTAATGCAATTTTTCACCACAATATATAAATAACCCCCCAAGCTCCTCTCTTAAGCATATGTGGTAAAAGGAGCATGCACAGCTTTTATCACGCAACTCTTGTGTTGCTCTAGAACTGTTAATCAAATAAAAGCTTCCAGAGCTCTGACTAATGAAAATCTACATTTGCTTTGGCAGTTGGACACCAATATTATGTTACTAAAGCAATGGAGCTTTAATACAAAACTGAGCGAACTGAGGGAATTGTGCTGAGAGGAAAGATGAGGGGAACGAGATGGTGTTAAATTCCCAGAACATGATTAGGCAGATCCACTGTTTTCCTTCTCTTCAGGAAGGTCTCCAGATCTCTGTATCAATATGAGGACATCGATGTGTAAATAAACACAGAAGTGCTTACAAATTAACATTTCATCTCCACCTCATCCAGCTATGTCTGCCTTTACCAAAATTGCTGCCCCTCAGATGCTTCCCTACATCCCACCTATGATCTCTGTGCTGTGCCTAAATTTTAACATCCACTGTCAATATTCAAACTTCCTTTCTTCACTGAGAAGTTTTGACATTTCAAACACGCACCAATACAACTTAATTGCAGTAATGTCAAATAAAGTTTATCTGTTTCTTTTCCCTCACAATTTTAAGGTGATTTTGACAGAAAAAAAATAAAACTTTTCATGGACAGTTTCCAGAGGCCAAGGGAATTTTTACTATTTTTTCTTGCATTTCTCTTGTTAACAACATTCATATACCTGTATAATTCTTAAACAAAAGCCTCTCACTTCAATCTGTTGAGCTGACACAAAACACTTCAGTTGAGTTAATCTCAAGGTTAAAATGCATGTCCCATTGCCATAGAGAAGCTCCAGTTCAGATCCCATTTATGTCAGGCTTCCTGTATCTCCCATAAAAAAACTCCAGTTGTGTAACTCCATGATGAGCTGCACAAAACCAACCCTGATATGTTACAAACAAGACTGGTTAAAGGAAAACGTTATTTTATGTCAGAAACAGCCCTCTGGTCAGCTCAGGAAACAAAGGCAGCTTGGATTTCAGGTCTCAGAGGGAAATGTACTGCTTGGAAAAAAGCAGGTATATTAAGTTGTTTTAAAACTAAATGTTTGCAAGCATTCAACTGAATTCTAATGGGCACCAAACTGACCTGAAACAATATACTGCAATTTGGGTTTCCTGCTGTGTATTGGCAATATTTCAGGCTCTCAAATGGAAAAAGTAGATTTTGTAGACACTGGATTTTCCACCAGATAATGGCTGTCCAACAGGTCCTGTCAATAATTGAAATTATTCAATATTTCAGTGTATACAAGAGCCTTTCCCCTCCTTCACTCCTGTCCCTGCTACACACAAAAAATAGGGCCAAAACCAGCAAATGGGAAAGGGTAAAAGAGATTTAAATTACACCAGACACCTCTTGGCTTCCTTGAATTTCTCAGTGCTATTTTCAGGGCCCCTGAAATAATAATTTCTTCCTCCAGTTAACTCGTTAATGAGCAGACCCAGACAATCCCTCATCAGGCAGGGGCTCCAAGGAAATTCGCCAGCCACTCATCCAGAATCTGTTTTTCTCCTGGAAATGCCTGCCTCTTTTCTGGACATCTCACAAAGGATATCCCAGGTTAGCTTGAAAAGGAATACCCCTGGCCATGAGGAAAGGTGAGTGATGAGCTGGTCAGTTTGTTATTAACCTTTGCTTGATGAGTTGAGAGAATCTGGCCTTGGCCAGCTCACAAAGTGGGAACTGAAGTCAGTCCAGCTCATTCAGATATGTGCCATACTCCACAGAACCCAGGAATATGACAGCACACACCTCTAGACTATTAATCCTTTTACTTTTTTTTTTTTTTTTTTTTTTTTTTTTTTTTTTTTTTTTTTTAATTTTCATGGGGCATCAGAAGCTCAGCTTCCCAACCAGTTAAAGAACTTTGTGAAGCTGAGGCAAGTGCAAATGTCACTGAAAGGTTCAGTGTAGTCTAGTTTCAGGCTTGAAGCTTCTGATTTTCTCAAGTTCTGGTTTTCTGATATTTGAGTTTTCTATAATTTGTTCTCAAAGAAAGAACATAAAACCAAAATTTATAACAGTACCCATGCTGTGAATTCTTTCTGTGAAGAAGAATTTCTTTTGATGTCCCTCTAGTTTGACCAATGTGTGTAAAGAAGTTTCTTTCATCATTCACATTGGTCTGTAGAAAATAATATATAAAAAGAGATATTTCTAATAAAATCATTCTTTTACACAGCCTTAAAAGAAATCACAAAAAGAGTCTGTGTCATGTGTTATCTACAACAGTTCAGTTCCTGCACCCACTGATGAGAGGGAATCTGTAATAAGTAAATAACCTGCTCCTGGATCCCTGGCCAGGTCCCAGCCTGCAGCAGTGGAATTAACTCCTCACAAATTACTCAGGGTACAGGTGGAAGGGTGGGAGCAGTCTGCCACACAGGTTAAGGAGCAGAAAAATGAAATTATACTTCTCTTTCCCTTTGCCTCCCCCTCTCCACTTCCACACAGAGGTTTAAAGCAACTCTTGGCCCAGAAACAGCAGAAAAGAGGCTCACCTTTCACATCACCAAAAAAAACTATCAATAGCAAAAATCCCAAAATGACAGAATTCCAAACAGCCACGCCTCTCATGGAGTCTGTTCAAAGCACCAACCAGCATCACCTGAAGGAAAATCCTTGACCTTGATCCTTCACCCACATGTCCTTCACACAGCAGGTGACTCCTTCCAGCACAAAAACTCAAATAACACAACAAGCCAAAATTTCAGCTTGATGGCAAACAGAGCAGAACAACAAACAGCCAAAATCCAGTTCAATTCTTCAAGAAATTCTTTACCCCCTCAAAAGTGAGGCTCATGCTTTATCTCAAATTAACTTTAAACATTCTTCTAAATCTCTTTTTCTTCAATACTCTCACTAGACTTCATATCCAGCTTGCCTAACCCAAGGGAGAAATGTCCTAAGCCAAAGCAATAATGTGAAAATATTATGGCTGAGTAGCTCAGTTTCCAAGTGACATAAATTGGCAGTAGATGTTGGGATTGTTGGAAAATTTAATAAAAAAATAAATTTTATTGTGCCAAAAAATCCTTATGCCTGGAATCATATAACACCGTCCCACTGATACTAGTACACAGAAATCAGAAAAACAGAAAAGACTAGAAAATTCTGCTCTGTTCTAAAAATATCACTGATTTGAAACGTTTTGGTTACTGAGTGCCCAGCAGGATACTCCCAAAACATGCTCTGGAAATCTGCATATCCCTAAAGGTTGAGAGGCTTCACCAGAGTGCATTATAAGACAGATTTATTCTTCTGAAAGAAGATGATTTTAAGCACAGCCTTGCCTAACAATTAATATTCAGAAATGTGGCAGAAAGCAAAAGTTCTTAGGAGTGTTTATTTTTTGGAAGTGCAGGGTGGCTGTGCTAGAAGCACACACCCACAAAGGATAAAAAGCAGAGTGCTGAGATCCTTCTGCCAACACCTTCCCCTCCTGGTGACTTCCCCACCAAACATCTGACAGGCTTTGAAATAATAATAATAATTCTATAAACCAAAAGATTATCATCCACTGGAATAAAACCCAGAAAATTGCGAAACAAGAACACAAAAATAGCTAAACCAGAGAGAGAGAAAAGCAAAAATATATTCTCTATAGCTACTCTATTCTTGCTCCATTCATGGGTTTAATTAAATTGCTGACTTTAAGTATCAGTAAACTCCTGTTTTGATTTTTGTGGGGTATTTTTGTTGCGGTTTTTTTTAAAGTTTTTTTGTTCATTGTTTGCTTGGTTGGTATTTTTTTAATTGGAAGTGGGGGGTTGTATTGCTTGTTGATATGTTTTCTTTCAAAGACTCCAGTTTCAACTCATGTTAGGAATCTGAGATGCAGCATTAAAATACATGGGAATGTGATAATGAGAGTTAAAGAATATTGATTGGGACATCATAGCTACTGGAATTTATGTTTTAAGACAGACATAAATAAAAGCACCACTGTCAAGGGAATAACGTGGTGTCAAAGGCAAGCCTTCAGAAATGAGGGAACACCCATTAAAAATAGGCTTTTCCATACAACCCCAGGCAAATATTCTACTGAAAAATGCAAAGTGATTTTGCAATTAAAAACTGTGTTACACACAGGAGGTTGAACACACAGGGAACCTCCAGCCTCTGAATTATGGTGCTTGAACCACTGATGCCCTTTCAATGCCATTTTTCCACATGTAGTAGCTCTGCATTTTTCATCTCTGTGCATTTGTAAAGCCACACAAAAAACATCACTTTGATGGATCTGCCTTGATTTACTGCAGCAATAAAAAGCTGAAGAGTCCATGCAGTGAAGAGAGCTCTGGAAGAGTTTCAGACTCAAAGAATTTGCTCACTTCATGCAAGAGAACGGGTTTCTATATTTTCTATAGAATTTTGCATTTTGTTTTCTGTCTTCATGCAAGACAAAACCAAAGTAGCATATTAGCATTTATTGCTAATATGATGACAGAAGTTTTTCAAAGACTGCTTCCCTTTAATTAAATTCCAACTTTTTTTGAAGGTAGTAGATATTATCCTAACATATAACTGTCCTAATTTTGTTGCAAGAAATCCTAATTGCAACACCATATTGAGTAGTATTGCAGCTGACATGAAGCAAGCGTTCCACCAAAAATTAGATCTTACAGTCTGATTAAAAGTAGTTTGCCACCAAGGAATTTTTGGACAGTAGTTGGCAACAGATAAACTGGATGGGGAAGATCATATAAATACTGGGCACTGAAAATCAGGATATTGGGAATAGTACCATTTTCAAGAGCCTGGATTGAACCATACTGTTTTTAAAGCCTATGTATTCAGAGGTTTTCCTATCTGCTAGATTGAGTAAAGAGAACTAAAAAAAAAAAAAAAACCCCAAACCAAACAAATAAAAAACCACAAACAACCCAAAAGCCTAAAATAATCCTACATTCCTCCGTCAATCTATAACCAGAGAGTTTTCTTCATTCATCACTTAAAAAATAATAATACTAATAGAAAAAATAATATTCAAAGGACATATAAAGGAAGGTATTGTATACCAGACATACAATAGCCCAGGTTGGACACAAACCATGAGCCTGAGCTTCAACAGGGAGGCTGATTTCCCAGCTTTGGCCATAACTCAGCCTGCACAGTGGGAGTGATTTATTTGTGGGATTTTGGTTATTGCTTCCTTCGTGTTCCTGCTCTGCAGCTCCCACGTTACAGATGGAAAAGCAGCCCCAGCCCAGAAAGCTGCTCTGAAATGGTGCAGCAAAAGTATCTGTGTTCTCATTTGGCTGGGGCAGCAGGAGAAAGGCCAAAGTATCCATTTCTAGCAGGGTTTGAATGAAGATCTCCCAGAAAAGCCCCAGTGGGGTCGCTAGGAGGGGGAGCCAACGCCACAATTCAAAGGGCAGAAGGGGGTAAACCAATGAACAGAACTCTTTCCCATTTCCTGCACTATGGAGAGCTGAGGGAGAGGAAATCAGCATAGCAAGATCCCAACCAAGAGCAGGGAAATGAGGATGCGGGTGGTTTGCTCTGGGGCTGTGCTCTGCAGCATCACAAGAGGAACACGTGGAGAAACAGCCAGCAGGCGTGGATGGCAGCTCCCTCTGCCATCCAGGACAGCCTGGGAGCCCCTCAGCTCTGAGAAAACCCCTGGGAGCAGCAATCACCCCCTCAGACAAGGATAATGTTTCACCAGCCCAGCCAGAAAGCGCCTCTCTGCCTGCTCACCTGTCACTGTGCAGCTCCAAACCCCAAAGCCAAGCCCTCCCCACATTGTGCACACATGGCAGGGCTGCCAGATGTTGGGGTCCAGAGCAGTAACCAGACACCACCCTGGCCTGAATAACAGGTAAAGAGCCTTTATCTCCCCACAATGACATTTGCTTCCTTGGGAGAGGACAAATCAGCTCAGCCTCAGTGAAAGTGATTCATCAATTCATAATGACAAACCAGAAACCTCAGGAGGAACAGGCTGCCCTCCCTGGTCTTTGTTTTTCCAGGGGCGAAGAACAAAGTGGCATCAATTAATTATTAATTGCAAAGATCTTTTTGCATGAAGGATGGTGAATTATTGTGCTTTGCTAACAATAGTTAATTTGTTTCTGAGCAAGACTTCTGAAATATTTCAGTATTTTTCTTCATGTTCTATACAAAGATTTGAGAGATTAATTGTCCAGATGTTTCCTTGGGTTTTGTTCTCTCTTTCTCACATAATAAAAATCTTTCAGCACACTTTTTTTTCCCAATAAACCCACAGTCCATCTGTTATACTCTGCTGGAGACATAAAACAGCACTACATGTGTGTTACAATCATTCTAAAAAGTAAATCTTCATTATTTTCTTTTACAAATAAGGTGAAAGATTCCATTTTTATTTGTTAGGTAATGTCTTGATATGTTGCCCTTTGCCCTAAACCAAAGCTCTGTTCACTAATATCTTCACCTTTGCTTCTAATGTCACGGGGTAAAATATTCAAATTCCAAGGCAGACCATCAAGTATTCCTGTCTAACAGCAGAAAAACTCTGGAAAAATACAGCAGAGCAAGACTTTAACAGCTCTCTCCAGTTTGAATACAGCACAACTGCTTTAGAACAGTTTAATTTAATTAATCAGTCTCGGGCTGTCATGAGTGAAGTGAATAATGGTAGTGTGCATTTTTATTTCTGTATGTATTACAAGAATCATTTGTTCTGTAAACTGAGCAAGTGAAAACACAGATTAAAGTGTAGGAGGTGTCAAAATCTACTTCCTAGATTGCTGCTGCAAAATGAGAGTCCTGAAGCAGAACTGATAGGAAATTTCTTTGCTTTAGCCATGCAAAATTGTCAGTTTTCAAACCTGGTTTCCAAACCAGGTTTTTAAGAAGTAAAATTTCAAAGCTGCTGTAGACTCAATTATTTTTAGATTAGTTAATACTACAAAAACAAACCCCAAAACTAAGAACCTCAGACATCTCTGTCCTTCAAAATCCCACAGCAAAAAGAAAAAAACCCAGCAGGAGAGCACTGAATAAAATAGTAAGGTAAGACCATGTCACAAAGACTTACATCAGCACATGTTTTATAGTCACAACTTCCACTGATTTGAAGGAAAAATTTGTGTAAAAGCAACATCCTGATGAGGCAGATGAGACTTGAAGTGGGGTCTAGTACTTGTTGGAAGATTTCAGTCTCTTGAAGGTTTCCTAAGTGTCAAACAGGTTTTGCACAGGACTAAACCCAAACTTGTGCCAGTTTGCAAGACAACTCACAAATCTTGCTTAAAGGACATTTCAGGTTGTCCTCAAGCCTTGCAGGAACACATAAGAGATTTCTAGATACTTGATTTTTCTTTCCTGTCCTTTAAAATGCACGGGCCTTGCCTTTTCCTTCACATGAGACATGCCAGCTTTCCCCATCCATGAGGAATATGGTATTTTCCCTAAAATAAGAAACCACTCCCATCGAAGTGAAACCAACCATCTGCATTAATTAGTAGAAGACCCCAAAGGATAATTTAAATGTTTACATAATCACTATTTCACTTGTGGCAAAAGAGCACAGAAACACAGCTAACATTAAAAAACACTTCAAAGGCTAGGCAATGAATAATCTATTTATATTTTTATCATAGTTAAAAGTCCAAGAGATTATTTACATTAGCTTATACCTTAACTTTCAAAACAACATCCCACTCAAAAATATCCATCCCAGCCTCACCTGCATTCTCTGAGAACACAGGTGCTCTTCTCACCAAGTTATAAACCAGATTTTTTCCACATTTCAAGATAAACAAACACTGACATTGTAGTCATTTAGCAGTATCCTGATTTTCATTACTATCACTGCTCTGCCCTAACAGCAGCCGGTTTCAGTCTCTATCTCAACACGATGACAAAAATGTGCTTCCAGGCAACAAGGAAGACCTGAAATTACTTAAATATAGCCAGAATTTAACTCATGAATACCAGATAGTGTAGCATTTTAACAACCATTTCTAAAAAACACTGTTTTGAGTAAGAAGTGGTTTAGTTCAGTCAAGCAGAACACTCAAATCCCCAGCCATTGCTGTCAAAGATGGGACAGGGAGGTATGACAACAGCACCTTGGTTTTCTCCTTGGTTGCCTGGAGAAACCTGGAGCCTGCAGACTTTTTATAAGAGGTAGGAAATGTCACAAATGAGAGCAAATTCATCTATGCTGTGCACATTTGTGACTTTTCTGAAGAGGTTTGCATACTCACTGCAGAATGTTTAGGATGTGTAAGTAAAAACGTGTTGAAAATCCATTTCTACACTACTGCTTCACTGTTTTCTGGGAATCTGGCGGTGGCCAGCTCTTGCAAAGTGAGAACACTGTTTCAGAAGGGCATTGTTTTCCTGGAAAGGCATGGGAGGAATTGAAGGAAGAAGGAAACTTTTCCTCCTCTTTGTAAGACACCGAAATTCGTGTGTAGCTCAGGTGGGTTCTCTTCTCTTAGAGAGCTGTCTTAGGGCTCATCATGGCCTGTTTGAAGAGCAAAGCCAGCATGGGGTGTCCACTCCAGACAGCACACAGAGCAAACACTGCAACTTGATAGGGGACGCCAGGCTGGCCACTTTGGGGCACTCAGCATTTTTAATCACCACCACCAGTTCTCATTTTCCTCATAGCTAAGTACTATTGCACATTCAGACATGAAAAAACAAATAAACAAGGAAAAAATAAAACCCAAGCAATCAACCAACTCAAAACCCCAAAGGTTTCAGTGAGAGATGCAATTTTCTTGAAGTGACAAAGACTATCATTTACATCCCCTCTCTTATGAGTGTAACCTACTTATTATGTCAGCATGTGCTGAAATCATGAGGAAGGAAGGAAGAAAGAAAAGTACTTCCCTGATAAATGCATCCAAAATGATAAAATCCCCTGTTAAAATGTCTACAGCTGCCAGAGTTCCTAGGTGGGCAAAGAAATCTTCATTTAAATCTTCTGACACAAGCTCAGTGTTTTTACATTCGTGTAGAAATAACACTATGTAAAATCCTCACCAAAAAAAGCCAACTGAAGGCTTGACATTGCCACCTCTGTAACTTTACCCTGGCTTTGGTGTATCTGAAGGGAATGCTGTAACACGAGCTTTTTAATAACACTTAATAAATATTTAGGGCCATCCTTTCTGAACGGTGGGTGCCACATGCAGAGCTGGGTGGGGTCGTTCTTTACAGCCACTCACCATCTGGTATCCCTGAGCAAAGTGATCTCCCGAGCCTGGCTGCACTGCTGTGGTGTTAAATTACTTTCCTTCCTCTGCCCCATTCACCTGTCTGTGTCCCCTGCAGGACCATGTTCTGCAGCTGCTTCTACCCCCAGCATTTAATAGACTCTGTTACACTATTCTACTGCATTTAATTGGCACAATGTGGGCAGAGGAAGGAACAAGATCCCCGGGTTAGTGTTCAAAGGGTCAAACCAGAGCAGCCCCATGTCCTTCTCTCAGCTGCCACTGCTGTAAGGAGGCCACAAAACCTTTACCTGAGAGACTGCTGGGTCAGTGAGAATCACTAGAATTCAGTCCCCACTGCATTTCTGCTTTCCTTTTGTGCCTCAGAGCATCCAGTTTCACTGAAGAGGCACAAGGTGCTGCATGTGGCCTCAGATCCTTGGGAGTGACCAGAGGAGCGAGTGACCTCTCTGTACACAACCCATGTGTAGGGCAGGTCACCTGCCCCTGGACTGGAGCTGCATCCCCACCAGGAGAGCACCTGGCTCCTGGACAGTGGCCCTAGGAAAGGCTCAGCTCCTTCTTCCCATCACACCAATTCCTAATCTGTAGGGTTTTCTGTCAGCCAAGAGACACAAGCATTGTGGGTGATCTCAATCCACACGCCTTTCCTGGCTCCACACATCTCTCCTGACTTTTCTGTCTGTCTCCTGTCAAATAGATTCTTTAACAGCCACGTTTTCCTTTTGGTTCAGTAGTGGCTTCATCTTCAAGGTCCCTTTCCCCTGTCAGCTTTAAAACTTAGAATGGATTTAAAGTATTGAGGAGAAAATAGGAACAGACCAAAGGCTGTGATCTCATCTAAGACTTACTACCCTGGAAAGGCAAACTAAAAGATAATTATTTTAATAGCAGCCCTGGATATATTAACACAGGTATGCGTGTTCTTTTCTCCCTATGTTTTTTTATGCTCGCTTTCATAAACAAAATTAGAGAAAATACTTAATTTTAATATACACACAAATAAAATAATTCCCTTGATGTCAGGCTCCTTAACGGTTTTATCAAAGAAACAGAAAGCAAAAGAAAACCCATTAGACTAAAGTCTCTTCTAAACTATGAGAAAAAGCTTAAACCTTCAAGAGATAAAAATGTTCAGCTATCAAGGTATCTCAATTCCCTAGTTTAATAATAATAAAACCAACAAAGTGATATCTAACATCTATATAATTGCTGTTCCCGGTATTTCTTTTTCTCACTAAGTCATACCATGTTCCCTCCTAGGTCCTGAACTTTTAAACGTGTAAGCAGTGTATAATTTTCTCTCCCTGAGAGGTTCCAATGAAATCCCTGAAGCCATTCACAGGAGCAGATCTATGAATGTGGTTGCATGCCTGCAAGATGAGGCTCAGATAAAGAGCATTTATGGCAACAACTTTGTGCTGTTTATTTGGACTGCTCAGCCACCAGCATACTCCTGGGCACTGCAAGATGTTAATCTGGACATTTATTAAAAGATACTGGGAGCCAGCATCTGGATCACCAGGGAATTTTAATTAAAGTATAAACACAAGACTTTAAGAACAGTCACATTGCTCATGTGACAGAACCCTTCCTCTGGTGCCTTGTTAGCATGGCTGAGCATTTCTGGGCTGAGATAATCTGACTTTGAGCAATATCAGTCACTAAACAACACCAGCAAAAGATGATTAGTGTGTATCAGTGGGGGGTTATTCTGTAATTTCAGAACAATTGCTCCTCGTGAGCAATTCAGTGTCTGTGGCTGTGCTGCTGGTGTATCATCGTTCTTGTGGGCTTTAGGCTCAGAGCAGCAGAAGTTTTCATATCAGTGCAGGGTTCACAGAACCACAGAATGGCCTGGGTTGGAAGAGACCTCAAAGATTGCCTAATTCCAACCTCCTCCCACAGGCATGGACACCCCCCTTTATCCCAGGTTGCTCCAAGCCCCATCCAGCGTGGCCTTGGACCCTTCCAGGGCTGGGGCAGCCCTTGCCTAGGGTGCAGACTTAAATACTTTATAGTGAATTCAAAACTAAGGAGAGTAATTAGACAGTTTTTCTTACAGATAAAATATTTTCAGAGGAAATCTTCCTGTGGTCATAAATAAAAGCTACAAGGAGCTGTGAGATCCCCCAGAAAGGCAGCCTGTTGAATTCAATTACTCGATTGCCCCTGAATTCCATGGGACAACATGATAATCTTTATCACATTAAAACCACATAATGCTGCATGTTTAACTTTGTTCTGTATTTTACAAAAGAAGCAATGCAATCAAGGGGGCAAAATGAAAGGAAAAGTTTGCTGCTCTGTGCAATATAACCATGCAGGCACATAGATAAAATTCACAATGCACAGAAGAACCCAGCAAAGCTGACTTGAAGCTGAAATCCCTGCCTGTCCCAGTATAAGAGGACTTTGGAGTGCTTACATCTGTGGTGGGCAAAGTGCTCCAACACAAAGCAGAAATTCTGCAAGCTACCTGACAAAGGATGCCTTTTGCTGAAGCAGCAGAAGAGACAGTGGGAATTTTTGCCACTGAAATTCCACCGTGTGGATGCAGACGAAGTCTCCCACTGGAAATGAAGGCAGGGCACACGTGGGAAACAGAGAGGCCGCTGATGAGGGGAAAAAAGTGCTGAGCCACTGCTGTTTTAGCTGGAGCTCTGACAGCAGAATTGTCCCTGGGAAGTTTGGCTGCTGTTTTTGCTATCTTTATTCTGAGCCAACAGGAACTGAGTATATTGTATATTCAGGGTAAGAGCTACGTGATCCATGAGGGTGAGTGATGCACCACAGACACTGCACTGATTCCTCTTTTCACAGGAGTGAAAAGGGCAGTGAGAGAAGGGCTGGGGGAGTGTCCACAGATATTAACAGCACACAATGTGAGCACTCCATTTTTACTCAATTTGTGCAGTTTTGCTGGGCTCACACACAGGATGATAATGAAAACTCCTAGGGGTGCTTTGACTGCAGGCCGGAGTTTTACTCAGGTCCTTTCAACATTCTGTGCTTCGTTGATAAAATTAGGAGAAAAGAATTGGCAGGGAAGGACTGTCATTCATGGCAGTAACTAAAGAACAGTTATTGCAACTGTGGGCTTTCTCCATGCTACAATGGGGTGTTCAGAAAATCTCCTACACAGTCCTTATTGCAGCAAAGAAAAAACAATCAAAAGGGATTCCCATCTTGCTTTGACCAAGATTTTTAGTTTTTATTTTGTCCAGATTAAAGCGGGTCTTATGGATAAAAGAAAGCACAAGAGAAAACGGGCACTGCCTTAAAGACTCCAGCAGAAAGCACAAATCTGCATTAATGCACATGCCCAGGAGTAGTCAAGATGCTTACAGCATTCATGCCCATGTTCTGATGCCTCTTGTGGGAGAGGAAAGCCAGGGATGCATCTGCTGGGCCAGGTTTGATGTAGTGCACAGTGTGATCAGCCCTCCCATTCTCTAGAATCACCACAGAACAGAGGCACTCCACACAGCACCTCCTTCCTTCTCCTCTCTTGCCTGATCTGAAAGCAATCTCCTTTCCAGTCTATTTTTTCCATGTCTAGGAAAGTGACAAAAATTAAACCATGAAGATGAAAGGAAAAGATTCCTGGCACACTAAAGCTTAAAAGTTTTTCTTAAAAACAACAGGAATGCAATGGCTTGCAAGGAGTAGAGCATCCAAGGATTTTAAGTAATCGAACTAATACCTGCTTAAATCTGTTGAAAGAATCACCCAAAACAAGTCAAGGCTTGAACTGGACTATGAGAACCCAAAGGGCTGCCAGCACAAGCTCTTAAGCATTTTGAAACACGTGAAAGAAAAATAACTTGAATAATTTTATACCAATAGCTCCAGATTGGTATAAACCAGGAGAAGGGGGAAAGAGTAATTTGGAGTGGATTTGATTAATATCACCCTCAGCTTGCTGCCTGTACCTGACTCCTACCTGGTATTTCCTAAAGCCTTTCCACTGACTTATAGAAATACAACAATAAATTAGATGGGATTTAAAAGAACCATGTTTTAAACAGAGAGGAGAAAGCTTGGTGAGAAGAGTTATTAAAGCCTGGATTGAAGAGATAACTAAATAAAAACTTCTGATGCAATTTGCACAGCAACAGTTTCATCTTTTTAATTATTGCATAAATGGATTTTACAAAAACACCCAACTCCCAACCAAAGTCATGGGAAATCCATCAGCACATCCTAGTTTTCAGCTCCTCTCTCACTATTCTTTCATTTTGAGGGGAGTATGGATTTGATGGGCAAAGATAGAGGGATATGAAGGAACAGAGTCCAGCTTTACTCCTTTTTTTACTAAATTCAGCTGTTTGCTAAATTTAATAAAACTGCAATGTTGAAAATGCACATTAATGCTGTAGTACAATCAAAAATAAAAAAGAGGGTTTTTGAAAAGAAAAACATCTTGTAAGCCTGATTTTAAACTCCAGTGTAAAGTTTCAAAACAAATGGAGATTTATCTATGTAAAGAAAGTATTTATATAACAACACAAATTAAAAATAGACACTCAGGTAAACAAACTTTATTTACATTATATAAGTTCAATATTCACCAGAAAGCACAGCTCTGATGCAAATTAGCAGCAGTTATTAGGAGGTACTCTAAGTGCTGGTGGAATGCAGGACACTGTATTGTTTCCTGATGTTTCAAATTAGGTTTATTTAAAACAATCTGTTGTTTAATGAGTATTTTCCTCTGTAGGGACGTATCAGCATTCTGATTTGTTGACTGCTCCTTTCAGTCGAGGAGGGAGTGGAGCCAAGGAAAATCACAGCATTCCCTATTTATGTGTCCACACAGAGGAAATGCCTCCTGATGCCGAGTCAGCAGCATTTTAGGCAGAAACACAATTAATGATCATTAAACCTCAGAGAAGCAGCATTTAGAGCCAGAGAAGTTTATTTAAACCAGCCACAAAACCTGTGTCAAGCCTTAGCTAGGATTTAGCGAGTTGAGGAAATTACTGGCACTGCTGTCAGAGGATTTGGATTTTCTGACAGAAAACCTGGATTTTGCCATGGTCATGGCAACAACTCTCTGGAAGGAAATTTCACTGAAGGCATCAGGCACTACCAGGCACTGACACAGGGTGTAAAAGTCCATCACTCAGAGAACACGTGCCTGATCTGAAAGCAAACAATCTCCTTCCCAGTCTATTTTTTTTCCATGTCTAGAAAAGTGACAAAAAACTGAACCATGAAGATGGAAGGAAATGGAATGGCAGGAATGGAATGGCTTGCAAGAGTAGAGCATCCAAGGATTTTAAGTAATAAAACCAATACCTTCTTAAATCTATTGAAGGAGCTTGATTCAGGAATGCATGGTTTAGAGGGACTTTTCCTTGATGATGCCAGGGTTGATCTTGTGAAAACTAAACCCACACACTGGGTTTGTCTGGGTCTGTTGTCTGCCCTGCTTGTTCTCTCCCAGAATTTCAGACCTGAAACTGCTCCACCCAAACAGTGGGAACGTGGGCAAGGTGCAGAGGAAGCAGAAGTTTGACCAGCACCCAAAAGGGCTCACTCTGAGCAGTCCCCACAGAGCAGCAGGACAGGAATTACCCAGCTGGCTGGGGGCAGTGCCTCGTGTAACACACTCATATTTCCCCATTCCACTCAGAATGAGACAGCTGAGTGCCTGCCACTCTCCCAAGCAGGGAACCAAGAAAATCTGTGAAAAAATTCACAGCTAAAACCATGAAACTAAGCTTTTCTTCTGTCACTAACATGTTACTAGCAACTCCTTTCTAAAGAACACTGGAGGGCTGAAATTAAAGTTATTGTCTTGATGTCACTTGAATAGACCATAAGCTGGAGACACATAACTAGAATCTGAACAGACCTGTAATTTCTATCATAATATTGCATCTCCCTTAATTAAGCTTTTCAGTGTAAAATAACCTCCCAAAATTATCCAGTCTATCCAAATATTAGAAAATTTGGCCTGAAAATAAATACTTGCTGTTCAGTTACACACCTCACAAAGAGGGGAAGCTGCACAGCAATGCTTTAAGTGCCAGCTGTATTCCACTCTGCTCACACCTTATACTCAAAGCACAGGGCTTTCCTGCTTGTGGTACTGTTAAAATGATGCTAAAAACATGACACAGGCTTTGCAAACTGCTCTGTCTTCAGGTCTCGCTGCTTACAAACTCCCAAAGTTCCTGATGACACCATCATGCATCATTATAAACCTGACACAGCTCTTATCCCTCAACAAATTAATGTTATTTCTGAGGGGAAAGGAAAATACTACCTAGGTCAGACTTGGCTCACAGTGATGGGTGAGCAGAATTGGCAGCCTGAGCCTCGAACAGCTCCAGCAGTGAGAACTCAGAGAATAAAAATGTGTGTCCTGAAATGGTTCCAGGTCAAGCAAGGCTTAAGCTGGCATGGAAATATGAGAGAGAGAAGTTGTACTGTGTCTGAAAGTGCTTTCTTCAAGAATAAAAGCTGAAAATGGCCAGCTGGACAGAGAACTAATATTGAACACAGTATGAAATGACTCTGTATTAATAAGTAATGAAAAGTATCTTGGATATTTAGCATGTGTTTAAAAAATCAGCTTTTCCTGAGGACTGCTAAAACAAACTCGCATTTCCCAGTTCATAAGTCAGGCACACAAACAGCAGGCTGTTTCCAGAGCCTGGCATACACATAAATTATAGTATTTGAAATTCCTAACTTACCTAATGTCTTCAATGTATTTATGTCTTGGTTGTATCAGCGGGGTAATTATCCCTGCCTTAGTAATGGCACTGCTTAAGGAATGCTGGCATGCATTTCTTCAGTAATAAGCACTTCATTTTGTCAATGACTTAAGAACTCTCAGCTTTCCAAGACCTGGTTATTTTTACAGAGCATGAAAATTAACAACTCTACCTCATATAAATTCTTTTATCTGCTTGGAAAAAAAGTGCTGGTCCCAACTGCTGCACCATTTCTGTGTCCAGGTCTCAGCTGTCAGTGGCTTGCGTATTTGGCCTCGTGGCATTTTTACTTCACTTTGTCAATGCCAACTGTGAGCTGTTTTCTTTGGTCAGCTGGGTACTGCAGCCAACAAATCCCCCTTCCCCTGGTACCAGTGGGATAGTTGTCAGGCAGAGAGGCTTGGCATGCTCAAGACTCCACTTCCCTACCCAAGACCCCAGAAAAATAAAAGATTCATCCTGTTCCAAAGACAAGATATTGACTGATAGCCTTTGTGGCAGTAGAAAATCTGGAGGCTGGTTAAAAAAAACAAAACAAAACATAGTAAGCTATGAGCTTTCTAATCTGTGCACATGTTAGGAGTTCAAAGACATCTAAGCAAAAGATTATTAAATTCTGAACGTGCCAGAAGGAAGAAATCTTGGGGCGGGATGAGATGGGACATGGTAAAAAGTGTAATAAGTGAAAGGAAAGTAGGTGTCAGCGAGGGTAATTGGGTTTTTTTCTCAGTTTTTTAAGCATTTGGGGTCAGATTCTGATTGAGAAAATCAGGATTTTGTTTCTGTCAGTAAGGGAAAGGAACAATAGCACAGTTACATGTTATATAAAGAGAAGAAAGCCTCTCCCACCAGAACATCTGACTCAACGTGCTGCAGTCTGAAGGACTTTGCAAGGGACCGAAGCCTCAAGCTGAACTTTCTATTTCCCTTCTTTTAGAGGTTTCAACACCTATTCTTTACTTTTGCAAATTAATAATATTAAGAGTTTAGCTAGAGGTTAGCTTACTCATTAATGTTGAGCCTGGGGCTGAATTTTATAAACAGCTAAGCCCTTTGCCTGCTAACACACAAGGTCAGCACATTTTTGTTGTGGAGTATGATCTAAATGGATTAAAAAGAATAAGCCTTGCCTTTAGGAACCCTTTATGAACCACCAGGACATAACAATAATCTTTTCATACACTGGAATCTCGGTGGAGGTTTTGTAACACCACTGTCCACACGTGATAATGCTTCTCAGTGGCCACAAACACTCCAAACAACCCTCAATGGCACATTCTCCACATCATTCAGTACACCTTGAAATGAAGTGTATTTCATTTGCAGTTTCTAGCTCATGTTGAGGTTCAGAACGTAACAGAGGACTGTGAAAAATGCATCTTCTCTAATATTATCTAAGTATTATCAGAAGTTATGAAGCTAGAGAGGAAACAGAGGAATATATAGAGAATAGCTTGCCCAGAATAGTCTTAGAAACATGCACGTGATGTATGAAACGAGTATCAGAAATTGAAACACACCACTAAAATTCTTCTTGTTGGAACTTGAGTGTATTATTAAAAGCTAATTTCTTTTTTCCAAAGGAGGAAAAGCTCTGCTCCCCCACTGCATGTGTGACCTTTGGGTGTGGGGATGCTCTCCAGAGCAAGGAGAGCCCTTTTGTGCTAAGGTAGGAGCTCACTGCTTACTCTGGTTTTTCTTACATCAGAAAAAAAAAAAAAAATTGCCTTTCATCCCAGGCAGTTGTGATTGGATACTGTCATTAGGAGTAACTCCTATCTGGAGCTCTGGAGAGTGATTGACTGACAGCCAGAAAGGGAGATTTGAAGCAAGTTAGCCATATGTTCAGAAGACAAAAGAGATTTATCAGCTGTCTCCCCAGAGGAGGGCAAACTGAGGTTATTGAGTCTGCACTGAAAGTCAAATAATCACAGTGACATCAAAACTGACTTAATTGGTACAAAAGACACAGACAGCTCTGCTGGTTAATGACTAAATGAAGTAAGATGTTACATGTAAAAAACACATAAGACACTACAGCTAGTTGTGCAAGCAGAAAAGGATCAGAAGCTGAAATACACACAAGTGTTCTAATGGCAAATCCAAATTTCTAGATTGAGAGATTTTGTTTCTAAAGTCAGCTTCACATCCTGGCAGCTGAAACAATACTTCCTTGCTAAATCATGATTTTCAGCTAGCAAAAGACAGCAAAGAAATATGGAGCTAATTCCATCTCCTGCATTGAAAAGGATCGAAAGCAACACACGGAGCATCCTACAGCACACAGAATATTGGTCAGCTAAAACCACTGGATTATTTTAAAAAAGTTTAGCTTTTCTTTTATTTCTGCTCCCTTAACTCCCCCCTAAACAAACCAACCAAACAAAACCCAAATAAAACAGCCCCCACCCCACAACGTTTATTATTAATGTATGACATAGAAATAATTTTCCTACATAAATGAACTTCTACATTAAAAACTAGTGAATCTAACGATTTCCTTGCCAGGACACATGTTCTTAACTAAGAGCACAGTGGGCACCAGTGGATAAACATCTGATACCTCAGCACTGAGGGAAAGGAAGGCTCAAAGAGCTGACAACAACATTCTCACCCACAAGAAAACGAGACCGGATAGACTTCGTGTCTTGGCTTCCAGGAGGGGAAGAAAAAAAAAAATTACTTCCCAAAACAAAGGAAAAATAATACATACATTTATATATAGGTATGGCAAGTGCAGGTAATGAGATGTGCATTCCCACGTCCTTCAAGGTATTTATTTGTCTGACCTTGAGCTGTTACAGTTTGCCCTGCCTAGCCACCAGAGGCAGGAAGTCTTCTGGCATTAATATTTTCTCAGTGGATATTTTCGTGCACATTTCAGGAAGAAACAAGGCTGCAGAAACAGATTCATTGTGGCTGGAAGTTTTTCTTCTGCAGGTAACCAACAATTTGTCATGCAGTAGGTAAGGACACAGTGAAAAACCACAATAAACCTGGAACACCAGAACTGAGCTAGAGCTTTGGATCAGTGATCTGGTGAAAAAACAAGATGCTGTTGGCTCCTACCAGTTTTTTTCAACTGCAGAGTTTGATTCAGTGTTACTTTAAAACAGTTTCCAGCCAAGAATTTGCCAGGTGTCTGAGGATGCAGTGAAAGCTGTCAAAATGTAATAAAAAACATCTCAAGAGTCAAAATGTTAGGTGACAACTAAACACAAAAAGGAGGAGCTATTCAGCAGTGGATTAGAGCAGAGAATCAGGGGAGAAAACATGCAGCCAACGGATTTGTTATCAGGGACACAGATTTCTAACTGTGTTAAACTGAATTTCTAACTCAATTAAACTGATGTCACACACAACACGGAGGGGAAGTGGCCTGAATTTCAAAGAACTCACGGGAAGACCTGGTGGAGTTATTTCAGACCTGATGGAAATGCAATGAAAGAAATGCAATGTAATGTACAGAGCTGATGGGCAGAAATCCGGATGAGATCCACATTGTACTTTTTACCCAGCAAAGGCCTAGAGCATACATAAGAAAATGATGGATTTATTTTTCCTGGAGATAAAATAAATAGTTAATTTATTATTCCACTGCTAATATTACTATTTTAAAGGGGTCACCCTCTCTCCATGTATATGGTCTCACAAATGAATATATACTTATCTGCTGGAAGTCTTTTCTGAAGTATTCTCAATGCCATTTTAAGAATGACAAATGTTTGAGCAGTCACATACTGGCATAGCATAACTGCTCTGCGTTCCTTTGCCCACTTGCAACAGAGTCAAAACATTTCAGAATTAAAAATTTAAGAATGTAAAAGCCAATCACATTTTAAAAGAGGCCAAACGTGCTATTGCAAAATAACTGCAACTGTGGAAATAAATTTCTGCATTCCATGCTCCAATAAAACACTGAATGCGCAGGGAAAAAAAAATATAATTAAAGGAGTAGAGGTATGAAAGGCAAACCCACAGTCCAAGTAGTGCCACGATATCGTGCTCAAAATAAAAATTATTACTGTAGCCTGGAAGCTGTAATAAAAGCAGACAGCTCTAAGAGCAGAATCTGAACTGGAGCAGCCAGCCTGCTTTGTAGAGCTGGAAATCTCTGTCTCCATAACCAGCACAAAGAGTCCCTGGACAGAGAGTTCCTGACTTGGGCTTGACCACAAAGTTTCATTTTTCAAGCATCTTCCCCTCTGCTCCAGGGTTATTCTGTTTTAATGACAGAGCTGTCACGTGTGCTCAGCTGGCCACAAAGACCTTTCATTTTGGTGACAGCAAAGATGAAATCATAGCATATTTTTGAACCAGTATGGAGACACACTTTTTGGTTTTTGTGAGACCAGATTTTTTTTTTTTTTTTTTTTTTGCAAGGCAGCAAAAGAGACTACCCCAGTCAAACTGCAGATGATTCACGCTTGTCCAGGAGCCAGACAAAAAATACAAGCAATGTAAAAAAAAAAACCTAAGCAAGCTGAAGAAAAAGAGGATTTAATTACTCATAACACCTCCCCCAAAATCAGTTTATTAGTCAGCCTTTTTTTCCTGCCTCCAGCAGGTCGTTAGTTACTCCTGCAGATCAAGCAAACGTTTCTTTATTGGAGCAGGGTTTTGAGATAGGATGAGGCTAAACAATAAGAAGTGCTTGCAGGAGAAGCCAAGAAAACAGCAACTCTCTAGCTATTGTAAGAATGTGCAATCTTAATTGCAATAAAATGAGGAAAGAATAAGGGTGGTGGTGGGGGAGTGACCTGCACCATATGATTGCCAGCTGGGAGACAGAATCAACATTCTGCTGGAAACCAGCTTCCAGAAACACTGTTGGATTGATTTTAAAGTTATGTATTCAAGGTACACTTCACCTAGGGAATGACTGCAATATCAAGAAAGACCTCCTCTTGGGAAAATACATTCTGTACCCCCAAATTTATGATTCTGTTCTATCAGAAGCTTTTGTAAGTGGCACAGATGAGTAATTGCAGCAAGTGTCAAGTGTTGGTTTTGGTATGACCACTATGAACTGAATGTAATCTCATTTCACTCCTACTGCTTTGTAATATGCTCCCAGCCTTGATTAGTGCTCCCTGAGTGACCTGTTCAGCATTCATGACATTTCTAGAATATCCATTCACTTCCCTACTTTGAGCTAGCTTTTGGCCATTCGACTTAAAAATACCTCTGTCACTCGTGTGCAAATCCTTTACATAGTTTTTCCTCCTCATAAACGGATTTCAAACGTTTTCAAGAAGGAAAACACACTCCTCCCAAACTCCTCACTGTTCTGGTTTTTCATGACTAATTTTAAGTATTCATTAATTCTGTTTTTTTCCTGAAACCCGGTCCTGCTGCAGGAATGTTTTGATCTATCAAATCAAAAGTGTGTTCTGCCTTTTTCTCTTTCTATAGAAAGGTAAGCAGGCTGTCCACATTTTGGAAAACTCATCTTTAGCATTTTTATTGTGGGTAATCATTCCATATTGAGTCTAGTTGAAAATAAATGTATTCTTCTACATCTGAGTTTAACCCAAAGGGCTTTGGCATCTTTATTCAAAATTCAATGACTTTCCAAATCACATAAGCTCATTACCATGACATTTTTCATATTCATATATGAAACACTCTAAGTAGAACTAACAATAACTAAAGCACAGCAATAACTCAAATTGCTTCAACTTTACACTTGATTTTCCTGCATCTAAAAGCAAGTAAAAAAAGACTCTCAAAATACAAAAGGGAGCGTATATAAAATGATTTTAAAATTCTGTTCCACAGAGGTGTAAATCTCTGAGAGCCTCATGCACTATTCAATAGATGAAAGAGAAGGAAGAACCTGGAAAAGGCCGGGGAAAAGTGTTATCACTGCCCTGCTTTGTAAAATTAACTATTTCAAGCTGCTTAACCTTAGCTCAGAACACTGTGTTGGACTGGTGCTCTTATAAAGAGGAATCTGCTGCAAATTAAAATCTTGTCTGCTGCTTTTTGCAAATGAAAAACTTGAGAATACTTATAAAGGGGAGCCACCTTCTTTCCCCTTTTACTGATCTGAAAATGAGTCACATTTCAAATGCTTATTCCCATGTGTCATCCAGAGAAGACCACCCAAAGTTGCTGCATTTTGAGCAAACTTTCAGTTCTCCCAACCTGCAGTAGCCCCCTGCCCTTCTCCCCTCCTGACCTCATCTATTTGGCTCTCAAACACAAGTGCTGAGCAGGACAAAGACCCACAAGCCCCAGCTTCTTTAAAAAAAAACACAAAAGGAAAGGGAAAAACAAGCCCCTATAATCTCAAGGTGCATTTATTAAAGCAGATTGTTATGAAAGATAAGAATTTCTACTAAAAGCAGAACAAGCCCCCCAAAAGTCCAGCATCACCAGCCCTGGAACAAGTGACAGGAGCCACAGGCTTCCACCTTAGCTGATATCTCCAGAGGTGGTGGAACCATGATACAGCAACATTTTCAATTAACAGAGATCATCAGGTGACAAGAGAATTAATTCTTAATGCTTGAGCACTTGCAAAACCACAGTCACCTCTTATTCCTGGAGTGAGACTCATCAGGAAATCCATACATGACAACCAGCTGATCACAAAGGGTTAGGGTTTGTAAAAGAAATAAAACAACCCCAAACCAAATAAAGCATCTCATTCCACTACGTTGTGGGGTTGTTTCCAATAAATGCCTACATTGTATTCCCAAACCTGCTCAGACCAAATAAAAGACTTGTTTATATTTTCTCCTTTCCCACTAGGACAGAGGTGGAACTGCCAGTAAATTCATCAAAAGCCATTTCCTCTCTTTGCTGAGTTTTCCCCTCGACACAAATTTTCCCATTTGCTTGCATTCAGGGCTGGGAGGAGAAAACAGACTTGGTGCCTGAGAAGTGTTGCACACAGAAATCCCTTAAAACACAGAAGGAATCACTGATTTATAATTCCTGAACTGAAAGTAAATTAATTCATCTGATAATATTCTGCTTCCATTTAATTCGTCATGTTCATACCAGCCTTCCAGTTCTAAACACAGTTTCTACTACAGTTTCTACTGCACTAAGAAATAAAGTTTTGGACATTTTGTACCTTTAGAACCAAAAATTTAGCAGATGGTAATTTTCAAGGTTTTGTTTTTTTTTTTTTGTTTTTTTTTTTTTTTTTTTTTTTTGGTTTTTTGTTTTTTTTTTGATCTGGTACATTCTGTCTCCCTGATGTGGGATTATTAAAGTTGTTTGTTTCCTCCTGTGCATGCTTTTTGTATCTTACACAATATAGAAGAAAGCAGGATATCCCTCCTCACACCTCTCCACTGGGAATTACATCCATTAATGTAGCATAAAAGATGATGGCAAAAGATACTCTACATTTTTGATAACTTTTGAATTTATGGGTGTGTGGGACAGGGGTGCACTCTCACTTCCAGCTAAACCTTGACTGTGGCTCACACAGAAAGCTGCACAAAAAATGGAAAAATTCACAAAACAGCTCCATTAGCAACAACATTTTCACCCAGTTAATAATTACATTATTACATCTAATGCACTTGCATAATTAATAATTTGGGTTATTAAATCTACCTCTGTATAACACATTTAGCCAAGACTGTTATGAGTGTTCTAAGCCATTCTTCCCTGATACGTTTTGTGTTGGCTCACACACACACCTTCACTGCTGATGGTTCCTGCTGTGAGCATAACTTATTTGTGTGTTGCCTAAGTATTTTCAGTTTTTATCACTCTAATCCAAAATATGCCTTGGTACCAATTGGAGGAAAGAGATTATATATAAATATATATATATGTATATGTGTAGGTGTGTATGTAAGATATATATATACACACATTTGTTACAACATTTAATTTATGCATCATTAGTGATGACTCACAAAATCTGAGCATTGACTACAAACCATTATCACCAACAAAAATGATAATATAAAATGAATAATTCAAATGAAACCAGATGCATTTCAATTGCTGCCTACAGAGTACACCACTCATTTAGACTGGACCGCTGCAAGATGAGCTGGATATTTGATAATATCTAGGTTTATGATTTTTGCATCGAATTTTCACTAGTTATCCTTACTGTCTTCTAGTCCTGCAGCCAATTCATTTGCTCTCAAAAATCTAATTGGATTCCCATGACCAAACCTCTGGGAGTGTCTCCACTGGCCAGGAGCTCTGGCCAGTCCAATTTAACTTTTCCAAGCCACATCACTCTGCAGGTCAGAGAAAACAACCTGAGGTACTGCTTGGAAAACTGGGGAATTGGAATGCTGATGCCTTCCCAGGGGACACTTTTCCCCTTCAGGCTCCTGGAGGAGCCTGGGAGGGCTCAGCCCCTGTGCCAATCCCCCCGTGCCTGGCACTGGGCTGTGTTTGGGGGACCCTCTGACCCCGTTGGCACAGAGAATGATTTCTAGGTCTTGGTCTTGGTGCACTTTAAACTCATCCCCACAGCTGGTTTACTGTAGAAACAGCTTTACTGGCCAAAAAAAAAAAAAATAAAAAAAAATTAAAAAATTGTCTCTGAAGCGCAGGGTGTGATTGATGGCTCTTGGTTTCAGCTTCTTGCCCCACGCTCCTCTCCCTCCCCACACACCACAGCATTTGCTGGAGATGATTTTAAAACACTCCAGGAGCTGCATTTTTCCTCTGCAACCCATTTGAGAGCTTTTTCAGACACGGGACAAGGTGCTGACCAAAACACTCGTGTCGTTCCTGCCTTACAAATTCTGTATTTAGCTCCCAGGTGGGAGAAGGGCAGCTTGGCACGGGTGCTGATTCAGTCCAGGCAGAATGGTAACATCCAAGGAACTTTTCACACTTCCCAAAAAGCACTTTGCAGCTCCTCAGAAATGCCAAGCAATTGCCTAACAATGCGAGGCCAGGAATGCCATATCAAATCTGTGGCCTTGCAGACTTAATAAAAGCTCTTTTAAATGGACTATTCATTCATAAAACCTACTGAAAATACGGAGAACTTAAAATCCACTGAACGGCATTTTCCACACTTGTTTATCCTGAATCACTTCCATTGTTGTTTTCCAAGAAGGTCACACACTACCATGACCTCAGAATTCAGTGTAAAACTGACATTTTAATATAGGCTGAATGGGATAAATTAACTATACATGACATGTAATGGACTGAAAGTACTCCAAAGAAGACAATGCTTGAATTATTTAACAACTTATTAGTCAGTGTTTTAACATTTAAGGCTGCTGTAGATAATTCCTTATCAACTCATGATGCATCTTTGTAGTAGACAGTGTTTCCCTATTACTGTCTTTCTAAAAATAAATTACAACAGTACTCATTTGGCAGCTGATCTGCAGATTATAAACTTAGTTAGGATCAGAAAGGTGAAAACTACTTTATTGAGAGAAACTGAAAGCTGAAATCAAAGAGGTTTTAAAAGACTCTAATGAAAATGAAAGTGATAGCAACAGATAACCAAGACATTTCAAGTTGATAACGTAATTCATCTTTTTTAGTAAAAGAAACTGTGTTTTGCAAATTTGGCTGTGATGAGATTAGAGAATTTGCTGCTCTAATATAAAAAAGGCATTTTACCAAAAAGCAGCAGTAAGCAGGACTCCCATGGAAATGAATTCTTACACATGGAAGTTTCGAACTCTTCTATTTAAAGGACATATTTATCATCACTAAAATATATATCACATATTTAATGTGTGCTTCACTGTCACAGAATTCATCAAAAATGGTGATAATGTTTTGGTTTGAAGTTTATAGAGTTTTCAAAGCACAGACACCTGCAACTTTCTTAGTTAAAAGCCTATAATTAAAATAACCAAAATATTTAAAGTATTCCATCTTTCTTGGCTTAAAACTAACCCAAATTTTTATTCCCTTAATCTAAATGTATGTCATTAGATTTATCATAAAATGGTGTGAGTTCAACCCTCCAGCCACACACTTTGCATCAAAAACAATGTAATAAAATTAGCTATTATAGGAGATCTCAACTATTTCAAGCTCCACTTTGTTTCTGAAGTATTTTCTTTAACTGAACATTTGTTCTTACTTCTATTACTCTGAAGTAGACAGGGGAAAGAGGGAGGAAACAGATCATCTCAGAAGAAAAACTTCCAGAGTTTCCTGGTGGTTTTCAACTTCCTCCTCAAGTAGCTAATTCAAAAACTGCAAGAGCTGTTCTGCTGTGTAAGAGCCCAAGTGTGCAACCCTGGGCCAGAAATGGATTAGAAAAATAAATCCTTTATTATAATACTAATATTTTACTTCTTTCTGGATTTTTTTTTTCATGTAAATTAGTGATGAGTTTTCTCTTGATATCTAAAAGCTGATGAGTTACTTAAGGAAACATTTCCACATTGGTTGGAAAGTGAATTTCAAGTTTAACTAGTAAATTCAAAAGCTTTCTCAGCCTTTCTCATTCAGGAACTGCAGGGTATGGCCCGAGCGAGGAGTGGAGCATCAATCATTGCTTACACTTCTGAAGGAATGCCAAGCTCAGCACAGAGCCCTTCAATTTATTTATATTTTTGCAGCAGAATGGTCAAGATTTCCTGAATTCACTCTCAGAGAAGCAGCAGTGAGCTGAATGTGGGAATGGCTGCAAAGGGAACTCGTGTGGGTTAGCTTATCCAGAGGTCACAATTGGCAGACTTTGAAATTGGAGAGAAATTACAAGTACAAATCTGTAGAGGTGATTTGTACCTTGAAGCACACACACACACACAAAAAACAAAAAAAAAAACCCCAAAAAAACCCCAAAACAAAACAAAAAAACAGCAGGGTTTGGAAATGATTCTCTGTGTTTCAACCAGAGTATTAATCCTATCATTACTTAACATCACTGTGATTAATTCCATATGCAGGCACTATCCAGGAAAGATCCTTGGGGAGCTGGGGGGAAAGAAACACTCAGTGCAGTGGCACCTAATCTGTGGAGGAGATAGCTGAGTGTTATTGCAAAATAAACAATATTAATCACTGCTATGCAAAAAATGCTGTGCAGTTTAATTCTGAAAATATGAGCAGTGCTCTTAAAAGTTATCTTTTACATTCAACTGAATGCTGTCAGTCTTTCTACCCTTTAGAACTCAACATTTAGCAAGCTAATCAGCCAACTTCACAGTTAAAATTTGCTCCCCAATCACCATATTCATCCCCAAATCAACTGTCAGATTCTTGGGATGCAATATAAAACAGTTTGGGTTTTTTTTTCCCTTGAGATTGTCTTTGTTTTCTTCATGATTACCAGAGGAATACAGTACATCTGCTTTAAACCACAGTGATCTCCCATAGTGGTCCAGTCCCAGTTTTAATTTTTGCTCATAACCTGGGGAGAATAAATACACCACTGTAAGCATCCCTCCTTCCTAGCCAGCACTCATACAGAAGACAGGTGAAAAAAACCTTTGGAAAGATTATTCTACTACATAGCAACATGTGATCATAATTTCCTGGATGTTCATCCACACAGTTACACCTTTTTAGTTGTTGAACCAGGACAAGGAGGCAGGGCCTTGACAGCTATTTTTTGGCTACTTCTCAAAATTAGTATTAGACTAGAAGTTCTAGATGCTCTGCTGATGGAAACTACTACAAACATTGTGTATAGGCATGGTTAAACTTGGAGAAAGCCAGGAGAAGTGGAGCAAAGCAAAGTTTCCATCCATGAGACACCACTTATCATTTGTCATCAGCTGTGTAAAAACAGAGTAAAAAACACTGGTGGGGACACAGTGTGTGGTTATAGAGTTTTATAGAGTAAAAAAACACTGGTGTGGACACAGTGTGTGGTTAGCACAGACCTCACCACTGCTAAAATAAAATATTATGCCACATTTTTGAAGGAACGTAAACTTTTACACCAATGTTCTGCATCTGACCCAGTGTTCTAAGCAGCAGTGATGTCCTGAAAAATGCTGAGGAAACCTTTCCTTGAGCTCTCCTCAGCATTATGAACATTCAGCTAAACCTCAGGCCACAAATAGGCTAAACTGAAAATTCAATCACTTCCAGAGAGGAAGATGTTAGGAAAAGTATTCTACATCCCACCACAGAACCTTAGCACATAGGGAAGCAGAAAAGGAGTAGTTTTTGTAGAGATTTCCTGCAGGGGAACTGACAGGAATTATGGACATGTTGGGTTTCTACCTCTGCCTAGGTCTAGTCTAGATGTGTGGGCTAAAGGATGCTAGGATGCACCTTCCTGTTTAACTCCAGGGAACAAATCCTTTGCATGCTCAGAAAGTGATATCATATTTTTAAAGAATTATCATGCTTAAGCACCAGCTCACTAGCAGCTGATTCCTTAATTTGGTCACATCTGCACCCACTGATTGTGTTTTGTCATAAGATATGAAGGGAATTACAGCTAAGGCAGTGGCTAATAAGGTTTAAATTCATTCACTCTGCAATAAGGTGGTGAAATACCAGACAGAAATAATATTCTTCCGCCCAGATTTTTTCATGCTACTGAAATGGCAGGAAGACCCACCCCAGACTCTCAAAAGCACTGATATTTTCTGGTAAGGGCTGACAACTCAAGTAAGGTCATTAGAAGAAGCAAGCCAAGGGTCCAGTCCACTTCCCAGGAAAGAATATCATGGCTACAATACAAATCTTTGTGCAGCAGGAACTACAGGATTGTATTTAACCCATTAAATATCTTGCACCTGGGAGCAAGCAGAAAATTGTCAAGGAAGGATAAAAAAAAAGCCTGGGAGTCTACTGCATATAAAAACCCAGGAATCTGTTCCATAACAAGGAATAGTGATTGCTAAATTAGCCCAGGCCAACTTTTTAATTGTTGGGTGAAATGCAAATAAAATCTCTGATTTTCATGAAGTACTTGCCAGCTATAAACAGTGGAGAGCAGCAAACTTCTGAACAAGGAGTGAGACAAAGTCAGTGCCAATTGAAACATCAGGATGAAAGTGCCAGCTGACTTGGTTTAGTTATCATCCCAATTGACAAGGACAGCGAGGGGGGAAAGTCCTCCTCATCATAATCCAGGCTTTATTGAGAGAGCCAGCCCCAGCATGCCATTGTCCCCAGCCTCATGACACCCATTCCCAACAAAAGGACCATGAAATTACAGAAAGGGGTTTGCAGCTCTTCGGGAGCAGGTAGCAGAAAAGAAACCTACAGGCCTTCTATCTGCAAAAGCTTCTGTTTTAATCTGGTCCAGGTCACAAAAGAGAGTGGTTTCAATCAAATGTTCTTAGCCAGTGAGGTGCCAGCTCAACTGAAAAGGCAGAGGTGAAAAACTACAGCACTTTTCTTTACAGAATAACCCAAAGGTGTTTATCAAGTTACCTGGGAACACTCACATAGTGCTGTTTATTTTTGTATCCTACTCTGATATTCTGATATTTTCAGATCCAGAGATACCTTCAGTGCCTGCTGATTTAACAGTGAAGGTGTGCTCAGCCTCAAGGCACTTTGTACCTCCTGCAACTCCCATTAAAAATCTACATCAACTTTTCCTTGCCTGCTGCCATTTAGTGAAAAATGCTGATAGAGGTTAGAATTTCTCTGAGCAGTTTCTCAGAAGTTTATTTAACGGTGGAAAGGGTGACACCAGGAGACACTTTAAAAAAATACTCGGTAAAATTCTGTCATAAATACATTAATATTTTAATTAATAAATGGAGTCAAACAGCAAAAGAAACTCCTTTTTCCCCCCTGTATTCTGGCTCTAAACCAAAATGAACACTAATGTAATAATGCTACATCAAACACTGTAATGAATTTACACTGGGGAAGCCTTGGCTGTCTGATGACAGCACTCCCCCAGTGAATAAGTGCACAGTGCATTGTCCCCTCTAGAGCTCAACTTCAAAGCCCTGGAAAATCTCCTTTGAGTTTTGAACCTTCCAGATCAAAGCCTTGGAGTTCATTTATACTTTTAGGCTCAGATGAAGGCAGGCAGTAAGACAGCCGTGATTTAGAGGATAAATCACTTCAGAACAATGTCTATGAGCATTCTCTATGGCATTACACTTGAAATTAGGTTTAGAAAGTGATACCACACAGACACAAGTGCAGTTTCAGGAAAACTGAGGCAAAAAAACCCGTTATTTTTTTCACTCCCCCCAGTGGAATTTGCCTCTTGATGTTGCAAGTTTGTTTACAAAATAATCCCCTATGTAGGTCTTGATGGTTCACAACCACAACAATTTATACACAGGTTAAATCCCAGCCTCAGAGAAAAATAAAGATTTCAGTTTCTAAAAAACCCACACACAGGTATCTGTAAAAATAAGCCCTCCTTCATCAGACCAACAACTTAGATCTATACAACCAACAGTCACAATTCAGTTTTCTGAATTTGGATAAGAGTTTGGCTTTGAGTCATTTACAAAAAATTTCTTAGGGTATTTCTGGGAAAAAAATTCTCTGGGAGAGCCTTGAGGGAACTCTGAGGAGATAACCCAACAAATACCATTATATCACAACATTTTACCTAGTGGTTTTAACTAATTAAACTTCTAGCTTATAAAATTATTTAATTATATTCGAGCATTATATTCAATTAGTGCCTTTTTATTTCTTCTTACTCTCAGTGAGGTCAAATACAACCAATTGTTTTTCACCTTAAGCAATAAGGGTAAAATGCTCTGTGTAAAAGAGTCAGTGTGTTTGTACAAGTTTTGCCCAACTGCTTAATATAGAGAAACGCTGCTGTACTCAGAAAAAAAAAAAAAAAACACCCAAAACATATTTCTGTTTTGCTTCCTGTCAAATTTTAAAAAATCCCTGAAAGGAGCCAAGGGACAGCTGAATGGAAAAACATTATTTTCCTTACTGGTGTTCCATTAGGCATTTCAAGCTGTTGGACAAAAATAGTGCACACAATTTGCCTCAATGTAAACAAGACAAGAGGGATGTCACCTTTTGATGTGAGCAACAGAAACCCTGGGAACTGCTGCTGAACTGGGAACTTCGGGGCAATTTTTGCCCCATGTTTGAATTGTATGAGTTACCCTCAGCAAAGAACCTACCCTTCCCTTTAGGAAGCTGCCTGGGGAAATCTCTTCATCCCAACTGCAGTAGTGTGTGTGCTCCATAGAAATTAACTCCTTCCCTGCCCTCTGCCAAGGCTGTAGGAATACATCTGGTGGCTCAGAGTGGGATTTCAGGAATGCTGAGTGCACCCCCATAGATGTCAGCAGAGTGACTAACCAACACCAACCCCAGTCCTGCTAACAGCTGATGTTAAATACTGGACAAGACTCTCTTTTCCTGGGGGGAATCAAACCCTGACAATCTGTGCTAAGTGATCTCTTGACACACCCCTTCTCTAACTAAGCATGAACTCTTTGAGCAGAGTCCACTTGGCTCATCTTTGTACAGCTCTGGCTTGATCTGGGGTTTTGGGGTTTTTTTTCTTGTTCTTGTTGCTTTCTGAGTTTTACCTTTTGGATGCAGGAATTCTGCCAGGATGCAGAAAGAATTACAAAGCAAATGCAGCACGTAAAGCCAGGCACCCAGAAGCAGTGGAGAGCTTGGGTAGCCACTGGAAAATGGCTTTTACATGTTCCTGCTTCACTCTCCAAGCACTCCCACGTGTAGAACACACTGGAAGAAATTCCAGACACACAGGGGACCAGCTCTGGTTGGCACCAAATATTCCAACTTTTAGCTAAATTGTCTGGATTTGTAGCTTAACTAAATGAAGACAGAGTTATTAACACAGAGATGGGGAATACAAGAAGTAGCACTGATCCAGCAAAATCTAAAAATTAAACAACTCTCAATAAAACAAACACCAAAAAAGGACATCCATGGTCTTTTATTTTCACACTTATAATGTCTGTGCAGGGGAACAACTGCTGAATAGCACTGAAGCAAAAGGCAAATCATCTTGGTAAAAACCTGAGTTTGTTCAACCTTCCATAATTAAATTCCTTCCTGGAATTTGAAGCTGCTTAGAAGAATCCTGCTCCTCACCAACAGAGAATATGAAGAAAAGAAAGGAGAGGAAAAGGAGTGAGCCATCTCTACAGCTGCCTGCTTGGGTTTTCCTTGTAGGGAAAACATCCATGCCTGTGGACAGCAACTAATCTTACTCAGAATATTTTCCTTCCAAATGTTTAGATCTTGACCAATTGCTCTCAATTAAAATAGTGGGTTAACTATTTAAATATGTTACTTTTAACAACATGGATAACAAAGTCTGTACATCATCTATTAGGTCATAATTCCATGAATTACAAAAAAAAAAAAAAAAAAAGGAGGAATTATTTATTTATGCATATTTGATTACTAAATGCTGTGGCACACTCAAGAAACTTTCCCTAAAATTTGATGGGGAAAGACCATTGACAGACCGTTTGCCAAATGTTTATTTACAGGAAATAAAACAAAATAAAACAAAAACAAAACAAAAACAAAGTAAAAAAGAAAAAAAGCTTATACAGAATATAGTTTGAGGGGAACAAAAAGCTACTACCTGACTATGAAAACATGACATATACATTAATCTGTAGTTAATTCAGAATAATGAATAATGAAGGTACATTGCAATTGTAGCTATGCAGAGGTTTTTATTGCTGAGTGTCATGGGAGAGCAAAATGCTACAAACTCCTACATCCAGGGGTGATGTGACCTGTTTGTGTGTAAGCACTGGAGTCCTTGGCACACCACTCCACATCTGAAATGTTTTTCACAGGGCCTCAGGCAGGAGAAAAGATTGATTAGGGAATTCCCCTCAGAAATGGCAGCCAGGAGCCAGGTGGGATACCTTGGTGTCTCAAATGACAGCAGATTCACTGAGGTAACCAAATCTCCTCCTGCATGAGTCAAGTGCAGAAGTTCAACTTGCAAACAGATTTCTTGTGCACCTACTCCATACAGAGTCAGGAAACTGCAGCCAGGCAATTAAGGAATGCATTCCTAATTGCTACCAACTTGAAATAAGTGGCAAACTGAAGCAAATATTTATTTTTTTTTTTAGTCTTTCCAATTTATCACTTTGCCAGGAAAATAGATGTCTTTTTTATTTTTGCTAGTATGCTTCATATTTCATTAAATATGTCCCTACAGGATTCTAAACTATTTAATGTATTCTGAAGCACATTTAAAATAAAAATCTTTTACTCAGTTATCAACCAGCTCTAATCATTGTGCTTATGTGTGCAGGGACTGAATTGATGACAATTATCAATCTGGCCTGTCCTGGTTTCCAAACACAAGCCTCTTCAAGTGTGTGTCTTTAATGTGGTCTTTGTAATGAATATGACTTATCTCTCTGGCATCAATAGTGTTCTATTTACTTCATGGACAAGTTAAGTCATGACCCCGTCTGCTCCAGACTGCCAGTGGGAACGAGACCTGAAATATTAAATATCAAGAAGTACAGCTCTGTGCATAAAAATCCTTCTTGACCTCCAAAGATAAAACCCCAGACTGCAGAGCTGCTGAGATCAGCTGCTGGTGAGTCATTCCCCACACAGTCAGGCCCTTTTTTAACAGTTTAGTCATGTACAGACAGCATGAGAGAGAAAATATCAATACTGGACTGTGACAATTCACATATTCTATTATCTTGTTCGTGAACATTTTAAAAATGTTACATAAATACACATACTCTGGTGTGTATAAATACATACAGCTGGTTTTACTGTTGACTCCTGCCCTGGGAGACAACCCTTAGGATGGGCCTTTGAGAGTGATGCAAACATGTCCAATCTTTTTCCTATTTCAAGTCTTAAATTTCTCCTCCCTTGCTTTACATACTGTCACCATCCTCCTAGCTCTGGGTGTCCATGGTGCAGGACATTCAAAACCTCTGGGCACATGGCTGCTGCAGAGGTGAGAGGTGCCTGTGGAGCCAACCTGGATGCCCCCACTGACTCCTGGAATCCCATGACAGTCACAAGTGGGAAAAGAATTCCCTCCATGCCAGGGTTGATCACAGAATCACCTGGAGCATTGTCAGTGACTTGCACAGGAGAAAAGGCAAATTTTCCTCCCATAAGCAAGGAAAGAGGAAAATGCATCATAAAATACCTGCAGAGGATGGATTGCAGGAACATTTACTACCAGAGTTACATTCCAAGAAGCTTTCAGTGTCAAACTGCTTCACCTTTGCTACACAGCCACTACACAGGTTTGTATAAAACTTCTCTTTTTCACGTTGGCACACGTTTCCATTTGTCTACAAGCAGGGGCAGAGGCAGACAGTGGAGGGCTGAGCTCTGGAAGGCCAGCCCCAAAGGCTGATGAGGAGAGTGTGTGTGAGTCCCAGGAGGCTGGTGGCACACACACACACAAGTGTGCAAACGAGTAAAGAAAATAAATTCACGTCCGACTGCAAAATGTTCCCATAAATTTCCCATGCAGCAGCACTTGTGTGATTAATCCTGACACAAAGCACAAACATTTAGCAGCCTAAACCCAAACATATCTGCAAACAGCAGGACCCATGAAACAATGTCTTTGTTTGAGCTGCCCCTGTGCTGATTATCTGCACTCTAACAAGGGCTCCATCTTTCACTGGCAGCCTTTTCCTCCGTGGAGAACAGCTCCTTGGAGTGTCCCTCCACTGCCAGGATTCATTACACCTCGAGGAATTTAATAAATTTCAGACTGCTGCTCTAGAAAATGAGCCTGAACCTAGCCAGGGGTTATTGGTGAAGACAACTGGAGAAAGAGGGGGAGGAAGGCAGGAGACTGCCAAACCCAGAGACACAGGGATGATCTTAGAACCCTGCTCTCCTTGGGAAACCAGGAGAGTGTGAGCAGCACAGCTCAGCCACGACACGTAAGAGCTGAACTGGAGTAATGCCTTTTTCTCATGCCTTCACATGCTGCAAATATGGAATATTCATCTAAGCAATAACTTACTACAGCTTCTGGAAAAACTATGAAATAACTGTTAGGAACTGGAATACACAGACACGGGCTGCAGAGCACAAACCCACAAACTCTCACCTTGCAGACCATCTCTGTCAGCCCAACCAACACAAATGGAAACCAACTCTGCCTTTTTATATGCACAGGATCAATGGAATGGTGAGTGATCCTTGCAAAGAAGAAGATCAAAGAGTGGAAAAGCATAAAAAAGGCCGGTGTGCCTGCACAAACTGTTTTCATCAAACCCCTGTAATGTAGGCACAACAAAACAGATTTTCTTGAGATGTATGACTAGGGATTATGACCCTTCAAAAACTCCAAAATCCTCTGGGTGGAGATCAAATTAGTATCATCATCATCATCCTCCTCCTAATTACTTCCCATTTCAACTACACTACATTTTAAAATATACTATGTATGTACTTTTCTATATATGCATGTTATGAAAAAATATTTTTCTCAGCCAGAAAAACAAACAGAAACAGGCTTAAGTTTTCAGAAAACACTTCTTCCACATAACACTAAAAATGGATAGCTTGTATGATAGTTTCAACCTAAAGGAAAACATTTTTCAGAACTATAAACATTTTAAAAAATTAAAAGGAGAGTGCCTCTTCACTATAGGTATTGTCCCATACACCATCTCTAATTATGCAGGCATAGTCAAGGGCAGATTTTCAAAAAAGCTGACAAACAACAAAAAGAAACTCAGCACAGATAACTGGAGATGGAAAAAGTTAAATCTTACACTTCCGTGCCTAGTGAACAGAAAAGAACAGATTTCATAGTGTTGGATGCTGATCACTCTGAAAATCTGGCTTAAATAAATATATGAGACAAAAAAGTATGGAAGCCAAGACACCTCTATTTTCTTCAAGCCAAGTTTTGAAGCCTGAATTTAAAAGAAGAGACAATTTTGATTATTACACAGGAATGATGAGATACTGCAGGCAGTTGTCAGGAAATCTTAGGCCACACACTAATACTAGAGCTGAGTTTTGGGTTTAGGTATCCAAATGCACAAACTTGTGTACTTTTAAAAGTTTTGTCAAAGGAACAATTTACATTTCCAAGCATAACACTGTCATAATTTTAGCCACATTATACCTAAGAAAGAAGGGAATGTTTTGTATACAATGGCTGCTGTCTTTCATCCTTAAAATAAAATTCAACTATCATTGCCATTTCTAGAGTTTAAGAAAGCATATCCCTTTGAGCAGCTTTCATTCTCTTAAAACCAATAAAAAACTACCCTCCAAAATGCAAACAAACCTTTAGACACTGTTCACTTGAAGGTGTAATCACTTGGTTAGTAATTTTAATAATTTTAGTGCTTTTAACTACAGGACACAGGAGGTTTCACAGCGTCAGGGGCACAAACTGAAGCAGAGCAGCTCGATGTTATGATTATTCCTTCGGTGTCTGAGCGCCCTCTGCATCTCCTGAGGTGCACATTGATTTAAAGGTCTGCTTTAAACAGACTCCCAACTCCCTTTTTTCTCTTGCCAACCACTCCCAGGCATGAATTTTCTTTCTCAGTTTTGAGGAGTAGTGGAAAGTAGGGAATCATCTTCTTGCTTTACTTGGGAATGACAAAGGTCAGGGCATGGAGCAAGGGAAGGGAAGGAGGAGTTTTAATTCTCTCCTTGGCCAAAAAGGTGACACCTGCAAAGGGCCCTGGTGGGGGTTTGTGGCACTGTTATATGGCAAAGGGTGAATTCCACCCTCAAACTCCCACATGGAGTGGCCAAACCTCAGCCTGGGCAGGACAGAGCTGCAGGACAGACAAAGCTTGCACCCAACACACGAAACAGAAGCTGGCTGGGCACTAAAGCTGCTGGCTGTTTTTCACTCCTACAGCATTTTCCAAACCCATTTGTGTGACAGAACAACTACAAGCTGGCAGTAGTTGGAAGGTTTGGCAATTTTATCTTTTTCAAGACAATTATCTACAATGAGCAACCTTCTACATTAGAAATGGTTAAACTGCTGAAAAAACACCTGCAATATATATTGTTTACAAAATATTTCAGCAGTCAGTGAAGTGTTCATACAAGAGCTGGGGGGTGGATTTTGTGCTTTCTGGACAGCCCTACTGCAGGCCTGCTTCTACTAAATAGGATTGCAGCACCTGCAGTTTCAGAAGCATTGGCACACAGACAGGGGTGAAAGATCTTCTGCTCCTGAGAACACAAAAATGCAACAGCAACAGGCTCAGGTTTGAGCTGGACCTACAGGGACACTGATAATGTGAGGCTTTGAGCATGCAGAGCTTCCCCAAAGGTCAAGGAGAAAGAAATGTGAAGGTGTTGGGAGCACAGAGAAAAATTCTGTGGCCAGTAGAACTAATGGACAGCTGAGCTAATACTGAACTACTCCTCAATAAACTCTGCTTTACACCAATTTTTAACTACATTGTTTACTCCAGGATGTGCAGCCTCCAGTTCCAGAGACTGAGGAAGATTAAGTTTCTGTGAGCTCTGTAGGATGATGCTTTTTCTGCTCTGAGATGTACCCACAGCATATACATACTGCCTATCCTCCCCCACCATCACCTCTGGAACAGAGCTACCAAAACCATAATTTTCAGTGGTTTTGTGAGAAACCATCATGAGCTGAAAACAAAAATCCCGGAAGGGCAGGTTTCCAGCAGCTGTGATATGGGAAGTTTCTCAGCCTTAGGAAGAATTCTCTGATAAAAATGAGGATGGGACCTGTTTAAAACCACACTTGCTTTGCCATTTACTGAGTATGTAATGGGAGACCCAGGTTTAGCTGCCTGCCCTGCTGACTGTGGTGGAGAAATTTGCAACTCAACTCCCCACAGTCATACAGAATAATTGTCCTTGCTCAGGAAAAAAAAAAAAAAAAAAAAGAAGTCCCACATTTTTCTAGCCAAGAGCCTCACTGCACCTTCTCCAGTGTTCCAGTGTTCTATTTCCCTTTGAGTCAACCTGATTTATGTACTTTTTATCAGTGTTAAAAGCCAAGATACATTAAAGATTCACTCTTTCCTGCAGCATAGCCTGTGGATCACCTGGCAAGGACACACCAGCACCATCATTAACTGAACAACACAACATTACCTCTTTTGCACTATGTGAAAAATAAGAATCCTTTGGGTAAACCTTGACATAATCTTCACAACACAATATTTAATGTAAGGTCATGGGGCAATTAGAGAACTGGGTGAAAAAAATGCACATGGCAGGTTATTATTAAATTATTTCCAGTGCAATTGCAGCAGATCAGGTGCACAGCAGAGATCTCATCCAACTTTTGCCCTTCCAGGTTGGCTTTGGACACTTCCCCAGCAGCAGCAGCAGCGGGTGCTCTGCAGCTGTAGAGCTGCTGGTGGATCTGGGTCACAGCCCTGCTGAGGAAACAGAGCAGGGTTTGGATTCAGATCAAATCTGCTGCAATCTGGGGCACACTCTTGGGAAAGGGGACTGCCTGGAACAGCCACAATTAAAACCCTTACACTGAGCTGCTGGGACCAGCGAGGGGTTAAAGGCCTGGTTCTGCTGTGCCCCACTGGACAAAAGCACCTCGGTTCTCCCCATCTTCCCTCCCTTCTGTCCTGTATCTCCCTTTTGATGTGGTGGGCCTTCTTTTGAACCTCATTATGAGCTCTTTGAAGCAAGAACCATGTTTTCCTATAGGTTCATAAAGCATAGAGTGCAGCTGAACTTGCAGGGATGTTTCCAATAACAGTTCAGTCATTCAGATAATGTTCTCTCAGGATGACTGAGAGTGATGCCAGCCATGTGTTGAGCAATGCTCTCTCTCTCTCCCAGTAAATAAGGAACCCAGAGGTTGCATGAAGTCAACTACCCAGAAAGCCCACAACAATCAAACTTGGTTTGTTGGCTCCAAGGAGGCAAAGATCTGACATGTGCAATATTAATATTGAAAAACAGCCTCCTCCTGTTTTATCTTAGAGTGCCTGTGGTCCACTTATGTTGCCACATATCAAAAGGGCAATAAACAGCACAGCTTAGTGATTTTATTGCTGCAGTATGTTATGGTGGGAGTTAACAAATAGGTAATAAGATAGGCTTCCAGTTGTAGTTTTTAGGGTACTGTTACACACAACTCAGAGCAATGGTGACCCAAGAAACATTACCAAACACATTTGCACTTTTTATTGTTGTGCTTACAGGGAGATTTATGTAGGCTTTTTACAAACCCAAAATGGTTGCGATAATTTATGGCCACAAGATATTGCTTATAGAAAAATTTTGAGACTTCTAGGTACAGACTGCCAAAAACTATAAAATCTAGCTCTGAAACCTTGAAGAAAAGAGCAACAGGCTATTGAGTTTGTGTGTTAAACCACATCTGTGTGCAACATACAGTAGAGTACTTTAATGCTAAATTATTCCAAGATGAACAACCTGCACGAAAAACCCCAAACACTTCCCCACCCCCAAAAAAATCCCACCCAAAACATTCCTTTCCAAACTTCTGCATCTCGTGCTTTATGCCACATTGCAAGGAGTCTGCTTCAGATCCATAAAGTCATTAATTTAAGAAATCCACTCTTTAGAAAACCTCCTTATTGGACACCCAGACTCCAAAATGCCTGACCTTCACATGGCAAGGCAGCAGCCTTTCCCAATTTTAAGGCAACAACTGTTTCTGTCCTGAGCCACACTTCCCACCATACAAGAAAATCAGTCTCACACAATGGGTAGCTGAGGCCTGGGAACTGAGATACAACACTTTAGTGACCCATAAATGAGCTAGACTGACAGGACATTTTAATGACAACGTTCTTTAAAACATTAAAATAGTATGTAAAAGCTGCATTTTAATTTTTGGTCCTCCTAAACAACATCAGTAAAAGGCCAATAAAGATTTATGGCTTCATAATAAAGTGAAGTGGATGTATATCATCTTGTCCTGCTACTTGCAGGGAGTTCAATGAGAAAATATTTATTATTCCATTCTCTACTAAGAAAAGTAAATAAAATCACAGTTAATCAGATGAACTATTTATAAATTACAACATGTAATAAGGGATGGCAGATATTATAGTAAAAAAAAAAAAAATCCCCTAATTTATTTTTACTCTGGTGGTCAGCAGAGCAGGGACAGTGGAAAACAGAGCGTAGCAAAGTGTGGCATTCCAACCTCATTCCTACCTTAATAGGCTTGGTGGGGCCCCCTGTTTGCAACTGGCAAAACTCCAGAAATTACCCCACAATATCTGTCTTAGCAGGCTCAGCAGGAGATCCTGCAAACAGCCTTCACCCACTGAAAGCCTTAATTTCAGCTGTCCTTGCCAGAACTGGGATATTTTCAGCATACAACCCAGGAGCACACCAGCTAAGCAACCAGCAGCTCTCCAGACAAGATACAGTGAGGAAACTCTTCTACTTTTTACTGCAGAAATGTAAATTTTTCCCTTAGAAAAGTTTTGTGGGTTTTTTTTTTTAACAGGGTGGGTGGTTGTATGCATGTACACAAAGTTTTTGCTTATGCAGAGCCTTCTCTTCTAAAAGTTTTAGTATTAGTAAATTAACAAAAAACCTGCTCGATGAGCTGTCTTTTAAATGAACCTACAAACAGCAGACTTGACAAGAATTTAAAAAAATCCCAATACAACATAAATGGATGTGTCAATAGTTGTCTTTCCCAAGGTTGTCAAATATTATGAATGCTTCATTTGAGAATAAGGTGGTGTGACATCATTTATTTGTGACAGAACCAAATTCCAGGAAGAATTATTTAATTATCACTTCTGGATAGCACTTGCAAGTGGAAACCAGAGCATTTTTGGTTTTATAGGGTAGATGATCCACTATAAAACCACTGTGTTTATTCTTTTCACACGGCTTTCAGCCACCATAAAAATCTTTCTTAACCTCCATGGCTCCCAATTTTCAATCTGGCAGATTGCCTATTCTAAAAATAGGTAAGATGTTATAAATCAAACCAGAGAATGTGACCTTTGAAAGGAGAACAGACATGAGGAACCTTACTGTCTACCACAGTGCTTCAGCAAAACATCATGATGCTGGAACACAAAAAGATGTTGTTATCAGTCATAAGCTGCAAGTTCATTCCTAGAAATCAGGATTTCCTTGAGTGGAATACAATGTAAATGAAAAAAGAGAGAAAGGCTGAATGAACCATACAGACTCTCAGTATCAATAACATATAAAAGAAAAACCCATGGGTCATTATCAGTACCAAATATTCACGATCTCTTAATTCAGCCAAGTTGCTGAAGTGCCTGTATTTTGAAAGGGTAGAAAAAGAAATAAAGTCTTCCCAGGAGACAATAAAGCAGAGAGCTGTTATGTATGAATAAATAAAAAGTTAAGTATGCTCCTGAGATTGTGGGTGTAATTATTTGATGGTTAGTTAATTAAATTAAAAATCAAATTTAATTCTGTATAGAGCCAGAGAACATATATAAAACATAAACTGCAACCAATTTAATTTCAAAGTTTTGGATTTGCTGAGCCTGCTCTTTGTATCCCTAAGAAATTCAAATTCAAGAAGCACATTTGAACAGATGCCCTTGCTGATCAAAACTGAAACAAACTGTAATGTCCTTGTCTGACAAATCCCTGAGGAAGCAGCTGAAGCTTCAGATATCATTTTACTCCTAGATGTGACCTAGGTGTGGTCAATCCAATCCAATCTAATCCAATCCAACCCAACCCAACTCAATCCAATCCAATCTATCCCAACTCAATCCAACCCAACCCAACCCAACTCAATCCAATCCAATCTATCCCAACTCAATCCAACCCAACCCAACCCAACTCAACCCAATCCAATCTATCCCAACTCAATCCAACCCATCCCAGCCTAATCCAATCCATCCCAATCCAACCCAACCCAACTGAATTATCCTGGAAAACCCCAGGCCATGCCATCCCACCAGCAGCAGTGATGTGGGCACTGTGTCCAGCCTGGTTTTGCTCAATGCCAACAGGCTGGCTCAGCTCTGCTTTCCCTGGTTGTGTTTTCTCAGTAAAACCCCTGTGAACAAGGCTCTTCTGTAACCACAGGAAAGTCAACATCTGGCACAGTGAAACCAGCAGAGAAAATATGGAATAAAGCAAAGCACACTTTGAATAAAGGCCCTGCCCACCAGTAGCACCCCTGTGTCACAGAATGGAAACCTCAGCTGGCAGATCCCAGCATTTGCACTGCTCTGAGGGGTGTGGACACCTCTGGGCAGGTGGGAGAGATCACAGCTTCTGGCCTCCAGATCCCATAACTTGAAGGACAAGATCAGGGGAACGTGGGACTGGCAGGGAAGGAGGCAGCAGTGGGGAGCACGTGCTCAGTTCCAGCCTCTCTCTAAGCACAGCAGCACCATTTCCCAGATATTTTACTGTTCCACAGGGCAGTGCAACCACCATGAAAAGCACTTGGATGCTGCTCAGATGCTCTGGTGGAAGTGTGAATATCTGGGTCCACCCCTCTGCCAGGATGGTGCTTGTTTCCTGAAGTCTTGGGACTCATCACTGGCTCCATGTGTTTGAAGAGCATGCAAAAATGTCTGGGTTTTTCTCTTTTTTTCTTTTTTTTTTAATTTCCTCTAGATCTACACTAAAATGTACTTATTTCCTTTCAGTTTCATCACTATGGTCTGTGGTTTTATCACCCCAGCTCCTACTGTGATAATGTTCTGCCTACACTAAGATTTTTTGGTATTGTCAGCGACAGGCACCCAGCCAGCTGTGCTCTATTCCCTCAGGTGATATCAAACTAGCTCCTCAAGGCTGAACCCAGCAGCCTGCACCCCAAAATGAGCACCAAACCCCAGGCTGTGACCCCTCAATCTCTGTGGTCACCTTGATGGAGCTGATGTTCCCCTGTGCCAGCCTTGGGAAGGCCCAGGGAGGGAACCCTGTCTATTGTGCCTGTCTGTGTGCAGATGAGCTTTTTATCATATAACTTAAAAATGTTTGCCAGCAATATCTGCTAATTGGCTGTAAATCTCCATTCAAAATTGTAACAGGCAAATTGTCTTGCTATTTAAGACAAAATGCTGACTGTGGAGGCAAGGAGAAATCTTGTAGGCAGAAAGTCTGTTTTCCTTAAATTTGACTTCAACTCTGGGAACTACATAATTCCTTCTCAAGCCCCCCAGAGTGGCTCCAACCTCTTGCCTGCTCAGACAAAGCTAATGAGCACATTTAAAGCTTGAGCTTTACCTAGTCCTGGTGCTTGAAAATGTGGAATATGTAAAACTCCCCCAACAAACCCAGGTTTCAGTGCTGAGAAGGCTCAGCTTCCTAATCCCACTGTGTTCAAAAGAAGTTGCTTTGTTTACATGAATTTGGCTTTCAGAGTTTTTCCCCAACAATCTGGACAAATTTAAATCAGTAGAACATTCAGGCAAAGTTACAGATTTCAGTGCAGAGAGAGCTTAATGTACAGCACCTCCTAACACACAACAGACCTTCTTCAAACTGCAAACAAAGGCTGGAGGTTGTTTTGTAAGAAGAAAAAATCACTGCAGTAGGTCAAGATTTTCTGGATAATGGGAGTCTCAGTAGAATATGCAGCCACAGCTGCCCTGTCTGAGGGCAAGTGATGCTTGAGATATCACCAGACACTGTACAAAACCAAGAGGGATGACAGAGAGGAGGTTGCTGGGCTGTAGCCGAGCAGCAGAGAGATTAAATGCAGCCAGGACACTTCAATCTAGGCAAATAATTTCCAAACCCATAAGTCATAAGGCATCCCAGTGTTCTAGGCAGCTAAGGCAACCAGAAATGCAAGCAGAATATATAATTGTCTCGTTCCCCTGTCACTGACTTCCAAGAAAGCCAGATCCTTATTTCCTGAAGGAGCTGAGCCTTTATTTCTCAGCGTGGTGTCCGTGCAAACGCGCTCTTCTTCCTCCCCTCCTCCCCCATCCCAGCTTCGCCCTGTGCCACCAGCCAAAAAACACCCAGCAGCAGGATAAGGGCAAAAAGAAGGGGGTGGGGAGAGGGAATTACAATGGCAAGCCCCTCCGGGCTCCATTCTGTAATCGAATAAGTGCAGGTTCTGCTCCAGGCCAGCCCATTTTCCCTCTGGCTGCCGGCAGTGCCGCCCCGCAGAAAAGGGCTCTCATTGTGCTCTGCACAGGTGCATAGAAAGGCTCCTAAAGAGAGCTCCCCATGAACACAAGGCATAAACAAACTCAAGTGTGGTCTCCTCTTCAAGAAAATAATTCAGCCAATGTGAAACTCCCTCCTTGTAATAAATTAGCTCCTAAGAGTATTCAAAAGCTGACCTCTGACCTCCTCCTGTATTATTCTCATGGCCACCAGTGGGAGAGGAGGTCAAGTTGGTCAGTTCTTCTCACCAGTCACTGATGCCTCTCTAGCAAAGGAGGGGTGGGGGAGGAGGGAAAAGAGAAAGAAGAAGAGAGGGAGGGGGAGAAAAATCAAATTTGCTTCCCCATTGAAACACGGGCTTAGTAAGTAAACCAGGAGGCCCAAGCCTCCCCCGGCAGGCGTCCAATTTTACAACACATTTGTAAGTGTGCTGCTGTCTAAATATCCTGAACACGGGGAAATTCCACACCATGGCTACAGCCAGGGGCCGGCCCCGTGCCGCCAGCTGCCCTGGGATCCTTCCCTCTGCCAGCCAGAGCATGGAGAGCCCAGGGAAAGGCCACGCTTTGGCCACCTCGCTCACCCACACCGGGCTCCTCTCCTGGCTGGGAGCATGTGGAGAAGGTTTGGGTGCTAAAAATAGAGGAATTTGTTAAGTGGCACATTCCACCTACCCGTGGCTGGCGCATGTTAAGTTCATTCATACTCACAAGACCTCCCTTGCTGGTCTCTTCCAACTGTTTTTCTCTCGGTGGGCAGTAATTTTTGCACGGTATTGTGTCAGATAACCTTTGCCAATAAAACCACGAATTAATTTGCTTCCCATGTCACATGCAGTTTCATAGGAAACCCCTCTTTTGATAATCTGGTTAGTTACAGGACTCCTGGTAAATGGAGTCCTCTGGAAAGTATTCCAACTATCCGTAGCTGGCCAGAACCTGATTTATTTTGCCAGCATATACATCAGGCCAGGCTGTGAAAAGAACCCACTTTTATTTTTACTTAGAGTACAAAAGCTGCTCTGTAATTTCAGTACCTCCCATTGCCTGGATACTTCTCTGCACTTTGCATTGCTGAGAGGGAAGACTGGGACTTTCAGCAGAGAAATACATTGAGTATTTCCCTTGTCAGAATGATATTAATCTCAAAGTCCATTTCATTACCTGTCAGCAAGGGAGAGCATTTTTATCTCTGCATTCATCAGTATATAATACAACTACTTGGAAAATCATCTCCACTGTATCCAAGCTCCTTCCTGTAGCTCCATGATAAAGTCTTCTGAGTCACTGCTTTACAATTAATCTATAAAACTGTAAACAAGTGAACACTGTCCCATTAATTAAATCTAAATTGTATAATTCCATTTTAAGTGATAGCATAGTTAACTGGAGATGAGAGCTGAACATATAAAAGGTAAGAGAACAAGAAAGGCAACACGTCTCCATGCAGACAGAATGATTACCTTATTTTCCCTAATGTTGTTAAAGCCATTAAAAAAATTTTACAGGAAATTATCTTCTTGGGACAGGAAAAAACCCAGCCCAGCATGGCATCTTTTAGTTTAGTTTTAAATTGCAGAAATTATGCAATGAGTTCACGTTGTTTAAACATTTTTTACTCTGTTTTATACTCTACTGTTCTTCCCAATTTTGCACAATATCACTGTACAAGACTAATTTATAACCTTTCCTCTGGGAACAATATGAATTTTGTGATTTAGCTACTGAGGTGTACAATACATGCCCTTCTGATGAAATTTCTTTTTTATGAAATTGGAGTGATTTTTATCTTTTATCTTAGCAAATCAAACAAGTACATCACACAACATGGAATGAAATATTGTAGTCATTCTACCATTAAGTACTACATCAATTTTCTATTAGCTTTCAAATCTTGATTTCCATTTCTGTGTGTCTGGAAACAGTGCAAGAATATAAACAGATTGTTGACTCTGACATGTGTCTCCTCCCAAACCAAACTGGTGCATTTTCCAAGAGAGCAAAGAAAACCTGATAGAAACATCACCCAACCAGCTACTCTAAACGACCCAAGTTCGTGATGGCAATAAATGACCGTGAAAAACAAAACACTAATCACAGTACAGTCCACAACCACAGAATTTCCTGCTTCACTAAGGTGGCAAACTGTCAGTTTAATTTCAGAATAAAACTGCAGCTGAGATAATTGTGTTCCAGGGCAGGGTACCAGTGATCTCACAGCTGCTCAATGATCTGAGTAAAAGCAAGCAGCATGAGCAGGTCTCACTGAATAATTCACAACCAAACACCATCGTAAGGGGCTGTGCTTGTCTCCTTATCAAACAATACAGAGTCTAAAATTTAATGAAGCCTGACATACCTAGGTTAGTTCCCTGCTCAATAATTTTATTGTCAGATTTCCTGCAGCTTTTCCCCAGGAGCACAGGCCCTGTTTTCAGCATCTCTACCTGTTGGGCAGGATGAAAATTTAACAGGGTAGGTTTACAAATATGAATGCCTAGCAGAAGGTTCTCTGAAATGAAATTAAGTTTTTACTCTGAAATGAAATTAAGTTTTTATATAAAACAACAAAAAATATTTGAAAATAAAGATTGCTGAGCTGGTAGTCACTGGACAAAGGTTGAGATGAGCTGGAATGAGATTTTATGGCTAAGAGCAAAAGATAAGTTGACTACAAACAAAAGCATGTTTTTACCAAGAAAAGATAAATCTCAAAAAAACATAGGCAAACAGAAAACATGTTTTCACCAAGTAAGAAGAATTTTCCACTGCAGAAAAACAAGTTTTAAGCTTAAAATATTACGTACTAACTCATGTGATTGGTTAGTTACTGCTATAATCTGGTAATATCAGTAATTATGATAGGCTGTAGGTAATGGTGAGGGTATTGTGTGTGATGCTGATTGGCTGTTATTATTAAGATATTATTAAGATATTCAGCAGAGAAAAATATATGTTGTGTCACAGAAAGCAAAGAGGATGAAAAAACTGCTTAGGCACAGCTAGCCCAATTCTGAGGGTCATTTCCACTTCCACACTACAAAGAAAAATTATTTATTTCTGAGAACAGAATTCCTTGTGAATCCCTCTATAGATTCCCTCTATGTTCATAACTAAAATAAAAAGCTTCAATGTAATTTAATTTCCTTTATGTTCAAATATTTGACAAAGAGAATTTCATGTGTTTCAGAGACTCCTTAAAATTTCTGAATGGTGTTGCCATGGAAGTAAAAGCAGAAACACTCTATGAGTTAAATAACTTCCAAAATAAAATTTAGTTTTCATTATAGATGTGTGATAACTTGTGCTTCATATTTAAATTAGGATTAAAAGTCTTTTATCTTAATCTGTTTGTAGAAAATAAACTCACACCAAAAAAAAAGAACCCATTCACTCCATTTTTGGATAATCCACAGCAGCTTCAGCAAACTCTTATTTCATAAAGTATAGCTGAATGTGATTAATAAGCACATTAAACTGAACCACTGGAAGTTTCCCTATACTGAGAAAATCACTCAGCAGGTTTTTAAATTGGAGCAAGATTTTTAAATCTTGTTAGATCTGCCATGTTGAACTCCTATGGTTTCAGAGAACATGGCCTGCTTTTACCCCCATAATGAGACATTAATTCAGTAAAAGTGGGGAAGTCTACCTGAAAGTGATTCAACACTAAGCTGTGCTATACACTCCAGTGCAAAAACAATTTGAATTACATTGATCTAAAGCTGAAGTTTTCATAATGTTCAGATTAACTCTTTTGGTAGTGGTTTTTCAAATGAAGGCATGAATAGTACAAACTTTAATTGATGCTATGGAATGAATCCTCATCTCTGACAAACTTCTTGCCAAATTCAGCCCAAATCTGGGCACACTGTTGATGACTCTGAAGGTGTAAGGGCTTTTTATTCCATTTTCTAAGAGAGCAGTATTGATTACTTAAGAGGCTAAAGCTGAGGAGCAGATTCTTTCCAAACCATGAAATTTTGAAAGATTTTTGTTTCTCAATCATCCAAAATTTGAAAATCTCCAAAAGTGTGGTGAAACACAACTCTTTGTAGTTAACTGAAATTTAGTTCTTGAGCTAGATAAAATCATTTAACAAAAAGACACTGCTAAATTCTTGCAAGTCTTAACAAATTAAATGAGCTGTGAGGAAAAAACAAAGTTAATATATGAATTAGGTATTCCAGGGCCTATAAAATGGGTTAGAAAAGAAAAATGAAAAGATTTGCCTGAGTTAAGGCTGCTGTAAGGCACAACTGGACCATGCCATGTTTCCATAATAAACCCAGTGTCTCCTGTCTGCTCAGTAAGAAATGCCAAATGGCATTTAATAAAAATAAAACCAGAGATCCATTTCTCAAAATCACACATCCCCTCTTTTTCAGGAAAAACAAAAGCATTAACTCCTTCTGAAATTTCCATCGTCCTCAGCTTTGCCAGCATGCACAAATAACAATTTCCTGGGTTTATAAGCAGTTTGCCAATGGGGAAAAGGGGCAAATATTTTCTGCTTTGAGGTGCCAGGGAAGGCCTGAGCTGTCCTTGTTTATGAATGAGTTTAGGATGCAGTGAACTAGAAAACAACTGTGCCGTAACAATCTGAACTAGAAAAGACAAAAATGCTCTCTTCTGGCTGACTGTACTCTCTCTGTAATGTTATGCAGTGTTTAACTGTGAATATCTCTGTTACAATTAAGTGGAAAAGCTGGTTTATTTTCTGAACTTCACAGGATTTTTACACGGGGGCTTTTTTTTGCCCCCCTCCCACTACAGAGTTGTTCTTTTTAGAAGTGTTTGTAGGCAATTGATTTTAAAAGGGCTCCAGGGGGCTTTTCCCTACTGTGTTAAGCTGTTTTGATATTCTTTTACAAGCGCAGTCCTAAAGTTGTTCTCCCAGATGCATTGTTTTACTAATCAGCTTTATGAGGTTCAAGGTCGCCATTCAACATTAATTATTCATTGTACAGTTCACAGCTGGGGATGATGCTGAAAATGGCAAATCATATGAGCATGGAAAAACACATTCACATCTTCCCCGCATTTCTTCGGATCAGAAGGAATCAGAAATCATAAGGAAAAAAAAATGAAGAGATGAGATTAGTATGGCACTGTGGAAATCATGCATAAGGATCACCTCCAGGAATACCTGTGGCTTTCCTGACTTTGTACAGATGTTTCCAGTGACCTTAAAATTAACTACAAGAGAAAAAAGGCAAGTTGTGGGCATTGGTATCAAGACAGTCCTACGCCCAAGCTAAGGCAGTCATAACGAAATCACAAAGAGCAAACAAGGATTTTAAAATGCATTGATTTACAAAGTTGAACTGCTTGAGAGAAAAAAAACCTATCTGTGAATGAAAATGTGTAGCATGGAAAGCGGGGTATAAATATCTCACATTTATAGCAGTCCTGGTATATGTTTTAAATCTGTGCAGCGTCAGTTTTGGAAAGGTTTTTTCCTTCTTCTTTAGGCAAGCCAAGACTTGTCACACTTTGACAGTGGCAGGAATGATGTCATCAGCAAAAAATAAGCCTTTTTTCAAAGGGCTATTTAGATTTTGGCAAACTGGCGTGGGCAAGCTGCTCCAACAGATTCTGCCTGCTCTCTCCTCTGCTGTACTCATTCCTTAACTTATTAAGGATTCAAGAACAGTTGAGGCTTTGAAACTGTGCACAACCAGAGCCAAAAACTCCTATTATAAGTCTAATTATTCTCAGTTCCCTCCATACACATCCTAACAAACATAGCACTTCTCTGTGTACAATATACTGGCTTAACCGAACCTTTTTTTAATGATAGTACCATATTAAAGACCTTCTGTTTTCTTTTCTGGTGTCCTGTTTTGCAGTTAAAACACAAAATACTCGTTGCCTCCACTCAATCACACTTCTGCAATTACTCGGTGTCTCCTGATAGTGCTTCAGCAATTATTTTTATCTGCAGCTGGAATTGCTTTGCTTTCCTCTGCATCTTAATTTCTTGGTTTGTTTAGACAAAACATGCTAAGCTGATTTCAAAAATATGGTTTACAAAGTGCAGGTCACTGCCAGATGTTATTTAATGCTTTCAGGCTGATGCTGTGTGTCTAGAAAAGTGGGCCTTGAGCTGATTCTCTTCTCAAGAAAAACTGAGCTGACAAATGGATCTGATTTAACACAAATATTGAAACTGATACCTTAATTATGGCACAAAAGTACTGTTTAGGTTCTTTTCACAAGCAAGTTGTATTTTAAAACATTATCAAGTCCTAAATGCTTGCAATCACCCACGTGTGCATCAATAACCATGTGCATTTACAAAACCTTTTTTGGTTATCAAGAACACTCAGTTTTTCTGCATTAATGATTTTTAATGATAGATTGGGAAAAACTAAAGCAAGTTTTAACTACCCACCTTATGCTACCTGCACATTATGTTTTGGTTTTTTTTTAACTAAATGCTTACAGCACAGAATTTCACTGCCACCAAAAGAGGCAGGCAAATTACCCATATAAATACCCTGCTGAAAGAAACCAATTTTTACTTCCAGGTCTGTTTTATGCAGGAATGAAGAATGTGAAAAGACAGTTTCTCTGAGTGGACAGAAAGCAAGTGTTTAAAATTATTAAAATAATTTAGAATACAAAATGTTATGTCCTTTGATATAATTATATATAATTTTAAAATATTGTCATTTTTAACTTCTTCCTAATTTCATCAACATAGTTTATTTGGACTGTAGATTAAAGCATGGTACTCCCCACCCCCTGATATATTTATATATGTATATATATGTTTGCTGGAAGTGGCACTGATGGCTCTGAAGTGCAGGACAGTGACAGTGGCTTCATTTCAGGAGATGACATCTCTTCCTGCAGCCCTCCCCCTGCTCTTCACTTCCCACCTTTAACCAAACCTCTGCCTCCTTCACTCCCAGAGTCCCACACCAGCCTGGGGATGGTTCCTGGCCCTCCTGGGGAATTGGATTCTCTGGCAAAAAGGAAGCATAACGTTTTAGTTTGCTCTCGTTTATAATCTCTGCTGGTGCAGTCCCTGAGCAACAGTGGTGCATTTGAAAAAAAAAAAAAAAAAAAAAAAAAAAAAAAAAAAAAAAAAAAAAAAAAAAAAAAAAGCAAGATTTTCTGCTTTTTTGTTCATTTGGAGTTTATACCAGACTACGCCATGACCAATGTGCAATTTAACCTTTCAAGTTCGGTGCTTCAGTTTTCCCTTTGATTTCTGTTGACATAAAAGGCATTAAGTGTCTGACTTCAAAGAGCAGCCAGTGTGGATATTTGTTGTTCAGCATGGTGGTCTTTGCTCAAATGGACTGCTTCTTTTGTGTTTCTATTTTTTCTGTTGTTGACTTACTGTATAAACATTCCCTTCTTAGCCTCCCTGTCTCACCATTCATCCTTACAAAAAATTGTACAGCCTTGTATAAATTACTCTGGTAGCAAAGTGTAATATATCCCCAGAATATTTTCCATTTCTGTAAAAAATGTAAAATCACAGTGCTTCCAAAATTATTCGCAGTCACATCAAACACTATTTTGAGAAAATACCAATAATTAAGACATTAGAGTTGCACCAGCAATTCTACTCTCAAACTTTTTCAGGAAATGGAAAACACATAATTTCCTTTCTGAATTTTACACCAGGGACTACCTCTCTTGAAATTAAAAGTGGCTCAGTTATTATCTAGTCAAATTCAATTATATTTCCACCATGGTGATTTTCTTCTCTATTTATCATCCTCGTATTAGCTGCGCTTAGGGCACACATTTCTAAAATATCATTCCCTTGAGCAGTGTGAGGAGGAAAAAGGCAGAAGCAACTCGTTTGCAAAGGCTGAGGTACAAAGCATCTCCTCAGAGTGCTGTGGGCACGAGCTGTCACTGCTTCACACGCTGGACCAGCTGCTCCAAATTAATGCAGCACTCCCAAACTTAATAGAGATGTATTAATTTATGCTGCCTGAGAATCTGGGACAGATTTTTGGATCCCAAACGTGCCACGAGAAGCAGTAATTCTGGATGGAACACTTTGGCTGAGCGTGGCTCATGGATTATAAATAGGGTTCCTCACGGCTGCCTTCACAGAAGTGGGGATCAAGCACACCAGAGCACAACCTGCACCCAGTGCTGGGGGCACGGGTGGGAAATGGCATCGTGCTGCTGCTCTGCAGCCAGAGCGTGTCTGATCAGAGCTCCAGCTCAAACAGCTTTGCTGAGGGGCAGTCCGCAGGTGTGCAAAGACTCCTGCGGCATTACTGCAGATCCAGGACATACTCCTGTTGCTGCTGGTGCCTGTTTTCCCACCATACACACCCAGGACTTTGTTGGGAAGCTGGCAGCAGTGCGCATTCACCCACACTGACAGTGTGAGTGGATAATGCCACTTGCTCTGACTGCAAATTTCTGAGAAGCTCGTGCTGAGGAATAGGAGGGATTTTTACAATTCTCACCAGGAAAACACCACAGTACCACAAAATCCCATAGATCTGCTGGGAAAGGAGCAGACAGGACTTTTTGAAAGTCGAAAGTGGGGCAAACCTTTCCCCAGTTCCTCCCACTTGTGAGCACACATTCTATTGCTGAGGAAACACAGCAGGACCCAGAACACTTCCCTGGAGAGACTGGAGGCTGCTGCAGCACAAAGAGTTTGGCAAAACCTCCTCTCCCTGTCCCACCTGGGTGCCCTGCATGGCTGCCTCCCAGCTGTGACAGGTTCTTGCTGGCTTTGTTCCTCCTGCCTGCTGCTGGCACTGGAAGCAGCAGGAAAAACAGGTATGGGCACAGTGCAGCTGAAAATCAGGAATGAACAGAGTGCAGCTCAGCAGGCTTTTGGCAGAGGGGCAAAGGGAGACCACAGGACTCCAGCAGCTCTGGTTGGTGCTGCCTATATTTGTAGAAGTCTTGGCAGGTTGCAGCCAATCTGCAATTTCCCAAAAGGGAAAAAAAAAAAAAAAGAGTAAATGCTGTGGGCAGCAAAGTCCCTGCAGCACCCTCGAGGCATCAGGGCTGTTGTTTTTATAAATGAATTTTCAATTTGCCACTTAAGGCTACTTAAGGAATCTGAAGGGCCGTGTGAAAAGAAAAAAAAAAAAAAAAATTGCTCTTCATGGCTCTGTCTGGCAGGAATATCACTGGGATGATGTAGGACAAATGGAGACCAGGATAGTGCAGAAATGACATTGCACAGGTGCAGTTGCTTTTATTGCAGCAGTTTTAGACTGATTTACAAGCAGAAGGAAAAGATACAGGTCCACTCGGGAGGATCAGAATTTATGATTTTTATTTTTTTCACACTGCTGAATGGCTGTCTCCTCACAGCAAAGAAAGAAGGGGGAGAAAACCAGAAAGGAACACAAAGAAAGTTGTGCATGGGGAATAAGTAGCACAGTTTCTGTGAGTTGGGATGGCCAGGAGGATTTAATCCCCTTTGCAGTCCTTCTACTGGGTGAATTATACAGCACACATCCCTCTTTATGCACCAGACTCCACCTGCAAAATGGAATGGCATCAAAAATCTCTTGTGTAAAGTGTTTTGAGAACTACTGGTAAAAAAAAGAAAAAATCTGAAAAACAACCAGCACCTCACCTCCCCACCCACAAAAAAAAAAAAAAAAAAAAAAAAAACACCAAAAAAAAAACCCAAAACCCCACCATGTACCCTTAATTTCTTCATCAGAGTTTCATGAGAATAGTGGTTGTAAACCTCCTGGCAATATCACACTGAACAGTCCTTGCATCTGGTTACAAAGTTGTGAATCTACCTGGTCAAAGTGAACTACTAATTTTTTTACCACTAGATCTCAAAAGGCTTTACAGAGGAGACTCTAATGGAAATAACATCACCTGACTCTTCACATGCCAAGCAAAAAATTGGTGTCAAACTAAGGAAAAGAACCCAGAGTCCTTTTTTTTTTTGTATTCTAACCAGGAAAGGAAATAATTTTCAAATAGAAAATTAGCCTGACTTTTTCCCTACTCCCCTTTAGAAAACAAGGCAGTAAAACAGCTTTTGTTTAGCCAGGGGAACTTTTATCTGCTCCAAGTCAGTTTTACAGCAGTATTTGCTAGCTGCAACAGATCCATAAAAAGATAATACTCTGCATCATGGCCTGTGTTGTTTTTTATTGTTTGTTGAATTTTAAATGCCATATCTGTACACACAATAGCACAAAAGAGAAGAAAAACAGATTGAAATTTTGACAGGTGAAGAGAATTCCTGCCTACTACCCATATAGAGTAGGGCACATTAGCAACAAAGAGAAGTTAAAGTTCACTGGAGACAGCTCTGAAATATGAAATGCAGTGGTCTCTGTAGAGCATTTGGGTGATCTATTACATGAATAAAGAGATTTTAAATGTGTGTGCAGGTAAACCTGTATCATTCACCCCAAAGGATAAACATTCTCCCCTCTGGCCTTTGGAAATAAGAGAGGAAGGAAAACTGGGCTCTTGTTTCTCTTGCACACCTCTCTGCCACTCTCACTTCATTAAAGTGATTGAGAGAAATACAGAAAATACACTGTAGGATCAAAGCTTTCCCTTTCCCCACTCCTTTCTTTCTTCTGCTACTGTCCTTTTATCAGTTTGTACAAAACTGTGCAAAATTAGTTGGTTTATTGGGTAATAGCATAACTGTTTGAATTATTGAAGGAAGTGAAAAGTCACCAAAACAAACACATCCAGTCTGCTAATTTTACTCACAGTTTCTGAAGTGACATAATGCAGCTTCTTTTTAAAGCTTTCTTGGGAAAACAGCAATTTCCTGTGTTTATTTTGTCTTCTTATTTCAGAAAAGTCTCTCTGATTTGTGGCAGCAGACACGATCTACACGATGGAAAGTTCTTTACCAACAAGAGGTTTTCACTGATATGATCAATGGAGAAATAAAACCCTTTTAGTATCACTGCCTTCATAGATTTTAAAGGAAATATTATCAAAGGCCTTTCAAATGATTGTCATTCATGGTTTCAGGAAAGAATAATCTCGATGTTTAATTACTGGGACCATCATATAACAATTTATGATCTACTCTGTACCTTAAATTCTGCCTTAAACTTGATCCATTTTATTCTGCTGAGCAGAATGGAAACTCATCTGGTATTTGTTATCTTGCAGGAATTGAGACAATCTGTAGTAGGGCTTTTCTACATTTTTAAATTATAATAGCAGTGAAAATAGAGCTTTTACATGCTCATGCTATTGGAAAAAAAGTATTTAATGGACAGCATTAAGCCAAGGGGATGAGATTGTAAGACAAATTCAGTGTGCTTTTGTATTGCTTTGACTTTAAGTCAAAACATTCATATTTATAAATGAAGGAGTTATTTTATTTTTTTTTTTTAATGGGCTTTTGGTTGATGGGTATGGCCATCTTCTGGTAAAAAGACATTTTGGTGACAAGTTCTAAATAAACCGAAACAATCAAGTTGCAAGCAACGGGGAGGAAAGGAAGTAGGGGACTGTAGATATTAAAATCACCATCAAGTTTGTTGCTAAAAGCACAATTTTGTGACGAAGTAGGGAAGGAGAGAAAAAGAAATAACCTCAGTACAAAACTTCCCTCCCATAAGAACCATCCCAAGAAACCAATATCCTTGAGCCACATGAATCATGAATCACAGAATCTCCCAAGTTGGCAGGGACCCCCAGAGATTCTCTTTTCCTGCTCTGTGTAAACCCTACCAATACTGAGTGAGGATAACAGAGCAGTAAATTGCTCATATTTAGTACATACCCCAGTTCTATGACATAAGGAAGACTGTGCTTGCACCCTTCTCAGACAGACCCACCATCCTACTCTCCTCTTTCCCCTACCTACACACTGACTGAAAAGAGCCTCACTATGAAAATCCTCACATTTCTGAAGTTTTTCCCCAAAATTAACATAAGAAAGAGAAAATGCTCACATCCAGATAATTTGAAGAGGTAAGATGAACGCATTAAAGAAGCTTTCCTTGCCACTAGCAAGAAACCAGAAATGGAGATTCGACACACAAAACTCCAATTCCCACAAGAAACTTCACATTTTGTTCCCTTTTTTGATTGTGAAGTGAACTTGAGTGTCACCTAGTGAAGGAAAACCAAACTGTTGATTTCTGGCAGGGATTGAGCACGATGGATGTGCAGATGCTGCCCCTGCCACCCACAGACTCCTGACACCCCCAGGTAAACTCTCCCCAAACCAGCACCTCCTGCTCAGGGAGTAAAGAACCTGCTCACAGTAAAGAACCAAGCCCAGAATCACTGCTGGCAGGAGAATGGGGTCAAATTCTAACAATAAAGTGTCCAGGGGGGAAGATCCTCCTTTGGTGTGAACACTGCTTATCCTAAAGCCTTCCAGTGCCTATGGTTTCTGTGATGGCTAAATATAGAGCATAATTTACTTCACAGATTGTTTGGCTCTCTGCATTATGAACAGACTCATAGCCAGATCCTAACCATTTTTGCAGGGAAGTTCACTCTCCTTTTTCAGGAGAAAATGCAAGGAAGTCACGCCTGGAATTTTTTGTTACCATCATGGGGCTAAGGAGTTAAATTGTCGCCTCCAGAAACCCTCTGAGGAAATTTCTCCTGTTCCCACAGCTTTGTGCCCTGTCCTCAGAGAAGCACTGCTGAGGGACACTCTGGGAACACTCTGCTTCCACACAAAGGCAGCAGATTCAGAATTCAGTGCAAACTTTGCCATGAAAGCTTTACAAATCTTCAGACACCAATATATTCTGCAAAGCTGCATGCAAACACCTTAATGTGCTCGAGATCACTTGGAATCCATCCCACCATAACGCAAGGGAAATCCTATGCCCAGGAAAAAAAAAATAAGAAATACACACCTACACTCTGGTATAGTTTGGTTTCAGGCCTGGTGTTTTAGTTTTCTGATGTTCTTTCCCAGGAAAGTGTAATAAACACGACGGAATGTTTCTGTAATAATATCTATGTTATTCATTCCTTCTAGGAGGAAGGATTTCTTCTTGATGTGCCTCTGGTTTGAGCAATGTCAGTGAAGAGGTTTGCCTTTCTTTCACCAACCACAGTGGTCTTTATACATATATAAAATGGTATATAAAATAGAACAATCCCTAATAAAACAGTCATTTTCTCAGCCTTCTAAAAAATCACAAGAGTGCCTTGTTATATGAAACAGCAACACTCTGGGACTTCAAACCAAAGCAACAATTTGAGCTTTCACACAGACACTGAACTACAGCAAACACAAGCTGGTGGTGACAGTGGTTGGATGCCTGGTGAAATGTGGGAGCTGGAGAGATTTGTGCTTTAAAGACAAGTTAGCACTGCACATTGTTTTCTAATAGCTTCTGCTCCTAGGCTTATGCAGTACCTCTGGTTTTAATACCAGCCATCTGTACTTAACTCAAAATGTATCAAAGCTGCACATCCTTGAGATTAAAAAAAAAAAAATGAATTATGGAACTGGTCACCAGCCCAATGTCCTTTGTCTCTTATAAGAAACACAGGTGTCTGTCACAGAAAGACAGCCAAGCTATAACATTTTGGTTGCTGATGCAAAAAAAAAGAAAACCATTTTCTGCAGTCAGATTAGAAAATATTAAATCAGCTACCTTTAAAACACCTTTAAAAACGGGGTGTGTCTTAATATATGCTTGCAAGGGTTAAAAGAAAAAAAAAATAGGGGTTCTGCTACATTTCAGAATTCTCCTTGCATGAACAGAGATTGTTCCTGCCTATTGCTTATTAGCCTAAAAGTTGATGGAATTTCGGGGCAGAGGTGGGAGAAAGAGGAATCCTATCTCTGCAAAACCTATGGACTTGAATTAAAAATAAACCCATCTCTCCCTCTCCCCTGAAAGCCCTTTCTGCTTTTGTTTGTTTGTTCTGGATTATATCAGTCTCTTTTTCATGCTGGTGAATCATGTCTCTGTCACAGCTGATTCCATTTATCTATCCTGGGAGAAAACAAAAGCTAAAAATAACCCTTTTGGGGTTTCTGGTGGGTTTTGCATGAGAAGGGACTTAATATTTTCATTCCAAGCTTGTGTGTCAAAGTTTGGCTTTATCTTTGCCAGGGTTGATTTAACTAGTACCAGTTAGGGGGGAAAAAAAAAAAGAAAAGAAAAATAAAGCTTTTTGCTGTCCATAAAATTCCAAGTTGGCTAAAATTTAACAACATCTGTGGCAAATAAAAAAGAAAAGTTTTTTACCATCCAAGTCAGTACGAGAGTATTTTATTTGCAAGTGGGAGCTTTTTCCCAAAAGCAATTTGCCACTTCTTGTAATGAACAGCAATGAAATGCACGGGTTCTGACAGGCTGGAGTATTTGTATTTAAAAGGGTTTTTTTTTTTTCCTACTTTGAAAGGTTTTAACTGTATAAAAATGAACATTAAATTTAGAATATCATCACAACCAATAATGAGGCTCAAAGTGGAAAAGAGTATTTGGTCTGGGCTAGGATGGAGATCGTGCAAGAACATTTATTTCTGTCACCTCCAGTTGGTCTTCCCCCCATGTGTGTCAGATTCTACCCCATCTTATGGGAATTTGGTGGTTAAAGTGCAAAGAGCAAGGGACTTTACAGTATCAAAGCTGCTGCAAAAAGGAAAGAAAGCATCAGCATGACTGAATTTTAATTTTTTTTTTTAAAAAGTATAGTTTTTAAAGTAAAGCCTGACACAGTGACACATCTCTGTGCCAACAACTCCCTGCAGATCTGAGAAGTGCACAATGCAATCAGTAAATACAGGATTTTCCCCTGTAAGAAGCAGAATTTTCCTCTTTTTTACTGGTCATAGCCAGTGCAACACGATGTCATTAAAAAAATCCCAAATGTCCTTTTTCATCCATGGGGAATGCCAGAGGTGGGACTGGAGAATTTTCTGTTGCTGACGTATAGTAGGAAGTACAGGAGGTAAAAAAAAAAAATGAGGTTTTATTTCTATCTGACCTCTAAAAATACCTATTTACTGCATGAGTAATGGGTTCTTCTTCCACTCCTGAAATCACCAGCATCCCAAAATTTAGTGCTTTTCATCCTGCAGCCTCTATCCCAGTGGGAAGAGCTGGCACAAAGAAAGCAGGAACGGGGCCAGGGGGCAGGTCCAAGTGGGCTGTGAAAAAGTGGGGAACTGCCCAGACCTTTTAAGATCCAAAAACTGTGGCAGAGCAAAACTCCATCTTAAAGCTGTGTAGACAATAAAAAAAGACTTCAAGACAATAAAAAAGAATTCAAGCAGAAAGTAAATACTTTCTGAGGCAGGACTGGAGTTGCTGTGGAAAAAACAGCTCTGTCTCTCCTGCTGAAAAGGAGAGGTGTGGGGAAAGAGGAATATTTTAAGTCTGATAATTATGTGGATTTATTCTTGCCACTCTGTGCATTGGTGAATGGTCTCCTCCCTAACCCCTGCCTCTCCAACTGCACACACTCTGCTCCTCAGCCTGGCTCCTGGTCCAGTCAATCCTGCCACATCCTTATTTCTTCACTCTGCCTTTGAACTTTGTTTCCATTTTGGCCAAATATCTGATTCAACACCGTGCAATGGGACTTTTTCACTCTGATACTTTCCCTTTGAAGGAGCTCATCTGGTGCATTTATAAAATGGTCTTGTTCTCCCATAGAGATAAATCTGACACAGGACACTGTAGCTGAAGGTATTATTTAGTTCCTTCTTTGTCTGCCACTCCCTGTGTGGATATAAAGGTATTTCCCTTGAATTCTGTGCTGTACAAACATCTGCTGATGCTGGGGAGAAAACACATCAAGATGCTTTGGGACACAATCTTCAAATACAGCTGCTTACTTTCACATTACATTCCTGAAACAGAGCTTTATAAATAAGGAATAGGGGAATGTCTCAGACCGAATTTACAACCTTAGTGTGTCATCTCAGCAGCATCCATTAATCAGTGTATTGTGTATTCACAGAGTCCACATCTCATTTTTGCTGGCAAATCAACAACAAACTTCTGCCCTTCTATGCTCATTCCCTTGAGTTTTTGCCAGGGAGTCAAAGCATTTTTGCCCCAAAAGAAAACACCTCGCCAGCATCATTTACTACTGCCCCTAAAAATGCTTTTAGCACAACATTACAGGCATACTTTTGACAACTGTGCTTCTGGAAAGCAGCATTCTCTGGAGCAGGCAGACAATAAAAGGTTCACTGTTCTACAGGCTAAGAACAGACAGGCATCAACAAGAACTTGAAGATATATGTTCATTTCTTGGCTTTGTAAAGATAAAAGATTTTACTGTCTATAGGTACAAGTCTGGATAAATAGAGTCATTTAACCTTGTAACTCCCAACACCACAATGTTTTTTGATACATCAGCTTTTCAAAGTTCTCTTGACTTTGACCTACAAACAGAAAGCTAGAAAAATTTTATAACACTTTTCCATGCTAGACTTGTCTTCTTGCCTCAAACTAAAAATTCCTTTAGAAAGCAGGGTTTAATTCTGCCTACATCGAACATTCTTGCAGATGATTGAGATCAACAAAAATTAAGAGCCATGTTATTGTCAAAAAATAGAATTATAACAGTGCTATAGCTATGGTCAATACCTGAACAATTTTTACCATCCTTTACTGTTAAAGACACACTGCTGCATAGATACTTTGCAAAATAACATGTGAAAAAGAGGAATGAAGATGGGATTTTGTAGAAAATGCACTTTGGCAGAACACTACAGCAAACAGGGCAAGCATTAAGTAGTGATCAAGCCCTGTGTTTAATATTTCCGTAATAATATGAAGGAAATGAAGATAAGGTCTGTTAGCTTGTTACTCAAAACTAAGGGGCAGATTTTAAGCCAGAGAAGACTAAATTTGACTACCAGAATATCTCAGTGATGGAATAATATGTGTTCACAGACTTCCCCCTCAGCATCTCCAAGGATGACAAAGCAGAGATACTCTGATAACATCAAGGAGAAATTACAAGACCCAAAACCGTTTCCTATTTGTGATTTGGACTTTGTGGGTTGTGTGTCTGATCAAAAGGGTGCTCTCCCACAGGCTGCTGTGAAGTGTTCCAATCCCTCAGATCCTGCTATGAGACAGAGAGAGCTCCTGGGCTGCAGCTCAGCCCCAGCACAGCTCTGGTGTAAACACCAGGGTTTACAGCCCATCGAATAATCTGGGTTCAGAGAGCCCGTGGAGAAAGTTAATCCACTGCACTTGGAGAATGAGTGCCCCAGTGTCCCATGGCACAGTTCCCCAGATTTCTGCCTGCCTCTGTGGACTTCCCCTGCTGCTTTCAGCAGATTTCACCTGCCAGAGCACAGCTGGTGTTAGCCCAGGACGGGCCAGCTGTGTTTAAACAAAAGAACTCAAATGAGAGCTAACAGTGTAAACCAAAAGACCTTGGACTTAAATTGCTTCCTTCACTTTCCTACCCTCCCAAATAAACTCAGGCAGTTTAAAACAGGTTGATAAGGAAGCCATGGCCACAAGTGGGAAGAGTATTTCTTTAATAAAGATTCTCCCACCTGAATTGTCAGGCAATTCTTCACTGTCTCTTGGCTGCCCAAACAAGAACACTGAAACCAAAGAACAGGCTGCAACCCATTGCCCGGGGAGAAGTGCAGCTGTTGTCCCACTTTGATACTGATATTTACCTTGCTCAGACAGTGCTAGAAGAAAAAAGACACCTCGAGGAGAAGCAGTGAGGGGAACAGTGATGTCATGAATAGCAAGCTCTACAATGAGCTCATGCCCCTTCTATTTGTGAAAGAGATAAGCCTTTTCTGAACAAGGAACAGGCAAAGATAAGATTGAATAACCTCCAGCTCTTCATTAGCTCATGCATTAAAGCGTCACAATGCTGAAACTGGAGATTTTGGAAACGTTCATTATTAGTGTCAGAAGAGAGGATGACAGTGTGATACTATGAAGGCTTTGTTATTCTTCTCAATTGCTATAATTTTCTTGTATAATACTTGTCTGATATAAATACTGAATGGATAAAGTAAGGGCATATATTTTTGGTTTGTATTTCCAATTTAGCCTGAGATTTGGGCTGTGGCAAAGTCTTTAAACCAAACATTCAACTAAGGGCCATGTTTTGAGTGCTAGGGGACTCCAAAAGTTTTATAATATGCTTATGGAAATACCTAAATAATTTAAAAAAATGTTCTACATTCATCTGTGAAATATTTTTTTCTTGCATCAATTAAACCAGCTGGTAAAATCTGCTCAACTGTGGCTAGGTGTTTATCTGTGGAAGGGGAAGAAATCTGCCCTTGCGAACAAACACTGAAATTTTATTTTACCCTGGGCCACCCACAGTGTGTTTACTCATCACACACAGAGACTTGCTGTAAAGTAAGCAGGAGGATAATTCTGACTTAATTTTCAGGGTTTAATGCTATGCATGAGTGATAAAATTAAATTTAGACTCCAAGTAAATATGCAGGGGTTCAAGCACACCAGTTGGTTTGCTTTCACAACCAGGCAAACAAACAACAAAAGAAATCTAAAAAGGTGTAATATAATATCACAGGAAAGAGAGTCCTCTGTGAGCCAGAGTATAGACACATCTCACAGAAATCCAATAGCTACCTACGTGGTTGTAGCTCTAAACCTACAGGGTTCTCTCTCTAAACCTGTTTAACCAAGTCCAGGCAGGGCTGACTGTAAATGGGAAGGGAATGGGATACCCCCTTTATCCTGGTTATTGATTACATCCAGCAGGGAGCTGCTGGGAGGTCGCTGGGGAGATGTGCTGATAACAAAAGATAAAGCTTGCTCTCCAAGTTCTGCAGATGTTAAACGTTCTTCCTGGGAAAATTCTAAGGCCATCTGAGGACACAAACTCAGATTCTTGACCAGCTAGAGGCAAAACTCAGATGCTCAAGGATTGAAATAGAAGTCAAGGCTCCTCAGTACAGTGAGCAAAGTCGAATTTTGTTGTCCAGAGCTTCTGTCAGACATGCACACACACACACACACACACACACACACACACACACACACACACACATCCCCCACCCCACAAAGAGGAGGAGAAACTGCAGGGACTGAGGACAGGATGAGGATGATGAAAGGAGCTGAGAGGAGCTCAGGTGAGCTCAGAAGTCACCAGCAAGATGAGCAAGGGAGCTCTGGGGGACAGTGAGGGACTCTCAGATCCTCATCCAGATGGATGCTGCTTTCCCTGCTTCCACCCCCATCTTTTCAGCCACGAGCTCCTGTCCCCTTCTCCACACCAAGAGCAGACCCTGCCCTCACCACGTCACACTGCACAATCCCCCATCCAAGGAGATGGATCTATTCCTGAGCCTCAGGAGCTGCAGGGGGAAAGGGACAAGCAGGGAACAGAACAGGCACAACCCAGTTGTGCTGCTGAGACAAAGTCTGGCACAAAGCAATTGTCCCTCACTGACAGAGCAGTGCTGTAGAGAAAGAGCAGGGGGAATTAGCTTAATAAATTGTACCTTATTTTACTTAGAGCTGACCTTGGGTTTCCCTGCAAGAGGGGGTACACAAAGGATTTGCAGTCAAAACCCTCAAGGTACCACAGCCCTTCCTTGGCTAGCAAGCTCCCCTTGCCCAGTGCTTGTTAAACACTAACAGGCTTGTTTTCTAAATTAAAATTTAATCAGAGCTTGGCAGGTGGATAACATGAGACTAACAGAAGCCTTTCACTCAAGGTTGCACAGAAAAGATTGTGCATAGAAATCAAATAGAAACTTTTCCTACATTAAAAAGATCAAACCAATGACAATTCTTTGTCAAGATGAGAGAGAATGTGAACTTCCACAAACTACAAAATTCAGAGATGAAGTATGAAATTTGCAGCAGCCACGCTCTCAAAGGAGTAACAAAAGAACTAAACACAGGAAGAGCACATGCTTTGTTTATCTGAAATGCCTGGTAAACGCTGTAAATTCCACACATTTCAGATTAGAAGCAATTTGTATTTTTTTTCTTTAATAACAAAGTAGCTAAGTAAGCCCAGGAACATGTGGAAACTAGTTTACATTGTATTATTGGATTTGGATTACTGCAGGGACAAATCACAGAACCCACTGGAAGAGATCCTTCAGTGGCAACTGGTGGAATAAGAAAAATCAGCATAAGAACAGCTCCGAGAGCTCTCGGGCCTTTGGCTTCAAGCACATTTTTAAACTAATGACCACCACAACACATATTGTAGACAGCTGACTAAATAAATAAAGTAAAAGACCAGCCTGGCTGACTAAAGCAGGGGAGATAAGTATCAGTGAGTTATGAAAAATGCCATTACAGCAGGCCAGGAGCAAACAGGCAGAGCACTGGGAGGAACAGAGCTCAATATAGCGTGCAATGACTGCAAGCTTCAGTGCCCACATACTAAGCTTTCTGTACTGTAATGGTCTGATAAATTCATTTTGACCCAGAGACCAGAGATAAATTGTCTTAGCAATACAAACAAACAGCTAAGCAATTAGGGCAAAGTTTTTTTTGAGAGCGTGGTGATAACATCTCCAAGCATTGTTGGGCGAGGGGGAAAAGCAGCCCTGGAGATAGGGGGTTTAATCTGGAGTAAAAGAGAGAGTATAATGGCTTCTCCAAAGTGCAGAGCACTGAAAGGAAAAGCAGACAAGCAACTGGCACTGGTATTTGTCTGGCATCTATTTCGGTGTACCCAACCTGAAAAGCAACTCCCATTGTCCCATTTGGAGTTGATCAAGTTTGGCCCATAAAAAGATTTTACATGTGCAGCTGTGAAAGGGTCAGAGCTGAGAAATCCATGAGGAGCCATCGGGTTTTATAGAATTGCCATCATTTAAATTTCCTGAAAGTAACTTATGAAAATAGAGTTTTCAAGCGTAGAGATTCATGCAGTGGTCAAATGACCAAAGCAGCAATTTCATCCGACAGTTTCCACATTTCAGCCCTCTTTAGGCACAGACAGGTGTTAGTTGCAAAGCAGAACACTGGCTGCAACAATTCCATTACCTCCCAAGCAGAGAAATAGGAGTAATTAATGTTTAACCCAAATTGCATGTTGATTTATCAATGAGTATTTCAGCATTACTTTAAATCTACATAATTAGACACAGTTTAATATATATATGTATATATAAATGAGTGAAATTTCAGGTCTAGAATACATTCCTTCAGTTTTGGCAGGGCTTCCCAAGAAAATAGCCATGAGAAGACAGAAGATGATCTCTCAAACGAATTCTAACTTTTTTGTGATCATCTTGCACACGATAAGAGAGTTTTAATGGAGGTGCCTGCTCATTGCAAAGCATCTAAATTTTATTTTAGACAAAAAGAATTATGAAGGAGATACATCCACATACTTTTACTGCAGCTGAATGAATGAGTGGTCTCAGTGTTCACTAAAGGAGGAGAATTGGTATTGTTTTCAAACACACAAAGAAGATGTAAATGGAATTTGCTTTACTAAAGAACTTCTTTTTCCCCAGTAAGATTTTTCTTTAAAGTGTATTTTAGGAAAAAAAATAATTTAAAAAAAATCAGTTAGACACAAACATTCACGAGAAGTATTTTTGGAGTTGCCAGAAACAATCCATAGCCTTAAGTCCATCCCAGAGAACAGAAGCAGCTCCAGTAACTCAGCCACGTCCTGTGAACTCCAATATCCTTTAATGCACTGAAAGCAAGCGTGTCTTGCTTCATTGGGTACCATGCTGCACCACACAAAAGTCTACAAAAGCCACCCCAATGAAATCAACAATTATTTATATTTTAATGAGGAAAGGCACTTGACCAGTAAATACAGAATAACACTGAGAGATTGGCTAAGGAGGCAAGACTGCAGCACCCCTTGATAAACACCAAACTAACACTTAAAAAAACCAGAAAAAAGTCTTCCTTCTTTTATCTTAGGCTAAGTGGACAGTCTACCCACTTCCTGGTGAGAAATATAATCATAACTCCAAACTGTTTGTTTGTTTAAACTCCACTGTGAAACTTCATTGCCAAATGATCCATTTCAATTTATGATCAATGTATTATTGTTCAGGTTATTTTGAAAGTTTCAAAGTAGATTTTCATAATATTGTTTATGATGAAATACTAAAGAAATCACCCATAAACAGCATTTTCTAACTACACAACTGTTCCTGACATCTGTAATAAAATTTTTATTTCCTATATTTTTTTTTTTGTCCATCACAACTTGTTACTTTACCACACTTAGCTCTCTTAATTTTCATCTGCAGTTTCTGTTTTTTTTTCCTGCTTGATGCTGCCTCAGAATTGATGTCTGTAGGAGCAGCATGTTGAACAGGGATGTCACCTCTTCAGCAAGCAGGCTGTAAGGATTAAAAGTGACTCTCTCAAGTGGAAGGCAGGACTCTGCCTTGCAGGGCTGCTCTCCGTGCTCAGCAGGACAGCAGTGTAACACTCAGCTGTTATTAAGGTAAAATTAAAGCTTCCTGCCTTAGAAAGAAATATTTTATCACAGCTCTCCCCTTCATAAGTTGTAGCCAAAAAAAAAAATACTGTCTTCATGGCTTCAAGCTTTTCTCCATCCTTTTTTGACCCTGATTGCTCCTAGAGTCCCTGTTGTGCAGGGATGGGCTCTTGGTTGGAGTGAGACAGGGCTGCCTGGGTCACAGGAGCAGCCCAGGGAGGAAAAGGGAAGGGCAACTGATATAAACTATTGCTAAAGTATTTTTGTGTTGAATGCTGCCAATAATAAACACACCCTGTGGTTTATGGATGGAGCTCCACCACCTCAGCAGAGGCCTCGGCTGCAGACACATGGATTCCTACCCCTGGCTCAGCATATGTGACACAAGCAGACAATGAACACGGCCAGGTGCCTCTGGCCAGAACAGGCACAGTTCAGCCACATCCAGTTTAACCTCACAGCACGAGTGCTAAAGCACAAAACACTGCAAAACCACCAGCTCAGGGCTGACAGCAAACACGTGCTTGGCTGTTTAAGGGACAGGGTCACACCTCCCTGTCCACCACGCTTTTCCCACCGAGATTTTTACCTCCCCTGCCCAAAACACGAGTGCCACAGGTGGCACACTGTTACTGTGATGCAGACAGAAACACACAGTAACACACACAGCAGGGGTTCAGGCAGAGAAGAAGAAAGGAAGACTCCATTTATTGCTGACCTCGTATCTCTCAGTTTCTGGACAGTGATCAGAGATTGGACAGAGCAGTTCCCACCTCTCCATCTCCACTGCTCACTTGAGAAGTCCATCAGGTGAGATCTTTTACAAAGGAATGCAAACATGATTCTTGTTTATCTCACAATTCATGAGAACTGACTCCACTATACTAAAACAAATCAGCAGGCTGATTTTCAAAACCAGCACACCTTAACCTGCCTGGCATTGCCAGGCTGGGCTGCTCAGGTAGGAAGGGTTGCACTCTCACCTTCAGCAGACAACACCCTTTCACGTTATATTTTTCCAAACTTCCATCACAGCTGCAGCTAGAGGCACTTATGATATTATCACGTGTCATGGAGCTTGGAAATTGCAACTGAGTTATAATAATATTTAACTAAAACCCTGACAAATTCTGACATCCATACAAAGCCTCGATAACGTGATTAATGTGATTCCCCCTTCCCTGGCTTTCTCCTCGCACCACAGACAGCACTGGAGAGCAGGAATCCAATCCCTTTCAATAACAAATGTTAGAGTTGCCTTTTTTTTCTCTTTTCTGACTTGCTACTGAGATAAATAATTCCCGTGTACTGCAAAGCCACAAAGTTGATTTTTAAAATTTTATCTGGAAACAGATGCATTCTTTGTAAGCTGTCTCTTACCTAAGACAGATATTTTGCAGCCATATATAACACAGCCACTTCACACCCCTGCCGTGAAAAATTCTATTCACACTTTAAAATTCTGTGAAATGATTAGAAAACTTGTTAAGAGAAAAAAAAAAAAAAAAAAAACCAACAAAAAAACCCAGTTATAGATAATGTCTTTCAGAAGCTTCTGTTTCCAAAACAACTTTTCCATCAGATCTGGAAATTTTGCTGCACAGAGGTTTACATGATAACATACATTCAGTTTTATTTTGACAGCCTTCAGTGTTCTGGAAAACAGAAACATTTTCTGTTTTCCAGAAAAGAAAGTCTAACCACCACACCAAGCTGAGCCTTTGGGGGTAGGTTAAATTTCTCATTAAACTGATGCTTAAGTACAGTAGGGGCTTTTCTCAGTGTGGCAACTTGCCAGTTTAACATTGGGGAAATTCAGATGCAGATAAATTAAGTTTATAAGTAAGCTTGCTGAAATGACAAATAGGATTTGGAAAGCTGAAACGGGAGTTTCTGTTTCTCCTGTCTTATAGGGCAGTGCCCTCCACTGGCCAAATTTTCTCACTTCTTGAATAAAAAAAGCAAAAATCACCGTGACTCTGGAATAAAACCTCAAAAATACCTCCAGACCTCTCAGAATCAGCGTCAAATTCTTATAAAAGGTTATTGCATAATGGCACCAATTTATACTAACACCAGCCTTGCTTTCATATTACATGGTAATAAAAATACTTTGGGTGCTGAAACAAATCCCAAGGCAGCCCTTTTAAAGGGTTCCAAATTAGAAGTGACAGGACAGAAATGGGTAATGCTAAAAAGTGTAATTTAACACAAGACCATGCAGTGGTAAAAAGCATAGAACCAGATTAGCAATTGCTACTGTCTGTTAAATTTTCGCTATTTTACCTCATCTTTTTCTGTTCAGAAATGACAGATGCTCATGAAAATCCCTCTTTGAAGCAATTAATAATGTTGTTGAGTGCCATGCTGAGGACAGAACTAGTTGCATCAGTAATACCTTTAATTAAAGTGCCAAAATCCAAGAGACACAGAGAAACTTGGAAAGAAGAGGGAATAGATGTATGATCTCCACTCATGGTACTGTTGGTTACCCCAGAGACACTATTTTAGCAATAAAAGTGTTATTAATGAGTCTATAGTTGATTCAATTATCCTACACTTATTATATTATATTCAGGGGGGTAGAGTTGCTGGTGAGAAGGTGAACTGTTTCTTTAATAAGATTAAAAGCAATAAGCTCTAGGAGGAAGTTATGATAAAAATACAAAGATAAATGGAGCTGGCAGAGATAGATCAAAACCATGGACAGACTGAAAATATGCTTGGTGTTACAAGTTGCACAATTAGATTTTCAAGCAGAGACAAAGGAGGACAAAAATTATTCTTAAGACCCTGATAAAACCTTCAATACCATCTACAGATAGTGGAAGGCCGAAAGTCAGAAGATGGGGTTAACATCCCTTTTTTCAAAGCCTTAAAAATGATCATTTCCTTTGATAACACCTAATGTAAGCTTTAAGGTTTAGCTTAAGTTTTACCATTTGTCCCATTCAGTTTGTACCAAATTTCTGTGTTAGTGGGCAATGAAGGAAATTAGTCACATTTCATATCTGCCCATCATATCATAACCGATTTCCTCTAGAAAAAAGCAAAAAAACCCCAAACAAACAAAACCCCACACTGCTTCTAAACCTGTTTTTAAAGAGAAAAGCTAGATTCCATGACTAACCATGAAGCATCCTCCTTTGAATACAAATCTGATTTCCCCCAGTGCACAGCAGTGTCAGGGTACGCCCCAGGCTCTGCAGACCCCAGCTCTGGTGAGGTGGGCAGCAGCTCTGCTCTGTCCTTGCAGGCAGCCTGGGGCCAGCACAAACACCAACAGGCAGAGGTAACCCAACCCCCTGGCTTCATTAAGCCTCGATCCTCACAGGAGGTCCTGCTCGCCTCTGGAGATTAATTTGGGATGTTCTTTTTTGCATCAGGGCTCACCAGTGATGACACAGAGCAAGGCAGTCAGTCACCTTCCCCTCGGGGGATCGGTTTCCCCCGTTAAAAGAGGTTTGCTTTGCATCAAAGCTACCTTTTCCCCCTTCTTCAGGGTTCCTTGATTGTTTAAGAACCACATTTTATTGCTGGGTTTTCCTGCTAATCCTTTTGTAGGTGAAATCTCCCTTGTACAATCTACGAGCCAGTTTTGCACTACGAGATTGAAATAAAAAAACCTGGAGGAGGTGGGAACAGTGGCTATCAGGTTTCCTCCACACTCAGGTCTGTGCTTCTGTTCCTTGGCTTTAAGAGCTCAAACGGAAGCAGAGAGCCATTCTCACAGCCACAGCACACACACTCGTTCACAGGAACACAGAAAAGCACCTTCACACTTTCTAAACCTCTGCACAGAACTGGTTTAGCCAGGGCTGAATTAAAGCAAATAACTCAGCACAGCTTGACTCTGCCGTGGACAGAAAGAAGAGCAGCTGCTGGTCTTGTTCTGCCCAGGGAGAGTGACCCAGCCCCACTGTCCCATGGCAGAGGAGTTAGATACTGCCCAGCTGGCCATGGGCACCACTGCTGGCCATGAGCAGCTCCCTGGCACAGAATTCCTGCCCAGCTGACCCCTGGGCACCACTGCTGGCCATGGGCAGCTCCCTGGCACAGAATTCCTGCCCAGCTGACCCTGGGCACCACTGCTGGCCATGGGCAGCTCCCTGGCACAGAATTCCTGCCCAGCTGGCCATGGGCACCACTGCTGGCCATGGGCAGCTCCCTGGCACAGAATTCCTGCCCAGCTGACCCCTGGGCACCACTGCTGGCCATGGGCAGCTCCCTGGCACAGAATTCCTGCCCAGCTGACCCCTGGGCACCACTGCTGGCCATGGGCAGCTCCCTGGCACAGAATTCCTGCCCAGCTGACCCCTGGGCACCACTGCTGGCCATGGGCAGCTCCCTGGCACAGAATTCCTGCCCAGCTGACCCCTGGGCACCACTGCTGGCCATGAGCAGCTCCCTGGCACAGAATTCCTGCCCAGCTGACCCTTGGGCACCACTGCTGGCCATGGGCAGCTCTCTGGCACAGAATTCCTGCCCAGCTGACCCTTGGGCACCACTGCTGGCCATGGGCAGCTCCCTGGCAGAGAATTCCTGCCCAGCTGACCCCTGGGCCCACTGCTGGCCATGGGCAGCTCCCTGGCACAGAATTCCTGCCCAGCTGACCCCTGGGCACCACTGCTGGCCATGGGCAGCTCTCTGGCACAGAATTCCTGCCCAGCTGACCCCTGGGCACCACTGCTGGCCATGGGCAGCTCCCTGGCACAGAATTCCTGCCCAGCTGACCCCTGGGCACCACTGCTGGCCATGGGCAGCTCCCTGGCACAGAATTCCTGCCCAGCTGACCCCTGGGCACCACTGCTGGCCATGGGCAGCTCCCTGGCACAGAATTCCTGCCCAGCTGACCCCTGGGCACCACTGCTGGCCATGAGCAGCTCCCTGGCAGATGTTTCCAGCCGTGCCAAGCTGCAGCACTGCCCAGCTCCCCAGCTGGCATTCACCTGCCTGTGACCCCAGCCAGCCACAGAACGCACCCCCAGCCACAGCTGCTCGACCACACTGACGCACAGAACCTCTGGCTCTTGCTTTTCCTCACAGTGGAAAGAGCTCTGGGCACCACAGCTTTAAACCACAGAGCTCTGAAAAACAAAAACAGGATGTCTGCCTCTAAAGCTGCTGCTGCTGTGAGTGTTTTTCCTGTGCTATCTGGGAGCAGGTTGGTGTAATCTTTCAGTGCAGTCTACTGGCCGAGTTCTCTCCTTCCTGATGGAAGGTTAGCTCTGCTGTGTATGACAGAAAATGTTGTCATGGCCAAGGGTTCGTGTCATCACAATAAAAATAGAACCAGCTGAGATAAAAACAAATTGCAATACTGTCTTAAAGTTACTGGGTTCTCCTTTACACTTGCCAAACTCCAGTGATGCACTGATTGAGTCCCCTTCTGACTGCTCATTTGAAATATTAGGTGAGGAATTATGTCAGGCAGTGAGGGAGCTCAAACACTTCTTGCTAAAAATAGCATCAACTCGTGAAGTGATTGAAATTAATATATTTATTTCATCTGTCAGAATTGATTAATCTCTAGCAACATCATTTTTATTCAACTTTGGACACCTCAGAAGCAGCCATTACAAACCAACAGAGCTCTACTCAGGTCAGCACATAGAATTTTTGGCCCCTTAGGAAATGGGCCAAAGATACTCAGCAAGAACTTCAGACAGCCACAGAGTTATAAACTGAAAGTGATGCTTTTGTCCCCTGGCTCAGGAGTTGTTCACAATTGTGCAGAGATCACCAGAAACTAGCATCCTCCCAGCTGCCTAAGGGATCCAGAGCAGCTGTGTTTCTACAGAAAGGTCTCTTGAGTTCCATTTTCCAGCCTGCTGCTTGATTTCACTGACAGCTCCTACCAGGGCAGCTTGGCTTCTCCAGGCTCACATGCACCCCTCACAGCAGAGCTCCACGGGTGGGTGCATCCCCCTCTGGGCAGTGCTGCAACACATTGGACTGGCTTGCTCTCAGTCAAATATCACCTTAAACAATAATTGCAGCAGTTTTCCAGCAGCCTGGTGCTTGCTTGGCAAAACCCACCTGAGTTTCTGTGATGTGAATGTGCTGCACACACGTGCAGATTGATGGCACAGAGGTTTGTCTTAGGCAACGAGGCTCAAGGGTAGGAAATCAGTTTTCCTGGGATATCATTTGCCCTTCCCACACAACGGAGGGAGTTTGCAAGAGAGTGTGGCCTAAAGCAAAGCTCGTGTCACCAGAGAGCATCCCTGCTGTCATCCCTCCAGCTGAGCAGTCCTGACAAGCATCTGTTGTTCACATTACAGAAAACAACCCTCAAATATTACAGCTGGAGACCTGGCACCATGTTTAATAATCAACACAGGAAGCTTAAAAATGACCAGCTACAGACTTTGAAATAAAAGCTTACTGCAGGATTAATTTTGTAGCTCAAAACACTTGCTGAAGGCAAACAAAACTTTAGCTTTTGGCAGCTCCATGAAGTCAAACTTGAGTTCACAAACTGCCTCACATGAAACTGTCATCATTTGGGATCCTGGCATGAAGTGATAAGTGAAAGCCAAGTTTTCACTTATTTTGCAAGTTGGGAAGGCTCACTGTGTGTTCATATATACATATATACACACACACAAACACCTTTTTGGATGAATTTTACCCTTGAAAACATTTTTTTGTCTAATCATTGACTGCTTTTATGACTCTAGGATGAAGATTTGTTGGCCTAATGAAGTGAAAATCCGTGCTGTTCTGGAAAGCTCACACACCAAAGCAAGTTCAGCACACACCAAGACTTACCTGCTTACACTTCTGCCAAAAGACAAGATAAATAATTACACTGAGTATATCTAATATTGATGTGCATATCAGGAAAACAGTGTTAATATCTTACTGTTTGCATTGGAATTGGGAGTTTAAACCTGGATCCATAAATATGACTCATCTATATGAGTTCCCTGGACAGAAAGTAAATGTAGGAAAGTAAATGTGAAAGAAAACCTTTTCAAGGTAATCACACTATAGAATGGAATCAAACTGCTTTCAAATTCATCCTGAACACCACTGTGGATATTTTTTCCTCTCTGAAGGCAAACAACAATTTTTAATTTTTAATTTTTTTTTTTTTAATTTTTTTTTTTTTTAATCTGAGATATTTTTTCCAGCAACAAGCCCACATTTTCTCTTGCAAGGTTGATCTCAGGTGAGTTTTTCCCCAACATTACCATAACATCCAAACATCAGCTAGACCTTCACTAGCCTGCTGACTCAGGAGATCTCAGCATTATTTGTATTGGTTTCTGATGGGAGATCAAACATTGCTATGGCACCTGGATGCTCTGGTCCACCCAGGCCTTCCTCTGTGCTTTAATGCTTTGCTTTACATTTGAAAATCACTCCAGAATCCCCATGCCCAAAACTGGACATGTTACAGGACAAAAGCATGAAGGGGGGAGGAGGAGGATGAGGGAGAGGAGGGAGAAGAAGACTATTATGCTTTAAATTGTTTATCTTGTCATATATAATATTTTAACTCTTTTAAATTTTCCACTTTGTGGCATAACACACTTCCATTCAATTACACACTCCCAGATTCAATGCTATCACTCCACTTGTGGAAGCCTTTCCCAGGGCTGTGTAAATGCTGTGTAATTTTGTGGCTCATTTTCTGTCAGCACAGAAAGCCTGACATCTCTGTGTCCAGAGTTCCAACAACTCCCAGGTGTCCCTCGTTTTTCATTGTGACCATTGAGGGGACACAGCAACACACAGCAGGGGTTCAGGTAGAGAAGAAGAAAAGAACTCTCTGGTTTATTGTTGATCTCGTATCTATAAGTTTTTGGACAGTGGCCAGAGATTGGACAGAGAAGTTCCCACCTCTCCATCTCCACTGCTCACTTGAGAAGTCCATCAGGTGAGATCTTTCCACAAAGGAATGCAAACATGATCCTTGTTTATCTTACAATTCATGGGAACTGACTCCATTATACCAAACAATCAGAAGCGATTCAGAGAACTGATTCACCACACCAAAAAATCAGAAGGCTGATTTTCAGAGACAACACTCATTATCAATGAGCTTTTCTGGTAGCAGCTCAGGAGCTGCTGCTCACTCACTGTGCCAGGTGGGATGCTGCTGGCAGTGGGGGCTCCTCGGGGTCGGTGAAGCTGCTGGCCCGGGACACGGCGGGGCTCTGCCCTTCCAGGCGCCTCCTCGCTGCACAAATGAGTCAAAGAGATCATCAGGCATTAGGGAGAGCAATCTCCAAGCTCTTGCCACGGTACATATGTGGTTCAAACCCAAAAAAACTCTCACAAGAAAGGGTTGTCTTCTTGAGGGCTGTCTCCCCTGAGCAGAAATTCACCACATCTGTGTCGCTGTGGCAAATAACACACGACAGGAATTTCTCCAAGACAACTCGGAGAGATGAATCTGACTCTCATTTATTGAACTAAATGATCCCTTTTATACATTTTGGACAGGCCACTGTGATTGGTGGGAGAGTGGCAGAACTCTTCACCCACACTGGCCAAAGCAGAGGGACATCAAAGAAGGTCTGTCCCACAGAAAGCATTCCAAATAATAGATTTCATTCCAGAAACAAAAACCTGATGTTTAAGTTCTGTGATGTTTATGTTCAAGCTGTGGGAACAAGCTTCAGAAACCCAAAGCATCAGGAAGAAACAGAGCTTTAGGAGCTCAGAAACTGCAGGCCTGGAAAACCAGATTACACATCTGCATTGTTAATGTGGGCATGACAATACAAACTATCAGATTTCCATTCCCTCACTCAGCACCATTTGATATGTATGCTGTAATACCTTCCAAACTATGATTTAAAATGCTGTTGTCATGCAAACAGAATACTTGAAACCAAAGTGTTTTCTGGTCACTATAGCCACGGGTGTTCCAAATTTCTGCCATGAACCAGGAAGCCTCAGGTGGCTCTGCAGGATAACCATGGTGGGTATGAGCTGTGCTGGAGTGTAGCTCATGTTCCAAATGTTATAAAGGTAAAAATTTCATTACAGACTTGGAAAACATAACGGCTGACTAATAAAGGAGTTCATGGGGACACTGCAAAAATCAGAGAAGCGCAGTTAGCCCTGTAAATGGTAAAATTCAATGTTTTTCTAAAGATCTACCCTCAAAATTTCCATCCAGTATAGGGCTGACCTCATCACAAATGTGCAGTGTACTTGTACCTGCCTTCCTAAGTTCAGACATATCAATATTCAACCTGCAAGTTCTCTTCAACATGTTTTCCTACATTAACTTGGTTCAAAAGCTCTAAAGTATCTCTAGCTTAAGTTTCTCTGATGTAAAAGCAATTTCATTCATGATTCCCAGTGATCCTAACAGTTTCTAAGGAATTTGCCTATAAATTTTAATTCTGATCATCCTTGAAAGCTTGGCACATGAGATGACAGAGTTGAACTTGGAAAATGGATAGGATGACACATAAAAATTGAAGGGAGGGAAAAAAGTGTGTGGGGTGAATCATTAAAATTCAGCATCATAACAAATAAAAACTAAATAGTGTCACTGGCATATGCTGACAACCCACATAACAGAAATAACAAACCTTTCCTCCTAGAAAATTAAACTGTTGAAATGACCAGTTAATTCCAGAACAATTCTTTGGCTGGATTGCATTCAAGTTCAAGGTAAGTACTAAAAAGCCTACAACACCAGAGCTTACTGTTGGAAAAGCCATAACCCAAATGGCAAGGAGTGAAAATGAAACCTATGGAATAGATTTATCAAATAGTGTTACTGAGCACTGATGAAGAACATAAAAAAACAAAGCTATTTTTTTACCTCTGCTGCATTTAATCACAAATAAACTGTGTGTTTCCAGGGGAAACTCAAATCTTCCTGGCACTGGGGGCTTTAACTTCTGTGCTCTCCCAGCACTACTGAAACACTGGCTGTTCTAGAAGAGCTTCATTTTGTGAGACCTGCCAGTTCTGCATTTGTTCTGATAAGACATTTTTCCTGTAAGAGAATTATGGGGCCTCAGAGTTTGCCAGACAAAGTCTTGAAACACACAGATCCAACATTTGAAGTATGGCTCTGGGAAGCACTAATCTCTGAACAAGTAACATGGCACATGATCACAAAATTCTGCAAAATCCAACTGGGGGGAGTTTTGGCTTCAGCTACAGTAAGGTTTTCCTCCTAGGAACTTAGCAAACCTTGGGAGCAGGCCAAGGCAGAGTTAAATCACTGTGCCCATGTAAGGCACATCAGATTAACAGGAAAAGTGCATTGCTATCAATTTCTGCTCCACAATGAACTGCTGAAAGGGTCAGAGCAGGCCCTAGTTAACTCATGGCAGTTTGCCTCCTCCTTAGCACTGCATAGATGATAAAGTTACTGCAATGCATTGGCCACAAGTCGTGGATTACCTTTCAGCCCTCTCATTTTAGGGGTTCAGTCTGTTGCTGCTTTATCAAACTCTCTCTGACTCATCACACCGCTGTCTGCAATGTGCATCCAGGCACTCCTAAAAACCCAGAAAACCCTGTTTACATTTGGCTTGCTAGCTCCTTTCCTGAGAAGTGTTCTTCCCCACTGCACTGTGCTCCACAGCACGGTGGTTCTGACAGCAGGAGACAGCTCTGCAGCCTTTGCTTCCTTCCATGCAGCATTCACTCATACTGCCAAGACCCAAGTGACTTAAAAAATAAATAAATTATCTTAGTCCATCAATGAAGTACCAAATGACAAATTCACACCCGCTTCTTTTCATTTCTAGGTAATCAGATCAGCTGAAGGAAGGGTTTTTTTGCCACAGTGCATCTAAACAAGTTGTAAGAACCAATTTCTTCAGGCAACTTTTATCCTGTAGTGCTGAGAGCCTCCCCTCTGACCAGGGCCAGGGGAACCTCACCCTGGCCTTTCACAGCCTCTGCCTGCTCACCTGCACAAGCAGGACAAGCTTCTGTTGGGTCTTTCCCTAAGGCAAAAGCACCCAACTTTTCCCTTTGGTGAGGACTGCTGTGGATTATCTGCAGCAGCCTAATTCCACAAGGAGGGCACATTTCCCTCCTGCAGGCATTTGGGAAAAGACAACGATGTGATTGTGTATTCTACACAGCCAGGAGTTGTGTAACAGCACTCTCCAGAGTTGGTTTTATCAGCTGAATGGAACTTGTGTACTTAACTCCATCAAATTAAGTATTTGGGTCACGTCTCAGAGATTGCCTCACTGCTTCCCCTCTGCCCTCCGTGCTCCCACGGGCAGATCCATGGGCAGAACAAGTTCTGCCATTTTGGTTGCAGGCTGGATTTATCTCCAAAGTATTAAGAGAAGAAAGAGCTGCTCACAGAAATTCTGCTCTAATATAATCAAGTTAAAGCAGAAATCACAGCTCTGAGGCTTGTCATATTATGAGAATTTGGTTGGTTTATAGGTTTTTTTCCTGGGTTTTTTTTGGGGGGATTTAAAAATCCTCCTCCTACTACTCTCAGAGCCACCTGACTCAATTGAAAGTATTAGTTTTGGGAAGTATTAAAGCTACGACCATAATGCTTGTTTTACCCATTCAACCCTAATAAAAGATGTTTAATACTGATTTCCCTCTATGCTTTTAGAACTCATTAATTCTACATGTTTCTGCTTTCAAATGTTAACATGTGAACAATGTGTTCTGGTCCCTAAATGAATGCTAATGTTAAATGCATGTAATACATGGCATTTTCTAAATATTTTCTGTCCTTTAAGTGACTGTCAGACTTGTGAGCAGTTATCTTCTTATTCAAAACACTCTTTCTGGAACCAACTCAGTTTTTGAAGTTAACTCACTTTCCTTGAACTTCCAAAACTCATTTAGACAGCAACGTTCAGCCATAAATCAAAACCCCCAAAAAACACACTGAGAGGAACAATTTCTTTTTTAATGTCAAGGAGCCATAAGCTCCTGAGCAATAAAGTAATTCATAATAATCATTCATGATACTGCTTTCACTTCGAGGAAACGTGGAGCGTTATAATACATCCAACACATGGCAGTGATGTTTTCCAGAAATAAAACTCAAAGTTGTAAGGCCCAGCTATTACAGATGGGAGTTTGTAGCAGCTGCAGCTCAAGCCAGAACAACTCTGTCTTCCCTCTCTATATTTATTTTCATAAGATTTCCTTGTCCAAACTGACTTTATGGGAATTAATGCCCTGCATTTGATGCTGCAGAGTATTAAGCAGGGGGGGCATGGAAATGTGAAGAGGGAAAAGAAGAGGAGCCTTCCATGTGTTACTACTCAGAGGATGAAGAAGCTGTACTGGTTTCATCATAAAATATACAATACTTTATGAGCATGAAAAAGAATTGGAGGCAGCAAATTGAAAATACAGAATAGTATCTGCCACACTACAACAATTCCAGTGAATGGCACAGACCCAGGGACCCCTGAACCAGAGCAGCTGATTAAATCAAACCGCAAAAAGAAAGTTAAATTTCATATACTTTTATTTTTAATTTCTAAAATGATGAAAACATAAAGTAAACACATCAAAAGATAACCCAGAGATATTTTTTGTAATGCTGTTTGGCTTTATCTAACCTTAGAGCCTTAGTAGGTTTAAACTTTGAAAGGTATAAAGAAAATTTTATCAACAGAATTAAAAGAATAATAATAATAATTAGAATAAAACTTTTAGAACACTTCTCCTTTCCCTACACCTTTTTTCTTTCCCACTGACAATATGCAGAAATAACACCCAGAACTTTCAGTCAGTTTTCCACCTTTAGAATAGTTCTGATGTTCAATTATTATCAAAATTATATTCAACAAACAACTTTTACTTAAAGCAATAAAAACTACTAAATTAAACAGAAGAAAATTTCTACTCTAACCTCCACCCCATGGCGTTTCACCATAGTTACAATATAAACTTTTTCACTATTATTTTACTTTAACCTCATGACTTAATTCGTGCTTTGCCCTTTATTTCTCCTAATTAATCTTTATCCTACAGCTTTTATCAATTCCCCAGCATTTCTACCCAAAGATGTGGCAGTTTCAGTTGAAAACACCGATCTGTGCAGTGGTTTTGGTTCACTAATTTCAGATTTCCTGGCCAACACACCCTTTTATTATGTAACACACGTCATAAACACAAAGACGTAAAGGTTTTGGGTCATTAATTTCAGATTTCCTGGCCAACGCTCCCTTTTATGTCATAAACATAAAGACTTTAAGATAGTGATTTAATTTCATATGCAAGGCTGCATCTTGACAGAAAATCCCTGGGATAACTAAGCTTCCTGTATCTGCTGAGGTCACACTCTCGTGTCTTGTCTGCTTTCTTGTGTCCCCTCTCTTACAAATGCTGCATTTGTAAAGCTGCACAGAGGCAAACAGACTGGGACAGCTCCAAACCCTGACTTTGCCCAGCAGAATAAAGGCAAGTCAGCAGCTCATGAAAACCCAGAGGCCTGGAAGTGTCTGACACCTCAACACCAGCCTGCTTTTAAAAACCTCTTCAACTTGCTTTTAGGATCATCCATCTCAGCAGGCAAGTGGCATTTGAACTCCTTCAATGACTCACGTTGGAATAATACAGTAAAACAGAATTACCATGGACTGAGTAATTCCTTCACCAAAATTTTAAGAGCTTTTCTTCACAACTGTGTGAAGCTGCAGTAGTGTCAGGAATGTACTCAGTACTACTCCAAATAAGATAAAGATATTTTTACTTTAGTTTCATGTAAAACTGATACAAATTTGAGCATCTGAAGCTGTGAATTTACATCCTTACTACACACTCAAAGAGAAACCATCTCCAAATGCCACATACTTGCATTGTCCCATACACAACCCTTAGAGCTACAAGTGCAGTTAAAAAAGCTCAGGCTACTTGCTGTACCTAATTTTAGGCAGCTAAATTTATTATCATCACTCGAGATGTGGCTGATTTAAATACAGGGCAATGTACAATTGTCTTCTGCCCCCAAAAGACCTGCAGAATCACACCAAAATTAATTAAGCAGGGGTTTGCAAGCAGAACAGAAATAAAAGAGCATGTGAAAAACTGAATTCAGGAATAAGAATAAATTTGTATTTGCTGCAGACACATTGCTAACTCCATGCAAAAAGTGCTGAGCACTCTTCCTGCTGTAGTTACAGATTGGGCTGCAAGTGTTTTAGATAAACTTCAACATCTGGTTTCCTGTGTATCTGATTTGAAACAATCAGCACTCAAAATGCACTAATGCTGCCTTTATTTGTTGTACATTCTTTTGTTTAGATAAGGCTGCAGGCCAAATTACACACTGCCTTACAGCCCCTGGAACCCAATCACTCATTGCAGGGACAGCAGAGCACGGGGGTGTGGGTGGGTACCAACACATCACTGGGAATCACAGGGGCATGCAGCACTGCAAAAAGGCATGGAGCGCTGGAAAACACACAGAGACAAACAATCTAACCTACTCTTGAGTGCACACGAGGGTGTGTTATCTCCCCAGCTGCCTGAACATCCCTTTCTGACATAGCAAACAAGGATGTAACACTCACAAAAAAAAAAAAAAAAAACCAAAAACAAAACAAACCAAAAAAAGAAAAAAAACCCTACAAACCAACCAAAACTAACTCAACAAATTCCAAACATTTTCTACAGCATCACGTCTACTTTAGAAGACATATTTCCAAATCAACTTCAAATGCAGCAGATCAGCCTAATTCAGCTGAATCTCTTGCATGAGGTAACTTGCAGAGTGAGCAAGTGTCCATTGTGCTGAAGCTGTGCAATGCCTGGCTGCAAGGATGTCCTCAAACACAGACAGGACCTGTCAGAAGGGAGCTGGAGGTTGGTGGAGCCCAGGAGAGAAGCCCTGCAGTGCTCACTGTCTGTTCAGATATCAGGCTGAGATCTCCACTGGGCTCAGCCCAGCCCCTTCCAGCAAGCACAGATTTTCCTCACCAATAAAACCTGAAAAACATTTTTTAAATGTCTATTGACTATGCTGTGATAAAAGCATTAATAAAAACATGGATCTAAAGCTACCAATCTAGATACTTTTGTATTTCTGCTTGTATTATACCCCCGATTTGTTTTCAGTTTTCCTCATGGGAATGACTCACGACAAAAGAGATGGGGCTTGGAGCACCCTGGGTTAGTCAAAGGTGTCCCTGCCCATGGCAGGGCGTGGAACTGGATGATCTTTTGGGTTTTTCCAACCCAAAGCAGTCAGGACCTTCTGGTCTGTTCAGCTGAGTGAGATGGAAGGCAAAAGTTTTGTTGTAAGGAGTAGAGTAGAGGCTTTAAGGGCATTTCCATACGCATGGCTGTGGCTGCCAAGAGTTCCATTTACTCCTGAAATGCCATAGCCCATCCCTTCTCCTTTAGGAGGGAGAAGCAGCCAGCCAGTTGGACCACAATACAATCTACAGCCAGTAAATACTCACATTATTGCCCAGCATGCACTACAGAATCATGGCTTGGCTTGGCCCCAAAACAAGGAAGCCAGGCAAACACAGCCTATAACTGAATCCTACAGGGTTTTCTCATTCTCAACCCAAATCACAGAAATCTCCCATCTCTTAAAATACAGGATCAACTTTGTTTTAACATTTCCTCTCTCCTGGGCTCTGTTCCTGAAAAAAAATACTGATTTTTTTTTTTTTTTTTTTCCTGGGTTTTGTTTGTTTGTTTGTTTGTTTGTTTTTTGTTTGGTTTTTTTTGTTTGTTTTTTTGCTGTTGTTGTTGTTGTTGTTTTTTTATGAAGCCTTTCTTCAAAAGTTAGACCAAAAAAAGTGAACTTTCAAACTCATTCAAAGCCTGTGTGGCTGATATGAAGGGTGTTAGTGGGTAAGGTCTGGCAAAGAGGTTGGAAAACACATTTTCCTCATTGGCTGGGGGAGGGAAACACCAGAGACCCCTACAGAGTGAACTGCACAGCAGATATATTAATTAATAGTTAATAAATTGTGCCTCAGGGCTGCAGCAGGAGGATTATGACAGCAGGAAACACAGAAATGAGCTGATTCTCATGATCACCTGAGGCTTAAAGGCTGCCACAGCTGGTCCAGGAGGGATGAGGCCAGGACACCTTTGGGAAAGCATCTACCAGGACAAGTGGTATTCAAAAAGTACCAAGAGATCAAAGTTTTTCAATATTCTACAGCAAACTGTTTTGACAAGCATTTCTTTATTCTCTTAAGATTCCGTCTGTTTCTTTTGCTTATCTGACACGATCCTTGTGCCCTCAAGTATTTTTAACATGTTTTTGAGCTGGAGATACCATCTACACCCTGTGAATGTGTTCAGAGATCTCCAGGACCAAATTCAAGCCACCAATAGTGATGGTTTAACTTTTAAGGCTGGAAATACTTGACTGTTCATTATTATTCAATTTCATTCAATTATTCTGAAAAACGAAATGTACAGCAATAACAGTGAAGAGAAATAAGACAAAAATAGCTTTGAAAGTGATCCTTCTTCACTGCTTGCCTTGCTTTTTTTTTTTTTTTTTTTAAAGGACAAGAAGAACTTGACCTTAAACTGAAACAATTAATAGTCAGTGAAATGCAATTTGGCAGCTTGTTAGCTCTGCAGGGAGAGCTCTTAACACATACAAACTCTTAGAATTACACATAGGGAATGCATCATGTAATATAAATATATAGAGTTACATTCCATTATGGGATTCAGAACTGCCATTATAGTAAAAGTGTTTATTTTAACAAGGAAGTACAGTTTTAGTGTGGCTATTAAAGAAAATAAACCAGTCTAAAAACATTTTTATTTTTCATGACTGTTAATAGTCAAAGCATACAAACTGCAGTGACAGTAGAACCAGAAACATCTTCTGAACTGTTGTCAATGTTTTGACTCACAAGAACACAAAACCCAATTTATTGTAATTACAATGAAATATGCCACAATTATTTGCTGGTCTTATCCAGTTCTTGCCCTCCCACAATTGAATTCTTGTAGAACAGTTTCCCTTCTTACTAGTGTTAATCATGAATTCAATACAGGCAATATTGTTACCAACCTGCCTGTTCCACACTGAAAAAAAAAAAAAAAAAAAAAAAAAAGTAAATTAAAGTAAATCTTAATAGTAGAGGCAATAATTTCCATGTTTGTAGGCTTTATCTAGGGCTGCCCTTGGTCCAGGACAACTCATTTAGCACAGGCTAATCTTGGATAGATGCAGGTCAACCTGACCTGAAAGGATCTTGATTGGGTTAGTACAACCAGCTCCAGATCCTGCCATAGTCTGATTCACCCTGTTAGAAACAGCACAAAAAAAGCCACCAGCAGCAAACACTGGCATTGTGCTGCTTAGGGTTTGTTGGGGTTTTTACAACTGGAATAAATTCTGAGAGCTCAGCACAATGCAAGAGCTAAAGGAACACAAAGGGTCACACCATGGCTGCAGTTTACACACTCAGGACCAAGCTGTGTGCAAGCCAGAATTCCAGGAATCATCAGAATTACAGATGCTCTCCTCATAATTCACCTTATACAAAGGAGAAAAAAAAAATATTCTCCTTTCACAGGGGACATTAAGTCCATGTCAGCAAGAGGGAAAGAAAGAAAATCCAGGAGCCTTTTTTTCCTTGATGGTGGATTACCACTATTACAGATAAAAAAGACAGAAATAACATCTAATTAAAATAATACACTGTTTTAAAAGCCATCAGCATGGCTTTATATTCCCATGCTGGCTACCTTCTGTTGTGTTGGGCAGAACTGATCACACCTGTATTTTTTCCATAATACAAAACAGGAGGTGCCATAAAGGAGTTTTACCCACATGAGCATGGAAGGGAAAGTAGGAGAACTCCCTAATAAAGGGGGCAAAGGAGAGAGCAAGGGGTATCCCAGAAATTCATCATCCTCCCCCACTTCTATGGGCTTTACCCCAGAGAAATTCCCATAGAAATTATGGTCAGGTCACCTGGGATATTCACTGCAAAGTTCTCTGAGTGGAACACTAAGAAGAGAGAGTTTTCTCCAGAGACAATTACTCACTCATGGTTTTCAAAGTGGTTCTATTAAAATATAAATGCTCTCCTGCAAATGAACATGATTTATATTTGGAAAAAATATATTTGAGTTTTGCCAACTTCCCTAGTGAAGAAGGAATGCATTGTCAACAAAAAATTTCTCTAAATGCATGTTATTTTTCTGTGTATCCCACTTTGAGTGGCTTTTTAACAATGGTTTCCATTTATGAGTATTATATCCAAGTCAGTCTTGAGTTTTATCTAATAGAAAATTCAGCTAAAAGCAGGAATCAATAGCTATCTGTAAAATTCCAACACCCTAATTCTGCAGGAAAGACTTTTAACCAAAACCTAGATGATCAACAGAAGCTTTTTACAGCCTCAAAATGTACTAGTAATTTAAAATTGTATTATTCAAAAAAAGTAACAAGGTCAAATTGCTCCATCGGTTGTAGTCAAGCAATGCTAAAAATCTCAGAATTTGGCCCAATTTTAATCAATACAAATAAACAGTATTACTCACTTGGAAATTTATTAACTCTGATCAATAGATTTCATACAACAGCTGCACAAAATCAGCCAACGATGCAACCTATACAGAACACTGCAAATATTTGCTCATTGGGAAATTACTGTTGTTTCCTCTTCTTTTCCAAAAGATAACAATATTGCAAAACACGATTTAGCCAAGTATTCCAGTGCTAAAGGTGCACCAGTTCTATGTACACAGCAGATTACTGGACACTCCAAAATTGAAGGGGAATCAGTTCCAGATGTTTTCTGCTGATTAAATTCAGGCAAAGCAAGGTTAAGCAAATGACAAGCAGCTGCTTTTCTTTTTTGCCATAGTCATGAAAAATCCTCTTAGAGTTCTGACTGACTCTAACTGGGTGCAGCACCTTTTTTTCCTGAGTTTTCATGATTAACAGAGACTGTCAACATCCTCCACAGTGATTAACTCTTTCCACCTCCAGCCATCAGGTTTTATGCAGACAAAAATTAAAAGGAAGAAACTCAAAAATAAAACCAACCAAACAAATATTCTTTTGAAATGCCCCAGTGGTGTAAATCCTAAACCCCAGCCCCTCTCACTGCACACGCTGCTGCCTCCTGAAGGAAGCCAAAGTGGAGCAAAAGAAATATTAAGGAGTCACTAAAGCAGGCCATGGCTCAGTGCAGCACTGGCATCACCTTTGTGACCCATCACTCCATTTCTAACAGGGCAGAAACACTTTTTGCCATGCACAGAGGTCGACACAAAGCTTTACTTAGGCTTGTCCCTGTTTATCCTCAGCTATCCAGAGGTTTTTCCACACCTGATGGGATTAAACTGAAATAAAGACATTGTGTGTGTGTATCCTTAAGCAAACTTTTTTTTTTTTTTTTTTTTTGCTTTTCCATCCCAGCACTTACTCTGAGAAGGGCAAGGAAGCATTTCCAAAGCACAGAATTTCCAAATTCTTTCCAAAGCAAATATTCCCATGGAGTTGTGGTTGGGAAGAACAGCACACACCCCTGGATATCAAAATTATTTCCCAAGCATTGTTTGTGACTGCAAAGAGCTTGCTGTGTAAGGAGACACATCAAGCAAATTAAATTGTTCAGAAGTGGCTACACCTGACTACTTCAACAGGGAAGCAAAACCAAAATAAAAGGAACACTCAGTCTTTTCTTCTCTGTTTTTCAACTAATGGTTATTATGTATGGACACAGCCCCCTCCAAAGAACCAGTGTTTATTTTGCCTCTAATTATAGAATCTTTTCAGCATTCCCAGCTGACATACAATGGAAATAAGCAAAATACACGCTTTTCAAGACATTAATACACTTTGATGAAAAGTATATTTTAAGGAGTAGTAAAAGTGTATTTACTACTCCACCATCCAAATATAAGCAGTTTAAAAGGACATAGTTTTTTAGACATGATGCCCTCATCTCCCACAACAATATTTCATCATTTCCATCAGGAAAAAAAAAATTTCTGTGGCTAAGACTTAGCTTTAGCTTTTAGATTAAATCACATCATCTTTTCCCCACAGAGCACTCACTACATTTGCTGCAAAAAATCAGCTTTCCTTGCAAAAGCTGCCATCCCTGATTGCCACTCCTCCTTGTTTATGAGGATAAACCAGTGGGCAGGCCCGGGTTTAATCCTGCATTGTCTAATTGCATTCTCCACTCTGCAGTGCTGTGTCAGTCTGAAACACCCATAAACACTTAGGGCTCACGAGACCTCCGTGGCAGAGACAAGACACATATTCCTGGAGCAGACGATGCAAGCCAAGCCCAGGGAGTTAATTGTCTGCTCGAGGTCACCCCGAGAATCAGTGACAGAATCCAGGAATCCAGGAATTCAGGAATTCAGCCCTCCCTCCTCAGCACGGGGAGAGCCTTGGGCACTCAACCTCGACACCAGAACAAGGATTCCAGCAGAGCCCACCACAAAATGCTGGAGCTCTGTCACTGCCTTAGATCCTTAGATCCTCACTTTTAACTTATTTATTTTGGGGAAAAGGGTTCGAGAGAAAAGCCTTGGCTTCCATGTCATATTTCCTAAGCTTTGGGAAAGTTGTAGACTGGGATATTCATGTGAATTAACCAAAGAGCTCCTATGTCTCCCTAATTATTCTGAATTATTCTAATTATCCACTGCTGGTAAATTTGCAGGACCTGAGGATGAGGCTGCCCTGTCCAGACCTTCCCTGACCTGACCCTGATTCAGCTGTGGCAGCAAATTCTCCAAATCGAGCAGGTGTCTGTATCTTGTTTTACTCCTGTTTATCTTCGTGTTGCACAACCACACCTCCGTATCTGCAGCAGTTATTTCAGTAGGATGAGATATTTACAACCAAATAATGGCAGAGTTCACAGAAATAGAGGCTGGGCAGAATATCAGAGGCCTTGAGAAGTGGAAACACAGGATGCAGTGTGAGATAAGAGATGGGGCACGGGCTTGGCACTGGAGACCCCACAGCTATAAACAATTCACTAATGGTCAGCTAAAATAAAAAGCAGTCCTGAAGCAGGACAAGACTGGTTGTAAGGGTAACAGAGAACAAAAATATTACAAAAAAAGAGTAAACTCTGATGAAACCTGGAGCTGCACAGCAAGGAGGAAATACGTCAAAGGGTGTTAGGGAACAGTTGTAAGTGACCCCGAGTGGATCCCAGCAAAAAAGGAGAAACTGTCACCACAAACATCATATTCCTCCCTGCTAAGGACATGAGATTTCAACAAGTCATTGTGTGCTTCCCCTCTTCCTCCTGCAGCAAATTATACCCAGGAACTGAATGAGCATAAATACCAGCTAAACAGGCAGGATTTTAAAAGCAAGACTTACAGTTTTAATTGAGTTTTTTACTATAGCTGCAGCTTTTTAATTATAAAAAAACCCCATTGCATTTGAGTCTCTTTTATAACGATTAGATCTGGACTAATTAGGTCATGATTTCAGTTATTCTAGCACTAAATTCTAGTCCTTGTATAATGTGTGCTTACCCTTTTTGATACAGAACACTGAGTATAATACTTCTTAACCTTTCTACCATACCTTATCTATTAACTCTGACTTGCCATTCTTGAAAAGCATTATTTCATTTCTCTCTTTTTCCCAAGGCTGGCTAAGTCAACAGGGTCTTCCAATACAGATGTCAGGAAAACTCCACAAGGGGTTTTTTGCATTTAGTGAGAAGATTCTGCTAATTCCTCAAACATATCAAAAGAGAAACCAAATTACTGACTTTGTCATCAAGAGAAGATTCCTATGACAGATTCTTGGATTTTCTTCCTTCCTTCTCTTGCCCTGAGCCTCACACAGCAAGACTATTTATATTCTGGATCTCAGAGTAAAAATTATCAGGGCTGCATCAATACTGTGAAAGAGCTTACCAAAAACTTTACAATTTATCAGGTTAATTTATAATCTCACTGTAAAAATGCCTCTGTGTCATTATTAGTCAGTATGTTGACTCAAATACAATCTATTTGCTTCTCTAATTTTCTACATTTTTGATGTTTTAATTCGTTATCTGAAATACTCATTTTGGCAACAAAACATCTATGCTGGGGTATGCCCTCCTTTTCAACTCATAATTATGATTTTTTTCCCCCCCACTACTGTGCTGATAGTGCCTGGAAAAAGCCTGAGGGAGCTGCAAACACCTTCCCTTGCTCTGCACTGCTGTGGTCTCTGGGAACATCTGGTACAAAGTCCCTGCTTAAGCCTGGTGTGATCCAAACCCTGGTCTTAAATCAGGCACAACAGGCATTTGAATAAAGGCAGAACAAAAAAAAAAAAAAAAAAATTTCAACCTTAAAAGCAGCCAGATGTAATCAGAAGTAAGAGTGGGTTTGGCAGAGTTAGTTGTTCTCTTCCTGCACCTCCCCTTGCCCCATCCCCACTCCTGTCATCCCCTTTGGCCATAATAAACCACAGAACTCACTGGAAACTCTCACTCAGGGCTGAACCAGTAAAGGCTGAAAACTTTCTGGTAAAGAGGTGTTTCCACAGCTCTTAGAGCACGGGCAAGTGCCATCAGTACCAGTCCTGAACTGCCAGACAGATGGAGACGTTAAACAGCTCTACACTGACCACAAATTCCCACTGCAAAGCCAGCCCCATCTGCTAAAGCCACCTTCTCAAGGGCATGGCATTTCCCAGAAGTGTGGGATCTGGATACTTTCTCATGCTAATTTGGGGCACACCTTTATATTTATGATTTTCAGACTTACTGACAGTTGTGCGTGCTCTCAAAAGCTTTGCTGTTTGCTTTGCTCTGTTAATTTTGGCCACGTGTTTTTCCTCACCATGTCAGTGCTGGAATCTCTGAATCCACCTCACTTAAAATGTTTGCTTCTTTATATGTACTGCAGACTGTAATCCATCTACACCAGTAAGGGAAAGCAGCCCCTTTTCCCAGTGGGAAATGCAACCAGTCTCTGGGAAGAACCAGCTCTTTTCCAGACAGGTGAATGCTGGAATGTCAGCATCCAAACTGGCATTACAGACAGAATAAATCCACATTAACACTTCTGCACATTTCAAATGAGAGGGATGACAAAGGTAAGGGGGTCAGAGCAGACTGCAGCACTCTCCCCTCTCCTGGTAAAAAGTTGCTCTTGTGCAGTTTTGCTTTAAATTGTGCATACATCAGCACATGAGAAACTCCAAAAATCAAACAGAAAAGCACAGTGATAAACAGGGAATTTTATTTTTAGCCCAGCAGAGATTTATCACTATGAGAGTCTTGTGACTTTGACAAATCTAACAATAATGAGTTGTGTATACAACCTACAAAGCTGACAGAGAATAATGCATTCCATCTGCTGGAGCTGTCCCAGGAGGCTGACCTTCAAGGTCTAAAAACTTTCAAATTTCTATGATTTTTTTTTCTTCCTCTCTAATAAAAAGCACTATGAAACAGCTATTTGCTTCATTTTGTGAAGGATGCATTGTGTTGAATAGCTGATATTTGAAGAGAAAGCTCAAAATGCATCTAGAAAATTCCAGTTACACCAAATTGTTGTTTCTATTCTGTATGGATCAGTCTCTGTGACCTGCCACTCACTCTTGCTCTTCTAATTAACTACAATCTTCAAATTTGAGTGCCTGCTTCACACCTTGCAGGGACATTAAAGATGTCAGAAGGCTTGCACACGTCCTGTCATCCTGGTAACAGACCTTGCTGCAGAGGAGTAGGTAGAAGGATAGGCAAAATTACAAGTAAGAATTAATTTCAGGAATTCAGAGAATACTTATGGATATAATCTCAGGAAAGGATGAAATGACTGAGGGTTTTACACCACCACATGAAAATATTAAATCATACCCTGGTATGAAATAGTTCCTTAGTCGAAGCAACAGACACCCATGAAAAAAACCAAAAACTGCACTGGTTTACTGTTCCTTCCTTCAGAGCTAAAAGGAGGGGTAGACCTGAGAAAGCTTTCCATCCACCTCTGAAATAATTTTAAAAGGAAGAATGAACAAAGTATCCAACATCTTAATTGATGGCGAACAACAGAAAGCTCTTTTGATATTCACAGCATAAGAATTAAAAACTTCCTCTGATTTGTGTCCCCCTATTTTTGTTATGCAACCATCCTTGGCTGAAGACATCTGGATTTACTGCTTAGCTTGGAATTGGTTTTGCATAAAACTTTTCCCTTCATCACGTCAACTCTTTCAACGTTTGTCTCTTGAAAAATGACCAAGTGAGCACAAGTAAATTACCTTCGGGTTCACCAATGTAGAAGGACACGTCTCTTTTGTCCTCTTGTTCATCAATGTGATCATAAGTGATCTGGGGAACAGATAAGGAATTTTCTCCTGGGTTTATTACAGGTGCAGAGCCATTCCACACAGCCCAGCTGCCCTTTTCTTCTGTATCTTCTGGCCTGTGAGAGCAGGAATGGACTGATCTCAGAAGATGCCATCAAACACAGTGAATTCACTAGGGGTTGTATGTTCTGTGTTTAAAGAATGAAACTGAAATTCAGTGGAAGGGCTGCCACCTTTGTTTATGATTTTAAAGTCTCTGATTCTGAATTATCAACTAAAATCTGGTAAGAATTTGATTCTCAGAAAGAGACTGGAACATTCTGAAAAGCCAGGTCATTAGTTAGATTTCTCAAACTGGGACCAAAACTCAATGAGTACAAAATTCTATATGACTTCAGCATTTATCACCTTGTCTGGAATATCTTTCTAAAGCTTTAATTAAACATAACCATAGACTTTGAACTATGAACTAGGTCCTGTGCAGCTTCTTCAACTAAAGACAACTTCACTTTTTGGCAAAAAGGCTAAATTAGGCACATCAGGAGAAGAGAAATCCTTCCTCCTGCCACCAAACATTCTCCTGATTCTAGAAGCCTAAAGATAGCCTAATAAACACACTATAATTGATAATTAAAAATGAAAAATGAAAGTTTGGATCAACACAATGAGGTCCAGGGTCACATATGTCACCCATGGGACAAGGCTACTTGATTAACTTATCTAAAGTTAAACCAATTCTTTGTTATGGTCTACATTCAGACTTTTGGAATTCCTTCTCCTGTTCAGCTCTGCAGCAGTTAAACAAATGCATGTTCAAAATTAAATAGGGGAAAAAAATAGTATTTATTGTGGACAGTGGATGCACTGGCATGGATCAAAATATTTCTTAAAGCAAAGATTACCAGCTCTTATAGCAGGAAAAGAAAATAGGAGTCCTCTGGAGATCAAAATGCTACAACATGCACAAAATGATCAATATATATTTGAGACCTTAAAATAAGAAGTTACAGACCAAGAAAGAACAAGAGAAGAGGATCCTTTGGTACGAGGTGGAAGAACCATGACCATGTTCTTAAATGAGGGCTTGCAGAGCACAGGGAGGTTCAGACAAATAACCCAGTATGGAATTCCCTCTCACAGGAGAAAACAGAGGGGAAAACCATTGCCTGTGCTTTGAGGGAGTAGGAGCCTCCAAAGGGGATAAAACAAAGGAGAGCTGGTACCTGTCTGACCAACCAGGCAAATTCAGTTAGAAGATGTTTTTTCCTTAAAAAAAAAAAAAAAAATAAAAAAAATAAAGGGAAGCAAAACCAATTGGGCTGTGGCAGGAGGAAAATAAACATATTTCAGGCGCTCCAACTGCTCAGGCGCTTCACGAGGCTTTTGGCAAGTTAATGATGATTTCAAACGAGAGCAAGCAGAGAGCCAGCCCTGCCGGAGCTGTCACCTGTTTTCTCAGAGCGGGACTAGATGGCGCTGGAGCCTTTTTGGGATTTTGCTCGGGAGCTGTCACATCGATCTTCCAGGTGGCTGTGGAGGGGCAGGGTTTCTCTGCTGCGTAGCAGCGCCAAAGGGTCTGTGAAGAAACCCAAAGATGCTCAGTGCAGCAGCGGTCACTGGGCTCCTGCCCGCGGAATTCTGCAGCAAATCCGACTGACAGCAAAGCCCTCAGTCCAGCTAAACACCGTCCTGATAAAATACAACCGTGGTGGATGCAATTTGCACCAGGACACGCGCACCCATCACAGAGATGCTCTTGGAGTGCTCCCCACACCAGCTGGGATCAAACTCTGACCACGGCAAAAAAAAAATCACAAATAAATCAAACTCAACCCTCATAAAACCCCCACTAAATGCCGTGTTTTCTTTTTTCTGCACTGTGCTGTTTCATTCTTTATATTATTATATGGAATGTTATGCTGGGAGATTTTTCTAAAAACAGATGTGCTTTTTTCATGTATTTGTACACCTCAGGATTTGGCAGATGTGCAGGACCTAAAAGAACATGAAAAGGAAGTTATGAATTAAATATTATAGTGAAGATTTTAATTTTGGTTTTAGCACTTCACTACATATACTCACTGCACTGAGTGTCATTATGCCTGTGAGTATCAGCTTCCAGAAAGGGAGAGGCAATATCTCATTTTCCTACTTACTGATGTGGATCAAAATGACAAAGTGGTTAAACACAAGTTACAGAGTTATAATAAATTTAGGAATGGTGAGTCTCACATACTCGAACTTCCAGACCATACTCCCTCTCCAATAAACTCGGAGGTATTTTGGTATTTTCCTGTTGTGGCCTTACCTGAATTAGAGAAGCTGCAGCTGGGATTTGTCTATTGAAATGCTTCTGACGTTGCTTCTGCTGTACTTTCAGAGCAAAACCAGACCCCAGAATACCCTAAACATAGCAAAATTACTAGTCAGACATGTATATAGCTTCACATACCTAAATAAAATACTTCACACCTGGAATAAACAGACATTTAATAAAATACCTTATAAAACGAATTTTCAAATGTCTACACCGTCAGAGTTCTATTTATTCCAACAAACAAATCTGAAATTGAGCAGGCCAGCAGTGGAATTGTGTGACTTCAGCAAGCAGCACGTGTTTCTTGCTGTGACCCACAGCTGACAGGAGCCAGAGGCATTAACAGAGGTGGACACACCTTCAGTGAGGACATTTGAGTTCTACTCACGGCTGGCAGGGCAAAGAAGGAGATGGCAAATACTGAGAAGCAGGAAGCTATTGCCTTCCCAATCCACGTCTGGGGAACTTTGTCTCCATAGCCAATGGTCGTGACAGTTACCTACACCAGGAAAAACACCTGTTTTAGTGCTTTTTATTTCTCCTAAAAGCATGAGAAAAAAGAATGAAAGGGAAAAGTAATTAGCGAAGGATCAGGAGAGAGGTGTGAATCAGCAGTGTGTGGATTTGGGGACAGGAGTGAGAAGGGACCCATCCCAGCTAGGGGAGGGACACACAAGCATCCCAGGGGTGTTACCTCCCCAAATCCACCTGCCAGCAGAGCTGGACCTGAACACAGCCTGTGCTCAGCTTTCCTCCTGCCCCACAAACACAGGACCTGGCCACTCAGAATCGTGTTTAAGCCATAAGGGGCTTAAACTCGGATGTGATCATTGCTTACCAGGGCCAGGTACTCCCTAAGGGAGAAGGAGCCCACAGTCCAGGGAGACAACAGAGCCAGCAAGGCAGCTCCTTTCCAGCCAGGACCCAGCAGCTTTCAAGCCAAACAGAAGCAGAAAGTGCAGGCAGGTCCAGCCCAGAGCCTGGGCTCTAACCCAGCACAAGGGGGCAGGTGTGACAGCGAGCCACAGGTCAGGATCAGGATCAGCATCAGGATAAGCATCAGGATCAGCATCAGGACCAGGATAAGCATCAGGATCAGCATCAGCACCAGGATCAGCATAAGCATCAATATCAGGATCAGCATCAGGATCAGCATCAGGATAAGCATCAGGATCAGGATCAGACCAGGATAAGCATCAGGATCAGGATCAGGACCAGGATAAGCATCAGGATCAGGATCAGGATCAGCATCAGCATCAGCATCAGGATCAGCATCAGGATCAGGATCAGCATCAGCATCAGGATCAGGATCAGCATCAGGATCAGGACCAGGATAAGCATCAGCATCAGGATCAGGATCAGCATCAGCATCAGGATCAGGATCAGGATCAGGATCAGCATCAGGATCAGGATCAGGATCAGCATCAGGATCAGGATCAGCATCAGCATCAGGATCAGGATCAGGATCAGCATCAGGATCAGGATCAGCATCAGCATCAGGATCAGGATCAGCATCCAGGATCAGGATCAGCATCAGCATCAGGAGGTCAGCACGCAGCCCACAGAGAGGGGACAACAGCAGGACATCATCCCACGGGTGGAAATCAGGATTTAGGGAGTCCATACGTAGACACAGCCTCAGCTGAGCTACAGACCATCTCTCCTGGGCTGAAATATTGCCCAGCCCTCGGGGTGTGTGGAGCATCCCCAGGGGGGTCTGGTCAGGGTCATCAGGGCAATTAGTGCCCTCAGGTCTGGGAGCTGCAGGACATGGCTCTACACAGACTTGCTCTGGAGGTGGCAGGCCAGCCCTGAAAAGCCCCAGAAGCAGGAGGACCTGAGTGGGACAGAGGTTTGGGGCTATTCCTGAAGAGCCCCAGTGGGATGAAAGAGAATTCATTGTGAGCCAGAGGTCACAAGGACCTGGTGCAGGGGGAAAAGAGGGTCCAGGTGGAGGGTGGTCCATCAGAAAGGTTTGTGATGTAACAAGGAGCCCCTGCTGCCCTTTGGAAGGGGATAATCAGCTGATCCCACAGAAAACCATGGGAATCACCTCTGGCAGAAGCACCATGGTCAGAGCAGGACAAGGCTCACACACCATGGTCTAAAACAGAGACCCTGGGCCATGGGGGTGCTGGGGTTTCAGCATCCTCAGAGCTCTGATGCTGCCATAAATCAGTGTGAGAAACATGGCTTGCACCCCTGAGAAGCAAAAAGCTTCTGGTGAGGGACAGAAGAGCTCTGTCATCAGTACTAACCACTGGGGAGAACTGCAAATAGAAATAATGTACTTTTATTTGGAAGCACCAGCCCCAAACCTAGCCCCCCCCTCCCTTCACTTTGCCTTGAATGGTAGCAGAAACACAGCCAAAAGAGACTTAAAAGAATATGTAAATTTACACTGACTACAAAGAGGCTGCCTTTTATGGAAAAATTTGCTGACAAATGCTTGGATGTCATGCAAAAATAGTCTTCTCAGAAGAAACTATCAAGCAATAAAGGCATGGGAAGAATATGTTTCCTGCTGCTCTCGGAGCTGGAAGAAAGATTTGCAGGGAAAAAATTGCCAACTACTACCAAACTTAGTTTTTCCAAGTTCAAAAAAATTAGTTATATTTGTGTTTATTAATCACGAATTTTCCACTTGATGAAGACCACTTTGTAGCAGCTATTTCCTTGAATGAATATTGTTCTTTTGAACTGCAAACTGCACTCAGCAGGAGCTCTGCTTGTCAAAATTTAATGTGGCTGGTCAAGTGACTCAGGTGCTGTGTGCTACCAGCAGGACAAACATATGAGTTTGCCAATCCCCAAAATTAAATCAGACCTCCCAAAAATCAGCTTTGAAACGCAGCATGAGTTTGTGGGCAGTGGAGGAAGTTAAAGCTCTGTTTCTCTAACAGCACTTCAGCTCATCAGTGTACCCAGATGACCCCTCAAAGTCTGTGATTTTTCCTTCATTTTCCCCTCTTTTTTTTCTTATGAAAGGCTTCTTGTTTTTTTGGGGGGTGGTTTGGTTTTATGGGGGTGGTTTTGGTTGGTTTTATTTCTAAGTTCTCCAGGACTTCAAACCAAGCTGCAGCAATGCTGAGCTGCTTTAGCATTACCATGGAGGAGAGCATGAAAGCTGTAAGCACAGAAAAGATGAATTTTCCACCTCCACAGCAGGCACTTGGCTGGCAGACTCCTGCAGGTGCCTGAACATGTCTCAGAAAGCTTTTCCCTGGCTATTTTAAGAGGGTTCCTTGTTGGTAATCTAATTAGCACATTGAATGCATGGAAAGGATTATAAATAATGTAATTCTCTGGATTTCTTAATCACAGCAGAATTTTTTTTTTCCTTTGTACAGTTGCAAAGTTATCAGTATTTCTGAGCAGAGAGTGTTTCTGGAAAATGACACCTCTAGTAGCAGGGATTTATGATGGCATATTCCAGCTGTGTGCTCTGAACAGGCTCTGGACACACACATGTACACCTCAGAAAGGAAGAACTCTGATTTAGCAGAAGTCAAGAGGGCTGCTCAGATGTTTTAAGACAGGCAGGTGTCCTCAGGTGTGAGGAGTCAGAACTGCACACCTCAAAAAACACACTAAATATAAAGGGATTCAAACTTCTGCCTCTGGCATGGAAATTTACTGCTGGAAATTCCAAGCAGCTTATCCCAAGTACCTGTGCCAGTGAACACCAATTTACTGGAGCAAGGATTTAACTCCAGCCCAGTGGTGCAGAATAGCTGAGTTTGCAGCAAGGCAAATAAGCATTACCAGCAGCCAGAGGCAAGCAGGGAGGACCAACAGAAGAGAAGCCTCTAATGTGCTCCTCTTTCCCCAAGGGAAAAATTCCCAAAAGGGACAGGGCAACTGCTGTGCCATGGGCTGCAGCTCTCCAGGGTGACCATGCTGATGGAAGGGATTTTACACCTGCCCTAGAAGCTACAATTTCTGAGAATGGCTTCATGTGAAACACAAGTCTCTGATATGTCTTTGCAGTTTAACCTGTTTTGCCTGCCAAATCCAGGAGAGAAAAAAATCCTTGCATTTAACTGAAGCAGGTGAATGTAGTTAGCAATTAATTCCAACTCTCATTCATTCTTTATTTTCTCTTTCCCCCATATTTAAACCTTTCAGGTCATTTGTATCAAGTTCAGCAAGCTTGCACTTTCTCCCCAAAGCAAAACGTTCCCCATAATACACTCTGTGGTTTTTGTCAGACACATAAGACTTTCAAATATTTGCTACCAAGATTCTTTTTTTCCAACGGCTCAGTTTTGAAAGGCAAGAGTAAAAATCAAATTTCACTCCCTAGTAACTCCACATCTGTGTTTCTGTGTTCCAGGAGATTTGAAAAGAAAAAGAAACTGATTCACTTTGTCCTTTGTTCCTGCTGCCAGCTGTGAACTGCACCTGCACCGTGACTCACTAAATGCTGAGGAGGCCTAGATGCCTGAAAAGCTTAAACAACAATTTGAACAGTGTTCTCCACACAGCCAGAGAAAGAGGAGCTGATTTTATCTTGCTGCTACACAAAGCAAGTCAAGTTTTGGGAAATAACAAAACTCACTGAACACTTTGCGTGTCCCATCCACACACTTCAAAACACAGATCCCAAATCATCTCTCTCAAACTTCTCTGATGGGTCTTCATGACTCCTTTCAAATTCCCAAAGTCCAAAATACTCTTGTCAAAACACACCCTGACTTTTTCAGCCTTCATTTCTTTCCCTCTTTACTCATATCAGTGCAATATCTTATAGTGGTAACAAGTATTTCTACTTCATACCTAAGTATTCAATGCAACTAATGAAGAAACTCTGGAAAATTGAAGAGTACACTGGGTCAACGTGGAATTTTTATCACATGCAGGAATTACTTGTGGATGAATATACATGGACAGAAGTGGATGCTGAAAGTGATCCCCTGGCCTTTGGGGTGAACTGCTCAAATAATGGAAAAGGGAGAGATAAAGTACTGGGTTTTCTCTTAAAGCAGCCATGGGGTGTCTTTCAATTATATCCTGATAGTTTTTCTTTCAAACTGAGCTCAATCTGTATTTCTGAGGCACTCATTGTTTTCCTCCACTAGCTACAGGTTGCTTCACATTTATAATCCTTTTATCCCATATCCATTGAGCCCCATCTGGCCACTGAGTAGATTTTCCTTTTTCAACTAGATTCTTCTGGTTTGTACTGTTTAGCACAGCCATAGGTGATACTCTGCAGATGAAATGAATTTGTGACAGCCTAGTGACAGGAATTCAATGTTTAAATTGAATATATATATATATATATGATGATCAAATATATATATATATATTTGTATATAAAATATATAAAATATTTTTATGGTGAACCACTTTCAGAGTGGTGACTCAGGCTACATGTATTATAGTCTATAATTCTCTGTCCTTCATTGAAGTAGAGACTTATGCAGCATCTAAGTTAAAAATAAAACCCTAAAAAATGGGAAATTATAACCTGCATCAAGGTCTGAGTTATGAGAGAGACACTGACTTTCACAGAAAAAGATTTTAAAATAATAGAGTCATTACATTAACCCAACTTTCATGTACAGAATATTTTTTTTTAAGTCAAGCACCTTTTGCAGATAACTCAGTAGATTTTAAAGTGATATAGGTTTGGAAGGGGATTTTTACTTTTTGAGATGTGGACTTTTCATATCTGTAATCATTCAGTGTCTTTTCCTAACTTGGTTTCATAATAAAATTTAATACCTCAATAATTTAATTGTATTTCTTATATTCTTTCTTGTATCCCTCCAAAGGGGTTGTCAAGCTTCCTTACAGAAATACATTCTGCAAAGAAAGAAATTCAGATTTTTCTGAAAAGATCACAACTTGAGCAGAAAACCTTGGGTCCTTCCTGCACACACATTTTGTTGGTGAGCACTTACCACGCCCCACCAAAGGGCATCAGCATAGCTGGAGAAGCCTGTCTTTCCATCCTCATCAACTGCATCCTTCTCAGCAAGATAAACAAAGTAGGATGAAAAAATTAAGCCCAAGAATCCAATGTACAGCGTGGTTATGAGTTCCTATTAAAAGAGAAAGCAAAAAAGCATTGAGATTTTCATCCCGTATATGTATATATATATATATATATATATATATTAATTCTATCATTGTAAAACATTGCAAATATCTGTGGGGTTTTTGCATCACAGTAGAAAAATTAATATGTATATTTCAGGTATGAAATTTGCCTCCAGTAAATTGATTTGGATTTTATTCATATTCATTCTTCCCCCTCTTACAGCACTTTATTTTCTCACCTTTATCTCGTGGTAATGGAGCACTGTGTACTTGTAGATGAGACTTGCTTTGAAAGCTCCTTGTGTTAACAAACACAATTAACTGGGGATGATAATTGGAATAATTCTGGTTTAAGTGCTGGCTTTTTGGGAAGCAGGCAGGAAAATGGCAGAGACTTATGAAATCCTTTCAAAGGGGCTGAAATATCCACAGAACTCTGAGCTGATTTCACCACTGGCACCTCTCAGCTCCAGTACTGCTCATCTAAAGATGGAATCCTTTTTAAGTAAAGGCCAGATGAAAATGCCACTGCCTTGGACTTACTCAAAATGTCACCAATCCACATTGCATGGGTATAGAGACTATATTTAATTATTAAAAACAATGGCAGCAAGCTCATGCATACTTCATTTAAGGGAGAAGTTTTTTAAATAACACATGCTTCATGAGACATGATCACAGAACAAAGAGTTATTCTGCAGGCACCAGGCCTTAAAACAACATATTTATGTGGGTTTTATTAGATAAGAGCTTAAGAATAAAGAGTGCTGCCTGAAAGAAATGGCTCTTTGCAGCAGATAAACTGTACACAGATACACACACACACAAGGCGAAACAGCAAGAACAAGAAACGCAAAAAGGTAAATTTGGATATTGGGAGAGTTGAGTCAGCATGCTTTTTAAGCTCAGCTGTATCTCTATTTTCAGTTAAAATAAGGACCACACAATGCAAAGTTCAACACTTGGAAAAAATATGAGAATCCCTTCTGTCCTAAGAGAGTTGGAGACCTCACAAAGCGAGGTAGAAGTAAAACCAACCTAGAGGCTCACAAGTCAGAGCTTGAGTGGCCAACTGGGTCTTTCAGCAAGCTGCAGGATTTCTCCATGGCTTTCCACCACCACGTGTGATACTGACTCATGTTTTGTTGCCTTTGGCAAGAGATGCTGGTATATAAGCTCAACCTGCTGGAAATAGAAGAGCATCCCAGCCAAACTGGGCCTGAGTGAGTTGGTTGAGCTATATGTAAAATTCCAAAACACATGGAAATCGTTGGGGACAATTTTACTAAGCCCTTCTGGGAACAGGAAGGTACAAGTACTTGCCATTTTCACAGGGCACCAAGATGTGAATTAATTTTCTCACATTGCTTAATTTTTCTGAAAGAGCATCAAACACAAAAAAAAAAAAAAAAAAAAAAATAGATGAAGACTTTTTACTCTGCCTGTGCAGAAAAAGCAGCTGAGGTGTTTTTTTTTTTTTTTTTTTTTTTTTTTTTTTTTTTTTATTTTTAAACAAAAATGTCTTTCAGGGGCTGGACAGGAATAAAGGTTCCATTTTTCCTTCCGTTTGGTGCCGTGTTAGGGTTTCAGCTACACTTGTCCAATGTCAATACAGAACTCTGTGCTTGGGATTTTTTTTTCTTAATGTGCTAGTGGGTGATCTGCTTGGATAAGTGCTACAGATCTGTGGAATTTTATTTATCACCATAATCACTTCTTTGGATAAGCAGAACTTCAGGTGTGTTTACTCATAAATTCACTTTTCCAAGGATTTTTTTTTTTTTTCCTTTTAAACCATTGAACTTTCTTATGCTTGCAACACATAAGACTTAAGTGTTGTGTTTTGGAGACAGATTTTTTTCCTGGTCCTTGACTAAAACTCTGAACACCTACAGGAAAAAAGTGTTCTCAAACAGCTCTGTCAGTAAGGACAGCGAATGTTGAGAAAGTTATTTGGATATCAGCTCTGCTCTAGCAAGATACCCAGGCAATGCAAGCATAATAAATGAAGACCACACAGACTTGGAGCATTAAAAGTCATCCTGTTGTACAGAATGAAAGGAGGCTTTATCCCACAGCACTTTGGTGTGCATCACTTCTGCACAGCCACCGTGACATAAAAGTTCCTACAGTACTGAGGGGAAAAAAAATAAAAGGAAGAAAATCAACTTTTAATATTAAATTATTTGATTGGATTAAGTGCAGCATATTCTCTGTCCCAGAAAACCACTTTTCTAAATAGAAATTTTTAAAAGTCTGGTGGAAATCTGTGACTGTTAGTCAATATGTGGAGAAAAAAATCTACATTTTTAAGAACAAGTTAACCACCATGACAAGTGGCATGTGGAGATTAAAAGCAGACCATTAGCCATCCACAGTGTGGCATGAGAATCAAGACTAAAAGGCTAAAACCACAATTTTCTATTATATTGATAAAGGTAATCATAAATGGGGTCCCATGAAGACTCAAAAAGAAGCCTTCAATTCAAAGTATTTTAAAGTCTGCAGAAAAGCTTTTAAACTCTTCCTGCTTAACGAGCTCTCATACAGAAAAATTGTTTCCAAGCTTTAGCAGACATGCACCTATTTATAGCCAGCTTTGCCTCTGTGGCCACCCCTCAAAAAAGTAAAATTTCTTACACAGCATCATAACATAGCTCATATTTTTGATTTACAGCACGAATTAGAAAGCTGCATATTCAAGGAGAACAAAACAGAAATATTGAAAGAATTGGCTTCTTCCAGCAAGGCTTTCCCATTAGTGTTTGGTTTTCCACAGGCAAACCAAGCTAGGAGCACATCTTCTGTGGAGACAGCAGAGAGCACTTGTGATATGAGAGGCAGCCCAGGAAACTGCATTTAGGAAATGCCACGGAGGGATAACCTCAAAGAGCACAGCAGCTCATTAATAAACCAGACTCTGGTGTTTAGACCCTGTCAGCCACTGCCCTGAGCAGCAAAGAAGAGTTTCCCATTCTAAAAGGAGAATGGAACACACGACACACCTTCAAAGTGGGGTTTTCTCTCACAACGTAACAGACGTTACACTTTTTTACACAACTTTTTTTTTCCATTTTTTCCCTTTAAAGCAGACAGTGATTTGAAGCCCACAATTTGGGAGAATTTGCCCAAGTCAGCAGCGAGCAGGGGCTGTGTAAAGCTGGGTACCTGTCGGTGGATGAACACCACTGAGCCCAGGAGCCTCCAGGTGCCTCCCTGGCGGTCAACGTGGAGCATCCGCAGGATCTGCAGGAAGCGGATCCCCCTGGGAGCAAAGGGAAGCCTTCCAATAAATACAATAAACACAAAAAAGTGCCTGAGGACAGCACTGCCTCACCCAGCCACAAGGGATTGTGTTCACTAGCACGCTGCCATGTTGCAGAACTGCCCCTGCCTGGGCTGCCAGCTGAGGCAACTCTGTGCTTAGATCACATTTTATTATAATTACGTTTGTTCGGAAATACTGATTACTAAAACAATTATTAAATGGGAAAATAAACAATATCTGGGGAAAACTGTATGAGTTATATGATTCCAATCTTTAAATGCCTCCTTTCCAGGGACACCCAACGCTTCAAGCTCTGCTAGCATAAATGTGAGTAAACTTTTTTCTTATTTGCCAAAAGCAAAATACAAATCAAACATGGCGTTACTGAAATCCTTGTTGAGTTATTGAAATCTATCTGATGTAAATGGAAATAGATGGAGTCCTATGTGTTTTTAGGAGAATAAATCAGTCATCAGCTCCAAACATTTTCAACAAAATAAAAGTAATTATCAATATTATATGTAATATAATAATTAGAATAGAATAGAATAGAATAGAATAGAATAGAATAGAATAGAATTATATTTTATATTATAAATATATTATAATTATAGCTATAATTATATAATAATATAATTGTATATATGTAATATAATGTGGTTCTTCCCCATAATTTTATTCCATGGAAATATTTCATTTAGTTGCTCTTTTGACAATTCATTTTGTTTGCCTAGAGTCATGTTACTGTCCTATCCCTGAAACAAGCCAGGGAAGAGCAGGAGATGATGAAGGCTGAATTCAGCTACCTGAACATTTTTCACTAGAAGTATTTTTGGCTCTTTTTAGCAATCTTCAAGATATTTTTTGTGGATGTAGGCTTTGATTTTTAGTTCAGACTTGCCTGACCCTACTGGATTTTCAGTGGAGCAGTGACAACACTGCAGGGATGTGGATGAAGATTGTGTCAGAGAACATTCTAAGGTAGGACAGTGACTCTGAACTTAGCAAGGCTGCACTGAGCCCCAAACCCACTGGGCTCACCTCTAAACACACAGGGCCTTTTCAGTGAAGTCATTCCTATGCTTCTAGTTAAATTAAAAAATCATAACCCCTGGAATTTCCGCATGCACTCTCCTGTTTTCCTGTAGGAGCTGGTATTCCTGCTAAGCAGGCACATCTTGGAAGTCAGGTTAGGAGTGAAGAACACCTACTGCTCATCATTCTTGTCCTCTGTTTACCCACTTCACCTCCCAAAACAAGCCTGCAGTACTTGGTGCAAGCTGAACAAACACTGGGGACATCAACTGTTTCTGGTTCGTGTACAGTGTGAGTTCCTCGTGCCAAACAAATCCACCAAAGCATAATTACTCTTTAAACAAAGTAATTACTCATACTCAAAAAGCAGCGAGTTAAACGCTGTCTGGATTACTTCTTAAATAAACCCATGCTCTGTAATTCTCTCTTGTCTCAGAGAGACAGTTGTTAGATGTTTTAAATAGGACACAACATTTCATTTTTTCCACTCGGCTTCAGCATTCCCACCATTTTTCATTTGCCTTGTTCCTGTACTCTTTTTCCAACCAGACCAGGCTTCCACAGAGTAACTTTCCCTGCATTAGGAAAATCAGACCTGCAGCTAAATGGGGAATTAGGCAATCAGATACTCAGCTGACCACCTCTGTGGCAGTGAAGAGCTGCAGGGACAGCAGGACATACCTGATAGCAGAGGTGGCAAACACCTGCCCATTAGATCCTATGCTCAGGACAATAATTGAGGCTACTACCACAATCAGATCTGTTAAAAAACAAAGAAACAAACGATCAAAAGTCAAAAGAAGAAAGAATGTATTGATTTTCTTTTTTTCTTTTTTTTTTTTTTTTAAATCTCAGCAATGAAAAGCACAACAAATACAGACAAAGGAAAGCACTTTTAAAAAAAAAATTGTTAGAAGAAATTTGGTGGGCATGTTAAGTCTATGCAATAGTTTCACATCAAAACCCCAGTGGGTACAATTTCTTCCAGGATGAATTCAGTAACAGAAATTTCTGTTGGATCAGGCAGCCTGTTATAAAAAATGCAAAGGCATTTGTGCACACCTTAGAAATGAATCCATATTTTGGCTCAAGGCTTCTGGTCTAAGAGGAAGTGCAAGGATTTGCACCATGCAATAATGAAATCCATGAAGTATCATGCATACATACACACATACACTTAGTTTGAAAGTTGTATCAAAGCTAAGGGAACTGTCAGAACAAAGGCTGGCTAAAAAAACCCAGAATTGTTAGTTTACTTTGTGATACTGTCATTATTTGTATGAAAAAATAATTTTTTCCAGAGTTAGCTTATTTTTTTTTTTGTTTTCACAACCCTGCAGTTTACACAGTTCCAGATTTATACAATGCAAATGACAGATTGAGTTCACAGTGTCAACATCTCTTATTTTCCCTCATCCCAGTTCAGTGAACTTGTCCATTTTTTTAATTTTTGAACCTTGCTGTAACACTATTCTGAGAAGATATTTTTTTAATTTCCTCATAGACATTTCTGTGGTAAACCTCTTCAGAGCATCTAAATGTTTCCCTTTCAAATTTGAAATTCCCTTTCAAATTCTAACCAAAAAATAAAGGATACCATTATAAATGGGCAGAAAATGGAGGCAGAACGAGGAAAAACTTTGGTAAACTTTCCTTTGCCAGTTGGAAAGAGGCAGTACTGTATTGTGCAGAGCACTGAACATTGTTCAGCACCTCAAAACACCAGCCCTGCTGACTTCACTTCAGCTGGAGGGCTCACAACCTCTGCAAGCTGACTTCAAATCTTCCTCTAGACATCCAGAAAACGAGACCCACGTGTGAAAACTGATTTAACCAGTTTTAAACTGAATTAACTTTCCATGGGATGCCTGGGCTAGAGGCAGGATGGGATCCAGCCTGAGCAGCAACAAGAATTTCCTTCAGCAAGGCTAACTTGTTTTTTCCTCTCCTTTTAAACCTTCTCCTGCCTCATTCACAACCATGTAGCTGCTGCAACAAATATTGTAGAAGTTCTGCAAGCAACAGCATCCCTCACTCTCTGAGTTGAATTAATTTCCAGTATCAGTGTGACTTTTGATGTAAAAGCTGGATTCTTCCTCAAGGGAGAGCCCAGAGTCAGTTTAAAGACTGTACTACACTAATGTACATGAATGAAAATAAAAATGAAAATGAATAAAGGGAGGAATGAGGCTACAGAAAGAGCTTCCACCTTAGCTTTTGAATGCCTGGCTTTGGAATATTTTTATGCTGTTCCTTTATCATGTATGTGTGTGAACATCTATTTGTAAACATAGGAATTCAGGGTGGGTTTTCTTCCCATCACATTATAACAGATCTTTGCCCTTTAGCAAATGATGCATCCCATCTTTACTACATTTTTAGAGATACACATATCCATCTGATGACAGGTACTAAAGGTGGAAAAGATTGATGCTTAGAAAATGAGTTCAACCAATTAATGAAAGATTTTTTCATTTATACTTTCTACTTTTCTGAAAGAGTTCATGGTAGAGAAAATTCTTTTTATTTTTTCTTTTTTTCCAAACTTGCTCTTCTATCTCTGTTTCTCCTCTGTTCCTAGTTTTCATCCCAGTTTCCACTGCTTAGACTTCCTTCATAAATCCCAATTTAGTGGTCCAAGCAGCCTTATTTTACAGCCTAGGTCTTCAGCATATTCTGCCCTTTCACTGCCACCTTTCAATCCCACATATTTCCATATTTTCTGCTGATCTTCCTTCAAGCTCCTGGTTGCTTGCCAGTCTCTTTAAACGTTCCTCTCCCAGACATTTGCATCAGAATCCACCTCCTGTCTTTTTACTGAGCCTGTGTGTCCCAGAAAATTCCTTCTGACTCAGCCTGGGGTTTTCCCCGTTGAACTTTCTAAGAGCTAATCCAAATTTTAGAGGGAACAAAAACCAATAGAAGAAATCTCCCTGCTGTCAAGGAAATTTTAGTGGTTTTTTTTCTGATTTAAAAAAAAAGACTTTAGTATTAATGAAGACATTAAATAACACATTTTGCTTTACTTTATGTTCTAATCCTTTGATTTCTTTTTCCAGTGTTTGTATTTTATTCATGTTGATAGGGGGAGTCAGTAGGATTCAATCATTCACAGCAAAGGCATTTCCCAAGTTTAGCTTGTTCAGTCACAGCAGACACTCTTCCATCTGCTTTTATGTAGAAAAGCAATTCTTGATTTCCAACATATTATATCCTATGGGGAATTTCAAAGGTTAAATGAAATACTGATACCTGGGAGTGCCCAACCAGCTGTAGCCATTGTTAGCTTTTCTTAACAAAACCCACGGTGTCTTCCCCAAGGGCTCCAACACAAACTCGAATATTTGCTGTGGCAGAAGCAAAATACCAGCAGAGAGAGCCCCTTCAATGAGACTATCACTTTCTCTATCCACATAAGAAGCACTAATTAATTGAGAGAGAAATCAAGACAAACATGAGGAGTAAAAATGATTCCTTACAGGCCTCATGGTCACATCACAAAGCTGGACCAGCTCTAGAAGCAGACAAAAATGTGTTTGTACCCAAGGAAGGATTTTGTGTTCAGAATCTTGTCAAATTCCTGCAATTACCCAAGGTTTAGGCATTCCTTCACTTTACATCCTGCCTTTCCAAGGCTGATGCCTGCCTTAGCCATATTTTAATTGTTCCAACCACCCAAAGGAAAAGAAATCACAACACAGATAAATGCTCGAGGGGTTGAGAGCTCTGGGGTAGAGTGCAATAAGGGTAGAACTGCAATAAGGCCCCTGCAGAAGCTGACATTTTTATTTACCACAAGCAGGAGGGTTGCAAAAGAGCTTAAAACTCACCAATGATGGATATTGGCTTCCTGGCAAACCGGATCCTCCCCTGGAAGCCAACATATTTACTCCTGCAGCCTGCAGACCACAGCCGCACCAGGTACTCGGCACCAAAAAACACCACCAGAACAATTTCCTGACAGAGGGAGAGGAGGAGAGACCAGAGCCGAGTTTTTTAGTTGTAAGTACAGTTTGCACATCTAGTTTATTCACAGGACTAATTCAAATCAGCTTGTTGAGACAGATGAGGCAATAAAAAGGGTTTTGCCTAATCTCATCACTTTTTGTATGCACACGCCAGGCAGGAAATAAAAGGGAGAGGGAATCAGTTCCTGAATGTGATTTGCATGAATAAATGGATGGTTTATGCTCCATTACAATCAGTATAACATAGGGAAAAACACAACATTATTTTTCTTCTGTTTTAACACTTCCTTGCCCACCTGGGTTGCCCTCCTCTGGACACACTCTGATGTTCTGATGTCCTTCTTCTTCTGAGACACCCAAAACTGTCCCCAGGACCCGAGGTGGGGCTGCCCCAGTGCAGAGCAGGGTGGGGCAATCCCCAGGACACAGGAGACCCCTCTGGCTGCCAGGGCACACTGGTGACTGACACTGAACCTGCAGCAAAACCCCCAGATCTCTTCGTGTAGGGCTCTCCAGCCTCTTGTCCCACAGTTTGGATGTACAGCCAGGATAGGCTCATCTCAGGGGGGAGAGCAAAGCTCTTGCTTTTGTACATTTTCATACAGTTGGTGATTGCCCAGCTCTCTGGTCTGTCCAGATCTCTCTGTGAGGCCTCTGTACCCTGGAGGAGTTCACAGCTGTCAAACTTGCTGTAGCAGACCTCTCCTTAGGGGTAGAAGTTTGTTTTCCAGCAAACTTTTTTGCCAAAAAAAAAAATTGCAAAAAAAGACATTGAATGTCTCTGCTTTGTCTACATGGGTGGCTTTGAGGTGACCAATCTCGTCAAGCCATGGCCCCATGCTATTTCTGATCCCCCTTTTGCTATGAACTTATTTGTAAAAGTCCCTTTTATTGTCCTTCCCAGTGCTGGCCTGCTTGAACTCCACCTGAGCTTTGGCTGCTCTAATCTTCTCCCTACCTTGAGGACAGAATCTCTTCTCGTGTCACCCAGCCTCTCATGCTCCCTTTCCTCCCTAAGTTCCAGAAGATCCCTGCTCAGCCAAGCTGCTCTTCTGGCCAGCTGTGCTGACTTCCAGCCCTTTGGAATTGCCTGCTCCTAGGAGATGGCCCTGAGAAGGTGACCAGCATTCAGAGTCCCCAGTACCTCCAAAAATATATCCCAAGAGGCTTTACCAACCAGCTTCTACTACCCAGGATCGAAATTTTGCTGACAGTTTCTCTTCTATCACCAGCTTTTGAAACTCAGCTCCTTCAAGGTCACCAAGACACAACCACCAGCCACCACTTTGCCCACAAGTCCCTCCTAAAGAGCAAATCCAGGAGGACACCTTTCCTACTCGTCCACCTGCACCAAGAAGTTATCTTCAACATGCTCAGAAATCTCCTGGACCTGTTTGAGTCCTCTGTATGATACTCCCAGTTGAATCTGGGAAGATAAAATCACCCATAAGATTGGTGACAGAGGTGAGCTGCACATCCAGCATGTAAGTAAATGAATTTTTTAATACTGCTCTCCTCTTCAGCACTGCATTCTGAAGAACTCGTGCTTGACCAAGTCTGGTTTCAGGTCTGATGTTTTTGTTTTCTGATGTTCTTTCCCAGGGAAGTGTGATAAACATGACAGAATGTTTTTGTATTAATATTTATGCTATTTATTCCTTCTGAGAGGAGGGATTTCTTCTTGATGTCCCTCTGGTTTGACCAATGTGATTGAAGAGGTTTTGCCTTTCTTTCACCAATCACATTGGTCTGTGTAAAATTGTACATAAAGAAGAACTATCTCTAATAAAAGTGGTTTTTTAGCCTTCTGATCACAGAGTCTGTGTCGGGTGTTATCTGAAATAGCAACAACCAAGCATAGGTGTACTTTGAAACACTTCTAAAGAAAGCAGATTTCTGAAGATCACAACGTGGGCAGATTCATTGAGGTCTCTGTTCCCCTCTCTGTTGCAGTGTGGTAGCACAACCCAAACACTGCTTCTAGGCTTTGGTCCAACCCAAACTGTACCCAGTAATTCAGAGCCACCAAACATCTACTACATGAGCTACAGCTTTGGAAAATGTTTGCATTTTAACTTGAACATGCTTGCAATCTGCACCTGGGGGATTCTAAAGCACCCAAAAAGCAAAACACTCTTAAATCACAATTTTCACTGAATGACAATACCAATGTGATTTTAGAACTGACCTTCTGAATGGCACAAGAGAGACCAAAATATGTCAAAGCAGAAAAAAACCCATAAAAACTCTAGACTAATATGGAAAATTTATGTCAATTTTGATTTTTAACAAAGTTAGCTTAACATTTCTGTGTTCACTTCAGCCTCCTTGTTTTGCCTGGAATAAGAACCAAGAAAATATGCACAGTATTCCTCTTTCTTGCATGGCACTTTCAGCCTGAATAAACTAAGGATTAGTACAAAACTAAGAAAGCTTACAGCCACGTTCAAGGCAGAAGCACAAGAAAATACACAGCAAATTAACCCTCCAAATTTAATTTTTTAGTAAATGTATTATCTAGAGCATCTACAACTAATTCTAAGTTTACATTCTGTCTACAAGCTAAATAGAAATATTTATTCAAGTATAATAGTCAAATCTAATCCTAAGAGCAATCTGCAAAGGAAAAGAATTCTTGCATTTCTGGAATCTTTCAAAATACTCTCTCATTTATTAAATTGTCTACGTTTTTAGAAGGTTCCTGCTATCATCACTGTAGAATTTTGTTTTTCTTCTTTGGGATCTCTAAGTTCCACTAATGGAGCAGAGTGCTCTTTATGGCAGGGGAAGAATGATTTTTATGGACCATTTCAATTACAATTGCTTTAGGTAAAAAGCTGTTTAGAAAGGAGACAAGCAGAGAAGCGCCAAGGAAGCAAAAACTTCTTAGATTTTCCTTAATTATCCTCCGAGGGAACTTTTAAAAGCTGAAATTAGAACCACATCTGGCCTGGGGGGTATTCTATTCTCAGAACCCATCTAGGTTACATCCAGAAAACCCTGATGAAGTCAATAAGGTTGCAGAGTCCATGGAAAGGAAAAAGAAATTGTTGAGAGGAAGGAGGAAAAGGAGGAACTTACATCTTCAACAAATTTGACATCAATTACTAATCACAGTTCATTTTGTGCTGGACAGGTGTCCACATTACCAAAGCCACAGCCATTAACACCTTTGTTGGCAGCCTCAGACAGGGCAAAGACCAAAAGAGCATGGAAACTGGACAAACATCACAGCTCTGCAGGTGGTCCCTCACCAACCAGGGAAAATGATGACATTTACACTCTTGTTGTGTGTACTCCTAATGCAAGATAGGAGACATCCATTTCCAGAGCTGCCAAGGCTGATCAAGCTGCACCTCACTAAATTCACCTTCAACCAAAAAAAAAAAAAAAAAAAAAAAATTAAAAATCCCTAACTTCCCTCCTTTTCCTCTTCCACACATAAACACTTTTCAGAGCCTTAAATTTATTGCCTGACATTTACCTCCTGGTAAAAGGAAAAAAAAAAAAAAACAAAAAACAACAACCCAGCAATTTTCTGGAAAGTCAGAAAAAAGTACTAATTCTCCCTGAAATGGTAACAAATGATGGTGAGAACTTGTGGACAAAATATGAACCAGAACAAAATCAGCAAAAAGCCATCTGCAAATTAAATTTCCATCCATCTGTGTGTCAGTTTGAGCTCGTTCTCCAGCCTTTTGCAATTTTCCAGAGCCCTTGCTTTCAAAATAGGATTACACTCACAAGTAACCCACAAGCCCTTTTAATTTAGGCGCCCAGCAGTATTTTTCCCCTTCTCCTGGAAGTGGTCAAGGAAGAAATGCATGATGAAAAATTCTGAGCAGATTTAATAAACCTGGAAAGCAGTTTGGCATCAACAGAAAGCCAGGGATGAACTCTTCTGATGAAACTGAAACCAAAAATGAGTGGGAATAAAACATTACTTCATAAAAATAAGAGCCATATCAGACTTGATCCTTCACACTCACGTGCCACAGTCTGTTTTGATTGTGGCAACTCAAACTGCCCCAGGAACACCAACAAAAGAATTTAATACAGATTTTAAATTGGGTCTCTCTGCTAAAGTCAGTAGCAGCATTCCATTGCTCTGGGCATCTCCCTCTTGTCTGGGGAAAAAGAGCCAAGGCACATAAGGACTAGAATAGTCCTTGCCCTTAAATTAATTTAATCTTTGAATTTTTTCACTTTGATGAAGACTAGCCACTGTATAAATCGTCCCTCCCCACACCAAATGAATAATAAAATAATACATAGTCATGTTTAAGCTATTTTTAGTAAAATCTGATTTTATTAGTTCAATGAAAAATATACAAAAATAAGCTTAAAGGGAAATATGTATACAAATAACTTCCACCCATATTGAATTCAATCAATCAAAAAATAAATAAAAAACCCTTGTGGAAAAGCCATCAATATTTTATCCAAGAACATCATTGATGACCAAATTAAAAAAAACGCCCAGATTAACACAGAATCCCAACACTTTTACACAGGCATGTGTGTGTGTGTGTGTAAATTAAATATATAGCCTGGAATTTATAATTTATCCCAGCTTGGTTATGGATAACTGCACTGGGAAGCAGGAGAGGGAAGTTCGCTGGAGTGATTAAAGTGCACACATGAAAAAGAAGGGTATTTTCTCAGCTGCAGCTGTGTTTTAGGTGGAGAGCACACACAAGGCTCTCTTCACTTTTTTTATTGGAATATTTAGGTGCTGGGGTAAAAGGAGGAAGTGGGATGGCTAAATGAATAGTGTGTGCTCACGGGGATCCAATCAAGGAATGGCAGCTCCAGACAATGAAGCCTCAGAAAGAGGCATAAAGGTTTAACAGTCCAAATGTTTGCACACGTGTACTTATGTCCCAAATTTAATCTGATAACCTGTCTTCAAGCTTTTGCAGTCCTTACAGTTGAAAATGTCCATTTAGTGACCTGTTTAGTTTAATAGCTACTCAAACGCCATGAGAACCCACTGATACTGCAAATGTTTCTTTTCTACCATCATGCTGGCTCTTGCAAAGATGACAGATGTCCTGTGTGAGAACAGGATACCCAATATACACAAGAAAAAATGCCAAATGGTGCTATGTGTCCCATGGGACCATTAGCTTACTCACACTTCCAATTTTTAGGTGAAACCAATGCACTCAGAGTCTGTTGTTTGGATACAAGTGGATTTAACATTGATTTTACATCAGCACACCTGATAAATATGTTGAATTTGCTGATGTCCTACCAGGAGTATTCTTGTGTTTGATTTTATTGCTGTTTGCTCTTTCCTGCTTGGAATGAAGCTGTACACTCAAGAGGGAAGCACATGGTGCTCCCCCTGTGACAGCCACATTCAAGTGGGGCACAGAGGAAGAGTTATTTTTAATTCTACTTAAGCAGGTAACATTTTTTCTCCAAAGAAAATCAACTACAGCCTCAACTAATTTTGGCATTTTTTCTCAATTGCTTCATTCTGAAAGATACCACTAAGGTAAATATAATCAAAGAGAATGAATAAGATTCAATAAGTAAGCACCTGAATTTCTCTCTAGATCCACAGAAGCCTTGCAGCTCATGACCCTGAAGGGGCCACCTCTTGTAGGAGAGGAAGGGTTTAGCTTTGCTCCTGGAGTGGAACCAATCCCATGGGAATATGCACTTCAGGATTTTAAATAACTACTTCCATGTTTCTTAACTTTGCAGTTTGGGAGGGTATCAATATTTTGAGGAGAGGAACTGAAAAAAATCCTGCATGGGTCTCTCCACCTTCCCCTCACTCCCACGAAATGTTCCTCAAGGCTCTTGGCCACATCCTGAAACCCCTTTGCACAGAGAATCCACTGAGCCCCAGTGAGTCAAATCTGCCTACAGGAATTTGAGTTGGCTCATTGTTGATTACTCTCAGCCTTACTTATGCACAAAGATTTCTAATGCAGACATTTGAAAAGCACACAGCAATCACTCAGTATGTTCTGTGGAGCGTTAGGCACAAGGTAATATAACCCACAGGAATAACTGAATTATAATTCATATTGAGCAGCCTGAGAGTTGCATTTGATTCCAGAAAAACAATGGCAACTCAGCAAGATCACTCAGCACACGACTTGAGCTTATGCAACATGTTGAAAGACTTCTGGACCCAATTTTTTTCCCAATATGTTTAATGTATGAAACAATATTTCATCTTTATTTTAATAATGTTTTTTATTGTAATAATATTCCCAATCTGTTTTTTTCATCTTCCCACAGACCAACAAGAAGCTCAGAAAGAAACAGATTCTCCTCCTTGCTTTCTCTCTCAGAGGTTTACAGGAGTAAAAGAATACAGCAAATGCTTATGAGGTGTAAGGTTTTTTATTCATGTGTATTCTGCACTCACAGGGTCTGGCTCTATTCTTTCACAGAATATACAGAATATAAGAATTAAATGTATTTTCTCCTGAGGCAGTTTGCCTGCCAGTGCTGTTATGGGACTGGGCTCCTCACAATCACCTGCTGTCACCCAGGCAATAGACACTGCACAAATATCACAAAATGCCACGAATTATTCTGGGATACCCCGAAATAAATCCATTATCAGCTGTAAGAAACAGCATGGTGAGGCCAGCAGGAAGAGCCCTGTGAACTTCATGTATTGCACTATCAAATGATCACTTTAATCAAACAGACTGGGGAAGGCCCTTACTGTTCAGGCTATATGGCAACGACCAGATTTAGAATTATAAACTGGCACAAAGGCAGGAAATAGATAAAAATTGTGCCTTTTTTACTTTCTAACACTGTCTGCTTTGATGGGATGGAGAAAACTCCCTCCAGCCTGTCAATACATTCACCATAAATCAGTTAAGATTTTTCAGGCTTTTTTCTCCTCTGCCACAGCTTGGAGGTGACCCAGCATTAATGACCTGACTGCACAGCTTAGATGGGAGATGGGGAAATAGCAGAGAGGAATAAAAAGCAACAGGAGAGCTCCTCCACTGCAGACAGGAAGAGTGTGGCCTCCTTTCAAAACCCTCACTCTGAAAATGGTGTTATTCCAAAGGGAAAAGCCACCCTGATGTCCAGTTCAGAACCTGAGCAGTTACAGAGCTGGCTGAAGTAAGGCAGTTATCACTTGGCACTCTCGAGTTTGAGGACTTTGGACAGCCTTGCCTATATTTAGAGCAGGAGGATGTGTGTGTTCATGGCAAGTGATGCAGAAAAAAAATCATATAAACCCTAAACTGGGCATTGACTTTGGGAAAGCCACACAACAACAAGGACCCACCTGCAGCCAAAAACCCTTCACAAGACCCTCCTCCTAAATACAGCCACAATGGGAGTCTCTGGCCTGAAAAACATGAGCACCAGCTGGAGTGGGAACTTCCAATTTCACATCTCAGCCCTTTCCCCAAGAGAATTTGCAAACACAGGGGTGCTGATCCATGCTAAATGTGGTCACTACATGAGAATTTCCAGCAACCAAGAGAGTAGGAAGGACTGACAATAGAGGCAAAAAGTGAGGACTCTGAAAATCGAGTCTTGGAGGGAACTGTGTACCCTCTGGTGCTGCAGTGCTGTGAACTGCAGGTGTTCATGTGCTTGGGAGAGCTGACATGCTTTTCCAGCAAAGAAACCCCTCAGAGGAAAGCAGATGCATAAAATCTGTCTCCAAAAGGAAGAGGTACCACAGGTACCTCCTGAACTCATCAGCTGAATCAATATGACTTATAGCAAACACCAACCTCTTTTCTCCTAGTCAAGAACACCCTTGGTATTCTTAAATTTAAAAAGTAATTAACATCAAGACACTAAATAAGACAAAACTTTCCCTTACTCCTGTGACACTGTCATAATACAAATTGCATGTTTATTGTGCTGTTACTTAGTGTAAAAACATCATGTGTATGATAAAAGTATTTTGTTTTTAGGTTGGCACAATTGGTGAAAGTTGTCCCACAAGCTAAGAAGCTCTCTTTTTGCAAGGTCTTTTGCAATTAAATAAAAATTAAAATTGGTCTTTTACAAACTACCATGGTGACCTCTCCTGGTAGAAAAATATATGACCTCTAGCCATGAAAACAGATTAATCCTCAAAGAAGTACACCTGGACTACTTTATAGTTTTTTGGTTTTTTTTATTCCATATCCTGAAAGACCTAGATGCTATTTGCAAATCAAAACTGACACACAAACTACTAACACAAATGCATTCTAGGCAAGTGACTCTACAGCAGCCAGCAGAACAGCTGCTCTCTGTTCTGGCCATTTCTAGGAAGGAAACTAAGGAAACAGCAGGGAAAAAACTCCAGAGGCATCCTCCAGGGTAAGGCTGTGACACAAGCAGGCTGAGAAATTGTTCCACTGACCATGCATGATTCATTTGTTAGATGACAGCATCACCTAAAACCAGCTGGCAGTGCCATGAGGGCACTCAGAGCCACACATCTGTGTGCATCTCGTTCCTCTTAGCCCCACAGTGTCTGCACGAGCACATTCCACCTGCACAGAAAGCAGAGCCGGGCCAGGGTCACTGCTCCCTGCAGTGCCTGTGCTGAGCTGCAGCCACCACAGCCCAGGGAGCACCAGAGGAACACACACACTGGCAGAGCACTGCACTCTGCTTGACACTGAATTGTGGCTTAAAGGCCAAGCAACATTTCTTACAGGAGGAACTTTAGAGTCAAGGTCTCAGAATAACTCCAGGATCTAATGATGGCTCAGTCAAATGCACATGCTCATGTAGCCTAAGCCATAGGAAAGCAAAGAAACTGATTTTCATTTTCAAAACAGATGGAAACCCAAATTCTATCACATTAAAAGTCACCATTTAGCAAAAGGAAACTACAATAAGAACGCTGAGATCATCACACACGGAGATCAGAGGATCTGAGTGGCTGAAATACAGAAACTGCAAGGAACCATTTGAAAGTTACTAGCTTCATTTTTATCAAGGATGTTTAATCTCCATTTTTCACTCCCTAAAGGTGGATAAAGGCAGGGAAAGCAGAGGAGGGACATCCTCATGCAAGCTATTTGTTCTTTTGATTCCCACCAAGCAAGCACCAACTTCAAATCCAAATCACTGGTGACAGCAGTGTGACAGGAGCTCTTCCTTCCTGTCCTGTAGAGCAGCACACCAGGCTGGCACAAATCACCCACCTCTGGAAAGCAATATTCTTGGCCAACTTTTTACCATAAGACTTAGAAAACACACATTTTGAAAATGTATTCCTATAGAATATCCTGTTCCATGCTGCCTAAGACTGATGAACACCAGTTGTCCACTATAAGAGATACACTTTGGGAAAAGCAAGTTCATAAAACCTGGTAATCGAACAAGTGGCCTCACAGTTCCAGAATCTGGAAAAGAATCATCCCCATTAAACTGTGACCTTTCTTCAATGAAAGCAGGCACTCATTTAAATGTCCTGGTAGCATGTTTTCCATGAGGATTTTTAACAGTTATCTCCCTTGCTCACCAAAAGCAATTCAGGTTTAGTCAAACTCATCAGCCCTTCCCCAAAATATTCACTTACCATCCAGAAAAGGGTTCCAATGGCAAACTCAGAATAGTGCTCTATAGTAGACAGTACACTGAATATTAAACAAATCAGCACCAGGAGAAAGCTGTAAAAAGAAAACAGTGTTTAGTGACTTGTCAAGTTGAACTGTAAATCTAGGGGTTTTTTAATCACAAATACTTTGTGTTTAATCAGTCAATTCTCCCTACTCAAATGAGTATCACCATTTTGCATTAATTCAGCTTAGAAACACAGAATAAAAATGACAGGAAAGCTGAACACAGTAAACCAATAAGTAAATCTCACATTATCAAGTGTACTTCTCAAGGAAGGCTGTCAAAGTGAATGTTCCACATTCACTGATTGCTGTACAACTTCACAAAGACACAAACTACTCTCAGTGGGTTTTGGTAGCTTTTACATGAAAATTACAGGTGGAACAGCTTATCAGGAAGGGCAAAAATTCTTGTACAACCTAGAGACCAGTGACAAGATGAATTCCTTTGGAGTTTAGCCACGGTCTCACCCCAGGGGACATTTCCATGAGTGTTCCAGAAGAGATGAAAGGCACTTCAGCAAGCCCAGGAGTTTGGTCATCAAGCTTGAGGGCAGAGCTACAGGACAGATGTACAGGAGACTCAAAAATTGACAGGAACAAACCTGTTCTCCCCATTTTCAAATCACACACTAAAACCATGCAGAGGACCCTTTAAATTCACTTAATTTATGGCACTATATCCTCTGGCCAGTGAGTGTCACTCCTTCCCAATGAATAGCAAGGGCAGCTCACACAAACTGAGTACAGATTCAGCTGCATTGGGGACAAAGTCAAAGGCAATTACAGGTTAATGAGTGAGCAAGGACATCACAAACAGCAACAACCACAAAAGAACAAAAACAAAAAAAAAGCCAAATCAACGAACAAAAAAAAAAAAAAAAACCCAAAACCCAACATTAAAAGAAGCCCCCAAAACAAGAAGAAAGCCCATTCATCTAGTCATCCAGTAAGCCATGAGCTGACAGTGCAGATATTGTCCCAATAATCTCTAACCACAGCAAAGAGGCACAGAAACAATGGATGTAGAAAGGAAGACTGCAACAATTCATATAGGATTAAACACGTGCTGCAGATCCTGCACAGCTCAGCAGAAAGTTGTGATGGCAGCACAACTCCAAGGATTTGTCACTGGAGAAAGATGTGTTTCATTAAACCAAAAAAAGCTCGTTTTGAGTCCACCATCTTGTTAATGTAAACTGAATTTTAGTATTTCTTGACTTCTCCTCAGTTCCTTAAGCCTCAGGTATGCTCAAAAATACAACTGCTTTCTCATCAATGTTTTTAGCCCATCATCCTTAAATCTGTCCCATGTGTTAACCAGATTAAAGAGGCAGTCCTGTTAAAGGCTACAAGTTAGTGATGCTTTATGTCCTGGTCCTCCTGAACATTGCTTCCCTTTGGACAGCAGCTGGTGTCACTGGAAACAGGTTTCTGTTGCTGTCATAGCCAGGGACAAATTCTGTTTAATAGATTTACTGGCCATGAGCATACTTCACTGAAGCCTGGGAACTTGGAGGTTAACTTAACAGAGAGCAAAATGATGTCAAGCACTTTCTCCAGGGTGAACTTTTTCAAGGTCACACTATAACAAACTTATTTTCCATGGAAGACAAGCTTAATGGAAGTTCTTAAAGGAGGAGTCGTCATAATTCCTCCTTTTAAGTTTTGCAGCAAATGATTCCATTTCTAGCAAAAACCATGCATGTGGGGCTTCGTGTTTATCTGCTGCAGATAAATGTACTTGAAGTGCTGATATATGAGATGTTCGTGGGAATGTTATCTCTTGGACAACAAAAAAAGGGCTGGGTGGGGAGGGGACAAACTTGTAAATTCACAGAGAGATATACTCCTTGGCAACCAAGTGCAAAACAGTGGCTTTGTGGCCTGCTGGGCTTCACCAAACTTTGTTGACTCTGTAAAGTTTAGCTCAGAGGAAAAAAACATTTTTAGAAAAATATGAGCTCTATAATGAAAGTAAATCAACAAAAATTATTCTGGAAAAGCTATCAAAACCTATGCTCTGTGTTACTGAGAGGCCTGGACCGTGGGTTGTTGGTGATTTTAACACAACCAGATGTGTCCTGCTCCTTCCTCAAAACTGAACTACTGTGCCTCTCTTCACTCTGTGAAAGCCCTGCAGGTATTTAACTACAAATGGCTTCTCCATGTCTCCAGCTGAAAGCACGTGGAAACCCTGCCTTTTAGATTCCTTGGATAATCCTTTGTTCTTCATGCTATTTTCTCCTGAAGATTTGAGCAGCCTGGTTTAGTGGAAGGTGTCCCAGCCCATGGCAGGGGGTGGAACTGTAAGGTCCCTTCCAACCCAAACTGTCCATGAGTCTAAGATATAAAGCCAAAATGTTCTGGCCTACTATCACAGTAGGGGAGAAGAAATGCAGTTTCTTCAGCTGGACTTAAATTAAAAGAAAAATTGACTGAATTGAGGCTAATATGTCCAAGTAAATCTATGTGCAACTACACCCATTGGAGCTTCAGCTTTTTTCTGGATGACAGACTACAGAGTTGTCTAAAGGAGACCAAAAGCTTTAAGTCAGCCTGTTGTTAGGGACAATAAATGAGTTTAGCAAACAGAAAGTTCTTTGAGGGGCTCCAGCAGCATGGGCTGCTATTTTAACTGGTCATTTATCGGCAGGAAAACTAAGGAGAGCATTTTTCTTTTCTCATGCTCTCAAAGTACATGTTCTCATTCCTGAGTGAAATAAGCACTTCTAAATGGGACTCTACTGTCTCATGTCTCACAGCCATGTGCTTCTAGAAAACATTCCTGATTCTCTGAATAAAACCTCACTCATGATCCTTACATATTTTTGTTATCTGAAGGAGTTTCTAAGTCATGAAAAGGAGGTTGTCCACGTGCATTTGTTGGCAAGTTTTAACGTCCCTCAGTTCTCTCATAAATCTATTTCCAGGCTCCTGAGGTTTGATGTGTCTTTGAAAGGTCTTGTGCTTATCCAGATGTGATCATACACAAATTAGAGTTGGTTGGAAATTTTGAAATTTTGATAAAAGGACAATTTTTCTGTTGAAAATACCAAGCTGTTAAAATTAGAAGTAGTCTGGGAATGTGTTGGTTTCAGCAGAAGTGGAGAAGGAGAGCAGACAGGTTTTAATGGAAACCTGCCTAGCTTTGGACTCTACTAACAGCAAGCATGCTAGCAGAGAATTTGGCCATATCTGATTTTCTTTTTTCTACTCCAGAATAAAATATTTTCAGAGCTTTGAAGCCCTGAGCCAAAGGAAAATTCCACCTATTGCATGGATATATTGAGGATATCTGTTTTCAGCTGTCTCTTCTGGGTTGCACCCAGAAATGCCCAATAGCCTCATTTCACATAACATGAAGTTGCCTTCCTGGCTCTATCAGAAAAAAAACGAGTCAATATTTCTACAACACCAGGGGAATTTAAAACTTCACTGACACATAGATTCACCTGCATATACAGAATTCATCACAAACAGGACTGGGTCAACAGCTAAAACCAATGCTGTTCAAACCACAGCATGAGCCAAACATCCTACAAAAAAAAACCTCCCACTTGAAACCAACTTCTGGATCTACTGACCCAAGCTGTTGTATGTTATTTATAAAACATCCACAGCTCCCATTAGTAATGAGCACTTCACATTTCCAAACATTTGACAGCCTAATATAACTGCTGCTCTCTGAAGAGCATTCAGACTTGGATCTTGCTTTCTCTACGAGTTTATTTGGCAGGACTTCAGAACTGACAAAGTGCATTCATGCATCTCTTACAATCACCAGGAGCACTGATTTTACTGAAGCCTTTTATTCAACGCCCTGCCTTTCCTGGGATTTAAACTCCTTGATTCCACTGAGTGCCTGTACCTTCCACTGACATCTGTGCTTCTCTGGTTCTCTTGTTTTTATCTCTGTATGCCTTGCAATCTTCCATTCTGATTCTACAGCTAAGACTTTCTAGAAGAGACATAATCAGTTCTTTAAATCAGCGTTAAATAAATAGTAAATAAAAAGTAAATAAATTTTAAATCATAATCAGTGACAAAATCAGTCCATCATCATGACTTCAGTGCTGATGATTCTGATACTTTTGTCATGAACCTTGACAGTAACAAATAGTCAGTAGGTTTTGGTGTGTGATTTAGGACACACCTCCAAGGGAACAGGAAATCCCAGCCACCATTCAAAATGCAACACCAGCTTCCTTATAGTATTCACATAAAATAATGTTTCTTGGGTTCAGAAGCAGAAAAGGGAAAGAACAAATGGCATATAATGATGCTCTGCAAATACATCCACTAAGTTAATGCCAGCTGGATCGTCAGGGAGACACCTGGAACACTTTTCTTCTTGAATTTGGTACCATGTGGAGTCCACAAGTTAATGAGCAATTGTAACACTAGCACCAAGGAATATTTTTTATTTTCCTGGCTTCTCTAAGAGTCAGAGGTTTTTTTTCCACAAAAGCAAAACCAAATTCCATCAATAGCACCACAGCAATGTCAGGCTAGAGTGTTTGTTTTCACCACAGAAACAACATTAGCCCGTGGGGGCAGATGTTAATGTATATTAATTGCTCAGATTATTACAAAATTGAGCTTCTAAAATAAGATGGATTGAATTTCTGACAGAGATGATGGAAAAAGTCATCAATAATTCAAAAAATGAAAATAGAACTTACTCATGCTGTGGCTCTGTGCCCTGTGGTTGGGTGACCGTGCCTAACACAAAGTACTCCCAGACCCAAGTTCTTCCTTAGGAGCTTTCCTAACATCTCTCTCCTGAAGAGACCCTTGGTGCCAAACAATGTAAAGGACCTCAAAGTGAAGTGTTTTTATCTTGGGGATATCAATTTCTCTGTCCTCTAGACAAATGTCTGTTTTAGCCAAATGAGAAGAAGCACAGTGTCTCTGATATGTCTCATCCCCTGTCCATGTCAGCTGAACTCAAAGCCAACTGGCTCAAAAGTTTTTGGTAAGGCCCTTTCAGACACACATTCTCAGACAGTGTGGTTGCAGAAACCTCATTTCCTTAGGAAGAGAGGTTAAAAATTAATAACTACCCCCATGTATTTTTAGAACAACCGAATCCTGGAAGTTTACAGAACCCTAATGACAATGTTCTTTAATATCAGTGAGCCTCCAATAGCAACTTCAGCCATTCCACCATCCCATCCAGCTGAACATGCAACCCTAAGCAGTAAGAGGAACATCCCACTTTGAGGAATAAGGAGTTCTTGAGTTTCTTTCTCCAATGCTGCTCTTCTTTTGGTACCTGATGTTCGTCTTTAGGGACATCTGCTTAGGACCTCTCAGTAGTGAGTACACAGATGAAAAGCAGCCACTGTAACTCTAAACTGAAAACTTTGTCAGTGACATTTCTATATAAAATTTCAAATAAGTAACTGTCGTGCTGGCAAGAAACTCTCTAAATATAATATTAATAAGTAATAATAATAATAATAAATAATAATAATAGGCCTTACTCTTATGAAAGCACACCATGTCCAGAACTAAGCTGTGACATCAAGGTCAAAGCCAGAATCCCCAAAGCAGCCATGTGCTTATAATTACTCTGAACTTTAGTTGTTGCTTGTGTTGGTCATATTACAATCACATCATTGGAGAAAGCAAAATATCTGCTTGCATTCTAGAGATAATTGTGGAAAGGACAGAAACGGGAATTTGACAGTCCCTTTGAGATAAACAGTTATAAAAAATGGGTTATACGCTCCATTTCCAGATAAAAACAGGAGCTGGAGAACACTGTGCTAACTTCAGTTCACTAAAGAGCTGCTACACTCAAAGAATCAAAATATATGCAGGCAAGTGCCCCAGTAAAAGGAACCACTAGACCCTTACATTTTTCGCTCTTTAAAGTTCTTTACATCAGCAACAGTTGTACACCAAAGAAAAATGAAATATCAGCCAGAATGGTGGCTCTGAACTTCTGCAATTTCATTAATGGGACACAGCTAGCATTTCTTACATGGAGTTGGAGGAAGTAAAAAAAAAAAAACTGAGAAAGCAAAGGCTGAGGAGAAACAATAAGAAAAAATTGCAAATTTTAATTTGTCCAAATAATCTGAATTCACTTGTTTATGTATAACTCACAGTGACACATTGGTACACAGAATTCTAAAGGAAAAAACCTCTGCTGGATAGCCCACCCCTTTTATAAACATATTTTTGACCTTTTGCACTTTCCTCACAAAGTTTTAAGTCTGTGACGCTATTGATGTTCACATTTTTGTAAGGATCGTGCACTTTTAATTATTCAGCAGTAATTGCTCAGTTGAGTTTTTCTCCTCCAGCTAACAGGAGCAGGTATGTGCGTGTGTGTGCACATGTGCTTCTGTTTGAAGGAGCTGGGGGAGTCAGTCTGGGGGAGAGGGGTAGCAAGGTAAATCTAGGGCATGCTTTCATGTAAAACTGAGCCCATGCTGCAGCTCTCTGGTGGGAAAAATTAAAAAAAAAATGAAGGAGAATTTTGCCTCATTCCATTCCAGTCTTGGCCAAGTGTGTTAGTGCTGGTTGCAGCCCCACTAGACCACTTGCTGACATGCTGCAGCTCCTCGAGGCCCCCAGAGCTCCTCATTTCCTGCTGCTCTAGATTCCTGCCATTGCAGGGAGCTGATGAAGCGTGGGAGGGCTCCAGGGAGTGCCAGGAGCAACCCGGGCCATGCAGCAGAAGTGTCCAGAAGGGGAGAAGGGGAGGTGACAGAGGGGCACCAAGACCTTCTGGCACTGGTAACCACCTTGCCAGCTCTTGGGAAACCATCCTCTGGGGAAGACATTTTCCTTGTCTGTACCCAAAACCCAGAGACAGGCAGCATCCTGTAGGGATAATTTGGAGCAACAGCCATTATCCTCTCTGAGTCACCATTTGGAGGAGTTGTTTGCCCAGAAATCTCAAGGCAGCCTGCAGAGCAGACTTTATGGCTACCCAAACTCTGCATTTATGAAATGTTTTGTGGTCAAACCAGGTGGTCTGCAGTACTTGCCAGGTGATTTGCAATGTTACTTTGCAATTATTGTCCTCAGTTTTATATGAAATTTAACAAGTGATTTTGATCCACTGAGAAAACAACGGAGGGGCAGTGTTTCAAGGTGCTTAATGTGCAGTACTAACCTGACTGAAGACCATCCACTCTCTCCCACTGGGGTGGGTTTCTGCTGGTGTCAGAAGTTGAACTTTCTTTCCAAGTGTAACTCTAAGTTTAACTATCCAAGGACAATGACATCTGGCAGGAGCAAGTTGAGTGCTGGAGGTGGATGAGGGGAGCAGAACTGGGGCTGGCTTGTTAGCAGTGAGCTGTTCAATCAGCTCACCTCATCCCATAGAAGGTTATGGGATACAAAGGCTGATCTAACTTTTGGATGAGAGCAAGGTCTAACAACTCACTTAACAAGTGGCTAAACCAGCACAAAGTGACCTGGAACAGCTGCAAGTTCTCACTGAAGCTTTTGCAGTGTTACACAGCAGGAAAATGGCAGGCCTGAGAACACAGTTAAGAGTCCCTGTCCTGGGCCTCCCTCTTTCCTTGGATTTGCCTCCACTCCCAGCCAGCCTGTGGTTTCTCCAGTGCCTGGAGCTCCAGCCCTTCCAGCTGTGCTGACTCCAGGGGTGACATCCATTTGCTAAGAACTGGACTGGGACCAACAGCTCCTTTTGTATCTCTCCACAGCCATCACTGCCTCTTCTTTGCTATTGACTTGGACAAGATTCAGATTAGTTGCCTTGGGTGAAAGGTTCCTTGTCCCATCATGAATTCCACGCTCCTGCTTTTCCCTAGCTCCCAGATGTCACATCCCACCCCTCTTCCTCCCAGTGACCATTGACCATTTTCAGATGTCCCCTTTGTGCCTGTACCCAGCTTTCTCATCTCCACAACCCGTTTTTCCTCTTTCCTTTGTGCCTCCTGCTTTAGTCACATTCTCTTTGTTCTTGAGCTACACTGCTCTTGTGCTGTTTTCCTCCAGTTTCAGCATCACTGGCACCAGTCTCAGCTTCCACCACAAACCAACCTGGACCTCAGTGTCTCGCCCCAGGTTCTCCTCTCTCCCTCTTTCACCACACTCAGTGTTAGCCAGCTGTTTTGCTCCCTCATTTATTCCAAGGGAACCCAGGTTCCCTCTAAGTTTCTGTCTTTTTAACCGAATACTTCATCTACCCAGGCAACAGCAGCTGAAAAGAACAAAATTAGCAGGCCCTGCACACTCCAGAGAAATGGAAAAGATGCGAAAAGGGGGTTGGACTGCAGTGAGCAGGGTGTAACTGGGGGGGAAAACACTCTGGAAAAACTCAGGGGTTTCCTGCCTGGGACCCACACCATGACATGGCTGCGGGCTGAGCCTCTGTGGCCTCTGTGGCTCACAGACAGTGACAAGGGACAGCAGCCAGGTGGGCACAGCATCCCAGCCCACAGTGGAGCCATTCCAGTAGCCACTAGATGGGAGTAGGCTTCAGAAATACATCCATCACGTAAGTAAGACTCCACCTGCAGTTAAATGATTTAAGTGCGTAGGTCTGCCAAGAAACTCCACTGCTGTAAATAACTCATCACCAGTACACGGTGTGTTTTGCTTTCAAGAGACAAAATATGAGGGTTATACCCTAATACCTGACATTTGGATGTGATTTAAGCAAGTGCATAGCTGAGCTTAGAAATGAATCCAAGCCAGGCATGTGCTGCTTTTTCTGGACTGAGGAGCACACGGCAAAGAGCTGAGCTCTGCCATAGGTGATCTCCAGCACCCCATGGCTCTTACACAGCCACAGGAATTGCTGGGTTAGGATCAATACATTGTCACTGCATGGAGCTGCTGCTTCCTGAGCCCTCAGCTCTTGCTAACTGAGATCCTCTACTCTACTGGGCATTTTACAAGTGAAGTATTTCAAAGTCCTAAAGAGAAAAGTATCCAAGTGAGAAGGATTTCAAGACCAGCAGGAGGGATTCTCCAGTAAACCCACTCACACCTTTGTTTATTTTGTTTTGAAACCACAATTTCAACCTCCACTAAAACTCCAAAAACTCCTCTAAAATAATACACATTCTAGATTTAATTAGGAAAAAAAATATTCCCTTTTTTAACACTGTTATAAAGTTCCATAAGAACCTTGAGCTTATTCTCTTAAAAGAAACTTTCTGCAGGTGTTATCTTGGTAATTGCAGAATAAGAAGGGGTCAGCTCCTGGAGCACTTGATGTTCCATTGCCTTGCCTGGTTTTGGAAAGTCAGGTTCTTTCTACTGACTCCAGATCAGAACAGACTCCAGTCTGTAATTTGGTTTTAAGTTCAAAATTTTTGTTTAGAATTTTTATCTTTTGATGTTTAAGTTTTTCGCATTTTTTCTCCTCAAAGAAAAGGAGAAAACATCTTGATTGTTTTTGTAATAATATCTATGTTGTTTATTTTTTCGGGGGGGAGGAAGGATTTTTTTAATGTTTTTTTTTAGTTTGATTAATGTGGATAAAAATATTTCTTTCTCTCACCAATCATATTGGTCTGTAGAAAGTGGAATATAAGGGGAAACTTTTAATAAAATCAGTCTTCACACAACCTTTGAGAAAAAATCACCAAAAAAAATCTGTGTCATGTGTTATCTTACAACAACACCAGTCCCCCTTGGACAGAAAGTTCCTCCAAGTTTGCTCATGAGTGGTGTGATCTTTGTGGCACATGGAGGACAGAAGGGACAGAGCACATCCAGCTCCTCCAGGCTGCACAAATATCAGCCAGGTACTTGAAAGTCTGGATTTGTTAGGAAAATAGTCATAATCATCAGCATCAGATCAGCTGCACTTAAGTTACCTCCAAACCCACACATAAAACACGGGAAGCTTTTTAAAAAAAAATAAATTACAGGTTGTTCTAATTACAAAATTAAGTGTATTTTAGATTAGTAGTTTATTTTTTTAACAATGTTTTGCTGTAATGATACATAATCTTATAAGGCATGTTCTTTCCAAAACAGAAACTTGTTATTTAAATGAACACATCATGTAGTTACTGGGATAATTATTAGCAAAAATATCCTTGAGACAAAATGCTTGCCAAAAGCTGTTTCAAATGTTTCCTTTCTAGCAGCCTCAAAGACAAATAGCTTTTAAGAGCACTCAATTTACATATTCTTTCATGTCAGCTAGGAATTCTTAAAAAAAACAGTTGCTGTTGGTATTACCACTCTTTTCTCCAATTTTCTACTACTGAGGGGGTGTATAGATTTTTATATTTTTATCTTAATGCCCATTTCAGAATAAAACAGTGCATATTAAAGGTCGACTTTAGCTGGGGATAAAAGCAACACAGATGATGAAACAAATGCGTTTTAGCAAGAATAGTAGGCTCAAATAGGCTTAAATCATGACTATTCGTATACTTAAATCTACACAAATCACATCTGTTTAGTCCTTAGGAATAAAGCATGCTATAAGCATAGTCCTTGAAAGAGGCCCTATCTTTTTGCTTGGAGAAATTTCATTCATCAAAAAAATCCTTTCAAAAATACGTATATGATGTTGAGGGGGGAAAGGAAGCAAATATTAATGAGACTATCTATTTTATGCTAAATAAAAGCATTAGGGTTCATCCTTAGAATTACCATATATTCCTCTGGGCAGTTCCTGACTGCAGCCACTGATAATGGGTTTTTTTCCCCAAAATGCAGTCAGGCCATACTTTATCTCAGACAAACAGAGTAATTTCAACACTCTGCATTCTTTAGGATATATGTTAATTTTATAATAAAAGCAAGGCTTTTGGCTCAGCTGGCCACTAAAACTTTCTCTGGTCTCAGTGAGAGCACAACTGGACCCTTTCTACAGCTCAGATGACAAATTATCTTTCTGTTAAGCAGCCTTCAGAACAGTAATTGAGGTCTTGCTCGACAGATACCATAAGTAACTCAAAGGAAACAGTACCAGCTGGATTAATATATTAGCCACTGCTTTACAAGGGTAAATGGAAGCCTTAATTGCCTCCTTGCACGTACTACATACATGGTATAATGAAAAACATTTTGCTAAGTTTGTACTCGTTTCACATTCACGACTATAAATCAATTCGAATTAGCAATGTTATATGTTTGGCTAACAAATTACTTGTTTTGGCACTTTAGCATGAGCAAAACGAACTTACAAGAGCAGGATGTGTCTGATCACAGCTGGACCTGCCACATCTCCTGCTAAAAACTGCAGTGTCTGAAGCTGGGACAGTGGAAAGCAGCTCAGTCAGCAATAAGAACTGGCAGAAGCATAAAGGACTTGCCCTCAGAAATACCAAATATACATGTACATCCCTGAAAACAAAGATCATTTGAAGAATAAAAAGCCTTCTCTGGAAATGATATTGGATATAGTGGCCGGTTCTTTGAGGAATTGGCTTTTCAGGATTACTCATGGGACAGGTTTTGAGCACAGGAGCTCAAGTACTGATCCCTGGTTGATTACATGGGCAGTTTCAGATTTTTTTCCTACACCAAAGATCATGTGAAAAGGCAGGTACTTACACAGCGAAATGATAGATAAAACACTTCCACCCACTGGGCCTCTCGAGGAAGTTGTAGACCTGTCCCTGGGTGCTGGTTTTGGTCAGATATTGGCTCTGGAAGCGCTCCGTGCTCCGGGCACTGCCGGCTCCGCGCTCCCAGCGGGATGCAGCCCTTGTGCCTTGCCCGGGGCTCCGGGCACTCCCGGCCCTCTTACCCTCGCAGGGCTCTGGATTCAGCGCCACAGGAGAATACTGCATGGTGCTGAGGTTCCCCCTGGCTCCCAGCAAGGCTGCAGATTCGCTGTTCCCACTCAGAGTGCTCAGCAGGAGAGCGGAGCCTTGGTCCTTGCGGTCGCACAGCGGGAACGCAGCGGTTTCATCAGCACCACGGGACATCCCGCAACAGCACACAGCTATTGCTGCCTCTGATCAATATTTAAAACCATGAAGGAGGGATTGGATGTCTTCCCTGCCCAGGGTTCTCCAGCAGCTGATGAGATGACTCTGTGGTGTTATCATGGAGCTTCTCTGTGACACAAGTGTGAGCTGCCAGCCTGTCACCTGCTGTCACTCACAGCCTCTGAAATTAAACCAGAAAAGCCCATGAGACAGTGACACGTGCTTGACACCAGAAGGGAAAGGAGTCTGAGGAAGGAAAGAGGCTGAGACTTCTGAAGGAAGGAAACAAAATTAAGTTTCAAAACTACGATGTTAAGAAGGAAGCCTAGAAGTATTTAAACAGTGCCACACTTGTGCAGCAGCAGAGACTTGAGAGCTGATCCTACCAGATTACTTTAAGCAGTTCTTTAAGTGTCGTGATTAGAGATGAATTGGCGCCCAAAACACACCTGAATGAGGCTGTGAACTTCAACACCTACACCTCAGGAGAACATATCTAGAGCATCAATATTACAGGAAGATTTTAAGACTTAAATAAATTATTCCAGTCCCCTGATGGGACCTGATCTTGCAGTCCATGGTCCTCTGGAAAAAACATTTCTCAAGTGTAAAAAGGAGGATGCCATTAATCACAACTGATACTGGGAGGTTGATGTTGCTGCAAGGGAAAGGATCAAAGACTCCTGGCCTGAGCCTTGATTTTCTTCAAGCCCTTTTATGTTTGCAGCTAATTTTGCAAGTCTCAAACAAGTACCTGGACAAAACAGAAAAGACAATAGGGTTCTTCTAGATCAATACGTATTTCATGAAGCAGACTTAAATTGCTGCTAATACAGAGCAGCGATTTCCTAGCAGCAAAATAAATAATTTTATGAGACTGAGAGTGGATATCCTTTTTTTTTTTTTGATCTGCCTCATTTCTTACACACCACATTCAGAGTTACTTCAGCCTCAGCAGAATATTTTAGACAGACAATTTCAACCTTCACCCACCTCTTTTTTTAAATGAAGCCTATTTTTTGCTTTTGCTTAAAGTTCCTCATGTGTAGTGAATGAACTCCTATTGCAGTACCTCCAAACAGAGCCCTCCAAGTTATTCCACAAAGTATTTACATGTATACACTTTAACATGACTTTTTACACAGGGCTCATTTCTTAGCTCCGCTCATGGAAAGGTACCAATTCACATTTCCACATCACTCCTAGAGCAAAGACAGAAAACACCCCCCTTCCCTCAGCAGCTCCCTTCATGAGCAGCTGGAGGGTGCAGACAGTGAAGCACAAAGCCCTTCCTCCCAGCCAGCCTGCAGCAGGTCCCTGGGATGCTCCTCCAAGAGCAGCCCTTCCCTTTGGGGTGCTGAGGCTGCCTGCACCCTGAGCTCCCTGAGCTTTCCTGGGCTGCTCCATCCTCACAGGCACATCCCGCAGGCACTGCGCAGACAAACCTGCAAGCAGCTGGCACACAGCACCTACTTTCTCCAGGCGTGTCCCGCTCCTGGCGGCTGCTGCAGCCCGTGGAGTCCCTGGAGAGGGGCAGGAGAGCAGCTGCTGCCCGGCTCTGCCCACGGCTCCCCAAGTCCCACCCTGAGCAAGCCAGGAGCCCTCCCTTTGGGCTGCCTTATATGGCTGCCCTTGCAAAAGGCACAGAAAGGACCGGGAACAGTTTGGATGATTTCAGAGAGAAGTCACTTCTGTCTCTTCCTGCTGTCAAACCCAGCAATCACAAGCAACAGCTTAAGTTCCCTCCCGGTCTTTTTTCTATCTGCAGACACTTCATTGCAACGCGTTAAAGCAGACTTCCATTACTGCACGTCTTTAAACGCTGAATTAGGTGATGCCTGGGCTAGCTGGAGGCTCTGCATCCTCCTTTCAGACTGGGAAAGTATAAACAGCAGCTTCGGTTGCTCAGGGTTTTTTCCACCAAAGTTTTGACGAAGACAAAAGCTTTGTCATTATTAAGTAATGGAAAATCAGGGTTCTCTCATGTTGCTGCCCTTCTGAGCTCCCGGTCATTTTTTGGATTAATTTGGGAGGAAGAAATCCCAAACAATCATTCCAGCATCAAACTCCCCATTTTATTGTTGGCCTTTCTAATTGGGAAGGAGAAAGTGATAGTGCCATTTCTCTCCTTTCCTCCCTCTTGTAACAGAAATCAGACTGTTGTCTGCAATGCCAGCATTCCAAACTTAAGCTTCCCACTTTTCCAGGGCCAGGAGTTTGAGAATGGAACAAAGGTACCCCTTTAACCCTAATGGTATCATCAGAGGGGGAATGTTCAGATGGATTCAGCACCCTGGAGAGAGCAGAGAGACCCTGCCCAACAACCTCCTGCCCACCCACCCAAAAATCACATCTCACCACCGTTAGGTAACCAAGAGGGACTCCAAGTGTGGTTTTTCTTTCATTTTTATGAGTCCTGATGAGTCCAGAGCCATCCAACACACATCTCCTAAAAAAACCTCTGCATTTTTAATTTCAGCAAGGATGTAATGTATCCAGCTTACCTTTGTGTGTGTGTGTATGTGTATGAGAAAAATTTTAGATAAGCAAATCACTTGTGTGGCTTAACTATTATTCCACAGTGTTCTGAGTACATTTCATTTTTCCATGAAGAATATTCTGTGCCTCAGTCCCTTAGCTCGATATGCTGTCACTATTTTATGTTGTCTCCCACTACAGGGAGGGTGGACATGAAAGCTGAAGAACCAGGTGAAAGAGCTGACAAAGAATTGTGTTCTCCTCTGCTGGAACTGGGAAAGGTTTTGATTCCATGACTTTTGCAACCAAATTTCAAGAGCACTAATTTCTATTAGACAAACACCAGCATCACTGGGTCCTGATCCTGTTTGCCACTTGAGGCACTATGGAAAATCAAACAGTAATTACAAAACATTCCATGAGAGTAATTTTAAGAATGATGCAGCCAAATTCCACTGTTCTCACTTTATTCCACCTGGGCAATCTTGGTGTGCAGTGTAAGTGCTCTTCACAGGCCAGCAGAATTTTTTAATTATAAATCATAGTATAGCTTTATATAAAGCCATAGCATTTTCAATATCTGGATATTAATATGGACTCAAATAAACTGCTACCATGTAGGGCAAAGTATCTGTTGCATTAAAGGAAGGCAAAATTACTTCATGAAATAAGTTCCCTATGGTCAGTGCTGAAGAGGTAACCAGATAGGAGCCACAGAGAACCTTCAAATAATAAGAGGCAATATAAATTCTTGCATAGTGAACCTCAGCTGTTACTTGATTCCTTTCTTCAATTATATTAAGTGTCCCAGCATTGTTTGATTTGGTTTGTTTAAATCATTAGTGATGCACTGGAGGAAAAGGATACTGTTATTGGTTCTAGGGTTGTAACAGAATACCATGAAAAGTGGGTGCTTATTTCAATGAGTATATCTGAAAAGATTGACCAAAATAGAACTATTGCTTCAGGAGAAGCTCTTCACATAAGAGCTGTGTGTTATAACTGAAGAAGCAGTTTGGAAAGAAGCACTCAGGCACAGGGTGGGATTGCTGGGGTGTCTGTGCAGGCCCAGGGCTCCCTGCCAACCCAGGGTTTTCCATGGCTCCATGCAATGGAATCATGGCTCTGTGGCTCCACAGCCACACACTGGAGCCGGCCCCAGGATGGCAGTGCCTGGGGCTCCTCCATCAGTGGAGGAGCAGTCCTAAGTCAGGAGTTGGAAATTTGTCCAGGAACCCCTTCTGCAGTCAAACCCTGCTGAAACAATCTGCTGTGATTTTCCAGGAGATTATTCCCAAAGAGAAATGGAGGCACAGGAAGGCTGGAAGAAGGCAGAATCCTAGAATTGTTTAGGTTGGAAAAGACCCTTCTGATTATCCTGTCAAGCCATTAACCCAACACCACCCTGTCCACCAGACCAGTGTGGTGTGAGCAAGAGGGACAAGGCCAGTGCAGGAATATCCCCAGGGATATACTGGAAGGAAGCCTAGATGGCACTGGGTGGATTTAGGCATTAATGCACCGTGGCCCAACCTGCAAAGGGATTAAAACAAGCAGTGTTTCTTTTCTTCCCTTTTCTCCCTACAGACAGAAAGTGTAAGGACTCTTGTAGATTCCAAGAGAGGAGTTCCCCAAAGCAGAATGTGAAAACAGAAATTGAACGGAACAAATGCATCAAACCCAAGCCATTAAATAAGATGGAACATTTATTTTTTTTCTGCCCTAGAAGCTGGTCTAAAATATGTAACTATTTATTGCTTCAAAAGAGTGAAGGATCCTCCTTCTTCTGGGGAAATATAGCACCCCCGTAGCTCATCCATTGCTTTCAAATACAACCTTCTTGGCAAATGTATTTCTGGGACTGCACTCACCAGGCCTGGCAAGCTCATGCTGCTTGACTTCTCTGTTAAAAGCATCACAGGTGGAGTTTTGGTGAGGTTGGTCTGGTGCTGGAATATCTGTGAACCCAATGTGATTATTTTTGGATGTCCTGGAACTGGTGGTAATGGTATAGATGTTGCTTCTGGGGTATTTCCACATGCAGCAAATTTCTTTCATCCCTCTTCTGAAGTTTGCATTATAGATGGAGTAGAGGATTGGCTTAGAGGCTGAGGAACTGAAAGAGATCCAGGTGATGGCCAGGAAAAACAAGGAGCTCTTTCTGTAGTCTGTTTCCTGTGGGTGCCACAACTGTACTGTGAAGAAAGGCAGCCAGGACAGGAGTAAATCCAAGGCAACGATGAAGAACATCCTAACAGTTTTCACTTTTCTTCTTAAGACAAGATTCTTTGTCCTCCTGCCAGCTGTGTCCTCAGTACCACTTGTCCAAATGTAGGTGAAGAGTTTCTGGTAGTACAGTATAATGAGGAGTGATGGAATCAAAAGCAATATCACTGAGAGGTGAAAGACACCAGAGGTGACTCCTAGACGAGAATTGGGGAGGAAAAAGTTGCAGTGGTAGTCACTGCTGGAGCCGTAGAGAAAAAAGGCTGGTGATGCAAACAGAGCACCACAGAGCCAGGAGACCAGAGTCATTCTCTTGGCTTTCTCCCCGGAAACTTTGAAATTCAGGGGATGGATGAGAGAGTAGAATCGATCCACGCTGATGGCGAGGAGCACGCAGGTCTGCACGCCGGGCGTGAGGTACTGCAGGTACCTGGCCAGGCGGCAGCCGGCGCTGCCCAGCAGCCAGCGCCCCGAGCTCAGCTGCAGCAGCACCAAGGGCGCGCTGCCCACGCCGCTCACCAGGTCCGCGCACGCCATGGACACCACGAAGTAGTTGGTGGTGGACTGCGTCCTCCTGCTCCTGTGGATCACGAGGCACACGAGGCAGTTTCCCAGGACAGAGAGCAGCCAGAGCGCTGCCCAGAGCGCGCCGGCAGCCGCGGTCTCGGCCGGGCTCAGCCCGTAGCCCGGCAGGGAGCGGTCGCTGCCGGAGCCGGCCCCGGCGGGGGCGGCTGCTGCCGGCGCGGAGCCCGCGGGAGCGCCCGAGCCCTCGGGGCCGCTCGCGTTCTGCAGCAGCAGCAGCGCGGGGAGCAGGAGAACGGGACCGCTGCTGTTCTCCATGCTGCCAGCAAACTCAGCCACGTCTTTCGCTCAGGCTGCGGACACAGAGGAGAGAAAAGGGTTTGTGAACAGCTCTGTGTGAAAAGCCCAAAGTAATCAATAAAAGGTAACTCTAAGTAGTCTCCATACACCTTAGAGCAGGAGATTTCAGAGGAAAGGGTCAGAAACATATGGTGACACTATGTGGCACAGCAGAGAACATTTAGTTAGTTTCATGCAGATTTTTAGGAATGGCCTGAGTATTTCAGGCAGGCATTTTTTTTCTACAGAAAGATGAGTGTCCCTTTCACAACTGGAGACTGAGGTGCCATTTCACCAGTGCTGGCGAGCTGCAAACTGAGCGAGCAGAACATGCCCCAGTGATCCCAGAAATTAACTGTACTTCCTGGTGTCCATGGAAGCATCAGAAAAGCAGATCAAGAGGGTCCCTGCACCCTTGACTTGACCTTGAGCTTTGATGCAGAAGGAATATTGAGGGAAGAGGTCAGTGTCCTCAGACAGATGAGATGAGAGGCTGGGGAAGCGATGGGGGAGCCTTTTGAGTTCCAGCAGTGGAGCCTTGGCTTGCCAGCACTGTGGCTGCAGTCAGCTGTTGAGCATCTCTGTGCCCTGGAGAAAATCCAGGGAGATGGAGAATGTCCTTACCTTGGTTAGGGGCCTTCCATCCAGGCAGCAGCAAGGCTGACCGTCCACAGCAGGACCAGCCCCAAGGTTCTGCAGGTCTGTGGGTAACTCAAGGGACAACTGAAAAACTGCCAGAAGTAACTGACACCAACGGTCAACCGAGAACCTCTGCCCCCGATTTTGTAACAGCTCTAGGAGCTGAGAACACTGGGCCTCAAGTGCAGGAGCCAGCAGTGGGCTTTGCTGAGCCTCACCCTCTGCAGCCTGTCCAGGTCCCTGTGCAGAGCCTTCCTGCCCTCCTGCAGGTCAACAACTCCTGCTCAAATCAGCGTCCCCTGCTCTCTGCCCCGAGGGGCACTCGGCACCCTCAGCCACGATATCAGACACGCCTGGCCTTGCCCAGCTCAGGGAAGGACAGGCACCTTTGGGAAGACACTTTTCCATGGTGATAACATATTCCTCGAGGGGCATATGAGCAGCTCTGTTCCCCTCCAGTGCTCAGTAACTGGGGTGCTATTAAGTGGTTCACATTTGCAGCATTTCAGAACTTTAATGCTCACTGTCTTGCCCGCCACCCCACACTCAAGCCCTTCAGGAAACACAGTTTTCAACTCCAGACTGGTTTTATTCCCCTTCCTCCTCCTCCTGCTGCGTTATCCCAAGGCAGGAAGATGGCAAGTTCCTCTTCCTAAGCATCTCTGAGATCAATTGCATTGGAAGATTGGAAAAGGCCTGGTAGACAAAGGGGAGAGGCCTTCTGTTAAAAATTCCTCTACTTTTTCTGTCAAAGAGCCTTGAAACCCCTCCTGGGGACTTGGAGGCACAAACACTGGTATTTGCAGGTCAGGGCTGGCCACACAATCACTGGCAGAGCAAAGAGCTCCTCTGCTCAGAGAGCCGTGGGTCTCCTCCCATTAAAACCAGCAGGTGGTGAATGTATGGCAATGTGCTGCTTTCCAAATCTTGTAAAATATTACTAAATATAAATGCCTCCTGTGGAATGTGGCCATCGAGACAAGACATTGCACTCTGGGTTAGTTGTGCTGCAGCAGAGAGGAAAATTCAATTACTGGTTTATTACTGGAAAGTCCAGTTTGAAAGCATGAAAGAGAAGCAAGTGGAGCAGAAGTCAGTTTTCCAGTAAGGAAAAACATTCAGAGGCATTCAATTCTCCTTGCTACGATTCCACATGATGTTCGTCAATGTTTTGATTTTCTAGATATAAACAAATCACATAGTCTTTTCTGTTTACATGTTTTTCTTAAGATTTTTTGTTTTTTCTGTTACATTTCCTGTCCTTCAGGATGATATACTGGTATAGTTTACACAAAATAAATACAACATGAATAAAATTGTGCATATCTTTTTCAACCAGACTTGGAAATCTGGGCAGTTAACTGGCACCACTTGTGCTACCAACAGTTTTGTTTCCCTATCAAGATTCATTTTGTGGCTAAAACATTAGGAGAGCTGAAAGGAGCTTTCCCTTGAAAAAGGAGGTTCCATGGTGTGTTCCAGAGGAAACTCTCGATGTGCTGTTGGTATTTCACTTCATTCTTAGTGAAGGCCCCAGCTCTGAGCATTATCCATATCTTTATTACAGGACTTTCCAGGTAGCTGTTTAGATTAATTTGAAGCTCTTTCACTATGAAATATGAGTCAAACCCTTGAGTTCCTTTTGCAGTGTATTTGCTAGAAAAGTCACAGCCCATTGTCATTCAGATGAGGTTTTTAGCGTGGCTCAGATGTAGCCCAGCACAATTCAGTTTGCTCTGCAACAAAAAAGGGACTGGAGGGTCTTGTGTGGAGAGGTGAATGTGAGAAACAGGAGGCTCTGGTTGAACAGCATGGAGGAGATTAATGCCATTGAACTTTTAGCAGGAGGTTTTGATTACCGGTGTTAAGAAATACACAGTTTTTGCAGGACTGTGTCGTATCCTAGCAAATTTTGCAGGCTATCCTGTTTCGATTTACAGCTACACTGACTTAACTTTTCTTCATTATTTGCTGTCTAGATCTCCTGCTCTGAACTGTATTGCGCGGCTGTGTTTGCCAGTCCTCCTTTCCTTCGGTTCTGGGGGGAAAAAGTAAATTCCCCAAAAATAAATTGGAGGAGATTGAGGGGAGAAGTTGTCTTTTTACTTGTGAGAGGAAAAAACATGACTTGGATGAGACTGAGGGGAGACATCGCAGCCACAGCTCGTGCCGAGGGAAGAGGAGGGGCAGGCAGCGAGCTCTGCTCCCTGGGCCCAGGGACAGGACCTGGGAACGGCTGGAGCTGGGGCAGGGCAGGCTCAGGCTGGCTCTCAGGGCAAGGTTCTTCCCCAGAGGTGTCAGCACTGCCCAGGCTGCCCAGGGCACGGGCACGGCCCCAGGGCTGCCAGAGCTCCCTTTGCACAGCGCTGCCAGGGGGGCACAGGCTGGGATTGCTGGGGCTGTGCAGGGCAGCACACGTTTCCAACCCGGGACATTCCCAGTTCAGGGCTCCACAGCAGCGCTCAGGGTCAGAGCCCGCGGCTCCTGCCAGGGGCACAGGCGGGGCCAGCGGGGCTCGGGGCCCGAACCGGCCGCGTTCTCCCGCTGCTCCGGGCCCGAACCGGCCGCGTTCTCCCGCTGCTCCGGGCCCGACGCCGGTTCTCACCGTCCGGCCGAACCGGCCGCGGGCTCCGGCCGAACGCGCGTTCTCCGCGCTCCGGGCCCGAACCGGCCGCGTCTCCGCTCGGGCCCAGCGGCACCGTCGCGCCCGGCGGGGCCGGGGAGCAGCGGCGGGGCCGCGATGGCGGCGCGGGCCGGCGGTGCTGCCGGCCGGGCTGACGGCGGGCTCTGCTGAACGGGACTCTGCTGAACCGGGCTCTGCTGAACGGGACTCTGCTGAACCAGGCTCTGCTGAACCGGGCTCTCCGAGCCGTGCTCTGCTGGAGCCCGGGCGCTTGCTGACCGGCCCGCGCCTCGCTGGGCCCGCGCCGCTCTCTTCGGCGCCGCGGTGAGCGGGGGGGGAGCCGCAGCCCCGGGAAGGTGACGCGGTGGCACGCGTGGGACACTGGTGGGCAGGCGGGGCTGTGGCGGAGCCGTGCCTGTGCTGGGCTGTCCCTATCCTCGAGGGGAATTTCATCGCGGTGTGCGCTCCTGCCGAGCTTTTGGAGGTCGTGCCTGGTGTCTGCCAGCGGGAGCGGTGGGTCGGCCTTTTCCCGGCCTTTTCCCGGTGGGAATCTGGAGCACGCCAGGCCTCTGAGTGATGTGCCGTGACCCCGCAGCAGCTAAAGGTGTCCTGGCCTGAAATTGCAGGGGTTTGTAACAGAAATAGTAAGGTTGTTGTGATGTTTGGCTGTACGTGAAAACACCACGTAAAAGATAGGTCGAGGGATAAAGGGATGCTGAATGTTATCTGTTGGAGAGCCCTGAATGGAGATACCGTTCGGTTTAAGGTTTTGATAGCAAGAAGAGGATGAAGAGAAAAGGCTCCATAAAGTTCTCAGATAAGGAAAACAACGTGTGAAATCCAGAAGTTTTTATAGGGTAGGGTTGTAAGACGTATGAGTGAGATAAAAAAGAACCCAAACATCTCTTCCTAAATCTCAGTCATTGCTTTTTGATAAATATGTGTAATCGATGAAACCTCTGAACTTAAAATAGACTCTTGAAAAGAAATGTCATCGGGTTCACCTTTGTGTGTGTTAGGCCACATTAGTCTGGCAGTGTTTTTTGGACAGTGGGGTGTGGAAGTGTTTTGGAGTTTGAGGAGGAGGAAATGAAGACAGGCATGCAAAGATCTGGGTTCAGTTTGAAAATCCAGTGGCATTTGATGTCTTCATGCATCCCTAGGGCTCTCTCACCACAGCTCCAGGTGAAATCAGTGAGATATAAAGTAGAGCCAGGAAAATGGATTAAACTCTTCCAATTCCTGTTGCACCTTCTCTGGGACTGCCCAGTGAGTAGGATCAAGGCATTCTCCACCCCCCAGTTCAAGAGGAGAAATAATCCAATATCCAAACTGTTCATGCAGTGATTATTTGTGCTGGAGGGTGGCACAGAAGAGGGTGTGAAGCTGTGCTGTCAGGAGGAAAGGATGGAGCCATGGAATTCTCCTTTTGGACATAGGAACTCTTAAGTTTATCCATCTTGTTCTGCTGGTGGAGAGTGATGTGTGATTGCTGTGTGGGAAAGAGCAAAGGGAGCCTAGGAATGAAGGCAAAAGTGTCCTTTATTGTCCTCCAAGTTCTTTTATATCTTATTTTTTACAAAATTAATTAGTAATCTGCAGTTTTGAGTATCTGATCTTCCTGTTCTTCCACATAAAGATTGGGGAGTATTACTGGGTATTGTCACAAAGACAAAAAAAATACAGAATTATGCTACATCTTTTGCTCCCAAAATGATAGAATCATTTCTTTTTTAAATGTTTTTGTTCATCTCTTTTGTTTTTCCTTCTTTCAGGTTCAGTAAGGAGAAGAGGCAGGGCACCACAGTTTGCAAGATCAGTAAGTACTGAAATTTATGTTAGCTGAGCTGTTTGGGGAAGTTTTCTAATTTGTGTGTTGTATCAGTTTTCCCAGAGCCCCTTCTGCAGCCAAATCCTGGTGAAACAATCCCCTGGGACTGTTCCAGGCCAACCCTGCCTTCTGTAACCTTTTCAGTCTATGTTATCAAAAATCTAACACTAAGCAGATGGTTAACTTGCACTGACACCCTGTAGTGCAGGTCTGAAAAGTAACTTCAAGTTGCATTTCCAATAACCCAGACATGGCAATGTTGTTTTCAGCCTGGGTTTATAGGATCTGTGGTGGTTGCTTTCTGGCATAAAGCTTTTCTTTTTCTAAGAACATTTGACTGAAATGATGGTCAGTTTTTGGAGGGTATAAGCTATTTCTGCAATGTACTGACACATTCCTACACTGGAATTTCTATGGTAAGAAATTTCAGCATTATTAATTATGAGCTCTTCCATACCTACAGAATTCCAGAATCTTAAAACTCATTGTCTTGTCCCCCACCACATGTCCAGGCTCTTTAGGAATCAGAGTTTGCAGTTCTGTCTTGATTTGATTCCCCCTCCTGATTTATCCCAAGGCAGGAAGATGGCAAATTCTTCTTCCTAAGCATCTCTGCCATCAAATGCAGTGGAAGATTGGGAAAGGCCTGGCAGCTAAGATGGGAGAGGCTCTCTGCTAAAAATTCCTCTACAAATCAGCACTAACTTCTGCTGTACAGGTGTCTTGGAATGTCCAGCTGTGGGAATTGCTCCCTGGAGTCATTGGTGTGTTGATCCTGCCGTGTCCTGCATCCCCAGTACCACCTGTCCCCTTTTCCCTTGAGCAGGCTGCCCCTCCCAGGACAGAGAGGATGGCTGTGGAGCAGGACTGGAGCAGTGTGTACCCAACAGCAGCTGCCTTCAAACCTGCCTCTGTGCCTCTCCCAATCCGAATGGGTTACCCCGTGAAGAGAGGAGTGCCTCCACCAAAGGAAGGCAACCTGGAGCTTATCAAGGTAAGATATGTGCCATGGCTGGGGGTCACTCTGAAAGTCACTGTTCACTAAGGCTGCACTGCTTCGATTGGAATGTTTGTCTTGGAGACTGCTTTCTGTTACTAAGTCACATTATCCTCTTGAATTTCTAAGTGGTAACAAATATAAAGTTAATTAACAAGTGAATGATATCAGGAGACTTTCTAGGATGATCATGCTTGTGACTTTTGTCACAAAGTTAAGTCTTTCCCTAAATCAGACTTGAGATGAGTCTGCTTATATGAATATTTCCTTAAGCATCTTATACTGTCTTAGCAAATATGAGAACTGTAGTCAGATTTCAGTAATGCCCATTTGCTTCTGATCAGGCAAAAAGCTGTTATTTTAGTAACTCTTAATGTGTCTGTTTCAGATTCCCAATTTTTTGCATCTTACTCCTCCTGCAATTAAGAAGCACTGTGCAGCTCTTAAAGGTGAGGGGGGATAGAGGCTTTTTAAAAATTTGTTTATTTGTTTAGTTGGTTGGTTTTTTCTTTTTAAACCATCTCTGGAAGTTTTCAGACAAAGCAAGATGTAACTGTGTGATGGAGGTGAGACATGGTACACTTGTGGGCTGGTTATTCAGCTGGCTGGGGCTGGTACTGTGTGCCTTCCTGCTGCTGCCAGGAGTCAGCCAGGTGGGAGCAGATAGTCTCAGGAGGTTGTCAGCACAGCAGTAAGACTGAAATGTTACTTTTCCACAAGACCTTGCTTGAACTGCTGAGTTGATAGTTTAGAAGGGGAGTGATGAATGTGACTCAGTTCTGAGAACTCTGTGATTGAGCCAGGCTTCGATCAGTAGCCATTATAGGCTGCATTTAGTGACCAAAAAGCTATTTATATGAGAGCAGGGTCTGCTGGGGAGATACAGGATCTGCTGGAGACCAGGAGCGTCCTTCCACTCAGCAAGCCTGTAAGGGGAACCTACTGAGCTCAGGCAAAGGAACCCTTTTTGTGATCAGGGGGGTAACACACTGGAAGAGCTTGCCCAGAGAAGCTGTGGATACCCCATCCTGAAAGTGTTCAAGCTCAGGTTCAACAGGGCTTTGAGCGGCTGGGTCTAGTGAAAAATTCCCATAGCAGGAGGGTCACTTCCAACCCAAACCATTCTGTGATCCTGTTTGGCAGTTGTGAGACTGCAGCACTGTATCCTGTTTTGGGGGAGCCAGTACAAAGAGACACATGGCAATACTGGAGCAAGTCTAGCAGAAACACTGCTGTTACCTAAATGAGTGTGATTTCTAGGACTAGTACTTTTAAAAAGATAAATTGCAATACATTTGAAAAAAAAAAAAAAAAACAAACAGCCAAGTATATCAGACATGTATTACTTGGAGTGTTTTCTCTTTGTTGTACAGATTTCTGCACTGAATGGCCAAGTGCTCTGGACACTGATGAGAAGTGTGAACAGCATTTTCCCATTGAAATTGAAACAGTGGATTATGTTTCTTCAGGGACTTCTATTCGGAATCCCAAAGCAAGAGTGGTGACCTTAAGAGTAAGTGGCAGTTTTGGTGAACAGCTTTTGTTTCAAACCCCTAAAGGCTTGGCTTTGCTGTCCAAACATGCAAATATGATCTGCTGTAAGGAAATGGAGGGAAGTCAAAATCACATACAAATGAGGATGTGTGTGTGTTCCTGACCAAATCTGTCCATCCATATTGACTGGCCTTGGGACTTGGAAGGCATTGTGGGGGTGTTTATTATACAGGTCTATATTGTTTGATACTCACATTAATTCTTGCCTTGTGTTAAGACTTCCAATGTGATACAATCCAAAGAAGTTCTCCAAATGCTTCCTGAATAGCTCTCCCTGAGAGAAGATGTGCCTGTCTCAACAACTTTCAGAGTTCAGAGTTTGAATTTTCGAAGGAATTAAAGTTGTTTTCTCCTTTTCTTGAAGGTTAAACTTTCTAGCCTGAATCTGGATGACCATGCAAAGAAGAAGCTCATTAAGCTCGTGGGAGAACGGTACTGTCAGGAGACAGATGTGCTCACAATTACAACAGACAGGTGAGCTGCCAGAAGGAAGCAAAAATATTGTAGCAATGCCCACAGCAGAGAAAGGGATGGGTGCCTTCTAGTGATACCAGTTATTGTCTTAGTGATTTATTATATTTTAAGGTTAAAACAGGACTTAATTAACACTACTCCTGTTACAAACGGATTTTAAAAGAGTTCAGACTTAATGTATGTTGGATTCCACTTTGGCACAGAGGCAAAGAAGTTTCTAATATCTCCAGAAGATTTGTATATTCTTGGATATTGTATATTTTCCTGCTGGCTTGCAGCTGCCTATTCTCCTGTGTTCTTATTACTCATGCCTCCACAATACTATTCTTGCTTGTGTGTAATTGAGAAATACACAGGGATCAACCACTCATTTCCTAAGATTCCCTATATTACACAGCAGAAAATTTGATGGTTAGTTTTAACCTTTGGTTCAAAAAACACTTTCTGCATTTCCAGGTGTCCTCTAAGAAGACAGAACTATGATTATGGCATGCACCTGCTCACAGTTCTCTACCACGAATCCTGGGTAAGCAGTTGTGCATGGACTCTCTTAATGTGCTCTCTCTCATATTTTCAAGTAAATGACCTTACAATCATATCCTCTTCCAACTCACTTTTCTTCTAATTCAACCAAGAGAATGTTTTGCAGGATTCCAAACTCCTGTCTGTTAATTGGAATAGGTCTTGTTTTGGGCTCTTCCTGGGCTGCAGTAAACCATGGCTGTCATTTGGAAGTGTTCTGCTCTTTGAATGCTCTCTCACATACCTAGCCTCAAGCTGACTGCTTTTCTGAGCTGCCTCTTGCTCAGAAAAGGGGCAGCCTTCCCACCTTCTGACTAGAGATGTTCCTTTTACAGGGAATTCTCCACACTTCTCTCCTGTATTTTTGTGGTTGTGTTGGTGCCCTTCAACAATTTTACAGGCATTTTTTGCAGAAAACAAGTGAGCAGTCTGAACTGAAATTGTTATTGTTGGAGATCCACAGTAATGTTTTGGATGACTGAACTTTGTTCAGATGTCCCATGTCACTGTCACAATGTTTGAGACAAAGCCTTCATCATCTCCATATGTCACTCTTTAAGAAGTTGTACCTTAGCCACTGCTAAAACTCATACTTAATGTTTCCAGTTGTTCTGGAGTAGGAAATGCCTGTATTTAGCATCTTTATGAATGGTTCTTGATTTTGATCACTGCAGTGCTGCTGTTAAGACCATCCTAAGGAGGATGAGCTCTATTTCCCTTTCAGTGGCAGTTGCCTTGAGGGATAATTTTGTAATTGTAGAGTGCATCCAATTAAATCAGTGGTGGAGGATAACATTTGCTGTAGATTTCAAGTACACATGGATGTTTTTCTCCCCAACAGCATCACATTGCATTACAAATCTTAAATTAATGGCAGAGTACTTTCCAGTATTAAGCAATGACAAGAGAGCTAGACAGTGCTCACTTTAATAATTTCAGACAAGCACCATGGCTGTGCTGAGCTCCAGCTTTAATTAGTGCTGGCAGACAGGGCTATGCAATATTGATATGGGAGTGTTCAGTGTGTATTGAATATGCACAAGTCTCTTGCACTTTTATTACCTTTCATCCCCCACGTTAATATTTGATGAGTTCGTCAATCAGTTGTAATTGTCTTTGATTCCCATGAAAAATTAATGGTTTCCTGAGACATGGGTTTTTATTTTGTGTGGCTTGTTTTGTTTTGTGGCATGTTTTTTTCCCCCCTGATCAGGGATAATGCCTTTTAATAACTTGCTGAAAGATAGTTTGGATCCATTTTGTAACAAACAGTGTGTGGTTTATTTTCATTCACTTGAACTTAAATATTGGAGGAGGACAGACAGCTCCTGTCTTTCCATTTAGGCAGGAACATCAGTCCTGTTTGCAGAACTAATTGTAGGATTTGATGACTTTCCCAGCAGAGTAATGCCACACTGTTAATGCAGGGGGCTGGTGGAATTGAATCAAAAGATGAGGGCAGTGTTCCATTCCATCCAAAGCTGGATCCATGTAACTTTGGCCATCAAGCCTGAAAACTTTGCCCACGACCTCTTGAAAAGTGGCAGAACTATGATTTACCTTAATATCTGAATTACTGGATTTTGCCAGTTGGAAGCAAGTATAGGAGGAAAAGTTATATGCAGATATACATCAGGAAATGGAATTTCAAATGGAATTATGTTTTAGTTGCCAGCGATGCATCATCCTTTTATTACAGTTATGAATACAATATCAGACCCATGAGTTCAGTTATTTTAAAACAGCCTTAAAAATCTTCAAAACCTAAGAATGTTCATGTATTTTTTTCCTTCTAAAGTACTTGGAGATGTTTTGCTTCCTGTTTACTTGTTGTCTGGTTATTAATCAAATATTTGTGTTTTATTAGCTTTCAGAATATATTAATTAGATGGCTGACTTTCCCAATTTGTAAGAATTGAATTTCTCTTTGGGCTTTTTTTCTGTGATTCCTTTCAAATTATCCCCAAGTATTGTGCCTGGATTGAATTAATCACTGAAAGAGTGAGCTATATTAGATAGATTATTAATCAGCAGCTTAACCAGTTGTGTTTTTGCTGCCTTTAAATGATTGTACTGCTTGAATGCTGTAACATCACTCAAAACCTGGAGGTATTTTTAAGGTACAAGTGGTTTTTAAAGAGTTAGAGTTTGCTGCCCTCGAGTGGTTGAAAGGATTTCTTCACACAGCTTGGATTAATAGTTCATCACTCAAAAGTCCACTTCTGTAAGGAGAGGAATGACAAGTAAATGCAGCAGAAAGTCAATTTTCCCTTAAGAAAAACATTGAGAGTAATTAAATTTTTGTTGCTCCAATTCCACGTGGTGGTTCAACATACACAGAATGAGGGAAAGTGAAGGATATCAATTCAGCCTTGCAAAGCTGGGATCTGGGAAGATTACTAAAAAGTTATCCTGGAATTTCTGTTTTCCAGTACTTCTTACAGTAAGAAGCAGAAAGGTGAGGGAAGGAAAGAAATGAAGAACGGGCAGAGAGCATGGCACTGGAGCCTTAACTAAAGTGTATCCATCAACCCCACAGCTGTACAGCTTGATTGAATTTCAGGGGAACTGCTTTGGCATTTCTATTGAGAGCTTTCAGTGGCAAGGCACTGGTGAGATGCAGTGTCTTTGTTTGCATGCTGAATGGGTATTTTTACATGACCACTGGTGATAACACTCAAATCCATCATACAGTTTGCTTTAGGCCTCATCTTCATTTTTTTCAACTACAGTCATTTTAAGCCATTCCAAATAAACATAATTTTTACCACTTCAGGTCGAGCCAGTAATCCTTGGTAACAGCAGAATTTTGCAGTTTCATAGTGGAAGTTTACCTTGTAATTCAGCTTAAAATATGTGAAATATTCCAAAGTTGATGTTAGGAACGCTCAGCATGTTGTGACATGGGGGTTGTAGAGTTGCAGTTCAAGTCCTGCTGAAGCTCCCTGGGCACCTTTTAATATCACTGAAGATGATCAGATGCTCCTGACTTGGGGATCTTAGCACAGTGGAGGTGCTGTAATTGTGCCCTCCCTCCCTGGAACAGGCTTCTCTCTCAGTGTGTCATTATGTGTGGTTTAAGTAATGCAGACTGAGCCTGAAGCGATGCTGGTCCCTAAATGTTGGAATATATCCTTGGGCTGGAGCCATGGATTCCATTGCCTGCTCCCCAGAATCATCTGATGAGAGAGTCCTCATCAGTAACAGGAACCAGAAAAGGTAAAGCTCAAATGGCTTTGCAGTAGATGTTAAATTTCATAAGTTTTCTCTGAATTCAAACATTTAAAATCAAAGGAAAGAGGTTTCCTGACAGGAAATGTGTATTCTAGTAGAAGAAGGTTACACTTTTGTTTTTGTAGCTCTTGGAACCAAAAAGGATGAGCATTCCAGCAAAAGGTTGAATTAGGAATTGCCTTTGTAATATTTCTGTCTGTAGTAAGCTTTTTGCAATACCTTTAAGCTCCATGTTTCTTGTTGCTGGAGGAACAAGGCTCCTCTTTGATGCATAAATACAATTTTTGCAGCTGTTCAGTTTTCAGTCTGTGTTGGAGTGGAACGAAGTCTCCTGGGGTGGACTTTAAACAACTGAACAGAAAATCATCAGACTTTGATTTTTAGTATCACTGGTCTCTCTTGATGAGATCAAAATCTTATCTGGCCAGCCTTCCCACCCCGTAGTCAGATATTATTTTAAAATCCATGTTGACAACATCATTCTGCTGGGAAGGATTCCAAGAAAGAAGCACTCAGCAGTTGCTGTAAAATCTTGCTTTGTATTGCTCACGAGAGACGGGGAAATCTTAATCTGTTTATTGGCATGCATCTCCAGAATCCTGGGAGTTGCTGTGTGCAGAGCAGGATTTTCCTGAAGAGATGAATGTAATGCTCTCATTAGCCCTTGTTGTCTCTGCTATGACTTAGAGGTGTTTAAAAGCCTCACAGGGATCTTTTGTTTGAGCTTCAGACATGAGTTTGGTCCAGGGAGTGACCAGGAGTGATACCCATATTCCCTTACTCCTGAGAAACCCTATCCCTGTGAGAGAGGCTTTGGCTTGAAAATTCTGTTGGAGTTCAGGGGGAAAAAAGTCTTGGATAGCCACTCTGCAAGGGATAACCAAGGGATGTGTAAAGCAGGATGATGCTGTTAATTTAAAACTCTAAATCTCCATCCTGGATTGCAGGGTTTGGAACACTTCACTGTGCCCACTTGTTCCATTAATGTTTCAGCAGTACAGGGCTACAGGATGGCCTTTTGTTCCTGGTTTTCCCCTCTAGAAATTGAAGGAGGTCCTTTTACTCCTGTGGTTTATTGTGTTCAGGGTTTAATGTCAGTCAGATGAACCTTTGAGCAGTGTGAATTGCTGCTTCTGACTAAACATTTGGAGTCAGGCTCAAAACACAAGAGATGGCATTTGCCAGGTGCAGGACACAGCAGCTGGGAAAGTTTTAAATTCAGATAGAGGAATCCAGGCACACAAGAGTTGCAGGGAAAAAAAAAATCTTAGGGCTTAATTAAAGGTTATTGAATACTGTGGTTTGACTGCAGCAGCCTTGATGCTTAGTGGAAAGAATGACCTTTAAATAAACAAATGAAAAACAATACCAACACACAGCCCCTACCTTACTTCCAGAAAAGAAAAAACAAACAAAAAATACCCCAGACAACAACAAAAACCTCCTCCTCTCCTGACTTGCAAGAGGTTTTTTTTGTTCTGCATAGCACAGCTAAAAATTTACTGAAGAGCCCTTTTTGGCAAATGGTTTTAAAAAGCCAAAATCTGTATGATGTAAAGGCTTTACTAGAAGGTTTCTTTGAATGTGTTTCCAGAGAAATGCAAATTTTATTTAAACATGGTTTTATAACAATAGTAAGAAGAACATGAATAGCAAAAGTAAACCCAAAATAATTCAAATAGTGATTCTTACATAGGTGAGGTAATATACGACTGGTTACATCATTAAAGTACTAAATAATTATAAATACTCAAACATACAGCCTTCAATATATAAAAATGAAAGTATATCACAGAACCACTGTATTTATCAAAGTACAATAAAGAATAGCAGGTTACAACATTTGAAATATTCCATAAAGATTCTCTCAAGGCCTCCTGGAGAAATGTCAAAAGGCAGAACTGATAGAGAACAAGTGTATTTCCAGGCACTGGGATGGTGTCTTCTGTCAGTGCCCAGCTTGTGATCCTGCCTAATTCTGCAGCACTGATAAATCCCAGCACCTTGAGGACAGAGATTCTACTGAACAATTTATTTTGCAGGAAGAAGGAATGGCTTTGGTGGTGGTGCTTTCCTTTGTGAGTCACATCACGGGTCTGTTAGGCACTGTGTCAGGTTCCCTCCACACCACAACCCTGGGCTGGGACATAATGGCAGCGTGGCTGCTCCCAGAACTGCACTGCTGAGGGCTCTTTAAAATTACCACTTTTGCAAGGTTTTTAGTTAGTCATTCTGTATAGTCCATAAGCTTTTCCTCCCACTCTGACTCACCCGGTTGTATCTGCCAGATACATGAAGAACCTGATGAGTGGGAGAAAGGAGCTCATCCTGCTCAGACAGGCTTGAGTTCCAAGGAAATACCTTCCACCATGAATGCACTTTTTAAAGGGAATCGCTGTGAGAGATCAATTTCTTCAAATTATTATTGCTCTGTTTCAGTCTTGGGTAGTTTTTAAGGCTTTGTGTTTTCTTTTAGAAAACCGAGAAGTGGGAGAGTGAGAAGTCTGAGGAGGACATGGAAGAGTATATCTGGGAAAACAGTCGCTCTCAGAAAAATGCCTTGGACACACTGCTTCGAATAAAAGCCTCAGAGAATGTCAGTAATGTCACTAAGGAGGAGCTGCTGGCTTCTGAAGTGGTTAAGAATTACAGAACCTCAGTCATTGCGCTTAAAAACGAAGGTGAAACAGAACAGAACATGTCTCAGTACAAGGAGGCTGTGAAGAAACTACTGAATATACAAGCATGAGAGCAGATCACACCTGATCATTACAGACATGTTCAACTTCTCTGGGAGCATTCCTTAATGATCTGGGTGTATAACTGTTCAGAACCTGAACCAGAAAATGAAACCTGACGATGAGTTAAGTCCTGTCCATGAATCTTGTCCTTTCAATAAAGTATGTTTGGATTCATACTGGGAACTGGAATGTTTTATTCTGTGGTCTGTTAGCATGGGAGATCCTGGTTCAGTCCTCTGCTTAATCACATTCTGATTTCTCACACTTCTTTGGGCATTTAACCTAGAGCAACAATGTCAAAACTAATGAAATTAGTTAGGCTTCTAGTTCCATTAATTAAAAGTCTGAAAATTAAGAGCTCTAAGTGCTTTTCAAATGCCATTCAGATTTTTCCCTATGTGTAAAATGAGAATAATGTTGCCTAAGTAGTCTGTCTTGGAGAGGTGTTGAAGGTGAGGGTTCTCAGTTGTTATTGTGAGGGCAAACAAATATCCTATTTGTCTGTAAAATAATGGAAATATCCTATATCCACATATCCTATTTGTCTCTAAAATAATGGATTAAGATAAGGTAGAAAATGTGATGGTAGAGGGAAGGTGAACCAGCAGCTGCTGAGAAGATCCCAGAGTACCTGGGACTGGAAGCATGATGAGAGTTGGTGAGGTGGGTTTGTAATTAAATAGGAATAGACTGAGCCTTATTACCCTCAGGCCTGCTGACTTCTCTGTTGAATGTACCCAAGACTTTTCAAGGACAGGAAAAAGTTTGTAGCATCCTATGTAGCACAGAGAAAGAACTATGTGGATGTTTATCTTATATTTGGTAATTTGAAATTGAGATAAATTGACTTAAACCACTGGAATCACAATTTAATTGCCTTCCCACAATTAAGGAAAAAAGTCCTACCAAACCTTGAAAGGACATAAATAATTCTTGCTTTTATTGTACCTTCCTAGCTTAGTAAGATTTCGATTTTTAAGTCATTCTCTAGAAGGGGCAGAGGGAGTTAAGGGTGCTGCATACCTACAGAAGAGCTGACCATGTGAGCCTGCCAGCAGCTGGTAGAGAAGCAGCAGAGTAAGAATAAGGACAGTGAAAGCTGAGGGGAATTGATTGCTGCAGTGTTCTGTGTGCTGGACTCCCTCCCTGCTAGGATTCCTCACTGGGTGCTCTGTGTGTTCAGCCAGCCAAGGAGTGGATCTGTTCCCACTGCCAAAACTCTGTCAGGTTAGGAAGGATTCTTCTTAGGTCAAGATTGTTTTCATATGGTGAGGGACTGAGTTTAATGCAGCATTTTAATTCCTATGAGAATTTGCCAGAGCTGTAGCTAAGACTGAAAATGTTTGTCCTGTAATCCCAATTTTGCACTGACTGCCTTGGTTCTTTAGTAGTCCTTCCTTTTGGATGTGTGCTAATGTAAAGCTTTAGCAGAAGCTTAATATGAGGAAAGTTTCAGCTGTTATCAGGTTGCTCCCTTACCCAGGAACAATGAGGGTTATGTTTAAAATTCCCATTTGAAATGGAAACATCTGTGTAATTCCAAATCTTCTCTGGACAGCCATGGAACCAAAACAGCTGAGGAAGTGCAGTTTGACTGGAGGAATGGTATGGCTGGTGCCTGGAGCTGTGCCTGGCTCTGGTCCAGAGGCACTTTGGTTCTACTTTGTGCACAGGACAAATCTGTTTCCTTAATTAGCTTTGTCTGTGCCTGCACAAGGGCTGCCTGGGGAGCCAGTGGTGTGTGCAAGGCTGGCAGGAGCAAGGCCCTGAAATATCTTCAGAAACCCCATAAGTTTGCTTTTCTCCACAGAGCTGTCCTTCTGTACTCAGGACATGTGAGCACCTGAGAAAATCCTCTGCTGCAGAGGACATCCCAGTTTTCCTTTGCTTTTCACAGAAGCAGAATTCTGGGTGTCATGGCTGAAACAACAGTTTAACCTTACCAATAATAATGTCTTGTAGAAAGAACAACACAGCCAGGGAAACTGATTTTTTCATGAGCTTCACTGCTAATTGATGGAAAACCTAAAATGGACAGGCTTCCCCAGCTCTCTCTGAAGTGTTCAAGCCTAACTTACATAAGTAAATGTTTCAAGTAATACAGGCAGGATTTAAGGGGACTGTTTCCTCAGCACCAAATGTCCCAAAAACATGATGCCTACTGGGCAAGAGCAATGTTGGAATAAAACTCAAACTTAGCCTTGTGATTTTTACTGATAGTTTCTGTGTTGCAGTGCAGAACTTGTGTAATGCAGTGGGCAGGACAAAAGGCAGCTTGGATGCTATTTTGAGCTCTTGGATGTTCCTCTCTGCTTTTCTGCTTCTCCCTCTAAACTGTTTGTGTTTGAAGGTGACAGCATTTCCCTGTGACTGTGCAGAATACCTGGAACACTGGGATCTTAACCCCTGTGGGAGTCTTCCCAACCTCAAGGATGTAAAATCACATATTTTTATCTCAAAGATGTAAAATACAGCACATATTTTTATGAACTACACACCTCTGTTTTGCTATATAATCCTTTTGCATCATCCATCTCTTTGGAAGCCTGTGCTGAAGTTTGAAAACTGAAGAGTTAGAGATGAAGAGACTTACAGGTTAAAGCAGCTCTGCAACACAATAAATTCACTTATTAATGTGTCATGTACATCACAATGTAAAGGACTGAGGTGTGCATCCCTCTGTGCACACTTGGGGGGAGTTTCCTTTTATCCCTCATATAAACATTCCAAAGAGTGGACGTTTTTTCCCCCCTGTTTTCAGGCACAGTGTTGCTACAAGCACAAGGAAGGGATAAAGGGACAGTTGCCTAAAAAGGGATGTGCTGTCTGGATAAATCTTGCTACTCATTTCTTGCTTTCCCTCATACCTAAAATTTATTTATTTATTTCTTTTCTTGTGACTCTCTTAGTCTGTAATAAAATAGCTCTGCTATTATGTTTCTTATAACCCTTTTTCTGCCATTTTTTTCCTCAACAAACCAAGAAATCTCTTCAGAACATTATCTTTACTAACAGTGTGTATGCCTCTGTAATTGAAGATAACAGAATATTCAGCAGTGCTTGGCAAAATCCTAGGCTAAAAAAACCTGAAACACAGCAACCAGCTGGAACTATGGGGTAATGTTTAGGTCAAGAGAAGATAATTTTTCTAATCTAAGTTAGATGAAGCTACCCGCGTGTGAATTCTGTATCCTAAAAACTACATGCAATTATGTAGCAATAATAATTTTAGTATATTCCCAGATTTTCTGGAGAAATTATATTTGGAATGTAGTGCTGCAAGGTTTTGAAGTTTGAAGTCCCTTCTTGGCAGCACTCCAGACTATAAAGTGAACACAAGCAGAATTTTAATGGCTGTATTCAGCTTGAAGAAAGACATCAAAAAGTACAGACCTAGTTCTTTACCAAGTGTTTCTCTGAGTTTAGGTTTAGCCTTTCCTTGGCAGAAAACATGATCATTTTGACCATTTCCAACAAAAAGACCATTTTGAAAGTCACTTGTGTATCCCTGCATTACATGGGATGTTTATTCATTTGGTAGCAAATAGACGTGCACAAAGAGAACTATAGCAGGATTTCTCACCCTGTTAAATAATTCTCTGCCACTCTGCAGCTGCACTGAACCTGGGGGAAAGTGTTACAGGGTTTGTCAGGCATTAATCTGCATCAGACTGTGAACCAAAATGCCTCAAACAGCGGGAGTTGTGAGTGGGTGATGCCTCCCTGAAGAGACAAGGGAGTTGTGCTTCATCTGCCGAGAATTAAATCCTAACCAAAATATTCCGAACTGAGTTACCACTGGTTCTGTGAGAGAAGTAAGCTGGTGTACGGGTGCATTTTTTAAAATGCCGTTTGTTCCAGAGCCAGGATGGTGTTTCACAGATTCCCTCTGACAGGAGCATATTTTATGAGCTGTCTGGACACGGCTGTTCTGGTCCTTACGGGTTTGTAGTGACCCCTCCTATAGCTGCAGCGCCCGGCTGTGAGCACAACAGTGCAACAGCACAGGCAGAGGAGAGAGGAGCACAGGACAACAGGAATCAGCCAGACCCCCAAAGCTGCAGCTTCCCAGGCAGCTGCCTCGTTATCCGAAGTGGAATTCCTCCCACTGTAGCCTTTGGTTTCGTTGAGGTGTTGCTTGCTGCTGTTCAGGCGAGGAGGGGTGGGCACGTGGGATAACGCCCCGGCGGGCTTGGGGCTCAAAGCTGAGTGTGCAACCTCGGAGCTGGTGATCCACCTGCTGCTGGTCCCCTTGGCAGCAGCAGTGTCTGCTGGGGCAGCTTCTGCCCTGGAATAGGCAGAGCCTTCAGTCGTCTGCACTGTCAGACTCCAGCTGCGGGGGTGAGTGTTTGCTGGCGAGCCATGGCTCGTGGCAGCGGCTGGAGCGCGGGGCACAGGAGAACCTGGCGTGGTGGCATTGGTGTTGGCATCTGCCCCACTCAGGGGGCTTTGTGCTGAGCTGCCTCTCAGGTTTACTCGCTGAGGAGTGAGCATTTGGCTCCTGGGATTTCAGTTTCTCGAAAATGAGAAGATCTGGATCAGTCCCTATTAAATTAGGATAATGTTAGTTTATTGATAAAAGCTCGTCTGCACTCCCACAAAAAGGGTCCATGGAGACTGAGGCAGGGCAGGGAGCCCAGATATCCCTTTTGGATTGGAGGTGTCACTGCCTCTTCACTGTCACTGTCACTTGCCTTATGGGATGCAAGGGATGTGCATTTTGGGATTGCACATGACTTATTATGGGATGCTTAGGGAAGGAGCCAAAGGTGAGGAAAAGGTGGGATCTAGGCTACTGAGGGTAGGGAAATCCAGGAAAACTCTGTGTGTGACAGTCTGCACCAGCAACTGGGGGCTCAAACACCCCAGTGACAGCACTATTGAGACTGGGGTGCAGACTGGGCACCCTGAGGTGCAGACTGGGCAGACTGAGAGCATCTCATCCCAGCTGCTGGGGCTCTTTGCATTGTGTATATGTGTCTGTATTATATACATATTTATGTTTTTTCCCTAGCACAAAAATCAGGATGAGGCTTTTGGTGCTCCCTGTGTTGGTGTGTTTGCTTTATGTGTTTGCCTGTGTCACCTGTGTGCTCATGGTGTGTGTGCCTAATGAAAATAAATGTTCAGCCTTGTTACTGGTTGGCTCTGGGGCCGTGGAGCAGTGGCAGCTCCTCTCTGTCTCTCAGAGCTGGGAGGGTATTTTGGCCAAGCACAGGACTGATGAGGTAGCCAGAGCATGAATCTTGAGAGCAGGGTAAATCTACAAGCTCCTTTCTCACTGAGAGGAGGAAAGGGAGCAAGTATTTTCAGAAGTAGGTATATTAATGATAAAGGAAATATGTCTTCATATTTTTTAGGGTTGTGTGTTACTTCAGGAGATCATTTAGCAGAGCAGCTGACCTGGTATCATTTTAACATTTCCTTAAGCTGCTCTGTTTTCAGCCCTTACAAATGAAATGTTTAATTACCTGTTGTGATGTTGTACAAAATGACATCAACTCCAGCCTTCAGAATGCAGCCTTCCAGAGCTGGGCAAGACAAGTGCAGGCAGTTCCTCTTCTCATGAATGGCTCCATGGTAGAACACTGCTACATTGCAGGAGACTGGAACCCATAAAGAACAAAGTTGAGCTTCTCAGCAGAATGAGAATGCATTGTGCATGTTATGACGTTATTTAACATCAGAGGTTCATTATATTTTCCCAGATCCTGTTGGTCCTAATTGAGCATACAGTCAAAAGAGAACTTATATTCTTTTTACATCTGGATGGAACAGCCATCTGAGTTCTACTTCTGTATCTCATTAAATAATAACTGATTTATAACCCTTTGAAATGCACTCTAATGTCTCTGTTTTAGTTAAGATAGTAACAAATTTTGTTTGACTATATAAGATTACAAAAAGGAGATATCAAGTTACCATTTATCTATCTGTAAGTATCCAGTTCTGTATGGGGGGATATGAAAATAAGTTTGTTGTCGAGGTAGGAACAACCTTGCTGAAATGAACAATTTTTCTCACCTCACATTATTTAAGACAGAATTTGACTCTTCACAGGTTTGCTGCTGGATATTACTTATTTCACTGTCAGGTTGTGAAGGTCATATTTTTGCTCGTAATTCAAAATATCATCAAAATTTATATTGAATTTTTTTAGTAACTGCTACCTCACTTTCATCCTCCAAACCCATATCCAAACCCCTTTCCAGCCTGGAGAGTTTTGAAAATTTAGGTACCACAGACATGCAATGCATGTATCCTTCTGAAATACACTCCTGTATTTCACACCAGTGCAGTGTGATACTGAGAAAGTACAAGGCTTAGGACAAACAATGATTTTTTTTTTTTTTTTTTTTTTTTTTTTTTTTTTTTTTTTTTTTTTTTTTTACTCTGAGCCTGAGTTTACCAGGCTAGAGAAAAAGGGTGGCCAGTTGAAGAACTGCTATTATTTATTGCTATAACTTTAGTGTTACCGGGTTTGCATGATACAAACATGGAATAAGAGAGTGCTTTCTCCAAGGAAATTAATATTCTTGTATTGCAGAGAAGGACAAACTGTGTGTCCCCTGCACTCTCCCTCTCCCCAACCTAGTCATTCTGTGATTTTAATGTGTTCCTAGCGTAGTCTTCTAAAAAAATACAAATTATCAATTTCCTTTCTATGGGGCAACAGTTACAATGTGCCTCTGCTTTCCTGCCTCAAAAAAATTTAGATCCTCCTTCCCCCCCTTCCATTTCTTCAAGTGAAGGACCGTTCATATAAACCTTACCCAGAATGGGGGTTTAATGTGTGCCAAGAAGCACTCACCATTCCTCAAAGGCAGCAGGTTCTGCTGCACTGCTGGGTGTTGTCTCTGAAAATCAGCCTTCTGATTTGTTTGGGTGTGATGGAGTCAGTGCTCATGAATTGTAAGATAAACTAGAATCATGTTTGCATTCCTTTGTAAAAGATCTCACCTGATGGACTTCTCAAGTGACCAGTGGAGATGGAGAGGTGGGAACTGCTCTGTCCAATCTCTGATCACTGTCCAGAAACTGAGAGATACAAGGTCAACAATAAAAGAAAGAGTTCTTCTTCTCTGCCTGAACACCTGCTGTGTGTGTTGCTGTGTGTTTCTATCTGCATCACAGTAACACTGGGGGGAGATTTCTGTATAGAAATGGAGGGTTTAATGTGTGCCTACAAACACTCACCATTCCTCAGAAGGCAGCAGGTCCTGCTGCACTGCTGGGGGGAGATTTCTGCATAGAAATGGAGGGTTTAATGTGTGCCAAGAAGCACTCACCGTTCCTCAGAAGGCAGCAGGCTTTGCTGCACTGCTGGGGGAAGATTTCTGCATAGAAATGAGGGGTTTAATGTGTGCCTACACACACTCACTGTTCCTCAGAAGGCAGCAGGTCCTGCTGCACTGCTGGGGGAAGATTTCTGCATAGAAATGAGGGGTTTAATGTGTGCCTACAAACACTCACCATTCCTCAGAAGGCAGCAGGCTTTGCTGCACTGCTGGGGGAGATTTCTGCATAGAAATGAGGGGTTTAATGTGTGCCTACACACACTCACCATTCCTCAGAAGGCAGCAGGTCCTGCTGCACTGCTGGGGGGAGATTTCTGCAGAGCCCCTCAGCAGCTGGGCTCCCCTCCGCTGCGATTCCCGCAGGTCCACCAGGAGGCCGGGGAAGCGCCGGATCCAGCAGTCCTTGTAGAAGGCAGTGGGCGAGCAGAGGCGCTGCGAGCGCCCAGCCAGAGCCAGGAGCAGCAGCACTGGGGCCACCGCGGCCGGCAGAGCCATGGTCCCTGCCTCAGGGAGCCCTGCTCTGCTCCAGGGGGGCACCAGCACTGCAGAGAGCATCCCTGGAGCGCGGAGGATGCTGCCAGCTCTGCCGGGGCACTGAGCCAGGGCGGGGGCTCCTGCACGCAATGCCCATGGTGCTGCGGGGGCAGCTGCTGGAAGAAAGCAGACTTTTAATGAACTACAGAAGATTATGAGAGCTATTATTGCTGTTCTCTAACTTAATTATTTGGTGATGGGTTTTGGTGTAAGAGCCTGAGAGGAGAGATGTGGGACTCCAGTCTCTTCAAAAATGTGTTTATTGCAGAGAAAGAGGGTAAGTGGGTAATTCTTCAAGCCTCTCTCCTGAAAAGCAGCTGTTGGCACTCCTGTTCTTTTTAGTTTTGGTAGTTTGAGATCTTTATCTCTGTGATGATTAGCATTTAAAACCTTAAATATATTTTTAAGAAGCTGATAGCTTGCCCTAAGTGGACTGCCAAGGGAAGCTTTTAGACATTTATCTCCCATTGCCACAAGCACTATTGAGAGTGTATTTTTTTAAATACTTGTTTCATCTTTCCAAATATCCCAAAGTATCACTTGATTTGGAACACACTCAAAATTTTGAAAGATACGCCCGTATTTTGGCATTACATCCTGTATTTAGTATGAATTTCAGATCTGTTTTGTTCTGTAAGATTTGCATGCAAAAATGTTGATTTCTGATTGCTTTCCTCACTCCTACTCCTCCTGTATCTCCAAGAAGAGAAACCTGGAAGACTCTGAATAACTTGGGGAAGCACTTAACAAGGAGATTAAAAGTGTTCTTTTCTCCTCCTCCTTTTTTCCTGAATAAATTTTAAGGGGAGAAACAGCTGCAGGGAATCTTTCTTTTTAATGAAAAATAAAGTGATTGAAACAAGTAAATAAATAGCTGCTTTAGGCAATTTCCTTTAAACCCAGAAAACTTCTATTAAATTCCACCATCTTCAGCCAGCTTCCTTTTATTGGGAGATGTAAATTAGTGCTGAAATTTTAATTCACAGGCATTTTGCAAGAAGGAAATCCCCAAAGCAAATCCCTTTGCTTACCTGCAAAGCAGCAGCTGATTTTCCATGTGCTCTGCAAAGAGGGACCAGGAGGCTGTCACTGATACAGGGGAGTCTGCAGCCAGTACCAGACCAGCACTTCATGCCATTTAGGAACTCCTTTCATCCGACTCCTCACATTTCCTCCTGGAAAACAAAAAGGCAGGGGGTCTGTTTCCTGTGAGAATATGAATGTTTTTTGCAGGCCTTTCAGTAAAAGAGATATAAATGGACCTGCCATGCCAGAACAAAATGATCTTTTTCATGATCCTTCTTTTAATCAGAAACAGTCCCTGAAGTTTCCCACCTGGGCTAGGAGTGAGAATGGCACAATCCAGGAGCTTCCCAGCACAAAGGATTCATCATCAGGCATTAACTCTTTTTCTGCCAAACAGAAACAAAAGCAGACACTTTTTCCACATGGAGTAACAGACATGTCTTGATTTTTGTAGCTATATTGAGCTTTTTTGGACTATATGGTTCTATCACTGAAAATATGTAAAGTCCAGAAAGGATCTATTTAGTTGTAGAATTGTGGAATATTTGGGTTGGAAGGGACCTCGAAGCTCACTCATTCCCACCCCCTGCCATGGGCAGGGATGTTTCCCACTGTCCCAGGCTGCTCCCAGCCCCATGCAGCCTGGGACACTGCCAGGGATGCAGGGGCAGCCCCAGCTGCTCTGGGCACCCTGTGCCAGGGCCTCAGCACCTCCCAGGAACAATTCCTTCCCCAAGCCAATGTAACCCTGCTCTCTGGCAGTGTGCAGCCATTCCCCTGTCCTGTCACTCCAGCCCTTGCCCAGAGTCTCTGCCCATCTCTCCTGGGCTCCCTTGGGGCACTGAAGGCAACACTGCGTTACACTGAGCCCTTCTCTTCTCCAGGAATTGTGTGACAGAGCAGCTGGCAGGTGACAAGCTGAGAAGTGACACCCAAACAGTTTCCCAAGTGAGGTATGAACCTGCCCGAGTCAAGTCCTCCTGTGAATGTCAGTAAATAATTTAATGAAATGTGCAGCATAATCCCATGTGACATCAGCATGAAGTTCCCTGTCTGTGATGTGCTCCACATAAGTAAACTGAATTTCAGGCCTATGTTAAAATCATCTTTATCTCATTTTTCTGAGATATGCACATGTATTTTCCCTTTATTATAGTAGTGGTAAGGTCAAAGTTTTAAGTAAGGCAAGTATATGGATAATTTCAGAATATGTCACTGTAACTCAAAGTATAAAAGACTAATGTAATGAATCATGAAATAATGAAAAGTAAATATGTGGAAAAAAAATCAAACCAAGTCTTTGATGTTATTCAAGTAATGTGCTTGCTTTCTTTCTCCTTTAAAAATTTCCTTGAAATCAAAACACTTGCAAAATATCTAAAGTCCAACAAAACAGCATTTTTTGCGTGAACTGTTTTGTCAAAAACAGCCATTAGCGGTCAGGTTTTGGTTTGGAGCAATGTATCACATTTTTAATGAATCTGACCTTCTCCAGGGTTAGGGACAATTGGATCCAAAGAGTCTGCTTTCAGCCCCATCCCAGCAACATGGCAAAAAGAGGTGAAATATTACAGTTTCTCTTCCTGGGGCTTCATGCAAACCATTTTTTAAGCCCTTGTTTCCAAGGGCTGCCAGGCCCTGAGATTCTCTTGGAGCTTGGCTTCAGTCTAACTCTGGCCAAACCTCTGCACCAAGGCTGGGATCTGTGTGTTCAAGCAAAGAGCAACACAAGTCTTAGCCAGATTAGATTTATACAAATATATAGCTAAGGGCATTGCAGATTAACTTGAGCCAAGTTTTATGACAAAAGGCACAATGTTTAGCAAACACAAATGAACAGATGCTGATTTACAGCAGAACTTGAACTAGGCAAAGGGATGGAGTTTCAATCTTGTGGTGAATTTTACAGAGCTGGATACTGAGTGGAAGACTTCCATGTGGATTACCATTCATCTTACCTAGTTATTATGTACTAAAGTTCAGCGTTGCCTGTCTGCACCAGGATTAAAAAATATCTGCTGTTTTAAAAGCACCCACTTGAGTCTCCTCCAGGCACAGCTGCACAAGAAATTCCTGGCTGTGGATGCACAATGCATTTGTGCAGAGCAGACATCCCTAACAGGGGGGACAGCAGCAGGCAGAGCACTCCAGCAGCCTGACCCCCACTCAGGTTTGGTCAGGGAACATTCATTTCACCTGAGGGAGTTTCAAGGAATTTCCTTACTGGTCTGAGGTGTAAAAACTGGAGCAGGTTGAAGGCCATGGCAAGGATTTACAGTCTTCCATCTCTGCTCTGCTGGCTGGTGCCTGGACTTCCTCATGATCCACAGAGAATGCCCACCACACACAGACTCTTGGGATGGCAGTTTTGCTGCCCAGACAGAGCTTAGGAGCACACACTTTAGTATTAATCACTCAGATGTGACTAATAATAAACAATAATAATAAAAAAAAACCTTGATAATAAACAATCTGCTTACAAAAAACATGCCACCCCAAGTATCTTTTCAGTTGTGCTGCAACATACCTTTATTGCAAGGAATAAATAAACAGCACATTAAAAGCAGAAAAAATAAACAGAAAATATTAGGGAATAACAGCTGAGCAAGTGGTATTAGAAATAAGAGTGCTTGCTTTCTTTTTTTTTTTTTTTTTTTTTTTTCAAATAGCATTGCCAATGGAACTGGGTAAGAAGTGCTGTGTTTGGCTGGGAATCTGAAAAGAGAAATTACCTTTATTTAGCAGTCATCCTTCATAAATGCTAGAGTTCAGCTGAAGGAAAATTCTGCTCTGGTCAGTTCCTCTCAGAAATGCCAAGATCCTTTAGAACACAGAAATTTTTAATGCTGAAATACTGCAGGATAATTCCTGTCTTCCACAGATGCTTACTTTGTATCCTGTGACAGGGAAAATACTGAACAATGGCAGCAGTTGGCAAATCCTTTCCAAAAGACCAATTCCTGCCTTGAGTAATTCCACTATTACTCAATGCACAGTTCCCTGGCAGAGCAGTACAATTCCCTGGCGTCTCAGAGGGCAGAATATATATTTCTTATATTTCATATTAGATAGCATGGGTACCTTAAATATCCCCAGATTCAGTTCCAGTTCACACTTTAGACTAATAAGGCTGAAAGGAATTCAATTTTTCCACTGTGTTTTTCACTCAGTGTGGTCCTCTCCTCAGAGCATTCAGGTCGGTGTTGCTCTCTGGTTCTCAAGAATTATCCAGTGTGTCTCTCTGGATTTACTTTTCTTGTCTTTGTAGCAGTAACTCCTCCTGAGTCTCTGTGATTCCTTGCTTTTGCTATGCAGGGAAAGTCAGAGGGCCACAGAAATGTGTGCCCACAGAAATGTGTGCCTTTCTGAGAGAAAGGCTCAGATTCTCTATGTCATGGCTGAATGGTCTGCTACAATGGAGTTGCTGTATGAAAAAAGCTTCTTCCATTTCCACGGTTTTTTTAAAAGAAAAGAGTGATTTCTCTTCAGCCTTGGAAGTAATTCAGACATTAACTACAAGGAAATAGTTCCCCATACACAGAGAAAAATTATGTAGCACAAATGGCCATGCAATCCTGGAGCAAGAGAGCCTTTACTGACACTCCCTGGTGTCTGCACAGCCCCTTTGTTGGCACTTGAGAACCCTTCTCCTTGGTATTGATTTGTCTCTCAGTACTGTAAAGAGAGGCCTGAACTGTCTAAAACAGTTTGAAGACTTTGCCCCAGGAGCCAAAGTCTAGAAGACAGGTATTGAAATGCTGAGCAGAGTTACCCTCATCCTCCTCTGAGTGTCTTGTTCTTCAAGGCATGTTCTTTTGTCCTAAACTCTTTTAACATTTTAGATTTTAAATCTACCATGATTGTTTTCATGGTTGATGCATCAGCATGTTCTTGAAGGATGGTAGATAGCCCTTCATATTTGTTTCAAAGATCATGCAAGTCTTTTATGGCTCTGAACTACACATTTTGGCTTTGTAGCTCTAGAAATAGAGTGCCAACTCTGGAAAATACTTTTCTTATTGACTTAAGGTACAACCAAGATGATAGCTGGTGAAGCAGCAAAGCCTTTTCTTGGATTCCTGTATAATAACATGTATTATTGATCTTAGAAGAAACCAGAACTGCAGTAGAGTGGAAGGCAGACAAAATTATCTCCACAAAAGCAGAACAAAAGAACAAAAGTGGTGCATTTGCAGTGTAGGTATTCTATAGGCACAACACAGGCTGACTGGTGAGTAGTAAAAAACAAGGGACCTGCCCTGTCAGCACACTCTGGCTTAGCATGATTGCCCAGCCCTGAGCCTGGAAAAGCACAGGGAGATGACAATCAGCCCAGTAAAAACAACTGGGAAAGGAATCAGGCTTTTTGTACGAGTGGCCCCCCAGTACTGCCGACCCCTTGGGCATGTGAGAGCTCCTGGGGAAAGCTCTGGGAGTCAGTGACCTCGAAAGTTTGCTGGCAGGAATAGAACACTAGCACATGCCAGAACTGACCCAGCTCATTAACAAACCTCATGGGCTGTGAGGAAGAGGGGCAGGAAATCCCAGGCACAGTGGCAGGCATGGGCTCATCTGGCAACACACGGCCAGAGAAGAAATGTTCCATCCACCCAGGCTGTGGTGTCAACACTTTGAGGCTGAACTTACCATAACTATGTGGAAAAAAAGCATTCACCAATTAGGAGCTAACTTACAAATCCTTGGAACATAAGAGACTCCAAAGCAGATGTCTAAAGATGGCAATCCTGCTGTATTCCAACAGGACAGCTTGCTGGCCATGCCAAACACGAGATCTCTGTTTTCCTCGGGAGTAATAATGATTACAATTGCTTGAAATGTCTGCCTGTGGGAATGAAAGGACAAGAAGAAATTAACCTCACCACCTGCTGAGCTGGTGAGACACTCCTTATGCGTGATAATCTTTTGAAGGCTGAACCTGAAGCAGAGAAAAAACCAGCCAAGTGCTCACACTTCAACTAGCTTTAAGAAACTCAAAAAGCAAAATGTTGTGGTGCTTCATTAAGAACAGAAGACAGGACAGTTGAATTTGAATATTAATTAAATAATGAGGAAGACTGAAAGAGGAACACAAACCAAGCAAACAGTGAAACACATTAGTAGGAAAGAGAAGGTGAGAGGTGATGGTGACCCAGCTAATGAAAGCTGCTGAAGAAACCTTTTTGGGTTGAGATTAAAAAACAATTTCAGAACATGAAATGGGCGCCTCAAAAGCAAGATGATGAAGAAACTTTGAAGTGAGGCAGAAAACAAACATGGACAGAAATCTACCTCTCCTCAAAAAACGCTTTTATAAACGTCAGCAGAAAAGAGCACCTCTGAGACTGACATTTGTGTCATCTCCATGGGCTAGAGTTAAGAAGATGAAGATCAACAAAACAGTGAAAAAGGATCATGATAATTTCATAGAGGAAATGCTAAAAAGTAAACAACCCTGTCTTCTTCTTCAAGAGAGGGGAAAAAAACCCCACAAAACAGACTAATACCACTGAAATATTTTAACAGAGAGGGGAAAAGATCCCGTCAGAGCAGTGAAAATGGGCAGCTGTCTGAAACTAAGCAAGCTGCACAAACTGGACATGAATCACACTGCTACTAAAGGGAAAGATTTTCTATGGTCTTCAATATCTGAAGGAAATATCTTTCTAAAGACAAAAAATATATTATGAACATCTTTATAGTAATTATCAGCATATAAGAATACAGGCATGGCAGACTTCTCTTTTGGCAGGTGGTAGGGTTTTTGAAAATAAAGGACTGTCTTTGTGTTTGAAGAATATAAGAAGGCAAACAGCAAATCTGTCATTTTACCCTTGCCCAAGATGCTCAGTTGTTCGTTTGCTCTTTCCTTGTTCATTTCTAACAAACTCAGGACCCTGGGATGTAGCATACAAGAGGTTACATCATGAGATGCTCTGTTCCAGGAACATAGTTTAAATAGAAAAGATGGAGCAGCAGAGCAGGTTACTCAGTGTCTTCAGAGGGCAAAGCAGGAGCTGGGACACGCGGGGAACCAGGAGGGCGCGGGCAGAGCCCTGTTCCGCGCTGGCCGTCCCCGAGTCCCGCTGCCGGGCGATTCCCGCCGGGATTCAGCTCGGGAAGGGGCCGGCCGTGCGGCGATGCGGTGGCCGCAGGCTGCGGGTGCCGCTCCTCCTCCGCTCCGCCGATCCGGGCACACACCCGCGGCTTTCTCCCGGCCGGGAATGCTGCCGCTCGCCAGGGATGCAGCGGGACATTTATGGCAAGGGGTTCGAGCTGCGGCCGCAGCTGCGATCCCGGCCCAAATCAGGAGAGGGGAGCTCCAGGGGGTTTCGCTGCGCCTCTGGGCTCTCCCCCGGAGCCCAGCACCGGCCTTTCCACCGTGTCCCTGGCACCCACCCTGGCCGGGCCCGGGGGATGCCCTGACGGCCCCCCCGGCGGGCAGCGCCGGAGCGCTCAACATTGCCTTTTTCGGGATTCTTTTTTTCCTCTTTCCTCCCTGTGCGCGGTTTTGTTTTTCTTTAATTATTTTTTTTTTTTTTTTTTCGCTTCCTCTTGTCACTCCTCGCAGGGCCGGAGCGCCTCCCGGCATCCCGGGGCCGCTCCGCCCATCCCGGCCCGGCGCGGCGGGCGGAGGAGGAGCCGGCGCGGCGGCTCCGGGCCCGCGGCGAGCGATGTCCCTGGCCGAGCGGCGGCGGCGGCGGCAGGACGAGGAAGAGGAGCGGGAAGGGGAAGCAGGAGATGGGGCCGGTGCCGGGGAGGAGGTGGTGCAGATCCGGCTGGGGGACAAGCGCTACCCGGTGTGCAAGAGGAAGCTGATCGAGCAGAGCGACTATTTCCGAGCGCTGTACCGCTCGGGAATGCGGGAGGCAGGGCAGGGCCAGGAGGAGCAGCTGCTGCGCGGGGGGCTGAGCGCGCTGGGGCTGGAGCTGGTGCTGGACTTCATCAACACGTCCTGCCTGGCCAGGCTGGAGCAGGAGGAGGGCGGCGAGGAGGAGCCGCCGCTGCTGGAGGAGCTGGTGGAGGCCGCGTCCTACCTGCAGGTCACGCCCCTGCTGCGGCTGCTGCTGTCGCAGGTCCGGCTGGGCAACTGCTTCGAGCTGCACCGCCTGGCGCAGGTGTACGGGCTGCAGGACCTGCACGACGCCTGCCTGGACTTCATGGCCGCGCACTACCACCAGGTGCTGCGCAGACCCGACGCCCGGCCGCACCTCCTGCTGCCGCCGGCGCTGCAGCAGCAGCTGCGGGAGCGGCGCATGAGGGGCACGGCCACGCTGGTGCTGCTCGGGGACCTGATGGGCGCCTGCCCGCCGGGGCTGCCGGCCGGCTGCCACCCGGGGGACGCGCCCTGGGCCATGCTCCGCTACGACGAGGAGGCGCAGCGCTGGCTGCCGCTGGCCAACAACCTGCCCGCCGACCTGGTGAGCGTCCGCGGCTACGGCTCGGCCACGCTGGACAATTACCTGTTCATCGTGGGCGGCTACCGCATCACCAGCCAGGAGATCTCGGCCGCGCACTGCTACAACCCGTGCCTGAACGAGTGGAGCCAGCTGGCCTCGATGAACCAGAAGAGGTAACCCCTGCTCGCTGGGGTACACGTGTGTCGGGGCTCCAGGTGGATCCCCGTGAGTCCCACGGCACTGGCTCGGCCTTAGGGGTGTGCCGCAGACCTGTCCGTGCTCTGAACCGCCCAACAGACCCAATGGGAAAATTCCTTCCCTGCTTTCTTTGTGGTGTGTTCTAACTCTGGTTAAGTACCTGATGAGTTTTCCTGCTCTTAGTGGGGCTGTACTGCTACACCAGGGCTACACCAGGCTACACAGGCTACACAGAGCTACACCAGGCTACACCAGAGCTGTACAGGCTACACCAGGCTACACCAGGGCTGCACCAGAGCTAACAGGCTACCAGGGCTACACCAGAGCTACACCAGGGCTAACCAGGGCTACACCAGGGCTGCACCAGAGCTACACCAGGGCTGCACCAGAGTACACCAGAGCTACACCAGAGTACACCAGGGCTACACCAGGCTACACCAGAGCTACACCAGAGCTACACCAGGGCTATACCAGGGCTACACCAGAGCTACACCAGGGCTGCACCAGAGCTACACCAGGGCTACACCAGGCTACACAGGCTACACCAGGCTACACCAGAGCTACACCAGGGCTACACCAGGGCTACACCAGGCTACCCAGAGCTAACCAGGGCTACACAGAGCTACACCAGGGCTGCACCAGAGCTACACCAGGCTAACCAGGGCTGCACCAGGCTGCACAGAGCTACACCAGAGCTACCAGGCTATACCAGGCTACACCAGGCTGCACCAGGCTGCCCAGGGTACACCAGGGCTACACCAGAGCTGTACACAGAGCTACACCAGAGCTGTACCAGAGCTACACCAGGCTACACCAGAGCTACACCAGAGCTGTACCAGAGCTATACCGAGCGTACCAGAGCTACACCAGAGCTGTACAGACTGTACCAGGCTGTACAGGCTGCACAGGGCTGCACAGCTGACCAGAGCTGTACCAGGGCTACACCAGGGCTACACCAGGGCTACACCAGAGCTATCACCTGGAGATGTCTGAAACAATTTAGTTGCAGCAGTTGTCCGGTGGTTTGTACTTTCATAAAAATCTGAATGTGTTGTAGGCCTGCACGTCAGTGAAATGCCAGATAAACGTCAGGAGGATGGTGAGGAATTTCTCACTTGATGGGCATGTTTGGATCTGGGAATCATTCGTCATCTGGGCGGTTTTGGTTTTTTACCCTTGTCCTTTTGGACCGTTTATTGCACATAGATGGTTTAGTTTGCGTTCAGAAACACTTGTGTATAAATTACAGTAATGAGAAAAAGTAATAGAGACCTAGCCTTGAGGAGGGCCCAAGAAGAGAGGCCTTCTCCCTGGCTGAGGTTGTGGCTCCTCTACCTCAACCACACTTTGGAGTTATAAAAAAAAGGGCTTTCATTTCACAGAAACAAACTAGCTTTGTTTCCAACATGAACTTCCTCTTCGTTTCCATTTTAGTAGAAGTATTTACAATTTTATCTTTACTCTCTGAAAAAGGAGGCCAACATTCACTGTAGAATGGAAATCCTTTTCTCTACCCAGTGAATTGAAAGAACATCCACAGAGACCCAAGCTGTTGGCATAAATGCTTTATATCTGGGTAGTTAAACTGCAGTCTCTATTCTTGGCTCTGTTTAGCTTTTGCCACCTAAACCCCTCAAAATAGGGATTAGACCTAAAATTGAGTCTTTCCCATCTCACCTTTTACCCCCCACACCTCTTGTATTGTGAGAATGTTACTAAAAAATCACTTCCCTAGTCAGTCATCACAACTGATCAGAAACCATTTTTCTCAGTGCTTCTGACTGCTTGGAAAGCCACTGGGAAACCTTTCATCTGTAAAATGAATGTTTGGCTTTTAAACACTACAAGCACCTTTTCTTACAGTCCTGTTTCTTAGAGGCTGAGCCTGTGGCAGAGTTCCCTGAGGTGTCTGGGGAACTGAGATGTTTTAGCTGGCTTCATTGGGCTGCAGGACCTGTGTGAATGGGGCTGGGTGTGCTTGGCCTCCCTAGAAAAGGAGGATGGGCTCAGCCCACACCGTGTCTCATGGGAATTGAGTACATCACAGAACTCCCATGTTGATCAAGTCACGAGGTCCTGTTTGTGTGATGTCTATACAAGAGAGCTGTTACTATGTGTGTTGACTCTGCAATGTGGGTTTTTAAAAAACACCTTTTCAAGGCCCTTTTTACAGTTTATGTATTCAAACTCCAGATCAGCCTTTTTTTCCTCCACACTTGCCCTTTTTTTTTTTGTTGTTTTGCTAGGATGTATGATCATTATAACTGAAATAAACACATGGATATTTTCTCCTATTACTGTTTTCAAAGGCATTGCCACACCAACTTAATCATCAAACCCATCACAGGTGACAGCAAGGTGTTCCTTAGAGTAGAATTTCACATTGGCCGTTGACTGCAGAAAGGCAGCAGACAAATAGATATTTTTGGAATAATCTCTAGTCTTACATTCCATGGTAGCTATTGCAGGCCAAAAAAGTACCCAGAATTATACCTGCAAAATAGCAGTGAAGATGTTGCTCCCTGAGTAACTGGGGGAGGGTTTTTTTCATGTAAACTCAGCTGACCCCTTCACAAAACGCATTTCTGATTTTACTGGCATCGTGGAGCCTCAGCTCTGCAGTTAATCATTATTTTTAATATCTGTCAGCTCCCTGATGACCTGCTTGGTGTTTTGTGGCAGGGAGGGATGGCCTGTGCCCTAGGAGCCAAGAGCAGGGCCATTTTTAACATGAGGGGTTTGCATGCTGCATGTCCAGTGCTGATGCCTGTCTGCCACACATCTGTGCTGCAATTAGAGCTGCAGTTTGCTTGGCATCGTATTTTTAGTTTGTTATGCTGTAGTAAAACAAGCAGGGAGGTGGCCCAGCCTTCTGCTTAGGAATTACAGCCATGTGACTGTCTGGCAAATGAATTTATGTCAGCTGATATAATTACATCCCATGGATAAATTCGACATACCTTCAGGGAGGGCTCTACTTTCCATTGAAGTTGGTTTGAGTTCAGACAGCTCAGGATCTGGATTTGTCCTGCATGAGTGACTGCATGTGTTGGCCTCGAGGGAAGGCTGAGGAGTTATGGATATAATTTTGCAGCTCTACTGTTCATATTGGAGTTTTCTGCCCTAAACAAACCTTATAAGTTCTGTGGTATTTTTATCATGAATTATTTCCACTGTCATAATGGAGAATCCCAAGGTGCTGGGATTCTCTCCACATGCTTAGAGGAAACACTCCTTACTTGTAAGCAGAAGACAAAAGCCACCTGAATGTTCAGTGGCCATTCTGGCTTGGGTCTTCACTGTTGGCTTTCTTTTTAGGAGTACAGGACTTATTACTTTAGTTTCAAACTTTTTCACACAATAGGCAACTCCTGTACAATGTTCTTGTGATGCCCTCAGGAGCTTCAGAGAGTGTTATTCCCAATTTATGCCTACCCAAGGGAGCTAAAATAACATGCTCAGGCTCACAAAGGAAGCCTGTGGAATTTCTCATCGTCTGAGTGCTAAATCCAGTGCTGATCACAAATAGTCCACAACAGATCGTGTTTTCTAGATCTTTGCATTCTAGAGGTGTTTCTGTACTTGGAATTCTCAAGAGAGAGAATGACTTGAACTTTTTAATAGAAGCAGATCCTGTAAGTGTTGCCCAAGATCACTTTGGGGTCAGGAAGGTAACAAAGTGCACAGGGGACTATTGCAGTAATGTCCTTGAATGCCTTTCCAAACACTTATTTTAAAAAGTGAACACTGTTGAAATTTGCTACTTAAAATTAATATGCTCATAGGATTTCTACTGCATGTGCCAGTTAGAGCTGTATATTCCACTTCTGTTTTCCTTCAGAGCCTTCCTACTCGTGGCAGGTAAATCTTCCAGGCCTGGAAGTCCCAGGCTGGAATTATGCACATGCACATGGAACATGATTTTTGTGAGCAATCTGTGCCTGAACCACTGCCACTCTGAGGACTCTTACAGGAGATGATGCTTCTGGGGAATGCTGCTTGTTCAGGAGACTTTCTCCCTCATTTTTTGCTGTTGTTTTTAATTCACTCAAAATTCTTCTGTGCTGGAGGAAATAGACTTCAAATTTTTTTTAAGTTACAACCATCCATTCCTTACTTACCACAAATATATCACACAGTTCTAAAGCTAAATGTTTGATGCAGTGTGCTCTGCAAATTCACATAAGAAATATTAAAAAAGGGGAAAAAAGCAACTCATTAAAGATATGCAAGACACTTTGGAATTGGAAAGCACAACTGTGCTTTCATGATTCCTTGTCTCTGTTGTAAGTGCTTTAACTCTAGAATAAAAAAGTCATCTGATTTTTGAGATGTTTTAAGGTTAAATTCATCATTTGGCAGGAAGAAACAATGTTGGTTAATCCGAGGCTCGTGTTCTGCAGCAGGACCAATGTTACCTTGCAAATAAATACACATTTAACTTGCTCTTGAAGTCCTCCAGCAGTGTAGATTCCAGCCTACACTGCAATCCTCCTCCCAGGTGTCTTGTTCCCATGTTTAGCCACCCTCTGATCACAAAGTCCTCCCCAGTGTCTGGACTAACTCTTTTTTGTTGTACACTAAGTTAGACTGTCGGTGAACAAAAACCATGTGTGCTGGTCCTTCATAGCCTCTGCCACCACGGCCTCCTGCAGACACACCGAGCACAATCCAGAGCCACAGGGGGTTTGGGAAGCTGTGGAATGTTGTCCTGTGTGCAGAAAGCCTCTCTGACCTCCAGCTCCTTTGCACTCGTATGTTATTTTCCTTCCTTCGTGCACGCAGCGCTTTGTGCTTTGTCGAGCGAAGAACGGATTTTGAGCGAGGGTAAAACCCCACAGCCCCCACTCACTGCTGTTCCTGGGGTGCTGTTCAGAGAGAATGGGGGCAGCAGAAGGCAGCTGATACCTTGGCTTATCCCAGCAGGGAGAGACCCTCTGGGCCTGGTTTTTGGGCAGTCCATCGATCCCTCCGGTTTAGACAAGCCACAGGTGTGAGTGGAGTTCTGTCCCGGTGGAATGACAGATGTGGCCCTGCTGTTCCATAGCCTCTGCCACCAAGGCCTCCTGCAGACACACCGAGCACAATCCAGAGCCATGGGGGCTTTGGGAAGCTGTGGAATGTTGTCCTGTGTGCAGAAAGCCTCTCTGACCTCCAGCTCCTTTGCACTCGTGCGTTATTTTCCTTCCTTCGTGCACGCAGCGCTTTGTGCTTTGTCGAGCGAAGAACGGATTTGGAGCGAGGGTAAAACCCCACAGCAGAAGGCAGCTCTTACCTTGGCTTGTCTCAGCAGGGAGGGACCTGTTGGGCCTGGTTTTTGGGCAGTCCATCAATCCCTCAGGTTTAGACAAGCTGCAGGTGTGAGTGGAGTTCCACCCTGGTGGAACAACGGATTCGGCCCCGCTGTTTCCAGGCTGTAGTCCATGGAACAGTTGTTGGTTGTGGAGAGCTGGCTCCCTGCTCAGTGTTTGCTTTCCTTGTTTCCAGCTGCTCCAACACATTAAAAGAGAGTAAAAATGCACTAAATATTTCCTAATGTGCACTCTCCATAAAGACACCTGCTGTTACTGGCATGGAAAGGTGAATGGCAGAAGTTTTTCATAACGTATCGAGCCATTCATAACACTTCCATATAAAGTGTGCTGATGGATACTTGCAGCTACTTTTGAGTAAAATGAACCTTATTGTTAAAGAATTCCATAAATCTGAGATACCTCCACTGAATGTCATGCATTTTGACGAGTGTTTGGAATGGTTAAATGACTGACAAAAAGGTCTGTGGCCTCCTTTTAGAATATTTAAAGCTGAAAGTTGTGCTGTTTGTGTGTCAATAGATAATTTTCCCAGTGGTTTTGCCCCATTGTTAATTTCTGGAAGTTTTTTTTTCTGTCCTAACTTTTACAGCAGGTATATTGCTTCAAAATCATAATGTTTTGCAAGTAGTTACCCTCATTTCATACCTCCTTTTGATTGCCATTTATTCTGGATTCTCTAAAACAGAAAGCATAATTGCTATTGAGGGAATATGAACAGACTGACCTAATCGTAAATGTCAGGAGGAAAAAAAAAGAATAAAAAGCAATTAATTCCTTCAAAGGAGCATTTTAGTTTCCAAAGCTGTATCAGGATGACAAGAACAAAGTGATTCCATCTGGAAACAAATCCTTTTTCCAAATACGTTTAATAAAAGTTGCAGGGCAGTCTGCAGCTAGGCAGGGTTCCTTTTGTCCAGACAAAACCCTGCAGAAGTACTTAGCAGTAAGTTTTGATCGTTGGATTCCTGCAGAGTGGAACTCCCTTTGCTGCCCAGCAGCCAGTGCAGGTCTGAAACATCATTTCAGTTTTACAGAAATAACACAGTTCCCTGTTTGGCTTTGTGCTGAGCTGGTGCACTCCGGGGAATGCCACACATCCAGTTAATTGGGATAGTCGTGGTAAAATCTCAATTGGCTCAGCAGAAGAGAAGGAACAACCTTCCCAGGCAGTGAGACTGTTCCTGGGGAGAGGAAAAGCTCATCCTTTGTTAGACAGCTTCCCTAGCTGGAATTAGAGCTGCACACAAGAGTTCTGTCTTCACCTCCTCCAGTTTCTTCCTCCAGACCTGCACCTTTAATACCCTTGGACCATTTGTTTCTGTCTGCATTGCCTTCAGGGTGTGAGATAGGAGACACCTCCTGCTTCAGGAATTAGGAAGTTGCCCTCTGCCCTCTGTGTGAATTTTGAGAGCATTGTGGAACAGACTAAGAAATAAATGACCAATTTGGAGGGCATTGCTCATGTAGTGCAGTGTAATTCTTGTTCAGCTATGGGTAGAACATAGTTTACAGATAGATTTTGTTTCTGAGGATGTATTTAGCTGAATAGGGTACAGAAGATTCTCTCCTTTCTTTTGCAGAACAGGATTCAATGTGTTCCACTTTTAAGTTGCTTTTTTTATTAGGGTTATTAAAGAGATTTCATAATACAGCCTAAAACAAGTATGCATTCATAGGCATCCATCAAGTCTTGTTTGAAATTTCTGCAATTTTAGCTGAAATTATATCCTTCACTCTGTGTGTCCATGTAATGCATTTTTCTCTACCAACAGCACATTGCTAAAAGCCTGTTGAAAATGAGCTCATTGGTTAACTTAACATCTAGAGCTGACCTGGCACAGACTGAAATACAAAATAAAACACTTCTCAGTCTCAGCAGCATCATCAGTAACATTCAAACTGACACTGGTTGCTGTCCTGAGTAATTGCAGTGTAGTTGCAGCATTTTGGCCTGGCACAGAAGAGTTCAGATGCTGCAAATACCTCCAGTGGGGCTGTGAGTGGTGATGGGAGTGTCAGAGCTGGGGTAGGAAGAATTTCCCTCTGTGTAGTCTGGTTTTCCAGGCCTGGAGCTTCTGAGTTTCTAAAGCTCATTTTTCCTGATGTTTTGGGTTTCTAAAACTTGTTCTCACAACTTGAACATAAACATGAGGATTGTTTTTGTAATGAAAACTCATATTTGGAATTCTTTCTGTGGGACAGACAGATGTCCCTCTAGTTTGATGTCCCTCTAGTTTGACCAATGTGGGTGAAAGAGTTGTCTTTCTTTCACCAATCACAGTGGTCTGTTACAAATATATAAAAGAGAATAATTTGTTTCTAATAAACAGAATCAGATTCATTTCTCCGAGCTGTTTCAAAGAAAACTCCTGTAGTGTGTTATTCACCACAGCAACACCTCTTGTGTTTCTGTACACGGGTGCCCCTCATTTCAGAGCTGCAATCTGTTCTTCCAGATCCAACTTCAAGCTCCTGGCTGTCAGTGGGAAGCTCTATGCCATCGGTGGCCAGTCCCTTTCCAACGTGGAGTGCTACAACCCGGAGAATGACTGGTGGAATTTCGTGGCCTCCATGCCAAACCCTCTTGCAGAATTCTCAGCTTGTGAATGCAAGGGCAAGATCTACGTTATTGGAGGATACACCGCACGAGGTAACAAGTTTTTTATGTTACAATGTTATTTCTTGTTGGTTTTTACCTGATTGTTTCCAAGGCCCAGATAATTTTTTCCTGTTTTTCAGAAAAGCTTTTGAGCTCGTGTAGAAGGCTGATTAAAACACATAGAAATAAATTGCTGGTAAAAAAATAATTGGCAAACTGAACAAAACAATAGGTGTGTCAGGGAAGAATCAGGCGTTTATATTTTTTTTTTCAGAGCCTCTGTGGTCCTGGGGCTCTGTTACTTGGAGAGAACAAACTGATGGGTACTTCAGCACCCAGATTAGCCACTACCCCTTTTCTTAGATTTTAATCACACAGAACAGAGAGGTCTCAACAGATACACTTTGTTTACTTTTTAAATACCTGACTCATAAACACCTTAGACTGTCAGAAGAAAAAATTAATAGAAAATATCTGCCTGCCTTAGTATTTCTCATGTATTAATAGATGTCACAATCTTTTCACTACAGTATTTCAGTGTTTCACAGGCAAATTCAAGCTCTGCCTTAACAGCTTAGTAGAACAATTAAAAGCTGAAGCAAGAACCAACACTTTTAGCTTATCTGATTTCTATACCAAATTTTCTGAGGATGCTACAGAGGGAAGAATTTGAAGTTTCATTCTCTTCTGACAAATACTTTTTTTTTTATCCAGCGGGCAAACAAGTTAAGTTAAAAAAATCTCCCATTTGGTCATTCCTTAAGTACATAGTGCCATTTTTTGGGAGGAAGACGTTTTCTCAGAACTTTAGAAGCCAATTTTCAGTATTTACCAGGATTTTGTAAGTTTGAATTTGGTCTTTGCTCACTTCAGTTGACCACAGCAATTTTAAGGGTTTTCTTTCCAAACAGAGAATGAAATTAGAAGAAAGATCAGCTTTTACAGACAGTACTGCAAGGAAAGCTAAACTGATGTTAGAACAAGCTTCTAGTGTCTGAGCAGATTTGAGCTCTGAGTCACTTTAAAGTTTATAAAAGACACACTGCCACCCTTAAGGTCCTTCTGGCAGTGAAAACTCTCAAACTCATTTTGTCCAGACCATTCTGACCCAGAGCCTGGTGGCTTCTGTGAGGAGAATGTGCCTGTGTCTGTATGGAGAGCTGTGCTGTGCTGGGTGTGCTGCAGTCCCAGTCTGGTCACCCCCACCACAGGATCTGCTGGGGCCACTCTGCTCCCTCATGTCCAGCTCTGGGACTCTGAGATGTCTGGCATGAAACACTTGTGCTGAGGAGTCAGATCCAAAGGGAAACAAAAGGTGGCAGGATCTGGAATTTCCCACTGTAAATTATAATGATGCTTCTTGAATAAAGTCCTTCTCTTGAGTTTGCAGCTCTCACTTGTGAACCTAGAGCCTAATAGAAATTCCATGTCAGGCACTGTAGGGTTCATGTTTTGTATTGTGGGTTTTGTTTTGTTTTTTGGGGTTTTTTTGTTGTTTCAGTGGATATAAAAGACCCAGGCTGTGGACTGAGCATGTGAGGGCCACGTTGCAATGGACTTCTATTTCATACACCTCCTCTCAAATAACACATTTTCCAGGGGAATTTTACTGCTATAGATAGTCATAAAAACTTAATTGGGTCTTCTCCTCCCCTTAATGAGTCAGAGAATGATAGGTTGTTTGTAGACAAAGGTCATCTATGTGTAGAGCTGCAGTTTCACAGAGCACTGCCATGAAAATAATCGGAGTGCAAATGCTGGATGGAGCAGCACCTCCCTGACCATGCCACTGATGCACTTCATTCATGACAATCTAGTTATATTTCTGGCTATTTATACCTGTGCCCTTACAGAACTTGTCAGTGTGTCCCTGTCTGCTCTTCCCCTGGGAGCTCATCTGGAAGTCATCATGCAGGACGGGTGGGTAACGTGGAGCAGATTTAATAAAAGACCCGTCTGGAGTCTGCAAACCTGTTCCTGCCTGTCACTTGAGGTTGGATTTGGGCTCAGGTCTCCAGAGACTGGAACTGAATTTACTGAGTCCTGTGCATTCTGTGATAATTTAGTGAAGCCTTGGGCACAGCCAGGGTCTTCACTGCACCATAAATCAGGGTGGCATTGTAACAATTTTGTTAAATAATGCTATTGCAAACGCAGGCACCCACTGAGTTGTGAATTATGGAGATGATTTCAGCTTCTCTCCTGAGCCTCTGCTTGATGGCAGAGCACAGGGTTCCTGGTTCTTAGATGATTTTGACAATGTTTTTCTCTTTATAAGGTGCCCTTAGGTCATCCAGGCCACTTGTTGAAATGTAACCAGCTTTACAAATTTTATTCCATAAAACTTTGATTTATGGAATTTAATGCCAAGTATCAAAGTTAAGCTTGGATGATAAATCACCACTTGACAGCCATTAATGAAGCAGACTGTCTTCATGATAGTTTGAGTCATCTGTGACCACTCCTGGAGAGGGGAATATTGCTCCATTTCCCTCTTTGTAAAAAAATACTTACATATCAATCAGAGACAAAACTAAAAGCATAAGCTAAAAGGTAAGGGATTATTCTGCTAAAATCTGCGGGCCCAGACAATTTACATCATGTGATGTGCCAGAAGTAGCATAATTCCTTTCCCCTGTGCCAAGGAACAGAACATTCAAAGTTTCTTGTCGAGGTCAGAGAGCTGCAGTTGTCAGTGATCACCATTTCTCCCCTGGGCTGCCCTGCAAGCGTGTGAGCAATCTGCAGCAAAGGCTGGGAAAGGAAAACACTCCCCCACGGGTGCCTTCTGACAGAATTACCTGTTGGTGAACGGTTCCTCTCTGTTTCAGGCAGGAACATGAGCATCCTGCAGTACTGCCCCACTTCTGATTCCTGGACCAACTTGGAGCTGTGCGACGTGCACGTCCGCAAGCAGCAGATGCTGTCTGTGGAGGAGACCATCTACCTGGTGGGAGGCTGCATCCTCGACCTGGCCCCAAACCAGAGAGCCAGCCCCGGCGAGGACGTGCTCACCGTGCAGTCCTACAACATTGCCACCAAGCAGTGGCTCTACCTCAATGAGAACTCCTCCAAATCCGGCCTTAACTTGACTTGCACTCTCCACAACGACGGAGTCTATATCCTGAGCAGGAATATTACTCTGTCCTCCAGCCTGGAGCAGCGGCTCTTCCTGAAGTACAACATCTTCACGGACAGCTGGGAGACACTGGGGCGCTTCCCAGCCTTTGGACAAAACATTCTGATCTGTTCTATGTATTTGCCTGATGGCAGAGAAGGGTGACAGCACAAGGGGTTCTCCTTTCAGCTCATTAGTCGTTCTTTGATGAGATATTGTTCCCTCTGGACAATTCCATTTTCAGAATGTAATGTGGTTGCATAATGCAGGCATAAAATAATGATTCTGTTCTCCAAATAGGTCTCACAATCCAGTATGAAGAGAAATGCTTCCAGCAGCAGTTTTAGGATGTCGATTTAAAAATTTTACTGGTTTGGATTAAATTTTCACCAGGTATTGTTTGCAATTTAAACATAAAATTATTGTGTCGGCAATGGATGCAGCAGTTCCAAAGGCAAAACTGATCAGTCTGGTTTTATTCTTCATCTTAATAGACAGTGTAGAACAAAACATATATATTTTAATTAAAAGTGGAAATAATTCAATAAAGTAAATAATTAGTATAATCAAAACCACAACAAGATTTATTTCTTTCAAAATACAGTTTTTACTCGAGCAATGTTCTGTCAAATGCACACTGTTTCAAATTGTTTATACTTTCCCATTTTTATCTCTTCCATGGCATCAAGTGAAATTTTCAAAGGTGCCAGCAATTGGGGTCCCATTAAGAAGAGCTTCCTCTGAATTATTTGTGGTGCAATGCTTTGCCAGGGACTGGTAGGAATTACCTAGAGGCTGATTGGAAAGTAGATGCTCCTTTAATGGAAGTTGGCAGCATTTCTTACTGCTATTAAGACAGAGGTAAAAAGGCTCTGTATTTAAAGGTGGAGTTTCCTAATTGTCATAAAATTTTAAATTTTAGTTACCTTGTTGTGTTCTGTAGTACTTAAAAACTGCGTTTTAAAGATCAAATTGGAGTTGGCAACAAGCTGCACGTTGTGCAAATGCTCCTCTCCGTGCAGGGCACTGCAGGTGGTCACTGTGAACTCTCCTTGGTGGGTTTCTGGAGTGGGCACTGCAGGAGCTGCTCCCAGTTCCTGCCTCTTGCCTGAGAGGATTGCAGCCATGGTTGGCCCCTTTTCTCCCTGTAGCTGACGAGTGCCAAAGCCTCTCCTTGAGGTGCCTGCCCAGATCTGGAACGTGTCCTCACAACAAGGAGAGGGAAAGCTCTGGGTCACCATGAGAGGAGCCAGGTTAGACAGGTACTAAGCACATTGCAGGGATGCTGGTTCTGCTCCAGCTGTTTATCCACATGGTAAGATGAGATTTAGAGCACCTGAAGACATTTCTGATGTGTGGAGATGTCTTTTTTGTTTCTTCATTGGAATTCGGAATCTGGATCCTCTTTTGAGGACAGGGGCCTTTTGTAGTGAGGAAGAGGAGGAGGCAGCAGTTGTTCCCTCAAGGTCCTTGTAGCTCCTTGCTTTTCCACAGTTTTGCATGAAATCAGTTCTTGGTGAAGGGTTATCAGTCTTAAAGTGCCTTGACACTCACTGCTCACACGTTAGTCTTGGTGCTTCCAACCACCTGTAGCAACCCAAAGAGAAAATCCCAGGAAACTTCTCCAGAATGAGGGCATTTGTGTTTGAACATTTTTAGGATGAAACCAACCACAACACAAGGTATTGCAGAAGTCTAAGATTTACCTTTTTGGGTGGAATTTTTGCAGCCTCATGGAGAATGTCATCAGCCCAAACTGGTGCCTGCCACTCAGCTCAGTGTGACTTCAATTAGCTGAGTCCATGTTGATATGTTTTTATTTCCTTTGAAGACATTGTGCAACTGCTATGTTTTGACAGCAGTATCAGAACACACAATTGCTCTTCTGCAGTGGAGCAATAAGGTGACTTTCATAAGATGCTTCTTCCAGAAGTGTTTCAGAATAAATATAAGCAGGGTGTCATTGCCTAGTGATAAATTATCTTGGTCATATTATGCTACTTGCTTTCCTGAATTTCTTTTCAGTTCCATACAGTCAGCTGTGACCAGTATTGGTGCAGGGAATCACATCCAAGTTGCAGTGTTCTCTTTCCTAGCAAATAAACCAAGAAATCCCATCACTCCTGGGTTTGCAGGGGGGGTATCAAATCACGTCCTTTCAAACTCATTCCTTTCTTAGTGCAGTCATAATTCCAAACACTGTGACATCATCTTCATCGTGTGATTACTCTTTTTCAGAAGAGGCCTTTCCACACTGCGTTATCTTGGTTTCAACTTCCAGCAATCAAGTGACCACCTTGAAAACCTGCTCAAATTGAAGGCAAAGATGTGTCTGACTGTAAATACAGTCATGGTGATGACCATGATGCAAATGCCTCCTTCACTGACATCTAAGAGTCACAAATCGAAACTGGTGTTTAATTTAGTGGTAGCATTAATTAGTGTAATAATCTAAATGTACTGCATTACTACTGGCTGAAATAAAAATAAATTTTTTTTTAAACAAAATCCTTTACAGAAAAGTATGCAGTGTGTGTGGCCCCATACCTCAGGAAAGAAACCAAACACTGTAATGACTGTCTCGTGCATTGTTCATTTTCTTTCTATCAATTTTATGCTTCATATTCTCTTTTTATATTTTGGGGCAAGGAAAAGTGTCTGAGAGCCACTGACAGAATAATTAAAACACTGCTGTTTAGCCAGTGGAAATGTTCAGTGATCCCGTGTGCTCTCCTTTCTCTGGTGGTGGGAGAAAAAAAAACCTTAATTTTAGAAGCAGCCAAAGATCCTTGCAGTCTGATCAACTGGAAATTCCTCTGTTGTCCTCATGTTGCTCCTAACCCATGTGGGCTTGGAGAGATCCTTCCAGCTCCTGGCATCTGCATCTCCTGAAGTGACACGTGAGTAGCAATGTTCATCTTGTGGGAACACAAGGTTCCTCTGGTATGTAGTGTTTGAAACAGTTCCTGAGCACGTGGAGTGCATTTGTCCTCAGGGCTCTAACTGCTTCCTTGGCTATTCAGACTGCTTCAGCCAGTGCTAATTACTTCAACCTCTGCTAATTACCTGTATTTTGAATTTCCAGGCCATTTCCAGCCTGTTTCTTTCCATCCATATCTCTTTTTTTTTTTTTTTTTTTTTTTTTTTTTTTTTTTTTTTTTTTTTTTTTTTTTTTTTTCTGTTTGGTCACCCAGCAGTCTGTAGTTCATCTAAGTTTCCTGCTCTTGGTGTTCCCAAGTCTGTATCTAAACTCCAGACCTGCTGTGTCTGGGTTATCCAGTGCTTTATATATCCACTATTTATCCTTGCCCCATGGACCAATTCCCCTTGATCCTGACCAGCAAAAGCTGACTATGGTCGAGGATGATCCCGAGTTGAAAGAAAGAACAACAGCCCCCAAGGTCCTGAGGGAGGAGCAGATGGAAATCTCTGGGAACTCAGTCCCTCCTCGTAAAATGCAGAAGCGTTTAAGAAGGTTGCTCACATCAAGGCTGAGAGGGAGCATAAAAGTTTCTTCCTTTCCAGGAATGGTTTGTGGTTTTTGATGTGAAATAAGAATTGTGTGGGGTTTAAGTTTAATCTCTCTGGCTGCTTTCCACGGGTTTCCCTTTCTGCCCTGTCGGCTGACCTCTCATGAGCTTAATATCTGTGTTTTACATTCTTTGAGGATTTTGCCTTTCTACATCAGTGTCCAGCCCGTTTTGCTGAAACCATACAGCAGCAGTTTGTTGTGTTGCCCTCCTTTTCACACTCACATTTGTCTGTCTGTCACAAAGTAGGTTGTAATTCACGTGTAACCTTTTAATTTAGTCAATTTTGGGCTCTGGGAAGAGAAACCCACAAAACTACAAATGTTCAGTTTCCTTTCACCCTCATTTCAGTGGGCACTGATGCTGCAGGCACTCGGTTTGTGGCAGCTGGGCTGTGTCTGTGACAGAGAACAGAGGGCACGGAGTGTAACGACAGCATTGAGCACATAACATGCTCAAAGCCCCCCACATGCAGAATTTACTCCTCCCTGCCGTGCTGCAGGTAAGAGACACTCTGTAAATGGTGTTAAACCAGAGACATCCTTGGAGCTGCCGCTGGCAGGACCAGTGGATTTCTAGGTGTTCATCAAGAGCCCTCCTCAGAGGGCAGAAGCTGTCAGTGTGGTTATATTGATTTTGCACTTAGAGCAGTGACCAAAGGGTGGCTCCCCAGCCCCACGGTAAGGCTTAGGAACCAGAGCTGAGGCTCTCAGACAAAAATTTCAACTCCCTTACTGCCATTCTCAGCCTGTGATTTCCATCTAACCAGCTTTGAGCCTCGTTTAGTGCAACCTCTGGGCTGTTTTTTTTTTTTATTTCCTGAGGAGAGTGGAGTTTGGAAAAGGAGTCTGGATTTCGTGAACTGATAGGGATCAAGATTTACAGATTTAAAATTACTCTCCCAATTATACATACCATATGGATGTTTTCCTAAAAGCAGTGATATTACCAGTAAACACATGCTGTTGTGTCCTGTGAATATCAGCATTTTCTAAAGTAAGATTCGGTTTCTTTATTGCAATTAGAAAAGTAAACCAGGAATCCTTGCAATTCCTGTACTTTTCTAGTGGAAGGCTGATTATACAGGGTCCATTCTTAGAGTACCCAGCTATTTGGTGTGCTGCACATCTTCAACCTGTGCTTCAGGAGGAGAGAAGGACATTCAGCACCTGAGCAAAGATGTTTCCTGTTTGTTGGTACTTAGACCATTATTTAAGGTTAAGCAGTGAACACAAACTCTGAATCATCCTTCCAGCACTCCATTTTTCAGTTGAAATTTATTATTATTATTTGCTCAGGTGATTTTCCACTCTCAGATATTTTCCAGGTGTGTGTTGTGATAGGAACACCTTTTATAAATAATTCTCAGCATCTTCAAAATTACTTACTCTGTAAACTGTCTGGTTTAGTTTTATTAGTCGTGCTTATAAAAATGATTTTGTAGAATTTTGAGTACTTTTCTATACTTAGTATTGATAACATCAGGGATTTCAACAGTGTAAGGGCAGGGAAATATCTGTAGCTCTTCAAGGACACAACTTCAGCTGTACAAGGTCTGAAATGTAAAAAGTGTCAATACTTCACTTCCTTTGAAGCAGTGTAATTTACAGTTAACTAATTTGATTGTGTTAATTTACAATTTCAAGTTTTGCGCCATTCACTGAAATTAAAACACTTGCAATGGAGCAGTGGTTTGGGAGGTGATGTTAAAAGGGCTCTGTGTTCATCTTTGGATATTGTTATTACAATTTATTTTTCTCCTGGGGCTGTTATAATTGTCTGCTATCCCACTGAATGCCTTTTTATTTGGTTGTAATGGAATTTTTTTGTCCTCTTACACGTAGGGCCTTGATTTATTATGAAGACAAGAGCTGTGTCATTTGAGAATGTGCATTTTGAAACTGTAAATTATTGATTGATGATAACTGCAGTGCAGCCCATAAAAACATGATTTTGGGGGTGGAAATAAAGGTAGGAAAGAGTTTATGAATAAGAGGTTTATAAATTTATGAGAGGAAATAAAGAGGAAAGAGGTGCTTAGGGACAGCACCTCCAGGCATAAGCAATTTTCAATTGCAGAGTCAGGCAGAAATGATTTTAAAGGAACAATTCCTTTGTCCTTCTTCCCATCTCTCCTGCTGCAACTCAAACCTTCTCAGTCACAGTCCTTTGTGGCATCTGTGTACTTGGAAGGGAATGTTGGTAGTGAGGTAGGAATGTGCTGCTTGTGCAGGTGATCCCTTATCAGAACTGCTGCCTGGCAGGCTGAGAAACCTTCCTGCAGCTTTCCTGGAGGACACTGCTGGCTCTTTAATGTCCTGTTATCTGCTAACGTGTGTGATGATGGGTGAGGCAGGGAGAGCAGGCACAGAAGCACTATTGTGAACCTGATAATAAAAGCACAATAGCCTTGTAGAAAAACTTCTTTTCTTTTTTTTTTTTTTTTTTTTTTTTTTTTTCAGTAGAGGCTGACCCAAAGCCTTTTGATGTTAATAAAAAGAACCAGCTTTGAATTAGGCACATGATTGAGTGAATTAGATAATTCTGAAAGAATCCAAAGGGCTGTTAACTGTACAACTGGCTGATGAAAGAAGAGGCACTGGCTTGGAGAGCCTTGGTGCAGTGTGATCTCTGATATGCCCCATCTGTGGTTTTTGAATTTCACTGTGAAGTTGTCCATTGTGTTAACACAAGTTTATCAAATATTCTAGCTCTGAAAAAAATCAGGAGAATGATGTTTAACTAGGAATATCTGGGGAAAAGGTGAACATCTCTAAAATTATGCTGGTGAGGAATCACTGAGAAATCATTGCTCTCCTACTTCTGATTCTGACCAGCAAAGCACTTCTGTGTTTCCTCTTACCAAGAAATGTGGTGTGTGAGGTGAGGTTGAAATGTTTTACTTTATATCCTGGTGCTGTGAGATTTTTATTTGTTTCTTTGTTCGTTTTCTTGCACAATAGCTTCTCAAAAAAAAAATAAAAATCTTGTATCCAGCCATTGCATCCTTGTCTCACAGGCTGTGATAATGCCATAGCCACCAAAATTACCTGAGTATGGTCACATGGGACTGACAGGCACCAGCCCTGTTTTGCTGTCAATATATACAAGTAAAGAAGATTTATTTGTGCAAGGATTAGAACTTTGGCTGATACTCCATGCAAGGTGAAACAGCTCCAGGAACTTTTTTGAGAGCAAAACACCTCAGGGTGGTTTCCCTCTATAGGAAAGATAAGGGTGTGTCCCACATGGGGATTTGAAATCCTTGAGGAGGAGGATAGACATAAACCTGAATCTCCTGTGCCTTGGCAATTCTCCCAGTAAACATAGTCCCTCCTTTCTTCAGTTCGTATGGGTAGCTAGTTTTTGTTATTTTCTTGAGCCAAAGAAACCCACAAAACCATAAAACCCCCAAACCAAAACCAAAAGAAACCAAAAAAAAAACCCCACACCAAAACCAACCAACCAAAAAACCAATCGTGAGGCTTTATGTGGGATAATTAAATCGTGTGTTTTTCAGAAAATAAAACATTTGCCCCAAGATGCCTACACATCAAACATCTGTACAAAGCACCAAAATCAGGGCGTTCAAGCTTTTCCTGTGTATTATTTCCCTTGCTTTATCCTTCAGTTTGTTTCAGCTGCTGGAGTATTGAAATGGGTGTTGTTCCTGCTGCGTCCTCTGAGTATTTGTGAAGCAGGAGTGTCTGCCTGTCCATCAGCCTGGGACAACTGTACCTGTCTGAGGGCAGCTGGGCAGGGCTCTTGAGGCTGGGTGGTTTCACTGAGAGCCTGCTCACAGAGGGCTGAGCCAGCTCTGGGGGTGACTGTCCCTCTGAGGACTGAGAATTGATCAGTGTGCCCAGCCTGCCCAGAGAACATCCCCTTTCCGAGCAGCATAATTTAATAGTGACTCCGAAATTGTTTCCTTCTGAATTTCTGTTGATCCAGCCACCCTCCAACACCCTCAAATCAGAGAGATTTTCTGCTGCCAGCTGCGTTGCATAAAAAGTTCCACTCTCTCTGTGGCCCCTGAAGTCCAAAGTAAACACACAGGAACATAAACCCGTTCACCCCTTCTGGGCCCAGCACTCAGCAGCCTCCTCACCCCTCCAGAGAGCAATAAAAGTCAGAAAGGAAAAAAACAACAGCAAATACTTCCATCCCACTTGGTATCGGAGACCCCCAAGTCACTGGCAGCAAGAAAAATCCCTGCTTTTGTGCCAGGCTGTCTTTGCCAAAGGCAGACTGGACTTGGGAGCAGTCGTCCTTGGCTCCAAGCCCCTCTGTCAGTCGCCATAAATAGCTGGAAATTCAACCTGTCAAGCTGTTCCCTGCCAGTCTAACACCTCCTTCCTTCAGGTGCCACAGGGTGGGACATATTAGGAACTCAGCAGCCCATTAATTCTTTCCTGGTTTCTGTGGGAGGTCTTCACAGAAGTTCAAGATTTTCTTCAGAGGCAGAAAATTCGGGATTTGAATTCCACCCTCTGTAGCACGCATGGATCATCCGCGTTAGTGCTAAAATCTGCCAGTCTTTGTGTCAGGATTCAAATGCACTTGTGCTTTAAAAGTAAATTTAGGCAATGGTCAGGAAAAGGTTGTGGTGCAATGAAAATCGTATTGAGGTGCAGAGAGCCCTGTAATTTTAGTGTTCACAGATAAGTACAGCAATGGCAACATAGGAAATAGTGGCAAAGATTTTTTTATCATGGCCTGTAATGATGAGGGCATTAAATATCAGAGTCTCCAGACCAGACTCTAATTCAAAAGTTCAGTGTTTAAGTGCCTTCTGGAGTGTTTCCAATTAGGCATCTAAAAGGTCTAGTCAATCCCTCTGAGCTGTTGCTGTAAATTTTACTAAGCAGCATCCTGTATCTTCTGCTTTTGAAAGCTTTGCAGCTTTGAAAGCACTCTTTGCTCAATGGAACAAATTAAATTGGGTTGGCTTCCTTGAGCCCTGTTATCTGGACAGAAATAGTGCCTCACTTCCAGTGTGGAAGTGCAGTTCTTCCAGTTCAAATCTCCACAGTTTTTGTGCAATGCATTCCAGATAAGAAATTGCAAATACATTGTATTTGTCCTGCCCATTGAAAGCTGTTGATCAGCAAACAGGAATCGTGTGACGCAGAACCACACAGTGGGGTTTATTTAAGCACGAAGTGGAGCAACAGAGGAAGTGCATGTTCAAAGGAAGAGAGAGAAACAAAAGTACTTGGAAATAAAGGCTCTCTACCTGTCCAACAAAGTGATAACCTGGGTTTGGATGCACACCACTTTTCTGCAGGTGTCTGTCCACCATCTGCCCACTTCTGTACTTCCTTTAAGCCAGAGTTTGCTTTATCCAGTGCTGAGAGACACCTTCTCATTTTGCACCCTCTCATTTCCTCTCCCATCTCCTGTGTTTCCCATGACTGGGAAATCCCTCACATGTTGTGGATGATTTTGGGAAGAGGGAGCAGCCGTGCACGTCTCTCTGTCCTCTCTTCTCTGGAAGCAGTAGATGTTAAGGAAGATTTAGGACCCAAAGTTCTTCACTGCACCTTCTACATTATTCACCTAAAACTGCCTTTCTGGTGGAAGTAAGGATCTATCAATTTGTGGCTCAAATCTGCAGAACAAATATTGGTTTTGATGTGTTTTAACACTGGTGGAATCCCACAAGGGCCAAAAACTGTGAAAATTATTTAGTTGATCATTTCCTACAAAGACCTGGGAGAATATTGCATCACTTTTTTGAAGATCTCAGAAAAAACACTTCCCAGGCTTTGCCATCACAGATCTCCATGGTTTAGTCTGGGTATGTGTATAAAAGTCTGTGCACATGTTCCTCCAGGTCCCTCCTCCAAAAATCTTCCTGCCACTGTTACCTCTGCCAAGCTTTTCCTTCAACTTTAAGGGAAGTATCTAAAAGAAATTAATTTCCAGATGTTCCTTCTCACTCAAGATGATTTTGAGTGCCCAATTAAAAATTTAGCACTTGCAGCACATCAAAACCAGAGTTAAAATAATCTTATCATTTGAAACATAAAAACTTATACATTCTCAAGTTTTATATGGGTCTACACCCTAGGTAAGACAGATTTAATGACTTCTTAATGATCTACATGCTCTGTCCTAAACTTACTATTCCAAATTAAAACAAGCTCCCATTTGTCACATGCTATAAAAGTGTCACACATTGCATTGTTCAAGAACATTTCCAAAAGTAAACTCACATACCTAAGATAAACCCAATGCACTTATTCCACAGCTATAGTTCACTGCTTTTGTGAAGTATACCATGCATTCTATAAATATTTAGCATATAATATAGTTCCTTTAGTAAATATTTAAGTAGCTATCTAACCTATTCCAGCACAGATGCAGACTTCCCCACGATGGGAGGAAGAAAATGTTGCTATGGGTTGCTGTACTAAACGCTATACCAAGTGCACAGCCTGCTTTTGCAACAGCAGTGCATCTGTTATCTAGAATAAATACAGGGGGTTGACTCTGAAAGGATTATTTGTATGAAGTAAAAAGCTTCCATGAGTGGAGGCTTATTATAATTTTTTGCTGCCCATGATCGTGATGGAAGTCTCTTAGGCTTTTCAGTACCAGTGATGATTCCCTGTTTGAGGAGAGAGCTGACTAGAACCCCAGTGGGATTGGGAAGGGGTTTGATCTCTCCAATCCATGTTCCCAGCTCACTGGAATTTTTGCCATTTGCTGTGAGTGTATCCTGCTTTAACTGGATGTCTCTTTTCCCTGTCCCATGCCTCCATTTCACCTTTTATGTGTAAATCTAAACCCCTTCTTTTCCTCAGCTCAGGATTCATGTGTTGCATTAAACATGTTTATTGCTGCACTGTACAGCCTTCAAAGGAAATTCGCAGAAGGTCAGCTCTTGTTAGCTGTGGAAGACAGGAGATCGACTTTGCTTTCCCCTCTAGTCAAAATATTCCAGAGCCTTGAGATCCCTTACAAAAATACGATGGGTTTGCCTGCAGTTTTATCATGATGTCATTATGGGCTTGCAATAACAGTGCTCCAGTAAGACACAATAATAACACACACACACACACACACACACGGTCACACTGTTTAACTCTCAGTTTATTCTGCTTTTTGCCTCCAGCACTACTCCTGTCTGATGCTGTGTGATTTGAAAGCATTCCCAACAGGCAAAGCCACGGGCTCTGGCATCTCTGACGTGCTCTGTTCCCTTGCTGGCAGAGCCTCTTTAATGTGAAGCTAATCACTTTCTTTTGAACTGTTTATGGCAACAAACTGGATGTGAAATAATAAACATTGGCAGCTCTTTTCAATATTAAAGGTATCCCAGAGCTGGCATGAGGTCCTATCAGTTTCTTGAAGACAGACTTTTCTGTGTAACCTTTTAAAGCATTTTGTGTGTCAGTGAGCACATTGAGAAATTCTCCTGGCATCTTCCAGGACTCCAATGCTCTTTTATGCATTAAAGGCCATGAAAAGCTTTGCTTTTTTTTTTTTTTTTTCAAATATAAAAAGTTTTTAAAAACCCAAAAATAAAAACAAAAAACCAAACCCAAACACCACTTGGACTAATTATTTCATGTCTAGTTAACTGGGTCAACACAGGAAAAGCATCTTCATTTTCTTGCTTCAAATTTGGAAGTGATTATTTCTCTCCATTTCCTTCCCTGATGGTTACAGAAATTTGCTCTTCATCTGCCCCCACACAAGCCCATTTTGATATAGTATGAAAAGCAATATCAATGCCTAATGAATATACATAAAACAAAGCTGGTGCTATAATTTTAAAGTAAAAATTTGGACATTTAAACATCTCAAAGTTCTTGTCTACCCTAGAAAGATCTGTGGTGCTTAAACAGCTGGAGAGTGTTGATTCCAGGTTATTTCTTCCTTTTGCCTTCTAACTCACATTTTTGCAGTTTCCTCTTCAAAAGGATAATTAAAATAAGTTGAAGTGAAGCTGTGATGATGTTTGGCACAATTTTACTTTTGGTGTGCAAGCAAACATTTTAAAGCAGGTAAATACTGTCTCCTATGGGAGTTGAGTTGGCTGAAGGTTATGTTAAATATCACTTTGGGTATGTGCCCCAAATTCTGATCTCCTCCTTACTGCTTGGGAGACTTTTCTTTTCCTCACTATAATTTTTAACACATTTTAGGCCATTCCCAAATCCAGGCAATAAAAGAGCATTTCTGATAACTGCACAAACATCCTGCAACGACTGATTTAAGATTTCAGCCTTGAGGTATGAAGTGCTTGGGTGAGATTCTGTCCAGACATGGGTGTAAGGACAGACTCCATTTTCATGGAAGCACCAGCCCCCTTCCCTTTTGCTGCTTCTGTCACTGGGACTGGTGGCACACACACTAGGATATTGATGAGCAGATGAAAACAATGAAGAACAGTGAAAACAAAAGTGCAAGGTGTCCCCAGCCAGCCAGTGCTGCCTGGCAGGGTGTTCTGTTCCAGCTGTGCCGTGGATTTGCAGTGATTAGCTGCTCCCCAAACCACAGCAGCCCTGAGACGTGACTCATGCCTTGAGTGGCTTTTATGGGAGCCCTGCAGCTTTCACAAAGACTCTGCCTGTCCCATAGGGCAAGAGGGGTGATGTACGGCAACGTGGAGAGGCAGAAGGATCAGTTCCTGGATCTCTGGGGATTTGCAGTGATAAAATCAGCTCCTGGGGTTGTGAGGAGTGAGGTGGCTCGTGCTTCCTGATCCTGGCACAGAGAGGGAGAGCAGGAGGGTGCACAAGGAGCTTCGTGGGCTGAGATTGCTCTTTCTGTGCTGAGGGAAAAAATAGCTGTGAACAAGATTTTGCCCTAACAATTGGCTGCTCCCAAGTCATCCCTGGGCACAGGCTGTGGTCCAACAGGGGTCAAGATGCTGGAGGCAGTCCTGGGCTGTGGCACTCAGCAGCGCTCTGTGTCACTCAGGTATGCCCAAAAATCTCTTACACAGCCATTCTATAAACCCAGCCAGAGAATCTAAACAGTGACTGCCAAGACCAAGCATCATGTGAAGGGCCTGCTGATTGGAAAGGTGACTAGTTTGGTCTCAGCTTGTAGCTCTCTGAGGTTAAGTCTGGCAGCAAAACTGATTTGAAATTTTTCCCTTGCCTCTTTTTCCACTTTACCACTCTTCTATGGTGTCCTGAGCCCCTCAGTTGTGTGTCATTCATGTAGCCACACCTGACAGCTGGAGTGCAGGCTTTCTTAATGCTCTGCAGGTACAAAACCCTCCAATAATGAGGTAAGATAGGTGGCATTTGCTCATGGCTCCCCATTCAGTACCTAACGGGAGCTTACAACAAAACTGGAGAGGAACTTTTTGTAAGGACAAGTAGTGATGGGACAAGGAAGAATTCCTTTAAACTTAAAGAGATCTAGAAGTATAGATTAGATATTGGGAGGGAATTCTTTATTGTGAGGGTGCTGAGGCCCTGGCACAGGGTGCCCAGAGCAGCTGGGCTGCCCCTGCATCCCTGGCAGTGTCCCAGGCTGCATGGGGCTGGGAGCAGCCTGGGACAGTGAGAGGTGTCAGTGGAGGTGGCAATGGATGATCTGTAAAGGTCCCTTCCAACCCAGACCATCCTGTGATTCTGTGGTACCCACACCTGGAGATCTTTGCCCTTCCTTGCTCCTCCCCATCTCAGGGTCCCTCTGGTCTCCTGGCAAACCTTCTGCTGGCAAAGCCCTCCTGTTGCTCACCCCAGGCAGCAGAGGCAGGGCGTGTTGCTGCTGCCTGGGGCTGAGGGCTGGCATCCAGATTCCCAAACTGCAGTGTGGGCTGCAGCCCCAGCAGAGCCGGTGCAGGGGGTGAGGAGGGATGGGCTGGGAGTCGGGTGCTGAGGGTTCCATGGACTCACCCAGGTGAAACTTCCCTGTTTGCACAGTGAGAGTGCTGCTTTGTGCCACTGGCTGGAGTGGGGCAGCTCCTGTGGGCTGCACTGGGGCAGGTGAGGGTGCTGCTCCTGTGCCACCCACTGCTCCATTCAACTGCCTGGTTCACAGCCTCCTGTGTTTCTCACTCCAGCTTTCCACCTCCAGTTTTATGCTTTCTCTGAAGGCAGTACCGCAGACTGCCCCACACATGTCCAGGTTTATTCCTGGTTGCAGTTGGTCTCACCAAGTAGGAAAGTATGAATTTGCAACCTTGTGGTTATTTTTATATAAGAATGTCTTAATACATGGTGGATGTTTGAGTCTAGCTTTCGATGTTTTTCAAACGGTGTCTGTATTTTGATTTTTAATTTGCCTCTGAGCAAGACTGTCTACAAACACTGGCCAAATCTGCCTATCTTGGACCTGGAAGGGGTCCCTGGAGAAAGTATTTCAAGTCATTTATTCAGCACTGGCTGCTTTTACGTTTGGCCTGAAGTCTGACAACTTTCCACCAGACCTGCAGCATAGTAAAGCACATCCTCTCTGTGACAGCAGGAGAGCCAAGCAGCTAGCAGGTTGCAGGAGTGAATGCTATAAAACAGATGCTATTAGTGGGCTACACCAAGGGTGGGAGGCTGAGTACAGTAGCCCTATTACAGCCTCCAAGGTGGGCCACGAGATTGCTGTCTTATGAGCAAGCTGTGCCTGCAGTCTTTGGCTCGGCATCGCATCCTGAAAATTCCAGCGCTGAGAAGCACTTTTGCGCTGTGAGTAAACTGTAAGCTAGATTTGAAAGGAAAGTTTTTGATTAAAATCAGCATTTCAGAGCCTTCAGCTGGCAGCTGGTGTGGTGTTAAGGATGGACATCGTTGGAGCCTCCTGTGGTAAAGAGGCCCCAGGTCTGAGTGTTTAAAGCCGGGTTCCATCCAGTTGTGATCATGGGGTTTTTAACAGTCAGAGGAAAAAAAATATTGCTGTATATTTACACATAGGGACAGATTCTGCTCCCCTTAAAACCCGTGGCAGAGTTCCCATTGATTTCCATGGGTGCCTGCCTCAAAATGTTTGAACAGTAAATATATTCTTCTGGGTGGGAAACCAGGATAGAAATCCCTCTCACAGCCTGCTCCCAGCACTGCAAATGTCAGGGTTTTTCAGCGCTGGGCTCAGAAACTTTACTTCTAATTTTAAAATCCTTTTAAACTTTAACAACCAGATGTGGCCATACTCCACAGCTGTCAATCAGAATCAACAGCCACCATTATATTAGTTTGTATTTCTTCTATTCCCCACATACGTGGAATTATTTTATCGATATGAATATTGAATATATCAGAGTAATTGAGAAACGAAGTATCGGGTACAAGCATTTGCTCTCTTTTTTATTATATATTTATAATAATAAATTATTTGCTCTCTAATTTATTATTATTTATAATAATAAATGTTTTTAATAATAAAGCTTGAATTCCATTGACACTAGATGAGCTGAACTGCTATGGTATGGATTTTTTAGTGAGATTGCTTATGCTATCTCTGCATTTCCCAAAGAGTGTGCATGACTCTGGGCATGTACTTTTTGCCTTTCTTTCCATCTCTATCTTCAGTGAAAGTTTTAGAAGTTCAAAGTTGTTGGAGATTTTTAAGGATACAGCATACAATATTTATAAGAAACCACTTATATTAAAAAAACCCCTATCTTCTTCCCAGAAATCTTAGACAAAAACCTTTCTTCAACATCTCTGAAAACTCTTTTAATGCACAGCATTCTCTCATAAACAGCTGGCTTTGTTTTAAACCTGTAAGCTATATATAGACTTCTGTTTCCAATAGTTTTCAGAGTCAACTCGAATTATGCAGAGCCAAAACTTCTGGCAAATTGCTGTCAACCTGCATCAAATTTGCATCAATAACACTTGGTATCAGTAGGGGAGGATCTAGTCCAGGCTTTGGAAATCGTGGTTCAGTGGGCTGTTCACTGGCCTGGGCACTGAAGGCTGCTCCTCTCCAGCACTGCATGATGGAGAACCTGCATGTCCTAAAATTCTGGGTCTGAACGAGCTGTAGATTCCATCTGTGCTCTGAAATAGGCAGGAAGAGGCCACAGCAACTGTCCAGAAAGGAAGGAGGAGTAGATGAGCAACGGTCTTTGACTACCACAGTAATCAGAGAAAAAAAAAAAAAAAAACCAGGAAAAAAGAGAGAAAAGAAGACATTAAGAGAGATTTAAAAAGCAGAGTAACAAAAGGAAAATATAAAAGCAAGTAACCAGTTCAGCTGACATATCTATACTTTTAACCCCACTCAGGTATCTTAAACCACACACAGCTGATGGTGAATGGCACCACCCTGGAAGGGTTAACCTTGGAAATCATTTTGAAAATTCTCTTCACTCCTTTTTCTTTTGTGCTAATGGAATATTAAAAAAAAAGTTTTAATGCCTGTGCAGGCATTCCTAAGTAGCCTATGATTATTACTATAGAGAGTAAAGACACCCTCATCATCAGTTTCACTGATTTTCTTGTGTTTTTACAGTGAAATGGTGATGTAAAGGAAAGAAGTCGCCTACTTTGAAGTGCACAAGCAACGACCTGCTAAATGTGCACTTGGTGTCAGAGGTGGCTCTTTTCAAACCCCACTGTGAGAGCAGCATCCTCCAATGTTTCTCAATCATTTGCAGAGTCACTCTCGAATTTTCTTCCATCAGTAACTGCACGCAGTCAGTAAAAAATAACAAGATAACCTAGAAGGAAGAAAAGCTCACATTTATTTCCTTACTTTGGCACAAATTACTCACTAGTCAGAATTTTTGAATCTCTTCACCTTTCTGAGGTAAATAAATTGAGTGCCATGCGTCTTAAAATGTATGGGGCTTTCATATAAGATGTTAAAAAGTGCATTGTGTAGATAAAAGATCCATTGATGAGGGACCAGGCTGGGAACTGGCTGAGCTGGGCTCTCTCTGCGAGTGGCTGTGTGGGGTTAAGGAAATCGCTGAGCTCGGAGCCCCCATTTGTGGCAGCCCCTCTCCCGGTAAACTCATGAGGGTGGAGGTGAAATCGCCAGGCAGGGAGGCTGCCCATGGCTGGGAGACCTCCTGGACCCCCGTACATGGAAAGGCAGGACTTGGGGGGGGTTGTTTGTTGCTTGTTTTTGCCTCCCTTCCTCTGCTGCCCAGAGTCTGGGGGTGTTGAACGCTCAGTTTTTCAGTGATGTCTCAGTGTCCTTTTTACTCCGGGTGGTGGCAGCTTGGTGTGAAAAGCCCGGAGGTGGCAATCAGAAGACCAGTGTGGAGCAGTCTGTCGCTGTTTTGTTACTGGCTGGCAATTTGATAGATAAAAAAAAATAAAGGTGGGCTTGGGTTAGTTGTGATACTGAAAATGTGACCCTGTTTTAAGTCTGCTTGAAATGTTTTACCTTTAACTCCTTTTGCTCAAGTCCTGCTTTAGCTTGTTTGGGCTTTATTTAAAGTCAAAAATTGCAATTTTGAAATGTTTCAACCAGCATCAGCGCAACGCATTTCAGCATTCCTACATTTTAATCTTTTTTAGTCAAAAGTGATTGCGAAATTCAGCAGAACTTCATGAATGGTTCCAGCTTCCCAGGACCACATAGTTCTGTGGATAAACTGCTTGCCAAACAAGCAAAAAAAAATCAATTACTCGGTTCTATTTATAAACAAAAACTTGCAGAATTCATCATTGTTTCACAAAGCTGATGTTGCAGTCCTGTCTCTTACAGAATAAATTGGATTAATTTTCCGACTTGCAGTGTGTCTGTCCAAACTAACAACCCCGGGAATGGTGGCTCTTTCCCATAGCTGGGTGTTTGTTTTCAGTGACACGTTGTGCTGTTTGTTGTCTGTGTTGACAGGGACATTTTCCACGCTCGTGGATGGTCCTTCCTGAGCGAGAGCCTTCAGATTAGTGTAGCGTAGGTGGAGGCGTTTCTTCCTGGTGTTTCTCAAATTATTTAACTCCCCTGGCTGTGCCCACACAACGGCCACAAGGCTGCAAGGTCACCAGGGAACACTAAAAAACCCTCCTAGGGAAAGGCAATTGGATTAATACTATGGATTAGAATATATTTGTGCTTGACTGATTTTCCAATATCTTCATTAACACTGTTGTTGATAACATGGCTTTTAATAGCTTTCATAACCACAAATGCAGCAAGGAATGAAGCAAATAGGTCATTAATCCCTCAAAAGTACAATTTAATGCAATGCTTCATGACAGGAAGTTAACAGGATAATAAAACCTTTACTGTTTTAAGCCACACTTAATATTTTTATGGCACAGTTGGCTTGACAAAATACTCTTTGTGAGTCATCACTTCAAAGCAAGGTCCTGGGGACCAATTAAAGTTGTGTCTGCAAACCCCCATGCATAACTGCATGTAAGTGTGAGATATTTCAAAACATCTCTTTCAAGTAATAGGAGTTGTACCAAGAAGGAGTAAAAGGGACTTTTTGCTTCAAACCTTTTAATTTAATATGCCCATGTGTGGAGATGCCCCTGGGGAATGAGAAATCGATTTTCATTCTTTGCACAGATCCCACAGTAATTTGCACTGTCAAAATAGTCCGTGGAATTTGCCTCCCAAAAATTATATCCTTGACAGATAAACAATAACAAGATAGATTGTCCTTTATTTCAAGCTTTTTTTTTTTTTTTTCTTTTTTTTTTTTTTTTTTTAAAGAGACCAAAATGCCCCTATCATGGCTGATTAAAAAGGAAAAATAAAACAAAAAACCATTAATGTAATTGCCTTGTATACAGTTTGGAATTTCTGGGCCAGTGGAGCTGAGTGGATTAAGGACAAAGAGAGGCTCCTAGAATTTTCTGCTCCAGTTCAGTCCATGGCAATGACTTGGTGTTTGACCAGGCAAGGTGTCGAACCTCCCACTGGTTGATTCCCACTTGGAATGAACTGGAAATCAGTGTTGTTCTGGTGCTGCTGATCCTGTCACACACCTGAGGATGTTCCCATCTGAATGGCAAAGAGAGCAATTTTGTGTGAATTGTACAGATTTCTGGAAGCTCATTCTAAGGAACATGATGGTTTCCATACTGAAGAAAGTGACATCTACTTTTTTTTCTTGCTGTTGTTCAAGGATCATCTGGATAGAGTCTCTTTAATTACTCTGCAACTAATGAGCCTACAATGATAATTTGTTGATGGAGGAATTGGAAAGTAAATCTATTATTTTCATGTAAGTAGAGAATAAATATTAGATGAGCTGTGTTTTCTGACAGAGACCATGTGTTCTCTTTGTGAAAAAATTGCTCCCTGCTATAGTTGGATTTAATGTCTTCATTGTGCTTGTTCTGCAAGAGATAATTTGTGCTTCAACAAGCTTACAATAAAACATTGATTGTTATTATAACAAATATTGCTGGCAGACAAAAATGGGGGGTCACCAGGCAGAAAGTGATGTAACGAATCAGAAGTGAGAACTAGATCTGTGTTTCCTGGGTTGTAGCTTGCAGCTGTGTTTGCAGGACTGTAATATCTCAAGTCCTGTGGTTTCTTTTAAGAAAATGCTACACAACCAGAAAAAAAAAAAAACCAAAAAACAAAACCCAAGCAACAAAATACTGAATTGTTTCAAGATCCAGCCACTTCTCCCCATCAGATAATAATTTCTCAGGCACTGACATCTCTTCCTTTTTCTTTCAGAATTTCCTTGGATTCTGATTGTGCAATTCGTTTGTGGGCTGGATTGGTGAATCAGGACTGCTGTAACAGATCATCACAATTTTATGTGTTAGGATCCTGACAAGTTCAGGAGAAATGTCCTGAGGAGAAGGAATAGAGGGGCAAATAACAGGTACTGGCACGAGTGGTATAAATTTGGGATGTAGATGCACATGACAGAGTTCACATGAGAATATTTAGATTTCTGTTTTCTGTCTGGGAAGCGTTTTTGCAAGAGTGTTTCCGTGAACAGCCAACGGCTTTTCTCATCACCTTCTCCTCCTCACATTTCCTAATTATCTGTCACTTCCATCTCTTATCCTGCCTCTCCATTCGGTGCCCTAGGAACATCCTGGGAGCTGGAGAGGAGACAGCTTTGGTAAATGTTTAGCAATGCTTGTGCAGATTTCTGAATCCAGGGAGGTTCAACCCGTGGGAAAGTTTCAAGTCCCATCTTAGGACTAAGTTCCAAGTATTGTTAAACGGCTGAGGTTAGAAATAGTGGGAAAAGAGTAAATAGAAGCAGAGCTGCAAGTCAAACCTCTGCACCCTTTCTGCTCCCTCTCTGCACAGCCCCTGAGCTGCTGCTGTGTGAGTCAGCCCGTTCCTCCCCCTGCAGCCCCCGCTGCGAGTGGGCAAGTGGATCTATAAAAACTAATAGAAATGAGAGAGAGAAAAAAAAAATAAAAACCCAAACAAAACAACAACAAAAACCCCCAATCCAACCAACTCTTGATCTTCAGGCTCCCAGACTTTGACTGGGAGCCAAGAGCTGCAGACAGCAGCCCTTTCATGGTGGTGTGACCGCAGAGCGCTCGGCACATGTCAGCACAACTGATAACACACTCGTGCCTCCCAGCCCCACAGCCAGCACAGCCCTGGCAGCCTCTCAGCACTAATTAACACACTGCCTCGCTGCCACTGGGAGGTTAAAGCCACAGCTTTATTTACTGCAAAATTAACGGGTAAACATGACTTAATCATAACTTAAACATTCAGCATTTACGAGAAAATTTCAAAATCCTTTCAGGAGTTCTTTTGACCTCGGGCCTCCAGGCAGACCTCTGGTAAGGAGGAATTAACTGCCTGCTCCACCAAGGGATGTCGGGGCTCTCTGTGACACCATAGCTTTCCATCCCTGAAGCGATTAAAACCAACATCAGCTTAATAGACATTCTTGTGTGCGGGTCCCGTCCCAGTGTCAGGGCTGTTCTGGGTTAAATCAGCCTCTGATGGCATCTGAGCACTGGCTTCGATGAGTATCCCAAGTATCAGGATCTCTCTCTGTTGTTCTTGGGTCTCAGTAGCTCTGTGGTGGCCCACAGTGACCCCTCAGCTTTGGTTGCAGCTCAGCAGCTTGATCCTGGTCCTGCAGACACCTAGAAATGGCTTAACTTCACACCTTGTGCACTTTAACAAACTAAACCACTCAGTTCAGCACCCACGTGCTGTGTGTTTATCATGTTTGGAGCTTTAGATGATAGCTGGCTTGCTCAGTTTTACTTTTAAAGGCCTGTAGGAAACCACCAAACTGACTTCAGCAGATTTCTTTTTGCTTGAGAGAGCTGGTGCTTCCATCCTCAGTGTATGGCTTGTCTCACATCCAAGCAGATGTAATTTTTTCAGACAGCCTGGGTGTTATTCCAGGGGTGGGGGCTCTCTGTGGAACCACCTCAGTACAAGGGGAGTGTGTTGCAGGATGGAATCGTAGGATCATGGCATCGTTTAGGTTGGAAAAGACCTTTAGCCTCATCCACCCACTAAACCTTGCTCAGTGCTTAAACCATGTCCCCAGGTGCCACATTACACTTCCCTGGCAGCCTGTTCACAATGTTTGACTACCTGTTGAGTGAAGAAACATTTCCCAAGATCCAAACTAAATCTCAGCCTGAGGCCGTTCCCTCTCCTCCTGTCCCTGTTCCCTGGAGCAGAGCCTGACATCCCCTGGCTGTGCAGAGCCAGCAGGGATCCCCTGAGCCTCCTTTGCTCCAGGCTGAGCCCCACTAGCTAGCTCTCTTCATCAGAGTTGTGCTCCAATCATTCCCCAGCTCCATTCCCTTCTCTGGACACACTCCAGCCCCTCAGTGTCCATCCTGTAGTGACAGACCCCGAGCTGGACATGGAATCTGAGGTACAACCCCAGCAACAGGCCCAGCAGCTGCACCTGCTCCAGGATGGATCATCCCCATGCTTAGAGTTTGGCACCCATTCCTCATCTCCAGATGAAGTGATTTGCACATCACCAGCTGTACAGGCATTTTGATAACACCCCACCACAGGGGTGTGACCCTTAAAGGGTGAAAAGAAAAAAGGGGGAAAAAGCTTTCCCCTGCCAAAAGCAGAGTGACTTCTAGTTGCTAAGATTTACCTGCTGAAATGAACTGATTTTCAGTATTGTGCAGATTAACACGAGGCAATTGTCCACCCTGAAGAACAGTGTCCCTCTTCCAGCTGAGCTCCTGATCCTCCAGTGCATTCATTGCTGCCAGCACACTGTTCTTGCCAGGCACTGAGCTGGCAGTTTCACCTCTCCCACCTCTGGTTCAGGCTGAAACGTGGAGAATCTTTGTCAGGAAAGGAGGTGGAGTAAAGAAGCAGCTGGTATCAGCTGAAGTGGAAGAATAAAGGATTTTAAACACTCATTTAGGTATATCACTGTATTTTTCAACCTGTAAATTGTAATACAGTATAAACTGATCAAGAGGAAAAAATCATTCATAATTTGTTAGGGGAAGATGCAATTTTATAAAAAGCTTGCTGCTGTTGCTAATATCCAACTTTTCTATAGTCTTATGTATTTCTCCTAGATACCAAAAATACCATATCCTCATAAGTAAGACTTATGTGAGGACACGAGAGAGGAAAGATGAATGAATAGGAGCTGGTGCTTCCAGTGCAGGCTGAGGGGAGACAGCAGAGTACAGTGATTGTGAGCTGTCAGGAGGCTGAGCAGCTGAGATGGGCAGGGTTGAGCCCTGCACATCTTCCCTTGCATTCCTTCCCCTCCCTGATCCCATGAGTGTCTCCCAACCCTTTAAGAGGCATTTCCTCTTCCAATTCAGCCCATGTTAGAAGCTGGTATAGAGTGGGAGGAACTGTGGAATAAAGGAGGCTTTGTGGATCTGGAACTGGCCAGGACATTGGCAAAATTCCTGTGCCCTCCTACTCACTGCTCCTGCAGCTGCCCGTGGCATTTGCCACCTGTCGGGGTGTGCTGTGACTTTGGGGTAACCACTGCTCCAGACCTGCTGCCAGATTGTCCTGGGAGGCTGCCTTGAAGGGGGGAGAACGAGTGAATGAAGAATTAGGAGTCTGCTCTTCCATCCCAGCCCTGCCACTGCCTTGCCTGAGCTCAGAGGGAAAGCAGCTCCTCTGACTTGCACGCTCCCCAGCTTCCCTGCCTGCACTTCTCAGGAAAACACGAGTGACATGGAGCACTCCTTGAGCTTGGAGAAGGCTTTTCAGGTTTCCTGGATTTGCTGTCCTGCTAGAAGTGTCAAGTAGCACTAATATGTGAGAGTGTGGTGGTTTTTTTGCTTCCTCTGACTGTGTTCTTCCCATCCTGGCGTGGGGAGTCGTGTGCACATCCTCCTGTGTGTCCGTGCCAGTGCCGAGTGCTGTGTGTGCCAAGGCAGGCTGTAGTGTCTGCACTCTCTATGTACAGCCCACATACCACCCTTGTGAGTAAGGATGGCAGCAAAGGAAGAGGGGAAGGGGGGGATTTTCTGTGTGTCTGTGGATAAGATCATATATTTGTACAAAGAGCGTGTCTGTGGGCTTCAGAGACTGAAGGGAGTCTGTGGTTCAGACTGTCTGCCTGCTTTTTTCTCTCTCTCTTTTTTTTTTTTTTTTCTCTTGCTCTGAAGGCAGCAGAATATGTTGATATGGATTTTTTTTTTTTTATTGGAGCTTTTTGTGTTTTGAGTTAACACGTTTCCCTCATGTCACACCTTGCCAAACATCATTTGCTCACTAGTTCTGTGAAAGCAGGTTACCCAAAGGCAGCACCATTCCCTGTTGTTTGCTTCCAAACTGCACAGAGACAAACTGTAATAAGACTTCTGGTTAAAAACAGAATATCAGCGTGAGCAGAGAAGAGGAGAAAAAATGCCTGTGCCTGTGCTTCATGTGTGCTTAAATATTTAGCTGAACTAGTGCCAGGGCTGTGAGTTTGGAGAGCAGAAATCCTGCCACTGATGTGCTCTGTGGAGCTGTGACCCAGTAACTTCAGCTGTGAATTATGTCCAGGGTGGTGTTTTGGTTCAGTATTCTCACTGGTGAAATGAGGCTTTAATCAGATGAGAGAAAAAAAAAAAGGAGCTTCACACAAACCAACCTACAAGGGAGTACGGGATTTTCATTCATGAAAATAATGTTTGTGATTTTTTTTTTTTTTTTCTCCCAGAAATGAAAGGCAATACAAAGGAAGTGAACTCTTCCTGACTGCTGGAGTTTTCAAGTAATGACCTCTTTTCTATTCCTTTCTCATTCTTTTGTCTTTTTTTGTTGCTACCAACCAGCAAGATTTCTCAGTGGAAATCAGCTATTTTGTCTATGGATAGATCGTTCATCAGAGGGATTGAAATACATTTTTCATAAGCATGCTGAACATACCCAGCCATTAATAACATTTTTAGTGGTGAATAAAACAAAGGATATTACAGATTGCCAGCAGGGAAATTGATTTATCTTGCTTTGGTGGGTTGTCTGTGTTAAGAAATGTCACACATATTCGAAGTGTTTTGCATAGTTAGTGTCCTGTGTTTTTACCATATCAAAATCTCTGCTAAGCTCTGTTCTGGCATCTTTTTCTTGACCTCATATCAGAAGGAAACACTGCTGTCCATGAGGCATGTTTAGCTAATTAACATACACACCTTTTATGCACGTAGATGTGTACATACCTGTAGCTATAGTTATGCAATTGTTTAGGTATTTTGATTAATTAGACAAAAACTTTGACTTGCTTCCCCCCACAGCACCACGCTGTGTGCACACACCAATTTTGTGTGCAGTCCTCACAGATGAGTTACTGACACAGGGGAACACTTCCTGCCCTCCAAAGAACTTGGAATTTACTTGGAACTACTGGAATTTATCTTTTCCCCTCGGAACCACTGGCAATTCAAACTGGCTTTATGGACCTACAAGACAACTGGTGCAGCCAAAGCACAGCTGCCACAAGTGAAATTCAGCTTCCACAACTGGCACAACCTCGAGTGGAATTAACTCAAAGTGGTCAAACCCAGTGTGCAGCCCATGATGCACCCATTCAGGGTGTGATGGTGCCACTCCAATTTTCATAAATCTCCCCACTACTGCATGAAAGACAGAAAGTACTTGCATAACATCCTGAAATTGAAATTTAAAAGTCTTCAAAGACTCGATTTGTCAATGTCCAGATCTGCCTTGAGGTTTTTGTGTTTGTTTGTTGTTGGGTTTTCCCCTAAACTTCTTGTGGATAAACACAAACAAAGTTTGGAAATTCCTTACTGTGGCTGCTTTTGAGTTCATTGAGCAGAAAATATCTGATCAGAACATACATGGAAATATTTTTGTGTGGCTTTTTTTTGTTTTCAGTGCTAACACAAATAAACTGTTTAACTGATTTTGCATAAACTTTCCAAAAAAAATCTCCAGCACGGAAAATTTCAGCCCAAAACGGAGTTTATTTGAGAAAATTACAAGCAACAGAAAAAGAGGGTTAGAATGGAAATCTGAACTCCTCATTAGCTAGAGTTAAGCGCCAACTTAAATGCCAGGGGTTTTTTTCTGTTAATATTTGGTTTAAGGTTACATACAGGTTTGGAAGAGCTTAGCTCTGTTTAACCCCTCTTTTATTGCTGTCACTGCCTTGGTTTTGTTCCAAATTGGTGGCTTGGGTTGGGGACTCAGAGCTGCAGGACTCCACCACAGCAGCAGACACGGGGCTGAACGTTTCCTTTCAGATCACTGCTCTCCACAAAGCCTTGAACTCCACACAATCCCCTCTCCCTGACCTGGGAGCTCTAAACATTCAGCAGCACAGGGCAGTGGGGAGCTCTAGGCTGAGGAGGTCATGGTTTAGTTTCCAGGGCAGGGTTCTGGCTCACACAGCAAGAGGGGCAGCACGACCCCAGGGGGACACCAGGCAGCTGAAACTCCCGTGTGCTCTGTTCCCAGCTGGGGCAGAAACCCTGCCCAGCTCTGTCCCCAAAGGCTGGCAAGGCTTGGGGCTCACCATGCTTTTCATCTGGGAGCCTCAGCCCCTTGAGGAGACCGAGCAGGGGGAGGTTGTTGGACTGGCTTTGCTCTTGGTCTAGCTAAATATGGAGATTGCTGTCGTCTGAGGATAGGACCTGCATCTAACTCCTCAGCAAGCAGCTCGCTCCATTCCTGGCTCTGCAGCAAATTCCCTATGTAACCTCTGGCAAACTTTCTCTTCCTCTGCTCCTTCCTTTGGAAAATTCCTCCGAATTCAGGGGGGCATTTTGTTGAGGGAAGGCAGGATGAGGAGTTGCTTTACCAGATTTGGAGTCTCTTTTGCTTTTTGAAGTCTAGCCAGTTCAGTTCTGAGACCAACACTGAATGTCTCCACTGCACTTCTTGAAAGAATTGTCTCTTTTTCCAGCGATGTAAATTTTGTTTACATTTTGTGCTTCCTACTTTTAAAAACCTCCCTGGTCTGTCTTTGTTCCCATTTTTTTTTTTTTTTAGTCCAAAGATGTGTATTAGATATACAGAAGAAGGCAGCCAACTATGTATGAAAAGCAATTATAGGAACTCTTAATTTAAAAATCGCCTATTGCAAACATTCAGGAAACCTTTGAATGGCCAGTGATATTGCACTGAGGGTGGCAGTGCCCAGGTCTCTTAAGTTATGAAAATTATTAAGTTTTCTATAACAGTGAGGAAGCTGCTGACAATCAATCCATGCACCTGGAAGGGCAGGTCTACAACTCTGGAACTGCACCTCCAAACCAGAGATCCCTGACAGCTGAAAGAAGACAGCTGAAAGAAAACTTCTGTCAAAAGTGTTTCTTTCTGTCAAGCACTGGCAGTCTGCAAACAGTGCAGGCAAAACCAGCTGGCACTGAGGCCAGGGTCAGGCAACCCCCCAGTTTTTCCTGTCAGCTCTTTTCCAGAATCTCCATTATTCATGTTCTTCAGCCCTCCAAGCCATCCTCAGAGCCTTCAGAGGTGCTTGCCTTTCTCCACTGAGTTAGCACAGGGGTTGAACTGCTCAGTGTTGGGCTCCTCTCTATCTGAAAGACCTTGAGGTGCTACAGCATGTCCAGGGAGGGGAACAGAGCTGGGGAAGGTCTTGTACCTGAGGGAGCTGGGGTGTTTTTAGCCTGGAGGAAAGGAGGCTCAGGGAGATCTGGCTCTCTAAAACTCTCTGACAGGAGGGGACAGCCAGGGGGCTTGAGCTCTGCTCCCAGGGAACAGGGACAGGACAAGAGGAAATGTACCCCAGTTGCATTAGGGGACGTTTAGGTTGGGTATTAGGAGAAATTCCTTCACAGAAAATGTTGTCAGGCTGCCCAGGGAAACAGTTGGGTCACCATCCCTGGAGGGACTTCAGTGATGTACAGATGTGGCAGCTGGGGTCACGGTTTAGTGGTGACAAAGTGGGGTCAGGTTAATGGCTGGACTTGATGGTCTTAGGGGTCTTCTCTAATGAGAATAGTTCTGTGTTTCTGTGACCTCCTGAATGTGGTCCTCAGGGCCCAGTGTTGTTCCCACTATGAAATCTTACAGTGTGATCACTAAAAATTGAAGTGGACTTCACTCTGTCCATAGCAAATTATTTATTAGTTAAAACTTAGCAAAACCTTCAGCTATTTCTAATAAATTCAGATTCTTTAGTTAAACAATCCTAGCACTGGTTAAGCATAATTCTGGATTTCTGAAAATGCCCTGAAGCTCTCAGCCATTTCTTCACTAACAAACTTCTACCCAGGAGACTAATTATGCAGAAAGCTTGAAAGTATAACAAACTGCATTTTGGCATTTTCATTTTTCAGTATCATGGACAAAAACACAGTCTAATGAGCAAAACACTTATTTTGGTACTGTATTCTTCCTACTGCTTAATGCTCTTTCCTTCTGCCTTTTTTTTTCCTCGAGTACATGGTTTTTCAGATGGCAGGATGTGTGTTGACATGAGCTAAATATATGTTTAAGCTTAAATTTGGGAGCAAGCAGTAAATTACTGAACAAAAATGCCTGCATGAAGGCAAAATTACATCAACCCAGTAGGTTCTTACGAGAAGGGAGAACAAGCAAACTCTCAAACAAGCAGGGTGCAGCAATTCCTGAAGTGGCAACACTGACACAAACATTGAATTTGTACAGAATCAACAATGTGACCTGCAGGCTTTCTTGGGAAGCACGTGCAAAACCCCCACAATTAAAATATTTTTGGATGCATTTTCTTGCAAGTAATAATAACCTCTTGAGCACGCTCAGGGCTGTCACAGTGTGTTGTGATGGCCAAGGTAACCTGTGTTAGGAAATGGAGTGGCAACTCAGTGCTGCAAGACTTGTGCTTGGTAGATCTGGAATAAAAATAAAGCTACGACCTCAGGCATGGACAACAGCAATTCCCTTCTGGATGCAAATACAATCCTTGTCCTTTTTTTTTTCCCCTGCAGGCAGCCCCCAGGTTAATATTTGTTAGGAGAAAGCTTTTTGCAAGCAGGAGAAATTCTCTGTGTGTGTGTGTGTGTGTCTCCCAGAATTCCTCACAAATTCCAGCACAGCACACTGGCACTGTGCAACCTCTGCTTTTGAGATATTTCCCTGCTTTGACCAGAAAACTCCCAACTGCATCCAAGTGTTGACCTTCATGGAAGGGCCCCTTGCAAAGGTGATCATCCCCTCTGAGGCACACCCCGCTTCTTTGGTGCCCATCACCCTGACGTGCTCACTCCACTGCAGATATTTCCTCCTGGGGATGAAAATTCCTTCTCACGATCTTTTCTTTTTGCCCTCTGGGAGGTACAAATGTAGTCAGCCAGCTGGGAGCTTCCTCCTGCCATCAGCTTGTTACCAATCCTGGCACTATTTCATTCCCGAGGGAGCAGTGAGTCCTTGTGCCACAGGGACTGAAAGGGAGAAAGGCAGGAGGTGACCTTGCAGGAGCTCAAGAATGAGGTGGGACCTGGCAATGAAGCTCTGTGGGTGGTTTTGTGTTTGTAAGCTGGAGCTGGGCTCAAGGTCCCTGCTGTAGGTCAAGGAGCAGGGAATGTCTCGTTTTTTGCTAATTTTTCCATCATTCCCACCCCTCTACCCCAAAGCTTTCCTGTTCTGAGAGGCTGGCAAATTGGTTCTGCTTTTGCAAACAGTGCTGTTCTCCTCCACAACAAGTGACAAGTGGAGTTTTGGTCTTGAGTTTTGGTTTGGGAGGGTGGGGAGCTGTGGTGAAAGTCATTTGACCTTCACGAGGTTTTAGCAACACCTTTTGACTCCTTTCTTGGCTGCCCTTCCCCAAATGAATGGGCATGCCCCGAGGCACAATGGGCTTCAGAGGAGGAACTCAGTCAAACAGAAAACAGAAAGTAACCAAGCCCTTAGGCTTATTTAGTGAGATCTTCCATTTCTCAAAGGGAATTAGATTTTTTTTTTAAAGCATTTACATTATTACAAATCTAGCGATTTAAAATCCTGGTTGCTGTCTGGCTGTTCACTCAAGTGCTTAAAAATGTAATGTTCAAAATGTTGCCACTTGTCAGACCCCTCTTTCCATACAGATTTTGGGGCAATCCTTCCTCTATTGGAACTGTCACTATCCATCATTTTGCTGTCACCTGTAAGCGAAGGACACATCTGCTGCTCATAAATGCCACATAACTTTTCAAAACCATGAGGAAAGATGAAGAAAAATAATTATATATGGTCAAAACATGGTTGCAGTGTTGCTGTGAATGTGGGTGACCAAATGCCTGGAACCAAGATGTAAGATGCCTGCGAGGCTCTGATACTTCATGGGTGCAGGACAGAGGCCAAGGAAGATGACAAGTGAAAGGTTGTGGTTCTGGGAATTTCTAGCAGGCTTATGGTTCACATGTGCATTTCATGTGAAAGCATGTCATGTGCCTGCCCTGGCTGATCTCCTATCCAGCTGTTGAACAAAAGTATGTGGAAGAAAGCTTGCATGCAAATCTCTTCTGTGGGTGCCAAACAGAGGTGTTTCAGGCCAAGAGATGTTAATTACTGGGGCCGGGCAAGGAAGTGCTTTCATCAAAGGATTTTTGCTCTGAGGAATGGCAGGGTTTCCCACTTAGAAAAATTAATTTTTTATATGCCTTTTGTTTCTAGAGTTAATAGGGCAATTTGTAATGTAGGGCATTGCTGGCTAGTGAAGAAAGGTAGGTGCCAACAAAGCAAACAGAAAAGGAGGGCTAAAAAGCTTCTAAGGTGCACTGGAGTTTTGCTTGCACATATCACTTTAGTAGGGTAGAAAGAAATAATTACAGGATTGTCACCAGAGTAGAAACAATCCAGCCTTTAATTCACAGAATCACAGAAGCACTGAGGTTGGAAAACACCTCCAAGGTCATCAACCTGTGCCCAATCCCACCTTGTCACCAGCTCAGAGCACTGACACCTTCAGCCTTTCCTTGGACATCTCCAGGGATGGGGACTCCAAACCTCCCTTCCAATGCCTCACCACCCTTTCCAGGAAGAAATTCCTCCTGATGTCCAGCCTGACCCTCCCCTGGCCCAGCTTGAGGCTGTTTGCTCTTGTCCTGTCCCTTGTTGCTTGGGAGAAGAGCCTGACTCCCACCTGGCTGCACCCCCCTCTCAGGTAGATGTGTATAAACATCCTTTTAATTGTTGCAGTGCTTTTATTACCTGGAATTTAGCACACCTCTCATGATAATTCACATTCTGCTCCCTACCTGTAAACTTGTTCTTTTCTCCATCATTAACATTTCTCTGAAGTGAGTCACTGAAAACTGCAAAGACGCTTTCAGACATTACAATTTATTGCTTACTTTGCTTATAAGGAGTCTCTGATCTTTGATATGATATAGATTATATATAGAACTGTAAATGTAAGTATTCAAGAGACTGACAGAATTCCTGTGTCTGCACAGCTTCAGATCATCAGTGTGCCCTGAACCCCTGATCTCCAAATAGTGAAAGCATGAACCCTCTCAGGTGGAAATAAAGAGCTGGACTTGTAATGAAGCAGCTCATTCGTTAAGCTTTTGTGCTGATTGTTAAAAAATTATCTGAAATAATGGGAATAAAACACTCTCAAAATGGGGACCAGGCTTTTTCTTTGAGTTTCTGCAAAAGGCAGCAAGTACATGGAGATGGGATCTGCTGCTCATCAATGACCAGTCAATTTTAGAAGAGCAGGTTTCACAAACATCTGTGTTTACACTGGCTTCACATGGTTACAAAAGAGTTGAGGAGCTGCTTTATGGGAAATCTGAGGAAGGGAGCCAGGAATAATAGAAAGGGAAGAACCTACCAGTGGATTTGGTAGTTTGGTGACCTTCCTTAACCAATCCATGATCCTTGTTGACCTGTTATCTTAGTTAGAAACCGTAAGGATTCTTCCTTGACAAGTTGGAAGAACCAATGAAGAATCAAGTTCTTCCTTGGTTCCTTGTGTTAAATTATGCTCTGACTTCTCAGCTGCAAGGTTTTCCTGTTTCCTGAGGTGAACAGACAATCCCATTCCCCAGTGGCTCAGCTGCACGGATCAGGGAGATGGATTAAGATGCTGTTTCTCTCAGCCACCAGATGTGACAACCTGTTTTTATATGGAGTCAGTTTTAAGAAGTCTTACTTAGGAAAGCAGAAGGAAGAACTGAAGAAGAGTTTCATCCGTGACACTTCCTTCCTTATCCCCCTAAATTTGTACTTTATAAATACTCCCTGAAATCCTTGCTTGGAGTGACCCTGAATGGGTTCTCAGCCTTTGATGAATTGCTTTCAGGTTTTATTTCTGAGGAGTTTGCACAGTTAGAGAAAAAAAAAAAATATTCCTGGGGGATTCCCTAGGAAGATCTGTCTGTCTTGTTATGGGATACATTTCTTGTACTGTCACAAGATGAAATGAGGGGCTCCCCTGACAAATATAAAAGTTATATGACAACCCATCTATTTTTAGATGATTTAAATCAGTCAAGAGGGAAAAACATTTGTTTCCAAGACTGTAATTTTCCAGATGACACCATTTTATTGCACGGTGCCATACCATGAGAAAGAGCATTCTTGTGGCTTTTGAACTGGAAATCCTGTAGGAATGCTATTTCTGGCATTTATTTGCTGTGAAGCCAGGCACACATGGAGAGCAGACAGACTGACCAGATACAGTTTGTGGTATTAAGGCATTCAGAAAAGTCCCTGCTGCACAGCCCTTTTCCAGCATCCAAAGTGTTGAGTGAAGTTGAAAAATGATCAATGGAGATAAAATCTGAACGCCATGATCTGATCAGACAGCCAGACTTTGGTGCTATTAATGTGTTCCTTCCTCTTGCAAAAACGCTATTTTGAGAATTCAGCTTTTCTGTCTTTATATAATGATGCTTCTAAAATAATTTGTGGTAATGAGCAAGGTTTTTGTTGGGAAGTGGGAGTGAGGGTTGAATGCACACTTTGAGGAAAAACCAGATGCTGTCACTCCATTTTAACCGGGAAGTTTTGGGGTTTTTTTATTTACCCGAGTACCACGTGTGAACATGCAAAAAAGATGCTGATTGAGGAACAGAGCAAGAGCTTAAGCCCATTCTTTGGTCACCCTCTGAAGCTGGCAGGGATAGTGAATTCAGTGTGACTACCCATGCAAAGAAACTTTTTGCATGGGTAATTGCTTATGCTTGAAACTTTGTACCATCAGATACTTCCTGTAGTCAGTTAAACAGAGTAGGCTGGATTTTTTTTTTTTTCATTAAAAAGAAAAAAAAAAAAAAAAAAAGCAAAAAAAAAGCAAAGCACTAGGCTCTGAGATTTTTTTGAATATAGCTGTGTCTCTCCACAGCCTCTCTCATAGGAACTGCTCTAAAATGATAGTCTGCCTGAATGGAGCAAAAACCCTAATAAATATGGTGCATTCCTCTTTAAAAAGTATATTTATTTAGTAAGTTTAGAAACCACTCTGAGGTTAGGTTACAGCTATTGGGATTAGAGGGCGTCTCGTGGGCAGTTCAGACATCAAGCTATAGGTCCATGGAGTGAAGCTGAGCTGTTTCTAGCCTGATGTCTGAATTATGAATTAGGTTCATTCTAATTCCAATGGGGTAAACCTCAGAGCAGTTTATATACTTATGGCTAAGTGCTCCTAAAATACAGGCTATTTATTTAAAACATACATGTAAAAACGTAATATCTAAAAAAGATGTCTGGCCTAGTGATGCTAGAGCACAGCAAGCCAGCCAAATAAATTCTGAATTCTGACTTTGGAACCCTTGGAGAGGGATGGCACAGCTGGCTTTATGCCACCTTCTGATATTCCCAGCTAGGTCAGATCCCTGCTTGGCTTGGGATGAACTGGAACAGCCACAAGGCTAAATTAATTTTCCTTAGCCCAAGGCATCTGCCTCTTCCTCAGCCATGCCAAGGCTGGGAGAGCCTTGGGTCGTGATGCCCTCCCCTGAGCACTCAGAAAAGTTCTGTAGGCCAGGAACATCCTGCAGGGTTGGCTCCTCTCTCCTGATCACTGGATTTGTGCAAAGAAGCCCAAATCTGCTTTTTAGTCTGGTTGGATATTTGGGAAGCAGGATGGAGCTGCAGGGCTGGCCAGAAAGCCCAGGATTTATTAATAGCATCAACAGCATCAGCAACTGCTCCCATGTGGAGCCACCCTGGTGTCTGAGCTCCTTCCAGCAGCAGTGCCAGCTGTGAGCCTCTCACCTTAACCACCTCTGACCCTGCTGCTGGCCATCAGCACCGTGCCAAGCTGGCTCTCCCACAGGGACTGCCCTGCTCGTGGGGCAGAGCACTCAGGGAGGTTCCTGCAGGAGCCTGGGCCAGCCCTCCCTCTACTCCTTTTGCTCAGGCTACCCAAGAACCTAGAGGAGAGGAGCATCTGATGTTATTTTCCTGGGATGGGAGTGGAGCAGAAACTACCTGCTATTTTAGGACATCTGAACTGGCTCCATCACTAGCAAAAAGAAAAAAAAAATGAGTCAGTTTACACTCTGGTTCTCTCTTCCCTCCTCAGCATGCTCCTTTGATTTCCATTCCAGGAAATAAATGGGACAAAATCCCTCTCATGTAATTACTTCTGCCTTGGCGTTGAGTAAGATGGAGAGAAGTCCTCTGGAAACAGCCATGGTTTGTTCAGAAGGTGAAGATCTTTTGCAGATGCAGAAGCAGCAAATGTGTAGAGGACACAGAGGGCATTGTCACGCCGAAGGATTGTCACAGGGCTGAAGGAGGGCATAATTAATTCGTGTGGGGATACTGAGGCCAAAGATCACTTCACAGAAATTCCCAGGAGTTGGCAAAACGAAATGTCACAAGCCAGCTAGTGGGAGTTAAAAACTGAACGTGGACAAAACCCGCTGTTAGCTGTTATTGTTTTCTGCTTTCAAAGGAACGAAATCTCCCTTTTGTGTGGCAGCAGAGTGCTTACTCACGGCCCTTGGATGCCTGAGGCTGACCATGAAGCACTAAATATGTGTGAGTGTAATGAGAATATTGAACTAATCCCTCTGCCCCAGCTGCCCCAATCCATTCAGAGATGCTGGCGAGGCCATACTTCATCTGGCACCACCGAATTTTGGGTTGGGCTCCACTTAGTGCAGGAACAAGGAGGTGAGTGCTTTCAGTGGATGGCAGCAAAGCAGACACCATGGCTGGGGAAGGGCTCAAACTGCCTGGAATGGGTTAGAACCAGCTGCATGCCTGGAAATTATTTTTTTTTATTATTTTTTTTATTATTATTTTTTTATGATGACCAATACATATGGCCAGAGGAAAAATTCTCCAGGAAGGTGTCATAGGAGAATATGCATCAGTCAGAAAAAGGCAGAATTACAGCAAAAAAAAAAAAAAAAAAATCCTGTTGTAGCAGATGAAGCACCTATCAAGTGACAACAGCAGTTTATTTTCCTTGAGCAAAAGTAATGGATATACTTAGACATAATCCTACCCTCGAGTGTTTTAATTCTGATGGAACTTCTTATTAAGGAGAGACATCAAAATGGAAAAGTGCACACCCTAATGGAAACAATGTCATAAAACTGACAGCATTTCTACAAGGTAGGCTGACACCTAAATTAGCTAGGAAGCCTTGAAACATGATGGGAAAAAAATAAAATGGAAAGGAAAGAAAAAGGTTTGGTGTGAGTCAGTATTTTTGTTATTTGTTGAATGTTTTCAAGTCTGTGTTTTAACAGCTAATTAAGACACAAGAGGTAAGAGAATTAAGAGAGTTTTGTTCCACCTTCCCTGTCTGTTGAGTGGCTACTCAAGAAATCTGCAGGCCCAGATGAGAATTCATACCCACTCATGATTTCTCTTTGCCCTCGTGTTTTACATGAAAATGTTCTTTGTTAAACTTGCAATTCATCTTTTACCCTTGAAAACAAAAAGACAAATGCAGTGGGTTCAAGGTTCCTTGTCTCTTGACCTCTTGAGGTTGCTTTTCCAGGCACTGCCTATCTGCACAGAATACACCAATAAATACACTTATTAATTCCATGCAATGGCCAAAGACACACTGTAGGCTGATCTGTACACAATGCTGATATGACCAGACTTGCTTGTATAACGCCATAATTTCACTTGTAAGGAGGCAATTTTTTTCCTCCACAAATATTTGTGGGTTATTAAAATCACCCAGCAGGCTAATGAGCCCCACAGTGTGTGTCTATGTGATTCCCAGTAAATTTTCTCAACTTAAGCAAAGCCAAAATTGTGTAACTCAAGGAGCACCTGAGGGGGAAAAAAAAAAAAAAAAAAAAAAGAAGCAGCATGATTTAATAAGGCACAGCTCTTTTCTTTTGTTGCCTTTTTGCTCCTGCTGGAGAAAGTCTTACATTTGTACTAGCCTACAGAATACATAGAAAATATAGAATAAATAGAATATATTGAGTTGTAGCATCACAGAATGGTTTGGGCTGGAAAAGACCTCAGTTAATTTAGCTCCACCCCCCTGCCAGGGACAAGGATACCTTCCAGTAGAACAGGTTGCTCCAAGCCCCCTGGACACTCCTGGCCTTGGACACCTCCAGGGATGTGGCAAAGGACTTTGCAACACTGCATGCAGAATTATGGCATGCTGGGAAGAAAGCTGCTTCTGTGCAAACTGAATTTCTGGTTCATGATAAGTCAGCCTATGCTGTATTTCAAGTCTGTGGATTTAATAAAACAAGAGGTTTCGAGATGGGAGATGATTCTGGAGAGCTCAGCTGGAGTTCCTGGAATGTAATTTTCCTTCTCTGCTCATTCTTTGCCTGGTGCAGGGAGAATGATTTGATTCCCTGTCTTCAAGGAAGGGGGAGGAAAAAATATAGAACTAGAGAAGAATGTTCATATATAGACACACACACACAAAACCACCAAAAAAAGGCATAACTGTGAGCATGCTGGTTGGAAGGAAGTTCCTTCAGATTCTCTCAGGACATTCAGACTTTCAGTCTCCTCCACTCAAAAACTCAACTTGACAGGTAGACCAAGCTGGTATAGTTTTGAGATGATGACTCTAGGATTGAAACCACCTCTCTAAGAAATAGCAGAAAACCTCTCTGGTATCTCTGTCAGCATGTCTGATGTTTTGAGACAGCCCGGAAGACATTTCATAAAACAAGCTTCCATGGCTCATTGCTTTAGGTTGATTACTCATATTTTCCCTTTGTAATAATGTTTTCCTAAATGCATTTCATTCAACACTGTGTTTCTCTGGCAACGAATGGCAGCTCATTGTTGAATAGCAAGCATTGCTTTGATGATCTGAGTACTTCACTGCCCTTTTGCATAGCAGAATCCTCTGCAGATCTAACACAGCCAGCTCCTTGTGTCAAAATTTTCAGGAGGCTGAGCTTTAAAAGTGCACAGCTTTCAACAGCAGAAAGATGAGTGCTGCATCCCACAGAAGTGTTTGAGGTTCAAGAAGGGTTCTTGTGTCCGTGGCGAGGCCAATGAAAACTAAAAGGCCTTGCAGAAAACATCTTCACACACGTGCAAAGACACCTTGGGGCAGCTGGGAGCTCAGGGCACTGTGTGGGGTGGCAGAGAATGCCTTAGCTGGGTTTAAATCCAGTGTCTGTGTCCCAGCTGACAGCCCCAGCCAGCAGGCTGTCTCCCAGGCTGTTATCTGGTCAGCCTCTCCTGTCTCATGTCCCTGGGGTCCACGGGTCTCCCCCTCCCCAGGTGATCTCTGATACACAGGAAGAGGAGTTCTGTGGCAATTTTTTTTGCACAAAGAAAAAAGCTCTACTGAGATTTAAAAAACAGTCATTTTAATCTGTTTCATGGTCCCCCCAGATACTGAATACTCCTGCCTTTTTAAATATAGGTATTTGGCTAGGCCTAACACTGCCCTGGATTTCTTTGTGCTGCTTTACTGAGTTTTATCGACAGTTTATTTTGATGAAGGCTGGCAGTGAGCCTATTGGCAGATCTGTAGCTTAGTCATTCTGTCATTGCAAAGCAGTCCCATTTAGCTAAATAAATTAGTATTTTTTCAATGAAACAAGGGTTCCAGGTGAGTGTCAAATCACAAAACTTCACAGAAAAATTCCATTCAAAATTTAGAAGCAATTTTGGGAATCAAGGTTATGCTAAATTGTCTCCATTAAGAACTCTGGTTTTATGGAACTGGTAATTTTGAAATTAAATATATGGTCAAAAGGCAAGTTATGGGTGTTTGTGTTTTTCTGCAGACATATGTGAGGTGAATATCCCAACCTAAGCCAAGAAAGATTATTGTTTTGCCTCTGAGAGAAAAACGCACTGATGAGCCTCACTCGATTTTGATAGACAGAATAAACTTCAGGATTTCTGGTGTTGATTTAAATGAGGATTCCTCCAACAGATCACTGCACTCTCACTAAACTATGTAATAAAATTTCTGTGGGAACAAAGACATTCCTTGACATCCACCCAGGATGCTTGGAGCCCCAACCATTCCCTCTTTAGCTAAGGAACATCCTGGCCATTAGGAGCTCCTGGCTGCCTGGCCAGCTCTTATCCCACCAGGGAGTAATTAACTGGACACTTCCATTTATCTCTTCATGCTGGATCAACATGGTAAAATGAAGGATATGTGCTTAAAGCACTTGAAAGGCAGTAAACCTTAAAGTGGCATCTAATCAACCTGTGGAATTTTTTGCTGTGGGACATGGAGACAAACAGTTTGAGAGCCAGGGCAGGATTAAGCACTTGAATAGGAATAATACCTGTGGTTAACTTGTGAGGTTAAAGTATTATGAGGTTTATCAGTTCTTTTGCTCCTGGGCATAAACTGCCGTCTCAGCTTGTGAAAGAGCTCCTCTCTGCTCCTGCTGTTGCTCGGGGCTCTTTGTGGGATGCTTTCCCAGGGTGTGGGGCACCTGAGTGAGTGAGTGAGTGCCCGAGGGCAGGACAGCAAACCAAGAGGATGGTCCTCAAAAGCTGCACGGAGCACTGCGTCTGATCCCCTGCTCTGGGGGTTCCACAGCCCGCGGGAGGAAGGCAGCACAGAAAATCAGGCTCTCAGAAAATTGTCAAGGCTGGGATGTGATTTATCATCCAGACACTGCCCAGCCACTTTTCCATGCAGGATAGAAGCCCTCGATTATGTATAGGTGTCTTCTCAAAAGGGATTAAACCCTCTTGCCATTTGTTATGAGGGCACGCTTGTCTGCACATCCCCTCTCTGTCTTTTTGGTAAAGAGAAGCCAGAAGAAAATGGCTTGAACATTCCTGCTTGAACATTCCTGCCTTTTAAAAACTTTCCGTACTGTCTCTTCACAGACAGATTATACACATACATGTTATGGCTAGAAGTAAGTGCACAGGCATTAACTACAGCAGCAGGTGTTTTGGGGATTTTTCACCTCTAGAATTTTTGCACAACACCATTAAACAATCAGCTGTTTGCCCTCAAGGACTGGGGTTTATAAAATGGAATACTTTACAGCAAGGGTGTTTCTGACTCAAAATGGCACCACTTAGATGAGGGGTTTTGTTCTCAGACTTGTAGATTTTGATTAAAACTTTAAAGTCCTGGTTGTATCAAAGTGAAACTTTGGATTTAGACTGCAAAACCCGTGTTTAGGCTGCAGGAGGGCAGAGACAGTTCTGTTGGTAAGGGTGTTACATTTGAAAACAGGGTAAAGGGTGGCTCTCTTTGGGCAGACAGGCAGTGCCTTCAGTCAGCCTTGCAGGAGCATCTGATGGTTTTATCTCATAGAGATTAATAAAAGGGAGAACATTCTGGCTGCTTTCAATGGTTAATGTAATCACAGTGTTGCTGAGCAGTCTGAACCCAAACAAACAGGCTGATGCTCTCCCTCCAGTTGGCTTCAAGGAGCTGGTCAAGGTGTTAGACATGCTGATGTCAAAAAACAGGGATAAAGGGATGAGGAACCCCATCCAAATGCTTCTTTTATTCCTGTACTCCATTCACAGCTTTATTCCAAAAACGGGCAAGGGCTTCCATCCACAGAGCCCCTGCCCATCAGTCTGTCCATGAGCTCCACTGAGCTCAGCCCTGGGTGCCCGAGAGGTGTTTGCCTGTCTCTGGCTGTCCTGAGTTGCTGACTGGATTCCCAGCCCGTGCTCCAGCCCTGTTTGCCATCCTGTCTCTGGTCTGAGCTGCACTGTTGCTGGTCCTGTCTTTGCCTCTGTCTGCTGTCTTGCCCAGCTGCCCTGGCTCCTGGGTGGACCCCAGGCAGTGTGGGGAGCCCTGTCTCCAGCTGCCTCCAGCCCTGTCTCCACGGGTTGCTGTGTTATGCAGTAAACATGGAATAATCCAAGGTGTGTTTGGCATTGTGCTGTAGCTGTGAGGACGTTGCCTGGCAAAGCCAAAGGCAGAGAGAGCTGCAGCTGGGGCCATGTGCTGAGCACTAATTCCCTCCTGTGAGCCGCCCAGTGGCATCCCATTGTGCCTGTTCCTCTAGTTCAGACATGTCCAGAACCATGTCCTGACTCCAGCTCTGTGCCAGAAGGGCAGCTTATAAACCCTCCTCAGACAATGCACAACCTCCTTCCTCCTGCCCGGGGGCTTGACACACGCGGGGGTGGTGGGAAAAGGGAGGGAGAGCAGGAGGCAGGGTGAGAGGAGCAAATACCCATCACCAGCTGCTCCCGCGGAGAAAAAGGCTGTGATGGTAAATGGGGCATTTTATGGCCGAGAGGAAATGCCTTCATCCCTGAGCTGTGGCCACTTCCAAGCGCTCTGGCCCGGGGCTCTGGCTACCTGAGGAGGAGGGGGCAGTCCCTGGCTGCTCTGGCCAGAGGAGAAGCCTGCAAGCTGGGAGGTGCTGTCCCTGGTGGGTGTAAAACTCGTACAGGTGCTTCCTGCCCGGGCTCCAGCCCGGGAGCAGATGATGTAGCTGCGTCTGGAAGTTCTCAGATCCCCGCTCAGAGACCACCACAGCGAGCACGGTGGGATGGGTGCAGAGCTGGGCAAGGCTGGGAACAGAAACAGGCTGTGCTTTTCTGACCTGGGGAAAGGGCACAGGCAAGGAATGGCTGCAAGTTCGAGTCTGTGGAATTTCTAGTTGTTTCCTTTTATCTGAAATGCACTTTGACCCTTGCCTTGAAATGAACTTTATTGACACTCATCTGCAGCACACTCAAGGGATGGTCAAAAAGTTCCACAGGAAATGTCTGTGTCATGATATCTCTTAGGAAGCCCGAAGAAAAAGAGGTTTATACCAGGTCTGACAAGGTCTGTAAGCAGAGCTTTAACCCTTTTGCCAGGAGGAGCCTTTTCTTTCAGCCCCTAGGGCTTTTTTTTCCCCCCTCTGTTTTCTTCTTCATTCTATTTATAGCCTACTCTGGTTTAATTTTCCTTGGCCATCAGACAAGTGAGCAAGTCTTTTCTCTGCTGATCTTACAGCAGAGTTTGTTTATACATATACAAGATCTCTAATTACAGAGCAGTGTGATTCCCCACAAAACATCCCCTGGCCTCCACTCCCCAAATTCATATAGGACTTCTTTTCTGCAAGGCCAAACACACTTTTAGAGTTTATAGACAAAGCTGTTTTGTGTATATATGATTTTCTCCCCTGTCTCAACCCTTTCCTTGCAAAAACAAAAAGAAATTAAAAAAAAAAAAAAAAAAAAAAAAAAAAAAAAAAAAAAGGAAGACAGGGCAGCTGGGAAATCTTAGACTAAAGAGCTGATAACATTTCAAAACATTGTGATCTAAAAATAATAATTCTGTTTTCCCCTTCCCTCTCTTTCTTTCCTCCTCGCCCTTCTGTAAAACGTGATTCATTTTCTCTAAAGAAAAATTCCCATCCTGGGAATTTATGAACCATGTAACACTTCAGTGGGACTGATTTTACTTTCAGTTGTGATTCTGTGAATTGGATGTGGGCTGAGAGCAGAGATCACTATTGTGATTTGTTATGGAACACTGTCCATGCATGCACAAACATCCCTGTGTGGCAACAGGAGAAACCAGGCCAGAATTCGTGGCCATTTATGTCAGGAATCAGCTGCTTTCCTGGATTTCACATTAATTCATAAATGTCTGGGCTCTGTGGACTTACTTCTACCTCTCAAAGGACCCTTCCTACTGAAGTTTGTGGGGCTACCCTTCTTATATGAAGATCAGAGGTTTTCAGCTGTGTGAATTGGACAGGGGGGGTTGGCTTGTTGGTTTGGTTTTGGTGTGTGGGTTTGGTTTTTTGCTTTTTTTTTTTTTTTTTTTTTTTTTTTCACTTTCATTGGTGTTTTCAAAAGCAAAGAAGAATTTTGCACCTTTTCGAGCTCCACTCTGCTGCAGGTAAAGAATGTAACAGCTTGTGAGAGAGCAGCTAGAGCCAATAATAATTTGACTGACACGTCCTGGCACTGAAATGCCTTTTAAACCTCACTCTGTCCTTTCAAGGTGGAGGTTTTAATGCTGGGCACTTGTTTGAGCTGAAAATTCCCTCTCTTTATAGACCCAAAGAGCCTACATCCATGAAAGATTCTCAGAAGGATCTAATATTTCTATGGATGATAGAATAAATCCTGCAGTGCCGCAAATTTTCCAAGCCATGGAAGTTTCCATGCCCAGTGCATGTTTCCATATGTAACACACACTTTTCCACACAGGATCCCAAAGATTTCTTGGAAAACCAGCAGAGGCTGGTGGACTATGATAACGTGGTAACAGCTTCAGGAAAATCTATATTTAGTTTTAAGAATTATATTTATTTTTAAGAGTTTGTAGGAACTACAGCAAGTTTCCCATTAGGGGTTAACCGTGGATTCTAGGAATTACAAAGTTCATTACAGGAACAAATAAATTCAGACATTTGATGGGCATGATTGCAATGGTGAATGAGCCATCTCTATTTGGAAAAGTTTGACAAGATAAATACTCTTGTTTTAAGGCATCTTCCTGATTTTATGTAAGATATGCACGCTTCTAAAGCCAGCTCCAAAGTAAAATCACTGATATTCTTTCCATGGATTTGAGAGAGTTCCAGTAGGTGGGAGGTTAGCTCTCCTACCTACACTGCCAGTAACCAAAAGAGGTTTTTTAAAGAGCTGTTTATTACATGGTATGATAGAACAACATTTTTCAATACAGCCCCCTGTCTCCTGCAGCTTGCAGTGCTAGCACAGGTTTGTGGTGCCTGCTGGAAGCTGCCTGGGTTCCTAAGGCAGGATTTTTTTTAAATAGAGCATCTGTTTGTTTCCTTCTTTACACACAATGCAATAAACGCTTGCATTAGCGTCCAGAATATCCTGCAGGGTGAGAGAGCACGGCCTGGCCTTGGTTTGGCACAGATTCCTGAGTTGATTTCAGGATTAAGATGCCCTGTTACAGAAGGCACTGTACTCGTGTAGGTGTGCAGGCACAGAGATTATAGAGGCTGATACCCAAGTACCCTTCTGCTTTCCTCCTGCTTCGTGGCTGGAGCTTTTTACCTCTAATTGAGTAACATCATCAACTTGGTGGTGGTTCATAAGGTTTCTACAAATGCTTTCCAATCCAACATCAGCACGGATTAATAAATAAATGAATCTGGTAGTGCACCAATGCTGTGTTTTGGTTTTTTCCCCCAGAATCCAGAGATGTGTAAAAATTTGGGGTGAGATCTTGCATTCCTGCCACAAACCCACTGAAACAGGGATGACACAGCACAAGGATGAAGCAGCAAGGATCTGAACTGTCATGATGCATTAAGTTTTAGCTTTTATATTTTTTTAGATTCTGTGCTGTTTTGGTGGGTAGTTTTAGGTTTCATATTAAGTGCTACTAAGCTCTCTTCTCAAAGTAGATAGACAAAACAATTTCTTTTCTAGCTTGATACCAAGGACAACTTTCAGGCCCAAGAACAAAAGCAACAGTGAAGTGAGAGGAGAAACAAGGAGGATGGAGCTTCATAACATGAAACTATAATTGGACAATTAACTCCAATATGCTGATGGACCAGAACTTATCAAAGTGGGAGAACTCGTGATCTGGTGTCCATTCTGTGCCCATTTTGGGTTCATCCTGGGTGTAGCCCAGCCGGCTCTTGTGCTGCCCAGGTGTGCTCAGTGAGACCTTTTAATAAATCCCTGCTTTATCCTTTTGCTCTGCCTGGTCTCTGTTCCAGGTCAGCCTCCAGAAGGCATCAGTCAGATCCTTGCAGACCAACAGAAAACTGGCACCTCAGAGCTGTGAGCTTTTATTCCCCTCTTTGCTGAGAAGTCCAATGAAATTATTTAGGAGGATCCATCTGTAGGAGCTGAGCCAGGCTGGGCTGCGTCCCTGGATTCCTGTCATGGACAGGAGTGACAGGATTCTCCTGGGGCTGGCACAAAGGAGGCATAATTGCTCCAGCAGCACTGCAGAAGGCTCTCAGGGGAGCTGGGTTCCTGGAATTGGGCAGGATAATGACCGTATCAAATATTTATTGATTTATGTAATCCCTTCTCACTGATCCTCTGTGTGTGGACCCCATGAGGACTCTGCAACAGCAGAAGGTGTTGCTGGGTGTCTGTGACTCTGAATCATGCATGATCAGGCAGAAAGGCAGCACAGACAAACCTCAGAGAACCTGGCTTCCCTACAGCCCCCCAATTTGCGAAACCCCACATTTATGGAGCAGAGAGGAGCAATTGTTCTCCCACAGTGGCAGCAGCAGCAGTTCCACACAAGCTACCTCAGTGCTCTGCAATTTGCAGTGCTGTGGAGTATCTGCAGGAAGAACACTGAAATAATCTTTGTGATGGCCATGACTTTGATTAATCATTCACATAGTTGCTGTTCTACTTGCATTCTGGCATTTCTATCTGTTTGTGCTGCAAGCAAAATCAGTCTTTCCTAAAGCAACAATAACTTTTGAAACTTACTGCACCTAAGCAAGCCTTTCTTGAGGAAAAGATTGTCTTTTCCTTTCCAGTACACAGTCTAACAAATATTTACAAAATAGCATGTATACTGTAAACTGGAAAGATTTATTTAGATTATAAATCTCTCTTGTTTGGCTTTTAGTTTTTAAAATCCTTCTTTTAATGAGCAAAAAGTGCATTCGTATAAAAAAAAGAGGGAAATGTAATACAATGAAAACCAAGCTGAACTAGGGAAAAAGAAGTTTTAGGATGCCACAGGTAATACAAAGGTTAATATTTCTTTCAAAGAAGTCATGCCAGATTTCTCCTAAACCAACCTGAGGCTGTTTAGTTCTGGTGGAGGTCTGGGTGGTCTCAGATGTCCCAGTTCTGTTCATGACTGCCCTCCTGATACCCCTTGGCAGCTCCAGAGGGCAGGTGAGAATCCATCCCGAGGGATGTTTTCAGGAAAGGTTCTAGATACCTGTTAGCAGGATGTTCTCCTACTGCATGACACCTTTTTTCCATTGGTGGTTGATCCGTGGCTGGGATCACAGCCAAACTCTGGCTTTGGCAGGTGGGAATGGGGGGCAAAACTTGAGCTTCATCAAGTGTAAATCTCTTTATCAAGGGAGCCCAGAGCAGCTCGTTCAGCTCTGGAATGAAATCTGCTCTGTAAAGATTGAAAGTGAGGGGAATGAGCCCCACCTGAGCTCTGCTCCCACTGTGGTGAACATGAATCACAAAATTCAGCTTCCATGTCTCTCCCCAGTATAGAGCAGATGTGGGCAAAAATAGAGTTGATGGCATTTATTGTGACAGCTGATGCTGGTGATTTGACTTCTTTCATTAAATAGATGACTAATCTGCAATTTGTTTTTAGATTGTCTAGATTATTTGTGCCGAAAGTCCTTTGGGGATTTTAATTCTGCATTTCATCTGGGACAAGGAAAAGGGCAGGCGTGTGGAAAATATGAATATAGGAACCTGCAGGTTTCCCAGGCTCTGTGAAACACAGAGCCAGATGTCCCAAGAAATCTGGTGATACAGAAACTCCTCTTTGGTTTCAGGGATTTGCTTCCTCGAGCAGCAGAAGGAATATGCAGGTGTCCTATTTCTGTGCCAGGAGAAGCAGCTACACTCTGCCTTCCTGGGAAGAGAAAATCCTTTCCCATAGGATTAGGTGGCAGGGGAAGACTTCCTCAAGACATCCCAATTCCAGCATCAGAAATCTGTACTGAAACTCCAGCAAATGACAGCCAGCATGCAAACCTGCATCTTTGTTCAAACACCTGCTGGTCATTCACACATGAACCATATTCTGGGTGCTGAGTTCTCCCCAGAATTCTCTTTTCTGTGGTTTCAAAAATTCCACCTTTCCTACAGCTAGAGATTGGAGCACATCTCTCCACTGTCTCTCTAGAGACATGCCTCTCTTCAGGGAAAAAAAAAAAAAAAAAAGGAAGAAAAACACTGAACCTTCTTTCTTCCACACTAAAAGACCTTTGTCCCAAACCACACATGTAGATTTTAAACAGAAAATAATATGAAAGCACAGTGCTTCCTTTATAGCAGACCTTATGTGCCTTATGCAGCTTTCTGAGTTCCTGTGTCCATGGATTTATGATGTGCTCTACACTTTCCACATTCTCAGTGTTGTTTTCCCACATTTGAAGGAGAAATGATCAAGAGATTTGTGCTGGAGTGAAATTTATTCTGTCTTAAGCTGTGTAGAGGTTCCAAATTCACCACAGCATGGAAAATAGAAATGCTGTAAGCATCTTGGGCCCTTCCCAGGCATGCAGACACCGTGCCTGCTGTAGAAATGAACATTACATTCTTGTAATTACTGCTCTTGTCAGAACTGCTTCTGCCTCTAATAGATCAGGTAAATATGAACTGAGAATATGCTATAATGCCCAAGGGATCATTTCTGCATGGGAAAATAGCCCCCAGCCCAAGGAAAAGTTGCACAGCTCTGCAGAGGATGGAGCTTGTGTGGCCTTTCTGGTTATTTAGAGTGAATTACAGGGGCGAACCTCCAAGGGGATCCTTTGTGTAGGGGTAGGAAGATGTAACTTAATGTTCTCAAAAATGCCTTAATGCCCATTTTAGGGCTGTGGTAAACAGCATCACACTGTCCAGTTCCCTGTGTGTGTGCTGGAAACTGAGTGGCCATCCAGGCTCAGGTGCTGAAACCAATGTTCTGCTGTGAGGACAAGCTGGCAACGCCCCAGGTGCAATTCCTGGAGGGAGCACGGCCAGGCTGCCCTCCAGGCTGGGCTCCCTGCTGCCCAGCAAGGAACCAGCTGGGACACCTCGAGTATTCCTTGGAAACGTTGGGCATTGCAGCCACAGTCCAGTTCCCCATTGAGGAATACTCTAATCCTGCTGAAATTCCTCAGTGGTTTGCCAGCTTCCCTTTCCACGGAACAAAAAAAAGATCAATCACCAAACCGAGTGAGAGTAATGACTGAATTTCTTCTTCCTCCAAGATTAACAAAACAGACACACCAAAATAAAATAAAACCACACTTACAATTACTCTTTCCTTAGATCACCTATTAACCAGCTAACCAGCTCCCAAGACACTTACGTAGCTGGGATCAGCCCTTACTCAGGATTCCTGGGCATTACTTACGCAGAAAGGAATTGAGACTTGGTGAGGAACCTCTCCTTATATATCTATCTGCTCCTTGAGCAAGCAGTTCCAACTTGACAAGCCTTTTGCAACTCATAACTTAATTAGGCTGCCAATTTTTAACAGTCCTATTAAAAGATTACTGACCTCCCCTGGCTAATTTTAGAAATATCGATGTCATTTTGGCATGGCAAGGTAGAACTATTTTCTGATCAGAGAATACACATAACTCCTTAATGACTGTGCTAGTGCTTAACAGGCTGCAGGTCTATTTTTAGTAATGAAGGAAATCTTCCTGCCTGGAATTGTCGAACATGCACTAATGTTCAAACATTTGTATATGACCAGTTAAAAAAAAAAAAAAAAGCCTATGAGTTAAAAAACTATATAGACAGACAAGCATACTTCACTCTCTTTTCTGTGCTTGCATATTATCCATAATTCATTATTCGCTCTCTAATCTGGTCAGAACATGACAGCAATCAATCAAACCTGAGGTGAGAACTGGTCTGGGGAATAAACATGCCTTACTTTGGCTTGGAGGAATATTGTGATTTGCAGCCTAATATTTTCCCCATTCCATTCCATTGCTTTTCCTTTTTGTTATTCTATGGGGATTTGTAGCCTCCAGTTGCTGGCAGCTGCAGTGAAAAGTGTTCAGTTTAATTCAGTTTAGTTGGATTCTAGGCAAGCTCTAGGCTGTGCCTCTGTGGCTGCATACTCCATGGCCAAAGATGAAGTTCCCTTGTGCTTAACCATCAGGAATAAGCAGGACAGAATAACTGCCTTAGTGGAGTCTCATTATATCAAACACTCATTTTTTTTAAGGTTGTTTTAATTCTAGAAGATATTAAAGCTAATAATCTGTTGAGACACTGAAGAAGCTTTTGTTCAAAACATTGGTTTACATTGTCAGCTGGTGATGGTGTGACTGATGAACATTTCTCAGCGTCTCACTGTGCACTGGAGTTTCACTAGAACAAAAAAGCCTGCAAATCAGGGATGAAACCCACAGTGTTAACCCAACAACCCCCTTACCTGCCACTCAAGCACCGAGGCTTCCAAATTTTACCTTAATGGGACAAACCAGGGGGTCCAAGTTAAAAGCATCTCTCCTGTGAACCTTTGTTACTTTGATCCTTGCTCGGCACTGGGCTGTGCTCAGCTGGTCAGCCAACACTGGCACTGCTCTTTTGCTCTCAGACCCAGCCGTGGTGGATTCCTCTCTGCCCAGCTCCTGCTCCCAAGGCCAGCAGAAGCTGCAGAGCAGCACATCCAGCTCCCTCCAGAAGGATGTCAGGGCTTTGCTCGGTTTCAAACTCTCACCTCACCCTAGGGCCAACGATCTCCCAGCATGGGCAAGCTCCCAAGGGAATTTTCTCCAGGTCTTCTTGAAGGAAAGATGATGCCAGAGATCTGGCAAGGGGAGAGAGTCATAGCTCAGAAACCAGCATGGCTTTACCACACCCACCAAAAGAAACAATAACACGGATGGTAAAATTAGGGTTGGAAGTGAGGAGCGCAGTGTTGTTACCACAAGCACAGCACAAAAGAGAGGCAGAGAAACTGGCATGGGAATAAACTGTGCTGGGAGCTGCACAGAGGCAAAAGAGGCTTTGGAACTGGTGGGGAAGGGGAGATGCAGGGGAAAATCCCTGCTGCACTCTCAGTTGTTCTGGTACCTCGCAGTAGATGGCACTGCGGAATTCCCATGGGCCGCTGTGTTCTTGGGATGACTCAGGAATGATGGAAAACTCCTCCTTTTCCTCTCCAAGGGGTGTGTGATCAAGGACAGAGCTATAATTTAACCTAAAGAGAATAGGTAGCAAATAAGATAGGAAATGTGTACTTTCAATAAAACTCCATACAACCATACAAACCCAGAAAACGTTGATGGGAAATAGCCTTAAAAGCAGAAAATTAATGAGCAGGGTTTTTATTTATCACATCAGTACAAAAGAGTCTATGTGAGTTTTAACTATTTGTATAGGGAACTGAAAACTGAAGTCGAGATCAAAAGGTAAATAATATATTCAGGAAGCAGCATAAAAAAACCCATCCCAACCTTTCCTTACACAGACCAATGATTTTTGAGTGGCAGAGGCAGGCAAAGCTGGGTAAAACCATTCCATGATGGGTCTCCAGCTGGACCACAGCTGCAGCCTTGGGCTCGTGGAGTTCTGGAGCCCAAGGAAACATCATTTGTAAGGCAGTAGGACTTCCCAAAGCCTGGTGTGAAAATGCAGTTTGGGCAGGGAGGGTGGAGCTGGCAGCATGACCATTCTGTAGAGGAATTTGAATATTGAACTGGGTAACCTATTGACACCTTCCCCAAGGTCTGGCTCAGGGCACACAATTTTTTCTGGGTTGTATCGTGTCCACAGTGACTGTAGATAAATGGAATAAGGAGCTTGTGTTAGGTTGGCTTTTCCATGACATCCAAAGCCCTTAAAGTGCCTTTACTGCTGTCTCACTGCAGTAACTCCCCTGACAGATATTCCTGTCTATGCATGAGTGCTGACTGTGACTGTACATGCAAATCAAGGACACGGAATTGCCCTGACATTTTCAACAGCTGGGTTACAATGCAGAGTTTTAATTTGCTCAGTGTAACCAGTCTGGTTTAAAAGCTTGTGCAAGAGATTTCCCTGCAGTCCTGGTACGAGTCTTTCCTGCAGCTTGTTGGTTTGGGTCTTTTTGATTGTCACTTTTTACCTGTTTATTTATTAAAAGAAGATGTCAGCTTGAAAGGAAAACTAAAAAGAGCAATTTTATTTTGTTTCTAGCTGGTTTAACACCAGGGCTGGTCTGTTTGCTGGTGGAGAACATAATGCATGAGCACAGGGTTACACAGCTGACAGAAAGGGAGAGCTTGACAAGGAAGATACAGGGGCTTTTAAACCAGTCTGATGACAAATTCACGAGCTATTGTGGTAAGACTTTTCAGAGTGGGAGCTTTCAAAAGTCTCCAGCTCCTGCTATTCTGTTCAGAGCACAGAAGGCACAGCAGGGACAGCAGGATTTTGGCTGGATCAGTTCAGCCTTGGGTGCCCCAGCCGAAGAAAACTCAGTGACCCTTTGCAAAACTCATTTTCTGTTTGAACAAGTGCAGTTGGAAAAGGATGAAGAGCCTGATCCTTACTTTTTCAGGAAACCATCATCTGTCTGTCTGAAATGCCTCTCCATGCTGTCATAGCTATTAACAGCCTTTCTTACTGTAAACACTATTTTCCTATCTTTATTTCTCGTTGGTATATTTTGTATATATAGAAGTTCTGGTGTATAATTAGCTCAAGTGCATCCTGAGATACTCGACCACTTTTTCATCCTGGTTATGTGACCAGGCAATTGATGGAGCAATAGAAATGGTTTTTTCTCCCTTTTTTTTTTTTTTTTTTTTTTTTTTTTTTTTTTTTTTTTTTTTTGGTTTCTGAATAAAGAATGTTCACCACAGGACCAAGGGCAATTCCTTTGGCACATTTGCCTGTGCTTTCTGAATATTTATTTAGTATCATTGTGTAGTACTGAATTCTCTGATTAATCTTCAGTGACTGTAACTCCAAGAAAAAATTACACAGCTTCAAAAAGTGTGTGGGCAAATTCATGGCAGAAAAATCTACTAAGGCTATTAAATACAAAACCAGAAAGTCCCTAAACTGCAAATTGCTGGAAGTTGGAAGAGTGTTCCAAGGAAGTATCACTGTATCTTTTGCTTATAATTTTCCCTGGGCATCTGCTTTTAGCCAGATTTGGAGACAGGGTCCCGAGCCAGACAAATCTCTGCTCTGACTCACTGCTGTTACAATTTTTTGGAGGTGTCATGAAAGAGTTGTGACAGATGCAGGGATGCAGGTGAAGAAGTGTTGTGGGTTTTTGGTTTTTTTCTGTTATAAATAACACATCTTTTTTCCCCCTTTTATTTCCTTCTTTCTTTTTCTCCCTGCCTCCTTCCCTCAAGTAATTAATTCGCTGTGTTTTGCTGTGAGAAGCCATTTAGCTTCAGTCATTGTTTTGCCAGAGCTGGCCTTTGTGAATCCAACCTAACAGCGAATGTTGTGGGGAAAGAGAAATCTCTCTATCCCTGGAGGAATTAAAGCTCTCAGTGAGAATTCAGTGCTCTGATCCTTTGTGTAACCACAGTGTTGTTGCTGAGCTCCTGCTCTCTATTAGCCTCCCGTGCAGTCTAGGGTTTAACTTGGCAGAACTCAAGGTTTTCAGAGAAATTGGTTCAGCTCTTTAACCATCACGTTTACCTAGCCCACATGCAAAATCCCTAAATATCAAAAGTCACGGATACTTTGAAAGCAGATGAAAATCCATGACTCACATGACAGCTGTGACAAAAATGCAATCCTTCTTATTGCCTTTTTTGTTTGTGGTCTTTCAGCCACTTTTCAGTCTAGAAGTTCAAGTCAGCTTTCAAATAAATGAGTAAAGTTTAATTGTAATACCTTGACATCCTTGCTAAAACTCAGATAGAGTTTCATCTGCATTCATTTATCGTTCTTTAGAACTGCAGAAAAATAATATAAAAAAATATTGTTTGCTTCAAAAGTCTTAATTTTTATATTTATTTAATTTATTTAATTTGTAAGAGTTGTTTATGCGTGTCTGGTATGCAAGAACTTGAATTTATATATTTTCACTGTCTTTTAAATAAAATGATATGAATATCAGCCACTGCTAGAAGTGTAAAGTCTTCAATCAGTTGTGTGTCTTCAAATATGTGTGATGGGGGATCAAATCCCTGTCAATATAGATGTCAGTTCATGAACAGATTCAACCAGCACAGGTTTTGAGCCCTCACACAGGGCTCATCCTTCCTTCCTTCCCCCCCTCCCTAATTACTTCAAAATATAGATATTAGCAGTTCAGAGTGTTCACCTGCTTCTATAACCACAGGAGTTATGTGTGCCCTCCAGGAACACATGCTAGGGGAGTTTTCTGGTCATTTCTTTATTTACAGTTGCTTTTTGCCATGGTTTTCAACTTTGCCACTCACTTGGTGTATTCTTATTAAAGAGCTTGAGATGTCATTTTGGTTGCTTCACCTCCAATAGTAATGCTTCTTAACTTTTAAGAATTTATTTACTTACTTTTTTTTTTTTTTTTAATTGATGTGGTTTTCTTTCTCTTATGAATTCGTTTCCCCTCATTCTGTGTCTTGGTGAAATGTTCTTATCTGCAAGAGGAATGAACAAACTTTCCTGTTTCTACTTCTCTATATTTTAGACTCACATACTTCAGCAATTCCTCCTGAAGACCTGTTGGCTGCTTTCTAGCTTTGACTTCTTTTGGAGAAATTGTAACCTGTTGGGCCTTAATTATAATGACTCCAAGATTCTCCAGCTGCCTTGGATTTTACTATTTCCTCTTGCTATATTTCTTCCACTACTCCACCTCTTCTTTGCCTCCAACTCTTCTGCTCTTCTTCTGATGACCAGAATTAAAACTTTCACTAGCAGAAATTATGGTGTGCAGCTGTGCACACCATTTGCTGATTCCAGATTCTTTCCCTCTGTTTATGCTTTCCACACAGATTGTTGCTGCCACTGGAAAAACAAATTAAATGAAACTGGCACCCGGCTCGCTGGTGAGACTGGCTGTAAACAAGCTGGGGAATGTTGGAGCAGGGAGGTGGCCCTAAGAAACTGAAACCAAATAAAAAGCCCAGCTGCAAAGAACCATTTAGCACAAATGCCTAGAAAGTATCCTGAAGGTGAGGAGTCCCAAAGGGGGATGACTGTGGGTTGTTTTTTATTGAGTTTAATAAGCTTTGGTGTCTTTGTCCAGGTTGGGGAGGTAGAAGGTTGACTTGGGAGGCCTTGAGAAGGATTTCTAGCAAAGGACTGATTTCCATCCTCCTGTTCTCTGCAAACTGTTTTGCTTGCTGATTAGTTAATGAGTATGTAGAATAAGGGGAAACATTCCCTGCTTTGTGTTAGCATCCACGTGTGGGTCTGCTGAGATATTTCAAGTCTGGAACCTGACTGGCAAAATGTTGGGTGCCTTCCAACGTGTGTCGCCAGCTGCATGTGAATATGCATCCCTGAAATGCTAGCACTTGGCAGCCATCAGGATCTGCAAATATTAAAGTATTCATTCTTGGACCTACCTATATGTTTATAACTCGCCTTCCCCAACTGTGTGTGAGAGTCCAAAACCAAAGAATCCCCAAATACCCTTTATGTGCTCCCTGGCTCTCACTCCCACACACACTCGTACGTGCATGTGCATGTATGCATAGTTATTAGTCAAAAATACAGGCAGACAGACCCAAAAAACAAGGCAGAAAGGAAAGCTGCCTTTGAAGGGACACCTCTCACAAGATGCAGCATTTGCAGCTTAATTTTTGCTCTTTTATTTGACAGCAGATATCTCATTTTTCTTCTTTTTGCGTAAGGTATTCTGAGCTGAATAAGAAGTCACCAGAACTTCAGGGTGGATTAAGGGCACATCAAAAACTGGGAGAGAGCCTATGGGTGGCAAAGAGGCTTCAGGGTAAAGAGGGGGGACTTCTAAAGGGAAGAAAAAAGCAAACTTGTATAGGTTTTTGGGCTCTTATTCCGAATGAACTTGCAAACCTTTTGTGCTGTGGGTCCTGCCAAGTGATTTCAGCCATTGCAAGCGGTGATTGCTGTGCATTCCTCCGTCGCAGAGGCAGCAGGCATGGCTGGAGAAACATGGGATTTAACAGCTGGCTGGGGGAAGGGTGGAAAAAGCAGAAAATGACCCCCTACATTTGAAAGGTGTGATGTTTCTTGCTTGTCCCCCTTGCCCCCACAGCGCTTCCTTTCCTCCCTCCTACACAGACATTAATAAAGCGAGCGAGGATTTCGAGCTATGCAGTTCTTGGAAATAGGCTGGAGCTGTAACCAACGTGTGATTCTCCTTTTAGGAACGAGTCCCATGTGCTGTGTACAGTGCTGGGACCTCTCTGCCAGCTGGGGAAGAGGCAAAGTCTTAGCTGGAAAGTTCCCTCAGTGCTGGGAAAAGCAGTATTTCTGAAATCAACTGCGTATTATATATCTCAGATATAACGTGGCTTTGTCTTTTGCAAAAGTTCCTATGCAGCAAGGCACGGAGCAGGGAGACCCTGAGCAGGGCAGGACACTTCACAGCCAGACTGGAGATGGTAAACCCTCCCAGGAGATAAAGGTTTGATGTTCTTTGGAGGGGAACCTGGTCAGAAGTCAAGCTTCTGATGTGGACATGAGCCTCATCTCCTGCCTTTGCTTCTGCAGCCAGTGGCTCCAAATTCCAGTAAATTCAGACTGGAGATACAGTCTCTTCTCTCACCCTTCCAGCCCCACAGCCACCATCACCACCTCAAACTGGCTGGTGCATTGGAGGTCCTGCTTTCATCTGACTCATTCTCCTTTTCTGTCACAGTGACCTCCAGTGGTTCTCTTCATTTATGTCCTTCATGCTGTGTCCCTCTAGAAAATTTGGCTAATTTTTTTCTTTTCTTCTTTGCTTTATTTTTTTTTTTTTTTTTAATATCCACAGAGCAAAATGTTGTTGAAGGGAAGAAAACAGAATGCATCAGTGTTTTAATGAGATTGTTACTGTTGCTTGTGTGGGCACTGGATTCTTCCCCACTGAACATGCAGGAAAGGCATGCATCTGTGAGACTGGTGAAATAATTAACTGGTGAAACAGAACCATTATTTGTGACTATTAAATGAATGAGTAAAACTGTTCTCAGATCTGCCAAAATGTTCACATAGAAAAATCAGACTACTCAAGGGGAGGGAGGGGGTGAGAGGCTTGGAAAAACTGATTTGCTGAAGTTTGAAGCAGGTCAGCGAAAACTGGGGGAGGGGAAGGGACTAACTTCATCTCTGAGGTGGTCCCACTTTCAAGAACTTTGTGAGCCCTCTTTCTGGAAGTGGTTCTCTTTATACATTCAGACTTGGCTGGCAGCAGTCACCTTGCTTGGCCTTCCCTTATTTAAAGAAACAGCTGCATATGTCAGTGTTTTTGTTGCTCTTACTTTGTACCTTGTGCCAGCAGCTCTGAAGTTATAAGCCTGCTCACCTTATATGTACAGCTTATAAATCTGTACTCTGCAGAGGGCCGATGGGACAGCCCTGGAGCACAGGGATGAAAGGGGAGGGCATCAGAGGCAAAGACTGAGACACCTCTGTAGGCAAAGAAAAGACAGATCACCATAGATTGGAAGAGAAATTGTGTTGAAAATTAGTCAAATGCTGTCAAATTCAGAGGGGTCCTTGGGGGTGTTTTTTATGGAGGCCATACTACCAGTGAACCCAGAAGGTTTGCATGACTTAGGGCTCTTGAATATTGCCCTAGAGACTCCCCTGTCCTGCCTGTCCATGCCCCACAATAGTATCAAGAAACAGAAGTCTGGGTGTTTAAGGAAGATCCTCACAAATGAATTTATTGTCTACTGAGGCAGAGGAAATTTAGTCATAAATTTCCCAGTTTGGAAATGCCTGCACTGTGCAGTTTTGTTTGGATACAGCTTATGTGTCTCATCTGCTGTGACCTTCCTCATCCTTGATAGCCCTGTCTAGTGGCAGAAGGGTAAATATTGGTGAAGTGAGGGATGAGACCCAAGAATCCAATGTGAGATCAATATCTGGTTTCTGGGCTAACTACAAATATTTTTTTGAGATGGATGAAGAGCCTGCCGTGAGACAAACTTCCCCAGGAAAATGGTCCCAGCACCAAGCCTGACAGAGCTCAAGGAGCATTTGGACAATGTTCTCAGGAGCAGGGTGTGACTGTTAGGGATGGTGCTCTGCAGCCCAGGAGCTGGGCTCGGTGATCCTTATGGCTCCACCCTTCCAGCTCAGGATATTCTGTCATCCTCTGGTTCTGAGGTTCTGTGACTCTGATTCTCTGATGATTCTGTAATTCTGGGATTCTTTGGTTCTGGGATTCTGGGATTCAATGAATCTGTAGTTCTTTGGTTCTGTGACAGTGATTCTGTGATTCTGTCGTTCTGGGATTGCATGAATCTGTGGTTCTGTGTTTCTGTGACTTTGTGGTTCTGTGCTTCTTGGGTTCCGTGACTCTGATTCTGCAGTTCTGGGATTCTGTGATTTTGTGACTGTTTCTGTGATTCTTTGGTTCTGTGACTTTGTGATTCTGTGCATCTGTGAGTCCTGTGATTCCAGGAATCTGTGATTCTGTGACTGTGTGTCTGTGGTTCTGTGATTCTGTCATTCTGTGGTTCTGTCATTCTGTGGTTCTGTCATTCTGTGACTCTCTGGTCCTGTGACTCCGTGACTCTGCAATTCTCTGATTCTGTAACTGTGATTCTGTAACTCTGTGGTCCTGTGACTCTGTGACTCTGCAATTCTGTGGTTCTATGACTCTGTCACTGCAATTCTGTGGTTCTGTAACTCTGTGACTCTGTGACCATGTGATTCTGTAACTGTGATTCCGTGATTCTGTGTTTCTGTGACTCTGTGACCATGTGACCCTGTGGCCCTGTGACCCTGTGTTTCTGTGACCCTGTGTTTCTTACCTTGTTCTGTATTCCCTGCTCCTGTGAGCCTCCCCCTGCTCAGGAGGCAGCCGGGGCGGGGTGAGCCCATCCAGCAGTGCCCGGGGCCGTCTGCTGGGCCCGGGGATAGCTGCTGCTAACATCAACAAAAGCTCTGCGGGGTGTTTATAGTGCACCCAGAGCAGCATTCCTTTCTGGGTACCTAACAGACACTGCGAGTTCCACTGCGGATTGTTCTTGTAATCCCACCTAGGCTCTGACACATCAGACCACTGCTCTTTCAGGCAACTCACCATTGTGCTCCCTGTCCTCTTCATCTGCTAAAATCACCTAGGATGAGCCAGGCATTCTCCTGAGCTCTTTTGTTCCCAGTATTTTCATTAGCTCCTTGGGCATGGTTTCGATTATGCATGCATATGCTCTTACTACAATGCTGTTTAAATAATAACACGCACAGCAAAATGTTCATGTGAGTGTGTTCTAAATTTACTGGTGATTTTTTAAGACTGCTACGTCTGTCTCTGTTGGGCTCTGGCTGCTGGCTTTTTTTATAAGTGTAACTATTAATGGTCCCAGTGGTTGATCTTTGCCTGATAAAAATGTCTCTTAAATGGATTAAATAGAAGTGACGAATCAACTGTTGTTAGAGCTGCTCTTAACTCCAAGTATTTGCCCCACGTCATCTTATCATTATCTGAGCAACTCAAATGCAGTCATAGTGATTGTGATGTATTTATTTAAAGTTTTCATTCTTGTGCCAGTAATGAGCCTCTAAAACTGAGAAGAGCTGAGAGTTCTGGATCTGCTTAGCCCTATGGAGTCCTGATGTAAGAGTAAGTACAATACAAAAATAAAATTCAAAATCTGTGGATGTCAGCTGCATTTCATTAATGTGGATATCATTTTCTGTATCTTATTTCATGATCTGATGTTTCAGATATAAACAAATCTCCTCTGTCCTGTAAGGAACTTCCTGTAGCCATTGCACAACATCCAGGCTGCTTGAGAAGGGGCCTTTTGAAGAGCAGCTTCTCTGCATCCTTCACATTCAAAAATCCCAAACTTTTGTCAAGTTTTTGATGCCAGTTCCTCCCAGCAATCACTTGGAACTGTGTATCCTCCACGGGGCTGTCAGTAACTCTGGCCTGGCTGTCCCAGGAGATGAGCCCACACATCCTCCCAGCCTCTGCCCCTGCTCTTGCTTTCTTCTTCCCCCCTTCTCTGCATTGTCGTGGTTTTGCTGTGAGTGCCTGGCAGGTTCTGTACCCTACAGACACCAGAGCCTCCCTGGGATCAGGGATTTCAGGACTGAACACTAGTGCATGTGAGAAACCTCCTGTGGTCCAGGAGATCATGCAATCCTTGCTTATTTTTGGGTAAGGAATGATGTGGATTCATATTGGTGCATCAGAGTCGAACTGCCCGAGGCTGTGCAGCAATCCTGCCAACCCAAGGGACATTTCTCAGGATATTTGGGAGTTACAAGGAGGCTTGTCCTTCATCTCTGGTGATTTCATGTGTGCGAGTGGAATGTCACAAGAAGAAGATTCATCATTATCCCCAAAAGCATGATAAACCCATTTTATCTTATGAAAAATTTATTCAGCCTATGTGCTTTCCTGATAAATCTCTCCTGGTTGTTATTGGAACAGGAACTGGAGCAATGCAAAAGGTAGGAAGGAAAAGAATCTATTTACAGACACTTCTTGCCTGCTGGCATTGGAAACTCTAGGCATTTGAAAGTGGGTACAGCAAAGCCCTAAATCTTCCCTGTTTTGTCTCAGAATTCCAAAAGGAGACTGGCCTAAAAGCCTGACTGAGGAATTGGCTACTAAAGCCCCAGTTCTCATGTGGATGGGCCACCACCCCTGTGCTCCCTGCCCTGGATGAGAGGGAATTTCTCATTTCACACTGGGGTTGAGCTGATGCTGACCTGAACCCCTGACAGACACTTTCCCTCTTACTGGGAAAAGGTTTGCTCTTGTTTGGATCAGAGTTTAGCTGCCCCCCAGTGCTTGTGTGTTTCCATGGCCTGTCAGCTAGTAAAGGTGAGAGAGGGCAAGAACAAGTTTATAAAAACAGGTAAATGTCTGCCAGTGTGAAAACTTGAGATGGATCAGGGCAGATCTTCACTCCTCCAGAGCAGTGACAAAATGGGGAAAATGGATACACAAAGGAAAACTCAGGTGTCAGGATGGGATTCTTTCGCCTTTTGTCATGCCCTAGTGTTCTGCTCGAGTGACCCAGATCTTGTAAGATGTATTTCTAACAACAGTAATCCTCCACACAAATCCCTCCTGCCTCTAACATGCTTGTGCATGCACGGCCAGAGAAGAAATATGGTTCCAAAACATAAGGAAGGATTTTCCTTGGTGAACATGTAGGGATTTCCTGGAAGTTCCCTTGCAGAAAAAAAATCCCTTCGAATTTTCAGAAGTTTTTCTTAAGGGAACTCAGTCCATAATATGCAGAGTGGCCTCAAACATGCTCTCTGAAGTCCATGCCTATGCTTTAGCACAGCAGTGAGCCCAGGATGCTCACCTGCCCTGTCAGAGAGCAGAATCCAGCTGTTGGAAAAGGATGGTCCATGGCATATGCATTGCAAACCACTCTTTTGGATCACTCACACATCTGGAAAGAAAGGCATGGAGAAGGTTAGATCATAGACATTTTCCACAGCAAATAGTGAACATTGACTGCAGGAAAAAATTATTTGTGAGGAGAACCGTCCAGGAAACCAATTAAAAGATGGACTCGAGGGGGTATGTATTCAGAGAACTGTGTGGGAAGCTGTGTGCATTGCTTCCACTGAAGTCAGTGTCCTGAGGGGCATCCTGGGGGATGGATGGGCCATGAGAAAATGTCTTTAAGCATTGTCCCTTTATCTGGGTGAATATGAAACCCATCACTTATTACCTGATGGCTGTGTTCATAGTCTGGTTAAAAAACTGGGATAAACAGCCACAGGAAAAAAATCCAAAAAACCAAAACAAAGCAAAACCAATACCAATACTAACCAAACCAAACCAAAACTGCCACCACCAAAATCAACCAATCCAGTGAGTGGGAAGAGGGCAGGCTACACACCAATGCTTTACATTTCTGCCCCAAGCTTTCCACACAGCTCACAAACCTTTAGAAAGATGAGCAAATCCGAGTCCATTTTGAATAACAACTAGGATAAAGCAATTAAACACCTTTGCCAAGGAGTCCCAATGCTCTCCACATTAAAATTGGGGTGAATGCATGTGCCTCTTTCCCTGCTTTGTTCTTGAATCTATTAGCAGAAACCAGTGGTGGTTTCAGTAGAGGACAAAATGTACTTTTTATTGACTTTGTTGCTCATGTGACCCAACCCTCAAGCTGATGATTCCTATTTTATTTTGGGAGGTATTATATTGTGGTGCTTAAAGGTAGCTCATGCTTCCTCTAGTAGTATCTCTTCTGTAAATAAATAAAGCCCCTCAGACTCCACAGAAACGATCATAGCACTTTTTCTCTGCAGTAAATTATGACCAAATAACAAAATGCTTCAAACTCTCAAAGGCTGTAACTAAATACAGCCAGCATTCCCCTACTTTCTGAATTACTGCAAGAAAGCCAAGTTCTCTGTGGTGGCTGTGCAGATCAAGGGCACTTACTCATAAGTGAACACGCGTGGTCACTGCACTGTGGCTGCATTGTGTTGGGACAGTGCTGTCCACAGGTTGGGGTGGGCAATGCTTCAAACCAGCCAAGCAGTTCCTGTGCCTGAAATGCCTTCCTTGAGAGCACAGAGCCCTTCCAGAGGACAGGCATAAACTGCACTGCTTGTTTTTTGTGTGTCTCGAAGGCCAGATAAATGTCTGTGTTTACAAAGGACCACGAAACAAACTCTGTGAGAGGAGCTGTGCTGTTGGATGAGCTCCCCGTGCCAAGTGCACGGAGCCTGGAAAGGTCTGTGATGGAGGTCCAGCACAGGGGAGCTGCTGGGAAGAGCTGTCATCATTTGATGTCTCTTAACCACTTTTAAGTTCTGTAGTAAACACGGAGGCTGCTGTAAAACCCGAGCGGCCGTGGGGTGCCAAATCTGTGCTCCCCTCGGAGGTCTTGGGCAGGAACAAAGTTTCTGACTGTGCTGGTTGGATCTGGGAGGCAGGAGTGCTGCTCAGGGCGCTCCTGAGGGAGGCCACCCTCTCCTGCTGTGACCCTCTGGCCTCTTTTCTTTGTAATTCTGACTCGTATTCAACCTCTCAAGCTGAGCCCTTGTAAACTGCCCTTCAGAAGCCCAAGTAGTCACACCACGTTTAAATGTAAACCAAGGAAAACCAATTGTGTTGCCCACAGTAAAAACCTTTTGGAATTTCTTCTGAGGAGACCTAGAACCTCTATGGCTCTCATAGGAAAACATGGAAATTTGGAAGGGCATCCTCTGCATTGTGAATGTTCTCTCATCACCTTGAGGAACATCTGGGCATGCTGTAACCCTCAAAAAAAATCACACTAATTTAATGGAATCTCCTTTATCAGCAAAAGCCTTGACAAAGGCTCAGCTCCTGTGCATGAGTGGACTTTCTATGCACATCCCACGACCCTCCAGGAGTGCAGACCCTGCCATCTGAGCAGGCTCATGCTCAGACACAAGGAGGGCAAAGGACAATTTTCCCCACAGCTTAGCCAGGAGCTTGGGAAAAGGCACTGGGATAGGGTTTCTGGCTGCTCTTCCTGCTGGGAGGTGGGCAGAGAGCAGGATCACTGCTCAGGGGATACTGAGGGGAGAACAAAACCCTGCAGTGGAAAAGCTGGGACTAAGGGCTTGGAGAAACACAAAGATCCATGGCTGTGAGTCAGGATGTGGAGAAAGGACTGGCTGAGACAAGAGAGGTGAGGGGAGGTGCTGTGGGTGAGGTGAGGTCTGGGATTAGCTGGGAACAGGGAGAGCAAGAGAAACAGAGCTGAAAGGGCATGGATGTGCAGCCTTCCTAGAGGTCACACATGAAATACTGAAGTTTGAGCATCATTCTTTTTCCTCCAGCATTTGGTGTCATGCACATCAGAAAATACCAGGGTAAGTCCTGATTCTTGAGTCCTGACCCCTGCAGGGGTCTTTGAGATTAGTTAAACTTTTAGGGTTGAACTGTCTGAGAAATTGAAATTTCTGGGAGATTTTACTCATCACAAGAAAGGCAAAGCTGCTCTAGTTTGTCTCTAGAAATGAGTATCTTCAGGATTTATTTTCCTACAAATATGAGAGCTCAAAAAACTCTTGCATTCAGCTTCATGGAGTCTGCAGCACTGACTTTCAAACCAGAGCCTGTGAAGCACAGAATCCACAGACAGATTTTGTAAGGCCTGTGCAAAGGTCAGAAAAAAAAGGACTTTTGCTTAAACTCTCTACAATTGCAGCTTTTACCTATAGGAAACTAGGGAAAAAATGACAAGCCCTTAATGAACAAGATACAGGGGAGACCAAAGACACTTCAAAATCAATTTTCCTTCTATGAGGAGGCCAGTTCTGTGGAGCCAAGGTTGAGACCTTGGGTTTTTTGGTTTAGTTTATGTTCTTTGGGCCCCTGTCTGCCAAGGCTCATCCTTTCTGATGAAGATAAATTGCCTCTGCCCACCAGAGCTTTCAGTTTTAGTTCCAGCTGGGATATGCTGCTTATCCTGAGATACAAAAGTGTCTTCTGAATATATTGCAGTTAACTTCAGTTGTATAAATCCAAGCATTAGCTGGATACTATAAATAGGCAGGATGTGCAAGGAGGCCAAGTCGAAAATGTGCAGAAACCCTGCCTTTTTTCCTTAGTGCTATACTTCATCATGTATAATATTTTTCATCTGAAGAGGAAACATGCATGTGCTTTGTGGCACTTGTAATTAACTGGACATAATGAAGCGCTGAATTTCACACTCCGGAGAAGTAGATTGGGAAGGATGGGTAATTTTTTTCTCAAGTTTTCCTGCTTTTAGTGTTTTCTTGGAGGTAGTTTTCTGCAAGATTGGGTAGGGATCAGAAATACATCTGGTTTATATTACACGATGGCTGTACTTTGGCAATGGAAAAAGATGGCACTTTTAAAAAAGGAAAAAAGAATAAAAAAAGAAAAGTTTGGCAACTACAGAACACAGCAACAATTACAAGAACTATCTTAAAATTCCCAGGATTTGTAATTTATTTTTCCATGCTTGCATTTTTCTGATGTTGCTGGTGTTAAAGGAGTGGGACAGAGGAAATTCAGTTGGACTTTGCAAAGTTCAGATATCTGTGAAACCATCCCCTTTATTCAGGTTGCCCCCTCAGCAGCTGCTGTGATTTGCACGTGAAAGGGGCAAGAAGCAAGAAAAAGTGACAAACCATCATTTTTTTTCCTGTAGTTTTTTTTCAGCCAGTGGACATGAAGCTTTGAAGGGGGTCTCTCTCTTAGCTGGCCTCATCCACGGGGACCAGGCAGGAGCAGGATTAATGCAGAAGGTTTTGGAAACAGAGCTGTGTGAGGCATCTTCGTGCTGGGAGAGGGGAAAATTTATTCCAGCAATGCCAGAGCCCCTCGTGCCGTGTCCCCCGGTGCAGTTTGCAGTTTCCCTTCCCTTTGTGTGCTCCCCAGGAAAGGGGTTTGGCCCCCCTCACACACAAGCACAAAGAACTGGGGCTCTACTCGTGTGTGGCCAGCCGGGTGTGGGCAGAGGTGTGGGCAGAGGTGTGGGCAGCCCCGGGCACTGCCCCTGGGCTGGGCAGGGTCTGCGGGATGTGTTCTGTCACCAGCCCTCGAAACCAGCTGGGCACTGTCCTTTAACTCTTCCATCTCCCTCCTGGGGTTATTTCTGCTCATGGGCCACTGAGTCTCGTTTCATGGCTGATAAATTCACATCGTCCCATGGGAGATGATCCACCCAGGGGAGGAGCCAAGCATTCCTACCTGCATAAAATCTGACATTTGGGACACTGCACTCAGCCTTTCCCACGGGATTCCCAGAGGGAGCCCAGGCCTGTCTGTCCCCACTGGACCTTCAGAGGAAATCTGCCCCTTCCTGCAGGATCCCTGCTGCAGCAGAGCCACAGCTGCCCCTGCAGCAGGGCTGCAGCCCCATCCAATGGCTCTGCTGCCAACACCCCGACCCACGGGGGGCAGGTTGGATCCTGACTCTGTCACTGCTTTGGTTCTTGTATTACTGCATTTTTAACTTAATTCTCCTAATAAAGAACTGTCATTCCTATTCCTGTATCGTTGTTGAGAGCCCCTTAATTTCAAAATTATAATAATTCTGAGGGAGGGGGTTTGTATTCTCCATTCCAAGGGGGGTTCCTGCCTTCCTCAGCAGACTCCTGTCCTTCCATCCAAGACAGGCTGCTTTCCAGCTCTGCAGTTTGGAGTGCAGGGATTCAGCCCTGGGGAGGTTGGGAATCTGCTTCCCTTGCAGTGGGCTCTGAGCTCTGGGACATTTTTTTACCCCCAGGTTGTTCAGGAGCTGAGCTAACTTAAATTAGAACACTGGAACAAAAATACGTTCTGAGTGATCCTTAAGTAAAAGCTAATGTGAAAATGTGGGAGTTTAGACCAATGTAAACACATTACATCTAAAAGAATTTTCAAATGTAGTAAATAAAATAATTGTCCCAGCTCTTGAAATTCCTAAAGAATGCATTTTTCCTTCTGAGTCGTGATTTAATTAGATTATATTTATTAGACATTCTTTACAAATTTTAAAATACTGCTATTATACATGCACAAAGGAAAATCAGTTTGAACAATTGTATGTAGGCATTCATTGAAATCAACCACAAAACAGGAACATTTTATGTCAGTTATCAATGTACTCAATATGTATATCTAAAGTGCATTATGTTACAAAAAATATAGAAAGTCAGCAGCACCAAGATACGTTCACAAAATAAATACACCAGTCAACAAAATAAATTATGGTAAATGTGACAATAATAATTGTCTTTGCCTTAGCCAAAAAAAAAAAAAAAAAAAAAAAAAAAAAAAAAGGAAAATTCACAATAACCAAATGTGCAGTTTCAGAGAGCAATGGGGGGAAAAGGTTTTATTCTGAGCATTTACAATATTTACAGGTAATAAATATTTTAATACTTCCCATATGTTCACTATTACAGAATACTGCAATATGTCTTCCAGATATCTCTTGCTGAAAATGTCAGCGTCTCCTGCATAGAAAAGAAAGGACAGGAAAAGCAGAAAAATTAATTAATTTTCACTTCAAATGTGTGGACATAGAATCAATAGCAAGATTGCCAGAGACTGTAACAGGTCTGCCTTGCTAGAAACCATTTGCAATAACAAGGCCTGTTTGACCATGTCACAGGTTTAGATATTTTTATGTTATGTTTTTCTTAATGCAGCCCCTCTAGAAGTGTGATGACCTGCAGTTCATCATTCACTGAGGCCACTGAGAAATGGAAATGGCATGCTTTTTTTTTTTTTTTTTTTTTATTTATTTATTTTTTTTATTTTTATTTTTATTTAGAGCCTTATGCAAGAAGATTCCTGAGTGCTACAGGCAGAATAATTGTATCACCTTATGATAAAAATGTCAAGTGCTGGAAAAGAAAAAAAAGTACAGTTGGAGAAAATCAAAAATAGTTTTGAAGATATGGGAAAGGAAGTCCTTGTTAATGCTGTGGTGATGCTGTGTTAACTGCTGGGGTGTGATGCCATGTTTGATTAAAACAGCTCCATGGGCTTTATTTGGTCTCTTTTTTCCCCCTGATGGACTCCCCTTAGGCAAGGGGCTGTGGGGTGTGTGAGCAAAGGCTGCTCAGGGCTTGGAGTGAGCAGACCCTTGACAGCATCTCTTGAGAGCCTGGCTGGGTGAAGAGCTCTAATCCTGAAACTTTCCCTCTGGCAGCCTCTTGGTCCTGATAGAAAGCAACCATGGCATCCTGTTACCCTCCAGCTCGTGCTGCATTCAGCCCAGCTGAAGCAATCAGCTGCAGCCAGTGCTGAGATCTGGGAGTTTCCCAAAGGATGCTGCAGTGCTGTGTGAGCTCCCTGCCCATGAGAACAAAGCAGAGCCTGCTCCCACCCTGTCACTGCATTCCTGGCACTGCAACACGAAGTTGCTCAGAGCTGCTGCAGGAAATGCTGAAGGATTGGGTGGTTTTTTCCCTTCTGTCCCTGTGAACAGCACATTTTTTTAGTGCTTCCCTGGGAAACACCTAAGGGTGAAACGTGGAGATAGAGGATGGAGTGGGATTGGAGGGTGGAGTGGGATTCTCTGTGCTGCAGGACTGATCACCAGAGCTGAGGGCAACATCCCATGTGGCAAAAGTGTGTGGGTGTGAGGCACAATAAAACTCAGATCCTGCAGAGTTTGAAAGGGTTTTCTTAATGTGCACATTGAAAGAGAGGCTACATCCATCATTAGGGAGTTTACTCATTCAAAAGGTTTTCTAGGAAATTACAGAAGAGCGCCTTAATTGAATTGAAATGGGAATATAGCTGAAATGTCCATGAGAAATAACTTTTAAAGTGCCTGGAATGGAAATGCCAGCATGAAGCTCCTTAATAATTAGATAGCAAAAATATTAGGGTCCATTTTGGGATATATTCCAACGGGTATAACAATGTCACATAATTCATGCAGCATGGCTCTATGTGTGCAGGTCTGTGCTACTCAGGCCTGTATCTAAGGAGGTGACATTTTCAATTTAGCCTGGATTTTAGTCTTGGTTTTAAAGCTAAGCCACATCTTGACCTTGGGCTCTGCAATAATGATAATTTGCAAGCTGTGTTCTGTAATTTGGACCTAGGTTTTAGAAGATTGGCTTCTTCCCTGAGATACTCCTTGTAGTAAGTCAAAAGAACTAGAGGTGATATTGTTGTCCGTTCTTTTTCTGACCTAAACCCAAAATTTTGTTTTCAAGACTGATCAGAGAGAATTGGCATGAGGATTTTAATCCAGGATGTCCAGCAGAAAAGAAGCAGAAATCATACTTAAAGTTTACATCTTTTGCCAACCTATTGAGATAACTAAACACTCATGTACTAGAAGTTTGTTAGGGCTAAAAGAACATGTTCTATGTGCTTGTGAAGGAGGAATTCCCTTTTCCTTTTTTAGTGGATTCTCCTTGTTTAATCATCTCCAATTATCTAAAATACAGGTTCTTTTTAGGAATCTGTAAGAAATGCTGCATTTGGATGTTGAACTCCACAGCAAAGCTGAGAACCTTCAGCCATCCACATTTCAACCAGAAAGGCTGAACGGGGAAAGTCAACAGGGTTGTACCTGCAGCTCTTTTATATATCCCATTAGATGGCCACCAAAGACAGCACAGCAAGAAAAAGAGGCAACTGTTGAAATTCCCTGGGATATTTTTCCCTACATCCTAGATTTCTGTGTGCTCAACACAGGTGTTATTTACTGGCCAACACAAACCCTTGATATCTGTTGAAACCTCAGCCAACTCCTGGGCAGAATCCTGAGCTTTTCCTTTCCTAAGGTTCTGAGGCAAAACAGTGTGTCTTACTTTCCTCCTACCTCCTACCTGCTACAGCCATGCCAACTGGTTTATGGTCTGGGACACCCTGGTTTGGTTCATGGTCTGGGACACTCTGGTTTATGGTCTGGGACACCCTGGTTTGGTTCATGGTCTGGGACACTCTGGTTCATGGTCTGGGACACCTTGGTTTATGGTCTGGGACACCCTGGTTTATGGTCTGGGACACTCTGGTTCATGGTCTGGGACACTCTGGTTCATGGTCTGGGACACCCTGGTTCATGGTTTGGGACACCCTGTTTTGGTTCATGGTCTGGGACACCCTGGTTTATGGTCTGGGACACCCTGGTTCATGGTCTGGGACACCCTGGTTCATGGTCTGGGACACCCTGGTTTGGTTCATGGTCTGGGACACCCTGGTTTGGTTCATGGTCTGGGACACCCTGGTTCATGGTCTGGGACACCCTGGTTTGGTTCATGGTCTGGGAACCCTGGTTTGGTTCATGGTCTACTGGTGTCATCGACACCCTGGTTCATGGTCTGGGACACCCTGGTTTAGTTTGTGGTCTGGGACACCCTGGTCTGTGGTCTGAGTGCCCAGCCCCAGGTGCTGGTACCTCCTGTAGATGCCAGCACGAGCTGAGCTGATGGAGCACATTGCAAACTGTAGCCTGTAAAGCTGGGTTTTAGTAAATCCCACGGCTGGAGTCTCTTTCCTAGGGATTTACTGCAAGCAAGAGGCACTTCTCTCATGTCTCTGTTCTGCCAAGGTGAAGGGGAGGAGGAGAGGAAAGGGTGGGGTTTGCTGGTGAAATGCACACATCCAGAGAGAGCTCAAGAGTGGAATCATTGGCTTTGCCTGTAAGTTTGCAGATTTCCACTCAAGCTGAGATGACTACGAGGGGATGAGTCACTTGGGACACCTAAGCTGATGTCTCCAGGCCACTGACCTAAAAACCCTTCACTGTCATGCACGAGGGAAGAATCATGTCCCTCTCCAAAAGCAATGCTAAATATTAAGCAGCAGCGTAATTGTTTCACAAGCTGGCAAAAGGATGGAGCAGAATTAAAAAGTCCTGGTGGCAGGGAGAATTTTATGGTGAAAGGCTGGTCTGCATTGTTTGCAGATATTACTGAGAGAGAATTTTTCCGTGTTCTCCCCTAAGGTTAAACAGTAAAATGAAAAACTGTAAAGCAAGGGTAGGAAAGTTGCCAAAAAGGGGAGGTGTTGAGAGGAAGGAAAGAAAACTTCGCCATTTTATAGATGCAAAGCCTTAAATAAAAGTCAAAGCTTTCAATCTGTTGAGGCCCAAGTGTGGGACCAAGATATGATGTGAGATACGCTACGGTTAAAGCAGGAAAGGAAGTTTTAGTGGCTGTGATGTTCTTCCTTTTTTGCAGAAATACCTTCCCTTACTACTCAGCTTCAGGAAGCAGATTTTGGCAATAAGATGTTTACATGAATTGTGCCTCATAGGAAAGAAAGGCTCTGTCCCCAGGGCAAAGTGGAAGGGGCACTTACCTGCAGAGAGCACCTTGTGCTCAAAAAGACACTGCCCAGGCATGAGCACAAAGATCTGCCTTCACTCCCAGCCGGAGCGAGGCCCTGGCCTCTCACACCAAGGGGTAACAATTTCAGCAAATACATGGCATGCTCCCCAAAAGAAAACAGCAGAATTACCTTAAAGTGTGATTATGTGTAGTAACAGAGATGTCCAAGAGCGGGCTCTCGGTCACGGCGCCGCCGTACGCGCCAGAATTTAGCCAAGCTGAGCGGGTTCGCCTCTTTTTCTTCTCTTGTTCCTTACGTTTTCCAGGCTTTGCTTTCTTTTTCTTCCCTGACACCTTCAGGGGCTGCTCCTTGTAGGTCTGAGATTTGTTTGTCTCCTGAGTTAGGTATCTGCCCTCATCTTCACTGCCAAACCGGACAGGGTAGTTCTTCGTGTTGGTGGCAGGTTTGGGGTTGGGTGACACCTCTGACGTCGCTCGGATCTCTGCAGTGTTGACACCTTCGATTAAGTTCTGAAGGAATATTCTTCTTCGTAAGTCTTGGATTGACTTGCCCTTGTCATGCAACAGCTGGTGCTCTGATACAGCCCGTTTGCTAAAGGAAGAGAAGAGAGGAGAGGGGAAAAAATGGTTAGGGTTTGGTTATTGCCCAGTGCTTCTCTGGCTGTGGTGGCCACAGGGACCACGTAGCAGGCTTGGAGACATCCAGTGAAGTCAGACTGCTGGAGCAAGCCCTGCTTCTTCCTCAGAGCAGCTGCTCTCAGCAGAGAAGGGAAAGACCTAAGTGGGTAATAATTCTCAGCTGACCGATCACACACCGCTGGAGCTGGAGCTGGATTAGTCACTGCTCTGTTCTAGGAAAGCATCATGACTCTTAATATATCACACTTGAGGGAGTAAAAGCAGGAAGGCAGTTCTCAGAGATAGGAAAACTGAAGGGTCACATAATGCAGCAAGAGAGGGAAACCCCAGCTCTTCTAGTGGAGCCGGAAGCAGTGTTTATACAGCATCATTTTAGTGATTTTCTTTTGCTTAGTCACATACTTCAAAAACATAAACGAGCACATTAAAGTGCATTTTACTCCTACATATAATAAGTGCAATTGCAGGAGCATAAGGGAAAAAAATATTTGAATGTGGATGCCTAAAACATAGGAACTTCAGTCCACAATGAGCTATCCAAGGAGGCAGCCTGAGCATCAGCAGAGATGAGCCACAGCCACCCCTGTGGATTTACTGCTTGGTCACTTGTGTCTAATTATGGTTTTAGATATCTTCCTAGTATTGCTTTAAGTGTGAGCTTTTGGGGCCAAATTTCTTGTCTGCTGTGCTGTTTGAATTTTATGCTAACTCTCTTCACTGGATGTTGTTCAAGAGCATCCTGGTTTGTTAGAGTGGTTTTTCCAGAGTTCATCCTGACCTTTTGGTGCACTGAGCTCTGCCTTGTTTTCGAGGAACTGGGAGATGAGTAGCTATCTGTCTTTTAGAGACATTGTACTGGCAAGGAATGTATTAAACATCTGAGGAAAGAAGATACAAATGGCACCTGGATAATAAATAACCAGAGCAAATGTGAGAAAATACATGTCTTTTCTTGACATGGAATAGATGCACAGCTGTGCTGTGAACCGCAGACAGAGCACAAGCTGAGATTTTAGCTGCACTCCCATGAATGCAATAATACAGTTAATCTTTCCAATTGCTCTACTCCAGCATGCAGAGTTTGGCTATGGAATCTCTCCTCTTGCATGTGACTGGATCCTCACTGGCCAAAGAAATTCCATTCACTGCCTTGCCTGTCCTGTATAATCATTTGGTCAATTAGCTGGCTAAGAAGTGGTTTCTGCACGTGGATGAACTGGAAGAAGACACATCATTGTGAGTGAATATTCCTTCCTTCCATCCCATCCCTCTTTTTCCGGCTATGTTACCAGATTTGAAAATGCAAAATATTTGGGAATGTTCTGCAGGTTCTCTTTCTCAGTCCTGTCAGCCAAACTCTTCAGGTTTATGACTTGATCACCAGTAGAGCTACTGGAATCTGGCAATTTCAAGTAGCTCTTGTTTAAGAGCATCCCCTTCAATTTCTGTCTTTGCAGGGCTGCGCTTTTTGAGTATTGGGTTCAAGTGATGGATTTAAGGGATACCACATCTCTATTGCTCAGTGCAAAATTCAAACAGCAGCTTTCCCCCTTTCCACAATGGGACTGGAAGATGACTGTCAAAATCTTGCTCAAAATCAGCTCTGCATATACAGAGGTTTGTGAGTACACATGTAATCAAATATTGTCTATGTTTTAAGTGTCCCAAAACAAGTTTTGGATGACTTCAGCCTTTAGGGCAAATATTTTATACCCCTCTACTAAATGTCCCTAAGCTAAAATGCAAAGTGATAATTCTAAACTGATCCCATATTGTGTCTTTCTCTTCAGATCAGCTGTGACCATTAACACAAGCTCATGATCTCCCCCAGAAGAAGTTTTTGGAAAAAGAGCCATCTCCAACACCCTTCTCATTAGGGTCAGTCTGATTGGCAAGCAGGCCAATAAAAGCAGCACCCTGGGCTGCTCTGTGTGACTGCCTCTGTGCTGCCTGTCAGGCTGTCCAGTGTGACTCAGGTTACATTCCCAGCTCCCCTAATCTAATTTCTCAGGAAATTTGCATGGGAACTGCAGTTCTGCTTTCCCTCTTCTAGTTCATAGAAAGTGTGTGAAATCTCTGTGCTTTAAGGAGTCTAAACCAGTGTCTCATGTGATGAGCAAAGCTTTCCTACTGCCTCTTGTGAGCTACCAAGGATAATTCTTTCTATCACAGACAACCCAAAGCTGCCTTAATCCTCTAATGTGTACTTGGTCAACTTCCCCACTGTGACAAAATCTTGACTCTCCAAAGCCTGTTATTAAAGTCCTCTTGATTGAAAACCTATTCCATTTTACAGAACTGAAACCTAAACATTTGGTTGCAGTACACACGAGGCAGTCAGAGAGCATTACAAGATCTGCATCTTGAGTGAGTGTGCTTTTCCAAAATAATGCAGGGATTGACGTGCGAGGGGTTGCTGTGCCAAAGAGGGTGGGTTTCTCTTTAAATGTCTGTATGATATTTAGCATCAAGTCTGGCCCCAAATAACATTCTGCTATTCCAGATGATTGTATAACATTATGTAGTGTTACATTTCACATGACTTTTATTACTCAGCCAGACTTAAGGATTACGTTTTGCCTACCAGCTCCCTTTGTATGCTCTAGATCAAAAAATCCCCTCGAAACAAAGATGTGGTAGATACATATCTCTTTGACCTTCTGCCTCCTTCTGTTTCAGTCATTCAAACAATTCCTGTGTTTGTAAATCATGGAGAAAGGCTTGCCCAAGAAGACTGATGTAAGAACTGCTTCATAATGGAGATATCAACAATATCTCACCCACACACAGAGTAGGAAGGCAATGGAGGCTGGAATGATTGCATTCACATATTGGCCACGACATGGAAAAAAAATATTAGGCTGTTAGGGTTAGGATGACCCACTAGAGGTCCCTTCCATCCTTCTGTAAAACACACCTCTCATCCAAGGAAAAGGATCCTGTACCCAAACCAAGAGCAGTAACTGCTAAGCTTACAAGTGGCAGGCACTTCTGAGAGAGGGATGTTGATGGTTTGTACTTGACCAGAGCATCCAAACTAATTACTGGGTCTGAGCATGCTGTGTACGTATGAGACAGTGTCTCATCATGGGGACAGCAGCAGAAATCCACAACCTGTGACAATCCTGACTTCACATACTTCCAGATAAGCTGCTCTTTGCAGGCACGTTCCTCCTTTTTTCACCTTGAGATATCTAGCCTTTCTAAAAGGCAACATTCTTTAAGCTACCACTTTCTATCTCAGAGGGCTTCTCTTATTTAGCTGCTATTATCCTTGACTCTTCTGTGTTGGGTCTGATCCTAAATTCAGCAAAATAACTGAGGAAGATTCAGTCAGCTCTCTGGATTTTGCAAGACTGAATGCCCTTGCCACTGACTCCAAAGGGAGGGAAATCTGCTCAACCTATCTCAGGCTTAGGAAAAATATTTTGAACAGATCTAGGGACATGATGCTGCGATGTCTGGACATGATGATAAAAATATGTAATTTCATTTTGAGGCATTACTGGGTTTCTCAGAAGTTCTTTAGCAGTTAAAGCACTCCTATAGCAAATAACATGTCTGGAAATCTTTTCTTGGGAAAATTTGCTATTGCTTTCCATGGGAGATTTGCTTCAGCAAAGTCTCTAGTACCAGGCCTATGTAATTTTGATTATTTTTGCATGTCTATAATAATGTGCTTCAGTATTTTCATCCATTACTGGTTTAAGCTTTTGACTGAGGTAAAAAAAAGTCTCTAAGCCTAAGTGAGTTATTAACCATTAACTCTAGGAATGGTTTGTGGTGATATTAAAACAGGACACATGTTTGAGTGTGGTGACTGTGTTTGTGCTGTGCCCACAAACAAAACTACGTGAATGCCACTAACTGACAGCTGACTGGTTTCTTGTGTGTGTTTTACATGCCAGAGCAAAGAGGGAGCTGAGAAATGCGTTTTCACTGGTTAGCTTACACTTTTCTTCCCCCCTGTCAGGACAGAGTGGGGATATTGGGAAGACCTCTAATCCTGACTTTTAAAAACAAGTGTTAGAACAACGCTAAGTTCAATAAGAGAAAGAGTATTTCTCTGCAAATCTTTTTTTTTTTTTAAACAACCAAATTTGGCTTGGATCCAGTTCAGAGTTTCCTAGCCAAGAAAGTAACAGCATCTAACTGCACTTCAATTATTTTCTCTTTTGTATTTATTTTTGAAACTGAAGTTTGATTCCGCTATATAATATGGTCCCAAAAGAAAGAAATAGCCCAAGAACACCTTTCAGGAGCAGAAAACAGTTAAATGTTAATGGACTGAGAATAATACACTGTAACATTATCAGCAATAACATGTTCTACACAATTTGCTGTAGGAGATTTGTAATAGCTCTCTGCCTGGTGCCAAACTTTAGGCGTGTCTGAAGTCACTTCACGTGGGGTAAATTTTTTTTTCTTTTGGGTGTTTGGGGGCTTATTATTACTACTACTATTATTATTATTATTATTATTATTATTATTATTATTATTATTATTATTACTATTATTATTATTATTATTATTATTATTATTATTACTAATTATGTGTGTTGCTTAAATGGCAGAGGAAGTGCTATTTGGAGATCCTGTCGTTATGTATGCAATAAAACTTTTACAAGGAAATCCATCTGAAATTGTTTGCTGTGTCATGTTTCCCTGTAAGCTGTGATCGGATTTTCCAGCACTCTTTCTCCAGCTTGGCTTCCTTTGGAACTGAATAACAATACAGCCCTCCCCAGCGTGACTGAGGTGTTTCTTCCTTAGAAAATCTGATGCAAGTCCAGAGAAAGCCAGCGAGTTAGATGTGTGAGACAGCTGCTCCTGCATCAGCACAGAGGCTTCTCCTGCACTTTGTGGATGGGTATTACTATAAACCGGGCTGATTATTTTGGAAGAATCAAAAAGGTCATTTCCTGAACAGACTGTCTTAAGTTACACTATCATTTATCAAAAAATATGCCTCTGCCTCTAAGTAAGATACTGGACTCACTTTGGATTATTTTTCCCCTTCGAGTGGCAGAAATCCAAAGAAATTGTTCTGTTCTTCGGTGTCATGATGGCCCTCACTTCTGCGTGTTTCCCCTACCCTTATCAATATTGGCTCCACGCCAGAGCCGAGGAAGTGTCTGTTAGTTCGTGTAACAGCCAGCATTTGGATAAACCGGGATGCTCCCCGCCGGGTCCCGGGCACAACCTCCCCGCAATCCCCCAGCTGCGTCGGGAGGGGAGCCCCTCCGCTTTCACATCGCCTCCCCCGAAGCTTTGTAAGGTCAGACAGCTGCAGAGCGCCCTTTCCCTGCCCCAGTGCCTCCTCCCGGCTCTCGGGCAGCGCCGGCGAGCACCTGGGGCAGGTAAGGCGGAGCGGCCCCCGCAGAGCCTGCCGGGCTGCGTGTCCCCCGTCCCTCGGCACCCGCCCCGCCGCCGCAGGCTGCACTGGAAAGGGGAAGAGAGAAAGAAAAAGAGAAACTCACAGTCTGCGGCTGATCCCCTCTACTGATCTCCCGCAGGAGGGCACGGAGTAACTCAGCAGGAACACGGCGAAACTCCACTGCTGGAAGAGTTTAGCGAACATTGTATCCTCCGGGGCTTAAAACCTGCAAGGAAAGGGAGGTCAGTCCCGAGGGACAGATGCGCCAGCGCCGTCCTCAAGGAGTTCTCGCTTCGGCTCTACCAGCTCCGAGGCTCTGAAGGAAAAACAAACTTTCTGAGCTCTCTGCTCACTCCTTCCAAACTTCGCTCTGTCTCTCCCTTCCTTGCTGTCTGCCTCTCCCTCCCTCCCTCTTTCCCTCCCTCCCTCCCTCTCTCTGTCTCTCGCTGCCCGCAGGCAAGATCTCTCTCGGTTTTAGTTCAAAAAGTATCTAGCTCTCGTTTGAGCAGGGTTCGAGCGGGGTCCGGTGAGTTCCCTGAGCCCGGTTTAGTTCTAGTCCTCTAAGCCGCTCTCTCAGGGCTTTATGTCACAGCAGAAGCCCTCTTTGGAGATAAGGACAGATTCCCAAAAGTCAGCTCAGCTGCTCACTTCTCGGTAAACACACGCGCGGACACACACACACACACACACACACAGGGGCGGAGGGGGATGCATCTCCACATCTACCTCTGCAAAAAAAGGGTCAGGCGCACGCCTCCAGCTGCCGGAAAGTTTTGGTCCCCACCAGTGACAAGAAGAAAGACAAGCGGCGACAAGGAGAGCCAAGCAAAGGTCGCTGCCTATGTGGAGAGCCCGAGAGGTCTGGGAGGAGCGGTAGCCCCGGGAGGCTCAGGGGCTGGGAATCATGCTTGGCTCGGCAGGTTGGACTGGGCTGCAGCCTGCGATGTTCACACGCTCCGGAGCAGCCTCTGGGAGACCTGCGGGAGGACGGGAGGCTTTTGCAAAGAGATGGCGCCCTAGGAACATGTGCGGAGAGAGCGAGAGCCCGGGCGGGATACCCCCAGCCAAAACGGAGACTGGGAACCAGCGCTTCCCGGGCCCGCAATCAAAAAGGAGCGAGGGAAGGGAAACACCCGGCAGCACATGCACTCAGCGCACCCCAAGGACTCCGGCCAAGCTCTCCGCATCTTCTGCAGCCGCACTCCTCTCTCGCTCACCTTCCAGCTCTCCCTTTTTGTGTTTACCCCCGGGTCAGCGCCTCCCCTGCCGCGGGGATTCCTCCCATCGGTGGGAGCACTTTTTAGCTCCAGCCCCAAAGCGCTGCCCGGGACTGTCGCCGCCTTTCCTCGCACGCACCTACCGTCGTTGCTCTCCGTTCCCCTATTAGCCGGAGGGTCGGTCCCTAATGATGCTAATTGTACGCTAGTGAAGGGAGGGGGGGGAGCGAAGGGGGAGGGCTGGGGGAAGGACTCGCGGTCTATGAACACAGGCGCTCCTGGCCAAAAAAGTAAACTAGTGGAAAGTTTTCTCCTCCTCTCCCTTTTTCGCCTTCCACTTCGCCCTCCTTCAGCCTGGCCTGGGCGCTGCAAACCGCTGCGCCAGGTTGCGCTCCTCTGCGAGGCGGGCAGCGGTGACCGGACACCCGGACACCCGGACACCCCGGACACCCCGGACACCCCTGATCACCCCGGACACCCCGAACCCCACCGGGCACCGACGGCCGGCAGCCCCGCATCTCTGACGGAGGCGGCAGTTTTGCGCCGCGGGTGTGGGGGTGACCCGAAGGGGCGCAGCCCGCCCGCCCCTCCAGCCTGCTGGCACCGGGAGCTGCCCGGGACAGAGCCGGGGGCTGCTGAGCCCTCGCCCCGATCCCGAGGGGATGCCCTGCCCGCCGATCCCCGCCTGCCGCGGCCGGGCCAGCGCACACCTGGGGCCGGCGGCTCCGTGCCGGCAGCATCCCGGCATCCCGAGCCCGCGGCGGGGGCGCTGGGGTCGCCGCTTGTGCCGCTGACAGCCTGATTTACAGGGAATGCTTTCCCAACACCCTCACAAGCCGCAACAAAACGCCGAGGCGTGCCGGCGGACTGCTCCTTCTCGTCCTGCCCCCGAATTAAAGAAGGCTCGCTGGAAAAGTGAGGTGCAAAGCAAAGCGTTCTTCTACCTGCAGGTTATTTTAAGTTAAACGACGCTTGCTGCCGCAATTTAAAAGCCCAGATTCCACACCACACAGGCAAATAAAACCGACAGCGTAAGAGCTGAAATAGAAATCATGCTGAAAACATTAAATCGTTTATGCTGTAAATAAATTCCCTGAGCACCTGGTAGGCTATAAATTAAAATGTATAGCTAATAGGCGTCTTTGATTTACACTGCCCTTTCGACTAATTAAAAATAATTGTGAAATCTTCTGAAAGTTACCCCCACACACTCATAGGTGTATTGCTCATGTTAAAAGTAAAACGTTCATCAAATACTTTTAGAATTTCCTCTCCCCCAGAAATTAAAAACTTTTAAAAAGTGCACCAAAAACCAACACACACCATCCCTTATAGACTTAGGAAAAATAAACAGCCTCTACAAATTCAGAATCCTGAAGTTTCTTCACAATTGATCACTTCACCTTTTCCTTGAGTTACAGCTGTCTGTGCCTCTCAGAGATCACCCTGGCCAACAGTGGTTGCTCTTCTCAGCAATCGCTTCCAAAACTATGTTCTATGCTTAAGAAGAAGGAAAAAAAATAAAAAATAAAAAAAAAAAAGAGAAAAAAGAATTTAAAGGAATAATAATAATAATAATAAAAGGCAATACTTTTCAAAAATCCAGCCTACAGAGCTTTAATTCTGCCCGTAACAGATTAGGGCTTAATAAAGGGTGTTAAAAGCAGGTGCTTTTCTCCCTTGCTGCTCTTTTCATTATGAAGAACAGAAGCTTCCCCTAATATATATAGTCAGGGAGACCCTTCTCCATTGCTTTTATTGAAAAGACCAAACTTGTGACATCACTAACCACCTTCCTATGGCTGAGTTTGCTTCTTCTCTGCCTCAGTGGGCTTGGGAAAAAAAAAAAAAAAAAAAAAAAAAAAAAAAAAAAAAAAAGGAAGAGAAAAAAAAACACCAACCCACAACTCAACTATGGCTGTGCTAATACGGCAGGAACTGAGAAATGCCAAAGGCTTTTAGGAGATTCACTATCACCCCATGCCCCCCTGCCCGCTCCCCCCCAAGGGCTCTCATCTGCAGGCAGCGGCTTTGTCACCTGCCACGTACCCGGGAGCAAACTCCTGCTCCCAAGCCTCACGGTCAGCCTGAGCCCTCCTCCGTGGCAGAAAAGAAGGAAAGAGGAGTGGGGAGAAAAAAAGTGGGGAGAAAAGACCCCTCATTTGAGGTTTGAACCTTCCCTTCCCCGCAGGATGCCGCGGGAGATGCTCTCCCGGGCGGGACCCGCCGCCACCTGCAGCATCTCCCCCTCCGGCCCGGCCAGCTCCCGCTGTCCCCGGGCCTCGGAGCGCTGGGAAGGGATGAGGCTGGACTAGAGGATGGAGCGGCGGGGCTTTAGGCGCGATTCCACTCCCCACACCTGCGCCGAACATCGCCCCGCGCACGGAGCGCCCGCGGGCGCGGCCGGCCCGGTGTCTGGGGGAGGAGAACCCCTCCGGCTTTGAGGGGCTTCCACCCGGGGGCTCGGGGGCTGCAGGGCTCCCCGCCAAGGCCAGCAGCTGCGGCGGCCCGTTGTTTCTCCGGCCGGGATGCGCGGAGGGAAGCGCTCGCTCTGTGTGACCTGGGAAAGGCTGCAGCCGCGGAGAGGTGAGGCAAAAGCCCGAGTTTGCCTTGCTGGCCAAGCCCTCTCTGCCGCCACAAGGCAAACCTTATCATTTTAGGTTTCTGACTTCTCTTTCTCCCGTCTTCCCGCCTCAAAGACAATGAGATTTTGGAGGGATGCCGCGCTTGGCTTCTGCCTCCTTTTTCCATACGTATAAACAGGCATAAATCAGCTTCCCTGAGAGGAGGTTGACCTGGGAGCTTGGCTAGAAGGATAAGTCCCTGTTCCAGGTTTGGCATGTAATTCCCGAGCGGGGAATAGGGCCAGGGGCTGCGGGCGGGTGTGTGACCGGGCTGCCCCCAGAAGCCGCTCAGGAGCGAAACAAAAGCCAGCAAATGGGACAGGTTCAGCTCTTTGGGGAGGAGGTGCCCTTGCAGCCTCAGGGAGGCAGAGGGAAATACTGACTAAACCCCCGCCCGGCGCTCGGAGACGGGCTAAATCCTCAGCTCCGCAAACTTCCCATCCTTCACCTCTGTGAAGTTCCGCCTCTCCCTCCTCCCTCTTGTTTTATTCACAATAAAGCGTTTTCGTCATTTCCCCTCCCAGATTTCTATAACCTCAGTTGCACTCGTCCAGGGCTTCGGTTCAGACGGGGAGTTTAACCTCCCCAGTCTTCCCAGGGTGGAAAAAATGGTGTTCAGCAAAAAAACACAGGCGTGCTGACTGCTGGAGAGTCTGGCGGGGAAGGGAAGGGAGCGGCACCACAGTGATTGCTGGACTCGTCCTGCGAGGACCAGAAATCCCCTGATCTGCCCAACCTCTCTGATCCAGCGAGGTTAAAAGCCAGCGAGAGCAGCTCTCTGCAGGCGAGGTGCGAAGCCCCAGAATGTTTTTCCAAGGCTCCCAGGGTGGGCTTGAGGACAAGGCTGCCGTGCAGTTGGTAGCAGACACGACTGCTCGCAGATCGGGGCAGACTTTCTGGCACACACTCACTCCTGCTCACGACCCAGCCCTGCTGTGCCCTGCGGTGCCCAGCTCTCACCAAGGGTGCTTTCCTCTCCTCTGGCTCCCCGGCAGCCGTCGGGGATGAGAAACTCCTTGTTCCACTTCTGACGTGGTGTCATTTTCGCGCTGAGTGAGAGGATTGCTCGGGCAGAAAGAGAAACCCGCTTTTCCCCTCCCATCCGCAAGCCCCAGACGTTCCGTGGCGCTCCACGCTGATCTCCTTTATTAAACAGTGACAGAGGAGCCGAGCAGAGCCGCCTCCCGCACCCGAGGGGCGGCCGGAGCTGCCCCAGCCCCGCTCTTGACACAACGCTCCTCTCATTCAGACAATATGCATTTAATTTAATGCGCTGGAGAAAGAGCGGGCGGGGTGAAGCAAAAACACAAAAAAAGCTGCGAGGAACTGAGGAGGGCTTTGCCAAATCTTCTGTCTGGTTCCTAGAATCCAGCAGACAGCGAAAGGAGTAATTTTCAGATTTGAGGGCGCGGAGGCGGGGGTGGATGCCCCGCAGCGCCCGGCGGTGCCGCGGCCGGCGGAGCGTGGCCGGGCTCCAGCCCCAGGGCGCTGTCCATGGTGGAGCGGCCACGGCCGGCAGCTCCGGCGTTGCCTACGTCTGGTCTTGACTTCAGCTCGAAATATATCTCATCGTAGATTGAACTCTTTTTTTTTTTTTTTTTTTTTTTTTTTTTTCCTTTTACTGAATATCTATCAAATACCAACAGGAAGAAACGTGTCTGGTCTGTTCAACTCACACAAAACTAATACCAAGCTGGGCTGGCTGGAGAACAAGAATTCAATTTAAAGAAGAGGAGGGGGGGAAGATTTGCAATTTGTTTTTGCGCTATGTTGGAGAAAAATCCATCCCTTTAGACAGTTTTCTGAGACGAGACAGACTCACCTCCTGCCTTGGAATAGCTTAGTGGTTAATGTGCTCATCCGGGATGTGGGACACCAGAGGTCAAGGCCTTCCCTTCTCTGATTCAGAGTCCTAATCCCTGGACTCTCAGTTTCTCTCAGTTCCCTCCCATCCCATCCCTAAAACCCTTTCCAGTTGCATTTGTGATGAATTGATATTTTCCAATGGGTGAATTTTCCGAATGCTTAGGAAAGGAAAAACTCCCACCTAACAGTAATTCTGAGCAGTTATTCTGGGATTTTTTGGTTAAACGAGGAGAAGGCCAGGCAGCCATCATACATCAATGGAAAGGAATTGAAAGGTGAGAAAAGAAGGGGTGAGCTAAGAAGAAGGAACAAGTGTCCTTTTCTGGTGGCACACAGGGCTGGCGTGGTTAAGACATTTTCTTTATATTTATCTTTGCAGATTATTTAGGGAAAAAAAGGAGGACTCTGTTCTTCCCCATAGCCACACAGGGCTGGTAGAGTTGGGGTGTGCTTTCCTTGGATATGGTTTTGCTTGATCATTTCTACTCCTTTAGCTCATGGAACACAAGGGGAAGTTGTAGTTCGGATCACCCAGTCTCATTTGCCTTCCCAGCCAAGAAGACAGGCTGCCTTTCCACATGGGTGGAAAGAACTGGTTTGTGTGAAGCCTGTGATTCTGGGCAGCAAGGTGCCTTGACAAGCTCTACCTTGAGCATAGCCTTTATTATTAGCTAACATTCCTGAAGTACATATCTTCGTTTCATTCATTTTGGTTTTGTTAATCTAATTATTTTTTGTAATCTCCAGTATGCCTTCCAGGAATTTTTCTGCTTCTTGTTGTTTGTTTTAAACAGTAGAGATGACTGCAACTGTTTTTATGCATCCTCTGCTTTGACTCAGATGTGCTTTCTTCCTTACTTTGCTCCTATGCAAGTAAAATGATCCTGTATTCTCTTCTTTCACACCACATTAATTATCTGCTTTCATATCCCTAACTCCCACTGAACAAATTGCATCTTTAAACTCTTCCCAGAAGTCATGGGATCCAGTCCAGCTCTCGCTGAAGCCAGACTGCTTCTCTTTGTTCACTTCATTTGGATGGTGGTCAGCATCTTATATGGCCATCCCTTCTCTAAGTATGGAATGTCTTTTAATCTCGGTGTGGTTTCTTTTCCAGACATGATGTCCCATAGGTTGTGAACCCTAGGCTGCAATAAGCAAAGTGGAATGACCACCTCACATGCTTTAATCAGGCCTTGCATAGTGAAATGTAGCCTGGAGAGTTACCCATGACACAATGCATAATAAGCTTGGACAGCAGGAGATGTGAGCAAGCATATTTTTTAGGAGTTTCAATTACCCCTTGCAGGTTAGGGTTCTAAATTTACTAGATTATCAAATTTGAAATTCAATTAACCTGAAGAAATAAATAAGAATAAACTATAAAAGTTATTTGCTATTATTTGTTTATCCCTAGATAAGGAAAATGTTTCTTATAACAACTTGCCTTATACTGAGATTAAGTTAATTGCTCCTACACCTCCAGATTTCATCTCTGTTAAAACCAGAAATATTACTCTGTGTGTTCAGTCTGACCTAGAAATGGTGCTCTCTAGAAGCTGTTTTCTGTTTGCTAGGAATTTAGACTACTTTATTTTTGCCAGATGCTTGAAGAAATTTCGGTGCCTGTGGGAGAGGGAGGTATAAAGGTGCCCAGAAGAGTTCTGGCTCTGGGCAGGACTGGACATTTACAGGCAGATTTCCTGGGTTCTGCTGCCCTTATTGATTTTCCAAGCCCTTGAGACACCTTGAGCCTCCCCTGGGCTCTGGAGCTGGCAGGTGAGGCAGTGCCAGCTGGGAGCTGTTCCCGGATGACTCAGGGCTGGCCCCACACAATGTGTGTGGAAACAAAGCCAGCTGTACTTAGAGCAGCCCCAGGACAGCTCCAGCAGGGAGCTGAGGTGGCTGTGCTGCCAGGAGCTGGGCTCCAAGCTCAGAGCACACACCTTCACATAAGCAGGCCCTAGTCATCACTTCAACCTCAGGATCAGAATGACAGCAAGGGCTTGGAGTGCAGGGTGGTGGAAACATTCGGGTTTCTCTAATGTTTTGTAGACTACCAGGTTAGAAAATCCATCCTGAAGTGGGTTTCCCATCTTTGCCCTCTGGAAGTGGACTGACTGACTTGAATTGCCCCCTTGAATGAGCCCTGTCTCTGCAGCAGGGCAAGAAGGTCTAGAGGATCCAGAGGTCTCTGCCTCATGCTGCTTTTGGCAAAGGGCTGTAGCTGGGGGTGGAAAAGTGATGAGCTCCTTGCTTCAGCTCTGAGTGCTGTATCAGTTTTGTAATTATGTGTACACATGGACAGAATAGGCTCCTGGGCTTTCCACAAAGAGTTAATTCATCCAGGGCATGTGGCTGTTCCTTTGTAGAGAATCTTTCAGACCCAAGGCACATCAGAAATTCCTCACCTGAGCTCAGACCCAGCAGAGCTCCCCCTCGCTTTCTTGTGTTCCATCTTTGACAGCACAGCACTGAAACTCCCACAAAAACCTTGTGCCAAGACTAGTGGACCAGAAAAAAATGACATTAAAGTTGAGGGATCCCATTTGTATAAAGAACTTGCAGGACTCAGGGAGAGGGACGTCAGATCTCATTACATCTGAATGGTTTTTCATTAACCATCCATGAAGCCACAGGAATGAACAGGGAAACACTGTGCAACAGGTGGTGAAGCTTCTCAAAGAGTTGCTTATCACTGATTATCCTTGGGATGCTTTTGTCCTCTTTTCACCAAATATCACTATTTTTGCAGCATCAGGCTGAAAGATAATCGGTTCTTTTTTTATCCTTTTTTTTTTTTTTTTTTTCTTCTTGAAAGGTAAAGGCTTGTCCTGTCACAAAGGCAGGGCTTGTTAGTCTCATCACTTCTGCCCCTGCAGCCAGGCTGTGTCAGGCCCTTTGAGGGCACACTCAGAAACTCCTCTCACGAGGCCAAGCAGCACAAAGGGCTGGGGGTGTGTGGGAGGAAGGGAAGCAATCCTGATTTCAGTGGCTGCAGCTATCAGAAATATCAGCAAGCTGTGCTCTGCAGGCCACCTGCACGCTGTGCAATCTGTCTTCCCAAGAGCTGCAGAGCAGGTGGGTTCTAATCAAGGTCTCCAGGTGCTTGTTTGTGAAATATTTTGTTTTGAGGGACGCATGCGCCCGTCTGAGGAGGAGGGAGATATCTGTGCAGACCTCTGGAATCCTGGACTCGTTAGTAACTAGTGATGATGTGCTTGTCAACACCTATAGGAAAGCCAATTTGTACTAAATTATTTAAACCTTACTCAAACAATGATGATCTTATTTGAGGTGCAGGTGCTCGGCTTCAGGCTCAGGCTTGTGTAAGCTGTTTACTTGTTATTCCTCAAAATACATTTACTGACAAAAAAGAAAAAAAAAAATGTGAGTGTAAGAATGCACAACACAACACCTTTGTTAAACTTTGGGGCCTTTCCCCATAAACACACAGAAGCTGAACTAAGACAGCCTTGTTAAGTTTTGCCAAGCCTCTGAGATCCCCTGTATATTCTGTGGAGTTTTGCACAATAGAAAACATCTCCAGGCTGCCTGTGAGCCAAAGGACTCTGCTGCTCTTGGTGCTGTGGGGAGTCCTGTGCTGCAAAAATACCTTCTGCTTAACAGCCCACTTTCAGGATAAGTTGCAACAGGGGAACAAAACAAGCAAAAAGGGATAATAACAATAATCCCAAATCCAGTTCAGTTAGCTTTGTATCAGTCCAGCCTGCTGTCTGTAAGTCAAGGCAGGTAAAGCTTCAGGTGAAATTTAAAAGTGTGCAAGGAAATGGTTTAATGGTAAAAGGGATACAAGGATTGATGATGAGGGAAAGTGGGAAGTGCTATTAATGTGAACACATGAATATAGATACAACTGATCAGCCAGGCAAGGCCAGGTTCCATTGTGAAAGGACCTAAAAGGAGGGATAAGAGGTAGTTTGGTTTTTATGTGGATTTGTTTGTTTGTTGTTTATTGGGGGGTTGTTTGTTTGTTTGCTTGCCATTTTAGAAAAGGAGGGGAGGAAGCAGAAGGCTGTGAATTATATAAATTGCAGGACTGAAATAAGTAGGAAAAAGTATGATATGGACAATTCCTTTAATAGACCAGTTGATAAATAATTTGCAGTGGCTGGGGGTATAAGATTCAGGGGTGAAGCACCCTGGTGAAAGCTTTTGTATTTAAGATATCTTCTGAAGAATTTGAAAGAGGAAAATATTTGAGTAAAGAACAAGTGTTGAAAAAAAAAAAAGGCCTCAAACCTCCTTTCCCCATCACCAAAATGAAAGTCCAGAACCATCACACAAGAGACTGAGTGTTTGATAAGACTTTTATCAACAGGGAGAAAAAATAAAAATAGTGTGTGGATTTGGAGCTCAGCTGAGATTTTATCTGTGTTAAGTTTAAGTTCAAGACCATAAAAGTGAGAGATGGAATGAAGGATGGAACTGGATGGAGGCAGTTTCATGTACCATCATTCTAAAGGCAGTATGAGAGTGAATAAAGGTTCTGTGTTCTGTGCCTTGAACTGTGAGCCTCAGTCCTTAGTGCAGTTTTATCTCTTGTAGTGATGCAAAAACACAGCAAGCACAAAGGAAGGGTTAAGGACAGCACAGTGAAAAGAAAAGCCCAAGGAAAGGAAAGTGAGAAAGGAAGAAAGATCATCTGGATATGGTTCTAAACATCCAGGTACAGGAATGTAATGAAACTCAGTGCCCAGTGCAAAGTGAAATTTAAACAGGGTGTTGCTGAACAGAAGAAATGAGCAGCTTATGAGGATAGAGGAGGAGATTTGGGACCTAGCCAAGAGAAAGAGGTTGGAAACTTATCTGAGAGCTGCATTAGCCAAAAGAAGAGGCTAGAAGTCAAACTAGAGACAGCTGTGCATAGTATTAGTGAGAAGAATTCTAGGGCTTGGTTTTTTGGGTTTTTTTTTGCTTTGGTGTTGCAAAAGTCCCACAACCTCCTCTGTGGGGGGAAAGAAATGGGAATGTTGTCAAGTATGGGTTACTTAAGTCAGGAAGAACTACAGCATGTTTAAAACACTGTTGTGACTTTCTCTGTCCTGTTTCATCCCATTGGTGTAGGACAGAAATTCTGCCAAGTGCAAAGTTCACAGGTAAGTCATTCTGCTGGAGCTGTAACTCTTCTATGAACCTAAATCAGCTTCAGTTGGGTTACAACACAGCATGCTTGAGTCTTCCTGAACTTTCACTTTAGGATGAAAAGTAGGTATTTTCTCTGTTGTTTTTTTGTTTGTTTGTTTGTTTGTTTTTAATCTCTCAAGTCTGTCATTGCCCTTTGCCCTTTGTGGATGGCTCTCTTTTGTAATAAGTTTACCTCCTACAGTGGTTTACACCCTGATTCCCAAGATTTTCCATGTTTTTTTGGTTTTTTTTTTTTTTTTTTTTTTTTGTGTACAGTTCAGTCACACCCCTCTGTTATCAGAGCTGTTTTAGAAACCTCTCAAGTTTCCCATTACCTTCTGAAGTAATTCACACAGAAGGTACCAAGTCTTCCAAGTTTCTCCAAAGAACCAAACCACATCAGCCAGTTCACTGACCTGAAATCTCCAATCCCAGCTGGAGGTGATTGCTCAATCCACCCTCAGTACTGGAAGGTTCCTCAGTAATATTGGCGTGGGGACACGGATGAAGTTTTTCTGAATTTCTCTCATTGTTTCCAGGGCCTTGCTGGAAGCACATTATAAATAATGTAATCACACCTTTAAGTCCCAAAATTTCCACGTACAAAGTTCCACAAAATCACTGCTGTGTGAAGGAATATTTGGCTTTTTTCCCCAGCTTCTTTCCCAGAAGTTTCACTGTAGGTTTCACGGTCTTCTGATGAGTCATGTGAATACAGTGCTTGGTCATAAAGAAAATGTGAATTTGATTTGTTTCTATGATCTTCCTAATTTTGCTGTCTTGTCCATGCTGCTGTGGTTGTTATTCTACTTATACCACCACAGAACAGATAAGCTCCATCTTTGATGATGTGAGAAAAATAATGAATGACTGTTTACTGAATCAAGCAGTAGCAGCGGAGTTGGCCTCATTGGAATAAAAAAATAAATTATATATTTTATGTGGAAGATTAACAAACCCAATCTGAATGTCAGTCTTCATTTTACTTCAAAAGTTCTCTATCTCCCCAAGTGTACTGCAGCACAGCCAGCATTATCATAGCTCTGTGATTGGAAACAGTTTTCCCCAAGACTTCTTTTGACTTCAGGAGTTGAAATCTGGTTTTATTTATCATCTATAAATGCTCATTTCTGTAACGGAGGCTGTTCTAAAGCATGAAGCTGTGTCTACTTAAGTCGTGAAAGATAAATAATTTAATTATTATTTATAGCATTGTCAACAAGTTGATTATTTAATCAAAACAGCTATTTAGTAATGATAGGAAATACAGCAAGGGTCACAGTAAGGTACAGCAAATTCTTAGCTATAAAGAAAGAAGTCTATTGAGATGGTTTCTTTACTAATCAAAAGCATGCCAAATTTTCAGGCTCAGGAAGTTCATTTAGGTTGCAACAAGGCAACAGTATATGGATATATTGTTCAGTTTCTTTTTTTTTTTTTTTTTTTCCACAAACAACAACAGAATCCTCAGTCACAGTATGACAGAATAGGAGAGAGGATGAGAGAAAATGACTGCACAAATGGAACCAGAAATCTATTTATTATTAGGATTTATGAATTTAGAAGTTTAGAATATTTTTCCCCTACGATTTCTATGTGACTGCCCTTTTGCAAAGTAATGTAAAGTGTTTGGAGATGTATCGTTTGAGCTGCTGACATAATTAATGATTTCATTAAGAGCATGAAAGGAGGCTCTTGTATTTCTCTGGCATTAGCAAGCCAAGTTCGTGTCCCAACTCTAATAACCAAAGTTGCTTTTGCCGATTGAGACTGTTGGTCCTCTTGTTGCAAAATAAAAATTTGAAAGCCAAATATTATACTGGGCTGAGATACTTCCCAACATGTCAGGAGTGTGACATGTTTTAAATATGAGCAGCTACTACGGATTACAGGCTGGCAGAAAACTTCCCAACATTTCAAATAACAATACAAATGGGATGGTCATAAACAAGGTCTGCTTCCAGACATATAAAGGAAAACAATTTAAAAATTACCACTTACCACTCCCAGTTTTCATATGGAATCCTTGATTAGGTAGTCTGCACTCCAGAAATAATGTTGATCCTTGAAAATCTGTGGCAATCCTAAGCAAACTGCAGTAGGATTTGTTAGGAATGAACCACGAGTTTGGGACATTGGTGTGCCCTTTCAGTTATGCCCAGACTGGTTTTTTCATCTCACAAGAGTCGGGCTAACATCCTGTGTAAGATTGCAGGAATTCAGTTTCTTCACCTTGATACCTAATGAACAACAAAATACAGGTGCCACAAATCCCAGACTTTGAAGGAAAGGGGAGAAGAGGAACAAAAAGTGTGCTGGAAGCCTGATTTGTGCACTGGACCCACCAGAAGATGTTGGGAGTACAAACATCCCAGGGGAGGGAGACCTCAGGGTAAGGACAGGCTGAGCTGTTCTGGGTCAGAACCAAGCACAGCAGGGCTGAAATATTAAAAGGGCTGGAACCTTCCTGGGGATGGGAAGGCATTGCAGGACTGCATGGAAATCTGATTCTTGCCTGGCCTCAGAGAGTGTTGGCCTCTTGAAGGAACACTGAAATCACATAGTCCCTGTGTCAGACTTCAGCATATGTTCTTCAGTTTTACAAAAAAAACCCATGGTTTTGATGATGGTATGGTTATGAAATCAATGCTAGAAACCACCCTGAGCATATGCCTGCAAGAGCTCCTTTTAAAATGAGCATTCACATGCTGAAATAGGAGCACAGGCCAAAAGCACAAGCCAGCTGTGAGACTGGGTAGGGATTAAGGGGAAAAGTGACCTTGTCTCATGTGTTTTGCTGGTTTCTTGTTAACATGTATGCTCCCTTCCTCTCTGCACCAATTTGTGGGTATTACATTTCCATGCAAATAAAAGGCAATTGTGGTAGTTCTCTGTGTATGTGCATTATTTCACAGGACCTACACCTACACCAACCTTGACCTTTAAAGTCTTCAGAGAGCCTGAAAACCACCCTATTAAATCAGAATCAAGGTGCAGCACCAAGGTGCAGCTAACCCTTTGTGTTTCCTGTGGCAGGAGCCAACAGCAGACACAGACATTAATATAAAGTGAGTCATCTCCCAGTAAAACTCTCCTGTCTCTCAATAATTGCTGATTTAGAGAGGGACTTGTAGATGCATTGCACCAGCAACAAAACTTATTCTTCCTGACTTTTATTCAAACCTTTTCTGGACTTGGTTAAAGTGCTGGCCTCCACAACATCCTGTGGTTGACTTCCACAGTTTAATTATTATGTAGTGCGAAAAAGTACTTCCTTTTGTTTGTTTTTCATACAGAGGGAACTGAATTCTCCCTCATTTTTATGTCATGAGAAAAAGGCAACAGCAATTTTCTGCTCATCTTCTCTTTGCCATTCAGAATTTTGTAGATGCTATCATATTTCTCTTCTGTCATCTCTTTTTCCAGCAGGGAAGTTGTAGTCCTTTTCCTTTCTCTTCCTGTGCTTCTTTAACTGAAGTTGTTTTTCTCAGCAGAGTTATGCCCTGCATCTTTTCCACTTCTACTTTCTCCTAACAAAGGACAACTGGAAGTAGGAAATAATTCAGAAGAGTGCAAATGCACCTTGAAAGAATATGCAGAACTCAGCTTGCTTTCCCTCACACTTTTATAGGATTTAATTTCTGTGGCAATGTCCAGCTACTCGCTGCTGTTCTGCAGATTTTGTGTGCAGCTTTAGTGCCTCTGGTCCCACGTGGCTTCTGTGTATTCAGTCCTATGGGAGTATTTCTAGAGAAAATCTCTAATTGCTTTTCCCCTCTAAGGAATCGAAAAAGAAGAAAAATAAGGATTTTTTTTACTTATTTGCCCGTTAGATCCAAAGAAGAGAAGGCAAAGGAAATGGAAAAGTATAAAATATGTCTTCAAATTCCTCATGTAATTTTCAAAGCCTTAGAAAGACCATTGCCCCTTTACAAGGGACTTAGACTCCAGAATCTGTGTTTACTAACTTTTCCTTGGAAGTGCTGTTTTTAAAAGTCTGTCTTTCAGTTTTTTCTTGGGTGTGTGGTTGCATGTATATGTGTGTGTGTGAGTGTGTGTGTGAGCTCATTCGCTTTGTGCTGGGGTTAATAAAATATGAGGTCATTCTTCCTTGAGAAAGGGTTTTGTGGTCTGGCTAGAGGAAAAAAAAAAGCCATGTTCAGCATTTTAATGTGTCTCTTGCTGGGGGAAAACTCAGCTCTCTTGAGAAGCCCACTTATCACAGAGAGATCTGGGCATGAATGGGATCCTCTGCTTCAGGGTGCTCCATCCTAACCCTCTGCATTTATGGGACTGTTACATAGGAAAAGAAAATGTGATTTGTCATATATATGTGGGTCTAGATGGGCTGTGCATTCAATGTAATAGAAAAAAAAGTTTATTATATATTTTGCATGAGTATAGTATATATGGAGATATGTGTACATACGCTTATACTTGCTACATACATTATATATATTTATATATAGTTCTGTCTATTTGCAAACAGTGGTAAGTCTGGGGTGTAACAGGAAATTCTTCTGTCTAGGAAGGCCCTCTTGGAGGTAAGCAATCAAGGGATGCTCATTTCAGTTTTGGGAACCTGACAGAATTTCACATATTGCTCAATTCATGTAACGCTTTTATTCCCAGCTTCTGCCTCCTTAGGGTGAATATCAGTCACCCACTTCCATGAGATGCCCTTTGAAATCTGTAGCTGTAGCTGCAGCTACAATGCTGTAATTTGATGCCATTATTCACATCAGCAGGAGACTCAGGAACCTTTTTTACGTGTCCACATGCAATAGGTGCAGCTTGGCTTGTGATTTTTAGCTGCAAGACCTTCCTTGGAACAGATGGGAGGTGTATGAGTTCAGAGTGCAGATATACATAAATGAGATTTGCTCAGATTGAAACCCAGCTAGGGAGGAAATTCTCTGGTGGGAGAAAGTGGGCACAGGGTGTTTCTTCCTGAAGTGGATTGGTTTGGGAAAGTTTTAAGCAACTGAAAATCGAAGATTAAAAATGTGTAGAGGAGGAGAGGGCCCAGGACTGATCTGGTTAGTGAGAAAGGGTTGGCAAAGGGTTATGAAACCTCATGTCTGGGACTGCATCTTGTGGTAAGGAAACATTTACCACAGCAACCAATGTGTACTGGACGGAGCTGAAAGTCCTTTCTCTCAGTCAACCCACTTGAAATGAACTTTTACGATCCGAAATGCTAAACTGTGCTTGTGTAAACTGCACGTCTGCACCTAGAAAGCATCCATTGTGAGGTTTTCCTGGTTTCTCCCAGGGTACCACACACCTAGCAGTGCACAGCACTGGTGAGCAAGAAGATTAACAGGTGTGACTGTAATGCAGGATTAAATAATAAAAACCTTAAAGCCAAACTGGCATTTGATGGTGAAGCAGACTGACAGAAAAATAAATGTTTTTACCATATTTTTCTCAGCACCATCAGGCCCTGACTACGTGCCTCTTCCCATTTGCTCTGATTTCAGAGCTGCAGTTGCAGCAGGCTCCTTTTCAGTTGACACATCCAAAAAGAAACACCTCATGCAACCACACGCTGAGTCAGTGCTAGCTTTAATGGGAAAATAGTAGTTGATGCCCTTTAGGTATTCAAACAATAGCTGAAGTATTAATCATTCTCCTTTTAATGCAGAGATGAACAAGCCCTTTCCTTAAAGTTAAATATATTTATTTGGGCATTATTTCCATGTCATTACTGATTCAGTTCTGCCACTACGCTCTGACTGCTACATGGAAAGTAGGAAACTATTAATTTAAAATCATAAAAATTACTGTGTTGTTAGGTTGTGAAACTGTGATTAATGGGTGTTTTAACAAAGCGTGTGCAGGTTTTTTAAAACTCTTTTGTACACAATTCCACAAGAATTACATTATATATTCTATTCTTGAAGAATCATTTATCCTGTAGGAACACCTACACCTTACAATGATTTTTCTTCTTTATGCAACATCTTCTAGGGTCTTCCCAAATACCATACAGACTTAAAATATAACTTGTGGATCCTAACAGGAGTTTGTTTTAAAGCACAAGGAATGACTTCCCTTAGCTTTGATGGTTTTACACACCCTCCAGATACTATAAATTTATTCATTGTTAAAATGGGATGGTATCAAGAACATTTAAACTGTGCTCAACAATATTTCATGAAAATGTGCACAGGAAGAGAATATAACACCCCTCAGAAGCAGCAGCAAAATTAAATGCAGTACTTTGAGAGGAGTTGGAGTGGGACATGCACATTATTTTTGCCTAGTCTACTTACAGGAACTGTGGAATTTTAGGTATCAAAAGAGCTTTGGTCTACCTCCTCAAAACTTTGCATTGCCTTTTTTTTTTTTGGCATATACTGACTAAAAGAGTAGTTAAGGGAGATTACATTAACAGGGATTCTTGGGAAGAAAGTTTGGAATATTGTCTTGAAATAATTAATCCATAGGCATTGCTGGAAAGTGAGTAAACAGTAATGCCAGAGGTAATCCTAATAATCTCAGCCAGAATGGGAATTGTTAATTTCCAGACCTCTCTTTGCAGTATTCTTCCCTTTGGTCAGATGGATCATGGACGTTCAGAAGTCCTCACAAGGTGGCCTTTGGATATCTGCTGCTCCAACACGCCGAGTTTGAGGTTTTTACACAAACGGGTCTCGAGATGACACAGAAACCATGGGAATTGTGTCCTCCTTTCCCCTGCCAAAGGATGCCGCTGTTCCTCCTGCCCTGGGGGAACGCTTTGAGCTCAGCTTCTGCTGAACAACTGCAAAACCTTGCTGTGACCATAGCTGGTGGCCTCAGCCTGGCTGGCTGTGGCTCTCGATCACTGCAGCCTCTGTCACATCAGCTCCCGAGGCTCGCAGCCAGAAGCAGACAGCACTGCCAGAGTGCCAGAGGGCTGGGAGCATTCCCAGCACAGCCACAGCTCTCCTTGGGGTGCTGGGAGGACACAGGACTGCCCATGGGTGTCTGTCCCCAGGGCTCTGCTGGGATGCTCAGCCCTAAGGCAGCAGCTCTGCCTAATCCACAGCAGACCAGCTCACAGCTCTACTCCCCATTTCCTGAAGCACAGGCTTTTCTTCCTGATGCCTTGTGGGTTTGCTGTTGCTTCCACCTTCCAGCAGCAGCAGGGCCTCAGTTCACTGATTTTCTGGTAACCTTGTGCCATTCACTTGCTTCCCATCACTCTCTGTTGCTGCTCTGAGGATCTGCCTCAAGCACAAAAATAAATTAAGGGAGCTAGGACCACGTGTCTGACCTTAGGAGGTGTGCTGGTTTTCCCTTCCTCTTCCCCCACCTTTTTTTTTTTTCTCCAACACTTGGTGTATTAGGCCCAGGTTAATTTGGTGTACTTAGTTCAAGTTGTCACATCTTCAGGGGGAACAGGAGCTGCCTCATTTTCCAGATTGACACAGGGTTCCTGTGACAAAAGAGTAATGCCTTCCTGCCACTGAGCTCTGCAATACATCGACTTACAGAAGGCAACTGTGAATTTGTTGGTTCTCCACCTTTGGAAGCCTTTCAATGGAAACTAAAACAGCAGCCCTCTCTCATTAGATATATGTATGCAATTTCACACTAGTTACAGGCATTTAATTAATAAAGTTCTGCTCTAAACAGTCATTTATCATCCCCCATTGATAACAGTTGACCTCCAGGTCGAGCAATGCAAGCAATTTTCAGCTGAGGGTCATGAGACAGAAAGAGGTTATTCAGTTCAGTACAAAACATCATTTCTGTGTGAACTGGACATCTGAGGGACATGTACAGTGAGTTCTAGTTCTTAATTCTACTTTTAAGTGAGGTCTTTATTACATATTTGCTTGTAACCCTCCCTCTTCCTTTCATTCAATTCTATTTTTTTGTCAACATCTCCCACACTCCAGACACCTCATCCCAATGAGCTGTTCTTCCTTCCTTGTTTCCTGCCACCATCCCATGACCCCACACTGGCTGTTATAATCCTGTGCCTATTACCCTGAGTCCCCTTGGTGGACTGGCAGAGGGGTTTTGCCTCTACCAGCCCAAGGCATTGCCATTCATGGAGATGTTCAGGGTGCAGCATGAAGGCAGACACATCAAATCTCTGGGGGTGTTTGCTACTTGCCAAAATAACCCTGGGTTCTGGAAAATGCAGAGAAAAAAAAAAAATGATGATTTTCAACACCTCCGTTACTTGTCCAAATTTGAATTTATTAACAGTACCAGTGAAAGGCATGACACTGGCCCTCGGGCAATCCCCACTTCTGCCAGGTTTCAAAGACAAACAATGTAGGTGTTAACGTTATTCAAAAATTGATTGAAAGGAATCTTAGGATGGAAAGCATTAGGCAACTTCCACACAGGGGCTGGTGCCAGCTCCCACTACAATAACAGTCTCGTCTGCCTCACCATGCCCAGGCACTACAGGAGCAGATTTGGGGCAAAGTGGCAACTGCAGCCTGATTCCCATTCCTCTCTCAGCTTTCCTCACTCACTCCCTTTGCTTAACCAAGTGGTTCTCAGAGAGCAGAGTGGGGAGCTGGGTGTGGGGGACAAGTTCAGGTGAGCACCTCAGAGGGATGGGCACTGGTGGGAGGTGGGGAATAGGATCCCCTGGCAGGGAAAACAGCCTCAAAGGCTGGGCAGGCTCCTTGGGGCTTCCCTTCGTGGATGTTTTCTCCTCTCTGGTGCACTGGGGTCTTGTTGAAATGTCATTAATGAGCCTCACTTCTGCAGTGGGGCTGGACTCTTTTCCCATTTATTCCAAAACCTGTCTGGTGTCTAGCAGTGCTTTCTGTCAGGCTGGGGTGACTGGGACAAATGGGATGAAGAGGAGAGAATAGGAAAAGCAATCTCACTCTGCTCGAGCATCTCTGAAAGGTGCAAGAAACGCCCCAAAGCACCTTCAGTGGATGACTGGGCTCCCTTCACAGATTTGTTTGGGGATGAGTTTCACTGGAGGGCTGAATTTGGCCAACTGTCTTTCAGTTTCTATTTATTAATCTCATCTAATTTAATGACAGGAAATGAGTAATGAAATCCAGCAGTGACAGGCTGCCTACTTAGGCCAAGAGATTCACATCTGAACTGAAAGAGCCCAAACCATTACTATACCATGAGATTTGCTCTGCTGATGGCTAATTCAAACAATTCTAGAAAATTTTGGAAAAAAAAAAGAAAAAACCTTTAATGACAAACTCAAATCATTAATGGGAGGCAATACTAGAAAGTTTTTGCTCTTTAGAGTCTCCCACAGTGGGTTCTGATGGCCATGTCCACGGCCACCAGTGGCAAGGGGATGGTGTTTGTAAGGTGGCCACAGTTTGCAGCAAGATGGGCAGAGGTGAGGTAGCAATATTTACTACTTCTCATAAATTCCAAGAAAAACATGCACACCTGCTGGGATAATGTCTAAAAGGGTGATTTTCAGTTTGTTTCCATACTCCTTCATCTGTTGTATGTCATTTCCAAGCTACAATGAGGGGGAAGGAGGAACAGAAGAAGCCAGATGAAGTGAGATATTTTTTTAATTTAAATGTGAAGGTATTGCCTGGAGGTATTTTCAGCTACAACCCGAGGTTTTGGAATAGAAGTTTAATTGATGTGATGTCATAAAATAAATAGAATAAATTTATGAATTGATGGTCTCTCAGTCTGGCTCTCAGTGGGTGGCAGGTATCTACATTAAAAAGACCATCAGGACTGGCACCTCTCTTGGCAGTGGCAGCCAGGAACCTAAGCATTAATTTGGCATGGGGATTACACTGTCCTTCACGGTGGTCTCTCCAGGTGATGGCTTCAGCACCACGTTGCATTCATGAGGGGAGGTCTGGGGGTGGCACAGGAGGCAGAAAGGACCATCAGTGCCCCAGCAGGACCCGTGCATGCTCCACTGAAAGCTGTCTTCTCCTGCGCTGTCAATCTGACATCTGTCACCACCGCTAAGTGAGCTATTAAAATTTCAAGGAAGTTGTTTGTTTGTTTGCTTTCAATGTTTGGGCTTTTTTTAATTTTTTTTTTTTTTTTTTTGGCCTTTTTGAGTGCTGAAGGGCCCCTTGTTAAGCAAGTGCTGGTGAGATCAGAAGGGCTGGCTGTGCCATGTTAAACACGGTCCCCACGCTGTGCTCTCTGCTCCTGCTGAGCACGGTTAGTGCTGGAGGGGTGGGCTGTTCAAAGCACCTGGGAGCAGCAGGGATGCCAAGGAGGGGAACTGTCTGAGAACTGACAAGCAGCTTGCTGAAGTTACAGCCAAGCCTTGAAGGGGGCAGGAATTCACCTGGGAGGACCACTGCCAGAACAGAGTCTGGAAATGTGGGTCCTGCTAATGTCTGCTGACACGAGGATACAGGTAACAGGGCTTATCCCCACTTTTGTAAGATGAAACTGGCCCTGTGTGGGTGGGGACAGATGTTGTGAAAGCTGAAGGGCTGTAACCAAACCCAAATAAGCATTTGCCTTTATGGTATTACACTCTAACTCCAAATTAGGGTCTGCAATTGCAGCTGCTGTGGATGTAATAGCAGGCTACTGGAACTCTGCACCCCAATGAAGCTGCTGCCAAGATCCCCAGTCCACATGTACAGGGGGAAGCTGATTTTTTTTTTTTTAATTATTATTTTAAAAATTTTATTTGGCAGAGGGTGAAATCTACACCTTCATGCAGAAGGGAATTTTTCAGCACTACCTGTCAGTCTCCTGGGGTTTGGGTGAAATAATTAGATAACAGATTGTGAGGAAGGGGAGGGAAACCATTTCCAACTAATTCGTTGTGTCTTAATGAGGGTATGTTTGGAAAATAACTATCTACACATGCCATCTTTCCTATGTTGGAAAAAAAAAATAAATTCAAACAACACGTAGCACAAGAATTTCACGTAGCTCTGTTACATTAAGGTACTTTGCCCAGGCAAGCATGATTGTAGGGAAAACTCTGCCCGTGTTCATTCATGGATTCCTGTGACTATATACATTATTATTGCTAAATATAAACTGTGTCCTAACAGCAGTTTTGATTTAAAGAGTTGATGGAGACAGTGGAGTTGTATGGTCTGGGACATTACTCACTGTTTAAAAAAAAAAAGCCTCATGAGAAGCCTCAGAATTAATACTTGACTGAAGCAGCAATTGTCATAATTATGCCAGGTCTGCACTATTATTTTACACCTCCTCAATACAATTCACTGGAATTATAGGATTCCAGTGAATGCTGCCATGACCATTTCATCACACAACTATATTCCAGTTGGTTTTTTTTTGTTTTTTTTTTTTTTTTGGTATGATCATTGCACACCACAGTTTGGAAAAAAGAAAATTAGTAGGAGTGAGAGAAAGAGAGAAAGTAAATTCTGGATTCAGTTGTACAGTTCTCACTTCCCTGCCTCCTCCCCCTCATCTCATGTCTTTATATGGTTAATTTTTGAAGAATCCCCTTGAAATGCCAATTATAACATCCTTTAACATTTACACAATTTAAATAAAACCTATCAAACTTTATTAACAGGAAAAGAAAAACAGTACATGATAGTCTTGTATAACCATGCTAATGAATACATGCTGAGTCTTGGTTTCTGTTAAGGTATTTTTTTTTTATTTCAGAAGAGTTTTTGTGGTTTTGAGATTTTTGAGGAGGAGGAGGAGGTGGAAATGGGGGGCCTCTGGCCATGGTCCACCTACCTGAAAGTCTGGGAGAATTGTTTTATTAATTCTTTTTTGCCACGCCTCTTCTGAATTACATTTTTGTCTTCTCAAGTCTTAATCTTTGCATCAACTAATTGCTCTTGAAACTCTGCTTTGTGGCCACACTCAAGAATTAATCAATGAGTATTGCCTTGAAGTCTTGGCATTTGCTAAAGCTATAAATGTATGTGTATGAAGACAAATATATGAAGGAAACCATTTTATAAACAATATATTTGAATAGCAGTGGATGGAATTGCCAGCACTGAGAAAGGAGTTCCTATTTGTGCTGGAAGTCAGAATGGGGCTCATGCAACCCCCAAGGCTCAAAAATAATCTTAAGGTAGAATTCCAGAGATTTAGCAGTATAAATATATAATAAAAATTCAGAAATATTTCCTCCCTTGCAATAAGTTGTTCTGGACTAATCAGAACGATTCTAAATTCTCTGGAAGGTGATGCAGCAGAAGCTGTGCTATCAAAAATGCTATCCTGTATTTGCAGCAGGAAGAATCCTTTGGTGACTGATAAGGACTTTATGTTTCACTTTGACTCCTGGGCAGTGCAGTGCCTTAGTGTGTTTTCTCATTTTGAGAGGATAAGAGTCTGGTACACTATACAAAAGAGCAGTCTGGATCTCCAAACAGATAAACATAAACATTGAAATAGGTGAGACCTGAAACTGTACAGATCCACTTTGTCTTGTCTGGAATTCTGCTTGCATATTCCCTTCCCCAGCCTTTCTCTCTCCCCCCTTTACCCTCCTTTCCCTTTCTGTTCCCCTTCCACTTTTCTTCCTTTCCTCTTTTTTGCTTCCCCCCATGTTCTCTTCCCCTTTTCTATTTCTGCCTTTTTCTCCCTTTTTTCACCCTTCATTCCTTTCCTCCTTTTTTTCCCCCTTTTTTTAAAAAAAACTTTTTAATGTCCCTCTTCACATTTTTTTCCTAAGCTGAGCATGACCTCAAACTAGTTTAGGTCTCTCGAGTCCCCAGGAAACTGTGTCCAGTCTCCTCCTCCCCTAAAAATACTCCTCTGCATTTACTGCAGAGCACAGAATGTCAGAATTCAAAGGACAAGGACAGCGAACACAATCCTAAGGCGATGGAACCCGCTCTGATTTATGTGGCAAACTTGGCAAAAGGAAGTATTTAACTCCCTGCCCCCGGGGAAGGGTGGAGCTCAGTTCAGAGCATGTTCAAATACAAAACTGAGCGTGCTGGAGGAGGGATGCTCCTCAATTTTCATTGCTGTTTGTCTCCAGTGTTGAAAAAGTGCCCAGGTTGGTGTGGCCCAGCTCAGGAGAGAGTCCAGGACGTGGATGGAGCAGACCCTCTGGAGTGCCAGCACACAGGACAAGCAGGGGGCAGCCCCAGCTGCTCTGATCCCATCCCATGGCACGATGTCCCACCGAGGGGAGGAGGGAAAGGCTGGGGATGCTGCTTTGCTAAAGCCTTTGGCACTGTCTCCCACAGAACTCTCCTGGCTGCTCACAGACAGGGAAAGAGGGACTGGAATGGTCATGCCCAGAGGGTGGGAAGTGGGGATGGAGCCTGTTGGTGCCACTGGTGTTCCCCAGGGCTCATTCTCTTTGAGGTCTCCATCCATCACCTGGATCCTGCTTGGACTCTGATCATCTTAAAGGCCTTTTCCAACCCAAATGATTCTGTTCCATTAGAAAGTAAAGGCCTTGGGAAGGAAGGGCATTTGCCAGCCCCAGGACCTGCTGGCCAGCCAGGAGCAGGGTTGCTGAGGGTGGGAAGGGAGCCATCCACCACCCTGTAGTGTCCTTATGCACAGCATGCCCACTGTAGGGGACACAGTGCAGAAATTAGGAATGGCATTGAGCTGTCCTCCTGGTAAGGTTTGCATTCATTTTGAAAGAGGTTTACTTTTAATGGCAATTAAGAGACTAAGGAAATGTTTGTGAGGGGAAGTGCTGGAGGTCACCTACAAGTGCCTTTCATTGTTTGCACTTCAAAAGGCCCTAGAAATTTCAATATGGAGGTGACTAGTAACTGCAGTGAACTCATAATGGATATTTTTCCATTCTTGAAGAGCAACCGAAACAGTTTTCTTAACTTAATTCTCAAACATTTCAAAATAATGTTTTTATCCTTCACCTTCCATATTTTCCTTCCTAAGACTCCACAGACACGAGTGATTTCACTGATTTAACTAAAAGACATGACAGAAAAATAACTTTTTCTTACATCCTGCTATGACAATGGGAACAAGGACAATTATTCCCTCCTGTGTATGTACAGGATCTGTGTGTAGGCAAGTCCATGTGCACTTTCTCTCTCTATTAAATCTTCCTGGAAGGATGTAAGCAGGTATTTCCCTTTGTGACCCTACAGTGGTACAGAGAACCTTGTGAAATATGTATTTTCTGCAGCTGAAAGAACCAATAGGATCAACCAAATTAGAGGTGGCAGTAATAAAGATAATGAGATTTAGTCCTTGCTGATCACACTGAAAATGTTTTGGAAAAAGAAGGGAAAGGGGACACCTGAGCAAAAGCCATATCTGCTTGTCCCAGGCATGTTCATGTGTCTTCTGGTGGTCTGTTTTAGGAATCCCTGTTTCAGCCCATAAACAGAGGGCTCATGAAGTAAAGATATCTTTTCTGTCCATACTGAATTTGAGTATTTAATGCTTAGATGCATCGTGTTGGTGCATTGCACAGGCACACATTTCACCTAAGCATTGTTGGATCATTTTTGCTAAACTGGAATATAAATTGAAGGACATTTACCAGATCTGTAGAGGCATTAGTTTGGCTCTGTGACATAAAAAAAGCCATCACTGCTGTGCCACAGATGTATGGTCAGATCTGGCTCTCAGGCTAATTGAAAAGAACATCCAGAGCCTCAGTTTTGCTTTATGTGACTGAGAAAATCTCTGCTCTCGTCAGGCATTTCAGCAGCAGCGAGCTGTGGCCATGGCAGTGACACGAGCTGGTCCTTTTGAACTCCAGGAGTTTGTGTCCAAACAGGAGCTCCTTAGCAAAGGGGGCTTTGGGTCAGTGCTGCTTTCTTGTGAAGGCTCCAGTCACACTCCCAGTGCAGTTCCACTGCCTGAGCTGCACTCTCTGCTATAATAGACACTTTCCCAGGGATTAAATGTGTTTACATTTGTGGTTGCTTTGAAAGCGCTGTGAAGCCTTTTTATTTAATTAAATTAACATCTATTCTCTTTAGTGAAACATAATGTGCATTCTGCCTTTATATTCATTCTTCACCTTAGGCAATTTGGATAACATTGTTGGGTTGTTAGCAGAGATTAGCTTCACACAGGATTGTGCTGGCTTTGCGAAATGTATTCTTTCAGATCTTTTCAACTCCTGAGTTTGTTTGGTAGTGAATGAATAAAATGTATCATCCTGTAGGCTAGAATTCACCTAATTGCCATCTATCATATTTCAAGGGAGCTCAACCAAATAAGTTATTTCCTTACACATTAAATATATTGCTTAATCTTCCAATTCTTTAAAACAAAAGAAGTATCCTGACTGTTCTGTGTGGTACAAAGGAGAAAATTTATTTTTCTTTCGTGGCCCCTATATTTTTTATTTTCCCTCCTTTTTTAAAGTAATAATAAGTGTTCAGACTTCATCAAGCTGATACACAATGAGTTCAAAATACTGCAAGGAATAAAAATATAAGGTTTAATGGGTATTTATAACAGGCAGCATTCATAACCGTCCTGGTTTAATGCAGGTTTACTTTCCTTTTTCATATTTTACGTGGTCCATTTCCCTCCATATAAAATACAGACTTGCAATATGGGTTTGCTCTCACTGTTTCACTTCATCTCAGTCAGAGCAGATGGAGATGCCATTTCCTTGAAGAAATAAAAGGACATTAATCAATGCTTCACACAATCTTTCATTAAAAGCACTTCTGTGCAGTATCAGGGGAGAAACCGGTTGTAGGAACCAAAAAACTTAGAGCACCTCTTTTTTTTTGGTCCCCCTGTAGTACAGGAATTAGCAAGAAAAAGAACTGAGAGACCAGTGTATAGGCATTTCTTAAGGATTGATAACTAGAAAAACACAACTAAAACTGTGGCCAAACATGAGGGACTTTATTTGAAAAATGAAGGCTTAAAAACCTCTTTTATTTCCCAGTTTGTCCAGTGCTCAAGTGGCTGCCATACAGCAGCATTTTTTGATTTGATCCAGTTTCCCTTTAAATTTGCCACAGTGAAGTAGTTTTCAAGAACCTCTTGCCAATTTTTTAAAACATGATGGCTATTTCTCAAGAAATGGCTGAAGTCATTGCTATTCTGAGTGATTACAGGGCAGTGGTATGGGAAATCTCATAACTGACTCCACGTCAGTTTGGGTACGTGTAAGAAATGGGATTTCTAGGTAACACATTTCTGGTACTATTAGGTAAGTTCTGCTCGGAACTGGATGAATATAATCCCAAGGATTTGGTGTCCTTCCCAGATTTCCTTCTATTCTTCCTCCTCTGACACTGTCACTGCCTCTTGCCAGCCTGTCCATCAAAAACTCTAAACAAACCCACTTTTCTTCACCTGTATGTTCACCCTTTGTTGCTACTTTCCCTTTCTGCGTGGCATTTGCAGGAAGAAGAAAAGAAGGGATGTTTCCTTGTGGCATTGTTTGAGTTTGAGGAGAAGGAATAAGCATGATCTGTTGGTTAATGGAGACTGTTTATTCTAACCTGTGGTTCATGCTATTCAAGAGAATTAAGTAATTGCTGCAGACTTCCTTTCCACTCAGGTGCTTGGGCCAAATTCTGCTCCCATGCTACAACTGATTGTATAAACTAAACACAGAACTTCTCTCCCTGGAGTCACAGGGGACAGGATCTTTTATCCAAAAAAAAATATCAGAGGAAACACTTAAAGACCTAGTGGAGAGTTATCTGCCACTAGGTATTTTATTATTTGTGGGAACTGCTGACCTGCTGAAGTGATTCTTTCTGCAGAACAACATTTGTTGTGAGGAAATAAGAATCAGGAACAACTTCTCAGAAAACGAAAGACTAGAAAAAGGGATTGAAAGGATGAGATGTCTTGGCTCAAGGGTTGGATCTGAAGGAGGCAAAGCAGGGATCTGCTCGGGGATCTTGCAGTCTCTGTGTAAAAGTCACAGTTGCTGAGCAGAGCAGTTGTCCAATTACATTGGAGCAGTTCTCTCTCCTATTCAAACCTGGAAGAGGAAATGAAGGAAAGGAGAGAGAGAAAAAGGGCAAGAAGGAAGATTGGTTGATTTTCAGGACATATTAGATGTTTCCTACTCTACTTGTTTTCTATGCAAGTATCTCTCAGGAAACTTGGAGTCATAACAATGTGTGTAACAGGTCTGTGTGCAAGTAAAGTTAATTAATTCCCATTTCTCTCATCTCTCTAATCATGTTATGATGTCAGATCTCTTCTCTGGGAGTAAATGAAGGTAAACCTCAAACACAATATGTGCCAGGATTGACAGAAGTAAGGCAGCACATTTTTTTCCATCCAAGAGGTTTCTGGAGATGCCTTTGAGCAACTGTTGGTTTCACTTATCTACTGCAATGAATTCTTTCTTTTACCAGCCCTAAATGTCCTTTGCACTGGAAAGAGCAAACCTCCACGGAACTCATTTTGCAGTACTGTTTCAAAACTCTTGAAGACAGGAGAGCTGGTTTTCATCTCTGGTATCCATCAAAGTTCGGATGAATTATCCTCAGAATTCTTTGTGTTTTTCTATTTTCACCTTTCTCTGAAAGTAATCTCAAAAGAGATGGGCCAAACTAAGAGTTTTTCTAATCTTTGGAAGGATGAACTGAACAGAAAGGCTTCAATAAGTTCAGTGCTGCTGCTCAGTCTGAGGAAGTGGAGACCTCAGACTTTAGAGTTACTACACAGAGACTTTGATTTAGTCTGCACTTCCAAAAGCCGGATGTGCACTGCTCTAAACAAATCCTCCACTGTTTAAAGAGCTTTTTAGTATAATTTAATATCTCAGACTAATTCAATGCATCTGGAAAGTGTTAGTCCTACTGAACAAATTGCTCACGTTACCTTGGGAGGAAAGGGAGGTGGGAAGTAAAGACCTAAAATCTCACAGAGGTAAAGATCAAATCAGCACGAAGCTGGAATGTTTTCATTGTAATTGTTGATTACTTTTGTTCTTGTGTGAATAAGTCCTCATGCAGGAGTGACCCAGACCACACTCAAAGCAGTTGTGAAGATGGCACACCCAAAAATGGGAAACACTTTGTACCCAGGCTGGCCTGAGACAGGTGGAAAAGCTGATCCATTTAGTTGTAGGGCTTCCAGAAGAATCAGCCCACAAAGAGCTGATGCTTGAGCTTGCACATGTTGAAAATTGTTGGATTTTGTTTTCAAAATACTTAAAATTTCATGTTAAAAGATTCTGAAATTTTCACCCATAGCACATCAGTTATATGTCTGAATATGTAAAATATTTGCATATATGTGGTGAGAAAGTCGATGGGTAAATCTAAGGTTGGATCAGGGAGAATAAGCAATAGCAAATGTGGAGATAAACTCAGCTGAGTAATTAAAAAATGTAAATATGTGCACAAAATACAGAAATTAATTTTTAGAAAGCTTTGAAGGGTATTTTTTTCTTCTGTTTTGAGCATTTAATATGTTATCTATTGTAAATACATGAGAAATTCAAGAGCAGAATAAAATAGCACAGATCTTCCAGGCTATTTTGGGCTATTTTTTAGAATAATTTTATTTACACTGGTCTTCATATTTAATTAGTTTTATTTTGGGCTCTGAAATAGCTAGAAGCAACAGTTGTGTGTTTCACTGGGATGCTGGGAAATTCTCTTTTCCAAAAGATATAAAGTTCACTTACCTAACCCTGGAGGGCTTCAATTTATCAAACTTTAAGATAATTACCTGTTTATATATATATTTGTACATGTAGGTACAAAAGCTGTGGCCTGTGACAGAACCCTGCCCAAGCTGAGCCTCCTGCAAGAATATCAGATTTTTTTTTGTGGTTTCCATCTCCTATATTAAAGAAGATGGATTAATGTGTTAGAAGCAAATTATGTGGCTGAAATTTAATTAGTGTGTCTATTGCAACCCCTGCCAAAACAAAGGAGAAAAATTTCAGAATGTCTTCTGAAGAATGAGATAAAGTTGGCATTTGAAAGGATCACAGAGGCACTACAGATAAGAGGTTACAAAATGAAAATAAGTCAATAATAATTCAGTTTCAAAAAGGTCAAAATTCCTACTAGGCCATGTGAACCATTTCCAACTCTGATTTTTCACAGGCTGAAAAAGTCAGCAGGATGGCAGCAAAAATTATTGGAGGCTTAGGAAAAAGGTAATGTGGAGAAAAATTGAATAAACTATGAATGGTCTACAAAAAAAATAAAAATAATAATAAAAAAAAGGCATCTCGTTGATAAATACAAAAGTTGTTATAAAAACAAAGGGAATAACTTATTTTCTTATGTCTTTACTGGGCAGGACTAAAAGAAATAGGGCAAACTTCATGGGGAGTGTTTAATCTGGATACTAGGAAAAATGTTCCTAATGTTAGGAAGAGTTGCTTCTGGAGTTTACTGACTGTGAGAAGAGACTGGAGATGCCTCAGCTGAGTTGAAGGTGCTTGGTCCTGTCTTGGGCAGCAGGATACACTCCATAACCCACCCAGACCTCTTCCAGGACTATTCTGTATGACTTTACTGACTTTTTGACATGTAATTATGTCAAAATTAGCATGATTTTTTTTTTCCATAAAATTATTTGGTCCCAGGTAGTGAGATTATGCAGAACCACTCCTTTACACCCCATTTTTAATATTCCAGACATATGCAAATTTCTACTCATGGACCCATTGTATTTTCTTCACAGAAGGTTCTGTGTCCATGAAGACAATATAGAGTGGGTTTAATATCTGTGCTTATGCAGAGCACAAAAACAGGAGGGGAAGTCAGTTAAGATGCTGCCTTAATAATAAAACTTTGGCTGAAGTGTAGTCAGATGGTTTATAGCTGTGACACTGTTCCTGTTCATCTGACCATATGTGAGTGCTTCCACTGGCTTCACTGATGCTCCCTGAGCTTAAGGTGAGTCCAGCTCTGTGATTTGACTCTCTATAAATGCATCTCCATGCATGCATGGTTTTGTTGGCTCTCAGGAATCCGATAGGAACACGCTCCTTTTCCTTGCCCGTGGGACATGAATATTGTCCCCTCAGTTCAAGGCATTGTCCTACCTGCTTCTTGGCCCCAGTGAGATTCATGATTATGAGTTTCCTTGTGCTGGAATGACATAAATACATAAATGAGAAATATTACCTTTTCATTTTATTTAATGGAAAACATCCAGAAGTGCTCCTTTGGGAGACAGCACTGAAATGACTGATTTTACCAAGTAAGTTTCTAGGACTGAAAAATAAGTGTGTATGGCTTCAACTCTTGTAACTTGGGGAGGAAGGAGAGATGCTAAAACCTCCTTCTTTCCTAATTTTTTAGCATGCAAAAGTCCTTCCTGGTATCATGTCTTAACAAAGTCCCACACTATTCTCAGTTATGAGCATAGATAGGCTGCATAATTGAGATGCAGACAGAAAAAAGTAGTTACTGATTCACTGTGAGTGCTCAGGATGCATGCTGGAGTGTTTTAAAGGCAGTCAATAACAGGAAATACATGACTGCTGGGGCAGGACAGAGCTCAGATCGAGTGACTTGGTGTGCATCATACCTGCTAAATGCTTTCATACATCAGGTGGCTTGTGGAGCCTCTGTTTTCTGCCCTTGGGCACACTCATTTCTTGCCTCCTTTGAAAGCTACTCTGGGTTTATCTACGTGGTATTTTCCAGGCTGACAAGAGCCTGTTTGGGCCACTGAATGAGCCACCATGGAGCTTCCATGAGCTCAGCTGGGAGAGAAGTGTTGTTATCTTTGGCACAGCAGGCTGAGCTGTGCTCAGCACTGACCACACTCTGGTCACTGGCTGCCTCTGCTCTGGGCAGCTGGGAGAGCCAGCAGGCTGGGCTGGCAGCTGCTCAAGGCACATGCAATCCTGGCTCTGGCCTGCAGACCAAAAGGCATGTCGGCATTCCCACCATGTTAGGTTAGGACACTGGGAAAGGCGAAAAAAAACAGGGTGGAAGGAGCGTTTGAGTGTATGTGGCACTGCTGTGGGGAGGCACAGGAGGTGAACACAGGGCTCCACAGGCTGAGTAATGGTTTACTGAGGTGTACCTGAAAGGTAGGGTGGATTTGTGTAACTACAAGCTTACCTTTCAGATCTTGTTCTCCTTCACTTGAGAAGATTTCCTCAGCTCAGTACAAAAGCAATTGTTCATTGTGTGGTTTCTGTATTGTCTGTTGGCATGGAGCAGAGCCAAGCTTCCTCAGGTTTGCTGGGCATCCAACCACAATTCTATTGTTCTTACACCAGTCAAGGAGGATTTTCATAACCCTTGGTGTGCTAGATATCTATGTGTGAAATCTGATTTTAATCTGTCTCTATAAACACACCAACATATCTCTCACTAGCCCTCGGGGTGTTAATGCCTGAGGTAACGTCTGGATTCAGTGCTCCTCCCCTCCACTGCTCCCTGCTTCCTCTTTCACACAAAAGCTTCTTGCTCAGAGGGTTTAGTCCCTCATCCTCACCAGATTTTTTACACGGCTTCTCTGCTTGCACGTGGTGAACGCCGCCCATGCACCTGCAGAAGGAGCAGATGGGAATTTTTCTGATGTGCCCTTGTGGCCCCGTGGCAGCGCCTCTCACAGAGAGGAAAGAGCCCTTAGGGGCCCTGGCAAGACTGGGGCATGTTAAAGTGCCCTGCCTAGACTGCCTGGTGACCAAAGCTGGTCTGGAATCAGTCATGAACAGGTGGATCACCCCCCTGAAAATGGTACCAATGTGCTGATTCACATCCAAGAGTCAGAAGTTTGGTTAAGCTCATGGCTGTGTGAAGCAAAGAGCTTTACCACCTTAGGTCTTTAACCTAAATCTTCACCTGATGCTACCAACACTCTCTCAAATCCCCTGAAGAGTAAGAAATAACAAAGTTGCCTTGCTTGCCAACACATCTTATTTCAGATGAAATGCATTCCAGCTCATTTTTTTTGTCTCTTGTTGAAAACAAACACAAGCACGTAGAAGGATTATTATTATTATCATCATCTCCACTTCCAGATGATAAAACAAAATGGATCTCTACTCTCGGTAGCTTTGTGCTACAAATTTCCTTTTTTGGCCAATATGCAGGTGGCAGGGCTTTGTTACACTACCCAGCTTGCAAGCCTGGATGTTTAATTAGTGCTGTACCTGCACAAGCATCAGGGTCTGTAAATCTGCGAGGTGGTGACTGAAACTTGGGCCCATGGTGCTAATTAAGAACTCACTCTTCTGGTAGGGAGAGGTTAGACTGTTTCCAACGAGCCTGGTTAGTCCTTCTGTCATAAGGAGCAGTGCCCAGTCTTGCACACGTGTGTTGTAACACTTATCATCACCCTCTCATTACTGCAGGAAAAGCACAGAATGCAGAAAGGTTTATCTGGCTCCTCTTGTGTAACCCAGGCTGACGTGAGCCCCATCCTCATTCCTCGGGGAGGGCAGCAGAGAGGAGCTGCTGCTGAGATACTTGAATTTGGGCCATCTCTCCAGAAATAAAGTCCCCTCTGTTTCACTTCAGGTAGAGTATGAGAGTTTGGCTCTTTTGGTGAATAATTCAGAGATGGAATCAGCAAAGGGCAGCACGTAAGAACCAAGAGTTAGATGTTGCTGCTAACCCACAACAAAAGACCCCAAAACTGCATTATAGCCATGGAGGGGTTCAGATTTGCTTCAGGATGATAATTAACTAGGCATCTTTAAGTCCTCTGAGGAAGTGTTTCCTGCTTGGCTAAGGTTAAGAAAGCTGCAAGCTTGCAGCTCTGAAAGGGATGGCTCTTGAAGAGTTACCCTACACAAGGAAGCTTTTGCAGCTGATGGAGGTTCTAGTCTCCTTGTCATTGAACTTTCCAGAATTCCCCATTGATTTGAGTGGCAGCAAAATTTGGCTCTAACTACTGAAGCAAGGCAGACATTTAAGAACCACAATGTCACTTGGTGTAAGCTACACTTTATTACAATAATTATTGTGTTGCTTAATGGCAAATGAATAGTATTGACTCTTACAAAATGTGTTTTTCTTTGGAAATGTTTATATTGTCATCCAGAAAGAGGGTTGCTGGAAAGATCTGCCCTACAACTGCTGGTGTTTCTTAGGACTTAACAGGACCTTAGTGCCTAAAGCTAAGCACAGCTGTATACAATACAGAACAATATACATAAACATCATTGTACATTAGCAAAAGACATTTAACGTGGCCAAATTCATCACAACTTGTTTCAAATAAATTTTAAGGAATGGTAACACATGTTGATCTAACCACACAATTGAAAATACATTGAAAATATCAATATATATCACTTTGCCTTCAGATAAGAGGCAAAGCTAATTAATATGCAGATTCTTTGCGACTGAGAACAGGATGAGAGCATCCTCTGGAATGATTTTATTATCTGGCTGCTAAGTAAGATTCTACCTATCCTGTAGAAAACTAAACATGGGACAGACCCTGGCTTTTCCTTCCCCTATCCATGGTTATGGCTACCAGGAAGGCATTCCTGGAAGAGTTACACTGGTGGGATAGGAGGGAATTCCACTGGTGGGATAGCTGAATATTTTGGGTGTCACTGTGACATGTTGCCAAGCACATTCTCTAAGCTGGGGATGGCAGTTAGAAACAAAACCTTTTTCTCCAGTTTAATTCAAGTATTAAAAGCCTTGTCACCTTGAATGGCAAAGCCACCTTTTATTTTTTTTTTCCCATGGCTGCATTCTAGGAGCACTTGACCACCTGCAGAGGTCTGATTGTAGGGCTGGGATCTTGGTTCAACTACTTGTGTTTACATTTCTTTTTACCAAAATGAAGGTTCATTATTTCACATTCCAGAGGTTTCAAGTACACAACCAGTTAATAGGGATATCACCCTGTAATCACACAGGACCATTTACAAGACTCCTCCAGTTAAAGAAAAAAAGCATTGTTGCTTTTTTTTTTTTTTTTTTGGCAGGGAGGAAAGAAATTTTTCCTATAAAACTTCCTAAGAGTTATCATCTGGGACATAATCACAAACAAATATTACTTTTCCCCTTGAGAATCTTAGTTGGTTATGCTGACATATGAAATTGAGCATTGAGAGTGACTGTTGTGTTATCCTATATGGACAGGATTATATATTATGTATTGCACATTGTATAAGATTCTATTATGTATTTCTTTTGTTCCATATGTCCTTAAAGCAGAATAAATAACCACAGCCCTTTCAGGTAGTTAATCTGCCAGGCAACCTGTTGATCTTTTAATCTATGTATTTCTTGTTCATCAGCACTGTGCACAGTTACTGGGCTGAGTTGTGGCTGATATAGATGGCAGTCATTACACACCTGGTTTAATAGAAAGGAAAAATCCCATATGGATTGAAAGGAATGCCATAGTAATGAAATCTAAGGAATACACAAACAAATACTGCACAATCTTTTCCCTTTGACCTCTTATCGATTCAGATTGCCTCCCTATGTGAGGCTGTTTGTCCCAAATACACAAAACCCATGCCATATGCAACAAACATGCTGAAGAAAACCTCCCTCGACTAGAGGAAACTGAGAGTATGATATTCCACTAAATAAACAAAGTCTCAATTATGGCTATTAGCTTCAAAGGAGAAAGCTATTTCTAGACAATTTAAAACAATCAAAACACCTTCCCTTGCATTGGTTTGGATGGACAGCAAGGAAAGCAAGGAAAATCTTTGCAAAAGAGGTTTAGTGTAAAATTAGAGACAAATAAATAATTTAAAGTAGCTTTTAAAGACATTTTATTACATATCAGAAAAAATTGTGATGCATCTGGGTCTATTTCTATTCTTTTGCATTTAGAAATCAAGCATAATGTCTCTTCATCCATTGTGGGTCACAGCAAAAATGATAAGACCTTTATAGGTATAGCTAGATTCCCTGAAGACATGTGGCTTCATCAGGAACTGTCACTAGAGCTAAACAAGAATATTTCAGCATCTACATTCTTTACAAAATACAGGAGTGGATTTTTGAATTACAGGTTTAGCTCCCTCTCTGTTCTGTTCATCTTCATACTAATTGTCTATCTCCCTGTCTTTCATTTCACCTCTGAGCTGTTCTCAAGATCCACTGGAATTTAAATGGAGGGGGGAGAAAAATGGCTCCTCTTCACAACAGCTGAGTGCACTCAAGCAAACTGAATGAGCCTTCCTTACCCCAAAGATGGGGAACAAAGGGATTGCAAATTGCCATGTGGTCAGGATTTCTAGCCAGGAGCTTTTGAAATGCTAGGCAAACAAATGCAATATCTAATGTCAGAGCTGATGTTGCATCACAAGTCATTGGGAAGACATTTAGTGCTCTTTTCCCCACTGTGTTTGTTGTTAGAAGAGTGGTATTTACTGTTCCACCTTCATGCCTGCAAGCACACATAAACTCATCCCTTTTATTATTGTCCTAATACTTCTATCACTCACAGTATGATTGAAAATTTCCTGGAAGGATAAATCCCAACTTAGGGAGGCGCCTTTTGTGGCTTCCAAAAATGTCAGTTTACATTTGGTTGATTCATAATTGTGGAACAGGCATTTCCCAGCCCACAATTTGAATAGTATAGGAGGTTTGGGTTGGGGCTTTTTTTAGGGGAGGCACTGGAAGCAGCTCAAAACCTTACGTTGAGCAGCACAAGGCATTGTTTCACATCCGTGATTTAGCAGAGTCCAGACTCTGTGGCTGCATGAAAAGCAGCCCCTCCATTTCCCCGTGTGTGTGTGTGTGCTGTGGGGTGCTGACAGGCAGCCAGCAGTGGGGGTGACACTCAGATCCCATCTGGGGGTGTGAGGGCAGGAGTGATGGGACACCTGGGCTCTGCTGGCACCTGGGCTCAGCAACCACTGCAGAGGTTCTGGTGCCACCTGCCTGTCCCACCTCAGCCAGCTGAGAGGTAAGAATCCCAATTTTACAGATGGATCTTCTGGGAAAAAGCCCCACCTTTTTGCCCAGGGAGAAGAGAACAGCTGTTGGAAGGTGCTGAGGAGTATGGAATGGTAGAAACAGTCCCAGAGGAGGGAGGTGAGCAGGGAAAGGCCAGATGAGGTTTTCAGAAGCACATAATAAATTGTCAAGCCATGTTATAAATATTATGCAGTGCATGGTTCTTCACTTGCTGGGAGGATAGCACCACCCTTACATTTATGCATATGCTGTATATAATATTCACAAAGGCACATAAAACACTTCTGTAAATAGGCCCCTATTTATAGATACACGTCCTGCTGTGTTTTGAAGCACTCCTGGCTTTTTCTTTTTCTTATTAATTTGGTATTATATTTATTAGTATAAAGATAACTGTGGAATGAATAAATGTTCCTCAGCACTGGAATAGCTTCATCCTTGGCTGTTTACAAGTTTTGCACACTTGTATAAACCAAGGGGTATCAAGTTCAAAAGGAATCGTATCAATGACTGAGAAAAATCAAAACAGATGCTCATTACATTTGTCTAAGATAAAATTAACTGAACCTGTCATATTTCATGGGCAATCCTTCTAACATCTGCAGAACAAAGCAAATACACTTAATTCACTACAGTCTTTAGTTTATAGGTCAGATCTGGCCTCTCAGGGCTACTGTGTTTGTGTTCAAAAAGCTTAGAGTTAAGTTTAAAAACAATAAAGCTGGAAATGTTTATTTTTGTGGCCTGAGATAATCATCCTCCCTGAGTTTCACTTATCTAATTCAAGGATGGAATAACCAGACTCAGCACAAATAATTCATATGGGGAAAGGGAAGGCCCGAAGGGTATTAATGAATTTAACTGTTACCTCCTGATATTGAACAGGAGCCTCTATCTTAAATAGATCTGTCCCAGAAGAAAGACACCCATGTGTCTCTAGAAAAGGCATCTCTCTTCATTGCTGTGCAGTTTGACTTGACTGGAGAAATTGCTCTTTCTGCCCTGAAAGTTAAAAAAAAAAAGTATTTTTCAAGACTTTTTATTGAATCTTTCAAAAATGCACCAACTTGTGCTTTGTTGTTTTGAGCAATGGAAGAAGGTGGCTGGAAAAGGTAAACTCAATGCAAGACTGCTTTGTAAGGACTTTATATCCTTAGGGAAAAACCAGAGAGGGTCAGAAGAGAGATGGTTCTGGCCTTGAAGTACTTGTATTTTGAAAGAAATATCAGGGATTTTTTTTTTTAAATTATTCTGCATGAGCTGGATTCTTGATATGAAACCATTCTTTAAGTATGATCTGTACAAGGTATGGGATATTGTGCCATTTTTATGGCAGTCGTTTTTAAAGCAGAATGGTTGGGGTTTATTAGACACACAGGCCTTCAGGGCTCTTTTCTGGTAATTAGACACATAAGCTAAATCCATAAAAGTTCTTTTTTGGAACCACAGCAGCTAAAAGGGTGACACAATTTACTTTTGTGCTTGGCATGAGTCCTTGAAGCAATATATACTATTTTATTTCAGGATGTGTAAACTACACATTATTGTCAACAGTAGAAACAATTATAACTAGACTTAGTTATTCATGCTAACTCATAATATCATTATAGGATGATTTGAGGTTTAAGCTGAAAACACCAAAAAGGTACTTTTTTTATTTTTATACAAAAATCCATAAAAAATGCTGCCACAAAAATCTGCAGAAAACCAATAGGAAGATTTAATAGGGAGGGGAAAATTTCTGTGCGCACTCAGAAAGAAGAGGTTTGTTCTACACTGTGATTTGAGAGGGAATGGAAGGATATGAGTTAGTTAGGAGAAAGAAAAAGACACCTCCTGTTTACAAAGCTGTGGGTAGTCCTGCCAGTCAAAGCTTTCCCCCCAGCTTCTGGAGATACACCTCAGCCCTGGTTTTACCCCTGTTGGAACTAAAATAAGCAGTAATTTTTCAAGAACAATTGTGCCTCACTTCCCTGTGAGGCCACGTGACTGAGATCACATTTCAAAACAAAGCAAGGAAAGATGTTACCCTTTTGAACCTGCATCTTTACAAACTCTGAAGTGTTCCTTGCAAATGGCAACACTCACCTTCACGTCACATCCATGTGCAGACAGATCCTGACTGCTAACCAGCTGCAGATCACTTCAACAAGTGCTTGGCCATTACTTACTTATTGCAAACAACTTGGCTTTTCTTTCTTGGGACACACGAATAGGGACAGGCACCAGATTCAAATCAATTCTCTAGGAGCTCATAAAACCATTACAAAGATGCTGAGCACTCTTAAACAAGATATGCTTGTTTATTAATGAAATGCTGAAGCATTTCAGATTTAGATCATCTGACTAAAATGTCAGTTGAATGTAATAACCAGCAGTGGGGTCATGAATCCAAGGAGAAAAAGTATCTAAACCAGCATTTTAGATTTTTCATATTAGAAAATGATGGAATACCATGTCTATCAAAAGACCAGAGGGCTTTCAGCTCTGTTTTGATACTTCTTTTCTCATACCAAACACTTCCCAACTGTTTGGAAGCCTGTAACTATTTATTCAAGTCCTAGCAGAAGGCTGTCTGTACCATTAATAAAATGATCCATGCTGAAATGGGTTACTTTTTCCTCATACAGCTTCAGAGAAAATAACGATTAAATGAACAAGGGGAATAAATTACTCATTTCGGATAAGGTTTTTTGGGGCAAATTTCAGCTGTCAAAATAAAGTTGAGGGAATGTATGCTTCTGCTCCCTGTGTCACAGAGTTCCTGTGAACATACAGAGATGTTCACTCTTGGGACTTCTCAGATTGTCCTCTTTCACTGGGAATCAGGTTCATTTTTCTCTAGCAAAACCCACGGGAATATCAGTGCTCAAATTGCCAATCTCTGTTCCCTAAAGTGGATAGAATTGCTGAAAGATTCTCCCTAAGGCATCCTGAGTCCCACTGTTTCCCTGCTCAGGGGATATCTGTTAGTCAATGAAAATAGAGCTTGAGCCTGCTGACACTGCTGTGCCAGAGTGCTTTAATGAAAAGTCTTCTACATCTGCAAATAGAGTGCTTTTCCAAGGCTGCTGGCAAACACCAAAAACCTGATCTGAAGTACTGAAACACACACATGAAAGGATCACCTGAAAGGAAAACAGCAGAAATTAGACATGAGAGGAAGAACCTTTTAATTCACAATATCCAGGGTCAGAGTCAAGACAGAAATAAAAAATCGTGGTATCATAGGTTCTTAGGTTGGAAAAGACTTCTACATCCAACTATTAATGTCCCACTTCCAAGCCCACCATTAAACCAGGTTCCCAAGTGCCACATCTAACACATCTCTTGAATCCCTTCAGGGCTGGTGACCCAGCTGCTTCCCTGGGAAGCCTGTTCCAAAGCTTGACACACCTTGCTGGGGAGAAGTATTTCCTGATATCCAATCTAAACCTTTCCTGGTGCCATTTCCTCTTGTCTTGTTGCTTGGGAAAAGAGATTGACACACATTTTGCTACGCCCTCCTGTCAGGGAGCTCTAGAGAGCAATAGGGTTGCTCCTGAGCATCCTTTTCTCCAGGCTGAGCTCCCACAGCTCCCTCAGCTGCTCCTCCATGGATTTGTGCTCCAGAGCCTTCAGCAGGCCCATTGCTCTTCTTTGGAAGAGGAGCAAATGAAGCAGGAATCACAAAGCACCCGAGCCTGGTGTCAGAAGCCAAAGTCTGGAAGTACAGGAGGAGCCAAAAGCTAAGGGTGAAGGCTTGAAGCACCAGCAAGCTGGGGAACAATGTGGTCTGCTTCAAAGTTTACCTGTGGTTAGGTTGTGGTTCCCAAAGCTCAGGCTGAAGAGAGCAGCTCTTTGATCCTTGCTAATGAGCCCCAGATAGTGGGAAGTGAGGCCAAACTCAGAGACCTCAAAGCAAGCCACAGCAGAACAAGCTCCTGGTTTGTTTAAGGGCATATCTGAATGCAGCAGCTGAGGTGAGTGCAGGGCTTGGGAGGCTGGCAGTGGCACACTTGCACCGTGCCTGGTGCTCTCTTTTGTCCAAGTATTTTGCTATTGTTCTGTTTCTCCAGTAAGAACCAGATATTGAATATCAGTAAATATGGGTACAGCACTCTCTGTCCAGCAAGTCATGGAAAGGTTTTTGGTCCTTTCCATGGAGTTTGGATCAAGTTCACAAGGTCCTTAATGTCATCCTGAATCATTTTGTTTCTTCTCCAACAGGTACTCTGCTTTGGCAGACTGACTGCTGCTGTTTTTCAACGACCTTGAGAGACAGAATGGCAGGAAGTATTAGACAGGGTAATTTTCCTGTGATGAATTAGGGCGGGGCATTCATTTGTTCCTTTGAGAAATCTTTGATCTGGTTTTAGATCTTCGCTGTCCTTGATGGGAAACAAACTGAGGCCATGTCAGGTAGTCAGGAGTGGTGAGATGCCCCTGCCTGAAGCTCTCACCTCCTCCCAGAAGGTTCAGTGATCATCTGGCTTCCTCAGACTCCTGACAGCTCCTATAACAAGCCATTAGGGGGGAAAAGCAGGGGAAAAGTGGTCTAGGTCAGCACTTTAGGCCATGTTGTAAACTGTGTGGTAATTTGGACTGCTGCATTTAAGATCTACCAGATGACACATAGAGAATGAATCATAACATGCCTGAATCTGCACACCCTTCTCACTGCAGCAAGCTCAGGGCAAGAAGGGACAAAGGGATTAACTCCTCTGTTGTCTCATTCCCCAGGATGCCAAAGCAAAGGCCTGCCTTCTGCCTTTTACATCTGCTTTTTGCCTTGCACAGCTCACTCCAGTCCAGAAGCCCATTATCAATAGTTCTATGCATATTATATATTACATTTATTTATATGTACACGCTGAGTCCAACAATATATGCACACTAATTTCCATGGTTTCCCCGTGGTTTGCTTATGTCAGCTGTGTGACCAGCACTAGAAGGATCATCAGCCATTTGAGGGGGAGGGCTGCAGTTGTTACAAACAGGTCAAAGCTGCTTCTTCACCTCCCAAAAGCTTATGGCCCCAAATGATGGAGAGGAAGACAAAGCTCAGGAGACTTTTCCGTAGATTTTTCTGAAGTGATGCTGTTGACCTTTCTCTGACTTCTGCTGTCCTTGAGGAACTGGCAGTGCCTATAAGGAAACAGGGCATGCATGTTGCACCCAAAAACCTCTCATAAACACCTGTCTATCACGGCTCCTTGGGAGGAAAATGTACTTTTGCCATTGCTCCTGGCACCTTGGAACAGCAGCACACACTGCTTGGTTCTCTGATCTTACCAGCTGGGTCTGGCTGCACGTAGAGCTCAGTGAAAACAGAACAGGGGTCAGTCCAGAACATCTCCCATCGGATCTTTTTTTTGTTTTTCCTCTTTGTAAAATGTTACCCACAAAGGTCTTCCATGAGTAAATGCTTCCAGCATTCCTATGGTCTCATTCAGCTTTTTTTCTGTAGGTCTTGTTGAGACAGGAGGGTGAAAATAAACACACCTCTGGTGGATGAATGGGTGGCTTGGAAATATGTAGTCGGATGTAAGATTTCTTTTTTTTTTTCCCCTGTTTTTGGTCTTGGCTAGGCTTCTGCTGCATTTGTAGCAGTTGCTTTCTGCATAAGGAGATGGCATCAGCATTCAGGAGTAATTTTTTGTTTCACAGCCTACAGAACAAATTATTCACTTCGAATATTATTTTCAAAATAAAATATTTATTTTTGAATTATACCAAACCCAAGTGAGAGCCTGAGAACAATGACGTTTGTTCTCTTCAGCTAGAAAAAAGTGCACTGGGATGAAAAGCTGAAGTTTTGATCTTGGCAAAAGTACCTGATGGAGGCTTTGAAGGAGCTCCTTCCCCACCTTGCCCTTCCCACAGTTCCCCCCAGATGGTGATTGTAATGGGCAATTTCTCTCATAGAGAAGGAAAAGGTAGTTGAGGGAATTCAGGGAGCTCAGTTTATACCCTCACATACTCCCAGTAAAGCCTGCCTGAGGCCACTTTGAAAGGACTTAGTCTAGCCCAGTGAGAGCTGTTCCTTTCATCATCTGTTTTTTATCTCACATTTCTATTTAACATTGCTCTCTGTTAGGTCTGATCACTCCTCTTTTGAGGAGCAGCTTTCTGAAAGGGGCTAAATAATTTATTTTTTAAAAAATTGCTGCATTGGAAAAGACCTAGAGAGAAGGATATTACCCTGAGAGAAAAGTTTTGGTTTGGCTGTAGTGCCTGGAAATGTGTTAGCAGAAATGGAGGTAAACACCTTATTGGAATTAGTCATTCACTACTTCTCTACTTCCCCTCTTACAAGAAGACAGGGAGCTCAGGGCAAGTCCCTGGCAGCAATTGCAAAGCTGGGTGGGGATTCCCTCCCACAGCAGAAAGAGTGATTATTCTCTATCACTGCTTGATCCTTTTTTAGCTGTCCTTGGACAACTATTTTACAACTCATTGTCTCTCCAAAGGCATGAAGCTGTCCTGCTGTCCTTTCCCTCTTGTCCATTCCTCTGAAAGCCACCGAGTCCCACACACAGATGACCTAATAAGGGTGGAAAAACTCCAAAATAGTAATAAAAAAAGTTAATTCAAAGAAGAAGCCTTGATGCTGAAATTTCAAGTCAGTGCTTGACCCAGCTGCTTCCCTGGGAAGCCTGTTCCAAAGCTTGACAACTCTTTCTGTGAAGAAATTTTCCTGATACCCAATCTAAATCTTTCCTGGTGCAAACTTGGGCCATTTCCTCTTGTCCTGTCACTTGTCACATGGGAACAGAGACGAAGTTCACAGATGAGACTTTCCAGCCATTCAATACCATTTAATTCTGCCCCAGCAGGAATGATATTTGATTGCTGTACTGAGAGAAAACCAGGGAGGTTGAGGAGAAAAATAAGAGGCCGGGAAAAATCTTCTGAGGAGAGGATTCAGCAGGAGTGGAGGTAGTTAACAAGAAGATAAGAATCTAGGGCAAGGTTTTGCTAAGGTTTGATGTATTGGTTTTATTTGTAAAGGCAGGCTAATTTTGTGTCAGAATGACCCAGAATTACAGAAACTTTTCCATCTATGTACTAAGGGGCCATATTTCATGCAACTTTTATGTATTAGAATACTTGTATCTCATTTTACTACCTCCTCCTGCATAAAATACTCTTAATGCAAATAAATGGTTGAGATTTCTGTATTGCTCTGTGTTTACACAGTGATCTAATCATGAAAAGAAGGTGGTGATCTTCCACCACGGTTTTTTGCACCAATTTTCAGAAAGAATCCCAGCAAACTTCACAGATCTGCATTAATTAAAACCAGCAACAAACATACCTCTTAATTTTTGATTCAAACCCCAAATTTGGATTCTGATTTCTGGATATAAACGAGAGGCTGATTCCATAACTGTGCAGCATAAATATGACAGGCTCCAGCCACCAAACGTTTTCAATTTTTATTTTGGGGCAAGCTAATAAATCAGGCTCTGACCTCAGAGCATAAGTGGAAACATCAAATGAAAGGCAGTTGTGAGGGCATTGTGGAGAAACGTGAAGAACTGGGGAGGTAAACATAAATACTTTAAAAGTATCAGTATAAAATATTGCTGTGAACTGATGAAAGGTTTTCAGCTCCAGGGTGTTTTATTCCAGAACTTCTCCAGACTTCTTTTTTTGCCGTACAGCAAAGCAGCTGTGCTTATGCAATCCAGCAGTGTGTCAGGAAATGAGCTGGAGCTGCTTGCAGGGTACCAGTGGTGGGAGTGTTCTCAGACCAGCTCCCAGCCCCTGGGATCTCAGCACTCCTGATCCTGCCTGTCCTGAGGGCTCCAGGCTGCCACCAGTCCAGCATGAGGGTTGCAGGGTGGTCCTTCATGGATGGCATCTTTGGTGATCTCCACACAGCCTAGGTCAGAAATAACTCTTTAATCCGTTATTTAGGAATTCCTTTCCCATCTGAGCTGAGGAAAGCAGGGTATCTCCAGCTCAAACTCCCTTATGGTCGTTCTTGTACCTCAGGCATAGAATTCACCCTTGTTTTCCCATTGTTCACTGACAATACAAAAAGCCCTGCTCTCTAACTTGCTCCACTTTTCCTTTACAGTTCTCCAAAGGGAAGAAGGAGTTTCTTGCCAAACACTGCTGTCAGTCTGACATAACTGTGGGCTCGATCACATGAAAATTGAAAGTGTTTCTCCTCTCAATTGATTAAATGATTGAGTACAGACTTCTTTAATAGAGCAGTCAGCATAACTCACCCATAAACTCAGCATGGAGCCCTGTGTTCACCATGTTCTAAATTGCTGACAAACAGTTTATGGTTTGTCACATTTGGCAATCTCTGTACAGGAAAAGGGCCAGTCTGCAGCTGAAATAAAAATAGGTGCTTTGACCAGAACTTGGAAACAACTAGTAGGAAGAGAGGTTGTGCAAATATATATATAAAATGTTCAGCTTTTTGTTCCACACTTTAGCATCTTCAGCTTTATACATCATCATAACTGTCCTTTTCAGTCAGCTTGCCATCTGTAAATAATGCAATGCAAACAATGGTAGGATTTTGTATTTTGCAATTAGATATAATTTCTAACCTATTCAGTAAATGCTGGGTATTAGTGAAATAGAATGGCAGCTAAAGGAGCAAGGAAGGTGAACTTAAAACACATCTTGACTCTATTTACTTTATTCTCATAAATCTTGTAGCAGGTGACACAGACCTTAGGGGGTTCGGGGTGTTTTTTCCTGCTCTCTTCCTTTTGGCAATGTTTTGAAAGTTAAAAATTGTTTCTTGGTACTTTTAAAAAGTGCTTTGTTTTGACTTTCTACAAATATTTAGTATTAGAAAGAAAGAAAGAAAAAAAAAAAAAGCTATGCTTGATAATTGTAACAGATTTTTGGAGAGGTTAATGGTTCCATTTCTGTAACACTATAACTCTGTCACAGCAGGGGCACATGGAACACAAAGTAGTTCATGGAACTATAATCCAAATGGCAGCAAGCAGCAAAAACAAAGTGCAGAAAAATCTAGTAGTAATATGGGTCAGACATGTTTTGATATAAACTGCATGTTTTGCTTTACAATGTAAGAAGGAGCCATCTGAGAATCCACAGGTGGGATCTGCCTCTTCAGTGGCAGCTGATTTATTTGTTGGTTAAATTTAAATGTTGTTTATTTATTTGTTGGTTAAAATTGCTTTAGCAAAGCCATATGGGGTTATTAAAGATCAGAATGGCAGAAGTGTCACGGATCAGAATTCAGCAGCTTCTTGATATACTTGACACACCTCAAAAAGCCCAGATATTCTTGACCTAATTTCATCTGATCTCTAAAAAGCACTCAAAGTCTGCATGGCCTGCAACTGCCCCAAGAATAATGCTCCTGCAAAAACTTGCCTCCACTTAAGTAGAATATAAATTCAGGGCAGGACCGCTGATTTTATTCCTCTCTGTTTATTCAAAGCAATCACAGCAGAGGTCGTTGCAAACGCTGGCACTCAGTTTTTGTGGCCAGAGGACCTGGGTGAAGGAGAGTTATCCCCCTGGGACATGGCTGGTGCTGCCTGTGTGGAGCCATGGGTGGCTGGAGAACCTCAGCCACACATCTACAGCTGGCCAAGGACAGAGATGACAGGGGAGGAAGTCAGGAGCCAAGACAGGGCAAGGAAAAGTCTTCATCCATTTCTGCTCCCCTCTTTTCTGCCTTTAAACCCACAGAATTGCTTTAGCAGGCACTACTGCCCTCTCAGCATTTAGATCATACCAGAAAGCTGTGGATCACCAATGATAAGGGGTCTAAAAAGTCCATCCTTTTCTACCTCCTGTTTTACCTTTTATGTAGCAGTAGCCACAGAGTAGAAAGTTTTCTGTGTTGGGAATATACAACTGAGCATGTGGAAGGCTGCAATATTTCAAGAAGCTGAATGGTACAGGAATATTTGCAAAATGCTTCATCTTTCAGAAGATCCTATGATTCTGAAATGTCCATGATGCTGAGTCAAAAGTCATAATTAACCTAATTTTGCAATGTTTTTAGTGAAGCAGACCTTATTTAGTGCAACTTTTCCATCCAGCCAAAAGAAACCACTTTCTGTACCCTAATCCCTGATTTAAGAATAATACAACTCCCTTCCTTTTTTAAAACCCTTGTTCCATCTACCCCTCACGTATGCTAATAAAACACTTCCCAACACAGAAATACATTCTCTGCTTCTGAGCCAAAGTATGAGGAGGAAAAACTCCATAACTGACAATTTTCCTTACATCATTTATTTTTAAAGCATTTTATAGATGCTAATAAAGTGTTATGGGTGTCATCCAAATTTCAGTGACATAAGTGAAAGAACTCCCACCACTCCAGTGACTTCAGCGAGCTCTGGATGTTACATGAGTAACATCCATTGCATAAATCTGGTCAGATATCATTCAGACAGGATTCTTGGATTCCAAACTACTTTTTTTCCAATAATCTTTTTTTGTAGTTTGTTTCCATTTCAAGCAGAATTTTGACGTTTAGTTTCTGATCCAAATCAGAATGAAGTCAAAAAGCCTTGATAATTTTAGGATACTGGTAATTTTGTCAGTCTGATGTGAAGAACTACCACAAGAAACCAAGGTCATCCAAGATACAGACACTGGAGAGATTGAAATTATGACTCATTAAATAAATGACTATATTAATATGTAGAAAATACAAACACATCAACACTTGACCTATTAATATTAATTTAAATTTATTTTGTTAATCCCTTATTGGGGAGTTAATAGAGATTCAAAAAAGGTCAAACCCACAAACGATGAAAAAGCTCGACTAATTTTGAAGCTAACCAGTTTTATTTAAATGGAATAGCTGCTTACTAAACAGTCTTCCAATTGTTTTCATGGTAAAAGGTATCTAACAAACGTTGTGCCTCATTTACAGATTCTTCTCACTTGTTAAACATTCCTAGGTGTACTCCCGAATAACAGAGAGTGACAAGAAAAAGTATTTGGTTTGGAATGTGCCTGTGTCAGGCCAGCCTTTGGATAGTGAATTTAAAGATTTCAGAAAGAATTTACAACATTTGAGGAGAGCCTGCTATGAATAAAGAACCACAGGCATATTCTGTTTAATCAGTTTTTCAGCCATAAATCTTTGGGCAGTCTAAGAAAGTTAGTAGATAATATTACCCCTGAGCAATGGAAATGATTTTTGTAAATGGAGATATGAATTAATTTAATTCTCTAAATTTATGATTCAGTATTCTGTAGGCACTATCTAGAATATCTACAGACATCTGACAGAAGCAGATTACTTACAAAAGTTGTCATGCAATTGTGAATAATTGCAAGTAGAAAGAAAAATACATTTCTAATATCCTTTTAGGGAGGTTGATGGGGACACGGGGTTTTTAGTGGCAACCACCTTGTAATCACTGATTTGATAGAAATACAGATTTCAAGGTAGCCCAGGTAAAAGAAGCCTAACGTGGTTGTAGGCACGTCATGCTGTGAACTGAAATCTTGGAGTCATGATCACAATCATAGAAGGTTGTGGTTGGGAATGGATGGGAATGGATGGGAATGGATGGAAATGAACAGCTGCTAAAGGCTGACACCAAAATTGACATCTAAATTGACATCTAAATTGATATCTAAATGCCTTCAGTGTTTTGGACCTTCAACGACAGCTTCAGTGCCATGCACATATCCAGCATCCAGAGGGGCTGAAAGGAGAGAATTTCCTGACTCCTGTGGGTGCCATCTCAGCACTACAAATGCTTTGGAAAGCCTGGTCACAGAAAGGCTTCAGCATTGACAGCTGAAGTAGAGCTTCAGAAGGATCCAACTGAATTCCTTACATTGGATTTCATATACAGTTTGCTTTTTTAAAAAATTATTTTAATAATTCTGAGCCAAAACTTTCTTTGAGTTTGGCATTGCAGCTTCCATGTGTGATGTATGTAGATGGCAGAATAGCACATGAAGGTGAAGAGCATTTCTGCATCTCCTCCACTTGCTTTGCAAATGAGCATTCCCAGGTAGTGAGGATTTAGCTCGTGGCAGGTGGCTCTTCAGTTGTGCCTTCCCTGGAAGAAGGCTTTCCCTTTCATCCAGCAACTGAAGAACAAGGACACAAATCACAAAGGGGAAGTTTTATTCAGACTTTGCCATTTTTCTGCTTTATATTTCTTTCCGAGAGTGTCCCTAGTCAAAATCTTCACCAGTTTTTTACATGTTGAACTCTTTATTCCAGGTTTCCTGCTGCTGTGTGGGCACTACATCACGAGGTACCTCTCTTTATTTATTAGGATTCAGTATTCCTAGAGAGGAAGGAAGCTAAAGGACATGAGATGAAGAATAGAGGGGCAAAATAAGAATGTGTGTCACTGTGGTGGGCTGACCTTGTCTGCCAGCCAGGTGCCATCCAGAGGCTGGATGGTGGAAAAGTTAATGGGCTGAGGTAAATACAGAGAGCACTTCCCAGTTACTGACAACAGGCAAAACAGACTCAACAAAGAAATTTCATTTATTGCAGGGAACAGTCAAAAAATGAAAACACCACCCACTTTTTTTTTTTTTTTTTTTTTTTTTTTTTTTTTTTTTTTTTTTTCCTCCCTTCAACCACAAATTTTGTCCTTCAGTCCCAGTTTCTCTGCATCCTTCCCTTTATCCCCTGGGGTGGTGGAAGGGGGCATGGCATCCTCCACGAGCTGCAGCATGGAAATCTGCTCCAACCCAGTCCTTTCCATCACCTGCAGGCATTGTCTGCTCCACTGTGGTCTCCTTCCCAGTCTTCAGAAGAATCCCTTGTCTGCTGCCTAAAGCACCTCCTCTGTCTCCTCCTCCTCTTCCTCCTCCTTCATGTCCAACATTGATTCCTCATTAATATATAGGAAAGTGAGAAAATCCATTTGAAAATCTCATAAGAATCAAAAATTCTGATGAGAGGGACAGCGTGAATTCACTCTCTGCTCACCTGACTTTCCTAATATTCCTCCAAAGGAAAAGCAGAGCCACGTGAGACCATGCTGGATGTGTCTGACTCTCTTCAAGCAGAAGCACACAGAACTGCTCTCTACAGACCCTAGCCATTCTGTAGCCATTTAAAGCACTCAGGTAAGCACAGCCCTACTCTCATCCTGCTGTCCTGAACGGAGCTAAAGGCAGTGTGCAACAGCTGTGACAAAATGTTGTTGTTGTGCATCCTCTTACCTGATTTCAGGCACTTCTTCTCCCCTTTCACACCTCCTCCTGCTTCATCTCTTCTCAGCTCTGCCTTCTCCAGGAGGCTTTCCTCATCCCTTCCCTTTACTGCCTGGTCCAGCTATTTCCTTGTGTTGTCCTTGTTGTGTGTGCTGGCTCCTTTGCAGGCATTACTCTTCTCTTGCTCCTCTTTGACTGTTTTCTGGCAAGTCTTTTGTCTTTTCTAGCCCTTATCACTGTGCCTTCCAGCCTCCCCTACCTGCTGCACTTGGCAGAGGCAGCAGCAGCAGCACGAGATGAAAAACAGGCACCAGACACTCTCACCCCTATATGGCATCCCTGGTGTGATGGTCAGCGTCTTTATCCCACCCTTGCTGTGCACTGGTCAGCAAATGTGTTTTCCCTGGCCACACGGTCTAGAAATAAACCAAAAACAAACCCCAAGCACTGTAAATTAGATTAATACAACAGGAGAGTTTCTGACCTTGTTTGTGCCAGTTGTACCAAGCTGATGTAAGTGTGGTCCCTCCTGGTTTACCTGATTGTTTGTGCAATTTGAGCAAATTGCTGTCAAAATGAACTGCCATGGAAGGTCAAGGTGGATTTTGGCTTCACTGCAAGCTCCAGTATTACACCAGTATAACACCTCTGAAGTCAGTGGCATTGCTCTAGCATAAAACTGCAATAGGCTGCAGGGAATCAGGGAATTAAATCCTGTTTTCTTGCCTCTGAGGATTTTCAGAGGCTGCCTGATATGGCATGAGTCAAAAATATTTTGTTATTCACTGCTTTTTCTAATTATCAGATTTGTCTCCAGTCCATTTTGTGGTGTTGGCCAGGCATTCTATCTGAGTCAAATTTTCCATACAATCCACACTGCTTTATGTTTCAGTGTTTTGTGTTTTTTTGTTTTTTTCTTTTGCCCTAAAACCAGAACAGAAGAGCTGGCTAAGCATGTACAAACCTGCCTTAAGAAAAGACTTGTTTTTCCTTTTCCCTCTCCTTTTCTATTTAAAGTTAGCACAAAGATGAAACACAGATAGAATAGCATGATGGTTGGAATTTTGGTTAGCAGATTCTCAAGCTGTTCACTTGTCAGTGGACCCCTTTATCCACATAAGTCACCCCCATGAAAGAAGCCAACCTCTTGGAGGTAACATTCATTTTTGTAAGGAGCTGTTTTCCAATAAGGAGCTGACACTGCTTTAAGAACACTCCTTCCAGCATTCCTTTACAGCTGGGGTTTGCCCACTGAGAGTTATATAAACCACCTCTAGTTCCATAAAACCATACAAGAAACCCAAGAAAAAAATAAAAAATGGAATGAATAACCACAAATCCTCACTGAGGGTCCCATCACCTTTCCCAAGATCCTGCTGTTATTCTTCCCATTATGAACAGGCTGCTGGTCCTGGTTTCCCCACCCATCGCTCCAGCTGGATGCAGGCTGCTCACTGCTGAGATTTGGGGGATATTTCATGGAAAAGTTTCTTGCTCTCAGTTTTATGCACTACAATCTGAATCCGTGGCGGACAATTTGGTGAAAGAAAGGGATTATTTTGTCTGGGTAACACGAGAGTTTCGCTCAATTTTCTGAGCATGGGGTAGACTTTAGAGGCATCACTGCAAATATTGATTCAGACAAACCTATTTCCTGCTGAAGAGCACAGCCACAGTGGCTCCCAGGCCTGCTATGTTGACTTGCTTAGTGAAAATATGCATAAAAACCTACTTTGGTTTACAAGTCATGGCTGAAGGAGCTCCACAGATGAAACTGTAGCTTTTGGACAAAAAGAAAATAGTTTCTTGTTTATATATTACACTAAAAAATTTCAGCATTGTTGGCTTTGCTGGAAAAATCCCACTGGCATTGACTTTGGACAACAGAGATTATCAGAAGCCTGGCTTGAAAACCTCCTGTTCTAAGCTTTTCCTGAAATTTCCAGCTCACCAGGAATGAAAAAAACACAAAAAAACAAAACCAAAAAAAAACCAACAAAAGATCCCCCAAGCCCATAGCTTCTGTTGCACTTCAGTTCCTCTTCTTTTTCTGAGTGTGTCTTTAGGTGAGTGCTGCCTTTGTCTAGTCCAGGTCCAAGACATCCAAACAAAACAAATGTTTCTGAAGTTGAAAAAAAAAACAATAGGCTTCTGGTCCATGTGGAACATACTTTTTTTTTTTTTCCCACAACACCAAATAGACATGAGTGTTACAACCAGCCTCGAATCTCTGTTTTAGCTTTACACTTTTGAACTAATATCTTTTTCTTACTCTGACTGATGTCAGCTGAAGGAAAGTTCCAAGTAAAACGCCCTTTACAGTGCTATTTTAGGGCTGAGGCCATTCTTTTTCTCTTCTCTTCATCTTTCCATTTTCCTGATGCAATCCTCAGTCTGGCCTTGGGCTCACCTCACAGACATTAAAAAATCAAAAACCAAAAACAAGTAAAACCAGAGGGACACCTCAAAATTCTGCTTTCAGAATGGGCTCAGAAGCCAGTGATTAGCTTCCTCCAAAACTGCTTTTCTGATTCCCGAGTTTGGAAAATTGGGATCATCAAAAGGCCTGGTGGCAGATATGTATCTTTTCCTCCTTTTTTTTCAGCGAGCCTATAACTCACCCTGGCAATGAAGAAGTCTAGAAAAGAAACAGTGCAGAGAGAGGAAGCAGCTCTGTAAGGCTTGGCAAATACTTCCAAAGAATAACAGTTTTCCCAAGTTTGATCACTACAGACACAAGCAAACACAAATTGATGTATTACCTTATCTAGGATTTCTCTGATGAGCAGGAGGGGTGCTCTGGGGTACTATCCTGCCATACTGACTCAGTTCTTTCTGCAGCAATTAATCTTCCCTGTTTGGTTTTACACTGCTTTACACTTGGCCTCACCACAGTGCCAAGAGGTCAGTTTGCTTGTCCAAGGTCACCAAATGACTCAGTAGATTAAGTGAAAACTGAACTCAGAGGACCACCCTGCCTTTTTAGCTTTTGTTTTTGGGACTCAATCGACACAGCTCCTCTGCTATTTCATACATTCCATTAATCCCACTGGCTACCAGCCACAGAGATACAGCAGAAAGATTGAGTGCATGTAAATGTGCACAGTGATATACAGCTTCGAGCTGATGGAAAATACATTGGACAAGCATGGTTACGTTCCTCTGCATTAAAAATACCCTTTAGGCCCATGGCTCGAAAACAAAAGAACATGAGAATACTATTTGTGGCTTTCCCTGCATTTATTAAGATGAATAATGAATAGATGAACCTTTCATCTTATTTCACTCTTGCACTAACCACACATACTCAAAATCCCATGTTTTTGCATCCAACTTCTCAACTTACTCCTATCTGAAAATGAAATTAGTAGCTTGACTGTTATGACTAGTCTCCTGATGATGTTCTCTGGGTGCAGAATAGATAAATTCCAAGTTTCAGGACAAGATATTCGTTTACAGGTTTCCCATTTGTAAAAACTGAGAGCTGGATGATGAAGTTCTCAGTCCATCAGTAGAGTGAGACAAACTTTCACCTGAGAACTTGCTCCCTAGCCAATAGTGAAAAATTTTATAAAAGTGAGAAATTGCCCCATTTAAAAGTCCATTGCACTCTGAAGACATTGGATCTGGAGATGTAAGAGTTAATGAGCAGCTACTTGTCATTTCATTGAGGAGCAACAGAAGGACCTGACCCTTTGTGAAACTTTCCAAGTGCATAAAGCCCCGTGCTGCAAGGGCTGCAAGGATGTCCCAGAGCATTGCAAGGTGGATAACCAGCAAGGAAAGGAGCTGGTTATCATTTCCTTCTTTAGGATAGCATCCTCTGACTTCTCATCTTAAGCACTCAGGGCCTCCCTGAGCCATCAGTTTGCATAAACTTACAAGAATCCTTTGGATTGAAGAAATCTGTCTGAGGTTCTCGTGCATCACTTCCCAGCTCCCTCTGCAAAACCAGGTCTGACAGCATTGGTAAGGAGCCTGTTCCCTTCAGAACTTTGGTGAGAGTCTCCCAAGATTGGGGTTTCTGCTGTCATTAGCAGGATTTTAAGCCTTTTGCTTCTGGTTCTGTGTGAGTTCCGAGAAAAGGGCACTTCAGATGTTTTCTGAGACAGTTTGGTGCTTTGTTTCCTTCTGTAAAAATACTCCCATCAGCCAATGGTGGTAATCAGCTTTTGAAGATTTTTAGTGAGTTTTCTTTACCTTCAGGTGTCCTTGCTGCATGATGAGAAGGCAAGGAAACCGGCACAGAAAGCATTTCAAGTATTTTGAAGGGAGTGAAGGTGGGTTGCTGCTAGCCAGGAAAGGGACACTAGGTGTTGAATGACCAGCCTGTGTCTATCAAATGGAACAGATAAGTTGCTACAGGACAGTGGTCAGGGCTGTAATCAGAGTTCCCAATTTCCACAGTGCTCTTAAAACGTCTGTAAGTTGTTTTCTTTGATTTATGGCAGCTATGCTTCTTTGGAAACCCCACTGCTTCCCACATCTCCATAAGGAAACGCTGCCATTTTCTCCCCACTGAAAATCTCTTTGTGCACTCTCCAGCCTCATCTGTAAGTCAGATGTGCCTGGGGGGCCACAGGAATATCTCCTGGGAGGAACAGGCTTGCACCAAGCTCTGCTGTGAAGTTGTGTGATTTTCCTTACTGATGGGTCAGAACAGATGTGCTGAAGTGCTGCAGGAGCGTGGTGTGCAGTGAAAGTCATCCTGCCAAAAGTGCACAGGGACTTGTCGGATTTCCCAGGCAACACTTCACCCTTTGGAGCTCTGTAAGAGCCCGGCAGTACAGCCCTGCTCCGTGTGATGTCAGACAGCTAAAGGGGGCAAACACCTGTGTAATTCCTTCCATGGAGCCTAGGAGATCACTAGGTGGGGGCAGAACCTCAATCTTCAATACTAGGGATCCTAATTCCCTGCTCCATCCCTTCCCTCTGCCCATTTCTTTCCCTTCCTTTACTTTGTTTTATCTGCAAGGTGGCTTGGAAGACACTTGCATGATTGTCTGCTTGGTACAAGCATCTATTTTTAAATGGGGCCAGTTGCCAGATCAAAAGGTGAGTTACAGTGATTTTATTGAGTACATAACACTTGCTTAGAGATGGTTTTCCCAGGAGAGCTAAGTCAGAGCTTGTTAGAAATACTGAGACTAAGAAATAGCCATGGTAGAAGAACTGGGCTCACCTGCATGTGGGGGTTTCAGGGCTCACTGTGAAAGAGTCCCACAGTATTTATCCATTCATGGCTTTACTGGACTTGTTTAGGTTTTATTTCTTGGTAGCTCTGGAAAAATGTTTTAGTAGCCAAAAAATCTGTACTTAATTAGACATACAAAACCAGCAGACAGGAAGTCTCTTTCCTCACAGAGATACTGTGGTTTATACATTCTGCCCTAATATGAACAAGTCTACTATTATTTTCTGATGTTCCCCTTGTTTAAGGTGCTCTGAGTAACATGAAAGGTCTATTTTTGCACACCAATCATGAAAGATACTTGTCAAGATCCAGGCATGCCAGACATGGCAGTATTGGATGGTTCCTGATTCCATTTGCAAAAAAAAAAAAAAAAAAAAAAATAAAAGGTTCCTGTCAGTTTTTATTTTCTAGAAATTCATATCATTTAAGATTATTTAAATGTAACTGTGGATATGTGTGCGGCTTGGGGCAAAATCTGATAATGGCTCTGTACCCAATGCTCCCACCCTGAATTTCTTCAGGGTTATAAGTGGTGGCTTTATTTCCTTGTTACTTGGGGTTAGTCCAAATATCCAGTGATTGGAAGTTGTTCAGGACAAGGGCTCTGTGTTCATGAAGTGTGTCTCACAGAAAGGGCCATCGGAAAACTGCTGTAACATAATAAGCAATGAAAAATATTAATATCTGCAGCCAAAAAAGGGAGGTGAGGTCTTACCAGGGATGTTGATTATCCTCTCTTAAATTTAGAAGTTGTGTGGGAAAAGTAAAGCTTGTACCCAAAGCAACTGTTTTAGTTTACCTTAGAACTCCAAGCAAGAGTCAGAAAATCTATGAATTTCACTATTATTTTTGATGCTGCCCAAAAAGAATTCAGATCTTAAGTGATGAGTGGCCATAAAATATCCACCCCCTTGAAGCAACGGAGGAAATTGTTGTGGGTTAGAAACTAGCACAATTTCTTGAATATTAAATGCAAAGTAAGGTATGCAGCATGACTAACATGGCAGGACAGCTATAAATAACCTGCTCTCTCTGGGTTATTTGTCCTTGATGGTTTTTTGGAGGGAAGGTAGAGTTGTTTTGGTTTTGGTATTGTTTGTTGGGGTTTTTCCCCTCCATTTGGGTTTGTTTCCCTTAGAATAATTATTGGAATATAATTTCTTATGTCTTTAAATATTCCAAGCTTCTCTATTTTTTAAGTCCTTTCTGGTAGACCCACAATCTTCCCACTCTTACTGTCAATTTTCTTGAATTCCACATTGGCTCTGCTTTTCCTCCTCACTCTATAGATTCCATCTTTGTTTCCATATCACTCCAGTTTTCATTGTTCTGATTTTATCTTCCTCCCACAGAGAGAGAGTAGTATATTCCATTATCATCATGAAGGCATAAAAAGGACTCAAAAAAAACCCCTGAAGGTGGTGCCAACATTGACCATGCTGAAACAGGAACTTGTGAAAATCTGATCAGAGCCAGGAGATGTGGAAACAAATCTCTTAGCAAGATCTACTCCTCTCCAGCAATATTGTGAACATATCTGACCTAGAACTGGAGTTAAAAATAAAAGCATTGGAGGTAACCAGCAAGATTAGAACAAAGAGTGAAGCAGATACAGTCTTGTGTCTTCTTTCCTCTTATATCTGCCTGGTGTGACCACCTGTGGTGAGACCCCCACCAGATACAGGGTAGGAAGGATGTGCACGTGGAAGAGTTCAGGTCTCTCCATGGTTCTGTTCAAACCCTTTTGGGGTGGGCACCAAAAGCTCTCAGAGACAATTCTTCTTCTTCCTTATAATTTCCCCAGGTAGGAAAAAAAAAATCATTAATCCCATTTATTCAGTTGCATTCCCATCCATGTGCAATGGCAAGTGATGACTTCAGAAGGAAGCCAAGCCCTCAGTTGCTGATGCTGAGGCCTCTGCAAGGCAGCAGGCAGGCTGGTGATGTCTGGGCTGTGTAATCCCCTTTCTTCATGTGTTTTGTAGATCCAGCATTTCCGAGGAGACTTTCAGTACTACAAAAGTATTCAAGTTTTCTTGACGTCTCCAATATTCCCCATCTCTCTTTTTCCAGAAAAAAAAAAACCCTAATGCTTATTGATGGCACATGAAAATATAATCACTACCCTGCCTGATCACTCACAATCCCCCCTGTGCTCTTTTATCATAACTGAGGGAAAGATGGAACTTTCAACCATGCTGTTTTGGACAAAGAAGGAAAAAATATAGCTATCAAAACACCAGTAGGCTTTACAGTCCTTAGCTTCATCGAGGCAGCATAGAAGAGAGATGTTTTTCTCCAAAAAGAAGCATGCTCTGGAGTAGTCCCTCCAGATTATTTTGTGATTTAGTGCAGTGCAAGCTGCTGTGAGAGACCTACCTCTGTGGTATGTCTGAATTCTAGTGTATTCTTTGCTACAGGCAAGATTAGTGACGTGAAAAAAACCAGACCCAGTGGTAACATTATTGGAAAGCAGATTCCTGTTCAAACAAGCTGGAGATTAGTGAGATAGATTTCTAGTGAGGAGACTCATCCCTGGCTTTTGTCTTCCTGCAGCGTGAAACAGAAGACAGATAGGCTGATAGAGGAAAATCTGGCAAAGGTAAATGGCAATGATGGAGCAAAGGAGTCATAACATTCTCCTGACAAAGCCTGGATGTCTGAAGAGTGAAACACAGAGGGAAGATGATTATGGGACTGCCAGGCTCCCCACAGGCTGCTTGCAGCAGCTACAGTGCCCTCCCAACAAAGCCAGGGCAGATCTCCCTTTTCTCCCCACAACCTTCTCCAAAATGCAATTTCCCTCCCTCACAGGGGATGTATGAACATCACCTGCTCCCCTCTGTTTTGCAAAGCATATTACTCATTGTGACTGCTTCTTAAGGCTGAAGCTTTTGGTGGCAATTTCCACATTTCCAAGTCCTCTTGGGAAATCTAAACCTATTTTTTAAGGAAAATGGCATTCCGTCTTTACAATTGAAAAAAAAAAAATAATAATTCCAGCCTCTCTCTGACTGTGCTTCAAAAATATCATCACAAATTGTGTAATATCTTTTTTTTTATTTTTAAATAAACACTAGATTGCTTCTTTCCAATTAGATGTAATTGCAGGAATGTAGACAGCAGAATTGTCTTTCCAAAGGATATCTTCAGATACAGAGGTAGAGCCCTAAAAGATGCACACCACTGGTTCACTCTTTTACAAAATCAAGCTGTGCAACTTCTAGTGCTAGAAGGAAAGAGATGTAATATTTATAAATGTATTTTCTGGAGAAAACAAAATGTGCATCTAATATTGGAGAGACTGCCAAAACAACATAGGAAGTGATAATGATCCAATAACTCAGAATCTTTTCCAATGTCAAAAAAAAAAATCAATACACTTGGAAAATCTTGACTTGATCTTCAAATGCCATACTGAGCAACCTTTTCTTTCTCTTGCTGGTAATCACTGGTAATGTGAGCAGGAGAATATTGCCCTGCCCAAGTCATTCACCTGAGCATAAGGGACATCCTGTGCCATAGATCAGACACAGCCAGGGCTAATATGGGTTAAAAAGGATGTTTTTCCCTAGGCCTGTGGTAGCCATTTTCATTCTGAACCTGGCAATTTTGTTATCATGTGGTAACTCTTTTAATGCATTCAAAAAGCAAAAGAGACAAATATGGAGAATATTTCTTTTAGGCTGGGTCTTCCTCACCAAATAAGGATATAAATGAACACAATTAATTACTTCCCATTAAGCAGAAGCACAGAATATCAGAATCTGTCATCTTTTCATTCAGAACCTCTGAGTTCAAATCTGAATCCTGCTTGTAAAGCTACACCAAATGATGTTGCTTCTGAGAAAACTGATCACATCACACCTTAAGGAGGCTGCAAAAGGACAGGTAGCTCCCAACATCCTCCAAAATGCCTTGAATGTTATTTGATTTTGCTTAAATAAAATTCCTACCCTGCTAATATTTGTATTTTTTACATAAACCTCTGGTTGCTGCATCTGGGATGAGATAAGATAAGTGAATCAATTCATGTGCTTAAAGCTGAGCATCTGCAGAAACATTTACAGCCCCAAAATCCAAGGTGTCAATGTTTTCTTTTAAGTGGTTTAGTTACCCCAAATTTTTAGGGAGAGACTCTGACTACCAAAGGGTCTGAGGTGCCTAATTTCCACCAAATCAAAGTTCTGGGACGCCTTTAAAAAATGAGAAATCTCGTGGTGGCCTTTTCATTAACTCTGAGCCAGACCTAAATTTTGCAATAGTTCCCCCAAGTTGTCAATGTCAGGGTTATAGAACACAGCCTAGGGATGTCATAGGTTCTTCTCTTCAGAACATCAGATGAGAAAGAAAAAGGACAGAGACCTTTGTGTCCCTTGACCTCTGCAAGAAAATCTCTTCTGGAAGAATTCTCTTACGTTGTTAAAACTGCTCAGCATTTGGAGGGTTTGGTACCTTATGTTCAGGAATGTACTTAAGCAAGTACACATTGCCCAGATTTCTTGGGCATGCAGTTTTGAAATTTTAGGTGGGGGGAAAGAAATCAGCATGATTTCCTCCCTGAGCTGTTTCATGTGCATCAGTATTCCTGCTTCTAATACTGGAGGAAAGCAGGAAGCACGGATGCTTGCAAAACCAGGGATCAACAAGAGAAATGTGGAAATTAATTGCTCAGGGCTCATAGGTGAACTGAGGCTGTGCTCAAACCCCAGGACAATTGGTTGATATTTACATCTCAAGTGTAACATACATATGGTTCTTGGGATTTTTTTCCTACAGTGCATCCAAGGGACAGTTGTTATTCAGAGAAAACTCTTGACTTCAACAAAAATCCAGCAACTTCGTGTAAGGTATTCCTAAGAATTACACTGATTTCACAGCAGGTTTATAATTTGGCCTTAGCCTGCAGCCACCAGCGTGGCTTCTCTTCAGTCGTGCATCTCCCAAACACCTTCAATAAGGTTGGAGGCAAGCTAACCCATGAAGAGAAGAGAAATAGAAAACTCTGCTCATAAAATAAAATTAAAACATCATTTGCAACGGATTTAAGCATATGCAAGTTGCAACAGATTCCCTTAGGCACATAAAACGTGTGTGCTTACAAGAGATAACTCAAGCTGATGTTCAGTTTGCCAGTTCATTGTGATGGTGATATTTTGACTTGTATTAAAGAGTCTTGACTGATGACCTCTCTAATTCGTTTGGTGCAAACGTTTTCTTTCAACATCAGACACTAATTTTTTATTTTTTTTTTTTTTTAACCAGCTACTTATTTGAGAGTAAAATCTATCGTGGCCTGTGCAGACAGTTCAGCTTTTTAATTGTGTTAAGGGTTTTTGGAATCTGCCTGACAATGCCTGAGAGCATCTGGTGATTTGATCCATCGATTAACCTGGAAACATGCTTGTTTCCCAGGCTTGGTTCTAAAGAGTTTTTGGCTCTCCTTTCAAATACAATTTGCCAAAAAGCAATTACTAGTGAGAGGCAGAAAAACTTGCTTTATGGATTTCCAATTCACTTTCTCCTTTAATGTACCAGGAATCTGAGCATGCTGCCTCCTGCTTCTTATCAGTTAAATATTTGCACTGACACCAGAAAAAGCAACTGTGAATTCTGCAATTCTAGTTCATTAGAAGTCGTCATATGGGGGCATCTCTAAAAGCAAATGGTGCCAAGCCAGCATTTAAAGCTATTCATCAACTCTGGATTTAATAACTACCTTATTTATATCCCACATGCTAGGAAAAATTCTGTAATTGGGATGGATTATATAAAACATGAGGAATGGAATAATTGATGGATTAATTAAGAAAACCACCAGTCTACTTTGCTTCTAAGATATTTGTTTGAGACTGGTTGATTCAGTGGTAACAATGGAATACAATCAGTGTCCAATTCCTTTTGCTTTTCCAGGTGACATCAGTGGTCAGGAGAGAGCTTTTTAATGATGGGAGATATTTCCTTCTCACCTGTAGGTGACAGGGGGCCTGCCCAGCTTGCTCCAGGCTTTTGCCCCTCACTGAGTGCCCATGCCAGAGGCTGGTTTGCAGCAGGGCAGCTCAGAACATGTTAAATAAACCTCCTTAAAGCTCCCTGGGAGTATCTGTGCAGCAGAGCAGGACAGCAGGGTGATGCCCTGACTTCCTTTCACCCCGCCTGGGCTTTGCAGGCTGAGGAAATGCTGTGACCCTAACAGCCAGTGAGCCATCCTCTGTCAGCACTAATCAGCCCCAAAACAAAGGGAAATTCAGGGTGTTAAGACTTGCACAGGTGTCTGATGCAATCTGAGAGGGACACAGACCTGCTGCATCAACTGACATGTCTAAAGGAATGTCCCATAACCCATATTTTCATGCAGAAGCTGTTCATGACTTGCAGGTCATAATCTAGCAAGTGAAGGCCTTTCTAATCTGACATATTTAATGTACATGCTCCTTATGGAAGGACATCAGGAACATTGAGAGGTGTTCCAGCAAAAGGGGGACTTCTCCTGAAGTTCAAAGGTTGAACTTCCCATGTGGGAAGTGATGCAGTGATGCACCATCAGTATCCTTTGTCCTGCAAAAGTCCTCATGCAGGTTTTCAGTAAAAACAAGAATCATATCTTCATTTTGAGTAGCAGCTGAGAAGGGCAAAAGATTTTTTTATAACCTAAAATAAAACTCACTACAATATGTTACACATTTTAATGGTTTTCTCGGTGTTATTTTTATTATTATTTTAAAGAGGAGAATGGCTATAGCAGATTAAAATAAATAAATAAACAAATGGATGAATAAATAAATTTTAAAAAGCCCACTCCCCAAAAACCCCAAAACCAAACCAAACAAAAAAAAAATCCCCAAACAGTAAACCAAAAAACAAAAACAAAAAACCCTCCCCAAATCTCACATGTGGCGATCTATGCAATGAAACACTTAAAACATCCAATGACCCCTTATTAATATGCTTGTTAAAACCCAACATTTTGTAATGTACCTATCTGGAATCAAGTCTTCACTTTTTGTTGTAGGCAGAGTATAAAAAAAAAAAGCCCCAACAAATTGGATATTTGATCCTGGAGACAAAAAAAAGCAGAGAAAGTAGTGTGTGTGCACATTACAATTATATTATCAAGGCTTTCTGTAATGTTATTATAGGCTGTTCCAAGTTACCATGTATGAAAACAAACCACACTGATTCCAAGCCCCAAAATGAGAGAAGTTAGAGAAATATAATCAGTGCAGCTGTGGCAACAATACTATTGTTAAAGTACAGGGAGATTTTATAAACAGTGAGTAAGAAGTCAAGAAGGAAATAGTTGTAGACAAAATCATTGCTAGAAAACATGAAAGCAACTCTTTCTTTCCCATCCCATCCCATCCCCTCTCCACCCTGTGAAAAGATTATCCATGGAAGGGGAAAAAAGGGTGAGGTTGTGGGTGGTGTCCCACAGAAGGCCATAACACACAAAAAGTATGTGTACTTTTTTTTTTCCTCTTGGAAGAAGATGAGGGGAAAAAAAAAAAAAAAAAGAGCCTGGAATTTCTTTTGGAACATATACTGTACTTTCAGGTGCCATCTGTGGACTAGAAAAAAAAAAAAGTCAGTGTTAAAACAAGACTAAAAGAGATAAAGGCCAATCCATCACAGCCATTGCCTGCAGCACGCCAAGGATGTTCCCAAGGAGGTTTGGAAGAGGCACCAGAGGCACTGCAGCTTCTCTGCCAGTAATGTACAACACGGGGCAGCAAATATTTCAACAAACACTCATTTATCTTGCCCCTTATTGACAAAACTGCAGATGCCTTAGCAAAGGAAAACAAATGCCAGTGAGTCAGCAGCGGTGCTTTGCAGTGGTTTGCATGCACTTGGCTTTGGCACGGTGTGGAGAGCCTCAGTGGCATTGCTGCTGCTTTACATCACTGCCCAGGAGCCTCTCAAAGCCTGATCCTCTGATAAATCATGTTTCAAAAGAAACTGATGGTGCAACTCCCCTCAGCCAGGCTTCAGCCCCCACATTTTTAACTGCTTCCAGGAGACCTCAGCGGTGCGATGGAAGAAACCAAAGGATGAATCTTGACTAGTGTATCATCTAAATGTGCATTAAAAACAAAAAAAAGACAGAACTTTCTGTGGGAAAATTTACTTAATAAGAACTGAAAATATGTGAAATGTGACAGCAGTGTTTCCTGGTATCACCAAAGCTGTAGGTATATGGAAGGAGCTTCCCAGGCTAGACAATTTTCACTTTCCAGTTTTTAAGTGTTTGGATCATACTCTCAGTTTAAAGCAGTTCTAGATTGTAGTTGGGGAGTATGGCAGCACTGCCTTTCTTCTCTGCCAAGAGAAAAGATTTTCACCATTTCTTTTGAAGTTCAGAGTCCATTAAGCAGCAATATAACATTCAGATTTTGGAAAAATAAGGTTCTTGTGGAACTGGCAGGAAGCACAACATGACTTCCTGGTAATTATTTCCATGATATTAAGTTATTCCCTTTTGAGGTTTGCTTCGAGTATATGTATTTGGTGGAGCTAGGGAAGTTTATTGAGCAAACGTGCACACTGATGAGTGACAATGAAATTTTAAAAGAGCTGTGACTCTTTCTTCAGACCACTTTGATATGATGCAGGTATTCCAGGTCAGATCTTTGAGGGGAAACGTGAAATGTCAATTCAGCTCTGGAAATTGAAAGGCTCGGTGGAATGCAGTCCCACAGACAGTAGGAATTCTTCCCTAAAGATTACTAAAGATTACTAAAGATGATACCATCATTCCTATCTCACATCTTATCTGTTGCAGAATCAAATTACTTTCCCTTAGCCCCCAGTTTAAAAACTCCCCGAAAATAATTTCAGCCCTTTTTGACCACACTTTTCTCTGTGGTGCCTTCAGCATGTTCTCTGTCTTCTCCCTGCCAAAAACACTTCCTGTCCCCCAGACAGGGAGAGCTGGCAGTGAGGAGGTCGGGGCAGCTGGGAGAGGTTTCCATGGAAGCAATTAAAGCTTCCTGGCACGGCGAGGCAGACACTGTGGGATGTGATGGGACTCACTTCACACGGAGCTCTGACCTCAGCCAGTCTCTGCAAGTGCTCCTTGACCCCCAGCCCAGCATCCCCACTGCTGCTCCTGCCCAGAACACAGAGTTCCCAGACAGACCAGGTGTGCAGTGAGAGTCCTGTGCCTCCCTCTGCTACCGGAAATTGTTTGGGATTCTGCGGAATCCCAGAGCAACAATTAATGCTGCTAATTTTTCTGACAGGAATCTAAATGGCTTAGAGCCAGTCATAGCATCCATAGAGTTGCTGCCAACTACTAAAAACAAGCAAGTCAACCATAATTTACTAGCATTCCTGACTCTTTTTCTGAATTAGATTAGTGCATTTTGAGAGTTTTCAGAGAATATTTGAAAGAATTCAGCTGGATGAGGAACAAGAATTGTTTCACTGACATAATTTATTGGGATTTTTAAAGCACTTTTGACAATATACCTCACAAGAGGCCAGTAAGGAAACGGAGAGGTTGCGAGGTGGGAGTTGTAGTTGTTTGTTGATCACAAGCTGGCTGGAAGAGGACAGAATGGAATGAAAAGCTCAGTTTTCAATATGGCAGTGGTTAGCAGCAGAGCACTCAGAACTTCACTGTCCTGGAAAAGGCCTTAATCAGCATGGTGGCATGATTTGCCATGGAACTGTGTTTTTTTCAACAAGGAACAATTATTTAATTGAGCAGCTATTTAAGTTAGTCAAGACAAACCTAAGCAATTAGGCAGCACAATGGCAGAGGAAGTTCATGATGGAAAATTCAAAATAAGGTGTGTTGGAAGGATATTACTAACACACATTGTTGAATTTTGAACTAACCGTAACCACCCAAGAAAATGACCTGTGTGTCACCTTGGAGAGCTTAATAAAAACATCTGCTTAATGTGGAAAGGCAATCAAAAGCAAATGAAACATTACCACAGAGAAAGGGGTGGGGTGCCATGAACCTGCTCTGGCCAAGACTGCCCAGGATGTGCAGTGAGCAGGGACATGTTCTCACCCTGCTGAGCAATCTCGGGGATGAGCTGGCTGCTCCCCCAGAGCAGAGGGAAATGGTGGGTGCCTTTGACATTGCTTCCCCTCCTCTGCCTCTCCAAAAGGCCTTCCTGTGCCTGCAGAGCAGCTGTTCCCAGGCTTTTTGCTGTTGGAAAGGAGCTGAGCTCCCAAAGTAAGCCCACCAATACGCAGCCATTCACCATCATACAGGATTTCAAAACAGATGAGTAACACCCCATTCATTTCTAAATAATTACAGAACGATCTATTAAGCAGAGTTTTTCAAGGCAGTTGTGTTGAAAATTGGTCTAAATGCAAGGGCCACTGCTCCCAATTATAGAGACCAAGAGATTTCTTGTGTTTTAATTCCACAAGTCAGAAGTCTTTAGGCTCAAAAGCTGTGAATACTTCCTAAGTTGTGATGAAGAAAATCGTCCACCACAGGGCAGCAGGGCTCTTGAATCCATCCTCTTCCAGAAGCCTAAATTAAAAACACCAAGCACCCACAATAGCCAATTAATCACCAGGTTTTGTCTGTGGGAGTTCTTTGTACTTCCTCATAAGCATAATCCCATAATGGCAAAACATTCCACTGCCTCAAACTTACACACTATTATTCTGCATGTAAAATCTTATTCTCTTTGCACTGAAGGTGGGGACTAGAAGGACTGATAGAACCAGTCCTGCTCAAACTTAGAGCAAGAGGCAGAAATTAAACTTTGATTATATCTAGTTGAGAATGCATTTTTACTCCACAGCACACTAAGAGTTCTGGACATGTCTGAAAACAGGTAAGTCAAAATAATGCAGACTGGAGGTAAAACAAGAAAGCAGCTGATCAAAATGCATAGAGGGGAAAAAAACCCAAAACCCCAAACAACCCAAACCCTAAAATTATCTGTTTGCAGAAATTGTGGAAAACAGGACTGCACTGGAATGAGAACCAGAGGCCACATTCATTTGCCAGGATTGCTTTGTGCTAGCCATATAGGTCAGGTTTAGTTAACCTGGAGGCACATTTCAAAATATTTTGTCCCTTTAGCCAGGAAATGCAGGGAGAGGGAAGGAAGATGCTTGGTGAGGAGAAGAGGGGTTAAGTTGTGGAAGACTGGAGGAGGGAGCAATACTGCAGTGGCCTTTGAGAGGAAGGAAAGACCCTGGGGGATATTGGTGATGTCTGGGCACAGGAGAGGCACAGGTGGATAAGCAGACATTCCCATCAGCCTGGAACTGGAAGTGCCTGAAGGAAAGCTGGCCTGAGACATTCCCAGTGTGCTGCATGTAGACAAGCAAGAGTGAGAGGAGAAAGAGCTGAACAGCCTTCCAGTGATTATCTGCTGGCTCTCTCAGGAGCTGTACAAGGAAAGTCAATCTGGATCAAAAAAAAAAAAGCCCAGGGGGAAGCAAAGAGACTGGTCCTGAATGGAATCAGGACTTATCAGGCATCATGTTCTTACTTTGGTAGAAAGAAAAAAGTATTATTTCTGTTTATGCTGGTTCACCTAGACAATGGTTAGTCATCCTGCAATCAATCACTCTGTCAGTTCATGTAGGGCAAAGCAGTACAGTGGATTTGGGTTCCAATCCTGCTGACATTTCACATGCTGCCAGAATACAGTACTTTTTTCCAGTTCATTTCTTAAAAATTTTAGAAAAAATAAAACATTACATGGCAATTATGCACTATGGTCATAATGTCAACTGTTAACATTTATGAAAAGCCCAGACTAGAATTATTTATGCAACCTTCATTTGGCCACCATATACAGGGTTGCAATATCATATTTAATTACTTAATTGAAGAGTTATTTATACACAAGATCCCAGGGTTTTTTTTCATAATGAAGGAAACTTAAACTACAGCAGGAGTCCAAGACAAAGGGAGTCATAAGGCAGGGAACACAGTTTAAGAGAATGTCCTAATGACTATCAGATACCAATCTGGAGGATCCTCTTCTAGACTCTGGTCTACAATGATATTACTTTCCATGTGATATCAGACAGCTGTCTTAAATTTGTCTTTCCCAGATGTCCTGCAAGCATGTTCTCCATTTATTTAGGTGTCTGCTTGGTTTACAGTAATGCCTGCAGCTCAAGACCACTTTGGGTATGTATGGCACTTGTGCTTTGAGCACATGGAGTGGTAGATCTGAAAAGATCTATTTCTAGGCATGCAAGATCCAACCCACACAATCTGTAAAAACTTCTGACCTCAAGACCTTTGTGCTTCTCTTCTCTACCTGTGTTCCATGAGACTGTCTTGTGAAAATTATACCAGAAATATTTGTCCTGCATTCATAAAGTGTAAGCATGAATATTAAACAAAATAGGCCAGGGAGAAATGAACAATTCCACATTTATATCAGGGATCCAAGGGCTTGCAATAAACAGGACACTAAATCACATGCTGAAGAAAACTGTATTAAAAATGCCTGTTCATTCGCTCCACCCTCTGCCATCAGTGAGACAGAGATTCCCTGGAGAAAGTAAAAAGCAATATAGTCTTTAATCTCACAATCTCAATGGATATACAAAAGGTGACACAAAATTCTGACAGTCTAAGTACCTTATGATTTCACCATACTATAAAAACTTTTAAGACTTTTAACTCAGTTTTACCTGTGTGTGATAATATGCAAGAACTGGGTTTTTGTAACAAAGAAAGATGTACAGAACGTTGAGTGGCTTGATTAATTATCAACCTATTATTTGCATTCTATGTGCCATTAAAATCACATCAAAACCCATGGGAAAGAAAATTCCCAAAGACCTTCTGGTCTCAGAGCCCCTTGATCCTTCTCAGTCCCTTTATTTGTGCAGGTATGGGATGGAAATTGCATTGGTTCCATCACTGAATTATGACTTCATGGCCACAGTAACACTGCAAAGCTTCTCTTCCACGTTTCACCAGCTTTCATAATACACAACAGTGGTGAACATTGCTTTTGAATTGCTATTTTCTTTCACAGTTTGTTTTTCCCAGAACATCTTGATTCATCAGAATTAATTTCCTTTGCCTGAAGGCTCTCTGAAGAGGGACTGCATTGGAGATCTGCATTGTCATCCTTCCTCTCCAATGTCCATTTGAGACTGCTGGGTGAGAGGGAGGTCCCTAGGATCCAGGGATTGTTTCTAGGCTGTTATCACAATTTTATCGCTCCTCCAACCATCAGAGCAGTAGTGCCTTGCCAAAAGTGTGGGCAAATTGCAAAAGGGTGAAATCTGCTGATTCACCAGTGGGATTAAATTGGTGGCACAGCTGGGCAGTGCAGCTGAATTGTAAAACTCCTAAATCTTTCATGGTTTCACTGTTCCTTACCTACCTTTGCAACCCTGTGGTTTTGTTGGATACCAGCTGCTCTCTGATGCTGGAGCAGGAGCTACCAAAAACGCTGTGCTGCCTATGCTTGAAACATTTCCCTTTGTGGAGTGTCCTGTTGGCATCCTTGCTTTCATCCTTCAGGACTGGGTCACCTCAAAGTAAACTGCACTGGGTGCAACCCCAAATCCTCCAAAACTCAGCTCCAGGAGGAGATCAGATGCTGGTCGCACCAATATATGCCCCCGGTGTTCCCTGCTGTGGAATGATTCCTAGCTGGAATATAAGAAATTCATTTTGGCTGTAAGGTGTTGGTTGTGAGTCTCTCATGGACTGTGTAAACACGCTGTGCATTTTTGGCCCAAGTCACCAAAGGTTGTCTCAGTGGAAATACCTTTGGAAAATCCCTCTTGAGGACAGCAGGTGACCCTCAGACCCGCTCTCCTCTCCTCCAGACCCACTGTGCACCAGAAGTACTCAGCTGACTGCCACAGGAGGGGGATTTTGAGGGAGATTTGGGATGATATTCTTAGGATATATGGCAGGGAGAGCCAGAGGATTTGCAGCCTTCCTCCTGTGCTTTCCTGTAGGTCTCATTGAACACAAATGTTGGAGATACGTGGGACACACAAGAGGCCTGGCTGTGCCTGAGCATCCTCGGGCAAAACCAGTCTCAGATTGCAACCCCTTGAATTTAAAAAAAAAAAAAAAAAAAAAAAAAAAAAAAAAAAATCCCTCTGTAGGTAGAGAACACCATCACAGAGATATTTTTTATTTCTGTCATTCCTTCCTTTGGACCAATAAACCCCTGCAAACTTATGAGAATCTGCACTTGTTATTTCATCACTTATGAGCAATGTGGCAATTCCAAAGTCATGTTTATAAAACTGCTACATCCTTTCAACATCTGTTCCCAATATGTGTGAGAGCTGGGCTTATCTTTGTTGTCTGCTGCAGTCTGGCAGTTTTATTTGGGATTAAAATCCCCTTTGAATGCACTGGTCTGTTGATCTGGAATTTCGGACCAATCCAAAAAAGCTCACCTGGAAGTGATAGATCCTTTTTCTACCTAAATGTCTTTCTGAACTTTTTAAAGTTCATTATTGATGGACCAGAATATTTAATTATTGTCCTTCCTATCACTTTTTTTTCTGCTGTCTTCCTCTATTACAATTACAGTGAGAATCTATTTTATGATGGCTGAGTAAATTGTCCTGGCTACATTTCACACAACCCTATGAATCATCTAGTTTAACCCTAAGTCTGTCACTTCCTATGGAATTATTTCAAAATAAATAATAATATGTGCTAAAAATTAATGCAGGCTGGATGATTTGAGGTAAATTGAACAGGTCTGATCATGTGAAATTTTATACTACTGGAAGTTAAAAGATAAAAAGCAATTTTTTACTTCAAATACTGACAGATTTCATCATACTGATAGTTATTATTTCCAAAAACGTTCAAAAATTGTATTAATTTTGGCATTAGTTTTCCCAACCCCAAGTAAATTTTTTATATAACATATTCATGAGGGTATATTCTTCCCTTCCTATCCCCATCCTTTCTTTTTTTTTTTTTCTTACTAGCCACACTGTTGCTGTGCTTGCCAGACTGACTGTGCTTATGATCTTTATGGGACAAATAAGGAGAAAGGAAATAGAGTTTGCTTCAACATGACTTGTGCCTGCCAGCACAAATATAGGCCTGAGATTGGAAAGACAATTTATTTCATTTTTTTAAATCAAAGACTGCCAACATATGAATTGATGGAGGTTGCATGAGAAGCTCCAAAAAGAGGACGATCAGAGACAAAAGGAATAAGAGTGAATTTGATTTAAATTACTGTAATACACTGACACAACTACTTTTGTAACCACCTGGGATGAGTTCTGACAGCTTTTCCTAGTTTTTATTCACTCATTATTCAGGCAAAACTCCCACTAACTTCTCTCCCACGGTCTAATTTCTGACTAATATTTATGTCCATTGTCTCTATGTCACCTTGCTATGGATCACACAGATCTTACTCATTTAGCTTCAGGAGACAAGTATTTCACACTCTGAGACAGGCAGAGCTGTTACAGCCTAAACATGAAAAAGGATTAGAAACATCATGACCCTCATTACTGATCTCTGTGCAGCTTTATGCTCCCTCACATAAAACCCTTCCTTTTCAGATGCACAACTGCTCTCATTATACCATTCTGACAAATAAGTATGTAGCCATATGATGGCAGCAATATGCTTAAATATGTGGATTCCAACATTTAATACGTTTTACTTGTCCAGAAAAGGAAGATGCAGCTCAAACCAGGGTTCTGGAGAGCAAGGCACAGCAGTCACACAGCACGTTCACACTGGAGCTGCCACAGTTTTTTGACTACAAAATAAAGTTTGGCTGCAATTTTTGCTGCTGAGTTCAATTCTAATGAAGCCAGTCGTTCGTTCCAAGGCCACTTTCACCTCTCTAAATGCAGAAGAAGCATTTGACAAAACGATTTGCCTTAGCACAGTGCCTGTGCTGGATTATATGGAACTACCTATGCACTCATCACTCCACAGTACCCAAAGGAAGATTAAAAAGTGCAACAGTATCAAAATGAGATCTACAGGGAAGATGATGGAAATTTAAACTTTCACTGGTTGATCTGAATGTCTCTAAAACATATCTTTTTACATATCAATTTCATCAGGTGATGAAATGGAATGAATTTCAAATGAAATTCAAAGGAGCCAAAACGGAACAGAGATTTCATAAAAGTGCCACGCTTGATAAATTACTCAAATTATTTCCCAGAGAATTCTTAAATTCTCAAAAAGACTCTGTATAAATGGTATGCAAAAACTGCATGGACATACAATCATGCCTACAAGGCTTGGACAAATAATTACAGCATTGACAAAGAATAACATTTTTTGTCATTTCCTGGATTTTCTCATCTTGTGATCATTGACTTCCTCAGGAGATCATGCTATCCAGACTGTACAAGAGATCTCTTTTAAGACTAAAAGTACAAAAAATAAAGAAGGTAGGATCTGGAAGGATAAGGGCACTCTGGAAATACATTCCCTTAATCCTCTGACAGTAATTTACACCAAGATTTTTCCCAAGGACAGCTCCACTGGAAATTTATTGAACACATATTTCTATCCAGTGAATTTGAACTCCTCTGATTCCAGGGGGAGAAATGCTTCATGGAAAGGAAGTGGCATGCCTACAGCTTGGACAGTAAGAGACTCTTTAGATAAATACAGATAAATTCAAACAAAACTTGAGCTCCCTCTAGACTTTGGTTCAGAATAAAGGTTAGAGCAAATCAGAGCTGAGGGGTCAGTCCCCTCTAGTACCTGCTGTGGAACTCCAAATTCACCTAAAGGGCCATAAAAGTGTTTGAACAACTGGAAAGAAATTGGGTTACACAGCTTAACACCTCTTCCTCCTTTGTTTATTTTAATTGCCCTCTAAGCTTTTTTTTCCCCTAGTCCTTTACTAGTTTGTGCTGTTATTAAAAAAGGAAGATCATTCAGAAACAAAGCAAAACAAAATAAAATGTATGTTCACCGATTTGATTAGTTGATAGTGGAAAGCAGCATTTTTTAAATTCAACAGATTAAACACAATACAATAGATTTTAATATTTTAAGAACGTTAAAGCACAATCTCTCATCAAGGGATTCAAATAATTTCTGGAAACAGCTTTGTGGTGGGAGATGTTTCGTGGAAAAGATGAAGATGTTTTAAAAAACATTAAATATCCACTTGGTTTGTGTGTGTCTGAGAATTAAGAACACAAAACACAATTCTTTTTTTTTAACAGATGGCTTCTTACAGATCATTTTGAGGGTCCACCTGTATTGTTTACTTTCACAACCATGAAAAGAAATGCAATTCATAAAGAAATGGAGAACAGGAAACCTTTGTAGCTTAACAGAAATAATTAAAATCCAAAAAGGTCCTGAAAACCACACTGTGCCTTCTTCTTGACAAACAGGATTTTATGTATTTATCAGTGTCTGAGCTCTGGTGTCTACTGAATGCTAAAGATATCAAGTCATTGACTGACAGATTATTCCACCAAATGAAAAAAATACTAAAGTAATGTGATTTTCATTAAAAAAACCAGTAGCAACATTCAGAGAATATAAATTATTTTCAGTGAATTTTCCAAAATTTAAGTATTTGTACAGGTTTTAGAAATTAATGCTTACTATCACTGTGAGTTCACAAGCAAACAGAAAATCAGCTGAGTCCAGTAAAAGTTCTTGTTCCATTAACCTCTCTCACATTAATATCTTTTATATAAGGAATATATATTTTTCATCTCTCATTCTTCCACTATTTATTGCTTTGATCCTGCAAAATCAGATCTTCCTGAATGAGCTACACTTGTATATGAAAAATATCTTGAAAGAAATGTGCCTTGCAGCTTCCTTCATTCCTTCCCTATACCTCACCTATCAGCATCCTCACTGTGTTTTCAGGCTAACAAAACAAACTGTAATTTGCATTTAGGGAATTTCTTGTCATTCCCATGGCCCTGTTTGAGTCATAACTCAGGGCTACCAGCACAAGCAGAGTCTGATCAACAAGTTTTACCAGAGAGCACCTTGAAGCAGAGCTGAAGGCAGGACTGGAGAACCTGCAGGGAACCCAGGTCTCTGTAGTCTAGCCTGACTGCCAGTCGTGCTTGCTGTATAAATAACACTCTCAGCTTCTCCAAATCTTCACCTTTGGCCATCAGAAATCACAGAAATGACCATGGACATTGTTGGCCTTTGGATCACATCTCAAATGCAAGGGAAATTTGTTTAAACAGGTGCAAGCAGTACCATGAGAACTGAAAAATACCTATATATAACAATTTCACTGACATGTTACCAAATGTGTACCTCCACACTTAACTAAGACTTAAGGGTGCTCCCACTATATTCAAATTTTCCCTGTGAGTTTTGACCTTTTCTCCTCAGAATATTGCTTCTAATTTTCGGTCGTTTGCCATATGAGACGAAATCCACACACAGTTCATAGAAGACTCAAAACAGAGTTCCTGCTGCTTCTGTTTTCATTTTATTTAGGTTTATTTTTCTAAACCACACGTTACCTTATACCTTGCCAATGTAACTGGTCTGGAAATAACGTATTAATTCAAACAACGTTTGTTTGGAGGAGCTCTCTGATAGCTTTCAGCTGGCTAAACACACTTAGATAGCATCCTGTTGGTTCCTGGGACAGGAGTGAAAGGCTGATCTGCTTACCAAGAGCCAGCTTTGATGCAATATCCTTACAACACACGAGCACTTACCCTTCCCTATTCCTGCTGGTGGCTTTTCCTCAGGAGCCCTTCAAGTGCCAAAGTTCAGGCAGTTCATGTTTGTATTCGATTAAAACCCCAACTAAAATATTTGCAGACAAACGCTGCATTCTCCAGCTCCACGGAAGCCATTCAGACACATCTTCCACACAGATATCAGCGTGGGCTAAGGAGATAATTCCATGACAAATCACCTCTGCTGCTGCCTGGTCTGGTAGGAAGCAGTTGCTAAATTTGTTTTCATGCATCCAAAATGAAATGTAACTTGATAACGCTTCTACTGGAAATACAAAATGGGTTCAGAAAAGGAAACTGCAATTCAGATTTGTTTTAAAACATTTCACAAACTGCCTGATTAGTTTGTTTGCCAGGGGAAACAAAATTCTAAATGTGCCATGTGCGAAACTGAATGAAATTCAATGTGTTTCTAGAATGAACATGAAATACTAGTAGTTAAATGTAATGATTCATAACCGTGTTTTGATAGTGTTTTTCTCTTTTACTGCTCTCTGAAAGCCTTGTAGGAGCAATCAAGGAAAGCAATTGTAATAAACAAATAATGTTAAATGCAGTATGAATAACAGTACACCTCTTTTCAGCATAAGAATATTTCCCTTCCAATTGAAAAAAAAAAAAATGAAGCTATTTTACTAGTGTTGTGGCAACGTATTTGATTTTCAACTTTAATTAAGCTCAAAACCCCTGAAGTTTACTTAGAGAATGGTCTAACCATATAAAATACCTTTATTATGGCACACCCATAGCCACACATTAAATGGGGCTTTTTTCTAGCTGTCTATGAGAATGGCACTGACTTAAAAGCAATTTGTAAGGGAAAGATAAAGTAAATAAATGTTGTGAACTGTAGGTAGATATTATCATTATTATTACAGCACCATGTCATTTACTGCTAAATAATATTTCAGGTTGATGAGGGCAGTGTAATCAGGTGATCACTAATTAATCATAATTTATAATATCCGAGTTCCATGCTGGTAAGACAAACCAAGTATAGAAAACCAGCAGCTGCCACTTGCCAGCCTCACAAATGCCTTGCTCTATTTATTGGCTTTCCATAGAAGAAGAGCATCTTTTGTGGGATTGTGGGCAGGATAGTTGCTTTTCTGTGAAGGGAAAGGCTTCTTTCAACTGCCCAGCTTTGAAAAACAAAACTGAAATCAAAAACCAAAACCCCAAAAACCAAAATCAAAACAACAAAAAAAGTAGAAACAAAGAAGTAAAAATAAATATAAGTAAAAATACAGAACATGAATAATTTGAAGATGCTCCAGATTCAGTAGAGTAAGATTATTACCCATTTCTGGAACCCATAAGCACTAAAAAGTCCTGCCTTTGGATGTTATCTGGGGATGTCCATTCTATGACTATTATAATTTGATAATTCTCTTCCTTTCCAATCCCTGGTAAGAAGCCATGACTGCCACTGCCAGTCTGTCACAACCAGACACTGTCTACACCTCATTCACAGGGGTTTTCTTCTCTCCTTTCATATTTGCTGCACCAAAGAATCATAACTGGCAGTGTTGATGTAAGTCTTAACATTTGTTTCAAAAGAATGCACTTAATGAATGTTCTTCTTTTAAAAAAAAAAAAAAAAAAAAAAAAAAAAAAAATTTTGACTTCAGTCAAACCTCAGGATATTTGTTGGAGCAAAGCCAAAACCAACCCACCCTAAACAAAATGGAATCCCTGAGAATGAATCCCTCCCCAAAACTACAAACAGGTTTGGTCCTGTGTTCCTGAAGCTGGATAGATTCTATCAGTCCCACATAATTACTCTCATGGCTTCTTACAATGCCTCCTGGAACAAAGCAGGAGACCTGAAATGTGTCAGTGGACTTCAGGTCTCCTGCACAAAGGATGTTTTCTGTCAGCAGGACCTGTACCAGAGCACAGACTTCCCTGGATCCTTGGGATACAGCTGCACAGCCATGTGTGCACAATCTTGAGATTAAAACGTAATTTCTGCAACAGTTTCATTGTCTGTGTATAAATATGTGTTCAGACTCAGCTTCAGCATATACCAGCCATGCTCAGGGGCAGGGAAACTGTGCTGGAGAAGGAACAGGAGCAGAGGGTTGGGATCTCATTTATGATTCACTTCTATTGTTACAGAAGGCAGTGGGCATGGCTGAATTAATTTGTCCCGGCTCCAGTCCTCCAAAAACCATATCAGTTGGCCATGTCCTTCCATCATGACTCAACAGCAACAAAATCTCAGAGTTCTATTAAAAATCTCTTAGGCATGAAACACACTTGTGCTTCCTGAGGGAGCCTTTATGGGATTACGTAGCTCTTACATGAAGCGGTTGGTGAATTACAATATAGAAAAGAATTATATGAGCCTAGGAGAAAAATAAAATTTCTGGAAATATTTAAAGGAAGAAAAAGTTTTCATCTAACCACCAAATATGAGGGCCACAGAGGGAATATGATTCTGATCTGGATGCAACAGAAGAATATAATGTAAGATTAAAAAGTGAAGAATCTAATATTTGTTCATACAGACCCTCCACATCAACCAGCCCTGCAGGGACACACATGCCTGTTCCATGGAGAGAAGGGGGGATATAACCTACCTGATGTAATTTTTGAGCCCCTGTAATTCACTGGGAGGACCACAAATGAAATAGGTAAGTTGGGTCATATCCCCCAGGATGCACTCAAGGTGTGAGACCACCGGGCACCAGACCCTGACAAGAAGGTGAATTTTGTAAATCCCACAGCTGTGGATCCTACACACACTTCAGTTGCAGGTCCTGGGGAGCAAACCCTGCTGACTGCACAGGTGGAGTGCAGATGTTTGCAGTGGTGAGCACAGGTGTGGGGTCTGCCATATGACAAAACTGGGAAATCCAAAATTCTACTGCGAACGTTTTCTAAGTGTTTGAGCCCAGGATGAGTTAACATAAGCTCTAGGGGCTGCACCTTTCAGGTCTTTCATATCTGTGTGGAACACAAAAATCTGGACAAACTCAAAGGGCAGAGTACAAGAGAACAGATATCATACTATAGAAAACAGGAATTTAAACAATTATTGGGTGAAAATTCTTATCCTACATACATTTCCGAATTTCCTTGGCATGACTGAAAATGAAATCTCTATAAACCTAGTTAGAATACTGTGATAAATTGAAAACCATCACAAAGCAAACCTGAGGGAATAAAAAGTGTACATCACCTGGGACAGCACATCTTCCTTTACAAATAGGTGTACCAGCTTCGTAGAAGAGCACTGCTAACGACGAATTTTAAAAAGTACAGGCACTTTTATGAGCATGAACTGGGTTTCTCCCTGCAGTGCCCATGAAATGTAGAGGGTTAGATGGTGGCAAGCCCTACAGCCTGTGGGGTCAGCCTTGCCCCTAGACACACATGCAAGTGTCATTCATGTGCTGCGCTGCTCGCCAACACTTGCTGACTTCAGAAAGTATGTGCACAAAACCGTGGGCAAGACTGAACAGCCACTTTTCAAACTGAAGTTTGTTCACAGAAATGCAAACACTTTTTGCAGTCTGATTCTAATTAACAATAGAGTCATTCATCCACTCTCTAACAAATGAGCAGAAATCCCCTTCCTTTAGCAATACACAGACATTTGATAGCAACTGAGCGTTTGAGGTGATTATGTGTTACAAGATCTGATTCTCCTGTGTTTAAAACTCAAGTCCTGTTTCCATCTCAGCTATGGGCCACAAAACCTCTATGCTGCATTATTTGCTTAGGGGCATTGGAAGAAGAAAACTTCCACACACAGCTGCAAAGAAAGCAGAGTTTTAACACAACAAAAAGAACTTCGGGGTTGTCCCAATACTTAGCTCATAACCCAGAGAAGAGAAGAGTACCTGCTGAGTGTGAGCAGGAGCAGCTAGCACAGTCCTTCTTCATGGCCTGAGATCTCCCCAACATGGAACTGCCCAGTGATTCCATGGATCCCAGCTAATAAAACCAGATCTGTGAAGCAGCATCCCCCAAGCTGCTGGCAGTACCCAGCTGCTAGTAAGGGCTTGATGCAGCTATCGTGCTATTGCCACTTGAAAAAAACAAAACAAAACAAAACCCCCCAAACCAACCCTGCTGACCATTAAGCTAGTATTTTAATTACAAAAGAAGAAGTAAAATTTGCTACACTATAAACTAAGATTCTTGCCACAAGAGCCTACTGGTGTATGTTCAATTTCTTGTCCACCAGAACTTCCAGGTCTTTTTTTAGCACAACTGCTTCTCCAGGATCCTTGTTTAAATCATGAAATCTTCAAGTTTTCTTTTTCCTTTCTTCACTCATGCAAACAATATGCTGGCGTGATATTCCATTATAATATGCTAATAAATAATGTTATTTCTAATGTATGTAGTGTACTAAAATGTGGATCAATGGATTAAGGTCAAAATTCTCCTGAGTAATTTTACAAGCATTCATCTAATTTTTTTAACATGCGGACGATTTTCTTAATACACATTTTCAAAAAGACAGATGTTTTCACTGCTTTAAAAGTTTAATGATCTTCTGTGCAACTGAAAAATGCAAATTTTGCCTGTATGCTAAGTTGTCTCACAAACATCTTGTAAGTAGACTGAGAGATTGTAACATTTCAGGCCATGCCAGGTGTTCAATACTTTCTCATAAATTCCTTGATTGTCCAAAGTAATTCTATTTAACCATGGCAGAGGGTTTGGAAATAAATGATCTTTAAGGTCCCTTTCAACCCAAACCATTCTGTGATTCTATGATTTTAATGAGTACAAAAACACAAAACATTGTGACCCAAATTTCTGGTGCCATGAATACATCTGCAGTGTTCCTAAATATTCCTTTGCTCCTTGTGAAATGAAAATGTTGGTTCATGAAAACCACCAACAGTAGTGGCCATCAGAATCTGCCTACTGAAATAGCTTACCAGAAAGCCAACAATCCATTTTTTTTTAATGGCTTGTTTTGGTAAAAAAAATTGCCAAGCATTTCAAGTACCACTGGCAGAATCAAGATTAAAGGTTCATTTCTAATGTTATAAAGTCATTTTTTGAGGATTAGATGCACGAATCTTAGTTTATACCAGAGCAAATATTTTACTTTTCCTTTTGTAAGTAAAATACTTGCTAAATGGTTAACAGGGTTTTATGTTGGATGGGTTTTTCCTTTTAAAGTGGCAATATTTTGATAGCTGCACCAACAGATTGTCCCTCTAAAAACAGTAAGAGTTGGTAGCATTTATAACCTGCTTAGCAATTTCTGGGTTTTCCCAATTAACTTTTTTTAAAAAAGAATTTTTAGAGATGTCTTTTTCACTCATTTCCCCTGCATGACAATGTAATTTGTGAGTATCAAAAGTCTCCAATGCTACTTGTAATTCTTTGCTTGACAGGCGGTTTCTCTGACACACATTAGCAAACATTTACCTATTTTCAATAAAAATATCAAAGTATCTTTTTATGGTGTTAATTAAATTTTTGCATAGCAGCTGAATTACTCGGAAGTGTTTTAAAACAAGCTTTTGTATATGAGTGTATAACCAGAATAGTAATCACCTATTTGCTTGACAATTATTATTATGATGCTATCCCCCCAGAAAGGACCATGTTGTTGTCCCTGAAAATCAGCCTGCTGATTTGTTTTGGTAGAATGGAGTCAGTTCTCATGAATTGTAAGATAAACAAGGATCATGTTTGCATTCCTTTGTAAAAGATCTCACCTGATGGACTTCTCAAGGGACCAGTGGAGATGGAGAGGTGGGAACTTCTCTGTCCAATCTCTGATCAATGTCCAGAAACTGAGAAATATGAGCTCAACAATAAACTGGAGAGTTCTTTTCTTCTTCTCTACCTGAACACTGCTGTGTGTGTTGCTGTGTTCCCTCTGTGCATCACAATAAACCACGTGGTTAATCATTCTCCCTAAAACTTAGTGTGAAGAGATGGCAAAAATATATCTTTATTCAGGAAAGAGGAGTGGAATACACGTTCCTTTCAGTGCTGTACTTTCAGGCTCCATCTTTGACTATATGCAGACATGGATCTGACATTCCTGGTGGGGCAATGGCCCGGCACGGTGGGATTACTGCTGGAGAAAGGAATGGTCAGTGCTCTCTGACTGCCAGTGGAAGGAATGCCAGTCCCTGGCTGAGAGCTGTCCAACAGTGAGGGCTGCAGCCACTGCTGCTGACAAAGGCCAGGGCTCACAAAAAGGTGCACGCTTTTTACGATGAGAACTAATTGAGGATTTTTTTTTTTTTTTCCCTCCAGAACCTTTCTGGCTGTTTGCCTGCATCTGTCTCAAACATAACAGATTCATGGGCGGTTATAAATAACTCCAGGGTTGTGCTCAGACTCTCAGTCTGAAGGTTTTTAGGTCTTACCGCAAGCTATTTTTAACAGTGGATATTAAGACACTCAGAAGGAATTACATGCTAATATGCTGAACAATCTGAGGCAGTACCTGGTTCCAGCAAGTTTGGTCAGAGAGGATTCCAGGACTGAATAAAGTGGCACTGCCTCTGGTTCAGCTGCTGTACTAGAGTCGTGCTTTGCACAGTAGGACAGACAATTCCAAGCAGCTGTTCCAAAACAATAGAATTTGTCCTCCTTTGGGGCTCCAGCTTCACCCCGAGTAACTGGAGTAGTTAATAACTGGAGCAGAGCTCATGCAAGTCCTCTGGAAAATTTTACACCCACCTTCTTAGCTGTTGGATCATTCACCTGGCATTTCTGAGATTCTAGAAATGCTGAGATTCAGCCCTGGATTTCCATAGCTTGGAGGAAACTGTGCCAGTTCCTGCTTAAGGGAAGCTCAGGATGGACTGCATGACTTCCTAGATTACCTAATGTCCATTTCAAGTCATTACTATTAACACAGCAAACTTAGTATTATAAATTTTCGCAGCAATTTTAGCAAAATAATAATAAACAAAAATTCTTAAGATAAAGCTCTATCTTTTTTGAAATATAGGTACTCTAAATAGAGGTACTAAATGTAAGGAAGTGGTATGATTTAACTCTCTTATTTCTCGAGTTAGTGTCCACAAAACCAAAGTGATGGGACAAATCCAGTAGTGCTGCAAAGCCTGCCATTTTCTCTTCAGGTGTGTATTAAAAATTAAAATAAATGCAGAAAAACAACAACACAGCAAAAACTTAGAAAGAGGACCAAAAGCTTTAGGAAAACTTTTGACCCCTTCAATTTCTCTGTTATTTGGCCCCTTCAATTTCTCTACTATTAACCCACAACATAACTTCGTGTATTAACCACAGCTTAACTTCGAGTATTTCAGCAACATTGTGGAGAAGATACTGAAGATGGCATAAATAAAGTTGTGTTTCAGTGCAATCTGTAGAAGCCTTGAATACAGAAGCTCTAAGAAAGCCAAGAGTGAAAACAGAATTGCTTTCAAGTGGCAACACTTTTGTCCTCCCAAACTATTTCTTCTGGGTAAAGTTCAGAGTTTTTACCCTTGGTGTTGAGAGAATTTATGGACCTTGTTTGTCCACTCTTTCAAATGCCCACAAAGTATGTGTACATTAGCTGCCAGGGAGGAATCAAGCCCTAGTTCTTGTTGGTGAGGTTTGGCTGATTTTAAGTGCCCCAAGTATGTTCAGAATGGCTTTAAAAAGTCATTGGCCATTTCCCTCACAGCTAAACCATTCTCCCAGCACTTGTGCAGTTTTCTGTGATTAACTAGGTGACTTCTTTGTACAATATTGTTTACTTTAGAATTTCTGTGAATTCAAATATTTATTTATTTTGACATTAAATAAGGGAAGCTAAAATACTGTAGGAAAATACTACTTGAAGTAAGAGCACCGTTCATAAATTGCTCTTGCAGATGTAAGCAAAAGCTGATTGAAAAAGAATTGTGCTCGTGAATCAAAAATCTGTCTTAAACCTTTTAACATGATTTCACAAAGATGTCTCCAGTGTAGCATTGCTGCTTGTACAAATGCACTTAACATATAAATCAATTAAACCAAGGAAAAAAAAAAAAAAAAGGTAGCTGAAAAACAGATCACTGATTACAAATTCCAAAGTACTTCCACAGGATTTAAAAAACAACAGGATCCAATATTTAAAACAAAACCACCCAATCCAGGAAAAAAACAAGCCACCTACTACAGTGTTTATTTAAATACACAAGAGCTGTGATAATTAGAGAAGGTTAGTTAGGCAGATTGATTAATTGACAGCAAGGACAGGACTGCATGACTGGAGATGGCAGGTACAGTACAACATGTTACCAGAAGGATTCTTGGTGAAGCTGCAGAAACCTTGGCATTTCTGCCAATAAACAGATTCTATAAATGGGGAAAAACCCCTCCACTTTAGCATGTGGCCTCTGGGTTCTGCTGCTGTCATATAAGAGGAGAAATATATTATAAATAGCTAGAGGAGAAATGTTACTCTAGAGTGGTTTCTGTTTTACAGCAGGAGTTTTAACTGTCTAGTTTTAGTACATTTTCTTGAAAGGAAATGACAATGATTTCTACATTATGTTTTTTTCCTATAAAACCCTAAAAGGCAATCCAGTATAGTATGCCTTGACTGTGGGTTTTTTAGTGGGTAGAAAAGGGTGGCAGAATTTTTCTAAACTGGGTTGTGGTCTAGAAACAAATACACTTTTTGCTTTATTGCCAACTGCAAGGAGTGAAGTAGGTGGACACCTCAATAGGGTAAAAATCAGATATTTATGTGAAACAGACTAAATTATCCTACACATGATGGCTAATTTCACAGTTAACACAGCATTCTCTTCTCCTGCCCTTTCAAACTGACTGGACCTTGCTCCTAATAGTGACCACAAGAATGAGAGAGGATGCTGGGTGACAAAAAGATGAATTGGCCCATTCTTCCCTGCTCATCACCAAACGATGGATCGTAGAGACTTTAGATTCCCTAAGCCTTGGCTGTATTTGAAAAAAAATAAAAATGGTTACCTTTCACATAAAGAATCTTCCATCCCAACCCCATTGTCTCCATCTGCCCCAGGGTAAGAAAAGTAAATAATTCATTTTGTTGTGTTCTATCACTAACTTCCCTCAGTAAGGAAGTCAGCCCTGTAGGTTAATGATGGCATTTAATAGTGCTAAATCAATCCATATCTACTTTATAAATCATGCTTGTTCAGCGTTTTGCTTATTTCTCTACTAGGATTTTTCAAAAGCCTCCAGTCCAACAGCATTACAAACATTGTTTCCTTTGGAAGATCCACACAAATATGACTGGCTTCATACCACACAAAAATGCCCAAATGAAGGGGGGTATCACCCACCTATTTATAACCACCAGGGTTACCATGTAAGGCTGAATGAATTTAGAAATAAAAGTTCCAGAACTGACAGGAATCTCTATAAACTTTGCTCTCTAGGAGACAAAACAATAACATTCAGTCCCAATTAAGATGTTTTTTTGGTCTTAGATTGATTCAAACTATTTTGGGTGCAATTATACTGGACCTTCTGTTTTTTCAGTATTTTGAAAGGTCTTTTTCCTATTTCATAAAGCTCTAGAGAGGAACATAGCTTAAAGTTGAGTACAGTTAAAAAATAAAACAATCAACCTTTTGCTATTTACTACATGCAACCTTAAGCCAAAATACAAGCCTCCCATACAGCTGCTTCTTCCTGATTCCTTTTTAAAGTTGCAATCAGTGTATAGTTTGCAATGTGTTTCCTCCTCTTGTTTTTTTCTCTACTTGCCGAATTTGTGCTTATTAAATTGTCCACTTCAAGGAATGAGTCTGAGGCTGAGACAAATGGATTTTCTTGTTTCCCTTTTGCTTCTTTGCCCTTCAATTTCCCAAAGTACAATGGTCTGTTGAGAATCAATACTGCTTTGGAAAAAATGCCAACAATTTACACTGATAGTCTGAGCAAATTGGGGTTTTCAGTGAAATGCAGTGCTGGACAGCTAGAAAATTTTGGCTCTATTTCCTTAGATTGCACTACAACAGGAAATACTTCTAAAATACAAGGGGCATTAGCCAGGGAGATTTTCAAAGTGAGCTTATGGGTGCCTTGAGACAGGTCAGACAAAGTAAAAATCAAAGTAGATTCACCAAGAGCAGCTTATTTCAAGAACTACAGTGTGGTAACACAGTAGGGGAGATGGGAAGATGATTATCAAAACACAACCACATCAGACCCCAAGGAAACCAAAAATACAGATATTTTGAAAATTATAGCCTTAAAAAAACCAACAAACAAATAAACAAAAAACCCCAACCAGAAATAGAGGCCTGTGCTACAAAGATCTAAATTGTGTGGAAGAGATGTTGAAATGGATTTTTGGACAAGCTAAACATAATCACACACAAAAACCTTTAATATCTGAATTCCTCTTTGGACCAATTCTAGTATACTAGGCATACTTTTTTCTCGTGCTGCTGGTATATAAATTAAGAATAGAAGATACAAAATTAATGTACCTGCTTCAGTGGAATATCAAAACAAAAGTGCTTTCATTTTTCTCATCTACTGAATTCTGATATGGAAAAAAAAGTAAGTGAAATCTGTTAATGGCCATTCTAAAAGATTAACTAAACTCAGGACTAATAATAATAATAATAATAATAGATTGTAACAGGGAATACATTTACTTCCACTAAATTTCAAAAGGGAGAAAATCAGCTCATTAGAAGAGTCTACATTTTTGAGGGGGTATTTTTCTTTAGATAAGAAGAAAAGTGCAAAGTTGTGTGTACTAAATACTAATTCTCACAACCCAAAAGACACAAGCTGTGCTTTAAAGACATAGCGAAATCGTAATTATCTAGTTTGGTAAGAGCTACTTTTTCTTGGCTTTTTGCCCAGAATACATTTATTCCTTCTGCAAAAACAGTATAGCAAACTCTAAACCAGAAAAGGAACATGCTACAGAAATGCAATACAAGAACACACTGATGATAAACATAACATACTTAAGGATTACTGCCTTCAGTAATCCAAATTTACATTAATCTGTCCAAATATCTTGATAGTAAAAAGACGTGAAATCTTCAGTTTATTGACAAAACAGGAGCAGGCACTCCGGGCCTCAGAGCAGGTTTGAACACCATCCTGGAAAGAACCTCCTGAACTTCTGAGAATCTGAACAGTCACTTTTAGCATTACAGAAACCAACCCAATCACTACTAAACTTTACTAAACGACTAAAACTTTATAAAACCTATGGAGTGTACCAATATTAATATAAAATATAAAGAAGGTTTTTTTCAGGGAAATTTTTTCCCCCCTTTACATCAAATAAGAAATTCTACCATCTGACTGACTTGTATAATGGTCTTTAGCTGGGATAATACTGTAGTAGAAGATTAACTAATGCAGGAAACAAGCCCTTAATTGCTGTTTTTGTCTGCTGAGTATGAATGTTTCAGAAACTTCCATCAAACTGCCAAATTTTATAGTGCTCAAGCACACACTTTATTTTTTCATGGTCTATCTTAGAAGAAGACTGATAAGGGTGTATACTATTTACACCCCCCTCCAAAAAAAAAAAAAAAGAAAAATATGAAAAAGAAAACAAAAATCATAGCTACCTTTGGGAACACTACAGTTAGGTGTAATGGGACACAAAAGTGATCTCTTAATTTTTTAATAATATTTTGGTGAGGCCCTGGCATAGTTTTGCCCAGAGAAGCTGTGGCTGCTCCATCCCTGGAAATGCCCAAGGTTGGACAGGGCTTGGAGCAGTCTGGGGTAGTGGAAAGGTGTCCCTGCCCAGGGATGAGCTTTAAGGTCCTTTGCAAGCCAAAGCAGTCTGTAATTCTGTGATCATATGTTTCTTCATGGGTATGGAACAGGAAAACTGTTGCAAGCTACGGTTCCAGTGGCTTAATGTTACATAATGTTACAACTTCTTTATTCTACGACTTTTAATGTACTGTTCATTAAGCATCTATCTACTAGAAACTGCCACTGCTCTGTTCACAGAAGAGGTTTGGTAGTGAACTTAGCCTGTTGTTTTCGCAGTTCATTACACTGCGTCATTCACAACTCGGCTGCCGGCCCTTTATGGCATGTCCTCTCAGAGAATGGCACAAAGGCTTATCTCCTCCTCATCCTCACTGTCCTGCCAGGTCCTGAATCATTTCCATACTTCTCAGGAAAATAAAGACAAGGAGCTACTGGAGAAGGGCGGCAAAGGTGATGGGTGTGGAGCAGGTCTCTGATGAGGACAGACTGCGGGAGCTGGGGCTGTTTATCCTGGAGGAGAGAGGACTCAGAGGGGACCTTAATGCAGATAAATATCTCAAAGGAGTGCCAAGAGATCAGACTCCTTCCAGTGGTACCTATTGACAGTATGGGGAGCAAAGGCCATAAACTAAACCACACGAAGTTTCATTTTAACGTAAGGAAACACTTCTTCCCACTGAGGACGGCAGAGCACTGGAACCGCTGCCCAGGGCGGGTGTGGATTCTCCCCCTGTGCAGACATCCCAAACCCACTGCTGTGCGTGACCCTGTCCCGGCAGGGAGGTGCCACTGGATGATCTCCAGAGGTCCCTCCCCATCCGCAGCATCCCGCGGTTCTGGGAGGGCACCGCAGGGACGGCTCGGCCGCCCCGAGCCTGCGGGCGGGCTGGGGCAGCAAACACCGGCCGGGAACCAAAGGGCAGGGAGGTTCCATCGAGGGCCGGGGGGTAATGATTCCAGCGATGATTCCAGCGGTGATTCCAGCCGCGATTCCCGCCGCGATTCCCGCGGTGCCTGCAGCGGCTGCCGGCACGGACGGTGCGCGGCCCCGAGCCCGGCCGGGATGAGCGGCGGCGCCCGGCGCTGCTCCCGCCTTTAGGAGCTCCCCAAACACACACAGAGCCGTTTAGAAAGTTTACAGAATAAGTACCGTTTATTGCCTAAAGGGCTGCCCACAAACCACGCTCAGGTGGGAACAACCCGCATCTTTTATAAAGCAAAACTGCCGTGGACCCGCCTATCTAATCCATGCTCTCCGCCTACCTAATGCATATTTATCCGGTGATGTAATCTTACGCAATGCTCCAAACACAAGGTTGTTTCCTTCATTAAGCAACACGTATTGTAGAAGTTATCTGACGCCATCAGTGGCGTTTCCACAAGGTGAGACAGCCCAGCCCGGGGACAGACAATGCAGCTCGGCGGCATCAAGGTGACCTCGGCGCGGGGAGGGGGGAGCGGCCGCATCCACATCCGGGTGAAGCTGGCGCGACGGGCACGGGCCGGGGCCGGCGGGCCCGAGCGGCGCTGCTGCGGCCGGAGCGCAGCCCTGCCAGCCCGGGTCACAGCCCTGCCAGCCCCGGGTCACAGCCCTGCCAGCCCCGGGTCACAGCCCTGCCAGCCCGGGTCACAGCCCTGCCAGCCCCGGGTCACAGCCCTGCCAGCCCCGGGTCACAGCCCTGCCAGCCCGGGTCACAGCCCTGCCAGCCCGGGTCACAGCCCTGCCAGCCCCGGGTCACAGCCCTGCCAGCCCGGGTCACAGCCCTGCCAGCCCGGGTCACAGCCCTGCCAGCCCCGGGTCACAGCCCTGCCAGCCCCGGGTCACACGCCCTGCGAGCTCCGGAGCGCAGCCCTGCCAGCCCCGGGTCACAGCCCTGCCAGCCCCGGGTCACAGCCCTGCCAGCCCCGGGTCACAGCCCTGCCGGCCCGGGTCACAGCCCTGCCAGCCCGGGTCACATCCCTGCCAGCCCGGGTCACAGCCCTGCGAGCTCCGGAGCGCAGCCCTGCCGGCCCGGGTCACAGCCCTGCCAGCCCCGGTCACAGCCCTGCCGGCCCCGGGTCACAGCCCTGCCAGCCCGGGTCACAGCCCTGCGAGCTCCGGAGCGCAGCCCTGCCAGCCCCGGGTCACAGCCCTGCCAGCCCGGGTCACAGCCCTGCCAGCCCGGGTCACAGCCCTGCCAGCCCGGGTCACAGCCCTGCCAGCCCGGGTCACAGCCCTGCCGGCCCGGGTCACAGCCCTGCCGGCCCGGGTCACAGCCCTGCCAGCCCCGGGTCACAGCCCTGCCGGCCCGGGTCACAGCCCTGCCAGCCCGGGTCACAGCCCTGCCAGCCCGGGTCACAGCCCTGCCAGCCCGGGTCACAGCCCTGCCAGCCCGGGTCACAGCCCTGCCAGCCCGGATCACAGCCCTGCCAGCCCGGGTCACAGCCCTGCGAGCTCCGGAGCGCAGCCCTGCCAGCCCGGGTCACAGCCCTGCGGGCTCCGGAGCGCAGCCCTGCCAGCCCGGGTCACAGCCCTGCGAGCTCCGGAGCGCAGCCCTGCCAGCCCCGGGTCACAGCCCTGCCAGCCGGGGTCACAGCCCTGCCAGCCCGGGTCACAGCCCTGCCAGCCCGGGTCACAGCCCTGCCAGCCCCGGGTCACAGCCCTGCCAGCCCCGGGTCACAGCCCTGCCAGCCCCGGGTCACAGCCCTGCCAGCCCCGGGTCACATCCCTGCCAGCCCCGGGTCACATCCCTGCCAGCCCCGGGTCACATCCCTGCCAGCCCGGGTCACAGCCCTGCCAGCCCCGGGTCACAGCCCTGCCAGCCCCGGGTCACATCCCTGCCAGCCCCGGGTCACAGCCCTGCCAGCCCGGGTCACAGCCCTGCCAGCCCCGGGTCACAGCCCTGCCAGCCCCGGGTCACATCCCTGCCAGCCCGGGTCACAGCCCTGCGAGCTCCGGAGCGCAGCCCTGCCGGCCCGGGTCACAGCCCTGCGGGTTCCGGATGGCAGCCCTGCCAGCCCCGGGTCACAGCCCTGCCAGCCCGGGTCACAGCCCTGCCAGCCCCGGGTCACAGCCCTGCCAGCCCCGGGTCACAGCCCTGCCAGCCCCGGGTCACAGCCCTGCCAGCCCCGGGTCACAGCCCTGCCAGCCCGGGTCACAGCCCTGCGGGTTCCGGATGGCAGCCCTGCCAGCCCGGGTCACAGCCCTGCCAGCCCGGGTCACAGCCCTGCCAGCCCGGGTCACAGCCCTGCGTCCGGATCACAGCCCTGCCAGCCCCGGGTCACAGCCCTGCCAGCCCGGGTCACAGCCCTGCCAGCCCGGGTCACAGCCCTGCCAGCCCGGGTCACAGCCCTGCCAGCCGGGGTCACAGCCCTGCCATCCCGGGTCACAGCCCTGCCAGCCCGGGTCACAGCCCTGCCAGCCGGGTCACAGCCCTGCCAGCCCGGGTCACAGCCCTGCCAGCCCGGGTCACAGCCCTGCCAGCCCGGGTCACAGCCCTGCCAGCCGGGTCACAGCCCTGCCAGCCCGGGTCACAGCCCTGCCAGCCCGGGTCACAGCCCTGCCAGCCCGGGTCACAGCCCTGCGGTCAGCCGGCAGCAGCCCTGCCAGCCCCGGGTCACAGCCCTGCCAGCCCGGGTCACAGCCCTGCCAGCCCGGGTCACAGCGAGCAGCAGCGCTGCCGGGCGGGCAGCAGAGCCTGGCCGGAGCGTCGCTGCGGGGATGGGCCCTTGGAGGTCTGGTTTCCATTCTGGCCACCGTTCTCCTGCCTCCACCTGCTTGCAGCTTCACCTGCTGCTTCGTGCCTTCACTTGCCCTCTCCTGTCTCCTGCTGCCTTTTCCTGCCTGCCCTACCTGCACCTTCTCCCTCCCTCATCTTCCCCCTCACCTGCCTGCCCTTCCTGTGCCGCAGCACTGACAGTCATGTGTGGCACTGGGGATGTCCCTAATGATGGGGCATAAAGCTTGCTGCAGGAGGGGATTTTAGAATTAGTTCAGCAGGGGCCTGCCTGCCTTCCCTGCACCTTCCTTCTCTGCACCAGAAAATTGGTATCCCTGTCAACGAGAGAACCCTTGGAGTAGCTCTCTAGCCCGGAGGTTTGGAAATGCTGGCTATGAGTTCTTTGCTCTTCTGCTTCCATGGCCAAACTGTACATGGCCGAGTTTTCAAACATTGTCCAGAATCTTTTAGTTGTGAAATATCCTGTGTGATTTTTCAGAGGTGTGTGGGCGCCTAGTATCAGTTACTATTCACAGTTAGGCGTTGAAGTATTCCTGAAAAATCTCTCAGAATCTTCAGGCGTCTAAACCACTCTTTATAAATCAGGTCTTTAAACATTTTAGGAGTTTTGAGTTTTCTGAGGTGTGTAATAGACTCCAGTTTATCTCATAAGCAAATTTTCTATCCTCTCTTAGAAATTTTTTTTGCCTGTCAATTGCACACTGTGAATGCATCTTTTACCACCTTACTGCAGCATTTTAGTGGACCTTTGGGTAGCTTTTGTCACAGTGCTTGAACACCTGCTTCACTAAGACCTGCTGAATAGTTTTTGTTCTCAGCACTTCCTGGCTGTTTTCCTTCCCGTTCTTCAGATTTATTTTTTTGAATATACGACCTTGACCTGAGTGCCTCCACATCCATGGCTTGACTGTCTAAAGTAAATGTTGATGCAAGTGTTGTAATTACTTCCTTGTTTTTCCTTCAGGGACTCTCAGTTTCTCACTCCCCAATACTGGAAGCAGACTGCTGACCATCCCCAAACACAGACTGCAGGGCAGACAGTGTCTGTTGAGTGCAGTAGTGATCCTCATGCTGGTAGGATCTGAAAGAGGAGAATCACAGTAGTGTTCAAACAGGTGATGCTGGGATGCTCAATGAAGGGTAGATAATCTCAGAGCCTTTTTTCAGAGCCTCTTAAAGAGATTCTTAAGAGTATTTTGAAAGGAAGACAGTTAAAAACAGGAGGTAAATTTATGTGCTCTGTTCCTCTGTGTGTCTGTGTGAATAGTTCCACCAGTAACACTTTCTGCTGTTGGTCTGGGACCTTGAAGCTGAGATGGTGTTTTACTGGTGAGTAGGTCATGTGCACATCAGATTGAGACAATTGGCTTTAAAACAGGGTCTGTTGCTTTAGGATTTGTTTTTATCCAAATCTTTCTCTGACCATTGCTATAATTAAGTTTAAGGCTTCCTACCAGTTTGGTTCCACCTGGAATGGTTGAAAACTGAGCATGCCAGCTGACACATTTGCTTCTGTCATGTTCACACAGAAACCTCCACAAGGATTTGGAGGCACTGTGATCAGACAACTGTTGCCTTGTTCTTTTGCTGGTTTTTTTAGCCTTCTGATTGTTTACATAGTTGGGAGTCAATTTCTCATGAATTTTCTATAAACAAAATTATCGTTGATATTCCTTCCAGTTAGGAAGGACAATTGATGGACATTTTCTAAGACCAGTGGAATTGAAGAGGTTGAACCTCTATCTTCCAATGTAGTCCCTTTCTGTGAAAGGTATATAAGATAAAGTCAAAAAAGTAAATCTCTCTTTCTCCTGTCACTCCGACTTTGTCATCTCTGTTACGTCTCTGCGACATCACAGCACCAGACAACTCCCAGTGCAATTTCAGTCCTTTTACAATCAATTAATTAGGAGCTTCTTGACTGTTTTCTGCATGTCTTGGGCTGTTGGGCCAGCTCCATCACATTTCTTTCCAAGCCTGACACAACTACTGCCAGAGCTTGGTTATCTACTGTCTAGGCACTGTTATCTGCTTCTGTGGTGTCAGGCTGATGACAGCCACACAGATTCAGAGGTGCCAAAATGCAGTTGTGCTATGAAGCATGTTACTGCTCCAGAGGAAGAATTGGATAGCAATCCTGAGGGCAATAACTCCCCAAGTCTTTACAGAACTGCTGAGACACATAACCTAAGCGTGGTGTCTCTCTGAGCGCTTGGCTGGGTTCCTACTGAAAACCCAGCTTCCAGGAAAGCTTGCAACACCAGATGGAAAAAAGTTGGTGGTGTGATGGAAACACACTTTGTGTGAGTCCTTAAATGTAAAGTTCACAGTGCCTTCCTGCCATGTTCAGGTGCTGGAGGTGTGGTCTGTGTGTGCAGGGTCTGATCTCCTCATGTCTGGTGTAACCTGCTGCTCTCCATCTCTGGAGTGCTTCATGCTCAAGTGCCCTTACAGGGAAGTTCTTTCTGCTCAAGGAGAACTAATTTGGTTGTAATAATGGAGAAAAATTCTTGTTTAACCAGTCTTGATACTCAGAACTTTTTCCAGCTGGTTTTTGTTGCTGTTGTTGTTGGGGTGTTTTTGTTTTGGTTTGCTTTTTTTCATGTTTGTTTATTTGCTTGTTTTTCTGTAGGGCTTTCCCCCCAGTACACTCCTAGTTTCAGGCTACAGACTAAATTTAAAGTCATGTGGACTAAATCTAGCATTAAGTGCAGTGTAAGTGGTAGATCATCTGAAAAGCGTTTCAGGGTGACTTTCAGACATCATATTTTTACATCTGTTATGATTCAGTAAGTCATTACTTTGATATTTGTAAATGTAAGAATGCATCAGAAATTCAAAGTGCAGGACTTTTTTTTTTTTTTCTGACTTATGATTTATGCAGAAATACCCCTGCTGGTGTTAGTAAAAATAAATACCTTCAATTTGAGGGTTGGATTTTTCTTTTCTGGAAAGGCCTCTTGCAACCCTGATCTTCCCTCATCACTTTGCATCCTCTAATCAAAGGTATCTTCTCTCTAGACCTGAGTCTCCAGAAGTAGTGCTATTTTTACAGATGAAACTTAAATTATTTGTGATTTTCTTAATGTAGAATTATATTATCTAAACTTTCTTAGCATAGAGTAGGATTTCTGTTCCTTTGTCCTGAAAAGTTTGGGATTGACCAATGTGAAGAATTTTGTTTTTCTGACATAGCAGGCTTTTTTCCCTTTTCATTGTTCAGTTGGCAGATTTATTTTAGGTGTGACTGAAATGAATTCTGGGGGTTCTGTCCACTCTTTCAATTAAATCATTAAAAATCTAAATTCCATTCCATTCCAACCATTCTAGGGAGTGGTTAGAGAAAAAGAATTACGTACCCATAAATTTCTTTCTAAGTAATCACAGAGGACTTTCTGAATTAAGAAAAAAGTGAATTAAGTTTTTAAGTGCGTACAAGTGACAGTGGATGTTCCTCAAGAGGTTTCATGGGGATGTAATTTTTATAAAGTTCTTCTGCAGTTTTCCAGCAGCTTTATGTGACATCTGCCTTAAGTTTGTTGGTGTACATGAGGCAAAAATTTCCTGTGATCACCTTGCTACAGACACTGCCTAGTAAACTTTCCCATCCTTTGAATCACAGCTACAGGAATGGGAATAATATTTATAAAGTCATTTTGGATCTTCAGAAAGAGAAATATTTATCATACCTATATATTGCCCATAAAAGAAAAGCAGGTTTTTCTATTTGTCATTGGAATGATAAAAATTCAGGTTTTGAATGTCTTTCAGAGAAGAATTTGGAAATGGGTTTAGCTTAAAATATGTCTTGTGTTATATTTGCAGGAGTTCTAAGTTTTAGTTTTAAGAAATTCAATCAGGTCTAAACTATAGTGCTAATTTAGTACAAGAAAAAAAAAAATGCCTAAAATCTCAGGCAGTTCGTGGAACTCTGAGGTCTTTAAAAACCTCCACTTAGTGAAAATGATATGGGGCTAAATCCTTTTAGAGCTCCCACAAACTACTGTGGTAAGTTTTAGAATGTAGAGTTTTCACCTATTCAGCACTTTCCTTGATTAAAGAACAAAACCTGAACCTCCTTATCTGATAACAAATGGCACCATAATACTCAAATATTAAATAGTCAGGCAAGTTTTCACTTGCAGTGAAACAAGTCAGGTTCAGACCCATTCTTCCATGGACCCATTCAGACTCATTCTTTTATAGACTCCAGGAATATTCCTCTCATTTTAGTGCAGCCCTGAAAAGATGGCAAATTTTTGTGTACATATATAAATTGATTTTTGGTGACTGTGCAACAGTGATGGTTAAGGTGGTTTATTTGCTTTTGGAAAAAATAAAATAATTATTGCTGGTAGCAGAGTTGGTTCCAAACTTTTGCTTCTCTTCATCTTTCCTCTGGATTATAAGGCTGTAGCAGATGTGTGCATGGCAAAGCAATCTCTGCTGGAGGGTAGGTTGCCTGTAGGAATACAGTTGGAATCTGGCACTAAAGGCTGACAGTATTTAAAACTTGATGTCTTTGGAAATGAAGGATTTAGGGTGTGCAAGCACATCTTGAGGTGCAAAACATCCAAACTCAAATTATTCCAGTGTGAAAACCAGTTATTTCGAGGCTGTAGCCTTGGATCTGTTACTAGAGCTGTTGCTTTTCCTTCAACAAAGTGGTGCCTTCTGGAGGCTGACCTGGAACAGAGACCAGGCAGAGCAAAAGGATAAAGCAGGGATTTATTAAAGGGCAAACCTGGGCAGCACAAGAGCCTGGCTGGGCTACCCCCAAGATGGACCCAAAATGGGCACAAAATGGACAACTGACCACGAGTTCTCCCACTTTGATAAGTTCTGGTCCATCAGCATATTGGAGTTAATTGTCCAATTACAGCTTCAGGTTATGAAGCTCCATCCTCCTTATTTTTTCTTCTCACTTCACTGTTGTTTTTGTTCTTGGGCCTGAAAGTTGCATTGGTTGTCTTTGGTATCAAGCTAGAGAACAAATTGTTCTGCCTATCTACCTTGAGAAGAGAGCTTAGTAGCACTTAATATGAAACCCAAAACTGCCCACCAAAGCAGCACAGAATCTAAAAAATACAAAAGCTAAAACATAAGGCATCAAAAGGATTTAAAAAGGGATTTAATGTGCTGTGTTATTTATAGAAAAGAAGTTCACAGGGATATTATTATCAGTGAGCATGCTGGCTGATTGTGTTTCAGTTTTTGTGCATACTGGAGAATTGCACTCTGGCTATGAACCATTTCATTCATTGCATCCTGGTGTGGCAGCCCAGCCACACCAAGGCACTGCATTTTTTTCATTTGAGAAGATGAAGAATTCACAAATGGCAATCTCTTTCAAGTGACGGCGATTCGTGTATGAAAATGGAAATTCCATACTTCTGTATGGATAAGATGGAAAGTGTGTCCTGTGGGGAGCAGCCAAGGATTTTGGGTTTGTGCAGTTTGGAGAGGGGGACGCTGAGGGGTGCCCTCCATGAGGGTGGCCAGGCAGGGCAGAGGCTGCCAGGTCAGTGGTTGGTGCCCCAGGCGTGTCCATGTCTGGGAGCCACTTACACAATGCCCTTCCTAATGTGCTCCCACTTTTGGTGAGGGCTCAGGCTGTTGGATGGATGATTGTTGCAGATCCATTGTAGCTGGAACTATTCTGTTCTGTGAACACTCTGGGAGGGGATGCAGCTGTGGGAGAGAATATTGAATAAGTATGAGCTGAAAGGGGTGACAGATGCTTGCTCTAAGCTGTGGACTTTTCAAGAAAATCACTGCTGTAGATGTCCTTGCAGTTGCACGTGTGCTTTTGGGAACATCAGCTGGAGGCAGAAGAAATCTGGAGGAAGGTGAACAGGTTTAGGGGTGCTTCATCAGTTAATAACCACGTTCACAAAAAAAGAATATAATCTCCTGCAGCGAAACAGGTTGCTTAACCTAGCCCTGGAAGTAGTTTAACATTTAAAAACCCAGCTAAACAAACCCCCTTCGTCTGGGAAGCAGAAACTAGTAATCCATTACATCAATTTATAAGCAATTTAATCTCAATATACAAGTTTATGAAAGGATTCTTTGTAACAACCTTACAAGCCTTAAAATTAGAAGCTCGTAAGTAAATTTTTTGTCTCCTTCCCACGTGTTTATATTCAAGTGCAATGGTTCCACGTAAAATTTGAAGATGTGAAATACAGAACTGCCAAAGGCTTATTATTTCGTTTTCTAAATATCTGTTAGATTGTAAATAAATAAATGTACTAAATAAGGTAGGAAATATTATAAGTTCATTCTGTGTTTCCTTAATGTTTTTTTTCTGTGTCTCCTTAAAGTTCCTGAATAAAACGCATGCAGGTAAAAGCTATCCAGTATTCTGTGTATTGTTGCCAAAACTCACTCTTGTAGTTCTTTATTCCTCATTAAATACTTTGCCAGAACCCACTGCTAGAATTTTTTTATGTTGGGTTGGGTTTATGGAAAGATGGAATTGCTTTACTTTGAATTTGTTTTAGTATCCATTTATATTAAATACCTATGTTTTCATTTAAGTATCTTCTATTTATCGCAGAACACAGAGATGCTTGGGATTTTTTAAAATTTCTGAGGAAAAGAGACCTACAGTCAAGTTCTTTGTGCTAGGCTTGCCTTTTTCCAAACTTTAACAACACTTTACTATGTTACCGTTCTTGAGCTTAGTGTGTGTGTATAGAGAGAAATAAAGTGGAAATCCTGTCTCTGAGGATTGGAATTTAGTGTAGATTTAGATGGAAAACAAAATATTTTAGCATGCATTTGCCAGTTAAGCTTTTAAAAGGACTTTCCATGGGGTGCAGCTTCTGAAATAGCATAGTAGTGAGTTTCTGAAGAGGTTTCCACATGATGCACATGCCACTGTCAGCTTGCTTTTAGTTTGTAACTTGCCACAGTGAAAAATCAGTGTCTTGGCCAGATCAACTACAGCTTGAAGAAAAGTTGTACTTAGTTTGAAATCATGGAGTTGTTAAGGTTGGAAAAGACCTTCCAGATGGTTGAGTCCAATCATGAACCTCACACTGCCAAGTTCAGCACTATGTCCCCAGCTGCCACATCCCCGTGTCTTAAATGTCTCCAGGGCTGGTGGCTCCACCAGCAGTGCCCTGGGCAGCCTTTCCCAGTGTTTGACCATCCTTTTGGGGAAGGTTTTTTTTTTCCCCCAGCATTCCATCTAAACATCTCCTGGCTGTTTCCCCTTTTCCTGTGCCTTGCTCCCTGGGAGCAGAGCCTGTCCCCCCCTTGGTTGTCCCCTCCTTTCAGGGAGTTGTGGACAGCCAGAGGAGCCCCCCTGAGCCTCCTTTTCTCCACACCAAACATTCCCAGCTCCCTCAGCTTCTCCATTCACAACTCTCTGGGCTGTTCACCCAGCTATTTATTCTACCCAGCAAACAGTGCACACATCCAAGCCAGGAGCAGCCAGTTTCTCCAGGTGAAGACACTGGAAAAAGTTAAGTTTGACTAAAGTCCAGGAAAAAAAGCATCCAAAGCCTTTCCCTCATCCAAAATGCTGGTCACCTAGTCACAGGAGATCAGGTCAGATCCTCCTCCCCTCTCTGTTTGTAGGTGGGAGGAGTACTTGGCTAATATCCAGCCAACTGGGACCTCCCTAAGTAGCCAGGATTGCTGGTAAATGATTGGCAGAGGCTCTGGGGGCTCTCTCAGCAGCCTGATCAGCACCCTCAGGTGGGTCCCAGCCAGCCCTGTAGACCTGGGAGGGTCTGAAAGGCACAGCAGCATCTTCTGCAATGTGGGGTTTGTTCTGCTCCCTCTCCCCTTCTTCCAGCTCAGGGAACCTGGGCACACCTGGTCTTGCTACTGAGGCAAAGACAGCACTAAGTACTTCAGCCTTTTCCTCATTTTCCCCTCATTTTCCCCTCATTTTTCCCTCATTTTTCCCTCATTTTTTCCTCATTTTTTTCCTCATTTTTTCCTCATTTTTTTTTTTCCTCATTTTTTTTCCTCATTTTTTTCCTCATTTTTTTTCCTCATTTTTTTTCCTCATTTTTTTTCCTCATTTTTTCTCTTTTCCTCATTTTTTTCCTCATTTTTTTCCTCATTTTTTTCCCTCATTTTTTCCCTCATTTTTTTCCCTCATTTTTTCCCTCATTTTTTTCCTCATTTTTTCCTCACTGTTATTTTCCACTGCATCCAATTAAGATGGAGATTTAGCCCTCCTTTTCTTGCTGCTGTATTATTAAAATCATTTTTGCATTGTCTTTTATGGCTGTAGCCAGGTTAAGTTTTATTTGGGCTTGGGCCCTCCTAAATTCCTCCCTGCAGAAGCTCATGCCATCCCTGCAGTCATTTTTCCTCTGCTGTGTTGTATTTCCAGCAGGCACCCCCCAGTAAAAGGGCCAGTGAGATTTCTCCCAGTCCTTTACAGAACTTTTCAGCTGTCTCTTCATCCTGGTTGGGTGGGCTGTCACATGCTCCCACCAGAATATCTGCCTTGTTTGCCTTTCCTCTGATTTTACCCAAAACACTTTCTGCCCCTCTCCCCATTTTTTTTCTTTTCTCATTTTTTTTTTTTTTTTTTTTTTTCCCTGAACACGTTCCTGCACATTTGGTTAGCACTGATGGACAATAGCATTGTAAACTGACTCTGGAAGGGGTCTCAAAAATTGAGTTTCAAACCACTGTTTTTTTAGTCCACTTAAAATGATTCTTACAGAAATTTAGGCTTCATCACAGTGTGATGAATCATAAAATGAGATACTGATACTCCAGGGCCAGATTAATTTTATTGTTAGGAACTAAAAAATAGATTCTGCTTTAGGACTTTCATAAATACTTTCTCTAGTTAAAAAGTGTGGGATACAGCTATTTAACTTCCATCAATATTGAGTGTACCTGGGTTTTAGTTAAATTATCTTTACAAATGCACTTATGAACTGCCTTTAATGTTTATAATAATGTTTATAATGATGTTTATAAAGTGGCCTGGCTTGCCCTCTTGTTGGGGTTGAAAGAACAATATTGGTTTAAGAATCTTAAAATGGAGAAGAGAGGAGAACTAACGTGCTTGAAGAGTTCAAAAACGGATGCAAATGATGGCTAATTAATTAATTTCATTTAAATTAATTAATTTCGTTTAAATTAACTGTGTGCCCTGAAGACTTTGCTATACATAGATACTTTTTGGTTTATTACCTGAAAATAACTGTGTTCTTTGTCTTTATATATATATATATATATATATATATATATATGTTATCTGCGTTGCCCCAGTGGTGCTGTCACAGTTGAGCAGTTAGTAGTTGCTTTTTTGGGTTTTATTTTGTGTTCTTTTTCTTTTTTTTTATTATGGCAAGCAGAAATAAAGTAGTATAAATCCCTGGTACTTGCAGAGCATGCCTTTAGGAGTTAACCACCTTTGTCATTCATTTATAAGGGACCAAGGTAATACTGTTCTAAAATGGCCTTATCAGTAAAAGGTTTCAAAATGTTTTTATGAGATACTGGCTTGAAAAATTACCTTAATGTATTCCAGAGTGTGTTTGGGAAGGATGGAAGAGGTTAATTTATTGAGTTATTGTGATGTGAACTGTATTAAAGACATGTTTTTAGCAAAACAGATGAATATTGAGTAGCAAGAGTGCTCAAAAATAATTACGAAAATGTAGATCACTTTTTGCAAGTTATGATCTAAATGTAGTATATGTAAAGCACACTCCGAAATAGTGTCATATTTGAATGTATTTTTTTTTTAAAAAAAAAGAAAAATTGAGAAAGCTGTTGCAAAAACAGAATACATTTTGATTTTAAATGGTTGTCTTCCAGTAGCATCTATGCTAAAATCTTTCCAATTTCCTTGTGGTATAAAATCCACCATGATCTGATTATAGTCTCTAGCTAATAAATAAGAGTTTTGCGGGGTTTTTTTTTAAAAGGGTTTTTTTTTTTTTATGTTAATTTTTCTGTCAACATTGAATCCCATGGAGAAATTATTGTATTTAAAGAATGGTGTGTATTTAACCTGGTTTAACTCTCCATGACTGCAGCACATGTGGAGTTGGTAAAGCTAACAAACGATGGAACATTGACAGTGTCCTTGGTGCAGCAGGGGCTGAGGAGTTGGTTTTGCTTATTAATCCACTCCTGGCTCCTCCATAAGGTTTGAATTATAAATCCACATACCAAATAAAAAAAGTGAGGGCAAGCTGAAAGGAGCCCAGCAACCATTCTCAGAGCTGAGTTTAGTTCTAGTCTTAGGCAGACTCGATCAGTTTGAATTATAAATCCACATACCAAATAAAAAAGTGAAGGAAAGCTCTAAGGAGCCCAGCAACCATTCTCAGAGCTGAGTTTAGTTCTAGTCTTAGGCAGACTCGATCAGTTTGAATTATAAATCCACATACCAAATAAAAAAAGTGAGGGCAAGCTCTAAGGAGCCCAGCAACCATTCTCAGAGCTGAGTTTAGTTCTAGTCTTAGGCAGACTCGATCAGTTTGAATTATAAATCCACATACCAAATAAAAAAAGTGAAGGAAAGCTCTAAGGAGCCCAGCAACCATTCTCAGAGCTGAGTTTAGTTCTAGTCTTAGGCAGACTCGATCAGTTTGAATTATAAATCCACATTCCAAATAAAAAAAGTGAGGGCAAGCTGAAAGGAGCCCAGCACCCATTCTCAGAGCTGAGTTTAGTTCTAGTCTTAGGCAGACTTGATCAGTTTGAATTATAAATCCACATACCAAATAAAAAAGTGAAGGAAAGCTCTAAGGAGCCCAGCAACCATTCTCAGAGCTGAGTTTAGTTCTAGTCTTAGGCAGACTCGATGAGGCTCCTGGGCAGAGCTCTGGTGCCAGCCAGCCAGGCTCCCTCCTGAGCAGCTGCTCTCATGAAATGCGCTGGGTTTGAATTTCTCGAAATTATTTTGGCATTTTGGATTAAAAGAAAAGTTGTTTTTTTTTTTTTTCTTTATTCCTATTTAGTGAAATGTTTTGTGATATTTAAGTTATTGTGTGAGTTGTGCGGTGAGCAATATTTGTCCTGGTTATGGGAATAACCTAACATACTATTCTTTATGAGTAAAGGAAGATAGCTATGAGTTTTTCTGTTAATTTTTTTTACAATCATAGATTTTATGTACAATTGTAATCCTGTATAAAATATATATGTAATCATATAATATATATTTTTTACAATTGTATTTTTTTACAATTGTATTTTTTTACAATTGTATTTTTTTTCAATTGTATTTTTTTACAATCATCCATTTTTTTACAATCATCCATTTTTTTACAATCATCCATTTTTTTACAATCATCCATTTTTTTACAATCGTTTTTTTTTTTTTACAATCATATATTTTACAATCATATCTTTTAGAAGATGACTGGATTAGCTTGAAGTTGGCCATACATCTACAATAATCCATTTTTTTTACAATCATATTTTTTTACAATCATATTTTTTTACAATCATATTTTTTTACAATCATATTTTTTTACAATCATATTTTTTTACAATCATATTTTTTTACAATCATGTTTTTTTACAATCATGTTTTTTCCAATCATATTTTTTACAATCATATTTTTTATAATCATATTTTTACAGTCATATTTTTTTACAATCATATATTTTACAATCATATATTTCAGAAGATGACTGGATTAGCTTGAAGTTGGCCATACATCTTTTTGCCAAAACCTCTACAGAAAATTATAGTTATCACCTGAAACTTTTAATTACTAAATGCATTTAAAAAAAAAAAATTACTATTGAGTGTAAATGTAGGGCATTAATGGTTATTGTTCAAATATTCAAGTTTTTTCTTGCTGACTTTAGTCAAGCAGAACTTGTTTTCATTGGGAATTTTGCTGACTGAAGCCTATGTAATTGCCCAGTAATTAACAGAGTTAAAAGATATCACTCGACGTGGAGTTTGCACTTTGGAACCCGAACGTTCTGCACAGCATTGCCAGAAGGGATACTTTTGCATGGTAATTTCTGACTAAATTTCAGTAGGTCTCTTTAAACAGTGCTGGCTTCAAAAGCCATTAAGCTGTGTGAATATGTAAGGCCCTTGTCACCTGAAATAATTCCATGAATTCTCAAGTATGTTATTTGTAATTTCACTGTGTGCTTGTATAAATAACTGAGTGTCCACTTCAGCTCGTTTCTATTTTGTTCTTGTATTCTACATGTGTGCAAGTTTTATACTTTAGGATGGCTATCTGTTAGGCATGCATTTATTTCCAGTTTAGCAAAGAGGCCTTATAAAATTGTGGCTTAAAATAAAATTGTGGCTTAAAATAAATTGCATGGGAAAAGGAACAATTGGTTTCCTTTAAACAGGAATATGTGGAACATTTGTCCATTTGTTTAGGGGGAGTTTAGCTCTTCTTGAATGAGAAATAATTTTTAATAATTGTTAACTGATGTGTGATGTATTTGGTATCAGTGGCTTCCTCTGGCCACTTTTAATTTAAGGATTTATTTAAGGATTTATTTAAGGACATATTTGGTCCTTAAATGTCCTGGTAACTTGCTGAGCATGGAACCTCTTAGGAAGCATCTCCCTTGTTCTGAGGAGGGCTTGGTGGTCCTGACAAATCTTTGTCTGCCTAAAGCTTTGGGCCTAAAGGAGATCTGCATTCTAGGAATGCATACTAGGCATAAAGAATCAACCTGAAGTGATGAATTATTTTAAATGGTTGTGATCTGATTAAAAAAAAAGCATTTATTTGTTGAGCTCAAATCCTGATTTTGCTCCAGCCTGATCTGGAATCTCTGTTTGCAGCTCCCTCAGCATATTACAAAGGCATTCATGGCAATCAGCCTTTTCTGTGACAAATAAATTTTTTTTATTTTTTTTTGATTGCAACAGAGAACATGCAATTATGATAATATCCCTTTGGTCAAAGGTCATGTGATGAAAAGTGTTGTGTTGCATGCTTAGGAGCAGACCAAAAGCGAAGATGAAAAGAAAGGAAGATAATGTGCACAGACATCCTGGCAGCAGTGTTTTCTGTTGGAAAGGACATTAGCATTTTCATTTTACTTGTTTATGAGTTGGGAGTTGAACAAACCTCTCCAGTTTGCTTCGTAAAAGTCATATGAAAATGAATTTTAAGTCACATTATGAGTTGCTTCTTCAAGAACCAGACCATCTCTTTAGGAGAGTATGGAAAATCAAATTAATCTGCTTAATATGGGAACAAAAAGTCATAAAATTTTCTTTTTAAGTATCAGTAAAAGGAGAAAAAGATGCAATGGTGATGCAGTCTTCTTTCTGTGTGGGAGGGAGAGTAATATCTGGCTTTTTCTGCTTTTGACAGTATATCTAGAGCTTGCAAAACAAAGGTTTAAAAGGGGTTGTTTTGACCAGTTGTGTTGTATTTCAGTTTTTGCATTAAACTTCCATAAAATCTGAATTTCTAAGAGGTGATTGGGGAAAAATTAATATTATTAGCATTATTTAAGGTTTTCTTTTTAAAGACCAGCAACTGAGTCACATAAAATCAGAAGGACTTGAAAATCCAAGACATAATTGATACTCTTTTTGATAATGTCATGTCGAGTTCATATCTTTTTTTCTTGCCTGAAATGAGTAGCTTTCCCTGTGAGAAGTGGAAATTCCAGGGTTTGGAGGAAGCTGAGGGGAGGTGTTTTAATAATTGGAAAAGTGAGTCTTCCAGTCCATTAGGAGACAGAGAGGAATGACACAAGAATGTTGTGTGTTTCTACTTAGTACAATCCTATCTTACATAATGTATTTATTTAGTATAATCCTATCTTACCATGTCTTGCTGATTTTTTTTTGGTTGTTTTTGGTTCTTTTTTTTTTTTTTTTTTTTTTTTTTTTAAGTATCCCTGGTCTTGTGTCAGCTTTTCTAACATAAGATTAGAATGATAACCTGTAAACACTGACATTTCACAGTTTTTGTGAACTGTCTGTCTGTAAGTTAAAGAGTATCTTTTTCATAATATTTAACTATAAGGTTTATTGATTATCCTTTATATTTAGACCTTTACTATCTTATTTTACTTTTAATTAAGAGAAAAAGCCTCATTTTAAGTGCTTACCAAGATGATCTACAGAATTTTTAAAGGTTTCTTTTTTCTTTTTTTTTTCTTTAAAGATTCTTTTTCTGGTGAAGGAGTGTTGGTTATTAGAATAAGTGATTCACTCAGCACCAGATTTTCCTAGGCAGTGCATCATGCCAAAACCTGGTGTTACCCTGGGTTTGGTTTTGTTTAGTTGGGTGTTTTTATTTTCCTGTAAAGCATATATTCCTTCTTAATTTGAAAGGTCTTGAGCACTCTTTTCATAACATTAATGACATTTATTAGTGCAAGTTACCACACATCCATATGAGCACGCATTCAAAGACTTAGATTCTTGTTTGACATGTTGTTATATTAAATTGTGTTGCTATGATGCTCTTAATGTTACTCAGATTGTGTCAAACCTTCTATTTTCACATACCTGTTCCGTGACCAAGTTTGCTTCAGGCAGAACTTGGTGCCTTTAACTCCTGGAAGGTTTCTCCCTTGTGCAGACACCTCCTTTTAAATTCTGTTGAAGCACATGACTGTGATTTGCAGGTAAAAAGAACTGATTGCATTTGCTAATGCTGCTTATGAACAGTAACGTGGGGAAGCAGGAGAATTTCAGGTGTCAGTCTGAGTTCTTGATGCTCAATAATATTTTAAAGTGGGAATGCATTTGAAACACATGACCCTTTTTTTTCTGCTTTTAAACCCTCCATTGCTGAAGTCTATCAGATATGAACTGTAGAAGAAAGGCCAGGGTGTGTTCTAGCATTTCCAAACCCTTATCAGGAGGTGTTTCTGTACCCTTTTTTTGCTTCTAAGTAAAAAGATCGTGTCCCTAAATCAGTGCTGTACAAAAATCAAGCATACAGGTGGAGTGCCCAGTTTCATGAATTCTTGGAGCTGCTACCAGTTCTTCTCTTGAGAGGGAAGCCCTGAATTACAAAGCACTGTGTCTGTTAAGGCTGAGAGGAAGATAAAAACTCAGACTGCTGAAACTGGCTCAGAGAGCCATTGATACATTATGAAGCCTTAGACTTTCCTTTTTGAGAAAAAGAGTTATTTATAAATGTCTTACCATGTTCATGATCAAATAGTACCCTTTAATGATTCCTAGGAAAATTTTTGAATGAATTAACAAAGTAATTTATTACTTCCAAAGAAGCAGCATGCCCATGCAGTTTCGCTTTCTTGTTGGTTTTTTTTTTTCATAATGCTGAAAGTTCACCTCAGCCTTTTCCAAGAAACATTTCTGTTGAGCGCAAAGAGTTATGTAAGACATTTTTTATTTGAATTCATGATGAAAATATTTATAGAAACATAGGATCACAGGATGGTTTGGCTTGGAAGGAACTTTGAAGATCATCCAGTTGCAACCCCATTGCCATGGCAGGGACCCCTGCCACTGTCCCAGGCTGCTCCCAGCCCCATGCAGCCTGGGACACTGCCAGGGATGCAGGGGCAGCCCCAGCTGCTCTGGGCACCCTGTGCCAGGGCCTCAGCACCTCCCAGGAACAATTCCTTCCCCATAGCCAATGTAACCCTGCTCTCTGGCAGTGTGCAGCCATTCCCCTGTCCTGTCACCCCAGCCCTTGTCTACAGTCCTGCTTCATCTTTCCTTTGGGCTCCCCTCAGGTACACTTCTTTAGGCTCTCACTCCTTTTATTCCTCCTGGAGCAATGAAGATTCTAGAGCTACTCTTTCCCTTTCATGCTCCTCTCTTGAGTTGGTTCTTCTGTCATCAGCAAACCCAGTCATAAATGATCTTGGACAGAAGTTGGTAAAAATGAGTAGGGTTCAGCTGAACAATGCCGAAAGGGGATTCACTTCTTCTTTTAATGATATTCTTGTGGATCAAACTGAATACACTGAAACACAGACTGGCCATGGAAGGGGCATTTGGAAGTTTTCTAATCCAAACTGCTGGGTAAAGCAGATCTGGAACTTAAAATTTTTTCACTAAATTTTCCTTAATATCCAATCTAAACCTCCCCTGGCACAACTCGAGGCCATCTCCTCCTATCACTTTGTACATTGGAGAGGAGCCTGACCCTCACCTGGCTGCACCCTCTGGCTGGGGAGTGGCAAAACCTGATCACGTCCCCCTGAGCCTCTTTTTCTCCAGGCTGAATGAACCAGCCTCAGGAAAAAAAAAAATTGCTGTGACACATTCTGTGTTGTCTTCTTTTTTTCCCCATAACCTGGAAGAGTCTTCATTCACCGTGTGGGTGGGCAGGCTCCTGCTCCCTGCTGAAATGAAGGTGCTAACAGCCCTGGCACTGTGCCTTTCACTCTGGGAGCTGACCAGCACTCAGCTGCCTGGCAGGGGAGATTTCCTCCATGTCCCTTGTGAGCATGGAATCCACACTGGAAGGTGATGGATTTGGTATTTTGGTGTTACCCATGGGGTAGGACACACAGCATGCAGAACTGTTAAGGTGGGTTTTTCTTCTTTAGGAAATTTTACAAATGCTCTAAATATATTTTCTGTTATGCTCTACATTCTGGTCTTTCTTGAGATGGGTATCCTTTGGGATATGTGTATTCTGTAATTAATTTTTTTCCAATTAATGGCTTAGTAGCTATTATAAGTTTTTAAGATACCAAATGCTTATCCTGCAGCTGTAATTGGTATAGACCAGGAGAAAAGCCTATCAGCTAGGTAAAAAGAAGAAAGCTTATTCCTGTTTTAAAATTTGTAAGAGGTACTTGGAGTTTTGGTGAGAGAGTAGTGGGGAAAAGTGCATGTGAGCTGGTTAGATCTTGGTGACACAGAAATTTATCATCTGCCCTGCTCTTTATCACAGAGGTATTGCCAGTGTACATGCTTTCTAATTTCCTGCTTTTTAGTTTTGTTTTATTGGAGTTTTTTTGTTGCTTGATAGGTTTTTTTTTTGTTGTTTTGTTTGTTTTGTTTTTTAAAAAATTTCTTATTCTTGTTAGACTTTTTGGAACCTGCAGTTTCAGCCAAAGATTTAGTCTTCAAATGCTGTGGTCTATGTCATGTCCAGTCAAGGAAAATCTCATAAACCTGTCCTGGATTGAACACATTGGATGAGGCATTTAGGAAACATAAGAATGAAAGTAAAAGTGATAGGTTGTCATAGATAGGAGTTACCCACCCCTGGGGTTTGCCAGAAATACAAATGCAGCAGCCCCAGCCTCAGGCAGAACCCCCCCACCATTCTGACTAAACAAACAACAATGAACTCTGTCAGTTGTTCCATTAAAATGTGCAAAGTTCAGCCTCAAACTCAAACTTACAAGCCAGGTTTTACAGAAGTCACTTGATTGTACTTGGCAGAATCAGTTCTCTTTTACCTAGACAAATTTAGATTATCAAGTAATGAATCAGGACTTGATTAATTTGAATTCTCACTAACCAGAGGTGGATGTGGAATTCTTCCTAATTCACCACTTGGTCTTTCCACCACTTTTGCCTTTTGGATATGAAGAATACCAGTATTTCTGGTGGGATTGCAGCATTCTTTCTCCCCCTAACTCTTGCAATGGGGAGGAGGGGCTTTTTTTTTTTCCCAGCTAACATTTTTCTGCCTTATTTCTTGGGAATGGCTCTTGATCTTCCTGTGTATAAAAACATGCTTTTGGTGTGTCTGCTAGGTAAGCACATTTCACAAAGTTCTCATGGCCTGTTTTAAGCTGCTGGCCAGGCTTTGGTGACTGTATTTGGCACAAGAGAGCTTGTGAGCTTCTCAGGTACGCCCATCAATCTGAATAAATCCATCGTGCAGCCTTACCGGCCATGCAGGAGGGAGTCTGGAGCAACCTCCTCTGAAATGCAGTGCTGACCCTGCACTGAGCACGAGCTTGGCTTGGATGACCTGCTGGTCTGAATTTTGGCAGAAGCTATTGTTCCATTTGGTGGATACAAGCTTGTTGATAAAACCTACTCAAAATTCAGTGGCTTGCGTAATCGTTGTCCATGGAAAGTTTCCTTCCTTTCCCGGCGTGTGACTGGAGAGCTTCTCCAGCATTTTAGGACAGGACTGTCTGAGAACTGCAGTGTTTTGGAAATGACCTGGGCTGGATGACCTACTGTGTCTTTTCCAGCCATAATTTTTGTGACTCTGTAATTTTGAGGTTGACTTCTTGTTGCCCAATTTTACAGTTACTTAATTCCAGTATCGGGCATATTTCAAGAGACCACATTTAGTTATGGTAAGACTGTGTGGGTTGTTTTGTCTTTTTCTGTTATTTTTCAAATCCTGGAGATTGTCAGCACTTAATGTATTCTTTCCTATTCCAGTGCCACAAATAATGTTCCTACCCCTGTGAGGAAAGAGAAGTCTGATTCCCCATTATGGAATAGATGGTTGATTCAAAGAACTTGCTCCCAAATTTGTTGCAGTTCTAAGGAGAGGTGTTAGGCTACTCCTGTTATTTATTTGTACCAAACATGCATTTCTGTCATGAGACTAAGGGATAATTGAGAAATCATGTATTTGGTCATATTTTCAGCATTGTTATGAGTTAAATTTATAATGAATTATTAACACATTTCAAGAGCTAAATGCACAGGTACTTTGAGGACTGTGAATGTCTCCTATTTATTTTTCTAAACAGTTCCATAACATTGGTGTGGCCCTTTTCCCTGCAGAAGGCTCCCTTTTTATTCAAAAGGAGGTCATATTTTGGGAAAGACCTCTCCTAATAAGAACTCTTGTACCAGCACTTTGAAGAGGACGTCAAAGTTTTTGAAGTGCCTTATATCAGCATCCCTCAGGATTTATTCCATGCTTTCTATTCTAATCTGTTGCCTGCACATTTAGTTTGCCATTTTCTGGTATTTTTAGGTTGAGGTTTTTTGTTTTGTTTTGTTTTGGTTTTGTTTTGTTTTTTTTTTGTCCACAGCAAACCAAGCATAGAAACAAATCAGGATTTCATTTTGAAACAGAGGTGCATGTATGTGTCTGAATATATATTATACACACCCAAAGAGCAAAGAGACCTAAAATTCTCTCACCTGGGGGAGAATCACTTAGCCTGGAATTCCTGTGGGGTCCTCAAGAGCTGGAAATTGGAGGATTAACAGCTAGGTGTGAAAACACCATTGGGACTACAGAGACATGTTTGGAGTTTGTTTATCTTTTATTCCACTGGTGTGATATGTGGAATAATTCATAAGCTAATCATGCTGTAAGCCACAAAATGTCTGTGTTTAAAATTTGTGGGGTAAAGGTAATCTTAGGTCAGAATAGTCCTGGGATTGTTACCAGACTTAAAAAAAACCCAACTATATATGAAATGCAATAAAAAAGATGATGGATTCAATAACAGGTTGCTCTCCAGTTTTTCTTCTGCCCTACATTCTTTTTCTCTATCAAAAGTTCCTTTTTATTTATGCATAGTTTCTTATAAATGTTCTTGAAGGAGAAATGGAAATCCTCACATGTTTTCCTTACAGGGCCTTCTGTCTTTACTGCCTCAGGTCAGTGTTGTATTTGAAGAGAAATCAAAGTAGTTAATCACTTCTTAGAACATGATTTTACATATTTTCTATTTTTGTTTGCCATTTATTTTTTTTTAGAGCCTCTCCATTTTAGCATGCCTTTCCAAAATTGCTTTAATTCCTGTTGAACTCCTCTGAACTTGTTCCAGTTTGTGTTTTTAAAATACAGTGCTGAATGTACTTTTCCCTGGTTGAGACATAACCAGTTCTGAGATGATGGGAATAACGTCTCATGCACTTGGTGGAGGAAAACTGCTTTGAAGGAACTTTGTGTAGAGCCTGTGAGATCCAGAGTGTGTTAGATAAAATACCTGCTTGCCTTTCTAAAGGCTCACTTTCTCCAGCTGGCTGCTCTGCCTGCTGAGCCAGCTGCAGTGGTTCCCCAGTCTGGTTTGGGTGGCTTGTCCTGGAGTGTGGCACGAATGCTGTGACATTCCCAGTTTGTGCTGGGAATCTCCACAATCTCCAGCCATCATTTCTGCACACACTTGCTCCGTTCTTGAGCTGTGTATTAAAGCTCTGAATGTTGGTAGAGCTCATTAACCTTAACACAGATGGGAAAAATAACCAACTCTCTTCTTCCTCTCTTGGAGCACGAAACCCAGCCCTCACAAAGCCAACAAAACACCTCACAGTCCCTAAAAAGATAATTAATTCTTACGAGGCTACTGAAGAATACTTCAATTTAAACAATTATTTCTACTTACACTGTGATAATGGTGATTTATCATTGAATCACAAAATGCTTTGGGTTGGAGGGGACCTGAAATTTCACCCAGATCCATGGGCAGGGATGTTTTCCACTGTCCCAGGCTGCTCCCAGCCCCATGCAGCCTGGGACACTGCCAGGGATGCAGGGGCAGCCCCAGCTGCTCTGGGCACCCTGTGCCAGGGCCTCAGCACCTCCCAGGAACAATTCCTTCCCCATAGCCAGGAAAAACAGTCCCTTTCCATCTTTTCTGCAGTAATAAAAGTTTTTCCAGCCTATAGACTGTTTTAACTGAAGTCAATTAGCTTTATAAACATTTTAACCTCTTGTAAAGACCATAAAGGTTTTTTGGATCATCCTTTGTTTACCTGTCAGAATTACAGATATATATATTTTGTTAATACATAAAACATTTCTTTCAACAGCTTTGTATATCTTGAGTTACTTTCACTAGCTGAGTAACTCAGCCTGCTTTTTTTTTTTTTTTTTTTTTGTGAAAAGGAACTGCAATTTAACTATAAATATATCCAAATGCCACAGAATTCAGGGCTACAAGTCAAAAATGCTGATCAGTTTGTAAAATCTTAATCAGCCCCTCCATGGAACCTAGGGACGGACCTCTGTGGTAGCAGAAAAATTTCCAGAAATTCACCACAGTCTTTTTCCAAGCTGCAGTTTGTTCTGATGTTGCCAGACAGCTAAGAAGAGATGGGAAAAGCAGGAAATCTTTTTGGATTTAATCACAGTGCTGATTTGAAAAAGAAACTTAACAATGGAAAATATTTTTTTTTTATGCTTTAAATCATAAACACAAAGCTATACAAGGTCCATGGTAGATCATGACTGCATTAAGATGGATTGTTTCCCTTATGAGCAAAGATAACCCTTCATTTTGGATTCTGGTGGTCAGAAATCCTATTTCCTGGACATATTAATGTATATATTTGTTTGTTTTATACATGTATCCAGACTAGATAATTTGATGGTTGTAGTACCATTTGTTGAGGTACCTGACCTGTTTGCTATACCTGAAATCTTTAAATACAACTTTTAGGTAACATCTTCCTATTTTCCTCTATGAGAAAGCTTTTCCTGCATTTTTGCTTTCAAAAGATGTTAGACTATGTTGATGGGCAGTGCTAATGTTTTCTCCTGATTTTATTCAAATTCTCTTGTAAAATACCCAATTTTTTTTATATTTAACTCCATCAATAAAGAAGTGCTTCTTTAGCAAGATCTTGCAGTTCTTGGCCTGGCATTCTCTGTGTGAAAAAGTTCTTATTTGGGCCCCTTGATGTGTTTTAGGACTTTGTGATTCTGTGATTGATTCTGTGATTGATTCTGTGATTTCAATGCTCATTTCTGAGCAAGCGGGGGATGAGGTTATGAAAATGTTTTAAAATCAAGATTTCTTTTGTGTTCCAGTGCCTGCTGAAAGATGGATGATGATGACTTTGGAGGATTTGAGGTATGCTGTTTGGATAACTTTGCTTTGAAATTTAACTGTTTTCAACTCTTTTATGGCCGTTTTGTAAAATATGTAACAATTTCTTCTTGTTTCCAGGCAGCAGAGAGTTATGAGTTTGGGAATGGTGAAAAGCAGACCACATCTCCTGCTATTGCCTGGGCAGCATTTCCTACAGGTATTGACAGAATCACTGTACAATCCTAATATTCTATTCTTATCCTTATGTATTCACTGTAAAAATTAATGTTTAGAAGAGTATATGCAATAAAAAAAAATACACAATAAAAGAATAGCCAGCAGTCAACACTCGAGCATAAGAATGTTCCTGGACAATTATTTTGGGAAGCTGCACTTCCCAAAGTTAAACTTTATTGAGGAATGAACGAGCAATTCCATTTATACAGTAGAAAAGGAATGGAATTTCTTCATTCAAAAGATATTCTTTACTTTTGAGTGTGGAAGATCTGCTGCAAATTGTGGGAAAACAGAAAAAGTAAAGTTAAAAACCAGAATTGTGATGAAGTCTTTTACTTGCTTTGGGGAAGAGGGGAGGGATGAGAAGGATCTTTTTTACTTAAACCATTTATATAGTTACAAAATGTATTACATATTCTTTATTTCAAGCAGAAGCAAAAACATTAGGGAATTATTTTATTATTTTTTACAAATGCCTGGTGCCTGTCAGCTCAGGTAGTTCCAACAGTCAGGTTTTTGGTGCAGGGGTTGTGAAGCTGTTCCATTGTAGTAACTAAGGCATGGTAAGCAGGAATGGTTTAGGGGTTCTCTTAAAAGTGAATTTTGAGCTGAACTAAAATGCAATTTCACCGGTATATACACAAGAGGAATGAATTAAGAGAGCTTGAATTACAGACAGAGCACTTGTAATTCTAGGAATGTCTAATTTATGAATCTTTAGCATTGCTGAAAAGTGAAAAGAAGGCTTTGTAAAAAGCTGTTTGAATGATACCTTGGAGAGTTGCCACATTTTCTTGTCTTCTGCAAGGTCATGTGTTTAGCTGAAAATTTTAAACCACAATGTTCAGAAGTGCTCACCAGTTGTTGCTCCTCATTTCCTAGGTTTTGTTTTGACAACTTAAGGAGTGGGGATTTTGTTTCTGGGTTTTTGGTTTGGGTTTTTTTTTTTTCCCCTTCAAGATGCTAAGCATTCATTTTATAATTAGAACTACTGAAAGCTCCACCTGATTTAAAAAAATTCCACGTAAAACTCTACGTCCCAAAAAATGGAGTTTTATCTGTAGGATTGGACACCCCAAAATACATGAATACCTAAAGCTCTAATCTCAGCATGTCTACATTCCTCATATGGGCCCAGTCTCCATGGCTGTTTTTATTTTTGTGATAAATTATTTATATGTGAACTATGCCTGTGCTATGGTAATCCTCCCCACACTCATCACAAGGATCACGCTCAGTTTTTCCATGTGAGTTGACAGTTTTAGTGAGAGAATCACTTTCCTGCTCCATCAGAAATTGCCTGGTACCTTGTTTTAGCTGTTTTTCCATCAGATGGAAATTGATTTAAAACTGAGACTCAGGGATTAAGTGACAGCATAAAGCTGAGACTTTAATGCTTGTTTAGCTACAAAAAAGATCATCTCTGTCACTTCACTGCCACTTGAACTACCAGAGTAGGTAATTGTCATAGGAAGCTGCATTTGAAAGCAGACATTTGGAATGGAAGGGGAGTTTTAGCTTAAGGTACATAAAAGAAAGCAAAAAAAGTCCAGTTTCTGGTTCTGGAGAAGAATTCAGGTTTTCATGACATAACTGGAATTGGGTATAGAAGAGCCTCAGTCCAGTGTTAATTCCACTTAAATTTTATTAGCTAGAGAGTTATTTAATTCGTTGTCTTTTTACCTCTTATAAAATACAAAGCTGTTTTATCATCTGTCTTGGCAAACTCTATGTGGCCTCTAAGACAGTTGTGGATTTTTTTAACTTTCAATTGTATAAAGCTTGGCAAATTATTAGTTTTCTAACACTGATTAAAGATCATGCTGAAGCTGAAGGGCTGCGTGAGTCAAAAGAGACAGAGATAAAACTGATCCTTTTGAGAGCTGTTGTAAATTAAAAGTCTAAATGTATTGTGGCTATGATTTTGAATGTCTTTAAAAACAAAGCTGTGAAAAACACAGGTACTTTGTGTGGCATTGCTCTTCAGTGCAATTGGATTATAAATTGTACATGAGCTTACACTGGTATGACTGCACTTGTGGTGGGTTTTATGAGGCTTGCACTCCAGAAACAGAACTGATTTTGGGGTGGTTCTTCCTCTTGTGTGTGCTTTCTGTTTCTAGTCCCTGAAGTCCACAGATCTGCTGATGTTCTCCTGGAGCACTCTGTGCCTTCTCCCTGCCTGCTTGCTCCTGACTCTTTCATTTTATCAAGTGATAATGTGGCAGCAGCTATTCAAACAGGCAGGAGTGGGATAAATCCAGCTGTCTCTGAGGAACAGGTAAACCCACGATTTTTGAGCTTCCATGTGGGAATTCAGTGTATTAAATATCAGTGTTGCATCTTTTCTGTGCACATTTAGGTTAAAAGGCTTTTTAAGGGCCAAAGGTCTTGTGATTTCTGTGATTTCTTAAGCTCTCCTGCAGTTGCAGTCTTGCTGAGAACTGATTTTTGTTTCTTTCTGAGGTGTGAAAATGTTTAGTTTTTAACTAAACTAAGTGAGCAAGGAAGGGGAAAGCCTTTCTGCCTGGAGATTATCACAAGAATTTTATCAGAATCACAAGAACTGCTGCAGTTGAGATTAAATAGGTTTACCCTTCTGAGTTTTTTATTGCCATTAATTACAGTGACCCCCATTTGAACATGTTAATCCATTGTAAACTTCCTTGTTTCAGGCTGTGAATTAGAAAAAGCTCTTGCCACACTGTGGAGCAATCAGTGCTTTGGCTCATTGTCCACCCTCCTGTTTTCAGAACTTCCTTGGTTTTTTCTTCTTCAGGTCGACTCCTTAAGGCTGCTCCTGGTGAAAGCTGAATTTCATGATTAAGTCAGATTTTCATTTTCTGATCATTTAAAAGCCTTTCTTTAGAGCTATTTAAACAACATTCTCAAAATACAGGTTTTGGTTTAACTGAGTCTTTTTCCTTTGAGGGGCATCTGTACGTTCACACTTCCAGAAAGACTGTGGCACCAATCATGAATTAATTAATTAATTAACATTTTATGTTTGTTCCCAGGCTGATGTTCTGGGGAAAGCCTATAAAAAGTGAAGAAGAGATGTGCCCAGATGCAAATGTTATCAAAGAAATTTATAAATCCAAAAGTTATGTTTTTGGGGTTTTTTTTGAGAGGGAGGAGTGTTTGTTTTCTTTTTTTGACTGATGCCAGCCAGGGTAATTTTCTGTGTTGAAGGCTCTTCATCTGTCTCTTTGACAAAGTTTTGATAAGTACATTTTTTTTTACTGGCAGGATGATCAAAAAGTGATTTTCTTCAGCCACCACAGATCCTGCCTCTTTTGATTTTGGCAAACAGTGAATATCCTTCAACCTTTCTTGTTTGAGCTAGGCCAGCAATTGTAGCTTTTGTGTTCTCTGGAAAGAGCACTTGGGTTATTCCAGAACACAAAGGCTTAGGGGTATTTTCTAAAGCTATAAAGTCATTTAGTTAGGTAATCTTACAGAAAAATAAAAAATACACTTTGTTCCCTCAGACTAAATGGTTGTGCAAATTCTAGTTCTAGTCCATGTTTCAATTTTTCTCGTCTTGTTCTGTTCACCTACTGACAGACCCATCATTCCATAAATTCTCTGTAATGCAGGAAATAGTACAAATTAAAAAACTTTATTAGCAAAACATGGAATAACTAATCCAAGGAGAGTTTGTTCCCTGATTGAGAGAGATGATTCAGTTCCACTTTTCTGTTATGAATTAGACTCAAGCAGATATTCCAGTGGCCTCCTCAAATGTAATTGAAGACAAGACTTCAGCTCATGCTGAGACAAAGAGAACAAATGAACCCAAGAGCTGCCTTCAACAAGCTCTTGCAAACCTCGAAATCAAGCTTTGCAGTGCTGAAGAAGAAAAACTAAAAATCAAAAAGGTACGAGCAGTCATTTTGAAGGAAAGCATTTGATATTTATATAGGAATTAAATATAGGTGGAGCTGGCAGAGGTTTAAAATTCATTTGAAATTCATTTTTTTTTCATAGAAATTAGCCAAATTCCAGAGAAACTGGCCAAATTTAGAATCATAGAACCATTAAGGTTGGAAAAGAGTCCAACCTGTGGCTGATCCCCACCCTGTCCCCAGCCCAGAGCACTGGGTGCCACATCCAGGCATTCCTTGGACACCTCCAGGGCTGGGGACTCCACCCCTCCCTGGGCAGCCCCTGCCAGTGCCTGCCCACCCTTTTGGTGAAGAAATTCCTCCTGGTGTCCAACCTGAGCCTCCCCTGGCACAGCTTGAGGCCGTTTCCTCTTGTCCTGTCCCTTGGAGCAGAGCCTGACCCCACCTGGCTGCAAGAGTGAAGGGCCCCTTGAACCTCTGGTTTTTCCCCCACTGCTCCCCAGCCTCTTCTCCTCAGGTTTGTGCTCCAAACCCTTCCCCATCTCTCCTGGCCTTTTCTGGATGCTCTCCACAGAGTGGCCAGAACTGGGCACACCACTCGATTTAGCTGAATTTTTTTTTTTTTTTTTTTTTTTTTATGTCTGGTGTCTATTTTAGGCTGATTAAAGTGTCAGGAAAGAAAATGCTTTCTTAGACTAACTGGTAAAAGTTAAAAGTTAAAAAAAAAAAGGAAAAAAACAGATAAAAAAATATATAAGCTTTCTCATCATGAGCTTTTGGGGTTTTTTGGGGTTTTTTTGTCATGCCTTTGTTTGAATAGCTGTGCAGTGACCTGGCAGGTCAGTTGTTTCTTGGGGCTTGCAGCAATAGCTGCTCTTGAGCAACTGAGAGGCTGCCAGCAGCTTATGTACAATAGCAGTGGCTGCATTGAGGAAAAATAAAAATCTTTAGCTCTTTGTACAGCAAATAATTTTGAAATTTATTGCCAGCGGTGTTAATCTCCTTCCTCTCTATTGGTTCTTGCTGGGCAGGCTTCCAGAGGGGCTCTCTGCAAAATCCCAGAATATTTTAAGCTTTTGTTCATTTTGGAGATGTAGCTAGTGATCATTGTACACATGCATATATGTCATAGGGTTCCTGCCTCTTCAGTGAAAGCATCTGCTGACAGTGCATTTAATATGCTGCTTTTCAAGTGCAGAAAGGCAGAGCAAGATACTAAAAATATAAAAAAAATTGGAATAAAATAGAATAGTTCCCATTGGAAGGGACCTGTAACAGCAGAAGTTAGAGGATATTATTAAGAGCACCTTGGCTGCTTCACATAGGTCATTCCTTATACATGGGACATTTTTTTTTGAATACCTCACACTTGAAAATCCTGTCTCATTTAAAGACTGCAGTCAGATTTTTCTTGCACAGCCCTTTATCTCTGTGCTAATAAAGACAGTGAATATCACAGTTCTCAGAAGTTCAATTAGTTTGAATGGTTGAATGAATTTGTGTTTTCACAATTTGCAAATGTTTGTAGTTTCATGTGCTTTATTTTACAAACTTTATAGGAATTGGAATATTTGCTGGAAAAACATAGTGTGCTAGAAATGGATTTCTTGAAGGAAAAAAAAGAAAATGTGCTTCCACATCAAGATCATTACAAGACACTCCAGGTAATTTCTTTCTTGTAGTATCTTTGATTTTCAGGAGGATTTTGTACAATGTCCAAAAAATATTCTTTTAAGCATCTGTGGGCCTGCTCCAAAGCCTTTTGAATTCAAAGAATTTCTAAGGATTTTAGATCAGAGCCTGATTTTTTACATTCCCAGGAATGTAAGATTAATATCCCACTTGCCTAAATGCATTTTGTAACTCAGATCACTGTTCCTTGTTAGGATCTATTTCATAAAACAGATGAAAAGAAAACCACTTTGCTCAGTAGTTGTGTTTAACAGCATGTTCTAGAGTGCTGTGGCAAATTATTTGTGCAGTCTTACCTGACTTCAATATGGAATAATTCATGCTGCATAATAAAAACCTGTAAAGTGTAACTTTATTTAAATTGATAGACAATGGAATTAGAATTTTTTTCCATTGTAAAAGTTAACATCTTCCATTAAATACGTGTGTAAAGTTTCACATCACAGAGAAAATTTTCATTGAAGTTTTCAGTCATCTTCTGGTGTTAAAACAAAGCAAACTGAAATGTTTCAACGTTTCAGAAGTTTGTGTCTGTAACTCAACTTCACTTAATTTTTTTGCTGCTGTGGATGGTCTTTAATAGCTATTGCATTGTTTCCCATTTGTACTTAAAGAGTTGTTGTAATAATTTGGTTTGAATTCCTGACAGCAGTGCATTCTGGAATTTACAGTTATATAATTATTTAGTACTGGGTTGTTTTTTTTCCCCTTTTTTGTGTGTAACACTTTACTCAATGAAAGAAATGTTTGCTTAACCATGGTATAAAAGGAAGTTTAACTTAAAACACTCATGATTTATGGAGTACCATAGTTACTGGTTATCCTAAACAATAGAATGGGTGGATTTCATGTTGTTAATACTTACTTCTGCTTGAAGACCACTGTGAGTTTGAATAGTGGAAATGCTACTGAGGTTTGCAACTATCATAACTCTTGGAGTCAGGTACAAAAATGGCAGTAAAAGGGTCGTAACCTTTAACTTGCTTTTTAGAAATGCTCATGTGCTTCCTCTTGGTGTCTTCTGGGTACAGCCAGAATCAGACCAGAGGAGGAAAGTCAGTCATGTTCTAAGAGCTGCCTGCTCAAGTCTCTTCCATGAGCCTCGGGCTGTGGCTGCCTGTCACTGTTAACACACACAACCCAGACTCCTGTGATTTTTCTCAAGCTGCATGAAGAAAGAATAACTTTATTTCTAGGGATCGTTCCCTTAGATGCAATTTTCCACAGCCCACTGTGATTGGTGAAGGAAAGGCAAAGCTCTTCACCCACACTGGTCAAACGAGAGGGACATAAGAGAGAATCCCTCCTCCCAGAAAGAATTCACAGCATGAATACCGTCACAAAAACAATGTCCTGGTGTTTATGTTCCCTCTCTGGGAACAAGTTTCAGCAAACCAAAACATCAGAAAAACAGAGTTTAGAAACTCAGAAACTTCAGGCCTGGAACCCAGACCACAGATGCCTTCTGCTACTACAGCTTTAGTGGCTGTTGCCTTTCTCCTCTGCTGCTGCAGCACAGGGTGTGTGCCTGTGGCACACACTGAGCAGAGCTGGCAGCCCCCGGGGACACTGGTCTGATGCTGACGCTTGACTGTCTGCACTGTCTGTCTGACTGTCTGTCTGATGCTGTCTGTCGACGTCTGTCTGAGTCTGACTGGTCTGTCTGACTGTCGCTGTCTGACTGACTTTGACTGTCTGTCTGACGTCTGACTATCTGACTGCTGACTATCTGCTGACTGACTGTCTGACTGCTGTCTGACTGCTGTCTCGTGGCTGTCTGACTGCTGTCTGACTGACTGCTGTCTGACTGGTCTGTCTGACTGACTGTCTGTCTGACTGTCTGTCTGACTGTCTGTCTGACTGTCTGTCTGCTGTCTGGCTGTCTGACTGTCTGACTGACTGACTGTGCCTGTCTGTCTGTCTGGCTGTCTGCTGTCTGCTGTCTGTCTGACTGTCTGTCTGTCTGTGCTGTCTGTCTGTCTGTGCCTGTCTGTCTGTCTGTGCTGCTGCCTGCTTTGCTGACTGTCTGTCTGTGTCTGTCTGTCTGTGTCTGTCTGTCTGTGTCTGTCTGTCTGTGTCTGCCTGCTGTCTGTCTATCTGTGCCTGCTGTCTGTCTGTCTGTCTGCTGTGCCTGCCTGCCTGGTCTGTCTGTCCTGTCTGTCTGTTCTGTCTGTCTGTGCCTGTCCTGTCTGCCTGTTCTGTCTGCCTGTCTGTCTGTCTGTGTCTGTTGTCTGTGTCTGTCTGTCTGTGCTGCCTGCCTGCTCTCCGTGTCTGTCTGCTGTGTCTGTCTGTCGTCTGTGTCTGCCTGCCTGGTCTGTCTGTCCTGCTGCTGTCTCTGTCTGTCTGTGCTGTCTTCTGCCTCCTGTGTCTGCCTGTCTTGTCGTGTGCGCCTGTCTGTCTTCTGTTGCCTGTGCCTGCCTGCCTCCCTGTCTGTCTGTCTCTGTCTGTCTGTTCTGCTGTCGTGCCTGTCTGCCTGCCTGCCTGTCTCCCTGTCTGCCTGTCTGTGTGTCCCCCTGGCTCTCCTTTCCCAGCAGAGGCCGCTGGCTCTTGGTGCTGTCCCCTGAAGGTTTTCAGGCACGCTGCAGAGGTGCCTCTGGCACGAGATTTCCAATGCCAGCCCCAAAGCTGTAGGTGTGCCTTGACTTAATTGCTTTGAAATGAGATTGCTCTGTTAATGTTTGAGCAAAAGTATAAACCCAGTGCCTCAGGAGGCTTTTCTAACTGCCTTTTACATGAATGTGCACTGTTTCATGCACTTTTATATTTATTAATGAACTGGCTTCTGGCACGTGTGACAGGGAATTCTCAAAAGCTGTTCTAGATATAACAAAGCCCATTGGTAACCAGATTTTTAGCAAGGGTAAATTTTCTTTTTTGAAGAAGTTACTGTGCTTAGGTGTGAGAGAAGATTTCATTGATCTTTGTCAACTAAGTCAGTAATCTATTTATTTTTTGCATCTTTTCCTGCTGGTGTCTGCCTCAGTCAAGGGTGAAGTATCAAGTTTCACAAAATGCATCAATAAAATATGCTTTAGTTTTTTTGATATAGAAAAAGTGACTTCAAAAGGCAAGGTAGGAACATAAAAATATTTTTCTCTGAGCAGGCTTGCCATTCTAATGAAGCAAGTTTTGTTCTGGACTAGCCACAAAGTTTCTTCATCATATGTGTGAAAAAATGAATTTGGTATTCTGAAAATCGAAGAATTGAAGGGTAGTGGTAATCACTATTCCTAAGCATGGGAAGCAGAATTCCAAATCTTTGGTACAGTGTTAGCATTTAACCAATGGATGACAGTAGAGTGTTGCCACTTTAACGTTGTGTAAAACCAAAAGGTATAAAGTTCAATGTTTCATCTAAATAAAATCAGCTTTTAAAAAAATCAAGATTGAACAGACCATGTAGTATTTTCACATTATTTCCATATGTAACTGCAACAACCAGAGACAGTAAAGGGGCAGCAGTGGGTTCATAAACAGAATAAACAAATTGCCATTAACTGGTATTATAGAGTTGTTTGGATATTTAATGTAATGGTCTCTTTGAGATCTTGAATTCATATGAGCTAATGAAATTAGAGTTATGATTCCCACATTCCTACAAACATAGTGTTTGTACTATTTAAGAGGCAGAAAAACAGTATATTTCTAACTTCTCTACTTGCAAATTGGAACTGAGTTAGAATTGCTGTGGGAAGTGTAATTTTAGGGGGTTTGACTTGTGTGCAGTGTTGCAGGCATAAAGTTGCAATCTTAGCCTTATAGTTCCTTGCTTGTTTTAGACAAGACAGAAACAGGTGCAAATGTATGGATGATTTTTATATTTTCTTGGTGGTATGTCAGTTTTTATGTTTTTCCCTTTTTTTTGATCAGAGTATATATATTCACCTCAAATTTTAACACTCCAGGTGTGAGTTGCTACAAATTTTTAAGTCATTTGGAGCTCGTAAGTCATACAAGGGTTTGAAGATAATGCAGATTTAGTGGTCACTTAATCCTAGGAATCTAAAATTTTGTTGTAGCCACGTTACAATGTGTTGCAGAAAGGCTGGATTTTAAACTCCAGTTTGTCATACAGTGAAAACCATCAACAGCACCATGAACGTTCCTGTTCAGTAGGTGATGCTCACTTGTTTGAAGGTCAGCGAGGGAACATTTAATTTGAGAAAGGAAAGTAGTGCCTGGTTTCAACTGCTCTGAGCAGGAACTTCATTTTTGGGCAGATTGTTTAGCTGATAAGGCCCCTGATGTTTGGTCTATCTACAGAGAACTGGTTTGGATGATTCACTGAGAACTGGATCGTACTTTTCTCTGCTATTTGTTCGATTTACCACACAGTCACATTTGAAGAAGTGCTGCATTGCCACTGGAAAATTCTAGTTGTGGTTGTACACATTTTTTCCCATCATCATCCCTTTCTGGAAGTTGAGCAGGCTGTTTTTCTACAGAACAATATAGTTGCTGTGGTGTGACCCTTCTATTTGAAATAAACTCCTTTTTTGTCTTTTCACAACAGGCTTCTGTTCTTCTAACTTAACCAATCTGTAGTTGTTATGAAAACACCAGCAATTTTTTTTTTTAAATTTTGGAAACCATTGTTTCTGTTCTACCTTTCTTTAGGGAACATCTTAAAAATTTTTATTTAAAATGGGACTTTAATATGCTTGTTTTATGTAGCAGTATTGGTGTTATTACAAAGAATCATGCTTGGAAATGAATGGTTGGTAGTGTGACTTCTCTTTACATAACATTTTTGTGTGTAAGAAAGTGGCTCCTTGTTTGAGTGGTGTTTCAGAAAGGCAGGAGAGGAAGATTATCCCGAGAAAAACATTGACAGAACAGTGCAGAGTGATCCAAGGAAGTTCACTAGGTCAGGCAGTAACACCTAGCTGGGATTAAAGGTAACAATAACCTCAGTTCACTCCTTGCTGGTGTTAGGTGGTTCTTTTATGTATTTCCATAGCTGTTGATGTTCTGGGGAACTTTTCATTTGAGTACCTGTACAAATGTCACATTTAAATTACACAGCTTCAAATTATGAGGAAAAGTGTTTAAATGCAGCTATATAAAGACAGGAAATGGTAAGCCTGAGATTTTGGGGCAGTTTGCTCCCTCTTAACACTGAGGGATGACTTTTCTTTTTTTTTTAATTAATATTTCCAGTTGTTTTGGAGGGTTTTATATATTAGACCCATATATCCCACCAACTCATATAAACCAGGATGCTTATTTGGTTGTGCCTGTCTCCTTGGTTTTGAAGTTAGTGCTTCCACTTCGCTTTGATGTCAGAGTTCAGCGATGTTCAGAGACAGGAGACAGCAGGAAATTCAGAGCTGTGCTGTAGATGATGATGCTCAGACTAAGAGAGCTACATTAGATAGTGAGGAAGGACATTAGACAATAAGCAGTGCCTTGAACCTAGGTCATGCAAACCTTAGGACAGCAGAAAAGTATATCTGCCAAGATATATCAAATTTTAAACTTAATAATGGAGTACTGTGCATTGCATTCTAAGGCTAACCAGCAGGCATTGCTTTAAGCTCATGTATGTGTGCTTACATTGGTTGGATAAAGATACTGTCAGTAAGATTTTGCTTTTTGCTATTGGCTATAAAACTTTTCAAGTGTACTGTAATACAGAACTCAGTGTCTGCTGCTTGGGATGTGAGCTGCTGTCATCTTCCTATGGCCTCAGTCATGTGATGAGACTTTTGAAAAAAATAAAATATAGCTGGAGATGCCTCCCTCAGCATTCCCATCCTGTTTGTGATCTGTAAACCCACCAGGGCTGGCACATTTTGGGTTTTTGGAAACATTCCTCAGCAGCAGTCGCACAAGGCTCCCTCCTGTTGTCAGGAGCAGCTCTCAGCTGCCCCATCCCTCTGGACCAGCAATTCCCACTTTGCTGGCCTGCCTGCTGATGCTGACCCCCAATCCTGCCCTGACCCCCAGCCCAAAACAGAGCTGCACTCTGCCAGGTGAGAGCCTGGCATCACCTCCCTGCTCCTCAAAAGGGGTTCTGCAGGAGCTTGGAAGCAGGTCTTGGAGGTAGGTGGGTTTTATGGCTGGAGTACTAGAAAATGTATGTTTTCTTACAAAACTAATATATGACTTACATCCTGTTAAACACCATCTTCTAAGAAAATATTTAGGTTGGTTTTAGGTGCAGACATGGAGGAGACAGAATGTTAATAATAAAAAAAAAAAAAAAAAAAAAAAATAGGTGTGAAAAAAAAGTTTATGTACCATACCTGCAAACAAATTTATAAATGAGATTCCAGGAAATTTCACGGGTCACAGCAGGGTTTAAAATCATGGAATACGGAAAAAGGGGGGAATTTCAGAAAAGACACTTTAACAGATAGCAGTGCATCTTTTTGCTGAGCTGCTGAAGGTATTTATGGATATGGCAACAATCCCTTGCCCACCTCTTTTTCAAGTGAGTGCCAGATACCTCACGTTTATTTATTCACCTTTAATTTTTTTAATGTTACTCTCTGTGCTCTTCTTTCAGACACTCATTTTTATTCAAAGTCTTTATTTATTAATAATTTCAGAGCTGTTTACATTTTGGCCTGTTCCCCCCCTACCTTGGCCCCCCTTCCCCCCTTTCTGATGTCTTCTTTCTCTAAATTATTTTTCCATCCATGAGGAAAAATAACTTTTTATTTCTAGTACTGAAAGATTCTGCTCTTTTGCCTTATGATTTCCTTTAAAACTTCAATTCTTTTATTAATTGTTCTGTTGTCTTGTTTCACAATTATTAATTAGAAGAGTGGATGTAAGACTAAGCATTCTAATTTTGTTTTTAAAATATATCTTTCTTATGCTGTTGTACTGTTATTTAACAACTTTGAAATGCCTGACTTGCCTTATAATCTGATATTCAGTTACAGTCACGGGCATGCCAAGCATTTATTTTTTTATACTTATGTGCCTCCTTTGCCTCCCTGATTTTAGAAGTATTTGAAAAATCAGGCTAAATAACTTTCATTTACTTAGTGTGCAAGGAGGTACTATCAAAACAAATTTTTTTTAAACCAAGTTTTATGTTCTGTCTGCTTTGTACATCTCCTGATCTTTTTTATGCCAATGCATCCCGGATTTATTTGAGTGCATTTACTGATTTATGTTCAGTGTGTTACAAGTCTGTGACAGCTACTGCACATCTCCATTTGCACACTTAGCCACTGCATTTGGAGGGATTCATTTCTTACTTTTTCTTCTACTTACTATGGAAATTCTACTTAAGAAGGTTGTGAAATGCCCAGGTATATTTAGCACTGATTGGTTAGACTTCTTTACCCCCAGTCTTGTCTCATCAAGATTTTCACATCAAGGCTTTTCTAGCTTTTGGAGGAGTATCTTGTTGGATTTTTGAGGGGATAATGAAAATGTGCAAAATTTCTCTATAAAGAAATCTGTGTAGAAAGGAACTTGGGTATTGCTAAGACAATACTTAATGCCAGTTATCTGTTACATAAATAAAATAAATAGAGACTGAAAAAATAAGTTTAAGGGTGTAGCAGGTTAATGAGCAATACAATTTTCAGCACTCTGCAGCCATTCATAATTAATGAACTGTGAGCCACACAAGACGCTTTAACAGCTAAAGGGAAATGTTGCAATGCTTGCAGGACAGTTATCTGTTAATTGGCATGCAAGTAAAAACTTTTAAAAATTTAAAAAAATGTGGGGGATGGTGGCAAAGCATCTCCGTGGCTCTGGGTGCCCTGCAGACCTGTTTGTGTTCAGTGAAACCTGAGCAGAGTCATTATTGGGACCCTGCTCACCACCAAACCAGCAAACCTTAGCCAAAATTAATCCATGCTTTTAAAAGACTTTGTACTTCCTATTTATACACTTGGAGGCATAAGATGCACAGCAAATACCAGGATGGAGTTTTGAGGAGAGATTTGAAGGATTGTCCCTTCGTTGCTCCTTGCCTGTTAAATTGTCTTATTTGGTTTATAATTCATTAATAAACTGTGAATGACTGCAGAATGCAGCTTCATACATTACTGAAACTTTGAGTGCTTAATTGACCTGCTGCACCTTTAAATTTACTTTTTCAATCTATATTAAATTTAATTTATATATAGTATACACTTGGTGTTGAAACACAGTTTACTTGTGTTTCTAGACCCAGCTGAAATGTATAATTTGCCAAGAATTAAACAAATTTATTCGTATAAATGTGTTCTAATCTAACTAATTCACACACTGGAAGTTATTACATGGCCAGGAAACTCTTGTGATTTACATATCAAAGTTGGATTTATTCATCTCCTCTCAGTTACCTTGGAAACTTCCTTATTAATTATGCCTTTACTTATGTTTATTTGAGTGAACTGCCAAAATGTTAATATGTAGGCAAAGTGTCAACAAATAACTGAAATTTTTAAATGCTGCAAAGATGTAGCAGGTCACTCCTATATATCTCCTGATACTGAGAGAGCAGTTGCAGAGGTAAAGAATTGGTTACTTTGCTGTTGCTGCTCCCAAATCAATAAATAAAATTTTGCTGCTGAGACTTGTATGAGGTTTTTTCCTCATTAAAGTCTTAAAAGGTCCAGAAGAGCATGTGACATTTAAAATAATCATGGACTTATTAAACTACTGAGAACTTTTTTACTATTCTTGGCAAAAGTTTTGTCACTGAAGGAAAGCTGATACTAATGAAAATGAGAACATCTGTTCTTAAACCTGGAGGATATTGAGATAAAGCAGATTTTCCCAGTTCTATGCAATTCCTTAAAAATAAACCTACTACTTGAATGTGTTGATAAACACATGCAGTGTTTTGGGTTTGGCTAGGCATTACAAATTAAAGCATTCTCAGGCAAATAATTGGTCAGGATGATCAACAATAATTTTAAGGAGTACCATATGACAAAAGGTAACTATGAAAATGAAGGTCTGAATAATGGTTAAAAAAATAATCTAAATTGTTGTGATAAAGGACTGAGAGAAGTTCCGAATTTCTTCAGTTATTATAATAGTATTTTTTTATATCTTAAGAATAATTTCAGCCAGTAAATCTGTGCTTAATGTACTTCCTGTTTATGTAGGGAGAATGTAAAGTTTCGTGCTAGGTGTTCAAAGTGCTGAGTTTGTCTCACTTTTGTGGTCAGAAGTGAGTGTGTCATTGAAAAGCAAATTTCCATTGATCTGCCAGGCAGAGAATTTGCAATAAGTCTTGATAATTTCAGGGAAGTTCAGCAGGAAAACACAGTTTGAGCTCATAAGCAACAAAGAATGGACAAAATGTTCTGAAGCTCCCTTATATTCAAACTTTCTAACTGGAAAGGAATTTTTTATGCTTGAAGAGCCTTCTTGTCAGTGATAAGGAGAAAAGGAGATCCATTTCCCTCTTTTTTGAGCCAAAACACATTTCAACTCTGTGTCACTCTAACACATGCAGAGGGGTTGTTTTAAGATAGATTAATCTTAGATATCCTGAATATCAGGATATACATATATCAGAATATATGTACATATATATATAAAATATAACAGAATACATTGCTATTTTCTATAAGTGTGGTGGCAGTTGTCAACTGAGGAAAACTATTCAGGGCTTTATGGAATTCAGCCAGAAATGCAGTGGACATCTCCCATGCAGCAAGAAAGGGGATATTGTAGCTAACAAAGATTACAGGATTAGTCTAAAGATATCTCATATTTCGTATGATATTTTCATTAAAGGGTTCTCTCATGAATGGGGGTCTAGTGGCACTTGCCCTCCTGCTTACATTACTTTCACATTTTTTTGAGAAATGATTATTCATTAAATAAAAATAGCAGCTCTTTGAGGCATATTGCAACTGCTGTGACAATATTTTTTATCAGCTTTCACCATAGTCCCATTCTGTCACCACCAATTAAATTATCTTATCCTGTACCAATCACTGACATAGCTGATGAATCTTCCATTGCACAACAGAAACCCAGTGGTATTTCTTAAGGAAGAATAACACTTTTATTCATTTTTATGATATTTTGTATTTTTAACTGGGCTGCACTTCTTTACATTTTTTAAATGTGGCCTCCAGTCCTTTAAATACCTTTACATGTGCTTAGTAAACCTGCATACATCCCGTTGGGGAGGCTGTATTCCAGCAGGATTTGCCTTCCCTTTTTGCAAACACTTTCAGCCAAGAGCCTTACTGTAAGCAATGTTTGTGCCCCTCTGAAGAGGGGAGCTGCTCAGAACAAGAACGTGTCTTAATCATGATTTTTCTCATCTGGGTAAGCCAATTTGTGGGAGGTCTGACGTAGTGTAAAATACCAAGAAGTTTCAAACCAAGCTAAAACACAGCTCAAGCTTTCTGTCAAATTCAGTCCTAATGCTATAGCCTTTTAAAAATGTATTTACATTTTAATTTCTCACATGCAACAAAGGGAGAGCGAGCTTGGTTTTGCCTCCTTGCCAGCTGGCTTGGAGAAAGGAACTGAGGGACTTTGAGAGGGGCTGTGTTTGTATGGCCTGGGTTTGTAGAGTTGGAGGAAACAAAATTTGTGTCCAAATGAAAGTCCCTCTGCTTCTCCCTCTCACTCTTTCAGCAACAACAGGGTTCTTAGTGGGGAGGGAAGGTTTTTGGCTGCTGTGGGATATTTGGTGGGGTTTTTTTTGGTTTGGGGGTTTATTAGGGGGGAAAGGGGGAGGTTGCCTTTTTGTTTTGAACTGCAGCATATTGGATAGATTAAAGAGGGAGCTGTGGAATTGCTGTTGTTCAAAATAAAAGATTCAAATATGAGAATCGTGGTTTTGACATCGTTGGAGGGAAAGAATGAGTGAGGGGTGGAAGAAAGTGAGGAGTGTTCTAGAAACAATAGGAAGGCAACAAGGGAAAGATTGGGAGAGTGAATGAGTGTCAGCTAGAGTAACGGGAAAGTCAGTCCCTGCCTCATATTTATGCATTTATCAGAGTATTTCTTTCAATTTTAATTGTTAATATCATCAAGATGAAGAAGTAAATGGGGTGTATAAAAGTGTAAAGAATCCTGAGTTGTATTACTCTTAGACTGTATTTTGAAAAGCACAGGTCTATTTTGTTATTTTCACTGTAACTCTAGAATTCTGAATATTTATTTGTATGAATCCATTTGCTTTTTGTGGTCAATAGTAATACATTTTAAAAATAGATTAGTTGAGATAGCTTAATGATCTGTAATTTTAAAAATTTAATAGGCCTGTGTTTTTCAAATCACAGTTTAATTTTGAAAAAAACCCAAACACCAAAAAGCCAATTAAAACATGACATAGCTTTTAGTTACCTCTAAGTAACTTAAGGTAACATCAATCATTGCTGACTCTTTCCGAATGTTATATCTGATGTTTTCTGGGTTAAATTAGGGAAAAAAAATGGATTTTTACTTTGATTAGTGGAAGAGATTAGGTTAAATTTACATACATACATATATATATATATATATATATATATGTATATATATATATATGTTGGGGTTTTTTTTAAGAGATTGATTAGATTTTCCACCTACCCCACATCCACATAACTTTTCTCCTTTGGAGTAACTAGTTTTGCTGTTACTTCAGTACCATCAGTGTTACACAGTAATAAAAATAAGGAGATTAATAAATGTATGTTACAGTTTTCACCTGGGATTGCTCTTTAGGTTTTATATCTAGGCTATATCTCTGGTTATATCCAGTATGAGGGGGTTTTGTGGGGGAGGTTGGGATGTTGGTTGGTTGGTTGGTTGGTGGGTTGTTTTTTACAAATACTGTAGAATTGGAGCTTCATTGATGTCAGGCAATTTGATGGTGTCAGGATGTTGTCATCTTTGCTAATCGAGCCCAAGTTCTTTAACACATTCTTGAGAATTAAATATTGTCATCTTGATTTATCCATCTTATGTGTGTTGCTTGTAAAAGAGCAAGGCAAGACTTTCTTTCTCCTCCCACGTGTGAGTTTGATGTCTGTTTGTAAGAAGGGAGGGTTTAGTCACCTCAGAGGTGGGAGTGGTGAGAGAAATAACCCAAAGCAGGCTCTCATGCATCAACCAGCCCAACAATTGACTGGATTCTGGATTTGTATGCCAAATGTGCACACACAAATGCACAGCATCTGGGAAGCAAGAAGAGCCAGAGCTTCACCAGCTCAGCAAGGAGGAGAGGAGAGGTGTTCTTTGTGAAAATGAGCAGCTTCAGAGCACAGAGCTCAGGAGTGGTGAGAGAGCTGCTGTCTCTGAGAGAGCTCTGCATCAGCTCAGAGACTGGGGAAGCCACTGATTGTTGGCAGGAGACCAGAGGGGTGATGGATGGATGGATCCAGGCATGCCAGCCCCTTGGTCTTTGGGAATATCACAGCCTAGGTGCTCTTGGCAGCCACTTCTGGGCGTATGAACGAGGTCCCTGGAAACAGCCAACATGGATTTACCAAAAGACAAATTGTACCTGACCAACCTGGTTGCCTTCTGTGATGAAACTCCTAGGTTTTGGATGAGAGGATTGCAGTGTGCACTGACTCAGTCTGGAGAAGGGAAGGCTTAGAGGAAATCTAACAGCAGATGGCCAATACCTACAAAGTTGTCAGAAAAATGGAGCCAGGCAGGTTCTGCAGAGGTGTGTAGCAGGAAATGGTGATAGGCTGAAACATGGGAAGTTGCAACTTGCTATAAGGAAAAAAGTGTTTTATGATGGAGATAAGCATTGGGATGTCTTAGCCAGCGAGGTTGTGAAATCCCCATCTTCAGAGTTTTTCAAGATCTCACTGGACAAGGATCTGAACAATCTGGTTTGAATTCAGTGTTGATCTTGCTTTTCAGCAGGAGGTTAAGCTAGATGACCTCCAGAGGTCCCTTCCAACCTGAATGATTGTGTGATTTTGTGATTTAATACTTTGGTCATAAACTGAGAAAAATAAATAGCCTACTCCCAGTCACTAAAGTTATAACTCCAGTCCAGGGGATATTCCCCAGGCTGAATTATTTGGAATATTTTACTCCAATCTGGCCTACCTCATTGCCAATTAAGGGCAGGGTCAGGAATGCATGAACCAAAAATCTGATTAATGCAGTATTTGAAATGGTAAACTAGTCAAAATATCAGTTACTGTAAACTTAAATAATTGTTGTATGGAATATGACATTTTTGGTGGTTTTCAGTACATCTGCCATGTTAGAATAGAAGCTTGCATTATGAAACCTATCTATGTTCAGTGTGAGGTTTTACAGGAAGCAAAATAGAGGAGTCCAGACTGTGGAGCTGCATTACTAGTTCTCTAGGATAGACTGGAAGTGCCAAGGACTTCTTATAAAATCTGTATATCTGTGATTTGGATACCTTTTTCTGGACCTGGGAGTTGCTTCCTTCCAGCTGGAATTTTTCTGAGGTTAGGCAAAAATCCCTTTCTTGCAGAATCCATAGCAGTACCTTAAAGTAAGCAAGCAGGAGTTAGTTCTCCTGTTTTCTTTATATACTTTGTTTTCTCTGGCAAAGGTGTAACTTCTATCTCTTCAGATTTTCCCCCCCCCCCCATCATGCTTAGACTAGTTATGATTTTTTCAGGAAGTAAAACAAATAGTAAATTAAAGTTTGCAGATTGATAGCAGTTCTCTGATGGAGGAAAATGCTGGGAGTTCAGTTGCAGATGATGTTTGCATTCTGGTTTGTACAATATGGTCTAACTGACAAGCATTTGATTTTATTTCATCTCCCTCTTTTCTCTGAAAGGTCAAGAAAAGCTTTTCATGCAGCTCTTCAACTAAGAAAGAATTTAAAAGGTTGTATTGTCATCTTCTTCAGTGCCTCTTTTTCTTGATATTTACTTTATCCCAAACTCTTTGATTTGATGCTCAATTTCCCAAGCTGATGGCTATTTTATTTTCTGACCTGATTTCTTGTCTGTTTTCTTATGAAACACGTACAGCAACTTGATGCAAAGATGGATACTTGTGTCAGTGAATTCTCTTGAGTTTTGTTCAACTTGCACACCATCACTTGTCTTCAGGAAGCCAACAAACAAAAATGCATTTGTAGCCCAGAATGAGCATGGCAACAATTTGTGTTGAAGCTGCTTTGCTTGTACTTTGATGGGAAAATAGCTGTGGATCAGCTAGTTTTCTGCTTTGGAATGCTTTTAGCTTTCCAAAATAAAAATTCCAAAATATATTGACAAATCAGAAATGAGTTAAGGTTGAAAGAAGAGATAAGTATATCACCATTGTTTGCTCCTGGAGTTTTTATTAAAGAGGCAACCAAAGAAAATAGTTCACATACTGAAAATGAGAAGGAGATTCAAATGCAAAGATGTAACTTTTCTTTCTGTTCTTTTTGTGCTAAGTATGACTGTTTATGTTATAATGAAACTTATTTTCTATACTTCAAAAACAAAGAAGAAAACAATTAGGCTTTTTATTACAATGGAAAAACTTCAAAGATATGTTAATCTTACAGCTCGACATAAAATTATTAGAGTGTTTTCATATAATGATGCTATGAGTTGTTTTATTATATCTTCTAGAAGTAAATCTTGGAAAATTTTTATTCATGCTTAAGTGAAATTTATTCCTGCATGCTTTTAAAATTACTTGACTGAGTGTCAAGTTTCTTTGTAGTCATCTTGGGTTTTTAAACATCCATGAAAAGACTGAAGGTATCCTCCAGGAATGTGCTGTGAACATCATTATGTGTTATGAATAGTACAACTCTATGAAAATTCAATATACAGTCTTTCAATTAGTTATATTTCTAAAGCATATATTGATTACTTCTCAAAGGTTAACAGAGCTGCAGATGGTAATGTTACCAATTTTTGGCACATAAGGTATCTCTAGTTAAATTTTTGTTGATATAAATTGTGGGTTTGGTTACGATTAGTTTTGACATTTGACGTTTCATATGTTTAAAACTGGTAATAAAAGATTGTATCCAGAATAAATATTGGAAAACAAGATATGTACTGTAGTGAGCTGTGTGCAGTGGCTCCTTTGGAAGGGCTCACCTGTGGTTAATGTGCAGCACTCCACTGCTGTTTGCTTTTTAAGAGCTTTTTTAGTACTTTCTGTGGAAGTTTTGTGAAAAACCAGGTAGCCTCAAGATTAATACCTAGTGTATTATGACTTGGAAAAAAAACAATTACAGAATCAACTAGGTTGGCAAAGACCTTGGAGATCACCAAGTCCTCCTAACACCACCTGATCAACTAAACTGAGTGTCACATCCAGTGTTTCATCAAATGCCTCCAGGGACAGTGACTCCACCACCTCCCTGGGCAGCCCATTCCAGAACCTGACTCTGTTCTTTTTGTGTCTCCCTTTCAGGTATTTATATACACTGGTAAGATCCCCCTGAGCCTTCTCTTCTCCAGACTTCACAGTCCCAGCTCTCTCAGTCTCTCTTTATGTGAAGGATGATCCAGACCCATCATCATCTTCGTGTCCCTTTGTTGGTCTCTCCCCAGCATGGCCATTTGGTTTTTTTTCTACTGGGGAGCCCAGAACTGGACACAGCACTCCAGGAATGGCCCTGAGTGCTGAGGAGGGGCAGGATCACCTCTCGTGACCTGGGCAATATTTAACCTGATGCAGTCCAGGATGGTTGGCCTCATACTCAGCTCCTTGTGCCCTGGGCCAGGAAGCCACTCTGCCACCTTTTGGGAGTGGCAGTTCAGCCAGTTTTCAATCCACCTCACTTTCAGCTTCTCCTGACCACAGCTCGTCCATGAGGACTTTAGACAAGTGTCCAAAGCCAGCAGTAACCAGAATACCCATGAGTTACTGATACTTTTTCCAGCACAAATCCAAAACTTAGCCCCCTACTGTGGGAAACTTCCCTCTGTCCTGGGAAAAACCAGCACAATTCCCTCCCCAGGTGCTGAGTTGGCACCCGTAGCTCCTCTTGTCCTCTCTCGAAGGCAGGGATGGCATTTACTGCCTCCAGTTCTCAGACACTTCTCTGGGTCATTGTGGTCAGCCCACAGGTATTGAGCAGAGCCTCACAATTGCATCTGCCAGCTCCCTCAGCACTTGTGGGTTCATCCTGTCAGGCATCATGGACTTAATTATGTCCAGCTTGCTTAAGTATTTCCTAGCATGATCCTCTTTCCCTAAGCCATCCTTTTTCCAGACCCTTGCAATGTGTGGGTCAGTCTCCTCTCTACAGAGAGAAGGAAATCTCTCCTAGTGTAGTTTTTTCGTATCTATATGTATCATGAAGTGTACCACAGTAAAGAACTAAATAATAATGATATATTTTTAAATACATGCACTGTGTAATGTTGTGTTGGGTGTTATAGCTGGCTTCAGGATCAGTAGCCATCGATGACAGCTGGCAACCGTTTCCAAATTAATGTTTTGTTCTTTATGAAACATGGTGGAATTTGATCTGAAGACCGATGCTTTTGAGATAAGAGACATGAAAATATCCTAATGAAGCTCAGAATTCCTTTCATGCTTACTATGGAGTTTAATAGAAGTGTTCTCTTGTCAGCTTCCCTGGCATTGTTCTGTTCACTCCTTCTTCCTTGCTTCCACTTGCTATCCTGTCCCATAACGTAGATTATGTGGGGAAATAGGAAAGTATCCAGGACATAAGTTGCCCTGGCACATTTGCAGCTTCATCCCAGAGAAGTAACTATCTGTGTAATATTTTAAAAACCTCAAGGCAGCCAGAGAAGGCTTCCTGAGCCAAGTGTAGGTGCTATTTACCATATTATGCAGTTTTGGTAGTAAAATGTGCATTCACACTAGCAACACTTCAGCTTTAGCATTTCATTTTATTGTTTAATGTCCTCCTCAGTGGAGGGTTTCTGTATGCACATCCTGTAGGGGAAAAAAAAAATTAGAGCAGATATAAACTCTAATTGCTCTTCAGAAAATATTAATGTCTTAAATGTGACAGGGTAGAGATGCTTGTTACACACTGCAAATACTCAGAGAGTGGTGTGTGGAACTGCAATTATGTTTCTGTTTGGGGCATGTACAGGCTCTTCCATACTATTTCCTTTGCATAGTTTTTCACATTTAATCAGTCATACTATTCCCAGCAGGCTGCTCTGTTCACACTCACTCAACTCTGGCTCAACTCATTTCTAACTCAGCAGGAAATGTCCTCACCACCTCGATGTTAGGCAGTTGCTTGTGAAAGTTTGTTTGCTACCTCACTTCATTATTCACCTCCAAGTCTGCCATTGTTATGCTCCAGGTACAAATGATATTTACTTGTATGCAATAAATCACAGTGTCTCCTTGCTTCCTGTGGTGAGCTTAAGGTTGTGCATAACGTGGGGGTTTTGGTTATCTTGGAATATCTGAAATCTTTCTCTCCTCCCTGTATTTTCCTTATCTTTAGGTTCTTAGCTGTATCTTGCACTAGGATGTTGGTGATAGGACCAAAATGAAAATACTTGCTTTGCCAGAGACCTGGAGATGCTCCCGTGTCTTAGCTCTGTAGAGCTCACATTCTCATTTCACATCATCAGAAATAGTGACCAATCTCTATTTTATACACAATAGCACACTCTAGTGTGTATGTTAATTAGCCATTATGGACTGATTCTCATCGTGTTTACCTCAATTTCTCATTGATTTACTTCCATTGCATTCAGCATTACTATTTTTCCTCTGTACTTGGGTGAATTGAAGGAAATATTTATATCTTCAAATAAAAACTTACCAGTTTCTTAACAGCATCATTATCATCCTAAACGTTATTTGTAATTTTTTTAAATGATGCTCTTAAAAAGGAGTCGATTTTATGGAGACAGAATTCTCAGTGCAATGGAGACAATATGAAGAGTTGTGATGATTTGTGTTGTCAGTGATACATGATTGCATCACAGGGGGATTAAAATGATGTACCCACGAGTTGTGTGTGGTTGTTTGATGCAGTATTTAATGTACACAGCAAAACGTTTCCATCTTCAATTCTTCTACTTAGCAGTTGTTCTTGCTGGGCTTCACAAAAGCCCACAGTTTTATTAAAGAAAATCCAAAGAGATCTCATTGTATTTGAGCCAGAGACAAGAGGATTGTGTAGCTGCAGTTTCCTGTTTTTTACTCAGATGACTCTTTCAGGAGAAAGGAATTCAGAGAAGAAATCTCTGGTTGAATACAGTTACAGACTGATTAATTTTTAAAGATCTTACCTGCTTTGTTAGACATTAGGTTTTGCTTATTCTAAACACCCGGGTCTTAGGAAGCATAGGATTGTATTAATTAATTTCAACTTCATTATGACCCAAAAAGCAAAATATTATATAGTGTATGTTGTGTATGGTTTTGTCCTGTGGTCACTGCAGAGGAACATTTGAGATTTATGTGTTTCTGCTTTCTGAAAATCCAAGAATTTAAATCCAAGATGATTTAAAGCAACTACCCCCTGCCATATGAGCTGATACCAGAACAGACCCTGATACTTCTTCATCTCAACATTTTCATTGGTAGAGGCAGGAAATAACATTTACTAAGAAGGTGATTTGGAAGTCGTGCCATCCACAGATATTCCAAGAAACAAAGAAAATTCTAAAAATAAAAATTAATTGGAGAACTATTTAGAATCATCTGGGTCTATAAAGTAAAATTAAGAAATTAGTTTAATACTGTACCTACTTGAATTTAGCATACATATATCTATTCATATACATTTTATATATCATATCCAAAGGATCAAGCTGTGCACATTTCTTCATGAGAGATATCAAAACTCAGGAAAATAATTGGTACATACTTATTTATTCTTCTAACTAAAATTATGTTGGGTGCCTATGTGATATACAATGTTTTCTGTATTTTTGTACAGGAAAAACATAAGCAGGAATTAGAAGACATGAGAAAAGCTGGACATGAAGCCTTAACTATTATTGTTGAAGAATTCAAGGTAAGTGAGTTGCCAAGCTCAGAGAATTTCCAAGTGGTTTTATTGCAATAGTGAATAGGATCACTGCCTGCAGTGCACAATTATTAATACTGCTTGTGCTGATTGCTCGACCTCTCTCACTGTCTTTTCTGTTGCTTTCAATTTAGATTGTTTGGTCTGAAATTTTGCATGACATGTTTTCCCAGTCTGCACTTTGGAAAACTTCAGATCAAGTTGGTTAGCCATTTTCAGTAAGGAAACTTAAAACCAGGACAAACCCCGAATTCTCAGTCACTTGTGGTAAACTTTGGGTTGGATTGTTTATCACAAATCCACATTTTGGAGCTCCTCAGTCTCCAGAGCTGCACTTGCAGGGAAGCAGCATCACAGAGCAGTTCTGCAGGTTTGTATCTACAGCACTAAGGGAGGGGTTGTGGATGAACCCCCTCAATTCCTGCCCCTGCCTGGTCCTTTCAGCAGCACTCAGAGTGCAGCTTACACAAGAGCTCAAAGACTGACAGACCGATTTTCCAGGACCTGGATATACCAAAGCCCTCAGAATTAAATTCAGTTGTCTTTGGAATGTTCACTTGTCAAATCTGTTGGGAAATCCATTATTAGAGACCATTAGATGCTTTGTAGCACAAACCCTCCAAAGCCTTGGCCATTGTTAAGCATCTCACATTCTAATCCTCTTTACAACAAATAAACCATCCACAACACAGTCACGAAATATGTATTAGAAACCACAGGAAAGCAAATTAAAAATTAACTCAGTGTTCTGTGTAGGCCAAGTTTCCCCTTCTCATGTTTACCTAATTTTGTTTAATTTCTGTCTTTCATGTCATTGTTGTTTTAAACTTTTATCCCTGGTAATTAACCACGGTAAAGAAAAGTAAATGTAGATCTTGGAAGTTATGCTTGTGGGATCACATCACATCTTAAGATATTTACCACAAGCAACATAAGAATTTCTCCTGTGCTTGTTTAGTCAAGCTTTCGTTTTGAAATTGTCACAGTTCTGTAAATAGATGAGTTAATAGTTTTAATCTGTTTTGTTTCACATCTTATAAAATACCCTCTAAAGTAAGCTTTAAAGAATGAGGTTACAGGTAGGCGTATTTATTTGATGGCTTTTATTTCCTTAGATTATTTTATGCAATTAATAGTGTTCTAAAAGACAGCCTGCATGAATCAGATGTGTCTTCCCTTTATAGAAATGAACTTCAATGTGAAAAGTTCTTCCCAACCCTTGCTGCAGTAAGAGTTTTGTCCATCAGTTTTCAGTGTAAGGTGGTGGGGTTTTCAGATTTTCAGAATGTAAGAAAAGACAGATTTTCAAAGCCTGGAATATGTGGGGGCCATCAGATTTTCTTTCAAAAATATTTGTGTCAATAATACACCTCTGAACTGAAAGGTTACCTTCTAATAAACAAAGGAAATTTTAAAGGATTTCATTACAAAAGAAGTTAATCTAGAATCAGGATATCTTTTTTTAGACATAGTTTATCCCTAGTGAGGGAAAGCTCTGAAATGTGGCCAGTTCTCAGCTCTTTAAAACATCAGCTTAGCTTATTTAGTTTCCAAGTTGACATCCTGGCTCAGAAAGGCCTGACACATGAATAAAAGGACAAATCCAAAATTGTTGCAAGGGCTTGTATTTCACTTCCAGCTTCTCTGCTTGTTCATGTGCAAGTCACACTAGAATTCAAGTGAGCCTCGAATATAAAACAACATTGTTTTTTTCTCATGGAGAGCTGATGGCTGGAGAAGGAGATTCCTTGGGATTTTACAGCAGAAGGGTATTTCTGTACAACAGAGATGCTACCATGGAAATCTCTCTCCAGAATTTTCCTAAAAACAAGGTGCAATCAAGTCTCATCCTTTCAGAGATCTGGGTATCAAAAATATTTTATCATTGATTAAATGGCCTTTACATTTTGAAAGCAATTATAAAAATTGCAAAGAATCTCTCCTTCCCCTTCTAGTAAGGATGAATTGTGGACGTGCTCCTGACTATAGAATAATTAATACTGGGTTAAATATTCTAAAAATAGGAAGGTTAATAGAAGATTAAGAGTGAGTTTGCAGTTTGTTTCTGGCAGGAGTCTGTGAGAACAGTGTTTTGTGGAATATAAATCCTTTTCACTCACAAACTGGTAAAACTGAGCTACCTCCATAAACTCAGCATGGTATTCAAACTGTAAGTTGTTGATCCTTACTGGTTTGGATCAGGACAGTTTCAGCCACAAGCAGTTGAATATGAAACTGAATTTTTGATATCACTGCAAAAAATGCATTCCCCCTTTGTTGCATTTAACCCCCCCTTATTCCCTAACACCTAAATGGACATGTTTCATTTTCACTGAAAAGGCAGGCTCCCCTGGAAATAGCCCAATCATGAATGTGGGCTGAAGTGGATAAGTTGAATTCTTTTGAAAAAAGGCATTTTCAGAAATCTTTTAAATAGTTTTATTTGTATCATGTCTGTCTTAGCTAAATAGCCGAATTAAAACACAACTAGTCAAATACTGCATTTTATTGAGTTAATGTGTCTTTTCCACGAGTCAGGAAAGAATTTGAATTGTGTCCTCTGTTCTGCTTTATCATTCAGGAATTTGTTAATCGTATTTCACCCTTAAATTAAGTACTAGAAAATAATTAAGTGGTGGAGACAGGATGCTGAATTAGATGAATCACTGTCTCCTGCTATAAAGCATAAAAATTCAGAAGTACTATTGCTGTGTTTAATACAGTTTGAAGCAGAATGGTAACTTCGCATTAGTAACTTTTATTTCTAAAGAGGACTTGTTTTGGTCATCCTGACTCAGCAATTTTGAAGTAAAGAAGAAGTTTGATGGACTGCCTTCCATTTAGCTGCTGAAACAAGCCAATGATGCTTGAGCAGCATATTCTTTTGGGTTGACTAAGGCTTTTGATACAGTGTTTTTAAGAAACATTCTAAAACATAACCCAGCAACGTGTACACCATGATTTGTATTTCAAACTGATATTACAGATGAGTAGGTTTAGCATTTTCAAACAGTGCTACACATCTGTGCTTTGCATGGGTCAGAATTGCTTTTAATTTTTTTTTTTTTTCAGAAGAGGTAGTAGAGGATAATGACCCATGCTTTGTTTTTCCCATTGCCTTTATTCTGACTAGCTTTTTCCTGTAGTAAAAAGAGGGAGTTGAAAGAAAGGGGTTTGGCAATTTGTTTCTCTTAGGGAATTTGGGAAGAATTGAGGATAACAGTCTGTATTTTGGCTATTTAATTCAAGAGGGTTTCTCATAAATCCTAGCTTCTGGCCATACAATAAATTCTGTCTGGGCAAGTAGCTGTGGTTTCTATTGCCAGTAGAATGAACACATTATGCTCTAGTGCAAGTAGGTTTATATTAAAAATGGGCTGGGGCCTCTGTGTTACGCTTTTGGCAGAGCCTTTTTAAGTGTGAGGAGAAATGTTAGAGATAATCTGGGACTCAGTACATAACTGTAGAAATACGGGATGAAGTGTTGTGATCGTTTGTGGGTTTAAGCTTTTCTTGTCATTTTGGGCACAGTGCAGTTTTCCAGCCCCTGGTCTGTATGCAGGAATGCTGTTCTCTAGGATTTCCACCTGCTGTCAGTGCCAGGAATAAATGCTCTGACCAGTGCTAACACATGTATTAGATGAGTATTCCCTTAAGAACCCCCCAGGGTGGCCATGGATCTTATTATGATACTTGGATTTACTTTCAGCTCAAGGTCTTCTAAAATTATTCCAACATATGAAGCAAAAAGCTAAGGTTGGTTCTTTATCTAAGTTCAAACAGGGGTTCAGACTAATTTTCTTATTTACCTGGTTTAACTTGAGAATGTTTTGTGCAGTCGTTTAGACGTGTGAAGATTTTTATAATGGTTTAACAAAATGTTTTTTCTGTGATTTTTATAAAGCATCATATATCAAACTAAAATGAAGACCCTACAGAGAACTTAAAGGGCTTGCAGACTCTTTGTTCTGTCAGAAGCCCCACCAGGATGTTTTGGTTGTGGAAGGAAAAGCAGGATCAATTATCTGACAGTTTTTTTGGGTTAGCAGAGAGATCAGAAAGTGGGGAAGAAGCCAGGTTGGATGAGGCTCTGGGCCACCTGCTCTAGTGGAAGGAGACCCTGCCTATGGCAGGGAGTTGGATCTACATCACCTTTAAGGTCCCTCCCATAAAATCCTGTGATTCTGTGACGACCCTTCCCAACCAGTGTCAGGAAAGTTCATTGCACAATACATAGAAGGAAAAATTAATTAACAAGAGCGCTCCTATTGGAATCCTGCCCTTGACTTCATGCAGCAGCTGCCAGAGGCTGCATTCTGCTGTAACCATACTTGAAATGATTCAATTAAAAGGAGACTGCTTCAAGAATGCCAGCTTGGTATTAGATCACTGGCCATAGATTTATGGAATGTTAGCCCAGCAGCATAATTAATAACTCCTCCTTAACTAATTAAGGAAAAAAGTGGTGTTTCAGCAGTGATAAGAGTATTTGCCCAGAACAGCAATTTATTCAAAAGTCTTTTACTTGACATTTTTACTGTCATTGTAGTTGTAACTGTAAGATTAGAGATACCAATCATCATGCAGCCAAATGTGTTTCAGTTTAGCAAACGAGCTACTTGGTAAATGATTTAAAAAAAAAAAAAAAATTATTAAATTTGAGTAGTTTATTATCTTGGAATTTACTAGAGCTTTGGATTTGTGCTGTATTTCCACTGAGAAACTTGTAGAACTGTGCTGCACAGGGAGATTTTTCTCTTTTTCTCCTTGCTTGGCCAACTAGTGGAACAAATATAGCATCAGACCTGTGGTGCTATTTAAACTGGGGTAATAGTGTGTATGACAGAAAAGGAAGGCTTTTGTTTCTGACAGTGAAATTTTATGTATTTTCTAAAGAAAAATAGCAATAATACATAAATTATAAAAATTTAACAGCCTCTACATGCCATCCAATGAATAATAATTATTTCCTTGAAAACTGAAAGTTCTTTATACCATTTAATAGGATTTTAGCAGTTGCCAGTGAAGTCTGCACAGCAAAGTGCATAAGGTGAGTCAACCCTTGGCATGAGCAAGAAACTGTCTGAGAAATGCCATGGAAGCCTAATGACCATTCTGTTACTGTGTTCCCTAAGAACAGAATTATTTTATTTTGCACCAGTTACACGAAACATTTCTTGCTGCAATAGTTTAGGCCAAAAAATGAACTCAAACCCAAGTTCCAGGCTTAATTTTTTTTTCAGTGATATGTGGCTATCCCTATTTATGCAAAGTATAAAAATTCATGTACAGGGGTTACACTTGTTTGAGAGTTCAGTTTTTCTGAGTGCTCCAATTTCTATGAATGAAAGAATTTAATTTACTTAGAAATAAATTGGCTTTTTTTGGAAGTAAACTTACAGTTTGCTAAATCCCCTGCAAGCACTAGTAAATTCTTGCACTTTGATTAAGCCCAAGTTTTAATCTTTGTAATCACTGAGCTCGTGCTAACTGCTACCATGCTACAGCCTTACTGAAGAACAGCAATTTTGGCAGAAGAGGATAGTCAGTGGAAAATTTGGAAAGGTAATTCAAAAATTGTCAGAAGATTTTATCTTTTTATACATTCCTGGGTTGGTTTTTTTTTTTCAAGGCATTCGAAATTTTATTTGATGTGTGTGTTATGTTCCATGAAGTAAATATATCTCTAAAGTAAAGATTGTTTGAAATATGGGGATTTTTTTTTCTTTGTCTGCATTTGGGCCAAAGGTCTGTTTTCTGTAAAAGTCATGTCTGTTTTAACTTACCCAGTCATTTTGACTACTTCAGTATATTGATTACCAGTGAAGAACAGTTTGGTACATTGTACATAAATAGCCCCATGAATAGCTGGAAAGTGGCACAAAGGCTTTATACTATCAGGGAAAAAGGCTTAAATCACACGAGCCAAGTAAATATTCAGCTGCCATCATTGTTTAAGGAAACCTGAGCGTGTTTCTGCGGATGATGATTTGGTTTCTTCACGTATCTTCGAGTTTTTTTGTTGCTCTTTCTGCCTTCAGATGCTTGGCAGGGCTCAGCCAAGCGTGTGTGCACAAACGCCTGCTCACAGCTCCTGCTCCCATCAGCTGCTTGGTGCTGCCCTGGTGCTTTTGACTTTCCACACTTCGACTTCCACTGCTCCACATTCAAGTGTGAACATCCTGGGGGAGCATTCTTTTATGTTTTATGTTACTCAGAATTTCCATCTGCTTTTACTTGACTTGTGGTTGTGAAGATCATGCTTGGCCCATGGGATCTTACACAGTGCCGAGAGGATGTGGAGTTTTGTCAGCCAGGGAAATATGTCTGGCTTTTTTTTTTTTTTTTTCTTTTTTTTTTTCTTTTTTTTTTTTTTTTCTTCAGCAGCTTTCATATGCTCCTCTTCTTGTGTGGTCCCACTAAACTGAGTATATTTAACAGAAATACTCTCCCTCTCTATCTTCTGTATGCTGCTGTCTTTTAGGCAGACTGTATAAGAAATCTGAGCTCCAAAAAATGTTGGTCATGGCTGAAAACAAGGTAGTGTTACATAGAAAGGTACTTTAGTCGTTGCACATTCCAAATTTATAACAGCATTCCACATTCTGGTTGTAGATGAGTCTTAGTGGATCTGCAGTTACCAATAAACATCCCAGTTATATCTTTGTTGAGTATTTTGTGCCTTGTTTTTGCAGGCACTGCTACAATCTACAGTTCAGCAGCAAGAAGCAGCTATTGAAAAGCAGTATTTATTAACCATTGAAAAGCATTCTCACAAATGTGAAGAGCTCCTTGATGCTCAGGTATGGATGTGTACATGCAAGAATTTCCATGATTTTCTTTCACTTTCAACTCTTTCCTGTTTGAAAAAAAATATTAACATATACGATCCTCAAAGAAAATGATCCATCTCTCACCTTGTTTCCTCAGCATACCACTGAACACAAGTATTTAAAAATTCTAAATAAATAAGGACTCTTCATCTGTTGGGATAAAAAAATGTTCTATAACACTGGAGCCTGCTTAGAACAGATTCAAGGAGAAAAAGTCTCAGAGCAACATAATACTTCTCTAACAGCTGCCATTTTCTGTGGTCTTGGAGAAACCATTCAATTATTTTTAATTTATGTAGTTAAATGCAGGATTTCATTGTGTGGGATTTGCATGAATTTTGAGTCCAAGTTTTGAGATGCTTCTTAGGTGGTAGACAAAAACGTGTGTTGTCCACACCTATTTTTATTGCATATAAATCCTACCTAAAAATAAAAAGCTGTGAGGAGTTATATAATATCCAGAAATATATATATATATTTATGGCCTAAATTGGCTTATTTATCATAAATGGAGTAAAAGCACACTGCACAGCAAAGTATTTGAGATCAGAGCAATTAGTGATGAGTAGCTGAACAATGTCAACCTGGTTTGTTATCAATAAGCACAGCTCTTGAATCAAAATAATCATGACCATGAGCATGGAAGTTTAAAACCCAAGAAGTTAATTTGTTAACAGCCCCCCTGGAGTCATTTATATTGCAACTAAGTTACCTTTTAAGTACTGTTAGCAACGATTCTGCAAAAAATACAAAGGACATTTTTATATAATTTTTTGTGGAGTATTTTAGACCAAAATACATCATAGGTCCCCTTGAAGGACTCCACCATTTCCAGAAGTGTTTCATGACCATTTGACTGTTCTGACCATATCAATTAATACCTAGTGCAAATGTCTTAAATATATAAGCATTTGTGTAAACAGTTATAAAGGAAAGGTGTCATAATTTGAAGAAATTGCTTGTATCATGAATGAGGTTATTGCACAGAATTGCAGTTACTTAATACTTGCTATAAAGCTCTAAGAGTAAGTAATAATGAATTTAAAAATTAATTTTTTTGTGGTTTTGAACTGAACATCTTGTTTGCTAACTTGATATCGCTTTCTGAGTGTTAAAAAGGAGTGAACCACATGAAATTCAGAAAGATTCAAAGGAAGATTTGAGTTCTTGCAGACTGAGCAATAACTTGCACCTGTGATCAGTCAGATTGCATCAAAGCCCCAAAAATGGGACAGAAGTGTGGGAAGATGTTGGAGTGGTTCAGATTTACCTGGGGAGAGCCCAACAGTGTAAAGAACTGTCCTTGGGCATAGGACAGGAGAGTGGTTACAGCAAAACAGTGCCCTGTTCACACCATGTCAGCATTTAGTGCCCCCTTTGCATCCCAGAAAAAGTGTGAATTTTGTTCACTGGGGTCCAAGCCATTTCTCATTCAGTACAATCGAGGTTTTTCACCACTAATTGTGATGAAAAACTGGGATTTTGAAGCCTAATCAAATAGACAAGTGCGGGTGCTTGTGGTTGAGCTATCAGGTTTAATTGAAAATGATTTATACTGGCAGATTTTATTCACTTATAAAACTTTGTTGAAAGAGCTGAAAAATGGGTGGTAGGTTTTTTATTCTTTTTGAACACATCTATTCTTAAATGTATGTGTTTTTGGGTTTATTTTCACACTTCTTTTTCTTCCAATGGTTTTCAAGTTGGCAGTTGAGTTTGATGAAATTACTGCTGATATTTATACACACATTTCATTGCTGTTTTGTGTTATGGGATTGTACATGCACAGCCACCTTTACATGGAGATTTATGAGTGTTTGTATCACTGTAAAGAATTTTTTTGGTGCAACAGTAATTGCACAGTGCAATTATACACTCAACACAAAAAAATGCTTTTTTTTTTTTTGTTCCCTTCTAATATTCTTACCTTACAAGCAGTATTTTGCCTTCGAAGTTTTAAGCCTGTGTAAAACTGTCAAAGCACATAGTTTTTTGTGCTCATTTGCCATGCCTTTTAAATTTTCTGCTGTTTTATTTGCAGTTCCACACATTCAAGATTATCTCATGATTAACTCCTTTCTCAAGCTTTCTACTTACTCCAGTTTCCCCCTGAATTCCCATGCCCCTTCCTCACAAAAATATCTTTGAGATGGAGGAAAAAGATAAAAAGCAAAATTTGGGGTTTTTTTCTGTTTGTCTTTAACCTTTTGTCGGAGTTTATTGGAGTTTCTGATTTCGAAGCTTAATTTTATCAGGGGGAAATGCAGGTTAAAATCCTATCCAGAGAGGTGCTATCCTGCTGATAACATCCAGTGTACCAGGCTGTGTTTTCCAGGATGGGGAAGGAAGTGAAAGACCTGGTTCTATCCCAGTTTCCAGCTGGAAAAATTCCTGCAGTTGAATATTTGATTGTTATGTGTCAGCTTGTCAGCAAACTGGCTGGCTCAGGCAGCATCCTGGATGATGATCACAGCAATGGTTCCTTCCCAGGTGAGAGACTCCAGGGCTGCTGGCTTTTCCAAGGAAATACATCCCCATATCCAAAGTGGTGTGGGCAGCAGGGGAGGGGGGATTCTGCCTCTCTGCCCCTCTGCTCAGGTGAGACCCCACCCTGCAGAGCTGTCCCCAGCCCTGGATGCAGCCCAGGGAGCCCAGGGAGCTGCTGGAGCCAGGGCAGGGACAGCCAGGGCAGCAGAGGCTGGAGCAGCTCTGCTGGCAGCCAAGGCTGAGGGCATTGGGATGGTTCAGCCTGCACAGGAGAAGGCTTTGGGCTGACCTCAGGGTGGCCTTGCAGAGCCTGCAGGGAGCCCAGGAGAGATGGGCAGAGACTCTGGGCAAGGGCTGGAGTGACAGCACAGGGGAATGGCTGCACACTGCCAGAGAGCAGGGTTACATTGGCTATGGGGAAGGAATTGTTCCTGGGAGGTGCTGAGGCCCTGGCACAGGGTGCCCAGAGCAGCTGGGGCTGCCCCTGCATCCCTGGCAGTGTCCCAGGCTGCATGGGGCTGGGAGCAGCCTGGGACAGTGGGAAACATCCCTGCCCATGGCAGGGGTGGAACCAGATAATCTCCAAGGTCCCTTCCAACCCAGGCATTCTGTGATTCCACGATGTCAGCATTTCAAAAAGCAAACCAGGCATTGCTGTGGCACGTCCAGGGGGAAGCATGGTGTCCTCCATCAATGGACAGGACAAAGAGAACTCTTTCTCTGTGCCAGAAATCAGTCATGTCACCTACTGAATAGTTAGGAAAGCTGCACTTGTCAGTTTTACTCTTCTAGAATTTGATGGTATCAGAAAATGCTGGTTGAAAACTTATCAGTTCTTTGCAAATTGGAAAATCACTAATTTCTTCCTCGTCTTTTTCTGAGACACAAACCTTTGATGTTGCCTTCTGAAAATGAGCACCAGCTGTGATCTCATGGTTTTCCTCCTGTGCTGTGTGAAAATACATGCTGAAAACCAGAATCAACAAACTTTTGAATAGATTTTTTTTTTTAATACTCAGAAATTTCTCTTACTATTCAATCAAAGCAGACAGTGTTAAAATGTGTATATAGCAAGGTACATTTTTATATTCCTCTTAAAACAGTCAGTGATCTGTGTATTAAGGCAAAATCTTAAATACCTACCACAGTTATTTTTCATGATGATTTTATGTGTGTGAAATGTGTCACATTTGTAGATGCAACAGCACTTAAGACAACCAGAGTTACCCCCATGTCTTTAATGCTTTTTCCACTCTATCATTATGTTGGCTGTCACTTGTATGATAAATACTAGTTCAAAATCTGCTGCATGAAATCTTTTGTCTCTTTGAGACTCAAATTGCTGAAAAGTCTGTCAGAATAAAACTTCCATTGGCTGGAGCTCATCTTTAAAAGTTTATGATGCCTTCAAGAACAGTCTGTGGACAAGCAGAAAACTGGTGTGGCAATAGTCACGAACTGCTGGAATGGGATAGGTGTCTTCTCCAGTATTTGGATGGTTCTTTTTGATGTGTTTTGCATAACCTTTTGTGAAAAGTCCCACTGTCTCCCCACAACTTCTAGAATGTCCAATGTAGGAAGTATTTTTCTTTTGCAGCGATGTTGTATGCCAGGGAAAATGTTGACTTCAATTGGAAGCTTAGTTTCACAGGAGATATAATTTTCTTTGATTTCAAATAATGGCTTTTATATCTACTCAAAATGTGCCTCATATTTCTCTAATGATGCTTATTTTATGAACTTTATCATGTCTTTCTCCTCTTGTAAACAAAAGAGGCTCTGTGTTTTTCCCATCTGATGGTATTGTGATTTTTTTTTTTTAAATGCCTGATCTCAAAGGGACCATATGCAAACTAGATTCTGAGAGTCTTGTGAATATTTGCATTTTTAGTAGACATTGGCCATATTTTTGCAGTGAGAGTAATAATCCTGAAGACTTGCAGACTGAAAATGCGAACACTGCGGTGGGCATAACCTTTCTGGTTCAGTAATTCCAACTGTGATAGGTTTGGAAATTATTTAAAGTACTTGCCATGTCCCCTTCTTCGGGCATTTCCTCTCAGTTCCCAGAAATCTTGTCGTTTGCTGCTGTAGAAATATTTGTTTATTCATTCCCTTCAAAAGCAAGTACTTCCAATCAGTCCTTCCTGTTACATTTTCGTGTTATTCACCTTCACATCATTCATCTAGTTGTGTCTTTTCAGGTCTGCTGCTCTTTTGCCAGGAGGGAAGTTACACTTTCTCAGAACTTAAAGGAGCAAAAAACCAAGGATGGATTAAAATCCTGTGGCAAATCTGAGAAATTTATTCCTGATACCTCCTTGATTCCCATGTATATAGAGAGAATCAAACTGAAAACAGCTTTTCCTGCACTGGGATGGCTTTTTCTTTGTTTGCTTGCTTGTTTTTCCTAAATTCTGAATTGATTTTTTTAGGATTTATCCTGCTTGAGCAGGGAAATGGGACCAGATGACCCTCTCTGGCCCTTCCAGCTTGACCCATTCTGTGATTCTGTCATTCCATGAACAAATCTGATAACAGGCACAACTGTTTTGGGGGTTTTATTAAAATTAAAACCCCTTACCAGAGTTCTCTAACCTCTTTTCAATATGCCTACTCTCACACATTAGTTAGAAGTTGATTTTGTAGTCCCTTGGCACTGTTAATTCAGCCAGGATACTTTCAGTGTCTCCACCAAAAATCTTATTTGGAAATTACATTTGCTTCCTTGGATTTGTCAAGTGGCAATTGAAAGCAGCTCTTTAGAGTGATTTTTTTTTTTTTTTCTCTCTTTTGCTTATATAACTTGTTATCTTCAAGCCTTCACTACTTGTTGGGAATTTATGCCCTCAACTCTTGTCAATACTCTGAACAGCTAAGTAATAGAGAATGATTTTTATCCTCAGTTATTTTTCTGTCAGCTGTAGTTGAAAAAAAAAATTGGGTTTGTTCTGTTTTGCTGTCTTCTGTTATTGAATATTTTGCTGTTTACATTGGTCGTATTTTGGGAGTTCATTTCCTTTATTTCTGCCTGATAAATGGAGCAATTTGTGGAGAACTCCTATGGGCTGGGAAATGCATTAGATCACAAAATAGAAGAAGTAATTGATACTTTTTTATTATTGTCACATTTTTATAAAGCTGCTTATCTCTGTATCCCCAGGAGCTTGAAGTGTGTTGGGTTTCTAATGGTCTCTATGACTATGTATGCCTTCCAAGAAAAGTATTTTCATTACTAGATGCCTTTATATATCTTCCTACTTTATTTATAAAAACAATGAAGTACTTATGCAGCAGAATGTTTTAAACCTAATTTCATCCTCTGATGTGCCTCAGATAATACAGCTTGTGCACTCACTGTATGGAACCCTGAGTGCAAGCCTGTCCTTAGTTATTTTATTACCCTATTGCAATTTTTCTTCATATTTACATTATTCCAGCTTTTCTCATGTCATAATGTTTTGCTGATTCCTGAGCTGTCTCCCAGAGAAGCTCTGCAGCTCTGTTAGACACTTGGACCTCAAACTGGCAGAAAGACACAGTTCAACCAGGCAGTAATAAGTTATAATTTGAGGAAGTGGAAATATGTACCAGATGTTGGAATTCTCCAGGCAGATTTTCCACCTTGAGCTGCCAAACACTCGAGATGCCACAGATAGTGAGGACAGTGTCAGAAACCAGCTACAATTCCCACTTCTTGTCATTTGACTTGGGCAGAGCTCAGCAGTGCTGAGGAAGAGGTGCAGTATAAAAGAAGATGCTGTGAAATGTAGGCAGCCTCATTTTTGGGGAGCAGAAAACCATTATTAGTGTTTTAATAAGGTCACCTTTTTCCTCAGGGTAGTATTTTGACTCAGATGTAGAAATGGGGATATTTTGATAACCTTACAAAACCCTGATGTATTTTTGTTACATCACCCTCCCCTTACATAGATAATAATGTTTCCCATGACCTGTGTTATTTCTTCCTACTGTTAGGTCCCTTCAGGAGAGACAGAAATAAAAATAGAGCTTTGTGAGTTTAGAAGGTTTCTTTTAAAATAGGTGAACGGATTTGAAGTGTGGAATTCTTAAAAAGCCTCATCCAGTGTTATATTTTCCATGCTGGTGAATGAAGTGCTGAAAAATTTACTAAATGTTCCTGAAGATAATTTTGCCCAAATCTTGAGGGAGGAGGATGGTTCTGTGTCCACATATTATGAAGGTACAAAAAAGCCCCACTATTATAGATGGCATTATTGTGTTTTCCTCTATTAAACAATTAACTACAATGCAGTTTCATTAGATTAAAAAATTCAATAGAGACTTGTTTAAAGAAAAACTGATAATGATGGCTTTAAAAGAAGGTTCCAAGTATCATTTCTTAGTGTGTGACAATTGTTTCCTCAGATGAAAGATCTGTGGAAGAGGGAAACACCAATTGCAGTGATACACCAATTAATGCTGCAAGGCCTCTTTTTCCTGTTTAGTGTCAGGATATTCAGATTAACTTCTCTGTTCTGTGATGTTCTTTGCTGTTTTATTTATGAATTATTATCTAAATGAATAGTTTTACATAAGCTATGAATAGGAGCTAACAAAATGAATTTAGCCCTGCCAAGCATGCATGCATGCATGATGATTAACTCAATATTGAGAAGGAACCAATCTGCAGAAAGATGAATGGGATGTCCATTACTACAGCAAAAGAAAAGCATTTTTGTTTATGGATGAAATCCTGTCCACGTTTCCTTTTAAATGAAACAGTACAGGACTCAGAAAGAAACTGGTTTTTTAAAAAGCATTTCAGTTCATGCAAGACACCCAATTTTTTGTTTGACTCTAAATTTGGAGTTTAGGATTAATAGGAATATGCAAGGAATTATAACTGTGCTTAATTAGAATTGATTATTGGTAGCTTTAGTGTATTTTAGCTGTAAAGGAGCTCCTCTCATGCCTTACTTCATTCACCCATAAGTTAGTGTAATATCATCTATGTAATCCTTCAAATTATGCTTACCTGAAAGAAAACTTCCACTCATCTTCAGAAATAAATTTAATAAATAAAAATAACAAAAAAAAGACTTACTAGTTGCTATTGTGATTAAATCTGTTTACAATGTCTTCTCTGACTCACATTCCAGGAAAAAAAGAGAGATTTTTTTGATTTCTTTTTTACAGGAATCAAGAAAAACCACAGGACCTCTGTATTTATATTTGAATCTACATCAAACGATTTTCATTTGGAACCATTGCCTAGAGAACTTCTTGCAGGGAGGAAAGCATTATAACCTATTTTTGAATGCCTTTTGTTTTAAGCTAATTTTCACAAGACTCTTCTTGACCCTCTCATGCTACTTTCCAGAGGGGAGGGTAGAAACACTAGTATTTCTCTCCACTGTGGAATACCACTTTTTAGAAAAGTTCGAGGTTTTCTTCTATTTTATTTTTTTTTAACCTCTTTCCTGGGCCATCATGTCACGAGGCAATTTGCTCTTGAGAATTTTTACAATTCAGAATTTTGCACTCTTAACCCTGTACTCCCTGTCTAAGGAGTAAAAGGGGGTAAATTATGGCTTTGTTGGAAAGAAGTTTAAGTGAGAATGCTAGGCTGTGGAAACCAGGTAAAGTGATGCAGGAAAGAGCTGTAGTACTTGTTGTAGGTAAGCTAGAGGTTTTTAGGTCTGAGAATCTATTGGGTGAAAACCTCCCTGGTGCTCCAAAGTGCAGCTTTCACTTCATGCCTTCAGCTTTTAGCTTTTATATTTTTTAGATTCTGTGCTCTTTTGGGGGTAGTTTTAGGTTTCATATTAAGTGCTACTAAGCTCTCTTCTCAAAGTAGAGAGACGGAACAATTCCTTCTCCAGCTTGATACCAAGGACAACTTTCAGACCCTAGAATGAAAGCAATGGTGAAGTGAGAAGAGAAACAAAGAGGATGGAGCTTCATGACCTGAAGCTGTATTTGGACAATTAACTCCAATATGCTGATGGACCAGAACTTATCAAAGTGGGAGACCTTGTGATCTGATGTCCATTCTGTGCCCATTTTGGGTCCATCTTGGGTGTGCCCAGCCAGGCTCTTGTGCTGCCCAGGTGTGCTCAGTGAGACCTTTTAATAAATCCCTGCTTTATCCTTTTGCTCTGCCTGGTCCCTGTTCCAGGTCAGCCTCCAGAAGGCATCACACTGACATTTATTTTTGTCCCTCACTCATTCAGGCACTGTATTTCCAGTTCTGTAGCCATCACTTTTTATCAGTTTCTCTCTGTGCTCTTCATTCCAGAAACTCAGTGAGGTATATTTGTTTATTAACAGTTGGATAATTCGATTCAAAGTTCCAACACACTTGGATTGGTTTTTTACCTGTTTTCTGCTTCTTAGATTGTTGATTAATAAAAGAAACCATCACCTCAACTTCTGTTTAAAAACTTTATGGACCTTGAAGGAGTGAATTGCTTTTTTCCAAATTTAAGGCTTCCTATGTAAGTCACCATCCTAACTTTCACAGGAAACCTGGAAGACACTTGGTTACTTTTCACAGGACCATTAGGTCTGATGAGCTCATTATCCTACTTGCAGGAGATAGATCACTCTGCCTTGAAAGCTTTTATTAGGTTTACTTTTGGGCAGTGTGCTCTTGACAGGTACAATTACCAGGAGAAAGTGGCCTCTCCATGGCTTGGGAATTCGAGTTCAGGGTATAAATAGCTCAGAGTGGTGCCTGAAGTCGCAAAGCTCTTCCATCATTCCTTTAATACTGTCTGAGAGAGGCAGGAACGTGCTGATAATTCTTACCTGTGGGAACTGCAAATGCCAAATGAGATTCATTCAACTGCCACCTTTTGTCTGGTTTCATTCCTGGTGAGAGAGGGAGGGTTTGTGAGATAAAGCTGCTTAGCTGTAGTCGTTTAACTCAAAAGCTGTGAGTTTTAATTCTGCAGTGGTCTCTTGTAGCTGAACAAAAATCTGCAAGCCAAGTAAATGAACCTAAAACTAACTGTTATCTCCTGTTAGCTAAAAATACCATGACACTTGAAAGCTCTCAAACTGAAGTGAATTCTCGAATGCTGAAGTGAAACTGTCACCTTCTGCTCGTTTTTAACCTTCGACTCACTTTAATTATTTTGTCTGAAAAGAAGCAATGATTGTATATAAATTATATATGTATATAATGTTCACCGTGAGCATTTAGTACCAGACTCCGAATTCATTCTGCATGTCTAGAAATTCCATGTACCAAATGCTTCTCTATGACAATTTCTACTGAAAAGTGTGTATGGATTATTTGAAAATCTGAAATACAAACCTAGCTGCCCAAACTAAAGAATAGTTCCAAAAGGTTTAGAATAGCTTGTGATGCAGAGGCATTTAAACTAACAACTTGGAATTCTGTTGATACAATTGTTAATAACTTTATTTGAACTACAACTTTTTTTTTCTTTTTTTTCTTTTTTTTTTTTTTTTTTGCTAAAATCTGTCTGAATGCTGTCATTATACAGAAATAGCTAAAATTTCTTTGTTGACAGAAGCCTTTACTATCCATAACTTCCCAGATTTCCTGCTCAAGTGATGTGCATAACCAAGATCCCTGAATATGCCTTTGAAAGATCTGTGCTTCTTAAATGAGGAATTCAGATGTGTTCAAATGCATTTTTTTTTTTCTAGAAAATAGATTAATAATTCCACAAAGATGACTCTACATCATTTTAATAAGCACAGCTTTCTGGGACATTCCGTGCCTCTCTATTTGAGCACTAACACTGCTGTGGGGCATTGCACTGTGGAAAAACCCAGGACATTTGGGTTTAGTAATTAAATTGCATATAAATGACATGCAGAATGGAAGCTTTCATGTTGTACCTATACTAATTATGTCATATGAGTTTTCTGGACTCAAGATCTGTTGGAGGGAGAAGCAGTTCACATAATATTTTATTCTGTTTTCTCCATTTCCATTTACTTTTTTTTTTTTTTTTTTCCCCATATAATTTATGCAATGTAATAGCTTAAGGTATGTTTCTCTCTGAAAAACAAGACTGACGAAATACAGATTCTGAAGCCAAATAAACAGTTCTCCAAGGTGTTTCTCTGGGACTAATACAAGAGGATTTGCTTTGCTGGGTTGTATGGACAGCTGTTGCAACATTTGTGATGATAAATGATCTTTTGGAAGTTCAGATACGAAGCTAATCGTGTATGGGAGGATTATTCCACATGAATAAGCATTTATATTACATTATGAATTTATATTACAACAGAAAAGGACATACCAAGCTATTCACAAGAGACTTCCAGTATTGAAATTATAAATTTATTTCCTTGAGAAGTAGTAATAGTATTTAATGTAAAATAAGTTGCATTGAATTATGGCAGAAGTTATTAGCTTCTCTTTTGAAAGCTAATGGGCTTTGTATTTGTATTTAGGGGTTTTATTTGTAAGGACATCTAGAAGGCATTCTGAATGTCCTTACAAATACTTACCTCTGGTATCTTGAAAAATATGAACTAACAAGTTTTTATAAACAGATGCAATTCTTCATGAAGTTCTTGCTGAATTTCTGTGAATTCTATAAAACTCCCAATGCTATGCCATATTCTAGTCTCCCAAGGAAATAGGAGAGCCAAGCTCAATCCAAGTAATCACATTGCAGTCACAGCAGAATTGAGATTTTTGGAATTGTTTACTCACTAGGCTGCTTTTTGTAGTTAGAGTCATTTTTGTAGTTGAAGTTTTGGTTGTGATATTTGTATTTTCCAGGATTGCAGGTCCCTGACAGGTGAATGAGAAGTTAACTGTGCATGGAGGTTTAGATTATGTGAAGCATTTTTGGCCCTCAGTCTGTTCCATCAGCAGAGGGGATTGACATTGATTTTCTCCACTGGCCATGTGTTCTATATTGTATTAATGCAAAAATCTGCATTCCTGGACTTCCAGGATGGGCTTGAATGCCTTGTTATATGTACATGGAAAATAAAATTTTAAAACTCTTCTGGAGTTTTTTTGAAGCAGAAAATTTTGATCCCATTGAGAATGGTGTGAAATTCATCTGGCAGCTGGCCTGTTGTGAAAACTTGAAATGTGGATGCAGGTAACCCAGAAATCTGATGGGCAGTCTTCATGTAAAACCTGGAAATCTGATGGTCAGAGTCAAGCTGGAATTTGCTGCCTGCCAGGCTTAAACTAGAAATTCTCCTCTCACTGAACAAACTGACTTCCATTTTACTGCAGGTGCTTTTTCTCTAAGGAGCTCTCCTTAGAATCTCCTGTGCTGGTTCTTGACAAACAAAATAAAGATTCAGTATTTTGCTTGACATGATTAGTAAGCTTGGATTTGTGGCACAGGTCTGCGAAAATATTTGCATGTGTTTGTTTTATATTGTGTCATTGTGAAATAACACATGTGTAACCTGTGCAGTTACAAAGGGGAGAGTCACAGAGAGCATTTAGCTAATGAAAATCCATTTATTGTTTCACCTTTGAGTTACTGGGAAAATGTAATTTCTGTAAATGCCTTGATAGTTAAAGCTAATGTCTGTAAACAAGGAAAGTGAGTTACACATCATTAAGTATAAACATGATGTGATTTTTTGCTACTCCTTCCACAGGTGTTTTCCATTAGAATATGTCTGCCCCATTCAGACCTATTTTAAGTAAATTCACAAGGAAATGCCTCTTTACATGTTTATCCTGGAAGGGCAGATAGGTGTTCTACTTTAAAAAGCAGTCTAAAAGTTTTCTATTCTTCAAGTGAAAAAATATTTTTTCAGAACATAGTATTGCAGTTTGGTAATGTATTTCTAGCTGCTGTTAGAGACACTTGAAATTAAAACACCATAAAATTTGTGAAACAGAAATGACTGTTTCTTAGATATGCTGGTGAAAGGGGGATTTGCCTCCTTAATTGTTTGTTTAAAAAATGTATGTTTGTTATATGCACTTATATTAATATAAAACTATACTGTAACACTCTCCTCTTGGTGTTCTTGCAAAATGTTATTGCATTGATATTGTAATTTCAGGTTGTAATAGATCATCTCTTAAATAATTTGTAAAAAATGTACTGACTTGCTAGCATTAATCATGACAAATATGTAGCTTCAATAATTTCCAGCAGTAAGTTTTGGTTTTGAGAAACAGCTTAGAGACAAAACCCACATCCTGCAAATTCTTTACTTGATACAGATTAAAAAAAAAAAATTAATTGTGGTTATGAACAGTTCTCTATCTGTATATAGAATGCATGGTCATTTCAGAGCTCATTTTCTCCCTGAAAAATGTTTAGGATGACAAGAAATCGAGAAGAAAGCAGCAAATTCTCTTTTGTCCACATTCCCTGGCTCTGGAGGGTCATGATATCAAAAATGGTTGAAAAAAATACATTTGCCTTCTACTCTCTGTGCACACAACTACTGAGGTAGTGCAAGAGTAATTTAAATCCTGCAACTGTTTAAATGAAATAAAGTGTGGTGTTGCTTAGACCAACTTTATCAATTGTGTAAGTGTTGCCTTTACATAGTTATTAATTTTTCAACTTTTTCCCCAATACCTTTTAGAGTGAAATAAAATAGTAATTATTCAAGAAACTAAATATTTCTTATTATTGTAATTTTTTTCCATGACATGAAATCACTTAAAGGAGTGCTGTGAATTTGATTTAACTGGATCTACAGTTTAAGTAGTTTTGTGAGTAACTGGCAAGTCTAAGTGTCTTGAATCGATTTCTTTTTTTCTGTTTTACTCATTGGCCGTGGTTACCAAAATATGAATGTTTCTTCCCGATAGCATCAGCGACTTCTTGACATTTTGGAAGCAGAAAAGGAAGTGTTATCAGAAAAGATAGAAGAAGCTTTGAAGCAGCAGTCACAAAAGCACAAGGTATTGCTTTTATTTACAAAAAAAAAAAAAATAAGAGATCAGCATTGTGGAGTTTATTGGGAACGATCCTGTCACAATTCCTGACAGGAAGGGGAAGCTCCCTTAAGCACTTTCCCTGTTTGGAATGATCTTTAGCCACTCCTTTATTGTCTATTGCAGTTTAATTTTTCATAACGTTTGCAGGAAGTGCTGGACAAATGTCTGGATGAAGAAAGACAGAGAAGCAAGGAGGCTCTGGCAGCGGCTGCAGAGGTATCTCTCATTAATTAGTGAGCGTGCAGTGTGGCTTCTTCATTAGAAATGCCAGGCTCAGACACTCACTTTTGTCTCATAACTGTATTTATCAAGCTCTGTGTTCTCAGCTGTGTTTAGAAGCAGCTGGCTGTACTGAAAATGAAGATTTCTGCTCTATTCCATGTCTTGGCACAGGCAGGCATCTCCCTTCTCTCAGGCAGCAGCCTCAGAATTGTTTACAGCAAGAAGAATATTGCAGTTCGGTTGTTGCTGTCACCTAAATATCTGTTTTTTGTGGTCTTTCTACGTCAGTGCATCTTGATTTGAAGAGCTGGGTAGCAGGGTCAGCTGATCTTAATAAGACAGTTAGCAGCATGTCTTATTTAACTTTCATTGAACATGGTCATCTTCAATGAGGAGAGAACTATTCCTAAAATCATGTACAAACAGGGACAGTTTAACAGGTTTTGATTTATTTTATATAGGCTGATGTTTGGCTAAAAGTGACTATTCAGTTTTTAAATATGATTTCTCCTATTTCATTATTAAATGCATTGATGTTAGCACAATACTTTTATAAGTGTTAATCTAGAATTAATTTCCAGTAGTGATGTAGAATCCAGTACAAAAGTTCAGTTGCATGTAAGGATCTGGGGAAGCTAGTGGTATGGATTACCTAGCACACTTCATTGGGCTATTTTATAATTTTCTGTATGGCTTTTTTGTGTAGTATATGAACACTGGCTGAGCACCTCACTGAATAACATTCAGTAGTACCACAAACTTTTCTTACATGGTTGATATCTACAGGAAAACGTGTGTATAATAAAACATCCCCATTTAATTATTATCATTTTAATATCTAAGTAGAAAATCAAGTCCCAGCGAATTGAAGGAAACAGCTTTAATTGGAAGTGTAGGTATCTGATGAATACAATAGTTTTTGCTTTTTATGACTTATTTTGACCAGTTCCATATCACCTCCAAGGGGCATAGGAATGACCTGTAAGCTTATTAAAACTGAGGGATTTGTGATTGTTTTGTTAGCCCACGTGTGCTTATTTTGAACTTCAGTTTGCCATTTGTTTGTATATTTTATGCAGTGGTTGTCTTGCTGATAAATATATTTGTGTGGCTAAACCTTTGTGGAGCTGTTGGCTTCAAATTCTCAGTGATTTCAGATAATGGTTGAATTTAATGATTGGGGGAGACAATAGAACAGTATTTCTTGTAGCATGGCTAAGGAGCTTTGGGAGGGAAGACACATTTGTTTTAACTGTATGTTGGCTAGTTTTCTACAGAAAATGCTCAGACAGTTTTTGCACTTTAGATATTTGCAGATAAGAGCAGGAATATCTTACATGGAATATCAAGAGAGGCCCATGATGTGCCTACTCTTGCATGGATTTTGCTGCTTTATTTTTTTTATTATTATTATTTATTATTTTATATTTTTGTGTTAAGTAAACTGGTTATGTGTTTTCAGTAGGTGGGAATTTAAGAGCCTTACCTGTAACTTCTTTTTCCTTTCTGTAACTACACAAGTCATTGCCCAGAGGTAAGACCTGCTTGGTAGCACCATTAGATAAATTGAAAATATTCACATCCCATGTCTTGTCAGCTCATAGACTCATTAGAAGAAGGTGATATATATGAGTTGGTTGGGTGTGTTGCTCATCTAGTTGTGCCTGATCCGTTTCAAAGGCTGAAAAAGAAGTAGTGCAGGGAGCTGTTCTGAAAGCTGTAGAGGAGGAGAGGAGAAACATGGAGAAGATTCATGCAGAAGAAAGAAAACTGTGGGAAGCAGAACGTGATAGCCACAGAGAGAAGATTGCCCAGGCAGTTTCAGAAGCCATGCAAGAGCAAAGAAAGCAGAATCAGGTTAGTGCATTTTACCCTCCCATGCACCTGCTTCGTGTATTTTTGGTTTTGCTTTTGAACACTTCTGTTGCTGTGGTAGGTTTCCCTGTGCTGGCTGACACTCAGGTGATATTTGCAATGCACAGCAAGCAGTTTGTCTTCACCAAGCCTGTGTGTGGAGAGAGGCTGGCACATACAGAACAAAATTCCTGTGGCCTTTACAGCTGCATATATTGAAATGATATCAATCAAGCCTGGTTTGGTCCTCTGACTTCAAAAGGAGCCTGGGATGAGCAGCTCAGAGAGTGGCATTTATGCTGGAACAGTTTAGGTGACTTCCATACCTGTGGAGGGCTAAAGATGTTGCATTTGTTCCTTATAGAACAGGTACAAAATAAAGAGAGGGCTATAAAAACTGGAAGCTTAAACCAGAAATGTTACTAGAGTTAATCATTGGAGAGGTGCTTCTATAATGATAATTATACATGACTTAACACAAATTGAGAGGGACGTTCCCCACAGTGCTTTTAGCATTTCTACAAATTGCAAATTAAATATGTTATAATAGCAAGAAAATTAATTGCTCTTCCAAAAGTTGAATTTTGTGATCTGTGATGCTGGAAATACTTGGAGGGGCAGCCTGTGAATTCACTGGTTTCTTGGTGACATATTCAGATGTTATATTCTTCAGAAATTTAAGGAGTATATATTTCATTGGTGTGTTGGAATTTGATATTGCTGTATTTTTGTTTTATGTGCTGCATAAGAAAAAAACCCCCAAACTTAAGAATTTGAAGCAAAATAAAAGTACTCTTTGGAAAGAGATACCATTTCCCTTTCCAGTGTTAAACAAAATTAATAACCTCATATACCTAACACTACCAAAAAAAAAAAATGTTTTGATGCTATGCCATTACCATACTGCCTAAATTCCTAATGTAAATAGAATTATTTAATTTTTTTATATCTTCCTTACTTATTTTAAATGTAAAGTATCAAATGTCAGTTTTCAAGACATTCAGGGAGCCTTGAGGCAGTCAAACTCTTCTTCAGAACAGAAGGACGGAGAGCTGAGTTCAAAGCTGGGTTCAAACTGAGAACAATTGCCTGGGCTTGAGCTGGACACAAATCATTCAGCCTGTCCACAAAGAGAACTGATACCAGTGGAGCAGAGCATCTGCTCCTGGCAGGGAGAGTGATAAAATGTTGGTTTACTGCAGTTTTATAGCTGGTGGAACACGAAGGGAGTAGGAGGAGGAGGGCTATGGTAGTTTGAGAAGGGCTTTGATGGATCCTGAAGATTCTTGGTGAGAGTCCCACGGCTGGGTGCTGGAGTTCAGCAGGGTCTGGATTTCTGGATTGGGGGGCACTGGGTGTCCCAGGTGTGGCAGGGATGTGCACTCAGCTGGGGCAGGTTTGCCTTCACTCTCCCATGGTTGGTGTTGCCTTTGAAGTTGTCACAAGACAGGATGACATTAGGTGCTGTCCCTGAAAATCAGCCTTCTGATTTGTTTGGGTGTGATGGAGTCAGTGCTCAGGAATTGTAAGATAAACAAGGATCATGTTTGCATTCCTTTGTGAAAAGAGATCACCTGATGGACTTCTCAAGTGACCAGTGGAGATGGAGAGGTGGGAACTGCTCTGTCCAATCTCTGGCCACTGTCCAGAAACTCCTAGATACAAGATCAACAATAAACTGGAAAGTTCTTCTCTTCTCTGCCTGAACCCCTGTGTGTGTGTTGCTGTGTGTTCCTACCTACATCACAGTAACAATTAGGAGTAGTTCAATAGCAATGGATGTAATCTTTGATAAATGCACTGCCCTGTCAGCATTTCCCTGAGGAACCATCTCAGCCTCTCCAGGGGACAGGTTTTGCCTCTCGAGCTTCTTTCAGATCAAGTAGTTCTGGTGTGGAAATTCCTAGTGATCTACTCGTGATGGTGTTGGAGTCTCTTGGGATTAATTCTGCTGTAAATATCTTGCCCTTCCTGTAGTCCTTTAGTAGCATCATTAGTTAATTCATTTCTTTTAATACCAAATGGCTCTGACGACTTTTATTGTAACAGGAATAATTTCTCTAATTTGGTTATAACATGATTATTTCGCCTTCGTGTCAGGTTCATTTTTCAAACACTTAATCTATTTTTAATTAAGGAGAAATGCAGATTTTTCTTGAGATTTCAAAAATTCTATCACATATATCTACGGTGTATATGAAGTTACACTCTTTATTCTCTAATTAATGAGTACAAATTCCCTGGGGAGGATGGACTTTCATGGAGAAATTGGTTTCTTGGAGAAATTTTCCCTTCTTCCTATGCCAAGAACTTGCATATCTCCTTTAGGCCGTTGCAATTATAAGCATACAGCAAGCACTAAAATTTTCTATCAACAAAAGAAGTCCTGCAGAGCTGATGTGCCAAATGATAACTTATATGTGGTGTCAGATACAACTTTAACAATGCAAAACACTTGGGCCTACGAGGCACTTCGTGTGTGGGCACTGATTTTTTCAGTGTAGAGCCTTCCACACTGAGTTGTTTCTTATTTATGTTTTGTTTTCTGTAAGATTTGTCTTACAAAAAGCTATAACTGCACTCTTGACTCTCCTGCAGTTACTGTTTAGGCAATATATCAAGTCAGCTCTGTACTGGCCAAAATGCAAGCACACAGTCTAACATTTCAGACAATGAAATATGAAAAATCCTAGAATAAAATTTTATTTTGCTGTAAATTGTTTCAAAGGGGTTTGCTTTATTTATTTGGACTAAAAAAGGAAATTAAGCATAGTATTAAAGAGAAGGAGTTTTCCTTCACTGATGAGGTGAATCTGTGAAATGGGAAGATCACAAAGGGTCAGTTTAGTCTTCTGCACATAGGTGAGGCAGAATGGCTTCCAGTCAAAGTGCCCACAAATAACTCCAGAAAATTGAGAATTTTCTTATTTTCTTCGAGTTGCAAACCCATAGAGAAAAAGGCATTTTCATCTGCATGGTGCAAGAGTTGATAAAAGACATATTTTAAAAACTCTAGCACCACCATGTATCTGTAAAACATTTAAATTGTGAAAGTGAGGGAAAATATAAACTTCCATGTCAAAGTGGAATGAATTTGTTGGCTTCTCCTTTACCTTCCACACCAGAGAAACATGATTCTGAGTTTTGAATCATTGGTTTGAAAGAGTAATTTGCCATCCATTAATTTTCTTTATTAAAATAAAATATGGGGTTTTTTTTCCCACCAGTTTTTAAACACACGCACTAGAAATTATATGTCTATATATGAGAAAGCAAACGGAAAAAAGCATTAAAGTATGGGTTGCTTCTCTTTCATTGGTTAGGCAGTTTTAGCAGAAGAACAATAAAGGTTTGAAGATCACACTTGTGCTGAATTAGGCAGTGAAATTTCCCTTCATTCCCTAAATAATGCGTTTAAAAGAAGCAAAGATGAGTGTTTCCTTTGCAGGGCACACAGGTTTTGTTTTACACTTTTTTTGGTGGTGTTGCTGCAGAGCAGGAGACCCACAGGGGATGCAAATCTGGAAGGGTTATGCAGATGTCTTCTTGTGAAATATTCATGCTTGGCAAAACTTCGTCCTAAAAAAATTGTTTGTCCTCAGTCAAATTGTTATCGGGTCTGCAGATAAGGAAATCCTACTTCCATTTAAGATTTATTATACTAATTTAATATTACCAGAGAAAAATCGTGAGACTTAGAGTTTAATAAATAAATCATATTTAATATCAAATATTTTGTTACCGAATATGAAACAGGAGAGTGAAGGTAAACTTGCAGTGAAAGTAGGAACTAAGACATACTGAGATAATATTTCAGTTTGATGGGGCAACCTTGACATTCCCCCTTCTTTGTTTCTCCTTTAAGAAATTAAAGGATTGCAGCAACATGGATATTGTTTTGAGGTTTTGGGGTTTTTTTAATGAAAGCTTTTCATGAAAGCTTTGACTTTTCCAGTGACTTGGGTCTTTACTTAGAGACATGATATTGGTACTTAAAATAAAGGTATTATTTTTTGAAGCTTTATAACTCTGAAGGGATAAATGAGATATTTTGCATCACCAGGGAAAGGGAAAAATGTTTTTTTAAGAGCACTCTCTTGGGGCTGTGAAGTAGTAAAAGTCCAGATGATTTCCATTTTGGTTAAGACTGGCAGCATCTTCAGATTTTATAACTGTGTTATTCAGGTGTTTCGTGCTTTTATAAGAGTTTTTTTGTGGGTTTGTTTTCAGGGTTTGTTTTTTTTTTTTTTTTTTTTTTTTAATTTAGAAGAGCAGTCTCAGTTTGGGGGAAGAGCAGGCTTGCAATCAGGAAGAACAAGCTCTCCTTGCAAAAAACAAGTAGTCTTTTGATTGAAGATAACTTTCATTTGCACAGGAACCTTGTGCTGCTTTCACAACACATTGAAAAGTCATCATAGGTTAGGAACTCATCCATTCAGCAGACTGGATGTAGCTTGGCATGTCTCCAGGATTTTCTTTTCTGTTTTTCTGGAGTTTTTTACATTGTCTGGTGTTTTTTAAAGTGGCATCTTCCCAGCCAGGAGGTTTAATGTCTGGGAGCTGTCAGTGTTGAGAGGAATACCTGGAGAAATTCCTCCACTAGAATTTTTTCTTTTTCTAGAACACCTATTTAAATAAAAAGTGGATATCCTCTAGATAAGGAGAAAGTATCACAGGTAGTGTGGCTGAGGCAGAAGCTTTTTAGCCCAGAATTCAAAATTGCAGTGAAGCTCCAGGGGTACAACTCTAAACTGAAAAAGCAATTCTCTCTATCCCTTATGTTTATTTTTACTCATTGAACAAACTGAAGTCCAGAAATTCTTTGGGAATATGGGATGATGAAATCCATGCAGTTCTGAATAAAGGTGCTACATTAAATTCATAATTAGTGGGGAAGGCAGGGTAGCTCCCAGGTAGCTGTAGTGCACAGAGCTCTCTGCATGGCAGTTGTGATCATTTTATAGAGCCAAATACTCAGCTGCATAAAGGAGGTGAAATCCATGGTGGAGTGGGAGAGAATTAGCAAAAGAAACTGCAGAGAATTTATACACCACTGGTTTTGTTTTAAAATAAATTCACTAAAAGTAAAGTGAAAGCTGGCAGCTGCAGGGTGAGCCCTGGAAATTAAAGTCCATCTCATAGCTTGAAATAAATAATTCTGCTAAGGCATTTGAAGCAAAGAATCACCTTTATCATTTCCTGGAGGCTTACATTTAAAATACTGTATATAATCCAGTGTAGTTTACCCTAATTCTCCAGGGAAAAAGAGCCTGAGTTCATCTCTGCCATAATCCACACAGCAGATCCATTAGAGCCTCAAGCGTTCTGAAGGCTGCAAATATTTAGGAAAGAAAAATAAAATAAAATAATAATAAAAAAAAAGAACCCTTAATTTAGTAAAAGGACTAACATAAACTCTGCTTCCTCTTGGACATGAGGAAAAGCACTAAGGCAAAATTATCTTACCAATGGGAAAGTATTTCAGGAAAACTGAGGCTGTGGTGTCTCATTCAGCCAAGCCACAACTGAGATATACTGAGATATACAAAGCAAAAATATTTTTGCAAGAAAAGTTAACTAAAACACTTATTAAAAAAAAAAAAAAATTAAAAAAAGGAACTTTCCAGTGGTCTTTGCTGAGTAAATCTTTAAGAATTAAAGATTGTGGAGTATGTTCACATTCCTGCAGGTTCATGTGGTGGTGTCCTTTGCAGAACAATAAATTTGTAATCTGTGGTCTTAGAAAGCATTAACACAATTTGACTGGCAAACATCTAGATAGAAAAAAAAATATTATTTATGTGGTGTTTATTGAATTTCCATGGATTTATGAATATCAGCATATGCCAGTGCTTAGAAGGTAAAAGGAGAATGTCTAGGATCCTGAGGAGTGAATGGCTCCTTATCTTCTGCATTATCAAAACTTTTTTTGGTTCTCCTCTACTTGAGGCAGTGCTTCTCTTGGTAGTTTGGCAAGCCTGAATGAATTTGAGAATTTTTTGGAATTCTCAAGGATTTCCACAGCCAGTCATGTGTAAGGGGATAAAAGCTATGAAAATGACAACATGAAGCTGTTGCTTTTATTCCTAAGACACTGGCTTTTGTTTCTTTTCTACAAGTGTTAAAATTAGCTGTTAAATTTTTTGTTGAGAATTACTGTTTGTCTAAATATTTTTCCTCACTGCCCTGCATTTGAGGGGGTTGTAAAGACTGAGAAGGAAAAAGATTTTCTGAAAAGTTATTTCCCACTCTAGCTTTCAGTCAGATTTATTAGCTATTAAATGGCCCTTTCTTAGCCCTATAATCTGTAAGAAACCACTTCATGTTTTCTCATGGATCAAATGAGTAGGTATTGAAGGAATTCTTTGGTGGACAGTATAAGAGGGAAAAGAGGAAATGTATGGGGATTATATGTTTGTCTTGTCTTTTCACTGTCCAATAAATTTGTTCTGTGCAAGATTGCCTCTTGGTTCGCATCAAATTTGGAAACCTAACTCGTTTTTTTCTTCCATGACCTCTTTGTGAACTATTTCTGTATGCAATGAAAACCCTGATAAATCTCTGTGATATCTCTTTATAAGTGCACCACTATCACTCAAAGGTTTCTTAGTCTTTCTTTTTTCCTTTCCCACTTCCCAAATACTTTTTGCACCTTCAAGACCAACCCTGTTGCTTGTTACTCTGGACTGCATCATGGTTTTGTTTCAGATCTATTTGTAAATGTAATTTTTTGTACACAGCATGCATTTGGCACCATATCTGTAGGAGATAAAATATATCTAAAAACAAAGGTACAATCTTCACACAAGCTCCTGCTTTTCCTTTATTTTTATTAATGCAATTTTCTCTCCTTTGAAAGTACTGCCATTCTTACTGTTGCAACTGTCCAGCCCTTTACTCCATCACTCTTCCTCTGTTAAATAGGCTATAAACTGCTTTTTGCCTCTGTTTCAGGGTTTGCTGTTGTCCTTTTCACCATTAATCACTCTATTTATAGTATTTTTACCAGAAGATCAACTTTTACCTATATTGGCATTGCTTGCCCTTCTTCTGTGATTTTGTTTTACTAGGGAGGATTTTAACATGGCACAATATAAATTTAATTTCCATAAAATTTAATTTCTGCATCCTCAAAGCTCTTTGTGTCTATGATATTCAGAGCTTTGTGGGCATTGTCAGTTAAGGGAATACAAGCTATTAATGTTTATCAGTCTCTTTTTGTTCACTTGTTGTTTTATTCATCTTTTTCAAGGGTTGCAGAGTCCTGTGGAGGAGTCAGAGTTTGGAATATTCCCTTTATTCTGTTTCTGAAGTACTTAGCAAAGTGGCATATTTTCTAATGTAATTTCAGAAATAACTTTTTACGACTCCATAGGATTTTGAGTGAGTGGGTCAGTGCTAATCTTTGGAAGAAAAAAATGATTTTTCAGTAACAGGCTTGGACTGCTGTAACATTGCTCTTCATGTTCAGTATTTTGTGGACTCATACAAGAAGTTTTTGGGGTTTTTCCCTTTCCATCCCAATTCTTACCTAAATAATCTGTTGATAAAATGGTATCACACAATGTGCTGGAGAAGAACTTGCTCTTCAAAGGACCTATTCCTATTTCTGTTGCCTTTATCCTTCAGCTTTCAGTGGGAGTGTGTGCTTACATTTCTCTCAAGAAAGTAGCAAGCCATTATTTTCAGTTTTACTTTCTCCTTGTCTTGCAGAAACATTAGTGTGGCCAATGTTTGCAGGGACACATTAAAAGAAAATGTTGTGTAATCTTGAATGTGTGAGGAAGGACCCAACTCAGTAGCACCGAGTGGAAAGAGATCCCTGCCATTAGATGAGTTTATTTTTATTATGCTTGCAAAGTCTGGAAAAGGAATAGTTCGCTGCATACAGACCTTAACCATGTCTGACTTCAGAAGTAGATTGTAGTAGTTTATAACCACAGACATTACAATTTGAGGGTTACTATTTTCTGAAAAACCACTAACATTGCAGTCTGTGGTTGCATTTCCTAGATAAAGTTTAGTGCTGCCACCTGATCCTTGTGTGGAAACAAAAGAATTTTCCTATAAAATTGCAAAGCAACATATGGCTTGTTTTATTTTTTAAATACTGTCTGGAGTTCTCTGGTGTATCGAGTACACTGCTTTTTCTTTCTTTCTTCCTACAGATTTATATGTTGTGATAGTGTGGTTGTCATTTCTAATACATGGTTCACTGTGATTTGTCAACTGAGTATTTGAATAGCTGTATTTTATTTTTGATTAGGTATTCTTAATCTTCTAACTGGTGTCATGTCAAGCACATATATAAAGAGTCATTTAAAAATGCCAGCTTTGTCACTATAATTTGGTACTCCAGCCACTGATCAAGTATGTTAAAAAAAAATAAAGGGAGGAGGGAGAGGAATTGCACCTCAAGTGCCATTTTGTGGAGTGTTCTTCCTTAGCTTCTTACAGGAAACTGGGGTTTTCAGTTTCTTGAGTCTATTAAAATAGCACTAAGAGGCTCAGATAACACTCTGCCCTTTTTAGTTAAAGATGAAATAAGGGCCAATTTTTACCTTTGCAACCAAAATCTAAGTGAGGGTAGAATCTAAAGGTAGATACAGCATAAGAGGAGAGAGCAAAGACATGAAAGAAAAGTAAACACATGCTGAGAGAATGAACCTGCAGCTAAGGCTCTGTTCAACAGTAATAGGTAATAGCTGCATTTAAATAACTTGTGGATAATTTACTCTAATGTCAGAAACAGAGCAAAGACAGAGAGTGACTGAGTACTTAGAGGAGAGCTCTTAGTGGAAGGTTGTATAAAAGAAGTGAGGGTGTTTGTCACAGAAGGAAAAACTAATATCGTTGATTAAGATCAAAAGTGTATGACTGAGTTGGCTAAGGAACTATTGAGCAGTGTTTGCTCTTTGAAGGCTTGTGAGAACTGAATGGGAGGGATGAAAGAGTTTCCTTCCCTTTATTGATATCACAGCAGAGCTGTCTTTTGATAGTCTGGAGTGTCATTGTTTGGCAGGATCTGTGTTTGCCATTTTGAACTGCAGGTATGGGACAGTGCAAACCAAGAGTCTTGGTGTGAGTGACAGGAGTCTGCTGAGGAAGGCAGGAACCCCCCTTGGAATGGAGAATGCAAACCCCCTCCCTCTGAATTATTATAATTTTGAAATTAAGGGGCTTTCAAGCCAAGATAAGGGAATAGGAATAGCAGTTCTTTATTAGGAGAATTAAGTTAAAAATGCAGTAATACAAGAACCAAAGCAGTGACAGAGTCAGGATCCAACCTGCCCCCCGTGGGTCGGGGTGTTGGCAGCAGAGCCATTGGATGGGGCTGCAGCCCTGCTGCAGGGGCAGCTGTGGCTCTGCTGCAGCAGGGATCCTGCAGGAAGGGGCAGATTTCCTCTGAAGGTCCAGTGGGGACAGACAGGCCTGGGCTCCCTCTGGGAATCCCGTGGGAAAGGCTGAGTGCAGTGTCCCAAATGTCAGATTTTATGCAGGTAGGAATGCTTGGCTCCTCCCCTGGATGGAGCATCTCCCAGTGGGATGATGTGAATTTATCAGCCATGAAACGAGACACAGTGGCCCATGAGCAGAAATAACCCCAGGACTGAGGATGGGTCATGGAGGAGTTAAAGAAAACTGCCCCAGCTGGTTTTTAACATCTTGCCCATGAACAGAGGATCACCACAGCCCTGCCCCAGTTGGTGATGGAGTACATGCACTGCAGCCCAAGGCACCACGTCAGTTCAGGAGCATTGTCAGAGATTGTAGGGCCTGGTTTTTAAAACATAAGCTGTGAAGAAAGCTGTGTGTTGTATGGAACTGTTTCATTCCTCCTGAATCCAGGGAGCAGGGTAGCATTTCAACTCAGATGAGAAGCAGACACTCAGATCTCAGAGAAACGGATCCATATGATTCAGCCCAGGGCGTGGTCAGTGAATAATCCCAGAAAAACACCCACAAATCAAAAGTGTCGTGGGCAGCTGCCAGCAGTCTGGTGAATCCAAATGCTGGGGGGAAGGCCACTGCAGCAGGAGGGGTTTTGTGCACTCAGGTGACATTGCCCAGGCTGGTGGCTCCAGGATCAGCGACTGCTGGGGGGCTTTGCAGATGGGAACAGGAGCGGATCAGGACCTGAAACAGGGAAATCTTTATAAACTGGGAAGAGACATCAGCACTTAATTTGGTTACTAGACTCTGGTAGATGAATCATGGGATCACTTAGGCTGGAAAAGACCCCTAAGATCATTGAGTCCCCCTGTTGACCTCATCACTAACCCCCGTCCCCAAGTGCCACACCTACACATTTCTAAAATACCTCCAGGTTTGTTGATTTAATCACAACCCAGGGGACTTGAGCAAATACCAGTGGAAATGAAAGAATTCTTTCCAATTTAACTTTTTCTGCTTTAATGTCAGTGTAGTAAACTAGTGTTCCATAAGGGTATTGCAAGAGGTTTCTGTTTTCTTGCATTTTATTACTAGATTTGTATAATTTAATTGGGTTTTTATTTGGGCTTTGTAGTCCAAATACTTACTTGGATTATGTAGTGTTTCAAGGATTGTATCAGGGATACTTAACATGCTTTAATTGATTTTAAATATTTTATGGGTGTAAAATTTTCCACATATTAAGATATAGCATCTTATCAGTTCTGTATTCTGCTTTGATGAGTTTAATGGAATAGATTAAGAGATTTTTTTTTTCCATTCTAACACAAGACAGTATTTTGGGACCTTATGACAGATTAACCTGGCATGAGAATATAATTATAAGAACAGCATATTTCTGTAATATGTAATTTTCTGCTACTTTTTCTGTTAGTCTTGCCAGAGTTCTGCAGTGAAAGGGACCTTTTTCTTGGGATTTTACTTTGGTAAATTGAAATAAAAGAGGGAAAAAAAATCATAATTGCTTTTCACAACTATGATTTTCATATGTACATGAAACACTGGGGATTACATAGCTACATGCTTTAAATTGGGGATTTTTGACTTTTTCTGCTATAAAAATAGCAAAAGTGTAGTTTTGCAGAAACGATTCCGTTTTGGCTGAAACAGAACAAACAACTAAAGGTAAGAAATAACACTTTCTTTTTCAGTTGAATAACTTCCACTGAAGGGACTCTTTTTTTTTTTTTTTTAATTATTTTATTTTTTAAAAAAAGAGTTTGATCCAGTTTGGTGGGTTATTCAAGTTGTAAATACCTATCAGAAAATGTCTGTATTGCTCAGCAGTCAAGCAGCCCTGTAAACAAATCTGTGGGTGATGCAGTGTTAATGGCTAACCAGGGAGGAGTAATAAGGAATCCATTTATATTTACCTTTGATGTTCTAGAAGTTTTGACTAAAAAAAAAACCCCACCCATAAATCATGTATGTGAATAAATACCCTAGAAGTCATGTTGTGTTCCTGTTTAAACCATGGAGGGTTTTTTTCCATTATTTCCTGCTTAATTCTTCAGGTGCACCACTGGTGTTTCTGTTTCTTCCAATTTGAAATATCTAGAACAAAGGCATAGGAATTGCCAAATTCTGCCTGGTTTCTGAGGCATTCTCCATGTTCCTCTTGATCTCCTTGACAAATCATTTAAGATCATGTGATTATTTTTACTGGGTGGGTTTGTGTTTTTTTTTTTTCTTTTTTTTTTTTTTTTTTTTTTTTTTGGTTTTTTTTTTTTTTTTTGTTTTTTGTTTTTTGTTTTTTTGCTTTCTGAAAGCATTCTCAGGATTTATAGGAATCTGAGGCTTGTCTTTTTGTTCTCCTGAATTTTGGAAACAGAACACTTGGGTTAATAATGTCATTACTTATTCCACGAGTGGCTTTGGGAAGCTGGGAGTTCAGTTTTGGGACAGTGACTTTAGCCCAGGAATTTGTTTCCTTAACCAAATACTGCAGGGGATGGAGATGTTTTAAGAAGTGGTTCCTGACTTTCTCTACTCTAATGCATCTGATGTGGGGTAATTCTAATTTAGGGGGGTGGCTGAGGATCTTTTGCTGCTTTTTACTGCTGTGCACAGAATATCCCTGGCAATTCCCAAAGCTTGGAAGCAAATTAATGGGTTTTTTTACAAGTTTTTAGGTTATTTTGCAAAAAGCCTTGATGGTTTGTCTCAGTTTAGAACCTGGCTTTGGTGGTGTGGGTACAGCTCAAAACTGCATCAGGGGAGGTTCAGACTGGTCACTGTGAAACTCTTCTTTAAAAAAGGGTGCTCAGACACTGGGAGAGGCTTCCAGAAAGGTGGTTGATGCCCTAAGACTGTCAGTGTTTCAGAGGCTTTTGGAGAATCCCTTAAAAATGTGCTTTAATTCTGTGGGCAGCCCTGCAGGGCTCCAGAGCAGATGATCTTTGCCATCCCTGCTCCTGATGGAAAGTAAAACCTGAATTGCTTTATTATTTTCTGCTCTCAGGGAACGTTGTATTTCTATTAACACAGTGATTATTTCTTTTTGTCCTTGCTTATTTACCATTTAATACTGAATTTATCAATTTTTATGGAGATGCTGCATACATATAAGATAACTATTACTTTTAAAAATAATTTAAAATTTTAAAATTTAGCAGGAGGGAAAGGAGTGACCTTTTATCACATTTGTGTCATTTTTATTTATTTTTTTTTCATATGCACTGACATGCTTTTCTTTTGGAAAGGAAATTGTCAAGGAAGCATTAATGGAGGAGCAGAAAAGAAGTGAAAAGGCAATCGAAGAAGCAGTGAAAAGGGCAAGAGAGGAACTGATGGAATATATTAAAGAGCAGAAGAGGGTGAGTTACCAGTGGATAATTGGTTTCATCATGAAGTGAGAAATTGGTAAAGTTTGCTAAACCTCAAACCTCTCTTAAAATGCACAGGAAAACAGAATCAGGAGTTGGACCTGCAGATCTTTCACTTGTTTTTTCAAAGAATTTGTTATTATGCTGTATTTCTTCATCTATATTTGTAGACTTTTAAGTCCATCACAAGCTGAAAAGCAGACATTAATAGTTCAGTTAAAATTTATAGCATTTATTACAGAAAGTAACATAAAGGTGGGGCATAAACACAGTCTATCAAATTTAAATCGTGATCTGAGCCCAGGTGATAGAAAACATTTCAGTATAAATAACAGGTGCTATTTTGTGTTCACAAATGGACTTTGTGTGCATACAAACTCACAATAAAGGCCATTAATTTTTTCTTCTCAACCCATATTATCTGGAAATGTACTGGTATTCTGTTCAGCATGATTTATAGTCAGTGCATTGGTCTTGTTATGAAATGTTGCAATGTTCTGAAAGTGTTTTCAGTTGTTCTATTAATGCTATATCCTGGCAGTTTAATGTTTGTGTATAAACAGTAAAATGTAGCTCAAGGGACTTTGATTTGCTTTCACTAGGAGGAGAAAAAAAAATAACACACTTCTGCCCTTTGAAGCTCTTTATAAAAACATAAGCAAAAAATAATTTTTAAAAACCTCTTTCATATGGCAGTAGCAGCCTGAGATCAAATTTCAGTATTCTCAATAAACAAAATCACTCAGCTTGAATCTAATGGGAAATGTTGTCCTGAGAAGGAAGCAGAAATAATGAATTTGGCCTCTGCTTTTATATTCCCTGCTTTTATGGGTTAAAAAATAGTATGGGAAATAGGATTTACCTTCAGAAGTCTCACCCTGCTACTAGTTAAGATTGCAGAGCTCCTGCCATGATGCTGTGTGTGAAGACATTTCCTTTTAGCAGGATTTGTTTGATTTGGAAAGACAATTTAAACAGAATCCAGTGCAAAACATGATCCATAAGGATGTTTGAGCATATCTGAAGCCAGTTGTTTGTGAAGGATAAGCTGTGGGGAAGGTGAAAGTAGGTCTACTATTAAAATAACTTATCATAACTTACCATAAGTGTCATAAATAAATGGGTCATTAAGGCCTACAGTGCAGATATATATGAAAATATCACCTTCAAAGAAACAAAATCTTCTTTGGTTTATCTGGTAGGAGCATAAATTCCTTTAATTTTGTAGAGCACATTCAAATAGTTCAGCCAACCTTTTTCTCTTTTTGAACAGTTGACACATATCCATTAATTTAAAAAAATAAAAATCACACATAAGGAGAACTAGGTTTTGCTGGCATAAGATTTATAGAGACTGCCTGTATTCAAGTTGGAAGTGGAAGACTTGTTTAGCTCCAAATCATGTGGCATAATAGCTTTTATATGATTACATAAGAGGCAGAGGAAATGGTCAAAGCCCATACACCTGTAAGAGTAATAAATACACTTTATGGACTGTGCTAAAAAAGTAGCAGCTTATGTAAGCAATTCCTAGAAAGAACTCAGGGAAAATGCCTTGTCTAGGATTCTGAGAGGGTTTTTGGGGTTTTATTTGGGTGACAGAGGCACCCCAGGTACAAACTTGTAAAGGTAGTGGACACTGTGTGATCATTGTTTTAAAAATCTGTTTGTAAAACCTTCAAAGCACGAGCACAGCAGTATTTGTACTTGGTTAGCAGGGCATTATTTGAATTAGTAGAAAGTTGCTTAACAAAAAGCGACTTTTTAATTTTGAATTCTAAAATCACACAAATGATAGGAAGTCTTGTAGAATAGAGGTTTACAAAAATATTCTGTTATAATATTCAGGTATTTTGTCTGCACTAGGGGTTGCAAGTTGTTTATAAATCTCATAGTTCAGTAATTTAGTTCCTATTCGTTCCATTTGAATGCGTAAAATATTAATTAAAAAATTTTATTTATTTATTATGTATTTGTAGCAGACAGAAAAAAACAGTGATCTAGTATTATTGTCCCTACTATTTATCTATTTATGTACCTTTTCATTTTTGTGACCATTAGCTGTACAGAGATAAAAATTAATTCTTGAAGTTGGTATACAAGGGAGAGAGTAAATCACAAGAGGAAAAGTTTTCCACCAAATAAATCTTGTGCTGAATAGTTTATTTAAAGACCTTTGCTAAATTACAAAGATTCACTTCATGAGGTGGCTAGCCAGCCAACGAGCAAATTGTAATTTTTCCTATTTACATCGACATTCATCTCCCCTCAGGCAAATCTGCTGCTTGTTTTCTGAGGATGTTCATCAGTCGCCTTTTGTCTGCTAATTGCACACAGTTCTCACCGGCTTTAAAGGGAAAATATTTTGGCCTCTCAGGGGAAAAAACTCCATGTCAGGGCTTGAGTGAGCCCTGGAATGACAGATTTGTTTTCCCTGCAGCCCCTGTTTCCCTGAAGGTTGCCATGAATGCCCTCCCATCCTGCGGGAGGGTGGGATGCTGAGCAGAGATGTCACCACTGTGACAAAGCTCGCTGCACTGCTGTGTCCCCATCTGAGCTCTGCAGCTGTGCCTCGGAGCCTTGAGAAGAAAACAGCACTGAGCTTTTCTCTGACTGATGTTTACCAGAATGCTGCAGAGTTGAGGATAGCCAAAGAGATACTTTTGGGGGTTTTGTATTTAATGGATCATTTTTTTTTCCTGGGATTACAGAAACTAAGGGCCTGTTTCACAGTGTTTTTATTTAAGGATCACTTGCAATCAGCTGGTGTAAACCATGCTGTCTCCCAGGAAAGAGAGAAAATAAAAAAAGCCAACAAGTTTCTCATCTGATTTTGCCTAGAGGAATTGCCCCTTTAGTTTGGTGATAATACAGGTGCTTTTGGAAAACAGAATTCCAGGGCCATCCCAGCTATGTGGGGGATGTGCCAGGACAGGCAGCTTGTCCCTTTGCCATGTAACCAGGAGAACCAGAGTTATTTTTTGCTCTTTTTTTTTTTCTGAAAAAAACATGGAATATTTGGAAAATAATTGGTTTGCCCTGGTAAAATAGTTTTACAGGAGGTCAATTTATTCCAGGCAAGGGCAAGTCATGCCTTTCCCCACTTTCAGTGGGATTATTCTGCAGTGCAGCAAGGAGTTCTCACTTGAGAGGGGAATTGTGCAGGGATTTCATTCTGTGCAGGGATGCTGTGTAGTCACAATGCTTTTTAAGGGAAGAAAAATAATGATCAAGTTATATCCAAGACAGCAGGATATACCTGACATAATCTGACAGTAAAGCAGATTAAACCTGCTAATTTCCTCCATGGTCACCCTGGTTTTTCAGGGTTATTTCTAATAACATACTGTATTTCTGGAGTGTGTATATTGTCTGAGGGAAACAAGTAGACCTTTGCTTTCACCTTTTGAGTAGGTTTCTAACTGATACACTGACTTTTGGGGGTGCTTATGGTACAAAATTCCATTTCAGGGTTTTTTTTAAGTGGCACGTGCTCTGTTTCATAAATAAATAGATCCATGAATTCATGATTTATCATGAATGCACTTTTAGGACTTCTTGGGGGGTTTGTGTTTAATTTTGTAGTTCAGCAGCAAGGCCTATAAAAATCTATCTTGAAAGCACCTTTAGCAATACAGCTTGTGGAAGGTAATCTATTTTACAATTGCTATAACCCCTGATAGCTAGGTAGATCTTTTTCTTAAAATATGAAGTAGTTTCTATACTTCCTGGAGCAACACACTCTCACCTCGAACACAGTGTTTAGGAAAAGAATGTGGGAATACAGGAGATAATTTAAAGAGGTGCTGGTAGGGGGTACTCCAGTAACAGAGTTCTGGTATTAATATATTAGTATATTAGTTCATTAGTATATTAGTATATATCAGATCCCTGTGAATAGGAAGGATCCCACCTGAGAAACTTTGCAAATTAGTGACTTCCATTTATTGATCCATTTGTGTTAAGTCACTTGAAAAATCATGCATCAAAACCAGGGAATTCAGTTTTTGCAGGTAAAAGCTTATGCCCTCAGGCAGTTGTTACCAGAACTTTGATATGTCTCACTGTTCTGCAAGTGTGCTTGATTTCAAGAGTCAGGCACAGCTTTCTCCTGAAGGTTTATTATTTGTAGACAAGTGCAAGTGGGAGAGGTTAGGAGAATCAGTTTCTTTTAAGTTATTAATCTCAAATGGGTGATTTTTTTTTTTGCCTATTTTTTTTTTTTTTTAATAATACTTGCTATATTTTAATGTGCCTTTAGAACAAAATAGGGTGTCATTACCATTCTTGTTCCTGAATGTTTGGCTTGGCATTTGATGCAAGGCCTCAATTGCAGGCTGACCTGCCAGCAGCTGAAGCTGAAAACAAGACTGCGGTGGGCAAACTCAAGATTTAATTTCAGAAAGAGTGTTTATATTTTCCCTGGGGCCCCATTAATGGGAGTCCAAACCCTAAATGTTACCACCGACACATTTTAACAGACCAGTTTCCCAGTTTTTAAAGTGTGGTGTCACCTTGAGTATTTTTCTTTCAACTTTTTCCCCTTCTTCTGACTCTCAGAGAAAAGCAATGGAGTTGTATCATTTTTGCCTGAATTCAGTGTCACGTTTGGGGGAGCATAACGTTCTGTGTAATGCAAAATAAAATGGCATTTAAATTGATTTAATCCTATCTTTTATTTCTAGATCAGCTATTTTAACAATGCTGCGAGCTACCAGTGCAAAATTTAATGTGGCTGCAGCACCCACCAGGATCTGGGGTGCTGTAGGTGATGTCCTGAACCCCCCTGGTGTCAGGACATCTGTGCCATGCCCAGGGTGAACTTGGGACCCCCAGGTCAGAGCCAAGAGAGACAGCAGTGCTGGGGTCACCCAGAGTTCCTGAGCTCAGTTTCCTGCTCCTTCAGCTGGGCCTGTTTTGTGGCTTTAATAGGATTAAAGAAACATTTACATTGAGGCTTTAGGAGCATTTTCACACTGCTCCTTTACCCAGCTCAAAGAGCAGTATAAATCCAAAGGATTAAGCCAGGGATTTATGGGAAGTTGTAGTGTAAGATGAGTTTGGTGCACCTGGCTCTCCTTTTCTCCTCTCTGGAGAAGGATCCTGAGGCAGTGGGATGTATCTGTGTGCAGAAGTGAGCCTGGCATTTCTCCCTGTACTTTGAGGTCTTTATAAGCTCTGAAATTAGTGTTTCTAAATGTTAAAAGGGAATTATAGTCTCCTGTGGAGGAATATAGTATTTCCATTGATTGATCCTATCAGACATTTTTCTTCAGAGGGCATTTTGGCATTTTTCTGTTGCTTTTTGATACCAAAACATCATGCATTCAAGAGAATTTTTAATTTCCTGGAAACTATAGTGCTCTGCCTTTAACAAATGGAAAGGGGAAAAAAATACAATTCTCTGCCCCTTAGTTTCATTGAAATACAAAGGAAATTGTTAAATAACCAAAATTATAATTTTCAAACTCTTTGAGTGATCCTTTATGCTGATGAAAGTGATTTAGTTGAAACTACATACATAGCCTATTGTAGGGTTTTCAGCAATTTCTTTAGCCTAAAATTGCCAGAGTTTGAAATTCTTTACTTAAGTTAAAACTGTTTCATATATCCTTTTGTGCCACAGTGTATAAATCTACAAAGACTGAGATTATGCCTGTGCTCTTTAGTCAGGCAAGATTCCAGCTGAAACTGAAATCAAGTGGTATTATTACTGAGAAAATATTGTGCTATCAAAGCCAAAAAGGGAAAAAAAAAAAAATAACAGGGTGAATTATAATGTTCAGCAGTGAGATGACTGGATACTCCACTATTTCAGAGCTCCTCTTGTGATTGAGATGTATTGTGCTTTTAATCCAATGCATATCATCTTAATTACTGTAAGAGTAACTTCGGATTTGCTCTGCCAACACAATTATTCAGCTGGCTCTGTGGATATAGAGCATCCACAGGAATAAAGACTGGCAGTGTGTGCTGTACCAGTGTCACCCAGAGCTATCTATCAGGGGACACTGGGGTGGGTTTCTCAGCAGCAGGTGACCAGGCAGCCCCTGAGGTCCAGGGAAAGGCAACCCCTGCATTCCAGGGTCCCTCTGTGTGCCTGTGGCAAATAACACACAGCACAAAACTCTTGGTGGGATTTCTCCAAACAGCTTGGAGAAATGAATCCGACTTTGTTTTTTTCCAAAACTCCTTCTCTTATGCACATTTTCCCCAGACCACTGTGATTGGTGAACGAAAGACAACCCCTTCACCCACACTGGTCAAACCAGAGGGACATCAACAGAAAATCCCTCTCACAGAAAAAAATTCCAAACACGACTATCATTACAAAAACAATCCTGAGGTTTATGTGCTTTTGCTGGGAACGAGTTTCAGCAAGCCAGAACATCAGGAAAAACGGAGCTTTAGAAACTCAGACACTCCAGGGCTGAAAACCCCAGACTCCCCCTCTGTCCTGCAAGTGTGTGATGAGGAGGCTCCCAAAGGTCCCTGCTGTCCATGGGAAGCTGTGTGTGATGGAGGAAGCCAGGCATCCTCCACACCTGTGTTCTCCTGTAGGTGAGGCTCTGCTCTGTTACCCTGAGCCATCCCTCAGTGCTAGAACGTCATGCTGGACTTCTGGAAATGGGAGAATCCTAACCAGATTGTCCCTTTGAAGATTGCTCGTTTTGTGTTCTGTATGACTGTCTCAAAATATGTTTTGAGAGAAAAAAAAAAAAAAAAAATTCAAAGTTCTTGGTTAGGTATCTGTGTGGGGTTAAGCGTTTTTAGTGCAGCTTGTGACTCTTGACCGTGGGCATTTTCAAGAGACCTTTTGATTAACCAAAAATAGGAAATTTAAGAAAAAAAAAAAAAAAAAAAAAAAAAAGAAAAACAAACCCCAGAAAAATCTGTGCATCCATGTGTGCAAATGAACATGAATACCCTTATCTTGCCACCCTAGTGAGAAAGTTAGGTCAGCTGCATTTTGAAGGTTATTAGACTGAATAAGTGAATGTTTTGAGGAGGAGGAGGACTTTGGGGATTTTTTTGTCATTCCTATTAAAATAAAATCTTAACTATTTGCTGGCTTTGTCTTTCAAATTCATCTATATGCTTGTAACTAGATTTGTATCCCACTGTCGTTTCTTAATTCAGAATTTATGAGTATGTACAACCAGGTACATGCTCATAAATTTTTGTAACATAACAGCAGTTATAAATTTTATCTTTAAGTTAGTGTAGTCCACGTTGCTTTGTACTAGATGGAAAATTTAATCAGTTCAATATGATCACTTGGATTAATTAAAGCTAAGAATATCATCTGCAGTTTTATTTTCTTAGTCATAGGTCAACTTCTTGGCTTTTTCCAAGTCCCTGCTGTACCATTCTCGTAGCACCAAGGGGATCCTGAAGAGTCTTAGAAATTTAATGATGGTCATGCTCAGCAAAGACATTTTGGCATGCACCTGCAAGGCTGTCAGATTGCAAAGGAGAAGAGGCAATTGTTCCACTCTGCTTGGTTTTATTATGAGCTCCCAGTGCAAAGATCAGAAGTTGGGTCACTGTCTCTTCCACCCCTAGATTTTTGTGACACCATTTTAATTCCACTGGAGCTGAGCCCCAGAGAGACAGGGACAGAGTACAGAAGGCCCTTTTCTCCATTGTTTCCATGGCATGCAGGGGCAGTTTTGTGGTCTCTGTGTTTGTGTTGCAAAGATCCAGAAATCACAGTTGTTTTAACGAGGTGCTCTGTAGAATTTCTCTGTCCATGTACCAGGATAAGATAAGCCCAGAGTAATTGCAGAGCCACCACAAAGTCCCATTGCTTGGCAGACTGTCTTGGCTGTAGAGTTCTGGGGGAAAATTATTATTGTTTTCTCTTGTTCACGGCACAAATGAAATGAGTAGATCATTTTGTAGAAGGATGTTTATTCTGTTCTGAGCTGTGTTTTCCTACAGCTGAGGAATATTCCTAGTTCAGGGTTTGTTTGGGTTTTTTGTGCTGCTTCTCATTTACACCCGAGTCCTTTTATGTGGAGATACTTCAACCCCACTAGTTTTATCTGCTTACTCTTTTAGCTGGGGAACTATTTGAGACTTTTCATAGTTGGTTATATGCAGGGAAATCCAAGGTATTTTTACCCCAAACCTTGCAGCTTCTTTGCTCTTTTTTTCAGGTATGTCTTTTGCTGGTTTTATCCTTCTGCTGAACTCTGATTTAAAAAAAAAGTAAATGGGAAAGTTGGCCTTAGCATATGTGTTTTGATGAATCTTTCCTATGATTATTTCCTGCAATTGGATTCCTGCACCAAAGCCAGTGGGATCAAAATTTGAGATTTAATTGAGTTGTCTGTGAAGCTAGAGAGACGTGTAAAGAAATGAATTTTCTTACCTACAGCAATAGCAAGATGAGACAGACAAAGCAAAAGAATGTGGTTTCCTGTTTACTTTTTGCATTCAAATCTTTACCCATGTGTTAGAAATTCAGCAAGATGCTTCAATGATTTATAGTTAATAATTATATATTTTTCTGCTTTGGCTGCAGGCTACTGACTCATATAATTTGGTCAAGTATATTTTTCCCTCCCTTGCCCTTTCCCCCCACCCCACCCTGCTAAGCATCAGTTTCTTCTGTTGCTTTTGGGTTTTTTCAGTAATGTGAAACAAGGTATTGCCAACGTGAAAAACCGTTGTTCCCTTTGTGGTTGGATGTGCTGGGTTTAATTTTCTCTGACACAAATTCACCTCTGGAAAAGCAGCAGGAGAGCCAGGCAGGTACCCAAGGGAAGCTGCTTTGGGGATGCACTCTTGTGTGGGGCAGAAATCCTGCAGGTTATTGTGTCCTGCTGGTGATTTCTGCCTCCTCCTGCAGCATCTTCCTGCCTGTGGTGCTGTGAGTGGTGCCCTGGGTTCTCAATGTGTGTGTGTGTGTTTTGAGAGGAGGAGTTCTTGTCTTTGATGCCATCGTTGCAGCTGCAGCTTTATGAACTGCTTTGCCAGCAGCTGCCCTGAATTTTGTTGCAGTAGCTTGGCTTCAAACTCCAAACTGAGTTTTCCAGTAAGATGTTACTGTCAGTAAATTCATTATCTTTGGTCGTCTCAGTGCTGAAGAAGTCCAGTGGTGAATTCTCAAAGATTTCTGTCGGAATAGTAGGACATTAATTTTGTATCCCCTGAATGTTGATGTATAATTACTTATCCTAATGCATGTATATTGCCACAGATTTAATGCTAAAGTTATCACAGCTTTGCTGAAAGCTGTTTTTCCTCATTTAATTTCTTCGTGGGAATCCACCAACTATAACCTACAATGGTAATTTTAGAAAGATATTTCATGTGATATCATCTTTGCCTTCTAGAATGTACTGTTTCCTCCTGTCACATCTTAAAGTTTCATTAAAATGAAAACCTGGCTCTTAAATCAGGTGTTCCCCAAAACCAAGAGGTGGGATTTTTTTATTTTTTTTTTCTCCTGCTGTTTCTATTTACCAAACTCCAGTGTGTTGTAAGGGGACACTTTGCTTTAGGGGTTGTGACAGAGTTTCACAGGAGCCTTCAGATAATCATGATGCAGTTCCAGTCCCCTTGATATCTCAGTAGATTAATTACAACTGACTCATTATGGTGTTTGTAGCTTCAGCTTTCCATTTAATACAGTTTTCTCACCTCCCAGCCCAAAGCACTGATTCTCTGCCTTGTGTGTTATCAACCACCTCTTACCCTTTTTAGAGGCAATGAAGCTGTGCTCCTGCTGAGCCTTCTGTTCATGAAGGATCACCTTAGATGTAGATGTTTAGAAAGCACCCATGGCAATGGAGTTGCAGTTATACAACTGTGGTTTCACAGCCATGCACATTATTAAGCCTTTTTTTTTTTTTTCAGTTTGTATACACTGCAAACGCTTATGATGCAATGATTATTTCTATTTTACAGACTTATTCACAGATAATGCAAAATACACTTTCACAGTAACAAAAAAGATTGTTCTTATTAATGCCTGGATTTGCTGTTTACTTTCCAGTTAGGCTTAATTACTCCAGTTCTGTAGATATCATCTGAGTACTGTAAGGCAGTTCTGTGAGCATGACTCAACAGGAGCCCATCAGATAACATTTCTTTATTTGGTTTGATAACAATAACAGTTTATGTGTGGGAAGGCTGTTGCTGCTTTTAACCAAGCGTGGTTACTGTGGGTTAATTTGGAGCACGTCTGCATACTGACAAATGAAGCAGATCTTTGATACCAGATCTATCACCCAGCCCTGCACTCAGGGCTTTTCAGGAAGCACAGCCTGAGAGGCTTCAGGCATTTTCCTGGAGAGGTGGCAGTCTGGGTTTCTGAAGCTCCACAGAAGCCCTGTGTAATCTCTGCCAAGTCATTTGTAGCTCTATTAAATCAGGATGTGGTAGTGCCCAAGCCTGACTGGCTCATTTAAAACAGTTGGAGATGAGGAGGAAAGTGCTGAGGGCTCCTGCACTCTGTGAGCACTCAGGGTCTGACAAGCCTGGATAGAAACCAGTCCGGGTCCCTTAGAAATCCTTTAGTTAGGTGCTGTCTTAAATTTCCAGTTCTCTTTTTTCCTGTCAGAGGAGGTGATCTGATGGATTTTGAGCCACGTTGTGGCTGGTCTTTGCTCCATTGTGTTTCAGAAGCTGTGCAGGCATTTGCCAGGGCCAAATATTAACCATTTGCTGCTCACAGCCTTTGAAGATGCTGTTTGCACCTGTTTCTGTATGCTGGCTTTAAGAACCTTGAATCTGTGACTTGAAGCCACAACAATCAGACTGCTGGACCAATCAGCAATTGTAGCAGCAATTATGGTAACTCCTTTTTTTCAGGATGGTGATAGTCTATAAATAATATGGTCAAGAAACCGTGTAACCTGTTAGGTAGGTAGGTCACTGCAGAGATTTCTCATTCATAAATATTCATTATTATTTTTGTGGGCTTAGAAAATGCCTATTTTTCACCTTCTACAGTAGTCTGAGCAGGTGCTGCAACTGTATTTAGCTCTTTTTGCACTCAATCTAATTTCCTTGATTGAAAGCAAATTCCTTTCTTGCATTTATATGAAGAAAAGCTGGTATTTTCTTACATTCCTGGGTCCAGCTGAGAGACAGTGGAGATTCTGAGAGGTTTGACAGGGTGTTTTCCCACCACCTTCAGCAAACTAAGCAAATCTGTTTTAAAGATGTGTCCAACATATGGAATTATTTTAGTGATCAAATTCAGAGCATAAAATCCTTAAGGTTTAAAAGTTGCAGCATTATTTATTTAAGGGGGAAAAAAAACCCCCATTTTCACATGGCAATATAATTTATTAAACATCACTCTTTCCTAGAGGTTTTCTTGAACACTGATGACTTTCTAACGTGTAGCAGATACTGTATAAATTACAGCCACGAAGAACCTTGTTTTTATATACTTAGTAAGTGTTATCAATAGTAGAAATTCACAGGTGGACAGACAAAAATGTCCTGTCCTGGGATTAACTCTAAAATAAGCTCTGCTGCACATATGCACCATATGGATCTGTTTTCCTTCTCATCCATTACAGAAATGAGAGGAAGTAGTTCATTGTTTCCTCATCCAGCTCTCAGATTTGCAGGTTCCTCAAGGTAATAATTTTTCTATATGGTCTATTTAATGTGCTAGGGAATTTTTTTAAAGCCTTCTGTTGAATCTGTGGGGAGGAGTTCACATTAGTGAACCAAGAAAGAGTTCTGGAGCCATAGTTTTACTATCTCTGTCTTTTCAATTCCCCAAAATATTCATTTGGCATTTGAAATTTTCCTGTCTTTGCATGAGATGATTTTCTTTGAGTAGCAAGGATACTTTTAAGGATTTAGGTGTTTCCCCACTTCCCCTTCCTCTGTAGTATTAAAGCTTTGAGAAAATTAAAGCTCCACCAACTGGACACAGTCTAAAGAAATTGGGAACTTTGAACTAATAGATTTCATAGAGTGAAAGAGAAATATGGACTAGCAATGACAACAGTGACAGTATGGTGCAGGAAAATGCTCTTTCTTGGCAGATCTGAACCAACATGATGCATTTGTCAGCATCTGTAGATTCAGAACAGTTGGGTTGGTTTGGTTGTGTGAATGCTCCAGCCCAAATATTTTATTCATACTGATTTCATTTGCATATGAATCATATGCAGTTTTGAATTTGCCCATTGTCCATTTATGTTTGTTTAAATAATGAGATCATTCCATGAAGTGAACAAGACCTAAAAATATGGAGAGAAGACTGTTTGGAATAGTGAGATTTAAAATATCTTATAAATTTTCCCATTTTATGGTATATTATGCAAGCAGGAGCGCAGCAGTGTGGAGGCACTCTTCAAAAAAGCTAACAGTTCATTAAACAATATATTATATAACAAAGCTTCATTTGTTCCTATTTCCCAGCCAAGACAATTTTCCCATTAACAAGCATGTTCTCCTTCTGAATACTTTCAAATGTATCATTTTCAAAGACAGCATCACTGCTTCTCTTTTTGTGTCATGTGAAGATCCCAAGTCTTTTCTGGATTGTTTTGTCATTTACTGTAGCATTGACGATTTTTAGAATGCCCTGCTCAAGGCAATACATATTCATAAACTGAGCAAACAAGGGGGGGACTGAATTCTCAAGTTTTATGTTATTGCATTTACATAAACATTTAACAAGCAATAAACTTTTCTTATGCACAAATGGAGACTACCAACTAACCACTTGAGTTCAACAAAGGCTCCTCAAATGTGTACTTAATTCATTGGAGACCTTTAAAATCTTGCTCAAGCCCGAAGAAATTCTGGTTTGTTCGTGCTGCAGCCAATCACTGCACGTGTTAAACATTTACTTTAGTGCTTGGTGAAATAAATTTAATCCTATACAATTTGAGATTGCAGCCTTGGTAAAGAGAGCTAACAGCAGTGTGTCAGAACACACATCTGGTGAGTTACTTGGGTCCCTTTAAAGCAGAATTTGCAAGGAAAGGCTGCAAGAAAAGTAAATGGAGAGTTGAGCCAAAGCCCATGGTAAAAGCTCAGTAAAGAAGTGTCTAGGAGTAGAATGATATAATATACAATTAAAGGAAATCACTAAAATTCAATTTCATGCTGAGCTTCTCCAATTGATATACCTACCAGAAGCTAGACAACCTGGTGACACAATGTGAGAATTATATTAAAATTTCTTAAAATGCAACAGATGATGTCATGTGAACTGTCCTGTATCTGTCCATTCATTCCCCAAAGAAATATGGATCACAAGCACAAAAAAATATGCAAGCTTCCCCAGGCAAAATGTTTTGCTCCAGAAGATACAAAGGAGGCAAAGTACTTTTCAAATGAGAGAAAAGGCACCAGCACAACAGAGTGGGTTTTTCTGTTCATTTGTCCCAGGCTCTTCCAGATACAGCTTCTTTAGAGATTAGTTTGCTGTTTCTTCCATTTTCTTGTCAGTAGCAGCTGTTACTTGAATATATCAAGAACAGACTTTTCTGGCATTTATTTGAACTAGATCTGCTTTAAAGTCTGTTGTAAATCAGTGGGCTACGTTCTCATCAGGCTGTGTATGGAGCCCTAATGCTTTTGCAGAGAGATGCAAAATTTTGAACAGCTGAGAAATTGCAGAAGTAGAAACACTGGCAGGCCAGGTGGGATGGGGCTCTGAGCACCCTGGGACAGTGGAAGGTGTCCCTGCCCATGGCAGGGGGCTGGAACTGGATGAGATTTAAGGACCCTTCCAAGCCAAACCATCCTGTGATTCTGAGCTTCAATTACTGAAGGAGTTTTATGCTTGTGTGATCTGTAGAAAATACGTGAAAAATATGTAGACAATATGATATGTGTGTGTTCTGCCAGTGACTAGCTTTGATGCATTCACCTCTGTTGAAACAAATTTCCAAAATATTCCAGCTACCCAGTTTTGCATGAATTAGAGGAACCTACAGAGCAGAAAAGCACAGGGTCATAAAAATGTTTCCCTTTGTGTATTAAATCACAGAGCTGCAACTTTGAGTGCATTTTCAAAGTGGAGTGGGAGGCTGTCAGTATCCCTGCCTTGCATTCTGTGTTGATATTTTAAAAAATAGTCCATCTGTTATAAAACAAAATGGGCATTCAAGTGACTGTTAGAGCAATTAACTGGGCTGCTGATTGATAAACAGATCAGTTTTTGTTGAACACTGTAATTAAAACTCTGAGTCCAAGGTATATGAGTCAGGATATATTTTTTGAAAAACCTTCCACTTTCCTTTGCATGTGAACTTGTGCACAACAGTCTGACAGAAGTGCTGACCTCTTCAAAATTCCATTACTGCCTTTCCCTTGAGTGGCATAACTTTAATGCCATATTAGCTTTGTACCTCTACCTTTCAGTCTTGCCCTGTGTCGATGTTATATGGGTATTTAGCTAAATTTGTTTGAATTAGTCAGATTAAAAACATCTCTCAGTTGTGATAATATTTGTTTGACATCTGAACTTCAACATTCAAATGGAAGGGATTTGGCAGTGCGTTTTATTTATTAATTAATGCTTTTTAAAAAATCAAATGCTTTTCAGTAAACTGTGTTTTTGTCATTTATGTGATGTAACCTGCCAAATCTTGGTGTGGTGTTCTTATCTTTTCTGGGGGGAAGATTGCCTATACTGCAAGGATATATTTATATAGATAGATAGTTCAAATTGTTTGGTATTAGGGGATAAAATGTAGGAACAAGCAAAATAAACAGCAAATATGTTGGCTTTTCCTTTGGGAACTACTTAAATATTAAATTTAAATTTAAATTACTAGTAGGATTTGAACTTTTGAATATGCAGTCATATGTAGTGATCACCTTAATCCTGAAGCAGTTTTTTTAGATAAAAACAGTTGTAATTTCTGTGGGGATTTACATAGCATGGCAGTTAGGCTGTGTAGCATTCTCAAACAGATTGTGTAGAATTTGACAGCTTTAAATTTACTTTTAGCCTTGTGTACCTTTTATTTTGGAGAAATTCAAATACTCCTTTGAAAAGTTGATATTAAATTATACACATTGAAATTACTTAGGTTCTTTAGTTGTTGAAATTTTGTTGTTGAATACGGTTGGATTTTTGCTGACAAACCCTGACATTTGTTTTCAGGTTTTCTTAATGTTTATTGATAGGTTTTTTTTTTTTTTCCTTTTGTTTCAACAGCTTGATGAAGTTGTCCGTCAGAGAAATCTGCATAGTTTGGAACTTTTCCTTTCATGTGCACAGAAACAGTTAAATGTTTTATTAAAGGAAGAGCCAAGCCCAGAGGAAAACAGAGACTGACATTCTCAGTGCTGATGATTGTGTGATTTGTGAAGCTTCAAATCTCCATCTAGGAAGTGATGAATCTATTCCAATCTTTTTGGATTGTGTCATCGAGCTAAGATTGATCTGAAATGCTTGTTAGAAATGTTTGTGGATCATGTTCTTTTATTTATTTATTTATTTTACTACTATTATCAGATAGCAAATATGAGAGGGGGAAAAAAAATCCTTGGGGGAAAATTTTGTTTTATTTAGGATTTCTTTTATTTAGGATTTTGTTTTCATTATATTTTCCAGTTGAAATTCTAGATAACTGCAGCAATGATGAAAACATTTCCCTGTTATGTCTGGTTTAAATTTGTTAATGTGTTACATCTTGCCATGTGTTAATGTGATTCACCGTTAGTTCTGATATTTTAAAAGATGGAGTCCAAACCTTTAGTTGATTATAGATACAAATCCATCTCTGTCTCCAAAGTGTCTGCCCAAGTCCATTGCCTCAGGTGAGCCTGAGCAGCTTAGTATTTCTTATTGCTTTTGATGCATAAAAGAAGAATCAATACTGAAATGAGGGTTGTCAGGCATTTCTTAAGTCACTTATAAACAAATCCAGCTCTAGGAACAGAAAAATTTAAAAACTAAACAGTGCATCTGTTTAGGGGAGTGCAAAACCTTGCCATGACCAATGTATAGCATGTATTTTATTTCTGTTTTACGCAGCTAGTTCAATTCCAAAAGTCATTTTCTCATGAAATTACGATTAATGTGACTGACCTCAGTTTCAGGAAGAAGATGTATGTAATTATGTGGGGACTAATGCTGCACTGCCTCAGTGGAATTTCTGACAGGATAAGGAGTGCAGCTTGCTGACCTCACATGCCCTTTCTAAGTGCATCGAAGGAAGCAGAAAAACTCCCCGCTGACATTATTGGACTTTGGAGCACTCATTGGTCTTTCTAGTCTTGCTAACAGCAGATGGAGTGGAATTTCTGTGCCTACACTCTGTTGATTATAGAAATGGGGCCTTAGTTGTAGAAGAGCTCTGAATGAAATAAGGGAAAATGTGTATTCATGCTTAGGTATGTAAATAAACTAAGAATGATCTCTCTGATGGTGACCTTATGGGTGTTTTTGAAGTGTGGTTCTTGTGATTCAGAGGTGTTTTGGGGTTTTTTGTTTAGCTGATTTTTTTTTTTTTTTTTCATCAGCACTTTTGAGAAATTACTTTCTTATAGTAATAAGGAACACCAAATGGTCGCCCATGTATTTGGCAGTATGAAGTATGTATTGCAGAAATTTAAGGGTTTTCTTTAAATCTTTTTCCCTGCTTCATTTTTGTAATCAATCCCAAAGGTTTTGTCTTTTGTATACACAGAGGTTCTCTGAAGAAGTAAACAGTACTGGTGCTACTAGATGATGACCTTACCCTGCAAAGGGATTAAAATCCAGTCTTCTATTTGATACTTGACTGACTGATCCTTTTCCATTTTTTCTGGCAGACAAGAAAGTCCTTTAGTGTTAACGAGTTGCCTACTCATTTTCTGTTGCTAAACCAGTGGAACTTTTGTCTCTGTAACTGCCCCAAAGATGACATAGATGACAAAGATGACATTTCCTGTAAAAGGAAATCGATTGCCTAGTGGCTGGTGGTGGCTGGTAGTGTTAGATTTTGGCAAGACTGTACTGGGAGGAACAAGAAACCCTGGAACTAATCCTCAGAACCAAAATGCAAGAACTAGAACCTCAACAAAGCTCATATAATATTTTATCTATATGGCCATATACTTCATGTAAGAAATAAACCATGAATCTTGTTATATAAAGACATGGGTTGGAGAGTCTGTTGCATGTATTAGAAGTGATTTAAAAAGCAGTGCAACAGTAGTTCATGTGTTTTTAAGCAGATCCAGTGTTTAAAATGCTGTCTTTCCTTGGTGTTAGTCAGGCCCACTCTATTTCAACACTTTTTACTTCATAATCTAGGACTGAGCACTTCTAGACCATGTGATTTGTGTGGTTTGCAGCCAACAGTTAACACAGAGTTAATCGTGAATATTGTGGCATCACACAGTCTGATACATTTGGGTTATATTTCTGTAGATTGGCTCCTTATCTGCTTCCACTGTAGGATTCTGGATTGGCTCTGAGACCACGTGTGCTAGTCATGCATGAAAGGGAATAATAGGCAACGTGGGGTTTGTTTACTGTCAGTACTAAAGATCAGGAATATTTGAATTTTTGCCTTGCTGTGAGAATCTCATTGACAAATTACCCTTGGATTCCTTGAAGCATTGAATTCCTTCACTCCATCATTAGGTGGCAGAACAAAGAAATAGCAGTAGTCATTCCAGAGGCTGAGATCACTTTAGTATTTTGAATTTTTTGGTGCATCTTTACATTGGCTTCTGAGCAGAAGTGTGTCATGTCCTGCCAGCTCAGTGATGGCGAGGTTAATTCCTGACTGTCTGAAATTATCCAAGCAGACATGACCTTAGAGAGCCTAATTCCTTTCCACACCAAACCTCCCTTACAGCACTTGAGACCCTGCTCTTCCTCTATTTCCCGTGCCCACATTTGAGCTTACAGATTTTTCCTTACCCCTTGGATGAAGGGAGCATGAGATGAGATTTTGTCTTGTTTCCTGGGAGCAATTAGCCACCAATACAAATTGTTTATCAGGGTGACTCATAATTTATGCTCAATTTCAGATTACATACAGTGTCATTGCAGTTATCAAATGAACTCAGTTTAGGTCCTGTAAATTCCATTGCAGGAGTGATTTAATGTGTGGATGAGATTGTCTTAATTTATTTTTTTTACATGGACATCCTGAATGCTGTATAGAAAGATTTTATAACATCTGTGGCATTCTTTTTTCATCAATGGTCCATAAATGTGCCAAGGAAACACTAAAACACTTTTTACATGGATACAATTCATGCCTTCAATTCAATTTTCTTGCTGGAACTGATCAAAAAAAAATGGTTTATTTTCTGTGCTCTGTCCAAGAGTATTTTTCTTCTGGGGCTTCAAGAAGATTCATCTGCTACCATTGTTTTCATTGTTTATTAATTTTAAAACCCACACAAAACTAATAGTCCTGCTGCTGAATTAGTCATATTTGAACAGTAGAACATCACAGAAAAACCACCCAACTTGCACTACCAAGTTTTGTGTTTGCTGAGTTGTTCAGGTTTTATATTTGTTTCACCTTTCAGTGATAAGAATTATAGTTATTATGATAGTAGCAGTAATAGTAACAATATTTTTCTGTGATAGATGTGGTATTGATATTTTATCCATCTCTTAAATGTTGTGTAATTATAACCATTTTAAGATGCATCAGAGATTCATATTTGCTTATATTGCCTGTAATTCCTCACATTTCAGACTTATACAACCAGCATTTTTTAGATGCTTTCCATTGTCTGGAATGGATAATACAATGCACAAACTATTACTGAATAAACACTCAAATTATTCTTTTTTTTTCAGATGACAAATTTAAACTAGTAAAACAATGAGATGTTTATTAATATACATATCCTAAAAATATTATTCCCAACAAAATGCTACAAATTTATCCTTTTTTTTTTTTTGTCCAGATTTCAAAACAAGTCTGTAGTAATAGGTACAGAACAAGTTAAAATATTTTGTCTTCTCTCAAAAGGCAAAGTGAATGAAATTTTTTGTTTCCCCAATAGTCCATTGATGGTCATCAAATGCCTCTCTGCATTTAAAAAGAAACTTGTCCCATCTGACCCCCTCTGCACAATGCTGCAGGAGTCTCTTTAACTCAGGAGGAAACAGAACTGGCTTTGCTGAATGAATTTGAAGGATGCTCCAGTTTTACTGCTACCAAATCAGGGCACTGCTTTTGCATTCACGTCAATCTTGCTGCATAAATTTTCCAGAGGATGGCTGGTCATGGTGATATATGGTCAGCCTCTATTTTTGTGGCATTAGTTTTAAAAATTCCATGACTTGAACATCCCAGTCTTTTATTATGATTGTACATTACATATTTAGAGCGTGATTGGGAGGCTCTGGCTCCCAGGAAGTCAGCAGGAATTCTGCTGTTGGTTATAAATGAATGTAACTCATGCAGTTATGTCTTTGTATGGTCCTAGAAATACACCAAGAAATGAAGAGCAGAATTTGTGATCAGTTCTTTTAAGGAAGTGTCAGCACTTGTTCTCTTGGTGGTGTCCTGGAGAAGGGGATGAGCTGTTGGCTGGAGATGTTGGTCAGTGAAATTCTTGTGTCTCATTGTTACTATACTGCTGCTAAGAAGGTCTCATCTCAGAAAATAATATTGCATAGGAATTTGTACTTCAAAATTATATCCAAACCCCAAAATAAAATTTAAATTAAATTGAATTATTAAATCAAATTTTAAAATATAAGTTTATGCTTTTTAAAATTTGGAAGCATTGCAAGGTTGACACGTTGACACCCAAATACATTAGTCTGACAAATGTCAATGTTTCCTGAGCAGAATGTTTTAGGAGCTTCTCTGGAGCTTGCTGGGGATACCACTGAGTCAGGATGATGAACATATTCTTGCTCAATTGCCACACTAGTATGAAAAACAAAGTTACATACACAATGAAGAAGGGTTTACTTGTCTGCCAAATAAAATGGGAGAGGATCCAGCTGTGGTGTCCAAAGATAATGTATCATCTAATCATCATCATCTAATAATCATCATCTAACATATCATCTCCTTGGGAATCAGAAATGTGTTTGCTTCTCCGATTAAATAATTTTTCATTTGCAGAGATTGGAACAAAAACTCCTGTAAGCTCCAGACAGCAAGTGCAGAAGGTCTGCAGAGGATGATGGTTGTACAGGAGTGACAAGACCACTCAGAAGAATACAGATTATCACAAGCAGGGTGAGCATCACGTTGTGCTCAATTTGGCTGCATCAATATGTAATATAAATGTCAGAGTCACAAATGTGTGTGCACATTTTCAACACGACTTTTCTTCCACAAATTTTTCGAAGAACAGGTGAGTTGAAGGCAAGGATGACACAGTCATTCTCCACAGTATTTAAGAAAGATTCAAATGGATGATTGATTGATTGATTGATTGACTGATTGTATGTTGTCACCAAATGCTGATATTTATTTTAAAGCATAAGCATCCAGAATTTCCTGCTGGTTTTCACAGAGGACTCATATAACTCAGTTGTCTGTAGCAATTACATGTTTTGATTGAATTTTTTTCTCTTGGTTAAACTGCTAAGTGGATTAAAGTCTTTTATATCCCTCATATACTCTTGGTATTATGCAAAATTTGATCACGACTATCTCCAGGACAAAGCTTTAGAAATATCAGTTAACAACCTTAAAAAAGGTTTCCTACATTATAGCAAGAGTTGATCCACACTTTGTAGACTTTCTGTTGTTGAGCTCCATGAAATGAATGCAAAGAAAGCAAAACTGGAGTGACACTGGTTTGGTTTTATTAATCAAGCAAGCCTGTTGGTCAATCATGTCTGTCACAGTGCTCTGAAAAGAATACATACTTTTATGAAAGCATCCAGAAATCAACCAGAACAGATGTGTTTGCTGACTTTGCAAGTCAAAGTTTGCTAGTGGATTTTACTCCTGCTGTGAAATAGCAAGGCTGGGACTTTGCTCATTGTTTCTAACTAATGCCTTGCCTTCTTCACAATGGAGCTTTGAGGGAAAGTCAGCTACACCACCCTCAGAAAGGACTCTCTGATGAAGAAAAACACTAAAAAGTATTAAAGCATGGAGTCCAGCTGGGAACATGGTGCTTCCATGTCCAAAGACACCATCCTGTCAACTTCTCTAGCCAAATCTGTCGTTGTACTCCAAATTTGCAGGGGGAACCCCCCCCAGTTTACACTGAGTGTTGGAGGGAAATGTTTGAGCACACTTGCACAGGGAGCATACATCTGGTACTCAGCAGTGGTTCCTGACATGCTGTGCTACTGTCTTGGCCTTTTGAAAATGTTGAATTTTCTGTAGCTGCCTCTTGTGCATCGTGTTAAACTCACTTCAGATACTATACTGAAAGAAAACTTGGAAAGATCTTGAATTTTCTGTTCTTTTTTATTAGTGAAAATTTCTGATACTTCTTTGCATAGAAAAGGAGGAGGTTCAGTACTGCATTCACATTCTTCCAGTGACAGGCATGGTGTGGATCTTTCTGCACATCATCAAACACGAGTCCTTTGCTCTTAATGCTTAAAATTGGCTGATGGGACAGAATGCTTCCTCCTCAATTTAGGAATTTGGGGTTCTTTGCAGAAATGGTATCACATATCATTCAACTCTAGGTTCAGATTTGGTAGCAATGTGGTGTGTGGTTTGACAGGTTTGAGGAATTGCCCACTTTCTACCCTCGTGTTTTCCTCTCATTAAATGGTCCATAAACTAGTGCCCCAATAAATACATGCTTGAAAATGCTAGAAAATCCTGGTCAGACATTATCATCAAATATGCCAAGATCTTCACGTATTTTTAAAAGTCACAGAGTGGCTTTAGTAATTTTAATAATATATAATCTTATTTTTTTTATTGTGCTTTGTGGTTTTGAACTCCTTAACACTCAAGCTTTCCACTGGAAATACAAGTGCTGGAAAGTCTTTTTTTTCCCTTTATGGGATCTGAGATGTCCAGGATCACAAGAGGTCTGGTATGAAAGAAAACATCAAATATTATAAATCCTGTGATAAAATCCCCAGGGGTGTCCCATGAGACAACAAAAGCATTGTGCCACTCTCTCAAGTTGTCCTACATCAGGTAACCTCCAAACTCTCAGCAAACATTTTTTTATTAAGATTATACAGAAGAAAATGTCACAAATGTCACTGCTAGAAAAGAGAGGGACTTTGTGTAAAAAAAAAATTGACCAAGTGCCTCTGCTGCAGCTCCTGGAGCAGCAGCCTCTGTGTTTCCAACGTGGAGTCCTCACTAATTCCCGTTGATGGTCAGCCTCAAATGTGGATAAAACTCTGCAGCCCCTGAATTAATCACTCCCACATTATTTGGCTCATTCCCCACAAAGCTGACAGGCTGCTAGGCAGCAGATAAGGCAAAAACGTGGGGACTGACGTGTGCTCCCCGTGTCGGATTTCTGTCAGTGGTGCTGTTTACAGGAAGGTTTCTTCACATTAGAAATTCCAAGTCTTACCTCATTCCAGTACACAGTAAAACAAGATAAAATGTGCGGAGATGGAGCGGTCAAAACATGTATTTGCAGGATCTCTGACTTAAATCTCAGCAATTGTATTTCAAATGTGTTTGCCAAGGAATAGCTGGAAAGCTTGGTACTGCTGAGGAAAAGTTGTAAGCCTTTTCCCTGTTGGTTACCCTATGGATATCTAAACTGAGGTTAAAAAACAAAGAGCATAAATAAAAGTGTTTAATCATAGGTTGTCAGACATACAGAGAAATATTCAAAGCTTATTGTGTCCTCGTAAAGTTTATTAGAGCAAAGACAATGCAATGGACTTTGACCCATAAGAGCACACAGAATGTGCAAATCACACTCTGAATTGACTGGAAAAGGAGAAAATTACTGGTTCTCATTGTACAAATCAATACCAAAAAGCAGCTTGTGTCTTTCAATGGAAAAAAGGGTAAAATTGTGGAAGAATAATGATCCGTCAGCAGTGTATGAAGATTTAGTTTAGTAATGTAAGTAAATAATGATTTAATACTGGACTAAGACTGAGTTAATAATGTGAAATATGAATATTCTTTTTTCCAATGCTGCAATATTTGACATGTAAGATAATGGAAAACATGAATAAATGGCTATGCTGGAGAGTAATTTTTATTGTCCTTTGAAGTAGGTCTGCTGCTATGCATTTCCCAAGGAGAGCAGCACTGCAGGGAGCAGAAGGAAGGTGGAGCAAAATGGCTCATTATCATTAGCTTAGAGGAAAATTAAAAAACAACTAGGCAAACTTGCTCAGCATAATCAGGGGTTTAGAGTTCCCTGGGAAAGGTGTTTTCACCACTTCCAGATCAGACCATGGATTGCTGTGACAATTCTGAGCCATGTGGATTTGACTCATCTATGAGATCTGCTCGTTTCAAAGTGAATTCAGTATTTGAGAGTTAAAGCAAGAAAAAAAAAAAAAAAAGGAATTATTGCAAAAAGTGATTTTTTGAGTTATCAACATGCAGGCCTAGCAACTTTCCAGGCTAGTTTAAACTGTTTATTTCCCTAAAGAAATAGTATCAAACACTAAAGAGAAATGAAGAGCATCCAGGAAAAATTTGCCTAAACATAAAGGCAGTCCAATGCCAGAAAATGGCACAGGCAAAAACTGCACTAAGAATGAAATTAAAATAACAAGGCTACACACTTAAAACCAAAATAAGGAACATGCTGCTAGCCTTTGAAAAGAAATAAAAAAGCTCTTACTAATTTGCAGTTCTACAAATTCTCCTCCAACTTTTCAGCAACGTGCAGAGGAGCATATCAGTGAATCCACCTGCAGAAGTTAGAGCTGAGGTGAACTTCTAGATGCTGGAACCTGGAGCTTTAAAATAATAAAATAATAAAATAATGAAACATATGCTGTACTGGGTGTTGATGTCAAGATTTTGGTGAAGGGGAACTGCAGAGGCTCCTTGTGCCAGACACAGCCTGTGTGTCCTCATAGGGGGAAAAAACAGACCAGGGAGAGAAGCTTTTTTTCATTTTTGTTTCTCACCATCCAACTCAATTTTAACTGGCATCAAATTAAATTAATTTTCCCCAAGATGAACCCATTTTGTTGACAGTAAGATGAGCTCCCTGAACCTCAACCCAGGAGCTTTTTTCTTCTTGCTTTCATCCCTCTGTTCTGTTGGGGAAGGACAGTGAGCAAGCAGCTGGGGGGACATCAGAGCCAGCCAAGGACACCCACCAGCCATGCACTGGCACTGGAGCCTCGGTGAGAGCTCCTCTGAGTGATTCCCACTCCAGTCAACGGGGCTGGAAAACCAGGGGGGGTCTCCCACAGCTCTTCCCTCACCTCCCACTGTTGTTTATTGCCATCAAAAGCTGGGAGAATAAGAATGGGGGAAGGAGGGAGAAAGGGCATAGTCTGGAGGAAGAGACGTAGTGCCAGAGGAGAGGCTGCTCCTTTTTCCCCAAGTCCTTCCTTCCTCAGCACACATTTCCTGATGAGGGTCCCAGCAGTGTGAGGGAATAGCAAACAGAAAAGTGGGAGACCTCAGCCAACAGTGAGCTGTTCTGTGCTGAGGGTCAGAAGGCTGGATGAGAGAAGACAAAATAAGGGAACAGCAAAGCAGCTGGTAAGAAAGGAGCACCCAGCACTGGGAGCTGGCAGCAGAGAAGTCAGCAAAGCAGGGAGTGCCCTGAGCACTGACACCCTGACACCAGGGTGCCCCTGTATGTAAAGAGTCTGTGCACTAAGGGTGCAGTGCTGAAGGTCACAGAAACCTTGGAGTGGGCAGTGCTGAAAAGAATAAGATGGTGGTTACTGAGAGGAAGGCTTGACAAGGCTAATCAGAAAGAAAAAATAAATAGTGACCATTGAGATTCAAGACTTGAGTTGGGCTGGGGAGAGGGAGGCAGGAGACCAGGATGAACTTTTGTGTAATGTTTGCTTCCACACACGCACTATTAAAGCTGGAGAGTGGTGCTGAAAGGGATTTAAATAGAGTTGATTTCCTGAGCTTGTAATGAGTCTATGCACTTTGGGTTTGGCTGAATTATTTTCCATTTTTATTCCTTTTTTTTTTTTTTTTTTTTTTTTTTTTTTTTTTCCACAGGAAGAAGTAATAATATTTTCAAACCAACTATAGTTCTGGTCCAAATCAGTTTTAAGATTCTAGTTTGGGAATGACAGGATCAAATTCTCACAAGCCTTCTCAGGAGATTATGGCCCAGCAAAAATTAAGATATTTCTGCTGTCTTGATCTGGATCCAGAAATTCTTTCCACTTCTGAGTCTCCTTTCCACTGAGTGCTGCTAAGGTGTATTTGAATCAGAAAAGTCAACTCCGAGCAGTTGTTTTTCTCTCTGCTTTGTCCTCTTCTCTCCTCCCATGTCCTAACCCCCAACACTCACAAGTTTCACTCCCTCCTGTTTCTACCTGGCTGCCAAAAAACAAAAGGCAAACAGAAACCTCACAGCTCACTCTTCTGTTTTTTTAACAAGATCAGATCTTGAGGCTTTGGTTTTGTCTCATGTCTATATGAGGTAAAAACCACTCAACATAATTTTTTTTTTCTCCAGCCTTAAAACCTGGTGTTGCTTTGGGTTTGTGGTCAAAAGGAGATTAATGTCCTCATGTATTCTCAATAACAAGTATTCTCTTTTCTTTTGCATTCAGGTTTTTTTTTTGCATTTATTCTGTAGAATCACACGACCTGCTGGGTCGGATTGATAGCCAGTCTTAAGCAAATATTTTCTTCCTATGCTGCTAGGTTTCCCTGCTGACTTCTGTTTTCTGATGTGTTTTTGACTTGCCATGGTATGTTATGATGCTGTCAAGACAGATAATAATTTTCTGTTTGTTTGGGTTTTTTGTAATATTGTCAAAATACTGCACGAGGTGCTCCTCAGTTTCCCAGGAAGGAAGCACCAATATCCACACACATGGAGATCCACACTTGCCCATCACAGATGTCACATTGAGCTAATCAGGCAGCCTTGTTTAAGAAGCTGTAGTTCTGCAGTCGAAGGCAGAGGAGGAGTTTTGCAAATCAAAGCTTGACTGCAGAGTTGCTTGAGCAGTGACTCACTGAGTAGTCACTGTAAATAAATTAGTTTGTACCTCAGTTTACTGCACTGTAAAAACTAAGCATCGTTAAAGTGTCTAGAAGTTGAAATGTTATTCTGAGAACATGCTGAGGTGCTTTCTAACCCAGGTGAGCATTGGTAAGTGATGTCCTGACTGTATCTCCCCTGAGAAAGAGACAATTTTGTGTTTGGAAAGCTGCCATTCCCAGCAGCCATGCACTCAGAACATTCTTTCTTCTCCACCTTCCCACTTTGTTTGTAAGGGACTCTCCAGTTGTTTTCTTTACACTGGAAAATGTGAAACACAAAATAAGCACGGAGCAAAAAAAATTGCTAATGAGTGCTAAGGAAGGTAAAACTGTTGGGATTTTTTTTTTTTTTTTAGGAACTATTTCCTCCATAAAAAATCTGTTTCTTCTTTTTATGGGAGGAGGTAAAAAGCAAGGAGTTGGGAGCAAGGGTGCGGGGAAGGCTGCATGTGGCTCTAATGATTAAATGTTAGCTTTGCGCCTATTTTTTTGGCCTGCTAGGAGCTGTGTACCATGGTGATACATAAACAAGAAGTGACCAATTATTCATGTGAAAAGAGGCTTCATGAATCACGGGGCAACAGTAAATTATGTGGAAAAGCACATTTCACACTCTTTTCAGGATCTAATCGTGACAACATGGAATCTGTATAACAACCATGCGCCCGTTCCTTTTAGCAAGACAGGGGGAGCGGGTAGAAAAAGGGGTTCTGCTAGTACTGGAATGGCTTGCAACAAACCCTTTCTTCTCTTTTTGAGGAGAAAAAAGCCTGCTTTAGCTGCCTGCTCAGTGTGGCTCATTGAAGTACATGCCAGGCGCATAAATGAAACCCTGGCAGGATGGCAGCCCGGAGAAGGTCAGGCCCTGAGGAGTGTGTTGTTTGCTAGCAGAACACCAAGGGGAAGGTGTGTGCAGTGCCACCAGTTAGCTGGAGATGAAATAACTATTTTAGCAAGGCAGCATCTCTGTCCACTGGCGTGCAGTTTTGCTTCTTTGGTGGCACACTGAAAGGGAGGGGTTTTTCCAAGTTTTTCCTCCTGTAGTTAACTTGCACTGCATGGGTTGCTCCTCACTCAAATGATTGGAGTTCCAGCCTCCCACACCGAGCCCAGGGGCACAAAAACCCTCCCACACTTGGGTCTGATCTTGCAGTCAGCTCTACCTGAGGGCAGAGTCATGCAGAACCGAGTGCCTTTGACTTCACTCGGTCTCTGGGATGGCACTTTTATCCCCTGGCCCCAGACCAGGCTGTGCAGCAGGGGAGCTAATGTTGGAAAGTGGCTTTTAGGTAGCAAGGATCTGTTTCTCCTTCTGCTTCTGGTGCAATCCCATCAATCAAAGTCCATCCTTGCCTTCACTGCCCGGGGCTGCTTGGCTTCACGACCAGCTACAGGAATCCATCAGCTGTCCCATTCCACGTGTGGAATCTGTCTGGTTACAGCAGGCAGCCTCCCCGAACAGCCCCACAGCTCCAGCAGGGTCAGAGCTGCTTGGTTCTCAGGTGCTTTGCTGGTGCAGGGCTGTGTTAGCACACCCAGAGATTGCCATGCCTGCACAAACCCCTTTTGTCGTGGAGTGCAGTGTCTGAGGAGCATCTGTCACTTGGAAAAGCAGGCAGCCAATCTAACACGACAGAGTTTGTGGTTCTGAAAGGTCACTCCAGTGGCTTGTTGAGAAAGAACAGACACCCCTCAGCAAGGAACATAATAGCACCTTTCCATTAGCACCTAGAATCCAAAGAATGAAATCAGAATGGGCATGGAATATGTAGCACTTGAACCCCTTAACTTGAATTAAAGTGGTAAAGAGGAAAAATAATTTATTTTAACCTTAAATCAGAATGCCAAGAGTTAGTAACACACAGCTTCTGGACATGGGAGCCCTTCACAGTGAAAAATTCACGTGCAGAGGTGCAGGCATAGAGAACTACATGCAGACAGGATAATCAGAAAGGGGCCAAGTACACAGGTCCTACTTTCAGCCTGTTTTCAGACTGCACTTCTCCCTCATTCTCTGTGTGTTGGATGGCCAGCCATGGTTTTGAACAGCAGGGGTAAAATTCCTGCTACCAAAGGACATTAACTGAGAGTTCACACTGATTTTACTTTTTTAGTGGCTTTGCCTGGGATGAAGTGACTGCATGGGGGACAGTGGCAGCACTAGACAATCCTGTGACGTCCTTTGAGCTCAGAGTGGCTGAGGAGAAGGCATGAGAGGAGGGGCTGGTTTATGCTGCAGGGGAAGAGTCCTGCTGCTGGAACACTCCTCACATCAGAGGTGTGGGCCAGTGTGTCATGCCACAAATAGGGCAAAAAAGAGCCAAGGTGCCCACAGCCCCTACTTCACTTTTTGTTCTTTATCACCATTCATCAGGTGCCATGTCACATTTAATATTTTCCATTTGCTTTTGGCCAGTATGGTCTGGTACTGCTCAACAGCAGAAACCTGTTGATTCTGGACTGCTAACTACTACTGGCTGGCACACCAAACTGTAGGGTGACTGAACTGTGGTGGAAGACAGACAGAATTGTTTCCAATGTACACCTAAGGAGGCCCTCAGTAAAGCAAACATTGATTTTGGAGAAGGGCTTTTTTTATTTTTTTTTTTTTTTTTATTTTATTTTTTTTTTTTTTTTTTACCTATCTGCTGCCAGCAGGCTGTAAATAGGATCCCTATATTTTCCCCTGTTGATACTAACCCACATTGGAGCTCATCAGCAGCCTGCAAGCCAGTCGAAGTTGCTGAGCACTGCTAGAAGCCACACACACCTCGGAGCAGATGAGGTCTGTCCCAGCTGTCACGGACTGCTTACAGGCAGGGAAGGCACTGTGGGCAGCCCTGCAGCCCACGGGTGGCCTGTGACTGCTGCCTCAATGGGTTCTTCTTGCCTCCATGGCCCAACTCCTGCTATTATAAATCATATAGGTACCAGTTTGTTCCTGGAGCAACTTGTTTGCTTTATTTATTTGGAAAATCTCAGTAACTGCGCTCTCCACAGCCTCTTTTTCTGCTGCTGGATTTGCCATAACTGGGGCTCGCTCAAGAATCCTCTGTCTCAATGGTGTGTGATTTCCCCTCATGATTTCTGAAGCACATTCTGAGTAGATGTGCTGGTAAAGTGTGGTAAATACATTTCCAGATAAAGTGAGGGTATCTCAGAAACGACCCACTTCTCAGGAGACAGAATGCCACAGATTTGAGGCACCCTCAGACTGAAAAAGAGTTGGACATCCTGTCCCGTTTCCCTCCTCCCCCAATTTTAAGATCAGTGAAACATTTAGAACAGAAAACAATTTATTTTTAGTACAATCACACAGTCACTTCTGGTTTTATTTATATTTAAATTAAAACCAGGTTTTAGCCCTTCAGCTAACTTAGAATGCTAATGTTACTTAAGAAAGGGGGGAAAGAAATAAAAAAAAAAGAAACAAAATAAGAAAAAGTTTAAAATAGCTAAATAATTAGTTTTGACCTGGCATCCCACACTGAGAGGAAACAACAGCACCCTGTGATGGCTACAGGCTACAGAAAGTTGGTGGAAAAACTAGTCAGATGTGCTGTGCATATGCAGAAGGGCATGGCTTACAGGAGGCACGTGTATGCTGTGTGGCAAAGAAATAGTTAAAACACTCTTGGGCTGAGTCAAATGCCCAGTGGTGCCTGTTTGGAACATTTTCCTTTGAGTCATTTTGTTTGAAATGTAATAAATGGCTGGTCAATCTGTTGTTAGAGCTCTGTAGTTGTTGCCTGGAATATTATTCCAAAATGTTTACTCCACAGAGGTGTCTCATGAGTGGTACCTCTTACTCACATCTGTCACTTTTTTTAGGAGGGGTAACTTGAACTTTTTTTTCTTTTCACTCCCATCTCACAGATGTTCAGACCAGCAGGGCTGTTTCCTTCAGTCACCCTGTCACTGCACATGCATTTCTGAGGGGAATTCAGGGACAGATTTAAAAGTGATTGAAGTGAGCAGAAAAAAACAACTTTAAGTCAAGTATATTAATAATTAAAAAAATATTTCCAGTACTAACAAAGTACTTGGGAAAAAGTGAAAAGATCAATGACTGGTCATAGGGAGGTTTCAGTGAGAGATCCAGATCTATTCTCTGAGATGTTGTGGAAGTCAGTGAGTGAAGAGCATTAACATAATAATCCCCAATACTCCTAAAATCCCAAATTCGTGATGTGTGAGCATGTTTCACTGGATTGTTTTGAAAAGCCTGGTATGTATGTGAGACAAAGGAAGCTCTATGTGATTTATCTTTATGCAGCCATCCACTGTGGTCCATAAACAGCTGATGTACTCCTGCCACAAACTCCACACAGCCTGGAACCAAAGGGGAGCTGCAAGGAATGTGGGAATGGTGTGTTTGACCTAAAACTTCAGGGTGTGCACACTGCCAAATCCTTTTGGTGGGGAACTGTGAACTGGGGCTTGTGCTGGTGCTCTTTGAGCTGAGAGGAGCCTCAGCAGCGTGGCAGGCACCAAAACACGGGTGTGCTTTGGCACACACAGAATCAGAACTGCAGACCACCCTGTGTTGGAAGGCACAGACAAGGATCACCCAGCCCAGCTGCTGTCCCTGCACAGCCCCCAGCAATCCCAGCCTGTGCCCCCCTGGCAGCGCTGTGCAAAGGGAGCTCTGGCAGCCCTGGGGCCGTGCCCGTGCCCTGGGCAGCCTGGGCAGTGCTGACACCTCTGGGGGAGAACCTTGCCCTGAGAGCCAGCCTGAGCCTGCCCTGACAGCTCCAACCATTCCCTGGGTCCTGTCCCTGGTCACACAGAGCACAGATCAGGACCTGTCCCTCCTCCTCATGAGGAAGCTGCAGAACTGCTGTGAGCTCTGACCTCAGTCTTCTCCATCTGAACAAGCCAAGTGACCTCAGATACTCCTCATATGGCTTCTCCTCTAGGCCCTTCACCATCTTCATAAGCCTCCTCTGGATGCTGGAATTAGCTGGCAGCTTCTGAGAGTCAGACTCCAGCTGTGAGGACTAACATACACTCCTCACAGCTGCTGCAGCCCCTCCAGACCTCCCTCCTCTCTGCCCTCAGTGAGGTTGGATTCATGATCTCCTCTTCAATGCCTGGACTTGGGTCTGATAGGTGTTTTGGGAAAAGGGTGGATTGTCTGCAAAGGTGTGCATGGGACTCTGAAGGAAAGTACTGCATTGCTATCCCTCATGGCATAAATATAAATTTTTCTTTTGATTTCTTGAAAGCTCCTCAGCTTCATTCTTGCAGAGACCACTGTTGTGGAAGGAATGAAGAGCAATGCCATCTAAGCTCTCCTGCCCAAAGACACATGCTGAGAAAGGACACTCCACAGGTTTTTTCAAGATTACATGCTCTCCAAAGAGACTGGATAAAAACCCCTCTGTCTTCACTACAGCATCCCACCAAATCTCATCTGGGTGAGTTGATTCAGATCAGGTGGTCACCAAACTAGTTTGTACTATTTCCGTTCGCTTGCTGTCTTAAGCCATTTTCCTTGAGAATTTATTTTGTGTACAGAATCAATCTGGCAATTGTTCTTTCAGAGAAGCTTTGATTTGCACTTTATACCAGGAGCTGTGTTTGATTAACTGTCTTTTTCAGATGGTAAAGTACTGGGGGAAAACTTTCCCTTTCCCAGTGAACAGAATGATTTAATTTGCTGAGGAATTAATTTTTCTTGCGTTTTTTAAAAGTGCTATTTTTTTTCATGCTGTCAACTAGGGTCTCATCTTGATGTCTCAGACAATTTAAAGCGCTGTGCTGATGTAGGGGATGCCAATATCACACTTAGCCTGGTCTGTCAGAGTTCTAGAGCGGGTGTGACAGGGGAGAGCATCTGGTTCAGCTGGCAAGTGATCCCACAGCCTTCACAACGGTGAGAGTTATGGGCTGCCTGTACCACAGCGGATCCAGAGGCAGTGTTGGTTTACACAGGGACTCTGGGGAATAAACAGAAGGTCCTCACATGGACAGAGCATGAAAAGCATGAGTGGGAAAATGCTGGGCTGTCTCCTGACGCCCACCTCGAGAGTGATGGGGTGCTATGGTCTGGCAGGGATGGGGAGGAGTTCCCTGGAAGAATCCCAGGCTCACGTTGTCAGGCTGTGCTTGCAGCACAGAACTGCAAACTTTCTCTGGTGCTTTGCCTCTGGGCGTTATGGAGAAGTCTGATTCTGGGTGAGGACCTTGAGTGAAGCGTGAAGCACCCAGACCTGCTGCAAGATCCACACTTAAAGTGAGACAGCTGTCTGCTTGGAGCCTGGAGCGGCTGAAATCTTCCTGTGCTGCAGGGACTGCGCAGAGGATGAGCATTTCCCAACCTCTTGACCAGTGTCCCATGGCTTCACGTCTCCCCAAACTCTTCCTTCCTTTCACCTAAAGCAACCAAGCGAACACGGAAAGCGCGTCTGCTGTCAGTTCTGAGCTTTAGGAAAATGTCTAGCAACTGACAGGAAGCACTTTGTGACCTCATCTGGCAGCAAATAAAAGCCAGTTCTAAAAACGGCATTTAAAACAGTGACATTTAATTGGTATCTGCCAGAGTAGGACACACACAAACTTTGTGTAAGCATAACCTGATTGTCAGCACGAAGGAATTTGGAGATGTTTTGACATACTTGACAGCATGTAATGAAAGTGTTGAATAGGAAGTGAGAAGAGAATTTTTTTTTAAAAAAAAAAAAACTATTTTTGTTTAAATAGCCAGACAAAATTTAACACTACAGCAATGCCCTACTCCTCTTTTCCTTTTCATAGTTTTGTTCCACGTCTCTGTTGTTTACATTCCCGTCAATTTGGGCGAGCTCATGGTTGAAGTCATTACCTTACTGTCCTTTTTTGTCAGAAGAAGAAGCATTATAATTGTCAATTATGGATTTCTTAATGAAACATCTGAAACTTCCTTGAGTCATTAGGAAGCAGGATGGACAGATGTGTATCCATAGGGAAAAATGTCAGAAAACATGGCCAGCACCATTTAAAGCATAAACAGGACATTCTGGAAGAATATTCAGTGGGGACGACTGCTTGGGGGTTGGCAGAGCTTTCCTCAATGCTGAGCTTGGGTTAATAAAGTGGGAAGAAGATGGTTTTCCTTCATCATTATGTCCCTCTGGCTTTAACTGGTGCTTACATGGAGGTGGGATTGAGTTTGGGTGACATTTATGCAGCTTAAATAAGTGTTTTGTTAAATTATTCTGGCCTGAGTTTTTTTTCTGTATGACTGATGGTGAGAAATAATGTACAGATCCCAGCTAGTGCTGCAGGAGTGCTTTCATTTCCATGAGATGCTGTGAAAATCCACTGCTGTGGCTTTACAGTGCTGGACCCTGAGCCACCCAGGTAAACCTGAAGTGCACCTGAGCATAGAGAAGCTGATTACCTTTCACAAAATCCATCTCATAGCCTGCATAATCCGGTCTCCTTTGCAGTCTGGTTCAGAGGCAGGCAAACAAAGAGGTTTTCCCTGTTGTGATGGAAATCCTCTTTGAAACAGCTCAGGAAAATCTAAGAAAGAGAGAGGGACTGACGTGGTCTCTCTTGGAGAGAGTGAGCTGCTTAACAGCACCAGGAACTGGCTTGGAACAGCAGATGAAAGGATGTTATGATGTGTCAGTAAGGCAAAGGAGACCCCAGGCAGATCTGATTAGGCTCAGCTGTTAATCAAAAATTCTGGGGAAAATCCAAGCCTCCAGAGCTTGAACAGAAATAGAGAGGGCTGTTTCCTATTATACAAGCACATAAAGCTGTGCTAAAGGGGAAATCCAACAGGAAAAGGGCTTTTCTGCCCATCCAGCTTGGGCATGGTGCTGGAGCACGAAGAGGCACAGAGTGCTGGGCCCTTTTCTGGAGCAGTGCACCTGTTAACCCATGGCACGAGGATGGAGACAGAAATACTCCATGGGTGTTCCGCTTGGAAATCCCTTTCTATGCACTCTCTAAAGAGTTCTGTCAGTCCTGCTCAGGCCAGCTGTCACTTAGGACCCCTCCATGCATAGGTCTCATCCAAAACTTGTCAAGAAAAGGATGCTTGTTGACTTTAATGGGCTTTGAATCCAGCCTATAAAACAACCTGACATCTGCAGTAAATGCTCAGGCCTTAATGACTGTTTTTCCCTAGGGTTCTGGAACATCATTCCAAAATCTGGGAACCTTGCCTTCCCTGGTGTTTCCCATTTGGTAGAGGATTTTTAACAGATTAAGAAGCATAAGCTGCAGGCCAATTGGTTCCTCACTTCCTGGGTTAGTTCAGGTTCTGCTGCAGATGAGAATGTCAAATAACCCTTTCCAGATCTCGCTCTTGTGCTGAGAACCTGGGATGGTCTAAGAAAGCAGTATTGGATATTCCAGAGAATATAGAAAGCAAGGAAGATAACATTGCCACCTGTCAAATTGCAATTGCAGCTCCTTCCTTTGAGCAAATAAGAAAAAGTCCGTGGCTGAGTCAAGGGACCAGACACCAACCAAAGGGTTGAGATGCTTTGGATGGCATAAACACTGCATGTCCCTTTTGGCTTTCATCCTTTTTATTCTGCACTCTAGCAAGTCTGGGAATAGGAAACCACCACTTTTGTCCACAAAAGGCTGACCACACATACTCACAGCAGGAATTTTACCAGGTTTGTCTTTCACTGCCTCCTTACGTAACAGCAGCGCTGAAAGGGCAAAGAAAGGAGTCTAAACCACTTGAAGAACCCTGGACAGAATCTCAGAGTGAAAGAGACCACTGAAACATAAAATATCCACTGGGAGAAGAAGCTGGGAGGCTGAGGGCATTGCCGTAGAAGCAGGGTAGGGAGATACAAAGAGACTTTCCCCAGCCCAAATTCTGGGCAGTTAAGGCTGAGGAGAATTGAAAGATAATTACAAGAAAAGTTTAAAACTTGGGAAGAGGAGAATACCTTTCCTTTATTAATACCGTGGTCTGTGTGCTACAAGCCTTTTGGTGAAGTGAGACTGGCTTGTTGTTTTGATTCAGTGGTGCTCACAAGATTTAAAAGGGAAATGGCTTACAGGTTGGAAAATGGGATCACTATCTTGAAATCATGACCAGCCCCAAAATATTTCGTCCTTAAGTTTCCATTCATGGTCTCTAAGACAGCACTCAGGCCACAGCAAAAAAAAAAAAAGATCTGAACTGTGGCTTACCACAAACACCCCTTGAAATCCCAGCTAGCAGTCTGGCACTTTCTCTAGCCCACTTCTCACGTCTCCAAGCCACTCATCTATCTGCTGATCATGTTAGACATGAACAGCAGCCAGCACTGTCTCCATCTGGATTCTTGCATATGATTTTTAGAAAGGCTCCAACACAGACTCTGTTTCTTTTCTTTGTTTTTGTTTCTGCTTTGTTATTTTTTCCATGTCCGGATTCAGAGCTTGAGTGTTACTGTGGTTGCCTTTCTCACAATGACACTCTCCTAATTAATTGCTGCGCTTCAGAAGCATCAATGCCTGGTTTGGGATACATGAAAATCTCAAATTTAGAACATTTATATGCAAAACTGTGCCTGAAGTTTAAAGAGGCAGCAGAGTTGAAATCCCTGGCCTAAACTTCCCTTTATGCAGGGATTTGCACAGAGTGCCAAACCAGAATCAAATTAGTTTCTTTAAGACTTAGATTTTCCCATGTTTTCTGTTACTCAAAGGTCATGATGTTTTTTATATGTCTCTGCTGTTCCTGGGTTAGTTTCCTCTTCTGCAGCAACCTGTAGGGAAGTCATAATGTAGTGTTTATGATGACATCCCTTTCGTGCTGTGGAAAGAATTTTAATGTCATGAATTCCACCTTATGACTGGAGAGATGGGCTTGAACTGGAATCTCACAATCACACAATCCGAAACTCAGTGGAATTTGAATCCCCAGCTGACCTTACATTTTAGGAGCCAAAACTCTGTTTTCATCCCTCATCTTCCAGCCTTTGAAACAGTTTAGATCTGGGATTCTCTGGCTCAAATGCCTAATGGTGGCTTCGGTGCCAGAAAAAAAGGGGAAAGAGAAAACGGGAAACATGGAGATAAATAGAATGCTTAAGTGGAGAAAAACTAATTTAAAATTTTATAACATAACAATCAACGATGAGGATCTAGTTTTTTCTGTCCAGCTTGTCCAGGCACCTCCCTGTACAAAGTTCATCAGTAAAGTTTTTGGGGTTTTATGCAGACTGTCATTTCACCTCCCCACTTGTATCTTCCACAGTGGCACAGATTTTAGCACCTCACCCCATACCATCTTTTAGCCTCAAACAAAATTACTGTGAGCTAAGGAGGAGCAATTACAGCTCACCTTTACAAATGGAAAAACCCACAGTGCAAAGAATTTAAACAGCAGACCTAGCCTCACACTGGAGATGGCAGATGGGGAGGGACTCACTCTACCACTCTGTTCAAATGTCTATATGATGACACCAACATTTATTGCTAAATGCTTTCCATATGATGTGCCCAGTGACCCAGAATCGCTGGGTGGTTTGGTTGGTTGGGGTTTTTTTAAAGAAAAATATACTTAGAAAGAACCAGAAAATCACTGAATAATGTACCTAGAGTCACACTCAGCCTTCTGGGTACTCCTCCACAGTTCTTCTGCTAAAGTCCATGTTGAGTTCTTTATTCAATCATTTCTTCAGAAAATTAAGTTCTGCAAGTATTTAAATTAAATTTTAACACTGTCGGAAGAAAGATAACTCATTCCTCACAGAAAAAGTAGATCTTGCTTCTCATCATGAGAAGCACCAAGCAGTGCCTCTGACCTGGGCCAGTGGTCTCCTCTCAGTGGTTGCCCCTCAGACCTCCAAGCACAGGTTAGCCCTCAGGAGCAGTGTGTGTGTTGGGAAGGCAGCACAGACTGGGATGGCCAGGCAGAGGGCACAGCTGGAAAAGTAAATGGACAAGAAACAGTTTACATCAGCCCCTTTTGTCCCCTTTGTCCCTAATTTCCACACTCCCTCCTTCCCATACCACCTTGATTTCTCCCTTTCCCAGCATTTGTTTCCTTCACAAAACACCCCATAAATTTGGGACAGACCCAGGATGCCCTTCCCTGCTCCCTGTGCACTGTCCCATTCCCCAGGCTCTGTCCCCTCCATTTGGGGTGGCCTGCAGAGAGGTTCTGGGGGATTTTATCTCACTTGGTGTCACTGGTGGGTGTGGAGCTGCCCTTGGAGGGGCCAGTGTGAGCCTTCCCTTCTCTCAGGAGGTTTTTGGGGTTCCCCCACTGTTCCTCTCCACACATGGGGGTTGATGTCTCCTGGGGTAGTATCCATGTCAGGGTTTTACCTGGGCTCCCCTTCTTGCCTTTCTCTCCTTGTGCACCTCTGTCTGTGTGGAGATGAGCTTCCACCACATATTAACATCAACTTATTTCTATGTCACCACTCACTTTAATGGAGCTAATTGTCAAAGTGACCCACCCAGATTCTTGTTCTAACAGTACTGAGCATCTCACAAAGAAAACATGTTTTAATGTACATTTTTTCTTTTAGTCCAGCTAGTTCTTCTGCATTGCTGGAATGGAGCACTGGACACCCATTGTTCACTTCAAATTTTGTTCTCCCGGTGAGCCTGCTGCTGTCATGTAGATTTCTAATTCCTGGATACTAAAGATTGTTAAAAGAGGGTTTAATTTTCCACCATATTCTCATTGCAATGACTTTCATATTGCTTTAACTTTAAAATTTTCCCTTCCTTGTTATGTTTTCCTAAAAGATATAATTCATATGGACTCAAGTGACCCTTTTTTTAATTTTCTTTTTTTTTTTTTTTTTTTTTTTTTCTGTAAAATATCACACACATTTCTGGTTTACTTAACTGTTTTTAGAAAAGTGATATCTTCTGCTGTCCCTGGCATGTTACATAAGTCTCAGATCTGAGCACAAAGACTCCATTTTGCAAAAATAAATGCATTCTCTTTCAGCTCACGTCCGTAGGGTATCCCAAATGTACAGCACCGTGTTTACTGTGCACTGATATAACATGGAGCTGTGCAACCCATGACCATGGCAGCTGAATGCCTAACACACGTCCTTGATGCATCAATTAACTTCATTAGACTTGGCCCCTCGAATGATTGTGAGTGCTTGCTTGTACAGAATGTTCCTTGCCTGCCTTTGGAGAGGGAGGCCAGCCAGAGGAACTGCCTGTTTATTTTTGAACCCATGTAAAAGTAGACCAGGAGCAGACACCTCCTGCTGCAGCCTAGACCTGACAAAGAGGTCATCTTTGTTGCACATGGCTAAGGAATCACATCCCCTGCTGAAGATCAGGGCTATTTTTAGAAACGGGATAGAACTCCTCATTCTTGAAATTGTTTTAATTTCCATCTGAAGAGTCAGACTGCATGGCTAGGGAAAAGAGAAAAAAAAAAAAAAATTAAAAATTCTAGTAGGCTGCAGGGCCAGTGCAAGCTGCAAGCCTGTGTAAAAAGAAACCTGATGAAATTTCTTCTTGTGGTGCTGACAGAATTTTGTCCTGGCAGCACCAACGTGCTAATCACTATAGGCTGACAAAGAGCCATTGCCCAAGAGCAGCCCATAATGGTCATGTAAATTTTGCTTAAGTACATACGATTACAAGAAATTGCTCCGAATTTTAACACACATTGTGCTGCCCTGTTTATAGAACAGTATAGATTTACTGGCTCCATTTTTCTACTGTAAATCGAAAGCCTTAGGGCTTGGGAGGAGGGAAAGGGGGAGGAAAGGAAATGTTTTGGCTTCACAGTATATAACTGCCTACGGAATCATTTTAATGTATATTAAAACCTCGTTCAGGTCTGCCACAGATGTAGTGAGTTTAAACAATCCAGTGGGGCACATTCCTCATAAAACTCTTCCCCCTTCTCTGGTTCTGCAGAGTGCACTTCAGTGGATGGCCACATCTCTCCTGAAGACTCAAGAATTCTGGTCCTGTTTTCCACAGCAAGCAAAAGGAATTTTTCAGAGTTTTCAAAAGCTGCACAGGAAGATTTTAAACTATATTGACTATTACATAGTACAGGCTAGAGCAGCTCTCCCAGAAATTTCTGCTTCAAGCCCAGAGCTCAGGCTGACTGAGGCCAAGTGTCCAGGCCTGGGCTGTATTTCAAGCTCTCAGCTGAGAGACAAAGTACCATAATCCCAGTGGCTGAGTTGTCACCCTGTTAAAAAGGCAAATTTCTAGTCTGGATTATGTCTAACTGCAGCTTCCAGTCACTGACTCTTGTTTACATCCTGTCCTGCTGGATTAGAAAGCTATCTATTATATGAAATTGCTTGCAGGCTGTGGTATTTCTAAACCAGTGTTTGTAATCTCAAGTCATTGTCACAGCTCTTTCTAAACACCTCCCAGTTTTTCTACGTTCTTTTGCCAGGGTAGGCATCCAAGTGGATAGATGACTCCCAAAAAGCTCTCCCTGGTGCCAGATGAAGGAATAATATTCCATTTATTTTTCTACTCAGTTGTCTGTTCCTTTTGGAGCCAAAATTTATATCAGTAAAGGCAGCCTCAACGTCTCTAGAACTCACAAACAGCCGTTTGTCAGTGTTTTTTCTCAACGCTGATTTGCAGCATTGACTTGCCTCTTGTAAAGGAATGATCACCTCTCTTTGTTCACAGGGTTTAGAAAGCACCAGTTTTGCTAAGCTCACTCTACCCTATGATCTCTGTTAATTTGTACCCAGGTTAATATGGCATCACTTCCAGTTCCAACCCCTGCTAATGCACATATTTTTTATCTTGCTAATAGCCTTTGAGATCTCTGATAAAAACACTGAGCAGCAGTCAGCCAGGAAAAGGAGCCCACGGGATTACTACCAGTATCAGCAGCAGTGGATGAAGATCCTATTTTTTACAAAAATTGCTGTAATCTTTTAGCTTTTTCTTCATTGACATGAGCTGTATTGATGTTCACTTTTGCTAGCATTGTTTATTGATTTTTCAGATGTAAAGACAGGTCATGCAGGATTACATTCTTTGTGGAGTGCTGAAAGCATTACTTCTACACAGCTATCTCTAACCATCCACCCTGTGGTCTTGGAAAGAAAGGAAATAATCAGAAAATAGACACGAGCTTTTTATGGCAGCATAATTTTCATCTTGATGTTACAATTTTTTCATTCCTTTTGGACAGTGTCACATAGCAGCCTCTCCGTGATTTTAGTAAGATCAGTGTCAGGCTCATCTTGTCCCGTCCCAACTGAATTTTAAACTGTTAACAGTTTCTTATCAAACCTCTGGAGTTTCTTGATGTCCCAGTTTCTCTTAAAAAATGTTAATTAGGCATCTGAGATCTCCTTGGACAATTATTTAAATATTCCTTGGTGCAAATTATCTATTCCTGCAAGTAAAGCTATGGTTTCCTTCAATCACCACACTTTAATAATCCATTGCCCAAAAAAAGGATACCTACTTTATTTTCACTGAAAAAGAGCACGAGCCTGTTGCTTTCCTAATGAAGAAAACCCAGGTGCACTGTCAGTGCTGTACACATCTGCTTTTTCTCCACCAGGTCTGATAATTTCCCGTTCAGGATTAGAACATTTCAGTTTTGTCTCCAAGCAACCCACGGTGCTGCAGATGAAATAACTGGGAATTATTTAATCCAAACGACCCTGCAGTGGGATAGGATGTGCCTTCCTATAGTTGAGTCAGAGTGCAGTGAAGAATTAGCAGGAGGGAGGGGAGGGGATTTGGGAGGCAGGCAGGACTGGAAGAGCAGGCAGAAGGGATGAGCTGGGACTGAGGCAAAGGCAGCAGCAGATAATGGTCAAAGATATGGAGAGATATTAAGAGAAAGAATGGAAGGTTGGAATTAGCTCTGGACTCTACCCTGGCACAGCCTGGAGGGAGATGGTCCCCACCAGCAAGCCCAGATCACTTTATGACTTTAAATGGACATCTCAGCCATCACTTCCACTGGCACAAGGTTGACCCAGTTAAAAATAAAATCCAGACAAGCTATATGGCATCATCTGCTATTTTAAGCTGGGTTCCTGTTTTGTCTTTGCCCAACGATGTGAGCTCAGGCCTTGTGCTGCCAGAAGGGAATCCTGAGGCCAGAGGATGTTTTGGAGTCCACAGCTCGAGTGGTGAGTTCATCAGAGGCAGCGTGGGTGGTTCCAGGGCTGCTCAGGTGCGAGAACCTGCACCAGCAGAACAGCCAAGGAAGGAGGCACAACAATGGAAACAATGCAAAAGAAAAAGGCAGAAAGAGCTCCTAGGAAAACAGGGTCATTAAGCAGCTAGTAGCAAAGGACTGTGTGATTACTCTGCAGTTTTACAATCATTATGGGAAAAGTATGATATTTTCCCTCCTTTTGTTCCTGTTTAAAGTGAGAGAGTCACACTTGTCCTAAGTGCATTTCTGCAGAAGTGTCCTTGAAGTTTAATTTGATATTAAATCTCTACAGAAGCCTACAGGAATGTACCTACTCACATCATGGGACAGAAATTGGTTTCAAAGAAATTCCTTTCAAAGCAGGAATGTACCTACTGACATCATGGGACAGAAATTGGTTTTTGGTGTTGCAATGGGCTTTTTCATCATGGGTACTGTTATCACTTAGGTTGGATTTTTCATTTGTTTGTTTGTATTTTATTAAATACAATGTTTGTATTTTATTAACATGTTAATAATTAGCATATTTATGAAGATTAACATTTATATTTGTTACATCAATACCCGTATATTATTCTATATTTGTAATAATTAATAATGTATATGTAGTACTCAGAAATATAAAATTGCTGTTGTGCTGGACATTAGGCAGTATAAATGGTAAGATATTTCTTCTCAAATCACATGGTTGAAGAGAGATTCTAAAGTGAAAAATACCCTAAATGGATGACTTAAAAAAGATTATATTGAAAGCCAGCTTGGAAAGTGGAAGGAAATTAGAGGAAGCTACTTCTTCTCATTTTCCTAGAAGAACTTATCTGCCTTAGGCAGCAGGAGCAGTTGTCACTGATGTCCTGGTACAAGGATGAAAGAGCTCATCTTTTGATGAGTTTTGATGTTCTTTCTCTCTATTGACAAGGGACAAACAGGATTTTCTGAGATATAAAAGATTCTACAACACTGTCCTTTCAGGGTAGATTCCGATTTTACTTCATGTTTATCACTTTCCTTTATTAACTGACTGAAGAAGAAACGTTAAGCAATTAAACAGATTTTACTTTTATGAGGAATTTTAAGTGTACATGGAGTCAGGAAGGGATATTTATGTTTAAGAAAATGTCTTCTGCATAATTTAAAGATTTTGGACATTCTTCATTCATCATGTTTTGGGGATTTTTCTTTCCTCTTAGGCGATGTCTACAGATGAACTTGTGACTGGAGTAAATCAGAGTGAAAAATACAAAGATGATTTAATCACTTTACCTACAACTTAGGACAGGCTTTGCACCTGGCACCTACACGAGAGTAATAATGTTTGGCTTTTCTCTTGTGTCCAAGTCGTGTGTCCACTGTAAGGTGCTCTACAGTCACTGAAGGGAGCTGCTAGAAAATTATCCACTGTCACACTTATTTTAGAAACCCATCTCAGGAGGACTGAATCAGCAGCAGGAAGGGTCCAGTCCTCCCCTTGGATTAAAGTGATCACAAGAGACAAATGACTCATCTATGTACACCCAACTGATGATGTCTTGCCAAAAGCAAGTTATTTGTAGTGATTAAACCCACTTGTTTTGGTCTTTCTGCCTTTCTTTTTCATTAATTTTATATCAACCCTCTTTCCTTGCATTGGCCAAGACCATTGCAGGCACACAAGACACTGACTGTTGCAGTTGGCTCCTTGTGTGTTGTTTTGGAAGGTGCAACAATTATATTCCTAAAATAAAAGAGACAGGATTTATAAGCCAGAACACACAAGGGAAATCCACTTTCCTTGAAAGGCTTGGCTGCTGTTTAAGTTGCCTCTGACACAGTTACATAAAAGACCTACTTTATTTTTCCACTTTCTGAGTCAGAAGAGCTTTGGATACAATTTACAGTGACCCTACAAAATGTATGGAGCGGACTCCCAATGAGACTTGAGCTACACACAGAAATTTAAATTCTAACATAAAATTTGTTTTGCAGGGGGAAAAAAAAAGTGGCTAAGATAGTAGCCAAGGATTCAGGAGACGTGGATTCATTTCCTTGCTCTGCCACAGACTTCCTATATGACTTTGGGGGAGTCATTTAATCTCTGCATATCACTTTTCTGTGGTAAAACTTTCTGGATGTCTCTGAAGATAAACACATTAGGACAGATGCTCTGAAACCAGAACCTTTCTGTCTGCTGAGGAAAATAGACAGTTTCTAATCAAATGTTATTTTCATATACAAACATTTAATTTATAGCAAATCAGTTGAAAAGGACGTCTCTCCCAAACTGTCAACACCATGTTTAAGATCAAAGATTAAAACCTTGTTTCCTGCACACCAATAATTCCATCTGCCCTGGGACTCGAGACCAAAACAAAGCATTTAGAAACCATCCCTCTCCCACACCTTCTCCCCAACAGGACCCACTTTTCTCACCTCTATCCCGTGAGCAATATCCCATCACCCTGACGTCTTTCTTAAAAGACAATTGTTGCCATAAATCCAGGAGACAGAGGAATACTGGGTTGTTTAATCAAAAGGACCAAAGATCTCCCAAGGAGAGCTGTCATTGCACAACTGCACCACCACAGCCCTTTCTTCTGGGCCAATGACTCTTGCAGCCACGAGCTTCTGCTGGTTTTAACAGCCTGGGGATGTAATAGGAAGATGCTGTCCCTCCTATGGGAAGGACAGGGCTGACAGGATCTCTTCAGCTCGTTTTGCTGAGCAGAAACCCTTGGATACAGCCCGAACTCCGGGCTACCAAAATGCTCCTTTACTTGTCACTCTCTTTTAAATCATATATGAGGTGGAATTCCTATACTTTAACAATTTTTAAGATGTTCGAATATTTCACATGAGTTAGCTCTTCCTAACGTAATATGCAATATTCTTCTTTTTTTTTAGATGAGGAAAATACTGTCTCTATCACTTACTTTTCCAAATATTACTAAAACATTACCCTCTATAGATGAAATTGGTGACAATACCTGAAGGTGAAACCAACTGTTCTTTGCTGGACTTCCAGATTACATACTTGTGGAAATAAATGCACATCTAAAGCAGAGCTACATGTTTACATTTTTGCACACCTCTCTAAAATTAACTCGCTCCATACAAAACCAGAAATCTCAGTTATTTGGGTGATTGACTTTTTTGAAACAAAGTACAACCATAACCTGGGGTCAAGGGATACTGATGAGCAGACAACTTAACTTAGAAATCCCTTCTGAAAAGATCTTCTAATTCAGACAGAAAATTCAAGTTTTCTAAATGACCTGGATTATGCAACTGAAGTTTTTGCACTTCTTATTTCAAGTTTCCATTAAACTTGAAGGTTAAGCTACCTCTATGTCTCTCTTTCTACTGTGAGGTTGTTTTCATTCTCAGTAAAAGCAGAGGTGGGAATGATAAAGGGAAGACACAGAATGATCTGTACCCTGGTAGAAAAGCTGCTCTGTGGCAACCTTTGAAAAAAGAAAAAAAAAAAAAAAAAAAACAAACCCAAACCAAAACCAGCACTAAGGATAAAGCAAATGTTCTCTAGGGAGAAAATTGAAGGGTACACTCCCAAGGCAAGAGCATCTGATTAGATAATGATGAGAGTGGGAGAAGGTTGATGATTTAGAAATCAGATGTGGTTTTAACAACTGCTTGGACCAAACTGGATCTTCCAACAGCACATGGATAAACTTGGAGTTAAAATACTTGTCCAAAAACTGAGCAACTGGTTTCTGCTGCCTGATGTAGCTCAGATTCTGTGTATAGTCTATGGCACATCATATGTTCATTTTATGCCATTTTATGGGCATTTTATGCATGTGTAAAAATGAGAAGATGTTATCCTGCTTTACAGAGATGTAACAAGCTAAATCCATAAAAGCCAAAGGAGTTCAGAAGAGTAACTAGATTAAAAACCAATATAATTAACCAATATTGCCAAATACCAGGGTTGGGGAAAAGCATTGAGGCACTACAAACTTAATTATGATATGGACTCCCAAGAGAAGAAATAAGGATCCTCTTAACTAGGGTGTTAAACATTTTAACAGCTGGTGTAGAGGCTGCAGGGTGGCTGAAAAGTCCTCAACTTGCAAATTGAGAGACTTAAGACATTTTAATATTTCTTTATATATTGAACTGGGTTCACCTAATCCTGTAATTTATTAGGCATGGGAGAATGGATCTGGACACAATAAGGACTGACCTTCCCATAATTTCCAGTGAATCCAAGGCCTTTTCACAGAATTTTGATTAACTGTTTTAATTCTTTTAATTTCCCACGCCTCTTGACTTCCAGGCTACACTTGTGACTGGAAGCCAAAATGCCATGAGAAAAAGCTCACTTTTAATTCTAACACTGGTAGTGCTAACACTGCCAAGCATAAGGCCTACAAACCACATGGGAAAACTCCTTCCCATACAATCCACTGCCCAAGAATATCCAAAAAGTTTGGGATAAGAATTCAACTTTTAAACATTAATATAAACCAAAGCTCTCAAATATTTCGGAGTCAGCCCTTTTACTAGTTTTTATCCAAAAGTAGAAAGCACTTCCATTAACCATTTTAAATGTTTCTTTCAGATGCCAAACCCAAGAATCAAATAATTTATTCAATGTATCCATCTGCTTAGTGTTTAATCAGCATATTGTTACCTGTTTGGCACAGGGCTGTAGTAAACTAGAGAAGTTCCTTGATGCCAGTCAGATTCTGCATCTGAGGACTGTTCCTGCATGAATTCTGTTCAGTCTCAAGCCAAATCCCATGTGCACAAGCATTGTCCACACAGTCATGTTACTTCTCTCTTTCCAGGGAATCCAAGTTGCCTCTGGCTGCTCAGGAATGGCTGCACTAAGGTTCATCTGAAACCATCTGGCAAGGGAGGAGTTTCCAACAGTGGCCATAAACAGATGCTTAACTGGAAAAGCCAAGATCAAATTGTACTATACTTTCTCCAAATGCTCTCCCAGTCTTAAGGTAACTTCTGGAGTCTGAGGCAGTCTGTCCAGTTAGTTACAGAGCTCTTCTCCTCAGTACTTTTGTCCAGTCTTCTTCTGAAGCAATGAGCTTCAAGTTTGTTAGAGCTCTTTGCATCAGGGACTCCCATGTGTCTGTCACACCCAGTATGGGGAAAGCAGTACTGACACATTCATGTTTTTATATATTCATCTCTTTAAAGTGTATCTCAATGTAAATGACATGTTTACAGTCATATTCAAAGATGTGAGCACCTAAGGGACCAGCTAACAACATTCACTTCAAAGCATGGGTGTAGCTGCTCTTTAATTACCTGCAGTGACCACTTGTGCTGCTGCCAGGGCAGCTGCAATGGCCAGGGTTGTAGCACAGGCTGGGAGAAAGCTTGAAAGGAAAATTAAACCCATTTTGGAATCTGCTGATAGCTCATCAGGGCTCTGGTATGCCAGTATTACATCATGAGCTGTTCTCAAGCTGAGTAGTTACAACTACCTTACAACCCTATCTGAAGAATTTCTAGTAGCACCTGCTCAGCAGATCTGCTCAGAAATAGCTGCTTTAAAGCAAATGACTGAGTTTTCTTGGGATCTGTCCCATGCCAGTGAATTAATCATCTCATGCACCAAAAAATGATGATTAACTTCATAGTGTCCTACTCCCAGTGCAAAGTTCCCTTCTTTCATCTTTCTTCTCTAACAGCATTTGTGTATTGAGAATAAAAAGACAGAAAGTCTATAAATTATTTCAGCTTTGTCTGATCTTGCTGGAGGAGCACTGAGCAATGCTCCCACAGGATGAACAGGGTGCCCAGGGTGGTGGGGAAGTCACCGTCCCTGGAATTGTTCAGGAAACAACTGGACAGGGCACCCAGTGCTCTGGACTAATTGACAAGGTGGTGTTCAGTCCGAGGTTGGACATGATGATCTTGGAGATCTTTGCCAACCTTAATGATTTCATAATTCTATAATATCAATCCATCTCAGATTTTTTTAAAGAAGCCTACAAAATCAGCCTCAAGCACCCCTGCTCTCTAATTCCTTCCTTGGTTCTATAAATACCAAAGGCTACTATTCCACAGAGATCCCCCTGGATTTGTGTGCATACAAGATGCTTTGCTGGGTCACAGTTTGAGGCAGCATGCAGCTGTTCCAAGGTGCTGACCAGTTTGGGAGAGCTGCTAAAAGCATTGATGAGCTACTCCCCTTCTTCTGCTGGGTGTGGCAAGTCCTTTCAACCCTCTTCCTCTCCTTCCCTCCATGCTCTTTTACCAAAGGGATTCCAACTTTAGGATCATGAAGTTCTTATTCCCGTCACAACTCTAAGGATTTAAAATTCATTTTCTGGTTCTCTGCAATCGTGCTTCTCATCCTGTGCCAAAGTAACTCTTTGGGAATGTCCAGAACATTGACTCCCACACTATTTCTTCATCGATGCAATTTTTTCTGGTTCAAACTTTTCAAGCTTTTCACATTAATTTAAAAGTTGTATGTCACATTTATATTGCTGGACTCTTAATTTCCAGTCTGCTGGGAGCTTTCCTCACGGAAAACACATAAAATATTTGATCTCTACAATACTTATAAATGCTTTCACCTCCTCTTTCCCTTCTCTCCACTACCACCTTGTGTCAGGTTTTGGTGTGTATGTGTGGCACTGTGAGTGATCATCCCTATAGAAAGAAAAATGTGTGTAAAAATAAAAGCTGATTCCCTGTATTACTGAAATCAGCAGCCATAGACTAGGACAGGTGTCTGTAGATATGAAGAGTGAACTATATTTATTATCCAAGGCAGCAAAACCAAAAATGTTTGTCTTTCTAAAGAGCAAACCCTCGAGGTTTCGTATTTACACTTTGAAAATAAAAGAAACAAAAAATATTTGGGCGTAATGAAAGAATAAAAGGTCTGGATTGGCTTTTGTCAGTTCAGTACTTGATGGCAAAGCAGGTGATGTTCCTGGGAGCCTGTGGTGCTGAGCAGCCTCTTCAGCCTGGCCCTTGGGCTCTTGGAGGAGAGGAGCAATCTGCTCAGGTATTGCACCTTTGAGTGAGAGAGATTAGAAAGGGAGGCAAATCCCAGTCTGCAGATAATCATGATCTCTGTGTGCCTTTCAAAGAGCTGAGCACACCACGCTGGGAGTGCTTGGGGCTGAGTGGGGAGGGGACCCTGTCACTTGTGGCCTTGCCTCTCTTGGGTTTTTTTAATTAATTAATTAATTAATTAATTGTTTAATATATTTATATATTTATATATTTATATATTTATATATTTATATTTATATATATATATGGGTTGTGTATGTGCATATGTATATGTACATGTATATGTATATAAATATATATATATCACTTAATTTTCCTACTTCTTGGACTTACAGTCGTCAGGGGCTTAGGATTGAGGGATAAGGTAGAAGAGTTAATTGCTGCAGCACTGACAGGTCCTTCCTGGGTTTTTGTTTGGTTTTGTTTTATTTTAGGTTTTGGGGTTTTTTTTTTGTTTTTTTTTTTTTTTTTTTTGTTTTTTTTTTTTTTTTAACACGGCTTGGGGCTTTCTTTTTTAATCTGCTTTCTAGAATGTCTAGTGCTGAGAGATGTACTTATCCATAATGATGAACACATGGTTTATGCTGCCTAGGTATTATGTATCATGTATTTCACAGGGGCATATTGTTTTAGGTAAGTGATGCAGCCCTTTTTTTTTTTTTTTTTTTTTTTCAGTTTGGGGCTGTTTCCTGAACCAAATACTCATGCCCCTGAGGATTTCTGCTCATGACCACATGCACTAAGAGAAGCCCACATACCTAAAAGCATTCCTGGCTACTTGCCCTCTAACGGGATCCTTGTGAGGGCTCCATTTGAAGTTACATGTTTTATTAATATTTATTGATAGTGAGCCACCCTCTGTGACAGCCTTCATTCTGAACAAATGCCAGGTTTTTCCTGCTCTACCCATAGACCACTTCTCAAGGTTGCAAAAAGGAGTCAACCAGCCTCTCACCTTATTTTCTAGTAAATTACTGTGGACTGATGCAATAAAAAAGAAGGGTAACCCAGATAAGAAGGTAAATTAAATTAATCAGGTGATTTTGCTGTTGCTGTACTGTAAGTATAAAAATGGAGCAATCAGGGTCTTGAAAGCAAGAGTTTAGTTTGATCAGTTCAGTACCTTGCATGTTTTTTGCAGAGCCCATCAAGCCTTTCAAGGGGACATTCTCTGAAAGCAAATACATCCTTGAAAACACTCTCCATTGTGTTCAGTTCTTTCAGCCAAACTGTGGATTTTCACCGTGACAAGTGGAGGAAAGCTATAATAATTTGTAAATAGCAATTGTAGCCCAGAGAAACATGAAGCCCCTTCACCCAACTAAGAAGAAAAGCAAAAAAAAAAAAAAGTGCTTCGATAAAATTGACAGCCTTGATAAATTCAGTATGTACTGAATGGTTAAAAGTGGGGGAATTTTACTCTTCAGGGTTGTCAGGCCTGTTTTGAGAAGGTGTTAAGAAGGTATCATTCTAAATTACTTGGCAGCTGTCAAAAGTATTCTTGAATAATTTGGACTGGCGTCTAAAAAGGAGTGTTTCATTCTGTGTAGGTAAGCGTGGAAAAATAAATGAAAAGCTTAACAGTGATACCACAGAGTATATCTCCAAGCCCACATCAGAGGAGAGAAAGAACTGCTAAGGTGGGAAAAAAATCCACTATGGATGTTGCTGACTGTGATTTTTGTCATGTGTTCGAATGGCTTAGAGCTGTAGAACAAGGCTGCAGTTGTCAGAGTACGAGGTCCTGCTGCTCCAGAGGTGTCAAATTATTACTCCTCAGCTGGAAGGAGCAGGGCCACAGTGCCAGAAGCCTGTAGACTTTGGCCCCTGTCTTATCCACTGCTGGCACGTGTGCTTTGTTGCTCTTAAAATAAAATAAAAACAAAAATACAAGTTTTAATTCTAGTTTCAAGAGGAGAGATGGTTGTTAATGCTGCTGCTATCAGAGGGGTGAAAGCTGAACAGGATCACACAAGTGGTGAGACTGGCCCTGAGGGAAGGAGCTGGTCCCCTCTGACCTGCTTCAGGCAGTGCAGGGGAGGAAGCTGCTTCCACCTCAGCTTTAAAATGTCTTCATTCAGGTCATCAGCAAAAGGAGCTGAAGGAAAAGATGAATTCCACGAGTGTTGCCCTGCTTTGCCAGCTCTGTAGGTAAAAGAGGGCCCTGGCTGTCCAGTTCAAGATGCATATCCAAACTGAATGAACTCACAACTGGAGGGGTCACTGTTTCAAGCTTGTGATGAACTTTAGAATATTCAGTTCTAAACTGAATATTATCATTTGGGAGTCAACCCCTGAGGTCATCAAGATCCATAACAATAACACCATTAATAACATGCATGGAAAGCATTCCAAAACGTCCTCAAAAATCCAGAGACAGGTAAATTTCTGATTAAATTACTCCAGGTACTCTTAAAGCACTTCTCATCTGTCTGTGAAATTTTGCTCACCTAACCTTACCTTAAATCAACAAAAAGCTTGGATGAACAAGGTTTTACACTCCCAATGCACTCAATGTCATTTATAAAAGTGTTTAGTAACTTTGTGTTTGGGGCATATTTAAGTTTAACCCCCTCACCCTGTCTCTCAAAACAGGATGGAGGAGAGAATCAGAAGGGGAAACAGCACAAACTCACACACACATTGTGGGTCAAGAGAAGAGCAGGGTTTTTTTAATAAAAGTGGGAGGAAAGGTGAACAAAGAAACAAGCAGTGGAAAAGCAGTCACTACCAACAGACTCACACCCAAAGAGCCTTGGAGCAACAGGTACTCTGCAAAAAAACATCCCCCAGTTTTATTGCTGGGCATTGTCACAGAGTATGGACAATTCCTTCTGCCAGCTTGGGTCACCCATTTGTTTGTGTGCCCTCAGCATCCTCGCTGGACACGGAACCAGGAGAGACTGTGCCTTGAGGCTGGGAAAGGGCTGGCCAGCAAGAACTGAGGCACTGATGTGTTACCAACACCTCGAGAGTGCCCGAGCTGCAGCACCATAGAGGCTGCTGGGGAGAAAGTTAACCCCATCCCGACCAGACCCACTCACACTTCTAAAAATAAGTCCAGGTGTTGCTCAAGAGCACCCTACAGAGTGGCAGATTCAGGGCATTGCTCCCTGCCACCAGGCTTTCAGCAGGAAGAGCTTCCCAAAGAGGGGCTTTGCCTGGGAGATTTGTACCTCGGCTTCTTGCTTCAGCTTGGAAATTCAGAGATGGGGCAAGGGGTGTGAACTCTGGCTTTCAGGCTAACTCTGTACTCTCCTAAACAAACTGATGCACTCGTGCTCAGCTACCCTGAATAAACCACGATGTCTTTCTGTTCACCAAATCCAAGGCTTGTTAGGCAGCTGACTCCTTGCAGACTCTGCCATCCAAGCCTTTATGGCACATTTCCCCATTTTGAAAATGTGCTTTGTCACACCAGCTGCAGGAAGCACAGGGAATTATCTGCTGCAACGCATTGGTTTTGCTGTAGGGAAGGCAAATTAATTTAGAATTCCTTTGAGGTAGGTCTGCTAAAGTCATGAAGTTAATATCCTTTCATTAGAATGGAATTTTTGAGGCTTTTGCCTAAGCTTTACTCAGCATGCCCTGTTCCAGCTCTTACAGTCCTAGAATTGTCCAAGAGGGGCAATATTCCAGGAGTGAAGGTAAGGGGATTTTTTATTGTTTGACCTCATCTAAGCCAAACTTTTACTTAGATAGTTTTCCCATCCTGGACTTGTCTTTGAAAATGCTTCAGTGACTGGGAATTTCTTCCCATTTATTTCATCGCTTCCCTCCAGCTTCCATTCTTAATAAGATTTGGGCTTGAAAACAGGTGTTTAGGTCATACTTCCAATTTCCAAATTTAGACTCCCTGTCTCTGACAGCTATGAATTCATTCCTCCTCACTAAGGAAATTTCTGGCTGCTTCCATTCATCTGTGCCTGTCTGAAAACTGGCCAGAGGCACCCCAATTGTTCTCATTGTTAGCATTCCACAGCCAGAAGACAGACAAGTCCATTTGTAATGAAAAGGAGATTTTTCACATCCTGTCCTTCTCTTACAGGCTGCCTGTGCCAGCACCATTTCATGCTCAGAATAAGCCATAAATCCGGAGCAGAAGGCTTTTTTACATGATAACCAACTGTGTTTTGTATTTTCTCGAAAATACTTTATATTTTTTTTTTAATGGTTTAAGAAATGCTGATAGTGGAGGCAGTGTTTCACTCGAATTTAGACAGAGCACAGCTTCCAGTGATAGACTTATGGCTACTAAAGTAACCTTCAGTAAGTAAAAAACACAGATGGGGTGAGGCTTATTAAAAATTACATCTTCCACTGTCTAAACATGAGTTTAATATGAGCCGATGGTGTTTTCACAGCTTGGTTCATGGCTTTACCATGGTGGTGGTCCATTAAGGAAAGGTATAAATGATTAACATGTCCCTCTAGGTTGCAAAAAAAGGTCTGCTTTGTGTCATTCCATGGCTCTGTGGCTGAGGAAGGAGACCCATTGCAGTTTGTTCTGTGAGCAGGAACATCCAGCTATACAGCCCTGAACGCCTGCAAGGATGACTCTTCTGTCTCTACAAATATGATTACATTAGAACAAACCTCTAAAGAAATTATTCAATGGGTTCATAGCCCAGATTTTATTTTTTTTTTTTTAATATAAACAACTAAAAAAATCACCTCTGAAAAAAAAAAAAATTACTGCTGAGCTCATTTTTCACGTTTCGAACAATTCCAATGTGAAGTATGCATCTGCTGCCAGACTGCATTGGCTGGTAGTGGAGCAAAGGATTGGGTAATTTGAAAAATTATTCTGTTTCTCAAGAGCAATTATTCCAAAAGTGGGAGCACGGGGGATGAGAAGGAGAGTTCCAAGAATAATCTATGTTTCCAAAGATATAAGTAAAATTTGTAGGCTGAGTGCTGATTGTTGTAGAATGAGAGTCAGTTTCCTACAATGTCACGAAAGATATCAAAAACAGAACACTTAAAGGGTTGACTTCAGTTCTCTAAGTATCCACTTCAAAATAAAATGTGCTTGGAAGAAAAAGGTGCCAATCCCACCAGGGCTGTCCCAAGCTTTCATCTTTATAGAGTGAAAGTGCAGGAGACAAATTAATCCATTCAATTGGCCACATTGTCCAAGCAATGTTTTTTTTTGCCGAAGTTCAGAGAGCAGATATCCAGTCAGAAGCAAGGAATCTATACAGGAATTAAGGGGCTGGGTACACCAAAATTTTGGCCACATCTGTGTCAGAAAACTTACCAGCAAACAGAGGTGATCTCTCATCTCTTTGGTTGCTGATTTCTTGCTCTCCTGCCCTGGGAGCTGTTCCATTTTAGTTGGCAATAATTATTGCATAGTTTTTAGTTGGAATAAGGAAATCTTCTGCCTGGACACATCATAACTCCTGTGCCAAGGGTGCCATGAGTACCCAAGTGACCCCATTCACATGTGGCAATTGATTCATGGGCTGCTGGGAGTGCTCCCCAGCAGTGCAAACTCGATATTTAGAGATATTTAAGTCATGCCAGAGATGATTTCAGATGAGATGTGTGCTGTGTAACATCGCTGCCCAGAGAGGATGCTGGCTTGCATGAAGAGACAGAGGTAGGGGGCTATTAACAGCAAAATAAAGAGGCCAAGTTTGTTAAGGGGTTTTGGCTGATTCATTACTACAGCTGCCAACCTGTGCTTCCAAGAAAGAGCTAAAAGTGTGGTTGATCCACTGTTCATGGTCTTTTGGGGAGGTGCAGTACTGTTTGCCTCACCCCAAACTCTTAGGACAAAGAAATAGTATTTCTTCTGAATTACAGAAATCTCCAACTTTCAGCAGACAACTATTTCCTTCTCCTGAGAGACAAGACAATAAATGTGAACAACCCTGACCCACGTCTACTTAAGAGTGCAATCAGGCACTTGGCTTCATGTCAGGTGAAATAAAAACAAGAAAAACAAGATGCTTTTTATCAAAAATCCATGCAAATGCTCAATCTCTTTTTATTTTTATTTTTTTTCTGTTACAGAAGCTAGGATTTGATCTTATACAAAATTCAAATGAGTAAGAGGCATTATAAATATAACTCATCAGAGCTTGGTTTGAGCAGAACATGGCTGCAGTGAGGTCCATGTGCTGCTTGGCTCAAGCCCTGCCTTCTTTCATGTTCAAAGCCACTTAGGGAAACAAAAAAAACACTTCTTACACTTATCACAATAAGTACTGAAATTAGCCAACATAACCATCTAAAAGCCAGCTTACTTTTTAATTAACTGAGATTTTTCTTCTTTTTTGCATCTACATACATTTGAGTGGAAAAAAAATTGACCTAATTAGTATTGGACTAGCTTGAAGTGATTTCACTTTGATTTCTCAAAGGGCTGAATTTCAGATATTGGGAAGCAATTTATATTTTTTAGGCAGGTTTTGGAACAAAGTTAAAATCATGTAAGTACTCTGTTAGGTTATTTTTAACAAAAGAAAATCCTATTTTAAAATCTGTGGGTTTGGTCATATTTTGAGGCAGACAGTTTCCAGTTGTTCCAGCTGGTCCCATTGCCATCATTTGTCAGCGATTTACAGCAAATCCTACAATGAAACCTGGATGAATGGACATTGAATTGGCTCAAACAGAATTGATCAGTTATTTAACAGCTGTAGTCATAGCCCTCGATATGATATCACTCTTCTGCCTGCAAAAAGGCTTTAAGATGGTGTTGGGTCTCAAAAAATCTTACAAATACGTGGAGCTGTAGCAGAAATACACAGGGGATGAACTGCCTTCTTTGGAAAGGAGCTTCTTCAGTAACCATGACTTGCCAGACCAACCAAAGGAGTCCATAGTTGGTCTCAGGAGCCCAGACTCCAACACAGCACCAGTTCTGGAATGCCAGGGTGCTGGCAGTTTGGCTCCCCAGACAAAAACCTTCCTGTGTGGAAGAAGCAGAACTCAAGCTGCTCCTCAGATGCTCTTGGGGAGCCTTTTGTCCTCTGTAACTCAGTGGGATGCAGCACCAAACTCCACAGACAGATGGGATGGGATCCTCCACAGAGCACCCTGGAGGTCCAGGCTTCTACAGCTGCAAGCCACTGGATAACAGGGAGAAACCCTTCCTCTCTTTCCACATTATAATGTCTTTTCACATTTATTTAGTCTGTTCCTCCAGGCACATTTTTAAGAGAAATGGGTGCCCAATGGATTTGACTTTCCTACTCTAACACCTACTTGCTTCAGCATGCACCATTATAATTACACAGTGTACATGCTTGCTCACTTTCCCATAATTAGCTAGGTTTAGGCATTTATCAAGGGGTACAGATTCCTTTCTGGCATCTGTGGCATTTTAGCAGCATAAGCTCCAGCCTGCAGAAAGATGCAGTGTCCCATCCCAGCACATTACTCCTCATAGCAGCACACAGACACTCTTTCTTATTCTTGGAATAGGCTAAATCTAAATGCCTGAAAGTTCAGCAGTCCCTCCTCCCTGAATCACAGGATGGACTTATGAATCATGAAATCAAAAAATATTTTAGCATTCTTTTACTTGTCTTTTAGCTCTTTGACCTTAAGTATTGATACCTTCAAACAACAGGGGAGGGGAGCAGGAGTAGGAATGCTGTAATTAAAAAAAAAAAAATAAAGAAATCTCCCATGGCTGCAGGAGCTAAAGTGCATCATGAAATCTGGCCCCATTGTGTGCTCACCACCTTCAGACACCAGTCAAAAATGTGAATTCTAAGGGCGTATCTTCACACCTATGACAAAACTTAGCAAGACAACCACTTCATTTCTATGCTTAAAATGTATTTTAACACTCTGTCAACACATAATACTGAGAAAGCATGTAGAACCTGGACTCATAATCTGGCTGGCTCAGAATTACACTGCTTTGGAAATCCATGCTCGGTCTGAGGAGCCAGCACGTGATATCAGCCACTTTCATCCATGTTTTCAGAAGGAGCTAAGCATGGAAATAATTTTTGTTGGGCAGTGTAAGTAGCAGGAGGACATATGTCATTGTGTCCCCCCCTGTTTGTACAGTACATTGCATAATGGCATTCCCATCCTGGTTAGCTCCTTTTTATAACCCATAATCAAAACATTAGCACTGCTTGCACTGCTATTACCACTGATGAACACAATGAAGTATGATATTGTGAACTGCATCACCTAGCTGTTCAATTCCAGCCTTTTCAATATTAACTTTAGGACTTTAGGTTTCTTTTATTTTGTAAGGTTTTTTGGGTTGTTTGTTTATTTAAAGAAACTGAAAGTTTCCTCATAACTAGAGAATTGTACTGCACAGATACTCTGATTATTCTGCTTCAGTCTAGCAGAGGGTTTTGAAAGTCACAATTTTTTCATTATTCTGAAAAAAAAGTGTTGTTCAGTGAGATCTGTATTCAATACTAAATAATAAAAAACTTTAGCGAGCTCCTGCTCCTTTGAAATAACCTGAATTGAAAGGAAACTTGTCTGTATAGTCCAGACTCCAACCTTTCTTGTCTCTGTTTTAGCCTCTTTGATTTTCCAGCCTTCTTCACATCTCTTCTCAAGGCTGTTGTTTCTGAAAGCGCAGCAAGGTGCACATTAACCTGCCTGTCTCATGAACTGCAGCTCTTGAGCCCTGGGCAACCAATGACTCAGAGAAGCAGATATTTTCCTTTGGTGCCAGGTGTTAAAATGCAGGGTAACCACCAACTTCTATTCACTCACCACAGATTCCTCCACAGCAACCACCTCTTTGTTTATCTCATATGGATACTGGAACTTTTCACATGGATAATGGAAAGTGTGTAAAGAACCTGAGTGCCTTCAAATGACAACTATGTGTTCAGATATTTGAGATACCCACAACTGCTTCAAAGGAGGGCTTGAAATCCCTTATAAATGTCTGAAAATATCTGCTACCAAAGATAAGCAAAGTATTTTGTTTATTGGCAGAGTATTTGAAGAAAGGAAAAGGTTAATAGGTTCTGATAATCTGACACATAGTTTTTTGTGGTTTTATTGGTTCTGGTAAGCACTTTCACAGTCTGATTTCTTGAGTTTAAAGTGAAAATATTCCTTCCTAATTCTACTGTGTTACACCCACTGATATCACTGGGGCTCTGGCAATAATCACAAATAAATTAGTTTCTCTCTCTTCCAGTTTTGATCAGTGTTCCCTTGGCATTTCAGCTTTCCAGGTCTTGCTGGAAAATGACTGGAAAAAGACTCAAGTACAGAGAAGGTAAAAGAGGAGGTTATGGTTTTAACTTTACTGCTGCAGACTGGGAAAGGCTTGGAAGGGGCCCAGAGGTGTCTCTGAACTGGAAGAGTCATCCTGAAAATGTGTAAAAGTCAGGTAAACCGTCTGCAGTTCACAGGGACTAACATTCCTCTGCAGGGAGCAGACCTGCATTCAGCAGCCCAGAACCAGCTAAAACCTGGTTTGCTTCTTTGGGAACTTTACTACACACTACAGCAAAGCCTTTCCACTCCTGAGTGCAGCATATGAGGCCCAAGAACTGCTCTGATGTGGATTTTTGAATATGCTTACTTTTCTGACTCGTTAAAAAAAAAAAAATCCCTTCCATTTTTTTCTCTATTTGCAACGACAATGGTACAAAAATGTTCCCTATAGGCTACAGGGAGCTGGGGACTGGGGTTGATCAAGGAATGTGTTTCCTTAGCACAGACAAGACAGCAAAAGAGCAAAAGAGCCCTCACTTCCAGCTGAGTTGAAATTCTGCCTTCCCTGGGGCCACTTGTGCTATGGTACATAATTGTCAGCATCTTCATGTGACTCTCTTGCTCTGTTTTTAATCCAGTTCCCGTAAGCTTTTTTCTTAAACATGATACAGTCCAGTTCCAGCACCACTACACTCTTTAAAAGTAAACATGAATGCAAATTTAAAGCTTAAATAAATACAATTTTTCATTAAGAACAAGAATCTCATTGTTTAGGGTGGGAAATTCACCCGAAACTGAGTTTTGATCCTTATTGAAAAACTGAGCCTCCAGTGGCCAAAACATACCCTGAACATTGGGGCATTGGCATTTTCAGGGACCTGGCAGTGGTTATTCCAGCCATGGGGATTTTTTTTTTTTATTTTTATTTTTTTTTTGCTGAAAGCCTGCTTTTGATTTATGTCCATAATAAAGAGTGAATGGCTGTAGCATCATAATGATTTGAGATTTGTTTCTAGCTAAGAGGCCTCTGGTGACCTTATAAATTTGTTATGGAAGGACATATTAAAGAAAATGGAACCTGTCCACCCTGTGTGACTCTTGTAGGTGGTAGAAAACCTGCTTCTAATCTCCAACATGGGCAACCCTGATCCAGAGCTGTAATCCTGCAACAATTCCATCCTGCCTGCTCTTCTCCACACTCCCAGGAAGGCTGGGCAGGAATTCTGAGAGTTTCCCTGTGGTAACACCCAGGCAGGGCATCCTGGCTGTTTGGAGACAGCTCCATGGGAGGCTGAGAGGAAGAGAGGGAACCCAGAGGTAAAGGAAGGGATTAACTGCCCTCCCAAGAAGCAACCAACCTAATGAATAGCTATGAAAAACTCTCCAGCCTGGAACATTAATGCTCAGAAATACCCAACAGAAATCAGCACTGTGTCTCTGAAGAGCAGTAATATCTCATTCCCAGGCTCATGGTGATGCCAGCTCAGAGTTCAGACACATAAATTTATCATTTGAAATAAACAAATTTTTATGCCTTTTTTTTTTTTCAGCTCTTTCTTAGAACGAATTATCTTTCTCAAAAAAACACTTTAACTGACATTTGGAGGGTTCATGGATGATTGTGTGTCAGCAGAAACAAGAACAATGTCAAGGAAATCATAGAATCATGGAATATCCTGAGTTGGAAGGGACCCATCAGGATCATCCAGTCCAGCTCCTGGTCCTGTGCAGACACCCTGTTGTCCCTGAAAATCAGCCTTCTGATTTGTTTTGGTATAGTAGAGTCAGTTCTCATGAACTGTAAGATAAACAAGGATCATGTTTGCATTCCTTTGTAAAAGATCTCACCTGATGGAGTTCTCAAGTGAGCAGTGGAGATGGAGAGGTGGGAACTGCTCTGTCCAATCTCTGATCAATGTCCAGAAACTGAGAGATACGAAGTCAACAATAAACTGGAATCTTCTTCCTTTCTTCTTCTCTGCCTGAACACCTGTTGTGTGTGTTGCTGTGTGTTTCTATCTGCATCACAGTAACAACACCCCAAGAACCCCAGGTGTATGAGATCAGCAGAAGTCAGCCTGTGCCCCAGCATCCCTGGAGAAATGTCATTTAAACCAGGCTTCTCCTAAGCTGGGCACAGGTCAGTGGTGCATCCGAGACCACCTCCAAGAAGCTGTGCATATCTTCATCCAGTGGTTTCCCAGAGAAAACCACCCCTGCACCATCCCTGGACGTGTCCAAGGCCAGGTGGGATGGGGCTCTGAAGTCACCTGGTGCAGTAAAAGGTGTCCCTGCCCATGGCAGGAGTGTTTGAATGAGGGGATCGTTAAGGTTCCTTTAAACCCTGCCCTCCTGTGATTTACGGTGCTCTTTCAACCCACATCAGAAACCAGGAGCTGGGCATAGAAATGCAGCTGCAGTCACCATAGGAATTTAGCACCCAGTTTTCTGGCAATGGTTAGGAAGAGCCTTTCTGAGGGAAAGGGTGGGTTAGGAGCCATTCTCTCTGCACACCAAGGAATTGAACTAGGAGACACAAGGCTGCTGCAAGCCAGGCTTTCTTTGCATCACTCTGCATTAATTCCACCTTTTTCTCAGCCTTCGATTCTCCTATTTTTCTGAATCAATGCCTTGCTGTAAAGTGTTATATTATTCCTTTGTGAGCAACCACTATTCACCCGATTTACTCTCCCTTATATTTTTTGGCACATCCATGAGGAATTTTCAAAGTTCTTCAATTCATCTTTTGCTTGCTTGTGCTGTGAAGCCACATCTATAAATGGCTTAGATAGCCACTCCCTGTTAAAAACTGAAATTTAACCTTTGTTCTCCAGTTTCAGTTGGATGCATAAATCACATGACATTGTTTGGTCCCAAGTAGGTCTGTGCTGAATGAGTATTCTAAATTCATTCTGAATTCATTCAATCTGTCAGAATTAGGAATTTGATTCTTATGAATGCTCTCTTAGTGTTCCTCAGAATTTATTGAGGGTTTTCATGGCAACAAATTGTGTTCATATGGTTCACTCATGTGAAAGAAACAAAAATGGGCAGTGCCATACCCAACAGAAATCATTTTATCTGCACACTACTTAATTCGGATTTCACTTACCACACTGTTTTATGATAATCCAAAATCTGCTCTCCCCTTCTACTGTACAATATTAGCCCAAAGATTTTTGTCCCAAAGATGCTGCACATTCTGACATGTATTAAAACCCATTTCTGAGCCATTTTGGCCTAGGGGGCTTTTATTCTAAATAACGTTTCCATCTTAAAGGTGTAGCATTTATTCTGGGATGCACACATCTCTCATTTCAAAGTGACATCTACCTTAAGATACCCTGGTAGTACAGAATGATTTATCTCAATGATTTATCATCACAAGGAGAGACATCTTTGCTGATGTCAGAACTCAGCCTTGAGGGTTTGAACTATTCATTTTTTCCTCTTTCTGTAAATAAAATGGAATTGTAGATCATCACTGGAAATACACTTTGAAAAGCCATGCTGCAGGTTAGATAATTGGGAATTTGGCAAAGCAGGAGAAAGACCTGAACAAGGGTCAAATTCAACAGCCAGTTCTTCCTACTCTGAATCCATTTGCTCCTCTGGAAGAAATATGCAAGCAAAGGATAAAATACTTGATGCAAGCCACAGGAGTGATTGGCTGCAATACTGTACTACCTTCCCATGGCAGCATCAAAAGTCAAAACAAAAAAAAGAGCATGAGCACTGTAGTAGCAGTGTCATTTCACAGAATCACAAAATCCTGAGGTTGGAAGGGACCTTTGGAGCTCATCCAGTCCAACCCCCCTGCCCAGGCAGGGTCAGCCAGTCACTGCCTTGGTTTCTTGGGGCTTGTTGGTTTGATTTGTTTGCTTGGTAGTTTGTTTGCTTTGCTGTCATTTAGGTTTTTTGTTAAGGTGGACTTTTTTCACCATTATTTTTCATTTATCTTTCAAATTTTGTCTGTGTTAAAAGATAACGTCACAACCAACACTGAAGATAATTTCCCTGCAAGCCAAGGGAAAGGCAATATACTTTTTCATATTTATTTATATTTATTATATTTATATTTATTATTTTAAAAATATATTTTTTTTAAATACTGCCATTTGCAGTATTTAGCCCAGAGCATGGTTGCAAATATGTTTTATTCTCAGCACTTTGATCTAAACAGCAGCCTGTTAGCTGTGTTCATTTTGATGCCAAAGTGAGTGCAGACAACTTTTCTGCTCTGGACAAGGCTTTTTCTAGAATCTTTCTAATATTCTTCTCATACTCTGTTTTGGTTTCAGAACTTGAAACCTTTAACTAGGGTTTACCATGTCATAAACCAAATAGAATATTAATAATACAGGTTTTAAAAGTCCTGAGTTAATCCATTCCTGAGACTTACAGGAATTATTTACAAATTCATATGAATTATCGGAGGAAGGTGCTGAAATGCATGAAAAGATTGATAGGAACTCTAAAGCAAGGCTGATCCTCTTGTTGTGATGATTACAGCTGTATATGAGTTTTGGTGTTTGGGGGCCTGAGATTTACAGTTGGATTGTGGCTGTGAGAAGAAATGAGTTATCTTGGCACCCACCAGGAGGGACTCAGAACTGCTTATTTTGCAAGAAAAGACACACAAAAAAAAAATTAATAAAGGCCCTCAGGTGGAGAGGTAAGTGTGGCCTGGGGTGTAATATCCTCAGCTCAAATTAGAGAATGTAACACAACCTCAGGTGCTGCTGGGAACTCTTTAGAAAGCAGAGGAAAACATAAACAGAGACCAAGCACCTAAAATACCCTGTGAGACGTGGGTGCTTCATTTTCTGTCTAAATCATCTCAGGAATGTGACCTGAACCCTAAACTCTTTCTTTCTATTACTGGATCCTGCTCATCACAAGAAAAAAGAAAGAAATTAAGTACTAGAATCGTACTTCTAACCTTGTTCTTCCAAACCACTTTATTTCACATAAAAGTCGTATCTCAATTCTGCACAAGCCATAAAAATTTGGGGTTTAGACTGACGTGCCAGCCTTTGAAGGGGAGTATCATAAAAGGAGGAAAATGGAGAAAAACTTAGAGTTACATCTTCAGAATGTCAGTAGGAAAGCTGTTGGTCTTAGCTGGGAGCAGTGTGACTTCTGTTGTTTCTGTGTCACTATCCCACTATTCTTTAAATGCAACACTGATTTTTTTCATATTGAAGCAAAATATGGGGTTGACTGCCAGGCTTTTCATGTTGGTATTTGGAACTTGAAAAACTTGTTTTCCTCCTCATTCTGCCAGGCTAGTAAAGAAGAAGAATTAGGTGATGCATAGTGTATATTTGTTGGCAAAAACCCTCAAGAATAATAAATGAAACTGCCACTATTTTTTTTTTTTTTCTGAATAATTTGCCTCAACATGTAGAGCTCAGTGTGTTCAGGGATGTTGGAAGGTGGACTGTTAGCTTGAGCAAGGCTGCTAAAATGTTATCATGCTGCACAATCAAATTTCTGTCTCAGGTCTGCTAGTGAAATACGTTTAGCTATCAAACCACACAGCCCAAAGTAGCACAATTGTCAAAATTCTGCACTGCAAGCATCAGAGGTAACCAAATATTTTGGGTAACAGTACGTCAGAGTAATTAAGGTTAATTATCTGCAACTAGAGAGGTCTGCTATTGGAACAACAATCTGCTTCCATGACAACCTGAAACTCATTTGATCTTTCTGTGTTTTGAAAGCATGGGTAATTTAGATTTTCTCATGCCCAGAGCCAGTGGAGTAAAAGCTTTTACAGTTTTTAATTAAATTAAAACTGTGAATACCTGGTGGACTTACATCAGAAATCCTGCCTTTGGATGGCTGTGGCTCGAGAAACTTCCGCAGATGGTAAAATTATTATGATTTCTTATTGTAAGAAATTCCGTGGGTTTCCTGTTATTCTGCAGGACTAGTAATTAACTCTATTCCGCTCAAGGGAGGGATAACAGCCAGTCCTTGGACTCTAGGCCAGGCATTCAGTAGAGGTACAAAATTCAACCAGCTGCAGCAACTGGCAACGAAAGAGGGCAAAGAAATCTCAGTCATTGTGTCTGGCAAGGCCATATCAATACTCGAAGCAAAGCATGACAGTTCTGAAGTAAAATGGGGGAAAAAACTTGACAGGGGTAAATGTAGAGTTGGGTGGAAGTGGCTTTGCTTGTAGTGGTAAAAGGCTGGACATTTCCAAAGCATTCCTAAGCGACAAAATCAATTTGTTTTCGTTAGATTTTGTGGCAGCACGAAAGTGCAGTGATCAAGGGGAGTAAACAAATCCAGCAGCAAGAAGGAGAATTCAGAGCAAATACCAGTTCCACTCTTAAATCTTGTGTGTGGCAGGCACATTGACTGCCACAGTCTCAGATGTAATGGGTGGAGAGGGATGCAATGTGTTTGTAATATTTCAGATGTATTCTGGTCCTGTCAAAGGGATCATTATTGTATCAGTGAACAAGCAGCAGGACTCACACACTTAACTGGCTGAATTGCTAACCTGGTGTAACCCTGCATCACTAATTCTGCCATGGTGTTTTCCCTGTGATTTTCTGTAAGGAAGTATAAAAAACCAATACTGTTATGGGTTTTATTCTTTTCCATAAATTGTTGGTATATTGGCTTTTGTATTGAATGAAGATGGAATTTGTTTGGGCAGAACTATTTCAAAGGGGGAAAAACTTCCAGATTTCTATGTTTGAAGGAAATGTACCCATCCCACTGAGGAGAAACAGAATGGTTAAAGCCACAGCTTGATGATGGCTTAGAAATATCACAAAAATTCTGTCAGAGGTTCTTTTGAAGACAGCCACAAGTGGACTTGTGAGAACTCCTAGAGATGCACCAGTGCTGGATGCCTACAGAGCAGGAGATATCATCTTAATGTCCTGTACAGAACAGTTTCTACACCTGATTTACTCTGTCTCCAAAACAATAATCATGCTGAGTATCAGACTTGGTTTAAAATTACACCAGCTCATTAGAAAAATTAGTTAATTAATTAATTAATACTAAAATAACCAGCAATGCCCTTCCCCCCCACACCCTATATCAATATTCTGATAGCAGAGATATTCAGAAACACTTCAGAGGTTTATTTCAGACAGTAAGCATCATTTAATTTAGCTCTTATGAGAGATGCTTTCAATAATTTTATATCAACATTGTACAGAAACACGAGAGATTCTTCTTTTCCCTCTCCTTGTTCCTTTGATTTTGAAGTCCTCATTTGAAAGTATTGCAGCAGCAACACAGATGACAGTTCCCATTTGCTTGAAATACCTGTTGTGAAAACTTTGTCTTTCCAGGATGACAAGGAGGAGAATCAATCTTTTTCAAAACCAAGAGACCCTTAGAGGCAATATCCGTACCTGAGAGAGCACTGGAGTTTTATTTAATAATGCATTAACTTCTTTGTGCATCTTAAGGGTAATGATATTGAATTATCAATATCAGCCCATTGTTCTGTCATATGAAGAACCTGTAATGCCTGTTCAAAAGCATGAGAGGCACTTCCTTTCAGATCTAAATAGCAGAAATGGTGGTGAAGTTTCATGAAGTGACCATTTCATTAGGCTGTACTTGTGAAAGTATGAAACCCTGGAAGGTCAGACTAAATGTGTACAGTCCTTGTCCACTGCTCCGTGCCATTTATGTGCTGATGACTTGGCAGTGTGGTGCATACCCTGAAACTGATGTGGTTTTAGCTGTGTGTGCAATTTTCAAATTAACCATTTTCCTTGAAGTTATTTTAAACTATGAATCTGTCATCAAACTTAGGAGCAGAACATCTTGCCCTTTTTAGAGGGACAAATTTTTAGCAGCATATTTTTGCTGGCTTGCTTTAGATTTCTATCACAAATTCACAAAAGTCTTCTGCTGCAACCCAAGGATCCATGCCCTGAAAGCACCAAAAGCTTCTGCCTGTCTTCCCCTGTCTATTGCCCCAGCAGCTCCACTCTAAAATTCTAGTCCCATCATGTGCCCAGTCCTGGCTGTTCCTGCAGGAATGCTGTAGGAAGCTTCTCCTCCACTCCTGCTGCTGGCCTTGTCTTGCTGATTTTGCCTGGGTTGGATCACAGAATCATGGAATCACAGAATGGTCTGGGTTGGAAGAGACCTTAAAGATCATCCAGTTCCACCCCCTGCCATGGCAGGGACCCCTGCCACTGTCCCAGGCTGCTCCCAGCCCCATGCAGCCTGGGACACTGCCAGGGATGCAGGGGCAGCCCCAGCTGCTCTGGGCACCCTGTGCCAGGGCCTCAGCACCTCCCAGGAACAATTCCTTCCCCATAGCCAATGTAACCCTGCTCTCTGGCATGTGCAGCCATTCCCCTGTCCTGTCACTCCAGGACATTGTCAAGTCTCTCTCCATCTTTCTTGCAAGCTCCCTACAGGTAGTAGGAGGTCAAAATCAGGTCACATGGAGTCATTTTCTTCTCCAGGCTGATTGACCCAAATTTTCCCAGCCTTTGCTCCCAGCAGAGCTGCTCCATCCCTCTGGTCCCCTTGGTGTCCCTGCTCTGGCCTGGCTCCAGCAGCTCCTGGCTCTCCCTGTGCTGGGATCCCAGCCCTGCAGGGTGGGGTGGGGGTCTCACCTGAGCAGGGCAGAGGGGCAGAATCCCCTCCCTCCCCTCCCCTGCTGCCCACACTGGGGAATCAGCCCAGGGAAGGGGGGCTCTGGGTTGGGGCAGGGCCAGCTCTCACCCACAGCACCCCTAAATCCTCCTGCCAAGGCTGCTCCCTCTATCCATGCCCAGCCTGGGTTGACAGACCCTGTATGAGCACCCTGCTCTGGCCAGGTGGGTCAGACCTCTGGAACTGTGTCCTGGGGGGCAGGCAGCATCACTGCCTGAGCTCTGGGCTTGCTCTGCCTCTCAGAGCAGCCCCAGTGCTGCTGGACCCCAGAGCAAGAGCTCTGGCTGCTGGGGATGTTCTGTGGCAGGGGCAGGAGAGCACTCAGCTGGCTGGTGGAGCTCTGTCTGTATTTCGGGGTGGAGGATGTGTTTCTCCTCACTGTGCACTACTCAGAGGGTTCTATTTTCATTTTATCATGGTGTAGCACATCAGCTTTTAGATCCTTTATGTTCTGAGACTATGCCAACCTATGATCTCACCTTGTTATTAGGAGGGTGTCTTTTTAATGTACTCCTTGAAAACCCACTGGGCTCCTCCAGACTGCCCAGCTCCATCAGACTTACTGGGCTGTGCCAACCTGTGTCATTCTAGGATAAGACCCAGTGTAAGGACAAATTCCTTTCATGGCAGCTCCATCTGTGAAGGATTCTTATCAGGAGATCATCAGCAGATGCTGAAGACCAAACTGGAAGGTCGCCAGGTTGCCACGAGACACCCTCAGACTCTGAGTCTATTTGTCCTATAGTTCTTGTAATAATTTCTACACAATGCAGGACAAATGTAAAACAAAAAACACATGACAATGTTTGTGTTCAAAGTTCCCTTTCCAACATAACAAGAGAATGTGTCAGGGAGAGCAACTGAAGCTAATAAAATCAGTGCTGGTATGATGCAAGAGGTTAGAGCAGACAACAGGCTCTGCTTTTGCCAGACCTGCTTGTTAGAAATGAGTGATACAGGGGTTTGTGAGCTCCCACCCTTTTCTGAACAGTGCTGCAGGTTCAGTCAAACCCCTCACTTCTGTCATTTCAATAGACACAGCAAGGACAGAGCCCAGCTATTCTTCTCAAGCTCAACTGTTCTTGGAGCTGTCTCTGGAGGATCCCTCTGCTGCAGCCAGCACACTCCAAACCCTCTTGTACCATGCTTGGGATAAATAAGGTTTGTCTGCCAGTGTGAGTTGGCAGTAAACACCATCCCTGGACAATTTTACAAGCAACTGAGCAGAGGATGGCATGCCACAAGCCCTCTCTATCTGTGAGTAGGGTCCCAGAAACTGCCCTGTTCTTGGCACTTTGGTTAATTCCCAACAGTATCTGGAGTTTGTTATTGCTGGTTTTCATTTGCTGCGTGCTTCTGGATTGAGAAACTGCCAAAACACTCCAAGCAGCAATCCTTGTAGCCCTTTTCTCATGAGATTTCCTCTTTTCTTCCCTGATCTCATGCAATTCCCCAACCAGCTTTTCCATGCCCAAATGATCCAGATAACTGGAGAAGAACTGACAGTTCTGAGTGCTTATCCGGAACAACACAGTGTTTCTCCCATTCATCTATTATTATAATATCATGTATGTTTATAGACTTGAATGAATTAAACAAAACTCTCTCTGTCATATAGCTATCCATTTAATTTCAAAAGAGCATTTCATGTCCCTCATTGTACACTTTTACTGAATGGTTGAGCTTTCCTAGCAGAATTCTCATGGAAAACACATTTGTTTTACTGTTTGAATTCTGAGCTGTCCACAGTAACATTTTACTACATAGCCAAAAGCAATGTGACTTTTCAATTTTCCATTCAACCATGCAACCTTCAGTGCCTAATGTTGTAAGTGTACATTGAAATTATCTATATTGCATACAACATTCCACAGCAGTACCAGTCTGCTGATGATGTTCACAAATGTTTTGAATTAAAGCAGACATGAGAATTTTGTAAGCTGTCCTCAGGCATCTTTTAATGATCCCTGTGGGTCCTCTAAAATTCAGGATATTCTATGATTCTGTTATATTCTATCATGAAAAATGGAAAGAGGGACAATGACTGTTTGAATGGTTTATTCTGATTTGCACACTGAGCTCAAATCTATACTTTTACTTCTGTGGCAAATGAGTAACACTCCTGTTTTAAAGAAAACAAGGACCTGTGGTTTTATCTTAAAAATTATGCCTAATCTGCCAAGCTTTGAAGTCAGTGACGCTTACACTGTGTCACATCACAGCTCCACAGACATTTTTTTCATTGAGAAAATCAGTTGAAGCCATTCCATGGCCTTCCTTCCAACACCAGCTGCTCATTCCCATCCCCTGACTGCCTTGTCTATCATTCTGGCAACAATTACTTGTGGGCTTCCTTGATTTATCCTTTTCAGTCAACTCTTATTTTCCCTGACGGGTCATTTTCAATCCACAGCTTTTCCTTAATTTAATTCCTTGGTTTATTATGACCCAGCAGTAGTGGGAGAGTGGGTTTGAGGTGGCAGCATAAGGGCAGGAAGAAAAAAGCCTGTCTGTGCTGCCAAGATGGTTTAAGGCACTAAAACTAACCTTTGGTTATCTGTAGACCCTTTGAGGGAAGAGTATTTGCAATGCTAATATTCATCTATCTAAGATTACTGCAAAACTTATATTTTAAGTTTGGATACCCCTTCTCAAGATAGAGAGGGCAGTGAAAAGCAGTGGTGCCTTGAGTGGATTTTTTTGTAGAACAACCCAACCTCCAGCATGAATGCTTTGGATCTAAGTCCAGCAAAGCCTGCTCCTGACATGCAGGAAATCTAACTCATGCCTTCTGCAAATGGCTCCTGATACTCTAATCACATCCAATCCTGCAGCTAGTGTCAAAATTTTAAATGACTGCTCTGGAATACAGGCAAGGATAAATTAAGAACTGCTGATGAGAACATGTTTTTACAGTCAACAGTTCTTAGTCAAGTCTATGGCAAAATTCCTTTTGGCTTTGATATTATAGGAAATAGAATTTGTGCTTTTTGTTGCTCTCTGCTAGTTTTTGGTGAGGGTTTCTTTACAGCTTTTTTCTTCATTGACTGCAATCTTTCAGCTTTCCCTCATCTGACCCAGCCTTTAAAGCCCTGAACTATCTGCACAGAATAGAGGAATATTCTTCATAACCCCACCATGGATGTCATGTCACTTATTGAGTAACATTTCAGTTCCTTAAGGATAGATGAAACTATTCCAGCAGAAGGGTTTCATGATACTATGAACATAATATTAAGATATTATGAAATCTTACAGACTTTTGTGCTGGAGCCTGTATTTGGATCAATAACCAAGAGATTGCTAATCCTCTAGAGAATTTATGTGTGAAAAGAATACAGAAAATCATTCATCTCTCCCTTTCTCAATTAAAGGGTGTAATCAATGGGGTACATGCCAGCTGCCTAGTTGAAAGATATAACATTTGTGTTTATGATGGCAGGAGAGACATAAAAATCTTCACAGTCCTTGGCATAACTTCCATGTGGGTCTTGGCACCCAGGGCAATGCCATTCCACCCAGAAAACTGCTGTCTCTTTCAGTGTGGTAACCATGCACACTAGCCAGGGATAATTTTGGAATAAATCCTTACTTCTTTCTCTTAAAAAATAAAATATTATAGAGAGAGATTTTTGTTGTGGTCAAATTTAAAAAAATGAAGGGTATGTAGGTATCAGTGTGAATTCTTTGAGAAGCACAGAGTTCTAATTGTTGAAGTGGAAAAATCAACTATTTATGAAATGTAAAACCCCACTTTTTATTTCAGGTTTGAAACATAGTGGTTCTCTGAGCCAGGACACACAAATTTTAGCTTTACCTTCTAGGGTTTGGCTTCTCGTGTATCCTGGCAATTATTTTGGCCTCTACAGTAAAATTCTGGGCCTGAGCTTGATTAAGAGAACATTTATGAATAACATCCTCAGAAAAATTAAGGGCATGGCCAGGACCAGGCCACAGTGGCAGTGAAGTAGGTCCTGTGCTGTGGCTGAGCTGTTCCATAAAACAGAAGAACCACACAGCCCATAACTCTTTGCAGTGATTGCAGTCATCACTCTTCTTTCACAACTTTCAAACCCAATTGGAAATTCCTGAAATTTTCATTTCTTTCTAAGCACACTTGCCAAATTCAGTGGAAAACACCAGCCACGGTGGTATATTTGTTATTATGATGTTCTTGACATGATGGATGAACCATGGTTTCACATAGGGAGTGAAAGACCAACCTCTTCAATCCCCCTAAAAAACAGATGGAATTAAAAAGGCTGTTACCCACACAGGGACAGATTCTGCAGCTCTACTACCACTGAGATATGACTAAGAATTTAAAAAATCCTACCAGCCCTGTAAGTATTTGGATCTCTTCAAACTTTGATAGCTGTTTACTGCAAACGGGTTTTTTCCATCTCTTCTTAAATCTTCACCAGTCTGGCCACAGGGCTATTCACGAGGTTTTACAAACTTACCCTTACCTAAAGCTTGCCTGCCAGAGCCTTTTCCTCTCTTCAAGCACACTTTAAGGCTTCAAAGCATGGTTCTCACAAGACCATAATCAAATTCTAGCTGCTTCTCTGTCTGTCTGCAAGCACCTGCTGGAGGAGTGAGAGGATGTGCTGCTCCAAGGGGCTCTTGTCAGGCAGGCAAAACTCGCCAGGACCGCGTGGAGTTGGCAGCTTTTTTTAGTAAAATCTTCTCAGATGCAGCTCAGTGCTGGTTTTATGGCCCCAACTCTCCAGTGACTACCAAAGCAAAGGCAGAGAGAGGACTTTTTTCTTTTTGTTTCAGATGGAAAAGCCAACAAAACCAGGGCGGGCAGGATGGGTGGAGCGTGTCAGAAAGAAAGGACATTTCCAAGCGAATCAGGCTTGCTAAGGAGCCCCATCCACAGCTCGTTCCTGGGCTTCCAGCAGCACTCCAAGGACAATAACACAGCCCTTGCACTCCACTAAACTGGAGTTACAGGTGGTAGTCCTGCCGGTATTCCCTCCTGCCAGCTTTATTTTTATATTTGAAATAAATTTTGTTTATTTCAAAATAATTATTGGTAGCTCTGTAAAAAACAAGGGCCCAGCCTTTATCACAGAGAAACCATTTCTGATACAATAATTAAAAATAAGACAAATATCATGGTATCAGTTAAAAATGGTTATTACAGTATATTTATCCTTAAGTGTATTAAAATGATCGCCGAAGTGGATTCTTTTTGTTGTTGTTGAGACAAATATTTTGTGGATTTTTTTTGGTTTTAAAAATATAATGCTGATTTTAGTTATGTGTTGTTTTAATCGCTCACAAGTACTCATCTGTGAATCTTCTACTGAATACAATGGGGCACCAGTATCCCTTCCCAAACTGAGCATTTGAAACATAACAAAATTGTGATATAGGTAATAATAAAAAAAAGAATATTCTAGAATGTATGAGGTTGATCAAGGTCCTAGTGGAAATTGTCCCTGCCCATGGCAGGGGGTTTGGAACAACATGATCTTCAGGGTTCCAAACTATTCCATGGTTCTATGACTGATTGAAAACTGTCTGAAATATTAAATAACAAGTATTTTCAATAAATGGTGTTTTAAGTAGTACATAATTAATTTCAAGAGTGTGTAGTGTGACAAATAATGTATCTCCCTTGCTTTATTGATGTACTCCTTGATGGATGGAAAGGGCTTTGGTCTCTGAAAGCTCAGTGTCAGACACTCAGAAAGTAGTTCCTGTTCTAGAGGAATTAGGCAAGAATGCTGCTTCCAGCATCCTCTGTTCTGCTGGGGTTTTGTTGTTGTTACATGTTGCTATACACATGAGTAGGTATTCAATGTTCTTCATCCAAAAAAAAAAAAAATTCTTGAAAAAATACCTTTGAAAGGCTGAAACAGGAAAAGCATTATTGTTGATACACAAATACGGCATTAAAAGAACTTTTAGGAGAGAATTGCTTTTCAGCCAGGCTTGGGATTTGGGAATCTGGTTTAATAAACTTTGTTTTCACCAACAGTGGCATGACACATTTATTTATACATTCAGCTGCATCGCAGCAAGCACCCTGGAGTGCTTCCTCCTCTCTGTGTAAGTGCCCTGGATTAGTGGCGGTCTCTTTCCTCTTTTCCCAGTTTATTTAATGGCAGAGTTAGGAACACCAGCTGAAGCTACAGACCATATGCAAAAAGTGAGTGGGATGTGGGGAAAAAGCAGAATATTAGGCAAGCTTCCTGTGCAGCATCATTTGTCATCTTCCAGAAGATCTGGGTATGGTACACACAAAACCAGCCAGCATCAAATCCCTGCAGGATGTGCTTTTCTCCAGAACTCTCCTTTGACCCTAGTAAGCCCTGAGGTTTTGGCAAATAATGTATTTCTGGTACATGTCTTTCCCCGGTCCCCTTTACATGAAAAAGTTTTAGGGCAAACACTCAAAAAGATTGAATCCTTTTACTCCAAATTCGTGGTCTGGCACTTCACCCACACCTTTATAAGAGTTTCAGTCCTCCCCTCCTTGTCTTTGCCTTCCTCAGGCACTGTTGGCAATTCAGACCCTCCTCCTCTCCCCTCACCATGTTCAGAACATTCTCTTGGGACCAGAAATTTTGCAGCTCAAGTGTCTGGGTTTAGTGTGAGAGGATTGGGGTGACAATGAGTGACACTATGCAGGAGCGTCTCTTGTGACTTCTAAATTTTCCAAACATGTGAAAAACCAATCATGTTTATCCAGCTCTCCAATCCCAATAATTATACTGTTAACCCTTTATCCATAAATAACAGTGTTATTAGTTATTAATCATGTATATACAAATGTAAAACTTGTTTGCATCTTGATAATTTCTTTGTTTCAAGCACACAGTTACATATTCTGCTAAAATGTGTTTATTTTCACTCTATTTAAGTGACTTGCCCTTTAACTTTCCTGACTATGACTGTTCTCACTTTTTGAGACAGCTGTGATATTGTATAGTATCTAGTCCCTTGCTATTCACTTCTTGAAAATTAAGAGATCCTTTCTTTTTCAGTAGTTTTTCAAACTTGGGAACTAGCTCTTTTTTTTTTTTGAGGCAGAGCAGATTACAGATAAGACCACATGTGATATAAGGGGCTTTATACCAATTTCTGTATGATTTATTCCCTGTGTCCTTAGGTTTTGCAGCTCCATTGTCTAACAGCTAAACAATAACCTCTCTTGCTCTGAGGGGGAAAAAAAGAAACCACTAGAAACCTCAAGTATTTTTCATGTACTCATTAAAAAACTGAGAAAAGCGGATGAAATATTTGCGCAGCCCTAACCATTATGCTTTAGTGTCAGAACTTTTGGGTTGTCTTTCATGGGGTGCACCCATGGTTTTAATGTCTCAAACCGTGGGCCTGCAGGCTCATGCCAACCCATAAAGCAAGTGAAATACTGCTTTTTAAATTTAATTTATGATTTTTTTGTTTGCAGGGGGACTTTTGTTCCTCCAGCTTCAAGCAGAGTTTGAAGCTGCTTCCATCTGTACAGCATGTTGCCTCTCCTTCAGAAGATAGCATCATTAAAAAAAATCATATTCTAATGAGGTTAATCTGGGGGGGTTTATGGAGACTTAAAATCTGATTTTCATTATTCTTAAATAACTTTTAAATAGCGGGAGGGGTTGAGAAGGCAGAAGGAGACTTTGCCTTCTCCAAGGCCTATTTACTTTGTATTATTCAAGACCTCTCAGATTTACTAGGGTGATTTAAAGTGTCCTCAGAATACAGCTGAGTCTAGACTAAATGTAACAAAGAACTGGAAAACTGTACAAGTAAAATTGGAACCTTTATTTTATCTCATTTTCCTATATATTTTGGTTAGGGTTTTTCTTTTCACTCTCAGCTAATTACTTTTTAATTTGTTAAAGGATGGAGGGAAGAGGATAGAACTAGGGCATTGATCTGGGATCTGGATCTACATCCAACTCCTTTCTTTCCTATGAATTTCCACTTAGTCCTTGGTTGAGGCCCATAGTGCTAATTTCCAAGATGTGCATAAGTAATCCAATGTTCCTGAAAGCCAAAGAAACTGGTTACTTTATTAGTATCCTTATCTTCAAAGTTTTACATCTCTTCAATTGACAAACAGAAATAAAAGCACTTTAGAGAGTAGAAAGTACAGTTTGTAAAAAAAAAAAAACTATAAAAGATGTTGAAGAGCTTGGAACCTGCAATTATGAAGAAATAAGGAGGACCCTATGTGTGCATGTACATGATTCATATGTGTGTACAGATTAATGCATTTTTGGATGGAAAACCCAAAGGAATCTAATTCTCCCTTCACTGGTCACCCTGGCAGCCACCTCAGAAGACTCAAAGATAATTTAGTGAGGCTTACACAGGTGAGTAACTTTAGTTTTACAAATCTTAGATGAAAACCAAACACACTGAGTCCACAGTGGTATCTCTGCATAACCCAACACTTTTGTTCATTTAATACTGGTCTTAAAGGCTTCTGTGATGGGGTTATTTTTAGGTTGGTTTCCTATAAAAATCATGTTTCTGTGAGCCTACAATGTGTTCAGCCACCGCTCATGATAACTTCTGAACTCACTACTTATATCAGCTCAGTTTGGCAGTGGCACAAAAGTGAACATGTGTGCCTGTGAATTTACATGAGAAGGGGTAGCAGGATGGAGAAAGAAGATTCAGAATAGTTCTTTTACTGAGGAAATTGTAATTTTAGCTTAGTTCCTTGTGCCTCTAAAAAAGCAGCAACCAGCTGAGCAGGCAGCATGTGCACTGCCCTAAAACAGCTGGGACCACTGTTCCAGCCTGTTGCTAAGATATTTCCCATGGAGAGGGGAAGCAGGAATGATGCTGTGGATGGGATAAAGGTGGTGGGATGGGGAATTTGGGAACTGGGGAAGAATCCATAGGAAAGCAGGAATCCAGAAATGTTCTCCTTGTGCTTATTTTTGGTGTTGTTTTCTTTGGAGTTGATGCTATCAAAACCCTTTGTGGCAAGGGCAGGGAGCAAGAAAATCATAGCAGGTGCTGACTGGAGACTTATGAAACAGGGAAGCAGGGCCAAGACTGATGCCTGATGACAACGAAGTCCTGGACAGAGAGGAAGCAGCTGCCCTGCAAGCCTGTGAGTTAGAGGTCTGGTTGTGTGGGAATGGGAGGGAGGATATGGTGGTGAGCCTCCTGTTTATTTTGTGGGAATTTGCTATATGTTTAGGGCCCACCAAAAAGCAGCCAGTATTATCTCTGCTGTCTACTCTTTTCCTCAGGGGTGAAGTAAGGACAAGCTTTCAGCCAGACCTTACCATGTTTCCCAGCTTTTGCGGGTTTCAGTCAGTCCCTTGTAGTTTAGTGGAAGAGAATTTTTTTTTTTTTTTTTTTTTTGCTGTGGTTTAAGTACTTAAGGAATATACTCTAACATTCCATTGTAATTTCAATTGGTTTGCATGTTAGCCTGATTATATAAACCTCTTGGTTTCGCCTTCCAAAAGCAAGGAAGTCTGTTGGACAGCATGTAAGATTCACCCCCTCCGTCTCCTCTGTCGCCGTAGGGAGGGTGGGGAAAAAAAAAAAGCTATTGTGCAAAGAAATAAGAGATTCTCAGTGATGCATGTCACATTGTTGGAGGCAAGCAATGGGAGCCCTGCTCTGGAGAGCATGGAAATCCTTGGATACACTCACAGGCACCCTTTGTTCACGCGGGAGCCTGCAGTGACAGCCTCTGCTCCGGAGGCTCCCGGCTTCGGGGGCGGCTGGGATGGGATATTTTTGAATACCCAGGGCTTCAGGCCAGCTGTTTCTCTAACTGTGTGGATAGCATCAGCCAGTCCCCCCATGCCAGGGCTCACTCCTCTCTGGTGTTAGCACACTGCTGCAGCTCCACGATGCAGTTGTTGGGATGAGTGGGGCCATTACAGTGGAGGTGGCCACTGGCCTGATGGGGCAAATATTTCTGGGGCAGGACATTCCCTTTGTGCCGGTTTTGGCTGGGACAGACTCAATTTTCTTCACAGCAGCTGGTGTGGGGCTGTGTTTTGGACTTGTGCTGGAAACAGAGCTGGAAACTCAGGGATGTTTTCATTATTGTTGAGCAGGGCTTGCACGGTGTGGAGGCTTTTTCTGCCATTCCACGCCAGCAGAGAGGAGGCTGGGGCTGCACGAGGAGCTGGGAGGGAACACAGCTGGCACAGCTGATCCCAACAGCCCAGAGGGACATTCTGGACCACATGGCATTGTGCTCAGCATGTAGAGCTGGCAGAAGAGGCAGGTATGGGGTACACATGTAGTGATGGAGTTTGTCTTCCCAGGTGACCATGGTGAGTGCTGGAGCCCTGCTCTCCTGGGGATGGCTGAACATCTGCCTGCCCGTGGCAAGTGGGAAATGAATTCCTTGGTTTGCTATGCTTGTGTGCACAGCTTTTGCTTTACCTCTTAAGCTGCCTTTATCTCAGCACAGGAGTTCTCTCACTTTTGCCCTTCTGTGTCCCCCATGCCAGGGCAGTGGGAGGGAATGGGTGGCTGCCTGGGGCTGAGCTTCCAGCTGGGATTAAGACACATCACTGCCAGCACTGGAGCTCCTGAGAAGGTTGTGTAGCTCCAGCTGCCTCCATAGTTTTGTACAGATATACACCAGTAAAAGCACCTAGCCCAGAAACAACACCTTTCCTACACATTTCCCAACCCATGGTGGCATAAAATACCTTTCCCCCCCCATTTTTAGGAAGAAACACTTCTCAGAATCCTCTTTCATTACAAAATAAAGCAGTCATTTTTCCGTTAATCTGACGTATTTCTCTGTGGGAACTGCAAGGGAAAGAGCTAAGCCAAATATATTCTGCTTTTTCTTCTTTTTAAACATATGTTGTCTTGAATCAGTGAGAGGTCTCCAATGCCCAAATATGATTAAACCCCATATAAGTTAAGTCTTTTTGAGCTGAGTGCATGTTATAAAAGCTGCTGTGAGTCAACAGTAATTTTACAGTCTCTAGTTTTGTGTGGTCCTTGTTTGGAGAGTATTAGGCATAAAGTTGTCATACTGGAGCTCTAATGGGTGCACTCAGTAGGTGTGATTTATGGGACTTGTTGCCTTGTGAGAATGAAGTCATGTAGTGTATCAGGGTTGCCCTGCAAATGGAGCAATTAAATTTTGTCATCTTTCTTACAAAGGTGTCCTGACTGGGGGTAAGAGCAAGCACAGGGGAATGTGAAATGGGGAGGGGGCAAAGGGGGGAGGGAAGTGGGAGGAGATGGGTGATTAGACTCCATCTGTGGATGAACACTTACAGCACTTTTTCTAAAGCCTTCAGCTGAATTTCATTTGCTGAAGTCTAGTGCCATGTCTGGAGGCAAACAGCACATCTTTTACTTGCCAGTTCTATTTATATGCCTGTGAAGTAGATCATTGTAATGAATACAGATGGGCAATAACTACAAAGTTATTGCATAATTTTTCAAAATTTTATGATTGCCTTTCCTACTTCCTCTTAAAATAATGGCTCCACTGTACAGCCTGCAGACCATTCAGTATATCTTTCGTATATTTTACCACTTCAGCAGGATTTAATTTATTGGAGACACACTAGAAGTGGTAGGTAAACAATCTACAGAAAGAATCCGATTTATAAGACAAGGAAGACTTGAACCAGTATTAAGTTGCTTTGGAGATCACTGGGTGAATGCAAGTATATACGATTTTTCGTCTCTCTGACTTGGCAGCAAAGTGTGTGGGGAGGAAGTCAACTGCAAGCCACCCACCACCAGCTTTACAGAATATAGAACAGGTCTGTAATAGGATGTCTTGTTGGATGGAAAGCGTTTCTGTACAATTTGCAGGTTTAAACCTGCCTCGGGGAAAGTTTCAGGCCTGCTGGGAAGAAACCCAATTCTCTTTCGTGGGGATGAAGCAGGTTTGGGTTTGCCACCCTGGGGATGACTGGAGCTGCCAGGACCTGTGAGTGTCTTTCTTCTTTCTCCCCCATTTCCAGTCTAATCCATTCTACTTCCACTTCTGAATTAATGAAGTGGCACAATTTTTCCTGAGCTGCGATTGTGAGTTAACTGATTTCTGAGACTGAGATCCATCTCCCATTTAAGTCAATGGAAGTCTTTGAGTTGATAAAATGAATATTGGATGTGTCCCTAAAATAACTGGGTTTGAATCCTGGCCACACTGAAGCTGATGGCAAAGAGAAATTGGAATTTCAGCTCGATGTCTATGCATCATCTGCTGTATTGGCAAAGACTCCCACAAAGTCTGCTTCCCCTCCAAGGCAGAGTTAAGTGCTTTGGAACCACAATCAGCTTTTCTTAGTCTCACTTCTGAAACCACTCCCAACTCAAGACTGCAACCCTCAGGACCACCAGTAATTAACTGTATAAATGCCAGCTCATCTGGTCTTTGAGCCCTTTTTTGGGTCTGGCTTGTGATTACATAATTGGTTCTCAAAACCAAAGTCCTTTCCTTTGACCTCTGAATATTCAGAAATGCTTTGCCTTTTGGGGGCCCAGCTGGAAATCTGTTAGAGACACTTGATTTTTAGAAGGGCCCCTGCTTCTAAAAATCTTGACTTCTCAAATTGTTTCATTGCACTTAATAAAAATTTGGTTACCTCAGCCACTTTTGGTAATTGAAATATCCTTTCCTTTACCAAATTTTTATGGCACACAACCCCAGTGAATGCTTATATCACTGAAGTATGATTTGGGTTTGAATTTCCAGTCATGTTTCTTTGGCTGGTCTTTCTAAATAAAACTACCAGAACTGGTAACCTACTATGGTGGCAAAAGGGATTCTGAAGCTTCTCTTGCCACGACAGAGAGCATTAAATTCCTGCCCAAGAATAAGGTAATTTTATACTGTTGTCTGCTTTTTTAGTTAAGCATCAGATTTAAAAAAAAAGTAAGAAAGAAAAAAAAAGGAAAGGCCATTTGTCAATCGGTTTGGGGTTTTTTTTCATAGTTGTTTGGTATTTCATTTGCTATCCACTATTATAATAAATTTGACCCTTGCTACACTCTCAATAGAGGGCAACTGTTGTGTTTTCTTTGCCTTTCCCTGAAATATAAGGACTCCTTTGCTTGCAGAATATTCTCAAGAAACTACTGCCAGCAATTTCTTAATGCTATTGTGAAGAGAACTAAATTTTTTAATGTGTTTTTGGTTGGGTTTTGTTGAGTTTTGGTTCTTTGGGATCGTTTGCTTGTTTGTTGGGGAGGTTGCTGTATTTTTTTTTCATTCTGATCAATAGATTAAAATTGGAAGAACTGAAGCTGGCACTTTCATGGTGTCTCACTGGCCTCTGTCTGGAATCTTTCAGCCTTCAGCCTGAACTATGCCTAGAGCAGAGAAAGGTAAACCTGTTTAACATTCACCTCTCTCCAAACACTGAAATTTATATTATCAGCATTTCTAACCATAAATTTCCCTTTCAGGCGCAGACAACTGTTTTCTTCCTAGGAGGCTACAAGCATTTTAGATTCCTGATCTCCTAAAAAGATTTTACTCTTGCTTTTCCCTCTTTCTCTATTTTTTAATACTTTGGCATAGTCTTCTTTCACCATATGGAACCACTTCTACCTCCTTATCCCCTGAACACACTTTCCCACTCAACATGATGACATGTGACCATTCAACTCATAAACAGAAGTTAGGGAAACAGAGGTTAAACCACGGGCACCAAAAGTGGTTTTGAGAATGCAAATGTGGAAAAAGTGGGATAATCCACAAGCATGTGGTTTGTTACCATCTGCCTCATGCTCCGAATGTATAAGCACATTCACCCAGAGTTTACAATTGAAGGGAATCCATGGGGGGGATTTGCCTGGTAAAATGCTGTGCATTTTGGCTTGGAAGGCTTGCTTCCTTCCCTGCCCGTGGCCAGAGCACAGGTGCTGCATGCTGCTGGTGTGGTTGATCTTTTCCAATAAAGATCCCACACGGGTCAGGATAAAAAATACACAACTCGCCTTGATCCCGATGGATTGCCTGTGATCCCACAGCTGTCTCCTTCCTCCTGGAGCCCCATCTAGTGGCTCCCCACACCTGTCCCTCTGCCATATTGCCCATCTCTGTTAATCCAAATATCCAGGTAGCCCTAAGGGGTACAAACCGACAGAAGAAAGGAGGGAGGGCTGAACGTGCGAGTAGCTCTGCAGTGTTTGCACCTGGACTTGTCTCTGCTGTAAATGCCCCTCTGACAAATGAACACTCAAAGCTGAATGCTTCATTCTTAACTTTTCCTGTTTCTTTTATTCATTTATTCCACTGAGAACAGGCTTCAGGTGATTAAACAAAGAGGGCTGGCTAAAAAGGTGGGAGAATATAGAAACTAATGGAGCATCTGATGGGAGGTGGGTCAAAGGAGGGACTCAAAACCAGATAGTGCACCATTGCCTGCAAGATAACCACATCTTTTCACATTTACAAAGGTCTGATGCAGCAGGGACCTGGTGAGCCAAGTTTAGTGGGTTTGGTGCTCAGGTCTGCTGCTGTCAGACTTCATCCAGGTCATTTCACCCTCTGTGTCATAGCATCCCACCTGCAGAAAACAGTGTTGATAATATTTAACTACCACAGGGCACTAAATTGCAGCTTAATTAATGGTTTGCAAAGCACTTTGAAATGCTCAGTTGAAATAGGCAAAGGATAATTAACATCATGTATTTATTTAGTGAGCTTTCCTTGCCAGGCACAATCTTCCTAAAATTCCCCTTGCAATAACTGTTTGCTCTGCTGTAGGAAAAACAAAGTGGTTCAGCCAGTATGTTTTCTATGGGGAGACTTTTTGCTGCATGAATCAGAGGGTTGAAACTTGAAGGGGGTGGCTGCCAAGATGAGGGACAGGCAGGTTTCTGAATGGGGAGGAGGAGGGGAGATGAACAGATGCACAAGTGTTTGTGCTCCCTCAGAGCTGTGTGCATTTTAACAGGCGACTTCAATGACCCAGCTACAAGGTTGTTGTTCTCTCCTGTGCCTGGCCAAAACAGGAGACAAAAAAGGCCCCCATTCCTTTGTAGGACATGCTGCTCATGTCTTGCTTCTGTAAAACTTCTGTCTTGTGGTCAATGCAGGCCTCAGTTAGACAGCATCATCTTCAGAGCTGACTAAGTTCTGAGGGAAGTTTCATGCCTCTCCTTCACTGTGCTTCACAAATTTTTCTAAATATGAATTGATGGCTTCAAGACCAGGACAGGAAAAACCTTAAGTCTGAATTGCCATTGCTGTAGTGAAGCTTGGCCCCTGCCCAGGAAATGTCACAGATTCAGAAAGCTGCTCTCAAGCTTTGCCTGGGGAGGTGGTGGAGACCCCATCCCTAGATTTATTTTAAAACAGACTGGATGTGGCACTGGGTGCCCTGGTCTGGTTGAGGTGTCAGGGCAGGGGTTGGACTCCGTGATCCTGGAGGTCTCTTCCAACCTCATAATTCTGTGATTCTGTGATTCTGTGATTCTTACTTCAGGATCAGCTTTGAAAAGATCAGAGAGGCTGCCTGCAGGACACGCTGTTAGCCCGAGCCAGGCTGGAGCAGATCTCAGTTTGCCTCTGGATTCAGACCCTGGGAAGGTCTGGCTTGTCCCTTCTTTGGCTGAAACCTCCCACAATGCAGAAGTGCCCTCTAATGTTGTTCATGAAACAGAAGACCTGCATGCTCAAGAAAAGCTCCTGATAGCTGCAGGTGTATTTATCTTGGGAAGCTAAATTGCTAAAGAAACAAAAGTTTTGGTTAGTTTAATTTGGCAGGACAAAAATGCCGTCCTAGGGGAAGACTTTATTTAGAAACTTTATTTTTCCTCTGTTAATTTAGATATTTTTATTGAAAAAAAAAAAAATTAAAGGTTCAAAAGTTCACAAGAATCTCTTGGCTACATGCAGAGCCCTTTAATATTATACCAAAAACCAGGATTTCTCTATTAAATACAGTATATCTCACTCTGGGTTTAGGAATAGTGCAACACAGGCTTTGGTAACAGAGAGATGGCCCAGAAATTACAAAAGTAAGGTTCAATAATAGCCTTAGAAAAAACAAAGAAGCCATAGAGGAGCCATCATCATCTAACTACATACAACAGACAGACCTGAAAACAAACAGGATGAGAGCCTGGAGGAAAGATGTGTGAGCATAACAGAGGAAATTAACAGAAAGCTCCAAACAACTTGCACCACTTGTAATTCCATAAATATTGCCCTGTGTGCCTGCAAGAGTGAATGAAAAAGCCATATTTGAGCTTGCTGCTCCTGGCCTCCAGATGCTCAGCAAGGAGAAGGGTGAGAGAATCCACCAGAGCATCAAAAAATAAACTTGTGTATAGAAAAAATAACGAGTACCTTGAAGGGCAGTTCTGGGGAGTCCAGGATAAGACTCCTGGCTCATCACATGAATTGCAGGACACATCTGTGCCACCTGCTGTGACCCAGCCAGGCAAACAGCAGCAGAAGGAGTGGGAGTCACTGGGGGCACTGGGAAGCAGCTCTCCTGTGACTTGGGAGAGCCTGGAGGGAGCCTTGACCTTCAGAGGGCAGCTGGGAAGCATTACTGTGGGTGGTTTCTTAGTTTCTATTTCCTCAGAGAATCCTCAGACACTTCAAGCAGCCACAGCCAAGACTGGATGGCCAGAGAGCCTTTTCAATTCCCACTGTACAGCAGGTGAAACATAAAAAAAACTTATTGAGTAAGGAACATTAATCTGTACTCAGAACATTTTAATAGATGATAAATAAATATATCTGCTTTGTCCCTTTGAATCCTACCCGCTCGTGTTTAGCTGTGTGTTTTTAGTGGCAGCACAGACTCTGTGAGCTGTAGGCCCAACAAAATCATGAACTGTTTGAAAAAAAATAAAAATAACCTAAGCAGGGATTTAAAATAGGGTGTGGTGGAACAGCGAGGGTGAAAAGTTTGACAGTGCATCAATAGGCTGTTGGGACCTCCTGGCAATCCCCTCATTTCCCCTCCAGTGAACACATGATTTTCACAGAGACGTTTTTGCTGCCACATTTTCGCAGCTTCCCATTTCCACCTGAGCTTATGCACTCCCCAGCAAGAAATCAAAAGCTATCCCAATGCTACCTCCCATCCTCTGAACAACCTTTTTTCATTTAGGAGATTTGGCCAAAGCAGACAGAATGCCACAGAATTTTAATTTAAAAAAATTTAAATTTTCCCTTCGGTGTTATGTTTAACTCCTTGTGGGAGAGGGCTGGAAGGATATGTCCAAAGTAGTTTCTGGCTTGTGTGAAGCACAAGCTGGAGGAGACACCATCAGAAAGAGGAGAATAATAGAGGAGATGGAAAATTATAGAAACTAAATAAAGTGAAAGAAAGCTTGGGGCAGGCAAGGTGGGATAGCTCAGGGAGTGGAGTATCCAGCTCTCCACCTGATGGGGAAAAGGGAATAAGAATCACCAACCAAACCCTGAAAAAAGCAGTCTCAAAGCATATATTCCTTCCAGCTCAGCACAACCTGTGATTCTGCAGCAGAGGGTCCCTGGTTTCACTGAGCTCCTTTGGACAAGGGGGGGTGAAAGCTGCAAGGGCTCTCGAGGACAGCACAGGTTTGCCAGACTGGAGCTGCTGCTCACCAGGGATGATTTACAAACAGGTTTCACGACCACCACTCTGGCACTGTGTCCTTGGGCATTGTGCTGATGTGAGAAACTCTTTGCAAAGAAGCACATTCAGTAAAAATGCAGGGTTTGGCACTTTTGTTTTCTTGCAGTCTGCCTTCCTTCTTGTCCTTACCCGTTTTTCAGTACCAGCTTTTCTTGGAGCCTTTCTAAGCACGTGGCCTCATATCTAGCACACAACAGAGGCAGGAAGAGTGATTCATAGAAAGATGACATTTTATGAGTGAGAAAGAATTAAATGTTCATTTATATTTCGTTGTTGCTGTGGGGACATATTTTTATTTCTGAAGGATTTTCTAATAAACGCAGTATTTTTGTGATGGCTAGTGTTGGAAACAGTGAAATCCCCTGCTGTTGATTAAAATGCTTTCATTATCATTTTTGGGTTTTTGTGAATTGGGCATCATTATAGTTTTAGGAAAAAAGCTAGAGTGGTTCCAGGCAGCTATTTTTCCTCAATTCCCTGTAGTGGATTCTTTTTCTCTAGGCAGGAAACTCTAACAACTCTAGGTGAATGGGCCAAAGGAAAGCAGTGGTTTTCTACACTTCCCTAACATTCATGTGGCTTGGGCTGTTCCAGAGGCTTGGAAGTCTTGCTTGGGGACTCTGAAACTTGCATTTTCAGAGTACTCAACAGACATTTTGGATAGATGACAACTGCCTCTTTTCCCTGAAGTCCTTCATTCTGACTTTTCCATTAATATTTACTTTTTCCAGTCACCACATCTCACTGAAGGGTTGGGAATTTTCATTCACTGCTGAAGCTGTCAGTCATAATTGCTGTTTTTTCTGGGTTGGTTGTTTCTTGTTGGGTTGTTTTAAGATTGTCTCAATACACAGAATTAAAGACTTAAAGAATTAAAGTTTGTGACAAAGATCACATCATTCAAACACCATGTCTTTCTTCTGTGCAGTGTCTCCAGTACTTATAAATTCCTTTGAGGCAGTCAAATCTTTTTTACCTCACCTTCATCTTTTTTCATTGTTTCTTGATTTCCACATGGAATTAGAGATCATTGTCTTCTTTTTCATACCCCTATGGCAGGTAAGTGCTAACATACTTCAACCTGGGGTGAAGCACCAGCAGCATGTTGGAAAGGAAGATCCTGGACGAGTAGGGCAGAACAAAATGAACAAGAAATCTTGGAAACTCTCATTCAATACATCTGAAGGCTATTCCAGCTCTCCCTATCCTAATGTAAAATGTAATACATTTTTTCCCAGGTTCTCTCCTCATTCCTGCTGTCCTGCAAGCAATATTTCTTTCTTAAGAAACTGGTGATTTAAAGAAAATATGTTCTGAGAAGTAATATTTTTTAAGCTAGCAAACCAATTAAAGATGCCTTCAGATTTTCTCTACTTTTTTTTAATTATTATTTATTTATTAAACTGTGGTGGCCTGAAGAGTATTGCTCTCAGTTCAATTTAAGATAATAGTGAGAAAAAGAACACTGAGGACTGGACCTTCAAAGAAATCAGAAACTTTTTCCTTCTCTGTGCAAAGTAAGAGCAATTAAGAAGTCTCAATTCATGAAGCCCTTCAAAAAATGTGACTAACACACCAGAATGATTAATCTTAGTTCTGTCATGTTGCTTCACTCAGCTGCACTGGGGTATGTCAGCTGGCCAGTGTAACCTGTGTGGATCATGACCAGAAATCATTTGGGCACAACAGTCAAGTCTGTCTGGGAGGTGACCCCACCTTTGTTGAATGTGCTAATCCCTGAAAGGCCAGAGGATTGTGTAAAAGCCTGGAAAATCAAGGATCATCATAAGACCAGTGGAGAGAAGTTACATTTTCATTGTCCAAGAAAGGATTTATCTTCTCTCTGAACATTTTTCTAGTGCAGATGTGTGGGAATACTTAAGCCACATGTAGCATCTGGTGAAAATAAAGATTTATTTTGGCTGAACCGGCTGCATTAGCAGATAGAGATCCGGCTTTGAACTAGATCTTAGTTCATAGCCTGCTGCTGCCTTGGGATTAATTTCAGAATTTCTGTTTGTTTTTATTATGGAGAAATTACTTGCAGCTGATTTTTTAATATCTTTGCATTCTTCAAACAAGCAAGCTACTGAAAAGAGATGGGAAAGTCAGAAAAGACTGGAAGTGACAGCAGCTTTAGATGTTAGCTCACCTCGTGGAGAGCAGTGATGAGTGGTGTCCCTCAGGGGCTGGGTTGGGCTGGTGCTGCTCCACAGCCCTGGCAGTGACGTGGGTTATGGGATCAGTGCAGCCCCAGCACCTTCCCTGAGGACAGCCTGGTTCAGAGACGTCCTTGCCTGTGGAAGAGAGGGTTGGGACTGGATGATCCTTAAGGCCTTTTCCATTCCATAACATTCTGTGACATCACCTCTAACATTTTTGTGTCAGTTTTAAGGGTGATCTCAGTCTTGCAGAAGAGCTTGTGTTGTTTGGACAAGAGCTGGAGTTCTCTGCATTTATTCCCTCCTTCACCAGAGAATGTTCTCTTGATCTGAGCACGTGTTTGGACTGCACCACTGCTTTCTGCTCAGAAGTGTCACTGGCAATGCACAAACACACTTTCAGTCTGTGTCCTGCTGTCTTTTGCTGTGACTCTCCTTTCCCAGGACATTCTTTGGACTGTTGGAACTTTCTTGCCTGACTTTGGGATGCAAAGTGAACATTTGCAGAGCAGACTGATGGGCAGTGGGATATCTAGTGTGGCCATCGATTGCTGCTGGTTTATTCCTGTTTTTAGGGTGTCTTTCTTGCAGTGCTGACTTGGGAAACTCCTGGTGGTGGAGGGGGTTAGCAGGGGGAGGACACAGAGGAGGGGAGCAGAGCAGAGCTCCTTTGTTGGCACAATTCAGACTGGACAACTTTCAGGGATGGAGAGTGAGAGTTAAAAATCTCTTAGACTCTGGCTCTGATGCAAATAGGGCTGCACTTGCCCAAGCACCTCTGTAACACCTTAGAATCATGGAATTTCCTGAGTTAGAAGGGATCATGGTAGTCCAGCCCCAGGAGTCCCACCCACTTCTCACTCTGTGATATAGTTCATTTACTCTTCTGTGACTTCCCTTCACCTTGTACACAAGGTGACAAAGGAAGAATCCAGTCTCCAAATACAACCCAGCAGTGTTCCCTGTCCCCATGTGAAGTCTCCCTACTCCCAACTAACACAATGCACATCCCTGGATTAAAAAGAAGCCCCAAGCTGAAAAGCTGTGAGAATGCCTCTGCATCTTGGACACAGTCACAGCTTCTGCTCCTCCAGGCCACTGTCTTCCCAACACAGCCACTGTCATGCAGGGAAAACACCATGGACTACTGGCACAGACAAAAAGGAGATGTGTTTGCTTTTCCTCCACTAGAAGGAAGGGCTTGTGGGTGGACAGATGAGGTGGGAAATGAAAGTTATTCCTATGTCTTCACTCCATGTATAATACTCACACTGCAGTTGTTTTTCTTCTGTGACTCAGGTCAAAGATTTCAAAGTAGTTTGTTATGCATCCACTTCACTGCAGAATCTCTTCAGCTCTAACAATCCAAGTGCATGTCACCATTTGACCTTTTAAACAAACTACAGCATCCTGCACAGAGGTGGTACTCACCACTAACATTACTGCCCAGGGATATTATTGAGACAACAAAGCTTTCTGCTGATTCCTTCTCTTGATTAAAATGCAGCATTTCAAGTACTGACCACAATTTACAACTTCTTCTAATCAAAGAGTCCAAGATATTACCATTCTGACTGTAATTTGTCTACCTAGAGCTCACTCAAAGTTTAGTTGAACTTGGTTTGCTATGAATTTTCAGGTATAGTTTTCTGTAGTGCATGTTATCCCATTGAGCCCACTTCTCCACTGAAAAAGAAAAAGAAAAATAGAAGGAATCCTTTAAGATTTATCTGCATTTATGCCAAAAAAGATAGTAAAACAGTAAAATTTTACCTATACACAAACAGTTGGCTTCTCCAGTCCATCTCAGAGTCTACACCAGGTGATTTCACATGGCAGGATGTATCATGGAGTGCTACAGCATCCTCGGAGGGAAGGCAACATGGGAAAGACAATGCTACCCACAACTGCTTTCTTTTTACTATTTTACATATTCCTTTCAGTTCCACAGTCAAAGGGAAGGGAATCTGCAGAGACATCAGTCAATTTAATACTTCAATAAGTAAATTCTTATCCTTCTGAAAAAATATAACTGTTATCTTTTAGACCTGAAGCCAACCCAACACAGACTCTTGTCTCTTCTTGCACTCCTCTAGTTTCTAAGGACTTATTAACCTGGTTTCTACGCTGCATTAACTTCAAAAAATTGAGAAAAGTCAGTTTCTTGCCCCAGCTGAACTCCTAGCCCTGTGATTTTTACCAGCCCACACAGCCTCAGCCACCCTGTAGCAAACTTCACTTCTGAGATGCATGCAGCCAGGTTGTGACCTGGGGGCTGCACACAGCTGTGACAAAGTTGGCTGATCCTTTTCAGGACATGTCTTCTGAGGGGACAGAAGGGGCAAATGGGTTTACATGGGGAAGTGTGAGATAAAGGGGATTTATTCAGGCTGTCATTTTGGACAATTATCCTGAAATGCAAAAACTAGATTTGGTCTTGCTAGAAGACTGACTTGCCTGTCTGTCACTCCTGACTCAGCATCTTTCGTTAGTAATGTATTAACAGCACACCAAAATTAAAAATACTTTAAAGAAGGAAACTGGAAACTAAAGGGAAACAAGGCTTTAGGGTATTTACATGGCACTGACAAGGTGAAGAACTTCAGGAAGGTCAGATTTTAGAAAGTGTGGGAAGAATTGATTCTGTTTTGCCATTTTAGATTGTTGGCTGCTTTGCTGCCTACAAATTATAGCTAGATTGAGAGTAGCTTAAGTTCAGAAGGGCAGAAAGGTGCCTTAAATGTTATTTAAATCTAATATGCAAAATAAGACATCTACCATGATCTTTTTCCCACTGAAAGAAATCTCGCTGACAATTATTCAAAGCAATCAAACAGATAAAATAGTCTGTTCTCAGGCTGAAAATCACAGTAGTTCATAATTTTTAAAACCAAGTTAAAAAAAAAAAAAAAAAAAAAACAGCCGAGGGACTTAACAATTTACTTTTTTATTCTCACTCCTAAAGTGCTGAATCCATTTCAATCGCAGCTGGGGACAAGGACAGCCAACAACAACACATCACTCCTAGCAGGATACCTTTTTTAGGTCCTCTTCTGGGATGCATCAAATGTTGATGACCAAATTATGACCCTTTCCACCTCCCTTACTGAAAGCACAGCATTTTTGCCAACGGCCATCAGCCAAGGCTTGGAAAAATACAAAGCACAGGAGTATGCCTAGGTTACTAAAGCAGCTTCCCCACTCTCAGGCAGGTAGGCTCTTAAGCAGTTTCATGTGACCCCAAAGCTGTCAGGTACATGTCACCTTAAAAACAAGATAGATATTGGGACAGGTGGAGTACCTTAGTGTCACCATCCCTCTCCCTGAAAACTTCAGGCCTCAGCTCTGACACCTTTGGCTTTCCTTAGAGAGAGGTTTCCTTAAATTAAGTATCCCCTCTTTTCAACAGCATTAATCTGTACAGGAGGTGTAGCACCAAATTTTAATGTTATGGTACAGAGAGAACCTGGAGCAATCCTGTGCTTTCCAAATCATGGTTTATGCTCGTGGCTTATCCAGTGATACACTCAATATTCCCTGAAGGAAAATGAGGCAGTGTGTGCCACTAAGGCTCACATAATTTCAGCTGAGCCACTGGGATCTATTTAATTCTATTCTCCTAAGTGGGCGAACAGTGATAATGAATGACCTGACAAAGATTCATGGATAGAGCTTAAGAACCATTGAAACATTTATTTCAACAACTTTATGGTTTATTCAAGACTTTCAGCCTTTCTTGTGCTGCAGAATTGAGTGTGATGGTTTATGGGAGCTAGTTTCCTTTGAGGTGAGGATCAAATTCTGCAGTAGCTACTCCAGAAAAATCATCAAACTTTCTTCATCCCTCCACTTTCAAAAATAGGCTGGACTAAGGAGCAGGACAGAGGTGGAAGGATGCAGTACAAACCTTCCTGAAATAAAGGCACACTGGAGGGGTTTTTTCAACAATCTTTGTTCTCCCTCTGGTTCTGCCCCAGTTAGTTGTGAGAGCATCTGTAAATCCAGTTTTGTCTTCTCAAAAAGCAGAGTAAAAAGTTGTACTGGGAGCCTGATATGTGATCACTGAAGGAGATCTTTGAGGCACTTCAGAGGAGTGCAGTGTAGATCATGGGGCAAAACCTGGAGTCCAGTACAGTCAACAGCCTTGATACACTTCCCCTTTTTTTCAGACTTTTCCAGAAAAAAAATACAGAAGGAAAGCACTCCCCACCCCAGGAGCCTTTTGCAACAACCACGGTGGAAGAAAATGAAACAAATGAGTGTTTAGTGCCTGGGCAGTGCAAACACTGTTTTTAAATTAGGCATTAATATAGGCTGCTTTTTTCACTTTTGACCACTTCTCCATCTGAGCAAAACCAGCAACGATGGCAGCAAAATTTGATCAGCCACCATCACGAGGTGAATTTCCATGAATGCCACAGATCTTTTGCTACCAAAAGTTACTCATTAAAATGACTCATTAATGATGTACAGAATCAACCTAAGGGGTTTGGAGTTATTCTTGGTGAAATGGTTAATGGTATTTTTTCACCCTCAGCTGCTCTGTAACAGCTCTTGGGAATCCTGAAACTGAAAAATCTGCGTCTTATTTACAAATATCTTTTTATTTCAGTGGGGCACACTCCTTAATCCAGAAATAGTGAGCTGTTCCCAGCTGATGTGATGTTCAAGGGCTGCTGTAACACTGTTCATGTGTGCTACAGTGCAAGATCAGTTTGCTTTAGGGGCTGCTTACATGTGCTGAGATACATGACACATTGGCTGGCACTGGTTTTGATTTTAAAATCATAACAGAGAAACCACTAACAACCTTTAAGCAATGCCTCAACTATTAAGGCTGCATAATAAGAAATTACAGAAAATTTGTAAACTACACAAAACCCCAGTAAAATGTCAAAATTTATTACAGCTGTGGGACTAGGAGCCAACTGGTTGAGCTGAAGGGACTTAAATTAACATGTTTTAACTAAGTTCAGATAAACTAATGACTTAAAAGCAGAAATCTATGATGGTGATCCAATAAACTATCTGAAATAAATGTTGGCACAACCACCTTAAAGAGATTTTTTCTCCTTAGCATTCACATCATTAGCATAACAGATTGTGTTAAGAAATCTGAAGAGAAAGTGCAAGAATAAATGGATAACATCTACAGTCTTTTCATTAGAGGAAGACTCACAGCTCACAGGGGAAACAAATTGCCCAAATAGCATCCCTCAAGATGCAGTTGGAAAATTAATGCCTGATTGATCACCCTGAAAATCAGATGTCCACCACTGGGTCATCAAGCCAGCTTGTTTATCTAAGAAGGCACTAAACTGCTTTCTTCAAACAGATTTATTTTAAATAATTTGACACTCCCTATCCCTGTGGTGTGTCCTCCTTTTGAGCATGGTGTGTGGTTCTTTGCTTTGCATGGTGTCCTGGGTTGACAAAATTGCTTTTGTCAGACAAAATTGCTTCTCAAATGCATCCAGAGATTGCAGATTGAGATTGATCTTGTTTTACTTCAGTACACTGAAAAGGATTAGAAAGACTGAACTACCATCATCTTCAGTTCTGCTGCAGAGAAATAGAATATCAGATCCTTTCATGAGGATATATGTCAGATTCAAGAAACTCAACAGGCTATGGCCCAAAGCTAGTGTAGTCTGCTGTAACCAGGGGATAAACACAGCCTAGAGCAGTGGATCAATCCTCTCTTTGGAGGATTTTATGGAAAACTATGGCACATTCCATTCCTTTCTGTAGGAGCTCACACAGACATGAGAAGTGAGTATCTTCTGGGAAATTTTTGGACAGCAGAGCTACTTGACTCATGAAGTAAAAATTTCTGTGGCCCCCTCCCACCCTCGTCTCATCCTCTCTCCTGCTCTGCTCACCCGTTTTCAAAGTGCCATGTTGAGCCACCTTCTGAAATGAAAGGCTACCTCTCAGTGAAGACAGCAAAAGAAGGAAAGGTCCCCACAGAGTCAGGAGAACAGTAAAGTATTCCAGGCTGCTGTTGCCCAATTCATTTTGTTTGCTTAGAAGGTGGTGCAAATACTTGTAAGCTTTTCCTCAGGTGCAAACAGAAGGAAAATAACTATTCAGTCAAAATCTGATTAAGGATATAAAGTCATCCAGTCATCCCACGCTAGACTGACTCAGCCTGGTCTGCAAAATCCATGTATGAGCTTAAGGAAGCCACAGACTTACTAACACCCTAGTCTAACAGCTTTATCTAAAGAGAATGTTGTTTGGGTTTTTCAAAGCTGTTTCATCTTTTTTTCCTATTCCCTGTGAAGTATGAGTTTCAGAGGAGAAGGCATTTCAGGGTAAATGCTTGATCTAAAGGCCAGATCTAAAAGGCATTTAGAGCTCTAACATGATTTTGAATAGTTTGTTTCCACTGGGAAATTACTGTTATACATGCTCCGAGTGGCACGCCAGTCAGAACACCAGCAGGACAATTTCAAGTGACTTTTGTACGCACAGTTAGAACCTTGTATTGTTGTTTGTGGTTTTTGTTTTTTTTTTGGTTTCTGCTAAGCCAGTCTTCAGTAGTCAGCTTCCTCTCCTCCTAATCTGCAGCTGCTTCACTGGCTATCCATCATCGTTATTACGGTGTCATTTCTATACGTCATGCTCTTACACTAATCAGAAGCAGACCAAGTGGGAAAGAAATTGCTCCACAGGGATGAGGTCTGGTGCTGTAAACGATATGTTGAACAAGAGTGGAATTCAATGCAAGAGACACTGGGCTTGTTTACACATGTTGAACTGGTGTCTTTTATCTGTGGGACACATCGCAGCTCTTTGTTGCGGTCACTTGTGGCCATCCTCCAGCACTGCTCTGCAGCGAGCCTGTAAGCAGGGAACAGCCCCACTGCTGCCACTATTGTCATTAAGTTGCACAAAACAAATCACCCACCACGGCATGGTGATTAACTGGGGCCCAGCAGCTGGAAGCAGAAGCTGGTCCATGAGCAGTAGGGCTCAGGACACCTAGGTTCTCATTAATACATACCCAGGGTGCCCTGTATCCTCACACTGCAGCAACCTGCCCCACTGCCTGGAAGGACTTTCCCAAAAGTGACAGTAACTCGTTCCACCTTGCCCAAATCACCCAATCCCATGTCATCTTCAGCCCTTTTACACCTCCTAGGTGTTTTTGGAAGCAGGGGATGGGCAGTATGGTGAGAGAGCCATACTATTTGTCTTTCCTTGTTATTTGACTGACTGCTATTTCTTATTTGTGACGTTCAACAGAGGCAGTGAGTGAAGGCTGAGTCCTCCCTTTAGGGTTCTATCAGGGTGTCTTCCTTCCTCCTGTCCCCAAAATATCAACTTTTTTTCCCAAGAAATAACAGCTTACTGTTCCATTATGCCCATAATGTGACCATCATCCCTCTGTCAGATTTACTTGGTGGATTCAGCCCTGGTTGAATTAAAGGTTGTCACAAAGATGCAGGTGATCTGACAGGTACAATGGGTAAAGAAGTCTGTTTCCTTAGAAAACCAGGCTAGTTTATATCTTGAGGTAAACCAGCCTTCACTGCAGTTGCTCCACCACTTTTGCCTTCAGAGCAAAACTGTGCCACCTTATCAAATACCTATTTTGCAAGAGAGGTGTTAACTACTTAAAGTATAATTGAAGTATGTAGCCACTCCAAGCAGCAATACTTGGATTTTAAGAACAGCATTTCTTCACTTTTAAGCCATGGTGTCGGTAAAAGCAAGATCACCAGATAGGAAATTACTGAGGAGCAGAAAGAAAAATCAATAAGGTTAGGAAGTCAACTAAAAAGAAGTTAACACAAATATAAACAGAAGAACAACCTTGGAAAGAAAGAAAAGAATTCTTTAGATTGTGGTTTCCCCTTGAGTCATTACTAGTCATCTGCCAGGTTTTAAGTATGAATTAGAATATTAAAAATAAGTAGGAGCTTAATATATAAAAATGCCAAATATACATATTCTTCGTGGTTTGAATGAAATTGTTCACTGCACATCAATACACAGGCAATGTTTTCAGCAGGTCCCTCCAGTATCTTAATGAAAGATATTCTGTATAAATTTCCAGATGCTACTGGAACTTTTATACCCTTATCAATGAGTGTGTGACTTCAAAAGTGCTGCAGTGATTATGGGAAACTCCCAGTCACCAATGTAAACAAAGGTTGTAATTATACATAATTATACAAGCCTAATTTATATAGTTATAAATACACATATAAACACAGATAAAATACATAATCAAACATAATATGCAATGCTGCTGAAAGGCATGCTGTGATCTATGAATTAATTATGTGTGTTTTGCCACCCACTACAGATGCCAAACCTTTGAAGTCTTTTCACATACTAAGGCTTTAATTTTTCAGTAAACTACCCAGCTGTTAAATGCTGATCTTGCATTCATGAAGTCCACTGGAAATGTGGATTGCTGATGTAGTTCAGAAGTTTAGCCCTGAAAATCTGGATGCATTGGCAGTGATATCACTGAGAAGTTCTCACTTAGTCTCAAGGCTCTGATTCTGTCAGCCAGTTGCCTAGGACAACTCCATATAAATAGGAAGACATTGGAGGGGGAAAGAAGTCAGAAACAAAAAGTACACTGCTTTTCTGGTTGCCTGAAGTCACAGCTTTCATCTTGGGTACGAGTCTCATTCAGGAGTCCAAAGCTATAAGGAAAGTTACAGTTTGCCATTCTTTTCCAGGAGCAAAAGTTGAGAAGGAAGGTGTCAGTAAAGAGAAACTCATAACACACCTGCTGAGGGAAGGAGGCTGAGAAACACTGATGCCTGGGAGGCAGGACATTAGGCTACTCATGGTGAAGAGAAAGGGAATTACAGGTGTGAAGTTTGGTAAAGCAAAGCAAAAGGAAAATAAGGGACCATTTGCTTTCCTCCCATTTAGGTGATTCTGTCTTATTTGCATCAGAATCTGGGTGGATTTCTAGACATCTCCAAACCCTCTTTATTCCTAAACCTTGCCATCCTAGTGCATTGTTTTAGTACTGATCCCCATATATATTGTTCTGACCTATCTAAAATATTCTGAAAAAGCTTAACTTATCTTTCATAATGAAGCTGAACAAAACCCCCTGAAGCCAGAAGGCAGATTTGTGTAGTGTAGTTCGACACTTTTGTCCCTAGTACAACAGCACTCACTCCAAATTTCATGAGTCCACACCACGCTCTCAGAAGGACCAGGGCACCTCCACGGTTCCCATTTTGGGAGCAAAACCAGGCTGTTGTCCATGGAGCCCACGTGTTTTCTCCATGGGGACTGACCAGCAGCACAACAAGCTGGCCCTCTCCTCCTGCCCACTTCCATCCCTGAATTCCTGCCGAGTGACTCGCCGGCAGCGCTGAGGGTGCGCGTCAGTGCTCGAGCTCAGCTGCCAAGGAGCCTGTGAATGGTGCCTGTGGTTTCTCTAACGTGGACACCTGCCCCATAAAGTCTGGCCTGAGACCACCAGCTAATCCTGTGCTGGCCACCTGACAGAAACAGGCAGCCATTCGCCCTCTTCTCACAGCGTGTGCACGTGTGTGCCTGTGTGTGCATGTGAAAGGATGCATTGCTTCTCTTTTATTGGTCTTTTTTGCACCTGCTGCCAGATAAACAGCATGGGGTAAGGGTCTGCTTCATGCCTGACATAATTTTGGGTTTATTAACTTGCCATTCTTTTTACTCTTGATAGAAGCTGACAGGCAAGCAGACAAATACCTGAATTAACTCAGCTCCCAGCGGGCACCTAGACAGGCCAAGAATAACACAGAGATAAAATGGAGGGGTTGAGGATGGTGATGGAGGCAAAAAGGACAGAACAGGGGAGAGCATGAGGGAAGGGAAAAAAGTGAACTTTGGACCAGAGAAGTTTTAAAAAAAATAATTATTCAAAGCATAACAACATGACAGAAGGCTGCCAGAAAAACCTCATCTGTGTGAGGAGGGCAGCGCACACACAGTGGGAAAAATTCAGACACACATTTGCCTCTGGGACAACACAGATTTAATCTCAAGGCAACTTCGTAAATGGAAATGAATGCAATGACCTCAGCTCAGGTCGCAGGAGAGTAGAAGCCCACCAGGTTATGAAACTACTGCAGAAATTAGGCATGTTTGGCAGCATGAGCTTTTGGGAGAGGCCCAAGGATGAGCAAGTTGTGAGGATTTGATTTCATTTCAAAGGAGGGTGGTCTTTCCATTTCAGGGTCAGCAGCAGGACAGTGCAGTGGGTGTAGAGGTGGAAAGGGAAGCACACAATTTGGCTGACTGTCACGACCTCTGGATAATTGGAGATTTAACTTTCCATGTCTCAACACTCCCTGAATCTTCCCCCAGAGGCCAAACCACCAAAAAAATAGATGGAGGAAAATCTTCCTAGGTGGAGGAAGGTACATAATAGGCATGTTATGACATTTGTCCTTGTCACATGCCTTGTCACAACGGACACCAGCTATTAAAGTCTGTAATACAAGGTGGGGAGCTGTTGTTCACAACTGAAGCTGCACAGAGATAACATGTCTAACTGGAAGTACTTGGAGTGTGTGGGAAGAGAGATTTGGTTAGGCTTGTAAAGAACAGTGAGTTATGTCTGGAGCAAAGGGGTGTGTGCACATGCACACGTACTTGGAGCCACAAGTTGTGTTTCAAATGCTTCACAACTCCTTCACAGCAATTATTACAACTCCATCCCACGACCTTTCGTGATAAGGCAAGGCAAAAGCAGTGAGGGAAAGCAAAATCAGCTGCACAGCTGTAATTACAGGGTATGTGTGCCTACATCTCAAGTAAAGAGAGTGAAAAGCTTGTCATGCGGATCAGAAACAAAACTCCCCAAAAAACTCAGAGGTTTGTGAAACAGGTTCAAGACTGGGATGAAAAGAAGACTTCAGAACTGTTCTCTTTTGCTTCACAAAAATTGTAATTTGGTAAGGTGGCTAGGAGAAGCAATAAACTTTAAAAACTCAGATATATATGAAATAAGAGGTGGAATTTTACTTGTATGAAGAATAAGAGAAAAATGTCCTGGCCAAGCATGTGAGTTTGCATTTGCAGGAATCGTATAAAGTACTGCCACTTTAAATGTTTTCTCAGGAGAAGCAAATATTTAATGTTATACTTAAATATCCTAAGTAATTACCCCTGTTCCTCTCAAAAAGTGCCCCACAGGGTGTCTCAAGACTGTTTCTTTCTGATAGACAGTAGCTCTGCAGAGAGGCAACTCATGCTGACATCCTGTTTCAGGATCTGCCAGTGAGCTGAAGGGTGGAGTATGATTGCTACAGCAACAGCACGTCCAGCTGCAAATGTACGTGCTACCATGAGTTTAAGCAGAGGACACATAGGTAGGCAAAAATACCTGTGGTGATAAATTACGCAGGAGAAAATAAGTGGCCTCCTTCCTGCGGATGCTATCAAACCTGCTCTGCCTGTGCCAGGGGCATATCGGGTATTTTGACATGCACAGAAGCAAAAAATTACCAGTTGGATGCATGGTACTTGGCCTTGGTTACTTGCTGAAGTGTGGAACCAGTCTGAAAAGGCTTCATTGTGCTGTGTCAATGTTTCATGTCACTTGAACTGAAAAAGTTGTATCACTGTTAAGGTAGAGTTTATAAGCAAGGCATTTCCCAAAAGTACTAATCTGTTTTGCACTGACTGCATTTTTGGGCTGTTTGGTTGCCCCATCTTCTCCCTCCTTCTTTCCCTACCAAAGAAATAAAAAGAAAAAATAAACTTCGAGCTCTACTCTTTGCAAACGGATTCAGAGTACTGAAGTACGAGAAAACCATCAATGTTAGATGTCACCATGGCTGGAATGGTAGAATGAAACCCATATTTTAGGGTATCTGCTTGCTTGCCTCCTGTCCTCCCATTCCCAGGACACAGCTGTGCCTCAGAAATAGGCTGCCCATTGGCACCACGTGGTTATTTCCTATTCTGAGCACAGTGCTCACAAGATATCCCCTTCTAATTCCTCAGTGTGACTTCCAAAGAGACAAAACAATGATTGCCCTTCGAGAGAATTCCTATCAAGTTTTCTACCAATTATGTTCAAAGCTTGCTTGGGCAGGTCTTTGACAGTTTAGTTGTTGAAGTGTAAGGAATGATGCAGTGCAGACAGAATCATTCAATTCTTATGGTGAAGTACCCACTACTCTATACCTTTGCTTTGATTTAAAGGGCTCTAAATAATCCAGGATGCGTATAATGCAGGGGGGTTGGGTAATTTCACTTTATTCTTTAATAGCAAAATTTCTTCCTTATACCTGTAGATATGAAAGAGGCATCGATAAATTATCTGCTCTTCATTAGGTTCACCATCATATATAGAAGATTTAATACTTTGTCTATTATATCAAAGGCTTTAAAACTGTTGCCTTTTTATTGTTTATATCTGGATAAATAATTCTTTGGAAAGAAAACACATTTTTTTTAGGCAGGAAGAATTAAGTATAACCTTTATATGTTTAAAATATGTTTGTGAGTACACCAGGTGTAGAAAAGGCAGCATAACATCCAGAATGGCTAGAGAAAGAATCAATTACTGTTTGTATGAATATGCAAAAATATTTAAACATCTCATGGTAGAACTAAGAGATGCGAATAGGCTCAACCATTTCTCACTTTTTTTTTTTTTTGCCATCATCTACCTCCCCAAATTTTATTCATTTTGCATGCTGTAGGGAAAGTCATCTGATTTCTCTTCCTTGCTTCACTCAGTGCTCATTCCACCAGGGTGCCTGGGGAGCTGTGCTGCATCCCTGTCGTTTCTGCAGGACAAGCTGAGAGCTCCAGACTCCCCCCTGCCTCTGGCTCAGGGAACCTCTGTGCCACCAGTTGCTGCAGATGTGGGAGGGTATTCTGAGGAAGTGTCAGTGCTCTCAGTTATTTCACTTTTTCTTTCTAGCATCCAGTGTGACTGCTGACTGAGACATGATACGGGGCCAGCTGGCTGAGCTGCTGCCCCTGCTCTATTGTTCACCCAGCTTCAGAGAAACTCTTGGTTTATTTGATATTGTGTATGGTAATGAACAAAGGGGTAGACCACCCTGGCCATCAACATATCCAGGGGTATGTATTCATGAAAAAGAACAGACATGCTTTCTGCTTCTCCTCTGAGACCATCTCTGTGGAGGGACTAATAAAGGGACACCAGCAGCCATAACAGCACAGCTGCCCAGCTGAAAAGGGGCTGTGGCACAGCTGGATGGATTATGAAACCCTGGGGCAAGCAGAGGAGCAATCATGCAAGGCACTTACTCCATGTCTTATGCATGTTTGAAAACATTTCGACCACAGAGCCTTTTTTGTGCGAGGTAAGAGATGGATGCTGGCCAGTGTTTTTCCATAGATGGATTGACAGGCAAATATGCCATGTGTAAAGGCTGGATGATGAAGCAAACCTGGATGATGTAGCAATTGCACAACTGCAGGACAGTAGTCTGACTGTGAGAAAGAAAGAGGCCTTGAATCTCTTCATTTCAACGTGGGTCTCCATAATTATAATAAAGGCTGTATAAGAGAATCAGACAATCTATTTGAACTGGTTTCATGCTGTACATTTAGTAATACTTTTGGTCCAGAGATGTTTGTAAATGTCATTTTAGTGACAACAATACTTTCCTTATTTCTCATCCTTTTTTCCCAGTTGAATTTAATCCTATTACTCCATGGTGTAAACCCTCTAAGAATTTTTTTCTTTTCTAGTGTTCATATTTTTCAAGCTTCTGTAGGGTCTTACCTTTTTTCCCTTTGGGCCCCTCCTTCCTCTGACTTACTTATTACTAAGCCAGGTTGCAGACAAATGGTTGGTTGAATCCCTAAAGCAAGTTATGACAGACATGCATAAAACAAACACAAGTACACACACCCTGAACTGCCCAGAGCACAGACAGGATGCAGCCAAGGCTCAGCAATTACTGCTTCTCACTGCTCCAAATTTTGACACATAATAAGATGCTGTGACCTAGCTGGGAGTGTCCTGCTAATCCCAGAATTTTTTTTTTTTTTTTTTTTGTCTTTAAATTGCACAAATGCAAGAAGCTGCCACATCTCCAGGCTGTATTAAAATCTGGAGGAAACTAACTAAATTAAAAAAGCCCAAAACAAAAAAACAAAACAAAACAAAACAAAAAAACTCTTAAATCTATTTTTAAATATATGGTTTGAATTTCACTGATTATTTCTTTGAGCAACTGGTCATATCTATAGAGTATGGCAAAGATGTTTTTGACTTAGTACTTTCTAAAGAGGGTTATATGAAGTGGTATTGCTGTCATTGACAAATGCAGGCACAGAGGTGCACACACACAGAAAGGTTTTTAAATGTTCTGCTTCTTTGACAAATATAATGTCAGGAAAGAACTGTTAGTGGGCTTGGGAGACTGTTTTCTTTGCCTTGTTCTGCTAAAGATTTTCTTCACAATGGTAGTCAATTCATTTCAAGCCAAGTTAGGGGGGTTTTCATAAATGTGCATAGAGAGCCCAGAAACATTCTCAAAGATGCCCATCTATCTAAATTTCAAAGCTGAGCACTTCTTAAAGATCCTATGCAAAATCTGGCCTGAATGTCTGTTGGGGGCATTCTCCTTTCTCCCAAATAGAAAATAAGAATCATAAATTCTTTCTTCAGAGTGTGGGGAGGGTGATGCAGAAATAAAATGAGAAAGGTGACTGAGACTGGAACCAAAAAAGAACACATTCTAATAATGAACTGGTATGGAGAGAGCTTGTCTCAAAAGTATTCTCTGTCATATTGGGACATCACAGAATGCTCTTAATAGTTCCTCCTTTAATCTCCATGTAGTTATGACAATGTACTCATCTTTTTAACTAAAGAATCTCTCACTTCTTCAACTGCAAGAATAAATCATGTGACAGCAAAGGCCACCAGTGAAACCATGTACAGTGATGTACATGATGTGATGCTTTGCTGAGTCAGAAGTCCATGGGGAAGTGGTTCTGGGGCTGTGTTTGAAATGAAAATGCATTTCTACCTATGGCCATCCTTTCTCTGTGAACTGGAAATCATAGATTCCTCTGAGAACCACAGAATGGGTTAGGTTGGAAAGGACCTTAAAGAAGGGACCCATTCCACTATCCCAAACTACTCTGAGCCCTATCCAACCTGACCTGGAACACTTCCAGGGATGGGGCAGCCACAGCTTCTCTGGGCACCCTGTGCCAGGGCCTCACCACCCTCACAGTAAATAATTTCTTCCTGATATCCAGCCTAAACCTAATATCTGTCAGGCTGAAGCCATTCCCCCTTATCTTTGTATTGAACATCCCTGCTTGATTTTTGTCTCTTCATGAAATAATTTCCCTTCCCCTTTTCTGAGTCCGGTCTGCTCAGAGACAGCAAGGTAGTTGTCCCTGCTCAAACACAAAATCAGGTTCAATTTTTTTCAAAATTGCCAAATCAAACTGGGGCAAAATTTACATTGAAAATTTGAGATCTGATCATAGCTGTTGACAAGAAAGGCTGAAGTCATAACAGCATCAAAGGTAATGGGAATTCTGCCACTGACTTCCCTAAGATTGAATTTAAGCTTTTTGCCCAACTGCACTACTTTTTTTAGAGACTCCATGGGCTCTTTTTGACTGGCACACACAAATCTGCTGCTCTGTACTTCCTCTTTTCTCCTACATCTGCAATGTCACAGAATAATCTCTAAAGAGAAGCAGGAGGTAAACACGATATTCTAAAATTAATTTTTTTATTAAATATAACAGGTGAAGAGAGCATCTGCTCTGGTCAAGTTCCAACTCACTCTTTTATTATTTTTCAGATGCTCATACGTTTATTTTCTGAAACTGAAATTTTCAAAACTTTTACTCATGCCATAAAGAAATGTTTCCATTCCCTCATTCTTGTGTTCTCACACACACATAAAAAAGGATAAAAAAGAGATTATCCTTTCTCTGTGAAGAAGTTTGAGAGCAAATCTTCAAGGTATGTTACTTTCTAAAGTCAAGCTTTATAAATAATGCCAAGTTTGAGATAATAGTTCAGTTATTATCAAATTAAAAGAGTTAACTACCTGCATGCATAGAGTAAGACACTCCTGTTTTTTATCCTTGATGCACTTTCTGAGGATTTTAATTAAGGGGTACAAGCACTGAAGATTTGTTGATTCTGTTTCTACACATAACCATGCAGTAACTGAGGCCACTCTTTCCAAACAATCTGATTTTTAAACCTCACTAACACTGATGAGCCAGATAGGTCTTCAAGTTGTTCAGTCCAGTTGTTTTTGAGTTTTACCTTTCTAAATGAGCCCAGAACAGCCACAGCAAAGAAACCCACCATAAGGATACACGGATACCTGCAAAGCAAACACAGACTGGGAGTCTCACTCAGTGTCTGAGCTGCAGTTCTTGTGTGCTAGAGCCTCCCACAGCTGCTTCCAAAAATTTCACACTGATGCTTTGTGGCCGTGGAGTGTCCTCACATGCTCCTTTCCAGGGAAGATGTCACAAAAGCAGTAATTAACAATCAGCTTGAAGATTAAAGGATTTTCCAGATTTCTTTTTGCCAGTCAAGTCAATAACCAAGGAGCACTGTTTTAGTAATTCCTGCAGCATCATCCTTGTGTGTGCCTTCAGGTCTCCCTTGGGCACAGCTATCAACTTTGTCCAAAAGCAGCAGTTATTACATTTATGAATTCTATTTGTGCTGTTCAGCTCTGGAAATGCACCCAGGTAGCTTTGCTTTTGTGCTTTACAGCCACAGTGCCTCAGGAGTGCTGTCCAAAAGTGGAATTTATTGTGCACACAGGTGGGTGCTCTGTTTTTCAGAGAAAATCAGGCATATAAAGGCACAGAAGACAGGAAAATATTTGGCATGAGGCTCATCTCCACACACATGTGGAGACTGCATCCTTAGGCTATTTTTATCTTCTCTACCAGTCTGTCTATCTCTTCTGTAAATTCTTCCATCATTTGCCTAATCCCCAGAAAATTACTTTACCTGCAACACCACCTTCCTTATATCTCTTTTTCACTCACAAAGGGCATAGCATGGGGCATCTGAGTTCTCTCTTGCCCTCAATTTTCAAACAAAACCTTCCCTTTCCTGTTTCAACAAATTCACCCCTGTTCCACAAAAAGAACAAACAAACAAAAAAAGTTTGCCATTTCTTTTTTTGTAGCTTATCATTCTGTTTTTTCCCTCAAGAGTTATCAGAAATGATTCTTTTTTCCATGTTACTTAATTTTAGTTTATAATCTTCAGTGTGGATTATCTATGATTTCTATATATGTCTATTGTTTCACCTACCTAATTTCTATTGCTTTGTTCTATTTTATTACAAAGATAAAACAGCTTTCTGTATAAACCATGCAAAAATAAATATTTCATTTGCAGACTCCTGGTCAGTTCTGGCTGTGAACAATTTGTCTGATGAGTGTGCATCTTTGAGAGTCAAATCTCTCTGAGTCCTATTGTCTTTCTCCAAATACTGATCATTGCCTTGGAGTATTATGTGTGTCACAGATCTGTTTACTGATTTTTGTGACTTCTGACAAGCTCTGCAACACATTCTGACATAAATCCCTGTTTCAACACTCCCCCAGGCCCATTTTTTACAGCTTTGGAGCCTTCCTTAGAGGAGTGAAACAACAAGTTTTATAGCTTTGTTTTTAAACCTTTTTGATTGTCCTACCCTTTCTCATGTTTTAATACTGTTCTGTAATGAAATAGCCAGAAACTACTGAAAACAGCAAGTACATGAAAATGATCACTGTTAAAAATTGGATTATCATCTGGGGGTGTCTCTATGTTTGGTGTCTTTTGTTCACATATACAGACTAATGTGTTGTTCCAAATATTATCTGTTGTTCCCCATACACCTAAGGGAGTTTGACTTGACCAGAGTTGCTTAGTTTTCTAATTACTCAGTTAATTTTACTGGTGATATTATACATTTTACACACCACTGAGATGTGTTTCAAGTGCTATCTTACTGGCAGCACAAAATACAACTCAAAAATTCAGGTAGACCCAGAAAAACTGGATCCCTGTGGCTGCTTGCTAATGGTGAATGTTGAAGCTTATAGCAGCAACGGTGAGAAATGGTAAGTGAGGGGTGAAAAGTTTTAAAATGAGTAGAATTGCATTCCATGGTGTCTGAGACACTTGTAGCAGAATTAAAACTGGGGAGATTTCCAAAAGGTTTGGGTAGATTTTTCAAAATACACGGAATTCACAGGACTGAAATAGGAAAACAGGAGATTTTAGCCTCTGCAGCCTCCATTCTGTCATCCTTCACTGCCTCAGCTTCCAGGAAAAGGGACAGATAGGGTTGAGTCACTGCCACTCTCCAGCAGAGCACTTGCCATGCCAATTCTGACTTTCCAGGGCTCCATTTGGAGGCCAAAAGAACTGGCAAAGAACTGTCCTGCCTTTGTTCTGCTCTCACTTCAGACAAACCACCATGAAATCAATAAATGGCAACAGTTTGGTGACTTCCACGCTAAACTGCCTTGACAGAAGAAAGAGTTTTGTTATGCCTTTAGAGCAGCTTGAAGTGGTGTATTAAAGAGGTTGCTCTTGGGTGATTTCACCCCCTTGGGTGTATATACCATAGCATGAGAAGCTCACATATTCTGTAAAGAAAATAATGAAACAAGTGTTAATCTCACTGACTGGCTCTGTGCAGGACAGAATTTCGGGCTTCATGCAGCTTTGAAAATGCTCTAGGAATAATTTCTTTTACCGTTTTGGGGGAGAGGGAGGTGAGGAAAGATGAGTTTAAATATATAATTTAAACAGCTTCCAAGAAGAAATGGAGCCTTTCAGTGATGTTTGAGATGGCAACTTCTTTTTTAATGCTATACTGGCATAGCAGTAATGGAAAATATGCCTCAGTGGAAAAAAAAAAAAAAGAAAAAAAAAAAAAAAAGGAGGTTTCATCATTAAAGGTGTGGCAAAAGGTTTTGTAAATTAAATCATAAATCAGTCAACTTTTAGTTCAATTAGCCCAGCCAAAAATACTCCTATTAAAAAAAGTCACTTCAGAGTTTAAGGAAAGCCATAAATCATTGCCTAATCACAGTTTTTAGTACCTTAGAATAAAGTACCGTCCCAGTACTGCCCACCATGCTGGCGTGTGAGTGGAGCTAATAGGGAGCTTGCCAAAAGTTTTGAAGTGAAAACCATAGGGGTTTTACTCTTTCATTCAAAAAACACATTAGAGGCCTTGGCTATAAATCTTAGCATGACCTGTGGCACTGTTTAATCAATTTACTTCATGCCCTCAAGGGAGATGGTGTATATCTTAGCCTGTGGTCCCTTTCTGAACATACACAGCAGACCCCACCACCTCCCCGACAAATCCAACTGCTAATTATTGAACAAATTCACTCTAGTGCTTTAATTAAAGTAGTATTTCTTATTTTAATTTGTGACGCTGTGTCAGGTTACTCAGGGCTCTGTTTATAGTGTAGGGAACATGTGGAACAAGTCAAGATGTTATGGCAGGCGGTGAGCTCTAAGAAATAGAAGTTGGCTTCCTCTCCAATTTGCAGAAATTTTGTGTGCTATGGACACCAGCCTTGTGCATCTGATTCAGGGTAAAACTTACATGCCATTTTTCAGAGAAAAATCGTCCCCACCCTGAGCTGGACTCTTGGAAGAGGACAATGGATGCGTGCCAGATAACATAAAACATCCTTTTTCTGAATCCACCTGGGCCAGAGAGCAGGGAGTCATAGAAACACAGCAGAAAAAGCAACTCTGCTGTGTCCTGGACCACTGATAAGTGACAGAGAGGAGCATTTGAGCCTTTTACTAGCACTGAGTGTCATGCAGGGAAGGAAGTCTGACACAGCCATAGCTGCTCCTCATCCTCCACATGAGCCAACAATTGCCTGCTGCTGGTTATCAGCCAGCACTGAGCTGTGCTCTGCACTCACTGCCCAGCTGAGCTGTGGTCATGTCCACTCCAGCCTAGCACAGAGGAAGGATGAGCAAGAATGCCAGTCCTGGTGTCTACACACATGAGCTTTTCCTCTGCATTTCATACAGGATTTATGCCAGCCTTCTCCAGGTTAACAGAGTATGATCAGGCTGATTTGAGGGCTTTTTTTGTGGGTTGTTTCTGTCTTTTCTCAGAATTATAACGGGCAAGCTCTCTTTTTCTCCCAAGCCCTTGGGAACTGAAAGCATGTGTGCAATCCCATCGCCCTGTTGTAAAGCTAGAGGGTGTTCCTAATGGCAGCAGTAATGCAAAGATCCACTATTCCCTGTTATTTGCACAGCAAAGATCCACTGTTCCCTATTACTTTCACAGCAGACATGAATTATTATCTACCTCAAAGCTATCAAGGGATTTAGCCGATATTCATCTGAGCTCAGGAATTTTATAGGGTGAATGTGTTTAGTGCAAAAGAAGCTCTTCAAAAAACTGTCTCAAATTTGGTCTCAGAATTTTATGACTGTCTGCAACTTTGATTTTCTTTCTAAGAGCCAAATATTTCTGACACCCCCCTCAAAAAAAAACCCCCAAAAAGCAACAAACAAACCAAAACAAAAACATCTTTTCCATTTGCAACTGGGGAAAAAATACCTAAGGTCAGCCTAGTGGGTTCAGGATTATTCACTATGATTCACTTCACAAACAGCAGTTCTGACTATAGTACATTTTCTATATCTAGCTATCTAATTTCCTTAAGGAAACATACAGTTAGTTGAAAACAGAGCAAATCTAAGGCCTCAGTCTTTATATTTTAGACTTCATATTGAGTGACATTTTGTGGCCTCTTGCTGGCTAAAGATCCATGACTTATTATCTGTGGAAAGTCCAACAAGCTCCTTCTGACTTTAACAACCACTAATCTTCAAAGCCCTCTATTGTTGTTCATTCCCACCGGGCACAGAGCACTGTGGTCAGGACAAGCTCTGTGCTAGCAGAGAAGACTGCAAAGTTATTGTTTGGTTTTGGTTTAATTCCTCCTCTAACTTGTACAGTTTTCAGCATGCCACCTCCTTTTTTTTCAGCCCTAGGGTTGGGTTTTCTTTTAGTCATTAATAACCTAATTTCGTTTTCCCCATTTTTCTTATACTTTTACCTCTTTATGATAATACCATTGCCTGCTTCAAAGGGAAATTAGTTTCTTTAATGGTATGTTTCTACTTCGGGATTTCTTTCATAGTATATTTTTTTAAGTTTAACAGCTCTGACTTTTTATTCTTTATAGTGGTCTTTATAGTGGTTTGAAAAATGTATTTGCTGCTCATGAAAGGTACCAGACCATGACAGCACCAGAGACAGAAATTTTCTCTTTCTGCCACCCTTAAGGTACCTATTTGAATTCTACAACACAAGGCACTTCTAGAAAGTTTTCCATCTTCACAAGTACCTCAAATAACATATAATCTTCCATGTGGTAAAAAAAAAAAAAAAAAAAAAAAAAAAAAAAAAAAAAAAAAAAAAAAAGTTACTTTACCTTCATGAACAGAGTGTCTTGATTAAAGACAAAGAAAATCCAAAGCCTGTGTATGATCATTAAAGTTTTGCTAATGCTCTCTCAGGAGAGGCAATGAAGCAGAAAAGAAAGAACTTAAATGGGGAAAGAGAGGCCATATCCAAGTACTTTTCTGGCAGCAAAGAGGGAACCACTGCTGTAGCCACAATGCACAGTCAAAATGATTTTTCTTGTCTTCTCAGGTAGGCATAGAGGACAGGACTAGATATGCTTTGCCTAGTAAACAGCTCTTCTTATTTTAGCACATGTGACTTGGAAGAACTTGTTCCAGTAAGTTCTTAAAGCCATGATTACAGATCTCTGAGACCAGGCTGAGAGAACTCCAGGAGAAAACAGAACAAAGGGCTGTGAGCAGTGGAACACAGCATGCTTGTCTTCAGAGACCCCGTGTCCTTTCCTGGCCAACATGTGCTTCTTGTACCTGGTATGTCAATGCTCAGCAGAAGGAGTTTTCCTTTCAGGGGGGCTGAGACCACCCAGATGTTTAGGAAAGTACCTTGGGACACATGGCCACCTCAGGCTGAACAGGAGATTCCCTACTGCTGCTGAGAATTGAGTCCATATTCATAAAAGGGTCTCCAGGCAGCCAAGATGGGGAGACAGCCTTTCCAGGAGTTTCTTAGGACTCTCTTGTATAATTCAAGTTTCTGCTTACATACCACTGGTGAGAGTAAAGAGCAGCTGTTAAATTTTTTCCTCCTGCGTGTGAGCAATAAAAACTCCTGGTTTGCCTTGAAGCCCCTCAAATTGACTCCCAAACACTGTCAGTGAATCCTAGATAAACCTGCACTCTGCCTGCTTTAAAGTCAGCAGCAGCTTCAAGCATTGCAGGGCTTTCCAAGTCTGTGCGGTCACCCCATTCATTACTCATGAAAGAGACAGTGAAAGACCCAAATCTCAGTGGACCCTCTCATCTTTACTTTACTGTTTGTTTGTTTGCTTTGCCACAACACAAGCAGTAGCCCAGGCAGTCTCAGAGGAGCCCATGGCTCTTAAGCTCAGGTTTTCTAGAAAGAGCATTCAACTTTTGGGTTGCCATGAGCCCTTTTTTTGAATTAGTTCAGCTAAGATTTTTATCTCCTCCACCACACCTTCCTTTTTAGCATGAAATCGAGTAGAGGCAAAGTAAAAGTGTCTCCATTTATTTGTTTAATACATAAGAATAACAATGAATCTATACATAAATGAAAATGAAAGGTACTTCCTGTAAGTTTCTTAAAGTTCCCAAAAATAGTCTCAGGACTCAGACAAAATTAATACTGTTATGTAGCCAGAGTTTCCATGAAGGCATCTGTACCTGGGTGTCCATACAAGTAAAATTGTGCAAATAACTACAGGCTCTTTTCTGGCCAAAGTCCTTTAACATCTCAACAAATGTGCACTCCTTTTCTTACTGGAAACATGGCAGTGACCGTCTCTGTTTTCCCCAAAAAGCTCTTGAAAGCAGTGCTGATGTGGAGAGAAGCGTGCCATTTCATTAGGGGTCTGTGACTGTCGTGGTGTCCTGGGTGCAGCAGCCAGCTGCCTCTGCTCAGCTATCCAAGGCACAGCCTCACGTGCCTCGTGGCTTTCCCAGGCCAGGGCCATCTGGCAGGGTTGGCTGCCAAGCAGAGGGAGTGGTGGGACAGGACATATGTCTCTGGCTCAGACTGTTCCTTTCAGGATCCAATTAATTCAAGCTTTCCTTCTCCTGGGTGCAATAGATTATTGGTGGAGATGATGCAAGGCAACTTGTAGCTCGTGCTTTTATCTCTGCCACAGAGCAGCAATGCCCTGTGTTGGGATGGGTCATCCGTGGGTGAAGTAGCATCTCAAATTGCCAGAGCCCATGCCCAGGGGAATTTTCTGTCAGTGCCCAGAGACAGATGGGATATTAAATCTTTACAGCATGGCATGAACTGGTCAAGATTCACAAACAGAGCCTGTGGCTCCCAGAATATTGAAAAAGCAGCAGTACAGCACTGAAGCTGGTGATGAGCTGCCCTAGAATGTGCTTTCTACTGAAAAGTCCCACCAGGTGCTTGTTCTGCAGCCACTGTCCCCTGAAACTCCCCTCCATCCTCTGAACTACCCTGGTCCCTCACCATGGAATGATCTGACATCAGATAGAGCCTGGGAAATCCCATCAGCTTCCAAGGGTGCTCTCCTCTGCTGTCCTCTGCTTGGGGAGGTTCTGTGTATTCCTGCTTCCAGTCTTCCCCAGAATCCTACTAATGAGCATCCTGGAAGCTTGATTAAGCTTTTGTCTTGGGGAAAAAAAAAAAAATTATGACCTCAGGGCAAAAGAAGCAGAAAGGGCCGTTTGTAAAGATAACTCACCAGAAACAAACAGTGGTGGGTTATGTTTTGCAGGGAAGTTTTGGTGCTGATCTTTGAAAGGCTATTTTGGTAACTTCTGTCACCAGAACAGTGGCATTTTTTCACTTCTTTTGTACTTGTTTTTATAAATATGAGTAAATAAATAAATAAATGAATCTCTCCAGCCGAATAGAAGCTCTTCCTCCCAACTGCTTTCATAAAAAAGTTAAGTAAACAGATGGGCCTCCTGGCACGTCTGAAGGGGATGCTGGATCATATTGCAGGCCATGGCTCTCTCTATCATCCAGCCGGGATTCACAGCTTTGATGTACGGAAGGCAGCACTTCAGCTAAATCTCTGGGTAGCCCTGAAATCACACACAGTTAGCTCAAAAATAGAGGCTGGGCTAACTACTTCCCCTCACACTGCACTGGCAGGTTTACATTCAGGAGCCCCTCCTCAGTTCCCTATGCATGGTCCAGGTCAAGCACATCTGGCAGCATTCACTCCCCAGGAATCAGGAGCCCCAGCCGCAGTGCTCAGAGACAATTACTGCTCCTTTCCAGCTGAGAGATCAACAGATTCTTGTGCAACGCTATCTCTCCCTTTACCACACAAGAAGAAAAAACCTCAAACATCCTGAAAATATCTTTGAAAATCTTTTGGGAAGCGCAGGCTTCTTGTGATTCACCTTTGAAGGTGCTCTCAGGCAGGCCCCAGGGCATAGGTGCAGGAATGCAGGTGCCACAGCTTGTCATTACAATTGTCCATCTAACACTGGAGACAACACAGACACTGGCATCATTTTCTCACTTAGAGAACTTTCCAAGATATAAAACAGTCACCAGGCAGTTATCCTGAAAAGATACTTAAAGCAGGATACATATGTTGGAAGCTGAAGGAAGCAAGAGGGGACACCAAGCTGTGTTCTCTATAGAACACGTTATTTTAAAACAAAAATAAGGGTTGGTTTTCTTCTGTCTTGCAACAGGAAGTTTCTGGTTTTGTCTGTTGGCAACTTATTATTTCCAAGAACAAGACAGTCTTCCTTGGGGTTTGTCTTTTAGATGGAGTGGTTGGGCATTAGAAAGGAGAACTGCCTCTTTTCCTTGCCCTGACTGCTGGACAAGAGGGAAAGTGGGAATATTGCTCCTTCCCTGGGAGAATCTGAACAGATAAATCCTGGGGTAGGGGGAGAGCAAACATCAATTCTGAGTCAGGGAGAAAATCATGGGGAGGGCAGGCAGCAGGCACAGAGCCAGGCCTCCCAGGGGATGGGAAGAGAGGAGCCGTTCCCAGGAGCACAGGGAAGCCTGTGCTGTATCCCAGGAAGCTGATGGTGCACATCAAAATCCAGCCATGAGCAAACCTCCTTAATTATCACCTCCTCCAAGGGGCAGGGAGGATTATTGTCAAATTCCTGTGTTTTCATACATGTTAACCTGAACACCTTCATTCTCTGTGCTGTGAAAAGATCCCTGCCTTAATTTAGGTTCTCATAAACCCTAGCTCTGCAGTTTTGGAATTCCTTTTGGTGTTCTGGGGGAATTCTTGCTTTAAGGAAAATATACAAGCAAGTCTCCCTCAAACTTCTGGTTGCTTCAAGGTCCTGTAATAAGCATTTCAATCCCAACTTTGGTTGGGTCTAAGTCTCAAGTAAGAGACTGTGGTATATTTTTACTAATAGAGTGGTAAAAAATTGCTATATTCCAAAAACACATCAGGGAAAATATACAGCACTGCATATCTTAGTTTCAAGTCTTTCTCCTTTTATGAAAGCTGTCCTGAAAATTCACTTCTCTAATTTTAACTGTTCAAAGAGAAGTTTCCTACGGAGGCCATTCCTGAAGGTGGTAAATAGTGCTCTACATAGATATGAAAAGTAGTTATCTCTTTTATTTTTAATGTAAATTTGCAAAATTTTAAAATGGTGTGAATGAAATATACATCTAATAACAAAATAAAAATTTAAAAAAAGCAACTGACAGAAAAGTATTTTGCTGCTGACTGAGAAACAAACAACCTATAACCCATCTCACAAAACCCAAAGAAATAAAACCAAAACCCAAAATGAAACAAACACACACAATGATTTTGTAGCTTTGGCAATAAGAAAATGAGGCTGGCAAAAAGGGTTCCTCAGTCCCTTTGTATGCTGTCTCATCCTCTGGAAGCCAATGGTTTGGAGATTTCCTGGTCAGAGGATGAAGTGTTGGATAAATATCAGATTCATATCATGGCTTTCTCCCACAGGTTGTTCTGTCAATATTTTATTCATTTTGATGTCATAATTTCTAAATAAGTGTCACCAGTACTGCTGCCTGTTCAGCCATTCAGATACAAGATCAATTTAGAAGGAAATTACTGTATATTTATATAAAAAAATAATAAAATAAAAGGTGTGAGAAAGCTGTCATGCAAATTTGACCTCCAGAAATGATTTTGCCTGATAAATGTGACTGCAACTCCCTTCCCATTGGTTTGGTTATTGTTCTAATCTCAGGTTGCAAATAGGTTCCTGAAATGCATCAACTTGGAGAGTCAGTGAAAGATAACTCTCTGCTGAGGAAATACTTCTCTGGCAGGTAAGCCAGTGGCAACTGGAAAATATTTCTGGAGAATAATACATTTGTTCCCCAAATTCCTTGGGAACTTGTAAATATGCTTTGAACACAGGAACCGCAGCTATTGGGCAAGAATATTTCACTTAACAGCAATCAGTGGTTGTGCTTCAGAGAATACAGAACATTCCCATAATGAATCTGTGGAGTGGGAAATAAGAGAAAAAGGCCAACTTCTTATTTAGTTTCCTTCTTTTACCACACATGGCCCGAGTTTGTTCTAGGAGGGAAAATGGGACATTCTGGGTACTTAGCTTAAAAAATAAATACAGCCAGTTCTTCTAGCATTTGTCTTAAGGATTCTTATACACATAATTAAACTACTTTTTTGTTTGCTATCTCTTATTGAACCCAAAGACCACCCCAAATTTTGAAGGAATAGCAGAAAACAGATTGCATCTTTCAACTGCTTTCTGAGCCTGATGCTAAAAAGGGAGCTATAGGCTTTTTTTAAGTGTGTGTTTGTTAATTACTTTGTGATGATATTCTTGAGACAAGGAGGAAGACGAGAAAGTGAGAGATGTGCCAGACGGACTCAAGTAAGGAAGTCTTGAGTGAAGAAGTGGACACCCACAGTTACAAGCAGAAAAGACACCGTTTTTTCCCCTGTTTTTCTGAATTTCACTACTACTGTGAGGTCCTGGGTTGAAAGGCCCAGGGACTTGGGTCTTCTGTTTAGCCACAGAAACATTAGACTGTGGGTTAACTTTCTGGTGTATTTAAGAAAAAAAAAAAAAAAAAAAAAAAAAAAACACCAAACCCAAAACAGTCACAACACTACAAAGACTCGAAAAGGCTTGGGGTGGGGAGAGGGATGAAAGGAGAGGTGAAGAAGGAGTTGTGTACTAAAAGATTAACTAGACAGCATGAAGCAGTGGAAACCAAAGGAGGCAAGAGCAACCCCGTGCAATATTCCCAGCCACAGGATGAGAAAGGGGAGCAGCTGGAGTGTGTTCACCAAGGTGTTGAGTGGGCAGGAGGGCAGCCCAGGCTGCAGGGAGGCAGGGTGGTCTGCAGGACAAGGTGGGGGTCTCTGCCAGCACTCGCTCCAGCACTGGGTGAGACAGGTAGGAGGGAGGCAGGGGCCTTTTCTGAAGAGTGATTTCACCTGGGGTTTTGTGGGAGAGGGAGGGAGAGGCGGGTTTCTCCCTGCCCTCGGTGGTACTGCACTTTCTCAGCCCAGTTGACAGAAAGGAGCAGTTACACAGGAGACAGGCTGGTCCTTGGAGCGGAGCTACAAGTGATTAATTGTATCAAGAAAAAGAAACAGTGTCTCCTTGCTGAGCTTTGTAACGGGCTTCATATAAATTTGCGTGAAATATTATGTGGGATTACTGCAGCCAGCCAGGAGTTTGGCTGCAGGAGCCAAGAGGAGGATGGGAGCCCGGCCAACAGGAGAAGCAGGAGATGAAGTGGATCGTGTTTGCCAAGGCCAGGAGGACAGCCAAACCATAGCTACAGTAGCATAGTAATGAGAAATGGGAACTGCATTCAGCATCGGTTCTTCTTCTTATCACGATCATTAATGCTCTGCATCTGATTGCCCTGCCCTCCTCCCGGCCTTGCTGCAGGCCGTGGAAGAATGTGGGACAACAATAGAAGGTGGAGAAAACAGCACAGAGGTGCTTAAACATAATCCTGCTGGAGCCCACAGCTGGTGCTACATGAAACCTTTCACCCCACCCACTAGTGCAGACCACACGCTCTAACAGATGCTCCCTTCTTCAGCAGCAGAAAGGTGAGCAGGACACAGGTGACACAAAATGCCATTTTCCAGGTATTTTTCTCACACCAGCATGTTAAAGACAACTAGGGAGAATTCCTATAGGGACTTCAGGGTGACATCTGTTTGATCCTCCTGCTTTCTCCCACTCCTGCACAGTTTGTGGTCACTTTGGTTCCCATCTGGGTTCCCATTCCTCTCCAAAGCAGATCCTGTCCTTCAAAGCTGAGAGAGCAGCAAGGCCAGCTGGACCACTGGCTCTTGTCCTGTACCTGCACCTCGAGAGTCCCTGATTGATTTAAGCAGAGATGTCTCACCTGGAGCTGCACATTTATGAACGCATAAGATGTGGCAAAATTTGAACTGTATATTTCACCCTTATTTCCTTTGGGGAAAAGATTGCATTTCTCACACGTGACCTTTTCTTGAGAAAGGTGTGTCTGGATCCAGACTTGGCATCCTCCATCCATAACAGCCTGAACTCAGCCTCTTCCCCCAGAAATAGTTCAGATTTTGAACAACTTTGTGCTTTGGGACTCTTTCTAGGATTTCTGATTCTGCACAAAAATGCCTTGGCCTTCATGAAACCAATAACCAGCAACGACAGCCCGAGCAGCCTTTCCCAACATGCATATTCTCACAGCTGAGTGCTGAAGGTGCTCTGCAGGCAGCAGCCACCTTGGAAAGCCGAAGGGAAACCTTGTCATTAGCTGTGCCAGATGGAGTGGCATGAAGCCTGTCTCAGCCACACCTCATGCTTTGCCCACCCCCAAGGCCTTCACACCTGAGGATGTGCTGCTTTTCCCCAGGATCGTGACTTTCTTGGCAGGGCTGGCAAGTGGGGCATACTCAAACCCTTGTGGAATAACCTACAGTCCCAGTCTGTGTGTGCAGACAACCTCCAGCCTGGCTAAGGAAAGGGTGTGGTTTTTTCTCTATTTCCCTCCAGCTGGAATCAAACGTGAAATCTTCTCATAAACGCAAACTGAGAGATTCTTGTTTTCTCGAAGGACACAGGACAAAGACTTGAATTTCTTCTCTCAGCCAACACTGAGGGAGTTCCCCTCCTGGAGGGAGGGTGCCTGCCAGCCTCCTGGGGTGTCAGAGTGCCTGGAAAAGGGCAGTGCTGAGCAGGAGCACCGTGTGCCACCGATTCATCCCTTTGCTCTCCAGCAAATGTCACCACTGCTCCCCATCGTGTCACCTGGTCAGTGTGGCTTCTGACCGGTCCTTATTTGTGAGGAAAGGGACATCTGGTATATTGTGCCTATGCTAGTGATAGCTCTAGGGTTTATTTGAGATTGCCACTGTCCACAGAAGCTTTGGAAAAGGTCATCACAGACGGCTTCCATTAAATGGTTCAGGAACCATTTACGTTCCATGTGCATAGAAATATATATTAAAAATATCACACACATAGTCTCACTGCGAGACATAAATTAAACACTGTATGTTTAGAAGAAAAACCCACCATTAAAGTAGCTCCACTTTGAAAAAAGGATTTGAAAATGAACTGTTTGGAGGTTAAGGAAAAAGGTTCCCTGTAGAAATAGACATCCTGAAAGAGTAGAATATACACAGCTGGGATATCTCTCTTGTTTTGTTTTCATTTCCTTTTGCAGTCTTTTTGTATTTTAACAAGTTCATTTGGGCCCTGTGAGCCAAAGTTGGCTGTGCATCTATGTTCACTAGACTGCCTGGGGCTCTCCCCTTGCAGAAGTCAGGTCACTACCAAGCTCTGTGCAGAACCACCCACAACCCCAGAGTGGTAGTTTTGCTTTGTTTTGTTCATCATGCACTGTCCCTGTCACAGAAAAGCATTTCTTAACTTGATCTGAACTTAGACAGAGTGAAAAGTAAATTGTTTGTTCTTTCCCTTGAGGCTGAGCCCAGAGTTCTGTTTTCTCAAAGGGTTCAAATCAGCTTCAGGTTTTGTGTTGTGGCCAAATACCATGATCTGTATTTCTCTTTTTCAACAAAAGCAAATTTTCTTTCACTCCTCATACATCTTACTTCTGCTCAAGATAAACAGAAGTATTTCTGTCCATCAGCTGATCAACTTTGTTTCCATTTCCCTGAGTAGCCATCCAGCCTTCCTCTCTTTTGTCATCATATTTTACAATCACACATATAGGGTGTCAGGCAGAAGCCAGCACCTCTAGGCTGCTCAGGTCCTTTATTTCACAGCTGGAATATAAGTAGCAAACATCAGCTCCCCTGTGCATGGTATCCCCTCACCCATTTAGCTTTCTTCTTGAAGCAAAACTCTTCCTACTGCACTCATGAAGGTACCTTTGCATTTGCCTACCAAAAAAAAAAAAAAAAAAATTGATCAAGTGATCCTGTTTAGTTGGTTTTGCTGCCTTTTTTCACTCTGCATAGAGTGCCCTGATAAATAAACAGACATGTACAGGCTCCACACCACAGCAGGGAGGAGAGTTTTTACTCCTGGCAGGCAACTGCCTGATACAAGGTGAGATTAAACAGGACAGGTAGGAACGTAGCAGAGATGTGATGTGAGCTAGAGAGAATTGGAGTCGAAAGCTGAGAAATAAGCCAGTTTATCTGGGCTCCTCCATAAAAGAGCTGCTGCTGTGACAGATACGCAGCCTAATGGCACTTGAAGGGGTTAATACACCTGGAAAGTGAGTTTTCAAATGAACTCCTTTTCCTCTTGGCCTCAGCATAAGGCAGTGCTCTATTAGACTTGACCTTTCTTAATGTGAATTAGCAGCTCAGTGGAACAGGATCCAGAAGCCAGAGTCCCTTCCCTCTTCATATCCATGCATTAATGTAACAAAAGCAAAAAGGTGTCAGGAAGGCTAAGAATAACTGAACAGATCTTGTGCCAATTTGGAATAAAATACAGGACCCTCCAGAAGTGGAAGTAACTTGCTTGCTTCTGAACTCTAGGTGAGGCAGGCATTTTAACTCACCCACCTCCAAACCGCAAAAGAAAATGAAACATGGGCAAATTCAGGTACTGAATTTAAAAAATAAATAAATAAATTAAATAAAATGAAACTAGTCAGTTCATCATTTCAGTAGGACAAACAAGAGGAAATGCCAAATTATGTCTCTAGAATATAAATTACCTTTTCTCTCCTGAAACAGATTTGCTCCATGCCTTTCAATAAAAGCACTCCCTCACCCCATTTGCACTGATTTCCTGGGAGGGTTTCCTCACCCATTCCCCTCGTTCAAAATGTTTCATCAGTCTTGTCACCTTGGTTCTACCCGGTCTCATGAGGAAATGGATGGAGCCCAGCTAGACATGAAGATGTGCCATCCAGGAAACCAGACCAAAACTGGTATGTTTAAAAACGTGTTTGAAGAGAGCACAGGATGACGGGGGGGTGGGGTGGAAAAGGGAGCAGGGGATGTTTTTCAGCCAATGCTTTACTTCCCCCCTTCTTCTCACAGACACTTGCTGTTGTCCAGCAGCCCAGAGAAATAAATACTTTTTCTTTTTTAACATTTTTTTTTTTGGTGGGAGTGGGAACAAGCAGTGATAACCAGATCCTCATGGCACATCTGTCTTTATGTCCCTAAGGGAGCCACAGCTGTGCAAAGAGGGGAGAGCGAGGCGAAAGAGGTGGAAGGGGGCGGCGTCCAACTTCAACTTTCTAGAGATGGGAGTTATTTTAAGCAATATCTTTGAAACAAAAACCCGTGTGTTCTCCGTTCTGCAATGCGCTGGGCAAGGCTCAAACACCGGGCTGGGTTGCCCGGGGTCGTAGGCCCCGCCAAAACAAACAGAGCTCTGAGGTGGGTCTGAGGCAAAGCTGGTCACCAGCGAGGAGGGGCCATGCGGCCAAGCCCAGGGAGCGTGCCCGGGTTGGTAAACAGGGCCCGCAGGGCTGACGGCCCCGCCGGCATTTCCCGTCCCGAGCCAACGTTCCGTGAGGCGGGCATGAGGGACGGGGGCTCTGGGCACGAGCCCCGGGTGCCTCTCGGCCCGGCCTCGCCTTCGGTTGGTTTGTCAGGCGGTGATCCACGCGGGGCTGGCTGGGCACGCTGCCAGTGAGGGCAGCGTCATGCTGGCCATCAACCCCGTGCAGCCCTCAGCCCCGTCCAGCCATCAACCCCGTCCAGCCATCAACCCCGTGCAGCCCTCAGCCCCGTCCGGCCATCAACCCCGTGCAGCCATCAACCCCGTGCAGCCCTCAGCCCCGTCCGGCCATCAACCCCGTGCAGCCCTCAGCCCTGTCCAGCCATCAACCCCGTGCAGCCCTCAGCCCCGTCCAGCCATCAACCCCGTCCAGCCATCAACCCCGTGCAGCCCTCAGCCCCGTCCAGCCATCAACCCCGTGCAGCCCTCAGCCCGTCCAGCCATCAACCCCGTGCAGCCCTCAGCCCCGTCCAGCCATCAACCCCGTGCAGCCCTCAGCCCCGTCCGGCCATCAACCCCGTGCAGCCCTCAGCCCTGTCCAGCCATCAACCCCGTGCAGCCCTCAGCCCCGTCCAGCCATCAACCCCGTCCAGCCATCAACCCCGTGCAGCCCTCAGCCCCGTCCAGCCATCAACCCCGTGCAGCCCTCAGCCCTGTCCAGCCATCAACCCCGTCCAGCCATCAACCCCGTGCAGCCCTCAGCCCCGTCCAGCCATCAACCCCGTCCAGCCATCAACCCCGTGCAGCCCTCAGCCCCGTGCAGCCATCAACCCCGTGCAGCCCTCAGCCCCGTCCAGCCATCAACCCCGTGCAGCCCTCAGCCCCGTCCAGCCATCAACCCCGTGCAGCCCTCAGCCCCGTCCGCCATCAACCCCGTGCAGCCCTCAGCCCTGTCCAGCCCTCAGGTCCATCCATCCCTCAGCCCCATCCAGCCCTCAGCCCTGTCCGGCCCTCAGCCCTGTCAGGGTATCAGGTCCATCCATCCCTCAGCCCCATCCAGCCCTCAGCCCTGTCCAGCCCTCAGCCCTGTCTGGGTATCAGAACCATCCAGCCCTCAGCCCCATCCGGCCCTCAAGCCCCTCTGGGCATCAGCCCTGTCTGGCCATCAACCCCATTCAGCCCTCAGCCCTGTCTGGCTCTCAGCCCTGTCCAGCCCTCAGTCTCATCCGGGCATCAACCCCATCCAGCCCTCAGCCCCTCTGGGTATCAGTCCTGTCCAGCTCTCAGCCCCATCCAGCCATCAATCCTGTCCAGACCCTCAGCCCCCTCCAGCCCTCAGCCCTGTCCGGGTATCAGGCCCATCCAGCCCTCAGCCCCGTATGGTGCTCAGCCCTGTCCAGCCCTTGTCAGGTCCTCAGCCCCCTCTGGCCATCAGCCCTGTCCAGCCCTTGTCAGGTCCTCAGCCCCCTCTGGCCATCAGCCCTGTCCAGCCCTTGTCAGGTCCTCAGCCCCCTCTGGCCATCAGCCCTGTCCAGCCTTGTCAGGTCCTCAGCCCCCTCTGGCCATCAGCCCTGTCCAGCCTTGCTGAAGCCTCGTCTGGTCACACACCATTTCCCACCATCACACCACAGTCCTCTGCACCCATAAAATCTTACTCCCACATGCACTCAAAGGATAGATTTTATCCAGGGTTCAACTCAAAGCTGTCACATTGAGTTTTGACCAAGTGGAAAATCACATTCTTCTCCCCACGTCTAATGAAGGAAAATGGGCACAAGGTAGAAGGATTCCGATCTGCCAGCGGGTTTTGGGTGTGCTTACAGGCTGCTGAAGCTTTGGGACTCCAGGGTGCACACGAGAGAGAAGGGGAGACCCAAGGTCATCTTAGAGACTTGAGAGCAAAACCCTCACCCTATTTTCTTCCCAGGCTGCCTTCTTGGGAGCTACACAGGGACATTTTCATCGGTTGGGGGAACAGAGAGCGAGAAAAGAGATAATCAGTACCTGTTTAGTATTTTAAGATCTCCAAGCATGCAGATGCTACAGTAGTCAAGCTTTGTGGAAATTCTTATGGTTAAGGGCTTGTGCATTTTGTGAAAATACACAGGTTGAAGAATAAAGCTTAATTCAAATGCCCTTTGTTCACTAAATGATTATTTTCCATCTGTATTTGCTAAATGCCAACAACTCATAGTCAGTGGGGAGCAGAGGGTACTCAGCATTCCTGAGAACTAGCCCCAGGATGTAAAAGTATTGCATTAAGTCTCCTTAACATTACACAGATTTGGCTGATTTTCAAGATCTTTAAGGCATGACACCATACATTTGTCCCTCTCCCTTCGGTGTGGGTGTGTGCCCATGGTGGGAGTGCTGGTATAGGAATTTATCTCAAAAGCAATCTCTAAATCCAGCCTCTTGTTTTCCCAGGGGTATTTGTTTACATAAAAGGCTTTGTTGTGGCAGCAAGCACTAATGTGTTTGAAAATCTGTCACAGAGTAATTAATTTATCCTCATTGCACCAAGCTGTTAGATAAATTATCATTATCCCCATACTGGAGGAAAAGAAGCAAGAAACAGAAATTAACCCATGAGGAGCCTAAGGAGACTGTCAGAGAGCCAGAAAAGAAACACAAATCTCAAGAATTAACAGGCTAATGCCTTAACCACATGAATATTCTTTCTGAGGTTTGATTTGTTGCCATATCCTTTTTCTGCTTGATCACTTAGGACAAAATGATCTGTCCCCAGATAACATTTTATATGTTGGAACTAAAAATAGGAATTCTCCTCTCCTACTCTTAAATTGTATCATTGTAAGTGTACAACATAGGAACTTGTGGGAAAAGAAAACTTCTAGGGTTCAAGAGGGAAAACAGATAAATACCAAGTGTGGGAGAAGGAGAATGTCCAAAGGCTGAGTCCAACCTTTGACCAAACACCACCACATCAACCAGACCAAAGCACAGAGTCCAGTCATTTCTTGAGCACCTCCATGGATGGGTTGTCTACCACTTCCCTGGGCAGCCTGTTCCAACGACTGACAACCTTTTCCAGGAAAAAATATCCCCTGATATCCAACCTGAACTCCCCTGGTGCAGGTTCATGCCATTTCCCCTTGTCCTGTTTCTGGTGGTTTGGGAGAAGAGACCAACCTGACCTGGCTGCATCCTCCTGTCAGGAGAGTGAGAAGGTTCCTCCTGAGCCTCCTTTTCTCCAGGCTGAGCTCCCACAGCTCCCTCAGCCACACTCCTCATCAGGCTTGTGCTCCAGTCATTCCCCAGCTCTGTTCCCTTCTCTGGACACGCTCCAGCCCCTCAATGTCCATCTTGCAGTGATGGGACAGAACTGGACACAGAATTTGAGGTGCAGCCTCACCAGTCCCCAGCACAGGGGGACAATCACTGTCCTGGTCCTGCTGGCCACACCATTGCTGATCCAAGACAGGTGCCATTGACCTTCTTGGCCAATCTGACCACACCTGGCTCATCTTCAGCCACTGTTAACCTCCAGGACCTTTCCCACCAGGCACTTTCCAACCACTCTGTCCCCAGCCTGGAGCTGCCTGGGGTTGTTGTGTCCAGGACCCTGGTTTCAGCCCAGAAATGACTGGCAGACAGCACACCCAGGGTGGTACCTGTGCCCTGCAGTGTAATTAAGAACCAAAACTTCTCTTAACATCTGACCATGAGGTACAATTGCTGCCTTTGCTCAAGAAGAAACACTGTCTGTGGTTCTTGGAGGTTATTGCTGTGCTAGCAGCTGTGATGTCATGGGTAAAGGCAGCTACAACACATTTCCTCCTGAAGCCAAAGTGCTAATAAAAGTCTAAGCAGAATTGAAATAAAGCCTAATTACAGGGTCCAGCTAAGACTTTAATAGGGATGTCTACATTCATCATTAAATTCAAGATGGATTTTTCTCTACCATGCAGGAAGGAAATTGTAGAAAAATGGCTAAATCGATCATGGAAGACATTTAGTGTCCTTTGTTAGACAGCACAGGATTTGTTCTATTCAGAAATGTGGAAAATGCCTCACTTGGGCTATCAGATTCCAGTTGAACTCTTTTGGCTAAGGGCAACAAGTCACTCGATTGTTATGTGTAAGTATTCCAAGAAATGGCAAAGATGGGCAGGCCTTGGGATCACGTTGTACCTGAACACTTTAAAGAGGAACCAGGAATCCATACATGTAGGTCCATGGTCATTTGGGAGAAGGCCAGACAAGAATCTTCTGTGTCGTTAAAAACAAACCCCTAGGAGCTGCAAGCAATCTGAAGGAAACAGGTAATACTGTCCTTCAGCAGGAACATAGCTAACAAGATTGGAAAAATAGTGCATAATGAGTTTTTTGTGTCTGGGTGGATAATGAATGCTTTTTTAATGTCTACAGGGTTTTTACAGGTGAAATTTGAGCCAGCATTATGCCAAACCCAGATCAGCTTCCCTCTAAAACTGGCTGCAAGGCACAATCATATTCTCTGTTCCTTCTCTCCCCTTTATCTCTTAAAAGGATAATTCCTGACAATTTACATTAACAGGCAGACTTGGGTAGGGGGGGCTTGCTTGCTTACTTTCTGGAAAATGCTTAGTGAGGTCTTCTGTCTGCTCTCAGAGGCCATTTACTTGCACAAAGGGAGGTAGGATACAAAAGATCCCAATATTCCTTACTCTGTAATCTTCCTAAACAGACTTAATGCATCTCTCAGCCCCTGCTGCGAGAGGCAGAGCTCTGATTGCAGAGTTCCCCAGACCCTCTGCTGGCAGATGACACCAGGGGCAGAGCCAGGGGTGGCAGTGGTGATGTGGAGGAAGAGGGACTGTGCTTTCCAGTGCCACAGTTCCCAGCCCATGGGTGACATTGTCAGAGCTCCTGGGAGATGTGACACTCCTGTTGGACATGCAGCCAGGAGCAGTTTCTCCCTGGGACAGTCTCAGAAGAGGCTGCAGGAACAGTAGACAAGGAAGACTGCACACCCATGAATTAATGCATTTTGTAGGGTATATATGGCATTCTAGGCAGTGCTCCTGGTGCTCCCAGAGACTTGCATGCCCTTTAAAGAACAGAGCTGGCAACTGCATGTCTGGAGAAGGCACTGCTCTGTTCTTTGTTCCTGTGGAGAGCATGTGTGTGGGGGGGTGAAGGAGGTATTTTCTCTTTGCCAGTGAGCAAAGAAGCCTCCTAGAAAACGACCCAGCCACTGCCAGTGTTTCACAGCGAATGTTACCCACATTACACCTGGCACAGAGGCACAGCCAGCTTGGAAACAGACATTATGAAAGAAAAATAATGGCTCAGCATTTCAGCCCTGGTGGTACAATGGGTTTATTTTCACTGCGCCATGGAATGAGCGGGAGAGCTGAGGCTGCTGAGCTGTACTTCTGGACCTGATCTAGTGTCACAGAAAGGCTTTGTGCCATGGGGATGTGCCAACTTGACTGGAGCAACTTGGAACCCCCTGCCCTGTGCTGTTTTACCTGCTGCAGCCATCAGCATTCACATTCAGTTTTACCCAGTCTCCTCTATACCTCTGCCCTTCCACTGTTTCATTGGAGTAGTAGCCTCCCCAGGTATAACAGGAGATAAAAAAGGGGTGCCTTGGTCTGAATTCTTTGTTTTCTACCAGAAGTTCTGACTTTTGGAAGTCTGTCCCAAAATTCAACCTCAATTCCTCTTTTACCAGAGGATTTAAGTACCTCAAAGTCACATTTTATGAGATGGTTGGGTTCTTTTGTCTTTTTTTGGTTTTGGAATATCATTACAAATTGGACACAGAAAATGGCTGCTTTGAGACTGTTTCATTGCCAGGAAAACAAGCTGAACTTCTACCTCAGGTCAAAAAGTGAATATAACTAAGTTACTTTCTTCTTAGCTCCTTGTAGGTTTGTGTTTGTCAAAGAAATTAAACCAGTTGGTAACCTCTGTGTAGGAAAGCTTCAGGCTTCAAAACCCAGGAGTTTTCTCGTGCATTGGCAATGTTGAGTACATCTCTGCACACAAACTATCCCTGGAGTTTGACTAACTGTTACTCCAACCACTAATCCTTCACTTTCCTGTCCTAACTAATAAAAATCAGGCAATCCTCATGCATGTCCACCTCTGGGAAGGATGCTGCTTTTTGTGGTCTGAAAGACAGTCAATTTGCTGTCAATATGGAAGGCATTTTGCATGGATGAAAACTCTGTTTATGATTTCACATGCGTGGTTTAGGAAGATTTTTGAACCAGCTCCTCCATACAACCTGAAGCACAGCTCGGAGTTAATCAACTTCTGAAATGTGTTATAAGAATTTTGTATTTAACCTCATTTGTCTTGGACCTCTGTGTGTCCCTATTTGCATCATATGTTTTGGGGTTTTCTTTTATTCTCAGGGTAACCAGGAGATACAGAGCAAGTAAAGGAGCCAGCAAAACAGACAAACAGAAGTATCTCCTAACCTGTTGACTCACCATTTCCTGAATCCTATGGTGACTTTAGAAACCAGAGATGGAAAAGCTCTATTACATTATCTATCCCACTGCCAAAGCAGGTTCAAGCATGGGACATTATTAGCCAAGCTACTTTTCAGTTTCCACTTCTGTCTTTTAAGTGAGTTGTCCGTATCTACATCAGATGGTGCTAGAGCAGAACAGCCTGAGCAGAATGTTGTAAAAGCTAAAGCATTTGCTAGGTTCTCCAGAGCCTTGTTTAGTAAATTCTGAGCAGAACTGAGCAGATGGTTGTGAATGATGAGCACTGCTCTTGTAAATAAGTGGTGCCTTGGACAGTGATCATAGAATCATCGAATAGTTTGGATCAGATGGGACATTTAAAGGTCAGCTACTCCTCCCTCCCCTGCAATGAGCAGGGACATCTTTAACCACATCAGGTTGCTTAGAGCTCCATCCAACCTGACCTTGAATTTTTACAGGGATAAGGCACTCACCACCTCTCTGGTCAACTTATTCCAGTGTTACCACCCTCATTGTAAAAGATTTCTTCCTCAAAACAAATCTAAATTGACATTCCTCGTCAGCCCAGCACAGGGGGGCTCTGGGTTGGGGCAGGACCAGCTCTCACCCACTGCACCCCCAGGTCCTTCTGCCAGGGCTGCTTCCTCTGCTCATCCCCAGCCTGGATTGATCCCAAGGGTTGTCCTGACCCGGGTGCAGCACCTGCCCCTGTTCTTGTTAAACCTCAGGGGATTCCCATGGGCCATTTCTGGAGCTAGTCCAGGTCCCTCTGGATGTCCTTCAGGTGTGCCACTGCCCCCTCAGCTTGGTGTCCTCTGCAAACCTGCTGAGGGTGCATGTAATCCCTTTGTCCATGCCATTAAGGAAGACATCAAACAGTACTGGTCCCAGTGAAACTGTTACTACTGTTGAGTTTTACAAATAGCTGGCTGAGTGTGAAAACTGGAAGTATTTTGAGAGGAGAAGCAAATAAGACACAAATACAATTTGATGACTGAGCAGCAGCCAAATATGATGCTATGAGGTTGTGTTTATTTTTCACCAGCTAACCTTTGGGTTAAACCTGTCAGCAATACCATTCCCAGAAGCTTCAAAGCAGGGAAGATCACACTGGGAAAACAACTCTGGCTCCAAGGTCTAGAGATATTCAACTCAGCAGCTTTGTCTACATCATTCTTATCAGTTTTGTTCCACTCCTGGTGTTTGCCAACAGGATCCAGTCTTTTCTGCTTGACATCATTTTATTTCACATGAATTTAGGGCTGTTGAAAGGCACAGGCATATCTGTCTTAGATGCTGGCTTCTCTGTATACCTACGAGCTAGGCAGCAGCTTGGCAAGCTTTCCCTGAACATCCCAGTCCTGAGGACAGAATTCATTGCCCATCTCACTCATACTTAAGCCTCCAAGTCAAAGATAATGTTTCACAGATCTTAGATGTAAGGCCCGGAATCAGTCATCTGAACAAGTGACATCTTGTCACTTTCCATGCAGTATTGGAGTGAAATTATAAATGGGAGATGACGATTTCTACACAGGTAAGTAGGAAGGATTTTTCTACCCCTTCCTTCACTCTCCATTCCAGGCAGCCACAAAAACAATTACAATGCAGTGCAGTGATATAATATAAACACAGCTGAGAAACTAAATATAAACTTGATTGGTCTTTAAAGGAAATCACCACCAACTGCAGCTCAGTTTCATTCCATAAGCAACAGTAAGACCATCATCAGGTACACCAGGGATGAAGACCCAAGCAGGTTTCAGTCCACATAACACCTCCAGGAAGAGGACAGCCTGTTGGGCAGGACAACAAATACACAGAGAATGTATAAGAAGCCTTTGCAAGACCTGGTGCCTTTGCAATTCAGAGGCAGCTCAGGGACACATTTCCTTCACATTGGCACTTCAGAGGAGGATGGATACTTCCCAAGGGAAACCTTAAAGGCTTAACTGATTACAGCAGATCATAATAAGGCAAAGCAAATGAGAACTAGGCACTCTTTGAAGGTCAGAGATCATTCATAAACAGAACCTCATAAGCCTACTCAAGCCTTCTAAGCACCCCTGGGACAGAGTGTAGAAAGCTCTGTGTGGCCTTTTAAACTCACATAGGGAAGACAATTAACATAAAAAAGGTCCTTTGGCAAAGTATAGAACCTTTACACCTATGGGAACACCAGAAGGCTTGCAATATAATTTGTTGCTTACCTGCCTGTGTAGAGATGCTTGAAACATGCTGCATCTCTTTCAAGACCTGTGTTATTTGCCATTCTAGCTTTTCTTGCAGACTACACCTGTAACTTTACTGAATTCAACAAAAAAAATTGTTCCAAAACCTTTCAATGTAAATATTAGAGCAGCCTAAGTCATAAGCAGGCCTAGTTCTGATGGACACCCACATTAGGCCATAGCATATGTGGTTTACATCTCTGAAATGAAAAAGGCAAAGGGAAAATACCCAAAACATTATGAATTGATTCCATAAGTTCCAAAGACGTGTCTTCTTGTTTATGGCAAGCAAAAATGATATTGCCTACAGTGTTTCTTTGCCATTTATCTCGGTTTTCTTTTCACCCTTAGCCAGATACTATTTACATTTTTTTCTTCCTCCTTCTCCTGTTGCATTTTGTCTTCTAGCTAGAAATAGTTGCCACCTGAAAATATAGCAATGCTTAAAATACATGTGCACTTAAATGAATAAACCAATTCACAAATATGAATCAAAATATATTGTATTCACTAACTGTTGTCACAATCCAGGAATAAGAGAATATCTGGGGTGTAACTGGATCTCTAGCACTGTTTCCAATTTTGCACCAAAGTGAGAAGCTATTTTCACTTATTTGCTCCTGAGCCTGGTCCTGGGAATCAAACTCTGTATGATTTAGGCTTTTGTGTGATGTACCAAAACCAGAAGAACTGTACACTTCGATGGTGGCAAATTACAGAGGACATCAGTCCCCCAATAGAAGCAGGTATATTAAACCCTGATAAAGGATCTCCTGGGGGGCAAAACATCTCCTTCATAGAACTACAGACTGATTCGCTGCTGAGTAGATTTTATTATTAAAAATACATGGTAAATTATAGGCCACATATGCTCCTGATTTCACTGATTTTAAAAATAGAAAGCGAAAGCTCCCAGCTGGGGGCACAGCTGCTGCTGAACACTGGTAGAAATCATAGCCAGGAGAGTCACTTGCAAATGCAGCAGCCTGAAACTGAAGCAGTGGGAGAGTTTGGTTTCTCCTCAGCCTGCAGCTGAATCTTGGGGGTGTGGTGGGCTTCCACAATGCTTGAAGGGTCAACTGCCTCTTCTCTAAGACATATGCAGACATGTTTAGCTGTAAGAGTCTCAAATATTGACAGTGTTTAGCCAACACTGTACTTCCAGGAACCTGATGTCATTGTTGCTATCTCCTTTTAAAATCATCCAAGTTACAGAATCATTTACTTACATTCAAGTTAAATCGTTCACTTACAGAAATGCATCCATATGGATTGTCAGGATAGAGCTGGGATACAGGCTTCATGACACCAGGTGCTGGTGAAGAAGAAGGAGGACACCTACTGAGGACAGTTGATGGCAATTTTCATTATCTACAGAAAGAGTGAAGGGAAAACCGGAATGGAAGAGAGGAATGGAAAGTGGCTGTGTTGTGCTTTTTGTGCCAGCATCTCCCTCAAGTAATATCCTGCTGCCTTCTAGATGGAAGGCTCTGCAGGAAGGAGGATATCATGTGCAGGTTACTGGGCTGGACAGCTGCAGACATCAAGCATCTCCTCTTCCAGCACTGAGTCATTGCTGCCAACATGACAGTAGAAAAACCTATCCAGTGCTCGGTTGTACTTTATTTGGTTTGTTTAAAACACACCTAGTTGTAAAGTCTTCTAAATATCAGATGCAGCTTCTTTCCAGTATTCAGTACAAAGTGGAAGGTTTTTATATAAATGGACTTTAAAATGCAAATGTAAACAGTCTTTTGGCTTCTTCCCTTTCAAAAGAAAGAAAGAATGAAACAGTGAAAAGTGGTTTCAGCCTGTTGGTGAGGCTCTGTGCAGGGTCTGTGTAATGAGAGACTCCAAGGAGAGCAGCTGCTGCCTCCTGATCTTTAATGTCTGCAGCGCTCTTGACTTGTGCAGCAGGGAAAATAAGTAATGCTATCTTGTTTAATCATGCTGTCTTCTACCTTGCTTAGCATTTACTAACTGGACTGGACCACCTAACTTGAAGACCTGCTTTAAAGGCAGCCCTTTGATGGAAGAAACCCCAGACTGGGGAATTCTTGAAACAACGGCACCCTCTAATGGAAACGAGAATGGGAAAGCAACCACAAGCATTTAGGATCGGGAACATACATTTTCTCTTCTCTGGGTATTTATGCTAAGCTTATGCAAGAATCAAGCCCTCACCTACTCTCAAAGGAATGGCTAGATATTCTGCCTTTTAAATGTAAAATGAATTTTTTTTTCATTGCAGATCAAAGCTCACAAAAAAAAAATAACCACCTTCTGTGCAGAACCCAAAACTGCTTCACCAACTTGAAGACTAAAAAGTATCTTGGCAACTGATGGTCCAAGCTGTAAATTAACACAGGAGCTCTGGCCACTGAGGCCAAAGACCATTTTTTTTTAGATTACTTCTGTTTAGGTTAACTATTTTTCTCACCTCAAACTACATCAGCAGTAAACGGGTTTCTCCTGAGCTGCTGCTGGTATTATAAGAGAGCAAGAATTGTTCCATAGGATGGAAGGACATGGTAATTGCTATTCTGTGAGCTCTTGTTCTTGCACAATTAGGCTTCAGAGCTCTTCCATATGAAGCAGTGTGAGCTGCAATGCAGTGGCTCAGGCTGTGTTAGCAAACCCTCTCTTACCTATCAGCAGAAGTTTTTCACAGAGGGTGAAAAGCAAAATGGGAAGGCTACATCACACATCCAGGATGATTCCAAATGATTTTGCTGCCTGCCCTCACAAGCAAGTCCTCTCCTGATTCTCTTACAGAAGATGAAATAAGGTGTCCCCGCAGAGGATTAAATTCCATGAGTTCTTTCCAAGTGTCTAGCCTTAGATTTTCTCCTTCTCCTTCTCTGCACCACCGTGTGGTTTCAGGGAGTGAACTGAGAGATAAGTTGTCACCCAGTCTCTGATTTGTATGTTCTAATAGTACCAGAGGACTTTTGGAGGGTGCCACTGTATTTGTTGCCATTTCATCATCAGCCAATTCCATTTTGCCCTGGGCGCCCACGAGCCTGTGTGATACAAAGGATGTGCAAGCCCCAGGAACCACATCAAACAGGAGAGGGGTGCCCTGTCCAGGCTTGCAGGCTGTACCTACTGAATGAAACACGCTCAAGCATTTCCTGAGAAAGTCTGGTGAGTCAAATCAGACCAGCAGCACAACCCAGCTGTGTGCATCCTCTGTTTTCCTTGTGTTACTGGTCCATAAAATAACTAACACTGATTGGCTCAGCTGCAAACCTTGTGTGTGTAAATCAACGCTGTCTGTACCATAGCACCCACATGGCTGTTGACGTAGCATTGTAGTTAAGGCTTCAAAACAGTTTTTGTTCCAAGTCCAGTGTTTTCCCTTGCTCCTGAGTTTCTGAAAGTTCTACTTTCTAGGCTGAAATTTTCCATCACTATGCTCAGCCAATGGCTTCTGGGAGAAAATCTGAGGAAAATCCATTCGACCATTCTGTGAAACTGGAAAACAAAACAAAACCTCTGGAAAATTATTTAGGAATATATTAACTTGCACATCCAGTGAGAAAAACAGGAGCAGAAAACACAGCTGGGCTTTGACGAGGAAGCTGATTAGAATTTTTTAAAGACATGATTCCCTGTACATTTACTCTGATGCATCCCTCCTGATTTCACCCTTTGCTTGTGCTTAGTTAGGTGACAATGGAGCCAGATAGCATTTTACCACAGCACTGGAGTTATCTTTTGGAATGTGCCGGGATTGCAAGTGTGTTTTTGCTCAGAGGAATGTGAGTGTCACCACTGCGCAAGCAGCACGTACAGCCCCTGCCCCGTGGCCTGAGCTGAGAGGGGCAGGAGCTGCCCACGTCAGGACAGACAGCTCACCTCTGCTGTACAAACTGTCCTCTTGCAAACGGCATTGAGAACCTGGAAATCCTGAGAAGACACGAGGGGAGAGAAAAAAATTAATTCACCTTGAGTGAATTATGGCCACTGCAGAGTTCTCAGACACGATTAAGCAGAGATCATTTGGTATGTTCTCCCTGTTGATGTTTCTTGCACGTGCTTTTATTATCTCTAGTAGTGTAGGACACAAAAGGCAAAGAGACATTCCTACAGGATAATACTATTATCAGCACATTTCTACAAATCTCAGTAACAAGCATACACACATATCCCCTTCTTTTTATCTGTATCTGACTCCAAGCAAACATTTCATCCTCAGCTGACCCTAGGCACACAGGATGAGTTTCTCCCACTTTTGTTTAGCCTCTCTGGTTACCCACAAAACAAGGCCAGCAAGTGGCCATGGATCAGGTCCTCAGTGAAACTTGACAGGGTAATGCTGATGAATTGCATCAGCTGGAAGTCTGGCTTGCTGGTGTTTGGGAACTGTGGTGAGGGAGGTGACTAATGTGTTGCAGTGTTTCTTAAGCTTTGAGGCTGAACATCCTGAGGAAACTCTGATCTCAGAGAGCAAACCTTAAGGAAGTGCCTTGTGTATGTTGTGGGAGAGGAAGGCTAGGAGGATGGATGAGAAAGAAAGGATTTTTAGGGGATTTCTAATGCTCAAGACTTGGCAAAACCAGATCTTGGGACAAGCTGACATTAATAAATGGAGCTTGTTTTGCTGAGTCTAGAGAAAAACTGACTTAGTGAGAAAGAAATGGAAAAGATCTCGTGTTAGAAGTTTTAAGACGTGCTAGAAATATTCATACAGAAAGAGGGGTGGAAAAAAAAAGGTCGAAGTTCACATTTCCACATCTCTTCTGCTCTTTATCTTCTATCCTTTTTAAAGAAGGCATTGTTTCTAAAGAAGGAAATTGTTTCATAAAAGCAGTCTGAGGAGCTAAACCTTTCTGTGAGGAGCCTGGGCCCTTTGTCATAGCTGAGCTCTCTTCCTCCATGGGCAAACTAAACAGCCCAGTGTGCTGTAGAAATCCTGGAACTCCTTCCTGCTTCATTCAGCTGCTTCAGAGTGATCCAGCAGGGTTAGTCCTATCTGATAAGACCAGGAAGATAAAGCAATTGCATTTAGTTAAGCTGGAGCAGAGAAATTGCTTCGGCCACTAAAAGTGAATTAGGCAAATTCATTTTAGAAGCCTCCATCATGTGGGTCTTTAAGAATGTCATCCAACTTACCACACCAGGAGTTAAAGTTTGGAAATATTGGGAAATGATGAAGGCCAGGAGAACAGCGATATAACGGGACAGACATGGAGGGTGAGCTTGAGTGTAACACAGCCTTTGAGTGGCTCAAAGCACAACTGTTTGTTCCCTGCCATGAGCGAGCCAGACCTCCCCAGGGCTGAAGGGAGGAGCGAGGGGAAATAAAGCCCTTTGCATGCACTGCCAGCGGGCTCGCATCTGGAAACCTGAAACACGGGAGCCCTCCTGTGGCAGTTCAGCAGCGTGGAATAAAACTGCCACCAGCAAAGTGCTGAAGGACCAGCAGGGAGGAACGCAGCTATAAAAGAAACCTGTGCGTGGTGGGTGACTGCGGGTATACACAGCCCCTAGATGTCAGTGGGCAAGCTTGTGTTGGGCAGAACACAGAACTCCACCTGACCAGCCCCATGAGAACCCAGCACATGAAGCCTAGCCTGGAACATTGCTGTTTGCACCTGTGACAGCCTGCCAAGCCTCTGCTCCTGTTGATCTGGGAGGTTTGAGGGTAAGGTGTATCCTCCGTGCACGCAGAGTGCCAAGGTGAGCCAGCCTGCAGAAGAGGGCTGAACACTCTCCACAAAATTCCCTTCACGCAGCAGCGTGAACTGAAGGTGATGGGTGACTTACAGGACACTAATTCAAAGCCTTTAAGAGATGCAGATGGCCTGACTGGGCCTGAAGCCATCCCACACTGGTGGGATGCTGGTGGTGTGAGATCCACCTGCAGTGGTCATCTGTCCAGCACTGGTCATCTCTCCAGCACTGGTCATCTCTCCAGCACTGGTCATCTCTCCAGCACTGGTCATCTGTCTAGCATGGTCATCTCTCCAGCACTGGTCATCTCTCCAGCACTGGTCATCTGTCCAGCAGGTCCCTGCCATGGGGTGTCCATGCAGAGAGGCTCATGCAGTCACACATGACAAAGGACAGCAAGTACAGCCAAAGCAAAAGCCCCTTTGGGGTTCAGGGCTCATCACCCACCCAGCACCCACTGGATTTACAGCTGGCATTAGCACCCTGAGGCATCCAGAGGGTGCTCGGGCAGTTTCATTCTCTGCTCACCCCACAGTGACTGTTTCTGTCACAGCCCCTGGTGTTCTGAGCTGCCTTGGGGACCTACAGGCCACCCCAGCAGATGACATTTGTCCACAGAAGATGAGCAAAGAAATGCCACAATAAGGACTCTTATTTGTGAGTAGAGGGAGGGCAGGACCAACCCTTTTGGGAGAATGACACACTTAAAACTATATGAGCTGGTCATAAATTCACTCTTCAAGGGTGGTGGCTTCATGCCTGCCTTGGTATGCACTAATTGCAACAGTGGATGTACCCTGTTAACAGAAATGCTCAAACTGGAAAAGACATTTATTAATTATTGGAACTTTGCGAAGAGGGAAACTTCACAAGCATTTCCCCGAGGTCAGAAAAGACAGCAAATTTGCATTAATTTATTCAAAAGCACAAAACTACTGAGCCTTAATGGACAAACAAAAAAGCCTTTTGAACAGAAGTAACACATGTTGCCACACTGCAAATTGTACCCCCTGGCTAACCAGCACCTACTCTTCCACAGGTTCCAGACCAGGTCCTGAACCTCACTGGGTTAAACTAGTGCTTAAACAAACTTCAGTTTGCTTATTCAAAATAGCAGCATCCAAAGACTAAACCTCAGTGTAATTATCGTGTAAGAGGTGCTGTCCAGGAATTTTAATGCAAAGCACCTGCTTTTGTCTTATGTGCTAGAATGTATCTCTCGTGTGCAATACTAAAAGGTAATTAGGTTGAACAGTTTCTCTAATCTTAGGGGTTATTTTACAGGCTATAAATTTTAATTCAGCCATAAAGACATGTTTTTAGAATATATTTAATCTCTCTGGGTTAATGAATTTGGCAATCATGAAAGTCAGTGAAGAATGTAAACCTGTTGTTGGGGATAAAAACACACTCCCAGATATATTTATGAACATTTATGTATGTACAGATACATAAATAAAAATCCCCCTAATGCCATTTCCTTTTAATTATATTTTAGTTTTATTTCCTTACATGTCTCTTTGCTGTTATTCTAGCCTGTCTGGAAGAGAAGAACACATGGAAAAGGTCCAGGGATCACTGCTGTTTCACTGTCAGAGGCTCAGTGAGACCTAACAACACTTGAGTGCCCACTGCTGGGGAATGACTGACCTATAGAGAACCAATATGGTAAATCTTGGTATTCTGAGACTGGCAAGAGCTGGCAAGTTAACAGTCACCTACTGTGCAAGCCCAGGACATTTTTTTCCCAAGCAAAGTTTCACAGGGCTTCCTATTCTGAATTCACACATGCTAATAATGCAATTGCACGTCTTGTTTGTTGCTCCTGCCTAATTATAAAATACATTTTTTTCCCTCTCCTCACAGAAGAGGAAGTATAAATATTTTTATAAACATAAATCTTGATCGTGGAGGTGGATATTTATAAAACTAAAACTGATGCTGTCCTTGTGGAAGGACAATTTTCCATGACAAAACAGTAAACTAAAGTGGAAGACTGGGATGTGCTGTAACATTATGAAAATAAAGGAAATCCTTTGAGGTGACCACTGATTCTGAATGGGTTTGGCACAAGTCTGACCACGAGTGGTTCTGATTCCCTAGTTCAGTCAAATTTTTTTCTGAAAAAAAATTTTGCTGTATATGCTGAGTTTAAAAATCTTAAACTCATCTTGGGTCTGGGGGGTTTTGTTTGTTGGTTTTGGTGGAGTTTTTTTGTTTTCAAAAAGGAATTTTTGGTTTCAAAATGAAAATTAAACCAAACTTAAAAATGAAAAGCACAAGTCTTTTAAAAAGTCTAAGCCAGGTTTCTCTTTCACACGATATGTTGTAGTGATTGACATCTGACAAATGCTCTTTCTGATTTATACAACATCACCTCCTTCACTCTCCTCATGGATAATTGCAAAATGAAGCTTTGCCTTATAATTTTATCAGGGAATAATTACTTTATTGCTCTACTGTAACCAGACATCATCTTCTCAACTGCAGAATAAAACCAGAAAAAGTCATCTGGCTTCCAGAAGAAGAAGCTGCGTTGCTCATGCGAGTATATTTAATAATATTTACTCAGAAATGTACATACTGGCAAAGAAAAATATAAAATGTTTTCCTTTCTACATGTTTGTCCCAGCATGAAAGTCCCTTTTTAATTACTTGCTGCAGCTGCCAATAAATGGTGGGGAGGGCGGGGGAGCAGGCACACAGGGAAGAGCTATTTTAAGAAGCAAGGAAAAGTTTTCAAGGCTCTTTTCCTATTGTTGTTCTGCCGTGATTTTGCTCCTTGAGAGCTTTTGAGGTTGGGTGGGCTCTTCACCATTCTGTGTGAGCTGGGTTTGTGCAGCAAGGAGCAGCCTCAGCCCAGCTTTAGCCTGGTCCTTCCTTCTCTTTCCTTGCTCCTGGAGACTCCAGAAACCTCTCGAGGTCTTGCCAGGTCTTTCTCCTACAGCCTGTGCTAAGTTATCAAGGGTGGGCACATCCTGCAAAGCTCCTCAGTGCCACCAAAACTGCAGGATCCTTGGATCTCAGTTTCAGTAACACTCTGTTCCCTCTAAGGTGGCTTTGACAGGCTGTCTCCTGCTTCTTTTTGTACAACCTGTACTTTTAGAAGGAGTTAGGTATTTGTGTGTGTCTGGCAAAGGGATCTCAAAATCCCAGCCAGAGTGTAAACAAAATACAGCTCTTCAATAAAATTCAATAAATATTGGCCAATATAAACCTGCAGGAAAAAAAATCAGACTGTGCCATGCCACATTAAACCTTGTGAGCTGCTGAAATCCCTCACCTTGAGCTTTTTTTCAAAAGCACCAGAAGAAGTACAGCCTAACATACACAAATACACAGGGACTGTGTTAGGAAGGCAGGCAGAGGCCAGTTCATGTGTTTACTCCATATTTTATGTTATTTCACCTAGCTTGAAGGTCAGGCAGGTCCTCAATGTCAAGGCTCACTCTGCAGGAATCCTGGTTTTTCTCTTGCCCCCACCTTCTGTGCAATTCCTCTTCCAGGGTTTCTGTCTGACCCCAGTTGTTCCTGAGCTAGGAGAAGTGCCACGGTGCTCATCCTTCTTGCAATCTCTCACTGGCTGACAATTTCTCTGGTCACCAGCATGCCCTATTGCTCCTGCCCCAAAACTTCATCAAGATCCTCTTGTATTTTTCCAGCCCCTCTACAGCTCAGAGTCTGTGGCCATATGAAAATATTCCCTCAGCTTTCCAGCAGTCTCAGGTCAATCTCTCCTGGGCCTGCAGAGACATCAGGAAGCCAGCCATCCTTTCTTCCAGGACCAGGGTGCTGAGGAACATCTGGAGACACCTCTGGGATCTGGCCAGCATCTGGCTCTGTGCTCAGTGTTGAAATCACTCCTCTGATCCCTCTTCTGAGCATCTGTTGAGCTGCCAGAAAGTCCCAAACCCGGCACACAGCATGTCCCTCCTCAGCCCTGGACCCCAAAGGCAGCTCTGGAGAAAGGCTGTAGAGCCCTTGTCGCTCTGGGGAAGCCCAGGAGCAAAGAAGAGGTCCTACAGTGAGGGATAAAAGTCCAGTGAGGTCTGACAGAAGCACTTGTGCATTAGTCAGCCACCTGGGATGTAGCCTGATGCAGGAGGAGAGAGAGAACTGCACATCCCTTACAGAACACCTTTGCTTCATGTCAGCTTCTCCTTCACAAGTTGCATGGGGCCTGTGTGCCACCCAACAGTCTCCTCCTGCCAGCCCCTGAGCAATTCATGCTTCTAAATCTTCACTTTTCCTGTTTCTCTGAGGGCTTTTCTTGCTGCTTTGTGGGGCTTTTCTGTCTTTACCATTTTGTGGGTGTTTTGTTATTCCCTCTTTCCGCTCTTACCCTCCTCACACACAAATCCTCAGGCTGCTCATGTCTGTCCTCTTTCATGCTGCAGGCACGAAGCTCAAATCAGGAAGGTAAAAGAGTTCAGCAGCCTAGTGAGATGTCTGAGAGCTTTCTTTCTGGAACACCCTTTGGAGTTTATTGTGGGATATCACCAACCAGAGTGATACAACAGGTCTAGATGATGACAAGCGTCCTTTGCACAGAATGTTCCTGTTGGGAAAGGAACAGAACAGATAAACTGAAACTGCTGATTAAACTACACTTAAAAAAAAAAAAATGGAAGAGACAGCACACTTTACATCCCTTGCTAAAATAATTTTTTAACTCTTCAAGTTCTTTGTCAGCCAAAACATTCTGTAACCAGTTACTTGTCATTGGTGCTGCTTAGTGATAGCATGCATCAAACCCATTCCTGGTAGTCATACAACAGGCAATACAGCCAGCACATATGATTCTGCTCTCTTGCTATTCTGTTCTTTAGGCTGAGAGTTATTGTTGAGACAAACCTACAATCTTCTGAATATAATTTTAGATATGAGGCACAACTTCTTCTCTCACCACCCAGCAACCATATCAAAGGAATTGTGACAGCCCAAGCTTTTAATCCCTGAATAAACAGGGGTTGCCTGAACACTGTCATTTAACATGACCTAAGCCATGCAGTGTGAACAGCTCCTGTTCCTGTTTGGGGCTGTTTTTTGGTTGGATGGATGGCTTCCAAAGCAGCCATACCCTGAAACCCTGCCTTCCATTCATCCCCTTGCTTCCACAGAACAAGCCACAGCCACCACACAGGGCTGTTCGGACATGCTTGGTGTGCTGCAAACACAGCCCAGCAAGGGGAAAGGTGCCTTTGTTTCCTCCCTGATGTATTTTGCTACATCCAGCTTGATGTGTGGAAGAAGGGATTACAGGGGCCTCACCCCTGATAAATCACAGTTGTACTAATTACCAAAGCAGCCTTGCTCCTAATGGGTTGTAGTGATGCCTAATAAAGATGGATGTGATTAAAGGGGTGGGTTGGCTGGTGGGGGGACCTTGAGGAAGAGGAACTGGAGGTAGAGGAGCCCTGATGAAGAAGGAGGGATCCAGAGAGCTACAAAGAATGAAACAAGGAGGAGAGCTGGTGCTCTCAGATGAGCTCTGATGTCAGTGTGGGTCTGATGGAGTCAGAGCCTGCTGTTGGGGCCTGCAGTCAGAGTTGAGCTGGGTGAAATCCTGTGTTCAGAGTCTGCAAACTGATCTCTGCAGCCACAGTCCAGCAGGAGATGACCAGCAGTCAGTCTGCAGTTGGACCCTACAGCGGGAGCTTGCTGTAGTCAGTCAGGATGGCAGAGCTGTAAAGAAGGATAAACCAGGACCCTTTTCACGTTGTTAAACGTCTCTGTGTTGGCTCATTTCTACCCCTAAGGAGAGGTCTGCTGCAACATCAGCTTAATCAGAGCTCACTGCAAAAGCTGGCAGAGCCACGGAGGTGCTGATGGATGGGTGAGCTGGGAGGTTACTGATCTGTCTGGGGTGAGACTGTGTTAAACTGTCAAGGAGCTGCTACACCCTCCTCATCTCCATTAGCATTTCCTGGTGCATTCTCAGGGCTCGGGATGGGGAAAGCAGTTCACCGGTGAATCCCTTGTCTACATTCTCTCCACTCCTCCCTGCTGGCAAATAAGGTGAATTAACCCCTCTGATATATTTTCCTTAGCTTCAGGAAGAAATAGAGATCTGGACATGCACGGATGTTCTCCTGCATTATCAACAAAATAAATCTGAATACACAACAAAGCAAAATGGAAAATAAACCTCTTCAAACCCAACAGTACAATGCCTCTATAAATTTTCACAGATTTCAAAGCTGTGCCCTACTCCAGCACTTTCCAAAAGCACTTTCAATGAACTATGCAGCAGCAGTATGGCCACCTCAGTGTTCTGCTGAAAGAATTTGACTGCCATTAAAGGTGTTCGAGGAAAGAAAAAGAACACAGGGAAATACTCCTGCAGTCTCTTTGCACCTTATTCAAGTGAAGGTTGAATGTTGCTGTTCTGCTCCGGCAGCATTTTGTGCTGCTGTAATTGACTGTGCCAAGTAGATGGCAGCAAAGAATCCTTTTGAAAGGGAAAAATAAAAGGCGGGAGAAAATGTGCCAAAGCAGTGCAGGGCAGTAAGCTGAAATCAGAGTAAGGTATTGGTAATTGGGTGCATGCTAGAACTGCTATGTAAGTGTGTCAGACCACGCAGTGCAATGCTGCAGGAAGATCTAAGCTTTCACAGAGCTCATTCAGGGGATTAAATCTCACATTTGCACAGCTTTGAAAGCTGAAAGCAGCATATAAGGCTTTTTCACAGCAGCTAACTTTAGATCCACAAGGACAGTCTTATTAGGCTGCATCTAGAGCAGTGATTTTCAATTTCTTTTTGTTGCAGTCCTTAACAATTTCTTACTGCAGGTGAAAAATTTGTAAGCTGAATTCAAACAGACTGTGAAAAGGTTTTCTGCTCTGAGATACACCTTGCATCACCCTTAGAGGTACCTGTGGAATACAGGATAAGATTATTGCTTTGTGGTTGGGGAAAAGAGGAGCAGCTGTCCCAAGTTTCTTTTCAGGACTGAAGGGATGTGCTGGCTGAGCCTCCCTCTGTTCAGGGCCTGCAGAGGGGCTCTGTGGAGACACGTTTGCTGTGGCTGAGGCTGCCCACTGGAGGAGGAGGAAGCATAACTATATTAATTACTGTCTTAATTGTTCGCTCTAATCACAGGATGCACTTCACAGAAATTTAATGTACACATACACAGCCCCCATTTGCCCCCCATCCTCCTTTCCTGAACCTGAACAACATGCTCACAGATTATCTCAGTGCAAATTCTTTTATTTAATTCATACTGACAGAGATGAGGGCTGTCCTACTCTGTTTTCCTCAATTGTTTGATCTGAGTAAGGCCAGATGAACTAGAACAGACACAGGACACCACAATCATGTGGATGAGCTGCTCTCTTGACTCATCATCTTTTACAACACATTTTAAGCTGCTCTGAACTCTCCCTGAAATATGTGTGGTTAAGGTGACCTCGCTGCTCCTCAGTGTTCTGTAAGTGACAAATTTATTTCCTCACAAAGTAAGTGTGTGTTAAGAGGCATCAGGAGCAGCTGAAGGGAAATTTGGGGCTGAGATCAGGTGGCTGCAGATGGAGGCCAGGACTCCAGCTTGTGTTAGTGCTTTCCCATTGAGACCCATCTGACAATCTCGTGTGTGAATCTGGGTGAAAATGCCACACAACCCCAGCTAAAGAAACTCTCTAAACAAGGAGTGAAAGGGAGGAATGATCAGAGTGGTTCAAGAGGATTGGGAAGATCAGATAAAGAGGAAAAGCGTTTATGCAAAAGTTGTCTACAAATGGCTCTGGTGTTTATGCATGGGGTTTTATTTTCTGCACAGTTTGTAACTTCATGATGTATTGCATGATTTCAGTGTCTTTTTACAATACTGAAATAAAACTTTTGTTCACAAGATTATTAAATATAATAGCTAATTTGTACCAGGTGAAATATCCCCCCTCAAACACTTGAACATTTATGCTGTAGTAATAAAAGTAACACCCAGTCTAATTTACTAAAGAAGATATCTCAGTTCTCATTAGGAGACAACTGTCCTTAATACTTAAAAAACCCTCAAATGTTTTATTTCATACTAAAGTAGACTACTGGCAGCACTATTACTCTAATGTTGTTGTTATTAGTGAAAAATCGCTAAATAATAACTTTCTTTATTTTTTTTTTTTAAATGCCATGTTCTGGTTGACACTTCATATTTCAAAGTGCAATTTAAAAACGGCAAATTCTCTAGAGCGATTTTCTTCAGTGACATTTTCTGAGCTCTGCAAAACAGAACCAAAGAAAAACTGTTTCCACAAACTCATTTTCATTCGTCATTTAAACAAGGACAAATTTTGAAACTTAACCAAAAAATAGAAATGCAAATTTCAATCAGTTTTACTAATAAATCTCTGCAGAAGACTCTACTTCATAGCTAAATTGTAGAATAGAACCATATTCTATTGGAAGGGACCTTAAAGATGATTTTGTTCCAAGCCCCCGCCATGGGCAGGGATGTTTTCCACTGTCCCAGGCTGCTCCCAGCCCCATCCAGCCTGGGACACTGCCAGGGATGCAGGGGCAGCCACAGCTGCTCTGGGCAAAGGAAGCTGACAGGATGGGATCCCTTCTGGCTTTTTTTCTAAAAGAAGGGCTGCAATAACTTTATAATTTGTAAAATGTTCCTGCACCGGAATTTATTACGATAAGAGATAAAGTACAAGCCAACCTTCTGGAATTTAATAACAGCCACAGAGTTGGTATAAATTGCTTTAAATATCTGAAAATTTTATCACTTCTTCCCTCTCTGCTGAGGAAATTGAAATAGCAGGGAGCACCAGGAGAATGACAGGGCAGGGTACAGAGAGCAGGCATCAAGGCTTCCAGGTCTTTGTGTTCCTTGGTCTAGTGGTTAAAGTACAGGTAGTAAAACTAAATGGACCATGAGGAAGCTTTTATTTAAACACAATAGCTCAAGAAATGAATAGGAAACATATTCCAATTTAGAGAAGGTGCTTTAGAGTTAAATTGATTCAGGAGCGATGCACATGAAATCTTTCCTCTTTAAAAAGATTTGTGTTCATGGCATTGAGCTTTTAGAGCTCATGTTGTAGTACTAATAACCCCTACTGGGATCCAGGGCTTTAGTGGTAAAATTAAACTGTGTTCCACACACTGCTATGAAACCATTTGTTAGATGAACAAGGAAAAAAAAACCAAAACTAAATCAAGCAGACATTAATCTGGCATTTAAAGCAGGTCAGACAAAGCAATGCATTTTATTTTTATATTTTATTCATGCTATTTCCTTCCCCTCTCTCCATCTCTGTTTAGAATATACAAATGATTGAGTCACACAAATTTTGTTTCCAGGCAATCTAACTCACAGCAACAAGCAGAACAATTAGGAAAAAAGCCATTAAAATATTAATCTAGAGAAGGAAAGTGCCCTTCTTACAGAATCCAGAATAATGGGGCTCCAAGGGCAGAAGATGCCCCAGCCCAAAATATTAAATTAGACTCTGAGAATGTGATGCAGTTTGTGGTAGCTGGAAGTTGCCAAAATGTATGGCTGAACATCATCCCTCAAGTGGTGTGATTAATTTTCTGACTGTTCCCTTGAACCCACAGCAAGAATTTCAAAAGGATCTTTATTTGGGGTCTGTTATCAAGATATTTGGGCATCTTGTGCCCAATGATGGTTTCTCGAGTCTCTTTTTAAAAAAATTATTTAATCAATGTACATATTTTTCCCTTGATCTGTTTAATAATGAGTTTGGAGCAGTTTTTATGAGCTGTCTCCCTTTTCAAGCTGCCAAAGCTATCACTAGGCAGAGATTTCAAAGTCCTCCTTCTAAAAGTCATGTTCAAGGTTTAGCTTTCACTAATACTTCCACTGAAATCATAAGACATTTTTTACCTATCTTTCCTGCTGGGATGTGCATGTCCACAAAGGGCAATTTCAGAAAGAATGATGGAAACAAGATATTTCACACTTTTTTTTCAAAATACTGAAAACCTGCTTGCTTGGGTATATGCACAGATTTACTTCTTACAAAATGGAGGGAGTCTTATTTATAGCAACATCTGTTTCCAAAAATAATGTGGACCTTGATCCAACAGACCTTTAAATCCTCATGATTTAAACTGTACCCAGGTGTACAGTTTTAGCTAATACATTGGTAAAAGCTCACAGTTTTTATTTGTCAGGAAAAGTGGATGTCAGGAAAATGTCTGCAAGTCTTCATGTGTATTTTTACATCATTCCTGAAGTGCTATGGCTTTAGTAAATACAGCTAAGAAAACAAATTTTGAGGGACTATATTCACACATTGAGAGTATTTTTAGAATTTTCCTCTGCTTTAAATGATCTGCTGCTTAAAAATGTTTCTGAAAAGCTGGTGCAACATATTTGAAAAATGGTAGGCAGCTGAAGAAGAAAAAAGTTTCTGAAAGTAAACAGTTTCAAAAATCCCTAGTCTCTCAGGATTCTTGTAAAAACAGATTGTTTGGTCCTCTTGCCATATTTATGAGGCTGACAGATTTTAATATATTCATTTTCTGTTGGGAGAAACTGAGGTTTGAATAAAACAAAGCGAAGAGATTATAGCTGATGTACAATAGTCAAAAATAAAGAAGTGGGTACTTTGCCTCATCACCCACCCTGTGAAAGGCTCCTCTGTGCTCAAGAATGAGCAAAGCTTTGGGCAATAGTCAGCCAATATATATTAGGAGTAGTCCATCCTGTCAGCACACACACACCCATGGGTTTATTTTCATCACAGCACCGAGTCAGTGGCACTCTGCAGCCCCAAACACCGGCAGCACATCACCTGAGAAAGAAATGCTCCATCCCCTGCAAGAAGGGCGGCGTTGGGAACAGCAGAAGGCTTGAGAGGTGCAGCTCCCCAGGGAACTGATTCTGCCAGGATTTAAGGTTCCTTTTTGTTAAACTATGGCTACCTTAGTTCAGCTGTGTTTGCTGTGATCTGAGTGTCTTCCTGCAGTGAAACAATGCATGAAGGAAGCTCATCAGGGCAATTTAATTTGAAAATTTTAATTCCTTAGGTCCAATCATTTGCTTTTATAGGGTTCTATTCTGTTAAGTTCTCCACACAGCCTGAGGATGTCAGGAGGTGCAGCTCTCATAAAACACACACATCTTTTCTCTCATTTCGATGCCTTTGGAACAAAAGGATGGTGACCTGCTCAAACGTGTTCCTGTCCTTCTTCTTCCTGCTGAATGAGATGGGGCAAGAGAGATCTCCCGAGGAAAAGGAATCCTATAAATCTCCTGGAGAAGGCCACCCCACAGGTCCTGCGTTTCCTAAAAGCCTGCCACCCCATCACACAGATGTTGGGCCTGCTGGCTGGGCAGCTGGCAATCCACTGGGAAAATATTGCCCTGTGCTATTTAAACAGGATCATCCTAATTCCTGCTGAGTTGACTTCTGACTTTACAATATTACAGCTTGAGATTATTTCCCATGTTGTTATTTTTTCTCTTAATTCTCTTTTTCTCTCATTGTCGCTGTCTCAATTTCACTTCAATCTTTCCTTACATTGCACGAGATGGAAAAAAAAACTCTGGGGAAAAAAAAAAATTCTTTCAAAGCTTGCTGAGTTCACCCAGCCTGTGCTTCCAGAAGGCAGACAGTGATCAGGGAGAGGTGAACTCCTGTACAGTAGATCATGGCACAGTCATTTATTCTGGAACATTTTAAGTGTTTTGGAGCCCAAAATTTAATAATTAATTACTAATGTTTACCAGCCATTTGGTGTTTAAGTCTGCTTCTAATGGACTGCTATGAGTTTGCCACACTGTGAATCTCTTGCTGAAATGCTGAGACTCTCTCCTCATGCAAAGACAGTTTATAGCAAGGATTGTATCAGGAAGAAATGTCAGTAAGGAATTGAAAATATCTGAAGGAAGAGCCTGTGCTATCCAACTGCAAAAAGACAAAACGTCTGTGCTCGTAAAAAATTAATACTACCAAATATATGATGTAGAAAATAACAACCTGAATAGTGTAGCTGGTTATTATGATGATACAATCAATATTCTGTAGTAATTTTATGAATAAACTAGGTTTGTGCTTTCTTTACAGGGGTTGCCTAGCTGTCTGCACTTTTTCTAGTATTCTCTAGGAATATCTGGAATATCATAGACCAGACATCAGTAGGGAATAATGGATAGCCTGATCTCATATAAACAAAACAAAACAAAAATCGAGTGCCTTCAGAAAATGTAGAGTGCATTCCTGACTTTCTGCAAAATGAGGTATTCTCTCATGGCAATATTTCTCTAATTGTATTCCAGGATGGGAAAATCTAATAAAATGAAAAGGTCTTGTAAATGCATACCCCAGAACTGGGTTTTGCCCTGACTTCTGTAAGGTCCTCGAAGCTCAGTTTCATTTCTGAAACACAGGAAATACTGGGATGTTGTCAGCTCACATTTCTGTCCTGTCTTCCAGATCAAACTGGTTTGGATACAGATCAAAATAATAAAAAATTTGTCATGGCAGAAAACTGCTCACAGGTGTAGATTTACAGCTTTAGAGATCAGCCAAACATGAAATAACCTCTCTACCTTTGAATTCCCATTAAAAAGCTGAAAGATTACAGTACAAACTTTGTAAGGTCTATGGTTAAAAAAGCAAGATCAAGGCTCGTGTGACAAGGAGCCTATTTGTGTCTGGCATCAATCACTTAATGCAAAGTGGCTTGGCATTTTGTGATGGGAGGCACTTCAGACATGCACACACTGTTATTTGTTTAGGCATAATTTGACCTGAAAGCATGAGATATTTAACTAATTATTTGCAGCACTGTGACATTTCACTGCTGGTCACTCAGTACTCAGTGCTGCTGCTGGTGAAAAGCAGCAGTGAATTTCAAATTGCAGAATTATGGGATGCTTTTGGTTGGAGAGGACCTGTAGAGATCAGCTGCCAAGTCCCCCACTAACCCACGTCTGCATGGTTTTTAACACTCCCGGGGATGGAGGCTCCACCACAGCCCTGGGCAGCCTGTGCCAGGGCTCAATACCCATTTCAGAGAGGAAATTGTCCCTGTTATCCAATCTAAACCTGCTCTGGTGAAACTCGAGGCTGTTTCCTCTTGCCTTGGTCCCTGGGAGCAGAGCCTGACCCACTCTGCTCACTGTAGTATTTGCACTAGTAGGATCCTTTTTATAAAAATCAGCATTTGTCCGGATTTTTTTTTTATTTGCACTCAACAACTTGCCACCTTCTCTTTCTCCTCGGGTATTATGTCCACATGAGGAAGCTGTAAGTGGGTTAAATTACTGTTATTTAAGAAATCAACCTGTCCAAAGTCTCTTTGGCAGCTTTCCATGCAGAGCTATGATTTTCCTTCATTATAAACCCCAGGTTTGATACAACTTGATCAGGCTGACAGATGACAAGATCTGTTAATAACATCTTCTTACTTTTAAATATTAATTGCATTAACTGTAGACTTATTTTTAAAATTTTCTTCTCAGAGTCCCTAATCTTCAGCTGTACCTTGGCTGAAGGCTAACACATCATTGGAAAAAACTGAAACTGTAGAATGTGAATTCCTTGTATTAAGAAGATAAAAGCAACATTACTTAATTAATTCCATCCCTCTTACAAGGTAAAGAAAAAAATGTTTCTCAGTAGCAGTAGCAAAATTATTTTTAAAACCATGTTTGCAATATGTGGCCATTAGTATTCTATTTGGAGTTTGACTCATTTATGACTCTTCAATTATGTTACTCTATTAATCAGAATTTTAGTATTTGTCTAATAGAGGATTCAAAAATTATCAACATCTTCCATTAAATTTCAGTTTGCTTCACTTGGTCTGTATTATAGAATCATGTAATCATTTAGCCTGGGGCATCCCAAAATTGCAGAAGATACACCTTTTCCAAACCCACAGGAAAAACCAAATTGGAGAACAGGTTAGAGGGCAAGCTGACCTGCTAAATCAGAAATATTAGAAGTGGGTATTGCAAGCCATAGAGGTAACAGCCGTCCATTTAACATTTTTTTGCTAGATAAGGATTATATAAAAAATATTTCAACTCAACCCCTCAGATGGTTGAAGCTCAGCAGCTGCAAGTAGGAGTGAGTGGTAGGTAAAAATCATTTTAATACAGACATAATTTTCTGCTTAGAATAAACTTAATAGTTATTGCATTTGACTTTGGGGTTTTTTTTTTGGTCAGTCTTGAAGAAACACAAATCTCATAGGTCAAGCTGCTACTTTGTAAAGCTACAGGTAGAAATTTCTGGGGGGGAAACCAAGATTAATTACTTTTGCATGTTTTCTGTTATATTTCTTTCCCCCTCTGGATGCTTAATGGAAAAATGATTGCTTTTCTCAGAGTGAGTACCTCACCAAGATTGAATCGCTTGCATTGGCAGGAATTCAGAGAAAAACTGACATCTGGGAAGGAGCCAAGGAAAGCTTCTTTTAATTAAATGAAATAAAATAAACAACAAAAAAAGAGATGCTCCAGAGTGAGTTTTGAGACCTGTAGCATCTTTCCCAGTGTATCAAACTACTCGCAGTCCTCTTTAGAGGAAACTGCAGATGTTTTGACTCCGTGCTCTTCTCACGCTGTTCAGCCTTGTCCGTTTCATTCCAAAAAAGCATGTAACACTTTTTTCCTACAAACTCCCACAAGACTTCAGGCAGATTATTATTGCTTCTCAAGCTGAAGCCTCCACATTCTCCCCAGCCCCTGACACATTTCAGAGCTTCACTGCTACCTTCATTTCCTGGGTTCAAAGGGCAGCCTCCTGCAATTCCTTGTTGTTTCCTCAACTCCTTAATCAAATCTCTTGGCATTTTTCTTCCTGGAGATTTCTGGGAAGTTGTCATGAACCAACTCTGACACAAGAGCAATTTAATGTCCTAATTGGGTCCTAGTTGGTAACTGTTCTTCTAGGCTGTCTGCTTTTTGGAAATCTCCCAAAGGAATTTCACTAAGTTTGCACATTTGTATGTCTCCTATACAATGTCTCTTGGAAGAGTTTCTGAAGGAACTGATGCTTATCAAGCTCTCTATTCAGTGTCCTGAAAAATAATACTTGCACTAATTCTCTCTCATTCTGGGCTTCCCAAAACTCTCCTTCTGGTTAGTTTTCAAACTGCAAGATCACGGTCCTTGAACAAAGCCACCCCTCACTGACTATTCTTTTAATTCACTTGTCTACTTTTTCCTCATTTTGGTGTCAGTCACCATCAGTTCAGGTATGGCCTCTTCAGTCTCCACAGAGGTCTGGCCAGCCTGTCAAGGCAGATGTTTATGTTAAAGAATATGCCTGTGATGCAGGCAATCAAAACTCTGTTTACTCAGAACCATCCCAGCAACCATCAGTCACTTTGTGCAGACAGCTGGGGCCTCCTCCGGCACAACCACATCCTGTGGTTTCTTTCCCTGCAAGTTTCCTCCTGCTACACTTCCAGTGAATGAAAGCTGAAACTCTTTTGCTGGAATCACAGAATCATTGAGGGAAAGACCCTTAAGATCACCGAGTCCAAATGTTAAAGAAGCCGTAGGCTGCTTTTTTCTTGTAAATGCTTCTGCTCTCCTGTTGAGTGCTCCAAACCATTGCGAGAGCACCTGGGTACTGGAGGAGGCAGAGCTTGAACTCTGGAGGCAGGGTGCTCTGGCTCCCACCCATTTCTGCGGGGTGAATTGCCTGCACAGCTCTGCAGGACCCTGCTCCAATCCATAGGTGTTATGTAGGGAGCACGACACAGCCCCTGAGTCCTGGTGGGGTTTTTATGGCCCGCCGGGCTCTTAGAGCCCGTCCTGTGTCACACGGAGTGGCACTGTAAGGATGAGGGGAAAACGGGAAGGCTCTGGAGCCTCCACCCGGTCTGAGAGGGTGCCCAGATGTGCCAGCAGGCTCTAGTAGGTGTGATGGGGAAGCGGCAGGCGCCCGGAGCCTGCAAGCTCCCCAGGCAAGGAGCTAGAGGTGGGAGAGCTGCATCTGTGGGTGCAGTAGCTAATCCCTTTGTGTGGGGTGTTCTGCTGACAGCTCTCATACCGGTTCAGTCATCACCGAACAGCTTACCCAACCTCTCTCAGACTGGCTTTTTCCCAGCACTAATGAATGCAAGGAAATAATGAAATAAACACGACCTTGTAAAATTAATTAATGCTCATACGTGCTGTAAGTGTAGCAAGAGGCTATAAAAACGTCACGTCTTGCTGATTCTGATGCTGAGTTGAAAAGATCTGAGGGTGTATCTTCTATTGCAGAAGCGAGAAAATTAATACTGGTGGCAAAAGCAGGTATTCCGGGCTGAGTAGGTATGCCGCATACCTCGGGTTTTCCCTAATGCTCATAAGACAAATTCCGTAATTAACTTAATATGCCTATTTTATAACTCTTTCTGTGCACAACATTCTTCCTGATCATTTTAATCGCAGCCGTAAAGTCTGCTGCAAGCTGAAGAGGTGTAAGAGCCTTGCAGGACACCCGAGGGACCGCTCGCCCTGTCCCTTTAACCGCGGACCGAGGCGCTTGCGGGGCTCCCCCGGGTGCCTGCGGGGCTCCGGCACAGCCCGGCCGCTCTTCCCGAATTCCTGGCCGCTCTCCCCGCATTCCCGGCCGCTCTCCCGCATTCCCGGCCGCTCTCCCCGCATTCCCGGCCGCTCTCCCCGCATTCCCGGCCCGCTCCTCCGCATTCCCGGCCGCGCTCCCCCCGCTCTCCCCGCATTCCCGGCCGCCTCCCCCGCATTCCCGGCCCCGCTCTCCCGCATTCCCGGCTGCTCTCCCCGCACTCCCGGCCGCGCTCCCCCCCGCTCCCCGCATTCCCGGCCGCTCTCCCTGCATTCCCGGCCGCGCTCCCCCGCTCCCCGCATTCCCGGCCGCTCTCCCTGCATTCCCGGCCGCGCTCCCCCCCGCTCCCCGCATTCCCGGCCGCTCTCCCTGCATTCCCGGCCGCTCTCCCGCATTCCCGGCCGCTCTCCCCGCATTCCCGGCCGCTCTCCCCGCATTCCCGGCCGCTCTCCCCGCATTCCCGGCCGCTCTCCCCGCATTCCCGGCCGCGCTCCCCCCGCTCTCCCCGCATTCCCGGCCCCGCTCTCCCCGCATTCCGGGCCCGCTCTCCCCGAATTCCGGGCCCGCTCTCCCCGCATTCCGGCCGCTCTCCCCGCTTTCCCGGCCCGCTCCCCGCATTCCCGGCCGCTCTCCCGCATTCCCGGCCGCCGGCTCACGCCGGCGCAGGCGGAGCGGGGAGGACGAGGGTGGGGAAGGGGCTCGGGAGGCGCTGAGCTGAGGAGGAGCCGCCGCCGCCGCCGCCACTCGCTGCGGCCCCAGCGAGCCCGGAGGCGGCAGAGGAGCGCCGGCAGCCCGGTAAGGAGGGGAGCCCTCCGGGAGGGAGAAGGGCAGGGAGGCAGGGAGCCTTTCCTCGCCTGCCCTGCTGCTCCTGCAGGGCTGGCGCGGCGTGGCCGCACTCCCTGCGGCACGGCGGCGGCGGGGAGCGGCCGGGCCGGAGCCGCACGGCGGAGGAAGGGGCGGCCTGAGGCGGGGGTTCGCGGGGCCGAGCGCGGCCGGGGCGGCTCCCGCTGCAGAGCCCGCGGCGCCGAGCCGGCCGGCCCCGCTCCGCAGCCCGGGCGGGCGCGCATCCTCCCCCGGTCCGGGCTCGGAGCAGCGGGGCAGGCGCTGCTGCTCTCCGCCTCCCTCCCCCGGCCGGATACACACTGTCACACCCGGAGCGACACGAGAGGTCGAGAGGTTCGGTAATTTCATTTGGATTTGGATTTGGGTTCTTTTATTTTTATTTTTTTTTTATTTTATTTTTTGGCTTCTTGCTTTTGCTCTCTTCCTCCTCCTCCTCTTTGCCGGGAGTTGCGTGCGTGCTGGGAAGGGTGGGGGGCAGCGCATTGGAAACAGGAATTGGTCGGAAAAGCGGCAGTTGAAGGTAACAACCCGCTGGGGCACGGCGGAGGAGCAAGAAAAAAAAAGAAAAGACAAAAAGGTGGAAAGAAGGGCAGCTGAAGGGGATCGGACGGCGGGGCGGGCGAGCAGGTAGCGGCCGGGCGGGGAGCGACCGGGATCGGGCCCGCACGGGGGCAGCGGGATCGGCCCGCCGGGGACGCGGACTGGCCCGCGGGAGCGGTCGGCTCTGGGGCGCGGACGGCCCGCGGGCAGCGGGATCGGCTCCGCCGGGGAGCGGGATCGGCTCCGCCCGGGCGGATGCGCGGCACGGCCTCCGCCCGGGCAGCGGGATCGGCTCCGCCGGGCAGCGGGATCGGCTCCGCCGGGCAGCGGGATCGGCTCCGCCCGGGCAGCGGGATCGGCTCCGCCCGGGCAGCGGGATCGGCTCCGCCGGGGCAGCGGGATCGGCTCCGCCCGGGCAGCGGGATCGGCTGCCGGGCAGCGGGATCGGCTCGCCGGGCAGCGGGATCGGCTCCGCCCGGGCAGCGGGATCGGCTCCGCCGGGAGCGGGATCGCTCCGCCCGGGCAGCGGGATCGGCTCCGCCTGGGGAGCGGGATCTGCTCCGCCCGGGCAGCGGGATCGGATCTGCCCGGGCAGCGGGATCGGCTCCGCCTGGGGCGAGCCGAAGCCGCCGGGGTGCGATCCTGTTCAGCAGGAGAGGATGAGGCGAGCGACTCCAGCCCTGCCTCGCCGCACGCTTGGCACGGTTGGCACGGTTGGCACGGTTGGCAGGGGTAAATCGTCACTGCGATGCTGTTGAAAATAAAGATCTAATCTAATTTTGCCTTTTTGTTTTCCTGCTGTTAGGCCTATACATTGCTTTTTTGTTTTTTTAAGAGAAGCGTGGTATTAGACAGCAATAGAGTTTAATCGCATTGAGGAAAGAGCCTTGTTCAGAGCCTTGGTGGCATTTTCTGTCTGTTGATTGGGAATTGAGTGGATATTCCTGCTGTTCTCCCCACCCGGCACCACAAACGCAAATTTCGGTACAGGATCCTGTGAGGATATCCTCGGTTCTCTGGAAACTAGAGACATGTGACCTTGTCTTGTCTTGTGCAGTCCTTTACAGTAATGTTGTTACTCAGAACAATTTGTTTTTACGTGTTTGCCTTGGAGCCTTTTAAGGGCATAGCTAGGGAAACAAATAACTGATGACAGACCATTCTTGTGGGGGGAAACAAAGGGAGTTCACCCAGAAATATTGCACTTTAAATTCCGTCAAAAGGCTGGTTTTGCATCTTTATTTAGACAGAGGGTTTGCTATGTCTGAAGGTCATTATTAGGCTACAAAAATATGTTACGAAATCCATATCAGCTTTAATCCTGGTTCACTTGAATGTGTATTAAAACAAGTGTACAGGTGAACTATTAGATGATCCCAGAAGCATAACAAAATGCAAGGCTTTTCAGAAACTTCCAGTACCAAAGCTCACATTGTTTTGGCTTGTTAGTTTAGAGTGTAACTTTCTCTGTGTGCTGGCATTCTGGGAACCATCATCCCCTCTTAAGAAGTTGGTGGCACAGAGTTCTGCTGCTGGAGTTTGTTTTGATTTGCACTGCTGTATCAAAAGCATCATTGCTTCCTGCTTACCTGAGATGTTCTTGAATAGAAAAGTGCGAGTTCTGTTCATTACTGAGTTAGGCACTCGTCTTCTGTGCCTAACAGAAGTTTAAAAATTGCACTGACAGTTGCTTTAGTGAAGTTGTAAAATCCCTGCTGCAGTGTAGTGCTTTAACCTCTAGATCTATTATGTTGTTCTGACAACTTGTTTCTGCATAACTATAGTGTTTTAAAACGTATCCTCTGTGTTTTGGGTGTTTGTCTAAGTTAAAGTCATCATAAATTTCAATACACAGGTGATGAGAACAGGGGATGACAAAATTGAGGGGGGTGGGGATGCATTCACTCAAAGGTATCTGAATTAAACATGAAGCAATAGCAGATTTAGGCCAGCCTTCTGCTATATTTAGAGGATGTTTGAGGATACATCTGATATTGTAACAAAGCTGCAAATTCTTCAGTTCTTCCAATTCAGGATTCAGGTCTAATCCCTATCAAGGCTTGTTTAAATTAGTGGTGGGGAAATGTAGTTTCAAAACATCTTGAAGACCATGTGAGAAAAGGCTGACTAAATAGAACCCATAGCATGTCAGCTGGGAAAAAAATATCTGGAGATCAGCTGCTAGAAAAGTAATAGGAAATGGCCTGTTAACAGAGGCACAAAGTGGCTCTATTTCAGGAGGCAGCTTTGACTGATAAGCTTCTTGTACCTTTCCCAAAGTCAGTTCAGATCTGACAAACCTGAATCTTGGGGAGGTGGGTGAGTTGGGAAGGTGTGGGAGTGCTGGCAGGGAGAGCATGGATGATGACAGGGCAGAAGGATTGTGACAAGGAGTGTTGGCAGTAGGACCAGAGGCACAGGAACTGTCATTTGTCTGCATGGTGCAGTAGGGCACACAAACAAGTGGTCATTGTCTTCAGAAAGCAGCAGGATGCTGATGATTTCAAGTCCAGTGGAAGGGTGTAGGTCCTTGCTCCAGAGGAGCAGCCTGCAGAATCAGGCTGTCATTGGAAAAAAAATTTGTTTTTTTTTCTCATACATTTCACATAGAAAGCTCCTAGTTCTGAAGAGTTTGCCAGGTTTTTCCCCAATAGCAAGTTATTTTGACTAATTCAAGGGACAGATCATCTGAGCAACTCAGTGGGGAAGAGAAAACTGTGCTGATGAGTACCTGACTCTTCTGGGGGCTGTTGCTTATCTTACTAGGTTTTTTTGCTTTTGCTATGTTTGGAAGAAAATACTGAGCATAACAGCTGCAGGGGATAATGTTAGCATTGTCCTGTAGTTGCATTATTTTTCATTATCACTATGAGAAATTATAGCATTCTGTTCCCCTAAGGGTCCTGAGTCCACAAAGGAGGCTTAAGAAATGGAAGTCAGAATATTGTCCAGCGAGATTAAATTATCTAAATTACTCAGAGTGGGTCATGGAAGGAGTCAGGCATCACCAGATGTGTCTGGAAGTGAGGATAACCTGAAGGATGTTCCCTTGCCTGGCTCAGGCAGCCGTTTCACAGAGGCAGTCCTCCTTTGGAGCTCTTCACCTGAGCCTGGCACTCCAACCCTCACTCCCTAAACGCGGGGTCTGCCTGCCTCTCCTCTGCCTACTCATTCCTGACCTCCTGCTTGGCCTGGGGCTCTTACTGCTGGCCAAGTGCAGATCTGCTCTCACTGCTGCTCCTGGCCTGGTTTGCAGTTGGATGGGTTCCTGGGCCTGACTCACAGGGAATCGCTGGGGGAGCAGTGGGCTGCTCCTCCTCGCTGCAGGCGATCTCAGCCTCGTCCCGAGGGTCTGTGTGATGCTTCTGCACGGCCCCCACATCTCACCTGGCTCCTACCTGGCCAGTCTGGAGAGGGATGAGAGGTTCTGCCTGTCTCCAGTCACCTGTATGGCCCCCACATCTCACCTGGCTCCTAGCTGGCCAGTCTGGAGAAGGATAAGAGGTTCTGCCTGTCTCCAGTCACCTGTATGGCCCCCACATCTCACCTGGCTCCTACCTGGCCAGTCTGGAGAGGGATAAGAGGTGCCTGCCTGTGTCCAGTCACCTGCACAGCCCCCACATCTCACCTGGCTCCTACCTGGCCAGTCTGGAGAGGGATAAGAGGTGTTGCCTGTGTCCAGTCACCTGTACAGCCCCCACATCTCACCTGGCTCTTACCTGGCCAGTTTGGAGAGGGGTGAGAGGTGCCTGTCTCCAGTCACCTGTGTGGATGCACCCTTCAAGGGTCTGATGAACTGAGTCAGAGTAAGCTTCCTGTCCTTCAAGATAAAACTCCAGCAGATGCCTTTTCTTTTATTGCAGTTCTTCTCCATTCAGTTTTTGCATGGTCAGCCTGTATTTCCCATTTTTTTAACACCATCTGAAGCAGACATTTTGTCTGTGGCACTTCTTGTATTTTTTTTTTTTTAATTCTTATTTTCCTAGTGCTTTAAGGCTTTCTTTAGAAAATGGAGCTGTCTTTGAGTGACATGCAGCATTAAAATTACAGCCAGACAGGTCTTTACATAGTGAAATAATAATAGTAGGCATGTAATTAATGTTCTGTTGATAATTACTGAAAACTGGAAACCCTTTCTCCCTCAAATGTGTGGCTACATTTGTTGTTAAAGCATGAGGCATATTGTAGGTTTGGCAAAAATACCTGTAATTCAGTTATAATTGTGTTCTGTTCTAAGCTTATATTAGCTGTGTTTTGCAGGAGCTGCTTGACTGTGTTCCTCTTTGTGTGTACTTCTGCTTAAGCAGTTTCAAGTGGTTGGAAATTGCATGGAGCTCTGTTCTTCCACCCATGCTCACAGAAAAAGGTATCCTGTGCCTCAAAAATACACTGTTGTGTTTGACTCCAAAGTTTTCTACTTCCCAATTAATTTTCCTCCTTCCACAATGTAATTGTGGTGCATCTGTGCCCATAAAATATGGTTACAATAGGTTTTCCTCATACTTAATTCATTTTTAACCTAGGATACCAGTATCCATCTTCCATATCTGCTTTGAGTAGCAGTGGTTTTCTTGTGGGGTTAACAGGAAAAAATACAAAACTTGATGATTGATTAATGCCTTCAAGAATGGTGGGACTGGGCACAAGCCTGGATGCTCACAGTGTAATTTCTAAAGCCATCTTTCGACCTTGCCTTTGTCCAAGCCCAGATCCATGTTTTATTGTGTCCAAAGGTAAGAGGCAATTTTACCACGGGGTGTTCTCTGGAAACAAATACAAGGTTTTGATTCCAGTTTTAAATGGCTTGTGTTTATCTTTGTAGCAGACTCAGTTTTCAGAACTGTTTCTGCAGTGCTGTATAGAATTGGGACTGGCTGGACTGGCAGCTCCTTTTTATTGGTTGGTTTGTTTGTTTGTTTTCTGTTTTACCTTTCTGAAAGAAGCCATACACCTAACTCTTTGAAGGAAAGAAAGGTTCTGTGATTTAATGTAAAGAAGGGGGATTTATTTTGCTGTAGGTGGCTCAAAAAGACCTTTTCATATTTGTGGGCTGCTAAATATAATTACACTGTAGTGTTACAACCATCTCTAGAATATTCCTTCAGAAACTACCTTGATGCTGTGGGTGAAATTATGAAAACGTTAATTGCAATTTTGCAAACAGTGCAAAAGATAAGCAACAAAAAAAGGGTTCTTACAAAGCTATGCTGCTGTATTGTTTAAAGAAATGTAAAGCATGAATAAGTGTTATGTCGATCCTGAGCCAACAATCACTCCTGTTTCTGAGGAAAATCTGAAAAATGGAGATGCCGTGTAGGAGAAGTACCAGGCCTGTTCAGGAGTGTAATTCCTACCCTAAGCTTTAGTAAATGCTAAAGGAGAGATTCCTGATTTACTCACAAAATGTGTGGCTATTAACAGAGCAGAGCCATGTTCTAGGAGGTTCTTTGGAATGGGTTAACAGCTGGGATGGTCACAGGTGCTTTTGATAGTAGCCAGAGGTGGCACCATGTAATGATTCACTGGCAGAACAAGAAATCGTCTGAGTCATCTTTTTAGGTGTGCAGTGATAGCTGAGAGGAGAGTCACAGCTGAGTGGAGCTGGTGCAGTGCTCCAGCTGAGGCAGTGTGCCCAAAACGACAGCACCACGCTTCGTCATTAGCATCTCCTTGTTCCCTGAGCATAAATAGCAGTAACCTGGAGAAGGTTTCCTCTGTAGCAATCAACATTGCTTTGGCCAATCACACAACACTTAATGGAATTATATTTTTCTGTCACTGCTGTGGTTTACACATGAAATAATGTTTTTTTTGCCCACTTTGTTTTGAGATGTCATGTGAGTAGCTGTGCTTCTGTGAGCTTTGCTCCCATTGCAGTATTGCTCTGTGATTAACTGACATGAAGTTATACACCACTTGCCAAAGTTTGGCTGTGCAGGGTTGCAGCATCTCAGAATGTCTCCTTCATCAGTAGGGCCTTCAGAAACAGGTGCTGGTGCTTGGAGCAGAGCTCTGGCCTGTGGGCAGGTGTGTGTGCCAGGGCTCAGCACTGGAGCTGCCGTGTGCTCCTGTGTGGTCAGAAGCAAAGTGGTCGTGGTCTCTGGTGAGTGGCTGCCAAACCCAGGAGCTCTGGGACCAGCAAACACAGTTTGTGTCTCCTGTCAGGTGGGCAGCTGGCTGCTCAGCCTAGGGCCACAGCCTGGGCTTCTGCAGAGAGAGGCAAAAGCAGTTTGGAGGTGGGATGAAGAACATGAGTGAGTTTTCCCTGTCCTTTCCTGCCTTTGTGGCAACCAGCGAGATCAGCTGCTGGTTTTCTGGAGTAAGGAAAGGAAAGAAAAGGAAAGGAACCACTTCTGCCAGTACCCTGTGGAGCTTCTAGGATGGTGCAGCCAAGGACTGCCACAAATCTTTTCAAAACCATCTGCTTTTACCACCTGTCACTGCTTATTCACTATCATGTGGTCTTGTTGGGCATTAGGATTAAAAATCTTTCTCTAAAAGTACAGAAATGAAAAGGTTTCCTTCTACAGTCCCATGCTTGAGCCGTGGGTATATAGTGGAGGAGTTTCAGAAGTGCTCTGTTGTGAGGGAGAGTGGGGGGAGAGAGAGATAAAAGGACTTGGCATAAAGCACTTTCTGATGTAGTTAGTACATGCTCACAGAGCTCTTTTATTTTTGTTATCTGTTGGTCTGAAATGCATGGCATGAATCTGGTTAAACCTAATTTTAAGGACAATTTTGAGGGTGAAATTTTGTTACAGAAGGAGCCCTTAGTAAAACTATTGCATGTACTGACATCAGCTTATTCATTGCTTCTAGCTTTAAGTCAAGGGGAACATCATAGTCCAGGACTGCTTCTAGATTTCCTTTGGCTATTGAATTAAATGTCATTGCTGTAAAGGATTCAACTCCTTTGTTTGACAAAAAAATTTTGAGGAGGCTGAGAGTATTGGTCCCCAGGCCATTAATAAGACACCCAAACTCATGTGAAATGTATTCACATTCCTAAACTGAATGTGACAGAGAGAATTACACCCTTAGTTAACCCTCAGCTCATATAACTGCATCCTTGCTGCTCTACTTGTGACCCTGCAGACTGCAAAGAAACAACCTGCTTGCTTTTGTGATAGAAGAGCTGTTTATGCAGCCTTGGAGCTCTGATAACCATGCAGAGTGTGCAGTAGATTCTTCTTTATTCCTGTCACTGCAGCTGGAACTTCTCAGCCTAGCTCTTTACATGCCCTGTGATCCTTTCTCCAGTATTGTACATTATTGCTGTGATGTGGTTCTGCTTCTACTTCCCTGTGGAGCCTTGCTGCAGGAAGAAGTGAAATCCCAGGTCAGGATGTTACAGACACTGAATTGACACTGGTTTCCTCCTTTGAGTCCTTATTGCTGCTGTCTTCATTAGATACTCCAGAGCAATACATTCCTAGCACAGAACAGAATGTCAGTGATCCCCTCTGTACTTTTTCATGCCTTTCTTTGCATCTGAAATTAAGTTGATGACACTTGCAGAGAGGAGAGAGCGAGGAGCCCAGGGGTACCAGGGTGTTTATGCCATGCTCTGTTGTATGTACCAAAGTAACCATCAAATCTTACACCTAGATGCATTGCTCAAACCTGCCAGCTCAGTGGAAAACCTTTGTGGTTCTGCAGATAACCAGTAACATTTGCCATAATACTGTCTAGCTATGGTGTTAATTTTTCTTTATTCTTATATTTATGTTCAGTGGCTACTGCCTTGTCCTGTTCATCCTCAAAGCAGCCAGTGGGTTTCTGCTATACTTGAATTTAAGGTTTCAGGGTACCCTAAACAACATAGTGATTTGATGGGAAATGCTGGGTCCTTGATTCATTTCTCAGTTAATATATTTCATTTCCCCTATTTTCTAACCTCTGTGTCCTTTCCCAGGCATTTTGGTTTGTTCCTTTGCCTAATTCTGCTGTCACTTTGCTAAGCTGAGAGTGCTCATTTCCTGCTGGAGGTGAATCCTTTCACCTTTCATCAAAACACAAGTATATTTTGGTTAGTCCTGACCCCTTGTTCCTCTGTGGTGTCACACACACTGCTAGCTGTGTATTAATCTCTCGGGCTCAGAGTAGAATTGAACCCATCTCCACCAGGTTCTAAAGCTGTCTGTATTTACACTAAAATCACTGCTTTACAGTCACCTGTCTCACATCTGGCATTCTGCTGTTTGCTACAGGGTCCAAATCAGCTGAACTGTGGAGAATATCAGTTCCTGGTGCTGGAATGCTCCATACATGGGGCCTCAGGTGTTTTGGCCCAACCTTTTTCTGCTGGATGTTTGTGTTGGCCCATATACAGCTGAGATTGTTTTCCTGCCATTGGAAAGGCTGAATTTCACACTGAGGGGAAAGCCTATGGCTTTGGCTGGCTCAGGGTTTTTCAGGAACTGATAAGGCATTGCTTACAGCTGATAAACTTGTCCACAAAGAGTTCCCAGCAAGCAGACCAAGGAGAAGGTGGAACTGTGTGTTTCCAAGATGATGTGATGACAACCCACCCATATTTTAAAGATGAGATCTCTGGACTCTGCCAACACAGTAATACTGTTGAACCAACCACATATGGAAATCTAAACTGTGATCTGACAGCAAGTCAATCACAGCCTACAGATGCATTAGCTGCTCATACTATTCCACTTGGACAGGGGGTGTGTTTTCTTAATTCTCATGTTCCTCGTGGAAACTTTTGCCTGTCAGTGCTACATTTACTGCAGCATTGGTTTTCAGGTAATGAGTATTTGTGTTTCAGTAGTCTCCCCTCTGCTGGTGAGTCATCAACAGGGTGAGGTTGCATTAATACTGAGTGCATTTGTCACCTTTTCTGGAAGGCCAGAATTCCTCCAGCCCAGGATGCTGATATACACAGGAGGACAGGTTGCTTGGATCTTGACATTCAATATGATTTTAAACTTCCAGTCTTAAAGGTTATAGGTTGGCACATCCACCTGTTGGTATTTAACCTCAAAAATGAGATAAGCATGTTGAAAAAAAGGAAAAAATAATAGGCAATGCCAGAGATTCCATTGCTGACCATAGATTGCATCCTTGAAGATGGGGAAGTTCTTGCTTTCTGAAGTGGTATAATCTGCATTTATCAAAACCCAACTCCTCTGCTTGTCACTAACATTTAATTTCCCTGGCAGCCTAGGTAAGTCTTGTTCTGGGAGATGAAGTAAGGTGATCTGGAGCCCTTCACAGGAACTTGTTTCTGATCTGAGGTTCATGTGTTCAAAATGTTAAAACAGTCACAATACTGTCTTTCATTAAATGACAGGGTGCCTTCAAAGAGAGTAGTTCTCTTAGTTTCTACATACGCCTACACGAGCGTGACTAATGTGATTGTGACTGTGAGCCCTTAAATAAAAAGTGGAATTCTAGAAGTAGGTCTCATAGCATTCCTAGATACAGAGCAGGAAACTTGCACCTTGTCTCCTGGGTAAGAAGAGTAAGCTGAATTTATTACATCTGGTTGTTGGAATTAATGAAGACAGTAGGATTTTATTTTGTGAAATACATTCAAGTCCTCATATGGAATTTTACTCTTAACATCTAATTTTCGGTGTGTTGTCTGTATTATCACTCTAGAGTAGCATTTGGTGCCTTGCTCCATGCAGCTTTGTAAAAATATCAACCCAGTACTGCTGACTCATTTATAATGTAAAATGGACACTTATTTTTTCTTCTTTTTTTCTGTTTTTCAGACTTCAGAAATCCCACCTGCTATGTGCAACCTTACGTCCTTTCCATGCAAAGTATAATGCCCAAAATATCCTGTCTGAGGTGCTTTTTATCTAAAGTGCTCACAATTGCTAGCAGCAGCTTCCTTTAAATCATTTACAGACTTTTTGCTGCTGTCCCATAGGTAGATGGGTTTTTATTCTGTACAATGTTGTGCAAAAATCTTAGCAAACAAGAAAGTTCCACTTGCACTGATAGAGATATTGCATCTATTTAATTGGTTTGAAAGTTCAGGAAGATTAAGGCCAGGAAAATACAGTAAAGATAACTAATTCCATGATGAAAAGGTCATACTTCACTGCTTTAGCTTTTTAAAATGCCATGTTTTTCATACTTTATGGAAATTTATCCTTCATTCCTATAAAAAGCAAATTCTGATCTGAGTGCACTGTTAGGGTAAAATGTATCAATTTTCTTTTTTCATCATCCTCCTATTTCATAAGTTGTAAGCCTACAACTGTACAACTCGGTTTTGTTTTTGTTTTTGTTTTTATTGTTTTGGTTTTGTTTTGATGTTTCAATCAATGAGTGTTTCTTCATTGATTAAATCATTCCTTTAATATATTGCAAATAATTATCTGGTGTAGTGTTAGCAGGGGAACATATGTTCTGATGTTTTAGCATAAACATGAAAGTTCTACGAATATTTCTCCACCAGAACTGCATGCTAAAAGAACAAGATATGTTGGGCCAGAGGTGGTGTGGTCTCTATCCTCTTGAGAATGTTTTCTGTCAAAAAATGTTGATTTTAGTGGTCCTGTTAAGTCTGCACATCCCATTTACTCACACATTTATTGGAGATGTGCATTTTCTTTATAAGAGTTGGCGTTAGTACTGGAAAGCAAAGGGAACATAGCAAAGCACACGAGTGATAATAAGTGCTACAGAGTATGTGGAAATCAGCTAAACGTGGTAGATTTGAAATCAGATACAGAGGTCTGACACGGGCTGGATGAAGAGGAGCAAGGCAGTGCTTGGCACTTGTGTTTCCCACTTCACTGTTGACAAGGAACATGAGATAACTCTGCTCTGCCCTGGGAGGCACATCTGGAGAGCAGTGCCAGCAGTGATGCTGCCCTGTGCCCAACCCTGGAGCACCTCTGGAGAGCTGTGTGAGCTCTGGAGAGCTGTGTGAGCTCTGCAGGGCTGTGTCCCCTGGGCAGGGCTGTGTCCCCTCTGGAGCTGTGTCCCCTGGGCAGAGCTGTGTCCCCTGGGCCGGGCTGTGTCCCCTGGGCAGAGCTGTGTCCCCTCTGCAGGGCTGTGTCCCCTCTGCAGAGCTGTGTCCCCTGGGCAGGGCTGTGTCCCCTGGGCAGGGCTGTGTCCCCTGTGCCGGGCTGTGTCCCCTGGGCAGGGCTGTGTCCCCTGGGCAGGGCTGTGTCCCCTGGGCAGGGCTGTGTCCCCTGGGCAGGGCTGTGTCCCCTCTGCAGAGCTGTGTCCCCTCTGCAGAGCTGTGTCCCCCGGGCAGGGCTGTGTCCCCCGTGCAGGGCTGTGTCCCCTGGGCAGGGCTGTGTCCCCCGTGCAGAGCTGTGTCCCCTCTGCAGGGCTGTGTCCCCTGGGCAGGGCTGTGTCCCCTGGGCAGGGCTGTGTCCCCCGTGCAGAGCTGTGTCCCCTCTGCAGGGCTGTGTCCCCTGGGCAGGGCTGTGTCCCCTGTGCAGGGCTGTGTCCCCTCTGCAGAGCTGTGTCCCCTGTGCAGGGCTGTGTCCCCCGGGCAGGGCTGTGTCCCCCGGGCAGGGCTGTGTCCCCTGGCAGGGCTGTGTCCCCTGGGCAGGGCTGTGTCCCCCGTGCAGGGCTGTGTCCCCGGGGCAGGGCTGTGTCCCCTGGGCAGAGCTGTGTCCCCTGGGCAGAGCTGTGTCCCCTGGGCAGGGCTGTGTCCCCTGGGCAGAGCTGTGTCCCCTGGGCAGAGCTGTGTCCCCTGGGCAGGGCTGTGTCCCCTCTGCAGGGCTGTGTCCCCTCTGCAGAGCTGTGTCCCCTCTGCAGAGCTGTCTCCCCCGGGCAGGGCTGTGTCCCCTCTGCAGAGCTGTGTCCCCCGGGCAGGGCTGTGTCCCCTCTGCAGGGCTGTGTCCCCTCTGCAGAGCTGTGTCCCCTCTGCAGAGCTGTCTCCCCCGGGCAGGGCTGTGTCCCCTCTGCAGGGCTGTGTCCCCTCTGCAGAGCTGTGTCCCCTCTGCAGAGCTGTGTCCCCTGGGCAGGGCTGTGTCCCCTGTGCAGGGCTGTGTCCCCCGTGCAGGGCTGTGTCCCCCGGGCAGGGCTGTGTCCCCCGGGCAGGGCTGTGTCCCCCGGGCAGGGCTGTGTCCCCTGGGCAGGGCTGTGTCCCCTCTGCAGAGCTGTGTCCCCCGGGCAGGGCTGTGTCCCCCGGGCAGGGCTGTGCCAGCTCTGGCTCCTCAGCACAGGCACAGCAGCTCCTGGAGCGGGGCCAGCGCAGGCTGCAGAGCTGAGTGAGGGCCTGGAGCATCTCTGGCAGGGCCAGGCTGAGGGAGCTGGGGCTGTGCAGGCTGCAGAGGAGCCCCGGGTGAGAGGGGCCCCAGCCCTGGGTGTCCCTGTGAGCAGGGAGGGCAGAGCAGGGCCAGGCTCTGCTCCAGGGCCAGCAATGGCCCCAGAGCCACGGGCAGGGGCTGAGCCCAGGCACTGCCCCTGGGCAGGAGGCACAACTGCTGCCCTGGGCAGGGACCAGCCCTGCACACACTGCACAGAGAGCCTGTGCAGGCTCCTCCTGGGGAGATTCCAGAGCCAGCTGGGCACAATCCTGTGCCCTGTGCTCTGGGCTGGCCCTGCTGGAGCAGGGAGGTGGCACCAGTGACCACCGTGCTCCCTTCCAGCCTGGCCCACCCTGGCATTCTGTAACAGAGTGTATGCGTTCTCTACACACATGGAGGAGGGAGCAGTGTTCAAAAACTTCATGCTGTGGAAATGGCTTGTGGTGACTTTGTGGCAGATCATAAAAACAAGGAACAACTGTCACAAATTTCTGCTCACACTGGGTGTTAGAAGTTCACACTGGCCATTAGGAAAAAGTTTTTCACCACTGGGTAACACAGGAGTTTTGACATGCCACCCAGAGAGGTGGTTCAGTCTTTCCTTGGCCGTTTTCAAGATTCATCTGGGCCAAACTGTGGCAGACCTCATCTAGCTCTGATCAGAGTCCTTTACTGAGCAGAGAATCAAACTGCTGATCTGCAAGGAATCACAGCAGGGTTTTTTTCTGGTTTTCCATGATTCTGCCTGGAACATCAGGGCTGAGCAGTGCAGAGGAAGAATCTTGTACAGCTGTGACGTTCCTCTGTGCATGAGGGTGAACCTGAAATGGTGGACACTGGAAGTTCATCTATAAAGATTTCCTCCTTACTTTCAACTTGAAATGTATCCATGTACTCGGAGTCCTTAACTCTGTATGAGATGTGGATTTGTATTGCCTAGCCATTTTCACATTTTCTGCTCTTCTGATGTGCCTTGGGAATAAACACCACAAGGTTCACATGACCATAGGAAGCCAGGTAATTTGTATTTAATCAGAATTATTTCATTTGAATTAGTTATTGAGCATTACGTCTACTGTAGGCATTGCTTCTCTCTTTGTAGGTGTTTCTAGGAGCTGTAGAAATGTATAGAAATGTGGTTTTGAAATTTAGTTTGTCAAAGGTAAGAGAGAAAGAAACGTGAGAAGATCAGTTGTCATAATAAAAACAGATCTGTTTTCACAGATCAGTTTTGATGATTGTTTTCAATTGAGTTGATCCTTGTTTTAAATCCGACTGTGATTGATTGCGAGTGCTGCAAGATATAATTGAAGAGGCCAACTCATGGAAAGGTGAAAAAGTATTCAGCTAAAAGCCAGGATAATTGGGAGCATGATTTTATCACTAATCCGGGGTAGGAGTGAAGACAGAATGGGGTCAACCTTTGACAAGCTGGAAAGAAACACCCAAAGTCCTGATTCCCCAAACCCACAGCCCAAGTGCCATTGCCAGAAACCTGTGGGTGGGAATTCCCTCCCTTGAGGCTGGCTAGGAAAAGGTATTGCAGTGGTATGTTGGTCATCCTTTGTGTTTTATCTGACTCTTAGATAAGCATTGATTTCAGCTCTATCAGGGGCAGGAACATGCAAATGTACTTGCATTCACTTCAGGGCTGATTCCAGTTCCAAACCAGTTTTATTTCTTTCACTTACTGCCTGAGCCAAGGAACCCTGCAGACCTGAGTCAAGCCAGTTTAAGGAGGATCAGATCTCATTTAGGTTGCTTGGGATTATGTAGAGAAGAGGGGGAAGACACCCAGCCAACATCTAAATATTTTGTGTTCTGAATCCAGGAGAAGCCGGCTTTGGAAAGCCTGGATTTGAACTCCTGACTTTAATTGACATAAACTGAATGAAAATACTAAACTGAACAAAACCTTACTTGATGTGTGGTCATCATTTCCTCATTCAGGATATTTCTGTGAAATACTTTTCTAGAATATGCCTATGTGATTAAAATTGGCATTACTCTTGATTTACTGCACTCTTCTGTGCTAAAGGGCTTTGCTATAAAAATAATGCAATGTAGAAATGCTGCTCTGAGGAGATGTGGATTTCCTTCTTATGGTTGGTATTGCTATAGCAACATTTCCCTCCAAGCCATGACTGTAATTACAAAAGTTGCCATTGATCTTATATGTAGTAAATTATATTAGTATTTAGCAATGAACTCCTAATGTCAAATGAAATAAATACCTGCTTTTCCTATTCATCCCCCACCAAGCCTCGATTTTCATTTCAACAAAATAATTTTATTTTTACAAATTCAATTTTTCAGTAAGTTGTTTTTAGATGTCAACACAAATCCAGTTTTTCGGTCTCTGGATTTATTATGTTTATTGTAGCTTAATTTAAGCATCATTGTTCACTGTGGCAGTTTTACTGGAAAGGTTCTTGTTAGGAATGTCTCTGCCTCTGCTGGATATTTTGGGGTGTTAATTACGACCTTGTATAGATCTCAGAGGAGGCATACAAAAAAAAAAGGAAATTATTTACATGTGAAACATCTTGAAAATATATTTCAAAGAGAAAATGGTCCTGGTAAACATTTCTTGTGTAAATCACATTATTCCTGTAATAGGAATATGTCTTTGTTCATAGTTCTGTTTTCAGCCCAGAATTAGGAGCAGCAGTCAGAAGCAAGGGTGTGCACAAGGGGTATCTAAGAAGACAGGATGGGAAGGTCAGTGCCTGTCTCCTTGGGTCTGCTGCCTCAAAGTGAACTGTGTGACTGCAGCCAGCAAATCCCATTGTTAATAAACATAAACCCACAAGCACAGAGGAATTAGAATACACAAACCTGATTCTGGTTAAACCCCCTACATTATGCAAGAGCATTTATGAAATGAACTTAAGAACTACAGAGTGACAGCAGCTAAGGTGAGAATGCAATCAATCGTGTAATCACATTTTGCTCAAGAAGCTGAGGGGTCATTATTATGAAAACAAAAGCAGAAATCAGTTTTAATTTCTTGGGTGTGATCTGCCCTTTCTTCTCTGAGCTGCCCAGATGGGAATTCAGAGGAGAGTTTGGAGCCACATAGCTTTGAAATAAATTGTAGCTTTACCTGGATTTCTTGGTTCTGTTTGTCTTGTAAGAGGTTTGTTCATTTTAAATTCTGCTTTGTGCTTAGACTTTAGACTGGATTTTATTTGAGATATTCAGGGCTTGTGAGGTGTGATATCAATAGTTTACTGAAGGGCCTTTGTCTCCATAGAATAGGTGAGAAGTGGTTTTGGGCCCCTTGTACCAAAGTCGTGGTGTTACTATGATCCCACTCCTGCTCTTTATTTTTCAGTGGGTTCTGAGAACAGAACAGGCTGTAACTTAGCCCCTCTCCTGAAATTGCCCCTGCAGGAGAGCCCTGCTGATTCCTCTCTCTGGGTACTTGGTGCCCTAAACTGGAAGGAATGAAGAGATTGTTGTTATACCATAAAAAAACATGTAGGGAAGAGGTGAAATCACTTGTGTCGCTGGAGAGAAGGAGAGGGAGTGAAGCACATGGCTAAAGCTTTATCATCAGGGAGCATCACATTGCACAGGTGATTTTTTGAACCCAAACGTGTTTAAAGCAAAGCTAATTGATGTGTGACTAATGTCATCACCATGTGGCCACCCAAGAATTATTGGAAACACACCAGTGCCTCTAAATCTTGTAGTTAAGCTGGTTACAAGCTACTTAACCCAGGAGTCAGCATGAACTTTAAACATATGATGAGCTTACAGTCTGTTCTGACTTTGGAATGCTGTTCCTAATGGAAATTTTATATGAACACCACCAGCATGAGATTACAAAGTAGAACGTGCTGTTTGTAGGCAAAGCTTTTTATGTGTGAATGGGCGTCCCAAAGGCTGTTGAGTCTCAGGCTTCACATGTAAGATTCAGTTTGGTGGCCTCTCTTCTCTAAAATTCTCTCTTTATGAGTGGTTTCTGTGGCTCCAGGCTGCTGCTGCTGGTGAATTGGTAGAGTTGGAGAGGCAGTGTTACTTGGGGCTGTGCTGCAAGCCAGGTTTTGCCTCCCAGCCAAGCCTTCCTGTGAGATGTTGGGCATGGAATGCTCACTTTCATCATGACCTGAAAGCTTAACTTGTGCCCTCAAGACCCTGATCTATCACTTCTTTCTACTGTGCTAGTGCAGAATTTGTCTTTCCTGTTGATGCTGGAATAACCTGGATGGTGTAATTTAATATTTTCATGTTATTTTTAGATGATTATTATTGTTATTATTATTGATTTGATCTGCAATGGAATATCAGCAGAATGAGCGATGTGCACTGGTTTATGGTCACTGAAGATTTTTGGTTTACTTTTTTTGTGGTTAAAAAAGGCATTTAAGTAAACGAGAATTGCAGAGAACTTGGTAACCAGAAGAAATCTTCTTTTGTGCGTCAGTGTGGGATAAATTAAGGAAACAGAAAAGTGTCAAGGTGTGTTCTGATTTCCTACTAGACAGTACATTATTTATAACCTTAATATCATGACTGCAGCAACTTTCTTTTTAAGGCCTTAGCTGGTACTTCAGAAGATCGGGCTCTAAATGTAAGTTTTGCTCTGCTCGCCACACTTCTTGGTCATGAATTCTGACCTTCTCAAGTGGATTGTTTTCATAACTGCTAAGCAACAGCAAAATCCCAAACCACAAGGCATTACCAGAGCAGCAGTCTGCATTTCTGTGGCCTCCTGCCATGGGATGGAGTCAGTCAGCACACTGTGAGTGCTACACACTGCAGAAACACAGCTTGGCCAAGTTTGAAGGCAAAGCTTTCTCTGGTTTTCTGGGTGACACTGGCTTAGTAAATCTAATTGTGAAAGCATTCAGCGTGTTTTTATAAACCAGAATAATTCAAAGGCTCAGTAAGGGAGGTGTCCTGTCCTGCAGGGTAGTTACTTGGGTAAATCTAATGCCCCAAAACTGCCCTGTGTATCCTCCAAATGCTAGAGGGTGTTGGTTCCTGTATGCTGCAGACTGAAAGGGAATTGCATTATCATGCTGAATGTAAGTTTATTAAATGACTCAAGCAAATGGTTTTCATTCAGGTATGAAGCTTGTCAACTGTGTGAGTTTAGGGTTTTTTTAAGTTGTTGAAAATGCTTCATTTTCTTGCTAAAAAGTGTTATGAAGTGCTGTGTAAATACAACTGTGCAGTGAGGTGTCACTTTTCTTTTTAAATTTGCCTGCTGTAAATTTATTTTTGTTTAATGAAGCTTATAAACTGAGCAGATGAGTTGGGAGTGTTTAACCTTGGAACCCTTCCTTTGTGCCTGACTCAGAGACATTTTGGTTTAGCTTCAGGGATGATTCTCCTTAGATTCTGTTATCCTCAAATGGCACTAGTTTTGCCAAGCTTGGCTATTCAGAAAACATAAATCACGTCCTCAAAAACCATGAGAAAGCACTGAATGAGAAAACAATTGGACAAATGAACAAATCTGTTTGAATTCCTGAGCTTCAGTCTTCTCACTGCAGTAATTGAGGCTAGAAGAGCAAAATTCACATGTAATCAGGGAGTCCAGGAGCTGGCTGTTCAACAGAAATCTTACTCAGGTATTGTTCTGGTATTGCTAAGGATGGGAATACTGTAATACAGGCATAGTCTTCAACAGATTTCAGCTAAGCTAAAACCAGTATATGATGTGTTGGATGATGTCTGCTGGTTCTTCTGGATTCAGCTTTCTCCATACATAAACTGTCAGTTCAGTTTGCTTACAAGCAAGGCAGTGTTTCTTTTATTTAGTTGAAGGAAGAAGCCACTAAAATCACATAGGGGTTTACTTAGTACAAAAATTGTTGTGCTGTGGGTACCAAACATTTCAGAAAATGTAACTATTTTAATCTTCCCTGTTCTTTTTGATGTGAACTGCAATCACAGCTCACCCAAAAAGGTCATGACAAGGTCTGGCTGAACTCTGTGTAGTTTTCATTTTGATCTTCCTGATTTGTTTGATTTAGGGTCGTTTAAACACCTTGTTTCTGTTGGGCACAGTGTGCTTTGTGTCCATGGTGTTCACTCAAAGCTTTTACCAGAATACCAAATTTTGGTGATATGCAGTCAAGTGGTCTTTTTCTCCCCAGACTTTGGGCGCTCATTTTTTAGAAGTAGAAAGGGATGACAAAAGAACCAACTGGTTCATGCTGAGCAAGAATTTTAATTTATCAGTTGTCTTACAACCCCTTGTTTTCCTCAGTTTTCATTTTGAGCTTGTCTTTTGAGGTTGCTGAAGATGGAAAGGGAAATAAAACCCTTTTTATAAAATAAAAGTTTTTCCCCAGCCTCATAAGGCAATCACCTGTAAATTTCAGATTTTAGTATTATATATCTAATCATCTTTTAGCAAATTTGGTCTGGGTAGTTACCATTTCAAACCAGATTAACTTTTTATGGCTTTATGTGTGGGACTGGGGCCACTGTGCAGTTTTATTATCTAATAAACACCATTTAGCTGCTGGTGATTTAATCTTAATTAATGTTAGAACTCATGGAATTATGCATTTCAATGCAGTCATGGTGATCTTTAAATTAAGATCTAGCAGTCCTATACATAAGCATCTCCTAAGGGGTTTGTTTCATTGGGTTTGGTTCTTTTGAGTAGGGAATGTTTATTGTCTCCATTCCAAGGACATCTAATATGTAGCATTTTGATTTACAAAACAATTTACTTGCATTTTAATTTTCATTTAAAGTATCATGGAGCGTAATGGTTTTTAGTTGCAAATTTGGACGGGCATGTAGAGCTGTAATCTTTCTTTTGACTTATTTGCCACAGGCCAAGTGAAATTAAATGTTTTGGAACATCTTAATTTTGCTGCCTGACAAGTTTCCTCTAAGTGAAAGCAGATGGGTGTTCATCAGCAGGAAGGGAAGGGAAGTGTGGCATGGGTACCAACAACAGAACCCAGTCAGTGTCTGTTCTTTTCATGCAGACTTGTGCAGGTTCTTACAGTCTGTATCTGATTGTGAAGGGCAAAGATCTGAAGTTCACTTATGGTGTGAATTATCATAAGAGCTAAAGACAGTGTTGGATTTTATTTATTAATATTTTGCACTTAAGCATCTTGGGCTTTTGAATATTTTGTGTCTTCAGTGATTCATATTCAGCTAAAGTCCTGCTATCTGAACAGGTACATATAGTCCTAAATCTCTTTGAAGTGGTAACCTTTCAGGACATTATAATTTGTGTCCAGTTGAAAGAAGTGCTTCAGATGCTGTCCTGAATAGGAACACTTTGCAAATTCATGGATTTAATGAGGTCAGCTTGTCTTATTCCTTACTATGTTTTGGCATGCATTATGTCCTTGTAATTCTCTTACGAGCTCATTCATTATGAAACTCTTAACAGTGATTTTTAGATGTTTAACAGTGATTTTAGATTTTTATTGGCCTCATCTTAACAGAGATGAGGCCAATAAAATTAAACCTATTTGTAATTTATGAAATGTAGTCAAGCAAGCAGAGTATGTTCCAAAAAGGAGTGTTATGAAATTTCTCTGTAATTGTTTTGAAGAGGTTTCCTAACAACAGATCAATTTTTTTTTAAAAAAAACCTCTTTATGCTCATAGAAAATTATGCTCTAGCATGAATTCTAGATGTAAGTAGTTCAGATTCACTGTTTCTTTTGAAATACATGAGTTCAGAAAATAGTACTTGAAGTGAAAAGCCATCCTGACAGCAAAGGAGCATTTACAGCGGCTGTGTATAACATCACCTGTCTTACAGATTATTGCAGTATGCCCAGAAATAATGGAAGGACATGCACTCCTAGGGGAAAGAAGGTATGGCCAAGCTGGCTGAAGGCTGGAGTTTTGGAGCAGCAGCTGTGGGAATTTAGTACTGCTCAAAGCATAGACCACCAAGGGCTTTATTCCCATATGAATTGCCTTATTTCTTCATCTTCTACTTGTGTGAGCTTTTATTAGTGCTGAGCTTACAACTTCGTGATGCACTTGGAAAAATCCTTGCATTTCATGCCCCAAGGCCTTCACCAGCCTTCCTGAGAGAAGCTTGCTCCTGCTCACCCTTTTGCTTCTGAGGGAATCTTCCAGTGGAAGCGGAGTTATTTCACCTGATGATGAGGTTTTTCTGGTTTGGTTTTACTCTAAGAATGGCATGTTGGTATGTAGGTTATGGCCTATATATAGCATGCTTGAATTACTTTACAGGACTTGATTTGGTAGTTGGGAGATCTGAAAGACTTCTCAAAAAGCCATTAATTTAGATGACATATAAATGCATAATTTCTTTTCCTGTAATTGTGGTCAGCAGTGTGCTTAAATAAAACCACAGAACAAAACCTGTGTTTCACTCCAGGAGGGGAGATACACATTGTACCCTAAAGTACAGAAAACAGTGTCATTAAGTACAAAATATTATGTATCTTGGGGAGTTTCTGGTGAACCATTGAATCTCCTCTTCTTATTTGTGGCTGCATTAAGCACTACTCAATTGTCCTTGCTAATTTGCAATTAAATCTAATTTTAGATGTGGTTGGCTTTTTGGTTGTTTATAGGGGTTTTTCCCCCTTGCTAAGCAGTACATTAAAGTAAAACCTTTTTTTATCCCAGTCTTGCTAAACATACTTCAGAGTGTGATCTGAGTCAAACAAATACTTGATAACCAAGAGGAATTTCTGCTCCCTGCTTGTGGAGCTGCTAAACTTCAGACGCCACAGACCACGTCGTGGAATGATGTTGAAAGAAACCAGCTTCCACTGAGCATCTCCCTCCGAGGCAGAAGTTCTGTCTGTGAGAAGATGCCTTCCAGCTGTGCCCTTAAAATCCTACCAGAGCACAAGTGGCTCTTCTCCTAAGCTACTACAGATCTTGCAGCTATTCCTGGGTGCTGCTCTGAGATGAGAGGAACTGGGTGGGTCGAGAGCATCAGTTGTGCTCCTCTCAGGAGCATCTTCTGTGCCTGGGTGCTGGAAGCTGAGCCCCGACCCAGAGTGCTTGGCAGGAAGAGGAGCAGCTGGTGAGGAGCTGCCAGTGCCAAGAAAGGATTCTTTCTTTTGAGGTTTGGCTGGGGATGCAGCTCCTGGAGGGGCAGTGCTGCTGACACGGCGAATACCGAGCTGCTATTCAAAGCTGAACAGCTGATAAAAATGGGGGATGAGAGTGCAGCACTCTGCAAAATCCATGTGCTTAACTCTCAAAGCTGTTTTTGGGAAGATAAGGAAACAGAGACGGAAGATGCCACTTCCACTAAGCTGTATGTCTGTATCTTTTAGAATTAAAGCTTCACTAGACTGTAAAGGGCCCACAAGACCTGATAAATGTGCATTTGAAAATTGGAAAGCACCATCTCCATAATTCCTAACTGGCTTTGGAGCCAAGCACTCCCGGTATCATTTTTTTGATTCATGAGAACAGCTAAAACCTAATAACATTATGGAACATAGTCATCTCTCTAACAGGCTTCCTTTCAGACAACTCAGAAGTTTTTTAAAGCTACTGTTCAAAATTCATTTCACAAGTCAGGCTCAGAATAGAGATGGAAAAGTTAGGAATTTGTATTTTGCTAATTCTGAGTGGAACTGTGCAGAAGGAAAAATTCCTTAGAAAGTCAGTTTTCAGGCTGGCTTGAGAATATATTAACTTGGTTTGTCATGCTGTCTTTTTGATTTTTAACTCTGAACTGTTTCTGAATTTATGAACATTGGGCAATTTTTTGTCGTGCATTTCATCTGACCGAGACCTGCTCCCCGTAAGTGCCAGGGAGAATCAAAACAACCACCTTGTCACTGTTATTCAAAACTGTGCCTTTGAAACTGTTTTGACACTTGGCCAGGCGCCCAGGCTCTGTGTTTTCCACCTTCAGCCAATCCCTTTACATATATGGCAGAAGGGGATCTGATAATCAGATCTAGTTGGAAAAATTCCAGTCAAACAACTTTTGGAGATGTTGTGCTCTGGCACATTTCTGCCTGCCTCTGAAAGCTCTGCAGTGCTGCTCTGTGGGCAGTGCCTGGCCCAGGACAATAGAGTGTTTGTCATGGAGAGGGAAAAGGGGTAAAACCCTGGGAGTTCCTGGGAGGCTGTGACCTCAGCCCTCAAGGCTCCCTGGAGCAGAGAGCTGTGAGGGTCATTCCTGAGGATCTTTGACCTTTGTGTTTTTTTCATGGGAAGGGCATGGTGCCAAAAGCTGAAATTACATGTTTTTGCGTAATTTAAGAATTTTTTTGTTGTTATTGTTGTCATTTTTCAGGTTATTTTAAAGGGTTGGGGGAGATGTTTTGCTCCTGGAACTGTGTTAGTCTTATGGAAGGACGCTGCAGCCAAGAGCTGCTGGGTGTTTCTTACGTCTCGCTGTGAATATGCAGTGGCATCTTTGAACACCAGTACTGATAAAAACAGTAATTACAAATAATTAAGAAAGTCCTTAAGAATTACTGACTGTCCACCTACAGGGGCACAGTAGTGCTGCAGACTTGAGTAGAGAATCTGGGGTCCCCAGCCCAGGGAGCCCAGGGAGCTGCTGGAGCCAGGGCAGGGACAGCCAGGGCAGCAGAGGCTGGAGCAGCTCTGCTGGCAGCCAAGGCTGAGGGCATTGGGATGGTTCAGCCTGCACAGGAGAAGGCTTTGGGCTGACCTCAGGGTGGCCTTGCAGAGCCTGCAGGGAGCCCAGGAGAGATGGGCAGAGACTCTGGACAAGGGCTGGAGTGACAGCACAGGGGAATGGCTGCACACTGCCAGAGAGCAGGGTTACATTGGCTATGGGGAAGGAATTGTTCCTGGGAGGTGCTGAGGCCCTGGCACAGGGTGCCCAGAGCAGCTGGGGCTGCCCCTGCATCCCTGGCAGTGTCCCAGGCTGCATGGGGCTGGGAGCAGCCTGGGACAGTGGGAAACATCCCTGCCCATGGCAGGGCTTTAAGGTCTCTTCCAACCCAAACCATTCTGTGACTTTGTTTCCATACAATGTGTCTGTGCCCTGCGTATAAGAGAAACACCTCTTTCCTGATTTGTCTGACTCCTGTACAAGGATGGAAGGTGGGATTTTTAAAGCCCTTTCTTTAGAGGTTTTTGGCTCACTTGAACAGTTGTTAAAATTAATGATTTTTTTAGAATTAGTGATAAATGTACCTCTTAACCACAGTGCAGTCATGACTCTGTGTTCAGGCTGATTTACTACTTTTGTCTTCTTTCACACACACAGCTTTGTCTTTCTTTTTTAAAATCCCAATAAAAGTTTAATTGTCCCATTATCCTCCCACATGTTCTGCCCTCTAGCAAATCTCAGGAATGGAAATGTACTTGCTGCAAATCAAAGGTGAATAAACTAGAAAAGATGTATACACATTTTTTCATTTGGATTTGTTCCATATTTTTTAGTATGTCATGTATTTCCTGACACCTTTGATTTGTTTACTGAGGGATTATCTTGTTTATACTGGTAAGCATAAGAAAAGATGCAGAAGCAATTTTTTTTTTTTTTTTTTTTTAACCCAGCACTATGCAGTAGTAACTGCCTTGGCTTCTAGCAGACACAGTATTTTACCTTTCTGGTGAAAAGCAATAGTTCTTAAAGTGTATGCAGCATCCCAGCATGACAGGCTCAAAGAGAAGTAGACCCCATGTGACAACAGGAACTTCATCTTGTGTCTCACTGGTGCTAATACATCAAGGTTGTTGTGACTTCTTTGTCAGAGAGCCTAAAAGGATAACTGTTTATATTTAATGGTAGCTGTTTGTTTGGCTTTCTGAGGGTTTTTCTTTAATTTTGAACTCTTATTTGATTTTATATTTTTCTTTAAACTATCTACCAATATAGAAAAATTAGAGTATTTTCTTTTTTATTTATTAATAAATGCTGTCATGAAAGCTTCAAGGGGTGAGGCTAGGTTTAGATAAGAGTATGTAGGAGTGGTAACATGAGAGCAATCTTGAATTACAGCATCAAACCTAAGGGCAAAGACATGGAGAATTCAGATAAGTACCAAGACTTGTCATCTACTCAATTTCCTGACTGTTTTATGTGTTTCATACTGCCCCAAGCTAGGATGACATGAAAAACAGCAGAAGGTACCAGCATCTATAAAATCATCAGCTTGATGTTACTCTCCCTGCCTTCCAGTCTCAGCACCTGGTGTGGTGCACAGTATGAACCCCTTCCTTTCCCAAGCAGTAAATTCGTGGAATTGGCATAAGGAGTGCTTCTAAACTTTTTTTTTTTTTTTTTTTTTTTTTTTTTTTATTTGTAGAAATTCCAATATCTTTGTGGAAATCCCAATATATTGCCTGTATTACAATCTCTCTCTCTCTCTGTCCCTTCTACCTGCAGATTTTGGCAGTGATTCATGGAGCCCCACAGGAGTCTCTGTGTCTGTGGCCACAGTCAGGGCCCTGGGTCAGTGGCAGGAAACCAGAAGAGAGATGGCAGGAGAGAACAGTGTTTGTTGCCTGCTAATTTGATAGTGTCAGGCTGAGAGCATCTTTATTGTGAGCTATACAAAGAATGATTGCCAGCAGAGAAAACCAAGCAGCTGCTCTTTCCTGGCTCTCCTTGCTTTGAAGCCCCTGATTGTGCAGGTCAGGTGCTGCTACCTGGAGTTTTATTGTCAGTCACATGCAGTGTGAGCACCTCACAAATCCACTTGCTGGAGATGGTAAGAACTGAACTGTTCCCATCACCTGCCCACCTGCAGCAAGGGAAATGGAGTGAGGACCTTTTAAACTTGAGAGATAAAGTAAGTTCCTTTTCCACAGTAGCTGGAAAGATGAAAACTGAAAAGCAGCCAGACAGGGATAGCTGGAGGCATTTGCTCAATGCTGTTTAAAGATGTTTCATAGAAATACCATGGAAGGGTGGGAAGCTTAATTAGAAGTTCCTAACAAGTCATAAATCTTGCTTTAAAAATAACTCTTAATGTGGCTTCCTAGAAGCATTTCAAGGTATCTGAGAAATAGAAGGAATCCTGCCATGATTGGCTTTTTATATAATGCCACATTTTCCATAAATGAGATCTACAGAAAGTTTTTCCTTTGCTTTCCACTCCAATATCCTAAAATAAGCAGAAGATGATGTATTGTAGATTGCTAGCTTGTGCCTCTTTTTAAATTTTAAAATAGCAAATATTAAACAGATATTTCATTTCTATGCAAGTTTTCCTATTAGCAAAAAATTACAAATACATGTATGATATTTAGAGGTATGCCTTTATTTTTTTTCCCCAGGTAAGCATATTATCAAAACTCATGTGATACTGTGTCACACTGTGGGTGTCAGAGAGGTTCATGTAATTAATTACAAAACTGTCATACATAAATTATTGTTCCTGCATAAAGCGTTAAGCAGAACTAATTAGAATATGTTTTCTCCCAGATATGTATGCATACTTTCACTGGCAAAACTTCCCTCCTTCCAGGTACTGCTTTAAACAGTTGGGCTTTTTTGGCCAAGGACTGTTTCATTGCTGTATGTTGATGCAGACTTAAATAATGAGTTCTGGGCCCATGGCTGCAATTTAGTGATGTGAATTGGAAAACAGGGTTTTCTGTAGCTTTCTGAAACAAGCAGGTCAACTTTCTGAAATAGATTACCAGAATGAAGAAAGCTGTTTCTCTGATAAAAAACAGATTCTGGTTTTCTGCCAGCCATGATGTCACCTCCTTGTTTTTTAGATTTGTATGGATTCTTAGACTGAGAGTTGTACCTTTTCACCCCTGGAAGGGATAACTTCCCTCCTATAAATGCACCTATAAAGGAATTGCAGTCTTAAATAACACAAATTACCTGATTCACAGTTATCTCCATTTGCAGGCACTAAAGCCCAAATGCCTAGAGAATACCAAACTATAGGAATACCAAGGGGAGCTTCTTAAATCACTGAAAAATATTAGCAGCACCAAAGTTGGAACTGTAAGTTGTTTCTCTGTCTTCCAAGAAGGACAAGTTAAAGATCCTCCTTGAGAAAAAGCACATTTATGTTTAATAAACAATGTGTGCACTTACTTGACATATTCCCTGTTGTTTTCTTTGTCCTTTTCTCTTAAAATATTGGTACATATGTGTTAATATAAAAACCTCTGCCTACCAACTCTTTTTCTTCTTCCTCTCCAACCTGATGAGTCTGGTAGTAAGACTGTAAATAAAAATTTAGTTTATAGGGGCTGTACAGTGGGAAGAGCTATGCATCTTCTATCAGACACCTGCAATATATTCTTCCACCCTTTTTTTCCTCCCGATGTCAGGCAACAGCAATAACAAAGTGATAAACATCTCATCATCCTCCACCCTTCCATAAGAATCACTGGTTGCTGTGCATGGTCTCACCACTCTGTTGCTTTATCAGCTGCTGTCATCACAGCCATTGTATCAGCCTCAAAATGATAATCTGCAGCTTTGATGTTGTTCTGCTGCTTACATTTTCCATGGCTCAGTGCCTTCCTTTTGCCAAGTGAATTCTGCAGTCCAGGGCCCTGCTGGAGTAGGTGAAGGTAACATCTGTTCCTTGAGGCAGCTCTTGAATAGGAAGCACAATCCTGGTGTGACACAGGGGTTTGTCATCCTGCTTTTCCACCAAGAGAGAAAGTGATCTCGATGTAGCTGTCAGAAGGAAACTGCTCATCCTTGCACACCAGCAAGACAAGGATGTCTTCACTGGGCAGTGCACTGTACACTACATCACAGAGATGCTGATGCACGGATTCAGTGCACCTTGGGATTGCTTGGAAAAAAAAAAAAATTCCCTTTCTGTCTCTCCACGTCCTGTGGGTGCAGCAGCACACACCCATGATAAGGCAAAGCTCCTGGCATGATTTAGGGCACCTGTGAAACACTGGAGGATGTAACAAAGACTGCAAGATATGTGCAGACCAGTCAGGTTACATGAACTGCAGGTGAGCTCTGGAGTACTCTCTGTGCCTCTCTGGAGCTTTTGAGTGTCACAATTATTCCCTTGCTCATGTAATGTAAAGGGTTCAGCCAGGTTTGTGGTGAAGGTGTGATGGCATGGAGAAGCAGTGCAGCCAGGGAAGCTGCTTCCAGCTGGAAACATTTCTATCCCTCATTCTGGGCCAGCTTCCCCCGTTCTTCTCCTGAATTTTGTCTGCGGGTGCGAGTGGGAGCTGGGCAGAACAAAAAGAAGCCCCTTCTACAAGTTCTCTTCTCTTTTCCTTTCCTAAGCAAGGATTAGTTGATTTTGTACAGTATTTTGAAACATGAACGAAAACAAGCCATCTCTGGACAGGTTGCACAGGTGAAGGTGCAGTTGTTGGATAAGGATTATTTGCCATTAGAATTCAATGCTATCTGAAAAAACAGACAGGAAAAATTACTGGCCTGTGAATTTGAGGAGGAAAGCTGTTCTGGTTAAACTGTCCAGTTGTCAGCCCACCTCTCCCCTGGTGATAAACCAAAGTGATAATACTTAAAGCAAAGCTGTTTCATTTTTTTTAAATTTGAAATAAAACAGTTATGGTTTTCTATCCTTTTGAAAGTCTGCTCATCACCCTGAAGTACTAAACCTATGACATGTAATTAACAGAGTTTTGAGAATATCTGTTCATTTTACAGAGACAGCAGTGACAATTCAGTTGCTTGTCTGTCTTAGCTTTGCAAGTGAGACTGTGACTAAGATTTTCTCTGGTTTGCCTCTCAATTTCTGCTCGAGGAGCAGGCACCAAGTCTTGTGGGAGCATCACATGTTGGGCTGTCTTCCTTCCATGCCAGGACAATTTTGTGGCTGCTCCAGTAAACACATCACCAAGGTTTGGCATTAAATCAAGCCTGTAGACCTGACTCTTCCCAGCAGGTAATACAGAGCATTATCTCTGTTCCTTGGTCAGTCCTGGAAAAATTCTCCTGACCTTAGGAGAACTTCCTATATTGCCAGCCAGCTGCTTTTGAAACAGTCCTGAGCCTCAGGGCTGGAATCACCTTTGTCAGCCAGCTGGGAATTGGAGCCAATGTCCCACTACCTGCACCTCAGTGATGTTTCATTACAGAGTGGATCACAGATGCCTTCCTGCTCCTACACCCTTTTTTCTTGCAAAACTTCATCTCCCTCTCACTTTTGCTTAGGATTCCTCCTACTCCTTAGGAGGAGAGCACTGGTTCCTGTTAAAGGAACCAAGAAAGTCCCAGGTCAGTTTTGGTGAAGAACCAGTTTGCAGTGGGTACAAAGCACTTTAATCTCTGTAGCCAAAATTAGATTGTGTCCATCCAGATCAGACACAGAACAGATCCCTGTTTCCAGGTGGATCAATTTGGGGACAGAGCTCAGGATGAGGGCTGACCTGTAATGAAAGCTTTACAGCCTCTTGTCACCGTGCCCTTGATAAGACAGCAGACATTACCTGAGGCTTAACACACTAACACTGCTCACACTGCTGCCAACTGGAATGCAGCCTTTAGCATGGGAAAACTCCCCCTAAATATATATTCCAGAAATGAAACAAGCCTTCTACATTTCATTTTGTTATGGGGAAAATGCTAATAAATTTATCTAAAAATATCAAAGGCTTTGAAAAACGAAATGACAGGTTTTTCAAAATGCTTTATGTACCAGCACTGAGTAAAACTCAGTTGTTTGGCAATTTCTTGTAATACTAATGCTATGGATTTGATCTTTTCTGCTGGTTGCATTTCTCCTAACTAAGCTGCATTTGTTCTCCTTGGGAGAGTCTTAGGTTGCTATCTCATTGCCATGGTACCCATGTGGAAAGACTTCTAGTAGGCAGAATTTACTCCAGTAGTCACACACTCTTCCTCATCAGAACATTGATTCAAATTAAGTCGTGACAAAGCAGAAAGAAGTTTGGTAATTTAAACTTTCTCAGAATTGCTGACAAAATCTGTTCTGACGATGCAAAGAGGAGGGAACATCCACCACCCCTCCCTCTTATTGGCTTGACAAGTTCCTGGCAGAATCTGACAAGTTTTGGGGTGGTTTTTTAGTGTGTGCTAGTGGTTTTATATAAAATTATCTTTACAGAAGTCTGCTCTTTGGTGTTGCTGGTGAATAGGGCAAGCTGACAATCAACAGGGAGGCACGGGAAATGGCTGAGGCATGAATTCTGATTTGAAACCTTCATCTAGTCAAAATATGGTTTGACTAATTAAAAACTATGAGTCTTCCTGGTGAGGAAGAGGAATTGTCTCCGTGTTGCAAAGACCCATTTCCCTGAATGTAAAATGGTCAAAATAGGAAGGTACTGCCCACAGCCCTAAATCTTTTGCAGCCCTAAATGTTGCACATATTCATATTTGTGTTCTCTCCTTCAAATCACATCTGTTTGCTTGCCACCTAAGGTACTTCTTCACACAGATCCAAAATGGCCCAGCATTCAAATCCACTGCTCTGCTTGGCTTGGGGCAAGCACAGCAGGGGGAGTTTGCTCCAAGCCTGTTATTTTGCTGGCTGAGGTGCTGCCTTTCTCTCGTGCAAGGAGGCTGCTGTTAGATGGAGATGTGAAAAATAAGAGGGTTAAGAGGTTGTGTCAGCTGAGGACACGTCTGTGCTGCACCTTAGTCTGGCACAGTACGAGCTGAGAGCTTCAGAGGGACATCCAAAGTGTCAGCTGGCACTGGGTTAAACGAGCTGTGTTAATTAATTGAGGAGCAGTGCTGTCCAGAGGGGATTTTAGCACTCATGGTGTTAAAAATCTTGATCACAGCTAGACCAGGTTATCCCTGCAGTCCTCTGCTGCTTCAGGGTCATTTCAGGATGTTGTCCCCTTGGCTGGTGGTTTGGATGCTACAAATGAAAGGGTTTGGTAAACATATCTCTGGTTTGCTTTGTTAGGTGTATCATGTTTTTGGAGCACTGACAATGTTGGGATTGCCTTCGGGCATTTTTGTTTTCTTGTGGGAAGAAGGGGTTGTTTTTTTGGATTGGTTTGTTGTTTTGTTACACTGGTGTTTTGTTTTATATTTAGTAAAAACAAAGGATCTGGTTTTAGCGAGTGACAGAAGAGCATTGTTTGAAGAGTGCTATTAAGAATGGTAGTTGCAGAATGATGTGTGCTTGTTGAATTTTATTGTTTGAAAACAAACATGCCCCTCCTCTCTAGCTGCAATCTGCTGATTCAGTTGGAGAAGCAAGGTCAGCTTTCATCTCTCTTTTTTCCTTTCTTCCTGTAATCTAGAAAAAAAAAATTCAGAATATTCATTGCTCACTGCCAGAGAGCTGTGTGCTTTCCTTCTTAGCTCTGCAGTCACCCAGGACTCCGGGGTGGTTCCTGCTACTTCTGCTCCACACTTCAGCACATTTTGAGCTGAAGTAGGTAAAAACTTCCTAAAAGCTGGGAGGGAAGCAGGGAGGTTACAGGTATCCAGTCAGAGGAGGCAGGGCTGCCAGCAGCAGGGGAACAGAGTGAATTTGTGTTTGTGTGGCAGATTTTAAAGCTGGCCAGTGACCCAGTGGGCAGCACGGTGGGCAGTGCAGTGCTGTGGGGTTTGCCTTACCCTGCTCTGGGAGGGACCACAGATTCATGGCAGAGAGTGGCAGCAATTCAGTCACTTTTGGTGACATCAGATTTCTGAAGAGCACAGCTGGTGCTTGGCAGAACAAGCGTGTCTGAGTGAGAGATGTGCTCGGAGGGCAGGGCCCTGGACCAGGGCAGATGGAGCTGGTACCTGTTCTCTCGAGGAAGAGAAGGGGGGAACTCCTTCCCTGCCACCTAAGATGGCTTGGGCAACCAAGGTTTCAAGTCCTCTCCCAATTAAATGACTGTTGCAATTGAAACCAGGCAAATCCACACCTTTTTTATTCCAGGCTGTTGTGAAAAAACGAGGAGGTGTTTCTGATGGTGGCAGGATAGTCAGGTGGCTTGGGGTAGGGCCCAGATTCTTGGTGCTGTTGGAAGGAGCAATCCTTCAGTGTCTGCATCAGAGCCAGGATTTTTCTGGTTTTGAGTCTTTTTCCACCTGTTAATCTCGGGAGGGGGCTGGGAAGGAAGGCATTGCTAATACTTGCAGGTACAGTTGAGAATTGTCCACGAGTGGCTCTAAGATAAGAACTCTTTTCCTTCCTGGACTTCCTGGTCATTTGGAGCTTTGGTGGCAGGTGATGGATGGCAGTGTAGCTCTTAGGGCAGGCAGGGAGATGAGCAAATTTGGGAGGCTGCCCTGCCTGAGCAGATGTTCCTTTGCACAAACAAGTTTGGAAAGCTCCTCTGAATGGAGAGTACAACCAGATCACCGTGTTTAATAGCTATGACTTTCATGTCAGGGAAATCAATAATATTGAGAATGGCAAACTTCATAAAGTTACTTTTACTGTTGTTCTTATTTAATCAATGAGAAATACTAAAAGCACCCAGCTATGAAATAATTAAAAGTGACAGGCCTGTTATAGGATTTTTATCCTATTTCTGTCCCTTTCTAGACACAGCAAGAAGATTATTTTAATGAAGTAATGAGCATTTTACTTTGTAGTGATGTTTGGAGTAGAAAAGTTCAATGGCAGATTTAGAATATATGCTCGGATGACATTGAAATGATAAATACTGCACTGTTATGAAGTAAGTCAAGTCTTAAGCTTTCCAGCATTTGAACTATTTAAAATTTTTAAAAGTATTTTTATTTAAAAGCTGAATTTTTTGTGTGTGTCTAGAAGTAGTTGTAAAACAATACCTCACTGACTTAAACACGCTGCTGCCACGCAAACCTTTGCAGTGAATTCTGACTGCAGCTCTCATCCCCTGCACCCCACGGGTGTGTGGGTGTAACCTCTGCTCATGTGAGTGTGCATTGCTGTCTTCAGATGTGCTTGCTAAACACCTGGCCTGTGGAGGAGTTCCTTTGTTTCCTTAGGAATTACAATAGATCTTTGTAATTTCTGTTGCTGCCTTTGGTAGATTCTATGCTTGAGAGCAGAGGAGCAAGGTCCAATGGATTTACTTAAGGATTAAATATTTATATTGTATCAGGGTTTTCAAAGAGCTCCCTACTTAACTGTTCCCATATAAAACCATAAACGAACTTGGCCTTGAAGAAAATACGTTCCCTGAACAGTGCCAAAAGATTAAACCCAGTATTTTTAGTATACACTTGGTGACAGAGAAAAAGCCTGGTCCTCAGTGCATGTGAAGACAGACTTGTACAGGTTCTGCCAGGGGTTATCCAGCAAATTCTGTTTCTAACTAGATGCTTTTCTGACTTGTGAATTAGAACTGTAAGTCTAGGCTTGGATTAGTTGGACTGATTGACTCAGAAGTGTTCCTAGGCTTGCCTGGCTTAGGAGGAGTTTTGTGCCTCCAGAGCAGCTTCACTGGCAGATGTTCAGGCTTTTCAATCTTACTGAGTTTTCAGGTGAGTGCTGCTAACCAGTTATTTTCTGTCTGTTATGTGTCCTGTGTATCCATGCTTCCTGTCCCCTCCCTGGCCTTAATGCCAGTATCAGTGCTTAATTCTGCACAGCACAGCAAGCTTCCCTTCCCAACACTCAGCCAAATTCATCCCATCATCCCTCACTGAAGAGAGAGGCAGCCTAGGAACAGATTTGATGCTCTGTGAGTGGTTTGAAGGAAAGAGCACTCTGATGTCACTGTGCTTTAATATTATTATTAAGATTTTAATTTTAATTACAGGTTGTTCTTTTGCCACTCTTAAGTTAGATGAAATCTGTTTGTGTACCAGCTCTCTGGGAGTACCAAGAGCCTCCTTGGGTAGGAGGAGCTGCAGATAAGGGGGTTTTTGGATGGCTTTAAGTGTAATTCTGTCTGTGGCATGTTAACCAGGACAGGTGAGGAAATCCTGTTTCAGACTATGATGAAATGTATTGCACTTTAACAGCGATTTCTGTTGTTACCTTTCTAAACTAACTGTGGTCTTGGGGAAAGAATGGACAAACCACACTGTGTGCAGCTGCACTGGCAGTTTTGGCTGTTTCAGTTTTGGAGTTGGAAGAAGGAGGTTACACGAGTTTCAGCCTCTACAGTTACAGAATTGTCATACTGAATTGTGGAAAATCATAAGTCATGTTATCACCCTGTTCCATTTTCCTGCCTCCAAAGAGATCTAACACGCTTAGAAGCTGCATGCTTAATGATCTCCTTTGAGGTTATTAACCTTGCAGGACAGGCTCTTTAACTGGTCATCCTGGTACAATTAGAAAATCAGTATTTTAAGTGCACAGAAAAACCTCTTTATTTTCTGAAGACTCCTCAGAGGTCAGTGCCTTTCCTTGTCCTCCCTTAACCCCCGAGCTGCTTTTGGTCCTCAGCCAGCTGTAGCTGCACTCATCACCCTCTCCTTTCCTCTGCCCTGGCACATGGCATTCTGCAGGCTCTGCTCCCACTCCCTGGGACACAGCTGCTGTGGGAAACTGCTCCCTCCACAGCGCCTTGTGCTCTGCTTCTCACTCTGGATTTGGTCCTCTTTCAGTCTTCTCTGGAATCCCTCCTTAGAACCAAAGAATTGTGGAATATCCTGAGTTGGAAGGGACCCACCAGGATCACCCAGCCCAGCTGCTGGCCCTGCAGACCCCAAACAATCCCACCCTGTGCCCCCCTGGCAGCGCTGTGCAAAGGGAGCTCTGGGGCTGTGACCATGCCCTGGGCAGCCTGGGCAGTGCTGACCCCTCTGGGGGAAGAGAATTTCCTAAAATCCACCCTAACCTTGCCCTGCCCCAGCTCCAGCCTGCAAGATGCAGTCTGATTTTGTCAGTTCCTATAACAACTTCCCTCAACAATTACTCAGCATCTTCAGCAGCTCCAACAGCTGTTTTCAGTTTCTCTATTTGAGCAGCTAAGAAGAAGGTTTTCCTCATAGCTGGGCAGCAGCTAAAATAGTTTTGCATATGATTTGTTAGAAGTTTTTTTGCTTCACAGTGTTCCTGTTAGGTCAGAGGGAATGCACCCAAACCCAGCTGCATCCACGTTCCTGCCTGAACTACTGGGCACTGACAGAATGCTATAGAAGAGTAAAATCCACCAGAGCAGATCTTTTCTCCTCCTTTTCCCCCCATGTGATTTCTGTCTTCTTTGATCAGATTCCTTATTCTTTTATTAGATTAAAAAATCTAAATTAAATACAGCACTATCTCTCTACCTTACAGTGATGCAGTGAACAGAAAACTGCTGTGCATGGCAAGAATGATATGTGGGAGAAGTTAGTAAAAATCATAAAGTTTTTTTGGATTTGACTCTGTGAGAGGTTGTCCAGAAAGAGTGAAATAACTAGACACAGAGTCCAGTTTTTGTTGGGTCTAGTCTGCCATTTGGCCATTCTTGAACCAAAAACCCTCTCATGAATTTAAATTAATTATACAGTGCATGTTGTAATAAACTCTACCAGCTGTCCTGCAGCTTTAACAGTTCTGAAAGTAGATGGACATACCTTCCCTAATTCCTTAACTGTGCTTTTATGTGGGAAAGGCAGAGGGTGAAAATCAAAAGCTGCAGGGTGATATGAAATTACTTTCTTAGCAGCAAAGATGCATTTCGTACATTTTAAAATAAATTAATTCAAATTACCATAGCTATTCAGGCAGCTATATTATGGTACCTTTTTTCTGCAGTCTTTTACAGAGAATCCAAGAATTCTAAGTTTTAGCCATGCAGGTTTCCCACTTTACAGAGATTTTAAATATTGTGTCTTTTCTAGTTTGACTTAATGAAGAAAAGTAGAAAAGGCCAGGTCAGGTGGATGAGCCAGGAAGCAGCATTACATTGAAAGTCCTTTACAGCTGCCTCTGGGAATGCTCTAGGGAAACAGCAGTTCCTCTATATTTATTTTAGAAATGAAATATTTCGGAGCTAAGGGAAAAAGCACTCAGGGGAGAAGGAGAGAAATCTGCAGAAAAGGAGAAAAAAGCCCAGAGCAGCACAAGGAAAGCACAGGAAAGACAGAGAATGATCAAGACAAGTAATAAATATTTCACAAAACAAAGAAAAAATTTATCTGTCTTTTGGTGGTCAGGAAAATATTTTCCCTTAAAGAACTTCTCAAGGCACCCTGTAAAAAACAACTTCCTGACCAATATACCTTTTTGCTTTTGCTTTGCTGACACACCAGAACATCTTCAATTAAACATGTTCTTTTATTTATATGGTATCTGAAATATTCGTTCATCTCTAATCTTTCTCTGCTCTAGGTGCTGATTTATTTCTTACTTTTTATACTCTTTCCTTTTCATTTTTTGGCCCCTTTTGGGTCCAGTGTCAGTAACAGTAAAGTAATATTATGTAGTCACTCTGCTCTTGCCTATGAGACCTCAAATTTAAGGGCCAAATACTTCTTGCTCCTCATATTTTCAGTGGGCAGAAAAAAGAGAGTCAGAGTCTCTTTCCATTGGTTTTTTGCTGTCTTTTTTTTCTTTTTTTTTGGTATTTTGGGCACATTACTGACCTTGAGTGACACAGCAGCCAGAAGGAAGAGCCTTCATGGAAACCTTCATGGAAATATCACTGGAGCAGCAAGATTACATTTGGGGTTTTCATTCTGATAAAACAACACTTCAGAAAGATGTAAAACTCTGCTCCCAGGGTAAAAGGGATAGAATAAGCCAGCTGTGGCTTCCAGAGAGCAGAGACAAAGCCTTTTATTCCTGAATCAGTCTCCCTGCTGGGACACTCCCTGATTTTAGTCATTCAATAGCTATTTGGAGGCTTTCCCAATGTGGGAAAGATAAAAATATTTGGGTTTGGTTGTCATTAAGCAGTGTTCCCTCAATGAAAAGGAATTGTTTGCTGGGGAGCAGGTTGAGGCAGGAGACTGAGACATCTCAGGAAAGCCTTTCTGGCCTAAATAATTACTTGGTTCCATGGTAATCTACTGGTCAAAACCAGGAATTGTCATACTCAGAATCTAGGTGTTTGATAAGTACCCTAAAAAAACCCAAAAAACTTTAGAGAAGTTGCATAACTTTGTGAAACTCATTGGTTTTGTAAGTATTTTTACTTCTTTCTGGATAGAGTTCTTTATTTGGCTTGTAAAAATTAGCTGCATGGAGAAATAATCTGTATTTATGTCTCTCTATAATGACTTAGTTGTTTTTGTGTAAGCTACAGGATGATTTGTATTGAGTTTTGGTTTTGTTTTTTTTTCTCATCATCTTCATTAGTGCTAATGAAGGCTGCTTTATGGCATGTATTTAGAGATATTTGCCAGAGGCCAGTGTGCCATTTACAGCAAGCAAAACTGAATGCCAGCCCAGAAAAGAAACCAAACTTCAGCTCCCCTTTCCTCTTTTCCGTGTTTGTTTTCTTCTTCCTCGTCTTTTTTAAAGGAAAAATGCTGTGAAATGTGGTTACAATCAGAGCAATGTGAAACACAGAATTACAGAAATACAGAATGGTTCATCTTCCACCTCTGGAAGTTTCTTTCTCCTTGCCCATCCTGAAGATGGTCTTGACATTTTTCTTTTATTGTCCATGGGTCTGTTCTCAGTCTCCATGGCATTCCCAAAATACCAGACTGTTTACTTCCAATGGCATCAACAAATTCATTCCCATCCAGTGCCACACTCCATCTTCCTGTACCAGGGGCAGCACCTTTTCTCCCTCACATTCCTCTATGAGACACAGACACCTGAGAAGTCTAAAGTCCAGACTTAAAAATTTATATTTTCTACACAGATTTGGCAGAAATGAAGAGATTTCCTCTACTGAAGTTACAGTTTCTATCCAAATATTTCTGAATGGACATCAGGACTTAGGTAATTTAGCAGCAAAAAAAAAATAACTAACTGAAGGAACCCTGTTTTTCTCACAGCCCATGCATCAGTGTTTGGCATGTTTGCAAATAATGACTTACTCCCCTCTTAACTGGGCAAAACCACCTCTTACTTCATCAGATTTTTTCAGAGGTTTCATTATACTGGAGTTTGGGATGTGATTTGCCACAGTGCATAAACAAAGGGAAGGGGAAGGCAGAATAGAGAAAAAGCAAAAGAGTGATAATTAGAAGACCTATTTCAAATACTTTCACATACTGTATAAAAATATACAATTAAAAATGTTGTGTTTTTAAATACAGAGACTTCCATGTGGAGTTGATCTAAAGCAGCTTGACAAATGGAGAGTTTCATTTGACCTTGGAGTTACAGGAAACCTGAAGTGGTTTTAAAAGCTTGAGAAGGTTTGGTTGGTTGGTTGGGTTTTTTACTTCCAAAGTAAAGACTTTTACCTTAATCTCTTTGCAGTTCTGACTCCTTTTCCTTCTGTGATTGTGCAGTGCCAGGAGAATGGAGTGCCTGGAGCTGCCATTCTCCAGCCTCTCTGACTGGTGATGCCCCACTCTGACAGAAGGGATTTTGTGAGCAACCCAAGACAATTTTTACTTTCTACACAGGCAGTCCAAAGAAATTAAGGGTTCACAGAAGGTAATAAAATGAAGTCCACCTTTGTGGCATGACAGTGAGGAGCAGGGAGGGCTGAGAAAAAGGCAGATGCTGCTCCATGGTAAACAGGCAGGAGAAGCCCCCAAGCTGCTGAAGTATGAAATGGAGATGAACCCAAGATAGTTTCATGTGTTTATTCCAAGGTGCTGTGGGTGATGCTTCCCTGTATCTGTGCCTCACCTCGCTCTGATGACAGTCAGCAAATCAGAGAGAGTTTTTAAAGAACAGCTTAAACAAAAAGATTTGACTGAAAAGATAAATGAGAAATAGTTTAATAGTAGAAGACATAGCAAGCAGTGATTGAGAAGAAATGAGGAGGAGGAATAACTAGAGCTGATTTAAAACTCAATGTTTCCTTTCCTCAGGGAATTCTCCTAACTTCAGCATTTATGTTGGATAAGAATGAAAAAAAAAATAGTTCTAATTTCTGTGCTGGAATTAAGGCTTATGAAAAATCTTTGTTTTCAAAAGCATGGTGTGGGGGTTTTTACAGGGGCAAATTTGACATTTTGTCGTTCCCCACCACTTTGAGTGAGTCCTGGGAATGGCAGTGCAGAGATCTCTCCACTGGTCACTGTGAGTGGGGTCACTGACCAAGCACTTTGCCCTGGTGAGTGGTATTGATGCACCTCCTGCTCTGCATCCAGAGAGCTCTGGCAGAGCAGAGGTCACAGCACATGCCAGGATTTTGCACGAGGGTGTCTCTGTTGGGAGATGCAGCCTGTCAAGAGGCACAGGTGGTAGGGATAATGGATTGTAGGTTGTGGCAAAGGGGGAAGGATGTCAGGTTGTGTGTAAGAAATGGAGGAAGGCAGTGTGTGCTCTCAAAGGAACACATGTGGTGTTCTAGGTGGAAAAGGGAAAATAAATACATCTTTTCTGGAAGCTTATTGAGATGACAAGTAGGTTTTATAATGAGAGAAAAGCAGGACATTTATGCAACCCTTTATAAGGTTCATGTTTAATTCAGCTTTGCCATGAAGTTCTCCAGATCAGCAGGTGTGCTTCATCCACTGGCTGTACAGCAGCCATCAGCTGTTATTCTGCAGCAAGTACTTCTGTGAAAGGGTATTTATTCATGTGAAATAGGATTTAATTGGGATTCTCTTTATGCAATTTTTTAGGGAGAAAAGGCCTCCATAGGATGTCACACAAATTTCTCTCTTCACTGAGATCTCTAGTGCTGTAGGAGTCACAATATCAGGGGAATAAAACCCACCCAGTCAGCTCATTTGAGGTGTCATGCTGCAAAGATAATCGAACTGTTACTGGATTAGTTTTAGCCTGTGGACTAAAGTGACTCCTGCAAGGGAACTGGAAGTTACAGTGGGTAAGGAATAATGAAGTGCAGGCAGCTCAGGGCTGGTCCCTCAATCCCCAGCTGTGTTTGGGTGGTCTAGAATTCCAGCAGGTCCTGAAGCCTCCTTGGAAACCAGGGCTCTTTCCTGGGTCTCAGAGCGAGGAGGTTCCCTGCTCTGATGCCAAACAGCCAAGAGACACAGGGTAGAGATCAGTGATCTTTCTTTCCCAGGTGTTCATGCCCTTTTCTTCACCTTCCTCCCTACAGCAATGCCCTGGTTCCAGTAGGGGGTCAGAAGCTGCTCAGTCTCTTTGCTCAGGATTGTGGTGTAAGGTCCTTACAGTCACAGCAGCAAGCTGCTCTTGTGTATCTTGACAGTGCCAGTATTGTCCTTTGTTCATGGGAGGGCAAGCTGCATGAGTAAAACATACATCTTTTCACTGAACTTTACAGGGCTTTTCAGGAAAATATGTTGGATACAGCTATTCTCTGTGGGGAGAAAAAGTAATTTTTATTTTTATCCTGGGTTTCTTCTGCTTTATTGCTGAACTGAATGATTTTGCTCTAAGATAGGGCACAGGGGAGGCTTATAGCCTGAGAGCTGTTTGCTCTGATAGGTGGAGAAGGACATGAAAGCATCATATTAGGCTATTTCAGTGAAAAACAAATATTCAATAAACTCTGGAATAAAGGGGCTCTTTTTCCTAAGCATTAGGAAAGGAGTGCCAGATTGTCTTGATAGATTATTTTGTGTGCAAAGCAGTTCTGCTCTTGCAGCCTGAAAGCTGAGCTATGCTGGAGTTGTTCTGTGATAAAGTGACTTACCTTTCAATTCAGCTGAAAATGAAAAATGCTAAACCCATTGTGGAAAGGGCAGGCTATGTCTTCTAGAAATAGCTGTCAAACAAAAAGCACACCTGGGCTGTGGTGTCAGCTTGTCTGTAGATGTTGCAATTCTCTTTTTGTGTTTCGTGGTGTGCCATAATTGCATGGTGTGCCATGATTGCATGTGTCCTCAGAGCTGTTTTATTTCTTAATAACTAGTGGCTTCTGCTGCAAACCTCACACTGCCTCCCTCATGGCAAACAGAAAGGAGGGACTAGCTGATCCTCTTTATTTATATGCAATAAATGTTCCCATGTTACCTGAGAGCTCAGCTGACTTTCTGGACCAAACTCAATTTATCTGCTTGCAGGTAAACTTTGGCAACAGCTGATTTTTTTCATTTCCTAAATCCTCGCCCTGTAAGTGATATTAGACCTCCTCTTCAATGCTGGGCTGGGATTTTCCCTTTTAAGTGATCCTTGGTCCTCATTCTCCACTAGTGGCTGGAAGTGATGGATTAAGGCTGATGGTGGCTGTCAGGGGTTTCTTTTATTCCCTCTTGCTTTGTGACCATAGAGATCTGTTCCTACCATGAGTTTCCCAGTTCGGAAGACAAAACTGCAGGTTGGACTTAAAGGTCTTTTCCTAAACAAAGTTAGAATTCTATAAATAAGGGGAAAGAAAAGGAAGTCTTTGAAGGAGAATTAGCAGAATATTGGCAAAACATCTACAAGGAGCTGGATAGTCTGAAAGTATTTGGGGCATCATGCAAATCCCCCAAACCTGCACTGGCTTCCAGTGCAAATTAAGGCCACCTTGGTGCACTGTTTGCTGTGGTTTCCAACACCTTTCAGATAAAACAGGCATCTCTGGCTTCTACTGTTTCTCTGACTGCCACCTTTTTTCTGTTCTCATCCTTTTGGAAAGGGGTCAACAAAGAGAACTGGCAACAGTTTTAACAGAGAATCTCTGTAGGCTCTGAGTACTCAGCCAGGAAAAATTTTCAGAAAGCCAAACATGCTGAGTTTCAGGCTGTTTTGTACTGCCAGTGAGGGGAGAGGGAGGGAAATATGTTTTTCCTAAAATAGCATTTTGTGCTACAGAGATCTCAAGAGCTAAAATTTTGAGCAGAGTGAAACACCTCTCCTGCTTTGTTTTCTTCTGATCTCATGACAACAGCAAAGTTGTTTTATGCTATTAAACTGTAGAAAAAAAATATCTACTCCTTTCCTAAGAGGTGTAGTTGAGTGGTAGCCCTATCTGGGTGCAGATTTTAGTAGATGTCTCTGTATTGCACAGAGTATCCTGCCTTGAACACTGCTCTTTGTCAAGGTCAGCATGTGTTTTCGCTGTCAATAACAAAACTTTTTTCTTTCTTGTGGCAAGCCTGGTGGGGTTACATGCTATTTTTTATGTCCTCACCCGAGTGAGCTGTGTATTTTGGCAGCAGCTTTCCAGCCTGGCAATCTGAGTGTGCCTCACCTCAGCTCTTCCTAACAGGACTCTTATTTGGACCTAAGATTAGCAGGAAGAAATCCAAGGTGAGGGATAGCCAGCAAATGTCACAAGGCTTGGAGAATGTGGCCAGTAATTCAGTTGGTGACACCAGCAAGAGGACCTTGTGCCTTTTGGCTGCTGTTCAGAGAAGCAGGGATTTGTAAAAGTTCAGAAAAGTTTAGTTGCTACACCAAGTCACTTAATGTTTATTTTCACAGCATCTCCAGGACTGATGATCTGAGGGCAGATCCTGTGCTTGCAGAGATCCAGGGAGCTAAGAGACCTGGCTTAAGATGCTGATCTTTTGTATTTCTGCTTGGCACAAATTAATTAAGAGAAGGAGATGTGGCTTGTTCTGAATATCAAAGTTTAAAATACACAGAACAGAGAGGTTTCAGATAGAATGTGGCTGCTTTGCATGCCTTAGTGTGATGGAGCTAAAAGCTCCACAGCAGCTCACTAGTGCTTCAGAACTAGTAACACTGATATTTCTGTCTTCAGACTGGGCTTTGTCTTCATGAGGTCATACAAAAGTTAAAGAGAGCATCATTTCTTGGAAAAAACAAAAAAATTATTAAGAAAAATTGGATAATAAGTTATTTTTTCTCAAATTATACAGGTAAATCCTTTCTTTTAGATGGGTCCTAAACACCTTCATTTTGGTACATAGCAATTTTCTGTCTCTGCAAGAATGGGAAGGTTTAAAAAAGAGAATATTCAGGAGGCATATTTCTTTCTACACCTCTCTGTGGTCCATGAAGCTATGCTAATATTCCAACTTATATGGTCCTGTGATTTTACAGGGCATGCACATACTAGTTCCTCCGGAGGCACTACCACCAGATAGGCTGCAGGGATTGACAAGATTATTCAAATACTTTAAACTTAATTCAGACTTTTCTCAGATGTTTAGAACCAAATCATCATTGAATTTCTTCTTTCCATTCCCTGCTTGAATGTCAGTGCACAGAGAATGTATTAGATGACATTGGTACAGTCTGACCATCCTTTTCTGATGCTGCACTTATGTTTTATTCAGTGCTGGGTTTTTTTGAACTTTTGTAAATGTGCCTTGTCATCTCTCATCAGCTTGTCTTCTAAATACTGGAGAAGAGGGGAAGAAAAGAATTGGTCCCTTTATGTGCAAAAGGAGGAGAAGTTTTCACTGTGCCAGTGTGTGCCAGCCAAGGGGCATTTTCTATTGACATTTTATTGTCTCTTCTTTCTGGAGAAGTGTCTTTGTTTCAAAGGCTCCCAGTGCTGCAAAGCTCTCTGCTGCCTCATTATTCAGAGCTGCTGATGTGAAGAGGAAAGTTCCTTAATGCAGCTTTCACTAACTCCTGGGAATTCTCTTTAGTTTCCTCTTCCTGCTCTTTTCCCTTTATCTGAAGAGTAAATGTTTGTGTTTCTTGGAGAACTTAGGGCAGAAAAATCTGCAGGCTGTGCTGCCTGTCTTCCACAGAAACCAAGGAGATTTTAGGGGTATATTTTCCTTGCAGTTCGTGAGAAAATCTTAATTTGGAAGGATATAATTTTGATCTTCTAGTTTGTCTTCTTCTACATACAATTATCATTTTCCTCCTGAATCCACAGCTTTGTCTTTTTGCTCTTGAGTTAGAGAAGTAACTGCATGGCAAAAAATAATCTAGCAGCAAACCAGAACCCACCAAGAACCAAAACAACATCAGAATATTCTTCCCTGCTCCTGAAGGGTTCAGTCCTGCTCTGGACAGAGCAACTTTGCCAAGTGCCATCGAATGCTCTAAGCCTGAAAGATAGGGAAATGTGAGGAAAACAAAAAAAAAATAAAATGCTCTTTGTTTGTATTTAGCCTGAGGTTTGGATCAATGATGAGGGAAAAGGCAAAGCTGTGGTCTGTCCATTGATAATGTTCACTTTCAGGTTTCAGTTTAAAAAAACCCAACCTGCAGGTATCTTAAGTCTTTGGGTTTGAAAATATGTCTGTATATATGCTTTGCTATGAAATTAATAGTATGAACTTTCACATTTATCTGGCCATCCTTTTAAGACTCTTCTTGGTAGGAAATATTTCAAGTATTTTTGTCTTTCAGCTCCAACCAAGACAAGAGTAGGGTTCTAGACTGCGCTTTTTAATGAAACCTCAATATAAAATTACTCAGACTGCTGAGCTTGGCTTCCTATTGGAAAGAAAAATAATTACAGTTACTTAGTTAAACTTAAATCTGTGTCTGAACGCAGCAGGTAATTTTTTCCACTCTGATCTGAGATCTAAAGTGTGAAATGTCATTTAACTTGCTGTCACAGGACTGCTAAACTTCTTAGTGCAGTCACCACAGCTACTCTATCACCTGAACTCATCAAGACATTTCCCTCACAACATGTCAGCAGCTTCTCAGCTCATAAGTGGTTTCCTCTGTCTTACAAGGAAGGTATGAGCAAATTCAGATGTTCTGGAGGGGTAGAGGAAAAGGAGTTTTTTGCCCTGTTAAAAGCTTATAAAAGGTTACACCAGAGCAGCTGTGGTTGCCCCTGCATCCCTGGCAGTGTCCCAGGCTGGATGGGGCTGGGAGCAGCCTGGGATGGTGGAAAACATCCCTGCCCATGGCAGGGGGGATGGAATGTGATGATCTTTAGGGTCCCTGCCAACCCCAGCCATTCTGTGGTACTGCCACGTCCCCAGGTGTCACATCTGCACATCTTCGATTGGGTTGGTGACTCCACCACTTCCTTGGGAAGCCTCTTCCAATGCTTGCTGATCATTTCAGGGGAAAAAAAAAATCAGAAATGTCATAAATGCTGGTGCCACTGTTTTCGATGGGGGACAAGGACGAGTAGCAGAAAAGGACAGAAAACTCTTTAATACATTAGCTGCTGGATGCTAGTAAGAAATTATCAACCAAGATATCTCAAATAAAATAAATGTGCCAGGCATGCCTGGTACCACACAGAGTTAACCCTTGAGACCTCCTTTCTGCAGTGCTGGGGTGCAGAGTGATGGGTATGGCAGGGGTTTTGATTTAGGGTTTGGGAGAGGGCTGCTGGTTGTAGAGATCCTGGGAGAAATAGCAAGAGGAAAATGGCTGTGAAGTGTGAGTTGGGGGAATGATAAGGGGAAGGATTGCCTGCAGAAAAGCTCTGATGTAGGATGTCTGCATTTAATTATGCTGAGGCAAAGGAAAAACTCCCTTCTAGTCCTGATCTATGCTTTGATCCTGTAACCTGCTCAATGGCTTTTCAACAACTAGCTTTAAAAAAAAAGGGAGAGTGGATACATATGCTGGACTCAGTGATGCAGAAAGGAGCCTGCAGAAGCTGCACCTTTGAAGTCTCTGGTAGCTGCTGTTCTTTCCAGCTGGATAATTAAATAGGGTTGAGGCAGAATACATTGATATTTGGGCTACTGAGAAATATTTGTTCTTTAAAATCCTACATGACAAACGTAGGTATGCCCTCAACACCACTGTCTTGTCTCAGCTCTAAAATGTGTACAGGTTTGTTTTCCTTGATTTTGGAGAGAAAACAGTGAGACTGAGCGAGACTAACAGCTTCCACTGAAAAATCAAGAGGCTCCTCCTGCATTGAGTCGCATCAGTAGCCCTTGTGTTTCCTTCCTTTATCTCTATTTCTTCTTGGTGGTCAAACAGTTTGTCCTGCTCGGGAGAGTCACAACACCTGACTATGAAGCTGTGTCGGTAACACTTAAGCAATGTGGAAATTTCCAGAAACCTGGGGGCAGGTCTTTGGCCCAGCAGCCACAGTTCCCAGAGGTGTCTGTGTCTGCCTGCCACGCAGCGTTCCGCACTTTGCAGAGCCGGCTGTGCACGCTGCTCCTTGTCTGCAGCCCTTAATTATGCTGTCACACTTCCCTGTCTCTTTAGATTTAGCTGTATAAATTAAAATGGATTGTGAAACTGGTGTGGTTTTTCAAGGCATGAAGGGTTTCCGGGAGCAATGAGTTTCTCCTTGCGTGTTGCTACTTGGGGATGCTGTTACAGATTTGAAGTGCTACTGTTGGCAAACAAAAAAATGATTTGAAATGTATTAGCTGGAGAAAAGTGATTTAACCTTCAGGCTTCTAACAACAACATTTATATTTGGTGTAAATTGCTTGGAGCAAAATCTCTTTTGCAAAGAGGATTATCATCAGGAGTTCAGTCTGGCTGTAAATGTGCCCATCTCTGAATTGCAGGGTTTTATTTCTTTATGCTGCATTAGCTTCTATAGTGCCTGTACAAAGAGTGGATTATGACCTTCATTTTAATTCTCTACCTAAATGAGAAGAGGTTTATCTTTGTTGCTGCTGTTAGGTGACATTAAATAACTGTGGAAGTTCAACAAACCATAAGGAACTTTTCATTTTTCCATAGCACTGCCATTTTATCGTCCTCCGTGCTTCATTTTCTGTCAGTAAAATCTCCCTGACTTCATGGGCTGCACAAATCTTTCTGTGCCTAAAGACCTTTTGGAAATGCATTATGTAACTTCAGTGTCTCCTTGCTGGTGCTTTCTGCTCGTTTGTGTCAGTGCTGTTGTCACCAATGGTGTGTGGTGTTGAACTCCAGCCATTTTCTGCTCTGATTCACTGCTGCTTATTACTGAAAATGCAGGGAATATTTTAAGTCCAAAGGCTCAAACCTGAGCTAATTCACGTTAATCCTCGTTGAAACACTGGTCATTGCAGTGGACTTCCCTGGTCTTGAGTTTGGCCCAGAAAATGAAATCAAAGGGGCTGAGTGACCTTTTATTGTTACTGAGGAGCCAGGAGTTCAGTCAGGGTGCTGTAAACCAAATCACTCTTTCAGCTATTTCTAGCATTGATGGTGTGTATTTAGTTTCTGATGATTAAACAAGCAATAAATGCTTTCAGGCAAAAAAACCCCAGGTATTAGAAATAATTGCTTTTATGTATTATAATTACTTGCCTACTTTGGAGGATCTCTGTAATACATTCTGGAACAAAATGTAAAAGAGAAAATAATTGTATGAAGATGTATTGTTCAGGCATCCTCAGTGTTCAGTCCATTTAAAACTCATAAAATAATTAATAGATTGAAGAAGTAAATTGATGAGACAGAAATAGTCTGTGACCACTTTATATTGCTTTTTCTGACCTCAGCTATACAAGTTCTCTGAAGCAACAGAGGAATTTTTCTTTCTCTGGGTGTTCCAGGTTAATTATAACTCTTCCAGAATCCTGATTAAAGAAAACTGTCTTACGTATGATTGGATATTTCCACCCAAGATTAAAAATTTATTTTCAGAAAGTGGCCAAGAATTATTTTGTCCTAAAGGACTCTTGCTGCCTGTAGCTTTGTTTTAAAAACTACTGCTTGTCATTAAGTGTAATTTTGGTTGAAGCTGGTTCATTGCATTTGATATGATGTCTGAAAGACTCAGCTGAACAGGCTGACCCTCTTGTTTATGGAAGTTACATCCCTGCATAAAGTTGTGTAAGAAAAAGCTGATCAAAACTAGTCTAAGTACAAGGAGATGGCAGAGAGACCATTTTTGAATCTAGATGTACATTTATAGGCGTAGGGTCCTTTGCTCTTGAATAAAACTAATTTCTTTCATTTTATGCAGTTGAGTTGACAAATATCTCAACAGGTGAGCTTCTGAAATGGCTGCTTTCCTGTTTGAATAGGGCAGGGGTGCAGACCATAGTGGAATACTCCCTCTTCCAGTCCACCTCCATTGCTCATCCTCCCTGCTGCTGCTCCCCTTTGAGCCCCTGCAGCTCGGGGCTGCCCTGGGCAGTGGCAGTGCCAGCATTCACTGAGGTTCAGCTCCACTCTGCCCTTCCCACCCCTCTGGCTCTGACAGCAGCCCACTCTCTGCGTTACACCATTGCCATCTGGATGCAGATGTGGCAGCACTGAAATATGTGAACGATGAGGACAGTGGAGTAGTTTTGTTAAATATCTGCTCAGCAGTACCTGCTCTTGGAGGGGGGGGGAGTTCTCCTGTGCTGTTCAGCTGAGGATTCAAGGGTTGTCTTTCACAGGAGGGAAGTGTTAGGTTGGTGGGATTAGGATTCCCACCTTTCCCTTTGCTTGTCCTTTGGCACAAGATGATGGCTTTGTTTGGAAGGCAGCGCTGTCCTTTCTGTTTGACCCAGAGGAGACTGTGAGAGGCAGCAGTACCCTCAGAGCAGCTTGTGCTCTTGTGTCTGCAGAGATGCTCAGTGGGATTCCTGGCTCAGTGGGATCCCTGGCTCAGTGGGATCCCTGGCTCAGTGGGATCCCTGGCTTGTGGTTTTTCCATGCTCTGGCTGGAGATGAGTCAGCATCAGAGGGATTTGTGCTGCTGCAGAGATGCTGTGCTCAGTAATTCAGGTGGCATCCATGATTCCTTTCCTGCTCTGATGAGTGCCTAAAACATCTGAGTTGCCTGTTTAGACTCCCCTGAATCAGTCTTCAGGAAGCCATTGCTTGAGCTTTTCTCCACAATTCAGTGGCTTTCTCACTTCCAGTCAGATTTGGAAGATGCAGGAACCTCTATGAAATAGTCTTTATCCTTCTCTACCTCACTGCAGCTTCTGACCATAGTTCAAATAGTTCTGCCAGGCACTTAATGCCTTGTAGTTTAATTGACTGGAAAATAATCAGTGCTCAGTACTGACTATTTGTTCATCAAGATGAAAAGCCAAATGTAACGTTCTGCAGGAAACAGTTTGAGTGTAAAAAGCCAAAAAGGCATGCATGTAGTTCTCCCTGGTTTGAAGTAGACCTCCAAAGGGTCAGGTCAGCAGGCATTACTTGGGTCACAACCTTTGACCTCAGAAATCCTCTGGTTCCTTAAAATCTCCATATGTTCTTCAGTACTTTCATTACAAAGGGCAGGCAAAATCAATAAAAACAGACAAAAATAAATCGCACTCTTAAAAATATAAAAAAACCCCAAAGATAGTTGTACAAAATGGAAAGTTCAAGATTAAGATGAAAGGAAAACATCTGAGCAATCCTGAATATAAACTGGAATCTGCCTTTGAACCTGGAATGTAATAAAAACCTCTTTAAATTTGCTTCAACAGTGGAGATTCAGGGATCTGTCTGGACATTCCAAATTGCAGCATTGTGGTTTTTGTGTCATGATCTCAAAACATGACTTTGTGTGCATTAAACAAATTCACAGACTTTCTTTCCTGATAATTAGCTTGGCATCGATGGGTACAAGATTTTTATAATTTCTTCTGAAGCTCGCTTAGGAAATAGAAAAATGAATGTACTGCAAAGAGATACGAATCTGATCCCATAACAGGACAATAACATCTCATTTTTTGTGGCTTTTTATTGTGGATGAGACCCTGGGAAACTGGATTCAGCTCTGATATTGGCCCTAGCCTGCCTAACTTGGACTGCTTTATTATGGAAAAGAGAAAGGATATGATTCTTCCTCCCTTTCAACCCTAGGAAGTTAAACCAGTAAACAAGAGTTAACAGCAGATTTCCATGGAAGCTTGGTATTTTCAGTGGCTTTATTTGGTACTTCCATTTTCATCATAGCAGAATGCCTTGGGAGATGAGATTTTGGGGGATTTTTGGAGTCAGACATTCAAAGTGGTCTCAGACTAAATGGAGAAGAACTGTCAGTTATGTGCATGTCATCCTTGTCAGAAATGCTTCAATGAAACATAGCTGCATGGTTAATTATAGGGACACTTCAAAGTAATGTGATTTATTTACTTTACTATTCTAGCAGGCATTGAACATCTGGCCAAAACAAATGAAGCCCTTTTTAGATAACTGAAGCAGGGAACCCAAATGAAACCACATAATAAATTGATGTCCACACATGGAAGCCTTCCACAGTTACTTGTGCAGTAGTCTGCAACTCTTAAGGCAGAGCAGCAGTGCTCAGTGATGCAGGTTGGAAATGCTCTCTACTGCTGAGCTGTGGCAAGGAGAGTAACTCTTCTGGTAATCTCCAAGTTTGTGGTGCAAAGTGCTCTAGAAATGTACCATTCTTTGTGCAGAGAGGATCTTCTGGATATGAATCAAAGCTAGTGTGTAGTGGCTGGAAGTGGTCCTGGTGTTTTATCTTTTTGCTTCCTGTTCTTCAGTGGGATTGGTATGGCCTCTAGTGACTAAGGACTTCTTCATTTTTCTACATTGCAGGGCATTCATATCAAATTTCTGAGGTGTTTTGTCTTCATCTGGTTAAACTACTACCTTCTTCTGGCCCTACACACCTTTCATATGCTTCCAGGCTCTGCAAGTTCCTGTCTTCCTTTATGAGTCAGTTTTTCCAAACCAGAACGAGATGTGACATTTTGTTATAAATAAGTTAATTATCCAGTAGTTTTTAACCTGTTGGTTTAACTTCCCAGGTGGCCAGCTCTTTAATAAGAACAGGTTTTTAATAGGCCTAGTGAGCCTTCTGCATTAATCTAAGTTATAATCTAGACAAGATCTGAAAGTAGGCTAATAACCAAATTCACTGAGCCAGAATACCCACAGCTATTAGTTTGTGAAATAGTGTCCCTAAGAGGTTATTCTGCTTGACCCACTTTCTAAACTGGATTCTGCACCTGATGATTTATTGTGGATAAAGAAATTTGGGGATTTTCATTTGTTTGATGCTGATTACTGTGGTCCAGGCAGCACTGGGAAAGAAGAGTAATATTTTGTTAGGCTTGACTCCCTAGTTTGTGTCTCTGAAGCTTCTGCTGGGGGAAGAGTTTTTCTGGGATACTTGAAGATCCTTGTCCTGCTTCTTGAATATGTGATTGACAGCATTCTACTATTCTTGTTTCTTTTCATTTCAAATTCAGTAGGCTTTTTCCCAGACATTTACTGGTATTTTTCATGAGCCTTTTCCTTGCAGTGTGTGTTTTTTGCTTGCTGTGGTCTGCCCCACTTGGAAGTTGGTTGTTTTGCTTCCTTAGGCTAATAGGGGAAGAGGGGCTTTTCTAAGAGGATTCAGTCCAGCTTTGTTTGCATTTAATCAACTTAAGAGTTTGACTCAGGATGGCTGGGAACATTCAGGCCTGAAACCATTGCATCTAATTAAAATATTTAACTGGGACACGTCATGTGGGAGCCTGGCCCATGTCAGATCTCCAAAGGGGAGCCTCTCACATCTACACTCCTTAGAGTGAACTGGGATGAATTCTGGTCACCAAAAGGGGGGTGACCTGCACGTGGCATTGCAGTTGTGCAGAGCAGTGTCACTGCACTGTGTCTTCCATGAAGAAGAGCTTTCTTCATGGTGTTACTGCAAACCAGGGCAACAGGAAGGCACTGGGATGTTGATGAGTGATGGCTGGCAGGGAACACCGCAGGCACAGTGGAATTGAAGTGGAAAACACAGCAGTGTTTGTGAGGAAATCTCTTTCTCCTTTGTCTTGTAGGGATAGCTGCATATCTTCATGGCTGCCACTTCACAGTAGCAGATAAACACTGTCCAGCACTGCAGTGAGCATCTCCTGCTGGGAGCCTTGGACAGCACGAGCTGTGTTTGACCTCTGTGTGCAGCTGTGGTGTCACATGGAGGATAAGGCTGAGCTTGATTTTTTTAAGTTTCTCAGATTTTTGTGGTTTATTTTCTCAATAAAGACTTTTTTTTTTTTTTAAAAAAAATCATTTTAAAATTTGTCACTGACTAAGCTAATTTGAGTTGACATAGGTGACTAAAAAGGTAATCCCAGAAGCCTTAATAGCTCTATTTCTGCATCTTCTCAGGTACCTGCTGCAGGAAGGGACAGAACAAGAAAGCACCATGTCTTCAGTCTCAGCTTATTACAATGGAAAGACCGTACTTATCACAGGAGCTACAGGTTTCATGGGCAAAGTACTGGTGGAGAAACTTCTGCGCTCCAGCCCTGAAGTGAAAGCAGTTTATATCCTTGTCAGGCCAAAGGCTGGACAGTCAATGCAAGAGAGAGTGGCCAACATGTTGAAATGCAAGGTAAGTTCATATGGTTTATTCTGGAATCTAATCTGAAATCCATTTGCTGGGTGAAGCAAAGGGCTTCTGTTTTTTTACTCAGTTCAGGAAGAACAAAGTGCTGCCTTCTGCTGTAACAGCTGTGGCTAAGACAAACAGCCAAAAGAATTGTACATGAACAAACCTGTATATGTCTGATTCTGATGGGTGCCACAGCTTTTTACACTGTAATGATGTAATCTTTTTACTTCCCCTTTTTCATGACCTCTCCCCATGTGTCTTGATGGTGTTTAGTTTGCCATCCCAGTGAGGAAATCTCTTGTGGCAAGAAGGATGTCAAAGCCCTTTGCTGTATTTAATGTAAACATTTGTAAGGAGACACTGGCTTGGCCTGAGGCTCTCAAGATTCTCAAGATCCTCTGGATCTTAAGCCAGTGGTGAGGTTGTGAACTTGCACAGACTCCTCCAGCTATGATAAATGCCAGAGTTTGAGCTCATGCCTAATGCTAGTGTGAATTTGTACATAGCTGATGTGAAATGAGAGGAAGGGACAGATCTGGCCCTAGCAGGCAAGGAATTATTTGGAATTATTCTGAAAAATGTCATTATATCTTTTCGTAGTATTGGTCTAAAAGTTTGAACTAGACTTGACTGGAGGAATCCTTCTCCTTCTGCAGAAGTTAGAGGTAGTGTAGGTGACTTTGAAACAAGTAGGTCTGGCAGAAAACATGCTTTTATCCTTTTAATGTTTTGAGGCATTAAGCTAGGAAAATCTTATGTATGTCCAAGAACTGAGTTTGTTTGGTTTTGGTGTGTTTTTAACAGAGGGTAGATTGTTTTCATAATCAGGAAAATTTGTGAGTGATATAAAAGGAAACAATCACACTGGTTGCTTTTTGCAAATCTGTCATAGAACGATTTAGGTTGGAAAAGACCCCCAAGATCTTTGAGTCCAACCCTTAACCTCACACTGCCAAGTCCACTCTCAGCTTTCATCACAGTGGATAATGTTTTTTGCTAAACCAACCAACAAAATCCCAAACGTGGTGTGTTTTTGCCTTTTGTGTTTTAAAAGACTCGAGGTAGGCATTTATCAAGACTTCCTGTAAGCTCTGTTTGCATTTTTATATAAATACTACTGGCTTATCTGTTCAGTTGGGCAGCACAGCCTGGAGGTGTTGTTAGCTCTAGGTGGGGTTCCCTAGTAGCTGTTTTATTGTTGCAGCTGTATTAGATGTTCCCATTTTCTTCCTAGCATGAGTCAGCAGTTCTAGATATGCCACCAGCAAACAGGAGCTGATAACCTCTCCTTGAACCTTTGGCAGCCTGCTCCAACGTGTTCCAAGTGAACAAAAGGAGAAGGCAGAGCTCTAAGTTAGGCTGCTGCAGCCTTGGGAAGGGAAGAACTCTCAGGAGTCCTCCAGGTCCTCTCAAGGAAGAAGATGTCTTTCTGATGCTGATCATTTTAAAATTACTCAAAAATCCTTGCCTAAGGCAGAAACTCTACTCCTCGAAGGTGTTTGCCATTGTACAAGTGTTGACACCCTTGGAGATTTTTTTTTCCTGAAAAAGTTTATTCCTGCTGAATAAGCATTGAAATGTAATATAAGGCTGCTTTCCTTAGGATTAGTGAAATTAGTTTTACATGCAGGTGCATTAGTGCATTAATATTCAATGTATAATGAACAGATACTCAATTATCTCAGCATCAAATCCAAAACAAGCATGGTGGTGACCTTGCCTATTTATGAAAGGAGATGTTCTATTTTCCAGCAGCAAGTCCCTAAGGGAATCAAGCTATTACCCTGTGCTTAATGAAATGCCACGTCTGCCTTGCACAGAGCACAGCTGTTACACAAAAACCCCCCAGATTTCAGTATTGGCTGCTGCCTGGATGTGTTCAGAGATGTGGCTCAAGAGGCAAAGCTTGACAGGGCTCTGTAATCATTAGTCCATGGGAGATGTGTCTTTATCAGAGGTAGGGAGTTGTTTCAAGGAGCATTTTTTTGCTGTCCAGTCCCTGTGTGCACAGAAATAGGCAGGAATGCTTGGAGGGGTTGTCTTGGATTCCCTGGAGAGCAGTTAGTGGCTAATGCTGAGTCACTGGTTGTAGCTTTCCCCTTGTCCCTGGGAGAGCAGAGCATTTTCCATGCCCTGCATGCAGTGAACCGAGGCTGCTTGCTGCTGCCAGGCTGTTCCTCAGATATATTTGCTCAGCGTTCCTAATTAGAAAGATCAGACAGAGTGGGGAGTGGAAAAGGCTCTTATTAATGTCTCTGATAATTCAGAGAGAAAATGGGGAGGCTGTGAATGAGGCTGCTGAAAATGGGGAATTGGGGGTGGCTGTAAAATGCTGCTGCTTTTTCCTGTCGTCCCACAGTTAACCCTTCTAGTTACAGTGGATGCTACACACAGACCTCCTCTTCCCTGCAAAGCTTTGTCTGGAGCTGCACATTGGGATGGGCAGTGCTATCAGAAACCTTTGTCTCTTCAGTATTTCCTCCTGAAGTGTGCTGTGTTTATCAGCAAACATCCAGCAAGGCCCTGTACATTTCAGCAAACCATTCCAGATTTATCTCTCCCCACCTCCTATGAGTGTCCTTGTCTTTGCCCCCTCACTCATCACCACAAGCAATAAAAGCTCTCCATGCCAACCAGTGCAGTGTCCCTCGTGTGGAACAGCATCCCTGGATGTGCTGTGGCCACTGTACAGGGGCCTGTGCTTGGGTCAGGGTTAATGAGCTTTTTAGGTTGATGGAAATGATGGTGTTAGGTCATAGGTTGACTTGATGATCTCAGAGATCTTTTCCAGCCTAACTGATTTTCTGATTCTGTATGTGCCCCATCCCTCAAAGTGTTCAAGGCCACAACTGAAATAATATTTTTTTCTGTCTTTGAGGTTTTGAAGAACAAATGAGTTATAGAATCATAGAGTCATAGAATCAATTATCTTGGGGAAAAAACTCTTATGACATGGAGTCCAGCTGTTAACCCAGCACTGCCAAGTCCCCCACTAAACTGTGTCCTTAAGCATCACATCATCACAACTTTTAAACACCCCAGGAATAGTGACTCAACCACTCCCAGCCTGTTTCAGTGCTTGATAACCCTTTTGGTGAAAAAAGTTTTACTGATATCCCATCTAACCCTTCCCTGACACAACTTAAGCCCGTTTCCTTTCCATTCTGTCACTTGTTACCTGGGAGAGGAGACTGGCCCCTGTTTTGCTAAGGCCTCCTTTCAGGTAGCTGTACAGACCCAGGAGGTACCCCCTGAGCCTTCTTTTCTCCAGGCTAAAGAACCCCAGCTCTCTAAGCCCCCTCCTCTTCAGACTTGTGCTCTAGGCCCCTCCTAAAGGCATTTCCAACTGCAGGGAGCTGTGTCCCTTGTATTACATGGCTTCTCCTTGTACTCCTGCATGACTCTCTCCCTGAAACATCAGTCTCTGATCACTTAGAGATGCAGGTCTGTGGTGTTATCAGCATGGCTCCTGCTGATAAAAGCAGAACTTGCGGTACTGGAAGCTCTAGGAAGGATTATGACCTAATGGTGTGTTGTCCTTTTAATAAAAGAAGCAATGCTGCTGAAACCCAGACAAGCCTTGGGGATGCCATTTGTCTCCAGGTCACAAGCTCTGCCAGAGGGTACCGAATTCAAACCTCAGTTTTATCACTGTCAAGGAGAGGTCACAGTGTAATGCTCCATCTTTGCAAACTGTCTTCAGTCCTTCTGCTCCTGCGGGTATTCACAGTAGTAAAGTCAAATCTTTTAAAACAGACTGCAGTTTTCAGTTTCCTCCAGCTGTACAAAGGTACACAGTAAATCACAAAGGAGTTAAGAAGGTTTAAATGACATAAGGTTCTAAGTGAAAAGCAAGAGCACAGTATGATACGAAACTGTAGAAACGAGGTGGATTGCTCTGGAATTAGTAAGTCAGTGAAAGCAAAGATGCTCCTCAGTTCAAGTGTGTTCATCATTCTGTGAAGGAAAGTGTTTCAGTGTCAAAGCCTGGCACATCCATTTCTTCATCTTCTTCTGGAAAGAGAAACCTGGTTTGAATCAGGGTAGTCCAGCATCAAGCAGGGGCCACCTGCCTGGCAGCAGCTGCTGGCTCAGCAGACTCTGATCCTTGCAAGGTGTGTGTACAGAAGATTGGCCTTGTATGAAGGGTAAAGCAAGATCTTTTTGTGCAGCTCAGCTTTCTCTGCGCCTGCTGGCTCAGCTGCTACAGCAAGGGGGTTAATGGTTTCTGTCTTCATGTCATTCTACACACATACCCACCACCTGCAGAGCAGTCTGTGAAAGCTGCCCCTCACTTTTATCTTTACTCCTTGGTTTCATGCAACTTTCCTGTGGCCTGGATTGGAATTACAATAAATCATCAGATTTCTGGAGTTTTTTGTTTTTCTGTTGTTTTTTTTTTTTTTCCCCTTAAAATCACTTCATGATGCCAAGTAAATAGTGAGCTAAACAGCAGCACCTCCAGGAGGGAATACAGAGCCTCAAATAGAAGCATTCCAGAAAAATCCATGTAGCCAATTGTATGCTAATGCATGTGCTGCTCATGCAGTAAAGTTTAAAAAAGCTGAAAACAAAGGAGAATTTTCTCAGTTTCACATAAGGTATCCAACAAGAGACATGCACATGTTTAAATACTAATATTCAGTCATTCTGCTAAATCTCTAAAGATATTGTGGTTGATAGTATGCTGCTGTCTGAGAACTCTGATGGTCAGAGACATAATTTTGTCCAAGGAATGTTATGGACAAGCTTTTTTTACAGCACAAAAACTGCCCTGCAGCCTGATGAACACATATGTGCACAAATGCACATATATGCATAAGGGCACTCTCTTTCATGCTAGCCATTTTTGTTTTATTTGGTGGTGGGTATCCCAAGGGATTTGTGTGTTAGTGAAGATTCTGCAGTGAAGATTCTGCTGACTGATAAATGACAAAATAAAAGTTCAGCCCTTGAAGCAAATGAGCAGTCAGTACCTTGAGAATAATGCAATTTAAAAAACATCAACAGTAAGATTTTATCTTGCCAGTAACAGCACAGAGGTTGCAGTTAAGCTGCATTTGCTGCCATCTGTAAAATGAAATGCATTTTTAGTGCTCCATAAGCAGTGATATTTTGGGAAAGTTACAGCCTGTAACTTCACAATATTTTTTCTTTAATGTGCAAGGGTGTCATACAGAAAAAAGAGGGAATTTCATAAGGGAGTTAGCAAACTAAGATTGTAGTTGAGTCACAGCTTTAAAGGATCTTCATAACATTGCTTGAATTTGCATTTATGCCTGCACACTTTCTGGTTTGCAGCCAAGGCCCAGTTCCTGGAATGGGTAGAATTTCTCTTGGTGTCTTCATTTAGTGTTGGTTGAGTATCTTGTGAAGGGTTGATTTCAAAGAGGTGATGGGCCCAACTAAGTAGTTTACAAGTCATCCTTTTAATTCTGTGGCATTCCGGTGCATTTTCTTTTTGTTCTGGATAATTACATGTATGAGTTTGATTTCCCTGCCAGTATTTCAACTTCAGATGGTAGTGATTTAAACACAGGGAAAAGTGTTTGGTACAGAGATGAAAATGCAGTTAATCACTCTTCTAAATCTGGGAAACCAATACTGTCCAATTCCAGCCTTGGAATATAAGCAAGCTAGGCAGTTTCTGGGTTTGCAAGCTACCAAACCCAAGAAGTAATTGTTTTATTGGTACTGCTGACATCCACCTTTATTGGTACTGCTCTCATCCACCTCTTTTCCCATGAGATTGCATTTGAACTCAGCCTTGCATGTCAAGTTGGAGATGGAAATAGTATCCTAATGTTAGAATTCTGTTCATGCGACTAAAGGGAAGCCTTAGATTCTCTAATCCACAAAATTTACTTTCATGCCAGTCAGAGATCTCTCCATCCAGAAAGTTGTGCCTTTCCAGGTCTCCTTGCCAGGAGAAAACTGTCAGCATCACCCCCACTGCTAAAGGAAAAAGTCAAGGAAGTGGGAGAGTGTGCATGAGAGGGATGGAGGAGTTCATTCAGCGTGGCATTTTCAGAGGGGATGGGAAAAGAACAAAGCGTGTTGAAGAGAAAAGCTCTCCTACGCAGGCTCGAGAGTTTTACATCAGTGGCAGGAATCAGAGCCATTTCCCAGCAGCTTTTGCTGGCAGCAAGGCCGTGGAGCAGAGTCATTAGAGAAGTCCTGTCGGGCATCCTTTGTCAGCTGCTGGTTCCTCCTGGCTCCTGGCTTTGCTCAGGCACACGGGAGAGCTGAGCTTTTCGGCAGCTGCACAGCATGCCTCGTGTTCACAGTTTTGCCAAGTGACCCGTTCACCAACAAGGCCTTCAGCAAACATGTTTTTGAGCACTGTTTGTCGTTTTGCTGGAGCCTTGGCTCTTGCTGGCTGCGAGTTGGCACAATCCCTTCCTGGGCTGAAGCGCTCCGGACAGCGGCGGGGCCGCTCGCCTGCCACAGCTCATCTGTGCCGTGGGTTCTCTGCTGGGAGTGGGGCTGAATGAGGACAGCTGGCCTCAGACAACCTCTGAGGGGCTGCAAGTCATGGAAAGAGCACAGGCTCATCTTTTTCTGCAGTGGGTTGGCAGCGGAGCCAAACATCAGCGCCTGAAGAGCAGAATTGGCTACTTGGTCTTTCAGTGCAATGTGAAGTTAACTCATATTTTAGCCTTTGTGTCTGATTTTATTCCATTCTATCCTCAGCTGTTTCATCCATCTTTTGTTTCTTAAAGAAAGCTATCTGTTTTCCTAAATGGGGCTCTGGCCTTCCTTGCCTTATTTTTTCTTCTCTGGCTGCAGATTGTGACTGAATGATGAAGGCTAAGAGCAGTGTGGTCAGAAGACCCTGTGTAGTGGCTTGAGTGGAACACCCTGCATAGAATTAAATTTTGTTGCCAACAAAACACAGCAGTTTAAGAAGAAATCCTAAAGATAGTAGGGCAGAATCTTTAAACTTCTGTTTTGACTTGCCTCTCAAAGCCTGCTCTGGCTAGTACATGGATAAACAAAGTTGTTGAAATACTGGGGAGAAGAGGGAGGAGTACTCTGATCCTTTGGGCCTCTGAGAGGGCTCCTGCTTGTGACACAGGGGTGCATCTTGATATTCACAATCCAGAGCTTTTGATCTTCTGGGTGTCCCACAGCTGATCCTAAAATCCATCCTCCAGAGGATCACACAGCTTAAAAGTTGTCTGGAGGTCATCTTTGACTGCAGTTTACTCTGGCAAATCCAACCTGCTGTTTTTATTACATTTACCAGACCCATAAGAACTGCCAAATATATTAGGGAGATTGCTCTAAAAAACTGTGAGGTTCTAACTCACGTCATTGCATACACAAATCAAAATGTCTGAATTGTGCCAAGGAATCCAAGCCTGAAAATTGGGTTTTGGTAATTTTCCGGGGGCTTGTATTAGGTGTTTTGTTTTCTTCTAAGGGAGCTGGGAGCAAGAGAGTATTATTAGTGTTATAAATTAATTTTGCTTCTTGAAGCAGCTCTCCCATTCACAGTTAAATGTGAACGATGGTGTGACTGTGAACAGCACAAACTGACTGCAGCCAAACTCCCAGAATGAGCTGGTCTGACTCTGCAGAGGGAAACCCTATTAATTCAGGGAACAGGGATGATTCACTGCTGCACTCTGCACTGTGGAGGTGGTTGTCCAGAGCCTGCTGTTCTGGCCTGATTTGTGTTTGATCTGGAGCTGGCACAGGGAAAGGGTTGCTAGGCTAGCTAAGTATTTTTAAAATCAAGGCATGCTTTATTCACTCTATTAAAAATTATCACTAGACTGATTTTTGACCCTATATATGTTCAGTTACTGTAAGCTTTGACTTGTTTTCATTGAAGAAGGCTGGTGTGTTTTCAGTGCTTGTGCTGCAATTTGGGTCTGTTTTATCCCAAATTCAAGGAGATTGTCTTGTGGGTGCCACTGAGGAGTTAGCAGAAACTTGCCTTGTGTTGTTACAATCTGAATTGGGTGAGTTTTACCAAGTGTGTAGCTTATTATTTATATGATTTAGATGAGAGAGAAAATTCAGAGTGATCTCATGCCTGAGGCTTTGGGATAGTCAGTGATTGCATTGAGATTTAAAAGCAGGGACTGAGCGTGGGATGTCCGATGGGACTCCTGGGCACTGCTGCAGTAGAAATAGCAAATATGAGTAACAAAAACAAGCACTGACTTGTGGCTTGTTTAAAAACCAAACAAACCTTTGATACTACCCAACTGTGTGTGTACTTTTGATCTCCATTATTTTGTGTCTTCTTCTCATCTTTCTTGCCTGTTCTGCTGGTTGTCTTCTTGTGTTGCCATCTCATCCTAAAAGTGGGATTTCACAGCTTAGTTTAGGAGCAAAGGTCTCCTGTTTTGGTTTTTTTATCTGCAAAAGGCTAAAATGTGTTTTCAAGCCTTCAAGTGCTGAGTTCAGCAAAGCAGGAGCCTGGATCTGGCTCCAAGCTGGGCGTTACTGGGATTACAGTTGTGTGTAATACTAAGCGTACTTCATCTGTATAATAAAATGTTTACAGGGAACAGTGAGTATCTTCCTAGTTAGGAGGGGAAAAAAATGCCTTCCACATTTTTTTTTGGCAAAGAAAATATGGGTAAGGGCAAGCAAAATGGACTTTTTTCTTTGGTGGAGCTCCAACCCCAGGGCCCTAAAACAAAGGAGTAAAAAGAATCCCCAACTCCCAAAATACTCTTCCAAAGCAACAATTTACTTTTTTAACTATTTCAGTTTTTGATTTTTTTTTAATTGCAGAACTACAGCTCTAAATACAGCAAAAATTTCTAGTCAGTTGCCAGTTTTTTCCATGACACTGAAAATTTCCTCTTTGGATGAAGCAAGAATAAATTATTTATGTTCTCTTCTTTTTTTTTTAGTGGATTTATCTTGAAAAATTAGGGTGTCCACAGGGCTCTGATGTTTATATTAATGTTTTATTTATTAAAGATGTATCAAAATCTGCTAAGGCACACACACACTGTAAGTGTTGTTAATTACAGCTCCACTCAAAAGTTTCATGATATTTTCTGTAACAGCTCTTTAAACCTTTTTGAGAAGTATCTCACTCATTGTTCAAGGTATAAAGCAGGCTGTGAGAACACAACAACAGGGATCCAGGGGGGTAAGAAAAAGGTTTATCATTTTTCAAGAGATAATCTCCCATTTCAGAAGACAAGGTGGATGTGCAACCGTGCCACTTCTGGCATTGTGTGTGTGCCCACTCCTGAGGAATTCACCACCTGAACAATCCACCCACAAATAATCTCAGCGCTGGGAAGGGCATTCCCATACAAAGCGTGACAAAATTCTCAGTGGTGGAGGAGGGCAAACCATTTCCACGGGTAGGTTTCTGCTTGGGGAGGTGGCTTGCAGGAAGGCAGTCACCTCTTGAGAAGCTGCTGCGTTCCTTGTTGTGCTGTATCCATGCCTGGAGGCACGCTGCCTCCCTGATGGGTGACTCCCGCTTGGATGTGGGCAGTTCCCAAGCTGCTGCTCTTGCTTTGATCTCCAGGAAGCTGACTTGACTAGAACTCTGTGTGTGGGTATGTTTTGCAGCAAATTTCTTTGCCAGGGGGCAAAGAGAGCATGAAGAACTATGTATTCCATTTATTTCAGGAGCCTTCAGGATTTTTATATTTTAGAGAACGCTTATGGCTGGGAAAAAGGGCAAATGCTTCACCCTTTGTGTGAAGGGGCAGGAGGGATAATTCAGGCAGCTGCAGACCAGGCAGTTTCAATTCTGTCCCTGAAGAAGAAAATGTTGGTGTGAATTTTCTTGACATGTTTCTGGGTACGTGAAGGAAAAGGAGGTGGCTTGAAGGTCAGCAGGGATTTGGAAATGAGGTGACCTAATTGCAGCCTTCCAGTACCTGAAGGGAGCCTGCAAGAAGGATGGAGAGACGCTATTGACAAGGCACTGGAGTGACAGGACAAGGGGAACAGTTTAAACTGAAACAGACTGGATGTAGATTGGATATTGGAAAGAAATACTTCCCTTTTAGGGTGGTGAGGCCCTGGCACAGGTAGTCCAGAGAAGCTGTGGCTGCCCCTGGATCCCTGATCTTTAAAGTCACTTCCAGCCTAAAGCCTTCCAAGATTTTGTGATTTACCCTTGGTACACTTAGCTGGACCAATCTGGTGATAAAATGACTGAATCTGTGGATGAGGGAAAGCCATGGGTGTCATTTGCCTTGCCAATAGTGAAGCTTTCAGCATTGTCTCCATCAGATTGCCAGCATAGGATAAGGATGTTATAGTCAAGGTGGGGAAAGGAAACCTGGCTAGACATTCACACTGCAAGAGTTTAATGGTTCATGCTTTGCCTGGAGGTCATTTACAAGCAGAATTCCCTAAGGGTTTGTCCGGGAATTTATCCTGTTTAGTACCTTAAAAAGAGAAAAAAATCTCCTGGTCGTAGTGCATTCTTTGTGCCACAGGCTCTTCTGGTAGTGCTGTCATAAGTAATGTCTAACTTAGGAAGCTGGAGAAGGGGAACAGGATCTGCATCTCTGAGCTGGGTGCTGGTAGCTTTCTCAGTCTTTTATACATCCTTTGGCTTTTACTTTTGTGCCTCTGCTGGGCAGTGTTCATTGCAAGGAAGTTTCTGTGTTCCAGAGGTCACTCCCTGAACAAACCTGAGTGAGATAAGTTCTTCCAGCTGCCTCAGCACGTCCTGGTGGGGTGTTTAAGTCACAGGAGTTGCTGCACTTGGTGGTAGTGAAGCAGCTGAGTGGCTGACAGCAGAGGGATTAAAACAGAGGCAGTGCCATTAACAGCACTTAAAATTCACCTTCACAGTCCCTGCTCCTCGTGGGGGATTTCAGCCACCCAGGGAGCAGGTTAGGAAGGACAAAGCCCTTCCAGTGCCTAAAGGAGACCCATGAGAAGGCTGAAGAAGGACTTTAAAAGATAGGAGATACATCAAAACTTCACATTCTTCCTTCAGGACAACTGTTTAAATATCTAGAATAATCAGTGACCCCTTCTGTCAAATAAATGAAAATTGTTTTCCCTCTTTTAATGTGGGATAAACCAGATGTGCAGCTTACAGATGCAGTGTGTCAGAAGCTCAGATGAAATTTTGCAGTGAGTTCCCATTTCAACAAATGTGCTTTAAATAAAACACCTACTTAGGTATTTTATTTAAATACTGCATTTTCCTGGGGCCAAGTTTATTTGACCTGTGTCAGCAGAAAGCAAGCAAGGAGCTTGTGTCTCATGATTTTTTTAAATCCAAGACCTGTAAGAGCAGGGTTCATCTTCCCTAGCTAGAATACTAAGCTGTGAAATCTATTCCCATGCTGTGGGTTGAAGTTTTAACACAGGCACAGAATTCCACATCACACTGCCAGAGATCTTCAGATTGTGTTTGGGAGCTCATTCATGTGACTCCTTGTTCAAATATGCTCTTGCCAGCTGGTTTCTCTACCAAACTTCATGCCCAAGGTGCAGCTCAGCTTTCCAGGTACATTATCCAAGTTACCTGAGTTTCTAAGGTCATGGAGCTTGTAACTTCTCCTTGTAAAATGTCATTGTTTTGGGGGGTATGTCTTCATTTGTTTGGGGTTGGTTTTGTTTTATTTTCTAGAAAAGGCAGAGAACAGTAAGTGTACATGTAACTATTAATGTCACAAAGAGTGTGGTGAAACATAGAAATAGCCTGCAGAAAAAACCTATATTGTAGGTAAGAATTTGAAGAGGGAGGTGTAACACCACTGTGTGTATCCAGAAAGATAAGCAGGGAAAATACAGGCTTGCTCAAAGGACTGAGAGATAGACTCTCTTCTTTTTCTTCTCCATCCTTTTCTATTCATCCAGCTCCTTCATGTTGTCACCATGCAGGTTCCTCAAGGATGGGATTTCCTCTGCATGGGAGGAAATTCCTCACTTTGTCCAGTGAAGAAAGGACAATCAGGTTCTGATTTCTGTCTCTCCACCAATTTAAAGTTCTAGTCCTTACCATTTCATATCAATTAGCAAAATAAATGACCATGGTTTTTTTATAGCTGTGTAGAATAAATGGAAGTTTTTAATCACTTCATAAACACCTGCCAGAATATTGCTGTAGCATCTCTTCCTAGCATCAATAAGTGGTTCTTTAAATATAATCTATTTAAAGGATTTACACTAAGAATGGGTACACAAGAGATCAAGGCCTGGAATTTCAGAGGGGGAAAATTCTTGCATGTGAAGGCTAATATGTGCTAAAAATATGTTGTGGCACATAGATATGAGTCTCATTCTAATATTTTTAACCCATTAAACCTGATCCTTTAAAAGATTAATGTCTCCACAAATCCTGAGCTGATTTTGCTTGTTTCTGTTTCATGGTTAGCAGAAGTACAAACTGATCAAAGGCAGTGGTCTGGTTCTGTTGGGATGTCCAAAGGGCTCAAACTCTGCACTGCAGCCTGAAGAGGAAAGGAATACAGAATAAATCAAGTTTGCTGCAATTCAGAATTGTTAATGTATGATTTTGATGGAGTTTTATCAATGGAGAGTCTCTGAGCCTTTAGGGAATGGTAATTAGATCCTTCCCTGTCAGATTTTTTTATGTGCACAGTACATTGCGTGAGAGGACAGTAACCATTCTTAGCAGCATGGAGACCTTGAGCTTCCATAGGGCATGGAAGCAGTAAATCATTTTGTCATCCTTCCAAAATTCTTCCCTTCAGCCCTTCCTTTTGAAGCTTGAAAGATGATCATTCTTTCTGCCCTTCCCCTAGCACTTCCTCCATTTCTTTCTGGCTGACAGGATTTGCTGCCTTGGGGCCCAGCAACCCATTTCCCCACTTTCCACTCACCCCAGAAATCTCCAGGGTGGGTTTTGGTCAGAACATCAGCAATTCTCACTGATGTTTTCCAAGTCAGCTCTGCCCCAAATCCAGCGTGCAGCTCTACTGCTCATACCTGTTTGATGATCTGCAGAGCCTTACAGCCATGATCTGCTCAGTCCCACCTTCACATCCTGGAATGCTTTGGCTTGGGAGGGAACCAGGTGATCTTGAAGGCCATCTCCCTTTAGGAAGAAAAGTCCTTTATTCCATACCCCCCTGTATATCTTTGCTGCCTCTCAGAGTAATACAAACCTCTTATTCCTGAGTGTCTGCCCTTTTCCCAAATGAGATTAACTATTTATTCTCCTTTTCTTGCGTTTTCTGTGTGCCTCTCTTCCAGTTCACAGCTGAAGTGCTCTGCAGGAATATTAGCCATGCAGCCCATGGATACCAAGCAGAAAAAGTGCTCTGTGGTTTGGGATTTATCCAGCTGGGAAGACTTCCCAGCACAACTTCCTCTTGTCTTGATATGCTGAGCTAACCCCACACTTGCTTGTGTTTTACTGAAGTGGTTTAAGTGGTATCTGTATCTCCATAATGAGAAGTTAGTAGTCATAAAGATACAGATCAGTTATTGAGTTGTTTGATGGAGGCAATCCTCAGTTTTTACATCAGGCAGCTGATATGTTTCAAAGATTATCATTTCACTGGGAGCCTCAAAAGGGAAGGTGTTGGCCTCAGATTGTTATCTTATCAAATAGGAACATATTTAATGTTTATTGCTGTGAAATATTAACCTTAAATAAACAGTGGAGTTTGTTGATGGACATGTTTCATCTCCTGAGGTACAATGCAAATACATTCACATCCCTGGATGGAAGGTGTGTCATGCTGACAGCTGAAATGCATAAAATAAATGAACCTTTGTAATCTTCACTATCAACTAGGCGAATTTTGCTGCAGGCTTTAAGTGAAACGACAGCATTTTATTTCTCCAAAAATTTCAGTATTGATTAGTACAAAAAATTACACTGCTCTTGTGCTACCCACAGTTTATTCATCATAATGTAATACCTCCAGGTAGTTTAGCCCAGGAGAGAAAGGTGAGCCCTTATGGTGTTCTGGCATTCCTGTTTCAATGACAGGATTGGAAAAGTTTCCCCTTCGTCCTTGTAATCCAAAATTATGGATGTCTAAGGGGAAAATTCACAAAGTGTTGCCCTGTGGGAATGGAGGCCATTCCACAGGGGCAGGTTCAGCTCGTAGCAGCGTTGGTGTTTGTGCTTTCTACACAATCAGGGCAGGTCTTGCTCCAGTTTTGAGGTTATTAGGCCTGGGTCATCACCCAGTTGTTAACATAAAACACAGCGTTTAATTTCTGCTCCTGATTGCCTTAGTCATCACTGGGTGCATGAGCTGAAGGAGTCATGTAAGTACAATGGAAAGACACTGGAACTGTTGTCTGTTAAACAAAAAAAAACACAAAAACAATACCCACTTGTATGCCCATTATTGTATGAAACAGCTGAGGAGGGAGACTGGGTATTCCATGGGCATAAAGGGAATAGCTCCTAGAAATTTTCTCTGGTGTCTTATGGATGTTATTAATAGCATCCTTAAAAAGAGCCTTACTAGCCTTCTGCCACTACAGTGGGTTTGGAACAGATAGAAGAGCTGCAAAAATACAGCAGTGTGAGCTCAGGTGAATGTCCTGGGCAGAAGGAGAGGTCCAGTCTCCTTCCACCAGGGAAGAAGAAGGGAATCACCACCCCAGCTGCCTGCATTTTTCCCTGCCAAGGCCCAAAGAGTGAGTGAGCAGAAACACGAGTGGCAGCAGAAGCAGTGATGTATCTCTGAGGCTGCATAATTTCATTAAGCACTGCAAGCAAGGCTTCATTTCTGCATGCATGAAAATATCCAGCTGCCTTCCCTTCCTCTGGAGCAATCACTTTTTTTGGAAAGAGACAAAGCCAGGAAGGTTCCAGACCAAGGCACTGTGCCCAGTCAGTGCCTGTCTGTGGGGCTGGGACCTTTTTTTTAATCCTGTACATGCCCCAGCCTGTTTTACCTCTTATCCTCAAGGAGCAGTGATATTGGGGATAGTTTTTCTGCAGTCCTTGTTGTCCCTAATGCTTTAATTCTAGAAAATGCAGGTATTCAAAGGGTTATGAAATCTCACCTAAGTAACAGCACATTTGGTTAAAAACCTGTGCACATATTCCTGAATCTTTCCTTGTTTCGTTTTTGTTTTCAGGATGTGTTTATACTTCTGAAATGTCAACGTGGAAGCCCATCTGTTTGTTAGGGATAAATAGTGAAATTGTAGATTATCTCTAGCAGATATTTATCAACATTGAGCAGACTCAAACATATACAAATCTGGATCTCATGTTTTAAATTAATTCAAGTAACTTCGTTTCATTTATTCTTCTTGAATCACTTTGTGTCTCTCTTTTGGGGAGGCCGTTTGGGAAATACCGATTATTTTGCATGTATTAAGGAACCCTTCCCCCTATATTAGATGTATTTCAGTAGTGAAGACCAGACAATAAAAGAAATCAAATGATGGACTGGGAACAAAGGAAATCGTGGGCTTGACAGTCAACCTGTAGCCTCCACCAATAGTAGCTGGAAATGTTTCCTAGGAAACCAGGCTGAAAACCAAATTCTCTCTTGTTAAATTTTCCATTTAACTGAGGAGCCAGTTGTATGTGATTTAACTCTCCCTGTGTGCCTTTGTGTATTTTAAATACAAGGGCATGACCCAAAGGAGGTGCACATGGGATATATTTCTGTGTTCCTGTGAATCTGTACACTGGTTTTGATTCGAAGGTGAACATTGCTCCAGTAACAGTAGGAGAAAGCAAATAATTCAGGTAGAAGTCCCAACTTTTACACAAAAATACATGCTGTGAAATTACCCTTTGTGCTGGACAGAATCAGTTGCAGAAGAAATGCACTGGTATGTAATTTGTCAAAAGAAACATAATGTTAGTTTTCCTGGGAGGATTCAGACTTTAGAGAACGTGACAGATTCCTTATTTGAAATAAGAGCAGGGGATGACTGAGCAACTATTGTAAGACCAAACATTTTTTTGTGCTAGAGGCCCAAAGGTGTGGCTAAACTGAAGCCTTGCTTATGTCTGTGATAAAAATTAATCTCCTGCTGAAGTGCACATGGACAAACAAGCACCTGCAATCCCGAGGCGTCGCTTCCCTGCTGCTGTTTGCAGCAGTGGTGTACATTTGACCTCATCCAATCCTGTGTTACCCATCCCTCTCACAAAATGGACTGCATGAAAAGCTCTGGAATAGGTGCTTTTGAGACCTGTGACTGTTTCTGTCAGTGTTTTTCATGTCCCATTTCAGCCACTGACTTGGGGTCTGTGCTGCATAAAACAGGACTTGATACAGCAGCTGTGCTCGTCTGTGCATTGCAGAGAAGATTCTTTTGATTTTTTTCCTTAGTTGCTATCCATCATTTTTTTCCATTTACCAGTGTCTGCTTTGGTCATACATCGCTCACTCCTTGGTCCCTCTCAGATGTGTCCTCTGAGGACAGGTTTTACTGCTTTCCTTTGGTTTAGATGACACCCCCAGATCACCAAATGACAATTTCTGTGTTTCCTATCCATGGTAACTCTGTGGACTCATCAGGATTGCCACCTCTGGGCAGTTTTCCTCCAGTTAAATGTTAGCTCCTGATGAGAATGGCTCAAAAGCAGTTTATGGTGGGTAGGAAAGGCCTGGAGAGCAAAGCAGTTTTTCTTAGTAAGAAAGCTGGAAAGAGTGATGTTCCCAGCCTGCTGGGAGGCAAGAGCCATTCTCCAGTTAACTTCACCTTTTCCCAGGGCTGGTAGGTATTCTCTGGGGCTGGTGTTCCTCTGCCTCACCTCTGTGTTTCTCCCTTGCTTCTTCCTGGGGACTGAAAAGCAATGAACAGTGTCAGAGGAGAGCACATGGAACCTACAAAAAAGAGCAGATTTTTCCATAAGCCTGTTACCCCAGTTTTCTGCTATTCACCCCATTGAATCTTGCCTTTTTGAAACAAAATTTATTTTTATCCAGTTACAGAGATAATATTCCCAAGCCTAAACATGTACTGTATTTTTTTTTTAAAGCATAGATCAGGCTTTGAGTTAGTGCCAAAATTTTGATGTTAATTTGACCCTCAAAAGGCAGCTCTCAGGAAAGAAGCACTTGATTGAGGAAGGCATATTGCCTCCTAAAGGGCTTTAAAATAGCTAGGTTCTCCATTCACTTGTGTGACCTTGAGGAATTCACTTCTAATCTTGAGGAAGTCACTTCTAGTTCATTTCTTCCTGTGAAAAATTATGTGGCTCTTCTTTATAAAGAACTTACTGATGAAGAAGACTATGTGCTAGGTATTGATGGAATATTTAATGTAACAAGACTATTTGAAATCCAAAATACATGTCTGGAGACCTTTAGTTACCCTTCTCTCCCTTCTGCCTGATACCTAATCTGGAGATTGAGGGACATTTAATCAGTGTCATTCCCTGGTCACTTGATACAGCTTTGAGACCATCCTCTTTCAGTTTGCTTTCTGTGTGCACCCATGGAAGCAGTGAGTTCCTTGGAGTGCAGGTGCTCTCTAGGAAAGCAGTCAGCTTTGTGTGCTTGCCTGCAGATTGTTCAGGTACTAATAGATGTTCAAATCCCTGGCATCAGGGGAATCAGCAGAACATGAAACCAGAGTGGTGAGAGACAGCTGTGCTAAAAATAAATAAACCTGAAGTAAGATAAGCTCAGTGCCCAGGGAAGGCAACGTTCAGTGAAAGTAATTCAGCACTGAAGAAGGAAAGAGTATTTTACTATATAATAGCTAGATTTTTAAATTAATTATGTATGATGTTTAGTCAATGAAATGAGGCTTTAAGCTGTACTAAACATATATATGGCTAAAAATACATACTTTAATATATACAGAAGATAATGTTGTAAATGAAACACTTAAACCACTCCCTTCCTTCTATAAACCACGATGAGACCTGTCTGAGGGGACATAATTTGCTGAATTACATCTTTCTTTGGAACATTTCTTGCAGCTCTTGTCAGATGGTGGCTCAAATCAAATACATCTTTGCCCTGCTCCTGCGTGGTAGTTCTTGTGCCCCTGGATAATTTCTCTGCCTACACCTGCTTTTGTGCTCCCATCCTTGGCAGGAGCTGCCTTTAATTAACTCACCAGTCCTTTTCCCTTCTTTTTGTTAGTTTTGATTCCCCAGCAAGGCTAGATGGATTCCAGCTCCAAAGGCACAGCAGAGCCTGTGCACTGGGAAGGTGCCAGGGCTTCTGAGCTGCAGCACTGAAAAGGGGAAGTGGCAAGGAATGCCATTTCTGTCCTGAAAAGGTGTTGTTAGAAGAGATGAGACTTTCTCTGAGGCCAGCAGCACAACTCCAGGGAGTTGGTTCAGCACTTTAGGGACTGAGGGGGAATGTGGTGTGGATGAAAGGGAGGAGAAGTGCTGTCTTTAACCTGAGAGCAGCAATTCCATTTCTCAGTCCTTCCCAGAAGTCTTTCCTGTGGAAGGCAAGGCATGTATTTACTCACTCTCCCCTCCACTGCAGTTTGGCAGTTTGGCTTCTTGCTCCAGTGACAGAAGGGAAGGTGGCAGCTTCCCAGGGTGCACTCGATCCTGGTCTTGGAATGCCTGGCACAGGCTACACTCCAGCTTCTGCCTGCCTGTGTCCTGCACTTGGGGTGAGGCTCCCACTTCATTGCTGTTAATTGGCAGATGTCATGGACTTGATGTGAGGCAATACCTTCATAATGGATCTGTTAGCTCGTTCAGTTTAAGCTGATTAAACTCTCCCAGTCACCTACTTAGGTAAGGTAGATGGGATGAGTCGGAGTCAGAAAGATTAGGAGACTTCTGCATGATCATGGAAAGGCTGGAGGCAGAGGAAGGAATTAGAGGAGCATCACCCCTAACTCACAGATAAAACACACTCCATGAAATCAGGGCCCAGGCTGTGGGAGGGGAAGAAGGGCTGCCATGACATCATCCAGCCATTCCCACTTCTTGGACAGGTCTTGACCTTTTGGTACTGTAGCAAGAGAGTGGGAGGGAAGGGGTAGACAGGTTCACTTACCCTCCAGAGTCATGTGCATTGTGTAATGTGCATTGCTCTGTAATAATGAGGAACAAAGTTACGAGTTCGTGTGTTGTCTCCCTGGGGACTCACCACCCAGCTTGTTAAAGTTGTTTCTTTCCTAATAGAAGAAACTGCTTGTAGGCGTAATTCTGCCGTGGTGTGTGGGAGGGAAATCTTGGGGAACAGATGGTTCTTGGTGAACAGACTCCAGTGACTAAGACCTACTCTCAAAAAAGAATTAATCTATCAAGCTGATTTGCTGATGAACAGAAATAGGAAAAATAACCATAATACAGACTCAAAAATGAACGATGAAGCAAGGCTGCCTGTTGTATGCTTGACAACAGTATTTCTCCCTGGTAAAGAAATTGCTTTTTAATAGCTCTCTTATGGGAGGGATTCTGTTTCTTTTTCAAATGCTAATGTGTTTATCATTGAGCACAAGAGGGCAGAAAACCAGGCACTCAAAACTCAGAAGGAAGAAAAAGAATTCTGCACTAGGAGAAACTTTGCATCTGCACATTTGTGTCTGCCTGCTTGAAGGTGGAAATCACTAAGGATGGAAACTCTCACCAATGTGTACAGTTGAAAAAGACAAACTCTTCACTTAAGCTCATTTCAGTCCACCAGTCCCTTAGAGGTCATGGTTTAATTATTGATGCTGATAATGACTTTCATGACCAATACCCAACAATTTCTGAGTGGGTGGGTTAAAGCCCCTCCCCATGAAACAGATTTTCCTCTACAAAAGAAGTACCCAGGACTGTAGGCTACTGCTCAGTCATGAGTAATCTCTTAAGAGCTCCTTGTCAGCCATTTGATACGCTGATGTTTCATTTTCAGGGTGTTTAACAATCCCACCAGCTGGGAGTTAGCATCTCAATTTTACCAGCGTGACATCTGAAAGTGGTTCAATGGAGTGGCTCTTCCTTACATGGCAGCATTTTTTCAGGACTTCTTTGGTTGCTGTATTGATTGAAATGCAATTTTAGGTCTGTTAAGCCTACAGACCCAGCACAGCTCAGGGAAGATGATTTAGAAGTCCGTATCTATGGCAAACTTTTCAGTTGAGGGCTGACTGCAATGTAGTAGGGAATTCCCAACCTCTTATGTTAACCAGTAGTCCAGGATACTCTCCTGCTGCTACTAAAAGTGTAGCAGACATTCAGAGTTTCACTTGGATTAAACAGAAGCAGTGCTAAGCAGTCTGAGACTTAAATTCTCCTTCCCTTTGGCATTACAGTAAAAATGTCCATTGTTAATATAAATGACTGTACATGCTCTAAACCATTCTTAACTATAATAACTGATATTATATGCAGGGCTAAGGGCCATCCAGTACAAAACATCCTGCAGTAATGTTTCAGAAATTAAATCTCTCCTGGTAAAATCATACCTAAACTGGCAAGGTCTTTTGAGCAACATGCAAGGAAATGCACATTTCCATGTCTGCAGTGCTGAATGTAGATTAGCATCCTTTTGGAATCAGACTCTAATCTTGGAGATGCTCTCCTGAGCTGCTGTTTCTGTGGTGGCACATCACTGATCTTCATACCCTATAGGACACAGATGGCTCCAGTTTTGTCAGTGTTGTATATTAGTTGTTATTTCTCTTGGTTCAGAGAGTGATGATGAGATATTATTATATATATATTAAGCCTTTGCTGGAGATGCTTTTAGGCATGTGGGAGGGAAGGCAACACAGTGTTTTGGAGAGTCATCTCTTCCAGTGTAAAAGGGAAGAAGATATTCTTGGTTTAGTACATTCTTACTCTCTCTGAATTAGACGAAATTGAAATGCTCTGAGTGATGAATTGGGCAAATGCTGGGGAGATAATAGCTGTGCTATTATCCCTGGAGAGAAGATGCCAAAACTGAATGCCTTTCATTTGAAAAGGGGTGAGTTGCCATAAAATGTTCCACATGAGGCAGATTGCATGGACTAGGATTTTCCTTGTCCTTTCCTCATAGTTCTTCTGACCTGGTGAGCTAAAACCTTTTTGCTGTGAAAACAAGTCTGAAAGCAGCATTATCTCTGCAGTTGGAGCAATCTGTATGTGAGATACTTGGCCATTAACTCCCATACTGCTGGAGAATACAAAACACACGTTCTCCACTGGGGCATGTGCCCCTTCACAGGTGGTTTTCTGCAGCTGCAGCACAGCACTGTTTCTTCTTTCCTGCTTGGGCACCCCATGCAGCTGCTCAGGGGACCCTGACTCGTGGATCCCAGAGAGGGGGAGGTTCAGTGGTATGGCAACACCAAGAAAGGGTTCTGCAAAAGAAAAGCACAGAGGAGGGTGGAGGCCCATCACAATTACAGCTTCAGTGGTGAAGATCTGTTTGTGCTGTCCCAGGTTCCCCCAGGCTGACAACTCAGAACAATTCCAGAATCTTTCTTCAATCAAAACACACCAGTGGGCTTGTCATTTTTCTGTACGAGTTTGAGAAGCAGGAATGTCATGAGCTGGGCACAGGAAAATCTGAGAACACCAAGATTACTGTTTTCTCATTCTGTTACAAGTACTTTGGAATTACAGGTGTGATTTGGTGGGAGGATGGAGACAGAGGCTGGCTGGGTGTGAGGCTGAGCATCCATCTGGAGGTGGGTTGAGGGCTGTCCCTGTTGAGTGAAGGATGGAGCTGGTCTTTCAGGCTGGTGAGCCAAAGCAGGTAGCCATAGATTACCTTACAAGCCTGGCTCTCCCTTTCAGGGTCCAGGCTTGAGACATAACCTGAATTAAGAGATTATGATGACATTAAATTAAGCAATACACTGCTAAGAGACTAATAAAGTGATTAAATGATAACTAATCTAAAAGCACACACAACTTTAAAGCTGCTTATTATCATTATAATTATTATGAATCACATTCAACTTACGTTGAGTTGTAACTCTTTCTCCCTAACCACTCCAAGTCTGTCTCCCCTCTTTCTCCACTGTCACACCAGGTCTTTTCAAATGAAGACATGATGGAAGCTGCAGCAGGTTATCCAGTAGGGGTCTTTTCAGCATCACTGTGGATGTAGATTCATCACCATTTGTAGGTGTGGAAAAAGAAAAAAGCCCTGTCCTCTTTTATTTTTTACCTGATTTTATATCTTCCTGTTTTCTATTTTTGGATGTTTGGGTTTTGGACCATGCTTGCACTTCACTTTATCTGTCCAAACTCCTCTCAGATAGAGGAGTATCTGTTCCCAGTTACTTTTTCTCCTAGTTGGTCTCATTACTGCTGTATTCATACTCCAGTTTGGTGGATTTTTTCAGTGCTGTTACTCAGGCACTCTTGATTTGTATAGTTTTACCTACATGGTTGCCTGGGTACAGGTGACTTTGAAGACTCTGCACCACAAAACTCCCAGCATGCAGTATTCATGCTGGCATCATATGTTTACCATATTCACTCTCTAAGACAATTTTATTTTAGTCTTGACTCTTCTTCCCAGTTCTAATTAAGCACAAGCAGTTTCTCCTCTTGTGCACAGCCTGCATAACACAGAGTAACCCATTTGTCACACCCTGGTTTTGTGCTCCTGCAGCTTGTCCTTGAGCTGTTTTCATCACATTCCTTGTTCTCAGCAGAAGCTTTCCCTGCTGCTCCATCAGCACCTCCTGCACACACCTTACCACACTGTGGTTGCTGTACTCTATGCCCTGGAGATCCTAACTTTGCAACCACATATTTTGGGGCAGATCTTTAAGTATTGGGTTGGTTTTTTTCCCCTGGGAATCTGGAAAGCCAGTAGGCTGCTTCTTCTGACTGTAGCAGGACAGGTGGGGACATGAGCTGTGCTTGCCTCTGTTAAATACACAAGATATATAGCATAGCCTCATGTGAGTAGTATTTGCAAACATTGTGTATTTCTGACTTGTGTGGGGTGAGAGGTGCATTTCAGTACCTCAGGATGGTTGGTTGGGGAATGTTCTGTTTGTTTCTCCTTCTGCCAGCATTTTTTCACCAGTAGATTAAAGCATTAAAGGAATTTATAACCTCGTGGGACCATGGCCAAGGACACAGGCTCATTACTGGTAATCCCTGCTCAGACAGATGGGAAGGCTTTTGTGTACAAACAGCTTTTTGTTGTTCATAGAATCATAGAATACCTCGAGTTGGAAAGGGCCCACAAGGATCATCAAATCCTAGTCCTGGCACAGTTTAACCTGGTTGGAAACACTGCTCATTCTGGTGACACATGGTTAAAGTGATTTGTTACACCTGAAGCATAATTAGCCCAAGTGTTCACTTTTCTGCCTTGTATGGACTGGGTAACATAAAATTAATTGGTGCAATCTCGAGCTGAAAGCTAAAGGCATTGAGCATGAATTCCAGTTCAGCTTACATGGATTATCCTCTTCAGTCTCCCTTGGAAGCAGTATGAGCTGAAAATACACCTGCAGAGAAAGGTAACTTTTCTCTTGATATATTGAAAAATGCATGTCAATGTGAAAGATGTCTCGAGCCACAAATCCTGTGCTCAGAAAGTTTTAACATTCTGGCTTTAGCTGGAAGAATTAGTAGAGTGCCAGAGATGATAAGTCAGGCTTGTTGATTACCCTTCAGTAGTCTCTGAGGTGCCAGAGCAAGCTAAAACCTGAGCCTGGCTTAAGGGCACTTGATAGGACTTTCTTGATCCTGTTTAAAATGTGTGTGTGTGTTTCTTTCCATACTAAAATGCAGTCTGGTTTTCAGGCCTGGAGTTTCTGAGTTTCTAAAACTCTGTTTTCCTGATGTTTTGTTTTGCTGAAATTCCTTTCCCAGGACAAGAACAAAAACATCAAAGTTGTTTTTATAACGGTACTCGTGTTGTTCATTCTTTCTGTGAGAGGGATTTTCTTCTGATGCCCCTCTGGTTTGACCAATGTGGATGAAGAGTTTTGTCTTTCATTCACCAATCACAGTGGTCTGTGGAAAATTGTGTGTAAGACAACAATGTCTATGAATAAAGATTCATTCTTCACACAGCCTTTAGAGAAAAATCACAAGAGTCTATGTTGTGTATGTTATCGCTACAACACTAAAATACCTGGATTTCTCTATTGCTGAAAAAACCAACAAACAACCAAAACAAACCAACAAAACAGATAAAGTCCAACCTGACTGCAGACAAAACTCATCTTTCCCTGCCTTAGAGAGGAGCAGCCTCTGTGTGTGAAACATCCTCTGCCTTGTCTTTTCCCGCCAGGCCTGTCAGAACGTTCTAGTGGGGTGCAACTGCAGTGGCAGGAGAGGGAGGAACACTTCAGAGGGTGTAGCTGAGCCATCTGTGGCAACGCTCTGATCTTTGTAGGGGGAAGTGAGCGACATCTGCTCCTGGCAGACGTGTTACTACGGCGGGCTGACGGCAAATGGCCCTCCTGACAACAGGTATCTTTGTTGGGAAACAAGACAACACCTTCTGCTTGATGAGCCCCAAGCGACTGGAAAAGGGAGTCTGTGTGCTGAGAGGCTGCTACAACCTTCCTGGGACAACTCTGCCTTTTCCTTATGTCCAGATAATTTGAAAAAGTTCAGCTTAGTTGATTTTTTTTTTTTAATAATTTTGTTTTTACCCGTGGCCAGGAATTTTAAGAATGTTCATTATGGGCAGAACTAATTGAGCCAAGCATTGTTAAAAAGAAGTCCATATTTTAAATAACAGGCAGAGAGGTTGGATTCAGAGAGAAGGTTTGAGCTGTAGTTCCAGAGGGGCTTCTGCAACCATATCCAAAAGGTTTCTATGGATTTTTCTGAGAACTGGCCATAATCAGAGGCATTGCTTGCAGTTTGTCTCCAGTAGCAGGGGTACTTGCAGAGCCAGACTGTGCTGTAAGTAGCTGACTCTGTTTGGACAGATGGTTCTATCTTCTTAAAGAAGTTTTAATTTCCCTAAGCTGAAGGCTCCTTGGATGGAAATCAAGGATTACTTGTAACTCTCTTACTTCCTTGCTTGCTTGGAATAGTGACACTACAGAAAATCGGTTTACAGTGATTAAGACATCCTTCCTTAGATGTTTTCCTAGAATATCAACTGTTTTCTTCTTCACTGGGTTGGTCTCTTGTTCACAAGGGCCATCACTTCTAGCAGTGTCCCTGCTCTTCCTATTAGTCTTCTAAATTGCATTAGCTTCTGTTAATCTCTCAGGGGTTTTCCCATTTGTTTCTCACTGTGTGTGCTGCCTGTAGCCTGACTGTGAGAATATGGCCCTAATTAAGTGATAGGAAGGGAAAAAAGGCAGATGTTTAACAGGCTGGGGTACCCCAACTTTGGGCTTTTCTTTTAAGCACCACTCAAAAAATTATGATGTCATGATGAAGATAACAGAAATATATGTGGGATGACATAAGAAAGCAAAAATAATTGTGTCAGATGTAAGCACAAAAGAAAAAGGCTGAAATGAGAAAATTTCCTAGGTAAATCACAAAATCACTGAATGGTTTAGGTTGGAAGGGACCATAAGAATTATCCAGTTCCACTCTCTGCCGTGGGCAGGGACACCTTCTACTTGCTCCAAGCTCTGTCTAGCCTGGCCTGGAACACTTCCAGGGATCCAGGGGCAGCCACAGCTGCTCTGGGCAACCTGTGCCAGGGCCTCAGCACCTCCCAGGGAGGAATTTCCAAGAATATCCCATCTGAACCTGTTGATGGGAACAAGAGGTTGCTGAGGACAAGGTCCAGCACAGCACCTTCCTCACTGACTCCTCTCTCACTTGGGGAAGGAAGTTCTCATCAATGCATTCCAGGAGCCTCCTGCAAAACTTCCATCTTTAACTGTGCTGTTTGACACATCCATAATTTCAATATTCTTGGCATGAATTTCAGTCACTGAGACCAGCTGGCAGGAAATGGCTCACAGTCATGCCAAAAAAGCTTTCTTACCTTCCAAGACTTCATGGCCACAGGTAAGATGCCTGTTGGGAAAAGCCCTGGTTTCAGGCTAACTCCTCACTTGTGACCAGTGACTTGTTCTTTTTTTCTGGTAATCTTCTAGCACAGTTCGTTCTAGAAGAGTGAATTATTCTACTGTACTCATTTCCCAGGTGTTCAGCTCTCTACACTTGAGTGCCCTCTCACTGCAGTGTTTGAAGAATCTCTGTCTTTAATTTGAGTAGCTTTAAAGATTTGATGCATTTGCCTTGATTTGTTCAGCTTCTGCTGTGTGTGACATCAAAGGATATTTACCTCCCTTTACCCTTTTAATTAAGGTGCACTTTGGTGCCCACATTACCCCTGATTCTCTTCATGGTGACATTCTCTGCTTTCTGCCTCAGAAGGAGCACAGGCTGAGGAAATGCACCCTGCATTCCTTTGGCAGAGCTCTTTGGAGGGACCCCAGTGCAGAAGGCTGCATCTCAAGACTTGCCCAGGTGTACTCCTAGGAGCTGAATGGCCCAGAATTTTTGTCCTTGAAGCAAAATTTGGAATTTCATCCCAGCACTGTGTTTTATACAGTGCTGCCTCCTCTGTGTCTGTGTGACAGCCAATATGCTCTCGAATGGGAAAGTAATTTTTGGTAATTTCTTTAAAATATCTTTCCAAGTCTTTCTTGGTAATTTCTAACACCATCTCCAAAAAGTGGGAGTCTGTGTTTGACACAGCCCTTAGTCCTGCCTGTTTATCCTCAGGAACTCAGCAAACACTCCTGAAGTTCCCTGGTGTCCAAGCAAATCTGGCAGTGAAACTTCGAAGATCTGTGATTATGGAAAAGCAGATAAAGATCCCATGTCTGGATAACTTTTTACTTACTGATATTTCCAAGTCCACAGAGTGATTCCCAAAGCCAGTGGCAATAATTCTGTGAGGCAGGAGCTGAGGGAGGGCCCAGGGACCTGACTCCAGTTGTGTTGACCCATGGCCTCATTGGGGTGTAGATATGAAGAAGGATGAGAAGGAAAACAGTCCTAGGAAATGTGTGGGAAGAAACATATTCAGTGGTTCCTGTAGGAAAACTCCAAGTGTTGCCATTCTCCTTCACTTCCCCATCAAACACTGATGCTGATCTCTAAGTACCACCCAGGGCACCAGGAATGTCTGATAAACATCAGAAAACTCCTTGCCTGTCCCTGACTTGTCCACCCACCTTGAAAATGGCACTAGAGACCATGGAAAGCTTTTCCCTGTCTCTCAAATCCCTCATGCTCCTGTCCACAGCGTCTGGCTGGGAAAGTGTTCCAGATTCACTGCTCTGTAATCTGAGGAATCTTGCTAGAAAACAGCAGGCTTGGTCAGCAGCCAATTTTCAAGGAAACTGGCTATTCAACACCACATCCCAAATTGCTGGGTATATGTATTAGTCTTAGCTGGCCTTTATTGCAACTTTCTGTCCCTCACTTTGTTCCTGTAGTCTTTATCTTTAGATAGCCAGCTGTTTTGTTTACTAGATGGTGGTGGTGGGTCCTGTATTTCCACTACTTTAGCTCTACTCAGGGGAGAGTAATAGCTCTGGGTTGAAGCATAAGCCATTTGTTTTTCTGAAATGAGGAACACTCTGCTGCCTGCTTTCCTACTGATGAGATGAATTATGCTTTATTTGTCTCGAGAAGAACTGTACTTAAAAGCAATTTTCTGAAGAGGAAATGAGGCAGAGAGTGCAAAAAGGCTCTATTGCAATTAAAGCTTCCTGATCTGCATTTTCACACATTTCTTGACTGAGTAATCTTGGTGTTTATTGCTGGAAATCTTCCAGGCTAAAGATTAATTGCTGGCTAATTACTTCGAAGCTGCCCAGTTATATCTCCAATTTGCTACAATGGCAATTCTAAAATAGTTCTGTACCTTCCTTCCTTAAATGTATTGGAGAATTTTATCAATGGCAAACACAAGTCTGATAAACCCAGACTAAACTGCAGACGTCAGGTGTTTTTTTTTAAGGGTTGTTTCCATGACTTTGGTATCTTCAGTAGTTTAAATTTGTGATGATCACTTGTATATTTACGATGCTGTCATTGAAATCACCGAGGGATGGATGCACACCCTTGTGGGTGTTATTTTGTATATTTATATATAGGCTGTTCCCTTCCATTTGTACTCCAGTGCTCTGTTTAGAAGAGGCATTTCAAACACCTGGGGTTTGAAATTGTTCCATGCAGCCAGTGAACACCTTTTCTTTGAAGAAATTATTGCCCTGATATTTTACCCCTTGGCCTGTAAATTTATCTCTTAGGATAAATTAGTTATTTCTTCACAAGGAGCAGTTCTTGCCTATATTCTCCTGAACCATGCTAAGCAATCCCATCCATTTCTTTATCTGAGAGGAGGAAGCTTTTTACCTTCTTTTTTTTTTTTTTTTTTTTTTTTTTTTTTTTTTTTTTTGTTTGTTTGTTTGTTTGTTTGCTTTTTTTTTTTTTTTTTAATTGAGCTCTCTCAACCTTAATGTTCTCATTGGTTCATCATGTATGGAGTTCCATTTTGTGGAAATTCTCTGGCTTTTCTCCATGTTAAGGGTTGTCATACAGTAATGCCTTGAAATGTTCATGTTGTAAATTAGCAATTCTCCTAGAGAAACCTGATTTCCTGGCACCTATTAAACACTCCTGAGGGTAAAAATGTTGCCTATCTTGCCCACACTTAAAAATTTGATGCTGTCTGGGTCAGTCACCAGTGCCTGCTGGGATAGAGGGAGATCCAGGAGTGCTGTCCAAAAAAGAAAGGCCTTTGAGAAGGCTTTGACAAGACTAAACTTATGCAAGCTCTTTTTTTTAAAGTGGACCATGGCTTAGGCACTTTACTTTTCATTTCTTTGTATTTGCCTCGCTGAAAATACCTCCTGAGGAAGATGTGAAGCCTTTGGCATTTTGCACTGCTCAGTGGTTCCTTTCTTTTTCAACTGTGCTTTCCATAGATGTGCAATTTGCCCTTTCTTTGAGGTTTTTATATCTTTGTGGCATGGAAAAAAATCTGATTGAAGGATTGGTAGGCAGAAACCTCTGAATTATTTCATGCTGTAAGGCAAGAGCAGGGAACACCAAGAGCTGCAGATGTCCTTTGGAAGGGGAGGTCAGAGCTTAGGAGGGCAGGAATAAGGAAAGTGTCCATCAGACACACTCAGCTAGAATGCTGGGAGAAATTCCAGACATCCTGTTTTCACATTTTTGACAATGTAAAGTGAAAACACAGAGATTTGCTTTGTATTATAAATGGGAATTGCCTGATTATAAAATGAGAAATAAGAAATTCCCCCCTCTGCTGAGGGGCAGCACAGCCCGTGCTGAACTTATATCTTATCTTGAGGTTAAAAATGAGAATAGCAGCATTAGGATGCTCACTCAAAAAGACACTGAAATCAGGGTAACATTATTACTGATTTCCCTCTGTCATTAATACTGGACAACTTGAAGTCTTTTCAGCTTGACATCTTGAAAGGCTTTTCATTTCACTGTAATTTTGTGGCAATTCCTGTATCCCTTCAGAAGTGCTGTTGACCTGGCCATTTTTTTTTTTTTCATGTCATTTCAATAGCACATCAGGCCAGTCCACTGACTGTTTTATATTGGCAGATGGCTTCTAAAATGAAAAGACAAGAACAATCCTTAGGCCTCACACAGTTACTGGGGATTTATTATTTATGCTCTTGGTGAGTTCATCAGAATTTAGAGATACAATTACATTTACCTTCCAACTAAGCACTATCTTTATGTTAAGTACTCCTTGAACTGCAGGAAACAGCATAAAATAAACAGCATTTGTTTCACCTTTAAATCTTCCTTCATTTCCCTGTGAAGCACTGACAAGTCTGCACCCTTCAGCTTCCATAAAAGAAGCAGCAGACTTTGATTAAACAGCTGCTCCCCTTATCTGATTTAATGGTGACAGTGTACTGAATGTTCCTGTGGTGCAGAAGGTTTCCAAAGCAGTGTGCTGACTTGTGCGCTCGCATTTGGAAATTGCCTTCAATCCTTCAGAGGAATGCAGTGAATCATTGGAGGGGATGAAAAACTGCAGCAGCTGAGTGGCACGTGGTAGCAGCAAGCACAGAAGCCGAAGGGGTATTATCTGCAGTGGGAATGTCAGGAGGAGATGTAGGAAGAGTTTAGCTGTCCAAGGCTGGCGTTGCAGAAATGCTACTCTTACTTTATATGCCGTGACTGAAAGGGCTGATTCATTCTCTCTCTCTGCCTTTGCATTATTTATGCTAAACAAGTAGGAAATAACTCTCATTTCGTGGCGTTTTGCACCCTCTTTGCAACAGAACAAACAAATGCAAAATAATATTCCTGAGAGTCACTCAAGATAGATCTGGTCTCGTGTGTGTTCTCTGAGAAACCTTTCCATTTTGTGTCCCAGCAGGGTTTGCTGGCATCCTTTAGGAGATGATGCATATTTGGAGAGCCAGTGTAGCATCTTGTTAGAAAACAGGCTTTTTGCAGACATTAGGGCTGTTGGTGCCTGGGAAATCAGTTCTAACAGTCCAGCCAGCTGTCACCAGCACCTTTGCCCATGAATAACTCTCTCTAGAGATCTATTTTTTTGCCTAGCCACACTGATGAAAGATGTGTGCACTCAGGTGCAGCTGAGAACAGTGAAATGGCTTTGTCTTGTCCTAACTTGGGCTAAAGTTCGTGTTTATGAAGGATGTGCTGCTGTGTGGCAATTTAAAATAAGTACAGAGTGTGGTGCATAATGGAGAAGGCTAATGATTCTTTTATCACCTCTTTATCCCTAAGAACCTCAAGGTTTATCTAGATTTGCTTGTCATATAAGTGGAAAGATGATAATCCTTTAGTCAAACACCAAAAAAAAAAAAAAACCACCCTGCTATTAGGATCAATTTAATCTTTCATGTGTCTCTTAGTATGTATAATTTACATCACACAATTTCTGTTTGTACATAAGCACTGGGCACATCAAAGGCAGAAGAAATTCTAAGAAAACAAGAGGCCGTGGCAGTAAAGATATTTCCAAACTCTGTGTTGCTGGTGTGTGGGCTGCAGAGGAGGGGAGACACCCCAAAACCAGGGAGCTGCTGAAAAGTCAGCTGGTCCATCCTGCTGCCCCAAGGCAGGCTCAGCTGTTCCTTGCCTTTCCTGCCCCTGCGTATCTAGGCAGCTCTTAAAGGTGTCCAAACGTGGTGTGATTCATCCTTTGTATCCCTCAGTAATCTCTCTCAGTATTAGGTGTTCCTGTCAGTAGACTTGTTACCTTGGAGGTGTGATTATCTTTGGAATCTAGATTATACCTCTTCAGATCCCACAGCCCTTCTATTCTATTGATTCTTTTTACCTTTCACGATGTCACTTTGCTCCACCCCCCCCCAAAAAAAAAAAAAAAAAAAGAAAATGGGGGAGGATCTTTTTGTACTTAACAGTTTCTGTTAATTTAGTTGAATTGGCTCAAATACAAAAATGCAGAAATGTGTCTTGGGAAAAGCTGTGGATCATACTTGTAGGAAAAAAGGGGCTGGAAGATGGCTTGAGAAGCCAACCAGCTGCCACACGTTCAGTTATGCACTCAGCAGTGGGGATTTTTGAGATGCCCGTCCTTCCATCCCAAAAGCAGGTCCCCCCTGGACTCTGACATGAACAAGTGACAGTGGACAAGGAGCAGCGAAGGAAGAGGAGGAGGAGCCCAGCCCGTGCCCAGTTCCTCTCCTCTCTGCAAGTCCTTTGTTGAACCATCTAGCCTGAGTCTAATGCTGCCCAGGCTTTCCCACTCCACGCTCTGCCCTCCTGCTCTTAGCTCCTGTTTTGGTCCTACAGGCAGCCTTTGAAGTGGAGTAGCAAGTGGTTGCAGGAGATGTGGACACAGAGGAATTTGGTGGCTGGCTGAGGAAATGAGTGGTGGCAGAGAAGATTCATTAATCTCTTCAGAGCAATGCATTACCCCCTATATTTTTGTTCTGTTTCCCCGGGTAGGGAACAAGTGAATGGACTATTTTATCATCTCACCTGTGTCCCCCCAGACAGGAATTCTCTTTTGTGCCAGTTGCATTGATTGATGTAATCAGACTGGCTGCTAATCAAAGCGATCTCAGCAGCCTAATTCTGAACCTGATCTCTCTCTGTTTGTGCTTCAAGGTCTTTGACAGGGTCCGAGAAGATTGCCCTAATTTCCACGAGAAGATTAAGCCTATTAATGCTGAACTCACTCAGCCCAAGCTGGCCATCAGTGCTGAAGACGAGGAGGAGCTCCTGACCCGGGTCAATGTTGTCTTCCACTGTGCAGCCACGGTTCGCTTTGACGAACCGCTCAAGTACGTCCTGCTTTTGTGTGTTTGTGAGCCAGGGTGCCCCCTGGCACTGCCCAGAGCATCCCGTGCATGGCTGCAGTGCCAATTCCATGTGCTCCTGCTCTGAACGTGCAGGGGCTGTGCTCTGGAAATGTGTGTGCACGTCGAGAGGAGCTGTCTTGGCACAGTCCCATGGGAACAGAAGGAGGAACTGCAGGATTGGGTTGTGAGACTGTAAGGGAGTTAAGTACAACCTAAAACTGGAATGTGGTTTAGGCCATCAGGGAGATGTTTTGGCAGAGCTGGAGACAGCTTGAAGGGAAACCGTGTTGTGTCTGTCTCTAAAGCTGGTGTTGTTAATGGCCTTTCTTTGTCGCTGAGTAGCTGGAGAGAGAAATCAGCAGTGGTTTGAGGAAACAGCCCATCACAACCTTTAAAACACCTAGCCCTCCCTGTAATTAACAATTGCAATTTAATTACAATACAAGTTGCTGTAATTAACAGTAACTGTTTACAATAACTGCTCGGTTTCTGAAGGAGTTCCCTTGGGACTGCCTGTCCAGGCAGGCTTTTCCATTAAGAAAAACCAGCAGAAATAAGCCACTGAAACAAGATTAGATGTGTAAGTGCTTATGTGCAGATTATCCATTTCAACATAGCGAGGGGGATGATCTGCATTGACAGATCCTCTAAGTTCTTTTGAAAAACACTAAATCTGTGATGGTAGAAAAGCACAACTCATTATCAGTCTTTATTTGCTCATAGGCTAAAGAGATTTCCACTATGTACACCATAAATATTTGCTTTTTAGAACAATTAATTAGAGAAACACCCGAAAGAAAGCAGCTCTTGATGTGATCTTGAGCCAATACATAAGTAGCCACAAATGTTCTTAAATCAATGCACAAATGAACCCACTTTAAAAGTAAGTCTCAGTGGCATGAAACATCAAAGGGAAACCACATTTTTAATAGGGAGGATAGCTAGAAAGAAGCCAAAAGTTTAAAAGGTCATGAGCTTGCAGGCAGTGGAGAAGCTATTTAAAGACTGATTGTATGTGATCTGTCAAAATCTCTCTAATAGAACAAGGAAAATGATGATTAGAAGGCAAAATATGAGAAGTTCTTCAACTCAAATTATTCCTGACTGAATAATAAAATATATCAGATGGGTAAAAGTTTTAGCAATGTGAAAGCATGATATTGCTGCTCAGTTAAGAATTTCGGGCAGCAGCTTGATGATGATACAAATATAATTATTTTTTCAACATGGCAGAAGCTCCAGGATTACAACAGAATATGTAACTCCAGTAGATAAGAAAGGGGCAAAACCATTGCTGTGAAGATGCTGGAGAAGCAGCAGTGGAGACACTAAATGGATTATTGGCATCAACATGCAGTACATTTAGGGAATTCTCCAGATGGAACTCTTGAGGGCAGAAATCTCAAAAACTGTGTCATATTGAAATATTAATAGATGCTGTTTTAATAGAAATAGGAAAAAAAAATAAAATTAAAAAACACACCAAAAATCCACAAAAAAAACCCCACAAACAAACAAACCCACCAGGGTTAGACGATATTCCCTTTGAAGGCTAAAGGAACGCTGAGAAACTTGGCAAAAAATCTGTGCTAAGCCCATATTATGAACCCAGTTTTGTTCACCATTTATCAGAAGGGATGCGATCAAACAGAAATGTTTGTGGAAAAGTAAGTTTTGTCTGAAGGGTAGCTCAAATAAGAGTATTCTTCCTGCTAGAATGGCAGGAGAAGACAGAAATCTACAGAAAATGCTTCTCTTTAATTGCAGCACATGGAAAGAAAAGTATCTCTGGCTTTAGATACTGTGATCCAGTATCTAAACTATCTATCAAGTATCTAACTGAAGAGTATGCTCTTTACTTGGTGTTTTACTCTTTAGTTGATGTTTTCATTCCTCTGGATTATTTACAATTTCTCTTCAACATAATTAAGTTTATTTTAGTGTACTCTGTGCTTGATGGCATAATTCCTAACATTGTACATGTCTTTGAAAGCTTCTGCTCCTGGGCTGAGCAGATTGAATATTCCTGAGCCTCTTCCCTTCTGGGCAGGAAAGTGTCTTTGTTCCAGTGCAAAGCATGCAGCAGATTCTGCTGGCTGAGATTTGTTGCAGATTGTCTCCAGGACAATTCTAGCTATGCTGGATGCTTGAAGGTCAGCCTTGCTAACCAGGACATTCCTTATGTCTATCAGTTCTCGTCTCCATTCCTTGGGAACTTAAGCTGTTATCTCTAATTGTGTCTTCTTTGATTATGAATAGCTTCAAACTGAATGAGAGGGGCGTTAGATTAGATATTAGGAGGAAATGCCTTACTGTAAGGGTCCTGAGGTCCCAGTTTTCCAGAGAAACTGTGAGCCCATCCCTGGCAGTGTCCCAGGCCAGGCTGATGGGGCTCTGAGCAGCCTGGTCTGGTGGAAGGTGTCCCTGCTCATGGCAGGGGGTGGGACTGGATGTTCTGTAAGGTCCCTTCCAAGCCAGGCCATTCTGTGATGCTCTGAATCTGTTTTGTCCTGGGCCCAAGGACCCTTTCCTGCTTTCTGAAATGGTGTGTTCATCTGGTTTAGCAGTGGTCCCTCCAGAGAAGACTGGATGTGTACTGTAGGAACCACAGTGCCTCAGGGGTTAGAAATACCTCTTCATGTTCCAGGGAGAGGTGGCCCACACGCCACATGTAGAGAGATGTTAGTAAAGCCTTACTTGTGACCCTTCAAACTGAGTAAAAATATTTGAGACATTCAGTGTCCAGAACAGCAGATCCAACGGCGTTGCTTTCAAAGCTGGTTTCACACCTGCATTTCACTGCCACTTTCTGCTGCTCCGTGTCCCCTGCTCTTCCCTGCTCCCCTTTCCATGCTGAGGTTTGGACCAGGCTCAGCCTTCACACGTTCTTCCCAGTGAAATGCCTGTTGCTGTTTCCCCTTGCTCTCCTCAGACATGCCCTGCAGCTGAACGTGATGGGCACGCAGCGGCTGCTGGAGCTGGCGCGGCAGATGCGCAACCTGGAGGCCTTCATCCACATCTCCACTGCCTATGCAAACTGCGTCCGCAAATGCATCGAGGAGATCATCTACCCGCCCCCAGCCGAGCCCCAGAAGCTCTTCGATTTGGTAGAGTAAGTAGGAGCTGCACTGCCCCCTGCCCTTGGCCCAGCAGCACACCTGGGAGCTGTCCACAGGATGGGATTCCTGTCCAGAGGTGCTGTTACTGCTGTCGCTTTGTGTTTTTCTAAAGACTCTCATTTCATGAGAGCCCAGTGTTAAGTCGTGCAGGAGTGTATTTTCCACCAGGAGTGAAGTTGCTGCTTTGTGTAACACTCAGCTCTGCTGCTGCCTTAGTAAGAACTGATTTTTTTCGTGTACCTTATTTCTTTTATCTCTTCAGCTTCCCGGTGCTGTTGCCACTTCTTTCAGAAATCCTGTGGTATTTAACTTGAGTTATCTGGGGATGAGTAAGAGGCTTTTTTAAACAGTTCAGTGTGAGTCCTTTAGGTTGGAAAAGGCCTCTAAGAGCACCAAGTCCAAGCTTGACTGATCACCACCTTGTCAACCTAACCAGAGCACAGAGTGCCCCATCCTGTTACTGTGAGGCACAGAGGGAACACAGCAACACACACAGCAGGGGTTCAGGTAGAGAAGAAGAAAAGAACTCTCCAGTTTATTGTTAACCTCATATCTATAAGTTTCTGGACAGTGAGCAGAGATTGGACAGAGAAGTTCCCACCTCTCCATCTCCACGGGTCCCTTGAGAAGTCCATCAGGTGATATCTTTTCACCAAGGAATGCAAACATGATCCTTGTTTATCTTACAGTTCATGAGAACTGACTCCATTCTACCAAAACAAAGCAGAAGGCTGATTTTCAGGGACAACACCATCCTGTTGGGTTTTGAACATTTACAGGACTGGTGACTCCACCACATCCTTGGCAGCCCCTTCCAATGCCTGGCCACCTTTTCAGGGAAGAAAATCTCCCTGATTTCCACCTGAACCTCACCTGGCACAGCATGAGGCTATGTCCTCTCCTCCTGGACAGGAATACAGGGCTTTTATAAGACAACAAAAAAACCCTTGGTTAACTGAATTGATCAAAATAAAGAATAACAAAATCAGCTGACAGCGGCCCCAGGAGACATTCTCCTTAAAAAAATTTTCCCACAACTGTTAATGTGTTTTCATTAATTTTCTAGAGGGTGATAAGCAACTGATGTGTGATTTATTAACCCAAAGAGCTGGTATAAAATCTTTATTGATTTTATTTGTAATCTTTATTGATTATTCTTGATTTAGGGTAATGGAAGATGAAATGAACTAATGCCCATTAAGACTACTGCTGATTTTTATATTTTTTTTTAATAAAAAACATTTGTCTTAAGAAATAATTTAACTGTCTAAGCACTACTCCAGAAAAGTTAGTACAAACTAGTTTTTCTGTGTTAATTTCTGTAGTAGCCCATATTCTTGGATATGTTTGCTTCCAGCTAGTAGTCATCAATCATTTATCATTTATTCAGTAAGTGGAGCATGATAAAAACTTGAGAAATGTCTTAGTGCATTAGAGCAATGGGCTCCCTGGCCCAGCATCTTGCCCTCAAGAGTGTCACTGAGAGATGCTATTTAGGGTAACCTGGATACTCCTTTCTGTCCCCCTCACAGAAACCTGAAGAGTCTCAGCCTTTGTACTGGCTCCTCATGTGCTGATGCATCTGTTTTTGTGCTGATGTGAATTGTCCTTCCTCTCTACCTGTTCTTTAGCTCTGCCCCCTCCCTGAGGTGTGGGGGTCAGACAGAACTTCATGCAGTACTCAAGGTGCAGTCACTCAAAGTTTTATTTAAATAGCTTAAAAATTACACCACTGGTCTCATTCTCAGTACCTGATGATGGCCAGCATTTCATTGATATTTTTTTTTTTTTTTTGTCTGCTGCTGCTCACTGACATGGAGGTTTCAGAGCTGCCAGCTGTGATTCAAGAGCTTTTGCTGAGCTACAGTTCTGAGCTCAGCATCCTCTACCACCACTTCTGATAGACTGCTTTGCCCTAAAAGTGAAGCTGCTCTGTCATCTTTCTGCCCACTGACTCAGTTTTATGTCCTTTGGTGTTCATCACTGTCAAGACTCCATTTCACTGTCCCAAAGAGCTGACCAGCACTTGCAACTCTGAAAACAATTAATTCTGATGGCTCAGGTTAAAAAAGGACAGCAGCACAGGTCTGATTTCTAGTCAGAAGTGTGGAGAAGGGCCTGGCTACCTCAGAGGTTGTTACTTGAGCTGCTCCATATAAAACACTAAAAATTTATGTATCAACTTGAAAATGCAGCAGAGAGGATGATGTTTGAGATGCACCTTTAATATCTGCCATGTAAGTGAAAGAAATAGTGTGTGAATATCCGTGTACAGAAGGTTTCAGGGAGAGGGGAGAGACAGGAATCAGAATTTTACCTTCAAAGGGGAGGGAGGGGAAGCAGACAAAGAAATATAAACTGTCTTTAAAAATGAGGAGAACTACAGCTGTGGATGATTCCCTTCACAGCCAACCCTTGTCTTAAGGTGCTGCTCTGCAAATGCTTTAAGAGGGATAATTGAACAACTGGATGCAATAACAGATCCATTTAACAGTGCTTTTAGCCATGCACTTGATATATGCTTATGATTACTTATTCACTTGAAATCTTAAGGAGCACTCTCAGCTGGTTCTTTTTCTGCTCTTATCCTCCTCTTACATCTTGCTGTTTCAGTATTCTGATATTTAACCTGCAAGTAAACCCTGAGGCTTAAGCTGTGCAAACCAAAAGTCACACTTCTAAGTGCTGCCAGGCCAATAGGGGAAACATTTAATCTGCTGCATCAAGCATGGTTTGCCTTAATCTAAAGCTGAAGGAAATCAGCTTTGAAGGGTGTGCTGAGGTAAGGAACACAGCACACAGCAAAGTCTCAGCTGAAGCTGTGGGTTGGTTTTTGCAGAAAATACAGATCCATCATTGCTTACCAGAGTCTTAAGAATCTAAGCCATTAACACAGAAAGTTGTGTTTTCCTGTGACAGGGTAATTTGGTGCATATAATGGAGAAGTTTTTAATTGTTTGATTTGCATCATTTGCTAGGAAGGGGCAAATGCAGCAGTGAGCAGAAGCAGCAGCTTTTGTGAGTTAGCATTTCAGACTCTTCCAAGTAGGTCACAGAGCAGTTCTCCTTGCTGAAGTGTCAGCTCAGCTTTCCCGATGGGAATGGTGGTCAGTCAAATCACCTGGCAGGCTGGTGCCCTTGGGACAGGTCCTCAGGGAATGCAGAGACCTCTCTGGAAGGATGAGGGCAAAGGGAAGTTGCCTCTGCTTGTACTTCTACACCTGTGAAACGCAAACCTGCAACCCTCTTTTATGAAAATTTAAAAAAATAAAAAAAGAGAAGGGGGAAAAGACTTTCACACAGCTTAACCTGAGTTCCCAAATGAACTTAGTCTTCCTCCAGGCCCTGCAGAAATAGCCATCTCCTTTTGGTAGGCTGGTAATTAGCTACTCCACAGATTCAAACAGTACAGTTTAGCTGAGACCCTGAGGTTCAGTGGCTGCCTAAGCAGCTTTGCACATTGTGTCAATATTTGTGCTGCTCTGCATAGTTCATATTTTATGTTTAAATGCTTTCTTCTGCCTTGTTTCTGCAGCACGGGACCAGCCTTGCAGAGGAAGGTGTTTGTGCCTCCATCAGGCTTTTTTATTTAAAGGAAAAAATTCCTATTTACTATAAATTGTCAGATTTGTAACTCATTCCAAAACAGAGAGAATTGCTGTGTCCAGCCCTGCCCTGTGAATCAATGCTTTCTCATACAACAATTTCCCATCTGTGCCCAATGAGAGCCATCTGTAAAGTGCTGTGCCACCTGAGCCACCATGTCTTTGAAGGGTTGACAGGATCAAGCAGTTTTTCAGGTGTGACAGCATCATATTTCTTTCCCCTTGACCTCTGTCTTTTTCTGAAATTCAAGACAAGGAGGGGTGAAGTGAGGATCTGCAGGAAGCAGTATCCTTGCAGTGCCCCTGGGAGGAGTCCACCCCTTCAGACTGAACTGTAAGTCCGTTGACTTAATTACAAATTGGATTATAGGAGCTAATCTGTGACTCTGGGGTGTAACTCCAGGCTGCTGGGAGCCCCTCAGGGACTGGCAGCAAGGGCTCTGGAAGCACAGCCAGTTCTTGTCCTTCAGACCCAGATGCTGGCAGGACCTGTGAGCTCCTGGGGCTGTGCCAGGGAAGAGCCTTTGGGCATCAGGCCCTTCCTGCAGCTCCAAGGTGGAAAGGGCTGCTTTTTAAAGCTATCTGCATAAGTGCTTCTGATGGATTAGGTACCTGAATATCTTAAAAAAATAAAAAACAACTTGGCAGAGTTCTTTTGGGTTTTTTTGGTTGGGTTTTTTTTTTTTTTTCAGCACCAGCAGTTTCCAAAAAGCCTGCTAGAAGGAACATCTTAACACTGCAAATGATGGAAGTTCACTGTTGGAATAATATCCCTGTAGGACATTGTTCCAGCTTTTGAGATCTTTGTGTTGTTACATGACTTGCTCACTCAAGGTTACCTGGAACATCCAGAAGCATATTTGGGAGTTTACAAGGAGTGTGTTGGCTAAGGATGAGCACTGCCCAGTGGGGTTCCTAGGCTGGAGAGCTCCTCATCAGGCTGTAGACCATGGCAATATTTATGTCACAGATTGCAGTGAAGCATTAACCACCCAAGAGATTGCTCTGAAGTGAGTTTGTAGAGGTACCTGAGTTGCATCTGGGCATTGTAGCATGAAGCTCACCAGGGCACCTTAGAAGACAAAAATCACCTTCTCCCACAGAGCTGTTTTAAAGCCAAACCTTAAATAGCTTTGACTGGCTTGTCCTCTGTTTCAGGTGAGGATTCCTGTCTCACTGGTCTGTTTTGCCCAAATCTTTCTCTCCCTTTGTGTGGTGGATGATGATGTTCTCCTTGTTTCCTGTAGATGGTTGGATGAATCCATTATTCAAGACATCACACCCAAGCTGCTTGGGGAGTGGCCCAACACTTACACCTACACCAAAGCCTTGTCAGAGTACCTGATTCAGCAAGAGAAAGGGAACTTGAACATTGCTATCATCAGGCCATCCATCGTGGGAGCCAGCTGGCATGAGCCTTTCCCAGTAAGCATGAATACACAATTCCCTACCCAGAGCCTGTGGATGCAGCTGGAGCTGTGGTACTGACAGGAATCTGTCCCTCCTTGTAGCAGTGTCTTGAGAAACAGTTGTCCACTTCTTAGGGAAATGTGTGGAAGAGGGGCAGATCCTGTGCTGGAGTAGAACAGCAAGCCTTCTTCAGCAGCTTCAGGAAGAACTCCTGTGGAAAGACCCCATTTAAGCAATAATAACAAAAGCTGGGATAATTATTGTGCAGAATGCTGGGCTTGCAACTGCTTGTCCATTCAGGCACACCAGGGGAGTTTCTGTGCTCAAAACTTGGGATCTGAGGGTCAGTCCTACTCCTGGTGCATTCTGCTTGAGGTACAAATGTCAGGCACTCAGTAATTAAATGCTTTGGAATGAGGTAATTCATTAAGCTAAATATACTGATAGGAATAACGTGCCCTAGCACTGCAGCCAAATTGGAAAGGCAGCACAAAGTCACCTTTGGCTTTCATGCAGCCTGCAGTATGCCAGAGATGGCTGAGATAGAGCCAAGGCTCTGGGCCAGGCTCCCCATCTTGGGAAGACAGAGAGCTCTGGTTGGTGTCACAGCCTGTTCCAGGTCAGGCAGCTCATCACTGCTCTGAACTCCAGCTCCCACAAGTGGCAGCTTCCCTGACCTGAACTGGGATGGGATTCAGAAGGGGTGCTGTGGTGTGGTTTGGGTTTGGGGCTTTTTTCTTCCTTGCTTTAGAAATTAGCTGCAGTGACCAAATCACCCTCGGTGACAGCTGCATGTTGTCTGTCAAGGATAAATATCACTCCAGCTGTTCTCAGCAAGTGTGGCAGCACCAAGACACTGTGGTGTTTAAAACCAGATTTTATTCCTGAAGGCAGGGAATAGGAAGGAAGTGGTTTCTAAGAACAAACCTAGATTGTTGATGAGTAAATTGCAGGCAGTGCATCCCCTGGTACCAGTTGGCTTCCTGGCAGCTGTCCCAGATGGGCTGGCATCCATTAATCTAAACTGGTGTGTCCTTCCTTCTTTGTCTGCACCACACCACTGTCATCATTTAGAAGTCTGTGTAAGCAGTACAGCTTTGAAAGGAACACTAATCATTCTTCTTTTCCACAGGGTTGGATTGACAACTTCAACGGGACCAGTGGAATATTTATTGCGGTAGGTCTGGTTACTGTTTAAGCTCCCCTTAAAACAGAGTTTGAGTTACTAAAATATAAATTCTGGTGTTACTCTACAGCTCCACTTAGAAATTGTGTGCAGTAAAGGGCCACAGGAGTTCTCTGAGTCTGGGAAAAAGATGTTACTGACTTGCCATGTATTTGTCAGCCAGTAGGACCCAGAGGATGCTCTGTTAGTGCTGTGCTCACAAAAGGACATTGAGAGTATTCGTGTTGCTAGTTCACTAACATGGGAATTGCAGTTCCTAAAAACTCTGAGAAAACTAAAGGTTTGGACACATTTGGCCAGATTTTCAAAGAAAAGGCAAAAGATGCATCGTTGATATTAGGGCAATTCTCAGGTGTCACAGCTCTAACACTTTATTTTCCAGGCCAGGTTATCTCACTGTCAATACAAGGCAGCAGTATTTATCCTTCCAGTTGCTCTGTGTGTAGTGTTTCCAAATCCACTGCTATAATTTCTTCTCCCTCCTCAATACCAAAGATTCTGGCTCCCACTTGCCACTGATTTGTACAGGATTTCTCCCTGTACAGACTACACCTAAATAATGTGTATGATTGGGTCAGACTCTGCCAGTAACATAGATAATTCACTATATTTTTCCCTAAGTTGATAAAATATTCCCTGTAAGATGAAAATAATCATTACAATTAATACACAAAAAGAGTAAAGTTGCATATAATTTCTCCTGCCTTATAATTATTTTTTTTTCCTGAACTAAAATCACTGCCTTAGGTCTCTCTGTCAATCCATAATGCTGTATAGCTCTGGGCAGATATTTATGTTCATGAATGTCCAACTTCATTACTTTGTCAAAACTATGTTCTCATCAGCCTGGTGCAGTGCATAAAAGGATTAGTGGTCTGCAATCACAGGAGAGCAGAGTAAAATCCAAATATGATCTTGTTAAAAAAGCTCATTTATATCTGAAGCAGAGCATAAACAGAAACTGTTACAGTTATGGAATGCACAGGACAAATAATGCTTTCATCTGAACCCCATCTGTACATTGCAGAGGCATTCAGGTTTTGTTCACAAATTATTGACTTCTAATCATGTCTCAGTTTCTTTAAAAAAAGTGACAACTGGAGAAGCTTGTAGAGCCTCTGCTCTAGTCCCAGCATCTTGTGCTGCTTTCTGGGTTCTTTCAGGATGTTATCAAGATCAAGGAATGTTCTGCAATTCCTTAATTTTGCAGATGCACTTCTTACATTTTCATGTCAGGTTCTAACTTTTGTAATGACACAAATTTTATTTTGGGTGCTTTTTGGTTTTGGTTTGTTTGGCTTTTTTTAATCATAACTTTTGATGGTGGCTGTCACAAAATTTATCTAGAACTTGGACCAGGTTTTGTATGCAGATGCAGCCTGAATCTTTAGATCCAAGTTAGCTCCATGGAAAGCAAAGATGACGAGAGTCCATGGGAATTAGTTTCCTTTTTTATATAAAAGATTAGACTTGCAAAGAGATTTGAAAAAGAGGTGTTATTTTTTGGTCCAGGTTTGAAGCTCTGAGGTTTTTCAGTACAGCAGAAGAGACAATGAAATTTGTGTCATCTACACTGAGCTCTTGGGTGATGAAATGAGGTCTGTAACTATATTGAGAGCTGGCCAACAAAAAGACACAAAACAATGGCAAGGATGCAGGGTGTAGAGACAAAGTTGTTTGGAATGTTTTCCAGAAGAGAAAAGTTTATTATTAGGGACCCAAGAGACTTCTTTCTTCTGAAGGGGGGGAATTAATAAGTACATGAATTTAATGTGCTTGAATGTGGTGAGTTGTTTGAAAATGAACCCTTAAAAATATGAGTGATGCATCAGTTTGATTACCTGAAAGTTGTGTCAGTACAACCAGCTCTCTTGGATAAATGTACTTTAAACTGTGGTTATTAGCTGAGTAGCTTTATTTGCTTTAATTAAGTGTTGAAAAAAGCAAAAGGGAAGGAGTTTTGGTGGTTTGGGTTTGTGTATTTGAAGTGTCCCTCCAAACCAAAATACTCACTTTCAACTTGTAACCAAGTTTATCCTATAGAGAGAATATCCCCCAGATTCAGATTGGGTTCAGATGATCTCTGATGTCACTTGGGCAGAATCTGGGCTCTGGATCTTGCAAACACTTTTTCCTCAGTTGCAATGTTTTGAGTCTGATCGTTTCAGTCCATAAATAGACAAATTTCTTTTAAATATTCATGAAATATGGGAGTCCAAGTTGTTCTTGATAATCTAATTATGTTGCTTTTGCCTACAGTTGCTCCAGCTGCTGTGGGGAGCTGTGTTTGTTGATTGAGGAACAAAATGAAATTAATTACATTTCCGCTGGAGTGTAATTAAGGCATTTTGTCTGGCTGTTCCCTGTTACATCCAAAGACCTTCCTCCCTGCAAGGCAGTGAAGCTGTAGGCACAACTGCTTTAATTTGTGGTCTGGACAGTGACTGGCCCCAAAGCACCTCAGCTGGGAGGCTGTCCAGAAACATCAGACTCTGACCAGGAAATTATCTTGGAGGCTTCACTTTGCAGTAGCTTCTGTTTCTCTAAAGAGAAAAATGTCAGCTTCTATAAAAAGAAACCAAGCCATACTTGATGGAAGTACCACTGAACCATTTTTTTTATGTAAAAAGTGACCTAAAAAACTTAAACCTCAAGCCTTTGTTAAATAAAAAATGTTGGAAATCTCAAAATCAGTCATGTGTGTGTGACCATCACATGCTGCTCTGAACACATTTTGCAGCAGATCCATCAAACATCCTCAGTTTGAGGACCTCAGAAAGGTCTTTAGTGTGAAAATGTGATAGCTGATCACACAGTGGTCTCTAGTGGGCACGTGTTCATAGCAGTGGAAAACTCAGAGCTGAGCTTGGTTGCCTCCTTTGTTTCTTTCTGCCTTTTTTTTTTTTTCCCCTCAAAAACACCCAGTAGTAAGAACCCAAAGAAAACCATGGTGATTTTGCAAGTTGAAGTTTCAGTGTCTGAGCTTGGCCATGGTTCAGCTTAGGGCAGCAGAACTGAAGGCATGACAGAGGTTTGAGGAGGATGGAGTGAGCCACGTGGGGAGTCTTGCACTGTTGTCTGTGTCAGAGTCTGATCCCTCTGCCAGATGCACCAAGGATGAGATGGGACTGCTCAGAAGGCCTGGTTCCTGAAAATTAAATCAGTCAGACATGGGATTCCCTTACTTGCAAGCTGTGGAATGCAGCAAACACATCTGAGTGCAGAAGGGGAAAGGAGGAGGAGGACAGCCACCCAAAAGACCCCAAAAGATAAACACCTCCCAGAGAGGGAGTGTCCCTTAAAATCCACCAATGACCTCTACACAATGGCATGTGCTTTACAAGTTAATAGCAAGTCTTAAGTGCTTTTATAATAACTTTTTTTTTTTTCTCAGACTTCAGGCAAGGGGTTTTCCACAACTAGGCACTTCCTGTTTAGTTGCTGTAGTAAAATCACATCTATTACATAATGAAATTGGCATTTCAGATTGTATGAAAATACTTCAAGAAAAGCTGTAACACTCCCTTTGCCCTAACGTTTAAATATTGATGGATCTGTAGCAGATGTTCTTTTGCTCCTTCACTCAGTCCTTCCCTCTGCTTTTGCATTTAAATTAGAAGAGCTTTTATCCTTCCTTGCTTCACCAGCACTTCCATTCTCTCAGCTTTTTCCCTGGCTCCTCAGCTTCACTGCATTGTTTCCCACACAGGAGATAACTTGATTGCAACCTTGACTCTTGCACGTGGGGTTTCTTCTCTTGTGTGCTCTGTTCAGCCCTCCTGTGTGACACACCAAGTAAAGTTCCTTCACCCCATGTCACCCCCACCTTTCTGTATTTTGCCCTGTCCTCTCTGATCCAGTCTGCCATGCTCTTGCCATGTCTCTCCTGTGGAGCCTCCAAAGCCTGACTGGTCATCAAGGAAACCCCTTGATAAGCATTCAGGTTAAATGTATATATTCTGGGGAGTGTGATCCCCTGAAAAATGCACTTCCAACCAAAGCAAGGTGAAAAATTTTTGTTCTTGCCTATTTCTTCTTTTTGGTTGTCAGTACTTTGTACTTGCACCGATTCCTTTTACTGAGTTTTGGTGGGTGATGTTCTCTTCAAGGCAGGGGCCATCCATCCTTTGTATCTTTGTGCTTAACAGACAGCTCTGGAAAAGAGGAGAGTGTGAATATACCCAAAGGAAAGGTAGTCAGCTTTTCAGAACTCCTGCTGGTGTCATTTCCAAACGGACTGCAGTCTCTGAGGGACACTCAGACCTCTGTCTGCCTGTGTCATTTAAGAAAATGTAACTTTCAGGCATCACTGGGAATTTCACCGCAGCAAAATCAGATACATTTCTTTCCTCTCACATTTCTTTCATATTGAGTTAAATTAAGAGTCCCAGCTCTTGTTGTACACAGCACAGACATCACCCTATTTCCAGGCATCCTCTGAAAAAGCAGGACAGCGGGATCCACGGGAGATCCATGCTTGTTGTCCCAGAAACCAAACAATCCACAGCAGAAAACACACGTGCTACAGTGCTGGCAGAGTGCTGGAGTGCTGCCAGTGCAGTGTGAGCCCAGGCTGCCGTGGGTGACTGTGTGCTGTGTCCCTGTGTGTGTCCCCAGGCAGGCAAGGGCATCCTGCGCACCGTCATCGCCAACAACGAAGCCGTGGCCGACATGATCCCCGTGGACGTTGCCATCAACCTGACGCTGGCAGCAGGCTGGTACACGGCTGTGCACAGGTGGGAGGGCATCCCTCTGCCCAGCATTCCTCTTTGGCCACACACCTGGAGTGTTTGCTCCCTGCCCCAGCACTTGAAAGGCAACCAGGAGCTGATTAAAAGCCAGCACAAGAGGCTGGTTGGTGGATTTTGTGGTTGGGGTTTTCTCCCTGCGGGTGGGTAAGGATTGAGGGTGTAGAAGATGCAGTAAAGGCAGGGTTTGGAGTTAGGAAATTTCTACAGCTGTGGGTGAGACCTGTTTCTTGCCTCTCAGGGGTCACCTGAAGAGCTGTGCAGCAATGGTTTTTTGGGCTTCTTTTCACTGAGTTGCTTTTCAAGCGTCTTCTGGAGTTTTCTTGGTAAAAAAGCTCTGTGTGTTTTCCTTGGGAACACTGCACAATGTAAATATATTATGGGCTTAGAGGTTGTATGTTGCTGTGGTGAATAACACATGACACGAATTTTCTTCCAAACAGCTTGGAGAGATGAATCTGACTCCCTTTATTAGAAAGAAATCACTCCCTTTTATACATTTTGCCACAGACCACTGTGATTGGCAAAGAAAGACAACCCCTTCACCCACATTGGTCAAACCACAGGGACATCAAAAGAAAGTCCATCCCACAGAAAGAATTCCAAACATGAGTTTTCATTACAAAAACAATCCTCATGTTTATGTTCAAGCTGTGGGAACAAGCTTCAGAAACCCAAAACATCAGGAAAAATGAGCTTTGGAAACTCAGATGGTCCAGGCCTGGAAAACCAGGATACAGTTACATGATCTAAAAACTCTTCCTTCTTTGCATTGTTGAGAAGAGTATGCAGAAGTGATATTAAGGATTTAAGGTATTTTCCTGTGAACCTCTGGCCTGGCCTTTAATCATTAGGTAGGAGTACAGAGAATAAACCACATGAATTATTCTGGAGGTTTGTGCAACACTGAGAAATCAAATCCAGGCAAATAAAAGGCAGAAGTGTTTTACTTTGAAAGACAGAGTAAGCCCTCTGAGCTGAGGGTAGAACTACATCCAGTAAGCTAAATAAGGATCCTAAAAGGATCTTGAAGAGCAGCTCACCAGCTTTTCCTCAAAGCATTATTAAGAAATCCACCAAATTAAAACTGTACAATTTTCAAGTGTACAATAAGAAAAATGCTGTATTGATGTCCTCACTTGGCACCCTTGGCAAGGCAGGCTTAGGTCAAGAAAACTGTTTGATTCATTCTTGACTTATGTTGAAGGAAGGAATAAAACCAGTGTGATCCATGCTTAGTTCCACACCAAAAAATGCAAACTTTGTTTGATGTTAAACCGGAAATTTTCTTGAAATTGATTTTATAATCCCTTCCCTAAGAAATGGAGTTTTTCCTCACATCTCAAAATAATACTTTTGTGTTTTCCAGACCAAAAAACTTGTTGGTGTACAACTGCACAACAGGGGGAATCAACCCTTTCTTCTGGGGAGAAATGGGTAAGGTCTCATTTAAATGCAGAACATCCAGAGTGTTGCTTACACTTTGAAGAATTTTTTTTTTTTCCCACAATTTAGTTGGCATTCAGTGTCTGCCATTCAAACTGCATTTTGGGGACCCAGCTGCAGTGGGTGAGGGTCCTGAGTTTTATCTCAGACACAGATAAAGCCTCCTAGTGTTAAAAGGCACCTTAACTGATTTATTTATTTTATAACTAATGCTATGCCTTGGCGTTTTACTTTTCCCTTACTTTCTCATTACTTTCCTGCTGTTTCAAAGATGTGGTCAAGCAACTTTTTATCTAAAGAAGCATCTCTTGCTTTGCTGCAATGTGAGTCTGGTTAGTCTGACTTTGTGAAGTACATTTTTCAGTTTCTCCTCAAAACTAAACCTTAAAACAGGCTGTAAAATGATGTTCAGCATGACAAAAATTAAGTTTATTCTTGATAGTCTACCTGGGTGAGTCTGATTCTCCCCCTGCAGATCCTGCCTTTGAGTTGTAAGATTTGCTATTGCATTTTTGTGTTCATTTTGAAGGGGAAAGAACACCCACTAAGTTGTTGCAGTAGCTCCTAGAGGTGACAAATTTCTGGTTTGGGGTTCTTAGAAGAAGTACAGCAAAAGTGACTACTTGAAATGCAGTAATGAGCTGACCACAGACACTGGAGAGTCCTGTCAGACTGTTACAACTGGAATCTGCTTATCTGAGGATGATCTGGATGTTTCTAGTGGCTTGCAAATTCTCATCTGATTTTCTATTTGTAACATAAGCTTAGAGACTAAACTATAATATGAGCACAGATTGATGTCGTTAACTCTCAAATCAGTTTTTTAGAAAGTGAAAAAAGCCCACATATTCTTCTTTCTTGAGCTAGCTGGTGCTCAGGAATAGGAGCACCATCTGTTTTATCAGACCCTAGGATGATAGTCTTACACTCAACTACTGCAGTTCTATTAAGCCTCTGCAATATGCAAATGCCCCAGATATGCACACCTAGATGCCACTTTGTGGCATTGTGCCATTGCCAGAGCTCAGAATCAGACCCAGAATATTTTGTGCCTTAATACGCAAAGGGAAGGGAAGATTCCCACCCTATCATTTGTTTTTTGAGTTTCAAATGGCAAGACAGTTTGCTGCCTTAGAGCATCCAGAGGTCTTCTGAAAACAGGCAGGCATTTGGTGGTTTGGGTCATATGTGGTTTGAAAGGATATAATGAAATCTTTTTAAAGCTATCACCCTGTGTAAGCAACAGACTAACTCGGACACCAGCCCTTTGGAAAATCTGACTGAAAATTAGAAATGTCATTTTTATTTTATGCTAGCAGATCAAGGTCTGCTTTCAATGACCTAAAGAAATGCTAGCACTTACCAATTTCTTTTACATCTGCTGCAGGTGAAAGCAGAACTGCAGCTCCTTGAAGCTCTTAGAGCTGCCTGCTTTTCCTCCTTTATGTTTTGGTGCTTTGACAAGGAGGGTTTTGTCCGCCAGTGTTAAGTGTGGAGCAGGATTGGGTTTCAAACAAGTGATAGGTGGAGCCATCATAGAAGGGACAAGCTGGTCCAGGCTCTGGTGACACAGTTCAGAGCTGTGGGCTGTAAGCACAACAACCTGGGCTGTGCTGCACCGTGGTTCCTGCCCAGCTGGCAGAGGGTCCCTGCCAGTGAGAAATGCCTGTTCCCTTGCAGGGCAGTATGTCATGTCCACGTTCAAAAGGAACCCCCTGGAGCAAGCCTTCCGAACCCCCAATGCTCACATGACCTCCAGCTACTTGATAAACCAGTACTGGATCACTGTCAGCCACAAGGCACCCGCCATCCTCTACGACCTGTACATGAGGCTCACGGGCAGGAAGCCCAGGTAAGGAATGGTGCCCTCAGCCTCCTGTGGAGAGCACAGCTTGAGAGGCAGGGATGAGAACTGGAGTCCTTGAGCTTCCTCCCCTCTCCTTCACCTCGAGGGCTGTGCCCAGTCCTGTCCCTCATTCAGTTTCAGGACGTGCAGGACGCTGGAGCATGGCCAGAGAGGGAACGGGGCTGGAGAGGGGCTGGGACACAAACCCTGAGAGGAACGGCTGGGGGAGCTGGGGGGGTTCAGCTGGAGAAAAGGAGACTCAGGGCGCTCTACAGCTCCTGCAAGGGGCTGTGCTCAGCTGGGTTGGGCTCTGTCTCCAGCAGCACTGACACAACCAGAGGGCACAGTCTCGAGCTGCACCAAGGGAAATACAGGCTGGGTATCAGGAAGAAGTTTTTCACAGAGTGATCAAGTACTGGAATGTTTTGCCTGGGGGGGTGGTGGAGTCCCCATCCCTGGGTGTGTTTAAAACACTGGATGTGGCACTGGATGCCATGGCCTGGTTGAGGTGTCAGGGCAGGGGTTGGGCTCCATGATCCTGGAGGTCTCTTCCAGCCCTGTGATTCTCTTGAGGAAAATGAGGAAAATGATGGCTCCAGCTAAGCACAGCCTAGGGCTCGCTCCCTTCCCACCACCTGGAGAACAGCACATCTTTTGAACTCAGTTATACACACTTCAGAGCTTCCCAAGGACTGGTAGTCTTCTGTCTTCTCTATATCCAGATCTCTACCACTTCACCTTTCTAGTGGGCTCACCCCTATCTGGCACGAGCTTGCAAAAGGACTGGAGACTGGCAAGGTTTAGAACATACCAGCTAATAAGTTTTATTTTTCCCCATAAATCAGATGCATAAGTAGCTGTTTCCAGCACTGGCCTGAAATCTAGGAAGCAGTATGATTAAATTGTAATTGTATTTAGGAGGGCACTTCACCATTACAGGCAGTATTTGAGCCCTGGCAGTAGTGTGGCTTGGAGGGACAGCAATATCCATGACCCATGAGGAAGGAATCCTCTTGTAAGTAACATTACTCCAGACATTGTCCTCCTTTACTCCTGCCACCACAGAGGAGGATTTATTGTGCAGTGTGAGAACAGGGTGCCAGAGCTGTGTTGATGTCAGCTGCTCTTGTGCTCCTCTGCTAGCTAGAAAGCTGGCTTCAGCTGTTTGCAAGAAATCCCTGGCATTGCTCTGATTTATCCCTGACATTCTCCTTCAGAGGCAGATTGGTCTGTAAAAAGACTTCCAGTTATCCAGGAGGAAAGAATTAGAAGTAGAAATAAACTGAAAATGAAGCTGGAATCTCCAATCTTTGTTGAAATGGGCAGCAGTGAGATCTTGGCACTGCCTTTACAATTGACATTTCTTTTCATGAAGCTGATTGGCATAATTAACCTGTGGTCACTGCCTGCAATGCTGTAGTTAAATGTCAAACAGACCTCAGCATGATCTTCTGAACTTTAAGATTTACAGCCTCAGCAAAGAGAGCTCACCAATGAAGTTGATGAGTTTTCCAAGCCTTTTTTTTTTTTTTTTTTTTTTTTTTTTTTTTTTTAATATAATTTTCCTTTTTTATTTACACATGACTTCAGCTCATCCAGGCATTGCTGCAATATGGTAGAAAGCACAGTAGCAGCTCATTGTTTCTTCTTTTTCCCAGCTACCTGAATATCAGTCCTTTATGGTCTATGGGCAGTAAACCACATCAAATATTAAAAAAAATACAGAGCCCCATTCAGCCTGGGACACTGCCAGGGATGGGACAGCCACAGCTGCTCTGGGCACCCTGTGCCAGGGCCTCAGCACCCTGACAGGGAAGGATTTTTTCCATATACTAAAGAATTGATTCTCTTACCCTTTCTTTTCTCTGCCAGTTTCCATTAGTCCTAAGCACTTTAAAGATTTTGGGGAGTCAGCTTGAGGGGCAGCTTCAGATCTTTCCAATCCAGCTGCATAAATTCTTTTCCCCAAGTTCCTCAAATGTGTTAAAATATTCACAAAGCTTTGCCCCATGGTGCTTGCCCTACACAGGAAGATTAATCTGAAATCATTTTAAAGCAGTTCAGAGAAACTGCATTCAGTCAACGTGCACGTAATTATTGAGAATGAAGGTTCCTTTAATCTGATGGTCTGCTTTGCTTCTAAAATGAAAGCCATTTGAAGAAGGAGTGCCTGTCTAAGATTTTAGTGCTTTGGGTGAGCTGCACAGTTCTGCTCTGAGCTGATGGACTCACTGTGTCTCTGTGCTGTGCTGAGTGATTATCTGGCAGTCAGGGCTGCGTGGGGAGAGGCCAGCCTGGCACCATTCTCCCCCCGACTGCCCCCTTCTATTTGTCACAGCAACTGTGTTACCCTCTGGGCAGCTCAATATTTCACATGAAAACAGCTCTGTTTTCCACAAAAATCAGCCTTTTAATGCTTTCTCATGCCCTTACCCAGTCTCACACCACGTTACACCACGTCCTCTCAGAATGGACTGAGCCCTGTACATCACACTTTAAAAAAAACTGCCAGAGGCCTTTTTCACTCATGACCACTGGGACAACTAAAATAATCCTGTAGGGTAGGACAGCATTATTGTCATTCGCTTTTAGATAAAAAAAATTAGTAAGAAAAGGCCAAGACACATGAGAGGACCTGAAGCCACATTTCCCAAGTCCTTAAGCAGCTATGCCTCTGAAGCAAGACAATAAAGACATGGAGCTGTTGGAGGGGGGCCATAAAGATGGTCAGAGGGCTGGAGCACCTCTCCTGTGAGGACAGGCTGAGAGAGCCAGGACTGTTGAGGCTGGAGGAGAGGAGGCATATGGGAAACCTGGTAACAGTTTTTCTGTACTTCAAGCAGACCAGTGGGAAAGAAGGGGAGGGATTTTTATCATGGAGCATAATCATAGGATGGGGGAAATGGTTTCAAACTGAAAGAAAGGACATTTATATTACACAGGAGGAAGTTGTTCCCTGTGAGGTGCTGAGGCCCTGGCACAGGGTGCCCAGAGCAGCTGTGGCTGCCCCTGCATCCCTGGCAGTGTCCCAGGCCAGGCTGGATGGGGCTCTGAGCATCCTGGAAAAGTGGAAAGTGTCCCTGCTCATGGCAGGGGTTGGAACAAGATGACTTTTTAGCTCCCTTCCAACCCAAACCACTGTGATTCTTTGGTTCTGTCTGAAAACTGAAGTTGAGCAAATGCCTTCTGAGCTCAGTGTCCATACTGCAGATGTGGTCAGCAAATACTGAAGCTAATACCCAAAATCAGAGCCTTGCTTCAGTACACAGCTCAGGCTTGGGAGCAGAAGAGAACTGCTGTGGCAGAAAGGGCAGTGTCCACCTTGGGAAAGGTGGGAAAGGTACCACTGTACCTTTGTGGTGCAGACTCTGTGCTAGGTCAGACCAGGGAGTTGGACAGCAGTGGCAAACACATTTGCTCCCATGCTGGAGCCAGCAGTAAGAGCTGGGTGCTCTAGGCTCACGAGCTCAGCTGGAGCAGCTCAGACTTGCTGGGCAAGTTCTCAGCCTAGTGAGTAGCTCAGGAGGAACTGCAATGTTTATTCACCTCCATTGGTGGACACATAAACCAGCAGCTTCTGCATAAGGTCAGCCTTCCTGCTCACCTCTGGTGCTTCCCCCTTTGTTTCAGAATGATGAAGATCATCAATCGGCTGCACAAGTCCATGACACTCCTGCAGTATTTCTCCACCCAGTCCTGGAACTGGTCTTCAGATAATATGAACATGTTAATGAGTCACCTTAACACAGAGGACAAAAAGGTAAATATGTCTTGAATATGGGTTGCTAATCTCAGATTTTGTTCATGTGCAGCAATTATTTTTGGTGCATTGTTGAGCTTTTAAATGTTATGTAGATGATCGGAATTGACTTTAATCTGAAATAATTTGTCTATTGCAGGAGGTTTCCATTTATTACAGGACAATGTTTTCAGGTCCCTACCAACCTGACCTATTCTGTGAAAACTTCTTCCTCTCTACAAAGCCTTTCTTTGCTCTAAGAGACAGACAGCTGCCTGAGAGCTTGCTAACAATTTGTCCAGTATGAGCACCTAAGATCAACCAGGGTAGTTGGCTCTGCAACGAGATTTTGTTTATGCCAAACACCAAAGTGACCCTTTTCCTGGACTTGTGTTGATTTAGCTGCCAAAAGAGAACGCAGCACAGCTGAGAGTAACACTGATGCAGAGGCACCTGTTGACTCAACGTCCAGTTAATTTATTTACACAAAGTTCTAGTGACATGTTACAACTGCGTGGAAGTTTTCATTTGAATCTGTTCGCCTGTGTGGAATGCCAGTTTTATTCCATGATTCTGTGTATGTGTGTGTACAAATACATGTATTTATGGAAAAGTTGTCACCTGAAAGACAAGCACCTTTATTTTCTGCCAGCTAGCACTACATTTGTGCTTGCTTTGCCCAGATTCCCAGCAGGGTGGGACATTCAGCAGCAGCTGTGAAACACAGTCTGGCAGTGCTTGGGAACTCGGTAGCTTTGAGAATATCAGAGAGGGGGCCTTGTCAGGAACAGAGATCAGTGAAGAATTGGTGCTTCAGGTGAGCTGGTTTTGAACTCTGGTGTTCAGCTTTCTCTGTTTGTCTTTAAATCCCAGTTGTACAACTTTGATGTTCGCCAGCTGCACTGGTCAGAGTACATTGAGAGCTACTGCATAGGTGCTAAGAAGTACTTGCTAAATGAGGACATGGCTGGCATTCCAGCAGCAAAGCAGCATCTACGCAAGTAAGTCACACCCAGGGACAAAGATAAGAGCTCCTGGATACCTTTGGGGAAAATAAGTCTAGCTGCATTGCAAAATTATTACCATCATTGATTAAAATGGAGATAAATAAGTTATTTCTTACCACAGTGGTTTGTCAGTATTTACAAACAGAATAAGGGAATAGTTTGCCATAGCAAGGAATCCTAAATGAATTCATCATTCATGGATCGTTTTTAGGAGGTTTATAAGGACCTCAGGAATGGACTGCTGACTGCCTCAGACCGTGGGCTGTGGTGCAGTGAGAAAGTTTACCTTAAAATAAAAGGGCTCTTATAAAACTTAAACAAGTCTTGAGGTCTTCAGGTGTCTTTTTTCCCTTGGGCAAGCACTGGGAAAATGAGAATTAGAGAACTGCATAAACTTTTGCTTGACAGAAAGGAAACAGGATCATTAGGATCTGAAAAATTCAGTAATACTACTGAAATTGATGCTGTACACTAACCCACTCCTCCCTAAAAATAAGAAATCCCAGTGCTGCAGTATTGAAATAGTGAAGACAGTTTATGATCATTATGTAATTTCACAGCTCCAAAGACAGAGTTTCACCCAAATAAGAGAACCTTGCTCATTAACCCCTGTGAAGGTTCTCTAGGCTGCCCCAAATCCTGCGAAGTGAGAGACAGCCAGTATCTGAAACCTAAGCAGAAAGTATTGGACACAGACTGTCCTAAAGAAAAACCTCTCCTTATGACTTTGCTCTGCTTGAGTACAGCACAGGAGAGAATTCCAGTGCAGCTATTCCACCTACACCATGAACTATTCACTGTGCTCCAGCTTCAGCACAGTCCTTGGCAAGACCCAGCATCCAGCACAGCGTCTGCACTAAAACAGGAATGGCAGAAAGCCCAAGGGCCACTTGTAAATAGGAATTACTCCTGAATTACCTGTAGGAAATGCAGGGGGCTGGTGAGAGCTTGGTGGTGGTGGGGTGTTTGTTGATGAGGTGCCTCTTTGCAGGCTGAGGAACATCCGATACGCGTTCAACACCACGCTGCTCGTCATCATCTGGCGCATCTTCATCGCGCGGTCGCAGATGGCTCGAAACATCTGGTACTTTGTGGTGAGCCTCTGCTACAAGTTCCTGTCCTACTTCAGGGCATCCAGCACCCTCAGGCACTGAAGCCATCCATCAGCAACCAGCCTCTTCCAGAAGGACCTCCATCTCCTCTAATCAGCAACTGTGGGCATCGGGGTCTGAAAGTAGCAGAAAAATCCACTCCCTTCAACAGCAGCTGGCATTTATTGTACACTGTTACATGCTCACCTTTTTAATTTTAACAAATGCTTTAATACATGGTGGTCTTTCTTCCATAGGACCAGGCCAATTTTTAAAGCCATAACTGAAGCTTTAGGAACAGGTCAAGCTGGGACCCCTCATCTAGAGTCTGATGTGCAAGAATAAGGATTAACCAAAGTCATTGTCTTTCCATGTACTACTCCCTAGGCTATCTTAATCCCATCTTCTTCCTCAAAAGAAGCAAATTCAAAGCACGATCTTGGAAGACAAGGATGCCACCAGAGAAGACCCAGCCAAGGAAAGTAACCTGTAAGAAGTCTTCCTAAAGCAGCTGTTCCTTCATTCTCATTCAGTGAAATGGTACCTTATTGAAAAAAACACAAGATTGCACCTTCTCAGTTTTTCAAAACTTAGGAGGGGGCAAGACCAGACACATGAGGCCAGTGAACACATGGAACAGTTTTCAGATCTTGTCTTGTATTGCTGCTGAGGACTGATGCTTTCAAGCCATACCTGAAGACACACATAGAATTCATGCACCTGTGTTAACTCTGCTCACTCACAAGATGCTTTCTTCCAGAGAGGGCTTCTTTTCTCCCCATGGTTAAGGTTTCAGTCTATTAAAAAATTCCTGGTCTTGCATTTATCACATTTGCTGGGAACATTTTGGGGGTCTTGAAAAATGCTGTATTAACCCTGAGAATGAAGAGAAGACTTTATAAAAATCTGAAGAAGAATACAGAAACCCATCATTATTTTTGAAATATAGGTCTTTTTTTCCCCTGCAGGAAATCTCTATCCCTGTAGCTTGAAACCAGCCTGATACTGGGTTTTCATTACAGCTAAATCACTTTGCAGTTGATCATTTCCACTGGCAAAGAAAGTGTAAAGACACACATGAAGGAAACATCGTTGGGCCTGTTCTGCTGCCACTCCTGTCAGGAGGCATTAAGAAGTCTTGTTTTTCTTGAAAGTAGGTTAAATGTTGAATTTAATGATCTTAAAGGTCTTTTCTGACCTAAGCACCTCTGTGATTTTGACTTCCTCTGTAAGAACAGTCATGCAATTGTGAAGGTAACACACTTTGTCCTGCAGTTTAAAATTGTCAGAATTTGATTTTTCAGAGTTTTAGAATTGAATTGCAATTTAGGAAGAAAGCCAAGGACCTACCCAGTGCTCATGGCTGTTGGAGATCCTTGTTTCTTGTAGTGAATTGTGAATTCCTGTGGGGGAAGAAAGAGAGAGCCTTCTTGAAAGTAGCTGGTACAACGACAGCAACAAATTTACTGTGTTGTCAGATTTTCAGAGTTAAATCTTACACTGAAATATTTTTTTGTTCAGATAACACTGAGTAAGCACTTTTAAGATGATCAGTCTTCAATGCAGCACCCTGTTTCTCTAGTCTTGTGTCATGCCAGCTGTCTGAAAAAGTAATGCTGCACAAAAAACACAACAAAGTGACACAGTTGCTCTTTTGTGAGCTGAGAAGAGCAGAGTATTTACAAGCCTGGCATTCCTCAAAAATTATACTTCTTTTTGGTAGTGAAGGTAAGAGCAAATTATGACAGTGTATTTATATCTGAGCACTTCAAGCTGGTTCAAAAACCTTTCTAAAGGTTCAAGGAATCCATCTTGCCCTGTATGCCCCAGAGGTCTGGCTCCAAGCAATTGCCAAAGGATGCCTGCAACAGAACCTGAGCAGAACTGTGGTGCCCAGGATGGCAGGGCTCTGGCACTGCCTGCCACAGACCCCTGTGTTTGTCACACACTCCTTTTGATCTGTGCTTAAATAGGTCAAGCTCCCAGTTCACAAAGATGCAAATTTCTGAAGCTCTTGCCTTGGAAATGTGCTTCCTGTAGTGAAACTGGCTGTTGGGTGTGTGTTTGCCAGCTTCAGGGCATGCTGGGCAAGGTGTCATCACCTGGGAAAGCTGGAGCTGTGCTCCAGGGGCTGGGGACCAACGTTCCCTCTCCAGTGCTGCCACTGCAATATTTTGGTGAAGGTTGTGGCATTATTGCTGCCTTGGTGAGGTGAGGCAGGTTGCTGCAGGGATTCCTCCAGGAAAAGTGCATTCCCTCAGTTACATAACCAGGTCATCAGGCAGCTTGCAGTCCTATAGGAAAGGTTAAAAAAACAAAGCAAACCAAAACTGTAGATCACTTTGGAACAAACTTCCACTCAAACAATAGGAAATAATTTGAACACTTATCCTGAAAGTCCTTCTAAGTGCCTGCCTTATGGACAAAGAGAAGCAACAGTAAAGGGGATCATAACTCTTGGGCTGTGCACATGACAGACAAAAGCTTGGGTCTCAGAAAAGTCAAAGGTCAGAGCTGCTACACCAACATCAGTCAGCTCTCCTGAGAGTAAAGTGTCCCACCTTTTCTTCCCCTTCCCTACTCATGCCAGGAATTCCTCACAGTATGCCTGTAGGCGTTCACAGTGGTGTGTACAGGCTGTATTTTCCCCATAGATCTGAGGTGTATTTTTGGAACCCCTGAGCATATCCAGACCTGGTTTTCTGAACACACAAAAAGGTGCTGCACTCAGAACAGTGGCGGTGTGACATTTTAAGGCTCTTCAGCATTCTGCTGAAGGAAACAGCTGCAGAAAAGCTACTCAGCCCCGAAAAAACAGCAGGAGTTGTTTGGGTTGGAAAAACAGAGCTGTTGCAGATGGTGTCTGCTCTTCTGGAGACCTTTCATAGCCCACACAGCATTGCCAGCAGCTGGCTCCAGAGCTCTGGCCTTGCCTGGGGCGGATCAAGCTGTTAGCTTGTCTTAACACACACGTAACATGCAGGGAACTTGAATCTTTAATCCATTTTCTTGTGGCTTGAGATGTTTCCAGCTGATTGTCTGAAGCACAGATGTATTTCAGAAAGCCTCAGTGTAGTGCTGATGTGTGGCAGTGGCCCTTGAGTGCCAGTTGTGACTGTCATCAGGGGGAACTGCATAAGAACTTGTTCTCACCTCAAGCAGTGGCTGATGTTCGATGGTTTACTTTGTGCTCCTCAGTGGATTTGTTTGTGCTCTGAAGAAACCCAAGCCTTGGGGGAAAGATCTGAGAGAAGACACTGAATATCATTTCACCATCAGCAATGGAAAGAAGCTTGCAAATTAACAAGTATCTTTTTTTAATTAAACAGCGATAACAAAACAAACAAACCACAACAAATCCCTACAATTAATCTGTATTTTAACTGCCTTTTGAATGACAACCAAAGCTGTTTATCTTCAGCATGTCTGTTACTAAAAAATAAAATTTCTTACCCCTCCACCCTCCTCTGTTCCTTGTTAGGAAACAATTCTTCCACAGTAGGGAGGGAAGGGTAACAGACCCACTGATAAATCACAGGTTGTTGGCCCGTTACCCACCTCCTGCAGAAACGTGTTCTTTTACATTTTCTAAGGAAACATGAGTGCATCTGCCTGTGTGTACAGCTGCATCTTCCAGCACCAACCAGAGGTGGTAAAAGCAGTGGAGCTCAGCCTGAAGTGCCAGGCTGTGCTTGTTTGGCGTGCCCTGTTCCACTTCAGTTCACCACGGAGCGATTCAAACATTCCCTCATTTCCAGTGTAAAGGGAACCTCACCTGTAGTTGTTAACCGAGTCATTATCATGAATAAGCAACTGGGAAAAGAGGGAGGGGGGCATCCTTTTGTTTGTAAATAAGCTACAGCTTCATGGTTGAAAGCATGCTGTTGCTCTTCCAGCGTTGCCGTTCTCCCGCTGAAAGCAAGGATGAACTTTCAGTACAATTTTAGTACAACTGGACCCCTTATTCTAGCACAGAGCAAATAACATTCCCCAGAAGGTAAGTGGTGAACACCCCATTACATGGTGCTAAATATTGCTATGAAGGTGGTACAGATTTACCTAAGGAGAATTAAAATCCAAAAAACAGAGCGTATTTGGGGAATAATTAAAGATGTTCTATCCCACTTTTCTCTATTGCTTAAAAGCCAACTATGGATTGGGTTTTTTTCAGATGAACATGAAGCCACTTACAAAAGGTTTCTTGTCCTTACATGATCTTGGCAGACCCCAGTTTATAGTAAAATATGTACTCTCCCACTGTCCAGAGTTTCTACGGTTCTATCTGCTATTTCTATCCTCTTGTTAGCTACGAGACAACTTCCTGTTATAAATCTTAATTACAGAGTTTCTAATGTTAAGGCGTAACCTTTTGAGCTCTCAAATCAGATAAAATGATCAAACCACAAATTACGTGAACCTCAGCCATAAAATTGTTAATATGATGTTTATGTTCTTTGAAACATTTAATAAAACAAAATATTTTAAAGCTATGGTCACTTCGCATTGCTTGGTTTGCTAGAGGAGGTGGTTTACTGCAGCACATCTGCCCACATCTGCAGCACAGCTGTCGGTGGAACGGCAGCCCCACCTACAGGAGGGAAACCCACATTTGAAAGGCTGCCATGGTGAGACTTTGAACCCCAAAACAGAACACTGCGAGGTCCTGCTGTGTTTTCCCTGTGGAAGCTCACAGGGGCAGGTCGGCAGCAAAGGGAATTGGGAGTAACCCAGCCAACTTCTCAGAACAACATCCCATTTGTACCTGGGTGCATTAATCCCAATTTTTATTAAGTATAGAGACCTCACCTCATCATGTTAGTTTTCTGTCAAGAAGGAGGAGATAATGTCTAGTAATTATCTCTCACTTCCTTGCAATATAGGAGACTTGAATGAGAGGAAAAGACACAGCATTATCATGACCCTCTCCTTAATGAAAATTATCACCAATCCTGAAACCCAGGGCATACATCAAAGATAGCACTTTCATTTTGGTAGCAAATTTTTTCTCAAAATACAGTTTTCCATTTTATATATATGTGTGTGATCCATATGGAGGAAAAAAAAAATCAATTTTCCATTAAGATGCATCAATGAATTAAAGCCATCAGCAAGAAAGTTTGAATTCCTTCCAAAGAACAGACTTAAAGGTCAACCTGCAGACTTCAATATTTAAAGATTTTCTTCTGACATTCTAATAGTCCAGTATTATCAAGGCAAATAATCAATTAAATAAATGAGGGAAATTGCATTAATCTTGATTTTTTAAGGGGAGACAAATGATGTCAAGTAGGACAAGTCCTTAGATACACTGCAGGTCACACAGCAGAATAAGCACCAGCTCTCAAGAGAAGGCACCCCAGCCAGTTTTCCATTTTCCCCATCTCCCTCAGCTAAGGACAAGTGGTTCATTAAGAACTGAGCCCACAGGGCCCCTTCCTAACTCCCAGGATTACCTGGGTGTGAAATGTGCTGTGGAACAGCAATAAATTGGGTTTCTGGACTCGAGCCCTACCTGTGGAATCGACACCACAGCAGAGGAATCTGAATTCACCCAGAGCCAGGAGAGGATCACACACTCAGCCCCTTCTCTTGCCACAGGTGCCCTGATGATCCCAAATCCTGCAGCTGCCTGCACTGCAGTCTCAGAGGTGACTCTCCTTCCAGGGAAGCAGCACATAACACCCAGCCCCAGGTGGAAAAGCCACAGCAAAAGTGCACAGCAAGGAAATGCATCTTCTGTAAAAGATTAGGTAAGAGGGAATCAAGGCAATGGCTCTGGAGCTGCCCATGTGGCAGAAGATGGATATCTTTTCCCAGTTTTCCCTGACCAAGGTATGCACAGAGCTTTGCAGAGGGCTTTCAGACAGGAATTCCCATCCCGGCTTGTGCCCTAACTTGTGTTATTTCTGATTCAGTTCTCACTGCAAGCTCCTCCTCTCCAACTGGGACCCACAACCACTCCAGAGAATACAAACCCTTGAGAACCGCTGGCTGAACCTGGGAAAAGCTGCTGCAAGAAACGAAACACTGGATTAAACGTGTAGAAACTGGCCAGAGAAATCGGGGCTGGTGAAAATGCCAGCAAAAATGTTTGCAGAATGAGGTTTTAACTGTAGTTGGATCATTAAATAGGCGAGATTAGAGGCACACAAAGACTGGTATTTTGCTACTGATAACACAGGTCCTGTGCCAGTGTCTTTTGTCACTGAGTATTTGCTGTGCAGGACACTGCAGAGCCCCCAAAATTCAGGCAAGTACCCCAGTGCCACTGGCAGTTTGGTTTTGACCAGAAAGAAAGTTTATAGTATGGCACAATCTTGCAGAGAGAGGCAGGTGAATTTAAATGTATTTTTGTCTTTGCCTCAGGCTTTAAAAAAACGGAGGCATTGTGGAACATGAGGAACCAATGAAAAAATTACAACTGCAGACAGTAAAAGCACAATTGTCGTAGAGTAATAAATAAAACTGGCTGCTTGAAAGTGTGAACAGCGCTAATTTGCTCAACAATGACTGTGTTTATGCAACGCTGAGTTTAAGGGGAAATCGTGTGCTCTCTTCACAACAATCCATGATTATCGATCATTTTAGCACATTTTGTCACTCCCCCCCCCAGCTGAGGCTGATGTGACAATTGGTCTGGGGAAAGAGAAGTGTCAGCTGCCTGTGGAGATCTCGGGGAAGTTTGCTAGCACTTAACACCTCTGGGAAAGCTTTATTGATAAATACAGGGCTGCCACGGAGGACATGCCAAAGAAAATGAGATTTAGTCGGCAAGGGCAAATTCAGCAGTGAGCAGACTAATGAGGTAAATTAGCTTGAAAAGGCAAGTGAGGCTCAAGTTTGGCACTCTGCAGTCAAAGCTGGGAGAGAGGATGTGAGTTGAGGCATCTGATAGTTGTCAATCCCAGTGGTGGGATAATAAAAGCAACAGTTATTTTATTCATTCTTTAATCTTCGGCATTAGGGTGAGGTTAATATCTCCAGAAAAAAAAAAATTTTTTTCCTAGTTTTCATTTTCATAATTACTGACAATATAGAACGTGAAAGGAAGCAAAGGAATTAGCTAGAATTTAATATGCAGTAAATTCCAACTAGCTTCTATTAGTATTTCTTCTAATTAAGATACTGTTTAGCCTTAGAAAGCATAAAATCAGTCAATGAGCAGTACAAAATAGTAAATATATTTTGGTATGTAAAGCAAGAATTTATCTGCCGAGCTTTCCTTTACAGCTTGCTCTATAACAGCATTTGGCATTTTATCTGGAACTGCTATGTCCTGTGATAGGAATTTGAAACATTGACAAGATTTGCTTATTTCCTTGGAGGTTTTTTTTTTCAACATCAGTGATCCCGTGAAAAGTGTGAAATACAAGGATTTTGCCTTATCAGAAGTGAGACAAAATACTGAGAGAAAAAATCCCAGGCAACATCCACTGCCCCAGGGCACAAAAAACAAGTCCAAATCCTGTTCCTCACTTCTGCTGAAGAGATGGTGAGAACTGGATACCCTCCAAAAAACAAAGGACTGTATTTCCAGAAATCAGAAGTCTGCAGTCTCAGAGAACCAGCAGTAAGATCCCAAGGCTGGTAAATCCCTGGAGAACAGCTCGTGGGAAGATGTGCACTTAAATGTCCTTTAAGAAACTGCTAAAGAATGTATTGTCTCCAGCTAGAGAAAGGGAATAAAAGGGTCAAGAGAGTAAATCAGACAAGCCACAAATTTCCCTTCTGGTCTGAAATCATGAACAGGAATGGCACAGGAGGTGACAAGTAGGATTACATAAAATAATGTATTAAAAAAAAAAAAAAAAAAAAAAAAAAAAACCAACAAAAACACAAAAAAACCAAAACCCAAAGCGCAGCCAAGCAGCAAAGTAACTGGAACATAGAACAGATAGAACAGTCCAAAAACATTCTATAATATTACTGACTGGAAGACAACAGAAAAAAAAAATAAACCCCAAAATTCTGTGTCTTTGCTGGAAAGATTAGCATAAATTATGTAATAAACACAGGATCAGCATCAAAAGGGCAAGAACTCGAAGCAGACAGAGAAGAGGTTACAGCGTACTTAATTTAGATTTTTTAATGTCACCTATAGGCTGGAGCAAGCTGAGGTAGGCTGGTAGATACCTCGGAGAGCTCAGGAAAGATGGACAAAATTGGGGAAGACAGAGGAAATACAAGAGGACAAGAAAGTGGGGACTATTTTTAGTGAGCCTGACTTCGGTTCAAGAACAATTCTCAGCAGTCACACAGCAGTTAAAAAAAGGAAAAGAATAATAGTGTGGAGTTCCAAAGGCAAATTATGTCACATCAAATTTTCTCTTACAATAGAGTGAGAGGCATTGTTAAAAGCAGAGGAGTTGGAGATGGCATACAGTCTGTGCTTTAAAAGGTTTTTGTCTCATAAAAATAAGCTGAGGCAAGAACACTACGAAATTAATGCAAAACCTGACAGAAAATCACATTACTTATTTGCAATTCAGTGTTAACCTGGGAAATTATATTATGTGCAACCCCAGATGTGAGGATTCAACAGATTCATTAAGGGTCTGAATGCTGGGATAGAGAGAAGGCTCTTTAAAACCTTGCCCTCCAGGTGGGAAGGCTGTGAGCAGTGCAGGGGACAGGGCTAGTCAGAACTCAGAATATTCCTGTTAAATTGAAACCCAAAGCTCCTGCTTAAGTTGATGAAAATTATTTCTTTCAAATTAAAAATACTTGCAAGGACATCTAATATGGACTTGCCTAATTTGAGATACAGTCTTGAAAGGATTTTATATAAATGAATGGTATGCTTCCCAAATGCAAGAATTTAAAATGGTAAATGTCATAACAATGTGTTCTAACTTGCTCATGTATTATAACAGGCTCTTTTATTACTTACACACTATTTTTGCTTGAAGAGCCACTGCTTTCTTTAGTGAACTTGAGGGATGAGTGAGAAAACTCTTCACAATCTATTTTGCAAACCTCTATTACCTGGTAGTCTTACCAGCTATTGTGCCACACAGTTCAAGTTCTGCTGGGCCAAGAAAATCACTCATTTCTTAATTCATTTTTCTGTGACACTCATCACTCCAGTGTCTATAGGCCAGATTAATTTAGATAGTGGGAATAGTAATCCTTTCACCAACTTCCAATATGTTGAAGTTATTTAATCCAGGTTTCCATTTTTCCCTGTAGGGAACAACAGACCTAGCTAGAATGTGATTTATTAGGATGCTGCATAAAGGTTTACTGACAAGCAACAGCATCTAATGCAATGAGCTCATTCACATCTATACCATGGACTATGAGGTCCAGGGAAAATAATCCTGGTTTATTGCAAAATATTGGCTGTGACTGTGGATGGGATAGGTCTATCCTCCAAAGCACACAACTGCAGAAAGGGAAAAGCTCAACCAATGAGCAGCACCCAAGACTGCCATAAAACAAGAATCACACAATATCCCAAGCTGGGAGGGACCTGCAAGGATCATGGAGTCCAGCTCTCCCCAAACCAAAACTAATCCTGACAAAAAAGGGGAAATAGCCCAAAAAACCAGAAGTTAAACAAAATAATCCCCTTAGTTTAGAGCAGCACCAAGGAGTGGCTACTCCTGAAAGCACATGGGACTTAAACCTGTGCCCTCAGCTGCAGGACAGCACTGTGAAAGAGCTGCACCATGGTTTGTGCATGAACAGGGAGAAGGTCTGAAAGGAGCAGCCGTGATCCCACAGGGCAGAAAAGGGCTGGCACAGTGAAGGAGGGCAGCAGGACTGTGAGTCCCTCCACAGTCCTTTATTAACAAGTGCAGTGAGCCAAAAGGACACAGCTGGAAAGCCAGCACTGGCTCAGAGGTCTTGTTGCCTTAGGAGGATTCTCATCTGTAAGAAAACCCAGGATCTGTTAATACCCAGATATTTAATGTTCCCTAAGCAAATTTAGAGCACCTCTCCTGTGAGAAAACACTGAGAGAATTGGGATAGTTCAGCCTGGAGGAGAGAAGGCTTTGGGGTCACCTTACTGTGGCCTTCCAGTGCCTGAAGGGATCCTACAGGAAAGATGGGGAGAGCCTCAGACAAGGACAAGGGGGAATGGCTGCACACTGACAGAGAGCAGGGTTAAATTGGATATGGGGAAGGAATTGTTCCCTGTGAGGTGCTGAGGCCCTGGCACAGGGTCAGGTTTCAATGCAAGATGTAACCAAAATATGTATTCTCTCATCATCTACTGATACCGGGTGGGACAGTGTTCTTTATCTCTTCCAGGACCCATCCTCAGTCATGGGGTTATCTTCTGCTAATGGGCCATTGAGTCTCATTCCATGACTGATAAACTGACACCATCCCATGGGAGATGCTCCATCCAGGGGAGGAGCCAAGCATTCCTACCTGGATAAAATCTGACATTTGGAACACTAGGGTACCCTTTTTCCACTGGATTTTCAGAGGAATATCAGGCCCGTTTATACTAACATTGGATCTTCAGGGAAAATCTACACCTTTCTACAGGATCCCTGCTCCAACAGACCCACATCTGGCACTGCAGGAGGGCTGCAGCCACCGTTTGATCAGGCTGCTGCCAACACCCCGACCCACAGGGCGCAGGTTGGATTCTGACTCTATCAGTGGGTTGGGTTTTTTTTATTACTGCATTTTTATTTTAAGTTTCTTTTAAGGAACTGTTATTCCCATGTCTTTGCCTGAGAGCCCCTTAATTTCAAAATTATAATGATTCAGAGGGAGGGGGTTTACATTCTCCATTCTAAGAGGGGCTCCTGCCTTCCTTAGCAGACACCTGTCTCTTCAAACCTATGCACACTGGTTTTCCAGAGCAGCTGTGGCTGTGGTACTGGTCTTTGTTCAAAATATGTATGGTCTGTTGTTTCTCCCTCCTACCCTGCATCCTTTCAGTAGCCTGTTTTGGGTGTTTATTAGTAATTGTACATGGTTTGTTAGGGGAGGAGTAGGGGATGAGGTTTCCCAGCCTTTCATCTCCTTCTTCTCCTTTAAATCTGCTACATCAGTCTTTGAGAATGTTCAGTTCCCCCTGGATGCCAAAGATACCACCTTCCTGGTATTCCTGACGATCAGTCAGGATTTTCTGTAGCCCAAGCATGTCCAGCAATAGCCTCTGATTTATTATATCCCTTTCCAGGTCTGGGCAGTGACCCTCTGGGATACAGATCCAGCTCCAGGAAAGGCTGTGTCAGCACAGGCTTCGTGGATCACTGCAACAGCTCCTCCACTCACAGAGTTAGAGCTTGGACAATGTCTTCTCCAAGTTTATTTTGCAGAGGTTCCAAAGATACTTTGATAATGGAAAATCACCATAACTATCAGGTGAGGAATTCCCATTCTGCTTCAGACTCAAAAAAACAGTCAGGTGGGAGAGGACCCTGGGAGGTTTCTGGTCCAACCCTCTACTCCAGGCAATATGGAATTTCTACTCGATATGGGGTCCAGACAAGGTTGCTCAGAGCTTTGTCAAGTGAGCAAAGGATGGAAACTTCATTACCTATCTGGGCACCCCATCCTTGTGTTTTTTATCACATGGGAAGTTACTATTTTCATTGCATATGGTAGGAATGGCTGGGGCAGGAACTGATGGCCAGCAGTTCCCCCTGGACGTGAGGCAGAACTTCTTCCCTGTGCAGTCAGACTGCACAGAGAGGATGTGCAGGGATATATACATCCCCATATCACTGGGATATTCCAGAACCTTCCGGAGACAACCAGCGTGCTCTGGGATGGCGCTGCGTGAGCAGGGGGGCAGGGCGATGGTGTTCATGCAGGGCGATGGTGCTCATGCAGGGCGATGGTGCTCATGCAGGGCGATGCCGTCCGTGCCTCCCCGTGCCGGCTCAGCGCTGTGCCCGGGGCACACGGAGCGGGCCGAGGACCAAGGGCGAGCCCGAGGGGCACGGAGCCCCCGGCCGGGAGCGCTGGTTTGGGCCGGGAGGAGCCGGCAGCAGCGGGCCGGACTCGGGACAGGCCCGGGCCGGGCTCGGGGCAGAGCCGGCAGCAGCGGGCCGGGGCTCGGGGCAGAGCTGGCAGCAGCGGCCCGGGGCTCGGGGCAGAGCCGGCAGCAGCGGCCCGGGGCTCGGGGCAGGCCCGGCAGAGCCGGCAGCAGCGGGCCGGGCTCGGGGCAGGCTCGGGGCTCGGGGCAGAGCCGGCAGCAGCGGGCCGGGGCTCGGGGCTCGGGGCAGAGCCGGCAGCAGCGGGCCGGGCTCGGGGCAGAGCCGGCAGCAGCGGGCCGGGGCTCGGGGCAGGCCCGGCAGAGCCGGCAGCAGCGGGCCGGGGCTCGGGGCAGGCCCGGCAGAGCCGGCAGCAGCGGGCCGGGGCTCGGGGCAGGCTCGGGGCAGAGCCGGCAGCAGCGGGCCGGGGCTCGGGGCAGAGCCGGCAGCAGCGGGCCGGGGCTCGGGGCAGGCCCGGCAGAGCCGGCAGCAGCGGGCCGGGGCTCGGGGCTCGGGGCAGAGCCGGCAGCAGCGGGCCGGGGCTCGGGGCAGGCCCGGCAGAGCCGGCAGCAGCGGGCCGGGGCTCGGGGCTCGGGGCAGAGCCGGCAGCAGCGGGCCGGGGCTCGGGGCAGAGCCGGCAGCAGCGGGCCGGGGCTCGGGGCTCGGGGCAGAAACGGCAGCAGCGGGCCGACTCGGGACAGCCGGGCCGGGCTCGGGGCAGAGCCGGCAGCAGCGGGCCGGGGCTCGGGGCAGAGCTGGCAGCAGCGGCCCGGGGCTCGGGGCAGAGCCGGCAGCAGCGGCCCGGGGCTCGGGGCAGAGCCGGCAGCAGCGGGCCGGGGCTCGGGGCAGAGCCGGCAGCAGCGGCCCGGGGCTCGGGGCAGAGCCGGCAGCAGCGGGCCGGGGCTCGGGCAGGCGGCAGAGCCGGCAGCAGCGGGCCGGGGCTCGGGGCAGGCTCGGGAGCCGGGCAGAGCGGCGCCGGGCCGGGGCGGTCGGGGCTCGGGGCAGAGCCGGCAGCAGCGGGCCGGGGCTCGGGGGCAGAGCCGGCAGCAGCGGCCGGGGCCGGGGCAGGCGGCAGAGCCGGCAGCAGCGGGCCGGGGCTCGGGGCAGGCCCGGCAGAGCCGGCAGCAGCGGGCCGGGGCTCGGGGCAGGCCGGGCAGAGCCGGCAGCAGCGGGCCGGGGCTCGGGGCAGGCTCGGGGCAGAGCCGGCAGCAGCGGGCCGGGGCTCGGGGCAGGCTCGGCAGCAGGGCCGGGCATCGGGGAGGCTCGGGGCTCGGGGCAGAGCGGCAGCAGCGGGCCGGGGCTCGGGGCAGGCTCGGGGCTCGGGGCAGAGCCGGCAGCAGCGGGCCGGGGCTCGGGGCAGGCTCGGGGCTCGGGGCAGAGCTGGCAGCAGCGGGCCGGGGCTCGGGCGGGCGGGCTCGGGGCAGAGCCGGCAGCAGCGGGCCGGGGCTCGGGGCAGGCTCGGGGCAGAGCTGGCAGAGCGGGCAGCGGGCGCCGGGGCAGGCGCAGGCGGCCCGGGGCAGAGCGGCAGCAGCGGCCGGGGACTCGGAGCAGGCTCGGGGCTCGGAGCAGGCCCGGGGCAGAGCCGGCAGCAGCGGGCGGAGCGGCGCCGCGGGCCGGGGTTAAAGCGTGCCGGGGAACACGAGGGGAGCCGAGCAGGGCGAGGGCGGCCCGCAGCCACAGCGGGAGGCTGAGGAAAAGGCGCTTCTTAGCACGCTGCTCTGTGGATGAAGCTCCCGGCTCAGCCAGCTTCAGGTCCTTGCGGAGGGCTGTCCCGGGGCCCGCTCCGAGGGCAGCTGCCCAAGCGTGCGGTACCCGCCCCTGCCCGCTGCTCCCATCTGCCGGGACAGGTCCCAAGCTCCTTGTCCTCTCTTCTAGGTGGAGCCAGTAATGGAGTCCCTACTGTCCATTTTCCAGAGCCCCGGGAGGAGCGGTGCTGCCGGCTATCCAGGTGAGATGTGCGCCCTGGCTCGGCCGCTCCCGCAGGGCAGCGTGGTGCCGCGTTCGGCCCCGGCACGCCGGCCGAGGCAAGGCTGCCGCGGCCTTCTGGGCGCAATCTGCTGAGCTTTGCCAGCACCGCTTCTAAAATAAGACAACACAGCTCATTCGAAGCGACGGGCAGCCAGCACCCTTCGCTTTTCCAGGGTTTCTCCCCGGTCAGGAGGGTTCTAAGGGAGTTGCGGTGCGAACGGAGAGCTCTGCGCTCCCCGTGACCTGCAGGGCTCTGGGTGAGCGCTCAGCCCAGTGGGGCAGCCTGAGGAAGGAGCTTCTTCATCCCTCTGGGGAAGGAGCTTCATCATCCCTCTGGGGAAGGAGCTTCATCATCCCTCTGTGGAAGGAGCTTCTTCATCCCTCTGTGGAAGGAGCTTCTTCATCCCTCTGGGGAAGGAGCTTCTTCATCCCTCTGGGGAAGGAGCTTCATCATCCCTCTGGGGAAGGAGCTTCATCATCCCTCTGGGGAAGGAGCTTCATCATCCCTCTGGGGAAGGAGCTTCATCATCCCTCTGAGGAAGGAGCCTCTTCATCCCTCTGGGAGAGCTCCCCCTCGGGTGTTATTCCTTGGTGGAAGAGAGGACTCCCTCTCTCAGCAATTTGGCTTATTTTATTGCTGCTGTTTGGATGTTGGTAGCCGTGTCCATGCCTTTGTCCATAGCCGTGTCCATTTTGCCTCTTCAAGGACAGGTTACTTAAGAGTTTCATTCCTTTGCATCACAGAGGTAGGACTGAAATTGCTGTGGCAGCATTTTATCTTGAGTGTAGAAAGCCTGGTTTGGTTTTGTTAATGGATTAGAGAAAGTTTTTTGTGTGAAATGTGTGAGTACTCTTTTAATGCTAGATCAGAGATGCTAATTGCTAAATCCTCTGCTTGAATTAATAGTAAACCCGAAGTTGCTTGCAAAAAATCAACCTTGGTTAAGTGTTTATTAGGCGATCCTTATAATTCTGTAAATGCTGGACAGGTGTAGATATAACATCTACCCATCTGGATAAGATACCTAGAGCTTACTGTGGGGTGTGTGATGGTGCACATACACTTGTGAGATTAACAGGTTGCATCCTTTAGGAAAGAAAGGGACATGTTTGAATGTTTCTGATGAGTTTCTTCAGAATGCAATTTATTTAGCTTGTCATTCATTGCAAAGAAAGTAAGACTGTGTTAGATCTAGCTATGAAAAGAGATCATAATAGTTAATTGGGAGTTAGCTGGGGTTTTTTTAATCAATAAAGAGCCTTTTGACTTCTGATGCATAAATAATGTAGTATCCTTATAGTACTTACAGCTGTTGTTGTGATAGAGGAAAAAAAACTGTGTGCCAACCTACAAAAGACATAATTTAACTTTTTTTTTTGCTAAATGAACTAGCACAAGTGAGAAACAACCTAAATCTCCCTGCTAGTCTTGCCTAGTGAAGGTTAATTGGGCTCTTTTGTGCTGAAAGATCCCAAATTCCCAGCTTTGAAACAGTGTGTTAATGATAATTTAGCAGGCTGGAAAGCTTTTGAGCGAAGTCTGCAGGAACAAATAACTAAAAGTAGATATTTGGGATGGTTGAGATGTTTCAGCATGTTCCTTTCCTTCCTTCATCTTGGCAGTCTTTGTTTTGCTGTTCTCTGAAGGGAAGAAGTGCAAGGAAATGGGGAGAGGAAGGAAGAGAAAAGGAACATTTCTTACTTTTCTCTTCTTTCCTTTGCCACTTTTCTCCCTCTTCTTGTCTCAGTCTTTAGAATTTCCATTCCTCTTTGGGAAAAGGGAATCTGGTGTAAGCTGAAGGTGTGCCTAAGAAATTGAGTTGTTTTACAAGGAGCAGCTGGTCTGCCCCAGTGAAAGAGGAGTGTTAAGATGTGTCTCTTATTCCATCAGGGGACTGCGTTTTGGGGGACAGTGAGGAGGAGGAATGCTGCCCTGGAGACCTTAAGCAAGAGGAACTGCCTCAGGGACGTGAAGCCCAGAGCCCAGAGAGGGGAGCAGCCTGTGGTGACAGAAAAAGACACTCCAGGAAACTCGTCATCAGCACTGATGGCCAGAAGCTGCCCGGTGAGGAGAAACCCTTCAAGTGTCCAGAATGTGGGAAGGGCTTCAAGGGGCACTGCAGGCTCCTGACCCACCTGCAGATCCACAGCAGAGAAAAGGTGTTTGTGTGTGCAGAGTGTGGGAAGAGCTTCAGCAGGAAGGCCAACCTGGTGGATCACCAGAGAATCCATACAGGGGAGAGGCCCTACAGGTGCAAGGAGTGTGAGAAAACCTTCAGCCGTGCCTCGAGCCTCCTTGCTCATAACAAAACCCATCGGAACAAGAAAAGCTTTTCCTGCACCATGTGCAGAAAGAGCTTCAGTGAGAACACAGCTCTGCTGCAGCATCAGAAAGTCCATGCAGATGAGAAGCCCTGCAGGCGTTCAGAGCACAGAAATAGCTTCAGTGGGAGCTCAAACTTCATCAGACACCAACATCTGAGAGAGAGACCCAGTGAACACACAGCAGGTAAATGAGTTATGTTGTGTTTAAATCAAGTTTTACAGAATCTCAGGGGATACATGAAGTTTTCTGGTCTCTGTTCCTAAACATTTCTCCCTCTTTGCTCTGGATGAGAGTGTTGGGGTTCGTTGATTTTGGCTTTGTTACTTTTTTTTCCCCCCATCTCCAACATAATCATCATTTAATATTTAGCTCTGCCATCCGAGGAAGTTACTTGGAAAGCTGAAATTGCAATTTAGATGTTACCATGAAGGTTGCCTGGCACCTTAGACTCCCCAAGCTCTCAGATCCCCCTAATAATCAAGATTTCACTAATTCCTGCTTCATTGTGTTGCCTGATGTCTAGCCTAAGACCTGCAGAAGTGCTCAGCCACCAAAATGCTAAGCTTAGGGAGATGCAAGGAATTTTGACTTGCAGAAGGCTGTAAACAGTGCCTTGGTCATCTCTAGCAGCTAATTTTTGTTACATGTGGATATTGAATCCTGGCTTGTAGTCTGCAGTGGGAGGTCTCTGGAATATTCTTAGCACAGCACAGGCTGTCAGACAAAGGGATGGTTTCAAGTAGGGAGTTTTCTGGATTTTGCAATATTTCAGTTCCAGTAATGAACTGAAACTCAGGGATAAAAAACTGTCATTGTGGGGTGTTTTCCCTGTTGTACCTTTACATGGGCAGTCCCTTTATCCTTGGTCAAAAAATGTTTTTAGTTTTCATCCTGGGTCTTGCCTAGACACCCACAGAATTGTTGAGGGTGTTGGCATGAGAAGCAGGTGTTGAATGTGAGGTTTTTCTTTGGTTTTTCTCGTTGGTTGGTTTGTTTGGAGTTGTTTACTTGTTTTTGTTTGTTTATGTCTTCTGGGAAAAAACCCAAGAGCCTTTCACCTTAATGGGAATGATGATGAAGTTATAATCAAGTTTGTTACAGAATGGCAAAACTGAATTTTTAATGTAGGGTTTGAGGCCTCTCAGTCCATAGATATGGAGAGGTGGCCTAGAACCCTGAGCATGGAACCTTCCACTCCTAAACCTTGTTTTTATAAGATGAAAGAGTTTATAATTCCTGAAGAAAAGTGTAATTTTTGTCCTGTCAGTTGGACACTGAGTAGTAGTATCAGATTAGTCTAACACTGTATCTGCTTCTAAAGAAAGCACAGAAACACAAACATTTTTACTAAATCTCAATTTGCCTTTTCCTCAACAGATCCCTTGCTTCAGCTTTGCTTCCTCCTTTCCCTGTGCACCCCCTCAAAAAACCTCCCCCCCCAAACCCCTGTATTTGCCTAATCTTTGGTTTTGGTTGAGTTTGAACCACTGTGTGACTTGAATGAAGTTTGAATTTTAAGATGTGGGTGAGGGGAAGGGTTGTTGCTGAGCTGCCATGTTTGGAATGCAAATCTTCAAACTCCTGACTCGAAATGTCTTCTTTTTGCATCTTTTAGATGCCTGCCAACCTGAATTTACATCTCTGTGTCAGAAAGAAGAGCTAGGGTGTGGTGCAGAGGAAAGTGAGATGGATCACTGGAATCTTGTTTCTGAAGAGTGTAAGTAGAAAAAGATTTCTAAACTGCCTCGTGTTTCTACATGGCAGCCTTAATTAACATTCCCTTCTCTTTTTACAGTGAAGAAAATGAGGGAAAATATGGATATGCTTCTCCTGAATCAGCAAAGTCAGCTGCAGGTGCTTCAGGAAATTCAGAAGCAACTGAATACGCTGCTCCCAGGCAATGCTCTCCTTAATTCCAACGTTTATAGCTTGGGACTCCTGCTAGGACAGCAGATGGCTGCTGCAGCATCCATTTCTTGCCCCCTTCTTAATCCCAGCAGTCTCCTGTCCTGTGAAGGTGCCAGCTCTTTATCCCTTCCCTCTGCCTCTGGGGCTCTGCCTGCACCTCAGCTCCCAGTCTCCCAGGATCTGGTGACTCCTGCAGCTTGCTCAGCCTTGTGCTGTGGGCGTGTGCAGTGTAAACATTTGTGACTCCCTCTGATCCTGGGGGCAGTGACCTCTGGGCTGTGGGGTTGCAGTTGTTGTACTGGGAAGGTGCTGACTGTGCACTCAGATGCATCAGCAAGCAGCACTTGATAAATCCCTGCCCTTGATCAAATCCCTGCCCTGTGGCCCTCAGGGATTTTGGCCAGGAATTCCCTTTGTTGGAATCATCATCACTGGGGTGCAGTGAAGTGCAACATTCATATACAAGATAATGCATCAAACTCAGGTGTATTTTTTACCTGGTGTGTCTTTCAGCATGTACTTGGGCAATTGTATCTCTCCTAATGAGTTGAAACTAATGATCCAATCCTCAGGGATGATTTATATAGAGGGAAGCAAGATGCTTATGTAAAGATGTTCAGTTTAACAGCACCCCTGTTCCCAGTGTCTGTTTGCAAAAGCTTCCTTCCCTTAGGAAGTCTTTAAATGAGGTGTCCTTGACTTAGCTGATTCTCAGGCCAGCAGCACTGCTCAAAATAGAAAAAAATACTTTTCTGCTTTTTCTTTAAAACAACCTCTTTCCCCCCAAAAAAAAACCCCAAAAAACAAAAAAAACAAACAAAAAGAAAAAAAATCCCCCCCCAAAAAACCACAAAAAAACCCCAAAACAAAACAAACAAACAAAAAAAAAAAAAAAAAAAAAAAAAAAAAAAAAAAAAACACAAAAAAATCCCCAAACAAAATATCACCTTTTTTCAACTCTACCTCTCTTATCAAGAGTTTATGAGGAAAAGTCAAATTGGTTTGTAGGGCACTTCTGTTTAGAGGTGAGCTCAGTTGAGCCTGGGTTTACTTGGTCCTATCCTATTGGGATTATTACATGGTTTTGGCAGTTATCTATGAATTAGGGGTAGGAGTGGGGTAAATTAAGAACACTGAGAAGCTCAGGTGCATCATGTGAGAAGAGCAGAGTTCCATGGGGTTTTTTGGTTTGGGTTGTTTTTTTTTGTTTTTTCTTTTCCCTGTAGGACTCTGACATTGGGCCTGTCAGGGTTGGAAAGATTTAAGAAATGTTAGTCTGGTCTACCTTGTTCCATCAGTGTCAGACTTGGGGCAGTCTCAGGAACTTCAAGCTTCAAAAGTGCTTAAAAAACTCCATCTTTGAACTGGGATAAAGAAATTGGGGCTTGTACCTTTGCCAAAAAGTTATTTTTTCTTGAACTGATGCCGTGTTTGTGCATGGTTGATTTTGTGTTTGTAGTTTTGTGTTTTTTATGTCACCTTGTTAAAAGGATGCACTCCTAGTAATTAATAAAATAAGGTTTAGATTTTAGGGATGGGAAATCTCTTAACAAGTCTTCTTGTTGACAGGATGTCACATTCTGTCCCAAAGCTAAAACTGTGAGGCCAGGTGTGTCACTTCTGTGTGACTTCAGACTGAAAATCACACACATTGGATTAGTTTTGACTCCTCAGGATGTTAATTTGAGCCAAATTAGGAGGCCTTACAAGACATCCCTTCAATGTGATCTTGTGCTGGTATCTTTGAGGTGTAATTTCCATCAGTTGAGCATTTCAGAATCCTGTGCTGTTCAGTAAGAGCTGCCACTGTTCCATGAAAACTCAGGATTACTGTTCATAACTTTTTGTGATGTTTAATGTCATTCTGCATAAAGGACAATCCCCCAGTGAAGTCACTGGTTAAAGTATGTATTTCAGTTGGTATGGTGTTCATTAATAAAACATTCCACTCCTGTTAAAAATGAATCTTTGGTGAGTTTTTGTCCTTCCTAAAATACTACGTAGAGGTGGCCCCTGGGAGTCCAAGGCCAGCCAGAGCTGGTGGTCCTGGCAGCTTTTGTCTGGGTTTTCCCTTTCTCTGCTGATCACAAACCTGGAGGTGTCCTGCCTCCATTTTCTTCTCTTTGAATAATGATAATAATAATAATGGAATGGTACAAGCATAAGGAGTAATGATCTGAAAATACAGGAAATTGAGAGCAATTTTTTGAGAAGCAGCTGGAATTCCAGTTCTGTAAAATTGGCACAGATTTGCCCAAATTTGCTTTTAACCTGTTAGTTTTCAGAAGCATTTTCTTCAGAGAAAAATAACTCATGAAGTTGTTACTAAGCTGACAGCAGGAGAGAATTTTGAAAAAGTTTGCTGATTAAAGCAGGGAACACTGCACAAACCCAAAGAGACTCAAAATATTCACCCTATATTTGTCATTCAGGAAAATTTGCACAGCAGTCACAGATTGAAGAAAGAACTAAAATCAAGAAGTTCCTTGGCTTGTATGAAAGTGAGAAATCAATCACAGGCATCCTCTGTGCCCACCCTCCCTCTGAAATCCCTGTGTCACTTAATGTGACTAAATTTTATGGAAATATTAATAAATACTCTGAGTATTTTGCATGGTACGGCACACACAGGAATTAAATCCACACACAGATACTTTAAATCAAAAGCACTTAATTAGTTTAAATAAGCAGACAGAATCATAACTAGCTCTTCCCCAACAAGTCTAGTCAATAAAGTTTGATTTAGCAGAAATTGAGTAAAGACAGCAGATAGCAGATAACTCGGGTTTAGGGACTCATTATACTCGGATATACAGAGATTTTCCATTTTAAACTGAAGCCATTTAAATGGTGTCAGAGGTATGAAGGAGTTAGAATTTCATCTTTACTCGTGTAGGAGCAGTTTGGTTCCATTGCAAAAGGGATTGGAAGGAGTGATTTAATACACTCCACACCTGCCACCACCTGGGTACTCAGGGAAAATGCATGTCACTGGAATGCAGGCACACATCCCTCACAGCCTTGCCAGGGCTGGCTGGCAGAACAAAACCCACTGGGGCCATGGGACAAATCCAAACTGTCCCACCTGAAAAGCCAGAGGGTTCTTAAAACATTGGCAAATTCTGAAAAGGCGGGTAGGATTTACCCTGGGCTGTACCCGAAGGGAGCCTCGAAAGATGGAAACTGTTTATATTGAAAGGCCACAGTAAGGTCTCCCCAGAGCTTCCTCTTTTTTTCTAGGGGTGGAATAAAGAAATGAGAGGGGGTAATCAGAGACAACTGTGATACAAAGAGATTCTGGGGAGTGTCAGGTGAAGAGGACAACTGAGACGAAGTCATCTTTCCCTGGCACTAGGATCAGATGCCATTTGCCACATGGCCAAGGTGCAGGTGTTTTCACACCCTTCCTCCTGATAGGTGCTGCCCCTTCAAATCAACCCTCAGGGCATTTATTTTCCTTCCTCCATGCTTTGTGAAGTGCTGTGTATACTTAGCAATCATCTATAAATTAAAAGGATTGACATGGAATTATCTCTAAGATCTTTATTAATTTATTTTGAGCTATGCCAAATCCAAGTGGCCTCAGGGTTCACAGCTGTTCCCTAGCAGCTAGGGTGGGATTGCTCACCACAGGATCAGGCTTCCCTGATCAGCACAGCTCCATGAACAGCAAGGCTGGCACAAGAGAGGGGAAATTGCAGTCTGGAGCAGGTGGTAACAAACATCTCAGCATTCCTTGAGTTGATAATACCATCATGCAATCCATGCCATCAAACAGGAGCCTGGGGGGAGCAGCAGGGAGTTAAGAGAAAGCAGGACAAAGGCATTAAACAGAACTGTGCCCTTTTCAGCACATGAGGAATGTCTGCAGAGGAGGTTCAGTTTTAGGAATCTTCTCCAAGCAAATGTCACACAGCTGGGATCAGTGCTCATCTCTTGCTAAGTAGATCTCTTGCTCATCTCTGAGGAGTGGAGCTGCCAGGTTTGCACTATTCTGCACATCCCATTGGAGCTCTGGTTCCACCTGCCCTTCTTCCAAAAGCCTCATCTCTTCTGTGTGTGCTTGTGTTCCCTTCCTCCTGGGCTCTGCTCGTGGTGCCACTGCAGCTCTGTGTGATACAGACTGAAATTTCAGTGGCTGAAAAATAATAGTTTCCCACTCTACCCTTGGCTATTTTAGCTGGATCAGTTCCTGATCCAATCCACTGCACAGACACACAAACAGCTGTGTCAGTGTGACAGGAGGAAAATGTTGGAGGGAAGCAGAGGAGAGGCTTAGCTGAGTTTAATCATCACTGGTCCCAAATGGGAAACCACAATCAGGAATGATTGCTCGAAGTGCCTGGCAGCAGTTATTTAAACTGCTCTACAGCTCCCTGTCTTACTTCTTATGTAAGAAACAAAGCCTAGGGAACTTCCCAAGTGTGTGCCACAGAAAGGAAATGTGTCTGATAGAGCTGCCCCTTTCAGCATGAAGTGAAGCAAGCTGAATGCAGCCTGAACAAGTCTGCTGGCAGGCAGAGCAGCCGGGGTTCCTCACAGCTTCCTTACCTGTTGCAGTTTGGCCAGCCTGTACACCTAAAGGTCAAGTCCTGCAGAGACCAAAATTTGCCAGGACCTCAGCCACAAGCAGCTGTGCAAAATGTGTTTATAGTGGTCAAAACATGCCTGAGATGCATGCTAAATACTGGCCACTACCACAAGACAGTGATTCTGACACAAAGATGGAAAGTATAATTAAAAATCTAGAGATTTATTCAGAATTTTAAAAAAAAATCTATTTAGTCAATTAAAATCACTTACTGAGGCATTATGACATGCTCCTTGGTGCTGACCAACTGCTGCTGAGGGCAGGGAATGGTGGGGATATTGTTCCATGAAGATTTTGCTCCATCCAAAGGCAGAGTACAAAAAGGATTCACACAATAGAATAGTTTGGATTGGAAGAAACCTTTAAAGGTCATCCAGTTCCAACCTCCCTGCCATGGGCAGGGATGTTTTCCACTGTCCCAGGCTGCTCCCAGCCCCATGCAGCCTGGGACACTGCCAGGGATGCAGGGGCAGCCCCAGCTGCTCTGGGCACCCTGTGCCAGGGCCTCAGCACCTCCCAGGAACAATTCCTTCCCCATAGCCAATGTAACCCTGCTCTCTGGCAGTGTGCAGCCATTCCCCTGTCCTGTCACTCCAGCCCTTGTCCAGAGTCTCTGCCCATCTCTCCTGGGCTCCCTGCAGGCTCTGCAAGGCCACCCTGAGGTCAAACAAAATTACTCAGAATCTTTTAGGTTGGAACCTTTAAGGTCATTAAGTCCAACCACAAACCATCTTACTTTGCATGGGTCACTTGTGTGTTTTCCTTTCTTTATGAGGATCATGACTGCAGCACTCTGAAAACGTGGACAAAGCTACCACTTATTTTGGGGCTGTCCCAGGATATTACAAAGCAAATACTGGCTTTTTGTTAATCTCAGAATTGCATCCAGGGGTGACGAGCAGCAATTTCATTTAGGAAATTTTTAAAAGGCTTCCAATCTATCCGGTTATTTTACCTAGAGGTTTTCTATGTAAGCAAGAAGAAATACAAGGAAAGGTGTAAGCACAAGGACATGTTTACCCTGGATGATGCACATCATCATGGTAACCTCCCTCCTGCACAGTCAATTGAAGTTTCACAACTCTTGTTCAGACTAAATACCAACGATCTGATTCATTCTTCCACTGAATTTCACTGTTAATAATTGTAAAAAGAAGATTTAGTGCCATGACTCAGTAGGCAAAGTATCTCCTGCTCCTCCTGGCTGATGTTTGCTGTGGCCCACACCCAGCTCCAGCAAAGGCTGTCCATAAATGGCCCCATGGCTCCATAACCAGGCTCCTGATACTCACTTTTCCCAAGGATTAATGTCTGAGCTTCCAGGGGAATTTGTCATCAGTACCTGCAACAAATAAAGCTCCCCCCCAGTTATGTTAGGCTTTAAAATAGCTCCCAAAACTGAAGTCATCTCAGACACATCACCAATTCCCAATTTACAAGCTGCTGACTTTTTGGAGGAGGGCATTAAGACAAATACTGAGTGATCTGTGAGTGGTGACAAAGGAAAGCAAAGGTTTATTTAGTAGGCCTGGATGTGCAGTAGTTGACTGGAAATGTTCAGAGGGTCTGGAATTAAAAAAAAAAAAAAAAAAACCAACCTCTTACTTTTTAGCTCTGAGATCAAAATCGCGGAAAATAAGATGAGAGACCACATTGTTATCAAATCTTAATTCCTGTGAGTCCCAAGTGACCAACATTACATAAAACTTCTATGAAAAATGAATGTCATTCCATGAATAACTTGCATGTATTATGTAAAATATTTACTGAAGACAAATGCCATTCCATGAATAGCTTGGACGCTGCTTACTTTGAATAACAGCATGTTCATCTACCGTAAATTAATTCCTGCCCAATGAAATTACTTTTATCCCTCAGTCCTTTTCGTAAGTAAAGTTTATCAACACATTTCTACTTTTAAATACAGCTTTCATAAGAGCCTATACAGGAAAAAGGACACTGAATGCAGCTCGTTAGTTGCCTTGACAAAGGTTCAGTGGGAAGGGAAAGCAAATACAACAGGGAGAATAAAATATCTGTGATGAAGAACCTCTAAACCTGGCCCAGGGTTGGGAGACAACCACAGAAACATGAATTAGAGCTCAAGCCTGTATCCCACTGAGTTAATCATCACATTAGGGGACCATCCCTTAAGTGAGGTCCCATCTGCAGGTATTTCTCAGCTATACTGAAGGGTTAGAGTTGTCCCAGTGACCTTAAAAAGCTGGATCACTGTGTGTAAGAAAAATATTAATTACTCCACCACTTTCCACACAGAGACCCTTTTCTCTAAAGCTGCTCTGCACATGGATTTGAAGTTTACAACAGTACACACACACACACATAAAATCTCTAACAGTATGTCCTGGTATTGTATAATATCTAATATAATGATACTGGATAGTGTGTGCAATACATTCATTTGGTTTTTTATATACAGTTAGTCAAACTACAGCTATGCATACACAAATTCCCTTTCCCTCTAACTGAACCAACAAGCTTTCTAGAGAAACCACATCATCTGTGTTTCCTGACTGTGTTGCTTCAGATTCTGACTTGCTCACTTTTTTCCCCTCTGGGCTTCTGTCTTCTCTGGTCTTAGGACTTCACTGTTTGTATTCACACATCTCTTCCAGAAAATAAGCTGCAAAATCACAGGAGTGGAACTGCTAATTTTGTGAAACCACAGTTCTCAGAGAAAGATATATTATCAGCCCATCCTCGTCCTGAGTGAAGATTAACTATTAAAAAAATGGTAAAATATTATAAGTATTAACAAACTGAGAATAGATCATCAATCAAAATAAGAAAAGCCCCTTTTTTAAATATTGAAGCAGCATTTCTAGGGCATGATTCACCTATTTCTAAGGCAGACACCTAAAACAGGTCACATGAATCACCACCTAACTGTGTCCATTTCTCCTAAGGAGTTTCAAAATCAAAGACAGCTCAGAAGCTCTCTTTGATTTTAATACATATTTTCAGATTTGGGGATTAATTTCATGGTGTAGTTTTGACAGGCTTGGGGATCTTTTTCTCCTCTAGTTTCTGAAGGAAATACAGCTTTTTTTATCCCACTGTCAGCTGCCCATTAGGAACCAACTGTCTCATTCCAATCAAATACAAACATGTAAAGGAATCAGAGATGAGCAGGTTCCTACAGCCAGGATCAATGTTCCTACAGCCAGGGATCAATGTTCCTACAGCCAGGGATCAATGTTCCAGGATAAATGTTCCTACAGCCAGGGATCAATGTTCCTACAGCCAGGGATCAATGTTCCAGGATAAATGTTCCTACAGCCAGGATCAATGTTCCTACAGCCAGGGATCAATGTTCCAGGATCAATGTTCCTACAGCCAGGATCAATGTTCCTACAGCCAGGGATCAATGTTCCTATAGCCAGGGATCAATGTTCCTACAGCCAGGATCAGTGTTCCTATAGCCAGGATCAATGCTCCTACAGCCAGGATCAGTGTTCCTATAGCCAGGGATCAATGTTCCTATAGCCAGGGATCAATGTTCCAGGATCAATGTTCCTACAGTCAGGATCAATGTTCCTACAGCCAGGGATCAATGTTCCAGGATCAATGTTCCTATAGCCAGGATCAATGTTCCTACAGCCAGGGATCAATGTTCCAGGATCAATGTTCCTACAGTCAGGATCAATGTTCCTATAGCCAGGATCAATGTTCCTATAGCCAGGATCAATGCTCCTACAGCCAGGATCAATGTTCCTACAGCCAGGATCAATGTTCCTATAGCCAGGATCAATGTTCCTATAGCCAGGATCAATGCTCCTACAGCCAGGATCAGTGTTCCTATAGCCAGGGATCAATGTTCCTATAGCCAGGGATCAATGTTCCAGGATCAATGTTCCTACAGTCAGGATCAATGTTCCTACAGCCAGGGATCAATGTTCCTATAGCCAGGGATCAATGTTCCTACAGCCAGGGATCAATGTTCCTATAGCCAGGGATCCATGTTCCTATAGCCAGGATCAATGTTCCTATAGCCAGGATCAATGTTCCTACAGCCAGGGATCAATGTTCCTACAGCCAGGGATCAATGTTCCAGGATCAATGTTCCTACAGCCAGGGATCAATGTTCCTACAGCCAGGATCAATGTTCCTATAGCCAGGGATCAATGTTCCAGGATCAATGTTCCTACAGCCAGGGCTCAGGGGCCAGGGCAGCAGGGAGCTCTTTACTGGCATCCCCATGGGAGAGTCAGCAGGCAGAAACTGCCTTGTCCATGCTCTTTGGCATTTTAAGCAGTATCTTGTAGGATAAAATACCTGGTTTGGGGTCACTGAATCTGTTGGGAACATGGGAATGACATAAGGATAATTTGGGGGAGAAGGGTGTTGGGGAGAGAGTGAAATAAATGGCAGAATGTGCCAATTTTATAATGAAGCATTAATCAGAATATTGGTAATAACGAGCTCTCTACTGTTTGTGCTCTTTAGGCTGGAAGGATTTGGTGTTGTAACACTGCACCACAGTGATTTCCACTGAATAGCTGCTACAAGGAGGCTACATAACTCCAGCTGATCCTGGAAGCTGATGCTCCTAAAATGAAGGAGACAGCTTACTCCTGTTCTTTGGCAGCCCTTCCTCCTCAAGAGTTCCTGAATTGCTCACACTCCTTAGATTTCTCTTCCCCCTAGGACAGAAATCAATCAGAAATTAATTAATTTCTCCTATGAGGACAGGTCTAGAAGGTTGGGGTTGTTCAGCCTGGAGAAGAGAAGCCTCCAGGGAGACATTGTGTGGCCTTTCAATATGCAGAGAGGTCTTATGAGAAAGATGGAGACAATTTACAAGGGCCTGGAGGGACAGGATGAAGGGGAATGACAGAGGGTAGATTTAAATTAGGTATGAGGAGGAAATTCTTTACTGTGAGGATGATGAGACCCTGGCACAGAAGCTGTGACTGCAGAACTCTTCAAGGCCAGGCTGGATGGGGCTCTGAGCACCCTGGAATAGTGGAAGGTGTCCCTGCCAAGGCAGGGGTTTGGAACTGCATGAGGTTTAATGCCCCTTCCAACCCAAACCACTGTGTGATTCTGTGATCTGGGAGCCCCTGAGGAGAGAGCTGGTGACTTTCCTGAACCTGGGAGCTGAGGACAAAGCCCCGAGGTGCCAGGTTTCCTGGCAGGGCTGGGATGCAGCGGGAGGGAGCTGCACATGCTGGTTCCTGTGCTCAGCAGGGCCTGGGGGCTTTGGCTCCTGCTCCCAGCACCTGGCCCTGCAGGGCCCCCCCAGCCAGGCAGGAATGCTGGGGAGCCCTGGGAATGGGGCAGGGGGGCAGCAGCACACAGCCAGGAGGAGAGAGAGCCATCACTGACACCCTGGGACAGGGACCAGGCAAAGCCAGGCTGGGTGTGGGAACACTGCTGCAGAGATAAGAGGCTTGCAAAACAACCTCTGGGAAGAAACCAGGGAACTGGGTTTATTGAGTCTAGAGAAGGCTGGAAGAAGGGCAAGACATGGTAGAGCAATGGGCACTACATGAGAGGCTGCTATGAGAGAGGCAGAGATTGCACTGCTGGAAGGACAGAGATAAGATCGAACCAAGTTAATTTCCAGGAAAGAAAAGAAGACAGGAGAAAAGAACAGCAGTAGATGTTGCAGAAACTTTCTCTGCGTTAAGCCAGAGCTGGAAAATATTATCTGGGAGGTTGTGAAATCCCCTGCACCAGAAGTTAACCAGACATCACCATGCTTTCTCAGTAGATGGACTGACAAGCTTCCCCCAAACAGCCTTTGGAAAGCAAAAATCCATCTACCCTTTTCAAAAATAAACTAAAACTATCCATGCATGTCATATGGACCATTAAACATAAGGGTGATGAGTAAAAAGTTTCCCATTTGGATAACAAAGCTACTATAGATTTACAAATCCTGATTTCAATGCAGGCATTTAAATTCAAAATATTATTTGGATAGAATACTTTGATCTTTCCTCTCAAAGAAACCTGCAGTTGCTGAGCAGGTAAATGCTGCCAAGACCTTTTAGTGCTGTTTCTGTCACATGGCACCTTCTTCCTGCAACCATCCTTTCTCCTCTGTTACCTCCTGCTCCCATGGAGAGAAGCAGCAGCCACTTTATATTCTGGAGCACTTTTTACTCCTGTTGAATGCCCAGTTCATCAGGGGTAATTGAGGCCACCAGGACATCTTAAAGGACATAGAGTTAGGGGGTTTTTTGAGTTGATGAATGGGCATCTAAGCTGAAACAATCTAGGCAGATTCCCACAGGGCATATATGTGGAAAAGGTTTGGATGGGAATTCTGAGCTGACTCAGGATCAGCTGGTTGACCCCGGAGAAAAGCCTGGTCTGCTTGTTCCCAGTGAGGAGAGCTGGAGCCAGGATTCACCTCCTCCTTACCCAGCACCAAGGAAAGCACCTCAGCAGGAAACCAGCCCCTGAATGGAACGTGCTCACTGTGAGACCAGCCAGGAAGGCATTCCAACACCAGAGGTGGGATAAAGGCAAAGAGATCCAAGCCACTGCTGGGAATCCTGCAGGGAGTATGAGGCACAACCCCAGAGTTACAGAGAACAACCTGCCAATGCTCCAGGACACAGGGGTAGCAGGGGTTCATGTGAGTACCCCACTAAGATGAAGGTTTATCTGAGAATCACTAACAGGGGAGGGGGAGGTCCTGGGAATGGAACATCAAACATCTACTTACAGCTGGGACAAGGTAACTTTTGAACAACCTTTTGGTCTTTGTTTCTTTATTCTCTGATTCCTTGGTGACTTCAACCCACTCAGGAGGTGTGAAAATGTCAGAAAAGAAGAGTCTGTGACAATGCCTGCTGACCACAGGACAAGGATGTGGCCCCCACCAGAGCCACTTTCCACCCTGAGCCTCCACAGTTATGCAGCAAGTTTTTTGATGAGGCAGAAACCCACTCATTTTATAGTTAATTTTTTATATATTTGTGTTTTATTTGCAGGATTATTCTTAATAATTAATATTCTTAGCTGTTCCTAACTACATGCAAACAAAACTACAAATATCACACAATGTGAATCACAAAAAAGGCCCTTTTTGTGTGTTAAGAACAAAAGCTCAATTCATGAAAAATGTGCCTTTGCTCATAGGAAACAATCCTGCTTCAGTCTGCCCTTCCAACAACAGCACCAGAACTCCAAACAATGCTTCCCCACCCTGTGTGTGTGATTGTATTTCTGTGCAAGCTCACATCCATCTTTATAAACCATCTTAGGGGAAAGGTTGTTTTTTCCAGAACTGAGGGGAGTGAGGGGCACAGGGAATTCTCTCCCAGTATCCAACAGGCCAACATCATGGAGGTGATTCAGGAATATGTGCTCATTTTTCTAGAGATTGGTTATCTAAGTACAGGACTCATGTTATGTAAGTTTAGGGCCTCCAGAAAAGCAACCATGAGTGGCTAAAATCCCAGATTTTTTTATTTTTTTTTTTTTTAAAGCTGAAACTACAATAAAATAGTGGATGTTTCTTGAACACTCTGACAGAAAGTAATGCAGTGCCCAATCCTAACAAAAACCACCAGAGGGAGGAAAAGGGAAGTTGCTCTCTAAACCTGCTGGTGTGACACCAACCAAGAGAGAGGAGCAGGTGGAGCAGACAGAATGGTGTTTGGGCTCATGTTCTCATGGATGGTTCCAGGATGCAGCCAGGAACCAGCATCAGGAACAGCTTCCCATGAGGGGGCACCACACTATCACACATCCAGGCTGGGAGAGCTCCACCTCCAGGATCTGTGCAAAGACACTGAACAGGGAGGGAAGCACATTTCAGCTTTGTTTATCCTCCTCTGCAAAAAACTAAGATGATGAAAAATTACTGTGTTTATGTCGTTAAAAGTTACACTACTATGTGTAATTCTGTCCACCATGAGAACTGAAACAAAAAATCCCAAACACTACATCTGGAATGAAGGGGGAATTGGGGATTTCTGAACTCTTAAGTGCTTCATTTCACAGCTACTGAAGACGACTTTAATACAAAGTAAGAGCTTATTGCGTGCAATATTTTAATGAACAGGGGATCCTGTTTATTGGTGAATGGGACAGATTAATTTGTGGGCTGGATTTTGTGTCTAACCAACAAGAGGAAGGGAAGTGAAGGGCTGGCCTGAGTCATTGCTGCTGACCTACACCACAAACAACACTCAATGGACGTTCCCATGGCAGGATCCCAGCCAGGAAGAAGAGACTTCCTGGCACAGTGGTTTGTGAGTGTGGAGGGCTGGGCAGGCAGAGGCAGCTGCTCTGGGCACGGGGAAAGCTGCTGAGGGTCACCCTCCCACCTGGCAGCACACACTCAGGTGCTGCAGCTGCCTGCACGGGGAAAAGCCTGCACAGCCACATCCTCCCTGTCAGCTGGAACCACAGGAGTATTGGGCAAGCCCCTCGAAGGCAGCATGCTGCTTTCAGTTCTGCTCTCCATGCTCAGTTTTGTAGAGGTCTCAACTATTTCAGCAGGTCTGGACTAGAAGAGTACCTGCAGTGGTGTGGCTTTGTCCATAGTCCATTTTTGCCTTACAGTAATTTATTTCTAGAGTTCATAGCTGCAGCAGAAAGCCTAAAGAAACGACCACAGGGTAAGTGGCCTACCTGAATCTGAAACAGAAAGGCAGAATAAAGTGTACATACATTACATTCAGTGTAAAGTACAAAAAAATACCCTCATTAATGTTCTTGGTCATAAACCACTCTTTCCCTGCACTATATATTTTGAAACAAACAAACAAACAAACAAACAAAAAACCTTTAAATTCAAGTTCTTGTTATTTACCTGCATGGACACTTCCATCTAAATCTCCATATATTAATCAGGTGGGAATAGGGCTTAAAAAGCCATATATTCAATAGGAAGAAAAGAATGTGATATCATACTGCATTACGTATATCAAATGTAATGTTTGCAAGTTTGGCTGAGAGAAATCCTCCTAAAAATGTAAGAGCTTACTACTGTTCCACTGAGAATTCCATTACTGAGCTGCCAAATGCTACTTGTGAACAGGAAAGAGGTGGTTTTAACCACAGTAATTGTCATTAAAGGTCAGGTAACTGCTTCAGAGACTGTAACTCCTTTAGCATAGCTCCCTTTTCCCCCAATATTTATTCAAAGGAGCTTCTTGCTTGTGAAAGGAATCCATATTTTACTAATCCCAAATAAAAGGATATTAATGGAATTGGACTAACTTTTAAGCTATTTCCTTCTGTGTTTTGAAAAACAGTATTTAAGCAAATAGATGTGAAGTTCTGAGTCATGTTTTCCTACAGTTGTTCATGTGAAAAGCTTGAGCAGGAGATACATTGTGGGGATTTCTTTCTTCTTTCTTTGCTTCGTAGCTGTGCTTTGAGCAGCAGTTTGCCTTGCCTTCTGCCCTGCTGACATTTTTTACACCCTCAGGAAAAACAAAGTAACATGTGAGGCACTCTTGCCTGCTTTTGCTGTTTGAGACTGGCCATTCCTACCATAAATTCCATCAAACTCAGGGAAGGTCAACGAAACCAACATTTGGCACGTGTGCAGCCCACACCTTTCTGAAGCTGGGGCATGAGCAGTCATTTTCCTTGAAACCAGTGTGGACTGCAGCTGTAAACGGAGCTGGGGAAGCCCATCAGCCTCCTGCAGGCTGACATCCACAGCTGAGAACCACCCCATCCCTTTTAGAACAGGCAGGAGCTGATAATGAACTGTTGGGCAATGTCAGGCTACAGCATGTGTGCAAATGAAAACATTCTTTTACCACCTTTAGTGGCTGACAGGCAGGGACTCTCCAGACCATCCCTTACTCTCATCCACCTAACAACAGCCTTTGTCTCAGGACAGTCTGTAGTCTTGTCCATTTGTTTCAATTTTCCTGGCAGACCCTGTTTAAAAAGGGGAATTTAGCTGTGTAGGACAATAGCCTGACTTCCACATCAGGCCAGGTACTGCCATTACTTTGGAAAAAATTTGTACAACACACTAAATAGGCCATTCACACTTCATCCATCCAAAGCAGACCTGCACTGTAATGGTACATAATTCATCATGACACAAAACTATCCCTCCATGGCTCATATACAGGTATCCATTTGTACAAACAATTCCTACTGGTTTTTGTATTTAAAAAAACCAACCCTGGATGAAGCTGGATAAGGATTATAAAGATATATAATTTGGGTGGATTATTTTGCTCCTGGTTTTACTCCATAAGAGCAAACACAGCATTGTATCTGGGTCACTTGTTGGCTGCAGGCTACTTGGAATTCCCAGAAGAAGGCACTTGAGAAGGGAAATAGAGGAAGCCCATTTTGGTCTGCTCTTGTCTTGGGATGTCCATGTTCTTTGACAATATGGGTTTTGTCTCAGAGCTGCTGTTGTTAATTCAGGTTATGTCAGCAATGTGGATTTATAACTAGTTTCACACAGAAAAGCATTTCTAGCCGGATCACTGGAAGGAATTTCCCAGCTCTGTATTCTCCTAAACTTTTCTGTCACAGCCACCTGGACATCTCCTTGAACAAATTTCAGGAAAGACCCCAGCAATCAGTATTTGTCTGTGTGAAGCCCATAGTTTCTTGGACACCTGGGACAAATGATGCCTCCCCCAGACAAGAGCAGGAGTTCACCCTTGTAAGTGCATCCACAACTGGCACTGAAGCTGATTCTCAGACTGAGACAGACCCAAGCTCACTCCCACAAATGAAGAACTTCCTGTAAACAAACCAAGAAACAAAAGCTAAAAATAGTCATCCTCCTCCCTAGCTGCTGTCATGTGGGGAAATCAGAGCATGAGATACACCTCAAGCTGAAGCAGGGAAGCTCCAACCCTTATCTCTGAGGGATGGTTTGTGCACCTAAAACAACCTAACACCCCACTGCATCCTATCTCCCCTACCAGACTGAATCCAAGGTATGGCTGTAGGGATAAAGAACCTCTGTCAATGACACAGCTGCATTAAAGATTTAAAAGAGAAGGTATTGTGCAACTGTGACACTTTTTTCTCTCTTACAGCACCTGCTGTAGCTCAAGAAGGTGCTGGCACCCACAAAAGCAACAAGAGCACTGTGGTACCAAAGCTGAGCTGAGGCCAGGGGAGGGTCTGCACTTCCCTCAGCCTGCTGCAGTGGAAATGCAGAGCTGGAGGCTGGAACTCTGCTCCCTGCTGAAGGAAAGCTGTAAACAAGGAGCAGGAAAGGAGACGACTGGATTTCAGAAGGGCCGCTACCGCTGGATGTTCCCAGCGAGCCTTGGAGGAAATGAAGGAAACGGCCAGGACTGACTCACCGGGGATGGGTGTTTCACTTGCTGCTTGTGTAAACTCACTGTGCTGCAGCTTCCAAGCTCTCTGTTCTGCTCCCTTCCATTATTACCAAGGTTTTTCATGCCTTATGCACAGGTTTGCATCTGCTTGGAGTAAGGAACAGCTGCTGAACACGCCTAGGGAAGCAAAGTGGCTTTCCAAGGAGGGCTCAAGCAGATGATTTTAAACAACTCCCCTCCTCTGCATGTCAGCAGCTGAACCAAGTTATTGTTCTGTCCTGCTGCCTGCCTGGATTTTGGCATGCCCAGCTGTGTGCTCTGCATTGTGGAACTAAACCCAGAATAGTGTCTGGGCAGAGCAGGGAGGATGTGACAGCACAGGACTTGAGCGGGACGGGATGTTTACCAGGAGGATGTCGGAGTGGGAGGTTAATGTCCCAACTGCCCCTCAGCCTGACGAGGCACTGCAGGAAGCAGCAGCACTTCAGGGAACAGGGCCCTGCTCTTGGAGCTGCTGGGCCTCTTTGCTGGGAAGGGACATACCAGGGATACACATCCAGGGATAGATATATAGATATATACACCCCAAGGAGGTATGTCCTTGAAGGGAAAGGGGCACACCAGGCACTCAGCTGCTGCAGCCCAGAGTCTGGTGGACTGAGACAGTGCAGCCCAATCCACCTGGGATACTCACAGCATGGGACAGGCCCCCTCCTGCTCACACTGTGCTGGCTTCCAGATCTGTCCAGGCACTCAAACTCTCTGTGCAGCAGGCAGAGAAAGCAAGGCATCTCAAGATAGGATTCACAAAACCAAACAGAAAACTGCCTCTGCAGCTGCTGGAGGTGCCAAGGACAGGGGGAGAGGTTAAGCCCACCTCAGACAATAAGCTGCCCTTTTCTGGATAGAAGAGGAGCAGTTTTCCCATCAGGATGACCAACTCCAACCCGCTGCCAGCTGCTAGGAACTTAGAAAATGCAGTGGGAAGATGTACTGGCTATTTATATAATGCCCCAGAGGTCTGACACCAAACTCAGAGAGACATGATCCAGAGTCAGTTTCTGGGAATTTGAAGCATCCCTTTCCTCGCAGCTGACTGTAAATGCAGTGATGAGGAATGGGACTCTCAGCTGCAGGAGCTGATCCACTCTGCTGAAAAAAGGCACCCACACAAAGGAATGAAAGGAATAACTGAATCAGAAGGCAGCAGCAGGCATGAGGTTGATTCTGTGGTGGCTGGGGAGAGTTCTCAGGGTGCCACTTCTGAGGGGAGTTTTCCTGCCTGGGAGACTCCGCTCTCAGGCAAGGGAGGTTCAGGATTGCCTGTGTGTGGGCAGCAGGGTTTCTCTGGTGGTTGAGCCAAGCTCCCTCTTCCTCTTTTGCTGAAATCTTCAGAGCACATCCTGGAGGATACACACCTGCAAGCCTCAGGAAATGATTAGGAGAAAAAACCAGACTTAGCAAAGAGACAACTCTGGATATCAATTTGAAGAGACAGAATGTATAATATAGGAAACACCTTCCTCAGCCACCTAAGACAATTCTTTGCAACTCGGCAATTTTGGTGAGCAAAGATCTATATAATACACCATGGCAAAGTGCACCCTCACATAAATCCTGTGTCCCCTCAAACACGTGTACCTACAAGAGACAGAATGCCCAGGAATTGTAGCTGTGGATTCAGCTTTTTCATGCAGCCTACAGACTTTTTGTACTCACGTCCTGGTCGATTTCTTCTGATTTCAGGTGTTTCATTAATTTACATTTATTTGATGATCTTGGATGTAATCCTGTCTGGGATCCAATAATCCTATAAAGCCCAGGACCAACCCAACACTTTTCCTTAAACCCCCAGCTGCCTGCTGGGAGGAAACACAAAGGGCTCACACATGAGAAGTTAAGGAGTGAGAAAACAAGGGACCCGGATCATGAAGGAAGCTTAAAAAATAAAAAGCATCTCTGATTCCGGTCCAGACACCTGGGCTGGTGGGGCAGGTGCACTCCAGAGGCAAAGCAAACAAGTGCTGTGTCCAAACCTGAGAGGGACTATAGAATCACAGGATGTCTGGAACTGAAAGGGACCCCACCAGGATCATCCAGTCCAGCTCCTGGCTCTGCACAGGACACCCCGGCAATCCCACCCTGGGCATCCCTGAGAGCGTTATCCTGGAGCTCCGTCCCAGTGCTGTGACCACTGCCCTGTGCCTGTTCAATGCCCCAACACCATCGGGGGGATGAACTTTTCCTAAAATCCACCCTGGCACAGGTCCAGCCGCTCCCTGGGCTCTGTCCCGGTCACTCAGAGCAGAGATCAGTGCCTTCCCCTCCTCCTCCCGAGAAGCTGCAGAACTGCTGTGAGCTCTGACCTCAGCCTGCTCTTCTCCAGAACAAACCGAGCCGCTTCAGCCGCTCCTCCCGCGGCTTTTCCTCTAGGACCTTCACCCATATTCTTACTACCGAATTAAAAAAAAAAAACAAAAAAAAAAACAAACCCAAAGCATTACGGAAAATACCCTCCTCTGGGAGGGTGGGGGCTGCGGCCCGGAGCGGGGCCGTGTGCCCCCGGGCCCGGCCCTGCCCCGCCGCGGTGCCGTGGGAGCGCGGCCGCCGGCCCCGCACGCCAATCAGGGCGGCCCGCCTGCCTTCCTGTAGGTGTGCCCGGCTCACCTGGAGCCGCGCTCGGCACTCATGACATACCTGCGGCCCCGCGCAGGGCGGCGGCGAGGCGGCGGCCGAGGGGCAACAGGGGCGGCGGCGCCGGCCCCGGCCCCGCGATGGGAGCCCGGCGCAGGTAAGGGCGGCCGCCGGGGGCGGCGTTGCCGTATTCCCGGGAGAGGCGTTGCCATGTTCCCGGGATCGCCGCGTTCCCGGGAGAGGCGCGGGCCTGGCGCCGGATCCCCGCGGAGCCCGGGCCGCGCCGGCCGGAGGGGCGGCTGCCCCGCGGGGCCGGGGCGGGGGCGACGGGCGGGCTCCGGGAGCGCGGGGCGGGCGAGCTGCGGAGGGACGGGACAAGGGGCAGAAGGAAGGGAAGGGAGGGCGGCCGACCCACCATTTTAGGACCCGAGGGGGACGGGAGGAGGGATCTCCGGGGAAGCAGAGCGTCTCTCCTCTCGCGGCGGGCCCGCTGCGGGGGCGCGGTGCGGCGCCATCGGGGCGCGGAGCCCCGCGGGAGCCGCGGTGCCCCCCGAGGGGGCGGCGGAGGGGGCTGCGGTGCGCCCGGGCCGGGGCAGCCCCGGGGGCCGCATCCTTGGCCGGCGGGGGCCGCATCCTTGGCCCGGGGGGCTCCCGCATCCTTGGCGGGGGCTCCGCGCCCCGACGGCAGCGCCCGTGCCGCCCGCCGCTCCCCGCTCCCCCGCCCGCTGCCGGCGGCAGGGAGGGCCCGGAGCGCAGGCCCGGTCCCAGGCTCGGCTGCCAAGCAGCAGCAGCAGCAGCAGCAGCCTCTTCCCGCAGAAATGGTGCCTCCCACGCAGGAGCGAGATCCCACGGTGCTCGCCGGGGTTTCAGCTCCCGCCGGGAGCTGCGGCCCGGGAGTCGCGGGGGTGCTGTGCTTGAACTCTGGACACCTCCTTGTTTTCCTCCTTGCCTCGTGACTTTTTATGGCCTGTCACGGAGGGAAGGCAGAGGAACGAAAGGCGAGATCCCTGCCTGCTGCTCGCTTCCTGCCTCCTTCCCGCAAGCCCGGCCACCGCAGCAGCTCCGATGGCGACCCCAGCGCCCCAGCCAACCTGCCCGGGGGGGATTCGGAGCTCGCACGGCTCTCACCTGACCCATCGTCCTCCCAGCACCCATGTGTGTCCTTGCGCGATGCTTCGTTTATTCCCAGATATTGGCTAAGACTGCATCAATCCTGGTAGGAATTACGGGGACAGAGATCAGAGCTCAGCTCATCGGTGTTGACTTGTTGCCGGCTTTGCCAGGGCACTGCTGGATATGGATGCCCGTGTTGGCTTCTCCTGGAGCTGGGTGCCTGTTCCTCCTGGACCGAGTGTAATGTGTTGTTGGAAGTTTTGTGACCTGATTCCTTGGTGTTTTGGAGTTTCTCCTAAGTTAAATGACCTGGAGATGGCTTGGATAAGTGTCCTTTTAAAGGGTTGCACTGGAGGGAGGTGGCTTGGTTTGGAGGAATAATGTATGGGTGACCCAGATTTCAGAACTGCACCTGAATTGGGCGAGGAGGAGGCATCCATAATCAGCCTTGAAGTTGTAACAAATCTGAGTTCTTCTTAGTTTTTGTTTACGTTAGGAGGAGCTCAGGTGGCTTCTGTGTAGCACCTCGTTTTGCCAGGTGGTGGTTGAGGGTGGCATTTGTGCTGTCCTGCCTGCACAGCAGCCTGGTGGACTGGGCAGATCTCAGTGGGGTTATACGGTCCAGTTGCTCGTGACAGCAGGCGACTGGGCTTGAGGTTGATGCTCCTGCTCTCTGAAACAGTGGGACACAAATACTTCCTTTAGGAACCTCTTGTGCATCCTGATAGATTTTGACGGTAAGAGTCTGTTCCACAGGCCTTTTTTTTTTTTTTTTTCCCATTTCATCCTGCTAACTTTACATGGATGTTGTTGTGCTTGTTCTGTTGAATCTTACCCTTTCTTATGGTTCACTTAGTTCATGTGCTTTCTAGCAGGAAGGAGCCAAATTATGCTATAGCTTTTGATGGGTTTTTTTTTCTTACTTTTTTTCCCCCTTTTTAATGTAATCTACTTTGGAGTCTTGTTTAAAGTGGGCTCTTTTATTTAATTAGTTTGTACTCATACTACATTCACTCTCCATAGTTATCCCAGGCGAAACTGAAGGAACAGCCCGCAAGGGATTTCAAATTCTTAATTGGAATCACATTTTTTTCCAAGGATGTTTGATTCTAAGAGTTTACTGTGCTTTCTGTCATCTGGTATCTTTCCAGTTGATGTTGTTTGCTTAGTTACTGTTTGGCTAAATTACCCACAGCTAGTTTATTTCAGTAGTCATGCCTCGGAAGTTTTGCAATTCCTTTCCGCTTTGCAGCTCCTCACTGAACTCCCGTTGAATCTTTTAATGAAGTACTCAGAAGTGACTTCAGTGCAAATGCTCTATTGTTTTGGCACTTGGGCTCTACGGAGAGGTTATTTCCCTCCTTCCTGAGGTAATCACACAGTTGATGTTCAGTGTATCAGCCAATTGGGGACAGACACCTTCACTTGACCCCTGGCAGGTATTTACATTCCCAGCTGGTTATCACTGCATCAAATCCAAAATTCTACTAGAAAAGTACCCAGTCTTGATTTCAAGATATCAAGTGATAGGCTGCACTGGTTCCCCAGGTAAATTATTCCAATGGCTGATTACCCTCGCTAATTTCTTATCTCCATCTGTCCGGCCTGGCTCCTAACCACAAAGTCTTGCTACAAGTTTCCGTGCCAGGTGAGGGAGCCTGTTGCTGCCAGGGTGGCACATTCCAGCTGAAGGATGCCCTGTTGTACTGCAAGCCCCTGGCTGTTGGCTGTGCTGAGCTCCTCCTTCTGGGAAGAGGCAGCCGTGGAGCTGGAGTCAGGGTGATCAGTGTGGTTTAGAGCAGTGTGGAGGGTGTCTGGCCTGGTGCCTGTGAGCAGGCAGGGCTTCCCAGGAACTGTGATTGAATAACTCGTGTTTCTAGAAGCTGGGCTTCACATGATGAGCAGCCCAGCAGCACAGCTGGCTGCTGCTGAAGGAATGATCCAGTTCTCATCCAGCCCTGACTGCAAACTCCTGCTGCTTCCCAGGATCAGCTCTGGTGACCAAGCAGCCTCAGATCAGTCCAGTCACTGCTCCAACTGATTATTAATCCTCTTCCCTAAAGAAAAAAAAGTATGAAAGTTGTATTAGCCTGCCTTGTGGCCAGAGAGATTTGCTGAAGAAGTATAGTGTGGCACTGGGCATGAGAAACGTGGTGAGGGACCACCTCTTCCAACAGCAGGATTAGATGCCAGAGGGAATCACACCTTTAGTTCCTACATTTCTGTGCTTGGATAAACAGGCTGTGGTTGCACAAATCCTCTCAGCTGGCACTGCTGTTGAAAGAAGCCGTCGTGCCTGCCTGTTGTCATCTCTGCTGGTTCTCTGATGCGGTTTGTTGTGAGACCACACATGCACCTCTACCACCAGAAGAGAGAGGGCAGAGGATGGAGCTCCTTTTGGCAAGGCGAAGAGTTGGTGAAACTAAGAGTTGTCACAAGCACGCCTTACCTTAAACCTTCACAGAAGGCAGTGTATCTTTTCACCTTGCCTCTGCAGCTGACATGTGAGAGCTGCTGCCCTGATTTACTCAGTAGTGCAGTTTAGCTCTTTTGTGTGGCTTGGGAGGACTGGGTTTAGCCAGGACTGGGTTTAGGTCAGCTGCTTTTATATCTTTGGTCAAGAAGTGTGTGTTGGAATTTGTTGTGTGGGAAAGAGCATTTAACATAAGGAGAAGGAGGTCTGAGCCTTGGCTGTGACACACTGCTACCTTTGAAGGGCTCAGTGGTGCAGAAAAGTTCCAAGTTAATGCATTCATGCTTTCTAGATGTGACTTCTCAGTGTTGAGCAAGGTGGGGTGCCCTTTGGGGAAAGCTTCATTAATCTTATCTCTTCCATTAACAAGTGACTCCAGCATCCTTGCCCTTCGAGTAGAATTGGTTGCTGAGACAAAATCCATTCCCCATCTATTATTTTGGATACCATTCCTTCAAGTCCCATGCAGAACACTGCAGGATGAGGAACAGAGCCTGTGGTGGGGACTTGTTTTGACCTCCTGTTTGGGGTGTTGGGTTAAAAGCGAGAGGAAGGTGAAGCAGAAATTCCCATGACTTTAGTAGAAGTTCAATGCAAGGTCAAGGGGAGGGCTATTGGTTTTGATAGTGGGAAAAATTTAGAAGAGGGAAGGTGATTATCATGACATGTGTACAAATGTACATAGATAGACACACATATGTAAATGTATACAAAATAGAGGGTGTGCTGATGCTAGGAGAGGTTGAGGAGGGGAGTGGCTGAAGAAACTGTAATTGGATAGCACTCAAGGAGGGAACTGAGGTGGGAGGCAGCACAGGAACCTGCTGCCAGGAGAATACTGCATTAAAGCAGAGATAGCCATAAATTCCCTTCCTGAAAATATATCCTATTTGCAGTGTCATGGAGAAGTGTGTGACATTTGGACACCAAACCACCTTTTAGTGATCTCAAAGTGAACACCCAGCTGCAGGCAGGGGCTCAGTGTGTAAGATCTACGGCCCATGGCCTTGCTGGTGCTCAGAGTCATTGAGCATTGGGGTTCCTAATGCTGAGCATACACAGAAATTCCCAAATCTTTACCTGGGCCAGGCTGGGGTGGTGCCCAGTGGGATCCACAAGCTGGGTGAGCCCTCCCAAGAGCAGAGCAGAGCTGTGCACTGGTGAGCTGTGCACACCAGCCTTGCACAGGGTGTGACTGGAGGAGGGGAGGGAAAGCTCCTGCTTCACCAACGAATCCAGCAGTAGAGTTTGTGAATCCAAAATACACCCCTCTGGAGGCAGGGGAGGGGATTAGGATCCTGGTCATGTTAGGGCATGATTTGTTCAGGTTGCAGAAGCCCAGGGATGATCAGGGGACACGAGTGTGGGTTACAAGCAGACCTGTAACTAGTTGGACACAGTCCCTGTTCACATCTGCCACAAAGGGCTGCCATGGCTACACTTGCATATTCACTTGATAACAGAAATAGATGCACAAAGCAGTGTTAAACTAACACAAAGGCCACTGTTGGGAGGAGCAGAAGAAGATGGTCTTTGCCCTTGATCTTGCTGGGCAGCTGCAAAAAATCAGGATGTGTAAGCTACATGGTATGTGTGCTTTACACTCACCTTTACAGGTGGAGTGATCAAAAATGCTTGCACAGATTGTTTGAATAGCCTAAATCTTACCTGGGCCCTTAAATCTTCACTACAGATTGCTGTCTGTGATGAGGGGCATGTGGAAACATGGAAAGAGTAGATGGGAAGAGTATAGCTTTCACAGGAAAAGAAAAGATGCCATACCAGTGCCTAGCAAAGCTCTGCTGCTGTAGCATCAGATGTCTTTAGTGGGTCTGGGTTCCAGACTAAATCCTTGGATTAAGCCTGAGTTTAGATGCAGAAGTTTTGATGTAGGTATTCCATAGTGCAGGCATCCAAGGGTAACTCTAGACTATGAAATGTTATCCAGCTGTAACATTTGAGTCACTCTCCTTTCTGAGGTGATCACTGTCTGGTTTTACAGGTGAGGGCTGCTGGGCTGCTAGTGAAGTCAAGAAGGTGCAGTGTGTCTATTTTCATTCTGTTGCTGGATTTAGGGGAGAAAGGGTGTTCTGAGTATGCTGCCAGCTCTTCAGGACAGGACCAGTGCCCAGTAGAACTGTGAGGATTCAGTCCTGATGGTTGGCTCAAGGCTCAAGTAACTCTTCTCGTTGCTTGTTCTCTTTTTCTGTGACTTGCTTTGCACATGAAGGTATTTCAGTCTTAAGTCTGGATACAGTAGAGGTGGTGGATCTTAGAGTGCTTGGAGAATGATGTGCTTTTCTCTCCTTTCTCTACCCCTCCCCACAAGACTGTAGAATATCCTGAGCTGGAAGGCACCCACAAAGATCACTGAAGTCCAACTCCTAGGCAAGGTGTTTTCTCCTGTCACAGGTACAGAGGAGCAGAATCTCAGGATGGGCAGGGGGGTTAGCACTGACAGAGCTGCAGTGCAACACACAAACCTGTCATGACTCTGTGCTGTGACAAACCCTGGGGCAGAGAGAGGATGCTGTGGGGAGACAGGCAAAGGGAAGTGGGACCATCCCTTATTTTTACAACAAATTATGGGTTGTGGCATGTTTTCTTGAATGTGCAAGTGATTGAGGGAGATGGGTTTACCCCTCAAGTCACCTGGTAATTTCTTAATAACCACTGGTGATGTGTATAGGGAGTGCATGACTGCACTGTCACTCTCTTCCCATCCCTGGGCACAGCTGGGAAGAGGGAATATTCTGTCAGGGCATGTGGGGAAGGCTGGAAGGGAGGCTGTGAGGTGTTCCTAAAGGCACTGCTTGTTTTGGTGCCATCTGGGAAGGCAGTTGTCCTCTCACAGTGCTCCTACAGTTCACCTTGTCTTCCTGCCCCTGCACAGTGAGTACATGAGCTGTTTCATTTCGGAGAGGGGCAGAGAGAGGAAGATGAGCAATTTGGGGGTATGCTGGAGCAATGAAATGTGCCTTATCCTGGAAGAGCAAGGCCAGGCATGCAAGTTATGTCATTGTGTGTGCTCTGTCACAAGGGAGGGTCAGGGCCGTGAAAACCAGTTAAAAATTGCGTCTGTGTGTCAAGAAGAATCATGACAGCTGAATTGCCCAGTGGGTGTAATCAGATGCACCACAGACATTTCTTCCTTCATTCCCTACCAGCATCATTTTTGCCTGTCCGGTTGCTGAGTGTGTGATAACAGTGATATCAGACATGAAAATACACACCTGAGTGTAAAAAGGGAAAGATGGATTAATTCTGACTCTGGTAGTCATAGCAAAATTACTTTAGAAGAGACCAGAACAAGAAAAGGTGAGATGTGCTGTATTGTGTATGCAGTAAAAACTGGTGTGATCAGAAACGTCACGTTCAGCAAGGCAGTATGGAAGCAAATCTGCCCTGAAATGTATGCTAATTGCTTTACTGTAATTGTTTAACTAGAATGTTGCCTTTGAAAGCTTAATTTAAAAGATGGTATTGTAAAAGGTTTTGTTGTGACTGCTAAAAAGGGCGAACAAAGTGCACTGAAAGGCAAGGAAAGGTATTAACTGATGTGGGAGACAAATACAGAAGTGTCAAGTAAAGCACGTGCAAAAACACCAGCTTGGTTCTAAACAATGGTTTGTTAAAGAAATACAGTTTTGTGTTTAGTGGGAGCAAGAAATAACTGATCCCAGGTTCATAAAATTGATGGAATTGGAGAAAGGGTCTCCCCTGAATGTGGCACAGTGAGAAATAGATAACTGTGAATACCTGATGTGTGTGAGGTTATGGGAGTGGGGCTTTCACTGACTGGGCAGTGAGACTCCCCCAGTACAAGTGTGATATCAGAATGAGCCAAAACAACTAATTATGTACACTACATTGTGTGAAAAATCTCTATTATTTGTAGCAAACAACTTCACAGCACAAAAGAAAAATATCTTAGTAATGTGTTTTGTTATCTGGAAGAACTTGGAGGCAAAAAGACACGGAAGGAAAGAACAGAGTGAGCAGCTGATATATTTTTGTTGGGGAAGGGATTGCCTAAATAAGACTTTGCTTATGGTTGCAATCAGATACGGGGTTTATAACAGGCCTTTGCATATTCAGTACACAGCCACTCCCTGCCTAATCCTCAGAGTATGGCTGGGGGTAGGAGGGGTTACTATTACCCCAGCTGCACAGATGACCCTCAGACAGGCAGAAACTGCTGCAAACAGCTAGAATTAGGAACTGGAAGCTCTGCTGGTTGGGGCAATTTTTGGTTGCCCTAAAAATATGCCAAAACCAGTTACAATCTATGTCTTCTGTAGAGACTCCTTTTAGTGAATGACTGCAGTAGGGCACTGAAGGAAGGAGAGCTCCTCATGTGTGTTCCCCTTCCAGCCTGGATTATGTTTCTGGTGATAACAGCTATCCTTTGTGGGCCCCACTGCCTTGAAATTTCCAGTGACTGCACCCATGTTTAACTGCTCATAAGCTGTAGCTGTGAGGAGGGGCAAGGCTTAAAACAGCAGGGTGCATCTTTGCCTCCTTGTTAGGGCAAGTGCAGGAATAGCCAAAGGTTTGGAATGCTGGGGTATTCCCCACGTTTGCATCAAAAGCAGCAGTGCTGAGTGTCCTGCTGTGGGCCATCGCTGTAATTGCACCTTGGCTGGCACAAATGGAAGAGGTGAGCTGCTGACATCAGGAATAGGCAGCAAAGATCTGTGCTGAAAGCTGGGTTCCTCAGGGGCAGCACTCTGGCAGAGGTTAGGGAGGTGTTTGGGGAGAGGACTCCAAGAAGGAGAGCTCTGACTTTTTCCTCCTTCTTGGGCATGGTCCACCGACAATCCCAACCCTTCCCCTTCAGGCTCTCTATTGCCCTTAGCTTTCCCCAACTACAGTGGTCACACCACATCATCCTCTTTGCTGTTACATCCAGTGACTTTTTTTTTTTTAAGCATTTTGCCCCATCCCAAGTCCAATGAACTCGCTGGGGTGAGTGGAGGAACTGTGCTGCATCTCGTTGACCTTGGCAGAGCCGGGACATTGGCGTGTTTATTTATGCCCCGCTGATCAAAGCGTGCTGCAGGTAATGGGGAGCTGAAGGAGCCGAGTCTCTGATTTCATTTGCCTGGTGCCTATGGCTTCCCAGGGAAGTCTCTCCTGATGGGAAGGTGTGCACCAGTCCCATTAGAATATGCCATGCACGCCTGCGTGGGCCAGGGGACGCGAGGACTTTGCATTCCTCAGCCAGAGCTGTCGTTTTGTGACCGTGTCATAAAAGAGGTGAAGGAAAATTTATTGGCTCAAATTTCCACTGTTACTCACAGGCCACTGTTAAGTTGCCTCATCCTGTAATTTCTTGGGGTGAATTTGAGGCACCCAGAATCCTCATCTTCACCATCTGATAAGGTGGGACCTGGGAGGGGAAGGAGAGGTGGTGTTACATGCCACAGGGCTGAGGAAAAGGAAGCCGTAGGCCAGTCAGGAAGAGTCAGAGTTGATGTCTTCAAAGACTCCCAAAGGGCAATCTTAGGATCCTGATTGCTCAGCTAATATCTGAAGAGTCACAAAGCCATCAAGGAGTGTTGGTTTAGAAAATCTGGAAGGGTGGTGGTGGTGAGCAGACTCTGCCCCCTCGTTCATATGCAGAAAAATGAAAATGGAGGGAGGAAGGATTAAAATATCTCTAGTCGTTCCTTATGCATTGAAACTTGTTTAATTATTAAAGTTGGAAAAATATTCTAATGAATGCATCAAAGAAATGTTAGTGATATTTCTGAGCTGATATAAAAAAAATGCTTTCAATTAATCTACACTTGGAGGTGTACTGAACATGAAAGTATGTGGATGTAATTTTTGCCCATTGACAAAGAACGGGAAGTAATACTGAAATGGAGACTATCAGGATTGTTCATCTGTGTGTGCTGTTTCTTATTTTTTTAAAGATTGTACCTGTAGGGCTCTACTTTTTTTTTTTTACTTTTATTTTTAATTTTTTAATATGCTGTGTTAATGGCAGTATTAGGAACTAATGCTAAATCTTAACTACAACATCTATGGGCTGTAATTACTACTATAAACCTTGAAATAAGGTAGTACTAATTGGTAAAGCTGGTTATAAAAAGCATTTTCTAAGACTGATGTATATCAAAGCATTTAAACCCCTGATTTATACAACTTTTATATAACTTTTCACAGCTTGATGTGAAAGACAAGGTCACAAGAATGTCTTCCCCTTCCCTTCCCTTTGGAGTGTTTCCCTGCTAGACTTTGCCGATGGTTTGAGGTTTCCAGGGCTTTTCCTAGGATGTCCTACCTGTTGTTACTCGTTTTCAGAGCTGGTCACCGGGATTGTCTCCTAATTCACCTCTCTTCCGTGCACCATCCCCTCCGAGCCAGCCCTTTCCCACGGGGAAGAGGCTGGCTGTGGCTTCACAGGAATGCCAGAGTCAGTGGCAACAACGAGACAGGGAAACACTAAACCATAAAAACAATGGCTCATTTGGAAACGGTTGTAAACCCAATTAGAATATCCTGCTGCCCGCTTCTCAGCTGGCACAGACGTGTTGCTGGCAGAGGGGCAGGACCCAGGGTGTGAGAGCTCGGTGCTGCGTGTGCTGCCAGGGCAGCCTGGCTCTGTGTGCCCGGTGCTTGGCACTCGCACACCGGCACACACCTGCACACCGGCACACACCTGCACTGCAGCCACCGGCACCGGCTGGCGAGCCTGGGTGTGGCTACACCAGGAGGCAGCAGGGCTAAGTCCAGCTTTCTGCTTTCCTGCTGTGCACACAGCTCCGTGTTCTTGTCCTCTCAGCTCGCCCTGGGCTCCCAGCACGTGGAGGACAAGGACCTGCTGGAGCCGGGCCAGACAGGGACGCAGGAAGCTCTGAGGGATGGAGGATTTCTGCTGAGGGCATTGGGATGGTTCAGCCTGCAGAGGAGAAGGCTTTGGGGTGACCTTGTGGTCTTCCAGTGCCTGAAGGGAACCCACAGGAAAGATGGGCAGAGACTCTGGGCAAGGGCTGGAGTGACGGACAGGGGGAATGGCTGCACACTGCCAGAGAGCAGGGTTACATTGGCTATGGGGAAGGAATTGTTCCTGGGAGGTGCTGAGGCCCTGGCACAGGGTGCCCAGAGCAGCTGGGGCTGCCCCTGCATCCCTGGCAGTGTCCCAGGCTGCATGGGGCTGGGAGCAGCCTGGGACAGTGGAAAACATCCCTGCCCATGGCAGGGAGTGGAATGAGATGGGCATTAAAGACCCTTCCAACCCAACCCATTGGCTGATTCCATATACAACTACTGCAGGAAGCTGTCAGTTTTACCTTTACTTATCTTTTCTCCTGTGTCACACCTTCATGGCTGCTCACATCACTCTGCTCCTGGGTTGTTGGGGTTTTTATTTTGGCTTGACAACTCCCTGGGATGGCTCATACATGGTCACGTGTGCACTGGCACAAGGGAGATGTTGGCAGCAACCTGGATGCATAGTAAATTGGTCTGTCCTGGATTTCAGGTGTTCTGGATTTTCAGGGTTCCATGTCAGGTCTTAATCTAGATTTGTTAAGACCCATTTCCAGGTGGTGTTGGATAGATTGTACAGTCAGCAGCAAAAGAAATTGTAGAAAGTCTCCTTCTTCTTCTTTAAAGGAATGGAATATAAACAAATGAACTTTGCAGGATATCTGCAAATACCTAAATTTGGCCTGAAATTTTTGGTTATTCATCTTTGTTAACCCAATTATATCACAGTGTATTTCACTGCCCTTTTTTTTAGTTTCTGGTAGCTCATGTAACTCACTGCATCAGGCCTAAATATCCTGCACTGTCAGTAGTCCCAACCTTGAAAACAGGGATCAGGCAGAGCAGGGAGTTGCCCTTCCTCTCCTTAGTTACAAATTAAGGTTTAGGATTAAAAAATTAAGATAAACCCAGACAGCAAGATCTAATTTTTGAGTCATACCTAGTTTTTCTGGCCTTTTCCACGCCCATTAAAGGCCATACATCCATTTTTTCTTAATTGCAAGCCAAAACTCTCACATAACCACATGATTCTAGGAAGTGGGGCTGAATGAGAAGCAGAAAATGTTGTGATGTGCACAATAAACCTGTGCCAGTTGGCCATGCAAGCCTTAGACCGTGAGTAACAACAAGTTTTCCATGTGTTCACATTAGTACCTTCCTATTCAGCACCCACACAATTCCTGTGGCTTTGGGTGTGTGAAGCTCTTTTTCCACGAGGGAGAGGGAAGGGGTCCCCACTGGTGCTTTCCCACATTTACATTTCTTGTAACATTTTATTTATATCTAATACTTTTTGCTTCCAATAGCAAACTTGTCTCGTGGTAGCTTCTTCGATCTACCAATTAAATTTCCAAGAAAAAAATGGCTTGTTCCCTGAGAAGCTGGGTTAGGGGAAAGTTGTACCCAAACCTGTTTTTCCCACATACAATCCATCCCTTTTGGATGGATTATTTTTTCTTTCTTTAGCTGAAGTTTTCAGTACAAAGCTCCATCACTGTTAGAGTATTGCTGAGTATTTTTGATTGTGATACAAATCTCACTTTTTAAAATAAATCTCATTCCTGGAGTCATAAGGTAATTAAAAACTCATATGGGGAGCTAAGGCTGAAAACATGCATTCTGAGGGCACAACATGAGGATAAATATGTGATTTTGTTGTTGTGGTTGCTATCTCATGGTATTCTGAACCCAAGAATTTTTTATTAATCTCTCCAGTTGATGGTACAGTATTGAAGCCAGAGCATGACAAAGTTTTCTGTTGTTATGGCTAATGACACTGTGCTGTCACTACCATGGAATACATACAAGTGCAGTTTTATGGGTATTTTAGCATTTTTTTTAATTGCATAGGATATGCTTTACCTATTGATACAAAAGCAGGATTTTGCCAGTGTATTTATGGCTGGGTATACAGCGGTGTTCAGCTTGTCAGTCATCCCACACTGCTGAAATGTTCCAGCTTTGTCTTCTGTGGGGCTCTGACAGCTCCCAGAAATCTGACAGTTTTCCAGGTGGAACTTAATCCAGCTGTGAAAAAGGTTATATTACATGTTTGCATCCAACAGGGTGACTTTGGAGGCCCTCTCTGCAGGGCAGGACAGTTTGTCCCAGTTCACTTTGCTGAATTTTGTTCATCCTTATCTGCCTTCAGCTTAACTGTGCTCAGGATGGGTCCAGGTAATATGACAACAGCTGTGCTCACAAATGGTTCCACTGTGCAGGCCAAGCTTTCAAGTGTGTTTCCAGGTCCTTTGATATCTTAAGGGCATTTGCATCTGTCAGAATGGTTTGGTGCAAACATGGGCGTTCTTTAATCTGAGACTCAAAAACAGCAGCGTGGGATTCTGGCTCACATGTCTGTAGTGTAGTGAGAGACTCTGAGATTTCTGTTTGTAACTGGAGAATCTATCCCATGAAGGTCCTGAATCATCTGCTCAAAGAGGAGCTGGGAACTCCTCGAGTCCGTGGCAGACATTCCATCTGGGAATGTGTAAATGTGTACAGCCTGCTGCAAGCAGCCACCTCTGCATAAAATGTCATGGGGAAAGTAATTTGGGAAGTTCTTGCCTCCTTTTGTGCTCCAGATGTTTCTGGCAGTTGTGTTTCCATCCCCAGAGTTTGTAGAGAGACCTGCACAGAGCAATTTGCAGTGACTCAATACGTTACTTCCACTGTGGGAATTCTGCTGTTCACCAAGCACTGTCAATTATCTTTCTACTGAGCTCTAGCAGTGAGAATCACACACTATTCTTGTTTATTCTCATATTAGAAGCCTGCAGAATATCAAGGCTTACCCATTACTTTTATGAATGTAAACTTAACCTCTGCTTAGAGTGTACTGGGTTTTTTGCTTTACAGGTGACCCCATTTTATCTTAAGAATGAATCACTTTTATTGCATCTCTGGGAAGTGCAATGTACAATCCAAGCCACGTTCTTCCCTTGCTGTTTGCCAAAGGTTCAGTAGCAATTTCCAAGATGAAATTGTGTTCAACACAAAATTATGTTTCTCTGACACTTTTTTTTGTTAGCATTAAGTATTATAATCTACTTAAATAGAAACCAATGTAAGAAAAGTATCCTTTTTTTTTTTTCTCAGTGAGTCATTAGATAATTAATAGGCTCAGTTGATCTTGAGTGTGCCTCAGATGAGTGAAAGCTGCGACTGGGTGTGTTAAAACTCGGGCAAACTCTTTGCACTGCTGTGACTGGGAGGTCTCACCTGCATTTCTCAAGCTTCAGTAGCAGCTCAGATGGATTTTCCAGGAGGTCAGGTGCTATTGGCAACTTTGCTTTGTTCTCCCCTGCCTAAGACACCTGAGGCAGCTCCTGGTTCCCAGAACATGACCAGCACTGTGTAGCACAGCAGTAGACTCTACATTATTTTGCTTTTTTAGATCATCTTTCTCTCTAGGTCCTTCCTTCAGCAAGCTCCTTCTGCAATCCATGCCCTCCAAGCTGACTGCACGTTAGATTATTTCCCTCCTTATCTCTAGCACCCTGTGTTATCTCTTCCTGAGCTCAAGAGTTGTGACCCCCCTCCTTCACCTCCCTCGATGGGTTGTACAGTGATAGGGCAGCCCGGCGTGGTGTGTGAAGATGGGTGACTGCTTTTTTGCAGGGGAATATGTGCAGTGGGGAAGCAAGGTGGCAGCAGAAAGCTCCGTGTCTCCCTGCTTTTGGAGGAGGAGGAGGATCGCAGGGCTCCACTTGTGTGTAGCCTCGCTGCCTGGCTCGCTGAAGGGCTTGTCTGTGCTTGATAGCACTTGTTATTGCTCCTGTCTTGTTTGTTGGAAGAGGGGAGGAGGGAAGGTGAGGTACTTTCTATTTAAAAGCAGAAGTGTTTGTCGTCTCCGTCCAGGTGAATTAACCCGCAGTGGAAGGAAGGACGACATTCACATTGGCTTTTGTAATCTGGGAAAGCTGTGGATGGATTGTGCCCTTATGCTTTCACTGCTGGCCTTTTCTGCTCAGCAGGCCACCTCCTTCACCCTCTCAGATTTCGTGCCTGTGACTGCAGCAGGACCAAGCATTGCCCCTCTGTTTTCATGCTGGTGTGTGGGCAGCTGCTCCCTCTGATTGTTCTGTGCACCCAGAATCACCTAAAAGCTGGGGCATGGGAGCTGAAGTCTGGTGTTCCCAGGCCCTCTTGGGAAAGAGCCTGAGTACTATCTCAACAGGGAACATTGGTTTTCCTTGTTCCACAGACAGAGCATCTGAGGGACTGATGGCCCTCTCATCATCTGAGCCAGTGAGAGATGTGGAAGATCAGTAAGCCCCAAAAGGAGCTGAGTGAATTATCTTTGAGAGTTTGCATGTCCTGCCTAGTGGCAGATAGATATGTCCTGTGTGCTGCTGTGTCATGTTATTGGCCCTGCTGAAAACACTTAATTGCAAGTGTGCTTTGGGTAGCTGAGCTCCTGGGGGACTCCTGGGCCCCCCTCTGATGGAGCAGGCCAGCATTGGGAGTTTAACATGGCAGTGCTGCACAGGCACTCTGCTGGTAATTACTGGGCTCTTGTACATAGCTGCTCTGCATGCGAAGACTACAGGTGCTGTCAGTCTTGTTTTATTATTTCCTCTTCCATCTCCATGAAATCCTTATTGCAGACATGTGTCTTCTGCTATGCCTTCCACCAGGAGGTTAACAGTTCCCCTGGTGAGATGCATAAGTCCTCCCCTCCTGTCTCTGCAGAAAGTTTGCCTGCTCCTTCTCTTGCCTCACCTCCCAAAGCTCATCTCTTGCTCTCCCTGAGGTGTGCAAAACACCTGGCAGTAATATGATGAGACAAATCTCACTTGGCAGCTTCCAGTGTTGATGTGCTGTGCACCTCCCTCTACCCTGCCTCCCAGTATCAGCATGGAACTGCTCCAAATGCAGCTTTAAACTCGTCCTTTTGCCTGTCCAAATCCCTTGCAACAGAGCCATGGAAGTGGAAACTGGGGTTTTGAGCTGAATAAGAGGAAATTCAGTGCTGTGTACATCTGTGAAACAGCACAGTGAGCAAGAGTCCTTCCCCTGACAAAGTGTGGGCTTGAGTTTGAGCACCTTACTATTCAGATCTTTATGAGCCATCCTACCTTTTGTAATAGTAAACCTTCCTTAGCCAGCAGCTTGTGTCTCTCTGAAGTCTCTCTGCTCCTGGGGAGCCTGTTTTTGAAAACTGTCTGTCTTAGGTGTGAGAAGTGGTACTTTTCTAGGCCTGGAGCTGAGGAGACTCAGGTGGGGTAGCCAGGAGAGCCAAGAGCAGTGTAGCACAAGAGTGATCACATGTGGAACCTTTGAAAAGGGAGTTTAGCAGCATCCAGGTAGTTTAGTAGCAGCTGACAGCAGCAAGACCTGGTGGAAACCCCATGGGAACTCCCTGAATGAACATACCCCTTTGAAACAAAGTGGTTTTTGAAATTATAGCTATTACAACTACTCACTGCTTGGGAGGGAAAATCCAACTTGCTGAAAAACCCTGGTTTTGTGGAAACGACTGTCTTTTCACTATAAACAAAAATTAAAGATTACATGAGAAAAAATACACAGGAAGTAGTGAATTGATGAGTTCACTCAATTAGCTAACTCAATTATTTTCCTCATTTTTTTCAGAATTGGAGTTGTTCAGCCTGGAGAAGGGAAGGCTCCAGGGGAGACATCATTTCAGCCTTCCAGTACTTAAAAGGGGTGTATAGAAATAGGGAGAGCTACTTTTTACATGGGCAGGTAGTCACAGGACAAGGGGGATATGTTTTAAACCAAAAGAGGAGAGATTTAGATTTGATATTGGGAAGAAACCCGTTAATATGAGGGTGGCAAGGCCCTGGCACAGGCTGCCCAGAGAAGCTGTGGCTGCCCCATCCCTAGAAGTGTTTAAGGCCACGTTTAGCTCAGGTGCTCTGAGCAACCTGGGCTAGTGGAAGGTGCCCCTGCCCATGGCAGGGGGTTGGAACTGGATAATCCTTAATGCCCCTTCCAACCCAAGCCATTCTGTGATGACAGTACCCATGCTGAAGGTGTATAAAATGCTTCAGTTCTAACTGCAGAGCATGTGCTCCTTGCCTTCAGAGCAGGTGTTTTGTTTCACTTGACGTAAGGGAAAATAGAAGCTAAACCAGCTTTCGGGCCAGGCGTGCCCTGGCCATGGAGCTAACTGGGACAATTAGTTCAGATGTAATTATGCCCTTACTGCTTTTACTTTCTGTGGGATCAGAGGTTGCTACTTGACTATAGAGCCACTCCAGCACAAAGAAATCACCCTAGAAGAAAAGAGAGGGAGCCACAATGGTTTGTCTTTCTCAGTTTTTTTTTCCAGGTAGGAATTGTGGGTCATGGTAGAAGCCAGAGAGATAAAAGTGGTGAATCAGATTCTTCTGTCCTTTTCACAGACATATCCCAAATGTGCATTCCCTAGTGCTTTGTCATGTCTAAACTTCAAATGCAATAGTGGATGGGAAATTCCACTATATCCTTTGGGAAACTGTCCAACAATCCTGAGATGGCTTTTCTTTTTCTTTCCCCCTCCCTAAAAGAGTAGACTAAATGATGACGTAGTTTCTCTTTACAGTCTGTAGATTAGTACACACACACCAGAGCTACTCCTCTCAACCCATGTGGTTTACAGCCTTCAAATATTTTGTGTCTTGTGTCATGTCCTAGTTACCTGTTAATCAAATTCTTACCTTCCTGTCTTGTTAGTTAATTTCTATGATCATTTGCAGTGAGGTCCAGACCTACACAGAGACCTGTAAAGTGAGCCATCAGCTCCAAAGAACAGGCAAAAAATCAGTGAGAACTTTTAAACTCAGCTAGAAGAGGCCAGGAGTATTTGTCCACCATGCTCCATGAAAATCAATGGAGATTTTTTAAAATTTTCTTGTTCTCTGGATGCCTTCTGGTAACCCCCTTTTTGGGTCTGAGATACTCAGCCATGGCCACCTCTTTTCATAAGTTGCCCTGTGGCCTTTGCAGAGAGCTCAGCACCTCTGCTCTTCAACCAAAGTCACTTTCTGTATTTGCAAGTGAAACTAAAAAGACACCAGTGGGGTTATTTTGGTGTAACTCTCATACTGCAAGCTTACATGTGGTGTTTGCCTATTCTCAGTCTTTGTGTTTCTTTCCCAGCTCTTATCACCCACTAGGTATGTGGTGTGGTGTTGGGGTTTTATTTTTTTATCAGCTGCAGTAGAAGCAGTGAATTAGATCCATCGTATCATTGTGAAGTAATAACAGAAAAATGCATTTTTCTTCAGCAGGATGTGTCACTGATGGAGTCTGAAGAAACCAGTGAGGGAGGTACCACTCCCCCAGGAGCCAGCAGCATCACTGGGGAAGCCTGGGATTCTTCAGCCGTGGAAGGAGAGCATCATGCCACTCACCCAGCAGCCAAAATGAGCACCAGCCCATCTAACTCTGCAAAGGGAGCAGAGCTCAGCACGCCCAAGGACTGCCTTGCTGCTCCAGGGGAAGCAGCAGAGATGCTGGGCAGACCCTCTAACTCTATGCAAAAAGTGCCAGCAGGACTGGAACAAGGCCAAGGGGATACAGAGCCTCCAAAGGGACTCTCGGAGCTGGAAGGAGAAATGCTTTTAGAGGAGGGTGGACTGGATTATTCTCTGAAACTTAGGCAATTGGAACTGGTTGACCTGGAAAGCAACCAGGACCCTTCCTCTCACAGCAGAGTCCAGGATGAGCCAGGCCCTGGCAGCCCCATGCTGCAGGCTGTGAACCTCAGCACTGAGCTTCCTCAGTGCCAGGTAGAACTGGCTTTTCATGGCTCAGACCCTCAGGCCCAGCAAACAAAATCCCCTTTGGCTGATGCCATTTCCTCTCAGAGAGAGACACCTAAGTGCTTTTTGGTGTGTAAAACTGTTTCAGAAGGACATTATAAAGCTGAACCTTTTCTGGGTGATATCTCCAAGGATTCTTTGCAGGAGGTTGATGCTGGTGCAGAGCAGGAGCAAAGCACCGAAAAGTTTGCACCAGCACCTGATGAGCAGCCTACCTCAGAAGACACAGCTAAACCTTACACTTCTGATGATGTTCAGGAAAGCTTAAGAGCACCCCAGGGTTTGGAAGAGAATACAGAATCTTCCTCTTCCCATCAGTTGTCTTCCACCTCAACACTTGACAGCCAAAAGAGTTCACTACAAGCAGAAGGAAACACAGCTGGTGAAAGAGGGAATACCAGCATGGTCAAAGACCAGGGAATGGTTCCTAAAGAGAACTCAACTGCTTCCAAATGCCTTCATCTAGAAGGTGATCACAGAAAAACTGAGGGCAGCCCTGCCCCTTCAGCAGAGAGTGCTTTCCAAGGGAAGAGTACTGCTAAAAGGACAGAGGATGTGAATGCTTCATGGCAGGAGGAGGCAGTGTCTGAACTTCAGCAAGGAGAAGAGGAGGTAAAGTGCAAAGAGCAGAATCTGCTGGAAAAGGGCAAACCGTTGGAGCTCAAAGATCAGAAAAATAAGGAACAAAATGAGCAGGAACAACTGCAGAGGGAAGAGCTCAGACTGGGGGATGAGCTCAAACTAGAGACTCTATCATCAGCTTTAGGGTCAGAGAAACTTTCTGTTCCCAGGCATAATGTGGATGTGTGTGGTTTGGAGTATGCTTCCTTGTCTGAGCAAACAGGATCAGCATTTCCTCCTGGGGAGTCTGTCTCTGTGGATCAGCATCCTGGTGAGGACGTGCTGCTGAAAGCTCATGTCACAGAAGCAGGTTCTGGATGTCAGCCACCTGCTGTCAGCCCTCTGTCCTCAAATAACCTGAACCCAGGGGGGGAAGCTCCACACATGTGCCATGTCTCTGACCAGGCAGAAGACCTGGAGGACTCTGGCCGCTTTTCCATCGGTGGTCAGGATATTGGAGAAGCTCACTGGGATGATAAGACACGACTGGGCAGGGAGAATGAGCACAGTAATGGTCATGGAAAAGCTGTGCACAGGTTTGATAAAAGAGATGCATCACTCTGTGAAGGGGTGACAGCTCCTTCTAGCACAGAGAACCCAGAGGCTTTTGTTCCAGCACACCCTTCCTCTGGAACCAGTAACTTGGAGCCACCTGATCCCATAAATCTTCATCCCATTCCAGGAAAAGCTGAGCTTTGGGACTTCATTCCAGCTTCCCCTGCAGAGCTCACCTCGGTGGTGTCAGCATCTGTTCCAGAGCAGGAGGGTGCCAGAATGGCCTCTACGACCCCCGAGCTCTGGCCTGGCACCAGCCCCAACGAGCTGCCAGACTCTGCAGGGAAACCACCCAACCAAGCTGCTCCTGCACGAGGGTGGGACCCAACACCAGCAGAAACTGCTGTTGTAAGGACAGGTGCCAGGGAGGCCAAGACTTCCCATGAACTCCTCACTTCTGAGGAAGGCTTTCATGAGGACCTTAGTGGCCCAGCTTCTTTCTCTGTAATGTACACGAGCTCCCTTCCTCTGCAAGGGAGCTTTCCTGGGGATAGGAGGTCTGTGGCTGGTATTGCAGGGCCTCTGGAAGCATCCCAAACCCCAGGAAGGACTTCCACTCCCCTGAGCCACTCAGAGACAATTCAGCAAAACTCTTCCCAAAAAAGTGCCATTATCCAAGGAAAAGAAACGGGAGCAAATGTGGATCATAAAGCACAAGTGCCTTTATTTGAGGAGCCTGACTGCAGTTCATACCAAAAAGAGCCTGGATCCAGAATTTCCAGTGTCCTGAGCACCCTAACTTGGCCCTCTGAAGATGATACAGTCCTTGGTGTGAACCAGCAAGGACAACCTCTGTCCCCTGTGTCCCACTCAAGCCTACCTCTGGTGTCTGAGCCTGATGCCAAACAGTTTCCTTATCCTCCTTCCCACATCCAAAGGCCCAGTCAAGCTCAGGCCCCTGCACTCCCTGCAAATCACCTTGTTCCCCCTGCAGCCCCTGAAGGTTCCCAGCCACGCTCCAGGTCCTCCCTCAGCTGTGGCATGGGTGGTGGTAAGCTGGGAGCCATTCCCCCTGCCCCAGGCCATCCTCTCCAGACTGCCACCTCTGCATCTGCTTCCACCTCCATGGCCTCTGCTTCTGACAGAGAAAGTCTAGCAGAGAGAGGTGACCTTGTTCCAGTGAGTGGAGAGTGGGAGCTTGGTGACTCAGGTGCCCATGATACAGAGACTTCTGATGACTCAGGGGTCAGTTTGCTGACCAAAAGCTTTTCGGCTCTTGGAAATGAAATGTTGGTTGGCTGCTCTGACACCAGCCCTGAACCAGCAGATCACCACATGGATACAGAGAGCGGAAAATCCTCACCTGACCACCCTTCTTGGCCCTCGTTGGAAGGCCTGATAGCATCCCCAGAGTCCCAGAGCAGAGACTCTACACAGCTCTTTCCAATGCTTGCATTCACCAATCCAATCCACTTCCTCCAGCTCAGCCCCCCGTCACCACCGACCACCAGGACAACCTGCCAGGATGAGGAGCTGCCATGGGAGCAGCCCTCAGGCAGCTTTGGTGTGGGCACAAGGAACATCCAGGCTCCACTGGCAGTCACAGAAAAAACAGAAGTTGAGAGGAGGGTCAGGCAAAGGCTGGAAGGAGGAGAACACCAGCCGAAGGAAGAAATGGCCAAACATGCACCCTTGGAAAAATCGTCAAGTTGGCCAAGCAAAAAAAATACTGGGGTAGCTGTGCAGGAGCCAGCAGCCAATCAAGAAAACCCAATTAAAACCCGAGTGAAAACCAAGGACTGGCACCGTCAGGGCCTGAAGAGGATGTCAGTACCACCAGACATCTTGCAGCGTGAGTCCTCTCTTCCATTTCCCTTCCTCCTTCTCCCCTCCGACTTAGCACAATCATCAAGAAGTAGGATTTAATTAAATAGACAATGTGGTGGAGAGGCATGAGAGCCTGGGTTCTGTGCCTTTCTGGTGATATTCCTTGCTCCAGCCCTGTAGCCCCCTCCTATCCTGCCCCAAGCTTCCCTTTCCAGCCATCCCCTCCTTCCTCTCTGCTCTGCATCCTGCTTGTTCCCCTGAGTAGGGATGCACTCTGGGGCTCAGTCCCCTCCATTCCACTCTAATCCCTGCAACAATAAACTCATTTCATGGATCCCCGAGGCAGTAAGGAAGAGCCATGCACACACCCTCAGTAGCCCATCTCTCTTATCAGTTGTTTATTTGCTGCCTCCCCTTATTTTGCAACTGGCACTTTTAGGTTCCCACTTGACCTTCTAAAAAAGATGATTTTCCTGTGAACGCAGGATTTGAGTGTACAGATAAGAATGCAAATTTGTCAAACCCAAGGTCCCAGCTTGCACAGAAGTCAAATCACTGATGTCACAAGTGGAAAACATGTATCTTCTGTAATGCAGCTCATTCAGCAGTTCTTGCTATCAGGATGTATGTCTGTTCTTTACTGTATCTTACATGAACTTTAAATAATTGCTTCTTTTTAGCTCTTACTTTAGTCTATTTTTGAAGCTCTGAAACATGCTGGATTTTTGGCACAGAGGATAAGGAGTGTGATGTGGAGGGGTATGAAAGGTTTGGCAGAACGTGGATCAAGATTTGTTCATAAGTTTGACCTGTAATTTCTTGATTCCAAATTCTGAAATATTCAAAGCAATAGTACTGTCTTTCCCCTTAACCCTTAACTGCACCTCAGTCTTTGGGCTTTCTTCCTTTTTCTGCTTCCAGATTTAGAATTTCTTCACACCTTTATTTGGTTAAATCCCTCACAAACCAAAAGGATTTCTCCATTTTTACACTTTGGCTCCACTGGTCTCCTGATGCCTGGCCCTAGTAGCTGAGAGTGTAAGGACAGCACCAAACAGGGCACACAGGCAGTGTCTTTGCTTGCATAACTGGAGAGGGAAGCTCTTAGAGTTACTGTCGCTGCCCAAAATGTCAGCCTTTTTCCTTGAGTGAAAAGTAAATGTGGCTAACAGATGTAAAGTGTAAGTAATGTCAAGGATTATTAAAACTAGAATGTTTCTGACCCAGAAATAAATGTTACGAGGGCACCTCTACTCCAGCTCGAGACTGACACTTAGGTGGGGTATAGGTAAGTGGCACCTGTGTATCATTTGGATTGTAGATGAAGTCTAAAAATGGACTGATGTCCATTTACTTTTACTTTCCATTTGTCTTCTCTGCAGAGGTTCCTTCTGTTCCTTCAGAGGAAGAAGCTCACAAGGCACACAGGCACCCAGCAGTCAGCTCAGAAACAGTTGTAATGCGGTGAGTCTCTCCAAGACCCTTAGAATTTGCCCTAATCCTTGTGCAGCACAGACACCTCTGTTGTTTCTGAGTTACCAAAGATGATGAAAAGGAGTGGAAAGCTTTAATTAAAATCCCTAGGCCTGTGTTTCAGTTTGTGCTCTCTTGAAGAGGACCCTACTGCAACAGAGGTATTTCTGTGCCTTCAGGACAGCCTTTCCATTAAGCCAAACTTTGCCCTTTGTGTCAAGTAAAGCTTGTGGAGCTTGAGCTTGTTGGAAAAGGAGAGGTCCCTGTTGTGACAGAGCAGTTTCTAAGGTTTGGATAAGCCATCTCTGATGTGCCCTTTGTTCACTCTGTGTTTTGAAATCCTTATTCCCTGGCAGAGAGAAGAAACCTGCAGACACAACAACAGAGAACTTCAAGCGCCGGCACTCCAAACTGATCAACTCCTGTAAGTGCCTCCTGCCTGGGGTGCTGTGGCAGTCTCTGAGCACTCTCTCTGAGTATCTCTGAGCACAAAGGAGAGGGACTCCTGCCACGTGGTGGTTGTGAGGATGTAGTGTTGGAGAGCAGGGAAAGCAGCTGGAATCCTGCATTATACTCAGGCAGCTGGGGAGCTTTGCCTGAATTTGGCTGTCCCAATCCAGGGCAGAGCTTTCTCCAGGCTGCAACAGAGGGTGAGTTGCTACTACAGAAAAGATAAATGTATGTGTCTTTCTCCACAGCAAGATTGCTGTATCAGGAGTACAGTGATGTGGCTCTGAACAAGGCCATCCAAAGCCAGAAGAGAGTGGATTATCCAGAGGATATAGAGTCAAGTTTCCCAAGTTCCCCGAGGCTACGGAGGAAAGTGCTGTCTCCCCAGGACTCGTATTTGCAACGTCTGTCAGTCTCACCTAATGCATCCCTCTGGCAGGACATCCCCATGATACGGGGCAGCAGAATACTGCTCAACATGTCCCGTGAGGAGCAGAGGCTGCAGGAGGTAAGGGACAGATGTGACAACGGTAAATGGGTGGCCTGTAGTCAAGAAAGAGTCTGGAAGAGGGGTTAAAGCAGAGAGCAAAAACTGATGTGGGAATGCAGGTGGTTGAGGCAGGGGTCACTTCTACCCCTGGAAGCAGAAGGGGGTGTGAAGTAGAGCAATGCTGAAGTGCTGAATTTTTGAGAAAAGCAGCACTGAAGGACAGACTGCGTCGTATCAATAACTCCCAAGAAAACAGACATGGGGAAAAGTGGGAACAAGAGAAGGAGTTTTGAGTATGCTCAATGCAAAAGGGTGTATAAAAGTAGAAAACTTGCAGCATTCTCCCACACATAAGCTTGTGAGAGATGCTAATAAAACCACAGTAAATTGTATTTGCTGTGGTAGAATATGAGTTTGGCAAATTGACCTGTATGAGCTGCAGGGCTGAGAGGACACAGGGAGCTTTATGGATTTAACACAATGGTACAGAGAAACTGGGTAAGGAAAAGGAGAGGATCTGAGAAATGGACAGGAGGACCCAGAGAAAAAGGTGAAAACAACAGCATGGGAAACGTGATGAAGGAGAAAAGTGTGTGTGGTACAGATGCTGGACTTCATGGGAGCTTGTAAAACAGGGAGCCTTGTGAAAGTGGTGTTGATGTAAGTAAAATGAGAGCAAATAGCCATTTTTAAGTCACACCACAAGTCTGTTTTTTAAAGAAAGCCTATAATAGCATGCTTGCCCTTCATTTCTAAAGCCTCTCTTCTGTAGTTACACACTCCTTGCATCACGTGCTGGGAGGTTTTCCTGCTTTGCCCCGTCTCCTCTCCATAAGATTCCCCACAGAGTCGCGCAGTGCACTGATGCCGTGCTCTCCTGTTTTCTCTCCCAAGGCCAAGTTTGAGTTGATAATATCTGAGGCTTCCTACCTGCGCAGTCTGAACGTGGCAGTGGATCACTTCCAGCGCTCGGCAGAGCTCCAGGCCATGCTCACCAACCAGGAGCGCCAGTGGCTCTTCTCCCGCCTCGCCGACGTGCGCGACGTCAGCGCCAGGTGAGACCCCCTGGATAGTAGATACAGCACCTACTGGGACACACCAACACTGCCTGAGAGGAGTATTGGCCTTTTGAGGTGACAGGGCAGTGGAAATTCTGCTGTTAAATCTCAGATATTGTGGCTCAGTTGTGCACAGAGATTGTTGCAGGGGATCAAATTGTTGCAAATGGTAACCTAGCCTTGTGCCAACTGCTTTCAGCTACAATTTGACTTGACTAACTAGACTCCGAACCAGCTCCTGCCAAGTACAAGACAAAAGGGGCATAAGCTGCATAAGCCCTGATGAAAAGTGGGGGGGGGAAAGGGAAAAAATGTTACAACCATCACTTGACAGAAACTAATGTGAATCAATAGAGCGTAATTGATGAAATGTGGACATGACCCCACACGCAAGGAATCCTGTATGTTGTAGGATTTTGTTCTGCTTTTCCTCCTGCAAAGCTTGACTATATAAATCACTAAGCTGATAAAGTGTGCTGCTACCTTTTCTGTTTCTACCAGCAGGTAGAAATGGTGAAGTCTTAGTTTCAGCTGTTTCCTGACCATGCCTGTAGAAGCATGACCTCTCAAGAATAGATATCTTTTGCCTCTGCTTTTTCCTTGCTGATACCAAGCCCTAAATTGTCATTGTTGAGACATTAGCCTCCCTCTAGAACTAAAGAGCTGTCTTGTGCTTACCTGTTTAGAAGACTAAATGACAGTGGTATTTCCCTCTCCTTTTATGGCACCACATCCATGTGCTGCAGCTTCCTCTTTGACTTGGAGGAGAAATTTGAAGAGGACATGTTCACTTTCCACGTGTGTGACGTGGCTCTGAAACACGCCCCTGACTTCCGCCGGGTGTACCTGCCATATGTGACAAACCAGACATACCAGGAGCAGACCTTCCAGAGGTTACTGTAAGTGTTTCTCGTTTGCTGCACCCTTCTCCCCCTTGTTTCCATGAATATTGACTCCTTCAAACGATGGGGAATGCTGCAGGAATGAGCAGTGCTCTTGTTATGCCCCCAGAAGAACCTTCCTCAGTTCAATGGCATTTGGGACAGCAGGACAGAGCTCCTGCAGGCTTCTCTCCCAGAGCGTTGGAGAGGAAAAGAATATGTAATATCTGATCTTGTTGCAGGCCATTCTCTGCCTGCCCTCTACTGAAGAGAGCAAAAATAACCATGCTGGATAATGGTTTTCAGTCTAGATCACTGAGACAGAGTGCAAACCACCACTGTCCCCATGAGAGGAGCACTGCTGATAGAGGGGGTTGAAATGTGGATGTTACTTCTGGCTTTTACTCCAGAGGGCTGTGGAAAGAGGAGAGAGATAACAGCTGTACTGCCATTCTGCAGTTAGAAACCCATAGTTGCTCTTCAGTAGCAGAGTGGTGCAGTTTCTTGACACCTCTTGCCCCAGGGACAAAACCTGACTGTTGGGAGTACTCCAACATTCCCTGAAATCTGATCCTAGGAAGGTTACTTATTTACTCTGATGCCTGGATGTCTTTTTTTCTTTGCCACTCCCACAGAAATGGAAATGCAGGGTTCCAGCAAGTCCTGGAGAGACTGGAAAGTGATCCAGTGTGCCAGCGCCTCTCTCTTAAATCCTTCCTCATCCTCCCCTTCCAGCGCATCACCCGACTCAAACTCCTCCTACAGGTAGGGAACTGTGGATCCTCTGCCTTCCCTCAAGTTTCCCTCAAGCTGAGGGAGCTGGGGAAGGGGCTCAGCCTGGAGCAGAGGAGGCTCAGGGGGCCCTGCTGGCTCTGCACAGCTGGGAACAGGGGACAGGACAAGTGGAAACGGCCTCAAGCTGCACCAGGGAAGGTTCAGGTTGGGTATCAGGAAGAATGTCTTCCCAGAAAGGGTTGGCAGGCATTGGAAGGGGCTGCCTGGGGACATGATGGAGAGTCCCCATCCCTGGAGGTGTTCAGGAAATGAAGGATGTGGCACTGTGTGAGGCAGTGCTGTTTGTGAATCATTTAGGGCTTTGTTGTGACACTGCTTTCTTTGTACTCCAATAAAGAATTTATGAGTCTTCTCAGAACATGCTGATTTACATTTTATATTGAACTTTTTGGCTTCCTGCTAAGAAAACAAAGCAAGGGCTCCTTGGCTGCCCTCTAGAAGGCAGCCTGTGTCTGTGCTTTGCCTGCAGCATTGGCTAATAAGGAGCCATCCAGACAGGGAAATAGCCAGTCCCTAAAGAATTAATTTTGAGGTCTTTCTATTAAATTCTTCTTTTTGATTATTTGAGCCTCTTTTTTACAGGAGAAAAGGACAATTCTATTCTGTTCATACATCTATTTGTGTTTTAGCTAGTGGTTTCTTCCTATGCTATGTAACTTCTATGTGCTAGTTAATACAATTTAGATTTACAGGAGTGCTCTGGTCAGTGTGACTTAATCAGTGACATTCTGCATCTCAAATTTTTGGCCTTCTTGTCTCTACATGTCATCAGCTACTTCTGCTTTTTTATCTTACTCTTCAGTTGTGGCAATGTTCTCCTTTCCCTGTTTGCATCATGAGAATCATCTTTTCTCACACAGAATATCCTGAAAAGAACTCGACCTGGGTCTGAGGAGGAAGTGCAAGCAACACAGGCCTATGATGCACTTGAAAAGGTAAAGGTTCCTACCAATTCTGCAGCCTCACCTTTGTTTCTAATTAATCATCAACTCCCACTGTCTAGTGATGATTTGACCTTCCAAAGGTGATGAAGGGCCTGGAGGTGAAGACACAGCAGGAGTGGCTGAGGGCCCTTGGTCTGTTCAGCTGGAGAAGAGCAGAGTGAGGGCAGAGCTCCCAGCAGTGCTGCAGCTTCCTCAGGAGGGGCAGAGCAGGGGCAGGCATTGATCTGTGTCTGTGTGACCAGGGACAGGACCTGGGAATGCCTGGAGCTGGGTCAGGGTGGGGTTGGGTAGAGTTTAGGAAATTCTCTTCCCCAGAGGGTGGTGGGCACTGCCCAGGCTCCCCAGGGAATGGTCACAGCCCCGAGGCTGCCAGAGCTCCAGGAGCATTTGGACAATGCTCTCAGGGATGCACAGGGTGGGATTGCTGGGGTGTCTGTGCAGGGCCAGGAGTTGGACTCGGTGAGCCTTGTGCGTCCCATCCAACTCAGAAATTCTCTGACTGTAATATATACTTTTTTTGCAGGAGGATGCCTAAGGAACTGTCACTTATGCTGACTCCTGAGGGGCTCCTGGGAGTAGTGCTGATCCCACCAGGCAGTTCTGCTCCCACCTCACTGCTCATCTGTTTTCCTCTGCAGCTCATCAAGGATTGCAATGAGAATGTCCAGCGCATGAAGAGCACTGAAGAGCTGATCTACCTCAGCCAGAAGATTGAATTTGAGTGTAAGGTGAGCTCATCCATTCCCTGGGCCTTGCTCCAGCCTAATGTATTTTCTGTCTTTCCCCACAAAACCACTTTTTGTTCTTCTCTCTTATATACACAGAGCTGTTGAGCCAGAATATCATCCACAGGCCAGCTCTTCCTCAGTGCTTCTTCCCTTGCCCAATCATTCATGTCAGCCTTCACATGCCATGATTGCACCTCTCCAGCTGGAGAACTGAAAGCACAGTTCCTCAAGAGAAAGGCAAAAATGCAAACCCAGAACTCACAAGGGACTCGTTTTCTCGTGCATAAATATTTATTTTTGTCTTGCAGATATTCCCACTCATCTCACAGTCAAGGAGACTTGTGAAGTGTGGTGAGTTGACAGCCCTGGACTTCAACAACCTGAGTCCAAAATGGAAAGTCACCACCCGGCCCATCTACCTGCACCTTTTCAATGACTGTCTGCTCCTGTCTCGGCCCAAGGAGTGAGTGCTTCAACACAATTCTTGCTGCCCCTTCTAAAATACCTGTCTCTTTCGGGGTCTGTGCTTTGGTGACAGAGTCCTTTCCCTCTGCCTGCCAGCAAGTGGCAGCCTTTGTCAAGTCACTCTCCTGTCCCGACCTGATGTGAGTATCATGCAAGTACGTGGAAATTGATAGTCCCAACTCTTAATTACATATCATATTGTAAAAACATACCTTGTGGTCCCTAGCACAACACTTCTGTTCTGCCTTTGCATCTCTACAACGTGAAACACTTGAACAATAACCATTTATTCTAGTTTTACGTGGTAAATAATTTCTTCCTAAAGCACAGTATGAGGACTAATGAATGTGCAAATCACTGGTTTGTCAGGAGAGTCATTGGTTAGTTGTATGGGGGTTTTGAGGGTGGTGGGTTTGTTTTTAAGCTGTAAGCTACCAAGTAAAATTCTGACAGGACAGAGCTTAGTATTTCTACCCTTTTCATTAAATCCCTTCTCTCTCTTCTTTGGCCTTCTGAGACTTCTAACAAGAGCACTGCTTAGGATGTCTGAAGCAGATGAAGACTCATTAAAAGCTTTTTGCTTTCCTGCAGACGAGGTGGACTCACCTTGTAACCCTCATCACCTTCAAACTCACCCCTTGTTTTGTTCCTTCTCTTCACCTGCAGGGGTGGACGTTTTGTTGTGTTCGACCACGCTGCTTTCTCCTACGTGCGTGGGGAGAAGTGTGAGATGAAACTCCACGGGGCAAACAAGAACCTGTTCCGGCTCTTTCTGCTTCAGAATAACCAGGGGAAAAGAGTGGAGTTCTTGTTTCGGACAGAGACACAGTAAGAGCTCAAGTTTACCCTTGGTATATCCTGTTACCATGCCAGACACCTCCTAGCAGCATGATGGTTGTCCCTCAGCTACTCAAATGCTGAAATACCAAATGCAGTTGCTGAGCAGAAGTCTTGAAAAGCATCCTCTTGCCTTTTCCCACCTCCTTTCTCTGCTTCCCTTTGTGTGAGCAAACCCCCCCCCATCCCTGCCCATTTCAGTGACCAGAGTGCTGTCCCTCACACTGAGTGCTCACACCTGTGCTGTTTTGCAGCAGTGAGAAGCTGAGGTGGATCTCTGCTTTGGCTCCTCCGCGGGGAGAACCGGATCTCCTGGAATGCCCTGGTGAGACTGCTCTGCTGCTGCAGCACTGGGGGTGGGCTGGCTCACAGGAGCCACAGGCACTGGGAGGTGGGACACCCCAGAAGGATTCCAAGGCAGAATACTTGGGGTTTTGTAGAGAAAGAGCATACTCATGGGCTTTCCCTCAGTGCCAGGTGCTGCCAGTTATTTTACCTATTTTAATGCCTCGTTATAGATGAAGACCTGTAGAGTCCCTTCCAGATCTCTGCTTTTTATTTGGGCAGCTCCTTATTCTCCACCTCCTCTGGAGCTGATGCCCACAGGTTTACTGTTGCTTTCCAGTATATCAATGTGATCTTTCCTCCCCTTCAGATGCACCACAGGTTCAGTGCATAAAGACTTACAAGGCTCGGGAAAACGATGAGCTGGCTTTGGAGAAGGCAGATATCATCATGGTTATGCAGTACAGCAATGATGGTGAGCAGAATGAACAACACCTGTCTTAAACTGTAGGACTGAGAGGACAAAGGGATTCTTCATCTTCTTTAGGATACTTTATTTGGAAGCTGAAAGGGGATCTTTGCTCTTAGGGTCTTTTTGGAGGGAGCTTTTTTTGGGAAACAATGAAAAAGAACTTGTGACTTTTGCCTCATGTTGTGCTGTTCCCCACACCACAGGGTGGATGGAAGGAGTGAAGCTCTCAGACCGGGAGAGAGGCTGGTTCCCCTCGGAACACGTGGAACACATCTCCAGCAAACACGTGCGGCAGAAGAACCTGAAGGAGGAGCAACGGGTGAAGAATGCCAAGCAGCAGGTCTTCTGCAAGAAATAAGACTCTGTTTGGACCTGTACAGTCTCCCTGCCATGGGGAAACCATGGCTTTTCTATCGTGCCTCAGAAGAAGTGCCTCTGCAAAGAGCATAATACACAGCACTTTGACAGGACCAGGTGCTTTTTGCCAAAGAAAGTGGGAATTCAATCAAGAAAAAATTCCTCTGTGTCAGCAGGACTATGGCAGCAAGAGGAGGAATAAAGGTTGCATGTATTGCTTGCTTTGTGGTAGTAGGGAGGGACTTAAATCAGACAGAGGTCTCTGGTCTGGACTTCTGAAAACATATTCCTGGTTTCGCCACTGACAAGTTGTGGGACCTCATGCAAGTCACTTCAGAGTTCTGCCTCAGTTTTGCCATCTGCAAAATGGGGGTAAACTTACCTACCTCACTGTGTGTTGTGAGGCTAAATTCACTAGTATTAGCAGCCTGAGAGCTTCGAGTTCCTAAGAAGGAAGGTGCTAAGTGCAAAGCACAGCAGAGCTGAGGAGAATATTCTGTTTGAATATCCTCTGGATACCTTCATGGCGTTGATCTCCATAGTGTAATTTCCATTTAGGGCAATTTATGTATTAGATCATGCAAGTCTACTGGGGTTTAGATAGGCAAATATTGCATTGTACCCAAGTGCTGTTAAGAGTTCTTGACAGCATTACAAAATCCACTGGAATTAAGCAGAGTTTTTAGAAGCCACTGTGATGATTTCCCCCACATAAGAGGTATCATGCTGAGGAATCTGCTTCACAAAGGTCACCTCTCTTCTGAACAAGCATCCCACTAAGCCTTCTGAACTGACCTTTTTTTTTTTTAACTCTGCCTCCCCCTGGAAGTAGATCAGTGATGTTTGACAAAGATTTATATTTTGTGTTGGTACACACCCCGTACAGAATAACCAGGACTAGGCACATGCAATGAAGTGGCACTTTACTGCTGCTCTTACTCTGATTGCTGACGTGGTATTGCATGCACCATTTTGCACACTTATGGAGAACACTGAGATATTTAGCCACTGTAGATAAAGTCAAAATATGCACCAGGGTCTTTGTTCTTTTTAAGAACTCTCTGGTTTTAAGTCCAGTTTACATGCATTTGTGCAGAACCTGTCTTTGAGGATATGCCTTCAACTGTAAAATAACTGTTTCTGTGTTAAAGTGTTCAGCTCAGTCAATGCAAGATCAAGTTTAAGAATCAATACACCAAAGAAAGCCACGTGTAGCCTCTTGCATTTAATATATTTGAAGAATTAGTTACCTTCGTATCTCCAGCTGTCTGTCTCTGTAACATTCTGCCTTTAAATCCCATTTACATTGTATCTAGAATAGCTTATTACAGCCTATTTATATCAATAATTTTAGCTGGATTAAAAGGAAAAAAAAAAAAGAGTTGCTTTTAGTCCTAATAAACTCATGCACTTCTCCAGTTAAAAACCTTTCTGCTTGCATTTTTACTTAGGTTCTCCTCTCAGATGTAAGTAATTCAATTTACTAAATATACATGCAGTATTTTTTTGCTATAACTTTCCTTTCTAAGTGACTGTTAAGTACAAACAGCTCTCTTTAGCAGAGGCAGCGAGGAAAGCTGGGTTTATCCAACCTTAAGGTTCTTCAGTGTTATCCCCACCCTGGAGAGCTGATGCTGCAGGTTCCACAGTGGTGTTAGTCATCCATAACTGAAGGTAAGCTGAAGGGATGAACTACAGAAAATGGGAGTCCAGCCCACTAGAGCAGAAAGACAGGACTCAGTTATTCAACTTTTAATCTATCGTCCAGACAACAATCTGCTGACACCTTTCCCCCGCCCCAGAAGGACTGGAGCCAAGGCTAAGAGCCAAGGCAAAGCTCCACCTCAGACTCACATAAGGGTTCTAGTCCTCCACAAGACCCAGAATGTTCAGATATCCCAAATGCCTGCTTGTCCCAGGCTGTCCTGATTTTATGCAGCTCCCTGGTCCCCAGGATTGTCAGTGTCTCACAGGGTGAGACACAGAATGCTGCCATGGGATCTGTTCAGCACGTCTGTGTCAGCTCATCTCACACAGGCAAAGCATCCCACATCCACTTCAGCTTCATCCAGGAGGAGCCAGCCATACATATTCCCATTCTAAATTAGAAATCATCTTGTTCTACAGCTCAGGTCAAGAGTTCTTTACTCTTTCAACTTCTGCTCTTGAAAGCAAGCTGGCAGATTGTTCCTTAGAGCCTCCCAAAGTGGTTTCTATGCCAAGTTCCATATGGTGTTAAAATTCTACTTTACATAGGAAACTTCAAGAATACTTGTCATGATTGACAGCACTTCTGTACTCTTTTTAACTAGTTGGATCAAAGGTTAACTTGTCCCTGTCACAGGTACAGCCTTTATTTCCTGATGTCAGGCCTCTGTATGTTGAGGAGCATTTAAAGGTCAGCTTACACTTCTAAGCAAGTGCTTATACCCCGGGTTACTTGAAATTCTTGCATTTCAGATAGGCCTCAACTCACTATTTTGTTTAACTTTTAGTCCCAATAACATCATGCCATCAAAATCCATAAACAAATCTACACTGAAGTGCTTTTTGAAAGTGATTGACATCTCTTCGATTTGTACAAACTTAATCAAACTAGTACAATATTCCTGCCAACTGCACATTCACAAAGCAGGAATCAAATTAGAGGAGTGCCTACTGTGTCCTATGACAGTTTTAATGATGTCAGAATTTGTCCCTACATTATTTAATGTGGATAACCTGATCTGCCAGAAAATCAGTATTAAACAGAAGCATAGGGTATGTCATGTAAATCCCAACACTTTCCTGCTATTCCCAAAGACTCTGTGAGAGGTGCCACTGTATCTTCCCCAGAAACCTGTGGAGACTGATACAAAGTGTATCTGGACAAAAGAACAGGATTTCTACACTGAAAAAAAAGAAATAAAGACAACCCTCAGAGGGCAGTTACACTAATTTATTTTTGTGACAAGGACAGCAATGAAGTACAAGCATGAGCTGCATTTAAAAAGTTTTGCTGAGAAACTGAGAAAGCCATGGTGTATGTCTGAAAAATCAAATTTCATGACTGCTGACATTTTTCATATAAAGTAGCTTAAAATACATATAAAATAGTTTGATATATAAGTGTGTGTGTATAAATATATATATGTGTGGATATATATATATATATATGTTGTTTTCTATGTATATGGCTCAAAAAAACCCCAAAAAACTCCCAGTGCTGGAGACCTGTGTTGGTCCTTCCTCAAGGAAAAGAAATGAAAGCATTCTCCACAATTTTTATTATTTTCACAAATAAAGGTGACATTAGGACCAGAATTCAGTAAAAAAAACCACAACCTTGCTCAGAAAACAACTTTTAAAGCAGGTAATGTTTTTTATATTTGCACTTTTTCGAATATTGAAGAGGTCCCGTGACCCTCCAAGCTTGTGTCTTGCCAGCTGAATGCTGTTCACAAATTAAATGCCATTTTAACCCCAACTTCTTGCAGCTGATGCTGTTAACAATGCTAGTGCACTGTTAGACCAATTATGGTGCTGAAAAGTTGGCACAGATGTTTCAGCTTACACTCATTTAACCTGATGAAACAACTCCCAGGTGAAATCATGTGCAGAAGCAAAGGATTACAAGCTCAAAGTGAACCTTGAAACAAAGGAAGTTTGAGGAAACCCTCAGGAGGAGAACAGTGCTGTGCCAGCCAATAAACAGGAGGAGGATGAAGGATGTTCTATTTTGGTGTGTCAGAACACAAGTGAATCCCATTCTTCATGCAAGCACTGCCTGGTGCTGCTCTGTTAGGAGCCTTCTTTTTACTAAAAGTTATTAAGCATTCGAAGGACACAAATTACAGTGCCAAAAATGCCATTTGTTCTTTGCAGCCTCCCCAGCTGCTGAAGAACCAGAAGCTGCTGGCCACCTGCAGCCTGAGCGTGTCAAAACCCAAATGCCTTCCTGCCAGGCCCCAGGAAAAGAACAGAATCACAGAATCCTTATGGTGGGGAGGCACCTCTAGAGATGCTGCAGTCAGGGTCACCCAGAGCAGGTGACACAGGAATGTGTCCAGGTGAGTTTGGAATGTCTCCAGAGAGGGAGACTCTGTTCCCTGCCTGGGCACCTCTTCCGTGCTCTGCCACCCTCTGTGGAAAGAATTTCCTCCTCGTGTTGAGATTAAACTTTTTGTGTTTTAGCTCATGGCCATTGCTCCTCGTCCTGTCGCTGGCCACCACTGAAAAGAATCTGGCACCACCCCTTTGAAGACATTTATCCGGATTATGAGATCCCCTCTCAGTCTTCCACAGCCAGAACAGTCCCAGCCCGCACTGCCCCTCCTCGTGACATTGCAGACCCCTCTTCATCTCTGCTGCACCCTCTCCAGCAGCTCCTTGTCCTTCTCCTTCTGGGGAGCCCAGAACTGGCTCTAGCACTCTGGACAACGAGGTTCCTTCCCCTCATCCACGGGTTTTTGCAGCCCCAGGTGGCACAGGGCGGTGTGTTTCAGCGCACTCCTCACAGGGAGCATTGTCCTCACCCAGGCTGGAACACTCTGAGGTCTTCCCCCTGTTATAAATACGTATTTTGGTGTCGGCTTTTCGCAAATATTGGAATTGTTGTCCCTGAAAATCAGCCTTCTGATTTGTTTTGGTAGATTGGAGTCAGTGCTCATGAATTGGAAGATAAACAAGGATCATGTTTGCATTCCTTTATAAAAGATTCACCTGATGGACTTCTCAAGTGAGCAGTGGAGATGGAGAGGTGGGAACTGCTCTGTCCAATCTCTGCTCACTGTCCAGAAACTGAGAGATATGAGGTCAACAATAAATTAGAGACTTCTTTTCTTCTTCTCTGCCTGAACACCTGCTGTGTGTGTTACTGTGTGTTTCTATCTGTGTCACAGTAACAGCAATGAACGTTATAAGTATGATGTTTTTTTCTGTAGTTTTTTACTATTCAGTTTTAACTCTATGAATAGATGTATAAGGTGTTTTCTTTGCTGTAGTTTGGAATTTAGGTGTAGTGTGTTGCAGCTGCCTGAATTGATAACTTCCAAAAGAAGCCCAAGGGACTCTCAGCATTCTCCCCTGTGGAAAAGAGACCCAAGCTCAAATCAAAAGATGATAAGAACCAAATAAAAGTGGGATTACACTTGACAGACCCAAGGAGTGACCATGCAGAGCAATTCCTGGAAAAGCAAATGTGCATAAATCCATGCATGAAGAACAGGATAAAAAGGGGTGGCGCCAAGACACCCGTATTTATTTCTTTGCTTTATTTTATTTCTCTTATTGTCTTTATTAAACACTTTCCAGTTTTACCAGGGCAGTGAGGCTCGTTTTTGACAGCCGGCTGTGGGCAGCAGGGGCGGTTCACCAGGTGCCCCTGATGAGGCGGCGGGCCGGCCGCAGCGGGCGGGGCATTCACGGGCCGGCGGGACCGGAGCATCAACCGGGCCGGGCCGACGGATCGACCGGACCGGGGCATTCACCGGGCCGGGCGGGACCGGAGCATCAACCGGACCGGGGCATTCACCGGGCCGGGCATTACGACCGGGCATTCCGGCGGGCGGGACCGGAGCATCAACCGGACCGGGGCATTCACCGGACCGGGGCATTCACCGGGCCGGGCGGGACCGGAGCATCAACCGGACCGGGGCATTCACGGCGGAGCATTACCGGGCGGAGATACGGAGGGGATTCACGGCGGCGGGACCGGAGCATCAACGACCGGGGCATTCACCGGGCGGGCGGATGGACCGGAATCGACCGGACCGGAGCATTAACCGGACCGGGGCATCATCCGGACCCGAGCATTAACCGGACCGGAGCATCAACCGGGCCGGGGCATTGACCGGGCCGGGCTATCAACCGGACCCGAGCATTAACCGGACCGGACCGGGACATTAACCGGACCGGGCCATCAACCGGACGGAGCATTACCGGGCCGGGCCGGACCAGGGAATCAACCGGACCGGAGCATTAACCGGGCCGGGCCATCAACCGGACCGGGGCATCAACCGGGCCGGACCGGGCCGGACCAGGCCATTAACCGGGCCGGGGCATTAACCGGGCCGGGCGGACCAGGCATAACGGGCCGGGGCATTACGGGCCGGGATTACGGCGGGCCGGACGCCATCAACCGGGCCGGGCCCGCGGCGGAGCCAGCATGGACGGGGCGGTCGAGGAGCGGCCGCCGCAGGAGCTGCTGGCCGGAACGGGCTGCGGTAAGGCTTTGGATGAGGGTTCGGGGATGAGCCCCGCCGGCTCGCTTTAATGAGCGGGGGGAGGCACCCGGCAATGAGCCTAATGAGCAGCCCCGGGGCAGGATAATCGCCCCTCGGCGCCGTTCATTAGCCACCCTCGGCGGCGCTGGCCTGGCCCCGCGGCTGCCAAGGGTGGGTTCCCCGGCCCTCGGGGCCCCTGGCTTGTAGAAGCACCTGGCCGAGGGCCGGGGTGGTCCCTTTGTGTCTCGGTTCCTCGGGGTTTCTCGTTCGCACCTTCCCCCGCTGTCCCTGCTCTCCCCTCCTCGTAGGGAGGCACCTCGGAAGCTCTTTCTCTTCCCCTGCCGTGTGTGTGTCTCTTGTTCAGGTGGCTTTGTACGGAATGCCCCAAACAGCCCCAATCCCCTTGCAGTTCAAGGGGTTGGCTAGCTCCGAGCGATGTCTAAGGAGGTGGTTGTGAGATGGAAAAGGAGGCTCGGCTTCCTGCAGGTACACTCGATATTCCACGCTGCCGAATCCTGGTGTTCCCACTCGGTTAAAATCCCTGCTCCTTAGCGTCCCGTTTGTCTAAAAGTGGGACAGAGTGATGTTCAGTCTGCTCTCTGAATGATGGGAGAAAGGAGTGCCTTTGGAACTCCCTCCTGTTACCAGGAAGGCCCATCTTCCTCTCCAAACTTGGTTTTCATTTCAGCTCTTCCCCTTGGCTGAAAGGATTGAGATGTTGACCTCTCAAATGGTTGAGAGGTTTTTGCCATCTGTTCTAGAAATAAACCACAGCAGATTCCTTTCATTTGGAGGGCTATTTCTATAAGAGTATTAAACTCCCAGGTGTCCATTTCTGCTACAGATACAAGGTACCCACATAAGACTTGACCACTTATTTTGTGATGTAAACACATACTGGGGTTTGCATAGAATCGAATAAAAACCCTGCTCAAATTGCGAAAATACTCTTTCCTTTTTTGTATTTTTTTTTTTCCACATAATAAGTGAGACAAGCTCAGATGCAACCAGGAGGATGGTAGAAAAAGGAATTATATAGACCAGAGACATCTTCTGCCTCATTCAGTTCTTGACCCTCCCCATCAGCATATTTCATGTCATTTAACTGCAGTGGAAACTTGTTGCTGCTTAACAAGATCAAAATTATTATAGCTGCATAGTTTCCTGCTTCTGTTTCTTTCCCCTGCAACTAATTTGCTTCTCTTAATCCTGTATAAAGCAAATTAGTTGCTCTTGGAGCAGCCTGTCGTCCCCTCATACTTCTGTGAAGTTTCTCTTGTTTGCTTGGAATTGTGGAACTCCTCCTTGGTTAACAGGTGTTTCAGAAAGAGATGTTGAAGCAGAAGCAAAGCCTTTATTTTGGCATTGCACTAATACATATCAAAAGCAGAGCACAGTGAAATGAAATGATTTTATCTTCTTCCCCAAAATATTAAACTATCAAGTTTCTCTGTTGTCACATGCTATTGAGATGTTGCCAACAGTCTGCTCAAACTTCTCTCCAGACAGAGGCAAATATATGGGTTTGGGTTTATTAGTCTACTTCCTATTCTTATGAAATAATAATTTTTAAAACAATTTCAAGTAGCAGAAATCACAGACTCACACATTCTAAGCCACTTGGGAGGTTTTTGGAACTTTTTATTTGGAAACGTATGCACCAGCTGGAAAAATATAAGGTTTCTGTATTATTCTGTTGCCTATTTTAATTATTTCTTTTGTTGTGTTCTTTCTGACCTGTCTTCTACTATTCAGTCTCTCTTACTGTAACAGTTTGTCATTTTTGTTAAACTTAGACTTCTGTACCTAATTTTGTCCTTATCCCCCTATTTCACTCCCTATCTTGTCTGTTTTTCAGTAGCATGGCTGAAGCTGCAGAGAAATAAGGCAGTTTTTAGAAGTTTGTACAATTAATGTTTTTTTGCTTGGCCAACTTTGGTATGATAGAACTCTATGAAAGTAAAAAAGTGATAACGTTTTTTAGGTAATCCCTGCTGACCCAGTAGACCAGAATTTTGCTTCTGTCTTTCTTTTGCTCATTTTAATAAGGTGACAAGATCTTGCCAGGTCATTGATTTTTGTTCTGTTGCTTATTCCAGAGACCTGTGGTATCCATGGGGCTGTTTTCCCACTACTGCGTTTGTAATATGCAAGCTTCCCTTTATTCTCTGTGTCTGGACTTATTCTCTTCTGTAGTTTACAGTTTGCTTTTAAAATGACACATTTTAATATCTCTGTATTGACCACATCAGGTTCTTTGCTGTTGCTTTCCTGGCAGCACCTGTCTTTATTTTGAGCTCTCTGGGTTCTTGCCACTGTTGGGTTTCATTGCGTGGGCTTTTCCTTCCCCATAACTGAAACTCCTGATCCAGGCATATCCAATTTATGCAGTGGGCATGTGGGGAGAGGTTTGTTTTTTTATTTCCCATTTTTGCCTTGTAGAGTGCCAGGATGAGAAGGAGAACACGCTGCTGAATACAGAGTGCTTCGTGGTGGATGCCGATGCTGTCGGTGGCCCTGAATTCCCAGGCACAGCCAGACAAGAAAAAGTTGAGGATAACTTGGGAATAGAAGATAGGAACAGCTCTGTAAAGAAGGTGGAAGAAGACTGGGGATACAGCACCCTGCAGGCAACTGGGTCATCTTCCCAAGGCTCAGTGGTCCTTGATGGCCAGCACGACTTTGCCTCGGCGTGTGGGCAGCCATTGGATTTCTGCGGTGACACGAAGGCTGGATTAGCACAGGAGCCCACAGGCCATGCAGGGTCACAAGAGCACTCAGAGAGTTCCTGCCCTGCTGGGACTGGGAAGGAGGCAGGGAAGGAAGAAGCTAAGAGAGCATGCAGTGGAGTGGCTGGAGCTCCCTGCTGGCAGGAGGAGATCAGCCCGGCTCCTCACCACTCCAGAGGTGCTGCAGCCAGCACCACAGCTCAGAATTCCTGCAGGGGCTCTTCCCTCCTGGGGTCCAGAGGCAGCCATAATGTGGCCAAGAGAAAGAAATCCTTACCTGTGAAGAAGAAGCCACGCACCTTCTATAGTGCAGGTAGATCCCAGGGCACATGCTGGCACACGGTGACACTGGCAGTGCCTGTGGCACTTGGTGTTCCCTGTGCTGATCTGCTCTCACTGGTACTGCACTGCACTCCACTCCCTTAGATGTGTGAGGACTTCCACTAATAAAGGTTGCTGAGTGTCCTTTGTTTGAAGCATTGCTAGCAATGCTCTTTGCTTTTGAAATAGCAAAAGATTTTTGTTTATTTTTGTGGTTTATTAAAAAAATCCTTTATGTTACATATTGTAAGGATAGTAAAAATGTTCTTTTTTTCTTTCTGTTTCCCTCTCTTGTTAATTTTTTTTCTTTTTTTCTTGTCATATCCCATCTCTCTCTCTTCTCTCTGGACAATGCATCCTTTCTAGAGCAGCTAGAAGAGCTGGAGAAGGTGTTCCAGGAAGATCACTATCCTGACAGTGAGAAGAGGAGGGAGATTGCAGCTGTGGTTGGTGTGACACCACAGCGTGTCCTGGTAATGCCTGCTGGGAGACAGTGCTGCCTGTGGGTTCTGTGCAGAAAAGAGATGGGCAGGGACTGGGACATTCCCAGTGTCCCCATGTGGAGATGGTTTCTTCCCTGACTGCATTCCTTTCTTCCCATTTTTCAGGTCTGGTTTCAGAATCGCAGGGCAAAGTGGCGGAAATTGCAGAAGTTGAGTATAAAAAACAACAGGAACTGTCCAGCATCATCAGCTCTGTCAGTCCCCTTTGAATCAGAGGGCCGTGGGTGAGGAACTTACTCTGTTTTCTAATTTTTCCACAATTGATACCTAAGAAATTAAATATTTTCTTTTGCTATTTCCCCTTTACATTTAAGCAGTGAAAAACTGAGCATTGAGTTGGACCTAGGTAGCCTGTCAGATTTCTGGGAAAATTGTGGGCCCTCTTAAAAGTCCTTTTGATTAACCAGTAGCACAGATTAATCAAATTAATTTTGAAATAAAACTATTAAAATTGCTCTGGCCAAAATCATGTAGAGAGCAAGGGATGAGATGGAAAAGTTTATGGAATCATCTCTTCAGTTTTAGTTTCTGTGAATGAATCAGCCATTTGGGGATTCTTTTAACCCAGTTCTTCCACCACTGCTTTCCATTTCCATGGATTTTCACTTGGTGATGGAAATGCTGCTTGCTTAGATGGGTCTTAGAAAGTCATGGACAAGGTAGCACCTTTTTTATGTGAGCAGAGGACATGAATGGAGAGGAAAGAGAATATGTAAGAGGATAGATGATCTTTCAAGGCATGGTGAATGTGTGAAGGGAGAAATCAGTCTCCATAGGGATGTATTTCTGGCAATCTGGAGTGAGTCTTCTTTTGAAGAAAACAAAATGAAAAGAGGGAAAATTAAGTGGAAGAGGAGAAATTAAAGTGAAATATTGGAGAGCTCCTTACTTCATTGCTCTGTTCCTGCTGCCTGTCCTATGCAAGTGACCTGGGACTGCTTCCCCAAAGACTTTCAATACAGCATTCCTTGCTCTTGCAGTCAGCCAGTGCTTTCCCCTTTACCCCTGCTGCTGATGTAGGGTAGAAGAGTGCATGTCTGGTTGTAATGCCCTGCCTTGTCCCCCTGTGTCTGCTGCAGGGCACCTGTTCAGCCCGTGCCTGCACTGCCTGACGCTGCTGGGGACCAGCCTGCCGTGCTGCCAGGAGACCCTGGAGCTGGGAACTCCTCCAGCCTGCTCAGCACACACCCTGCATCCCCCACCTCTGCCTCAGGTGAGACCCCGACCAGTGGGAGTGCTTTGCACAGCTGCAGCATTAGCTGGTGGAGCTGGGAGGTTCCCAAATGTTTTAGGAAGGGCCATGTCAGAGCCTTATGCCATCAGTGCAAAAAGTGACACCAGGTCACTCCACAGGCTGACAAAGTTGGGGCTGTTCTGCCTCAAGGAGAAAAAGTTTTGTGGAGACCTCAGAGGAACCTTCTAGTATCTGAAGGGACCCTGCAAGGAAGCTGCACAGGGACTTTTCATCAGGAACTGTAGTGGTGGGAAAGAGGGAATGCCTTCAAACTGGCAGAGGGGAAAATTAGGTTAGATATTAGGAAGAAATTCTTTCCTGTAAGGGTGGTGAGGTACTGGCACAGAGCAGCTGTGGCTGCCCCTGGATCCCTGGCAGTGTCCCAGGCTGCATGGGGCTCTGAGCAACCTGGGCTAGTGGAAGGTGTTCCTGCCATGGCAGAGGGGTGGAATGAGATGGTCCTTAAGGTCTCCCAGTGATTCTGTGACTGTAGGTATAGCATCTCACTGCTGATTGAGTCTCTACCAGTTAGATACCAGCACTGTGGTGCCTCTGTGCTCATCCTGGAGACAGATTTGCAGTCCTTGTCCTAGCACAGGCCAGCAAGGAATTCTGAATAGGACTTCATAAGGATAAGTGAGCAGGGCATTCTTCCATAAGAGCTGTTTGACACTGGTCCTGCTGCTGTAAACAATGAGGGAAACATTGTTCTGCTTCTGATGTCCCCCATGGCAGATACACACTCCCCATTTTCTGGTTTAGATGGAAACATTCTGGCTACAGCCTAAGCCAAGTCCGCTGGGTAAGGAAGGTGCACTCTGTGAACTGCTGGTGTTCACAGAGGCTCCACCAGGTACTCCACACCTTGAAACATCCAAAGGGGCTTCCTTGGCTTCTCCAGGCAGGGCAAGTTTCCATTTGGTGCAAGACCTTGAAGGAGTGAGAGTAGCTGAGTTCCAAAGCTGAGGCTGAATTTAATCACTGTTGCAGTGGAGTTTTAAGTCAGTGGGGTGTGCTGTTCACCCAGTTTTCTACCTGAGCTGTGTTAAAAGATTGATGGCAATGAGAAAGGATTTGTCCAATTGCTTATTGATGTGTGCAGTCCAAGAGCATTCCCTAGAGTCAGGGGATGCTCCCTAAAGCATTTCCTAGATACATTTGTGTTTCCAAGCTGGCACGATATGAAAAGATTTCCAGAGTGATGAGGACTCCCCCACTTCCTCAGAGATGGATATCCCAAGCAGTAGATGTGCTGACATTGGTACTGCTGAGTGTGTTTTCCTGATTCCCAGTGTAATTAATTCTTTGGAATTTCATTCCATTATATCTGTCCCCTCACTGTATTCTAAATATATCAGTATTTAGTTATCAGCATTAAGGCCAAGGTTGCCTCATGGACTGAGAACCCTGAAGTAATGGAAGCAAGAAATAAAAATCCTACTGTTACATTCCCATGTTCACTGGAAAGCCTTCTGAGGTTTCTCTCTCTACATCAGTGTCAGGAAGAGCCACAGAATTGTACAATGTGAGTATTATCTCAAGCCAGGGGTCAGAATTCTTCATGGAACAAGTCTGGAATCTTCTGTAGATATGTCAGATTCAGCAGATATGACTTCTCTGGGAAGTTGTTTCTTTGTACTGCGTTGTGACTTTATTTAGAAGGCACAATTTCAGTGTCCCTTTGAAAGGACAGAGAAGCAGAGCTGACTTTAGAAAAGGCTGAAGCAGCTCTTTGGAGATCAAGGGTGCTGCCTCACAGTCTCATTGCCTGGGAGTCCTATTGCCATGATCCACAAAGATTATCTGCACTAAGCATTGCAAATATTTAAAAAAAAAAATTCTTAGTAGGAATGAAAGTGGGTTTAGAAGTGATCCTGGGCTGCTTGTGTTCAGCCTGAGGAAGAGCAGGGCCATCTGGAGAACAGCTCATCCTGCTGTCATTACTGAACTGGAGCTTTACCTGGATATAAACTGCTTTTCAGGTAAGGGGTAAGTGCCCCCCATGGCTGCTGTGCCATAACGTTTGTGGGAACGTTCTGGGGCACAATGGTCAGGAGAACCAGTGCTAAAGAAGGGTTTAAAAAACTCAGAAGAGATCTTCAGTTTCATTTCTGGCTAAGGCAAAATCTGAGATGCTGCCTGGTATGGATAAATAGTGTGTTCAAACAGAAAAAAATAAACCACTGAGAACTGCCTGGGCATGTGAATGCTTTAGAGATGCCATCCCAAATCTTGCTTCAATTTTCTGAGTGAGCCCAAAATCAGGGTTATTGAAAACTTGAAGAGTTTTTCATTGAGTCATTGTGATTATCTCCATGGCTGCAGAGAGTTAATAAAAAACAGAACGTGGCAAGATGCAGTAAGAGGCACAAAACTTCCCAGCACACTGGGGAATCTGAGAAACTGTGCTGCAAGATGTTGAAGTGGAAACTCCTCATCAGCTCTGTGGATATGCATTCCAAAATTCTCTAAAGGCTGCACTTGTTGTGGCATCTTTTATGTTTAGGCTTGTGTTTAAGGCCTTTGAGTCACACCTGGTGGAGTGCATTTGATGTTACTCTCTATGCCTGCAAGGGTGAAGTGCAGCTGCAGACTTTCCCTGAAAGCTTTGCCATGTGTGGGAGACCTTCACCTGAGCAGCTGGTGAGATTTTCTCTTCCCTTTCTCATCCTTGTGCTGGTTCAGCCTAGCTAGACTGGAGAAATCACTGCAGCTTCCTGCACACATGATGGCTACATTTGTGAAGAGAGAAACCATTTGCTAATTGCCATAATGAGAGAGAAACTCATTTTCTTGCACCATGCCCAAGCTTCTTGAGCTTCATGTATAGTTGTTACTCTGGATCACCAGCATACCTGATTCTGACCTTTAATTTCCTTTATTGTCCTCCTTTCCATAGAGGCTGTTCTGTAGGAAACTGTTCCTCTCTCCTTTTACAGCAGTGACTGAGGAGACAGGTCACCAAACAAGATTCTAGCAACCAAAAGGTGTTGGTTTCCTTTTCCATCTCTCATCTTCTTTTTCCAAAGGACCATCAGCTGCCATCTCTGCTTTTTTAATTTCTGTTTTTGGCATGACTCATCAGAGGTCAAACTAGGAGTGAGAATGTGTTTCAAAACAGCCTAGACAGTGGATTTGTAAAGGCATAGCTTTGTTTCTTTCAAAGCACAGTTCATTTTTTTCAAAAGGGTGATCTGTGCAGCACACTCCTCCCAGAGGACAGTAGAAATGGAAGATGACTGGGGAATTGTTCCTGGCTCTTTTCCAAGAAGTACTTTGCTTCGTTTGGCTGCCTTCTTGGGAGCTGGATAAAGATAGTATGCAGAGTCTGAAATCACAAAGGTAATTTTATTTAACCAATAAACATCATCCTGTGGTCCAGAGAGCTTGCTACAATTCCCTTTGGCTTCTCAACAGCAGTGCTGGTACTCATTTACTTTCATTCCCATCAATTAATGTCCACTCTTTCACTGGCATCTTGCTTTTGTGTCCTGCTCCTGCTGCCATTCCCTCTGCTTGCTCCTGCAGATTCCCGGTGTGACAGCCTCTCTGTTTTATTCGCAGCCTCCTCGGCGGCAGGGATGGTGGCACCGTGTGAAGCACAAGCCCAGAGCAAGGCGCTGCCGCAGCTGCCCTTCAATTCCAGCGGCGGGGAGTGCTTCCCGAGTTTTCCCAGCCCTCCTCCCATCCGCAGGGCCAGCCTGCCGCTCAGCCTGGCCTTCAACCCCCACAGCCACGTTGTTCCCCTGGCGCTGGATACGCCCAGCAGTGAATGCAGCTTGGCCAGTCAGGAGAAGGGCTCCGGGAAAACCTTCTCCTACGGCATCCCGAACCAAGGGTAGGAGCCGTGAGAGTGTCTTTGAGGGAGATGAAGAAAGCAGCCCCTGGGAGAAGCCTTGGGAGGGTGATTGTGGGGCAGGGGGTGAGGAATTAGGTGGGAACGTTAATAAAAATTGAGATGCAGATGTGATGATACCCTTTAAAGGGAGTGTGAAAAGCTGTATAATGTGCATAATGGGACGGGGTGCCTGCTATGAGACGGGTGCAGCTTGTATTCAGGGTGCTCTCAGGATTGCATGCCTGTCAGGTGGAAGTGAGGATGTTCCAAGCTTCGGAGAGTGGGAAGATAATCCCCACTAATCCCCATTGTTCAAGAGTCCTGCTGTGAAAGTGCTTGCTCAAGTGGCTTTCTGTCCTGTGCCTGGCGTTTGGGAGGAAGGGTTGGCAGTAAAACAGTTGTTATTGGGACAGGTTGGTGTAGTGCTGACCCTCCTCTGATCTCTGGATTGCCTCTCTCCTTGCTCTCTGCAGCTTCAGCTCACCAGTTTCCTGCCCTTACCCCGAGCAGCTGGAGCCTGTCGACAACCTGGAGGCCACCTTCTGTCAGTACAGCAGCCAGGGGGGAGTCTATCAGCCCTCCCAGTTCTGTCACCAAGGTCACCTGGCCAGCAATATGTTCTCCAGGGACCACCTTCCTCCTCCAACGCTCCTGGAGTCCCATCCAGCTTTCCCTGACTTACCTGGCAACAGTGGAGCCATGAGCTATGGAGCCACACAAAGCTATGTACAAAACCACACGGGGGGACCACTCATGCTACAGCAGCCAGGTGGCAATTCAGGTACATTTCTGAAATATTTTGGCATCCTGCTCCTCTGGAGTAACTAAATAATACCCTGAAACATTCAGCATGATCAGTGGGTTCACTGATGACTGGGCAGAAAGAAGGAATTTGGGCTGCACAAATCTATAGATGTGCCCATCTTTTTTTCACTTAATTTCCTTGTATGCTTGGGTTTTTTTGAAGTGCTGAGTGACCCATTCATTTGATTCCAAAGTTATACCCTGACTGCACACATCAGGAGGAGCATTAAATGTGAGTGTGTCAGGTAGTGCAGAGGTTTTGTCTGGACTGGAGAAGTAACTTTTCTACTCCAGGAGTGTTTCTTTTCCAGATGTGTACATGAACATCCCTTTGTTGCATGTGGTGGGAGTCAAGGGTGCAAAGTGGAAAAGGTGCCACAACAGATGGGATGGAGATAGTGAGGGAAAACAGCCTTCTCACTGGCTTCTTCAGAAACCACTTTGAAATCATGTTAAGTATCCTTAGGGTAGTGCAAAACCAGAGAGAGACAGGAGCCAACAGAGTATGCACATAGATTCTTCCTCTGACTTGAATTTGCAGCAGCACTGAAATGAAGGCACTACAGCATCATTTTCAGGAAAAAAAACCCCTATTTAAAAATGGCATTGTTGATCTCCTTGTTTTGTGCCTGGGCTTTGTATTTTGAAGTTATTCAAGCCCAAGTATAGTCAAATGACAAACTGTTGTAGTTAATTCGTTTGGACTGACAGGTTTGTTAAATTAAGGTCATGCTCCAAAAGCTCCATCCCTTGTCTTATGACATGAGAGAACAAAGAGTTTTAGTCCAGAGGTGCTGCTGCTGTTTTTGTAGCAGTTCTGTGGACCTTGTCAGGGAGGGAAGTCTGACTCAGTCTGACTCACGTCAGGCTGCAAGCTGGCTCCTGTCCCCACTCTTCACAGCTGACATTGTGCAGGACAGGTTGGCAGCACCCATGCTATCTAACACATTTGGCCCTGCTCCCTGCTCTAATTCCAAGGCATAATTATTATTTTCTGTGGTTTTTCAGTCTGAAGTGCCAGAAATAATGAGAGGGCTGTGCCCCGGACTGCATTAAATTTAATTTTTTTCTTGATGCCCGAGTTTGTGTTGCATTCCTTGGGGCATGTTGTATGAGCATCATGGGGTGTGTAAAGGTGCAAGGTGGTGCAGTTGGAAGGCTGTTGAAGGAACAGAGGCAGAGTTGGTATTCTCTGACTCCATACTTCAGTCCAGAGCACAATTAGCAGTGAGTGGCTTTTGTGTAATTGTGTAATGCAGTGGGGATGACCAAGTTCACAGAATCAGAATCCTGGAATGGCTTGGTTTGGAAGGGACCTTAAAGCTCATCCAGTTCCAACTCTCTGCTATGGACAGAGACACTTTCCATTAGACCAGGTTCCTCAGAGCCCATCCAGCCTGGCCTTGAATGCTTCCAGGGATGGGGCAGCCACAACTCCTCTGAGCTCCAGTGCCTTACCACCCTCACAAGGGAGGAATTTCTTCCTGAAAAGGTGCCAGGGCTGGAAACCAGTTTATCAGTGCAGACGCACCTGTGGGTCTCACATCAGCACATAAGCAAGCCAGCAGCTTAGCTGAATTATGGATATTAATTAACAAAATGTTCCTGCTTCCTGGTTTACAGCTTTTATAAATGAAAATGAAGATTAAGTATCCATCTTATGCCTGGCAGAGCTAACTTGGAAAGTGGGAATGGAAAAAAAAAATCTGGGGGGTGTCTCTACTGTTATTACATTCACTCAGGATCAGTGCTGAGTGGCATGGATTTTTTTTTTTAGATTATAACAATGCCATGAACTTCCTAAGCTTTTCTTCCTGAGAACCATGTCTTGGTTAAATACACTGCAGTGTAAAGGGCAAAGTGAACCTCGATGTGTGTGTGGTGTCTGCTGCACTGCAGTGCTGTGTCTGAGCAAAGCACAACACACACATCTTGTACCTAGGCATGCTTCCATCATTTTCATTATTGTTCTTTTCTTGGTGGCTTTTCCCTCAGCAGACACCCCTGTCTATCCAGCTGTGTCCTGGAGTGATTTCTACATGCAGGGAGCTCCTTTCTCCAATCAGCTGCATTCCCAAATGCCTTTTTCTGGCATGGCAGGAGGACAGTACTTCCCAGAGCCTTACCTCCTCCAAGTGCCCAATGGAGCAGTACTGGAATCCATGCCACAGACTGGGAAACAAAAGGGAGTGCCACCAGCAGAGCAAAGTTCCTACCAGAGCTACCAAACAGAGCCAGAGATGGCAGCTCTCACTGAGAAAGAGGATGTGGAGAGCAGCAGCAAGAAAGGAGAGACTGTTGTTGGTAATGAGCTGATTGTTTTCTTGGAGAAGGAGGGGGCAAAGGAAAGAGTTCCAAGACAGCAGTAGCTCCCCTAAATGCAGGATGAAGACTGGTTGTTTTTTCTTTTTTTTTTTATGAGCTGCTGCCTGAGACAGCTCTCATGATCCTATACCTATCCTAGTTCTTAGATCCACCTGTTTTTGGAAATGGGGACAGCAAAGTCAGTAAAATAGATGGCCGAGTTCTGTGTGTCCTCAGACATCATCTGTTGTGAGCTGTATGGCTACACAGAACTGGTTATCTCTAAGATTATTTCTTCCAGAGCCATAAACACCTCTCTTCACAGCAGAACTTCACCGAGAAGGGAGAAGGGCAAGGGAGGGTTTTCTGTTTGGATTCTCAGGCTTTTATCTTGGAAACAGAATTTCCTTGCTCTAGAATTGTTGAAAGGTGTCACATGCCATAAATATTCTTTGGAAGGGTGTCTGTGGGGGGTGTGTGTATCTAATTTTGAGATATAAAACGTGAAAAGTTCAAGGTGTTTTGTGTCACATTTTCTTATGAATCTGTTTGTGTTTTTTTGCAGAAACTAAAGAAGAAAGCAATGACTAATGCTTCACTCTGAGAAAAAAAAAGAGGAAAAGTTGCTGTTTTAAACTCTGCAAAATAAGAAATCGAAAAGAGATAAGAATAATATTATTTGCAACAGATGCACAGATGCACTTTTTTTTTGTTTTGGTTTTTTTGGTATGTTTTTTCTTGTTGCCATGATTATTTTCTTGCTGAAGAAAGAAGCAGGGATATTTCACTCAATTAAATTGTTTGTTTGGTTTTGTTTGGTTTTATTTTTTTGGTTGGGTTTTTGGTTGGGTTTTTTTTGGTTTTTTTTTTTTTTTTTGCAAATCTCCTGGCTTTATCCTTCTTAAATTCTAATCTTGACCAGCCCTCAGACAGTAAGGAGCTGATACAGGAACCAGAGTCCCATGGGTGAAAATTCCAGATCATGCAAGTGTCAGAAGGTCTGGCTGCTGTCCTGGACTATACGGGAAGAGAGGCCAGGAGGAATAAGAGATGCAAAACAGGAGGAGAAACTGCAGCAGCTACATCTGATTTTAGGGACTCCAGACAGCAAAAGAAGTGCTGTTGGAAGTCCACCAGTGATTTGGTTTTTGCTAACCTTGCTAACTTGGTAACTTTGCTAACTTCTAAAAAATTGTTTTCATTGTAAAACTTCAACAATAAACAAGAGCAAGACTGTTACTATAAATGCTGGCAGTGTAACCAGATCCCTGTCTCTCATTAATTGCTTTAGCATCCCATTTGAATTGATCTGTTTGAGCTTGGCTTGATCATCTCAGCTCCTACTTTGCTTGGGAAACAGATGAAATGTGTCTGGAATCAGTGGTCAGCAGCAGGAGCAGAGGACTCCAGTGCAGAGATTGTTCACTCAGGGCAGCAGTCCCCAGGAATTGTGCTTCCCAGAGGAGCTGTGTAGGATCTGGATGTGTAGGATGTAAAACACAAGTGGCTGAAATGGATGTCAGGCTGTGTTCTTGTGAGGACAGAGCATCGTGGGGTTGGAAGAGGGACATGCATTTCCTTTGTTACTTCCTGTGTTTAACCCTGAGTCTTTCCACTGGCTTTTAGACACGGACAGTGCCTGAATCATTTTTATATTTACTGTGCTTTGAGTGCCCCTCGTGTACCTTGTGAAATCAAGCATTACCAGGTCTTTTGATTCAGTTCCTCTGCAGTCTGGCCATGGAGTGTCTGGCAGGAGCTGGATCCTGCAGCTCCTCTCCTTTTTCTTCCTTCTGTAAAGCACTGGTTTGTGTCTGGCAGTGGCTGAACACTGCTGAAAGATTAAGCAGTAGAGGCAGGGACAGATTTTGAGTCTACAGCTTTGTGTGGCTATTCCAGAATTTCCATTTCCTACAGCGAATGTAATAAGCAGAGAATGGTTGGGAATGTGCATTACTTCACACTTGTTTCACTCATCCTCAGCCGAACAGCCTAAACCAATATTTCCAGGAGGTGTGAATAGGCGTTTTCATTGCAATTACAAGTCACTCTGAAAGCTGTCCGTGGTGATGAATGCAAAATTCATCACAGTGAGGGCTGGCTGGGCCGGGGCTGGCAGAGCCCTGGGGTGCACGGGGGCTCTCCTCTCCTCCCCAGAACACTGGGAATGCTGTGGCAGCGCTGGAGCTGCAGGAGCCATCCCACACCCGGTGTCAGCCTGCTGTGCCAGCTGGGCTGTTTACATTCACTCCCTCTGCAACGGCAAAGGCTGAAAATATTTCCCATAATTTGTGCTTGCTGTTGTCCGCAGTGGAGTCATGATTTATTTTTACAGTAACCTCACATTTTGAAGAGGCACCTTCCTGTTTGTGTCCTGTTCGTCCCTGCAGTGGCAGAGGGCTACGTGTCCTCCCAGCCTGCAGAGAGCAGGAGATGGCACTTGGGAGAAACGCTCTGCTGGAAATCTCTGCTGATTCATTTAGCTAATGGCTCAGGAAGAAAAGCCCTTTGTGTACTGATAGCTGAATATCAGCCAACATATCATAAAGCAAAAGTCATTGCCTTTCTCTCTTTTTTTTTTTTTTTCGTTTTTCAAATTAGGCTCCCCACCCTGCCAGAGCTGCTTTCCTGAGTCATTCCACTGATTATAAACACTGGTTTAAACTCTGTCTGCACGAAGGCAGGAAATGGAAAAGGAATCCCCATCTCCCTGCCTCCCTATAGCTGAGACTTGCCCCGCGGTGCTCAGCTACACCCACTCAGAGCGAGTAATTGAAGGAATATGTATCTCACTCTCTACTGTGGCTGAGAAGCAACTGGGTAAAGGTGGAAAAGTGAGGCTGAAGTGGGCACCACGTGGTTGGTCATAAAGGGTACAAATTAGGAATGGGTTTGGTTCCTCTCTGACAATTCCTTGTGCAAGGAAACAGTTTGTGCCCCATGGCTGAGCTGCACTGCCCCTCCCTGGGTGGATGGACAGGGCACACAGCCCGGGTGCATTGGGAAGAACAGCTCAGGAGTGATGCTGCCCTGGGCCAGCCCTGGAGCACTCTGGAGAGCTGTGTGAGCTCTGCAGGGCTGTGTGACCTTGGAGAGCTGTGTGAGCTCTGCAGGGCTGTGTGACCTCTGGAGAGCTGTGTGAGCTCTGCAGGGCTGTGTGACCTCTGGAGAGCTGTGTCCCCTGGGCAGGGCTGTGTCCCCTCTGCAGGGCTGTGGCCCCTCGGCAGGACTGTGTCCCCGGGCAGAGCTGTGTCCCCGGCAGGGCTGTGTCCCCCGGGCAGGGCTGTGTCCCTCTGCAGAGCTGTGTCCCCCGGCAGGCTGTGTCCCCTGGGCAGGGCTGTGTCCCCTCTGCAGAGCTGTGTCCCCCGGGCAGGGCTGTGTCCCCCGGGCAGGGCTGTGCCAGCTCTGGCTCCTCAGCACAGGCACAGCAGCTCCTGGAGCGGGGCCAGCGCAGGCTGCAGAGCTGAGTGAGGGCCTGGAGCATCTCTGGCAGGGCCAGGCTGAGGGAGCTGGGGCTGTGCAGGCTGCAGAGGAGCCCCGGGTGAGAGGAGGCCCCCAGCCCTGGGTGTCCCTGTGAGCAGGGAGGGCAGAGCAGGGCCAGGCTCTGCTCCAGGGCCAGCAATGGCCCCAGAGCCACGGGCAGGGGCTGAGCCCAGGCACTGCCCCCTGGGCAGGAGGCACAACTGCTGCCCTGGGCAGGGACCAGCCCTGCACACACTGCACAGAGAGCCTGTGCAGGCTCCTTCTGGGGAGATTCCAGACCCCTCTGGGCACAATCCTGTGCCCTGTGTTCTGGGCTGGCCCTGCTGGAGCAGGGAGGTGGCACCAGTGACCCACCCTGGCATTCTGCAGACTTCAGTGCCATCGTGTCTCTGCTGGGCTGCTGAGCCAGAGGGTCTCACAGCACCTCTGGCATGTGCAGAAGGAGCAGATTGCATCTGGGAAAAGGCAGAGCACAGAGGTGCTGCCCTCCAGGCCAGAGGAAGGTCGCCAAGTCCTACAAGGATTTAAAGAATCTTTTTGCTGGTTTTGGCAATGGCGTTTTCAGCAGGCTTGGCTTTAGTGAAAGCTGTTTTTAGGAGTGTTTGCTCTGGAGCCTGAGCAGGTTCCAGGCTGGTGGCAGGACTCCTCCCATGGGCAAAACTCTTGGTCAATGAAATGCTGGACCAACACCTTCCATCCTGCTCTGGTTCAGGGACTGTAAGCACAGAAAAAAAAAAAATGAGGAGGAGGAAGAAAAGAGGGAATTCCCTATTCTGCTCTGAAATGTGACTGTATAAAGGTGATGCTGCAGAATACAATACTAAAATGTTTAACTTTTTGGATCTGTAAAACCTGACCTAGCCCCGGGAAATTGAGTGAGGAACTCTTGAGCCCACACAGCATCGACTAAATTAAACTTCTGGTTTAGGAGCAGCTTTTGCCCTCAAAGGTATTTGCACAGAATTAGCTACAACATAGTTGCACTAACATAAAAAGGAGCTGTTATCTGGAGAGGTGCAGAGGCACGCGTGGAATTCTCTGGGACTTTTTTTACTGGCAGTTGCATGCAAAATGGAAAATATCCTGCTTGGAACAGAGCTGGCAGGCAGCAAACAAAACCCAACTTAGAGACTTTCCATGGAGCAGGCAGTGAAAGGAAGCCCTAACACAGCCAAGTAAAAACTGAGAATCTGCTTTGATGTTAGTGACCATTTATATGAATTTTATGACTATGTCTATAAAATCACTGTTCTGATGATGAAAACACTGAATTTACTGAAGGAGTAATTTCACTTGTATTTAGGTTTTTACTTTGGGCTTTCCCACTTAATGTCACCAGCACCATCTGCCATTCCCTGGGTTTCTTCTCCAGTGTTATTGCCCTCTGCTTGGGGATTGTTCTGCCCTGTCTCTCTGGCTTCCTTCAATACCATCTTTCCATTATTTCAGTAAACTTCGTGTTCCTCTCCCTCCCCAAAGAGGACAGACAAAACAAGTTTTTGATACAAGAGAAATCCAGAGTAATAGTGGGAATAGTGAGGAATTGCTGCTGTAACTAGGTCCATAATTTGGGTTTGTTTAATCCACCCTCTTATACCTGGGTGAGTATTTCCTTGCAGTCTTTAAGGCACAAAAGAAGAGGAATTTTTTTGAACACCTGCCACAACTTTCCCCGTTTGTTTGCACTCACACTGCAAGTGGCCAAGCCCTGAGTCATGGTTGCTGGACGCTGGCCCCACCTCTGCTGTGGGACATCACCTGAGCTGTGGCCATGGCCCTGCTGAGAGCTCCCTCTGCCCTGCATCTCTCTCCACTGCCAGGATGTTTCAAGCTGTTCCTTTAATTACAGAGCTGAGGTGAGCCTGTGCCTCTGCAGAGGGCTCCCCCAGCTCCCCACGAGCAGAGGCACAGCCAGCCCAAAGCTGAAAAACCTGTCCTGTGGAGCAGCGTCCCCAGGTCTGCTCAGCCTGCTCCTCCCTCAGACAGGCAGAGAGCAGCGGCTGGAGCTGCCAGCTCCTCTCAGCCAGCAGGACCTGCCCTGCTGCTGTTGGACAGGCAGTGGAGGTGCTGGGGGCAGAGCAGAAGCACAGCCACCCAATGCACAGCAGGGCAAGGACTAAAGGCCAGCGTTAGAACAAGGCATGGAAGGTCAGTGCTCAGCCCCAGCCTGAATTTCTATTGATCCCCAGATCGGCCGTGAGAGAAGAGGAGGCATTCAGCATGCCATGAATGGCTGCCTTGTGGATTCATTTGGTGGGAGCCACGCATGTGGAGCCTGTGTCCAGCAGTGGAAAAATCTCACTGAACTATTTTTGTCACTGCCAGCAGGGTCTGGCAAATGTCTAGAGGTTCTAGGTTCAGTTAAAAGTGACTTTTGATAGGGTGCAAGGTCCTCACTGCTGGCAGTTCAAATTAGGTCGTTTCCTGAGAGCTGCCAAGAGACAGAAACTGAAGAGGTGGCTATTTTATAATCATAATTATACAGTGGCCATAAGCACAAACCACCCCTAAACATAGAAACCCAACAAACCCAAACCCCAGCTGGGGCTGTGCTTACGCTCTGCAGCTGGAACAGCATCTCTCACTCAGGGACAGCAGGCATTGATCCCCCTGGGACACCCCTCGTGGGACTCCCAGGTCCCTCTCAGGCAGTTCAGGATGAAAAAGCTGCTGGAGCAGTCGTGGGGAGCCTTGGCAGTGCATCAATCCCTGCCTGCAGATGGAGGTTGGCTGGGCAGCTCCCTGCAAGTGCCTGCAAGAGAACAGGGCAGGGCTCAGCCTGAACTTCAGGGCACATCCCCCATGGGCTGACTCACATTTATCACTGGGATTTTAAGCCCCACTGCTTTTTCCTCCCCCAGGACAATTGCTCTGAGCCCAGCTTCTGCAAGGCTTGCTTGGGCTTGGAGATTCATCGGAAGAAAAAGAGTGGAGAGGTACAGGCAGTTGCTAAAAAACTGTCTGCAAGCAGTTGCTATTCTCTTCTCTTGGTGGGTGGAGAGGGAGAAGTATAGTGCATGACTTAGAGAGCCTGTCAAATAAATCCAGGTTTTTCTTTCTGACTGGAGCAATTCCTTTAGGAGCTCATTTGGAAGTCATCCTGCAGGTAATGACATCCCCCCCTTCTGCAAACACATCTCTACACCCTCTATGAGTAAGACTGTTAATTGCTGAAACATAGGGATTTAATTTTTTGAAGTGTACAAGAGGAGAGAATTTATTCCAAGCCTCCCAGGGTGTCAGGCTTTCTTACTCTCTTTCCACTGTAGCCAGCAGCTTCCCACACCCTTTCCCCTCTTCATGGGCCCACTGTCATTTTTTCCCTGTACTCAATGATGGTGCTCATGTGCCAGGGCTGCTGTAAAATGACAATGTGCTGTGCCACAGACCTTCCCAGCTCCCTTGTAAAGGAGGAAGACCTTTCCCAGCAATAAACTCGGTCCCCCTGGAAAACCAGGCTCTCCCTGCCATGGTACATCTTCTTCCCACAGAGCTGACCATGCAGCTAGCTTGAGACTCCCTCCATTCCTGAGGCAGCCTAGCTCCAGTATTCCAAAGTCTAAAAATCTGGAAAAATTACCTTGTAGATAATCAAATACAGCCTTCCTCACATCTTCAGTGCTCCATCCTTCCCCTTAGTCAAACACTTATTTTCTTAAGCTTGGAACAGGCTGTTTCCTGGTAGAAATTCCCATATTCTGCATGGTGCTCTGTTATAACAAATAAATAGTCACAACTTTTAGTGGTTTGGCTTGATCTGTGCTTATTTTCAGCACAGCAGCCAAGGGGCACAGCTGAGAGCAGCCTCAGAGCAATCCCCACCCCTGGAAGGCTGTATGGGGCTCTGAGGAACCTGGGATAGTGGAAGGTGTCCCTACCCATGGCAGGGGGGTTGCAAGGAGATGATAGTTAAGATCCCTTCCACTCCAAACCATTCTGTGATTTCATGATTGAAGTGTCTTACAGGCAGTGTTTTATGTTAGTCCTTAACAGGGCTTACATTACCAGGCAGCATCTCTTTTACCATCCAAATCCAAGGAAATATCTAGATTAGGATGGCTCAAATCCCACAGCTCTTTGCTATCCACAAGCAAATCCCATAGATAATATAATATAATATATAGTGTCACATCTGGCCATAAACCACAGCTACTTAAAGCAAATTTACAGCAAAGAATTAGCAGCACCTGGGTGTAAAGAAAAAAATCTGCTTTTGTTTGAAAACAAAGCTGCTTAAGCCCTTTTTCTTTCTGGTTTCTCACATTCCAGGCAGGCTTTAAGGTCTTAACACAGCTGAACCTTTGTTTACTGATGGGGAAGGATGACATAGAAAAGACAAAGTGTTTTACTTTTGTATGTTTTCCTCCATCCTATCTTCTCCTCCCAATAGACATGCCAGCTCTAGAATAATTTGTCCCTGCTTCTTCTTTTTTCCCAGCATCAATCCTTGCTTCTCTGCTGACCCTCTGAATCTGGGAAGGTGCATTCCTCAGAGGGACCCTTTTCTCTCTCCACAAGTATTTCACCAGTGTCAGTCACTTCTGCCACAGCTGACATTGTCCTAAGCACTTTTTTCCCTTCAATACTGTAATCTTTCCCTATTCCTGTTTTTCAGAATGATTTATTTGTTGCCCTTTTTGCCTCTCTGTATTAACCTCACAAGTCTCATTCTATTCCTAACTCAAAGACTGGAACTTGCTCCCTGCTTAGTCAGTGCCACACACTCAGATTTTTAGGGCTGCCATTCCTTAGAACCCAATTCTTCAGGTAATTTCAACACAACTGCTCACAGTAAGGTGAAACTTGACAGGTAACTCATCAATATTCATTTCTGAAGTAGTACTCATTCCAGACTGCAGGTCTGAGGCTGAGTGCAACCAGGTTTACCATCTGCAGTCCATGTTCTTGCTAAAAGGAAAGTTACACTTGAGTGATAAAGATCAGCTCTTCCCTCTCAGGTAAAGCCAGACTTACCCATCTGATGATTCCTCAGAAAACACCAACCCACGTGCAGATGATGTTCAAAAGATGGGTAAAAGATTGGGTACAGCACTTAAAAACCACATGTGGATTGAGGGTGGCTACCAAAGAGGCAGAGTGTGGGGAAGGCAACAGCACTGCAAGCTGAAGACTAAATCCCAGGAAACCCCTCTCCAGCTTGTGTGGAACACAGGAACAGGGGCAGGTATTCACTTCTGGATCTTCAGCTGACCTGGATGCCAGCTCAGAGCTGTCTCTGCAGCCACTGCCCAAACCTCACACTCCAGGTGCTGAGCCTACAGCTGAGTTCTCCTCCCCTCATAGTTACAAGCTGCTGGAATCTCTTGGACTGCCAAAAGGTGCTGGACTACAGCCACAGCAGATGTTGGCAATCTGAACACAGGCACCAGCATCAAGAAGTGTGGCTAACAGCACCAGGGCACTGATTTTCCCTCTGTATTTGGCTCCTAAAATCCCACATCCAATTTGGGCCCCTCAGATCAGTAAAGATATTGGGGTACTGGACAATGTCCAGGGAAGGGCAGAAGAGTTGGGGAATGGTCTGGAGCACAGCTCTGATGAGGGGCAGCTGGGGAGCTGGGCAGGGGCTCAGCCTGGAGCAGAGGGGGCTCAGGGGCCCTGCTGGCTCTGCACAGCTCTGCCAGGAGGGCACAGCTGGGGGGGTCGGGCTCTGGGCACAGGACAAGAGGGAACAGCCTCAGAGCTGTGCCAGGGGAGGCTCAGGACAGCAGGAGGAATTTCACTGAAAGGGGGATTAGCCCCTGGAAGGGGCTGTCCAGGGAGGAGGTGGTGTTCCCATGCCCAGAGGTGTCCAAGGAAGAACTGGGCATGGCACTCTGCTCTGCTGTGGTTGACAAGGGGCTGACTGGTCAAAGGTTGCTCTCTATGGTCATGCAGGTCTTTTCCAACCTAAATGATTCTGTGAACAAGAAGCAAAGAAAGTCAGCAGTAAACTTTCCTCACCCCAGCTCTTCCAGGGGCCAGGTTCATTCTCATGCCCAGAATTACTCAGCTGACAAAAATGTTACTTCTCAGGTCTGCAAGAGTTCAGTGGGGACAGGGCTGCTTTCCAATTCCCATGAGAGATTCTCTCCTCCAGGCTGTCACATATAGAAAAGAAAATTAACTCCTTTCTGGAGTCATTTCAGTCTCTGCAAGACACACAAAAGCATGATTACCATTTGACTTTTTTTAAAGCACTTTTTTTTTTTTTTTTAAAGAAGGCCCATGAACACAGAACAGTGCAACGCGTTACAGAGGAGAGCTGCATGGTTCCCTCAGACAGGTGACAGTGGGTAACACGAAGGTGACAATACATTCATGCATCAGCACAGCCTGACACCCACCACAGCTGGTATTTCTCATAATAAATACCAACTCCTCGCAGGAGAAAAAGGGGAACAAGCAAGGACTGCTCAGAGACATCTGTATCACCCAGAGGACAGAGACCAGAAGCTTGCAAGAACACAGATGAGATTGTACAGTAAGCCAGCACCAGAACAGGAACAGCACATCAACCTGCTGGTAAATCCACAGGCAGCCCCCACCAGGAAGGGTTTGAGACAAAAAAAAACCAACTTAAAAGCCATTTAGAGCAGAAAGACTAGACAACTTGGTTATTTCTTTAGGCTAAGGTTCCACACTGGTGTCTCTGCTCTCTCCCATACCCATATTTAAACTGAAACAGGACAGCCTCAACTCTGCAACAGCAGAGCTGGGCACTTAACTGCTCATGCAACTTATCCCACTTGGAAACCTGAGATTTGGCACACGTGTTGTAAGCCCTTGAGACTGCACCTCGCTGGCTTTGGGCAAACAAAGCCCTGAGCCAGCCAGTGAAAAAATCCTGAGCATCCACTGGGGCCCGTGCCCTGCCAAGGCCAAGGCCATGCCAGGGGACAGATGTGGCAGCAGACAGGCTGGTGGCAGGAGCCCAGCTGGCCCCGGGGCAGAGCCCAGCCTGGCTCAGTGAGCTCACAGCACCAGTGTGACAGCCAGCCTCTGCCCCCTCCGAGGGAGTGACAGTGATACAACAGTGACAGTTTAGGAGTGTACTCCAGACCTGCTTTTGTTCACACACACCAAGGAAAGAGGGATGACCACACCTTCCTTCTCTGACATGCTCTGACAGCATCTCCCTTCCAACATGGGGCATTGGCATAGGAGGGATTTCCTGCTTTATCCCAAAAACACTTAACATCTTATGCAACTTCACAGCATCAAACAGTGGGATTAATCAACATAGCAACATCTCCTCTCCCCCACAAACAATACATCTTACTCTTTATTAAGTAACAAATTGTCTCCAACATAAATTACATCCAAATTATTTTAAGTTTCAAGAAAGTCAGATATTTTATGTACAATGTTTGTCTTGAGTCAGATAAACCTTTATAGTTTTAACCTGTAACATAAAAAGCAAACCTACATCAGTACCAAATAAAGCATTAAAAAGGTAACAAATATATAACATTTTAGAAATGCTCTCAGAACGCCAAAGTTAATGGTGAGGATTTTTATAGGGCAGGAATCTTGGGTTTGCAGCTCTTAGACCATCTCCCTTTCCCTGCGGATGGCACAGCACAGAACCATACTGAATATCATGCCAACAATCTGGAAAGAAAGCAAACACATTAGAAATCAGGAAAGCAAAGTGTGTGCTTTTATCAGCATGAGGACAAGCTGCTCTTCCCAGCCCAGAGGCCACATTTACCCTGTATTTTTACACTTTACTCTGCCATCCCTGTCCCACAATCCCCAAAATTCATTCCCACGAATCCCATCCACCTCAAAACTTAAAAATAGATCACAGAATATGTCAGGATGGAAGGGACCCACAAGGATCTTCAAATCCAAATTCTGGCCCTACACAGCACCAGCAGCTATAAATCCCTTCCATATCTCCTAAGAAATCATCCCAGCATGTGCTTTTCTCCAGAGAGGTCAGACACAGAAGTGCAGGTTTTTCAGCAGCCCTGTTATTTCAGCCCTCTAGCAGAGCCTGCAACTGTTATGAAGGAAAGAGAAGAATCCCCAAGAGATATTAGGATGAAGATGTGGGCCAGCAACAGACCAATCCATCTTCACTCCATACATACACACATCACTGGTGAGATTTCACCACTGCTGAAAGTGCAAGGAGGCAGATCCTAGTCCAGAGCAGAAGCAGGGAGGCCTGAGCCATCCCAGCCTCTGCACTGCCTCAGGGCCCTGCAGCACACACCCTGAGCCTGCTGGGACTTGTCCCCCGTGGAACAGCCTTGGGGGCTGCTGGGCCAGGCACTGTTCTACAAGACTTCTGCTCTGAGTATCCTCTGAGCACCCTCTAAATAATCTGCAAACTCACCATCATTATAGCAATGCCAAGGCCAACTGCTCCAATGACATTGAACTTGGATTTGAAGACATAATCAATGGCATCAGGGCAGGGCTGAAATGGAACAGATGGTTCATTAGTGTTTAACACACACAAGGTTCATTTGAAGACTCATCTTTTAAAAGCTGCTTTGATCTGGCCTTTACTGTCACATCCTTCAAGAGATCCAGGGATGGTCCTACACAAGAGATGGAGGAGAATTTACTCTTCAAGCATCTCAAACCTGTTAACAGCACCTTGACTACAGCAGGATTCCCTTCTCAATCTGAACATGCAGTTTATCAGGCTTGGCTTGTTACTAATGGCTGCCAGCACATCAGATGATGCACTGCTCATCCCTCATCAAAAGAGATTTAAAGCCAATTGATAGTGCCAATTGCTACTGTAATTTTGCAGACACCTCATGAACCCACAGTGCATGGGAATGGCAGGATATCCTAGGCTCCATGCTAGGGGCAGATTCATAGAAAGGCCAGTTTAATGTTCCCAGGATAAGGAATTACCTTTGCAACTGAAAAAAAATGAAAAAGTAAGTATAGTCCTGTCCCCATAACAGACTGATGCTGGCCAATAAAAAGAACAAGGCACTTTTACAGAGGTATAAACCTTTATGAGCCTGGTAGCTGGTCAAAGTCTCATCCCAGCTTCTGTCCTGCTTGTTCCAGCAGCAAACATCAAAGAGCTGCTGAAAGCTACCTTTTTCTGTTGTTGTTCCTTATCCAGACTGGAAAGATAGACTGAATCTGGGATTAAAGGGATATAGTGGCAAGAATGAGTCAGTTCAATCAGAATACCAATACTGCACTGCTTCTTAGAGGCACACTCCATTACATCCCTTTGATCTTGCAGTCTATCCACTGCTTTTCTACAACTGGGAATAGGCATCACAAGACAAAGTCAACAGATGAGGCTAAAACACACAGCAGGATAAAAACAAACAATAAAACCTGCCTGCAGTCTCAGCTACTCCCACACACTCCAACTCAGGCTGCATGGACAGGACTGAAGATACAGACTGACAGGTCTCATGTGGGCACATAGTGGAGTTATCAATAAAGTAAAAAAACACCCAAGTCATTAATTGAATTACTGCATGGTAAGAGCCATAGAAGGACTCATACAGACTGTCCTGGAGCATAAAGCAAGAGCACAGGATGGTTGTAAGGAAAAGAGGAAAGGGGCGGTTAAAAACTACACAAGCTGTTTTCTCCTATTACTTGTGCAGCATTATTCCAACAGGAAACCTGATTCAGAGAATTGCCTTCACAGTCTCAAACTCCCCTGAACAGGCTGCCAGTGCCTTCCCCCCCTCCCTGTCCTTGCTGAAGCTTCAGAATTGCTCCCACCACCCCAAGCACCAGGAACATGCAGTGAGGAAAGCAAGCTCTCAAGGCACTGTGAGTGGTTTTTTTTTAGGCAAAGTTTTGCTCTTGCACTGCCCACCCCAGCAGAGAGTCTGTGACACACAGACTGCACATTTCCTGAGCTGGGTCAGGTTTCCTGCTCGTTCTCCCCACAGTAAGGGCGGGTTTGTTTTCCACACCCAGCCTGATCACAGACTGCCAGTGTGACACAGGGATTTCCCACGCACTGGGAGGGTTTCCTCAAGTGTGTTTCTCACTCTACCCACTGGGCAGAGCTGATGGTGAATTAAGTCAAGCTTTACCTTGACAGAGAATGACTCAGACAGTGTCTTTGCTGGACAGGTGTCCATGTACAGCTGCTCAATAGCTCCATTAACACCACAGCAGTTTAACTAGAAGAGAAAACACAAAAAGACACAGGTTAAACAATCCTTATTTTTGCTCAGTAACCTAGTTAAAAAAAGTTACATTAGTTTTTATTACAGACCAAGTCCTGTCAACATAACTGCTATAAACCAAATTTTTACAAGCTTTTACTAAATTAAAGGATAAGGTTCTGACAGGAAGAGCCAGATCTCTTTCAGTACACACCAAATCATTTTGGTGACAGCCTGTGCTCCTTACAGACACAAAGCTGAATCCCTCACAGACATGCAGGTGTGTATATGAGGGTGCCAGGTGTGTCTGTAGCACATAACCAGGGTTTCCCAGCCTGCTGCTGAGTTTTAGAAAAACAAGATCTATTATAGACATTTCAGAGGGACAAAAAAAAAAGCAACCCGAATCCATTTATACTACACAAAAACACCTCTAATCTTTGTTTCTTCTAACCAGACTTGTACAGGGGACTGGTGGCATGGGGAAGAGTGTAAGGAGCAGCTGCATTACTGCCCAGGTTCATCAGAACCACATACTTACAGCAAACTGAAATGCTTTCAGGGTGTCTCTGGCAGTTGTCTGAGTTCTCTTTTTGTAGGTGTCCAAGTAGAACTCCTTTAACTCATCAATAATCTAAGGGAAAAGCAAAGAGCTGTTTATTGATGGTGTATTAGTGTCACACCTTGTTCTAATTATGAAAAACTTGCTTTCAGCAAGTCAGTCATCAAAAACCCTCCAGCCTACAACACATGCCATGGACAGAGAGAGGGTGGACAGAAGGCTCACCTGTTTCAGGTGAGATTACTGTAAACTCATTTAACAGCCACACCCAAACAGGTAAGACTGTTTCCCCTTCCAAATCTGAGATACTAAGAAGAGTAAGAGGACAAAGTCTTTGCCCACTGGCTGCCCAAAAATGTTCCCTATTCTACTGTACCCCAGGAGTTTCTATATTCCCCCACTGTATAATACAATGTAAGCAGAGAAGCAACCCTGGTCACCAAACATCTGACTTTGAAACAAGACAGAATCTTGACTGCTTGGGAGGGACAGGCTGCATCAGTCATGCTTCAGGGGCACAAACACTCAGCCATCAGCTGCCCCAGCCCCTCTCTGCAAGTGGTAAAAAGCTTCCCAGCCAGCCTGCTTCACCTCACAGCTCAGCCAGGGCAGTGTCTGGAGGGCACCTGCAGCATGCAGCAGCCTCTTGGATCCTGCCTTCCCTGCTACAGTCTCATTTTTCAATATCACAGTTAATTTTTTTGTGTTGTTCTGCTTGAATCAGCCTTTTTCATCTCCCCCAGATGCCCTGGGTAATAAGGATTTGCCTTGTACTGGTATAGATGTCAGGAGACTGCTGACTGTGGGCACATTCATAGAACATAGAAAGGAGATGTCAAGATTTCCCTGCCTTGGACAGGGACCCCTTCCACTGTCCCAGGCTGCTCAGAGCCCCATCCAACCTGGCCTGGGATGGGGCAGCCACAGCTGCTCTGGGCACCCTGTGCCAGCATCCCACCACTCCCAACTTTTATGAGCAACCTACCTTTTCTTTATTTGAAAATCCCCAGATCCCAGCAGCAATTTCCAGGGCAAAAATCACGAAAAGGAAGAAGAAGAACTAGAAAAGAAAGACCATGTTATCCATGAGGGCCTGAGCACCACAAACCAGCATCACACACGTGCACTTCAAGTTTGTCCAGACTCGTGGGAGCTGTCACTCCACCAGGATGCAGTGGGAGGTCTGAGACATTGGTAACACCAGGAAACGGGACACTGGGTCAGCACTTCTTCCCAAGAGAGTCAGAGAGTCTGGCAGTGCTCTCCAAGCACCAGTCCTGCTTTTTAATCAGTGTTAATTAAAGCAAATCATCTGTTAACTCCAACTTTGAAGTTGTCCAAGTCATTCAGGAACATCACAACAGCTGGTACCGATTCTTTACTCTGGTTTGTCACTCCTGTTGCTTTAGGAGTCATTACTTAATTAATGGCAATTAGCTTGCCACCATCTCCCAGAGAGCTAATGGTCCTTTTGTTGTATATCTCATAAAACACTGAAGTGTTCTCTCACTGACTACCAGATCCAAAACACCACTATCATTTAGAAGCAATTTAGAGAGATAATCAGAATTACAAAGGGCTAGAGGCATCATTTTGCAAGAAATACTTCAATTTAGGTTCTTCTGTGACACAGAAGGGGAATTGTTCTTTCAGTAGCTTTTATTAACTAAGTCTTCTGGTTATTTGGGTGAGGAATCCTGCAAGTGTACAGATGTGCACGAAGCTCTCCTGGCCCCTCCACTCTGAAAACAATGAGGTTGCTCTCCAGTAATTGGCTTGCAGAGCAGTTGTCAACTAGAAAAGCTCATCCTGTGATTATGAACAGTAGAGCCTTGTTGTTTCAAGCATCAAATACCACAATTCTGGTCAGAGATTAAAGATTGCACAACCTTCTGAGTCCAGGATGAACTGTCTAGCAATGACAGCACTGCTCTTATCAGTATTTTAGTTCTGTGCTCACAATACTCCCAGTCCTGACACTTCAGGGTATGTCAGACATATCCAGCCCCTTGATGTCATCCTGCATTCAAATGCAGCAGGAGCACCTGAGTTTCAGGCCAAAAATGAAAACTATATTCAACATTTTAGCATTATGTAGGTGACCATGAGCCTAAACACTGATTGTTCTGGGTCCACAAACTGCTGCCCTTGAATTACACAGTAATATTTTCCTTCCTTTCTCATCATGCTGCTCAAAAAATTTAAGCATTACTTTGAGCACTTACCAGGCCAAGCATACACTGAGATTCCTGTGATGCACCACAGCATCCCAAGAAACCAACCAGCATCATAAGGGCACCAGCTCCAATAAGGATGTAAACACCTAGAGAGGAGGAAAACAAAGGTGTGCAGGTCATTGAGACCTCAGAAGCAAGATATTAAATTAATTGCTCCACAAATAGCATTGGTAGCTTTTGCCAAGGTTTAAGTTTCTTGACCAAGGTGTTTCAAGGTAAAAAAAGAAAGGGCTTGTGCTTAATTTCAAAGCAAACATATCTGAAAATTAATAAATAAAACCTTCAATTTGACACAATTAATGTGTACCCCTATTGCAGTTTCACAGGTTTTAGAAAATGGCAAGATAAAGCCATCTAAGAGAAGCTGTGAGATACTTTAACAAACAGGCTCAGAGCCAAGAGTTATCCACTTCTCCTCAGGTGAAGATAGAGACAACAGGAATTAGAGATAGCTGGAATAGTGATTTATCAACAACTGCAAAGCCTTGAAGCAGGTACTTCTTCAAATTATAAAGTGTCAGGTGTAAGCTATTCTGCCCAGAAATTAGGTGGTGAGTATGGTGAAGCAGAAAGAGCAAACATTTCTGAGGTAAAAGGTTCCATTTATGCCAAATCCTCTGGCTCCTAAACCTGGGAACAGCCAGCCTAATCATCAAAGCTGTGAGCTGGAGACAGCAGCAAGATGTGGTGAGCAAGAAAACTCCCAAAGGATGCCAAGGAATATTACAGGGGCAGTGAAACACCAAAGAATCAGCATGTGGAACATTTCTATCAATAGGGACAAAAATACAGTTCAGAAACCAAATCAATACTAATTAAAGGAAGCCAGATGTAAGCATTTACAAATGATGTATTCTAGATGCAAACCAGTAAGACTGGCTGCCAAAATAAACATCTACTTGATACAGCATTTGTAAGGGATTAAGCCTGACATTTCTTATCAGGAGGAAATTCCAACATGGACTTTTTAACCTCAGCTACAACTCTTTCCATTCTGGAAAAGTAGAATAAAAAGAGTCCCTCAGTACCTCTTATTCCAGTTTGGGTTGTTCAGACAGCCTTGGAGGTAACTTGCTTTGGAACTTGCTGCAGTCAGTAACTACTCCCAGAAAATTATGTTAAAGCAGAAATTCCTATTGAGCTTCTTTTGAAAACTCAGTTTAACCTACAGAGATTTCAAGGAAGTTTCACTGGCTGCATCCAGCCAGTAGCTTATGCATCACGCCATAAAATTTTTATGTTTTAGGGGGTGAAAGATTTGTTTTAGACTACCCAAAATAATGCTTGTTAAATATTCAGCTCAACGGCCAAGTTTAGATTTCTGTTCTTTTTCTGAAGTCCTCTTAAAAGCATCTGGGAATCTTCCTGGCAGCTCCAAGAATGACCCAGTTGCTAAGATGCCATCATATCGAGGGCAAACCACAAGCTTTCTCACAGATAACGTGTCTGCAAGGCTGCAGCTTCTTTGTGAAGTCCCATGAGCATCAAAACATTCCCAACCAGGCCCTCAACACCATTGCTAACAGCATTCCCTGGAGGCACAGCCCCCCCCAGGACGAAGGGGCTGCAACACAAGTTACACCTCCTTGCAAGTGACCCTTCAGACCCCAGCCTGGGAGCTGTCACAGGAGAGGGGCCGAGGACAGGAGCCAGATCTTTGGCAAGAGAAAGATGAAGCCATCCTTTAAAGGTTGCTTAATTCCACCCCCTGCCATGGGCAGGGATGTTTCCCACTGTCCCAGGCTGCTCCCAGCCCCATGCAGCCTGGGACACTGCCAGGGATGCAGGGGCAGCCCCAGCTGCTCTGGGCACCCTGTGCCAGGGCCTCAGCACCTCCCAGGAACAATTCCTTCCCCATAGCCAATGTAACCCTGCTCTCTGGCAGTGTGCAGCCATTCCCCTGTCCTGTCACTCCAGCCCTTGCCCAGAGTCTCTGCCCATCTTTCCTCTGGGCTCCTTTCAGGCCACCCTGAGGTTACCCCAAAGCCTTCTCTTCTCCAGGCTGACCAATCCCAATTCCCTCAGCCTTTCCTCATAGCAAAGGAAAACCCTCCAAGGGTTTGAGCTCCTACAGGTGACAATAACCAAATCATGGTGTGTTCACCTGCCCAAGCTTAAAAGCAACTGCAGAGATCAAAATCAAAGTTCAGATAAAACCTAGTTCACTTAAGAATTCCTATGACATTAACAAAATGTGTGTCCCCCCAATAAATTATCTTACCCCTTCCACATGGTCTAGCTAAAGCTACACTGATCCATGCTGGCTGGAATAATTCTTGTATGTCCTAAGATATTTGTGTATCATTCCCATTCAGTTCAGTATGAATCAGGAGATGTGGGGCTTTAAGAGACAGACAACAGTGCAGGTGCTCCTTCTGAGAGACGAGGCAAACAGAGTTGTGTTTTGGGTAGCTCAGGTTGGTCACTCTGGAGAAAAATTATTAATTACTCAATTAGCTTAGCGTGAAACTTTGCTGACGCATATGGTGATGAGCATCAGGCAGAAACATCCTCTGTGTCTTCCAGGAGCCCCTGGGATTACAAAATGTTTACTGACAGGAACAAGGACAAACTACTGTGGGAAAAAGGATGAAGAGCCAAGAAAGCACTCACACTGCTGTCTGCACAGGAGCTCACGGGGGAAGCTGCCCCCAGCACCAGCCAGGGGAAGCTGCTCTTGGGCTCTTTTGCCTTTTTACCTTCTAAGAAAGGCAAAGCTTTCTCAGCAGCCTGGTAACCAGGTCACAAAAATGTGACCTATCCCCTGAGTGATCCCCAGCTCACCTGTGTAAAACTTTGTGTCAGATTCCAGTTCCAAGACGCTTTTGGTCTGTGAATCGAAGTGAAGCCATAGTCCAACTGCAAGCACTGCTGTCCCTGCAAGCTGCAAGAACAAGGAGGGCTTGTTAGATGATACCAACCAACCCACCCAGCCTTGCATTAGTAACAAAACCAGAAGCAAACACTGGATACAGCTTTTATTTAAAGAAGTGGTGACAAAGGATGAGCACAAAAGGATGGGGATACCAACACTGGAACAAAGTTCCAGACATGAGGCACCTTGTTGACAGAGGCATTTACATAACATAAACTCCAATGCCACAGGAGAACAATGCTATTCTTGTTTCTAGCTGAAAATATCCAAGGTCTAGCCAAGTGTCAGTATTTCCCCTGATCTTTCCACGCATTGTTTTATTCTGGGTGGCTGCAGACATTGCGTGGTTGAAAGCTTCACACTGAAGGGCAAGTGTATCACAAGGCAAAGTGTAAGGCCAGCTGGAAGTTTTAGGAGTGTTAGACTGCTGAGAGCTCAGTGTACCATGGAAGGGAGTTCAGGAAGAGTGCTCTTCTTCCAAAACAAGACAAAAACCAACCCATTGAGTGACCACACTGACGGGAATAAGAAAATACCAGCTGCAGAAGTAGCAACATGGCTGATCTGGAACAATACAATCGAATTTTCAGTAATATTTAGTTTTATTTCATTATCATCTCTGCCTGTGTGCCTCCAGGTTCCTCTTAACATTGGTGCCTGTGTTTGCAGCAAGTCACTTTGTGTATAAATTAGCTTCTGGATGAAAAGAAGGCAAAATTTTGTGTATAAATTAACTTCTGGATGAAACATCTGGCAAAAACCATAGGAAGCGCTGCAAGAAAGAGGGAATTGCACTCTGGTAAGGCAAACAGCAACAGTTTGCTTTGAAGAGACTGAATCCTCCTTTAGAAAGAAAAAAATGGTGTTTTCTTGCATGTAAAAAGATGAAGAAACCAGGACAAAGTAGAAAGCTGGAGTGTGCTTTTGAGCTCTTCCTTTGAAAACCATTTAGCTATTAAAAGAAACTTTACAAAAGTGAGATGAGGACAGAAATCCCAAATGTTGCAGCAGACATTAAAAATTTAAACTTAACAGTGAGCAATAAGTTTATAAAGTCTGGTGCTTTGGTCAGGCAAAGCAAAAATAAAATCTCAACAAAGCCTGATTAACCTTGTAGAAGGAAACAACATTCCTGATCTGCCTCTAAGAAACTGGGAAGTGCTTAATAATGGCAATTTCAGTGGGAATATGGGCAGCATTCCCTGGGCAAGCAGCCAAGGATACACCCCTTCCACACCAAGCCCATGTGAGAGGTGGGAGCCCTGAGAGCTCCTTGTCCTGCTGGGGAAGAGTTGCTGCTCACAGACAGCCCAGCTCTCCTAAACCAGCTTTTCTTGTAGGGCAGGAACCCGAGTGCCAGGGTGCCTCCAAGGGGAGCTGCAGGGTTGGAGCTGGGAAAACAGATCAAGTGACACAAAACCCAAAGAGCCAAGCCCACCTGCAGGATTCCAGACCCAAGCCAAAGGCCTTTGTTGGTGTTCCTGGTGCTTCACTCCCAAGGCACACCTGCACACACCTCCTGCCCGCCTTGCTAGGGCTGCCCTGACAAGATGATTAAACTATGCTGGAGCATCTTGGTAGCACACAAAATGTCACAGCAGCGTCATTATTCCAATTTCTTGTGCCACAGCTGCGCCCCGAGGGGAGGGAGAGGTGCCAAGGGGAGCTGACAGGGAGAAGAAGGGCTGCTGCTCTACCTGCTCTCCTGGCTGCAGCATCACTTCAAAAAGCCTCTGCCACCTCATCTCACCCCAGTGCCTCAGTTCAAACATCAGAAAGGCTTAGTGATGGAAAAACTCTCTTTGAGACTGCTGTTAAGTCACTCAGTACTTAATAACACCCTGCTTGAGACTCCTGGGTCATCCAACAGTCTTCAGCTTTCAGAGCTGATCCAGAGCCCCATCATTAGAAGAAACCTAAAGCCTCTGCTGGTTTTGCCAGGAACTCACAAATTGTGAAGCCACAGGCCTGAACACCCAGCTCTTCTCACCTACCAAACTTATTTACAGCTTGACAAGCTCCAGTGTTTGACCAGAGAGCTCTGCAAATGGAGCAGGGCTCAGAAAAGGACTGTAAAACTAAAGAAACGCTTAAGCCATACTGCAACCATGCAGATAATCTTAAAATTCCAAGCAAAGGAGAAGGCTCGGTTAATGCCCTCCAGAAACAAACTGGTCTGTTCACATCGGGCAGAGATGATGTACCTAATATAGCTCCTTCCCAAACACAAATTTAACCCTTCCCCACCACCACCCAGAGGTATGTGGGGCATATTTTCTCCTTGGTGAAACACTCACTATGTGGGAAAGCTTAATAGGAAGCCAGGGAGACAAGAGATTTACAGGATCACAGAACAGTGATAACACTTCATGGCAGAGAACTGCTGCACAGCACTAAAAAAAGAGGTAGAATTAAACAGAGTGATAATTCTCTGCGTGGTGGATTAGAAATAAAATGCAGCTCCTTCATGCAAGAATAAGAGACTTTTTGTCTGTTTCTAAAGGAAAGCAGACTTGTGTTCCCAGTTTGTGCTCTTCCTACCCAGTGACCACTGAACTAAAAAAAGGTAGTTTTAAAGCAGAAGGCAAGAAACTTGAAGCTTCAAGTTTCCATCAAAACAAGGGAGAAACGAGGACACAGCAAGAGCAGCCTCTGAGGAAAAGCACAGCCCCATGGGCACTTGGCAGCCCCTCTGGCCAGTGGGGCACACCAGAGGCTGGGGCTCTGTCACCTCCCTGCTCACCCACGCTGTGCCAGCAGGATGGACAGCCCTGCTGGGATGGGTTGGGAGCTGTTTTTCCTTCCTGGGAAAGGGGTGCAAAGCCCCCAAGCTCGCTGCGTGGAATCAGATCCCCAGATAACCTAATGGTTGAGTTTCTTTGGTAATCCAAGGGGATTCCCCATCTAAGGGACCTATTTTGTCGAATGGGTTGAGCAATACTGTGTGTTTGTAAGTAGCTCTATCCTGTGCTGAAAGAGGAATTGAGCAGGCAAAGAACAACACTGTATTCCTGAAGCTAACCCATTTTGTCTGGTTTCACACACACAAAGGAAAGAGTGGGTTTGTGTGCTTATCAGACAGGTAAGTAGTATGTTTCTATAGTGACAAGTACAGCAAAAAGAGCTCAGAAGACAGGGTTGTTTCTTTTTTTCCAATCTGACCAAAGGGTGAAGTTAAAGGGATACTGCTCACCCGCTGTTTTGGAAAAGTTTGTGGCAGTGATTTTCCAGTAACAGCCTGTCCTGGCACAATTACACTTCTGAGCCCTGCTCCAGCTAACCAGGCTTCCTTGTTTTCCCTAACCACTACTCCCAGCTCGTTCCTGCTCTGCTTGGCTTTTCTAGGGCTGCAGGAAGGATAAAACTACCTGCCAACTCCTCTCCTAGCTTCTCGGGTTGTTTGTTTTGGGGTTTTTTTTCCCCCTTACATGCACACACACCTCCTTTGCCCCTAAAGCTCACTCCTGCGTGCAGCTTTCTGCCTGTTGCAACAGGAAAAACAGCTTTTTTGGTCTGCTTTTCTTACACAGCCCTGCACCTTGCCTAGTGAGTCTCCTGTGCAGGACTTCCCTCCTCTCGCCTTCATCCAAAGCCTCCCCTTCCCACGGCTCTGGTGTGTCCCCCTTGCTTTGCCTCTGGGAACACCTAAGGGTGTGTCCCAGCCTTACAGGTGAGAAGAGAGAGCTGAGAAAGGACCTGAACCAGACAGGATACACTTGAGACGAGAAAACCTGTGCATCCCGGAGGCGGCAGGCACACAGAACAGTCTGCCTTCCTCCCCATCCCTGAGCAAACACCACCAAGCCATTCCCACCTGACACCCGGGGTGTCACAGGTGAAGTCTCCCAGCAAAAGGTTTGTACACGAACCCATAAGATTTAAAACACGTGTTAGAACCTTGAGGTTTAAACAAAAAAAAAAAACCCACCCCAAACCATCAATTCTGTTAACACATCCTATAGCAGCACAATGTGCTGCTATTTTGGAAAGCTGGAAAGCTTATTTAGGATTGAACTATTTTGCAAGGACCATTTTGTTCAGTCCCTTCTGGCCTGTCACCTTGATAAGGGACAAGCACCCCACTTGCCTCAGACACCTTAAAGCATTTTATCTTTCCACAGGCAGAATTGCCTCTCAAGGAGCTCAAGGTCCAAGCTCTTACCAAGTCCTTGGTCTGTCCTGGCAAAGCTTTGGGAAGAGGACACCCTCCCCCAGCCCTTCCTCCACTTCCACAGGGTGGAGGGTGGGATAGGGAAACAATCAGACGCTTAAAGAGCACCTAATAACTGGCTCAAAGCCTGCTAGAAAAAAAAAAAAAAAAAAAAAAAAAAAAAAAAAAAAAAAAAAAAAAAAAAAAGCCTTTGCACAAAAAAAAAAAAAAACGGGTTTTGCCATTTTGACACCTTCAGGCCAAGTTTACACACAACTTCTACCAAGCTCATGGCATTACCTCCAGAGAAGGCAAGTCATCATGTGAAAATAAAGAAGTCAGTCAAAAATAAATACTACTTTCAGCATTGTCAGCTAAGTATGGCATTTAACAGTGCACTTATTTTTTTTTCTTGAAGTAAGAAGGTATGTCAGGCTCTACACTACTGTTCCATATCCAAGTTTACCTCAAGATGTGACAAGAAGACATCAAAAAAGTCACCATCTTCATAAACACTTGAACTTTTAGCTAAAAATCTGACTGCATATGACAATTTACTTCTCACTGTTTTAGAGCAAACTAACAAAGCCAGGATCAGATCTAGAACATTGCAGAGCACATGAAAAGAAACTGAGAACATTATGAGTGGTAATGAACTGTTTCTGTCCTGTTACTGACTGGTACTCCATAAATAAAACCTCATAAACAGTAAGTACAGGTAAGGCTCAGCATCACTCTAAACCCTCAATTATAGAATTAGTGTTGTCCACAACAGCACAGGTCTTCAGAGTTTTGAAAAAGCTCCCCTAACACTTCTGCAACGTGGGCTTGCAGTTACACAAGAAACTGCAGCTATTTTCAAACTAGTTTGGAAAAAAAGTGGATTGGAAAGGAAGTATTTTCTTTCTGCTTATCTAGTTTCAAGAATGTTGTGGCCTACGTTAATGTCACAGCACTTTTTGCAATAAAATGGTACTCCAGTACAGTAGGAGCAGCATTACAAAATTCCTGAACCACTGCCAAGACTAGTGCCCATTTCATACAAGTCCCTATTCAGAAGCCAGTCTACTATATTTGCAATTAGAATTGCAAATAGGAGCTAGGACTGCTGGAACTCTAAGTAGCTTCACATCAGGCTTCTCAAGGCAACATACTCCAAACTCCACTCCTGACTTCACTGAACTTACCGGAGTCAAAATACACTGAACTGAGCCCAAGCAGCACTAGATTCACACACAGTAGCCAGCAACTGCCTCAATTCATTACAGAAAGCAAAAACAACTAATTTCTGGGATTTTCATACTAACAGACACATGCTTATTTCCCTGCCCATCCTGCAAGCCCTCTGCTCCACTGGAGGAGGAAAGACTCTCTGAATTGCTGTTCCTGGTGCAGAAAAGCAGCTGAGGTTATGGCTCAGAACAAAGTCACAGGTATCTTCAAGTTACAGAAGGAAAAGAGCTCTCCAGGCCTAATTCTGCTCATCTTACTTTAGCAGGCACTACTACCACACACAAATGCATTTATTCATAAAACACACAGCTCTGGAGAGAGGGAAGTCAGGACAAGAGAGCTGCCCAACAGTGGAAAGGAGCAAGAAAATGATTGCTCAAAACTTCAACATGAACTGTGCCTCTGTGCTACAGCTTTCACTTGCTTAAAAAAACAAAACAAAAACACCATAAATATTAGCAGCAGATGTCTTCATATTCCAAAAAATTCACAGGGGGAAAACCCAGCACTGAAGTTTAACAATTCAAGGTCTTGCTTTTGTTCAGCACCAGGAAACCAGTGGGAGAACAAGCAGGTACTTGCCCAGTGTGATCCAGGCTGCTCAGGAGCCCACGGTTTTCCTAGGAAAAGACTTCAGCACCAGGACCAACAAGCCTGAGCAAACCCAGGGAGTTAGGGGAGCACAGCTAAAGGCAGTCACCCATCACACAACTCAAGGCAATGCAGCATTGCTCACACTAAGGTTGGTCCAAGCCAACTTCACCAAGACCACTCTGCTGCTCAGGTTTAAGGCACAAAATGTGGTGTTTCCACTGACTTCTTGCCAAGCTCAAGCCAGCCTGATGCAAAAAAAAATATAAAAATTTAGTTCTGGATGAGGCTTGACACCTCCCTCCCACACCCCAAATCAGCCCCCAAACTTCTATTGTTAGAGAGCAGCCTGTCAGGGATGCCAGGACCAGCACTGGCCATGCCAGGACAGCAGAGCTGTTTGCAATCCAGGTGGGAGAACACCAGCCCCAGCAAGGGCACCACAACAGCAGCAAGGAGTCTGGGGCCTGCTGCAACACTCCATCCCAAGAGGAAACAGCCATCCCTAATTCCTACACCTCAGAGAGGGAACTGAACCCCAAAACTTACTGATCCATGCTTAACCTGACTCGGTGCAAACATCCAAAGATGTCCCCTTCCTTCCATTTAGGCCACAAGCACAAGTTTTAAGCCAAACTCTGTGAAGTCCCAAAAGTTTCAGAGAACACACTGTTAGTGCCAGCCTTCCCAACAGGAGAAAGGCCATCAGATCAACCAAGCACAAGACCCTCAGGAAGGGTTAAGAGAACAGGACAGACAGTATTTCCCAGGACCAACCTCCTGGTCTCCATGTCAAGCACTTAAAGATTGTGCCAAGACACAGACAGCACCTTGAGAGAAGAAAAATTAACAAAAGGCTGCTACACTCCATGTTAACAGGTTGGACCAGACGGTCTTAAAGGTTTTTTTCCAACTTAGCTCATTCTGTGATTAGCCAGGTATCCCTTGACCAATGTATTCTTCATCATCTGCTGAGAAGAAAGCACCACACTGTCCCCACAGTGACAATTTTCTTCTGAAAATGTCCTCTGTCCAGGCTTAATAGCCCACAGCTCTTGCTCACTGGCTCTTTCAATACAGTCACACCCTACCTATTGCCTGGACAATCATGATCCTACAGATCTCTAGCACATTTCCATGCTGAATAATTCCAACTCACTGACAGATGCTGATGGCAGAGGCCCTCCTCTTTCTCTCCCAAACATTACCAAGCTCCATTATGATCCTCTCAAGGCAGGCAGATGACCAGAGCAGCCAGCAGCACTGCAGGACACCAGCACACCATGGATTTAGGGAGCTCTACACACCATCTTCCATCTTCTCAGTCCTTCACTTCTGAATCTCATTTTGCCCTGTTGACACTGAGCACCCACCTGGTGCTTTTGTAAAGCCATCACAGATCCTTTCCTCCCAAGGCTTCACTGCTTCATGGCAGCAGCTACCCCTGAACCATTTAGTTCCTATCTCCAGGCAGCTTCCTGCTGGTGCCTCCCACGGGAATTACTTGATGGCTGCCTCTGGGGAGAGTCTCACCCTGCTGTGGCAGCACGCTGCCATCACCTCCATCACCCTGGACAGTGGTGCCAGCACCCCAGCAGCACCTCCCGTGCCTCTCCAGCGAGGTGTGGCTATGCTGACCACCAGTTTGTGCCAGCACCACTGCTGCTCTCCTCGACAGGAGAGCTGCATCCCAGCACAGCCCTGCCTCCTCTCCAACAGCCATCTCATCCTTGCCAGGACCTGACTCCAAGACTGCCTGGTTTTCTCAAGAGGACAGATTTCCAGGAGACACTGAACAACTGAATCAGCCAGTCTTTGTCCTCTCCAACACTGAGGCTTTAAAGGCTCCAAAGGCAGCAGTTCATGCAGTCTGATTTCCAATAGTAGCCAATGTCCCATCTTCACATGTACATCAGCTTTAAAGAATCTTCTCCTCGGGATTTTTCTAGATACTCCATATGTGCCACTCTTTGGGTACCCCACACTACCATAAAGCAAAAACCCAGCCTCCAACCCTCTGCATTCCAGCACCGAGGGATAGTGAGCAGGGGGAGTTACCCAATCACAACTCAAGAGTTCTGAAGTGTTGTGTGACCTTGGAGAATTGTTACTCAAATATTTGCTGCTCCTCCTGTTTCGCCTCCTTTGCATCAAGAGGTCACTTGAAGCCTTTGCAAGATTCAGAGTCGAAGACAGATTATGGCACAGAATTTTGTTAAAATCTTTCCAGTAAAATAGTCTTACTGAATATCGCTCCCAAAACTTTTATACCTGGAGCTATTACTGTCTGGAAGGAGTCCCTGAAAAACTCCCTTTTCTTCACATGTCTGAAGAGGGGTATCTTACATGGGTTTGCTTTTGCAAATTACTCCTAAAGCTTTCCTTTGGCTAACGTTATTATGTATTTTATTTGGCTCACCAGCATTTACGAACTTTTATCTCCTTCCTTTGGACACAGCTTCAACTTTGAGAGTTTTCCTTTATATTTCAATAACTTCCTTTACCAAGCTGTTTAAGCCTTTCTGCTTCCTCTTACCCTTGTTTAAGCCTTTGACTGAAGCAAATACACTCCACCTAGCACAGCATCCACAGCCATCTATCTGCAGGTTTGCTGCAGACCACTTAAATTCCTCACCTATCCTTAGGAGGCAACTTGTCTAAAAAAAGGAGGTACAGAATTGCACTTGGGCACCACAGGTTTTGTCAACATTACTTCACAGACTTTTCACATCTGCAAAGCCATAAGAACCATTAAAGCCTTTTTTTCTTATTAGGGTGGTTCTTGCCTTTCAATGCCAGCAGCCCCAGAACACCTTTCTTTTTATGCTGTTCAGTGCAGAATAACCTAAGACACAGCCACTTTAGTTCTCCACAGAGAACACAAGTTTTGTTAACACCATACCCCCTAAACTCCCTTCCATCTGTTTTCAGCAGGCCACAATGGCATGTGGTGATCCCCAAGAGCCAAGGACCACTCCAGCTGGTCAAACACATCCCTGGCTGACCCAAGCTGTTTGCATTTCACTGCCTCTTGGGGCCTCCAGACACTTACTAGGATCTCCAAGGCACATTTATCACCCTTTGAGTCTTTTTTCTTCCTCTTCTCTTTCCCACATCCTAGCTGCATACTACCAGCCTCAAGAAGGCAACTTGAAAAGCCACCATCTCTCAGCTCCTCCGGGCAGCAGCAGCACTCTTCTTCTGTCACCAGTACAATTCTGCATCCATGAGCACCCAAAAGTACAAGTAAAGCCTCACTGCTTCATTGCCACGACACTCCCAAGCAACAGGTACATCCCGAGCTAAACCCCTCTCCCTATTCTCAGCCCTGGGCCCCACACACCAAGGTGGTGATGCTCAGGTTAAGAGCCTCTTTGAGGCAATGCCTTTGCCACAACAAGAATTTCTGTCCAACAGAATACTCCGCAGAAAGTCTGCAGCTTTGAAACAAACGAAACAAGCACAAGGCAAACCATGAATGCTTCAGTGTCTTTCAACGAGAGGTTTAGAAACTTTCTAATCGTTAAGTTTCAGACAGTGCTTTATTAGGTTTTTCCTTCTGATCAGCTCTAGCTCTGCAAATTCGACAGCCCTGCTCAGCGTCCTGGCGAGTCCCGGGCAGCAACATGTGCTTTCCTAGATCGAGATCTGCACAACTCCCCTCGAACTGCAGCCCAGCTCTCTTTTCTCAACTCTGCTGTAATCCATTTCGACACGGATCCATCCCGAGCACTTTTCCCACGAACACTGCCACTTCCACTCGTCCCGCGGGCAGTGCTGCGCTGACTCCAGACGCGGCTTCTTCCCGCAGCTCCCACTCCATTCCTCCGCATCAGAGCCACTCACGCACTTCCCCACCGTGCCAAACAGCCCAGAGAAAACCCAGCTTTTCGAAACACACACTTTGCACCTATCCATCAGGCACACAAGCAGCTGCCGTGGTACTTTTCCATGCGGGAACCAGCGCTAAATCCAGGTGCCCACTCCCCGAGGCTTTGAGAAGAGCCCCAGCCATGCTTCCCCAGGCTGCCCGGCCACGGAAGCGGAGAGGGGCCAGGAACCACAGCGGGGATGGGACTTCAACGGGTGCTGCTCTGCTCCGAGAGATTAGAACCCGAAGGGAAGCCGCAGCTCCCCCCAACACGAGGAGTTCACACACACACGCCAAGCACGGGCTGCGACTTGCGAGGAGCCGGCTGGCCCCGGGCACAGCCCCGGCACCGGCGAAGCCAGCGGCGAGCCCGACCTGCACACGGAGGTGTAAGGCGAGGATGGAAAGCAGCGCCGGGGGATGCTGCGTGGGATGGCAGGGTTTGTTTAATCCACAAACCCAGCGCCCCCTCCCCGCTCGACCCAGCCTTACTACAAAACCTGAAAAACGCGAAAAATAAAGCGCTGAGCACACGGCCTCCCAGCCCTCTCCTTCGGGGGAAGAGGCAGCAAGTAGGGGAAAGAAAAGCAAAAAAAGCAAAAAACGCGCACAAAAAGAAAAAAAAATAGCGAACAAAAGGCGGCTCCCGGCGCTTCCCCTCCCATGCCGTCCCCGGGCCGCCTCACCCAGAAGATGAAGTTGAAGCCGAAGAGCAGGTACTTGATGCACTTGGTGCCTCCTTTGACGGGCATGGTGGCTGCTGCGGGCGCGCTGACGACGCTCCCCCGCTCCGACGCCGCTCTTTAAATGCGGCCGTGCCCGGGTGTCGCGGGGACTCCGCCGGGCCGCCCTCGGGCCGCCCCCGGCCGCGCCCCGTACCTGCGGCCGCCCCGCTCCGCCCCGAGCGCCGCCGGGCTCCGCCGGGCTCCGCGGGGCTCCTCCGGGCTCGGCCGGGATCCTCCGGGCTCCGCCGGGCTCGGCCGGGATCCTCCGGGCTCGGCCGGGCTCTGCCGGGCGCTGCGGCCGCGCCACACGGGGCCCTGCCCGGCCCTGCCCGCCCGGCCGCGGCTCGGGGCGTCCCGGCCTGCAGGGACGGCGCCTCACAGATCGCAGCCTCTGCCGTGTGTGCCCGCAGCCGTGTGCGAACGCTGCCGCGGCTCTGGCAGGGTTGGGTGTGAGCAGTGCCCGGCCATCCTCTGAGGGAAAAACTTCGTCCTAATGTCTAATAACCCGACCCGACGTGCGCTTGCATAGATCACGGAATCCTTCGGATGGAGGGGATCTCTGGGATTATCCAGTCCAGGCGCCCGAGCAGTGACAGGATAATCTCCAGGTGGGTTTGGAGCGTCTCCTGGTTTGGAATATCTCCAGAGAGCGAGAATGCACACACTCTCCCTGGACAGCCTGTTCCAGTGCTCTGCCTCCCTTAGCCTCAAGAAATTCCTCGTATTGTGGCGAAACTTCTTTTAGTTTTTGGCCATTGCTCCCTGTCCTGTCGCTGGGCACCACAGAAGAGAGTCTGGCACCATTCTCTTGATACCTGCTTTGAGATATTTATTAATGAGATCCCCTTTCTGACTAATTAATCAGGCCCAGCTCCCACAGAGATGCTCCAGACCCCTCATCACCTTTTGTGGCCTCTGCTGGGCGTTTAGTTTAAAATAAATGCATCAGTCTAGCTTAAATGGGTGTTTTCCCGTGCAAGATAAACTCACAGCATAGTTTAACTCCTGTAATCTTTCAAATATATCAGTATGAAGCTACAAACATCCGCTTTAGGAAAATAAGGTGGGATAAGTTTCAGCCCGCCAGCTGATCCATGGTAACTGGTTGCGCACGTGCCCTTAGGTCACCCCAGCTGTGAGAAAAAAAACATGTTAAATTTCAACTAAAAATTTCCCTTTCATGGTAACAGGGCCTTCAGCACTCAACTCCTGAGATTTTTTAGCTCGGGGATGAAAACTGAGGGCTCCTACGTTAATTTGGTACTGTGGGATCAGAAACTCATCAGGTATCAAGAGTTAAAAAAGCACCCAAGCAGAACAGTAAAAACAGAACAGCCATCCTGAAATGCAGATAAAAACATGTTGGAGTTATTGTTGCCAAAATAAATAAGATACAAGCACATTCCAGAGGCAATACGGTGGGGGAGACGCTGGCTTGGGCAGCTGCTTCCCAGAGCAGGTTACAAATCAGGAATATATTTCCTATAAAATAAAGGGAAGCAGAGGGATGGAGGCTGGCCACAGCAATATAGATCCAGCAAGGATGGAATTAATAAATGCATGTGACTGAACTCTCGTGGTAACTGGAAACAGAGCAAGGGCAGGTCCTGTGTCTCAGATTTGAGCTCGGACTGGTTTTCTGTGTGACTTTTGGGTTGCTTTTCTTTTGTCACTTTGCCATTAAGAATTTATTCTGTTAGTTAGCATCAGTAATATGGCTTCCCTTAAGTTTCTAAAATTAAGGATCACAGAAGAACTTTGGATAACTCCCCTCCTACCTTTGTATTATTAAGCTTGTTATGCTTATGCTGTGTTAAAGCAACTCTCATTAATATTCATGGGCAGTAACCTTTTGGTCAGAGGCAAGAAATGAACCTGTTGGATAAAAACCCCCTGTGAGTTTGTAAAAAATAAAACTCTCCCCATTCACCTGGCAAATTAAGTTATGAGGAAGTGAAATGCATTCGTGCATCTTTAGTATTCTCAAGAATATGGAATGAAAATAAAGCTGTGGCTTTTTTTCTTTTTTATTTTTTTTCCTTTTCATGTGAAGGATTTGGAGAGAACATTTGTGTTTCACTCTTCCAGGGTGTGACGATTTGGTAGATGCAACTCTGACCACACCTGAATTTCTCTGACTAGTGGAATGAGATAGTAATCAACTGAATTTCTGCGTAACAGAAATCACTAATGGAATTTCATGACCCTTGTAGAAGTAGTTCAAACTGATTTATTATTTTGAAACTTTGTATTTGCATGGGATAATAGGCATTTTGCATGAAATATTTATTATCTGCACTTAAAATTGTGCTGGGTGGTTAAAGTGTTATTTTGTCCTGCTGGCACAGAGAAAAGCAAATTCAGGATATTGCTGCCAAGAAGAAATCAGAATTTACCAGAAACCTTTTAAAATTACCCTTCTAATAATCTAGCCACAACATTAACTATCTGTAGAACTTTACTCTAAAGGTAGGCTGAATTATTTTATTCTGTTTAAATGTGAAACTGAATGTCTTGTTTGGGCCAGTAGTGAAGAGGAGAAGCATTTGCTTGTCACCAGGAAGGATCTTCTCCTCAGACTGCACAATCCAAAGGACCCTGATCATTTGATTAATATAGGAAGGCAAAGGAGAGTAGGGGTTTCTCTCCTGACTATATTAAAGGATGGTGGGATTCTCTGCTGAGTACTGCAGAATTTCTTGCCTCCTTGACCTGTTTTCCCAAGAACTCTACCTTAAGAACATGTGGAAGGACTAGTGTCAGCTAGCTTGAGGCGTTTAGCCTTCTTTGCATAAACAATTCCAGGTCTTTTAAAAGGTTTCAGCTCCCTTAAAAAGTCAGGCATAAACGGTTGGAGCTGTGGAGAGATAAAGTACAAAGCTTTCTCCACCAAAGGACAGGGATTAACAAATTTCTTGAGTGTCAGTTAAAGGAGAAATAGAATAACAACATTTGGTTCTTTTTAGAGAAATAACAAGCCAGACACAAAAGAAAAACGCTAAAGGTTGTTTTGCTTGCTTTTTTGCTTCAGTGGTTGTTCCTTCGCAGTGGCTGTGATGCTGGGCTGGATCTGTCTGTCTGGTGAGGGGTGGGGCTGTACAAACACATCACTTCTCTGCTGCCAGGGAGTTGGGGATGGATTTTGAGAGGAAAGAGGAAGCCACAGGCACTACGTTGATGTCATCTGGGTCACCCTGAACTCTTGAGTACGTCCATGAGACATAACACGAAGTGTCTTACTTCTTGGTCTCACCTTTCCAAACAAATTTGAGGGTACGCTGGTTTATTTCAACACAGCAATATTTTGGAATGAGTGAGTGGTTCCTTGCACATCTGGGGCTGTGAGGGAGAGGCTGGTCCTGGAGCTGGAGAGCCAAGACTGGCATTCCATTGCAAACTGGAATGAGTCACTGCAGAAGTGACTCACGGGGTCAGTCATGCTGATAACGCTACGTGGAAGGCACTGGCCTTTTTTCCAGTGCTGGTAGAAATGTGTTTGGTGTTTGGTATCCATAGCAGATGGTTTCTGGAAGAACTCATGCTAGGAGTGAATCTGTGCATTCTGGAAGTGTGTCTGCTTTCTGCCACGAGGGAAAGACTTTGAGGAAACCACAGGGCCCTGGGGGATTTCACTAGAAATTAGTTCTTCTGCTATAACTGGAGGGGTATCTGGAAGTGAAACCCCAAAGCCAGACTTCTTCATTTTCCATGTTTTTAAAACACTTTTTCTTTTTTGTTTGTTTTTAACTGAGATTTGAAGAAGTTTAGAAGAGATTTGGGCGCATCCTTGCAAATATTTGGCATGAGATATTTGTGTATGATGCATGAGTAGTGATAATGTCAGGAGAGCAACTGGAAAATCTCAATATGAACTTAAGAACCCGTTTCAAGCTCTTAGGAACTTGTGTCCTAATCAGTTGTCATTTTACTGGAGAATCTCAATGTGAACTTAAGAACCTTTATGAAATTACTTCGTGATCAGTTATAATTTTCAAATTTTGAGGTAAAACGCATGGGATAAAAGGCAAAAATGCCAAAAATTCCAAAAATTTCAAAACTCATCCTTTCAGACATCCTCACTATTAGCAATGATGAAAGTAAACTCCTTCAGGAAGGAAGGATGATGAAAGGATGGAGTCAGATTCTGCTTGCTTGGTGTTGCCAGGAAATAGGACAAGGGAGAATGGACAGGAATTGATGCCCAGTAAGTTCCACCTGAACATGAGGCAGAAGTTCTGCCCTGGGCAGTGACTGAGCACTGAACAGATTGTCCAGAGAGCCTGTGCAGGCTCCTCCCTGGGGATATTCCAGACCCCTCTGGGCACAATCCTGTGCCCTGTGCTCTGGGCTGGCCCTGCTGGAGCAGGGAGGTGGCACCAGATGAGTCACTTTGGTTCCTTCCAGCCTGGCCCTTCCCGGGATGTGGAATATGTCATCATTTTACTTAGGGAGAAGAAAACACACTTGCTTTTTTAATTGTTGTGAAATACAAAAACCAGTCCAGATGCCCCTTAATTTTTCACAGCAGCAGTTTGACGTCACTGAAAGTGTAGCCCATGGTTTAACTCCTTTTCAAGTTAAAATGCCATTTAATCCCCCATTTATGCTGCAGGCAGCAGTGCTTGTACCTGGTTTCGGTGTGAGAGCAGGCTCATGACTGGAGGATGGGAGACCAAAGCTTTACCAAACAAATGCTGTGACTCTGAAAGATTGCAAAATGCCTGTTTGGAAATCATGGCTGTGACACGTGTGCAGCTCCAGGGGTGATTCATCTAACTGCTATGTCGATGTCTGCATGTGGGGGTGAAGTTATTTTAGGAGCAGGGGACAGGAGTGGGGCCACAGGCTGTGGCTGCTGTCGAGGTGCTGGCAGGTTAGGCAGGTCCTTGAGCACAGGGCCCTGGGATGTGACACATCTCCCTCACCATAATACAGCACTGTGGTGTGTGGGGAGACTTAGGGCAAACCTTTCTAGGTGTCAGGTTAAAAATCAGGTATGCGAGGCTCAGCTGTGACTGTCGTGGAAAAATAATCCTGGGTTTTCTAGCACATGCAAGAGGGAAATGCAGGCAGTGTCAGAAAAGAGTGAGATGGCTCCAGGTCTGTGTCTGACAGCCAAGGAAACCACAGCTAACAGTCTTAAGAGTCTCTCTAGATGTTTTCATTTCCCCCTTCAAAGGAATGGAATGGAATGGAATGGAATGGAATGGAATGGAATAGAATAGAAGAATGGAATAGAATAGAATAGAATAGAATAGAATAGAATAGAATAAATAGAATAACATAGAATAACATAGAATAACATAGAATACAATAACATAGAATACAATAAAATATTTCTGTTGTAAGGGACCCACAGCAACCATCTGGTCTGAGCACTTCAGGGCTAACCAAAAATTAAAGCATGGTATTAAGGGTGCTGTCCAAATGCCTCTTAAACATGATTAGTAGCAATGGTTCCAAATCTGAAAATATTTCTGGTCTTTGTTCTGTTCCAGCCAGAGGTGGGTTTCCAGGTGTTTTCCTCAAATTCCTCTGGCAGTCCCAGTTTCATGGATCCACAGGGCACGGGTTAGGGAGGTTCTCAGGTTGTTCTTCCCAGTGCTGTCAGGTGGATGCCTAGGAAATTGTCAAGATATTCTTTTAAATCAGATTTGTGGTTCCATTAGTAATTTTACAATTTAAATTTCTGGTGCAAAGTAATCTGAACACTCTGGCAGAATCTCAATTAACTGTATTTATAAATCCTTTTGTACATATAAGTATAAATATTTTTCATAGCTAGCTAGAAACATTAGTTATGGAACTGAGCTTTGAAATGCTGGAGGATTACCTTTCAGTCAATTTAAGAAAGTAGGAAAAGTAATGTTCAACAAAGGAGAAAGGGGGAATATTTCCTCCAGTTTTTCATTTATGCAAAAGTGTTTCAGGACATTCTTCCTCCTGCCCTCTCAGAAAGAAAATAAGCTTGCTTTATGCAAATGCCAAGAACTACAAAAAATATCCAAAACTCCAAAAAGTCATACATGAATATTTAAAAACAAACCAAAGATGCTTTTCATATTAGCAGTAATGGTTTACTAATGGGATCAGTTTTGTACACAAAAAAGCTCCCTAATCTCTGTCCTCACTGAAAATTAGCAGGACTTAACTTTTAGTGGCTATTTTAGAGAAGCAGTCACAGAGTAACCTCCTCCCTAAGCACCCTGTCTTCAGAGAGAGGATTTTATTTCTGATAACCACACAGCACTTGCAGGTGAAGTGAAATAATTTTTAATTCTGATCTAGCACTCATCTGAGGGACCTGATCTAAACATATATTCCAACACAGCTCTAATGATAATGTTGGACTAGATAAGGTTGATTTTGTTTTCTGGGTTTGTTTTCTACTTCATTTTCCAGACATGGATTTGGTTTTAAGCTTGCATTTCACTCTTTAGTAATTAAAGCAGCTGTGCATTGCCTAAAGTGTGTGCATTAAAAAATTGCTGCTTGTAGCATTGAACTTTGTGTTTTATTCTATTGATTTCTCTTTCTTATTCCTTACCCTCCCCACTCCAATTCAGTTGTTAAATTCTTCTCATATTTTCTTCTCCTTTCCTCCATTTTCTTCTGTCTTGAGAACTGAGGAGGAAATACTGCTGAATAGAAGTTGCAGTGTTGAATATTACTCCTTTGAAGCTGTGAATTCTTAAGATGTCATGTGAGGTCTCTGAGGAAAAAAAAAAAAAAAAGTGGTATTGGAACTATATTTCAAAATGAACTGTCTATTTTTGCCATACTAGTGAGGTCATTGACTTTAATAGCTTCAGTGAGATGGTCAACTGAGCAAGAATAACCAAATATTTCTGGTTACAGACTCTTTGTCTCCTCGTGAGGTCTCTGGTCATTTCCTGCTGATCACACCACATAGCTTGGGAAGCCTGGGAAAAAAATCACTTCCCCTTTCCACCAGCATCTCTTTTTTAGATTCATAGAATCTGTCCTGCTGACCTGGAATGATGTTCAGGGTTTGCAGGTGGGAACTGCTGCTTTAGACCACAGTGCATGGGTCATCCCAGAGGAGGCCTGTGGTTATTATCTCTAAGAAAATTCTGAACTTAATTGCTTTATTTGGACTTAATTTGCTTTATTAAGGGCTTTAATTGCCAGTGGTGTTGGGCTGGGTTATCATTTAATGCAAGGGAGGCTTCTAACCATCTCAGCTATTTAACATGCTGAAAGTCACCTGACAAAATGTGTTTTTTGTGGACCCATCTTTTAAAGTGCAGGTGAGCATTCATCTCTGAAATTACCAGGAGGTACTTGAGTATCTTCTCAAGCTCTGGTGAATAATGCCAATGTCATACAGTGCTGCCATCTTTACCTCTGCTTGTTTCTGATGCTGTCAGAGTGGAGGGCCAAGTGTAGTGGGCAGGACTCCAGGGAGTATATGCAACATGCTATGTCATTTATTTAGCCCCAGCTGCTATGAAAAGCATCCTAGGATGGATACCTTCACTGCTCTCAGCACTTCAGAGCCTTTGAGCAATCACAATTGCTGTTGTCAAATGTAAATCAGCAGGGAAGCTCTTGCAGGAGACTTTGTACAGGTGATGGATGTGATCTTGGGAGCTGAAATCCATCTGCTTCGATTCTTTTGCTGCCTGTGCTATCTTGGGCATTTATTTTTTTATTTCAGTGATGGAAACAGAGAAGCATAGATCATCAAGACCTGCTTGAGGCAAACCGTTCTGTGTCTTCCAGAGCAGGAGTGAGAAATAAGACTGCTGCAATCAATCTGTGAGTTTCAAGCATTGTAAAATGGAAACAACCACCCCATTTCCTGGAAAAGAATCTCAAGAGTTCAGCAAATAACATGGAAAAGCAATACATCATGTACTGGCTCTCTTTAGAATAGGTAAAGGGTGTAAAAGCCAAGGTGGGGAAACTCTGGATGCTGTGATTCTGTTTAGACAAGGGAGGTCATGCCAAATTTGAGCTGATTGCTCAGTATTCTGTCAGTGAGTGTATTTTCATTAAATCCAGCAACAAAGCATGATATTCAAGAAGGAATAGGTTGCTGAACATGCTTTCCCTTTTCCATATGATACCATCAGGGCAAGTAACATCCTCTCCTCAAAGACAAGATGTGGTGGGTAAAGTAAAGTAAATACATTTATAGTAAAGTAAACATGTTTATAATAAAGTAAATATAAACATATTTACTTTGCTATACTGTAGCTTACAATTATTCTCATGTGTTTCTTGTTAGGAATCACACTGCCTTGAGATGATTGACACCTTTCTTGAATCCAAATCACCATTCATTAAATGATGATTACTTAAACCCCTCAGGAAGGTTTGCTTCTGTGGGAAGGTTTTCAGGGAGTAAGGGATGTTTTTAAAGCCTTGGCTTTGTGTTTCTTCCTCTCTTAACTTTGCCTTGATTTTTTTCCTCTGAAGGTTGTTACTCTACTTATGTCCTATATTGATAAAACACATGAAAATTTCTTATTGTGGAGTAAAACTATTGGGCTTTTGATTGTTTGGTGAGCCCATGCATGGGTTTAAATTTGGCACTAACAACTTCACTTCTGCAGCTTCCTTTGATTAAACCTCTGATGAAACTGGTGGATAAAAACAAGGGTCAAGGTGAGGCATAACTGAAGATTATCTCTTTCATAGCTATCAAATGAAGTAAGGACTGAAAACCTCCTTAGAAATGGTATGTGCATTATTGGATTTTTTTTTTCACTTTTTGTTAGCCCTGCATTTTCTATGTCTAAAGTTTTGTTTATTTTATTATCTCAAATCTTGTAATATTTTCTGAAATAAATTGCCACCTGAGAAATCAAAAAGGTTGTAAATAAGCATCATTATATTGTTTTGGTTCTTTTTGCATTGACATAATTAAAATCCTTCGGGTTTGATTTAAGAAGTCATCTTGTTCAGCTTGCTACTTAATTTGAAATTATATTTATACTGTGCATAACCATAGTACTGAGAGGGAAGGATCTTAATAATTAGTACAGCTGAAACAGGGGGGAATTCTTTCCTCTTCAGAAATCTTTTGAGATAGCTGAAGGTGTGCTTTCTCAGAACTAGACTAGGTATTCTTATTTTCTAAAAATATTTGAACTGCTCTAATAAAGCCTGTGAAAAATCCTTATGGAGGAAGGAGGGGTAATCCCTTCAGATCATAGGGAGGATAAAGGTTTGAAATAAAATAGACCCAGACCTGGATAATCCAGAGCTGAGGAAAAAAACTATAGGAGCAGTAGACCTTTTAGAGAGTCTTGGGAAAGAGTGGAATTTTTAGCTCTAACAACCAAGTCTTCAAATGCCAGCAGGCAGAGGCAGACTGCGAGGTGTGTCTCAAAACTGGCATGTGCTTCTGGTCTATTAATGGCTCCAAAACGTCAAGAAATGCCAAATAATAAATCACTTTTCTAATAGAATACCCTGATCCTACTTGTCTGGGGGCTTTGTGTGGTTCCTTGTGAGTCCATTGATATTGGAGTTTGATTTATAGCAAGTCAAGTTGTTCCTGACAATTGAAAATAACCTATTGTTTATCTGAACCTGGATACACCTGTGCACAAAATGAACCTCAGTTTTTTCTGTCTAGGTATGGTCTCTGATAGGTTGTAAAAACCTGACATGTCTAGTTAAGTGTGGGGAAAGGTCTTGCATAAACACTGTGGATTTGTGATTTTTTTTTTTTTTTTAATTTTTTTAGTGGTTTCATTTTTACCTTCCATTACTTGCATAAAAACTTGTCATGAAGGTAACCAGTGTTTGGTGTGACTCACAGAAACTTGAGGGAATGTTTGGCTGGAATTTCTAACCTGCCAGCTCTATATAAAGCAAGAGAGGGTTTATTTTGTTCAGTCTGAGACTTTGGTATTGACTTTAGGCTGTAGTGCTCAGATGTACTGAAATCATAGGGCTTTGCTCTCATTAAAAATAAGGATCTCTTAACAATGCTCAGCAATGACTCACGTGTGTGGATATCTGAATTTAAGTTTCTATACTTGGAATTAAGGACTTGACTGGAATTGCTAAGCTTGAAGATTCTGTTAAATATCTTTATGTCAAAGCAAATCACAGAAAAAATTCTGAAGAGGGTGTTTGATTTTCTTTAAGATTCCCTTTGTGGCTTTAGCAGTCATAAAAGGGTAGTGGAGAGACAGGAATGGAAATAGATCAGAAACCAATCGAGTGTGGCACGAGTTGTAACAGTGGATTTACTGTGGCTGCACGTGGAAATGAAGAGACCAGCAGGCTTTTCCCAGCAGAATAGCACCCTTTTACCTGGCATGGGTATCCTGATGCCTGTCACAGGCCAGCAGTAAGAATATTCCCTGTGGAATGGCTTGAGGTTGCAGTTTAGGGCATAGCAAGGGTCACTCTGCCTCAAAGTGTCATTTCCTGAGCATTTTGCTCTCAATTCTTTGTATGGAAAGGATGAGACATAGCTTTTTTTTTTTTTCCATGTAGCCTCAGCACCCTCCCTGCTCTAATTTCTCATCAGAGCTGCTGGTTTATCCCCTTTTTCTCTATATACTTCTGTTCTCCCTGCATTGCACTCCTCTGAGCTGAAACACAAACTTTTTATTTCCACAGCAGGGCTTGAATTGCTTCTTTAACTTTGTGGGTGGAGGAGGGAAGGCTTTTGAAAAGAATAGGGGAACACTTTGTGCAAAGGGCTGGGTTCATAATTCAGCATTATCCTGGAGCACACTAGGATAGTCAGCAAGTATGTGATATTGAAGATTTGCCAGATACCAGAGCTCTGGATGACTGGAATATATTCTTCAGAAAGCTGTGAGATCTGACTACACAGCTATTCTTTTCTAACCACAGAACTAACCAGTGTGTCAAAACTGGGTTTTCCACTGCTCAGCTGCCACTTGGAAGCAAAACTTTTAGGAAAGTCCCACATCCTAGTTGAGTACCTGGATTAGAAATGCATATTTCAAAATGTCTCCACATGTAATTCCAAGTTGTTAATTTTGGCATCTAAATAAGTGTTGTTCAACTGCTTGATCCTGCTGGGGTTAAATGATCTAAAAACAAAGCTAAAATCCCCACTGCAATGAGGTGATATTTGTGATGGATATCATAGTAGGTTTTTTTGCCATTTAATATGTTTGGTCCTTTCAAAGTCAGGGGTCATACACCTAAGTGGGGGCAGCTCTTGGCCTTGCCTTGGCTGCTGTGACCTGGGTCAGGAATTGCTGGGGAATGGAGAGGGGGAATTTTGCTTTTTGAGGAGCTTCAAGCCCAGGGTGGGAGACTTTCTATTTCTTAGGTGTCCAGCTTGAGATACTAGGTCAGGAAACAGAATATTTCAATCCTCAGATGTTTATGTATATGATTTTACAAAATACCTTCTATATGGAATAACCCCCCCCCCGAGTTTCTCTGAGAAAACTGTAGTAAATTGGCAGCTGAGGTGTCTGATTTCCTGGATAATTGTCTCATGTATTTAATAGAGATGTATAATCTGCAAGGAATATACAGCTGTTCAGTTTGTTGTGTTAGGGGTTTGTCTTTTCTTTCTTCTCTCTTCCTTTTATTCATGTCAGTAGACCTGATCTCTAGTTTGGGATGAAGGGGAGGAGAGGAATGTCATTCTCTCTGCAGATGATTTACTTTCTGTGTCTGGGACTAAAGCAAATATTTCTTTTCTCCTATTATATTTCATTCCTAGGGTTGAATCCAGAAGTGACAGCCTTCCCATTAGTGTGATTTGTGGTTGGTTTGTTTTCATTTCAAGGGCTCCTCAGCACAGCTAGCAGCAGCCCAGTAGGTAGTTTTCCACTGGATGCAAATCCAGGTGTGTTCTTGTAATTTTAAAACTTCACAGTTAAAAGGGCTGATAAAATATTCCCCCAAACCAGCTAGAATTGTGTTTGCACAGTTAGAATAATGTAATTTGCCTTCTCTTATCACATTGATCCTAGTATCAGCATTGAATCAGTACCAGAAAGAAATCCAGGGGAATAAGTTTAAAAGTTCAAAGACATTTTTATCTTAATACACCAGCATGTGATCTGGGATTATAGCAAATAGAGGCATGCTTCAGAGCAACCTCACCCTGATACATCCTGGGCTGCCAAAGTTAGTGCTGTGTTGTGAGCAAAGCCTCTGCTCAAAATGGGAATTAATAAACCTCAGATTTAATCTGGCCCTTGCTAGACTTGGTCTCACCATGCTGCAGGGGCTCGTGCCTGTCAGCAAGGGAGTTTTCCTCCTGTCTGAAGATGTGCCAAGATACTTTCCACAGCAAGACTGGTTCTGTGGCAGCAGGAGCTGCAGAAGGGGAACAACACACTTGGCTGAAGAGCAGGGAAAGTGAGGAGCCAGGGAGAATAGTCCTGGCATGGGAAAGCTCCCAGGACTTGTCCCTCCTCCCTCTGCCAGCCAGCACAGCTGGGCTGGAAAGCTTGGGGTGCTGGGCTCTCCCTGCTCTGTCTTCTGCTCTTACTCTGGCAGAAGGGATTTATTAGGACCAGAGATGACTGCTGGGCAGCCTCTCTAACTCCAGCAAGAGAAGCTTAGATTTATTCCTGCTTCCCATCGAGCAGGGTGGATTTAAAATATCCATCTCCCCACAAAGCAATCTGTAGCTCCACATTTCTTGCTTCTCAGCAGATGGCATTTATAGCACCTTGTTAGGCCCTGGGTTTGGAGATTTCTTTAACATTGGAAAGAAATTATTGCTCCCCATCCTTACCTTTCTGTGAACAAGGATTTTTGAAAATTGCTGTTTTGTACAGATGTGTACATTTTTTTGAAGGGAGTTTTTCAGGATACTTCTTTAACCCTGGCTGACTATTTTGGAGTCCCAGGCTTCCTGGCAGTGACTGTGTGGGACATGCAGTGCTTTGGTTTTGTGCTCATTCTTTTCCTGTTTCTTCATCTGCTGTGCTCCCTCTTCTTGCTTAGTGCAACAGTTTATTTCCCACATGGGACATCCTAGGATGTGTTAATTCGTTAAAATGATCAGACTGCAAGAATCAGGGGCATTGGCTGGTCTGGTGATGAGGCTGTAAAGCACTACTAGAAAATATGGGTGTGGACAATCATGTTTTCACTACACTAGTTAACAAAGGCAGTGTCCCAAAATGTTGGGACACAAATATGCCAAACGACCTTTGTGAGTCACTGGGATGGCCCTGGTAGATGTTATCTGAGGGGCTCTTGGTGTGTTTACAAGGAGGGGGAAAGCCAGCATGACCCTCTGCTGCTTAAAATCTTCTCTGAAATTGTCCCAGCGTTCATTATTGAAGGGTGTGAAGCTGTATTTCATACCATAGCACCGTATTTTTACTCCTTTCAGTGTACAAAGCTTTGTCTAGACTAGGATTTATGTCACTCGTGTGATTAGCTCCTTGGTGGCTGTAAACTCTAGCCTAGGTGTGAATGTGTCTTTCATCACTTGCAAAAGCTTTACCTGCCCTCCATTCCACGGGATTAAACTTGACAGGTTCACTGGTGTGGCAGAGCTCAGTTTTGACTCTTTTGTTTTAGGGATTTTTTTATTCTCTGTGTAGTATGGTGCTGATGCTATTTGTAAGGCAGAGTTGTTGACCCAGTCCCCTCTTTAAGAGCTGCACAAACTGAAAACAGCACCAAGTGTCAGCTCCAAATCATTTGTAGTGTGTGAAAAATGTGAAACAAAAATTCCTGGTAGACAGGAGGAACACAGAAATTAGTAAACCAATTCTGGCCATGTCCTTGGCAGTCCCTGCAGTCAAGCCACCATCCTGATCCTATTTTGCCCTGACAAGGTGATGGTCTGAGCAGATCACCCTGCCCATCACACCTTTTAATCTGTGTCAGGATAAATGTTGTGAGTAGCATTTGCATTTTTTGATGTTGCTGAACTGCTTAGCCTCAGTACAATTCAGCAGTGACCAGATAAAACCAGACTGAGAACAGCTGGAAGCATTATTCTGTGCAGAACATCCATATCTGATCTGTCTTCCTGCATGGTAGAGTGGCATTTCTGGGGATGTTCACAAGCCTGCCTTTGTCCCCACCACGAGTCCTTCAAAGTCCTCCTTGTTCTCCTGGTGCATTACTTGTTAAGCAAATTAATTAATGAGAAGGGACACTTGTGGTGCTGTTTGACAGGAGCTGTGGTTCCTGAATTGCTTTCTGGCATTGTCACTGGAAAATTCTAGACCTTCAGAAGGTACAATGTGCCTGTGGCACCTTTGGTTCAGGTATCCATCTGTCCCCTTGCCCCAGTTCCCTTATTTTTCAGCATGCTGCTTAATTAGACTCCTAGGGGTCTCAGGAGGCCTCCCAAACTGGGATAAAAACTTTCTGGAAATGCAAAATTATCTATTTTTCCTCCTTCTTAGTTCAGTTCTCACCAGATTGTGGAGTTTTACACATCTAATGGGAACTTCCAGACTTTTGCACGTCTGTGTTTCTCCCTCTTTGATCAGGAGGCAGGACAGGAACTTTGCAAATCCCATGTCTGATTTTCCAGATGGAGCATTAAAAAAAAAAATCTGTTCATATATAAATAATTTTGGGAACAGTAGCAGAGTTAAATATCCCTCCTTTGTTTACAAACTACAGTCAGGGGAAAAAAACCCAGCCATGGACTGGTTTGTAGTGGGGCAATGCTGGTAACTGCAGAGTGGGTGCTTCAGGTTTCCTTTTCTGGGAACAAGATTCCCTCTTCCCCCAAGGCTGCTGAGGGACCACATAAACCCCCATGATCTGGTCAAAACTGCTTGAAGAATTAAATACATATTAAAATATGTATATAAATAAAGTTAAAGCCCGGCTGAAAACCAGGCTTTAAGTACATATCTTTAGGAAATTTTGAATTTTACTAGCCAGTGCTGTTAATTCCCAGTAGAAGCCAAGAGATTGGAAAGAGCCTGGTCCCACAGGGAGGAGCTCAGTGTGAATTTGTGCCCCAGAACCATCTTCAAAGCAGAGCCCTTCCATAGTTTAGTGGCACACAGAGCTTTGGACATAATAAAACATCATATGAGATGTTTCCTGGTGCTTAGCAAATATGGCAGCTGGATGTTTTTAAGTGTCTGGAGGGATTAAATCTGTGGTTTGGCAATTTCGTAGTTCCCAATGCCAGTCTGATTGTTGCTGGTTCTAGTTACTGGAAATTCCAGTGTTTTTCAGCTTTTCCATGAGGAATGCTTTCTTTGCTTTGCCTTTTCTGAACAGCCCTTTTTGCTTTAACTCAAGTTACACATTTTACACTGTGAAGCTACAAATAGCTGAAAGTAGTGTTAAAATATTTAAAGCTGAACTTACAGTTTCCCAAGCCATGCTGAGGTCTGCTCAATGAGCTGTGTGATTTTTTTTTTTTTTTTTTTTTTTTTTTTTTAGCATAACTTCCTCTCTCAAGCCTTCTTTCTGTGGTCTTCCTACTGATGCTTTGGTTTGGACAGTTTTTTGTCCTAGGTTTGTGCAGCATTTAACATAGTGGGATGCTGGCCTTGCAGGTGCTCCTAGGGGTCTAAAATGGAGATATTTTTATTTCCTCTTTAAATAATAAAATAATAAACTCCTTTTCTTTCCTGGGTCTGTCCCTCCAGAAAGCCTGGCAGACTGCTGGGATCCATAGCTCAGGTGCCTGGAGACTTCCAGAACTGTTTGGGTTTGACCCAGAAGGATGTGAACAGAAATAAAAAGCCAATAAAATATACAGATATATTCATGCTTGGAAATATCCTCAGGTGCCATTCCTTTGAATGCCATGGATTTTTCTGCTAAGCTAGAGAAGGAGAAAGGAATATGTTCTGATTGCTTTTGTTGGACAAAGAAAGGAAACCTAATTTTCAACTGTTTTGTGTTTTCTGAACAATTTATGGCCATGGTTTTGTTATTCAAACACACAAACAAGATCCTGTCTTTTTATTGTGCTTCTAAAGATAAAATCTTTTGCATGGGCTCATAAAATGGTGAGCTCAAAATATCTCTCAGCTTTGAGGTGTCCAAAAGCTAAATTTTTATTAGGATGCAGTTTTGTACAGTTCTTGTCCTATGCCAAATGGAAAAAAATTGGACTACCTGGTGTGGTTTGGTTTTTGGTTTTGTTTTTTTTTAGGCAAGTCAGATGTCGAGGGTATTTTTGATTTTTAATGCAATTTCTATAAAGTTCCATAGTTTTAGGAACAGTCCAGTGGGGAGACACACACACTCCATTAACTCTGGTCTGTGAGGTGTCTCATGGGTTGGGCACAAAGGGTTGTAGGGGATTAGGGTGACATCAGGCTGATTCCATGATCTTGGTGCTTTCCAGCTCAGGATATTCTGTGATTCCAATGTGTTGTCTGTATTGTCGACTTGCTTGATGATGTTTTGGAATGGTAGAGTATTTGAAGATTTTATAATTTATTGGATGTTAAATGTGGGCATTGGGAATTCTTGTGAATATCTCAGCTTTGGTTTTCATCTTGAAGGCTTCTACCCATCGTGTTTCTGGAGAAAATCTTATAAATGCTAATCTTTGATGGTAGAAAAAGATCAAAAGCATATGAGAGAGCCAATTTATATTCTAGAATTTCAGAGTCCTTGTATTGTGGTTGATGTCTCGTGATTGATGCCTTGTCCTGTGCTTTTAGGATATGTACCTATACCAATACATGAGGAAAAAGCAGGAACTGGAGGAAAATTTCACCATCTGAGCTTTTTGCCTTTTTTTTTTTTTTTTTTTCCCTCTACTCTTTGTGCTTATCTTGGATGATTGCAGGAAAAAAGGGTGGTGGTGGGGAATTCGCCTAAAACACAGATTTGTTGATCACATAATGGTGTCAATTGTTGCCAGCAGAGCAGTGAATGTTTCTGGGACTTAATTGTCCTCCACAATGAGTAACATGCTCTGTCTTGTACTGGGGTAAATCGGCCTTTCAGAGGGACAAACACGGGATTTTTGTCTCAGCGATCTGCTTTGCCTTGGACTTGGTTCTTCCTTGGCATTACAAAAACGAGTGAAATAGATTTTGTATGGATGTGACTTCTTTCCGTTCCAAAACCAATTAAGATAATATCTATATGTTTCTATATATATGTTTCTATATAGTGTGTGTATATATTTTTAATATATTTTTTTTTTTTTTTTTTAAGATAATGCAAGATGCTTCCATATACCAAATATCAACCTTAAGGGACCAAGATCATCCTTCCTGGGGAAGACTTTCAGAAACACCCTATTATTAATGGGAGCTGGCATCTCTGCAGTTCAGTGGAATTCACTGTTCACAAGCTTTTTTCATCTGCTTTGTTTCATTTGATAGATTAATGTTTACGTGATGCTGCTTGAGGGGCTTTTAATGAATTTTGGTGGGTTTGTGAAAAACACAGTGTTCTACAAACCTTACACATCTTCAGTGAGATCACAACTTTGGCTTTGTATTGTATTTTTAATTGTATTAATGCAATAATGCATGCATAAAGGTGTTTAGGCACCTTTAAGATTTGACATACCACCATTTGTGTGAGTAGAAAACACACCAACAACTGAGTGCTCATCACATTGATTGTGTTGCCAAATGATAGTTTACCCTTCTGAGGTGTTTTGTTTCTGATTATTCATAGTATTTATCTCTGCCTTATGCTATTTAAACTGCTGAAGTGGTATGAGATGCTGGTGAGGGGGGGAAGGGATATGGATGATGCTGCATTCTAGGAATAGCAGCAGTGTTAAATATTTAAAGCTGGCCCTAGCTTTGGTATCTGGAATTTGAGCCATGAAAACCATAAAAAATGGGGAGAAATGCACTTTAGAGAGGTAACCTGGGAGCTCAGTTCATTGAACTTAAAAAGGACTGGTGGAGAATTGTCTTGAACTCCTTGTCCAGGAAGGGATGTGGAGAAACCATGGTAAAAGATGTTTCTTAAATTTCTGAGCGTGCTGTCTGAAGCCTGGGCTAGCAGAAACCCAAGTTACAGCGACAGGTTTTAGCATGGTGTGGCTTTAATTCTCAGAACAGTTGGCTGACAGTTGTGTTGAAATGTTAAATGAACCCCTGGCACTGTTCTTGTTTGAAAAATAATTAATTTGGGACAAACCTACAGGGGTCAGCCTTGAACACAGAAGCTCCAGCTGGCTCCTGAGTTGGGCATTTTATAACAGTGATGACCCTGAAAGGAAACCTGTGCTCGTTCAGGAGCATCTCAGGAAGTCTGTCATTAGTAAACTTCTTAATTAGCAAATCTCCCAGGGCCCTAAACCAGCCCTGTGCGTGGAGCAGAGGATGTTAATTAATTTATCCTTGCTTACATGCTTGTGATGCAAATACACAAAGTATTGTTTCTGTCGTGCTACACGAAGGGGAGAGGGGTGAAATCGCTTCTCAAAGCAGCAGCACGGGGTCTGTGTTTGCTCCCTTCTGGAATGGCAAAGCCTCACTCTGCAAAAATAACCACTCAGGCTTTCTAATTCTCACCTGGGAAACTGTGCCTCTTGTTTTAGTTGCCATAAGTGCTGAAATTCCTGGGTTTATATGGATAATCAGGTGTGATTTAGGGCTAGAATCACAGGTACTTATAGGTGATTCAAAATCAGAACTTTTTTTTTTTTTTTTTTTTTTTTCAAGAACACACACATGAGAAAGAAGGCTTCCCTCCTCTATTTATTTATATCTGTCTCCCCACACTAAGAGGATATTTCCCATCTTTTGGCTGTTCCTGTTTATCTTCCCTCCTTTCTCAGTATATTAATATTTTCCTGTCAGGACAAATTTAATTAGTGGGTATATGCATGTGGGTGCATGTATAGGTGTATATTTGCACATGCATGCATTCATTATACTTGATTAAACCTCAGATTAAAAGTGAAGAGACCAACTGAGGACATTTTCCATATCTGAGATTTGGAGATCTCTCTGAGTGTGACTGGCTCATTTAGTAATTAATTGTTCTACTGAATTTACAGAGTCACAAGGTGAATTGTTACTGCAACTGTTTTACAGACCTGCAGCCCAGAAGTGTTGGCTACTCCTTATTTACATGGTTTCAGCTAAAGACATTTCAGCAGCCATGCATTTGGACAAATTTAATCCCAAGGGGAGGGATGAGCTGCTTTTTAAAGCACCGAGTTGGAAAACTGACCGGATGTCACACTGCATAACACAGGCTCCCATTTTCTCTTACTATATTAATGGAAAAACTCCTTTGCATTTTATGTTTAGGGTTGTTTTTTGTTTTTTTTTTTTTCCTTCAGCATCCTGATGGTGATTTTGTGGTGGACTGGTTGGTGTCTGATGACAGTTCTGATGTTAAATTATGACAAGGATGCTGAAAGGTTTTGCTCTCTCCAGAAAAGGGTCTGTGAACAGAAAAACTCCCACAGGGTAATTGTGAATAACATGCGCTTATTGGGTACCCTGCTTGCAAAATCTCGTGCCTATAATTGCACCCTATAAACCAATAGGGTTATAGAGTTTTGACTAGTTGGGAGTGGGGGGAAAAAAAATAGGAAAAACACAATTCCGGGGGTGGGGGAGGAAATCGTTGAGGCGGCCTTGGCTGGCTGGCTGTATGCAGGGAATTCCATCCCGGGGTGGAGGACAGGACATGAACAAGAGAAAGAGAGAGAGATTGAGAGAGAGCGAGCAGTGAGCGCCCGCCCCAGCTCTGCCTCCCAGGAGGAGCTGGACCCCAGAGCGGTGGGCGCTGCGCTGCCCCAGGGGCACACGCCCTTCCCGGGAGAGGTGGTACCTCACGGACAAAAGGGAGAAACTGCCCACGGAACAGGCAAAAAATCATCTCCCCCTGCCCTTCGGTTTAATTCCTGGTGGCTCTTTGTAGTGGCACGGGTGAGGCTGCGCCCTGAGTGCTGCGCCCAGTTCTGTCCCCTGCTTTTGGGAAGGATGTTGAGATGCTTGGACACATCCAGAGGAGGCTGGAGAGGGGCTGGGAACACAGACCCTGAGAGGAACGGCTGGGGGAGCTGGAGAAAAGGAGACTCAGGGGTGACCTTGGCACTCTACAGCTCCTGCAAGGGGCTGTGCTCAGCTGGGGTTGGGCTCTGTCTCCAGCAGCACTGACACAACCAGAGGGCACAGTCTCAGCTGCACCAAGGGAAATACAGGCTGGGTATTAGGAGAAAGATTTTCATGGAAACAGTGATGAAGTATTGGAATGCTTTGCCTGGGGGGGTGGTGGAGTCCCCATCCCTGGATGTGTTTAAAACACTGGATGTGGCACTGGGTGCCATGGCCTGGTTGAGGTGTCAGGGCAGGGGTTGGATTCAATGATCCTGCAGGTCTCCTCCAACCTCGTGATTCTGTAATGCAAATTTGTGTGGCTTTTGGCTCTTCAGCCAGCACAGAGTAGTGCTGCTGCCTTCAGCAGAGCGGTACTAGCTGGCACCAGCTGAACATGATGCTGTTCGGCTCTGGTGTCCTATTCCCTGCATATGCAGGAGGGGTTTTTTGCTTTGATGTGATGCTGCAGATCGCAGGGCACCTTGGCTCTTAAACTCCAGGTCGGGATGGTGCCTGGCAAGTTTGGAGCCTGAAGAGCAGCACCCAAGAGCCTCGCTTCACCTGCTGCAGCCTGAGGTTCTTGTGCTCGGCTGACTCCAAACATAACCCCGGGAAGGGCTCTGAAATTGGGAATCCCTGAGCTTCCCACCAGGGGAGGAGTTAAACTGGTAAAAAGGATTATCTCGGGCAGTGCCTGTCCCTGCCCAGTCAGGAGGGAGAGCGTTCCAGTGTTTGCTTTGCCTTGTGAACTTCCCAGCCTGTGCAAGGATGTCCGGACCTGAGAGCTTTCAAATGCAAAATGGGGGTCCTAGTTCCTCCCATCCTTTCTGAGTGTGGCTTTCTTTAAACCGTGGATCGTTAACTATGCCAGGAAAAGAAGCTGAGCACTGATGATCCCCAAAATGCCCTAGGAACTAGAGCTTTAGCCCCGTCCCTGGGCTCTTTCCTTCTTTGCCCCTTTCCTGGTCTTTTTTTTTTTTTTTCCTGCCCCTTTCCTAGTCTTTTTTTTTGCATTTTTACACTGTTGGATCTGTAACGGGACAGTTATTTTAAATCTTACTTGTGGAAAAGCAGTGAAATATATTTTCTTGTAGACTGCGATAGGATAAAGAAAGCTGTCTAGTTTTTTATTTTATTTAGGTGTTTTTTGTTGGTTTGTTGCTGTTGGCTTGTTGTTCTTTTGTTGTTTTGTTTTTTTTTTACCAAAAAGTAGGATTCTGGTGGATAGCAGCAGTTGCTTAGGAAAAGAGAAATAAGTAATAAAATGGAACATTAAGGGATGGGATTTCTACTTCTAATACATAGCAAGGTAAAGACTTTCTACACCAAAAGCTGTCTCTGATTCATCACTTGATCCCTGAGATTTGAGCCCTGTGATGCAGGGACCCTTCATTAGTTTGTGTGGCTCCTTTTTGACAGGTGACCTGCGCTGCGACCTTCCAGTTATGTGTTTTGAACCAACCCCCTGAGGATTTCATTGCTTGCTCCCAGCCTTTACCGTGGGAGGAGAGAGGAGCACTGATTTCCTACCTGCTACTTGTGATAGGACACACAAGGATGTTTTATAATTTCTCTGATTTTCCAAGGCTGGAAATTTCCTCTGCTCACAGAGATGTTGCTTCCAACCTCTGATCCTAATTTTACCTTTTCTTTTTCTGCCCTTTCATTTGATTTTTTTTTTTTTTTTTTTTTTTTTTTTTTTTTTTTTTTTTTTTTTTTTTTTTTTTGGGTGGCATCTGAGGATGTGGGGTTTGGGGTTTCTCTTTACTCCAGATGCCAGGAACACTTCTTTTAGATTCCATAAAATCAATCAGTGCAGTTTCCTGCAGAAATTAAGGGATCCTCATGCAAACAGACTTTTTCCAGGATAGTCTCTCAATTCAAACATACTTGTAGCAGGGCCAGGACTTGTTGCATGCAGCCTGCTATATGAACAAAGCATTGACAAACAATATTATGGATAGATTTTCTCAGAAGTCCTTCCTGTGCTGTTTCCAATAAAGGACTATAGATGTTTTTAGGCAACAATTCATAGCTGTTTAAATATTTTCTCCCATGTCTCAGGTGTGCTGTTTGGAAAGTTACACATCAGAAATGCCCAACCATAACTAAGTGTTGTGTAGGAACAATGTACAATATCAATTAATAAATGCACTCTTTAATTACCATTTCCTTATTTTTGGGGGGAGAAAAAAGGACCAGGATGGAAAAAAGGAAGTTTGTTCTTTGTGTTTATCTTAATTAATTTTGTTTGTTATGTTTCCCAGGGTCACTAACACGCTTAAGAAGTGTCACAATGTCTGGCTAATCTGAACCAGCATTGTTCTCATTTTTAAGGAATTTTTCCAGGTATTCTCACTCTACCTTCCTTATGTGCTAAACAAAAAAGGCTGAATCAAAGCCCTGCTGGATTTAGATTTGCAAGAGGAAGTTGCCAAATGAAGTGACTTACTTGGGGCTCAGGAAATGAAAGGATTAGAACTGGGAAGATGACAAGAGACCATGGTAATGGAAGAGCTAATTCCCCCTATGCTGAGTAGAGCTGGCATTCCCATAAGGACAGGTTTAGGGAGCATCTCCTTGGGATCACTCCTGTTCAGGCTCTCAGGGCTAGGCAGGACCTGCTGCAGTGTGGCAGCGGATCCAAGGGGAGAGCACATTTCCAGTCAGTGCAATGTGTTGCCTCCTTAGACCTTTGTTAATCCTGGTAGTTACTGAAAATATGAGGAATGGGACATGGAAAGCCAAGTAAGACTTGACACACTCTGGATTTTGTGTTTTTGCTCTGCACATGCCCATGGATTTGGTGCCCACTCTGCAGATAGAGCAGGATGTGCTGCTCCAGAGGAACATTTCAAATGCATTGCTCTGATAGAAAGTGGCAACATTCAAGTATGTTTGCACCTAGAGAATAAACCCAGGGCATTACTAGCTCTGAATTTTTTTTTTCCTCTTCAGGACAAAAGGTTTAATGATTCTGTGGCCTTTGAGGTGGGGAGCATCCTACTATTCCTTTTGAATAATGTTCTGTCAAATAAAAATGCTGCCTGTTGGCTCAGCCAGTGAGATTTGCCACACATACACATGTGAAATTTATTTCAAAGACTTTATCTGTCAGTTTTTAAAACTATTTCCCCTCATTGTACCTTCCTGGCAATTAAGAGTGCCTGATTTCCACGATAGCAATTTAATCTATTGTCTTGAGAATCAGGCGGATGTGACGTCTGCGTTTTTATCTTTCCTCTTAAATGGCCAAGAGTTCCTGGCTTGTACAAAAACAAGAGATTTCAGACCAAAGCCATTCCAGTCTGGACTTCTGAAGCACCAGGGGAACAATGGTGGTGTAGGCTAGAGGTGGAAACTGGAGGAGTTTCTTGCTCTTGTGCAAGAGGAGTCTCGCACAGAAGAAGGTACATTCGTTTCTAATTAAACCAGTGATCAAACTGTAGAGGGTTTTGTCCTGGCAGCTCTTACTGGATTGTATTTTGATTAGTTAGTGGCACCTGCTCTGTTAGAATTGGGGGAAGCTCCATCTGCAGTGCAGAACAGAGTGGGAGTTGGAAGGGATTTACCCCTTGCCTTTTTTCTCTGCCTGCTTTGTAAACCAAAAAAGGGTTAACAAAGAGCAGCAGTATCTGATTCATCCCAATAACACTGTGCATGCACCAAAAATACAGTAGCAAGCGTGTAATCTGAGAATAATGCCTACTGTTTTCTTCACCATTCTTTGTAGTGTCATTCCCATGCAGTTGCCACTTCTGAGCTGTCTTGCAGCCTTATGTCAGTTTGGGATTTGCAGCATTTTATCAGACTGAGTTACAGAATGGATCCTTCTTTTCCTATCTTGTGTAAATAAGTCAAACTTGGTGTTTATTTGTGTGCCTATGAGTTGGACCTTCATAACTAAGAGCAATAAGAAGTGTGTGTCTGTACCTGAAATCTCAATTTGTCTTTGCAAAATGCACTCTAGTCTTTAATTGGAGGCTTCCTTTAGGAAAAGGTGTGTCTGGTCTTCAGGCATTAATATATTAACTTTGGTACATTTAAGCCTCTCTAGTTGCTTATATGATCACTGAAATTAATTCCCTTAAATGGAATTTTCTGCAGCTTTTAGCCTTAACTGTTGATGCTTTGCCACAGAACCCATGTAGTTCACCATCAGCATGACTATCTTAATAATTATTAATTATTATTTTTAAAGGCCTGGTCATCCTGGAGGTGGAAAACAAAGACTGGCATTCTGGTTGTAGAAAGGAGGAGGTGATGCTGATTTTGTTGAATGAAAATTTTCACCCTGGGTCTCTAATCTCTGCAGGATTTCCTCCCTTTCCTTCTCACCCCTTATCTCAAGCCCATTATCACCCCCAAATCAGTGGATTATGTGATCACAATGGTCTGCCAAACAAACCTGCTGTCTGGTGCAAAACTCATCTGTCCTTTCTTTCCCTGAGAGGATATTTGGGCAGGGTGCAAGTCTTGTGCTGCAGAGGTGACTTCTACTGGAGCCAGCTTGGCTGAGCCAGTCTGGCTTGCTTCTTCCCATCAGGCTGGCTGAGAAATAATGCTGTGTGTTGAAGGGCTTCGTGTGCAGGGTGTTAACTGAGGGAATTGTGTCTGTTGGGTTGCATTTCCCATTGAGGTCGTTCACTTCCCTGCCACGAGAAGTGAAAATGGGGGCAAGGAATAATTAATAAATCTCCTAGATTGCCTAGTTAAAGCAGGATGGAGGGCAGCTGAATTGCCACCACTGTCTGCATGGAGAATGGCTTTCTGAAATGTTGCAGAACCTCAATAGTAATTTTTATTATAAAGAAAGGATAGAAAGAGATGAGGAGTTGTGAAACAGACTGTGTCTGAAACTAAGAATATTCTAAACTGTCTCTGTGTTTTTTAACAGATGCTCCTCTTGACAGTGCTGCAAACCACCCTACTGCTGGCCACTGTAATCACAGGTAAGAAAACAGGTGTGGACCAGAATATATTTTCACTATTTTTCTATGAGATATAAGCCCCCCTTCCCTTTTTGTAGTGACTCAGGGATTATTCTCACCATGCTGAAGGCATCAATAAAGTCACTCCTTTTGTCTGATTACTTTGAAACAGGCACTGTGTTGAGTCCCAAACACTCCCTGAATTCAGGGATGTTGGACTGAATGAGATATGGAGCTTTCCTAGTGCCCTGTAGGCTTTAGGGAGGTTGCAGGGATAAATAAATAAACACATGGCTTTCCTCAAAGGATCAGGACTTAAGTTACCCATGCAAGGTTTGGGCTGGGGGAAATAAAGAAAAAAAAAAACCAAAACATTTCAGTAATGTATATAATAATAAAAAAAAGCTGTGATCCTATGGACTGCCATGCCAGGCTTACAGTCTGCCTAGAAGCTACCAGGACATCAGTGGGGATAAATTCCAGCAGGGAAATTCCTGAACTGCAAAATGATTGCTTTCAATTGCCAGTTAATGTTGTTTTGATACCCAGGGTTATCAGGTGCTTTGCTTCAGGAGTCATCAGACGCCCGTTGCAGCCTTTTTGGGAATGATCACATCAAAACATTTGATGGTTCCTTGTACAGTTTTGCTGGGGACTGCAGCTACCTCCTTGCTGGGGACTGCCACAAGCACTCCTTCACACTCTTAGGTGAGTCTGAGCTGGGTTCCATCACTGGAAAAAGTCAAATGGTTGCCCTTTGTCAGACAGGATGGAGCACTGCATAAAAAGGGATCCTGGTTGGATTTTTTTTTTTTGTTTGTCTGTGGATTGTAATGGCTTTTTTGGGGCTTGTTTTGGAAAGTGGGATTGCTTCTGGGCTTCTGTTATCCCTTGGTCTTGTAGCTTACACAGAAATAAGCTGCTGAGAAACAGGGATTTTCTTACTACTCCTGCTAAAAAGGAGGAGCTTTGCTAATTTTGAATTAGGGAGATGTGGCTGAATTACAGCTGAGTGCAGGAATAAGAACCATACAGCCCTTTAGAACTAATTTTAGCTGTATTCTAAACCACACCAGTAAGTAAAATCCCATTTCTAGGAGAGAAGGTCTTGGAATTAGCATAGGCCTCTGCAGAGCTTTTCCTGGGGATAGAAGTGATGATATTTGTACCAAAACTGTATGTGACCCTCATACCAACTGCTTTGATAGACGTTTATATTCACTAGAAACTGTTCTGTGTTGGTCATAGTATAAAATAGGCTTTTACTGACTACAAATTGTCCTCCTGAGTCCCAGAACTAAGAGTATTTTACTGTGTCTCATCTCCTCAGGTGATTACCAGGATGGGGACAAAATTGGTTTCTCTGTGTATCTCGGAGAATATTTCAGCCTTCACCTCTCTTTAGATGGAGTTGTGATGCAGGAAGACAAAAGGTACCTGTAGGAACTATTATTCTAGCAGAAAACAACCTGATGGGTTGTGTGTGTCACATGCTGAGGATTTCCTGTTTTTTCTCCCCAGGGTTTCCATCCCTTTTGCCTCCAATGGTATATTTATAGAGAAGGAGGCAGGTTATTATAAAATATCCAGCGACGAGCATGGCTTCGTGGTGAAGGTTGATGTCAGTGGGAACATTCAGATACTCCTTCAAGAAAAGCACTATAACAAGACCTGTGGGTTGTGTGGCAATTTTAATAAATTCCTTGAGGATGACTTCAGAACTCGGGAAGGTGAGGTTACCACTGACTGATTGTGTTTTAATGGATGCTCTGCACACTTTTCCTGCTGGGTGATTCAACAGAGATGTTGCTGATCTGGCAAAATGTTTCTACAGGACCTGCCAGGTACCTCAACTTGGTGTGCTGGAAAGCTGTCCAAGTCCTTTCATCTTCCTTCTGAAAGGAAAGGGCTGTCACCTCTCATTCCTGAGGAAAGCCCAGGCATCTGAACATAGCAGGTTTAGAAACCTGGAACCTTTCCAATGCAAAGATAAAGCTACAGGATAATTCTTGTGGGGAGGCTGGCTAGAAGAAGACCCAGCAAAAAAACTGTCAAATACCCATTGATTCAGCTTCTAAATTTTTAAGAATTAGCCAACAGGCAGTAAGACTAGATACTGTTGAAACAGCAGAAGATGAAATTCCTGCTGCTTGCAGGTTTGGTCTGGGATGCTGTTCTATAAAGGGGTTACCTTTTAATGACATTTCCCTGTCTATAAGGATTGGGGCTGCTATTGTATCACAGCAATTCCTAGAGAAAATGAGAGGCAAGGCTGCTTTTGCTGCTCAGTGCACCTTTATGTGAAGACTCAGAGTTCCTGCAAAGCCCTGAATGAGACTTTGAAGGATTGGTCTTGATTTGTGGTATTTCAGAGTGTCTTTTAATTCTGAGCACCTGAAGAGGAGAGGTTTGAAGTTAGTACATTAGATTGATAATATGAAGTGTGTATTAAAAATAAATGATACAGAAGATAGAAAGGGAGGCAAAGCAGCTGGGAAAGGAGCCTGGCAGAGCTCTAGAGATGTTTCCTACTGGCACTCAGGATACATAAGCATAGCTTCAGTGTACAGAAAAAAAAAAGATCTCATGGTATATTAAAATGATTAATCTATCCTTCAGCAATGTAAATAATAAGAAACAAACTGTGGTCACAGAACTGCTTGCCAGGGCTTGGATCCTTTGATGCCTGAATGAGATGAGATAGGAAGTTTATGGCTTTTTCTTGAGACAGTAAATAGTAGTAGGGCTCTTAGAAATAGCAGAAGCAGAAAAGGAGACTGTAATGCTTTGGATTGTTCAAATGTAGAAAAGGCCCCTCTGCTGCTCATATTTAAATGTATTTGTTTTACATGCTGGAGGCTGTATCTTCCCTCTTAAATGACCAGTCCAATCACAGCCACAGATTTTGGAATGTAATGAAGTCCATGACAGGGTCTCTGCTTGGAGGAGCTGTAAAATATTAGAGGTGACAGGGAAAATGTGTTCCCTGTGTCTCTGGCAGAAGTCAGGGATTTCCTCATGTTTATCCACCTGTGTGGATGCACAGATCTGTGATTTTAGCCTGAAGAATAGAACTGTGTGTCAGCAATTCTGCCAGTTTTTCCAGTGATACAAAAGACCTTTCATTTAAACTAATTTAGAAGGAATTAGACTGAATTATGCTTGAATTTGTTGTGTCAGTGAGGGACATTACTACACCCACACACTGTTTGTCTCCTTGGCAGCTCTGCTGGTTCACTGGAGCATTTCTTCACTTGCTCCAAGTAAATCAGTTATGGAACAATTCAGATCACTTTTTGGTTTTTGTTTGCTTTTTAATATACTGTTGAATCTGGCTTCCAGGTGGGGGGCAACACAAACAGCTGGGAGAGGTAATACTCTTTAAACAGAAAAAGTAGGCAGCCTCTTGAAAGCCTATGAAGCATTTTACCTTTTTCTTTTCACTAAAGAGTTTAGTTGTTCTCCTTTCAGATTAGATCTCCTGAAGGTCAGCCTATCCCAGGATGTGTAAGGACTTAGTGATCTGAGGGCAGTGAAGGGTGGCCAGCAGACTGAACTGTCCTTTGGTGTGTCCATTGCTTCCTGTTAAAACCTGGAATTTATCAGACTGGGGCCTCTAATAAATTCTAATAAGTCTAAGAAGTTCTAATAAATCAGATTTCTGGGATGGATTTATATTGATAAGAGATGTGTTGAGATTTTTGTGCTTCAGAATAGCATGCAGTGGAAACAAATGAAAATATGAGTTTTTTCATATTTTAGGGAAAGAAATTATTCTGGTTTAATAAGTCTGATTTTTCCCTTTAGAAAGCAGAGTAGGATACAGAACTTCATTGATTATATCTGGGTTGTTTTTAGGGTGGTGGTGAAAGAAGAGGCAAAGCACCTGCTCTGTGAGTGGATATTACCACTTACAGCAAGTAAATAAAGGAGGCATGAACAGAAGGGTGTTTAAAACTTAATGAACACTGTAATAGCTTTTCTTTTCTCTTGATATATTTATACTCCTGTTCTGTCATCTACTCCAATGTGCTGTTGTCATGATGCTCTTAGGACTCCTCACTGTGTTTTTAGTGTGGAAATGGAGAACTGATGAGAGAATAACACACCCTGTTTCTGTGTACACTTTGGATGCTCAGCCATAGAGGTCCTGGAGCTCTGAGTGATGACAATGAAATTGATACCCTGGTAAATTAACAGTGCTGGGACTGAGCTTTGAAGGCTGTAGGTGTTAGTTCTTGAACCCCCCAAAGAAGCCTCTCCAGTAGGTTTTGGAGTTCATAGAATATTCGGAGTTGAAAGGGACCCACAAGGAGCAGCAAGCCACAGGACATCCCAACAACCCCACCATGTTGTCCAAATGCTCCTGGAGCTCTGGCAGCCTTGGGGCTGTGATGATTTCCCTGGGGAGCCTGGGCAGTGCCCACCACCCTCTGAGGAAGGACCTTTTCCCAAAGCTGCAGACACTCTGCCCTCCAGACAGCCTGGGGTGCTGAATCACTGCTGTTGACATGGTTCCTACAATAGCGCATCCTGTGCAGAAGTGCTCATGTCCTGTCCAGACTGACAAACAGCATTGATTGTATTCTATGGGCTTGCTTATTTATTGGATATGGAAACAAAAGCAAGCCAAACCTTGAGAGTTTGTTCTCACACTTTAGGCATAACTAAGATATAAGAAGAAATGTCTCAGAAGCTTTCTAGGGTTTTTGTTTGGTCTTTTGTCTGTTTTTCTCCTGGACCCCAATGAGGATTTTGCCCTCTGCTTTTTCTTGCTAGATAAGGTCTGGTCCTTTATGGCCATTCTGTGAAGACTTCTAAGACTTACCAGCTGAACAGGCTCTGCTTTCTGCCCTCAGCATGCACTTCTAGCTGGTTGCCGGCCTTTGCTCACAGCAGAAACATGAAGCTGAGCTCTCTCTAGATGCTCAGATACCTGTTTGGCCACCTTCAGCCCTTCTGACCATGGTCACAGGCATTTTGCCACTGGGGATTGAAAGCACAGACCAGATGAGATGACTTACATAGCATGGCTGAGGAAATCTGCCACAGCACAGGCAGTTGGCTCGTGGCAGCTCCTCAGGATGTGCGCACAGGTTATCTCCCACCTAAGACTCTGTTTACCAGTTCAGACTCACAGCACTGTAGTGTCTTGACCAAATTCTTGCATTTATTTTATAGGTGAGTTAACAGAGCCTGGGAGTTATCTGATGGGCCTGTGGCCATATGGAAAATCTGCAGGAGGTCCAGGGAGGGAGGTCAGGGTTCCTGCTTCCCACTCAGTGCCTGGAGCATGAGGTGCTTGTTCCTGATGCTTTGCTTGCCTGACCATCAGTGTCAAAGTAAACAAGCTGGTGCCAGTTTCAGATTTCAGAAGGAACTGGTGATTGGAGGCTCAGATAATCATGGTGAACAAGGATTTTGCTGTGAAGAGTGGCTGTCACTGATCTTAAAATTTTTCTGAAGGGAGGCAGACGTGAGGACAGCCCCTAATTTCTTGTTTGCAAAAATGTCTGCAGGTCTTAATATCTCTGCCTTAGCATTTTCCATGCAGTTTTCATGACTGCCCCATAGTTTAGGAAAAGTTTTAGTGGACTGTATGATCCTTGGTTTTGTCCTAAATAGGGAGCTCAATGGCATCTTTATTATGTATACATGTATATATTATTAAATAGTCTATAGGTATGTTTGGGAAGAATTTTCATTTGGTTTTCAGATACAGCCAAGCTTGTATTTCAATATGTCCTCTGCATCAGGTCTTGGGAATGTATTAACACTGGCAATTGATATTCTCACAGGCACCACAATGGGGTTTTAAAAAGCAACTGAGGGTCACAAAATTGTTTAGTAGCAGGTACCCACAAGAGGAAGCAGAGATAGTCCTGGAACCAGCCAAGGCCATGGGTGGCAAAAGAGGGTGGAGGAAACATTCCCTCTCTGGGAGGCTCCCCCTTCTCAGAAGGATGGAGCAAGAGCAGCAGAGAGGTGGTTTGCATCTCCCGGGAAGTCACAGCCTTACAAACTCCTTCAGCTTTGCTTTTATGCTAAATAGATGCAAATTGTGCTGAGCCTGGGCCAGGAGCTGCTTGTCCTGGGACAGAGGAGCATCTTTCAGGACACCTAACCCAGGAAGAGGATGGGCCCAAACCATGGGGGTGCATGTTTAGCTTCTTTGCACACAAGATTTAGTTTTGGGCAGGAGAAAAATCCAGGCTAGCTGGGATCAAGAGTGCTCATGCTTTCTTTGATTAGGGAAAGCAGCTGGGTTTGTTTGCCTCTCTAATATGTTTGTGTTTTATTGACAGCTTTTAAGTGGTAGGAAGATGTGTAGGCATGCTTTGGCTTCTGCAGATTGTAGCTGACCAACAGGGACTCCTGGCATGTTCATGCAGGCTTGAGGGAGGTGGGAGCTGCCTTCTGCAGGCTTTGGTCTGTCCTTGAGCTTAGAGACATCCTTAGCAGAAGTAAATCCATGTCACTGATAGTGGCTTTCCTACAGTCAATCCGTTTGGAATAAAATTCCATTTGATAGAACGATTTATATTTTTAAAGAGAGCTTTCACTATTATTTCACCTTAATTGCAGCCAATAATGCCCCCTTGTTGCTAAAACCCCTCAAACAGCAGTGTTGCTTCTCTTCTTCATTCTCAGGGACCCTGGTGGGGAACAGCTACGATTTTGCCAACTCCTGGGCTTTGCACAGCGAAAACAAGCGCTGCAAGAGAGTGCAGACTCCGAGCAACACCTGCAACATTTCATCTGATATGGCAGAGAAGGTGGGTGCTGCAAGATGCCATTCCAGTTTCAGTCCTCCCCTACCTGAAAGGCAACTTGCCTGCCCTTTGGCAGAAGAACAGAAATCAGAAAATATTGTGATTTGGAAGGGACCCATGAAGATCAGTGAGTCCCCAAAATCCCACCCTGAGCATCCTTGAGAGCATTGTCCAAATGCTCCTGGAGCTCTGGCAGCCTTGGAGCCATGACCATTTCCTGGGGAACCTGGGCAGTGCTGACCATCCTCTGGGGGAAGAACCTTACCTCATATCCAGCCTAAACCTGTAATATATCTATCTCTTTCTATATATAATCACCTTCCCCCCACCCCAACCATTAAATAGATAAGCAAAGAAAACAACAGCTTGTTTGAGGCTGAAGTGTGGGTTACTGCCAAAGAAATGAAGATGTTACTTGGGAAAGGTGTGATTTAGTGATTCCTGTAGAATGAGGTCATTAATTCTCTTTCTGATTGTGCCAGCAGGGAAGCATCAGTTCTGAAGCCTCTGTGGGCACCTCCTCCCTCAATGGTATTTGTGAAATTATTGCAGTTTAGATACTTGGGAGTCAGCAGAGGAGGGAGATGCTCCAGCCAGGCTGTTTTTGACAGAGGGGATGTTTTCTGTCAGTGCTCCAAAAGTTCTGTGTCACCAGGCTATTTCCCTTCCCAGGAGGAAGTTCCTTCAGCCACACATACAGATGGTAGTGCTGATTTATTGAAGAAACACAGAACTGTTTGCCTTGGCCATCTCTGGGACCCCCTTTGCTGCATCAACCTTTTTCTTCTTGTCTTTTATAAGTTCAAACAAGTTTCTTGTTTCCTTTAGACAGGGTGTGGATGCAGGCAGATGGTCACCAGCTCAGGGAAGAAAGCAGCTTTGAACATTTACTGAAGCATGTGGTGTTAGCAGGTTATGACTGTCATGGTAAATTGAGCCTTCATCCCTTGAGGGGCTACAGCTGATTCCATGTACTCTGTTGTAAATCAGGATGATTTCCTGGGCGCCAGGTTTAGATTTCTACCAAAGTAACTGTGGCTGAAATGCAGTTGTTAGTTTCTGTTCAAGTCCTGTAGACAGGTATGTGCTAAACTAGACTCATAGTTTCTCAAGAGTGGCAGCACTTCCTGGAATATATCTGCTCTCCAGCTACCCTGAGTGCTGGTTCCCTAGCTACCTGGAGAAGGCTGACTAAGGGCTGGACAAGTTGCAAAGTTCTGACTCTTTACACTACCATTAAGCTCTTGTGAAATTTCGTGAAGGATGTTCATGCCCCTCAGCACTCCAGCCTCACTACCTGCAGAACTGGATGAGTTTATAGATATATAGTATAGCAGTGATTTCAGTTAGAAATCTCCAGCTGATGTTTGTTGCTTGGCAGAGGTGGTGTGGTGTGTGTGTGTGGGGGGTTCTGTCATGGCTGGGGCATGAACACCTGACTTGAGTAAAGATGTGTGGTGCTGAGCACCAAAGCATGAGGGGTTCCAACCTGGCTGAGGTTTTTAGGGACAGGGCTGCTCAACAGGACAGGGAGCTGCTGGAGCCAGGGCAGGGACAGCCAGGGCAGCAGAGGCTGGAGCAGCTCTGCTGGCAGCCAAGGCTGAGGGCATTGAGATGGTTCAGCCTGCACAGGAGAAGGCTTTGGGCTGACCTCAGGGTGGCCTTGCAGAGCCTGCAGGGAGCCCAGGAGAGATGGGCAGAGACTCTGGACAAGGGCTGGAGTGACAGGACAGGGGAATGGCTGCACACTGCCAGAGAGCAGGGTTACATTGGCTATGGGGAAGGAATTGTTCCTGGGAGGTGCTGAGGCCCTGGCACAGGGTGCCCAGAGCAGCTGGGGCTGCCCCTGCATCCCTGGCAGTGTCCCAGGCTGCATGGGGCTGGGAACAGCCTGGGACAGTGGGAAACATCCCTGCCCATGGCAGGGGGGTGGAGTTGTGTGATCTTTCATGTCCCTTCCCACCCAAAGCATCCTATGATTCTTTAAACCTGGTTGCAGCTCTAGAGAAAGGGTGGTTCTTGTGACTGGTTGTGGTCTCTGGAATTTTATCTGTTCAGGTGAGTTTAGTGTTTAGAAAGTGTCAACATTGCAGCTGAGGCTGGGGAGTGGCATGCAGGGTGAAATCCAGTCTGATGGGTCCAGTACAACTAATTTGGGTTTTATACATATGCTGTTAAATATTGATGCATTGTGGATAAAGTTTTCTCTCCCACAAACTGAATGAAATTATGTTCTCTTTCATGTGAGTTCATAAGCTCACAGCATTTAACATTGCCTTAATTTATTCACTGTGCAAGAATAAACACAGCACTATTAATAGAAGTCCGGCCAAACAAGTGCCTGCTGAAGAATGTAGGGCTTTTTTAATAGTGTGCTTTGTTTGCTTGCCTCAGCTTCAGGAATGTAAATCTCCTTGGTGTTCCAGCCTCCCTTCCTGCCAGGCAGTCAGCTGTTAGGTGAGGGAAACACCAGCTCTGCTTCAAGGCACTGCTCCCACCCCAGTGCCCCCACAGGTCTGTGGTTTCTTTTACCCTCTCTCTGCCCCCCTCCTTGGCCATCAGCATCCTTGGAGAGATGGCTTCTGGCTTCTTTCAGCAAGAATTGCAGTGACAGGACAGGGGGAATGGCTGCACACTGCCAGAGAGCAGGGTTACATTGGCTATGGGGAAGGAATTGTTCCTGGGAGGTGCTGAGGCCCTGGCACAGGGTGCCCAGAGCAGCTGGGGCTGCCCCTGCATCCCTGGCAGTGTCCCAGGCTGCATGGGGCTGGGAGCAGCCTGGGACAGTGCAGGGGTCCCTGCCCATGGCAATGGGGTTGAAATGAGATGATCTTTCATGTCCCTTCCCACCCAAACCATTCTATGATTCTATGAAGTGGAATCAGAAAGCTCTGCTGCTCCTTTCTCTTTAAACCCTAAAAAATGTTGAAAAAAGAAATATTTTTTTTAAAGTTTTTGTCTCGTTTAATAGCTCTTTGTGTCACCTGGAAAGTCTTGTAAGAGTCCCACTCTTACCCACTGCTGCCAGGGCCTTTCCCTGCCCTCCACCTCTAAAACACACACACTTAGTGTGATCACCTGCCTTGCCTCGGGATCCAGTGAGCATTCCAAAGAAATGCCCTCTGCAGCTGATGTTTAGTTACTGAAAAGGAGCCTTCCTGCATTGTCTGATCCATTTTTTCACTGGTTTAGGCTGTTCAACAAAGTACTACGATTTAACAGGCTCTAAGATGCAAACAGCATGGGTAACTGGATCTGAAAGTATCAGTGGGTGATCTGGAGAACTACAGCAACAAAGCAGCCTTGAAAACAAAAGTGTGTATGGTTTAAAGCATTGCAATTGGTTACTGTGGTCTTATACATGACCTTTATTTTCTGGATTGCACCTCTAATAGCAATGGTGTGTGGAGGCTGGTGGTCACTGTGTTGTTACCTTTTTTCCTTCTCTTATTAGGAAATTATGCCTATAGTATGTTAGATGGGAAAATTAGTGAAATTAAAATTCAGCTAATTTCTGCCTTTGCTGAAATTCAGCTCTTACGCAGTTGGTAAGAAACAGTTCCCCCATTATCCCATGGAGTGCTTCCATATGTAATAAAGAAATAGCATTCACTCCCAGATCTGAGAACAAGTAGGACTTTTCAGCTTTGGACCATAATTCCTCATGGGTGGGGGGCAGAGGCAGGTCCAGAGGTCCAGCCCTGTGCCTGGAAGTGTTCCAGGCCAGGTGAGGTGGGGCTTGGAGCAACCTGGTCTAGTGGAAGGTGTTCCTGCCCATGGAGGGGATTGGACAGAGGCTCTTTAATGTCCCTTCCAACCCAAATCGTTCTATGCAATACAATAACACATAACATGGGTGAAAATGAGGCCCATTACATGTAAAATCTCATTTTTGTTCATCAGATTAATCAGCATTCAAGGGGAGTGATTTCTTTCCGTGTTACCTAGTCTGCTCAAACATACAGCCAGTGTTTGGTGTATTAAACATACTGGGGTTTTGGATGCTTTTAATTTGGAAAGATGGGAGGCTAAAACTTTCTCCATTAAATATATTTCTGAAAAACAATACCCAGTAATGGCACCAAAACATACCCTTCCTGAGTTTTCTGGAGAAACCTTATTTATATCTGCACACCATGGGGTTTAAATTCTAGGGAGTGAGAAGGTGTCCTTGATTTCTTCTGTTATTTTTTAGGTTCTCTCTCTTTAATGGTAATTAAGCCGTAGACAAATGCTGTTCATGCAGCAGCAGAAGGAAATGCCACAGAAATGGGAAGAATGTACAAAATTCCACCTCCAGCTCTGTGTGGTGGGCCTGGGGCAGAAAGAAGGTCAGCAAGTTTAGTGGCTGCTGAGGGTTGCCAGTGCCAGGACCCCGCCAACCTATTTAAAGAGACATTTAAAACAGGGCTTGTGCAGAAGGGAAGGGAGAAATTTTACAGCCTTCACCTGAATTTCAGATCCTGCAGTGAATCCTGCTGATTTTAATCTTGCAGCACCTTTACCTTAAGCACTGTTTCAGTCTGAGGCTTCACCCTCCAGTCTGTTTGGTTTAAATTTATTTGTGTGCAGCAGCTTCTGTGAGCAGGAATGTTACAGCAGTGGCTGAGGTTGCCAATATCCAATACTTACCACTGTCCTCTAAACTAAATAACGACCTCTCTTAGTCCAGCCTGACCAAGGAGCTTTAAGGAAAGGAAGGAGTGAAAATAAAAATAATATGCAGAATGGTTGAAGTTGAAAGGGGTCATTGAGTCCAATTCCCTAATTCCAACAAGGCCATCCTAGGTCAGGCTGCTCAGGTCCTTGTCCTCTCACATTTTGAATATCTCCAAGGATGATGGTTCCATACCCTCTTTGTGACCACCCTCATGGTGAATTTTTGTTTTGTTTAAATGTATTTGGATTTCCCCATATTTCAGCTTATTTTTCCCAAAAGATGGGAAAATTTCACCTATAAGTTTTTGTATAAGGTCACTGGAAAATCTGATGAAATTTGAATGGCAAGAAAACTTTTACATAGAGAAAATGAACTGTTTATTGCTTTTCAACATGAATCACTTGTTTTCTAGATAATTGGTTGGAGCTCAGCCTTTAGCTATGCTGTTAGTGAACAAATCCAAGACCAAAGAACTAGAGGAAAAGAAAAATGGTTCATTTTTTTGTGTGTGTAATCTCCTTTATTTTTAAAGTCACTTTTCCATCTAAAATGTTCCTTTTAGTTGAATATACAGTCTGAGTTTTGCTGTTTGAGTTGTATTAACAGGCTATTACCTTAAGAGACTTCATTAGCTCAGCCCCTAAGTGGGATTGTTGCATATACTGGTTTGTGATGCTATCTGGATCAAGGCTTTGATCCAGGAGTTGCTGTACTGTTCATCCTCTGAATGGCTCTGAGCTTACTTTTGGTTTTATCAGTCTCATCTCCAAGCACTGCTTTAATAGCCTTCTTGGCTGCTTCTGTTGTTGCTTCCACCCCTAGGGCCCTTTTTCAGCTTTTTGTACTTTTGTGAGTCCTAGAGCAGCACCAACAACCATTTATGTAGTTCCTGCTCCTCCCCCTTCAACTCTTTTTATTTCTTTTCCCATTTGATTCAGCACAGTGGGTGCTGTCTGGGTGTCTGAATTACCCCAGGCTAGAGGTGAATTTCTGATTCTCACCATGTCCACCTCTGTTAGCAGTGTTTGAAGTTCCCTGAGTCCTTTCTCAGGAAGCTCAAAACCTCTTTGCCCACGTGGTTGTTCCCTGAGCCCTGTGCTAAACTTGGAATACATTCCCAATGAACTAGACATTTCTGGTTGGTTTGTTTTCATAAGCAAGAAATTCTGTCTTGGCTCAGACATGTACTAGCTTGAGTTGGTCACCTGAACAGAACACCCTTTAGCCAAAGTAAAAAGGTATTTTCTACTCAGCAGCTTTCCTATACAAGCACCACAGCTACCATTCAAAGACATTTTGATTTTTTTCCTGTGGGGTTTTATGGCTCTCCATTTTCTTCTCCCAGAAAATGAGAAAACAAGATGCTTTTTATTTTTATTTATTTATTTATTTTTTTTTACACAGCAGCTTGTACATGTTGTCACCTCAGGTACGTGTAAATTATTTTTAGAAGTAATGAATTGTAACTGAACCACTCTGAAGAATTTGCCCCCACTCTAACCAATGAGTTTAACATCTGTAAAATACACCATGGTTACTTTTGCTTACATAAAACACTGACAAATAAGTAGAATAAAGTTATGTTTCAACTCTCTTGTGTGGGGGTTGTATCAGAAAAACATTTTTTCACTTACCTAAACTCAGTGCCATCCTTTCAGAAAGTTGCACTGAGGATCTCAGACTCATTGAACTGTGACATAATGTGCACAAAAGAATTTATTTGGGAGCCTCCCCTGCAGAACTTAATCATGCGCTAAGTTTTCCTTAGGTTTTGTTTCACATACAGTTAAGTTTCCTCTTAGGTTTCTGCTGTCTGAAAGAAGAGGTTTTGATTCTCATCCCATCTCCCCGTGCTGTCCTGCCCTCACACAGGCTGTCACCACGCTGATTTAACTGAGGAGAAGAGCAGAACAAATTGCTTTTCTTCCCTGGACTATTGTTCTCCTATTTATCTGAGCTAAATTGACCTGTTGTGCTTTGGACAAGCCAGCAGGAGCGACGGGAACGTGTGGCCAGAAGTGGAAAACAAATTTCATTCCTGGGATTTCAGTCGGACTCAATCTTTCCCTCTGACACCTGCTCTGGTCACTTGTTATCCGAGAGATTGTCTGGTTGTTTTTCTTCCTGTGTGCCTCAGTTCCCCTCTCTTGCTGTGAATTTTCCTGGGAATCCAGACACAGTCCAATTCTTTTCTGGGAAGCCAAAGGAGGGAGAATGCCTCCATCCTTTTGCTGACTGACTGATGTGTGTCTACGTGAAACATCCCTTATGTGATACCTCATTCTGTAATAATCACTCTATTATATGTGATTATCTGTAATAATCACTATATTATAATATTAGTGATTAATAATCACTAATTATGTTTCCATGGATGTGGTGAATAAATGAGTAGCGCTCACCGTTAGCTCTTGCCTATTATTAACTGCATGGGGCTGTATAAGAGCTGAGATTTAAATAAGAGCTGGGATGCTGCTCGACATCAGTGGTGCCTGTGTTTGGAAAAGCCGACTTTTCCCTCATACTGGAGGAACTAATTTTGTCCCTTTTGCTGTCTCTCTGCCCCTCCCTCCTCGTGCAGGGCGTCCTGGAAACGTGCCAGCTGCTGAGCGCATCGCTGACCTTCTCTCGGTGCCACCACCGGGTGGATCCCGAGCCGTACCTCAGCCTCTGCGAGCAGGACATCTGTGCGTGTCCCCAGGGTGTGGATTGTCACTGCCCTGCCTTCCTGGAGTACGCCCGCAGCTGCGCTCACCACGGAGTCCTTCTGCAGGGCTGGGCCGAGGAGAGCTCCTGCAGTAAGCTGGCACATTTGTCCCTAGGCTGCTCGTCCCAGTAAAACCCTGCCTGCATCGCAGATTTGTGTGTGGTTCATTTATAGCCAGTGCCTTTGCTCGCTCCCCCTCTCAGCTGGCCGCCACACACCTTGGTGTAGTTTTGGTGCCTAAGGCAGTGTTTGAACCGTTTATAAAGAAGATCAGAGCTGTTACATGTCCCACCATGTTACTGTGATGCAGATAGAAACACACAGTAACACACACAGCAGGTGTTCAGGCAGAGAAAAAGAAAAGAAATCTCTAGTTTATTGTTGACCTTGTATCTCTCAGTTTCTGGACAGTGAGCAGAGATTGGACAGAGCAGTTCCCACCTCTCCATCTCCACTGCTCACTTGAGAAGTCCATCAGGTGATTTCTTTCCACAAAGGAATGCAAACATGATCCTCATTTATGTTACAATTCATGAGCACTGACTCCATTCTACCAAAACAAATCAGAGGGCTGATTTTCAGAGACAACACCACCACAGTGTGCCCAGTCAGTGTGTACACTTATGATTTGATACACAAAGGTCTAGACAGGGCTGTCTAGCTGCTATTTCACACGTGGTCCAGATGTATGACATTATCCAGCCTGTGTTTTTAAGTCAGCATCTCTGTGAAATGCTCTCTAACGTTTTTGCATGACGACAATAGTTTCACCCTTTATTTGCTTGAATCAATTGCCTTAAAATTGAGATGTTGTCTTTTCTAAGCCAATTTTTGTCTGGGTTAGAGATCTTGATTGCCTTTGAACTGCTGCCTTTATTAGCGTAATTTTGCTGAGTTCAGAGGTCCTGATTGCATCTGTGCTGAGGTTTTGCTACAAGGAATTGCACAGACCGACTGAGGTGGATTGTGTTTATAGGGGAAAAGTTTGCACCAACTGCTGATACCTCCACTGGAGAACTGTGGTTTAATACAGAGCATTCAAAAAAATAAATTAAAAAATCCACTAATGTCATCTTCTTGGTGATTTTTCTCATGTTTTTGTCATGAGAAAGGACAATTTCCTTGGCAAGTTTGTGTAAATTGATTTCATGGGATAAGCTGTCTGATTTGTACTGACATCACTTGGTTCTCTGGTAAAGAAATCCTGCTCTTGGTCACTGAAGAAAACTCTGCCTTCAGACTGTGGTTAGGGCAGCAAGATGCTGCCAGCCACTTGTTCTAGGGATGGTACCATCTGAGTTCTAGCAGTAATTTATTGTCTTTCCATTGGGACACAAAAGGGATCTATTAAAGCTCATCTCCTTGCTCAGGGTGTGAGCCAGAGAACCCATTTTAGCTGGGGCTCTTTGTAAGTCTGATTAAAAGGCACAAGTGAAATGATCCTTTCTGTGATCCCAGGAGCTTTAGAGCTCATTTCCAACCCCTGAGTTCACGAGCTGTGGTTTGGTTTTTTTTCCTCCTGAGTCAGGAAAGAGGGAAGTGTCCTGCTGCCACAGCAGGAGCTTAATTTTCTGTCACCCTTCATCTGGGCTATGGTGCTTTCTCAGGAGGTGGTGATGGTGATGATGGAGGTATGGAATGCTCTGCTGTGTGGGAAGGGCTCTAGTGCTGGGCACACTGTGCAAGTGTGAGTTGGTGCCCGAGCCCAGGGCAAGATCACTCCTCTGTTACCTCCCACCTCTTCAGCAGAGGAGTTGCTTGGAAAGGGCAGGCTCTAACCTTTCCTTCCCACTCCATGCCCCTGCAGAGTTGTAGGGCATGCACTGAAGAGAAGGAATGCCTGTGATAGAGTGTGTTTGCATAATGGCCTGGCCTAGATAATGGCAGCAGTGGAGATACCAGGGCATGGGTGTAGTCCTGAGCTGGTGGTTCTCTGGAAGGAGGAGGAGGGGATTTCAGAGTTTTAACTGTCTCCTGGTTCTCCCTGGAAACACCAACAGGAAAATTTCACAAATGAGTGGAGTAAATGCATGGCTTAAAGGTACAAAACAACCATGTCTCTCCAAATTACTCAGATAGTATTACAAAACTTCTCCCTGGGCTTGATTGTTCTTAATGTACTTGGGTTTAGTTATTAAGACTCAATTTATTAGAAAACAAATTGGCTTTAACTTCTGAGTATTTACTATGCTACCTGACTGATGATGATTTTTGCAGCAAACTGAAAATGAAATATTTCTAAAATGTTCTGCTTCTAAAAAAGAAATAATCATTTGGAAGCTGACATGACCTCTTGTGTCTCTGTGGTTCAGCCTTTGATAATGAAGGGGTTTGTTGGTTTAAGAGTTATTGAGGAACTTGCATTTCTAATTTCTTTTAATTGTTTCAGGGCCAAGATGTCCAGTTGGCATGGAATATAAGGAGTGTGTATCTCCATGTGCCAAAACCTGCCAGAGCCTGAATATCAATGAAGTGTGTCATGGACAATGTGTTGATGGCTGCAGCTGCCCTGGTAATTTATTTACTGGATTATTTACAGAGAAACATTTGGCAGTCAGGCTACCTATTTTATTAGAAGAAGGAAAGCTGTGTCTTCCCTTAAATTTTCTTGAAATCAGAAACATTTCTTTTTTTCTGGGACCATGCCCTAGAATAATCCAATTTCTGTAGTGCCTGTGTGCTCACTCCATGAAAGGGCCATTTTTCAGAGCCAACTAAAAAGTAAATGTTTCTGTGAAAATCAGTACCAGCTAATATTCTAGGATTGCCTTTATTTCTTGGTGAGGGACTGCTTGCCCTTGATGTACTCCTTCTGAATTGCTGGGGTTAGAGGCAAATACAGTTAGGAAAAGGAACAGCAGAGAATACACCGAAGGAATTTCTTGCAGAAAAACAGTACATGTAGAGCTTGCACTGCAATTTCAAAGGTCTTAATGATTTAGGTGAATAATTGAATTTATTTTATTTAATTTATTATCAAATCTTCCATACAGGAGATTTGATTAGATTAAAGGGAACAGCCCAGCTACACCAATCTTCTGTTTGTTGTATTGAAAACTACTGCACAGGAGGAGAGCTGGATTCCTGGCTCCAAAGCTCCATAGGCTTCCATTTCTAGCTGTTTGTTTTGGTTTTTTTTTTTTGTTTGTTTGTTTGATTTTGTTCATTGGGTGCTTTGTTTGCTTTGAATAGAGCTGTCTGTGCATTTCACCCTGCCTGGGCTTTGTGAATGCACTGAGGTGTTTAGTGTCCCCTTGAACAAGGTACCAAGTTCGATGGAGGTTTGCAGAGATTTCCTGTCACTCTCCAGGATCTGAAAGATGTTTGACAATTGTCTTCTTTCTTTTTTCTTTTTTTTTTTTTATTTTTCCCCCTCTGTTAAATGCTCCTCATGGTTACATTAATTGCTGTAAATGGAATTACTCTTGCCAGGAAAAAAGGCAGGCGTTGTTGTGTTGTGCTCTCTGGAGAGCCACAGCACTCTTAAATGCTCAGATCTTGTGATTCTCTTTCACTGGAGGGATTTTCTCAACAGCCAAGATTTTTCCAGGCAGCTCTATGGGAAGAATAGGAGAAAGGAGATTTACCTGGGTCTTGCTGTCAGTGATGGCTGCTGCTGCCAGGGAAAAGAGCCAAAATCTCTGCAGGTGATTGGAAGGTGTCCTTCAAAGAGAAGGGAGAGGGATGTTCAAGAAAACAAATGTTTTGCCACAGCAACCCTTCTGAAAATATGGGAGTATCAACTCTCCCTCAATATAGGGATTGAATAGAAAGCATTATAAACTAGCAATAGACGCAAGGACAAGTTTCTACCTTAGAAAAGTCTAGTAGCTCTTTTGTGCCTCTGTTTATCCTTGGAGGATAAAGAAGTCTCTCTATAGAACAGGTGATTATAGGTGTGTAATATGGAAACCTCAGCAGCTGGACCCAAGTTGGGAAGTTGGCCCTTTAGCTTTTTGCCTCTGCAGAAGTTCAGAAGTGGCTTCTTTCTCTCAGACCCTCTCTGCTAGACTTGCATGGTATCCAAATTTGTTTCTTCATTCCTCACTTTGCCTCATCTTTGGTTCTCTTAGGACAAATACTAGACCCGTGTGGACACCCTTTGCTGTAGCCAGTGAAGTTCATGGCTTTTCCCACAGCCAGGCCCCAGAGCAGCTCTTATCAACTTTGACTGTGCTCCCTGTGTTTGATTTGTCTGTGTCCCAACACGTGTTCTGCCTCGAGGATGTGCTCAGCAAAGAGCTTTTCTGGGAGCCCCAGGAATGCTTTGTTCAGCACGGCAGAGGGAGAGGCAGCACCAGGAGGGAAGCAGACACCTGCTCCTGTGAGGCTTTTGGCAAGCCTCATTCCTTTTTATTGCTCTCTGTGACTAAGTATGGCTAATAATGCATATGAAGTTTTGGCAAAGCAGATGAAGAACAAGAAAATCTAATTGTATTCATGTTTCTGTCCCTGTGTGTGTGACATGGGTGTCTGATGCTACCTGACCTATCCAGAGGGGCTGCTCCTTGATGGTGAACACTGCATTGCAAGCTCTGACTGCTCCTGCATCCACTCTGGAAAGCATTATCCTCCTGGCTTCACCATCTCCCAGGACTGCAACTCATGGTAAACCCTGTGCTGCTCTGGTGTGGTTGCTGTACATAAGTACAGCACACTTGTCAGTGACTGTTTTGCATTGTCTTTCTAGAAATCTCTCTACCTTTAAAAATTATCCTCTCACTGGCAAAGGACTTGCTCCCTTATTGGAATTGCCAGCCCCTTCCAAGAAGTGAGCTGTTCACAAAGACAAAATCAGCTCTGTTTTTAAAGGGATATTTGATCTGATAGAACAACATGAAGGTCACACTCCTTCAAAGAGCAGAGAACTACCTGTTTCCTGTGGATAAGACAGACCAGCAGGTTCCCATGTCTGGGTAGGGTCAGCAGTGATGTCTTTGTTTTGACTTCCTACGTGTATTTAACCTCTAAACCCCATTTCTTTCCAAGAGGAGTTAGCCTAAGGCACGTCCTTGGAACTTGTCACAGGGCTAATGAGTCTTCCTAGCATGGCTCACGATTTTTCTTTCATTCCTGAGTATCAGCACTTTAAAGAAAGGAAGGGGAATTAGTCACCTATTCCTGATCAGGTTTTGTGTTCAGTGTGGACATACTTGTGCAAGGAGTTTGGACAACCCTTTACTCAGAGGTTTCCAATTAAAGCACAGGAGGAGGGCTCAATGAAGGCCATGCAGAAGAAAGGTGGTCTGTGCATCATCCCTGTGAATCAGCTTTTCATTACCTGCACCACGTGTCCCAGAACACAAACCATAACCATGACATTAGCATTTTGTCTTTTTCCCTGGCAGCTTTGAGCTTGGCCACATTGTTCAACCTTGGTGCTCTTGGGAGATGAGTGTAGCCTGACAGGCTGGGTTTTTTGTTGCTTGTCTTTTGTTATTGCTTCCTGTTATTCAAACTTGATGCTGCTGTGGAGAACGTCATTCCATTGACTCTGCATTTAACATCCTCGAGAATCTGCCTCCCCACAAATGGTTTCCAAGGGCTGGGATAATTAAAGGAATAGAAGAATAGAGTAGCTCTTGAAACAAGGAGTGCAGAGAGGCTTGTGGAGGACACTGGAGGGGAGATCACAGAGGGGAGTTTGATGTAAAAAGAAGCAAAAGGGAATAGATTTGTTTAAGGGCTAGTGAGGGAGCTTTCACTGCCTAAAGAAGGGCTGTGAAGAGGATGGGGCCAAACTCTTAGAGGCAAACAGCAGAAGGTTATGAAGCAATGGACACAGGCTGCAAAGGAAATTCTGTTTTGACATAAAGAAAAATTCTTCTCCCTTCCCCAGTGCTGTACTGGGATAGCTGCTCAGAGAGGCTGTGGGATCTCATCTTGGATATTTCTAAACTCAAATGGGCAAGGTCCTCACCCACCTGATCCAGCTTTGTCATTGCTTTCTCAGAGCTGGGGATTGCAGTAAATGATTCTTCTAGAAGTCCCTTCAAACCACTTTTTCCCCTGTGATTCTTTTGTATTGACAGATATACCTTGAGAACTGCATTGAACTCATCCCACATCAGTGGAATACAGCTGAAAACTCCATTAAACACAAACCTTTGGCAGGGAAAACCAGGAGTCCTTGAGTTCTGCAATCATACCCATATATATTACCAGCAGTAGTTGTCAAATGATGGGAAGAAGGGATGAATGCATTAAGAAATGAAGTTATGGGAGATGGAAGGGATATTGGGAACTGATCTAACTTCCCATTTTCAGTTTTTTGGGCAAAATGTGCAACAGAAGATTAATCTTCATGTACTCTTGCCTAACTTGCTGCTCTCCCTTTCCTAGCATTTGTCGACGTGGCACGTGGATCTGCAGCAATGGGGAATGCCCAGGTATGTTGGCTTTACTCTCTCCAGGTTTTGACAAGTAAGCCTTGCCCACATCCCTCCCACTCATGCACCACTTTTATATATATATATATATATATATATAATATATATATATATATATATTTACCAAAAAAAGTAAATCTTTGTTCTTCCTTGCTCACTCCAGTATAATCCAGTTGGGATCCTACTTTTAAGTTCTTCTCCTGAGACAAGTCAGACATTGCTCTGTATGGTTTGTGTGTAGCAGTGAAAAATCCTGTTTGGTGGAAGGCCAGTTCCTGCTTTGATTACTTAGTTTGCCAATTATAAGAGTCTGTATGCTCAGAGGTTTGGCTTCCAGGTAGAGGAACACTCCTGGCTCTTTGACCAGGTGCAATTCCTCATTGTACCTTGTTGACCATGACAATTCCCTCCTGGTCATGTTGTGGGTGAGGGAACTCCAGCCCCAGGGACAAAGTGGCTGCCCTGCCTTCCTTGGGTGCTGGCAGACTGGAGAGGCAGCTCTGCAGATGCAGACCAGGGTTATGGCTGAACAGGAAAAAAACCCAGATTTTGGAGGCTTTGTTTTTTTGTTGAGATGACTGTGCAACCCTCACAAATTTGGGGAATTGTAACAGACTTAAGGTGTTCTATCAAAAAGTCTGTCTTTTTCTAGTAGCATGAAATTTGCCTGACCCATCAATGCTCCTGCTTTAGACCAAAAGAATTCTTCCCCCAAAGTATCAGCACTTACAAAAGGGGATGGGCTGGTGGGGTATACAAATATTCAAAACAGAGATGACATTTTTAGAGAGCTTCCCCTATGCTTGTTCATTAAGGATCTGTGCAAGTGCAGGGAATCTCACTGTAAACCACAGCCCTAAGGACACAGCCCAGGCTGATTTGTTACATCTTTTAGCTATTGGGCAGCAGCATGATTGCTGCAAACAAGAAATAGGGGCTTTTCTTACTTGAGTTTTTCCTTGGTAATGTCCTTACTCTCTGGGCTGTGATGAATACTCCATGGGTCAAATTTTTATCCTTAACTCTGGCCATGTTTTCTTCATAGTGATTATAAAAGTGAAGATAAATCTGTTACTGAGGTATGCAAACAGATGTTGATATCCAGCTCTGTGCAAGAGGCAATATAGCTTTGCAGCCTTTTTCTGAATTGGGAAGCTGTCCCAAACGAGCAGAAGTTGAAAAGAAAAGCAGCTTATTTTTGTACCTTCTGGCAATATATCTCAATCAGTTTTCTGCTAGGCTTATTCAAGGCTGAATGTTGTATACCAACAGCTGTTATACATATGCCTGCTAAAAACTCTATAAACTGTACTTGAGACAGTATGGGAGGGCAGCAAATCCTCCCAGAGTAGCCAGATTTATGTTGTTACCTGTGCTGTTTATCTCTACTTGAAGTAATATTACAGCAAATTTTCATTGTTGGTTAGCTAGCACAAATATTTCTAAAATCACATGTCCAGAAAATGTATGTAGTTACTTGTATAAACTCTAAGTAGATATGTTTTTCTTTTGACCAACTTTTTTGTCAGGAAAGATTGCTTTCATGTTGTGGGAGTGAATTGCCCAGCTGTGAGTTTGGTGATAAGGTGAATCCACAGCTGGAGCTGGCTGGCACTACCAAGAGGCTTTCAAGCTGATATCATAATGGAAATAATTATGAAGGCAGGAGGTTTCAGGACATTTCAAGGGATGCATTACATCAAATGGAATAGACAGAGAGGGATCCATGAGAAAAGACTTGGCCACAGAAAAGAAATTTCCCTCTCAGGAGCAATGCCAAAGGCTGGGATTTAGACAGCAGTCCCCAGTTCTCTGTGCTACAAACCTGTGCTCTTGTTTCCTTGCTGCAGAGAATTCCCTGGAAATCAGACTCCAAGGGATGACAAACATCCAGGAGGTGCTGGACTTCTCTTAGGATGAATCAGAGGTGTGCAAGGCTGGGAATCCTCAAGATCTGTGCTTTAGCACCAGCTGGTTTAAGACAGTAAACACTGAGCAATATGCTGAAGTAGGAAATTTGCACATGATGTTTATCAGATAGATCTTCTGTGGGACTCAATGGCAGTGGAGAGAGAATAACTTGTGGAGCTCACCTGCCAGCTTGTAACTTTTAACCTTTCTCCAGCCCTTGGCTGGTGATGGCTGGTGTAGGCCCAGCACCTGAATTTTGTTCTGGATGAGGAAGTGGCTGCCCACCTTGTTTGCTCTGGGATCATCTCTAAGTGATGGTCTCCTCATATGGGAGAATTTCTCTGCAAGCTCTGTGGAGTTGGAGCCTTTCCATGTGTTTGCATGACAGGAGACTAAATACCAGCTGTGGTATCTGGATACTGCCTTCCTGGAAATGAAAAACCACAACTTACTAAAACACCTTCAAGTGTTTGTATGTTTAAATTGCTCCTTTTTCTAGTAGAAAGGTAGTCAAGCCAGGCTTTCACATTATTCTGTGAGGACTTTAGATGTAGCTATTGTAACTATAGAATTATTTTTAACTTCCTGTTGAGATGGTGGTTCAGGGTAAAGCCCAACACAAATTCTACCCTTGGAAGAACTCCCACAGCTAATCTTCCAGCTCTTCATTCTCATAAGGTATTTTATGTTAAAATAAGGTATTTAAGGCATCCCAGCAAAAGAATATAAGCTTTTCCATAGGCACAAATTTCAGCTCTTGACTGCAATTTATTCTGTGTTCCCCAGCTGTTGTTGGTTCCTCTGTTACTGCTGGTAATGCCTTACAGAAATAAACAGTGAGATAAGGATTTGCTGATGCTTTCTGGTCTGTGAGGATCTTGGGCCTTGTACAACCTGTTCCACCAGGGCTGCTCTTCCCTCTGAGGCTCATGGGGACTGGGCAGGATTTTGCTCACAACTGGCACTGGAATAATTCATGGCTTTTTCTTTTTCCAGGGGAATGCTCTGTCACCGGCCAGTCCCATTTCAAAAGCTTTGACAACAAGTACTTCACCTTCAGTGGGATTTGCCAGTACTTATTTGCCAAGGATTGTGTGGAAAATTCCTTCTCTGTGATCATTGAGACAGTGCAGGTAACAGCAGCCTTGGCTGGTGCCTCTGCACACACTGAGAGAGGGCAGGGCTGTGGGACTATGACATGAATTGCAGATGCACAGGCCAACAGAAGTAATTTCCCTGTGAGATAATTAGTTTAAATAACAGATGCAGTCTTTCTCCTTAGTTAATAAGTGTTTTGCTTCTCCTCACCACCATTCCCAGGAGCCTGCCTGGGGATGGAGGCTCGTGGTGAGGTTTGGAGAATGGGCTCTCGCCGACTCTTTGCCAGCTGAACAAACAAACAGAGGTGAGGGTGCAGCCCTTGCCAAGCACCCTGGCTGCTGGTGCCTCCCTCATGCCTGTGGGGAAAGGACATTTCCTTGGACACCGAGGAGGGTGCACTGCCAGAGCAGTGCCTTGCATCGCTTCCCATTTAGCCAGACTGGCTGGTGATGTTCTGTACTCAGACAGCAGCTCCTGGCTTCCTTTGCTGCCTCCCCCGATGGATGTGTGAGAAGCAGCTGCAGAGAGGCAGGAAAGGAAGCCAGGCTGGTGCAGGGAGGGATGGAGACCCTGAAGGGGGATGTCACAGGGAGGTGACACAGTCGTGAAATGAATCGACTTGGGAAACGTGCTTGGCAAACGGTGAACAAACCTGGAGACTGAAAAGGACCCTGAAGGAAGCAGAGGGGAAGAAAGGGATGGGGACAGAGGAACTGAAAGCAGGGAGAGGTGCAATGAAGCCAGGAGACTGATGGGATGGAAGGGGACTATCAGCCTGTCCTGCAGCACCAGGGAAGTTGCAGGCTTTGGAGAAAAGAGCTGTGAGAGTTCTCTGCACCCTGTCTCCTGCATTAGAGAGCTCTGATAGTGCGGCTCTGAGGTCATCGGTGCTTGGGAACCTGCAGGACAGGTTTCCACTGAAACTTCCCTTTCGAAACCAGGGAGGAGGCTGGGGCCCCTGCAATCCCTGTTCCTCATTTGTGTATCCCACAGGCAGGAAAATAAACACCCCAGGAGTCTCAGGCCATGTGAACTGTGTGGCTGTGTGGGTCAGGTCGCTTTCCTGACCACAGCTGTGGGGCTGCTCACTGCTGTGGGTCACTCCCAGGGGTCTGGTGGAACACCCACAGATCCCTTCCCAAGTTCTGAGATGGGGAGCTCAGCCCTGCTGTGTGATTAGTGGGATAATGGAGGGATGGCAGCCAGCCTGCTCTTTGTGGGCTGCAGAAACCAGATCTATAAAACCAGCGTGACACACAACACCTCCCAAATTAGATGCCAAAATGCCTTCTGGGACTAAGTCACCAAGAAAGTGAAAACTGGAGCTTTGAGGCAGCTTTTCCCTCCTCTGCAGTGTGCAGATGATCCTGATGCCGTGTGCACTCGCTCAGCTTCTGTCCGGATCCGGGATATGGACAACAGCATCATTAAAATGAAACATGGAGGAGGAGTGTCACTGAATGGGCAAGACATACAGATCCCTCTGCTGCAAGGTGTGTTCACATGGGCTCACTCTGGCCAGCCACTCAGAGGCTCTTGCTTAGTAGTGGTTTTAGACATGCCTTACCCCAGCTTAATCAGTGTTTTCAATTCCGAACTCTCACCTGCAGTCTCTTCTAGAGGCTCTGACATTTCAGCTTCTCTCCATGCAGCAGACACATCTTGGCTCCTCTAAAATCAGAATTAAGCCAGTCTGCTCTTGTGAGATTTGTCAAAATCACTGCTGGTCTATTCTTTTTGAAATTATTATTTTTCAACCAGACTCTCGAAATTGTGGAATCACAGAATGATCTGGTTTGGACCTTAAAGGTCATGTCTTGGGCAGGGACACCTTCCACTGTCCCAGGTTGCTCAGAGCCCCATCCAACCCAGCCTTGGACACTTCCAGGGATGGAGCAGCCACAGCTGCTCTGGGCACCCTGTGCCTCCCCACCCTCACAGGGAACAATTCCTTCCCAATATCCAATCTAACCCTGTCAGTGTGCAGCCATTCCCCCTTGTCCTGTCCCCACATCTTGTAAGAGCTCACTGCCAGCCTGTGCTTGCCTTCAGGTGCCCTCCGTGTGCAGCGCGTGGTGAGGAGTTCCGTGCGCCTCACCTACGGGGAAGATCTGCACATTGACTGGGATGGCCAGGGAGAACTCATAGTGAAGGTACTTCTTCTCTCTGTTCTGTTTCTCCCCGTTTGCCCCCTCTCTCGTTCCACCCAAATACATACAAAGATTTTCTTGTCTGAAGTCAGAAATTGCTTTGTGTTGCATGTTAGAAATTCCTTTCTCTTTTGCTACCCCCAGAGTGTTATACAGGTCCTTTTGTATTCCAGAAACAAACACTTCATCTTACAGCAACTTGGTAGCTTTTCTCCTCCTCCTTTTGTGTGTGTGTGTGTGTGTGTGTGTGTGTTAATGACAGCTGTCATTAACCACGAACAGTTTTGTGTTTTGCTCAGCAGATACCCTCCAAAGTGGAGCTGTGTTTTTATTTGCTTTGACTGCCCTGTCTAAACCAACAGATGTGAATGACTTAAAATAGGGGAAGAAAAAGCCTCCAGGGACACAGTTACTCATATTTTCCAGGAAATAGAAATCAGCTCATAGAAGATGTGTTGTGTGCTCCTTCTACCGTGAGGAATATTTGAAGTCAGCCTTGATTAACAATTAGGTTTTGTCGGTGCTGCAGACACAGCAGAGTGTAGAAATACCTGAGCCAGGTTCAACAGAAATGATCTGTAAGGAAGCTGTAAGCACAGCCCTGCTGCCTTTGAAATGCCTCTTTTAATAGGGGTCTGCTCACTGAGAGGGGTTTTCCCAAGAAAACCAGTTTTCCTGGGATTTTCTGCTCAGTGGTAAACGCTGCCCTCCTTGAACCATGGCATTGCTTTTGCACCCCCCTTGCCTGCCCCAAAATCTGGCTTAAATGTCACGTCAGGCACAGTGCAAAGGGTTATGAAACCCAGTTCAGAACTGAGTTCAATAGTTGAAGAGAAAACACATAAGAAAGGTTTGGAATAATTTTAGAAAATGTCTGTGGGTTTGTGGTTGTTGTTTTGATTTAAGCTGTATCTCTGTTCTCTGAGGGTCCTAAAAGTTCTTTTGGGGCTTGGGATAGTTCACTTCAGTCCCTTGGCACATCTCAGGAGTTTTGGCTTTCCTCAGTATTCAAAGTATTTTTCTGCCTGGTCAGAGACCCATATAACCTGGCAGTTTTTTTGTCCCACTGAAAACAAACCTAATTTTCTGTTCCAGATCTTCTACCTATAAAAGCAGTGGAAGTTTCTCCAGCTGTCTGCCCCTTCCCTTGCTAGGCATCTAAAGCATCTCTTTAATTGCTTTTGGGGAGTTATTTTATGCTGGATTTGTAGACTGACCTGTTGCCAAGTATTGCTGACAATTGGAGGAAGTGATACACTTCCATTACCTTGTTCTGGCAAAAATTCTTCCTGTGTTCCTCAAGAAGGCTCCCCTTTCTGTGTCTGCCTGATATTTGTGATTTGAGCTTCCACTCCAAAACACACCACAATTTGGACTTGAGTCATTGCTCCATCTGCAGAGTACATGAAAGAGCAGTAATACTTTTAGTACTAAGAATATTTATCCTCTAATTGTTCTTTTTGATGCTTCATATTTATTCTGACCCTTGTGTTTGAATGCTGAGTAGTATTAGGTTGTATTTTGGAGGATTTTTTTTATTTTTCTTTATACAAAACCCCAATTTTCTTTAAAAATATGGATTTATCTAATTTTTTTTCTTTCACTGGTTACTCCTGCAAGCCTGCCTAAACTAGCACTCAACTCCATGGATACAGAGGGCTAATGTAGCATCAAAGCTCCTGAGTAGTTGGTAGTGTTTGTAATGTACCAGAGCTTTGCTCCTAACAGAATCTGACAGTTCCTATAAAATAAAAGGCATCGGTGCCTTTGTGTTGCAGATGTTGCTTAGGAATTTCTCCCTGTTTACCTTCAGGTTTAGGGTCACCTTTCAGCTGCCCCTTGATTTGCAGCAGGAATAGAACAGGGTGAAAAGTGCACCTGCTGTGTGGATTGTTGGAAATCCTGCTTTTAGTGTGCCTGAAGTTCCTCTGGGCAGCAGGAACCTCGAATGTGAGGCAGCTTTAGGGGTATTAGTTTATTGTTTGTTTTATCCAGGGGCCTCAATGTTCAGGGGAACATCAATATTGCCTCAACTTGGTGATAAACAGCCTCTTGAAATTCCCTTCATCACCCAGTTTTCCTTTAAAATGTGAAATGCTCCCAGGTGCAGTGTCTTTCCCCAAAGTTCCACTGGAATGTCATTAAAAGAATGCAACCCCCGCTGTTGCCCTGCTCATTTATATGAATGAAGGGTGAGAACAGGGAAAGACTAAACTGGACTGCTGATCAAGCCAGGAAAATAAGCTATTTTTTATCTTAGTCACCCTCTGAAATTCACTGTACTGTGCAAAAGAATTTGTCCTGCTGCTACTAATAGTAGCATTATTGTTAGAAGTTTGAAAATACAGTATAATGGAATTGTGTCTACTATTTTGATGTGTGTTTGGGAATTTTCTTGACTGCTAAATTGGTTCATTTCTTAAAAATATCTTGCTCTATAGTGGTAACCTGTTCTGGAAGGATGACCAGTCTAATGTTCCTTAGGTGTCTCCAGTCTACTCTGAAAGGATGTGTGGGCTGTGTGGAAATTATGATGGGAACCAAGGGGATGATTTTCTTACACCTTCTGGCATGGTGGAATCCCTTCTGGAAGACTTTGGGAACTCCTGGAAGCTCAATGCAGACTGCCAGGACTTGTTAAAACAAGACAGTGACCCCTGCAATCTCAATCCTCATTTAGGTACTGAACTGTATCCAAAATTAATGTGTGCAGCAAATGGTGATCTTCCATTTATATATAAAAAAGAAAAAGAGAAAAAGAGTAAAAGCTTATGTTGCTTACATTACCACCAGGGTGGCTGTAATAGATATTTTTAAAAACCCAATAAACAACAACAACAACAACAAAAACCCCAAACAAAAACCCAAAAACATGGAGCCTTGTATTGATACAGGCTTCCTAAGAAAAATGTAATATTTTGTGAAAATGGAAAACAAATATTAGTTTAATTTTGCAAATATAAAAAGGCAGCAGAAAACAAAGGCCCTGTAAAAGGAATTACAGCACCAGAAATAGTGCTAACAGAATATAAAAGCATTGCTTTTCATTGATTTGTTTTACTAGTGAAACATTATTCTTTCAGTAGAGCTCATGACATACGAGCTGTGCTGCTATCTGTTCCTGCCTGATCCTGTTTTATTCTTGTTGGGTTTTTTGTTGTTAGTGGTGGGGTTGTGTTTTTTTGCGGTTTTTTTTGCTTGGTTTGGGTTTTTTTTCTTTTATAAAAGGAAGAGAAAGTGCTTACCGTGGCTCCTCTAGCTTTCCTTGAAAGCCACTTTGATTGATTCGGTTGTGAGCATGTCGTTTTTTCTCGTTTAGCCAAATATGCTGAGGATTCCTGCTCCCTTCTGATGTCTCCTGCCTTTGAACCTTGTCACCACGAAGTCAGTCCCACTCCCTACGTGAAGAACTGCCGCTTTGATGTTTGCTCCTGCCCCAGTGGCAAGGACTGCCTGTGCTCTGCTCTTGCCAATTATGCAGCAGCCTGTGCCAGGAAGAGCATCCTGGTCCAGTGGAGACAACCCGACTTCTGCCGTGAGTGCAATGCTGCCCAAACCCCCACTTATTTTCCTCCTCCTGCAGGAATTTTTCTGGCAACGTTGTGTGAAAGATCTAGAATGAGATGCCAGATTTTCCTTATGGCAAATGATGAGAGTAAATCTTTCCTCCACACTGGTAAGGAAGCCAAAGCTTTCCCAGGGGCTGCTCAGCACTGGGGGAGAGAAGTGATGTTCTGACACAGCTCCACAGAGTTTTTGTCTGGATTTCCATTTTCACCTACTCACCTAGAAACTTTCTGAATGTCCCAGGGTAGGAATCTCCCAAGTGATTTGTAGTAATCCATGAGCTGCCTTTTTTTGAGGTCCATCTTCCCAGGTCCTGACTTTAGCTGAATGAGGGGTTATGGAGGAAGCACAAAAGGGCAAGACAAAATTGTATCAGAGGAGAATTTTGGCAGTCTTGTGTGGTACCACCCCTGCTCACAGCATGGCCAAATTACTGTAGATTGCCTGAGGTTTTGTCCAGACAAATTTTAAATATCTCCAAAACAGAGGTACCGCAGCTTCTCTGACATGTCTCATCCAAGGCAAGATTAATACCAAACTGCCAAGAGGCTGGAGCAGAAGAATCCAACACCTTTCATTTCTTTTATTTCTCTGTTAGGTCAAAGTGGTAGGAAAAAATCTATTGCCAGATAATTTTGATTGAGCACAGACATACTATTCCCATAAATATTTGTGAAGTGAATGTTTTTCCATTTTCCTGAGCAACTTTGTTATTAAGGAAAGAAGACAATTGAAAAATTTGGGGGAAAGCATGTGTGCTTGGCAGCTCTCCAGATTTGTTCTGCTGCTTCTTCCCAAGCAGAGGGTGGGAAAAACATTTATTAACTGAGTGGGTAGAAAGTGGAAAAGAGAGGGGTCTCTGGATTTCGACCTGGTAGGGTCTTCTAGGTCAGTAACCACAACTTCTGCAGGCTGGAAAGTGTTTGCTGTGAATGAGAACAAACCCAGTTTATATTAAACTGCTGCATGGTTTTATAATATTTTACCTAGTTTATGTAAATGTTCAGATAGTGGAACGGTAATGTAATAAAAACCCTTTCAGAACTCTGCAAGTCTGGAGGCAGAAAGAAAGAGCAGTGATAATGCCCCATTGCTCTTTCTGTAATTGAACAAGTCAATTTTCACAATTAATCTTTAATAGTGCAGAGCTGCTTCTTCCTTTCTGTGCATTACAGAGAGCTTTGTGCTCTCACAAAGTGACGATTTCCCTGATTGCAGATCCATCAGCCCCCATTAAATAATCCTGGTGCCCTAGGCATCTCCTGCCACATGAAGGAGAGCAATCCCTCTTTCTTAATGGGCTTGAGATGTGAATGTGCACGTTGTGTCATTTGTGCTGATGGCCCAGTGCACTGAATGTGTGCTCCACCCCTACCTTCATCCCAGAGATTCGGTTTCTTGGGAAATGACTTGGCAGAGCCAGTTTGCTTGATTAGGAGTGGATAAGTGCCAGGGAGCAAAGTCATTAGTGTAGCACAGCATTTCTGCTGTGTGTCAAGCTCTCAAGTGCAGTCAGCTCCCCTATCTTTGACATTATTTGAGTTGCAGTTGGATTATTGAAGGCCTGACTCATACCCCTGTAGCCCACCATGAATAAGCACTGGAGCCAATCCCTTCATGCTGCAAGGGGGGAGCACACAGGACACGCTGTGAAGGGCTGTGTCTGCCGTGCAGCTTCATGTCAAAAACTGGGTAAAACCCAGGCTGAATGGCTGAGCCCAGAGTGGTGGTGAGTGGAGTTAAACCCAGCTGGTGGCTGGTCACCAGTGCTGTTCCCCAGGGCTCAGGAGTTGGGCCAGTTTTATTTAATAATTTAATCAAGGGTGAGAGGATGAAGTGCACCCTCAGTCACTTCTCAGATGACACCCAGAGTGTGGCTCTGGGCAGGGCAGAGGGCTCTGGGCAGGCTGCACCCAGGGCTCGAGGCCAGGTCCTGGGTGCTGCCTTGGGTCCCCCCAGGCTGCAGCTCCAGGCTGGGCAGAGGGGATGGAAAGCTGGGAAAGGCTCTGGGGGGCTGGGACAGCGGCTGGCCATGAGCCCAGCAGGGCAAGAGGCCAGTGTGCCCTGGGGTGGCAGCAGGGCCAGGGCAGGCACTGTGCCCTGTGCTGGCTCTGCTGGGGAACCCCTCAGAGCCGGGGACACTGCTGGGAACCTGGCACAGGAGGGACAGGGAGGGGCTGGAGCCTGTGCAGAGAGGGCAGCGGGGCTGGGCAGGGGCTGGAGCCCCAGCAGGGGCTGGGGGAGCTGGGCAGGGGCTCAGCCTGGAGCAGAGGGGGCTCAGGGGGCCCTGCTGGCTCTGCACAGCTCTGCCAGGAGGGCACAGCTGGGGGGGTCGGGCTCTGGGCACAGGGAACCAGGGATAAGAGGAGAGGAAATGGCCTCAGGTTTCACTAGGGAGGTTCTGATTAGGTTTTATGTAAACATTCTTCATGGAAATTGTCATCAAGCACTGGTACAGACTGCCCAGAGAAGTTGTTGAGTCACCATGCCTCGAGGATGCCACGTGGACCTGGTGCTTAGGGGCGTGCTGGAGTGGTGGACTTGGCAGTGTGAGGTTAATGGCTGTGCTCAGAAATCTTATGGTCTTTTCCAGCCCAAATATTTCCATGTTTACCTGTCTCGTGTGTCTCTTGTGCTGTGGCACAGGGGAATCATCCACCAGGTCCCTAGATCTTCCTGCAGATTTTAGGACATGTTGCTAAGCCCATTATTTTCCTTAATGGGGTAGTGCTGGGGCAGTTGGTGGCTTTGCATGCCTTGTGCAAGAGGATTTGTGTAGGATACATCCAAGTGTGCTGGAGTGGGGAATTAAGGACAGGCTCTGAGCAGCATTTGAGGAAGGCTGCTGTGCATGGTGGGTCTCAGCCTGGTGGAGAAGCTGTGTTAAATCTAGTCCTGGCAGGGTGCACCTTCACCCAGAGGTGGCAACATTTTCACCTTGTGTTACATGAGGAACTGGGCATGGTTTGTTTCTTTCACTCTGATTTCAAAACCCGCCCACAGAGGCTGAATGAGCTGTTTGATGCAAACACATTTTCCCCAATGCTTTCCCACTGTTTCTCATCTTATTCCTGGGATAGGCTGTGCTCCAGAGAACAGCACTGAGCTATTTTGGTTTTACAGGAGCCATCCATAGATACTAGATGCACCTTGCCTTTTTGTCTCATTTTCCTGTCAATAATGGGATAAGGATTTTTTTAGTGACAGTGTATTACACAGTGTACAGACAGCTGACCTCTCCCAGGTCAGTTGTCTTGTCTTTTTGCTGTTAAAACCAGATATTGCTGGGAAGGGATAGAGCAGTGTGGGGGTGTAAACATTTGGGAAGCATAACTGGAAAAGCAGGGGATATCCCAAAAATTTTTGGAGATGCATGGGCAAGGAAAATCATAGAATAGTTTGGATTGAAAGGGACCTTAAAGATCATCTATTTCCAAGGGACACCTTCTACTAGACCAGGTTTTTCCAAATCCCTTTCAGCCTGTCCTTGAGCACTTCCAGGGATGTGGAAGCCACAGCTTCTCTGGACAACCTCTTCCAGAGCCTCAGCACCCTCACAAGGGTGAATTTCTTCCTAATATCTAATCCAAACTTGCCGTCTTTCAGTTGGAAGGCATTCCCACACATGGGTTATAAAGCTTTATCTAAGAAAGGAATCTACTGCAAAGTTGTCCCCGTGGACAGTGAGTGTTACCACTGACTAGAAAGTAGGGCAGGATGCTGGGCTCAGTTATCCCATCCTTTTTTGAACCTAGAAACTCAGGAACTGATGTACCCATCTGAAACCTGCCAAGCCAGTTCCATGTTTCCAGAGGTTCACATGAAGCAAATAATACTTTTGGCTGAGGCCTCGTGGTTGTCCTGCTGGGATGTGCCTTTAGTGATGAAAGTTATTTTTAAAATGGTCCAGGGATTGCCTGGCTCTGCTAGTCCCGGGAGTGCCTGGCTGAACCTGCAGTCCCATCCTGTTATTCCATGGCTGCCAGAGTTCCCAGGGATGTGTGCTCACAGAAGAGAGCTGGGATTATCACATCATTCTGCAGGAATGACAAGAGGAAGGGCTTTCTCTGTAACCCTTTGATCTTGGTTTTAGCAAGGTACAAATGTGCCAGCTTTCTTTTGCAGCTGCTTCCCCTGAACATCATTCCTCATCACCTTACAACTGTTTGTTGTGGAAGGTTGCTACAGTGTAAATCCTGCTTATCAGGAGGCTTGTTAAATTCAAACTCTTGATAAAACCAACTCGTTTTCTTGTCTTCTGCAATGTGTTGTCATAGCTGCCACCTAGTGCTGATGCTTGCAAAGGTGAATGCCTCAAAATTGGCCCTGTAGAAGTGGAGGTTTTATAAACAAAGGAGCCAAAGTGTCTCTAAAGGCCATAATTAGTGTCCATATAAAAGAATTAATCATCAAAAATTGTTAGTATCAAGGTTTGGCTCTGTGATTGCTAAATTACTTCATTATTTGCATCTGTTTCCATGGAAATCTGAGTGCTTCTGGGATGTGAGGCTGTTAAATATGACAGCACTCCTGTTTACCAAAGCAGAAAAGTACATTTCTACTTGTTTTGACCAAATAGTCCCTAAAGATGTTGTAAAAGAAGAGAGGTGTGAATGTGTATGTGGCACTTGTAATGCTCCTAATGCTTGGGATCATAGAATGGTTTGGGTTGGAAGGGACCTTACAGACCACATCATTCCAAGCCCCTGCCATGAACAGGGACACCTTCCACTATCCCAGGTTGTTCCAAGGTCTTTCCAACCTCTTCTTGGACACTGCCAGGGATGCAGGGGCAGCCACAGCTGCTCTGGGCACCCTGTGCCAGGGCCTCAGCACCTCCCAGGAACAATTCCTTCCCCATAGCCAATCTAACCCTGCTCTCTGGCAGTTTGAGGCCATTCCCTCTTGTCCTGTCACTCCAGCCCTTGTCCAGAGTCTCTCTCCATCTTTTTGTAGGTTCCCTTCAGGTACTGGAGAGCTTCAGTTAGGTTATCCTGACTGTGATCCGGATGATAATAACAGAGCTTGGACAGAGCTTGTGTTTCATGATCTGGGTGAAATTTTGTGGCTGGATTTCCACCACAGAGGTTGCAGACCAGTCCTGACATTTACTGGGAACTTCCTTTAGTCAGGTTTGTGTGTCTATATAAGCAGTGCCTTAGGCTGCACTGGTGCTGCAGTTGAGTGATGGTGCAACACTCCATTGACGAATACATTGATAAAACACCTTTCAATCCCAACCTTCCCAGTCCGTGTCAGGCAGCTCTTCCTTTAGCTGGATTAGGCTCAAATGCCCTTCTCCCTCATGTGTTTGCCCAGCCATGAGCTGTCCTGAGGGCCAGGTGTACCAGCAGTGTGGGACGCCGTGCAACCAGACGTGCCGGTCGCTGTCGTCGCCGGAGGAGGACTGTGAGCAGCTGTGCCTGGAGGGCTGCTACTGCCCCCCTGGGCACTACCTGGATGAGCACGAGCAGTGTGTGCCCAAGGCCCAGTGCTCCTGTTACTATGATGGGGAGATCTTCCAGCCAGAGGATGTCTTCTCGGATCACTACTCCATGTGGTGAGTGCTCTGTTCGTGACCCTTCCCTACCGTCGCTCCAAGGTTTGGGTGGCTTGAGTTGTTAACTGGGTCAGTTCCACTGAAACTAGTTAAAGAAAAGGCAGGATTTTGCCTAGAACAAGCCAAATGGTGAGTTTTGCTGTTGCATCACTCTCCAGTTAATTTCAGATGCCACCTTACTCAGAATTACCCAGGATCAAGCCCTGTTCTGTGAACAGTTCCTGCCAGTTTGAAATGGAGCTTAATTACTGACAAGAGCTACTTTGTGGGCTTTTAAAATGTCACTTTAATGTACTGTGCTACACTTCTTAACTGTTAAAACCTAATTCTCTCTTGTCAAAGATACAAGTATTAAAAAGCCTTTCTAATTGTTAAATTGAGTAGCACTACTCTTGCAGTAGAAATGCAATTTCTGGGCAAGCCCAGTTTTGGGAACGATGTCTTTTTTTTTTTTTCCTCTGTACCACAAAAATCCCAAGTTTCAGGAACTAAGTGGTCCCTTTACCTCTTTCCACAGCCCAGCTGACTGTTGCCTTGCCTAGCTTTATCCCTGTGCAGCTGCACTGGATCCAGCAGGCAGCTGGGTTTGCCTTGCCACCATATCCCATCAGCTCCCTTAAGGAAAGTTTGCCTTTAACGTTGGTAGATGCAGTGGATGGAGAGCAGCAGCTCAGCCCCACTGAGGTGTACTTTTGTATTCTGATAAGTTCCCTGTTGACTGAAAATCAGCGTTTCATTAAATATAATGTTTGTTTTCCTTAGTTATTGTGAGAATGGATTCATGCACTGCAGTACAAACAGAGCTCCTGGTGCCTTCCTGGCTGATGTTTTTGCTGATGAGAGGCCATCTCCCAGAAGTTAGTATGCCTTAAAATAATTATTTTTTTTTTTTTTTTCCTCTTCAGTCTCTTGATAGTATAGATTGGAGAAGAAATTCCAGAGATTGCAACAGCTCTGATACTGTGAGATTGTTTTCTAACTTTTTTTTAATGGGATAGAAAAAAAAGGGATATGTGGGAGGGTGCAGGGCTCACTGAATATCACCTCTCAAAATTATAATTCGCCACTGTAGTCTCTATTGAGCTGAAAAAGTTAAATGATGCCTAGGCAGTGATCTGAGGTTTCCAGTTGAGAAGCCATCAGTAAGTCAGCAGTTTTATGCCTTCTGCTTCTCACTAGTGGGATGCAAACACTCTTCTCTGGTGCAAATGAGGCTTTTAGTGGCCTGAAGGTTACACTGCTGCCAGGTTCCCTGTGTGCCTTCCAGCCAGCAGGAATCTCCAGGAACCTCCTGGAGACTGGCAGCTGCCACGGGTCCCCTCAGTGACAGCTTCATCACACATCTGACTGAAGGCTGTGAGAGCTGCATGGGAACACTTCCAGCATCCAACTGGGGGTTGCAGCACTGGGCAAAGGCCAGCAGTGCTCAGGGATCTCCTGGGGTTTGCCACTGATACATGGATGGAGCTGATGGGATTGTCATGGGATAGATAGGGGGCTTGGGTTCAGAGGGGACAGGGCTAGTGGGGAGTGGGGTTTTGGGGAGGCCTGGGAATATCCAGGAGTTGGACTTGGCGATCCCTGTGGGTGCCTTTTAGCTCAGGATAACCTATGATCCCTATGGGAACACCAGCAGGGCCAAACACAGTGTATTCCATGGCACACTGATAAATGCATGGGATCTGGAGGAAACTCATGGTTGATATTTGCCAGTGCCTTGGAGACAAAGGGTTATTGTTTGTCACCTTCTCAGGGTAAACCAGCTTCTAGAGGAAAGCACTGTAAACCCCTCTGTAGGTACAGGACAGTGAGCTGCTTAGTGCTGCTTGCTAGGACACCAGGGACAGTGTCACTGGTTGGGTCACCTGTTCTTCAGGTGGAGCCTTCCAGGTGAATATCTCTCCAAACTCTTCCCTTAATGCTCCTAAGATGTACTTTTCCTGATAATAGGACGTCAAAACTTACAAAACCTCAGAGAGGCATATTGCTAGTACCACTTGAAATGATGTCCTGGAGTTTCTTGGGACATTCTGATCTTCTGTGAGATCCTGAAGTCTCAAAGAGTTTGTATTGAAGCTCAGGGCACTGTTATTTACAGTCACCAATGTAGTTATGTTCAGTGTGGGAAGTGGGTGTGAATAAAATAATTATACCATGCTGTTGCTGCATAGAATATCAGTTTTTCTGCTAACTTTGTACAATGCCTAGGGGTGTTTGCATAGCCCCAGTGCAGTCTGGAATTGCACTTCTATGTTTAGTGCAGATTTTTTCTTCAGTATTAAATACCTGCTTTCATGACAGCCTAACTGAGATCACTCCAGGGAAGCAGGGGCTGTTCCTTTGCCATGGCATATGTAGTGGTGTTGCTTCAGGCTATATTCTAAATTATTTTTCTAATCAAAGTGCTGGTCCACCTTTTAGAAAAATACTGTGACAACAATATTGAACAATATGGAGTTCTAATTGCACTGTATAAACTCGTTTTTTTTAAAGTAAAAAGGAGCTTGACATGCAGATTTCCCATGGAAAAAATTATCTGTCCTGCTGACAACCCAAGAGCAGAAGGAGTGGAATGTACCAAGACCTGCCAGAACTATGACCTGGAGTGCATCAGCCATGGCTGCATATCTGGATGCCTCTGTCCAAGGGGGATGGTAAGCAGGTTTCAGTGCAGCAGTGAGGAGCAGGTCCTCTTTGCATTCTTGCCTTCATTCTCTCCTACCAACAGTCTTCTGGCAGCTTGGGAATAAGTGGTTGTGCAGTATTGACTGCCAAGTTGTGGCTGGTTTGAAGAGTGTTTATTAATATGGCTGTACTCAAGATGAATCTTAGCTTGTAAAAATAATTAATAATCAAAATTCCAAAGTCTGCTTTGAAGACCAGTACATGTTTTCCTTCAGCTCTGCTCCAAACTCCTCCTCAGTCTTTCTAGACTTAGAAGAGAGAGATAGAAGTACACCCATATTCAGGCTGATCAGAGGGATGGAGCATCTCTCCTCCAAAAAAAGGCTGAGGGCATTGGGATGGTTCAGCCTGCACAGGAGAAGGCTTTGGGCTGACCTCAGGGTGGCCTTGCAGAGCCTGCAGGGAGCCCAGGAGAGATGGGCAGAGACTCTGGACAAGGGCTGGAGTGACAGGACAGGGGAATGGCTGCACACTGCCAGAGAGCAGGGTTACATTGGCTATGGGGAAGGAATTGTTCCTGGGAGGTGCTGAGGCCCTGGCACAGGGTGCCCAGAGCAGCTGGGGCTGCCCCTGCATCCCTGGCAGTGTCCCAGGCTGCATGGGGCTGGGAGCAGCCTGGGACAGTGGCAGGGGTCCCATGGCAGGGGTGGAATAGGGTGATCTTTAAGGTCCCTTCCAACCCAGACCATTCTGGGATTCTCTGATCCAGCCACCCTCACTGCTGATCCTGGCTCCTCCATGCCAAGTCTCCATCTCTCCAGCTGCCTTCCTGTGGGTGGTACCAAAGTGAAAGCTCCCTGGGAGAAGGAATGTGGGTTATGGAACTAGCTAAGATGATGTCAGAGCACACTTCTCTTCTTTTTTTTTTTTTTTAATGAAAGAGGCTTTCTGGGGTCCAGGGTTATGTCCCACTGCAACCCTCAAATTTAATCATTAATTTAATTGTTTTCTGCCCCAAGTTCTTTAAATTATCCTACTAGAAAAGCAGCCCCTTCTGAATTCTCATTTTGCAGTAATTTCTAGCAATAATATAAACATATATTTTGAACATTGCTTGAATATTGTATTTTGCTGATAAACACATGTTTATATAAATAGATTCTACTCCAGAATAAAATGCCAGCTCTAGGTAAAATCTCAAGCTTGTGAAATGTCTTGGAGGTGGAAAAGAACAGAATCTGAAGTCACCCATAAATTTTCACCACGATTTTAAAAGCAAGTGTTGTTTGTTTTCACATTTCAGTCTGTAAATGTCTATCTTTTAATTGAAAGATATTTCTAAATAGTAGAGAGATAAGAGAAAAGCTTCTGTGCTTGTAAAGTTTCAGGATCTCCAAGATGAACAGTTGTATCTTTGCATCTAACATTCAGACCTCTGGTTCAGTGAAGAAGCTTGAGAACTTTGGTTTCAGTTCTGGGATATGGTAATAGTATATTTTTTTACATAATTGTGGGGAAAATTATGATACTATTTCACAGGAAAAAAATCCCAACCCACGAAACAGCTTCCTACTAATTAACCTTCATGTTTGGTGCAGTATTTCATTTTTTTTTTCAGTAAGTTGAAACAAACAATTGTTTCATAAAGCTGTTGCCAATAGAGCAGTCTTAGGCTTTTGGAATTGGAAACTCCAGCTGACTTTGCAGTGACGTGAAACACAGCCTTTAGTTCAACAAGGTGATTTGTCAGCTTTTGGATTGAAGAATCGGGCTCAGTATTTAAAATAACCCCAAAATAAATTCTCTGTCCACTAGATGACAGTGTGGTTTAATCTTCACTACACTCAGCCTGGAATTACTTGTTCTCATTGACTTCTCTTTGTGGCAGAGAGTAAAAATCATGAGATTCACCAAAGCCACGATGGGAGAAGCCCATGTAGGGATGATCTTGTAAGCACTGCTGTGCAAGGTCAGGCTCAAGCCCTGTCCCTGCTCAGGTGTGTCCCCTTTGCCCTGTGTTTGACTCCTGGCTGCACAGGAGCTGCCAGCTCCTTCTCAAGGAGCACTTTCCTCCTCCTCACCCAGCGGGCTGAGGTTGGGAGAGCCTTTTCTTGGTTATTTCTGTGCTCTGCAGTGAGGCTTCGTGCTCCCCCTCTGGAGGGGGATTTGGGATGGTGACCAGGCTCTCCTTTCCACCCTGTCCTTTTCTGACACACAGACTCTGGGGGCACAGGGACAGAGCTCTTCAAAGTCAAATCCAAGTCCAAGTCTGTGTTTTCCAGGCTAGTGCAAGAGATGAGCAATAAAGGGACTGGGAAAAGGAATTCCCATTTGACTGGTCAGTCTCCCTTCCTGGGGTTCTGTAATCCTGCCTGATTTACAAGCACTCACAGAGGTGAGTTTGCAGGAAGGTCTGTGGGAAGTAACAGATTATTCAGCACGTATTCCTATAAATATTTCCACATATTATCATGCTGGAAGAAATTGTGCCTTCTTCATGAAGATTTTTTTCTTGTGGTACAGTAGCATATGAAAGATATCAATGCTCACAGATAATTTATTAGCTTGAAGACAAAGCCTAATTTCTTTCAAGTGAAAAATAAGTTTTCTAATTCATTTTGATTTAGTATTTTACATTTTTTTATTATTTCTAGCAAGTAAAAATGTTCAATATGTTATAAAAATAATTCCTCTTTGTCTGTCTTTGATCATCTGGAAGGTGGGAAATTCTTCATACTTGTCACCCTTTTGCACAGCAGAAAAGAGAAATCATAACATATGTGCAGAAGTGTAGGGGAAAATATGCTTTCTCAGATTAGTTTACTGCACTTCAGCTTTTCCCATTGGAAAATATTAATAAATATACAAATGGAGTGTTAACCACCTTTCTGGGGAAAGAGAGGAGCAGAACAATCAGAGAGCACAAAATCCAGACACTCTAAAAGTAGAAAATTAGTTTCTTTCTATTCCCATCAACTGACACAAAATTAAGGTTTAAAATTTAAATGAAATATTTTATTGTGTACTGACTGCTGAAATAAAACTATTTCTAAAACTTTGATGCATTAGTAAAAGGAAAAAAAATACAAACCCTGAATATCTTAATCAGGAAAGTTTGGAAGGGTTCCTGAATATCTTAACCAGGACAGTTTGGAAGGTTTTTTTTTTTTCTTGCTGTTTTCAACTGAAATTTACCCGACTATTTTTATTTCACTGTTGTATGTTTTTCAATGTGGCCTTATCCTATGTTACAATGTCTTCATGAGGAGGTGGGCATGCCAAATAAACATCAGAGACGTGCAGCTAACATAAGAAAGAGAAGTCAAGTGTAAACCAGGACATTTTGATCTAACATGTTGATTTGTCTTTGTTTGCACAGTAAGGGTGAGAGGCTGTTTCAGTTAAAACAAAAATTTATGCAAGAATTTGTTCCCTGGGTGGTGCTGAGGCCCTGGCACAGGGTGCCCAGAGCAGCTGTGGCTGCCCCTGCATCCCTGGCAGTGTCCCAGGCTGCATGGGGCTGGGAGCAGCCTGGGACAGTGGCAGGGGTCCCTGCCATGGATCTGCAGATCTTTAAGGTCCCTTCTTCCCCAAACCAGTCTCTTACTCTAAAGCCTGGTAGCTATTGGGTTCTAATCTGACCCTCTGCCTTTACTTAATCCCATGGTTCTTCACAGCTTTGGCTGACTTTCACTGAAATCTGCACGTGTGTCAGGAGGAGCAGTCTGAGCTTCCCTTGACAGAGGGATACTCATCAAATTGTGTTGAGCAAGGGAGTTCCAAGTTTAGCTTCATTGTGATGGATTTCAGGACCATAGGATGTCCTGACTTGGAAAGGGACCCACAAGGATCACCCAGCCTGCACAGACCCCCCTGTACATAATGCAGCTCTCATAAGCCACAGAGCATGTGGAGCTGCGTGGGAAGGTCTCTGGGCTGTGAAATCTTTTTTATGACTTGTTCCATGTGGCAGTTCTAGGTCCCCACAGGAAAAGGCAAAGCTGTTCTTCTTTATTAACCTGGCGTTCAGACCACATTGATCTCATTGGCCCATATTTAATGGCAAAAAAGAAACTATTTTAATGATTTTGCAGAAAGAGTTTAAAGTGGGAAGGTGATATTTTGTGACTTTTGAATGAGAAGAAGGGGAAGGGCTCTCCATTTAGGTGTTCCATGAAACGAGAGCCAAATCTATCCTGGCTTTGCCAGAGCTGCTATTGAGTGAAAAATCAGCCAACTTTGGTTATGTTTGATTCTCTAAAACTGGGGGTCTTCAAAATGGAAAGTAATCACAGAAAAAGAAAACAGAAAAGGCATGGAAAAACTGAATAGTCTAAAGGCTTTACTTGTTTTTCTTTGGTTGTGGTTTTTTGGTTTGGTTTTTGGTGTTTTTTTGTTTAAGTGGGACAAATTATTTGTTATACAAAGAGAAATTCAGATCAGAAAGGTGAAACTGAAAATATGGATAGAACATAATGTCCTATTTCCCAGCAACGGGGCCTGTTGCAGAGAGAGCAGAATAATACCTCTAGTGGATCAATATTCATCCTGTCTTTCAGGAAATAAATAGGGATTTGAAAGAAAATGGTGATTCTTGCAATTTTCAGAGGACAGTTGATAGAGGATTGGCTTTGTTAAGGAGCTATTGTCTGTGACAACAGAACCTGCATTTACACTGTGGCTTCTGGTCTTCTTGATGTTCCTATTTCCATTTTTAGTCCATCTGGGCCCTTTATCTGCTCTGTAGAAGGCCCTTTTCCAGTTTGTTGTGTGTGGGGAGTTATTCACCTGCTCTCCAACTCAGGTTAGCCTGGTTCACTGCATCCTGGACTTCCTCATTGTGACATTCTTCTTTCACGTCATCTGTTCTCCCAGCAGCTTGAGATGGTGGGAACAAGCTGTGATTTCTGTCCCCATAAGACTGATTTATGGACCTACAGCTCTATTACAGTTAATGGCTCCCAGTATTAGTACTACTGTACCTTTCTTACCTCAGAGAGCCTTCATCCTTCCTTTTATTCCTTTCAACCTTCCTTTTATTTTTCATCCATGTGTTCTGTGCCTGCTCCTGGTTGCTTGCTCACCCTGCACACACCCACAGTGACAAATTGTGTGTTCTGCTTAGGTACGACACGAGAACAAGTGCGTTGCTCCTGAGAGGTGCCCGTGCTTCCACAATGGCAGAGAATATTCCAAGGGAGAAACAGTCACTAAGGACTGCAACACCTGGTGAGCCACTGGAAGGGTGCTTTTCTTCTCTTTAGGTGTTTCTGGTAACACCCAAATATCGTTTGCTTAACAGATCTCTCTTATGGAAAGCCAGTTTTTGCAGCACAGTAACTGCCCAGGCAGCACATTTCTTTTGCATGTTGTATAAAGATCCAGTAAAATTCCTTGCAGTGTCTGGCAACCTCTGCCTCGTGCCCTACAAATACTTGTGAGTCTGTGCAGCTCCTCTGTAGGCACTAGACAGTGGATTTTGCAACACAAGGCAACAATTTGGGACCTACATGCTTTGGGGTGGGAGGAGTGGAGCCTGGGCTTTGTCACTAAGCTTTGCTGTTGCCTTTCTCTTTTTGCTGGCTGCCTGAGGCTCTTCAAATCAGCCCTTTTCAGCCAGATGCACCAGCTATAATGTGATAGGAGCTCTTCAGACAAATGATAAAGAATTAGGGAGAGAGAGGCTCGACCTCTTATATCTTTAAAGAGTGCTCTATCCATTGATGTATTAAGAAAGGTGAAGATAGATGGAAAACTGGTATGTTCTTAGAAGAAAACACTGAGTGCTCTGTGTCTTTCACTATTATCCTGCTTGGCTGCTGGAAAAGGATTTATGGGTCCAAAGGGGAGTTCTGGGCTGCTCAGTGTGCATGGAGGGAAGCTCTCAGCACAGCCTTTGGTAGATTACAGTGGGCCACTTTTGGCTTCTCCTGCTGCACTTTGGCTGCACTGGAGGTGCTTTGTTTTCCATGTGTGTGTGGGGAATGGTGGCTCTTTCCTTCAGAGCTCCAAGAGCCTGGGGAGTTGGACATTCAGCTGCCAGCAGTGTGAAAATTCTGGGTTTTTTTTGAACTCAGACTTCAGATTCTGTTATGCATTCTGCCCTAAATGTCCCTGCCCAGCTCTGTGGCCACCCCAGGATCAATGTTTGTCATCCCTGTATGACTGGGTGGAGTTGGGGGAGAGAATCAGCACCACTGGAGAGTCCAAGGCTTGATTTTTGTTTGGTACACTGCTCTTTGAATAACAGAGATTTCAACTTTAGCATTTTGGAACTAGTGGAACCACTCCTAAGTAGTGTAAGTTAGCCTTGGATGAAGGTTTTATATGGAAATATTGACCTCCCAGTGTTTTGTTTCATTTCATTCCTTCGCAGCTACATATAACATTGTGAATCCATGTACTGTAATCAAAGCTGGGGAAACATAGGCTAGAAAAAAGATGGAGGAGAAATTGATGTTTGTGTGCTTACATTGCATTTAGGTAAACGTGACTCAGCTGAAAAACAGGCACCATGAAAACTTTATTGAAACAAGAAGAGTACAGCATGAAACTCCTTTTGCAAGATTCCTCACAATAACCATGATCAGCCCTTTTATTTTCAATTATTCCTATAATCTTTGATCTCCAAGTAGTCATAACCATGTTGCTTCATTCTTGTAACTGCCCACTTAATTCTGGCAATACCACTGTAAATTATATTTCCTCCAATATGTAGAATTTCCTTCAATATCTGGGTAGAGGAAATGTTAGAAATAAGTTTTTTTCTAATTGATAAAAAGTTCTTCCTCGAATTTTACATGAATGTGAAAGTAACATTGGAAATGAGGTTCCTTCAAAAATGTCACTAGGGCTTTTTTGAACTATGTGACTTTGAAACATTTCCTGATAATTCTCAGCAAATATCAAGTCAAATGTCATTTAGAAAGTGATATAGGAAATTACTATTGCTTTGAGAATTAATAAGGATTGAGAGTCTGCATTTTGGAGGTCGAGATCTTCCTTTTCTTTTGTTTTTGCTTTTTGTACTGCTGTTGCAGGAGTTCTCATTCTCACTTGTTCTTAGCCAGATGTGAACACCTGCAAAGGCAATATATGAGCCAGAGGTGTCAGATTTGGCGTTTACATCCGACTTGACATATGGGAGACCCTAATTCATGAGCAAAGAAATGTCTCCAGGCCTAAGCCAGTGGCAAACCTTCTGTTATGCAATGTGTTGGGAATTCATTGTGGAGCTCAGTGAAGCTTTTGGAGCCACATTTGTGCAGCACTGCACAACAGAAATTTGCTAATCTGAATTTAACCACCCAAGTCCCTTATAATCTGCCCATGCACCTTTTTTACAAAATCTTGCTCTTGTCTAATTGTTAGCAGAGAATTCATAGAGGAGAGGGGGCAAGAGGTTTCATGTTACTGAAATTTCATTTTTTGAAGAAAATCTTGCACAATATTTTTTGTGATGTGAAGTGTTACCAAGATTAAATAATGTCAATGCTCAGGTTAAGGCATTATTAGAGAACTCAGTTCAGTGCCCAGTTTTTCCTTTGGGTAGCAGCTGGATCTTGGGAAAGTACTTCAAGTTTTTTATCCCTGAGTTTTTCTGTCTGTAAAGCATGGATAGAATTCCTCTTTCTCTGCCCTTACAGAGCTTGATTAGAAAATTCCTGGGCCAGTGATGATGTCCATCTGCATTCATGGAGCATTTAGTGGATGAATGTTTTGCCATCCTCCAGCAATACGTTGCTTATTAATTATTAAATTATTATTATTAGATATTGTGTCAAATGGTATTCTAACTCTCCACTGATTTTGGGTTTTTTTATTTGCTCAATCCTTTGGTAGTTAGCAAATCAATTTATTTAACTGATCAAAAGCCTTTGGATGTCAAGGGAAATTTCCCTTTTCATATACAGCTTCTGTAGCCAGGTTTTGATGCTCCAGGATACTCTGAAAAAGGGTAGGAGTGGTGGATGCTCTGTTTTGCTGGAAGGGTACTTGGAGCAGAACAGCATGTCCTAAATAAAATTCTAATATAAAAGAATATTCCAGCAGACTCAGTCCTGACCCATTTTGTAACAGGGAAATTCAAACCACGAGGAGTCCTACGTGCAGCTTGTTAAGAAACAGAGAAGCACATCCCTTATCCATTTAATCCCAATACACTTATTTGGATTTATGCACCCACTGCTAACATATGCTGACTTATGTTAATGAGAGAGTCTCTCAGCTGGTGGTAGAGAGCTCCTGGAGGCTGTGGCACTTTCACTTTGCCGAAAGCACTCTGCATTCTCTTGCTTGTTATTTACATTGAGAGAAGGACAACTGTCACTGCCTCCTTTTCTCTGTTACAGCGTGTGCCAGGGGAGGAAGTGGGAGTGCACCAAAAATCTCTGTGATGGCACCTGCACTGCTATTGGTACAGCTCATTACTTGACATTTGATGGACTGAAATATAAGTTTCCAGGAAACTGCCAGTATGTGCTAGCTCAGGTAAGAGCATGTTGAATGCTAAAGCTGCCTGATCCTCTAAAATGAGTTTTACACCAAATGAGAAGCCCAGTGTTTGGATAAATCACAGTTAACTAAGCACTAAGCCAGTGTATAGTAGAGATTAGAGCTTATTAATGTCTTCAGAGATGTCTTGAACATTTTGAAGAGTGCACTGTACATAGAAAGAAATATTCTACAGAAATCAGGCTGTCACGTGTCCAGCTGGCCATCATGACCCTTAGGAGAGCACCTTGGTACAGAGCAGGGCTGTCTGAATCTCATCTCTAAAATGGAATTGTGGCTATCCATAAATCAATGCTTTCTTCTTTTCCTCTTGATCCTGCAGTGGTAGCTTGCTGTCAGGCTGAGTGAGACAAGGAATGCTCAGTCCCTAAATGCACCCAGAGCACAGGCTCTGCTCATTCCCTTCAGCATGGCCCCTGCTTGTTCCATGCACCACCTGCTTGGAGTTTTTTGACAATATCCATTTCCCTCACAGCAAGGAGGAGAGGGGGATAAAGGCAGAGCACACTGAAACCATCTTTGGATTTGTGGAAGCAGCCAGAATTTAGAGTTAACTAAGATAAAGGCTCATCTGCACACAAATTATCATGTATTTAGAAATGTCTGCTCAAACAAGGATTTCTCTGAAAATTTGGTCTGAAATTAGATGGATTCAGTGCTGATTGATACCAACAATATTCTGCAGTTACAGTGGGACCTGTTTCTTGGATGGGCTACTCTCTTCCCCACAGAGTCCTCATGAGGCACATTCCTCCTTGCAGCTCTCCTTAGGGAGGAAGGTGTGATCAACCTGCCTCTGCCTAGGTCTTTGAGATATGCTCCCACCTTGATGCCAGCTGGATTATGTCTGAGGAGTGATTGCTTTGCCACTACTGAGAGCTCTGTGTAAATGTCTCATGGGCAGCAATACCATACACTATTACAAAACTCCTTAAAATGGAATTTAGATGTGTTTTCCTTAAGTGACAGACACAGGGAGCTCCACACAGGGCCTTTTCCTTACAAGGTGTGTACTGAAAAAAATGAACACAACCAAAAATTAAAATCTAAAAGGCCAGAGAGATATGAGTGATCACATAAATGAACTCTCCAAGGATCTCAGAAATATTGGACTTAGAAAAAAATCAATACATTAAGCTATCTGTGTAATCAGATATGCCCTGTGCCCATCATGCATCTTTATATATCACGGATATTGTAGCATTGTGGATTCTCCCTGCCAAAAAATACTCTCCAAATTTTACGTATGTGTGCTACTGGCAGAGTGTGCCTCACTCTTTAAGGGATGGAACACATGAATATTAGTGCTAAGCATAAACTAAATGAACATGGGAACAGTGGACATATATATCCTATTGACCACAGATTACACAGTATTTTTTGAGGATTTTTTCTGTGTTTTTCAAATACTCTGCATTATTGACTCTTTTTTTTTTTCTTATCTGATAGGATTTCTGCAAGGGTAACTCTGGAACCTTCCAGATACTCATTTCAAATGAAGGTTGTGGCTTCACAGGAGAAAAGTGCACCAAAAGGGTTCTCATTGTGTATGAAGGAGGGGAGATAGAGCTGGTCAATGGAAACGTATGTACTCTTCCTTTTTTTTCTTTCCTTCCTGTTTTTCTGGGAAAAGAACTTCATTTTATTCATTAAGCTGAGGCATGAATGACCTCCCACTCAGTGAGGTCATTGATCATAAAATGTACAGATTAGCAGGATTATATTTATCCATTTTGCTTCTAGAGCTATAATGCTGGTTTGGTATTTCTGCCTGATGCCAATCAGTTTATCTCAGATAATTCTAGAATGGGTTGGGTTGGAAGGGACCTGAAAGGTTACCCAGTTCTACTCCCCATCCATGGGCAGAGACACTTTCCACTGTCCCAGGCTGCTCCCAGCCCCATGCAGCCTGGGACACTGCCAGGGATGCAGGGGCAGCCCCAGCTGCTCTGGGCACCCTGTGCCAGGGCCTCAGCACCTCCCAGGAACAATTCCTTCCCCATAGCCAATGTAACCCTGCTCTCTGGCAGTGTGCAGCCATTCCCCTGTCCTGTCACTCCAGCCCTTGCAAAGAGAAGCAAGCAGGAAAAATCAGGTATTTTTCTGGCCATTAAAATGTTTCCAATTATCATTGTTTTAAGATGATATGTTTTGAGAGTAGTTTCTACTGCTGCTGGTAAATGGAGGTTTAAGACATGTTACATGTTCTGGCTGACATTTAAAAAAATGAAATAATTTTTGCTTTTCTGAAACAAATCTGCAAGTTTGCAAGGTCAAAAGTTTATGACTTCATGGTTGGGCAAAAAGCCTCCCTAAACATAAAAATTCTGTAATTTAGGTCAACCTCACAGTTCAACTTTGTCCTCTTCTGTTTTTTGGAACCCTCTGAATTTGGAAAGAGAAAGGCTGTTCTAGAATTTTAAGTGGTCAGGTGACTGTACTGTGTAATACTACATTGAGCATAGGAGAAAGTTAGAAAGCTTTCAGTACCTAAAATATCTTTTAATATCTTCCCTAAAGACATTGAAGAACTTCTTTAGGAAATCCATGGAATATGTGAACTGCCTTCTCTGGGATAAATGTTTCTGATGATAACTCAGAGATGAAAAGCATTGAATTACTGTGCTGAGCTTTCACTGAATTGAGCAAGAAAGAATAGTGGGATGAGGAAATATTTTGCCCTCAAAATAAGGGAGTGGGTAAATGGTTTCTGGGCTCTTCTTTCTCCCATACATTAATTGCTATTTGTACTGATTGAAAGTTTTCATCATAGATCTTCCAGAACTAAGCAGTTAATGCATTAATGGTGCTTAAAATAACAGCCATGCCAGACTTTTCTTTCCAAATGTGGTTAATATTCCTACTAGAGTTCCCATTGAAAGGGGATTGTGGTGTGAAAGAGAGATTTTTTAATTAATCTCTTAAATTCTTAGTAGCTGGAGGCAGTGAATTTGAGATGGAAAAAAGAGGCACACAGGGGAAGGGAAGTTGAGGGAAAAAATTAATAAATGCTGGAAGGAATCTCTCTGGATTTTTCCTGTTGGTGTAGTTGGTTGGGAAGAAAGTCTTCCCAGAATAAGACTGGTCTTTCAGAGGCCACTGATATGTGTGGTTCTCCTTGTTCTCATTACACTGGAAACAGAAGGACAGGATTGTTAAATTTCCTAAAAGCTGAAATAAAAAAATCCCAAACCAACATGTAATTACTCAATGAACCAGTGATCAATACTAATTTGATTATTAATTAAGTGTACCCTGTCTTTATCAGCCCTGCTCCATATGTTGGCATCTGTGTGTTATACCCTGGGAGCACATTCAAAGACTGGAATTGGGATGAGATTGAAATACTGCACTTGCATCCCAAATTTCTGGTTTTCTCTGGAGCCTCTGGATAGTGTATGGAAACTCTGGAGAACAGCTTGATTGGGAGCAGCTGTTAATGTGAAAATCACTGGGAAAATCACCTACCTTAAATAATAATTAGAGACACTGTTGATAGGCTGATGTGTTTCTCTCCTTCAGGTAAACGTCAGGGTACCTCCTAGGGATGAAAATGATAATTTGGATGTCATCAAGTCTGGCAATTATTACATCATTTTACTGGGCAAAAGCATCAGTGTGACCTGGGACCTGGCCATGGGAGTCTCTGTTATCTTAAAAGGCAATTTCAAAGTAAGTGTTTTTTGCTTTATTTCCTATTCTCACTGGAAAATGCACCAAACAGCCTGTTTGCTTTTTATTTGTTTGTTTGTTGTTTGTTTTTTTTTTAATTTTACATTTTCATGAAATATTAGGCACTTGTTCAAAAATGGAGGGTTTCTTTGGCAATGCTGTAGGACAACCTTATTTCCCTGGATTTTCTACTATAAGGGCCAAATCCTGGGCCATTATAGAGGAGTTATGACAGAAAGGATGAGTGCTGTGGGGCCTCAGAATAATCATGCCTTGAGTGATTTCTTCTGCATTCAAGAAGAGCAGCACAAGGAGCCAGGTTTACTGGTGATGGGGATAGGATATAATCCCAGAAATAAAATGGGATTGTAGGGACACACTCCAGACAGAGCCACCAGGCACTGCTGATTAGTGGGAGCTGCACATTCTCTGAGAGACTCTCTCTGTTTTAATGACCTTGGTAATTCAGTTTTTAAACCTCATGGCATTAAGGCCCAGGCTAAAAAGTCTTGACAAAGCCCCAAGCTGGCCTGCAGATATAAGATTAATGCTTTCTGTGTTTCTTTCAAGGATCAAGTGTGTGGTCTGTGTGGAAATTTTGATGGAATCCAAAACAATGATTTGACCAGCAGCAGTGAACACCTTGAAGTAGATCCAGTTGACTTTGGGAATTCTTGGAAAGTTAATTCCCGCTGTGCTGATGTTGAAAAGGTGATTGTGATCAACTGTGGATGCTAATTAGTGTGGGTTACAGTATCACTGGAGAGTGGACCAAGAGCTTGGAAAGGATTAGAATAAGTAGAAATTAACTCCTTCCCCTGTGTTTTTGCCAAATAATATCATTTCTTTAAATCTGGTAAGAGGTAAATTAACTTATGCAAAGCTTCTGGGTTGCCTGGCTTCAGAGGAGTGTTGAAATAACAAAGTTGTATGGTAGAGACTATTCCTAGAGTTTCACAGCCCAGGTACTTGAAATCCAGCTATCACTGGAAATCTTATTTTAGAGTTTAATCTTAAAAAATAGCTGTAATTTTCAGTCAGGGAGAGTTTAGATAAAAATTTTGGTTTTCCCTATTCGAATTTCTATATCTCAAATCTTAGTCTGTCCATTACAAGCCATGGAATGCACAGGTTAATTTCTTTTGATATGATTCTCTTTTTTTTTTAGTAAAGATTATTCAGTTTTTATTTTTAGGCTGGAAAGGCTACAACAGAGAAAGCAGGATACAGGAGGGGATGGGAGACCTTATTGCATGTGAATTTTTGGTACAGTGGGTCTTCCTGTCATCTAAATGCCTTAGTTAAAACTTCAGGGTGCAAGTAAGAGCTGGAGGTGATCTGCTCTGCTGCAGCAGGATCTGTGTGTGTTGTACAACAGGTTGAAAATTTACTCAAAAACCCCAATTTCCTTTGTTGATGAGTCTCTTACTTCAATTTGAAGAGTCCCAGGGTTCTGCAGGTGAGGCTAATGCAATCTCTACTTGTCTCTTACATTATTAAGCCCAACCTGGAAGAGACCTTGATGTCTTCACTGTGTGGTGGAAACATAATGAAGCAGATGATGGTAGAAACATCATGCAGCATTTTGTCTGGAAGTGTATTTGAAGAATGCAGAAAATTGGTGAGTATTGGGTCAGTTGTTTCACATTCTTCAATGCTGCATGATCTGTGCTGGCATTGATTATAGCTGAGGGAAAAAAGTGTGGTTGTGCTGACAGCACATAGGGCTTGGTGAAGGCTGGCTGGTGTTCTCATCTCTCACCTTGTCCTGTAGCTGGTGCTTGATGGGAAAATGCACCTATTAAGCTATGAAATAACTTCTTCCCAAGGGAAATTTTACTGTCCAGTCCAGAGACTGCACATGAAGTGAAACCTAAGGGTTGAGATTTGAGGGAAGGGGGAGCTGAGCCAATGCAATGCCATTCAGGCTGTGTTATAGCCAAGCTGCTGCATGAGAGGGATGGGGACAAGGCTTAAAAATATTAAGTGATCACTGTCTTGGTTTGAAAAGACAAGTGTTTGCTAAGGAAGGCGGGAACCTCCCTTGGAATGGAGAATGTAAACCCCCTCCCTCCAAATTGTTATAATTTTGAAATTAAGGGGCTCTTAGGCAATGATATGGGGATAGGAATAACAGTCCTGTATTGGGAAAATTAAGATAAAAATGCAGTAAAAAAAAAAACAAACCCAGTGACAGAGTCAGAATACAACCTGACCTCCTGTGGGTCAGGGTGATGGTAACAGTCCCATTAAATGGGGGCTGCAGCCCTGCTGCAGTGGCAGATGTGGCTCTGTTGGAGCAGGGATCCTGTAGCTTTCCTGTGAAGGTCCAGTGGTGACAGACAGGCCTGGTCTCCCTCTGGGAATCCAGTGGGAAAGGCTGCTTGGTGTTCCAAATGTCAGATTTTATGCAGGTAGGAATGCTTGGCTCCTCCCCTGGATGGAGCATCTCCCAGTGGGATGGTGTCAGTTTATCAGTCATGGAATGAGACTCAGTGGCCCATGAGCAGAAGATAACCCCTGGAGGGAGAATGGGTCATGAAGGAGGTAAAGAACACTTCCCCAGCTGTTTTTAACAGCTAGAATACATACTGCAGCCCAGTCACAAGCTGCACTCCCTGCTGCCATGAGCAGAAAGACTTGCGCTGGTTTAAGCGGCTCCTTGTCCAGCGGAGCAGCCTCTCCCCTGAAGGCTGCCGATGCCTGCAGGAGGGAGATGCGGGCACTCAGAGCGCCCTGTGCTTCTCTCCTGCAGGTGAACCCGGAGCCCTACATTGACATCTGCCTCTACGACACGTGTGCCTGCGAGTCCGCGGGGGACTGCGCCTGTTTCTGCGGCGCCGTGGGCGCCTACGCGCACGCCTGTGCTCAGAAAGGGGTGGCTGTGTCCTGGAGGGCACCCGGCCTCTGCCGTGAGTACAGCGGGCAGCAGGCGCTGCTGCGAGAAAGCACGCCGGGTTTTGGTCGGATTTAGCTCTGCTGTCACTGGTGTCCTGAGAATTTCACGTTCGTGGGGCTGGGCTGACAGCTCTCGCTGATGCTCCCACCCCTGTGGCTGTGGGACACTGTTGTCCCTGAAAATCAGCCTTCTGATTTGTTTTGGTATAGTGGAGTCAGTTCTCATGAATTGTAAGATGAACAAGGATCATGTTTGCATTTCTTTGTAAAAGATCTCACCTGATGGACTTAGCAAGTGAGCAGTGGAGATGGAGAGGTGGGAACTGCTCTGTCCAATCTCTGATCACTGTCCAAAAACTGAGAGATACGAGGTCAACAATAAACGGGATCTTCTTCCTTCCTCCTTCTCTGCCTGAACCCCTGTTGTATGTGTTGCTGTGTGTTTCTATCTGCATCACAGTAACAGGACACAGAGGGAACACACAGCGACACACACGCACACAGGTGGCAGAAGCACAAAGAAAGAATCTAGTTTATTGGAACTTCAGTTATTTATAATTTTTAGGACACTGATTAGGGATTGGGTGATGAAGTGTCTACCTCTCCAATCTCACTGGTCAAATGAGAAGTCTTTCAAGTGATATCTTTCATGAAGGAATGTAAACTATTCTTGTTTATCATACAAATTGTGAGAACAGTGACTCCATTCTACAAAACCAAATCAGAGGGCTTATTTTCAGAGACAGCGCACCCCGTGGCCTGTTTCTGTGCCTGACAAACTGTCTTGGTTTGAAAGAAAGGTGTTTGCTAAGGCAGGCAGGAGCCTTCCTTGGAATGGAGAATGCAAACCCCCTCTCTCCAAATTGTTATAATTTTTAAATTAAGGGGCTCTTAGGCAAAGATATGGGAATAGGAATGACAGTTCTTTATTAGGAGAATTAAGTTAAAAATGCAGTAATACAAGAACCAAAGCAGTGACAGAGTCAGGATCCAACCTGCCCCCCGTGGGTCGGGGTGTTGGCAGCAGAGCCATTGGATGGGGCTGCAGCCCTGCTGCAGGGGCAGCTGTGGCTCTGCTGCAGCAGGGATCCTGTAGGAAGGGGCAGATTTCCTCTGAAGGTCCAGTGGGGACAGACAGGCCTGGGCTCCCTCTGGGAATCCCGTGGGAAAGGCTGAGTGCAGTGTCCAAATGTCAGATTTTATGCAGGTAGGAATGCTTGGCTCCTCCCCTGGGTGGATCATCTCCCAGTGGGATGATGTGAATTTATCAGCCATGAAATGAGACTCAATGGTCCCTTAACAAAGATAATCCCTGGATGGGTTGTGGAAGAGAGAAAGAAAACTGCCCAGCTGGTTTTTAACATCTGCCCCATTAACAGAGGACCACCACACCCCCATCCCCTGCCCTGGTTTCAACAGATGATAATAGAATACATGCTGCTGGGCACAGCTTGCACTGCAACCCAAAACACAAACACATTCCATCAATTAATAGCCTGTGGTATAAAATCTAGAGGAAGAAATAATTTCAGTAATATATATGTTCTTATGCATTATTTCAAGTTTACAATTTGAGGTTGTGTTGCACTTGCTATTATCAAACCTAAGAATTTCTGGTCTAGAGCAAGTATTTAATTGTGTGAAAAAAAGATGTGGAGAGGTGGCCTGGCCTGATTGTAGTCAAACAATAATGCACTAAACACAACCCCCCCCAAACTTTATTTAAAAATGGAAATCTTTTTCTAAATATATGTGCTCCACTTTGTACAGCGTTTGGTGCCATAATTTTGAGAGGCATGTTGGATATACACTCTGGTTTAACTTTTTTATTTTTTTCCCTCTGATTCTGTCCCTGCATAGCACAAAGCTGTGAGGACCTGAATAAACAGGAGTTGGATTATCAGTGTGAATGGAGATATAACAGCTGTGGACCTGCTTGTCCTGTCACATGCCAACACCCCCAGGCTTTGGAGTGTCCTCTGACGTGTGTGGAAGGGTGCCATGTGCACTGTCCTGCAGGTAAGTCCATCTTTTCATTTATTTAAACTGCTTTTCTTCTTCTTCCCAGGGTCACTGATGTTTTCACCACAATTCCTGACTGCCTGAGGAAGGTTGGGCGTCTTGGTTTGGGTTTGTGGAATGGGCACAGTGTGTGGAGGGCATGAAGTGATGCTCAGAAGAGGAGGATGAGCCCCTGCCAGCAAGGATGGGAACAGCTTGATGAGACTGGAGGATAAGGGGCTCTGTGGCAACAGAGATCATTGACTCTGGTTAAAGTAGGATATGGATTTGTGCTGGAAATTGATAAAATGCTCTGCTTCAGAGCAGCTGCAGCAGTTAAACCTGTTGTCTTCACCTGCTTATTCCCTCCAAGATGCTCCTGAGAGTGCCCAGCTGGAATCCTTGCATGAGCTTCCAGCTTAAGTATTCCAGCAACTGCCTTGTAGACAAGGGAAAGGAGAAAAATACAGGAAACATGGGAGAGGGAGAAGAAAGAGAGGAAGGGAAGCAAATAAGGTATTTTAAGACCCAAGTAGCAATTCTGGGCCCCGGTATTTCTGATCAGAACAAGGTAGAGGACAGGTGGAGAAATAAATAATATACATGTAAAATGGAAAATTTGATTTTTTCTGTATACCTTGATATCTTCCGTGCTTTGATCTAAAGATATATTTACCTTCTGTGTGGTGCTGGCTGTTGCAGGTTATACACTGGGATAGGTGCTTTCAATATCTAAATAAAAGCCATTATAAGGGAAGGAGATAGTTCTCTGTGTCTCATGGGCTGTGGCCAGAGCACCAAGCAGAGTATTCAGGAGGTTTGAGCCCACCTCAGCAGCACTGTTTTGTTTTTAACCCCATGATTAATATTACAGTTCGCAACAACTGGCATCTTGACACTGCTCTGCTGTTTTGAAACAGGGAAAATACTTGATGAGCTGTCCCTGGATTGTGTCAGCCCAGAAGACTGTCCCGTGTGTGCAGTTGGAGGTGACAGGATCCCACATGGAAGGAGAGTAGTTCTGAACAGAGATGATCCACAGCACTGTCAGTCTTGGTATGGTGGGGTTGTGCAGGGAGCTAGCATCCCTCTTGTGTAGGATGAAGGGTCAGGGGTGAGGTTTAATGGTTAAGTTTATGGATGTAACTTTAAATATAGCACGCAAAAAGAAGCTTGGGAACCATTTTTTATGTCAATACCCCTTCACAGAGAACCCAGAGCTGAAGATTTTCAGTGACACTAAGTAGGGATTATAGGATGTCAGCTGAATTGAAGCAAGTGAAATCCATAAATTCCTTTCAAAAAAGGCCTTTTCCCATGTGTAGGTGGCCTTACTGGCTTCAGATGTTTCCCTTCTTTTTGTGCAGTGTGTGATTCAACATCAATAAAGCTGTCAGACTCGTTCCTCCTGCCAGCCCTAAAAATTCCTGTGTGTAGTGCAAGGTCTGAATGTGCACTCAGTCTAGAACCTGCTGAGATTATTAGCAGCTGGAATTGTGTCCCATTCCTGGAAAAGCAGTTTCCATGAGATATGAAGGTGATAGCCATGGTCTGATCCTGCACCCAGGCGTTTCCAAAAAGGATGAAATGAAGGGCAGGGAGTGGGAAGCTGTGCCTGTGCAGGATGAGGAACTTCAGCTGCAATGCAGCAGAGACTGTTGGCATTTTGTTTAATGCCCCGTGGCATATTACAAAAATTTATCATTCTCTGGATGTCTGGAGCATGGATGGATATTTTCACTAGTGACTTATAATGCTGTGAATAAAAGAGAGTTTTCCAGCTCGTAAATTGATCAGATTCAGTGGAAACTGAGTTGTAAAAGTGCAGCAGCTATTAGCCCAGACCAACACCTTAGCTCCAAGTGCTCTGATCCTCACAGAAACTCAGAATGGGTACAAACCTAAAATTCCTGGTCTCTAGCCAGGGCTAGTGTGCAATTGAGCTTTAAACCCAGGGCATGAGACTGTTAGGCTGATCAATTTAATGCTTACTTTTTAACAATAAATGTGAAGAGCCCTGAATTCCATCAAAAGGTCAGAAAAGAGTCTTCTTAAATGAGTCTCTGTTCTGTAATTTTTGTAATTTTCAATAATAATTTGTCTTAAATGTTGATACACTGGCTGCTGCTCACAAAAGATTTCAGAACATTAGGAAAACTTGCCTCACTAGGGAAACATCTTTTTGCATAGCTGTCACCTAATTTAGATGCCTACACCATCTGTACAAACAATAGAAAATATTGCACAAAAATGAATTTCATAGCAAACATCCAAAGGAAATTGGAAACTAGAAGAGTCTCGTTCATATTAGGATTAGAATAATAAATCTTCTGTTGCTGTGTGTTAATGCCAAAAGTAGCAGTGCATTCTGCAATTAGGAAGACACTAAAATGAGCTTGAAAATAACATAACACTTAAATTAAGAGAATTTAAATGAAGGTGCCACACCTAAAGTGTTTTCATGGAATATGGCACCTTCTTCCAGTATTGACTCATGTAGTTTGTGCATCCTGGGTTTTCTCTGGCAGTGAAAACAAGCATTTTTTGGTGATTGCTCTTTTGTAACCTTGTCTTGCTGGGCAGTCCAAGGACTAGAGGAGGACAAGGAGAATATAAGGACTGGTTCTGTTCCTCCCTGTGCCTGAGTGCAGTCACGTTCTTTTCTCTGGGAAGTGAAGCTGGTCAGGGGGCTGGAACACCTCTTCTGTGAGGAAAGGCAGAGGGAGATGGGATTGTTCAGGATGGAGAAGGCTCTGAGGAGATCTTACTGTGACCTTTCAGTGCTTCAGCCTTTGAGGAAGATGGGCACACAGTTTTTAGCAGAGCCAGTTGGGGCAGAACAGGGGGTGATGGTTTAAGCTGAAGGATGTTCAATTTTATATGAGCTATAAAGAAGAAATATTTTACAAAGGGATTGGTAAAACACTGACACAGGTTGCCCAGAGATGTGTGGATGTCCCATCCCTGGAAATATTTAAAGTCAGGCTCTGAGAAACATGATCTAGTTGAAGATGTCCCTGCTTATTGCAGGAGACTTGGGCTAGATACACTTTAAGTGGTTCCTAAACAGTTTCCAGATGCAGATTTTACCCCTTCTGCCAAGGGCTGTTCTAAGGAGTTTCCTCTGACCAGCACACCATAGCTGGTCATGTTTCCTTGGGTCTAAACAAACATCCACGAACATAGGATTTAGGTGTCCAATACCATGTGGGAAGTTGTGGGGGAAAAAATTATTCCCATCATGTTTTGGTTTCATTGTGGTTTTGAGATGTTTGATTTTGTATTGGGTTCTTTTATAATGTGTGGATGACTTGTTGTTGTAAGCATTGCTTTTTACAGTTAAATTTGATGTTTTTCTGATGTGATGGTTTTTGTAGTCTGTGTGAAGGGAAGAACTTAACCTGTGTGGATTGTGAGCTCATGGAGAACACTGTAACTCTGACAACACCTGTTCCAGAGGAGGACATTGAGCTGCCAGCCAGTGCATACTCATGCAGCAAGATGATGGACTTGGCCTTCCTGATTGATGGCTCCAGTAAACTCTCAGAGGAGGACTTTGAACAGGTGAAGACTTTCATAATTGGCATGATGAAAAAACTCCACATCTCCCAGAAAAAAATCCGAGTGTCAATTCTGGTGTATAGGGCTGGTCCCACCATCTATCTTAACCTCAGAGATCTCAAAACAAATTCCCAGATGAGAAGAATTGTCCAGAACATAAAATACACAGGTGATAAAGAAGCATCTGTCTATGAAGTCTTCAAATACACTGCACTGCACGTGTTTGGAAAAGCAGAAAGGACCAATGCTGCCAAAATTGCAGTGATATTTATAGCAAGCAAGCCTCAGAGAAAAATCCGTGACATGCTTGGGTTTTTGAAGAATAGAGATATCACAGTAATGCCTGTGGGGATTGGGCCACATATCAATGTGGATCAAGTCAAGTTCATGGCCAAGATGTTTCCAGGTAGCAGAGCCTTCATAGTGAACAATGTGTTGGAGCTAATGGATGAAAGAGATTTCCTCATTGATCACCTCTGTGATCTTGGACCTGAAGAAAGTCTTCTGTTACCAGCTACAGCTGCTCCAACCATGTCCAGTGTCCTATTTCCCCCTTTGGGAGTCACAGCCCCACCACCTCTTTCAGGAAAGTCCCATCCCAACAGACTGGATATTGCTTTTATTGTGGAGGGATCTGATAATGTTGGGCAGGAAAACTTTGGTAAAGTCAAGAAGTTCATTGAGAAGGTGGTCTCAGGAATGAACGTGGGACAGGAAAATATCCACATTACAGTCATGCAGTATTCAGAGGATGTCAGTCTGGAGTATTCCTTCAGGGAAATACAGTCAAAGGAAAAAATTATTGAGAAAGTGAGAAGTATACCCTACCAGGGAGGGAGGGCTACCAACACTGGCAATGCCCTGGATTATATTTCCAAACACACATTTACATCAGTGAATGGGGGCAGGCAAGATGTCCCTCGCTTGGTATATATGGTGTCATCCAGTCCTTCCACTGATGTTATCACACGACCTCCCAGGAGCATAAATGTTATTCCCATAGGCATAACCCCCAGTGCCAACATTCAGGAGCTCAGAAAGATCAGTCAGCCTAATGACCCAATTATCTTGAATAGTTACAACAGACTTATTGAAGAGGCACCTGAATTAGTGCTGCAGTCGTGCTGCTCTCATGGGGTGAGATTTTGGACTGAAATCACAGGTAAGATTGGATGAATTTTCTGTGTGACTTCCTTCCTCTGTTGTGTCTCCTCTGTTTACCCTGTGCATCACTGAAATCTGAAGGGTTCCCCTATTGGTTTGGTGCCTTGCTGTCTTAATGCCAAGGAAGGACTGTTTCTCTTCCCTGGAGGCTGAGGATGCTGTCCCAGGCCAGCAGAACTGAGCCCAGCCCTGCAGTCTCTTTTCTGCAGGCTCAAAGTCCTTGGGTTCTTCTGTCAGCTTTCAGACAGGTTGGAAAGTGTCAGAAGAAAACCATTCTCCTGCCTTTATTCTTCTTCTCTGCTTAGAATAATGTAAAATTATACTTCCTCTTTTGTGAAGAGACACTGTTGGGTTTTTCACACTTTTTTTTCTTTTGTTTGTTTAGGGGTGAGGAGGGTATTCTGTGTTTTTTGTTTATTTTTGTCTTCTTGTTGGTTTGGGTTGGGTATTTTGTTATTGTTGTCATCTGGTGTTGGTTTCTGTTTAAGTCCCCTGAGAGCAAAATGGAATTGGTAGAAAAGCAGGAATTGAATTATCCTACTGGATATGAATCTCAAGGCTTTCATTAATGGGATATAATTTATTGTTTCAACTGGTCATTATCCTGCTTTGTTTTCCCAAAATGTAACTGGACCTTCCCTTTCTGCTCCTACCACATTGGCAGATGCTACTTTTGGTTATCATATATAAAATAACATTTTTCCCTTCCCCTCTCCCCCTCAGAGTTGTGCAACAAACCCATGGACATCATGTTTCTTCTGGATGGAAGTTCCAATGTTGGAGCATCTGAGTTTGAGGAAATGAAAAGCTTTGTGAGGGCATTTATTGAGAGTGTTGTGGTGGGTATGTATCTGCCTTTCAGCTCAAACACAGAAAGATGTTTGGTATTCTTTTGCTTGCAGGGGACAAACCAGCTTCTCAGTAGAGGGTTTTCAAGTCTTCATTTTAAATTGCTCATTCCAATGCCTCAAAACATATTTTTTCACCAGGGAATAGTTCAGTTTTTATCTTTTCACACTCTGATGGGAAACCACTGTCGAGCCCCTGTCCAGTTGTGCCTACTGTAAATCACAATGCCAAAGTCTTCTTTACATTTATTTTAAGATGTTTACATGCACTGACTAAAATGTTTATTTTCTGCTCCAGGCAATTCTTCAATTCATGTGTCAGTTCTCCAGTATGCCAGGGAAAATAATCTAGAAATTTCATGGAACATGCCTCAAGAGGCTGACAGGCTTGTAGAGATGGTGCAGTCCATTCAACAGAGGGAACAAGGTCCTACCAGGCTAGGTGAGTGAATTTTGTGAATATTAGTGTTTAAATAAAGAGGGAAACAAAACCCCAAGCAATGCTAAATACAGCCTGACTGTAAGCACCAATTTATGTCATCGTGGGGGCATTTCTTGTTAAGGTTCAACCTCTTATTATGGCTCAATTTTCTCTAATAAAATGTATTCATAGGTTGTACAAATTATGGTTTGTCTTTAATGTATTTTGGAAAGAAGCCTTTAAGTAATGCTCAGGATTTGCATTCATTATCTTTCAAGCAAGCAGAGCATAATTAGGAAGTAAAGATCATTAACCTCTCAGTGGTGGTTAGTTGATTAGACATTTAGCAGCAGAACTGCTCGTGCTGACTTCAGGAGCTGCCCTTACCAGATGTTTGTGCTGAGCTGGTGTAACCATCTGGTTGAAAAATAGAAAAACAAGAGGTATATTTGGTGTGGTTCACCTCCCTCATCCAAGTTGCCATGCTGGTTCCACAGGGACTTGGGCTGGCACAAGACTGGGGAGGGTGCCAGGGATCAGGGAACAAGGACTGCCCAAGGCAACACCTCAGCTGGACAGTTACTTGTGAAATGCCATCTTCTGTTCCAGACAGACTGGTCCACTTCAGTTTTCATTGTGTTAAACATCAGAGATTTCCCACTGGGTCTGTGGAAACCTGGTGCACACACAAATATCAGTTGCAGGGTTCAGCAAAAAATGCTTCTCCTACAGCATCTTTCACCAGATACCCCGAGCATTTTGTGCTTCTGGGTTGGAACCACATTTATTCCAGCAGCCACCTAGCATCAAGGCACTATAAGAGTTGAGGATACGCAGATTTTGGGGGTCTTTGGACTATAAAGAGTTATTTGTACAGAAAAGTGCGAAATAAAACCTGACTTCCATGGTTCACAGGAGGATTAGCTCTGATTGCTTTCTCAGCCTGGAGAAATAAAAATACCAGATGGCTGATGAGACTTCTATAGGCTCGTTGTGGGATGAATTGTTGCATGCAAATAGATAAGTTTTGTGAAGCCTTCCATGTAATGTGGAGAGGAAACCACACGAAACTGCAGGATGAACAGAGCAAACATGGCCTTTGGGAAATGAAATGGGAGAGGCAGCCACATGACATCCTTGTTAGAGATTTGTTTATATCTCATTGGAAAATGCTCAGAGACTCTGATCAGGGATGTGGTATAATGAACCAAAGTGGAATAGAGTAGAAGGAGTTCCTCCCAAATGAAGTCATGAAAATCAGTCACTGTGGTGCTGTCCTGCCCCTTGTGATGTGTGTGAGTGTGGCTGGCTGTGCAGGAGGCAGCATTCCTGGGAGTGCATGGTCACTCAGGCCCTTCTGTCTGTGCTCAGGCTCTGCAAACACAGAGGCTGCTTCACAAGTGTGGCTGGCCCAGTCTGGACACTGCATTCTCTTAGGAAATCTTTTCTAGCCTCTGCTTGGTCAGAATTTACCCATCAAAAAAATACCATTGCCATCAAACCATGGCTGTTTCTTCTCATTTGCCCTGGCTGCCCTGTGGTAGGAGAACAATTCAGTGAAATCTTTATTCCATCTTTGTTGATCCAAATCCTACCATTTTGGTCCAAAGAGCACTTTGTGCAGAGGGCAGTTGGTGCTGCCACTGCAAAAGTCTTGCTGTAGAAAGCAAACCTTGCATCATTTGGCCATAAGGAAATTCCAGGGGAGAGAGATTTTAGTAGTAAGAAATAATGAAAAACTACCCGAGTATGTGAGGGCATAGAAAGAAGAAGAAAGAGCAGCCGTACCAGAAATCTTTCTCATGCTTCTGCACTGGGGCCATTCAGTAACATCAGGCAAATTTTGGCTCAAGTAACCTGTCAAGAAGCAGCTCTGGGGCTATTCAGACATCATGAAGTCGTGTATAACTTCACATAAGAAACAACTGAAAAAAGAAAAAAAAAACAAAAGGAAACTAAACACTCAAGTGATGTGTGCAAGAGAGCTGAGAATCATGTAAATGTGTCTCTGTTCAGCATTTGTGGGTGTTTAGGAGAGTCACAGGGAGCAGATTGAGCAATCCCTACAGTAAATACTGCTTAGCACTTTATAAAAACATTATTTTGCTTCCTTATAGCCCTAGTAAAAGTCTCTCATTTGAGGCTGACATTTTCCTGCCTCAGCTCAAAACTGGGAGGAAGTATATTCTATGTGGCTCAGCTGTATAAAAGCATCTTTAAGGAAAGAAATATTTCTTCCCCTATGCTGTCCAAGAAAAAAAATCTTAAATTAATATTTTTCCTCCAACTTTCCATCATTATTAATATGTTTGATTAGCACCATTCAGCTTTGCTGTCAGGATTAAGAAGGTATAACTATCTTTCTCCTAAACCTCCCCTGTGGTTTTGGAAGCAAAGGCCCCCATAGCACTTTGCCTTATTCATGTCTCTCCCCAAAGGTGTTGTTTAATTCAGTGTAAATATATTTAATATAAAGAAAAGTAAATAAATATGTTTATTTTGTAAGTTATATTTCCTTTGCTGGTATGGAAATGTTAGTTTTCTGTTGTGTTGCAGTCTCAGAGTATGAAAATGTTGGAGTTGGTTGATTTTAGGAGTGAATAGTTTTTATTGTGGCCTCTGAGGGATTTGGTATTTCTCTCTGTGGTGTGATGGAGAGACAAAGAGCTGAGAAGTGACAGCTTCCAGCTTGGGATGGGGACTTTCTGAATCCCTCTAGCAGGACAAAAATGTTCATTTGATCATGTCTTCAGACACCTGGCTCTTTTCTCTAGAGCTGGCTTCAAAATAAAGGGAGAAATCCAAAGAGCTTTTACTATGCTAAATCCAATTTTCCGTGCATTAAATTGAGTAACTGCTTTGGGGGCCTTTGAAATAGTCACTGGTTCTATTACAATCATACTTGATTTCTTTATGAGAAATTATAAAAAGAATGGATTTTCTTTTTTCAGTTGGCAAATATGTGTGGAGTTTCTGAATATTTTTTAAATTAATGTGAGAAGAAGAAAAATGGAGCTGGAGTGGCTGCTGACCACACTGACCATACAAAAGTCAAAGGGTCATTAAAGAAAACAAATACAGAAATTTCAAGTACTTTTCACAAATAAATGGAAAACCATTTGTGATTCTTACTGTGCAAAAGTTTAACCTAAAATATGTTTGAAAGTTAAAAACTGAAATACTTTTTTTAGTAATTATTGGTAGGTCCAAAAGGAAATGAGTCAATCTTCTGGCAGAGTGACCACTCTTAGGGACTTTGAATATAGTCAGATTTATTTGCTGTATTTCATTTTATCCTTCATTATTTCTAGCTAATGTGCCATTCTGAATCTTGTATTTACCTTGACAGCCACAAAATCATTTGCAGAAAGGATTGTGGGACAGCTGTGAAAGACATGAGTTAATACAATTTAGTTAATAATACCTTACTAATAGGTAACTATTTTTTGTGCTCAGGAATAGTAGTTTGTAAGATAAAATCACCACCACCCAGTTAATAACGGGTGTTTTAAAATCTGTTTTGTTGCAAATAGAAAAACATTTTAAATAGTGAGATTTTCACTGAATATCCAACTGCTGTTGCTATGTCACTGAATGGTTTGGTTTGAAATGGACCTTCAAGATCATCTCATTCCACCCCCTGCCCTGGGCAGGGCCACCTTCCACTATCCCAGATTATTCAGAGCCCCATCCAGCCTGGGACACTGCCAGGGATCCAGGGGCAGCCACAACTTCCCAGGGCAGCCTGTTCCACTGGTGCCTCAGAACCCTCTGAATAAAAAATTTCTTCATCACATCAACTTTAAATCTCTCCTCTTTCAGCTTAAAACTCTTCCTCTTGTCCTATACCTGCCACTATAATAAGTTGCTCTCAATCTTTATAAGCTCATTTTAAATACTGTAAGGCTGCAGTGAAATCTCCCTGGAGCCTTTCAGCAAGCTGAACAATCCCAGCTCCCCAAGCCTTATCAATAATCAGTGTGCTGAGTGAGGTTCCTACAGTTCCTCCATGCTTGCAGCAGCTTGGGAAAAGTGTTTTTGCTTCTCTCACTGAAAAGGTGTGGGTGTTGTGGTGCAAGAAGGCATCAAGTGTACAAAATGTTGAGGTGTGCTGTGGTGTACTGTGCTGCTGAATTATCTACAGGCTGACTTCCAGTGTTTTACAAATGCATTTGTTACTATGAATTGTACAGTGAATTCCTCAGGCAAACCTATTTTTGCTTCCCAGTTATTGCAGATTACTCAGAGGAAATACTCTTTCAAGTGTTTATTATTCACCAGTCACTGTTTGCCCCGAATGTCACATCAGTCACCGGTTCCATTTCTGCTTCCTGACCTGATAACTTACAAGCCCAGAGGAGCTTTTAAGAAAGCTGCATATCATGATTCCCAGTGTAAATATTTGTGCAAATACACGTCTAAATGCAAGTACTAACAAAGCACTCTCTTGCTGAGGTCATAATTATCAACAAAAATTTGCCTGAGTGTTCACAGATGTTAAATGAAGGGGCAGCAGTTGCCCTTTTTAAGCCAGTTTGTGATTTGGTAGCTCAGGTAGAATTTCTTTGCAAGTTTTGTGGGGTTTGTTGTGGCTTTTTTTTTTGTTTGTTTTGTTTTTATTTCATTATGGATCACCCAATTGTCTTATGGATTACACAGAGTTTAAATTTCAGAGAGGCTGCTAGCAGTGTGGAGGCAAGAGAGGCTTTTCACCCCCGTAGGCAAAATCGATGAAATCAGGGAAGCACTAGATCTTTTGTAGGAGTGAGAACAACTTTGTGCGAAGTGCTCAGGATGGTGCCACATGGTGGAAATGCATGAGGATGCCCTCCAGCTCACCACTGGATGTCAGTGTTGCTCGGCAGTTCGGAGCAGGAATGGAATCACAATGTTTTTATCCTTTAGGGGTGGCAGTACTTCTGGGAAAGGTGACTACCTAAGTGAGGAGGGTAACTTTGTTATCGTGGCTAAGGAAAGGGAAATCCCATCACTTCAGGGACTGGGATGGTCTAGGGATGGAGTTAAGGATGGTTCTCCTGTGTCTGGATGTTTTAATAAATACTGGAAGGTTTTTAATAGCTGAGATCTTTCATGTAGCTGCAATACATCAGGCATTAAGAGTCCTTTAAGAATAAATATTTTTCACTGCCTACTAGCATAACACACTAAAGCAACGTAAGATTCAGTTTTATAGTCTCCTGCGACTTTTCTATTGCATCTCTCATTTCTCCCTTCATTTCTTCCTAGGAAATGCCATCGATTTTGTGGTCCAGAATGCCATGTCGGAATCCCACGGGGGCAGACCCAGCGCGTCAAAGGTCGCGATCGCCGTCGTGTCGGGGCGCTCTCAAGATGCTGTGGAGGCTGCTGCCCTGTCTGCAAGACTGAACAGTAAACCTACTGTCACTGTTTAGAAGCAGAGTTGTTACTTGATAAGTAGTGAGCTAGAGCAGAAGATGGGAAATTCAGGCGCTGGCGTGTGGGTGTGAGTTGTGGGGTTTCTTGTGCGCGGTGTCGTGGTGAGGAATGGACCTGAGCAGAAGGTGCCCTGTGGAGATGCCTTTGAGGGACTGGGCAATTCAGGACCAGTCTGTAATTAAGGCTGCCAGCTTCCCCAGGACTCACAGATTTAGCAGCATTTTGTTTTCTGAGATCCTCTGGGTATACAGGGATAACAGAAATGTGGTCTAATACCATAAATTCAGTACTGTTACAGTGAGACTTGAAAGGTTCACTCTAATAATTATAATGATGATGAATAAAAATAATCAGTGTAATCATAAAGATAATAATGTTAATAATAATTAGGGGGTTTGATCAGATTCTGCACTAACCTCTACAGGAATATCCTGTTGCTATCAGTGTGCTGCCTGATGATTTTTCAAGTTTTCTGGCTGTTGTTTCTGTACCTCAGCTTCCTCAGGTGTTCAGCTGAGGAACTTTGACTCCATTTGAAGGTTGCTCTGGGAGTTACTGAATAAGGCATGGACTGTATAACAACTATCAACCGTTATTTTTAATTAAATGGTTTGAAAATAATCCAATTGCCGTGTAACTAACGAAAGAAAACAGCATATTGAGATTTTTTTTTTTTAATTTAAAAAAAAAATGAAGATGTTGTCATTAAGTCTGCAGCTGTTTTCTGTTGCCCATGAATGATCTTATTATGCTTGGGACTAATAGAGCTCATCTTAGCTAACAGTGTGGTTAGAGCAGCAGCATTTCAGCCCTTAGGTGCCTCTAGCCAATGTGGGGGGAGTGATGCAAGTAACACATGAAAATTAAGTGTTAGAGAAAAGCTTTTCCCAGATATTTTTTTTTTTTTAAGGAAGCAAATGAAACAAATCAAAGTGATGTAATCTTTACGTTGGAAAAGATCTTGAAAATCATCCTGTCCATCCATGATCCAAGCACTGCCAAGTGCCACATCCTTTAAAGACTTCCAGGGATGAACACATCCACAAGCAATGATTTTCTCCTGTGCCTTGCCTATTTCAAACCTTTCCTTTTTTTTTTCCAGGGGTATCCCTGTTCCCAATTGGTGTTGGGAACAGTTACGATGAAGGGCAGCTGAGGACTTTGGCTGGGCCATCTGCTGCTAACAGAATCATGAAGCTCCAGAATTTTGAAGATTTATCCACTATGATCACATTGAACAATGAATTTATGAAAAAAGTGTGCATGGGTAAGTCCAATTGTGACCTCATGTCTGGAGCATAGCACAAAAATTGAAATGCAAATCCAGGATGATTTTTCTTGCTATTAGAAGGCATTCAGATGCTCTGTGTTACTGTTCTGCTGACATTGCAAATGCTGTCACCGCCACCATCATTTAGGTGTGAAACCAAAATTGAGCCCTTTAATAAGTATCCAGCTGCTATTCCACTTAGCCCAATTCCAGCAAGGTTTTTAGAACTGCTTACACTTAGACTTTCAAGCTACCATCTTAATAAAAATCAATCTTGATAAAAATCTTGATAATCAGGACTGGTCAATAACTGATTGACACCAGGAAAGTTGAAGCTATCATGAATGGATGGGACATGTTTCAGAAATATTGTGAGCAAAGGTTTCAAGTTCTGTGTTTTTCAGACATTGTTATGGGTATGACTACAGAAAATTCAGCCAAAATAGAAGGCAAAAAAGAAATAATAAAGAATTTGCTTTCCCAGGGAAGCAGATACTGGGACAAAAAGTGTAAGATGTTTTAAAAAAGCATTAATTTATTTGTAGATGACAGCATTCCTCCTCTAAGGAACCTTGCTTCAACAGTGACCAGGATTTTACTTCTTTTATCTCCTTGGTCTGGATATAGTTATTTATTCCTCCTCTTGTTATTGTTATTCCTGTTCCAATAACATCCACACATTCTCACCACAGGCCACTGCCTCATGCTGTTAGTCATTGCACAGGTTTTTGCCAGCACTACAAGGGCTTAGTTGCATCTCCACTACAATAAATGGACTTTTTTTTTGGAGTCAAGGACCTCTGAGAATGAGGAAGTTGCAGAGTGTTCACAGCCCAGCTTGGAGAGATCTGATCAGCCTCTGCTGGGATCACTTCTGGCATTTGAAAATCTCTCCAGAGCATCAAACAGCTGCCATTTTCTAGATTTAAATAGCTGCCATTTTCTTTTCTCTCTTTTAAAATAAGCTTTTAAAGATGCATTCCCTCTCTTCACACTGTAAAATATGTGTGAAATTTGCATTTTTCTTGCTGTGAATTACATTGATCCAAGGTATAGGATGGGGAGCAGGAATTTGGAACCAGTAACTATTTTCTTATTGCAATCTATGCTATAACCTATCAGTACTAGAGGTGAAAGCTTTGTATTTTTTATGAAAGCTTTTCCAACAGCTCAAAGCCTTGAAATATAGGCATCTTCGACACCTAAAACCTGAGAAATTTAGCTCTCCTTTTTGCTGATGGTAAAGGCTTTGGTAGGGGGTGCAAAAAAAAAAAAAATATATATATATGTGGGGATTTATTTTTTGTTTGGATTTTTTTCCTGTTTGTTTTGTTTTGTATAAATTTCATACAATCTGTAAAGTATAATTTTCCCCTCTAGACTCATACAGTTGCATTTCTTGTGCAGAGGGAGTCTTGCCTTTTGTATGGAAGTGTACCAAAAATAATACCATTAAAAAAAGGGTTTAAAAGAGTTCCTAAATGATTTAAAAATACATTACTTATCCTGGAAAAGACAGAGCAGAGAGTGTAGATAGGCTAGTATAGTCTAGCATCCTACAAAGAGTTTGCTAGTTGTGTTTTAATATCCTAGAGACTGTTGTGGCATAGTACAAAAAAGAAATTGCTTCCAAAACATCTTTAGGTGTGTAGTGAAAGCACATAAACATAAGAACTACAATTCAGTGTGACCACTCAACTGATCATGTGAAAAAATTGCTCATCACAGTCATGACTAAATGTAAGGAAGCTGGATTTGAGTGTTCTTATTGCAGCTGTTTGTGTAGTTGTGCTGTATTGATCTTCCTGCATTTGATAAATGTGGGTGAGGAAATTCTCATTACCTATTAATGAGAATTATATTAATTATATTTATAATTATCATTATACTATGAATGAGAATTATAGAATATATTAATATTACCTATTAATGAGAATTATAATATAATTATAATTTTAATATTAACGAGAATTATATTAATTATATTAATATTACCTATTAATTCCCAGGAATGCTCTCAGTGGATCACAAGATTCTGAGGTAAGGCTGGGCTGTGCCTCAGAGCCAAAGCCATGCTCATCCTTTAAGCACCATCTGGGCAGAGCTGTGGCTGTACAAGAAGTGCACAAAAGCTGTAGAATTGCAGCCCATTTATTGCTCAGGGAGTATTTTGGGACCACTGTCACTGTTTATGCCTTTTGTGACTTATTCTTGGGATAAATCCCTGCAGTCTTCAGGTAGAGATTCACACACTCCAGCACAAAACCCCCAAACTTCTCACAGCTTCAATCAAGTTTTTAAGTAGCAATCTGTATTTTGGTGACCACCACTCAAAAGGCTTGATAAGGGAGTGGGATGACTAAAAGATGTTTGCTTCTCTTCCAGACCCAGTCAGAGAGTGCATAGATGAGGATGGAAACAAAAAAAGAGATAAGTGTAAAAAAAAAAAAAAAAAAGTAATCCTACGTTGGCCATGTGGCTGTTAAGTTGCAAAGTTTGTGCAAGTTCATGAATATCTTCAGTTAACCTGAAACAAAAAGTGTGGGATGATGTTAAGAATGATTTTTGGAAGTGGAGAATGTTGGATTTTGAACTGGTGGGATAACTTTGCACACAGAGGAGGCTTCCTCTAACATCACCTCATTTTGCAGAGTGTTGAACGTTATTAAAGTCAGTGCAGAACCAAAAATTGTGACAGTGTTTGTCTTCCCAAAAAAATGAATTTCCATCTCCTGGTGAGAGGACTTGGGACAGCTACTCATGGCCAGAATAAAGGTGCACGTGCAGGGGCAACTTCATTGTCCAGCCACTGTCCTTCTGCTGAAATTACAAATTGCAATTGTCCAGCCACTGTCCTTCTGCTGAAATTACAAATTGCAATTGTCCCTATGAAGATAATTATTGTGTGATAGTTATGTCTCTAGGGAAAATCATATCTTGAGCGAGGAAATCGAATTTCTTGGAGTTTGTTTGTGCAAAATTTCTTATTAGTCCTGAGAAAATGCTCAGTAAACTTGTGTGATCTCTCAAAAGTGATCCCACTCTAAGAAAGTGATGTTCCAGATGTTATGGTTGGTTCTTTATCTCAGGTGAAATGCCAAGGTTTTTCAGTGTATGTGATCCTTCATGCATTTAAAAATATTAGCATAAGCTTGTGCCATGTTTTCTAGTAGGGATCAGTTATGAGTTCTACTCTGGGATTTATCTTGAATTTCCAGTAAATAAAAATATTCCTTTGGTTTTTCCCTTATGAAGACATGACCGTGAGGCTAATAAATGAATATGCATTATCTAAACACAGGAAATATATCAAAGCTGCCTTGCATAGTTGGCCTCAATCAGCTGGTCAGAACACAGAAAGGCTTTAGCTCAATCAGACACTAAGTATAATCTGATGGCTTTGAGGTTGACAGCTTAATTAAGGAAAAAAAAACCCCAACAAACAAAAAAAACTTGAAAAGCTTCTTTATTTAGACAAAAATAAATAAATAAAAAATCAGATTGTGCTTGAACTGCATGTGTCCAGGCCTCTGGGCTCCTAGAAGCAGACACAGGTATGTGTAGATAAGTGCTGGGAAGGCTAAACTTGAATTTCAGACATGTCAGGTTTCATTTTTGGGGGTGATAAACTTGAAGCACAATTTCCGTTCTGGCTGAAATGCTTTCAGAAGGAAACAGACCGGGCTCCAGTCCATCTAAAAATGAACCACACTTTCAAATGGCAGCCTTTAGGGGGATTTTGAGTTGCCTCTTCTGTCAGCCAGGAAAAATAAGTGTTAGAAGGCACCGTGAGGTCACAGCCTCCTGGAGCATCCCGTGGAGCCCCCAGGACACGGCGCGAGCTCCGGCAGCATCCTCTGCTGTGCCTTGCTGCCTCCAAGGTGCCACTGCTCTGTTCCCCTCTTCCAGCACGGCCCACAAATCCACAGGGAGGAAGAATCGAGGCTCTTCCTTCCCTGATTCAGAAAACACAGGCTTTTTTCTATCAGCTTCCTAATCTCTCAGGCGCTGCTCCGAGAATTCTTGCAGGAGGCTGAGCTCCCCAGCAGGGATGTCTGTCATGCACCTGGAGATTGTGGGAACTGATCTCTTGCAGTTTGAGAGGAAATCTGAGTTCTCAGGATCAAAAATCTCAGACTAAATCCTATCTGTGTCGGGAATATTATGATTTGTTACCTTTTCACCTTTTATTTTGTTATTACCCCTACCCTGGAAGTGACTGTGGAAGGAATATTCTTGATTAAGGTCATTAATGATGATCTTGGTCTTATTTGGTCTTGATCTTATTTGGTCAAGAAATCAAATAATAATCTCGATCTTATTTGATCTTGATAAATCCCAGATCAAATGTGCTGGGTCAGGCCAAAAATCTGTTTAACCCTTTGTATTATGTGGCCAAAAATAGGAGCCAGGGAAGCAATGTTAGTAAATGTGTACAAAAGATCTCTGCTCTATCCTAGCCATGAACAATTTGTTACTCAGGGACATCCTGAGCTGCAAGTGACACCTTTTTATATTTGATAGTGCTTGATAGCTTTATCCTCTGTGAGTTTGTTCACTTGTTCTTTGAATCCTTGAAGTTTTTAGTACTCATCAGATCCAGTGGCAAGGGTTGCAGGAGTGCCAAGCATAGGCTGTGTAAAGAACCACTGGTTTCATTTTTTAATTTGCCAGTTGGCAGGACATCAGGACAATTATTATAAATTAGATTTTTTTTAGTGTAGTTAATTTTCATTGTTAGTCTTGTTTTAAAATTTAGAAGCAGGCATTAAGGTGATGATAGAAGTGTAGGTTTTTCTCTTGTAATAGTGATATTTCCTCATGGAGTGATCTGTAGAGCAATTTGCATTTCTAGGCTGTTTAAAGTGGCAAACCCCACATTCCTGAGCTATTACGTGGCTTTTCTAGTGTTGCTCAGCTCTTGGCTTAAAGAACAGACAAACAAACAAATAACCTAATCTAAACTCAGAGATTAGAGCCAAGGGAGCTGCTGAGGTTCGTGGGTCTCTCCTGCAGATGCACAGCAAGGCAGGGTGAGCACATCCAGGGCTGCAGGTCCAGAGCTCCCTCAGAGAGGAAGTCTGAGGCTTCCTGCAGTGTCCTGGCAGATTTACTCTTCACAGCTTACAAACCCTCATTTTGCTCTCCTTTCTGTCCTGCTTTTGCTCTCCTTTCTGCCCTGTTTTTGCTCCTCCAGTTTCATATCAATTGGGATTTGGGCTTGCTTTGTCTTCAGAGCCCCTTTGTTTTCCTCTGCACTAGGATTCTTGGGGGTTTTTTATCCCCCAGATTATTTTTGTTTTGTTTTAATGTCTTGTGCTTTACCTTTCTTGTCCAGCTCTGAGATGTTTTCTAATAAATGTCCTATTAAAGAGTGAAATAAAACCAATTAAATATGTATGGAAGCCAGGCTTGCACAGCTGTATATGTACCCTCCCAAGTGCTCCACTTTCAGTGAGCCATAGAAGGACAATTGTGATGAAAAAGCATTCTATCTCATTTTATATAAATGCTTTTGCCATCCTTAAAGCTCCTCTCGTTACTTTTTCACAACTTCCTCTAGGCTCACAAGCCTGAAAAAAGTATTAAGCAACTTCAAGTTGCCCTCTAAAAGTCCTGAAACATATAAAACAAGTCCAGTAAATTAACCTGTATTTAATATGTAATTTTTTGTGGCTGCAAATCTGGCAGCTCTTGTTTAGACATCCGAGATACAGAGGAATACTTTCATAATGACAAGAATCATCTGTGAATTATGTTGTTGCCTCGGTATTTTATCCCTTTTTTGTTCTCTTCTGTGGGGATGATGGTTAAACTGTGAAGGACAGGATGGGACATGGCCATGCCCAGTATCAATTCTCTTTTCTTCCCCACGTTTCTGCTTGTGGATATCAAGGACTGTTACCCAGCTCAGAGAGGTTTCACCTGTCCTGGTGTTTCTGGACTCCCCTCTGTGGAGAATGCTCTGGGAAGTGCTGATTCCCACATTTGGGGATATTCCTGGGAATGCACACCTCAGGGATGAGCACTGTTTTAAAACTCATTCAGCCTGCTTATGGACTTCAGAGCTCTGCAGGATTGGGGCCAGAGAGCTTAGCTTTCTGCAGCTAGGAATCTTGAGACACTCCACATCTATTTCTCTGTCATTTATTAGTACATAATCCTGGTGCCTTAAAATACAGACTGTCCTTTAGAAAACAGGAATTTATTTTACATTTAATTCTTCAGCTCTAGAAATCCACTCTGTACATTTAGTAACACTGATCTGGTAAAGGAACAATTTCCCCTTGGGAAGAAAGGACCTGTTTTGAAGTTTCAGAACTCTTGATAAAATAATATTCCATGCCACAATATTCCATGCTTTCCTAGTTTGGAACAAATAATAATTCCTGCTGTGCTCTGACCATCTGTGGTTTATGAAAACTAATGGATTTGAAATTTAAAATAAAGCTGAGGGCAATTCTTTGTTGACTCTGTTCTCCATGCATGTTGTAAGAAGGCTAAGCTCTAGTTATATGTGGTTGGAACAAAATATCTCCTATTGTAGACTGTTATCTTTAGCTTGGAATTTAGTGTTTCTAATTTAAACTTTCTCATCCTCATGAAGTCCTTAATACAGTGCATTCCATTATTTATTTTTCCAAGGCTAATGTGAGTAGCACTGCTGTCAGGGTCACTTCACCTTCTGGCTGCAGTTCCGTGACGCCAGCCAAACTTTGCATTTTTGGTTTCAATTATTGCATATCCATGTTTCCCTCCCTAGCCTGGTGATAAATGGACATTACCAGACCAGTGCCACACTGTGACCTGCTTCCCAGGAGATTACACAGTTCTGGAGAGCCACCACATCAACTGTGAGAGGATGCCAAAGCCTGTGTGTCACAGCAGCCTTCCTGCTGTTAAGGTGGAGGAGACCTGTGGCTGTCGATGGATGTGCCCATGTGAGTATCTGTCCAGGTGTGCCTCTCCCTCCCCATCACCTGAAGTGTTTGGCCACTGAATGCTTCAAAAGTGTTCAGAGTGGGAGGAATTGTCGTTTAATTGTTGTGCAGCGATTTAAGCAAATAAAGTTTGTGAGAGCTTCACTGATACTGGAGTGCCTAATGCTGCTTGCCAAGTTCAGGGCCACTCTGAGCTTGTGTTTTGCATTAGCAGAGTGACAGTGTTTTATCAGGGAATCTCACGCTCAATTTCCAAAGCTGTGTGAGCTGGGAAGGAGGGTGTATGGGAGAAACCAGGAATTTATCTTGGCAAGCTGTAAGCAAGCGATGGATTCTTGGTCCATCTCAGGGCTGGAGAGCTTGGCCTGCCCTCAATCAAGCAGGTGTAGTACAAAAAACATCAACAAGAAATTCTCTCTGCCTCCAGGTAACCTCACAGGGAGAGTCTGAATCACATTAGTGCATTTTGTGCTACAGAAATGTATGAGAAATTTAAAAAGACTCCCATTATCCTTAATTTAATTTTTTGTCCATGAATAAGTAAAGATTTAGAAACATTTTATTGCTAACTTGTTTCTTTGTATGTGAACTTTTTGAGCATTTACAGTAAAATATCTGAAGATGCTCCCTCCCTCCCTCCCTCCCGATGCTGTTTTTCCTGGGAAATTAAATTTGAAGGCCATTGAATAGGAAAAAGATTATTCTCAGCTAGAAGCAAAATACTGAATTATTAACAATGGTAATTTTCATCCTTGCATATTTTGCTGGCCTTGATTTTATTGTCCATACTATCCTTAAAGCAAAAGGTTTGAGAACATATGGGCTAGAAGCATCAGGTTTTGCTTTGGTTCTTCTAGGATTATATTCTTCCTTGTTTTCCAGTTTTTGAGGACAAGGAAGTATTTATAACCCAATGACCAGGACACTGAGCTCTCAGCTGGTCATTGGTTTATCCTATGCTTATTATTTCTCTGCAGTTTTCCTGTTTCCTGTCTGAAAAACAAAGTCCCTGGGAATCAATTTGTGACATTTGATAAGGGTGAAATAGTGTTATTTGGAATCAAATGTAGCACTGTACAGAATATAATGCAAGGCAAAGGCTGAACAGTGTGTTACAGTCTTTCTTCAAACAGGAAAGGGATTTTCCCTGTTTCATTTTTACATAAAATCTATTACTAAATCATATTGAATGTGAATAAGTTTTAGGCAAAGGGATTTTTTACACGTTTATCCAAATCTTTTATAATACTTATTGTTCCCAGACAAAGATATTGCAAAAAACCTCTACGAGTGATGAAGTATTTATCAAAGTTTCTTGTCAATGTTTGCTGCAGCATTTGCAGTTCATTACCTTCCTCTCTTTAGTCTCCAATTAGTTGGTTCCCCATGCTCACAACAGTTGTGAAGAAGCAGTAAAATTTAAAAGCAAATACCTGCTTGTTTGTTTTTTTGTTTTTTTTTTTGAATTTTGTTGCTGTATTTTTTGTTTATTGTCAGGTGTCTGTATAGGAAGTTCATCTCAACACATTGTCACTTTCGATGGGCTGAATTTTAAGCTGTCTGGCAACTGCTCCTACACCTTATTTCAGGACTTGGAGCAGGATGTTGAAGTGCTGCTCCACGAAGGGCCGTGCAGAGCAGCCCCCAGGTTGAACTGCATGGACTCCATCCAAGTGAGGCACCGTGGGCTGGCAGTGCAGCTCCTCAGCGACATGGCAGTAAGCAAACCCATCCATTCATCTGGGCACTCTGCTCGTGCTGCAGCATTCTGGCTGGGGGGACAAATTGCTTCCCTTGAGGCAGTTTCAGCCTATTTTTAACATCTCTGATTCATGATACAATCAGTGTTCATGTAAGGAGCCAGACACGTTTCTCCTCTTGTTCTCCCTGTTGTGCTGGTGTGCCAGTGGCAAGAGCATGGGGTTTGGCAGTGTGTCCCTGAAACTGCTGCCAGGAAGGCAGGATTACAGACAGGACACTGTGCACTCTGACTCCCCTCTTTTGGCAGAGGTCTCACACTATGGGAGAGTGCTCTGTTCCTCACAGAGCTGTGCCTGCCTGGCCAGGTCTAGGAGTTGCTTCTCACCCTGTGTGCAACTGGACCTTAGCATTAGAAGAAAGAGCATCTTAGTATCTGTTACATCTGGTTTATAGGCAGAGAATATTCAAACTCAACCCATTTTTCAGCTTCTGGCCTCTCAGACATACAGGAGTTGGCCAGCTTGCTAAAATGATCTCTTCTGACTCGTGGAGCAAAATAGAGTGGACCAAAACACCTGCAGCAAGTTCTGCATGGTGCTAGACAGCCTTGACTTCCACTGAGGCATCATTTGAACCTCACAGCATGAGGTTGTTGGTCTGTAAATATGTGGTGCTCAAAGAGTGCTCTTATATAGGAAAATGCTGGAAGAGTTTGTGTAATTCACAGGATGAAGGTCAAATTCTTCTGTAGGTTTTTAGACTCAAAAGAAACCTTCAGCTGTTTATAAAAAAACCTTATGTCCAGATTCAGTTGAATCTTCAGGTATTTGTTAAGGCAAAATGTGCTTCAACTGTAAAATTGGGTTGATTTGTTGTTGATTTGCTTGCTAGAACTGATGTGACAACCTGACCTTTTTTCTTTCAAACAGGTGACTGTTAATGGTGAAAGGGTTCTTATCCCCTATTCCAGCAGCTTGTTTGAAATCACTGCCTATGGAGAAATAATGCATGAAATCAAGTTCTCACTTCTTGGACATAATCTCACATTTACCCCAAGAAACAATGAATTTATTCTTAGACTTAATTCAAAGAGCGTTTCTTCAGGAAAAGGGCTTTGTGGTAAGTTTGAAAGTTAGTACTTTTAACAGCTTCCTACTTGGGCATGAACTAATATTGCTATTTGCAAATCTCCAAATCTGTAAACTCTCTGGGTGAACTGGTCCCACACTTTTGGGGGAATATTGGTCATGTGTGCAAGTTTTTCTACTCTCATCCCCAATGTAACAGCGCACTGATGCCCTGTAACACTTTAGAAAGAACAGCAGAGACAGCTTTCTGGTTTTTCTTGCTTCAAGTTATCTTTTCAAGGAGATTCATATTTTTTTTTTTTTGGATGAGGATTTAATTGTAGATTCTTACAAATTCACTTCTGTGAGAAATATCACTACTGCTTGCAGTGAAGGTGAAGAATTTGAGAGGGCAAAACTGCTACCTGGGTGAGTTAATTCTGTGGTATCCTCAGTAATTGTTGTTGTTGTGAATGATACACGACACAAATTTTTTCCAAAACAGCTCGAAGAGATGAATCTGGCTCCCTTTATCAGAAACAAATCACTGCCTTTTATACATTTTGCCACAGACCACTGTGATTGGCAAAGAAAGACAACCCCTTCACCCACATTGGTCAAACCACAGGGACATCAAAGGAAGTCCATCCCACAGAAAGAATTCCAATACATGGGTTCATTACAAAAACAATCCTGATGTTGTGAGAACAAGCCTCAGAAACCCAAAACATCAGGAAAAAACAGAGCTTTAGAAGCTCAGAAACTGCAGGCCTGGAAAAACCTGACTACATCATAATCTATACAGAGATTGTGCCTCTGTGGCTTAACCTGCACATCCTTTAGTGAGGAACTGAGAAACAAGACCGGGGGTATTTATGCCTTTATTGACAACAGGAATATCACGAATTCCTCGAGCTGCCCCAACTAGCTGTTGTCCCTGAAAATCAGCCTCTGATTTGTTTTGGTTTAATGGAGTCAGTGCTCATGAATTGTAAGATAAACTAGAATCACGTTTACATTCCTTTGTAAAAGTTCTCACCTGATGGACTTCTCAAGGGACCAGTGGAGATGGAGAGGTGGGAACTGCTCTGTCCAATCTCTGATCACTCTCCAAAAACTTATAGATATGAGGTCAACAATAAACTGGAGAGTTCTTTTCTTCTTCTCTGCCTGAACCCCTGCTGTGTGTGTTGCTGTGTTCCCTCTGTGTGTCAGTGACAACCAGCATCATCCACCCCATCCCTGTTTTTCCCTGCAGGTTTATCATTCAGAGATTTTTCTTTCCCCTTCTCTCCCCCTGCCAGGCCTGTGTGACCAGAACCACGCCAACGACCTGTCTCTGCACAATGGCTCTGTCACAGCTGACAGCAGCCTGTTCATCCAGGACTGGACAGTGCTGGAGCCGGGCAGGCACTGCCAGAGCCGGCGGCAGGAGCGCTGCTCGGAGCGCACGGCCGGCCTCTGCCGCCTCCTGCTCTCAGAGAAATTCGCCCTGTGCCACAGAACCATCACCCCCAACCTTTCTACGAGGCCTGCATGGAGGGCAGCTGCTTGGAGGAGGAGGCCTGTGAGATGCTGACGTCCTATGCTCACATCTGCAGGGAGTACGGCGTCTGCGTGGACTGGAGGACGCCCGAGCTTTGCCGTAAGAGTTTTAGGCTGTGCTAAAAGTGATGGAGGAATTGCCCTGCTTTGGGACATCTCATCAGAGTAATGTTAATGTTTAGATTGTAATGTTCATGTTTAGAGTGTAATGTTAATTTTTTGAGTGTTCAAAATCGAGTTTATTGTACGAGTGGTGTTGCAGATCTCATAACTGGTTGGTCGCCCACCAAGCTGAATGTTGTTTCTTGGTAACACTTTGCTAAGTGGGAAATTCCAGGCTGGAGGGAAATAAAGGTGCTGTGAACAGGTACCCACAGCTCTGGGAGTTGGCTCTGCAGCTACTGAGCCTTTGTGGCACCAGGTTTGGGCTGAGAGTCTGCCAGGCTCTTTTAGCAGCAGATATTATTGCTTTGACACAGACTTTGGAGGGTCTGAGGTGGACAGAGAAATTTGTACTTTGGGCTAGTGGGAACTGCTTCCCAGCCTGTCTCTGTCATACCTGGCTCAAAATAAAACTTTTCTTTGTAACAGTTGCACAAATTCTTCCCATTTTCATCAAAGCCCAAACTTTTGAGAACGTGGTAGCAGAGCCAGTGTGATTTTAAGTTTCTGCTACAGGGAGAAATGGAGAAAAGGTCTCTGTGTGGTGTCATTTCTTGCCAGGACATGCCAGCTAGGCTGACTGAACAAACTGTAATTTGCTTTGCGAATCTGGTTCTCCTTCTGCCTGGGTTTTGCTTGAGTTCTGGAGGTAAAAAGTTTGTGCTGTGGGAAAGCAGTGTATCAGGATGTGAGTATTGCACATTACCAGAACCCAACCGAGGCAAACAAGACACCCATGCTAGAGCCAAACTCAGACAGCTGTTGCTGTGTATACCTTCTCTCCTAAATTCTCATAGACAAGTAGTTCTGCTTCCTCTTCCTGCTTTTTTTCCTTTTTTTTTTTTTGTTCCTGTTTCTCCTGAAAGCCCTGCTAGGAGACTTACCTAAAGACTGCCAAAAATGCAAGGTATTAAGTACAAATAACTCTTGAGGTGGCTTATTCTCCCCTTTCTCCTGTTAGCCCTTCTGTAGTGATGGTTGCAGACATTCAGATTATCCCTCATCATGTCTGGTTTAGTCAAGTGCCTTAGATGTGATTGTGTGTAGGCATTTTCTTTCCCAGCTACCTCCTCACAGAGTGTCTCAATGTCCCAGTTGGTTTCCTCACCTCCTGCCTCTCTAGTTGAGTTGTTTCTTGTTGATTTGCTTTCTTTCCCTGGTTACTTTTCATTTCAGAACTGGAGAACCAGCATCCTTAAGGCATGATACAAAAAAAATGTGTAAAACAAGTGGGTTTTTTTTCATGTTTTAAACTAAGACTGAAGGAATCGTGGGATAGGAAGTCAAGAATGTCTGTGTGAATTTGGCCTAAGCCTCCACTTAATGTTTGCAATATCTTTCCAGGATCATAGGTTACTGAACACAGACTGTTTGGAGAATAGTCCTAGAAAGCAGAGGGAGAACATTGACAGCCATTTCCCAAATTCAGTGCCTTAGCCAGACTTTGCAAATTGTAATGTCCAAAGCTGGATGTCAGCAGATTACCTTAATAACTCTGTGCAGTGTTCAAATTCCTGTCTGGTTACATGGCCTGCACAAGGATAGACAAAGAGCTGCTCATTTTAACACTAATTGCATAAAAGTCTTAAGTGTCCTAAAAATAACATAATCATCCTTCTTCCAGCAAATGCCTGTGTGCAGCTGCCAAAATTTAAATTGTCAACATTAGATTTAAGCAAGTTGCATTAATGACTAAATAGACACTACGGTTTAATAATCACTCTGTGTGTTTAATAACAGTAGCACAGTCCTGGATTACCTTGCTTCCCTCCTCCCAGTCCACTGAATCCCTGTCATTCCTGTAGAATTTTACTTGAGTTTTTGTCATGCTTATTGGGACATTCCAAGCACTAAGAGTCTTTCCTGATTGCTCTTCCTGGGTGGGTGAATATTCTCTCTGTAATTCAGATATTCAGCCTGCACAGGAGAAGGCTTTGGGCTGACCTCAGGGTGGCCTTGCAGAGCCTGCAGGGAGCCCAGGAGAGATGGGCAGAGACTCTGGACAAGGGCTGGAGTGACAGCACAGGGGAATGGCTGCACACTGCCAGAGAGCAGGGTTACATTGGCTATGGGGAAGGAATTGTTCCTGGGAGGTGCTGAGGCCCTGGCACAGGGTGCCCAGAGCAGCTGGGGCTGCCCCTGCATCCCTGGCAGTGTCCCAGGCTGCATGGGGCTGGGAGCAGCCTGGGACACTGCCAGGGGTCCCTGCCCATGGCAGGGGAGTAGAACTGGGTAACCTTTCAGGTCCCTTCCAGACCAACCCATTTTATGATTGTATGAAATAAGTTGCTTTAACATGGAAAGGGTTAATTTTAAACACTTTTTTTCCTGTCTTCATTGGCTTCTAGAAGAGTGTGTGTAGACAGTTTAGCTGATGAATGTTTTCTTGTTTGTTTGGGAGCTTGAGTTTTCTTTCAGTGTTTTTTGTCAGGGGACTGAAAGAAATTTTTATAAACCTCACAGCAGTCACAGACTGGGAAATAAGAAATACTTTTTCTAATTGAAACTGTAGAAAAATAGACTTAAGGGAATACACAGTATGGAAGCTGTGTCCATAGGTTTTTTGAATAGCTGTAGCCCTAATTTTGTGTTTGCTTTTAGAAACAATATCCTCAGGTTTCTGAACACATCACTAAAAAGTTTCTGTTGGCTTACAGGCTATGCAACTTTCCTTGATCTAATTATTTCTGTTAATAAGGCAATTCAGTTCAAAAGATGCAGAAATCAAGCAGGTTCAGTTTTGAAGTACCAAAAACTTCTGTTTGTTAGCTTTCTTTAATTCTACAGGAACACTGCAGCCTATCAAGTTTAAAAAATAAAAAAAGAAATATTTTTTCAATGCTTTAATCTGTCCTGGCTATCTCTTAACCATACACATAAGGTTCTAAATTCTTATGAATTCTTGGTCTGTGGCCCAATATTGGAAACAAAATTTGACAAGTAAACACTCACCTGAAGCATTGTATCATTGCTGGGGTGAGTCGTGTGCTGCTGCTGATTGATGTGGCCTGAAAATGTGGCTGGCTGATTTGTGCTGCAAGGGACCAGATCTGTTCATTGGGGGATGGCTTTCTAAAACCGAAACAATTCTAAAGATGGCTTGAGTGGGAAGATCGATCTGCATTTCTTTAGACAAAGGTGGTGTTTTCTTCTTTGTCCTGCTCAGCAATGGAATGTGCCCCACACCTGACATACGACCACTGCCGCAGAAGCTGTGTGAAGAGCTGTGAGAACAGCACCAGAGTCAGTGTCTGCAAGGATTACCCCATGGAAGGCTGCTTCTGCCCAGAGGGAAGGGTGGCTCTTGGTGACAGCTGTGTTAGTGAAGAGGTCTGCACTCAGTGTGTCACTGAGGATGGCACACACCATCAGGTAACATGCACAGCAACCTCTGGCAGTGGTTGGAGTTCACACCTTTGAAAGCAAATCCGTTTTCCCTTTGGATACTTTATTTTCCAGCTCAGTTCCTCCTAATCTGCTGGATGTCAGCCCCATTTAGCTCCCCTAGTGTGAAATTGGCTGGGACTGGATATAAAGATCACAGCTGGGACTGTACAGACCTGGCAAGGCATGACAATTCCACGTGGAGGGGGGTCTAGAGGGAAGAGAGGAGGAGTGATGGCATAAGTGAATATTTACCAAGATAAACATCTCCATTCAGCAGACTTTTACGAGTAATGACAATTTAATCATAAATCTGAATCCTTTACTTTAAAAATGTGTTGTATTGTCTTTGCAAAGCTCATGGAGATCCCCATGAGGGGCAGTGGAGAGACAGGAATCAAACTGTTCTCCCTGGATCCAGGGACAGGACCTGGGAACGGCTGGAGCTGTCAGGGCAGGGTTAGGGTGGATATCAGGGTAAGGTTCTTCCCCAGAGGTGTCAGCACTGCCCAGGCTGCCCAGGGCATGGGCACGGCCCCAGGGCTGCCAGAGCTCCAGGAGCATTTGGACAATGCTCTCAGGGATGCACAGGGTGGGATTGTTGGGATGTCTGTGCAGGGAGACGAGATGGACTGGATGATCCTTGTGGGTCCTTTCCAGTTCATGTATGAAATATTTCCTGTGGCTGGTGGGGAATGGTGAGACCAAGTCAACATTATGTCAAGTGGTATTTGTCTGTGTATATATATATATATATATATATATATATATATATATATATATATATATATATATAATTTTATTTTGTTTTTTGAGGAGAATTATTCCTTCAATTAAATTTATCATTTTGGTTTTGCTGAAAATCCACTTTGCTTAGTTAAGGCAGCTCATACTCTGTGGCAGTATGGGATTAGGAAAAGCTGTAGATGTGTGGATGCTGGGTACCAGACTGCAGTGAGAGACCCTTGATTCCAGCATCACACAGTGGGTGTGTCCCCCATGGTTCCTCTTCACCCCCAGCCACTCAGCTCTTAGAGTTTGGATGTACATCAGCCAGTGGTCTTCAATCCATTTTTGTTATAGGATTTGAAGAAGGGACTTTAATTACAGTGATGGTTTTGGGTTTAGAGGTGATATAGTGCTTTTCCAGTCTTCAGTCCACTGGAGAGTCAAGTGATGACACTCCAAATAGTCTTAATATAAAAATGTTCACTATTTATTTCTCTGTGTTGAAGACTTACTAATTAGGGAAAGCAGGCACTTCTCTGTATTTCCCAAAATAATGTTGTTTCCCTTATTACCACTGAGCATGCAATCTTGGTATGTGGTTGCACCAGTCCACTGTTACTCACAATACCCTGAAATTGCATTTATATCTGAGCATTTTTGACCCTTAAAACAACAGTAATTCCTCATCCCATACACACATTCTTTACATCTTTTGCTAAATTGGCACACAATGCAGTCATTGCAGAATTTTGTGTTTCCTTGGTTTTTTGCTGTTAACAGAGCAACCAAACCTTCACAGCTAAACGTTCACAAATCCTCTGATTTGCCAGGTTAATGTCACTCACCCTCACCCACTCCCATCCTCCCATCCCAACACAGCAGTGACCAGAGCACAGGATTTCTATCTAACACTCTCTTGGTTTTTTTTTCCTTCAGCTCATGGAAACGTGGGTTCCTGAGAATGAGCCCTGCCAGATCTGCACGTGTCTCCATAACAAGGAGATAAACTGCACGCTCCGCCCCTGCCCGACTGTCAAACGTAGGTTCACTCAGCTCTGGCACTGGACTGCAATTGATGTTTTGGTTCCTGGCTTCCCAGCTCTCCTCCAAACTCACGTTATGGATGTTTCCTGCAGCTCTCCAGTGTGGGCCGTGTGAAGTCGCTCGCCTGCGCAGGGGCCCTGGCCAGTGCTGCCCTGAGTACGAGTGTGGTAGGTTCTTGTGAACTCTTGCAATCTTCTTGGTCTGTACTTTTACCAGATATTTCTAAGGTATACAGCCCCTTTTTTAAAAGAAAAAATTATTTAATTCAGTGCTGCATTTTTGATACCACTGAATGGTTGTGCAATCATCCATGTGGAAAACTAAACTGCTTCTAAGGATATGAGTCTTCATTCTCTTCCAGTTTTGTCCCTCTTTCTGTAGTAGATGGGGAAGGGAATGGTTCAATTTCTTTTTGTCTAAATGACATTAGAATGATTTTTTTCTCAAGCATTTATTCTTGCATCATCTATATTTGCCCATTAAATATAACATTAGAACCTTAATCCCCATAACCCGAGCTTGAACTCTTCTCTAAGCTATTTTGAAAACAATCTCTGACCTGTTGAGCTCTAATGTACTTCATATTTTAAGACAGCAATTGAGTGTGAGTTTAATGGGGATGTGTGTGTGTGTCTTTTCTTGAGGACTAAGTAGTTGTGGTTTTAACCACTCTCTGAATTTCTGCTCTTAGTGTGTGACCTGGTTTCCTGTGATTTGCCTCCTGTCCCTGTCTGTAAGTTTGGCCTGCAGCTTGCCCTGACCAACCCTGGAGAATGCAGACCAAATTACACATGTGGTAAGATTGTTATTCCTAGCAGGGAGTGACGCTGGAACACTGCTTTTGAACAACACTGACAACTTCCTTTAGGCATTATTTTTCCCCCTCTGAAAGGTTTAATTTTGGTGCCAACGGATTTGTAATGATTTCCCAGACTTGGCAAAAGTGTATTGTTGGCACTTTGAGTACACTTTCAAATTAAGGACAAGAGAAACACTTTACTCTTGGACGTGTGTTCTCTGACCCCTGATGCTTATTTTATAAATCTTCTTGTTTGTGTATGAGACAAGAATTTTCTTTGGCAGGGCAGGAACTTCTCCGAGTTCCTGAACCACAGCCTTTTATATCTGCGTTACTCCTCAGGCTTTAAGCAGATTTATAACACTCTGAGCTGGTGATTAATGCCTTGCTGCCAGAGAACTGTCCTGCTCGCTGGCAGCACTCTGAAAATCCATGAGCTTGACACGGTGCCCACCTTTTCCTGCCAGCCTGCAACAGGGACCTGTGCAGCTCCGTGCCCAGGCTGTCGTGCCCGTCGCACCGCACGCTGACCCTGGTGAAGACAGCGTGCTGTGATGAGTATGAGTGTGCCTGCAGCTGCAGCAACTCCACACTGAGCTGCCCTCTGGGCTACCTCTCCCAGTCTCTCACCAATGACTGTGGCTGTGTGTCCACCACCTGCCTTCCAGACCGGGTAAGGGAGGGGAAATGTCCTTTCCACTCAGGGGAGTGTCTTCTCCTGCTGCTGTGGGACACAGAGGGAACACACAGCACACACACACACAGGTGTCAGAACTATAAAGAACAACACACACAGAGGTGTCAGAAGTATAAAGAACAACACACACACACACACAGAGGTGTCAGAAGTATAAAGAACAACACACACACACAGAGGTGTCAGAAGTATAAAGAACAACACACACACACAAAGGTGTCAGAAGTATAAAGAACAGCACAACACACAGGGGTGTCAGAAGTATAAAGAACAGCACACACACAGAGGTGTCAGAAGTATAAAGAACAACACACACACACACACACAGAGGTGTCAGAAGTATAAAGAACACACACACAGCACACACACACACAGGTGTCAGAAGTATAAAGAACAACACACACACCACACAGGTGTCAGAAGTATAAAGAACAGCACACACACACACAGAGGTGTCAGAAGTATAAAGAACAGCACACACACACACAGAGGTGTCAGAAGTATAAAGAACAACACACACACACAGAGGTGTCAGAAGTATAAAGAACACACACACACAGGGGTGTCAGAAGTATAAAGAATAAAGTTTATTGAAACTTCAGCCTTTTATAATTTTTAGGACAGTGACTAGGGATTAGATTTTCACCTCTCCAATCCCACTGGTCAAATGAAAATCTCTCAAGTAATATTTTTAACAAAAGAATGTAAACTATTCTTGTTTACCTTACAATTCATAAGAACTGACTCCATTCTACAAAAACAAACCAAAAACTGATTTTCAAAGACAACGTTCTCCACATGGAGTGGCAGCACCAGAGCAATCCATAGTGAGATTATTAATGAATAAACCCCCAATGAGGCTGCTGGAAAGTGATGCCAGGGCATTTTTAATTTACAAGTGCCTGAAAGCAACACACTATTACTTCACACTGTTGCTTCTTTTATTACAATAATGTGCTTTAAGATAACCAGTCCATTTTCTGTAACTTTGAGATAATACATTAAAAAAAAAAATTGAAGCCGAAAGGTCACTCAAACATCAGGAATTTCAGAGGTGATTTTTGTTTTCAGGTAACAGATATTAATTACTGCATTTAATAGGTGTGTGTGCACAACAACATAGTCTATCCTGTTGGGACAACCTGGGAAGATGGATGCAGGGAATGCTCTTGCAGCAGTGTGAGGGATGATGTTACAGGACTTCAGATGACGGAGTGTCGTGACAAGCAATGTGACACGTTCTGCTCTCTGGTGAGTAACACTTAAACCAGTGCATCAACCAGCAGAGCCCTGCTGGGGACCTGCAATGATCCCTTTTAAGCCTCCTTTTTAGAGAGCAGCCAGAGAAAACTAGAAAAATAAGTGCTGTAGCAATGGATTATCTTGGGAGCAGAATCAAGAGCACGAGTCTGAGCGTTATTTACTTTATTTTAGGGTTATTGTTTTAGGATCACATCCTGCTGCCAAGAAAATCAGTTACAAATTTATTTTACATTTTGGTAGAAGAAAAGCTGCATCCTGAGGCGTCTGTCATTTGCACCACTTGCACAATAAGTGTTCATGATGGCTGAAGTTCAATTGCAGATGTCTGTTCTAGCTCAAGTTCACTTTCTGAAGTTCCCATTGCAGCTCTGTCTGTTGCTCAGCCCTGCCTGTTGTAGCAGTAATAGCACCTCATGCTGGGACCTTTATTGTGCTTAGACATCTGCTCCATCCTATAAACCCCTGTGGCTTACTTTTGGAAGCCTGCAAAGGGAGTGTGAGCCACTTTGGTTGTACTGATGTAGACGGTCAAAGATGAACAGACAGATAATTGGTACAAAGAGTTGGTAGAGGAATGTGATTTAAGCCAGATATTAGGAAAAGGTTCTTCTCCCAGAGGGTGGCTGGGCACTGGAACAACTCCCCAGGGATTGGTCACAGCCCAAAGCCTGGCAGAGCTCAACGAAGGGTTGGGACATGGTGGGAGTGTTGGGGTGTCTTGTGCAGGGCCAAGAGCTGGACTCGATGATCCTTGAGGATCTTAAAGACTGCATCATTCTCTAGAACCAACCAAAAAACCCTGATCCCTTAGGAAAAACCAACAAAGCAAGTGCAGAGTTTGGTGAGAAAGTTTGAGGATGCCAAATGCAGTAACAACCATGAGAGTAGGTTGTGTGAGTTTTTACCTGTTGCAAGAGAATCCCTTCACTTTCCATGTGTAGAAAAGACTTGTCTCTGTCGTGGCAATTTTTATGAAATATTCAGTCTAAAGTATCTGGCTGTGTTTCAGCTCATAGCAATAATTTATCAATAATTTGTTATTCCAATAAAATCTCATTAATGCAGAGCTACAGTTCCTTGACATTGCAGCGTCAAAAAAATCTGGTTAAAAACACATAAAAAGACTTGGTGGAAATGATGCCAGTTCTTTATGGGAATTTGTCATTTCTTCAGCTCTTTTAGTGGTTATCAAGGCTGTACAACAAAAATTGTAACTGTTAGACTCTCTGGATAGCTCAGATTTTTTTTTTTCCTGTGCTTACTCCTGATTCAGTGGATATTCATATCAAGGACATCAGCAGTGCTGTCATCTGGTTTGAATTGACCTTAAACTTATTTTTCAATTCAGATTAGATAGCATTAAAAGTTTTCTTGATATCAAATACATACTTTAATCATGAATCATTACTAGGATGCTCTTTAGACTCTCTGCTGCTCCTGGTTATTAATTTCATTGCCAGGTGTTAAAGTTGTGCAGGATCATTTTTGACAGTGTCATCTGACTTCTGTGAAAACAGCTTGGAGGGTATTTTTATCTTGCCACACACAAAAAAAGAAATAAGCCTAAAACCCCCATAACATGTACTAGCTCTTAAATTTTTACTTCTCCTGAGTTTCATGCAGAAAGTTGCATCTGATGCTTCAGGCATGTATTTAGCAGATAAAAGTAATGTAAAACCAAATGCTCAACAGCACAAGTTTTTTCACAAAGCTGGGCCAAGGTCTGGCATCACATTTTATGATGTTATATGAAATGAACTTCCATGTCAAAGTCCATTGATTATCAAGGTTGTTAATGTGCTTCATATTGCAAATCAGGGACAGTTCCTGAAGGGAGGGAGCAGTTGGGAATCTCTCAGTAATTCAGTTTGACCAAATTAAAGTTATGCTTATTTTTACAGGCATTTTTCACATGAACCAGATTATGTGACAGGACATCTTCAGCTCTGTGCTGAGATCAGAGTTATGCTTTGCTCCTTGGAGACTGCCTAGCTATTAAATATAGAATATTTTCTTTCTAATTAGATTAAAGCTTTTTGCTTTCTTGCACTTAGATATTTCACTGTTTCAGTATTTGGCTGCTTGCTTTAGGAGATGAATATGTATTAAAAGTGAAAATTGTGATTCCTGTTGTTTCTGTGGGTTGGGGTTTTTTTTTACCTATTTTGCTGGATTTATAAGATTTTTCTTTAGTAACAGAGGACCTATTGTTCAGTTTCCATGCTGCTTATTTAATTTTCCAAAATTAAGTGTTAGACTTTGATAAGATACATAGTCTCTAGTGTTGCACAGTAGTTTCATTTTGTTATCTTAATTTGTAGAATTTTTTCAAATGCCTTTTGTAGGTAAACTCTTGAGTTTAATCTGTGTTGAACTGAGTAATGGTTCAACTTGGTCTTGAAGTGTTTTTTTAACCTAAATGTTTCTATGAAAAGATTAAATGATCAGTGATACCTGGTCCCTGGATTACATGTCTGAGCAAGCTGCATCCTCCCTCTGCTTAAACACAGAATGTGCTCAGACTGAATCCTACCCTTTAATTTTCTGCTATGGGAAGGGCAGTTGTGAGTGCTGATTAACCACAAGAGCAATTTTTACCTTTAATTTGCCTTTGTTAAATTCTGTTATACATATAAAAAAGGGTGGGTTTTTAAAAAAAAATATTAAAATCCCTCTCATAAGTCTCTATGTCCTTTTTCAAACTCTCCTTTTCTTAAAAGGTTGCTAACGTTAAACATCAATCCTAAAAGAAAATTGGGGTTGATGTTCTTGTCTGCCTCCTCTTCCTGGATAAGTTAAGTCCTTTTCCTTTCCTTCCTCCCCCAGGGCTACAGGTACATTGTGCCAGAAGGGGAGTGCTGTGGGAGATGTCAGAAAACTGCTTGTGAGGAGCCTCACTTTTGGCCTCGGGGTGATGAAGATCCTCCTTTGCACGAGGTGAGGCACCAGTGGGATGGGCACCTTCCCTCCTAGCAAAAACCCCCTGGAATTATTTTGTGTTCCATGGAAGGAGATGGAGATGATATCAGCTTTTTCTTCTACACATCAAGCAGCACTGAGAGACAATATTTTGGGTATCCTGTGACCTACCAGTCAATTCCCATGTGTGAATCCTCCCCACCCTTTTCTGGGCCAGATATTTTGTGCACAATTACTAATTTCAGCTGTGGTAGCTTGAAAGAATGTTCGTTGGGTATAATGCCTCCCTGGCTGTCAGCTATTTGTTTAAATTATCCCATTAATTTGTATTGCAGTCTGCTGCTGTCTTAAAAAAACAAAACAAACCTTGTTAAAGTGTCATTTTCCAACCTGCCTTTTCCCTGGTTTTAACAAGGGGATTTCTTAATGTGGGTCACTAGTCCTTTCTGCTTCATCAAACAAGCCTTCAGAAGGACTATTTTTGTGTCCCACTGTCTCTCACTGATTTTTTTTTTTTTTTTTTTTTTGTCCTAACACATTAATCATTATACTCTGCAGTCTCTTCCTTGCTGTGTCCTCTTGTCACTCTTCTATCACTAGTGAGGAATTAGGCATTTAACCCACTGGAAGAATGTGTTTCCTAACTTTCCGGGCAAAGATGTTTGAACTGACTGCAGTTGGGCATCGGATCTTAAGTTTTGCTGTTCTTGAAGTGTATTCACAGTGGTGTCAGTGAAGGAATAAAACTGCAAAGCAGTGGGCAGCTCCTCCCAGCACTCACCTGTGACAGCATCTTCCTCCCTGGCCTCTGTTGATGTCTGTTCCCATAAACAGCACTTGAAGTTCCTGCTTTGTCTGGCCTGGGGGTGCTGATAATAAGAGAACTGTCATCAGGATCTCGTCTTTTCTACACTTGCAAGTGTTTCAGGTCTACAGCCTATTGCTGAAGCCTCCTTTGGGCTTAGCAGAGCTGATTTGCAGCAGGCTGTAGCAGAAAGAGGGGCTGCTCAGCTGCAGTGCAGTGCAGCCACTCACCAGGGAATAAATGCAGATTTAACCCCAGTTAGGAGTGCTTTTCCTTCTTCACGTGTAATTTGACCTGTCCCTTTTGAAGGGATTTGAAGGATACTCCTGTAATTCTTACTCTCTACATACTCAGCATGATTGTCACGGTGAGGGTTTGTGGAGAGCTGTTGAGTGACACTGTTCCTGATGCAGTAAATGTGCTTTTGGCAAGGCAGCATCCGGCTGCGGTGGTCTTCCCTCTGTGCAGGGGCACAAATGCTGCTGCTTTTGTGTTTAATCCTCTCACCACTTGCCCTCAGGTCGGCACGGAGTGGCGATCCCCCTGGAACCACTGCATTGTCAACGAGTGTGTGCGGGTGAACAATGAGGTTTTTGTGCAGCAGAAGAATGTTTCTTGCTTCCAAATGGATGTGCCTGACTGCCCGGAGGGAACTGAGCTGCGCTGTGACCAAATGAGAGACTGCTGTCCTTCCTGCAGATGTGGTATGGCTTGGGGGATCACAAACAGGATCGCTCCAGCATGAATTGTTTCATGGGGTGATTTTCAGTTTCTCAACAACAATTTTACATGTGCTTTGGAAGCATGGCCCCACTTTGAAGGGCTCCTGTGTCATTCAGACTCTGAGTACAGAAGCACCTGCTGCTGCATCCAAAGCCCCATGGGCAAAGGGGGATGGGGGATTGCAGAGCCTGCAGGGAGCCCACAGGAAAGATGGAGACTCTGGACAAGGGCTGGAGTGACAGGACAGGGGAATGGCTGCACACTGCCAGAGAGCAGGGTTACATTGGCTATGGGGAAGGAATTGTTCCTGGGAGGTGCTGAGGCCCTGGCACAGGGTGCCCAGAGCAGCTGGAGCTGCCCCTGCATCCCTGGCAGTGTCCCAGGCTGCATGGGGCTGGGAGCAGCCTGGGACAGTGGCAGGGGTCCCTGCCATGGGTGGGATTGGAACTGGATGATCTTTAGGGTCCCTTCCAAGCCAAGCCTTCTATGACTCCTAACACAGCCTTGGCTCAAAAGTCTAAATCAAAACATTTGGGTAATTTGCCTCAGTCTGGGAAGACTCACAGTGATGTTTAGTTGACAAGTGTGTGTGCAACCATGGGGTGAGGAGGGAGCAGTGGGAGGAGGAGAGGATATGTTCTCTCTAGTTTGCAGGAGGCCTGAGTTCATCTTCTGAGAGTGTGAGGCTTGAGCTGGAGGGGGAATTTTATGTTCTGCCTTGTACTTGTTCAAAAATAGCTCAGCCAGAGATATTTTATGCAGCATCAAGTATAGCTCTGGTAAATGGTTGCCTTTCAAGGTATAATGTAAGGAGACTCAGTTATGCCTCTTTATAGTGAAACTGGCTGCAAATTTCTTCAAGTTGGAACTGTACTGAGTCAAAAAATCATAGCTGTGGTTGATTAAATCTTGGAATTGTCATTATAATAGTAATGCTAAATGGAATACTTTGTTCTTTTTCAGCACCCCTGAATGGTTGTCCTTTGAATGGCACTGTCATTGGGGTAAGACACAAATTCCTTTTACCTGTTGAGTTGACAAGATTTAAATATATGAATGAGCTTTTGAAAGACACACACTTGTTAGAATATGCACACACAGAATACAGGGCAGATTTTTTTTTCAGAATTCTAGAATTATAGAATTTCTACAAGTGAGACTTCAGCACATCTGTGTCCAGCCCCTGACTCTGCCAGGGCCTTCCTAAAAGACAGTGAGCATCTCTGCAGAACAGGGACAGCAATGTTTCCTTATCTTGAAGGATGCTTGAAAAGAATGCTTAGAAACTGGTAATCTGCATTTTGTAATGGTTTGCAGACTACCAAACACACAGGAAACTCTCTACAAGGGTTAATCTCCCATGTGATCCTTGCCCACTTTGGGGAAGCAAAACCTTCCCATGTTCTGCTTGGAGGATAAGGCAGATTAAAGCAAGGATGGAGACTTCCTCCACCTGTGTGGAAGGAGAGGTATCCTGCCTTGGCTGTTAGCAGGAACAGGAAAGCTGAGCTTCCTCCCTGTTTGACCTCTTTTTCCTTTCAAGATCCCTGCTGATATGCCCTGTGAGGAAATTTTTTCTCAACTGCGTATTTAATGGATAGATTAAGACATGTTTAACCTAGCCCAGGACAGTGGGAATGATGGGAGTAAAGCATCTGATCTCATTTATGCCGAATTTATCTTTGGAGACCTCTGTCAATTGTCCATTGTTTCCCTAAATCCATATTCTGGCAGCACCTCTGGTGTCAAAGAGCTCTAAATATTCTCACCATCCCCCAGGGAAACAGGTTCTCTTTAGTCATTTAACCTAACTTTAACCTACTCATTCCTGCTTTGTCAACGTGTGTCTTCCTTTTTCATTTATTTCAAAGTAAATTTACTCAAATCTCTTTATATTTTAGTGGTATGGCAGAGTGAACCTTTCTCCATCTAGTTCTTGTGGTTTGGATATTTTTTTTGTAGTCTAAAGGCATAAGTTTGTCAGTTTTTTAGAGCTAAAGCCATGTCATCAAGCATCCATCATTCTGTGTAGAGATGACTTCCCTATAGAATTAAATCCAAGGAAAAACTCTTGTTTTTCTTGTCCGAAAAGAAAAGCTTTCTTGTCAGAACACTGGTTTAAAAGTGATAAATTCTGGAATAATCTGCTTTCTCTTTGATCCCTCTAATTGTTTCCTTTATTGTATCTTGTCAGAACTAGTTGGCATCCCGTGAAGACAATATTTGTAGGGAATGTCAAGCAGGACAGTAATTAGCAGCTATTGCCACCTTCTCTTATATAGCATTATATATTCCATATAAATACACATAAGTTTTATATATAAAAATTTCTGTATTGTAAACCAAAGCTCTTTCCAGTTGTGTTCTATTTTGCCATGACCAATTAGTTTTCTTCTTCCCCAACAAAATGTTCACCTGATCTGTTAAGTATTTTTTTCTCTCTTCAAGCATTTCAAAATATTTACAACATAATTTAAAATGTAACATAAGCAAATTTTGAAACAAAATGTCACACTGAAGGCAAAAAGAGAGGTGTCTATATCTTGTAAACTTCAAAATAAAATGTCTCAGCATCTGCAATATTGGAAAAAACCCTAAAATTTCTTAAACTAGATTCATTGAATGACTTACTATAAGTTAGTTAGCTGTATGTCTGAAATATTTTGAGCCCCTGGTTGTGACTACAGCTTTGACTTGTACTATTCTCTGGTTCCAGAATCCTGGTCAGGAAGGAAGATGTGATGTCCTCAGAAGTTTATACTTCCTGGATTTCAAACCCTTTATGTTGAGTCCTTTAAGAATAGGCTTCAAGTTTCATTTTATATCAAGGGAAAACTTTTTTACATTAACTCCTTCCCTGAATAGTTCCAAGTTTTGAGTCTTTTACTGCATTTCTGGTAATTGACTGTGTCCTTAATCCCTTTGCAGTTTTGTCATGTATCTGGTTACCAATATTATATTCCAGTCATTTGGTGTATTGCATCCACCCTGCTGTTCTCAACAGTGCTGTGGGTTTTAACTGCAACCTTCCAAGCAGGTGGCTGTATTTACCAAAAGTATTATCTGTACCTCTCATGTGTTTTCTCAAGCTTTTACTGAGTGGTGTTTTTGAAGGTGATCTGAGGAGATTTGAGCTTTGTGCAGGTTATTTTGGTGGCACTGGGTTAGCAGGTGTTGACATTTCATTCCAAGCTAGCCAAGAAAGTGCATGATAGGTGTGTTATATAAAGGGAAAAATCTTCATCAATCCATTGTTTAGTTCAGTTCTGTCAAGCTAAGCAAATTTGGGATTGGGGCAACACCTTCCCCCAAAAGTTCATGGCACTTGTGTGAGTGTTTCATTTCACTGTATGTCTGGTAATCCCAATGATCCTCCCTCACAGCCATTGTCATATGAATTCACTGTGGGTTGTGATGGCTCTAGAATAAAAACTCATTGCCAAATCAATTCATTACACTCAAAAAATGGTCTTGGCAACCATGTGGTCAGAATTTTTTTTTAAAAAATCTTCCTCATGACTTTCAAGGATCCCCTTCTTGCTTGCTAGATTTCTAAGCAACAAAGAAATGCCAATGCCATTTCTCAGATTAAGGACTTCTTGTAGTCTGGTTTCAGGCCTGAAGTTTCTGAGTTTCTAAAGTGCTGGTTTTCTGGTGTTTTGGTTTTCTGAAGTTCCTTTCTCAGGGAAAATAGATAACAAACTGTTTTTGTAGCAGTATCCATGTTATGAATTGTTTCTCTAGGGCGGGATTTCTTTGGATGTCCCTCTGGTTTGACCAATGTGGGTGAAGAGGTTTGTCTTTCCTTCACCAATCACAGTGGTCTGTGGAAAATTGTATATGGGAGAATGGTCCCTAAAAATAAATCATTCTTCACGCAGCCTTGAAAGAATCACAAGGAGTTTGTGTTGTGTGTTAATCTATAGCGACAGACTTCTAAAGGGCTTTCCTGAAAAATAACCTCATGTTTGTTCTGGAATTAGAGATGAAAAAACGGAGTTCTCTGGAAACTTGGCAGCATGGGTTCCTTGTTTCTGTAGCAAAGAGTCACAGTGCAAGATTTGAGGAAGGAGACTGAAGCTGTAGTCCCCTGTCCCTGTGAGTTTTGGGCTGGGCACTAACGCAGAGGGCTCTGGTGTTTCAGCACGGGAGGCGCCTGATGGTGGATCAGTGCACGACCTGCGACTGCCTGCAGTCAGCTCCTGGGAAATACACCCTGAGGTGCACCAAGGTGAACTGCCAGGCCTGCCCAGCGGTGAGTCCTTCTCTGGGGATGTGTCTGATCAGTTGGGTTCTCTGCTGTATGCACAGTTTTCCTCTGTGCACCTCTGGGGCCTCTGGCCTTTCTTCGGGTTCTGCTGAGAAGTTTTGGCTCTGTTTTTTCCATGAATTAAATGATGCTCACCAAATCTGATCTAAATCCTCAGCGTTGCAAAGGGAACTTTACATGGTACTCAGCTCCACAGGCACATTTTATTGTTTATTTTAGATTACTTACCCTTTAGGGCATTATAAGGTTTGGCAAATCATTTGCAACAGGAACTGCTGAATCCTCTTTCCAAAGGTGCTATCTGCCCCTCCAGGGACTGGCAGCTCAGACAGATCTCCATGCTTCAGACCTTTCCTATAACTCTTCCAAATTGTTTAAAAGCTGGGCTCAGATGCATTTGTTTGGTCCCCAGCCCATGCCTTTGGTGATTTGAAGTGATTATCCCCATCAGTTCCCAACTGATTTTTGAAGTCTTTGGTGCTGCTTCGGTGCCATCACCTGCAGGGAATGACTTTGGCTGAGAAAGCCAGAGGGATATAGCTTCCATTTTTACTCCATGACCAACAGTGTGACAGGATAGCCTGATTAACTCTGCTCAATTGTGTAGTTTTCTCTCAGCACCAAAACTCAAGTGGAAGGAAACTTGTAGTTGCAGAAGCTGGTTTGATCTCCCTGTGTCCAAAGATCACAGACCAGCAGCTAAGTTTCACAGAAAAAAAGCTTAAATGCCTCTTCCTCTTCTTCATCCTTTCCCTGGAGAGTGGATGGGGCCCAATGGGCCCAGGCAAACCCAGGACCTGTGCAAACAGAGGCCATGGCACCCAAAATCCACATCCCTGATGTGGTCATGTGAGATTCCTGGCTGAGGAGAGGCATACACTGATAGGGTCCCTGGAACAGAGAGGGGCAGAGTTTTTGATGAGTCCAATCTCCCATCCTGAAGTAGAACTGGAAAAAAATTGGAAATGTAGTTAAGTTTCTGTAGAGAGTAATCTCTACCAATCAAAAGTAGAGCAAGACTGCAGGCTCAAATTGAAGAATTGTCCTCAGTGTCCCAGCTGGCCTGTTGTGAGTAGAAAAATGATGTTGTGGCTTCCAAATGATGTCCAGGGACAGGTCAGTGGTTAGGACAACCCAAGGCCAGCCAGTTCATGTGGAGAATGCAGCTCAGATAATTCCCAAGTGTTTCACTTGACCACTGGGCCATCAAACTGGCCTTGAACCCTTTTATTTGGTGGTGTGGATGTAGCCTATGGCAAAAAAGGACAATCTGGAATACTTTTTGTGGTTCTAGACCCTAATATCACCCCCTTCTGTAAGGTTTGATTATAGACAAAAGGTTCTGAAGGAAATAATGGCTAAGCTCAGTGCTGAGCATCTTTCTCAAAATAGAACTTCCACAAAATATAACCAGATCCATGAAAAAACCCCAAACAGATACACCAGGTTGAATTTGTGGTCAGAGACTTGTGTGCATTTGTGTGTTCCCACACAAGATACACAAGCATCCATTCTTGCTGCTCAATGCAAGGAGCCAGCTGCAGAAATTAAAGGTAGAGGAATCAATATAATACATGGTAAAAAGTTAAAAAAAAAAAAAAGGGCAAACATTCCTCTCCTGCCTTTTTTCACCACCCACACATTTCCCAAACAGCTCCTTTTCCCCATGTGACCCAAAAATACAGACTAGACAGAAAGGGCCTGAAGAAAGGGCCATTTCCAGTTGGGCTTATTAAGGACTGTGGACTTATGTGTGGGAGATGTGCATCTACCCAAGGGAAGTTGCAGGTCTAGGAGTATATATCCCTTCCAAGCCATTGTAATGAATTTGTGGAGCTTGAGGGGAAAAAAAATCATGTAAGATACAAAATGTCTTCATCCCCCTAAAGCCAGTGGGATTCACACACTTCACAGGATCTTTCCTGTCTCAAACTTCATGGTATACCCAGATTAAAAGCAATTCCTTGCTAATGGATAAAATTTCAGACTACAAATGGGTTAGAGTACCAATTCTCTGAGGAGCACCTGCTTTCTCCTGCATGCTGAAGTTGTGTAAGGAAAAGCACTGGCAATTGAAGTGCAGCCAACTCCAGCATATTCTGCTCAGGAGGGTCATTTTTTTGGTCATTTTATGACCTGCTTTAGGTGCTTATATTTTTGCTAGTAGGGAAAGTTCACCTAAATAACAATGAACTACGTTTTCCCCCAATGATTTAATAATAACCCCCCCTCCCCAAATTCTCTTTCTATAAAAAACATATGGATAACATGCGTGCCTTCACTGAACCAGAAAGTGTTCTTAAAAATGTTCATCTCATCATAAGCAGCTGTTGGTTTTCTGGAGCAGCTGGGGTTGTTACTGTGGGAGCTCAGTTCCTTTCTGCTTGGTTTGGTTTTTTTCCTTTCTGCCTCTCCACCTAGTGCTGCTCATTCTCCCATGCTCTTTCTCCTGCCACTGTTTTTCCCTTCAATGCTGTTTGTGGGGCTCCATTCTTTCTTTCTTTCTCTCTTTTTCCATTTTATTACACTGTACCTTCTCTGATGCTCTTTTGCTCTCTTGTACTATCAAGCCATTTTCTTTTTCTTTCCACACTCCACATTTTCCAGCTTAGCCTTGTTCTGCCCTTTCCCAGCCCAATGCTTACTGGATATTTTGCCCTTTTCTCTCCAGTTTCAGCACTTCCAACTGCTTTTCCATGTCACACTGTAGAATTCATTGGTTTTACTGAGAAGCATTTTGCTGGCTATCATTTTGTTCACTGAATCTTTTTTTTTTTGAAAAACATAAACTTGTTAAAATAAATATAGGATGCATGCTTAAAAGAAAATAAACCCAGAAAAATGTCCTTCACCTTCTAGAACTACAGAAGGCAGGAAATTCCTGGCTCTTGTTGTGGAAAATGTGTGCCAACTTCATGCAGCATCAGGCTGAGAGATGGAAGAGTTCAATATCTTCAGGTAAGTTTTAAGCACTCTTTCTTTTATTTATAAGTAAATGCAAATGTATCATCAACTTCTGTTGAACCCACAGAAGTGCATTTTTCTTCCTTTTTGTTTAGGTAGCATGGTATTACCAGTGTTTTTTGTATCTCAGAATAATTGCTCAAGGAAGTTAATTTGTTTGTAAATAAGGAGAAATAAGGAGGAAAAAATAGGAGACTTCATACCATACTGCAAAATTCTAGAGGAGAGTTCTAGATTCAGGAATGCTATCAAGAAACTTTAACTGGAATATGGCCTCAAACAGGTATTTAGAGGAAATGAAACCCCTCATTTAAATGTGAAATAGTTAAGTTGAAAATGTGAATGTTGAGAAACTTCTCCAGCATAGAATCATAGAATGGATTGGGCTGGAAGGGACCTCACAGATCATCCTGTCCCAGTGCCCTGCCATGGGCAGGGACACCTTCCAGTAGAGCAGGTTGCTCAGAGCCACATCCAGCCTGGCATTAGTTCATGGTATGCTCTTTAACAGGAGTGGATATTTTTCTGGTTAAACCCCATCCTCTGTCACAAGAGACAACATCTAAAATGTTCTTTTATTCAATTCCTGTGAGAAGCCTTAGATGGGGAGAATATGGGAAGAGCCATGGAGCTGGGCAGGGGGCTGGTGGAGCTGGGCAAGGGGCTGGTGGAGCTGGGGAAGGGGCTGGTGGAGCTGGGGAAGGGGCTGGGGGAGCTGGGGAAGGGGCTGGGGGAGCTGGGCAGGGGCTCAGCCTGGAGCAGAGGGGGCTCAGGGGGCCCTGCTGGCTCTGCACAGCTCTGCCAGGAGGGCACAGCTGGGGGGATCGGGCTCTGGGCACAGGACAGGGACAGGAGCAGAGGGAACGGCCCCAGGCTGGCCATGGGGAGGTTTAGATTGGATATTAAATTCTTTCTTCACTGGAAGGACTGTCCAGCTTTGGCACAGCCTGCCCAGGGCACTGGTTGAGTCACCAGCCCTGAAGGGATTTTAAAAATGTGTGGATGTGGCTCTTAGAGATGTGGTTTGGTGGTGGACTTGGTTGGCAATGGCTGGACTTGTTCTTAAGGGTTTATTCCAGCCTAAATGATTTGGTGTAGAGACAGGGGTGTGGTTGTATATGTGTTTTCTAAAGAAGTTCCCAACTCATCCAGAGGTAAATAATTGTATATATGTCTCTTTAAAAGACAGATCATAGGCCAGACTCCCAAATCTCTCACTTTAAGAAGCTTTTTCCCCTAAGTTAATGGAAATTTCTTCCCTTTTAAGAGCTGAAAATGTCAGGTTTTGGCAGTCTGGGCAGAGCTGTGATCAATATGGCCATGGAATTAAACAGAAGATAACGACTTTGTTGATAAACAATGCTGTTTGCTAAAGATGTCCATGTTTTATAAATGTCACCACTATGGTACTTTAACTGAGACATCAGCCAAGGACTGTCCTGCAATCTTCCTGTCCCCTGTTGTTTCTGTGTAAAGCTGACAGCCCTTCAATCTTTCCAGGCAAATGCATCCCTTCAGGATGGCTGTGACAGCCACTCCTGCAGAGTAAATGAGAGAGGGGAATTTATCTGGGAAAGGAGAATCACTGGCTGTCCTCCCTTTGATGCCAGGAGATGCTTGGCTGAAGGAGTAAGTACTGAAACAGGTCCTGTGTCCAGGTTTCCTCATGAACTCTGTCATGTTTCTGGTACCTTCTGTGTGCTGGGGTGGGAAACTCCAACCCTCTCTGAAATTCAGTAATATTTATGCTTTCTCTGTTTTAAAAATGTAAGCTGGATTTTCGTGTGATTGTGCTGACTGCTGCTGATAATCCTGTTCTGAGTATGAGGCTGAGTATTTGAAGCATCAAACATTTGCAAGTGGTGCTTCTAACAGTGTTCTCAGTTTGGGATCCAGAGCAAAACCGTGTGGACAATGACACAAACTGAGAAATGTGCTTATCAAATGCTAAGGTGTCTTTTTCTCTGCCATTCTGTGAGGTTAGGGAAAGGAACTTCCACAACTGCAGTTGTTTAGCAGCATAAAAAACCCTGCATGAGGTACCCACCCATCTTTCTTGTGATTTGAGGATCATTAGACTGAGGAGCAGCAGAGTGAGGGACCCTGCTTTTGCTCATCTGTCAGGTTTTACACATCTTGAAGGTGTTTATATCTGTTTATATATATATATAAACCAGGTTTTGTACCTGTTCCCATGTTCTTGGGCATGGCAGGAAGCAGGGAACCTTTAATAAAGCTTGTGGCCAAACCACTCTGCTCATCGTACACATGAAACAAATGGAGGATTTGTTATCTAAAGTGTGGGAAAAATAAAGCTTCTACTTTTACTTTGTGAAATTATAATGCACAGTTTTGTGGTATAAAAAGTTTAGAAAAAAAATGCATTACATACAGGCCATACAGGTTATTATCATATTCAAGTGATGATAATGGAAAATCAGTGAAAAACAGTTTACTTTTTAAACAGAATTTCTCAAACTGCATTTATTCTTCTCCTATCCCCCCCCTCCAAACAGAACTATTTCAGCTATAAAATTAGTGGTTGTCATCTGGTTGCTGATCAAAATTTTTTACTGTTTTAAGAAAAAAGCCTCCAAGCTTTTGCATGTAAGCTCAGGGTTTTAGTACAACAATGACATCACTCTGCAGTGTAAATATTTCTCCATTTTTCCCTTTCACTATAGTTTTTCAATAATTTGCACCATACATACATTTCTGAGAATTATTTTCTGGATGGTAGAAATGAAACAAGAAACATAATGTTTAATGTCTTTTAATACTTACTTGACAGATGTGATATTTCTTAAACAGATATGAGACTTGAATTCTACTGATTTTATCCTTATGGTTTCCAGAAATTTATTTGTATTTAATGTCTTTATTTTAGAAAGCTCCTAATAGGTGAGAATGATATTTTCAGGTATTGAACTTGCTAATAAGTCAATTACTTCCAGTTGCCTACCAGCAAATACCATCACAAGTTCAAAATCTTAAAATTGATAAAGGGAAGATTATTAATGTAGATTTATGATTTTGGAGAATGTAGAAATTCAGTTGTTTGGGTTTTTTTTTTGCCTAGTACTCTGCTTTATACATCTTGCAGCAGAACAGAAGTGTATCACTTATGCCAAAATTTGAGTTTTCTTTTCTTTTATCATTTTAGGGCAAAATTACTAAAATTGGCAACACTTGCTGTGACACATGTAAGTAAATAATCCAGAAATCTTGTATGGATATGTCAGAGTGAGTACCTACATTTTCCATAATGTGCAGTGTAATGAACAGAGCTTAGCAATGTGGATATAATAAACCATCAAAGAAGCCCACCCAAAGAAAGAAGAAGAAGCAGAAAGAAGACTGAGATGCTGCTGTCATGTTTTGTCATCTAGAACATGTGTCTTGACAGTATTCCCAAGGGCTCAGGAAGAAAGAGATACTCTCCACATTTTATGCAGATGTTAATTATGAATGCTTTATTTGATTGTTCATCTGGGGATCACAGGAACAGTCCTGCACAGACAGCCTGACAAGTCACCTAACCTGATACTGCTGAATATGTGAGGAAAACACTTCATGAATAATCAATCAACTTAAAATTAATTAATCAAAAACACCCAACCCTGGTGGCAGTAATGTTTTTGATAACATATTAATCAAAAATAGAAGGGGAAAGGCATTCCTATGGAAAAGCCTGACTGCTTCTTAAATTTGTCAGTTTTTAGGGGTCAGTCCTGCAACTCTTAATTTCAAGAATCTTTGTGTGGATAATCCAAATGTCAGTGCAACTGTGAGAGTTTGCTTACATAAGGAAGGATTGCAGGGTTGGGTTCTCATTTCTAAAATGAATTTCTGATGCATTTGTGAACAGATAACCTCTCAGTTTTCTCCTCTGTAAGTAAAAATTAATACTGTAGCTTATATAAAATTAAAAAAAAAAAAGATAACAAAGGATTGAAATTCTCTTTTAAGGTCAGAATATCAACATCTTGTCTGTGTTATGTCTTTTAATTTTCTTATTTTTGCTATGCATGTGCTCATAAATAAAAGATGGCCAGCATAGCAGCCCATCACCACACTGGCACAGGAACTGCTGCAATAATACCCCTGATGAAGGATGGTAACTCCTAGAGAGTTTGCAGCCTTTGCCTGTCTGGATAATCACTGAGCTCTGGCTTGAGAGACAGAAGTCAGAAAGCTATTGAGAGACTGTCATCAAATGGCTCAAACAGGTAATTTGGTTAAGGGAGCCTTAATCCACCAGGCTACATGTAAGGAATACCCAAAATTATTTATTAACAGATTTTGAGATTTAAAATTTCACTGGCAGCAATTTCAGGAGTGAAGGGAAGTGAGTTACAAAAAGCAATTGTCAGCAGTGTCAAACACTTTCCTTTTCTTTTTTTTTACTTGGTAGGTGTGGAGGTGGAATGTCATCCAGTAAGTACCAGGCTGCAGTATGGAAATATCAATGGATGTGTGGCTGAAAAGGAGGTGCCCATTTCTCATTGTGAGGTAAATAACAAAAACCAACCCCTCTCTGCCCCAAGACCTCCCCTTTCTCTTTCCCAAAAGGAAACCTTTTCCTCCACCATGGTTTCACTTCAGTAAGTGGAGCATCAGTTTCTCATTGATTGACTTGGTGTTAACCTCATTGGCACTTATTTCCTGAAGAAATTTGGTGATGCTGAATTCTCCCTAGCCAAACCAGCATGAAAAAAGGCACATGTGTTTGACATAAAGGCCTGTTCATCCCAGTCTCTTGCTTCCATCAGATATTCATAACTCTGAAGCAGCTCTCTTAGGACTTTCTACATAAAAAAGGAGTATTTGTCTTCACATTGTGAGGCTAATTTTCAGCTCTGAGCCTGTAGTTAAGCCTCTGGGTTGATTGGGGGAATTTAAATAAATATTTAGATAAATGGCATTTTAAAAGACCTTTAAACCTGACTGCCAAGATTTGACTCACCTGCCCTATAAGCTCTAGGATTCCTCTGTTCACCTTGGCACCAAGCTCTTGTGTTCTGCATGTTTGTGTCTTCCATAATCAGATTAAAAGTTTTATTTCCAGCTCATCACTGCTTACACCTTATATGGCAACTTCCTTTTCAAACAGAAACATAACTCCTCTTCTCTTTCCTAGATAACCAAGCCCCATACAAGGATTTTAATCAACCCTTGTGTGCAATCCAAAATATGACATAGCTAATAATTCTTGACCTCTTGTCCTTTCTACAAAGTAAATGGTTCTTAGCCATGAAGTCATGAGTATTGATGTTTTTCCTGCAGAAGACCAGATTTTATATTAGGAATAAATAGTATTAAGTACATAATTTCTAAAGTCCTCCCTGATGATGATAGGATATTTTAATTTAATTAGACTGGGAAATAAGAGCACAAAGCCACCAAAGGAAATGGACTCTGACAGAGTGTTAATGTGGGGCTACTTGTTTTTACATCATGAAGGCTTATAGCTACAGGCACTGACAGCTTGGTCTAAATTACTTAAGTGGCCAGACAAGCAGAACAAGAAAAAATAGCACCAGCAGGGCAACACTGGGTGTGTGGGTTGCAGCATTTGGGCTAAAGCACTTTCTGAATGCATGATAAGCACATTTGCTCAAAGCAAACACCATAGCTCTGCACATTCCCTCTGAGATTTTAAATTCCGGGGGTTTTTGTGTGTGTGTGTGAGCAGTTTCTTCACCTCTCCTTTGCTCTGCTTATGCTCACAAGAAGTTACTCTTTGCTCTGCACCCCACATTCTGGAGCCAGGCACCTGTTTCTGAGTTCATGTTTGACAGCAGAGCCCAGGAGCTGGACAGAGTCACCCACGGATATTTTGAAGGGAAGAACCGGGATGCCGAGCGCGATGAGGCTCCGTTCAAACTTTCAGCTCTCTCCTTTTTCCCTTTAGGGCAAGTGCAGAAGCAGCACCAGGTACTCTGCTCAGACAGGGCAGTGGGAGGATGGCTGCAGCTGCTGCACAGCCACTCAGACCACGATGGTGACAATCCCCTGCGCTGTCCCAACGGGACCGTGGTGCAGCACTCCATCCCCTCCGCCTCGCTGTGCGAGTGCCGGGCTCGCCGCTGCTCCCTGTGAACGCTGCCCTGGAGCTGCTGCATCTGAAGCTTTAGGATGGAGGAACTTCCCAGTGCAAGCCTCATTTTCTCTCTACACTGCTTCATCCATTATAATTGTATCAACACAGCAAGCAATAAAGCTTACCAGCACAACAGAATACAGTCTGATTCATCTTGGGGCGGATTGGAGTGGAGAGGTTGAATTGTGAGCCCTTTTTGTTTTCATTATTCTTTCAAGGTATCCTTTATTGCTGCACAGTGGTAGAAGTGCAGACCTTCCATGCATCTCTGTGGCTTCTGCTATAGGCCACAATAACATCAGAGAGAGAAACCCAGTTTTAATTGGCACCAGCCCCACTTGCTGCAGTAGATCTGTCTCCAGTTTACCTCCACCCTCACACCAGTGCCTTCCTGTAGCTGCCTCTAGATATTAAGCTCCCTGACAGATGGATTTTGGTCAGCCAGGTAGTCAACAGTTCATCTGAAGCTGAAGATCAGCAATTCCTGGAATACGAACCTGCAGCATCAGAGAGGAGCAGAGAGCAGGGATGGATTTGGAGTAAAAGGCAAATGTCATCCTCTTCTACTTGCCATGGTTGGGCTGTCCCTTTGTTTCCACCTGTGCCCTCACCCAGACTGACCCTTCTTAGCTCGAGAAAGCTGATGGGATTGCAGCCTGAGGCTTTGTGGCTGCAGACAGGTCTTCTAATTAGATAATTAATGGTACGAGCCAGTGCAATGCAGCCCATGAGAAGAGCACTTACTGGCTTTACTTACAGCAGGGAGTTCTGGGGACTTTGGTGTGGTCTAGATGTTGTTACTCAGACCTGGTTACTATCTGTGTATTCCAAGGCCAGAAGGATCTTGAAAATCCTGTTGTAGAAACAGACTGTCAGAAAAGAAAAAGCAGAAGGGAACATTACACCATCTCCTTTAACAGGCTGAGGAGATAAATACTTTTTTGACTTTGACTTGCTGACATGAGAATCAAACTTTTTCAGGCAGTCTGCCCCACAAGAGCTGTCTGTCTTTTGCCAAGGGACCCAGTGGGCTCGGACCTGCTCTGTGCAGGTTTCATTGCCTTTCACACAGGCAGCTGCAATTAGTGCAATTCCAACACCTTCTGCAGCATTCCTCCCTGGCAGGAGTGAGGAGCACAGTCCTGCCTACAATCTGCCTACATGGTACTCTTCATCTGACTGCTCCATTGGCACTCTCCAGCAGAAGCCAGGCTTTGAGGAATGTTGTTTCCCAAGCTGTCCATACTGTTTGTGAGCCTTGATGGGTTTGAACAACCTTGCTCTTTGCCTTTCCACCAATGATTAGGAGCACATCCCACCTCTTCAGAACACCAGCTGGATTGGTGAGGGTGCCACAGGATAGATTTACAGGAATGCTGAATGGGTTTGGGGAGGAGTCTTATATAACTCCTTAATAATTCAAAACATCGAATCTCTCTGCTAAATTTACAGACTTGCAAGCACTGCTCCTCCACAGCAGGTGGAACACGATCAGGTATATTGGTATTATTTGTCACAGCTCTGCATTATCAATTAACACCATACCCAGGTGCCTCAGGAAAGACAGTGATGCCAAGATATGATTTTCTCTGTTGGAAAGTCGTAAAAATAGACTACTTCCATTCTAAGCAGCTGGTTATTGCTTCCTCTCATATTGCTGTGTATATTATTTATTACCTGAGCTAAGTGTATTACCTGTAACACACCCATCCTTATGGCTTAGAGAAGCTGGTAATTGGAACCTGTGCAGGCAGAGCTGTAAGTCCACAGGGATCCCAGCAGGACCTGGCTCTACATTCCTAAACTATTCCAGAATTAGCCTGGACTTGCCTTTCTGGTTTTGAGCTTAGTTGGAGAAGCATAGATTGAGGATGGAAAATAGCAAAAGTTTCAGGGAGTTTTCGTTTCCCTCTCCCTGAGATAGGTGTAGAAAGCAGGAGATTGCTTCCCTGACTAGGAAACAGATTAATTGCTTTAAAAACTTCTGAAAGAAGTTCTGAGAGTAACATAAGATACTAGAAGGGTGAAAAGGACAAAGTATTTGATATCCGCTGATATATTGGTTAGAAAATAAGAAAAGCAGTTTCAAAGGAAGGACCAAGAAGAGTGGGGTGATTTAATGAATTTAAAATCCCATATAAATTTCTTGGTCTTGCTGGGAAAATTTTATATCACCCAGCCCAGGTTTTGGGACACAACAGCTACACTGCTCTTTGTATGTAGTCAGCAGGTTTGATAGCACAACCAGGGTGCACCAGCACATCTCTCTGTGACAGAGACAACTTCTACCCTTGCCAGCTGTGACATAGTGCACTATCCTGATTCTCAAGGTCATAGAACCACTGGATTTATTCAGGCATTGAGTAAATCCATTTCTCCCTGTCACACTAGAGAAACCATCATGTCAGAAATAGGCTAAAAGAAGAAAAAGATATGGACTCATATTAGTTAAATCTCCCTCCAGTTATCATTAGCAAATAAGACTCCATCCTCAGATAGCATTGGTCGTCAACAACTTTTCTTCCCCATACATTGCTTAAATTGCAAGGTTGAAGGCTAGGCAGGATCCATCACCTGTTCTGATTAGACAGTTGATTACAAGATAATCCCCTGAATATTTCATGCAGGAATGACAGTGCATCCAGGCACTGAGGTAACTTGAGTACTTGAAACAGAGCCTTATAAAAAGCTTTCTGCACTTACCTCCTACCTGGAAGCACTGTGAAGCTTTGTAGATATAAAGATACTCTTCCCCACAGCAACCACGACCAAGACAATCTGATCCTCGAGTGCTGGGTCTTTGGACAGAGCTGGCTCTGCTGGAGAGCCTTGGTTCTGCATTAGCCTTTTTCCTTCCTCTCTAGTGCCTTCTGGACAAAACATGCCTGTTGCTACCTTGCATTATGGAGCATGAAGACAAGGTGCTGAAGTTCCAGCAGAGAATTGCCATGGCCTCTCAGGTCATGGGAGTTTGGTCTTTCTCCTTCTCTTCCCTCCGTGACAGTAATCACCAAACCAGAAGGTCTTGCTAATTAGCTTCAGTTTGTGGTTTGCTTAAAGCAGGATCAAGGCAGGATGGAAATAGCTGCTGGTGCTGTTCTCTCCTTAAGCCAGTGCTGAAGCAGATTGTGCACAGCACAGCCACATCCTATTTTAGCACTGACGCAACTTCCAGCCAAACCTCCAGGCAACATGGAAACACACATGCCTGGTAAGTTTATTCTGTTTCATTCTTATTGCTGCCTGTGTAGTGGGAAAGGCCAAAACGGGGTGGAGAACAGAATACTTTGGAAGGTCTTCTTTTAGGACATTAAAAAAAAAAAAAAAAAAGAGATCTGCAGCCCAGTTACATACAGAGAGCTCAGAGGTAAAACATGCAGAGTTCATTTCTCCTGAAGCCTCAGAATTGCAGCTGTGGGTCAGTGTTGTGATCCATGTGGAAAAGACAATCACTAGGCAAATGCCTTGTGCTGGTCTTCTGCTGTTCCCACCTGCATTTGCCTTGTTGCAGTGTAACTGTGGGGAGTGAGCAATACCCTTTTCCAGGAGAAAATGGGCAGCCCTGAGCTCTCAATTCCCATACAAATGGGATGAATCTGCTCGGTGCATAAAACCTTTGTTCTGGAGTTCCCAGTGTACAAGTTTAGAATGACTTTCAGGGCTGATTTTGAGTCACTGTTCTTTTGCTGTCACAGTCAAAAGCTCTGTGGTTGTTTCCATGATATCTCATTGTTTCTGGGGCTGTATCTCTGCTGTGAACTTCAAACTCCATATTTGTATAATAGAAGGATAGAGTTTAACCATTAAATTTTAGCTATCTGGTATTTCTCTCTTTAGAATGGTTCAATAACTATTTAGGTGGTTAGTCCCCCGATGCTTAACTGCTTCTATTAAAATTGGTCCCGTAACTAAACTCTCAGAACTGAGTTGTTCTCTTTCTAAAGAGTATTTTTTCTCTAATCATATTCTGGAGGTGGGAAGCAAAGGATATCTGTGTTATGTGCAACCAAATGTAAAGGAATACAACTGAGATATTGAGTCCTACCCAAGAGATTCTCCTGCTGGATGTCCTGGAGGCTGAGGACATTTCAAACTGTGTTGGCACGGGGTTCAGACAGGCAGATGCACCCAGGCTGTCCAAATTAGTCTGGCATTAGTCAGGATTTGTTGTTTTGCCCTTTCTACTTGCAGTCTGAGAGGTATTGCGTGAGCCCTGAACACACAGGCTGCAAATTAGGTGGCATTAGAGACAACCCAAACAGCCTTGTCTGTCTAATTCCTATATTCTTAACAGGCACTAAAATGGGTTTGAAGATACATGGAGGAAATCACACTTTGCTGTAGTTGTGTTGAGTTTGATGGAGATGTGCACAAGAAGTAATTTTGGCATAAGCTGAGCTCCTTCATCTATATTCAGAGCTGAGAAGTCATATTTACTGAGAACCTAAAGAGCACATGTAAAACCATGCTGCATCTTTTCACATATATATATGTCCTTTGAAAAAGATACATATGAGTAAAGCTAAAAGGAAATTCAAGTAGGTTTTTTTTCATCCCTACTTTGGGGTGGGAGTTTGCAGCTGTTTTCAACAGCCTTGCAGAGGAGCATCCTTCTAAGTGTGGTATCTTTCAGAAATGCAGCTCCTTTCTGATACTTAACTGGAAAGACAGGAAGATAAATGAAAGCAGTTCCCTGTCTGTCCCCTGGATGACCAAAACACTTGCAGTGTTTTCTGCAAGTAGCTGTACTGTGATAATCTGATCATCTGGACCACTCAGCTCAGTTAATTGGCTATTACTCAGGATTTACTACAGAGCTCCTAATTAGGCAGACTCCTTTATTGCCTCTTTCACAAGCAGTGTGGTCCTTTAACACACCCTCTCAGAACTTTCACTTTTGGCCGTCTGCAACTTCAACGTGGTGGCACTTTGGACAGGGATCTGGGAACACAAACAGTGAGGTCAGTTGCTGCATATGTGGCCAACACTTAAGTTTGCAAGAAGCTGAGGAGAAAGAGTGCAGAGAGGCTGAGTGATCAGGTGGTGACTGGCTGTGAATTGGCACTGGAACTGGAGCTGGTCACTGATCTCTGTCCTGGAGCTATCTTGTCCTTGGAAGCCATTTACAACTTGATGGAGTTTGACTGGAGGGATGGCTCCCCAGCTATTTTTATAGAATGCTTGCTTTCCAAGTTGAATTCAAGATTCCCTGTACTGCTGTTCTCTGGAGATACATAAATATATATGTAGATATACACCAAAGCTATGCATGTGTGCATATTTAAAATTTTTATATATGTTCACATACATACACACACAGAGAGCTTGTTTCTATTGATACTAATTCCTCCAGAATTCCTCCAGAATTCCAGAATGAGAATATGTAAGGCCAGATGTCATAAAGGCTTACAGGGTGGAATGAGGTCAGGCTGCATCTGAAGCAGAAGCCCCTGAGACCCTGCTGTCCCTCAGGCAAGAATTGTCAAATGTGGAATGCATTCAAAACAAAACGTTTTGGTTCAATTGGTCTAATTTGGGAAGATGAAAAGCTTTTGGGAGAGCAGAAGTCTTCCAGATACAGATATGGCAATTGCATTTCCATCAAAAAATGTATTCTGACTGGGAGTCCCTGACTGCCTCACCAGTTTACCAGTGTTAATCTCAGGTTCGTGACACAGTTTCTGGAGAAGCATAATGGAAATGAAATCATGTTATAATAAATGAACTGCAGCTTTTTTCCTAGGCCTAGTTAAAAGGACTGGAAAGAAAAAGAGGTCTTTAATTGCCTGTGTAAAGGTCTTGTGAGATATCCCAGACTCAGTCTGAAAATACTGGAGAAACATTGTGTGTGGCCTTTGGGAATGAAACCTTCACTTATTAATTATTTTCCTTGGAGTTTCCCTTGTGGCATCATTATGTGCTTCATGAAAGTGAACCAAGCACAAGTCTGCTCAGGAGATCAGACAGGGAAGACTGGTGAGTCAGTCTGCTGGACTGCCCAAGTGCTGCTGGACCCTAATCTGGTGTTGATAAGAAACATAAGAATAATCATAACATTTAAGGGTCAGATCCCTGCCTCCAAGCACTCCCTTCTTTAGCATTCCACTGTCTCCTCTCTCAGAATGTGGTGGTGGGGAAGCAGTTTCAGAGTATAGGAGATAGAAGGGGCTCAGCTAAATGAGGGGGAAATGCAACCTCCATGCCTTAGTAGTTCCTGATGGATGTGGTGTCTCCTGGATAGATGAGAGCTGCTATTGCTTCTTCCTGGAGAATAGTCCTGACTAGACAGAGGCACTGGAGCTTTGTCTCTGTACTGGTGATGGTGCTGACCATGTGGGCAGATGTGTACAGGGTGTTTTCTCCTGGGTATAAAACACTAATGCTGGAAGGACCAAGACGTGGGGTTTCCCTCAGAGTAAGAGCTTCTCCAAGAGAATGAGAGTATGGATCTGACAACCCCATTTCAGCTGTGGCACCACTAGAGGGAGAAAGAGTATGAAACATTTGTGTGTCTGAACAGTTTCTTTATCCACTGGTTTCTATCAACCTTTTTCACTGTGCTACTGCCTGTATGGTTTTGACCTGTAGGAGTGAGGAGTCCTACAAGAGGATCAGAGGCTGGAGCAGCTCTGCTGGCAGCCAAGGCTGAGGGCATTGGGATGGTTCAGCCTGCACAGGAGAAGGCTTTGGGCTGACCTCAGGGTGGCCTTGCAGAGCCTGCAGGGAGCCCAGGAGAGATGGGCAGAGACTCTGGACAAGGGCTGGAGTGACAGCACAGGGGAATGGCTGCACACTGCCAGAGAGCAGGGTTACATTGGCTATGGGGAAGGAATTGTTCCTGGGAGGTGCTGAGGCCCTGGCACAGGGTGCCCAGAGCAGCTGTGGCTGCCCCTGCATCCCTGGCAGTGTCCCAGGCTGCATGGGGCTGGGAGCAGCCTGGGACAGTGGCAGGGGTCCCTGCCATGGCAGTGGGGATAGAAATGAGATGATCTTTCATGTGTCTTCCAACCCAGCACATTTTGAGATTCTGTGGTGATTTCCATCCCCTCCAGTCCCTCCATTATTTCACACTGTGACCGTGTAATTTGTCAAACACAAGAAATGGCAAGCATGTTTTGAAATTCCAGATATTAGCCCCTGAGACCTGAACATGTAGGTAGAATCTTAGATATACTTCATGAGCATTTCTCATGTGTGAAGAGTTCTTTATGAAAAATGGTCATGATCCACAAGTTTGTACCTCTACCTGATGCCACTGCATCTGTTCACATCACTGGAAATTAGTAGTGTCTACTGACTGCAGTAATTCCCATTGCTTTAGGGAACCACCTATACAAAGCCTGCTCTTTATGTATTTATCTCTCCTTCTCAGACTTTGCTCTACCCTCCTCACACCCAACTCTCAATGGAAGGAAGACAGCAAAATCTGCAATGGACTCTTTTTCAGCCTACAACAGCAAATACCTCACTGTTCCTCAGAACCGAACATCCTGGCACAGAAGCAGGACCAATGGAGCTCTTGAAGGATCAGTGGTGTCCTACAGAAGTTCTGTAAGTAGGGTTTCATGCCCAGTGACCTACCTCAAGTGCATTTGGGATTATGAAGAGGCTTAAAGAAGGGTGAGAAAGGCAGGGTGCACTGTCCTGTGTGTTGGTTAAACCAGAACAGAGAGAAGGATCTTTATGAGGAAAGTGATACCACAGCCTCAGGTGGTTCAGCTGTCTCTGTGTGTGCAGCAAGAATTAATTTCTGCAGGAGTAATCTCACCAAAATTTTAATTGTTTATTTTAGCCAAAATCCTTCAGAGCAGGAATGGAGGGGGTTGCTGTTACAGAAAAGATCTGCAGGTTGATCACTAAATTGTGTGTGCCTGTGCCAACCCTGAGCCAGCTGTGCCCAGGTATTAGTGTTAGCTGGACTGGATTGATTCCCAGGGGAAGCATGGTGTGGTTGCAGTGTTCAGAGGAGAGCTGTTGTTAGAGGAGGCACCTTTTGGGATGCATTTGTAGTGATATATTTGCTATCAGACCTCTAGAACAAAGTCATCATGAAACGCTATTTTCTTATTCCTTGGTGTGATGGTTTCTTGTCTTGGAAACATCAAAAAGCAGTGAAAGCAGGACCTAATCTGGTAATTTAAATCACTTTTTCTGACTTTTACAGTGGCTGTGAGAGGGGAGGAGAGCAAGATCTTGATCGTTCCTTCAGAGACATTTTTGAAATTGTGACTTTTTGTGTTCCTCTCTAAAAAAGTCTTCTTGTGCCAGAATGTCATATGGTGAGGCAAGCAGTGCAAATTTAGGGGCAGGAAATGTCTTTAGTGAAATCTGTGGGAATTTTGATTTGTTTTCTGTGAATTGGACACCCATAATTCTGGGGATGGCACCTTGCTGCCAAGAGTGAGCAAAAGAGTCCATGGAGAGGGAGTCACTGTTGACTCTTCCTCATCCCCTGTGTAACTCCAGCAACCCCAAGTGTTGCCATGGTGCCCTCTCAGGTGGCTGGGATGTGGCAGGTGGCTCCACAGAGTAACAAACAGGAAAACCTTGGAGTGATTTTCACATTCTCCAACCTCCCTGTTCCCTCTCCTGCTTCTTCTTGGTGCTCCTTGTTTCTGCCCACACTCTCCAGTAAGGGAGGAGAGGATGCTCAGAGCTCATCTTCTCCAGAGCCAGCTAATGCATTGCCTTGTGCCAGAGACCTGCTGGTGGTGACATCATTCCTTCTGGGCTGTATAGCCTGAAATTCTCTGAGAGGGACACTAAAAATCTGCCACAGGTTTTTCCTCGCTGGGGCAGAGATGGATCTGGGAAGTTTGCATGGGCTGCCTGTGAGTACTACATGAAAATGAATCAGGAAATGGGGAATTGCAATAAAATGCTGTCTCACAAGCAGTTTTATATTCTGCCAGGATGTAGTGCTGAGCATAATTTTGGATGTGTCTAAAGGGAATGTATATATACTTTAGGCATGAAGGGTGTGGAAAGTGTGATGTGCAGAACAGATTATTTGGTGGGAATTTTGTGAGAGGATGAAGGTTGTAGCAATGCATGTAAACCCAAGATTTATTTAGTGACATGATGACTGAAAGCTACTTTGTGGAAACTAAGTGAAGCAAAACAATGAAAAACAAGAATCTGGTGGTGTTGCTGAATATAATAATATGCACATTTATATAATTCATTCATAAATTTGTGTTGTGTTAGCAAACAAAATAAATGCATACAGCAAGTGGTTAACTTTGCATTCAGCACTACCAGGCCATGTAAAGAAGGGGAGAAAAAGAGAAAAAAAACATTGGACTGGTACGTGTAAAGATTTGGCTTTTACAGACACCTATGGGAACCATAAATGTTTGGAATTAAGTTATAGGACGATTGCTTTGGAACAGGTTGACCCTTGCTTTCATCTTTTTCCCCATCTCTGGGGGGCTGGTGTCACTCCAGTGAATAACAGTCTAGAGAGCTCTCTGAAGGGCTTTACACGCAGCATTGTGCTGGAAATGGTGGTTGGAAAGAGTTTGGAAAACTCATGAGCTGCTTAATGAGTGGGAAGTGCAAGTGAATGCCTCAGTGCCAGACTTGCACATGAATGCTGCAGAATTCCCATCCAGGCTGGGGCGTGCTGGCAGGATTAGTGTTGGAGCTGCACCCCAGAAGGGTTCTGAGAGGAAGATGATGAAGCAGGGATGGTCTGAGAGGCTGACTGGGTGCAACAGGGATGGTTTGAAGGATTTTAACCATGGATTCCCCTTTGCAGTGTTACTGGTGAGTCACATATTTTTGTATGTTAAAAAACAAGCTAGCACGGCTAACCATTCATGGAACATCTCCTTTCCAATCCCTGGTGTTTTCCAAAGTGTTTCTGTCCAGCCCTGCTCTTCTGGACCTTGAACCACATTAAAGATATTACTGCTAAGACAAATTTCTTCCCCTCCAACACTTCTGTTGCTTCCCTTCCCTGCCTGATTGCTCCATGGCACATGGCCTGTCATGTTATCTTTATTCTCACTTCTCTCTCCCCTTTCAAAACACGGGTGTCCTCTCCCCTTGGTCTGTGCAGAACAGGGTGACAGAGTTGGGGTGTGCCTCCGTACCTGCTCTTCCATAGGGATCCCAAGAGTTGGGATAAACTAAACTATGCTTAATTTGTGGTACAAAATTAAAATTTGTAAGCCATACCTAGATCCTCCATGCCTTCATGTGCTCGCGTGGCGACGAACCTCACCTACTCGGGCTTTCTGGCTTTCTTGCCTGTGCCACTCCTGTGTTTCTCCCCCAGATTATCAACAACTACGTGGACGGGACCCAAGGAGGGGCGAGGGACAAAGCCTCCCCGAGTGGCCTGCACTTCAGGGACAGCAAGAGGAAGGTGGACTACGTCTTGGCCTACCACTACCGCCGAGCAATGGCCCGGCAGGCGCCCGGCGCGGGCTCCCCGGAGCCGCGGCACGGAGCCGCCGCGGGCGCCCTGGTTTGGAACGGAGGCACCGGGCAGGGCTGTGCCCAGCCCCAGCCCCAGCCCCAGCAGCAGCAGCACGATGCCCAGCTGGGTGCCCTGCGGGAGTGGCCGGGGCTGCCGGGCCTGCCGGTGGTGGAGCTCAGCCCGCTGGACGCCCTGGAGGAGGAGAGGCGGCTGCAGCGGGAGGAGTACGAACGCAACCTGCTGGAAGCGGGGCTGGAGATCGAGAGAGACCCCGAGGTAAGAGGGGGAGACTTGCTCCTCACCCGTGGCATTGCGTGTCCTGATGGATAATGGCCTCTTTGGATGCCCAGAACACCACCAGGGGAAGCTAAGAAGGTGGCCAGGGTATGGTTGTGTTGCTTGGGCCTTTCTGCCTGAGAAAGTTGTTGTTGTTTAATGTAGTGTTGAGTAGCAATTTCAACCTTGCTTCAGGTGAAAATGTATTTCCTTATCTAAATGTTCTTATGGCATGCAGCAGACACACTTTTCTTACCAAAAAACCCCGACAACTTCTATATTGCTAAAATGAAGAAAGCATCTCTTAAGTAATTTGCTAGAACACTGCTAAGACATTTCATATTTCCTCACAGCATTTTCAGTGTGACTCTCAGCTTTCTTCTCAGCCGTATAGAAGTTTTGTGTCCTTTCTTCATTCCAGCCACGGAATGAGCAGCTCCTATGCTCTGACAGGAGAAGATCCCAGCCTATGATGTTTTTATTATCCCACATGTCTCATGTTGGACTGATGCTATGCTCATGTCAGCTGGGAGCTGTGGTTATTTCACTTGGCTGTCACCGGTCAGGCAGTTGAGCACAGATCTTCCAAATCCCATATTGTTGCACTGAGCTCTCTGCTATTACCTTTGAGAGCCATGGATATTTATATCCAATGAAAGGAAATCCCTTCTGGGTTCTTGTTTTAGGTGCTCTGTTCTTGACACCAAATTTGAGAGGTTTAGAGCTCCTTTTTGTACTTATAACACTAGCTACCTATAGCTAGTGTTGCTTCCAGTGCAACCAGTCAACACTTCCAAAACATGGAGCAAATCTCAGACTGAATCTGAAAATTTGAGACTGGCTTGGCATGGTGTGTGCATGTTAAATCACTGGCAGGGATAGAAAGAAATAGAAAAGTCTTTTGACTCTTAACATTTTCCTTGCTTAATTTTCTGAGCTGCAGGTGGCTCTGGGTTGTATTTCACTGCACAGCCTGGCTGAGCCATCCTTGCACTGAGCAGAAAAAAAGTGATCTCAGATCCTGATTTTTTAATGCTGCACACTGGGGTTATGGTTCAGTACACGACCATCTCACTGCTATGATTTTTATAACCAAATTACATAAAACCCAGGAGAACAGCTGTTTTTGGAGACCCCTTTCAGTTCTGAATTTCATCAGACCCCAAAAAGTCAAGCAGTAGATTTGGATTTGATTATTTGTCTTGTTACTTACCCTAAGTCCAGCTGGATACAAATTCTGTTTTGGCCTCCTTCCAAGTGATGACACATGCTCTTAAATAATATACAAAGTGATAAATGATGTCATAAAGTTGATCAAAAACCCCTTTTTGTCACAGTCCTCACTATGAAAAGAAAAAGGCTTTTTGTAAATGAACTGGGAAGTTCACAGGAAATTGTTGATCAGCTCTTTTATGGAAAAAATTGATCGATTTTGAAAATTACAAAAAAAGCTATTCCATCACTTCTCTAACTGTGCATGTAGGGAGTCACTCCTGTCCCCCACATCTCCTCCTGTACTTCCCCAACACACAAGCTGTTTAATCAAAAGGGAAAGTGTTTTCTTTTCCAGAATCTCCTGAGGAACTGGAAGGACTATGCCTTATCCTTTTATTTCCCTGCTCCTGACCTGTGGCTTTTACTTCCTTTCCTTTTTCTCACTTCACTGATTTCTTCTTCTCTTAGTTAACTCCTGTTGGAACATGCTGAAGGTTCTGCCCATTTTCTTGCTGTGAATTTCATAGAAAATGCTGATTAGGCACATGTGAAAGGCATAGCTGTCCTTATATGAGGATTTAAATTGTGTTTTGAGCTGATATGAGAAGAACTTCTGCTTTTAGTCTTGGGAAAAAAAAAAAAAAAACGTGTCTATAAATTCATTAAACTGAGAACAGCCTTAAGGCAGCATTTGTGTTTTAGTATGGCACAGTGGACTTTCAACTACTACATTTCCAATGGATTATGATGAACTGAATGGCATTTTTTATAGCTTTTTGTTTGTTGTTACCTTTTTCAGTGCTAATATAAGAAACAGGTTTTTTCCTGTAATACTACTGGGAGTGGAGATATATTCTGTAATATATACTCTGGACCAGGTTTTAAGATGTCTGATGTGGCTGCAAAGGTAAATATTAGAGAGATTCCACTTTTGGACCCTTGTTTTTGAGCAGGCCTTGGTTTCTCTGCCTTACTTCATCTTCCTATGGTTTTGCCAGAAACCCTGCTAATTTAAGAATGATGGGATGTCCTGAATCAAAGAATCATGGAATGTTTTGGGTCTACAGTCTCACAGGACATGGGAGTTCTAGAAGCTGCTTTTGTAGGCTGAAACCTTTTAGACATCAGGAACTTCATCTCTAGGAACACAGGACAGAGTTAAAACAATTTAAAAATCTTCATTTCTGCAGCTATCTTTTTTTAAAAAAGTGAGAATCTCCATGATGTTAATATGTTTGCTAATATGTGGCATTATTATGATTGTTATATGTTTGACACCTGGGGATAAACTCCCTTCTCACTTATATTGTCAAATGAATAAAAGAAGAGGACAAGAAAAAAAATGAACATGTAGAATTTGTATGTGGAGGGAGGCATATTGCTGGTTTTGAATTTGTAGAAAATAGGCAAGACTATGAACTGCCTCCATTCACCTAGTTATTATTTGGGAATTAAGGAATTTTTAACTACATTTTCAACTTCCTAATAACTTTCTATCTTTTGTTATTGCTGTCCTCCAGAGAAACTTTCATTTCTCTTAATATAACCTTCTGGTTTTGTTTTTTAATTTGTTTTTTTCCCTGTTTTTAAACTGAGATGATATTTTGCACGTCCAAGATGAAGTGCACAATGACAGTCTTGGGCATGAGGTTGTCCAGGAGGGGCAATAAATACCATAGACATTGCAGTTCTGGTTGTTTTGGCTTTTTAAAAATTTTCCTTTACCTTTGTTGTTGCTTTGTTTTTCCTTTGTTTTTTGGTTTTGCTTGTTATTTGTTCCTGGGGAAACCCATAATTGTGTTTCACCTAATCTGAAACCATCAAATTTGAATTTTACTGTTGCTTTAATGACTGCAAATGCAACATACCCCATTTTCAATTAGTATTATGTATGGTAAGGCATAATAGATATGGAATAAGAAGACACTGGAGCTGTGCCTTGGCATTCTGACAAAGCTGGATCATTTTCGAGCACATTGCAAGTGAAATGTACTTTGCTAAGTAGCAGTTGGGAGAGGAAATATGATTTCAAGGGGAAGATGATGACAATTCTAAAACAAAGTGTAAATTATCTTCCAAGAAGCTCATCTAACCTCCATTTTTCGAGCTAGTATTGTTTCCAAAATGTCTCACTAAACTCCCTTGATTGCATTACACAGGAGGGGAAGGAAGTCCTTAAGGTCCTCGATGCTGATATTAACATTACTGATGAGGGAGGTTGTGATTGGAGTCTCCTGCTTGATATTCCAAGGCAGAATTTTGAATTTTGGTGGAGAAAAACCTATATAAACTTAAAAACTCAACCAGCCAAACACACCTCCCAACACCTGCCCAGCTTGAGCCAAACAAAAGCTTCTAGTGCTGCAGGAGATTTTATTTAAGGGGCTAAAATGCACTGTTCTGTTACACTAAGGTGCTCCAAATTTATCAGGGGGAGAAGGCTTGTCTCCTATCAGCTGTTAAGGACAAAGCACAGACAAAATGATGTCACATATATTGCTGAATTCAGTAGTAATTAAAAGCCTGAAAAAAAAAAAAAAAAAACATGACGTTTTTTCCAAAATCTGTCGATGTGCTTTGTGGGTACTTCCCAGGAAAACTTCTCATGCCCTTAGTACGTGTGAGACACCTTGCAGGCACTCAGTGTGGACATTGAAATTGCTTCAAAATATTCACTCATCCAAAGTGCAGAGGAAAGGTTAAAAGTAGCTAACATTAATTTTAAAAGGATATGGAAATTTAATGTGTGTCCTGGACCTTTACCCCTGTTAATGGATGCCTCCTGAAGCCAATGAGAATACAAACAGAGCATTGGAAAAAGACTGGGATCTTTTGTGCTCTAGGCCTTTGGACTTTGTGTTTCAGTCTCTCAGCGCTCAGAACAAGGCAATACTACTTTGGGGAGCCAATTATATAAATATTTGATGCATATTTTTCTGCGACTCTGGTTACAGGAGCATTAATTAGCTAAAACATGTTCTGTATGTTACTTATATGGGGCTGAAATGTAATACACAGCTCTTATAAAATTAAAGTTGAGCAGGCAAGGCAAGGTTTTCAGTGGTAGCAAGGTGAACGTGATGAAAATATTGGCCAGTTGATTAACTATTTAAGAGGAAATTATGTCTCCATTTTAGACAGGATTTTGAAGTAGCCCCATAGGATTTAGGTGTGATTAAATCAGCATTAAAATAATGATGCATAATAAGAGGTGGCTAAGTAGAATGGCTGTGCTGTCAAAGCTCAAAATCCATATTATGAATCCTGGCTTTTTTTTTAATGACTGTGTTGTGACTTGAATAGATGAATGGGCAGACAGAGTCACTCTGTATTTTAATTACTATCCAGAGTCTTGGTGCTCAGCTATGAGGTATTTTAGTCAAAATGGCTTCCAAGTGAGGTAGAGAAAATTGAAAATATGTACAAAACTCATCTATGTTCTGTCAATAGCATTTATAAAGCTCTTGGGTAAACAGTGGTAAATGTCAGTTTTCTGCAGATTGGGAAATGGAGTCATCCCTGTCTTGAATTTTAGATGAAGGTAGAATAGGGCTGTATATGCTGGTGATATTTACAATGGGATTTGGGCAAGAGGCACCCTATTTTACATGTTTTTTGGGTTTTTTTTACACAATGCTCTTTCTAGCAGACTTTCCTGGTAGAAATGGCCAATAGCCTCCTGAATTTGTGTTTTCATTTCTATGTGTCCTGTGCTGAGTTCTGTCTCCTGCTGGGAGAACTCCAATTCCTACAAAGTGCCTGGCAGATGGAAAACCCATAGGGAATGGCTCCTACATCTCTGCTGGGGCATGGCAGGGGCAGAGCTGGACACTTGCAGGAGAGGCCATGCACAGTTACAAAATCAGCTGCTTGGCCTGTTCACAGATGATTCCCTGAAAACATATTGCAATCGTCAGCGCTCTCGTTTGCAGCAGAAGTTTTAATGTGCAAATTAAATCCCTGGGGAAGGTCTGAAGGGTGACACATGCAGCCCTGAGGGATGTGATGTTGCCACAGTGCCTGCAGAGGAGGCTTGGAGGCTGAATAATGACAATTTCTCCAAGGCATTTAGACCAGTGCAGCTTCATGAAAATAGAGTAGTAAAATAGGGGATAATTTGGGGAATTTGGCCCTGGGTTTGTTGCTATTCTGAGCTATTAAGTGACAGTGGTGACACTGCTGTTATTGGGGTGAGGTGCTGGGTGAGGACTGCCCCACCTGCAATGCCTGATGCACCTTGACCTATTCTTTGTCACAGCAAAAAATCCTGAATTTCAGGGGTTTTATTTTAGGGAAAATGGGATTTCTTTCTTTCCTGTCCCCAAGCCACTGCTTACTTTGTCTCTAGCAGCCAGCAGCCCTGCAAGTATTTCTGGTGCCAAAGGAGTGCTCACTACTGAATTTCTGCTGGTTGGATAATTGTTCTGTGATTGCACTATTTTTTTAGAGGCATTGCTGGCTAGTCATGAATTCACACCTCATGAGAAATCCTTTGCCTAAATCAGAGCCACTGAGAATTCTGCTTTGGAGCAGATGCAACACTGCAGAGATAAGTGTTCCCTGTTTTCAATATGTTGCTTTTATAAATATACACATTAAATTATGTACTGGTTTATGTTGCAAATATAAAGGATCTGAGGTAAGAACAGTGCCTCTCTTCTTTTCTCCTTCCTTTGTTATTTTTTTTTAATTCTGCCTGCAATAAGACAAATTAAAAGGTATTCCATAAGGTGTCATTCTGCCTTCTCAGATTCAGGAATGGATTCCAGCAGGGAAAAGGCTGGAGTGGGTATCTGACAGTGGAAATTAGTCCTTGCAGGATAGCACTGTCTTATGGAAAACAAACCAACCCACAACTGTTTGAGTGTGTGGAGTGAGGGGGTGGAATTTGCTATCTTTTGGCAGATCCAGGGAAATGAAATGTAAATAATTACTCAGGGTTGTGGAACTCTTGTACATTTTGAGCTCTTCTTGTTTTACTGATAACTCTAATGCTGTGTGTGTCATTCTGCCCAAACCTGAGTTACTATAATGTCATGTTGATCATGACATTATGCTCAGACAGGCAAGAAATATTCTTCCAGGAGGTGAGACATTGTAGGGAAGGAATGATCCCGTGTAGGGAAGAAATGTCCCAAGACAATTTACATTGTGTACACTTTCAAATGTTATATTGCACTTGAGAGGGAGGCATTTTGGAGTGAAAACTGGATTCAAGATTTTCAACATGAACAGTGGACGGGTCTGTTCAAGAAAAAAACAAGTTATTTCCCCTCAGTAATCAGAACACCCTCTTCAGCCCAAACTGTTTCCTAAGTCCTTTGCAGCCCTTGACTGATCATTCTTTGCCTGCCTCTGAAGATGTGCAAACGTTCAGCTGCCACTGAGCCCTGTTAGGTCATCAAGACAGAAGTAATGTCCTAAAGATTGTGTCCCTAAGGTCACTGGAAGGCTCTTCCACCCTTTCAATGTGCTCACTCTGGTTAGTGGGACCTAGGAGAGTCCATACTGTGTTTTTTTGTTAAATTAAGGGTGCTTTCAGGCTTTCGCAGTGCAGTCAGCCCACTGTGGTGCCCCGCAGCCCTGGCAAGCCTCCCTGCTTGTCACAGGTCCCTGTGAGTTCACTGGATAATGTTTACTCTCTGCCTGCAGTGGCACTGCTCAGCTTTCACAGGTCAGTGAGTGGTACCTGCTTCACTTCACCAGTGCTTGACCTGCTCACCTGCCTCTGGCCTCTGCACATTCCCCTCTGTCCCTCACAGCAGTCTCCTGCAGGGCTGCTTGCCTGGCCCCCACAGAGAGCTCCATTTCTGCCCACGGTGCTCTTTCTCCATGTCCTGTATCCACAGCACTGCTGCTGCCCCTCGGTGTCACCGTACCCTGCTTTGGTTGGTGTGAATCAGCCTGTCCCCCTTCCCTGCTGCCCATCAGCTGCCATCACTCACAGGCCTGTGTGCAGTCACAACATCCAAGGCATCTTGGACCCTGTGGGTCCCTTTCAACTCAGAATATTCCATGGTCTGTGATCTTCTCCACTGAGAAAATCCACAGCTGGGACAGCTGGACACGCCGACTTCCCAACTGCTTCTCTCTCAGCAGCTCCTGTGCAAAATTCCTGCCTCCCTTATTCTCTCCTGTTCCAAAGCTCTCCTTAAGACACTGCTCACCCAAAGCTGGCCAGGTTCAGCTTCAGTGAGGCACCAAAGTTAGCTCATTAAAGGACTTGCTTTCCTTTGCAGCTGACGTGTTGCAGGAGGCACCTGAGAGCATCACAGTGACGACCTAAGACACAGCTTGCACCACGAGGGACCCAGGGTTGTTTTCCACCTGGGAGCCACAGTCCACAAGTGATTCTCCTGGAAAGTATTTGTTGGTTTAGGGGTGTTCTGGGTTCACATCTGGCCACCAACTGGCAAGTTTGTTCACAGGAAAGTCAGCACGAAGCTCAGTCAGTGGCAAGAGGTGCATTTCCACCATGCATTTACTATTAGTTTTCTCCAGAAAAATAAGAAGTCTGGGTTAAACAAATACATCATGATTAGATGTTGATGTATTGATATATTAATTACAGGTAGGCAAAGTGTGCTGGAGTGGAATGGGAAATGTGAAATGCCCAAATGGTGTTTATTCCTTTGCTGGGGCCAGGAGGAGAAGCTTTGAACACCAGAGCAGTTTCCCTGGAAGAGCAATGTTCAAGCAGGAGTTTCTAATTTGGTTATATATAACTGTGTGTATGTATCATATCTATACACATATGTCTGTACTAACATGTGAACTTAAGGGAAATTAAGGCATTTTTTAGACTTCCAGAGTTTTGCAGACCTGTGTGTGTTTGTGCTTTTAGTTCAAAAGGAGCACTGCAAATAGCTGCATTTTTTAAACCATCTCTATAAATATTTGAAAAGAGCTAACACATGTTGCAAATATTTAGTTAACAGTCTTTATTAAAGCAAATTTGAGAAAGCTTTAAAATCATATCTTACCAGTATTAGAGGTAATTTTATACAAAATGTGTGAATGTCCCAGTTGAAGCCTGCTTCAGCCAAAACATCTGTTCAGTTATCTGCTATTGATGTGTGAATTTCTTGGCAAAGGCACCACTCGATATTTTTAATAGTGACTGCTAAATTTAAAGTTATATTTTTAATGTTTTCCCATCATGTGCCCAAGTTATATAACCAGATCTGGATCTGTGTGGTTACTGCTATTTTTGCCACTGTTGGGGTGTACAACAGATGAGGATCCACCTCAGTCATTCAGTGATCCAGTTATCCAGTTATTCAGTTCTGAATAAACACAGAAAAAAAGAGATGGATTCTGTATTACCAAGATCATAATTTGTCTATAAGAAAATAGAGTAGCCAAGATAAATTGAAGTAGGAATATAAGGTGGGATGTGCTGTCCTTATCCAAAATGAGTCACCTGATGCTACTGTGGGCCTGCCCCTGCCTCTCCCCCATCTCTCCCTGTTTGCAGTGAGGTGTAGCTGTCCAGGGAGCTTGGGATTCCCTGCCAGCAAACAAGCCAGCCTAGATCCTTGGATTATCTTCATCTTAATCCCCTCCCAATCAAGCCCCTGCAAACACAGCCAACCTTCCTTTTCCTGCTGCTGCTCTTTGGGGAGAGAGACCTTGAAGGGCCACACCGTCCTGGAAAAGCTTGTAGCCTCTGATTAGGAGAACACTCATTAAACTGAATGCATTTGTACCATCTGTTAACACTTTCAAATTACAGAACACCCCCTAAAGTATTTTTGCTAGTAATGAATTGAACTTTAGAATCTTTAAACACAAAATTGAATCATTCCTTCATAGGACTTTTTGTTAGCATCCTAGATCAACTATGGAGTGATGAGAGAATATTTTAAAATACCCTTCCTCTGTTTCTCACTCCTAAGTTATTTTTTTTTTTCTTTTTTCTCCAAATCCTTTTTTTCCTTGAAATTGAGTTTGCTAGACTGAGGGTTCAGTCTCTGTTTCATTAATTCCTCCACTGGTTACATGCCTGTTATCTGGTCTAAAGATTGACTTCCATGATCTTGCTGCTTCATCTGGAAAATTGTTTAGGCCATAAATCTCTCTGCAGATTAGTGAGTCTCATTCCCTCAAGAGGAATTACATTTTGCCCCTTTTAATGTTAACTCTTTGGCCTCGAGAAGTTGGTTGATTTTATTATTGACAATAAAGTTTGATATGATGTATTCTACAGAATATTGGCTTATTTTTTAGCTAATTTGACACTGAATGCAGCCAGGCCAACGGATTACGTGATTTTCCATTGACACTGCTAAAACACAGGAGGTGGTAGGATAGACACAGTCCTCCCTTCCTATTTGAGGCAGTTTGGTTTGGGTGGGGAGGCTTTCACTTTTACATTTTATTTTTATTGCTTATGGTATTCAGTCTCAGAAGATGTGTTGAAATTGTGCCAGGCTTTTGTAGCAACAAATCTCTGTCATTGACATAGGACAAATTTGCTGATAAAATTATTCTAAATAATTAGGATGATTTTGCTTTATGTTTGAAAATCATGCTTTTCATGCTGTAGTGATTAGTGGACAGAGATAAATGTTTGGAAAATATTGATGAAAGTGCAGTAATTTTTTTAATCCAGAATGCATATTTAGAAAGAATTAAAATGAATGACAATCCTGGCATATTTGTTGCTCACCTGCATATAGAGCCTGCATTGAACACTGCAATAATGCACAGGTTAGTGCCTTGGGTTTTTTTATGTGGCAGATTTATCAATCTATTCTACATTTGTGCTTGAGTTTCTAGCAGCTAATTTTCATTCTGTTCTTTGCCATTAAAAATTTCCATCTTCTTCAGGGGAAGCACGCCTGTGTTTTGAGGCTTCCTGTATCATCTTCCATTCAGAGACACTTCCTCTCTGTACATGAGGGGGAAGACTTTGGTTGGAGAGGTTGCAATGCCATGAAGAGACATTGCAAAGGATGAGCAAAGCCAACTGTTTTATTCCACAGTGCTTTACCTAAGAAATTGAAAGTATATAGGGTTTTTTAGGTGTTTTGACCAGAACTTTCATGACCAGGTGCTCTGTTCTCTGCTTATATACACTAATATATTATTTAATTGTTTGTGTTCACAGGTGGAGTAAGAGAACAAAATAAACAAGTTGTTCACACCATCACTGTTGGTAGAAATTAAGAAAGAGAAAAGCAAACTGTCAAAATGTGTTAATTATTGCAGCTTTGCTTAAGGTCTTGGGCATGTCTGTGCACCCATGCAGAGAGTTAAATCTATACCTTGGAGAAATAATGAAAATAGAAAGGGGAAAGTTTGACAAGGTAAAAGGACTACAGTTTTGTGAAGGAAAATATGAAAATCGTAAAATGCATAATATATAGCCATATTGCCTTGTTAGTTTATTGCCTTATTTGAGCACTTCTCAATCTGGAACATATTTATCTCCACAAAAGCCTTTTAATAGAGGGAAGTTCCATTGTCTTCATAGACTGAGAGGCAGAATTAAATTCCCAGCCTACAATTATAGGCTAAAACCTCTACTCTGAGCTAACCCGAGCAGGCAGTTGCTCTGGACTGACGTGTCCGTGTCAGGATATTCTGGGGGTGCTGTCTCACCTGGACCTGTGCCCTGCCCTTTTCCTAGAGGAACTGCCCCACACTGTCGTTGGTGAGGGGCTGATCTTGGACACAGACTGTAGGAACAGAAACACCATTTCACAGACAGACATTCAATCTCTTTGGCAGAAAACACAGCCTCTTTTTGCAGCCCCTGCCTGAATCTGGCAGTGCTGTGTCATGCAGTCCAGTGCTGCCTGTGCTGGGGGCCAACAGCTCAGCACTTGGCCCTGCTCTTCTCGAAGGAAGGTGACCACAGATCTGTGGTAATAGCAAGAAATTGCTTTTTATTTGCACTATCACACCACTTCGGTATTTGCCTCGATTTCCAGGGCTGGTATCAGGAGAGCAGACATTCATTTTGAACAATTGCATTTGCAGACGTGATGGATCCATTTGGTGATGGAATTAATGGGAAGATGATTACTTTTACGGAGCTAATAGGACCTGTCTTTGCTTTTCCTCCCTGCAAACTGTTTCACTGTTGCTTTCCTAGTGTGGCTACATACCAAAAAATGTCTCATTTTATTAGCTGGAGCCACTAAAATATTGCTGCTGGGTATTTTTCTGTCTATTTAATAATCACTGAAGGATAAATTGTTTAAAGTTCAGTTATTTGGGTTTTTTTCTAAGAAGTTTACATGCTTCAGGTTTTATAATTTATGCCTCTTCCATTTCCTATGCACATTTTTTAAAAAAAATCATTAGAAAGATTGACAGTTCCATGGACTCCCTTAGACATTAGTTAATAACTTATTTTAATTAGTTAATAACTTCTTTTCAGCTTCTTTCTGACCCTTGGTGTTGCTTTTTCTTCCTGTTAAGATACACAACAGGAATATTTTTCTTTGCACAAGTAATTAAAAATAATTTTTATATATGTTATTTAAAAACTGTATTACTTAAATATGGAGTGATTAGTGATGATGAAATGATGAGAAATATTTACTAAGCTGTAGCATTTAGCAATGGTAGAAATGCCTAAATAAATTTAGTTTTGCTTAGTTATGCTTGTCTAGCCATGTGTCAGAATGTTCAGCATTCAGTAAAAAGAACAATCATTATATATATATATATATATATATAATATATACACACACACGAGAACTTTTGAAGTTACCATACTTTTTTTTTCTGGTGTGGCCTTGCTGGTGAAAATTTTACAATAAATCTTAGACTTGCAGCTAATGCAGGTCCTAATGTGTTTTACTATTAAGGCAGGAAAGATAGAAAAAAATCTCCTTTGGAGAAATTTAAATTTTATTCAGCCTATACATTTCCAGTCCAAGACAGAATAAATGCAATATAGGCTGCTGTTAAAGCCTTGCTTTAGCCTGCTAAGAATCATGATAAAGTAAAAGAAATATCCAATATATTTTTCTTCATGTGCTGATTGAAAAGCAAAGCAGACCTTCCAGATTTTCTTCCATTTGACTTTAATGCTGAGCTTTCTTACTGCAATGGGAAAACGAATTCAGCTCCAGAAAATAAAGAAGCAGCCAAGATATATTTAATCTTGAATAATTCTGAATGAATTTATTGAAAAACTTCCACTCTTCAAACCTATTGGAAGAACTCTGTAATATGGAATATAGATTTGACAGAGAAAAAAAAAAATGGGATCATGAGAGCGACAAATCTGTTTGTCATCTGCCTAGGAACACTTAGTAATTTAAATAATATAATCAGGGAGTGCAGTGATAGAGACATGGAACAATGCAGGGCCAAGGCTGAAATCCTGTGAGACATCAGCTGCAAGTGAGAAAGGACTGGATTAAGGATGGCTGTATTAAATAACAATTGAACAGTCTAACAAAACCAATATTTGCCAGCACCACGTGTTGGCTTTAGTGACACATCCAGGGTACAGTGAATCAGCAGGAGTGATTCTGAGCATTCAGAGTACAGAACTGACAGCATTTCATGAGATCAAAGGGATGAGCATGTGCACAATTACCATTTCAGGTGATTAACCAGAGGACAGCAGTTCGGGGGTGTCTCCAGTAAACAGTTATAAATCCATTCTGGCAAGGAGAAAAGCAAGTTCTGACTTTTGGAGATGTTTGCAATACAAGAAGCCCTCTGGGAATAAGTTAATTGAGCAGATCCTTGGCAGACATCATAAGGAATAAAGGACATTTAAAGACACCTGGAACTGCTGCAGGTGAAGCCTGGAAAAGTGGGGAAAGGAATCTTACCAGAGGAGTAGTCTTATAGGTTTTTATTTTGGTGAGCCCATAGAAAATGAGCTAGATGGCTCATCTCTTGAGCTATAATATTAAATTGAAGGTTTCAAATATATGTTAAAATTCTTTGATTAATTTGGATGTTAGGGAGACGTGGGAGATATAGTTCCAGTAATTCCAAGGTGAACATCCAGCAGCCAATTTTTCTGCACCTGGTCCTATTTTCCCTCCTTTATTTACTTTGAATTAGTGTGTATTAAAATTACCTCAATTTTTATGGGGTGACTTTTAAGCCTTTTAAAGATTTTTAATGGTCTGGTTCCTCATCATTTGATATCACTTCGTGAACACCATAACTTTCCAACTTATTTTTGTTCAAATATGCAAGGGTCATATTCTTCATCTGGTCTTTTCAATCAAATTAATTGCCTAATTTTATTTGCAATCTGTGTAGTCATATGAGCCTGAGCTGGAAGCAACCAATTAGATCACACCGTCCCTCCTCTTGCCAACATGGAATATAATCCCCAGGCAGGGACACATGCTTGATTTTACCCAAAAGCTCAGAAGAAGCTCCTGATCTTCACCCACTGAAATTTAACCTCTCATCTGTTATTAATCTATTTTCAGCAAATGATTACCAGAACATCTGCTCGTGCCCAGTAAATTTTTCCTTCCTCCTCTTAAAGCTGACTTTCCCAGTGGACTGATGGAAGAGAGATTCTGCAGCTCATTCTGCTCTTTAAAATAGCATTGGTCCACTGAAGAAATGTTAGCTGAAGGTGGGGGAGTGATTTCTGTCCTTCATGTTGCACCTATAGGGTGAATAAGAGCCAAGTGATTGCAATAATAGTAGGATTTCCATCTCATTTTTGTTTTCATTTTTTAATCAGGACACATTCAGCCAATGCATGTTTGGGGTTTACATAAGATTGCAGCAGCCACACAAAGATCGTTAATCTTAGTGTTAACCAAGCCTTTGAATCACAGGATCATTGAGGCTGGAGAGATCCCAAGATCTTTGAGTCCAACCTGTGACCAGTCACCACTTGGTCACCCAGCCCAGAGCACTGAGTGCCACATCCAGTCATTCCTTGGACTCCTCCAGGGACAGGGAGTCACCACCTCCCTGGGAAGCCCCTGCCAGTGCCTGAGCACCTTCTCAGTGAAGAAATTCCTCCTGGAAGTCTTCTGGTGTCCACTTCCACGTCCTTCCCTAAAGGATCTGGTGTGACAGTCTGTGTTCAGGAGGATGAAGGCAAAGGAGAGTTTTCAGGAGGGCTTTGATATCTGAGAAGGCAGGAGCTGTTTGGATTTTTGTAAAGGAAATTCCCTCCAAGAGGGGGTGCAGTGTAGGAGATAGTGTGAGAGCTGGTCATTGCCTTGCTTTCTCTGATATTTCCTTTCTAATTTCCATCTCAATTTTTCTTCCTCACATTTCCACAGTAAGCACTTATCCCTGTGATTTACTGGTACAATTAATTTGTGAGCCTTGAGGAAAATGCTGTCTGAACCTTCCTTCATTTAATTCTCATGTTTTTCTCAAGGGTGCTGCTTTTTGCTCTCAGGATACCTTTCTGTAGCTCAGATGTGCTACCAGGACATCTTTTGCACAGCTTGCAAAAAAACTGGCTGTGCCAAAGCTCTTTTGGGCATTTTATACTTCTGACCAGCACTGCAAATCATTTACATAAACATGAGGTTCATATCTCTGTTCAGAAGTTCAATTTTTATGGGTTTTTTTAGGTTTGCTACTCCAACTGCAAATATTTAGGGCAACAAATATTGGGCTGTTTCCCAGTAAGGAACCACTAATCTGATGAAGTGTCCATAAAATAGCTGGGCAAAACTGAAAATGAGAACTAAAGTGAAGCCCACCCAGAGGAGGAGAATTTGGTTTTATCTTGTTGGTTCAGATGGACACAAAAGCCCACTAAAGAAATCAGATCCCTTCTAAATTATCAATATATAAAAAAAGCTGTATCTTGGGGGTTTCTCAATCACATCATTCCAAAATCTAGACTTGTAGCTTTCTGTCATCCTGGTGCACACAGCTATGCTGCAGGCAGTAGATTAATGGATTTTAGAGCATAAAAGATTCAACTTTTAAGGAAAATATCATTTTGCAGCCCAGCTGTAGCAGAAGTTGGTTACTCCCTGTGCTTGTTGCCTACTGTTGAATGATTTAGTTGGAGCTGACAACTTGAGTCATTAGCACTACATAGTGTTCAAGAATATTTAAATACATTGTTTTCCCTTTTTATGTGTTTCAGAACAAGAGCCAAGGACTGAGTTTTGTCCGTATACATGCACCTTGGCAAGTCCTCAGTCGAGAAGCAGAACTCCTTAAAATAAAAATGCCCACTAAAAAGGTAAATATCTCCCATTTTCTGTCAACAAGTTTTATGATAGAAGGAGCAGCAATCAGAATAATTATTAAATATATAGAAGCCCATAGACTGACTTTGTTTCAAAAATCAGAGAAAATGAACTGTCAGGCTTATTTTTCACATTTCCAAGTCTTTTGAGATGATTTACTGTTCAGAGCTATATTTAAAATGGGATTTCCAAAGAGGTTTTTAAAGGCCACAGAGGCAGCTGGCTGATGGACTGCATTCAGGAGGGTGATGACAGAGGTGAGTGTTAAGGAGGGCTTTGAAAGCTGAGAAGGCAGGAGCTGTCTGGATTTTTGTCAAGGAAATTCCCTCAAAGGTGAGGGGTAGTATGGAAGATAGAATGAAACTGGTCGTTGTCTTAAGACTTCTCAAAAAGAGAGAGGCTCTCCCCAGGGAATCTGCTTTGGTGTTATCAGTGACAGTGAATGGAGACCTTAGAGAATTCAGAAACTTCAGCTCACTCTCTTCTTTTCTGTTTTCAGCAGAGCTGCTGGCAAACCTTGTAAATTCCAAGTAGCAAATCCCTCAATCTGTGTTCCTGAAATTATTTAGTCCATTGGTTGACAGCTCCACAGTAGTCAGGGGAACTTGCTTGTGCCTTTATTTTGTGATGCTCATCAACTGCACTAAAGAACACTTACTGCTTTGCATTGTCATTAGAAATAAAGGAACAATTGATTTTGTTTTCTTCCACTGCATTGTTTGAGCTTTGTTTGTTTGGTGGGTGTTTTCACTCACCAAAAACTTCATTGTGGTTGATGTTTCATGCTGTTAGAATCTGTCATTATCAAAAGACTGGCCAAATCAATCTTTCATACTCTTCATGTGTTTGCATCCCAAGGGAAAAAAAAAAAAAAAAAGAAGAAGAAGATATTTCCAATCAGTCCTTGAAAATGAGTAGGTTTTGGGCAGCTACAGTACCCCTAGAAACGTTCTACATATTCAAATCCTCTCTTTGATCCCTTCCAAAATTAATTGCTTTTATGCATTTTTAGTGCTGCTTATTTCTCCTTCCTTCTGCCCGCATGGGAATTCTCCCCTCCAAGTTTTTTGCAGATACACCAAAGTAAATTTTACACTTTTGGGTACTCACTGGGAGCTACTCAGAGTTATTACAGTTTACAAGAGGGAAGAGCCAAGCAATGGCATTCCTGATATTCCAACCTCAGGACTTGGAATAATTATGGACAAAGTCCTACCATCTGCAACTGAAAGGCTTTTGAAGGACAAAGCATTCCTCAGGCACAGACCATCAGGCTTCACAAAGGGAAAGTCCTGGCTAATTCATTATATATCCTTCTGCTATAAGGGTCCCTGCCTAGTGGATGGGAGGAAGGCAGTAAATGTAACTTTTTTTTTCCCTGGATTTTAGTAAAGTTTTAATATCATCCCTCAGAGCATCCTTCTGGAGAGGTGTTTTAACTGAGATGAGCAGGTACCTGGAGCTCTGGGTGAAGAACTGCTTCTTTCCTTTTTTCTTGTATTAACAATTAATTGACAATTAATTAACAATTCTGCACTGAGGTTTGTTTTCCTGGAAGCAGCTTGTGAGGGACAAGAACTTTTTGGAAGTGTAGCCCACATGGAATCAGGTACTTACAGTTATATGGGAATATATCTTCAGAGAAGTCCCTTATTTTAATTACAGGTTCAAACATATGTGAACAGCAAATTCTTTTTGTTTTTCCTTACTTCACTTTAGTGTAATTTTGGAAGGCACATGCTAATGTACAGTTTCATTTCCTCAGATGTATGAAATCACAGAAGAAAAGGGAATACTCAAAACGTTAAATGAAATATGGTGCAAATTGACTGAACCTCTGCAACCCCAGGTGCCACAACAAGAAAATACCAAGATGAAAACCCTGTCTTACCCATTTTCCAGAGAGAAAATATATTTGTGAGTACTTTAAAATGTGTTGGACAATGAAGAAAGCTGAAATGTATTGTTTTAGTCTCGTAATTTCTTTTTCCCACATTTCAGTCAAAATTCAGAAATTCATCAAGCATGTCTGGAAATCCTGAGGAAACACCCAAAATTGTGAGATTTTCAGTGGATTAACAGAAATCTAAGCTGCAGAGACTTTCTGCCAGTGTTCTACTTACTTCTGCAGGATAAGGCACTGGAAGCAGTGCATCAAATAAAACTTCCATATGTTTAGCTTGAAATGTAGAAATTCTCCCACGAAATTCCTGGTTATTTGGTTAAGGATATTACTGCCTGTTTTGAAAAAAGCAAGATCTAGTAGAAATATGGTGGTATTTTCCACCTTGATAGATTTATTGTTGCAATTAAAACTCAGCTAATAATATGCAGATAAAGAATTCTTGACACCTGCCCTTTCACTCAGAATAATATTTCTGGGCTCAGTTTGACATGAAACACTCTTTTTTTCCTCATGGGTGTCTCCTTGTATTTATGTCCTATAAATAAAATTTAGTGATAAATACAGTGACCCACCATTTCATTTATTGCCCTCTGACAATTTTAATTAATTCCGAATAGAGTTAAATTGATGGAGGAGAATAAACTGGGAAGCTAATTTCACATGTGAGGATTTTGAGGTTTAAGGGAAGGCATAATTCCAGTGGAATGGTTATTTGAAATCGAGTGAAATGCTGCCTGTTTAGTGGCCAGGAACAGAGTAATGAACATCTGCATCGGGCTGGTTGAAACCTAAAAACATAACCTCAGCAGGTTACAGTGTTGAGGGGATGTTATAAGAAAAATATTAAAAGGCCATTCTCTGTAAACAATAGAGAGGTTCTTCTTCTCCAAAAGGCAGTTTATATTAGCTAATCATTTTGCATTTTTATGCCCACCAGTGCAATGCTGGTAGAGCTCTGAATGACTGAGTCTTAAACAGCACGTTCTATTTTGCTGTACTTTGTCATCTATATTCCTTTTAAACTTCTGTTTTTCTGATTAGCTGCAGTTTCTGAGTGATTTTTTTTCTAAATTAGAATCTTATATGTTGTCCTACTTGATGCTTCCATGTCTTAAAACAGAGCTGATTTTCTTTTTTCTCGATTTTTAGGTATAACATCAAAGACAAAGACACCTTTTTTGACAATGCAACCCGCAGCCGAATTGTAAGTTAATAAAATTGACATATCTTTGGTTTTTTGTGCTCAGTGGGATTTGCTAGTGGGTTTAGAATGGGGATTAAAGGGACTGTTTTAGTTTCAACTTTGCTAATTCCATTAATTTATGCATTTGTGTGTTCTAATTCCTGACATGTATTTATGTAAGGAATTTCTTTCTGGGACTGCACAGTGGTTCAGGAGTGGCAAATGCTCTGCAGGGAAGCTGCTGGCTCCTCCTCATTGTTCAAAGCTCTTTTCAGCCCTGCTCCTAATCTTTAACTAGATTTCCTTCCATATAGACCTTATATTTAAAAATACTTCTCTAAGGACATGGCACAGCAGGATGCAGCCCACAAATGTTAGGGCAGATAATCCATTAATAAAATCTGCCAAATGATTTAAATATTTGTGCAAACAAATGCTGCAGAAGCCACCTATTTTAGAACTTTGTTTTATTGCTAATTCCATGGTGAAATTCCTGCTCAAACAGGATTTGTGTGTTATCCCACTGTTCTTTTTTGCAGGTGAGGGAAATTTTGAAGCGCACATCTACCAAGGCCAGGAACAGCATGGGTAAGGTGGAGCAAAGACAATTAGAGGTGTTCATCTCAAAGGAATTGTTTAGGTATCTCACAGAATATTGGTTTTGCTAGCAGGACAGAAAATATGCTGGCACATCTTCACAAAAGAAAAGAAATAGAGATTGAACTAAATGGGTTTTTTTCTGAGGCATAAAATCAGAATTTCTATTCCATGGTTTGGATGGTAATGGGAGCTGGATTTTCATTTCTACAGGTGCAGCATTTGGCACATAACTCACATTTCATGAATTGTTATAAAATTGGATTTGATTATTGTATGATCTGCTTTGGAAAATTCAGATGTCAACTTCAATATGTTGTATTATTTCTTGCAGGACCATATTTTTCTTGCCATTTCAATTGAATAATTCACCTTTCCAGGGTATTTTTATTGCTTCAGCTTTAAAAATTACCTCCCTGAGCTGCCTAGTGAAATATAGGACTTAAATATGACTGTTTTGAAGATACTTTTGGGATAATGCTGAAATATTTTGGCGCTTGAGGTTCAGAATTTATTTAATTTTCTTGAGGTTCAGAATTCATACAGGTGTACATATTCTCTTTTCTCTCACCCATTGTGAGGTCATGGCACATATCTCCCAAGTGGGAAAAGAAGTCCTGGTGCTCTCTGACATATTTTCTGGAAATCTTCCTGTAAACTTGACCACCTATGGACAGATCACCACGTCCAAGGGTAACATTCCTGGCAAATAATGTGCTGCAGCAAGATTCTGCACAGTCCTGGTGTGATTTTGGGCAGGGAAGCTCCAATAACATATGTTTTTGTACAGGAAAATAGATTAATTTAGGTTTCCTTGAACAGGAGATATAATTTTTTTTTTTTTTCAACCAAAACCACTTGCTTTTTCCCAGTGAAAACTTTTAAATTTATGGCTGCCACACTGCTTCCTTTAAAAAAATAAAAAAAAAAAAAAAAAAGAAAGGATAGTTTTAAAAATGTCAGGCATTCTCAATTTCTAAATCATTGTTTGGCAGGTGATGTTTTTTGAACTGTTTACTCGGTGTTGTTCTATGTTTTTATCTACTCAAAAGTCTCCAGTGGGGTAACACAGGGGAATTCTCCCTTATTTTTCTGGATTGCTGGGAACCCTCCTGAGAGTTTGGAATTTGCTGGGAAAGAACTGGAGAAGTTCAAGGGCAGAGTAGGAAGGGATTTGCCAATGGAGTTTTTGCCTCTTAGCTAAGGTTTTCTTTTCTTTAATAGCTTGTTCTGGTTTATAGTCTGGAATAAATGCCATCATTAGAGATCAAAGGACTAGTAATAATTTTTCAGGAATTTTTTAACTCTTGCATGAAAATACAGCCTGATGCACTTCAAGCTCAGGTCAGCTCAAGAAGTCATTTGACATGAAATAACTATTTTAACATTCCCATCCTTTTCATCTTTCTGGTCTGTAGCCAAAGCAGGATTATGCATCATGTTTGACCTAAATTCACTTTTTCCTTTGGTCTTCTGAGATCCTCCCCCAAAAGACCTCTGTTTCATATGTCACTAAGCTTTTCCCATATCACTGGTCTTAAGCTTAAAACCACTCATCAGGAGAGGTTAAAAAGATTTTTGTAAACAATTTTGTTCCTTTTTTTGGAATTTTTTGGGGGGTTTCATTGATTATTTTACACAAGAGGCAGGACAGTGATGTTGGAAGTGCTTATAGCAGTCTTTGGTTTTATAAACCTGTTTTAAGAAAATAACATTTCAAACACATTTGCTTATGGATTTTTTTACATCTGTGTAAGGCTGAATCTGATTCCTCTCTTATTTTCTTCTAGCATAACTGAACCACTGTAAACTTCCAAACATTGAATGTTTTCAGGAGCAGGCTTGGCACTATCCAAGCATAAATTCCTGATTCTATGAATGCATATAGTTGTACTTATCTTTGTATCAAGGGTGGCATTTATTAGTACTGCCTGTCTAGCATCTCGGACCAGAAGGGTTTTCCCAAGTATTTCAGGACAATGTGTAATTTGACTATGGAATGTTTTTCATCAGCAAAATCATGATAGCCGGTTACCTCATTTTTTTTTCTGGGCGTTGAGAGCAGAGAGCCTGGAATAAATTTTTTCTATGTGTGTGTGTTTATATATATATATATATTTTATATATATATAATTATATATATAACTAATTATTAGAAATTACTCATATTTGGATGCCTTTTAGGGAACAATTGTTTTCACCTCCAGAGACTGAAGATGGAATTGCTGTAAGAGCTGCAGGTTTTGAGAGATCTCGTGCCTGTCTACAGGTGCTGCAGTCACTGCTGGGAATTCCCTTTGCTAAACTAAACTAAACTCCCTGGCAGTGTCCCAGGCTGGATGGGGCTCTGAGCAAGCTGGGCTAGTGGAAGGTGTCCCTGCCCACGGCAGGGGGTGGGAACTGGCTGATTTTTTAGTCCCTGCCAACCCAAACCATTCTATGATTTCATAACCACAAACTTCTGTGGAAGTTTTTGTGGGGGTTGTTTTTAATTGTCGGCCGGGGGGGATCCGTAATCTGACCATTGCAGAGAGTCCAGAAGGGCTCCTGGATGATTTGCTCCTCAGCCACGTGGCTCTTTGCCACAGGGAGAAAGTGGCCAGCAGATTCTTTGCACTGTGCTCTTCCCTGGAGATAAAGCACTTTATAGAAATGAGTTTCTCCTCCACAGCCAGGAACTCCAGTGTTGCTCCATTCTCATTCTGAATATTGCCAGTTACACAGCTCTGTCCCCTCTGCAATGTCATGAAACGAAATTAATAACATTTTCTGTTCAATTGTGCCTGCTGACCACCTGAAATTTTCCTTTTTCTTTCAGGCATTGGCACGTTAATAGCAAACAATGTTTATGATGCAGCCTACCCCCTTCACGATGTACGTATGCACTTCTAAACCTCCAGTCCTCTGCTGGTGTCACTCAGGAGCCATCTGTCTCCTCACAGCCATTATTATTTGCTCTCTGTGACACTGCAAAGCTCCTCTAAGTGTGATTCTAATATGAAAACCCTTATAAAAGCACATTTCAAGTTGTGACCTTAAAGGAAAATCAAAAATGTAGGAACAGGTAACCAAATTTTCTTTAGTTTTTTTCTGCTTTTACATCAGTTATTAAATTATTTTCTTTCTCCAGGGTGAATATGAAGGCCAAAACGATGACATGAATGAAAGAAAGGTAAAATATATTGCAAAATTTGTTTCATATTATATTTCATGTAATAAATGATGTTCTAAATCTCATTGTAAAACATTAGCCATTGTATGAATAAGCAGATGTTTTAACAAATGCATACATTTTTGAATTACATATTTTCCTTTATTTCTGCATATAAAAATGTTTTTGCAATATTTTTATAATGCATTCTTATGAAGCATGTCAAATTTCATTTGAAATTTACATCTTGAAATGCTTCCAGTTTCCCTCTGCATACATAGACAAGATTTTGAACCTGTCAGGAAAATAAAATTGTTAAATAATCCATATAATAATTTTATTTTCCTAACCAAATGATCTTAGAGTGCAGTGGTTACTAAAATAAAACATAGTTGTGCTTTTCATTTGATTGTGTTTTCAACTAAATTGCATGCAATTTCTAAAAATCTGCTTCCAATTATTTTGTAAATAAAGTTTCGAGCTATCAAAAGACATTAAAAAATAGATCAGTCCTCAAAAGAAACAGTGTGAATTCAAACTGTTTTTAATATATATATGCTTACTTTTAGAAATGGGAAAAATATTTAATTATTACTAACTAAATCTATTTAGATTTATAGATTACTAATAAGTAATCAATTAAGATCCTTTCCATATTATTCTCTAATGTTTGCTCATTTTGTTTTCCTTGATATTCAAACAATAGGATAGGAAATGCAGAGGGAAAAGAGAAGGGAGAGAAAGGGGAAGAGGGAAGAAAAGAACAAGAGAGAATTTGGAAACCTCCAATATTCACTATGCTATGAAAATTGAATTCATACAAACAGAGGTCATACAAATAAACCTGATTTCTCCAATGCTGAATTAGTAAAATTGGACAACATAATTCATTGTAGTTTTTGGTAAATGATGTTGCCATTCAGCCACTAGATGTCTTCATGTGCTGTATACAATTTAATTTAGTGTATGAACCTTGGTAAGCAAAACTAAGTTAGCAAACAAGCTATAAAAAAAGCTTTGAACTTTTTGTTTGCGAAGGAACTGTCTCTGCACTTGCAGGATTTTCTCTGAGAGGCAGCTCCAGAAATTACTGACTTGGGAAACAAAAACTTTAGAGCAAACAACTAAAAGGATGTTAGTCACTGGCAGAAGATTGGGTACTGTGGAATGGGGGGAAGAGGGCCTGGAAGGACCAGTCTGGAAAACTGTTCCCCCTACTAGTTGTATTTTGTGCTGCCCTCTTTTTATTCTGCCTATTAGGCTCAGTTATGAAGTGTTAAGTATTAAAAACATAAAAGCTTCTTTCCAGAAATGCTTCATTGATTATTCACATATGGCCCTGCTGCCTGGCCTTGAGTCTTCTGTAGTATTCCTATGCATAACATCATCTGTTTTCTATCTGAATCTAATAGTCTCAGGGTTTAATTTCCTGAAGAACCCTGATCAGGTTTAAAAGAAAGGAGGGCATTTTTGAGCTTTTTTTTTTTTTTTTTTTTTTCCTACTGCCCCCTTTTATTTTGCCCACTTTAACTTATCTGAGTCTCCAAATTCAACTTTCTCTTGTAAATGCCCCAGAAATGAACCCAGTCCTTATGGCATACTTATACCAATAGGGCAGCACAAGTAATTAATTTATGTACCAGTTTATAACATAAAAGGTTAATCCTTACCAACCTCCTTCAGGAGTTCCTTGGAGAAAATGCACAGTGACACAACACTTTTGTCCCATCCTATGAGAATTAGAAATCTGCAATGAAAACCTAAGACTGAGAGTGTTTCACTTTTTCCTAAGAGTAAAGGAACTCCCTGGTTTCAGTGCGATTTCTGCTCTAAAAAAAATCTTTGTAAGAAAAGTATTGAGCAGCAGAATGATAATAAATCACCACGAGTATAAATACTGGTTTGCCTTTAAGCTTCTGGCCCACTGGCAACTTGCAACCCTTCATTGTTTTCTCTATGTTTGACATGAAAAAAATCCACATGGGCTTTGTAACCCACCTGGGAAATCCAGTGTTGTCATATACTAGAGCAGCATCCTTATTATTAGAAGCAGATTAGAAAATTCCTATAAACTTACAGAAAGTACCTGTTCCTAAATGGAATGCTATTTTAGACAAAACTTTCTTTTTGCTCTTCAAATTCCATTCTGTAGCTCTGTTCAAAGCAGCCTTTAGGGAGTTTTAGGAATGTAATAGTTTAATCTTTCTTCTTTTGCATATTTGAGTGAATGCATTTATTAGTATGATTACTTATGGAAATAATCATACTAATATGATATTGATAATATCAATAATTTTAAAACAATCATACTAGTATATCAAACATTTTGTAGGTAATGTAATGGCAAGGGGTGATTTTTGAATAGGCAAGAACAAGTACTCATGAAAATATCAGTGTGGCAGCCAGGACAATCCTCTTCAGTGAAGCTGTGTCACATAAATGATGGGAATTAAAGAGGGAATAAGCAAGGCTATCCCAAACCCTTTGCCTGTTGCAGTTGTGGTCAATCTTCCCCAGGTCCTGCAAGGTTTCCTTTTATCCCTGCTCCTACTCCAGCTGGATTTCTCCTGCTGCAAGAACCTTCTGTAGAATCTTCTCCTTCCTTGGAGCTCTCTGTAAGCTGTGGGTGAATTTGCATGTCCAACAGCACTCGTGGCCTCTGGGATATCCCAATATGCATAAAAGTGCTTTTTCTCTGGGCTCTACTGGGTTTAGGAGCCCCAGGAGTGCAGCAAATATTTTCAACTCTTAGAAGATGTTTGTGAGGACAGAAGGGATAACTTGCTTGAAGTTAATTTTCAGTTTATTATTTTTTCCTTTAGCTGCTGTATCAAGAATGGGCGAGATATGGAGTGTTTTACAAGTTTCAGCCTATTGATCTCATAAGGTAATGTGGATTTGTATAAAACACCAAGAGACCTGGTCCTGAGGTGATGCAAATTAATTCTTTTCCACTTCAGCAAATGAAATCTTGGATTGCTCAGAACATTGAAAATAATGTTCTCACTGCTTTTTTTTTGTAGCTCTGATGATAATTTACTACAACAAAAATGCACTCAACAATTATTACCTATGCTTTTGTATAGTGCTTATTCCTGGAAGAATGTCACAGTTTAGTTTTGGGGTATTTTTAGGTATTGATTTGTTCAAAGGAGAGTAATTGCCATTTAGATTGGTGAATTTTTATTGGAGGGTATGGCCACAAAATCTGGTGAATAATCAGAAGCTGGTGTTCACATCATGAATCAGCATGAAAATATTTGACAGTTTTGAGATTGATTTGATTTTTTTACTCCTGGTTTTACAAGTTTTATTCATCTGAACACATCCATATGTGTTCCCACTGGGTTTTTTTGTATATTTATAAATTTTTTCTTTACAAACATAGAAGAAGTTGGCTTAAAAATAAGACAAATCAAACCAGTCATGATTTTTAAGGATTTCCCACAATAACCAAAAGAAATCCAAAACATAACAAGTTTTGTTGTGTCGTATTTTGTTTGTACTATAATACTGAGTAAAGGAAAAAAAAATATATTTGAGTAAACTGCTGACTAGAAATATTCTTTTAAAAGATGTCTATCTAGGAAGATATGAGCTAGGATATTAAAAATAGAAAAAAACCTCAACAAATACCTGTTTTAAAACAATTTGTATATATAAGAAGGACAGCATTTGTTACCATTTTTCTTTTGAATAATCAAACTCCAACCATTTTTTATTTTATGATCTGCCTCTATGTGATTGCCTGCAAAAGCTGCTGCTGGTAATATGGATAGCCAATAAGCTTTGTAAAATATTTTATATTTTGAGCTAAAGCTGAAATACTGCACGTAGTATTTTTCAAAGAGTTAAGCACTAAATTTTAATGTGAGAGGAATTGCTCCTTGTTGGGAGCAACATGTTGCAAACTGGCCAGTGGAAGTGAGATGATCAAACCCTACTGAGGTTCTGCAAGGCTTTGAAATTTCCTCTTTTTTTGCTTTGAAGGTTTTGAGCAAACTTTATATATTGTAAGAGCCTGAGAGGAGAGATGAGGGAGCTCAGGTGGCTCTTCAGAAATGTGTTTATTGCAGAGAAGAAGTCACAGCAATCTTGGGAGTGGGTGCAGAGCCCCCTGTGAGCTGCCAGCTCCAGCCCAAGGCTGCCTGGAGCCCCCTCTGCTCGGGGTACAATGCATTAGAGATTGTTCTGTGCTGAATATCTTAATACACAACAACCACTGAGCATCACACACAGCACCTTTACCATTACCTACAGCTTATCATAACTACTAACATTACCAGATCGTAGCAGTAACTAACCAATCACGAGTTAGTATCTTATATTTTAAGCTTAAAACTTGTTTTTCTGTTCTTCTGTGGTGGAAAAATTCTCCTTACTTGGTAAAAACGTTTTCTGCTTGCCTATGCTTTCTGAGATGTATCTCTTCTTGGTAAAAACATGCTTTTGTTTGTAGTCAACTTATCCTTTGTTCTTAGCCATAAAATCTCTTTCCAACTCATCTCAACTTTTGTCCAGTGACCACCCTCTCAGCAATCTTTATTTGCAGACATCTTTTGTTCTTCTATATCAAACCTTTTATTTCTAGAGAACCTTCTGCTGAGCATTCATATTGTAAACCTTCCCTGTTAAACTTTCATTTTCCCCAACAATGGACCTTTTGTGTGGCAGTTACTGTGGGCTGAGCTCCTGTATGGAGCAGGTAAACTCGGAGTGAGATTACAACACCTGCTGTGCTGTTAGTAAATATTACAAGTGTTAAACTCAACTGTGATGGAGGAATTCTCAAGTTTTAGCAGACCTGACAGCTCAGCTGAGTTAAAAATAGAGGAACATCTGCTTACACTCCATCTTCATTTGTATTTTGCTGTCTCCATTATAATATTTCACTGTGCTGATATGATTTCATAGAAATCCTGTGGTTTAAACTTCTGTGAGAAACAAAAAGAAGACCAGACATGTGCAATTGATTGTCTGTGCTCAGAGATGACTTTTCTTGCTTTTATCTTCCATATTTTGCTTGACTGCAAGTTTGACTGTTACCACTAAAATAAATGTGGTTTTTATTTCCTGGGTAATGTTGGAGCTTTAGTGGAGATGTACCTGGAGAATGGCCACCCCTCTCTTCCTGCCAGTGAAGTGAGTTTCTTCACTTTTGTGCCATGGGGGTATCTGAGCTCAGCCTTGATGTGGATACTGATTCCCTTGGCAGACATCAGTCACACTTTGTGCTTTTTGGTAATTTACTCTGACCCTCCTTTCTTAGATTGCTTAGATTATACTCAACTTCTTTTTCAGTTTGTTTTTTTCTCCTGGGGTAACTTAAGTTTAAATTCAGGCTTTGATGGACAGATGAAGCAGCATTTATCTTTCTTTTTACTCAAAGCCTGGTCTGCCTGCTGTCTTCAAATCCATCAACTTTGTTGAAGTATGCTGCTAATTTTTAAATACAGCTCACAACATATATTTAACTATTACTGTTTCACTCTTACTCAGTAGGAATGCAAACTGAAAGTCATTCTTTAGCTCACGTGTCTGTGCTGGAAGATTAGATGTGGCACTGTAGAATTATTATAGGTTCTTCCTGGTGCCTTGGCACCTTCCTTCTGACCACACAGTTGTTGCCAGTTCCCTGCTGGTTGTACACCAAAGACAGGAACCACATATTTGTTATGCTCACTTTTATTATGCTTACAGACTGGGGATTCTCTTCTGACCTCTGTAATCCTCAGGGAATTTAACTGCATAGTCAGTCTTGGAAGAATTTAAAGTTCTTAATAACAAGAGGAAATAAAGGACCATTATAATATTCACCAGCAATTCCATTCACTCCTCTCTCTTAATCTGTAAAAATATCCTTCTCTGGCTTTGTGGACTGCTTTGGGCTATAAGAAAAAACAACATTTTTGTAAAAGCAATGCAGCTGCGAGTAAGGAAGGTTTCACCAAGTAAGAATACAGTGCATGTTACATATTTCTATTCTACAGCAGAACAATTTCAGTTAAAGACTTTAAGGAAATATATAGTGCAGATTGTGCAAGTAGTACAGTGTGAATTGAAGTTTGATTTGTGAGATGTTACAACACTTCATCTCTCAGTCCACATCCAGATTCAAAAATACATTGTTTGGAACACAGTCTGCCTAATGCAGTGCTTTATTTTCAAAAGCATATGAATGTCCAAATATGAATTTCAATTTCTTTCTTTATTTTTTTTTGTTTCTTTTTAACTCACATGAAGAGGATTATAAATAATTATTTGAGAGAGATATCGTGAATTATTTTCAAACAGGTATCTTATTACTGAGGTACTTAGTACTGATATCTAAAAGTAATGAAAATGATGAATAAAAAGTACTGGACCTCAGTCATCTCAGGAAGGCCTGAGGATTATATTAAAAAGTAGAAAATGAAAGCTGCAGTTTTAGAATATGCACAGCTCTGGAGGTCTGTCTGTTATAGCACACTTTTTCTGTCAACCTAATTTAAGTATAGATTTTCACTAGAGAGAAGTTTCTCTAGTGTGACTTTTTTGTAGGAATGCACTTATCAACAGTAGTTCCTCTCAATCCTTGCACTTCAACATAAAAAATGCTATAAAAACATCGTGGTTTAGAGATTTTCTTCTATTTTTGATGATTTTCTTTTCTCAGATGAAGATGAGTTCAAACTCAGTTTTTAGCAAGTTCTGCAGTGATGCTCCTGTTGATCCAGAGACAGGGAGGATGCTCCCTAAGAGTTTTATGACCTTGCATAAAGAAAGAAGGTTTTATATTTTTACATGCTCTTGAATATTAATCAAAGTTTTAACAACATGATTTTAGAATTAATAGGTTGTCCTTAGACCTTCTCTCTGCTCAAGGCAGAGCTGGTTTGAAAGCCAGATCAAATTGCTCATGCATTTTGAAATTTCCTGGGGTGGAGATCACACAGCTTCACCTCTTCCAACACTGCACCACTTTCAAGACATTTTTCCACCTCTTTGGACCAAATATTCCTTGATCTTATTTACAGTCATCATTTTTTGTCTTTTACCAGTACACCTCTGATGACTTATAGCAAGTCAAGAAAATACACAGAAGTTTAAGAAGTGCAGTAGAAATTGATAATTAATTTTATTTCTGGTTGTAAAAATCACTTAGGAGCTCTAAATGACAGATGAAGGGAATAATCTAAGGTTATGATGTCACAAAGAGGTGGTTTTCCTTCTGACACAAAACCTTAATTCATGGAAAACTGGCAGGTTTTCCCCTTAATGGGCATCTTGAAGCACCTGCAGCTGGAAAGCCATGCAGGAACTGAAATTCCAGGAGTGGAGGTCACCTTTTTATCTCTTGGTCTATTAATAGATTACCTCACCCCAGGAAAATCAAGCAGAATTGGCTCATTTCTAATTGTGGTGGAGCTCATTTTATTATCACTGCTTCTATAAGGCCCCAGCTCATTTTCTAATGGATTTTCATCTTTTAATTTCTCTTTCCCGTTTCTAGAACTTCACAAAATTTCTTAGTAGCTAACAGGCTACATTATCTATAGTGTGATTGCTTTCAAAGCTCCAAGTGCCTCTTGCTGTAAAGTCTGAAACTGGGAACACATGTAAAGATTGAGACCATGTATACAATAACTCTTTTTGCAGGAGCAGGTAGGAAGGCATGTTAACTAAAATATTATTTACAGTGTATAGAACATAAATCAAAACTCGGGAGTTTCTGTTAGTGAAACTGTCGAGCTAAATATATTCTCTCTTTCCTATCTTTAACTCTGTTTTCCTTTGGTATGGAAAATTGTTTCACCTCGGTGTGTAATGAATTCTGGCCTTTCACTGTGGTGTACCCTTGTTGAACCTGCTCTTGACTGAGCATCCCCAGTCCCCCCTTTCCTGCCACGAATGCTGTGTTTCTAAAACCTGGAGCTTGCTTCTCCTGGCACTTTTTAAAGCATTGATCCAAGGTTTGACTGTCTCAGCTCTGGAAATTGTTGCCTTCTCTTGGAGTGTCTGGGGCCTGTGTAGGACAGTGCTCAGTGGAAGCAATCAGGCACCCAAATTGTCAATACTGGTTTGCCTTTTAACCTTTTGTTTCTTTCGTCAATTTTTACCAAAAAAACCCCACCAAATCTGGGTCTATCTGCTTACCCTACTCAGGGTAGTTTTAAAAGAAAGATAAAATTAGAACAGGGCAGTTCTGCTGAAATGTTGTTTTTATTGCCTAAAAGATAGGTGTTTCTTCCTTTGCAAAAATGTGGTTAAGATCCATTTGTGGTATATCTTGTCTCAGCTGAGCCCTTCTGTCCTGCCTAATGCCTGAACAAATGACTTCTTCATTCACCACCATGATTTGTAGTCACATCTTCATCTCTTTTTTTGCTCCACATACTGTCAAGAATTCTCAGGACTTGAAAATAAAGCCTGTGATGCCCAGTCCCAGAGGAAATGTTATCCAGTCACTGCACATGCTAACTTTGGGGTTATTGATCCTCAAAGTAGAAATTCTCTGTTATGCTTTAATTCCTCAGCTCCCCAGTCCCTCCTCTGTTATTATTGTGAATTGATCCCACCAAATATCCCATCTTTTTTCTTTTTTCTTTTTGTGGAATGGAACCACGTTGGCAGAAACACCCCTGCAGCATCTGGTTATCACACAGGGAGTGAACAGCTCTCTGTGAGGCTCTGTGTGCCTGCAGTTCTCCCCTGACTGTCTTGAGCAGGCAAATCCTCAAGGTTCACAGCGATGCTGAGGCTCTCTGCTAGGAACTCTGTGCTAGGAAAGAGAGAAAACAGCTTTAAGCCTGGGAAAGTGCAGTAATTGAGCAAACACAGCACTAAGCAGAAAAATGCCCATGAGCTCTACCAGCATCTTTGGCACTTGTCCATCCAGCTCCTTTCCAAAGCTCTGCCAAGCATGCCTGGGGCAATAATCTGAGCATATCTTCTGCTGTAACCCTGTTGCACTTTGAGGCCAACATCTTTTTATAGTTCCATGAACCTGTACACTGAGGATTCCTTCCCAACGAGCAGTACTTCCAGCTTGCAGATTATCATCATTAAAGCTCTAGGTGCAGGGGGAGGTGCTGTGCCAGCATCCACTCACCCCTGCTGTCCTTCCAGGCAGGTTTTACAGCAGAGAGCAGAAGTAGGTGGGACTCTGGAGAAGAGTCTGAGCTGGTGAAACAAGAACATTTCCCCCATCATTATATCTCTTTTCCCTTTCCATGATCTCAGTACCCTCCCCACAACCCCAGTTTATTTATGAATGGTCTTTACTTCATGCCATACATCCATGAAAATGGTCTGCATTTTAGGAGTTTGATGCTAGGGCAGCACTTTTCAGCTGAGTTGTAGGGAGTTCTGTCTCCTCTCACTGGAACTTCTCATCATAGGCCTTACCCAAATGCTCCAGCCATTGTTTATTGCAAAGCAGAGGGGTTTTGCTCGTGGTACATAAATCACCAAGGAATTTGTGTTGAATTATTTTGCTGGATGCAGGCCTGTGACTGGAGTGAGATGATTTACTTACAGCTCTGCATTTCACAGACTCTGCCAGTCCTGTAGGAAGTGCTTCTCTCTGTCTCTTTTGGCAAGGGCTTGGTCTTATTTATTGTTGCTTGTATGAGAGATGGAATTTTAAACCAGTAGGCTTGGATTGTAGTGGTGAGGAAAAACAGATCCCTGCTTTCTGATAAACATAATTCCCAGGCTTCAGAACACTGTCTGAGCACTAGGATCTTCATTACCTCCCAGATTCCTCCCTCCTGTGGGATTTTCAAAAGCTAGATCCAGCAGATGTGCATATCTACATCAGGACTTCTGCAAAGTCAAGTCTCTGACCATTGAGGTGTCTGCACAACTCCCCCTTGGACTGTGGAGTTTTGTAGGCAGCTAGAATTCAGTTTTCTTTGTGTTAAGAACTGTCTCAGGCTAAGTTCAATAGTGCCTCAATGATGCTTAAATTTCACAGCCAGAAACTTGCATTTTTGAATGGACATGACTGACAGGTCCCATCCAAAAGATGTCTTTGGAGGTGATGTCAGTGTATTTTGATAGGAAATGAAAGTTTGGTCTTTCAAACTGGAGGGGAAAAAAAGGCAGGGGTGAGAGGTCACATTTGGAAACAGAAGTCGTGCACATTTAAATTTTTACTTGCATGTGAATATTTTAGGCATCTAGAGGTGAGTGTGGCTGGAAACTGCAGGGAGTAGAAAATAGCTGCTGCATTTGGGTGCCTACAGGTCTGCTTCTCTTTCTTGCAGAACTGCTCTTAATGTCTTAATTGCTGTGGAAGGTTCTGGCTGTGGCTTGCTGGGCTGAGAGAAAGTTCTTTTCTGGCTCCTGGGTGCTGACCAGGGGTCAAGACCAACCCATTTCTGGTTTAAAGGTTTTCCCCCATACCAAGATGTTTTGTATGAGGATCCTCTCTGTCCATAAGTTATATTAGGACAGGCCATGGCTTTTTCTGATCCAGTAAGATGTCCTTAAAACATTAGCCAAAACCAGGATCACAAGGGAAGAGATCAAGAACTGGGCACCACATAAAAATTACACCCAGAAAACAGAGGCTTAAGGAAAGCTTTCAATATGGCAAATCTGTGAACTTCCACAGTCAGGAGAGAGAGCAGAAAAATAAAGATTTTTATGCCCTATTGAGCAGGGGGTAAGAAAAAGATGGAGCCAGGCTCTTCTCAGCTGTGTCCTGTATCAAGAGGTGATGGGCACAAATGAGGGTGAGGTAGATTAGCCTGTAGTTCCATAGGTCCTTCTTCTTGCCCTTCCTGAAAATAGGGGTGACATTTGTTCTCCTCCAGCTTTTGGGCAATTCCCCCAGTTGCCACCATCAATCAAAGATCATCAAGAGCTGCCTTGCAATGACATCTGCCAGCTCCCTCAGCCCTCGTGGGTGCATCCCAGCAGGGCCTGTGGACCTATGGATGTCCACTTTGCTTCAGTATTTCCTGACCCCATCCCCTTCCACCAAGGTGACTAAAAGATCATTTTTATACTTGTTTTTAATTGGAAATGATACATCTGTTTATTAGCCACCAGATGGTGTCTATCTGACAGCAGTAACACTGTGCAAGCACTAACAAGGAGCTACTTACTAAAATAAATACATGAAATGAATTCAGGCTCTGCAGTGAGGGTGAGCTATATTGGCTTGAAAAGCAAGAAAGCTCTCACGAAATATTAGTTATTATAAATGAAGGATATTTAGGAAAAGACGCCAGTGTTTGAGGTTCAAACTCTTGTTAAATGAGATTAATAAAATCATGCAAACTATCTTGTGGAAACTGGAGATTAGGGAAGTGAGGAGATGTCAAAGCCCTCACATTTGTTTGAATATAAAAAGGCAGAAAAGCAAGTTGTAATAGGTATTAAAAAATAGGAATAAAAAGACTAAGTAACCTCCTTTCCTGAAAGAAGTTCCAAAAGAAAGGCTGATTCATATTCAATGGGTTACTCCTTATTTGCATTTGTTTATTATAGAGAAAATATTATCTTTGTAACTGAATAAATTGCTTCTTACATAGAGTGTCACTTGGTGCCCTGAGTTGTTTTTAAAATGAAATTTCCTTCCTCACAGGTAAGCTTTGATTGACTTCCCTTGGCTTTGAATTAGCCTCAGGTAGCCAAGGATTTTTCATTTTCCAGGCTGGGAAAATTAAATTTTTAAAAATGCTAAATAAAGAGCCAATAACTTAAAGAAAGGTGAGGAGAGGCAGAGCATCCCTGGGTTGTCCAATGCAGGAATTCTTGGATGTGACAGACAAAGCACTCCTGCTGAAAATGCCTTCCCTGAGCAAGGTGTGCTGTGGCTTCTGCAGGCTCAGGGACATTCAGAACTTTTTTACAGTGAGCACATGACAGGAAACCTCACCAGAATAACGTAATCAGGCACTTAATCCTTTCAGACCTGCTCTGAAGTTTTGCATTGTCCCAGAAGAGAGAGGAGAATGCAATTACAGTGCTTCTGACTGCATCGTGTTGTTTGCTTATCCACTTGGCAGTTGTCAGCCTTAATTTCTGTCTCAGCCACATTACCAGTCTACTTATTATGCTTCTATTGTTCTTTCTCCTACAGTCAGTAAACAAAGGCTTTTTTCAGTTTATAATCCATCACCACAAGCTATGCACTTTCAGCTGTATTCTGACAATTTCTTGGAATGGAAGCATAAGGTTTGTGAATCTGGCTTGTCCCAGATTTATTGCTTTTCAGGATAATTTTTGGCCTTTTTCTACTTTAAATTGCATTTAATACACAAATCCTTATTATTATTATTATTTTATTGTTATCAATTATTATTAATAATAATATTTCCCCATGGTTTTTGAGTCCACTAGAATTTGAGAACTTGAATATCTCCTTCCTCCACAGACATCAGCTTCTCCCTGTTGCTCTGTTGAAGAGTAATTTTTCTTAAGAGCAAAAAAACCCCAGAGAAAAACGTAGTTCCGCCTCTAAGTAAAATTCCCAATTTCTGTTCTCCATGGAATTGCAATATTTTGACAGTGGATTATTTATTCTCTTATAAGGAATCACAATTAAAATTCCACAGTGCCTTGAAAGATGGATACAGCTGTAATTTAAGCAAGTTTGACTCCAAACTTAAGTACCATTGGAGGACACAGCAAATATTTGATAGGTAATGTTTTCAAACAAGAAATTTAATGAAAAGGGCTTGATTAAATTGCTCTGGTGGCACATTTCCTCATTCTCTTTTCAAGGGAAAAGGGTCAGGTTCTAAATTCTATTCACAAACACACTTTTAATCACTCTCTACTGGACGTTCTTGATTTTTATGCCCAGTGTAGGGGAAAAAAAGTGCTTTTACCTTGGACAAAATCTTTCTTTGTTTTCTGTATGCAGAACCAGCTGGCTTTTCTAAAGGACGTTTTCTTTCCTACCTCAAACTCAGATGCATTGCAATTTATTTGAGGTTATGGAGTTGTTATTTTTCCCCCTCTTAAAAATTTCATAAAAAATGCTTTTCAGACTCTTGGCACGTTGTTCCAAGGGGGATTGTCTTCTGCCAGCATCTTTTCTTGGCTTCCATATTGCTCCATTTGGTGCACTCTGTGTATCTGGATTTAGCACTGATATGTTCCTTCTTGAGAGTGCCTGATGGAACATGTGCTGCCAGGCACAACCATGGTGGAAATCTCCAAGATCTCTGGATGCACAGTGCTGCTGCTGAGCAGTAATTCCACCCAGGTGTCCCAGATGGTTGTAATAAATGTTCAAATCTTGCCCTGAGAAAATTTTCAAGTGAAGAAAGAATGGTAAATCCAGAAAAGTTTGGGCATATCCAGCTCTACCTGGAGTGAAATCTTGGGATGTTAGCAATGTTCCTGATCATCTTGTAGTGACTGGGGCTTTCCCTGTACTCCAGAAGTCTCTCTGAAAGAAGTCTGCAATTTTGAGGGGGAAACTTCCAATGGTGGGAACTGTTATGTCAGAACCAAAGGAAATATCTGTGTTCTGAACATACCATGTGCTAGAAATTGCTTCTCCCTCTCTAAGGGTAGTCACAGTTCTACCTGCAGGATAATGGTAGATTTTATTCTGGTTGCAAAAGCTCTGAAAGGATAAATTGTGTTCCTGGGGACTGTTGTTGTGGGTCAGAGAGGGAATGTGCTGCTGGATAGGGAAAATAGGTTTTAAGCTAGCCTCGGCAGTAAAAATCTTCTGACATGAAACTAAACTGCTTGCCCTTCTCCCCAACAGCAGAAACACCAGAATTTCACCCTCAAACTGTGCAAATAAGTTATTTTTGAAGGCATTAGTAACGTGTGTGACTTGCTTGACCATTTGCACAGGGCAAACCTACCCAAGAGGCAGCTGTAACTCAGTTTCGTTTTGCATAGGAACAATTGTGTCTAAACTACTCCTCCACCAAAGGAGTGGTGGAATGAAATGGAAACATGAAGTGACAGCTGGCCTAGGGTGGGGAATGGAAATTTAAAGACTGAAGAGTTCTGCGCAGATTTCCCCGTTAGGTGACTCAGTGTCCACAGCGCCTTTTCCTCTCTTTTTTAGCTCTGTTCCTGAACATCTCCAGAGTTCTTTCCAGCCTGTGTCACGCACCACACGCTTTAGTCACATTCCAGGTACCCACACTTGTTTTCACAGAGTCAAAACTGAAGGGTTTTTTTCCTTTCTCTCTTACTCCCCCCTTCCCCAAACCTTAGCCTATTTATAAATTGCACAACTTGGCACGGGAGCACTGTGACCAACGTGCAAGCAGAGGGTTTAATAATCACTTATTCTTTTTGATGTTGGTTTTGCAACCAGCCAGACCAAAGTGCATTGCAGATGTCTGGTTTAAGTGTTGTATGGGCGAAGCAGAGGGAGCAGAGCCAACATTTCTGCTGTAGCCTTCTCAACACTTCTGCTTCAACCACTTTCTACAGGTGGTTGTTGTTGCTGCCTTTGGGAGGTTTTTAATGCTGTTTCTGACAATCTGCTGGAAGAGCAGCTCTTGTTCAGCTTGTCCAGAGGGTGTGGGTAATTTGACCAAATCTTTCCTTGAAGACATGATTCTTGTTCAAGAGGACTCAGTACTTGGTAGGTGGCCATTTAACCAGCCTTTATAAAGTCTTAAAAAACGAAAGGCACAACATTTCACCTTGTGATGTATCAACACCCAGAGCAAAAGCCTTAGGTGCTGCTCCTGATAGGAGAAGCACACATTCTTCATCAAAGCCATTTGAGCTGTAGTTTGGGAATAACCCCTGCCTCCACGGAATATGTGTACATAAAGGGGATTTCCCTAATGCAGAAATAAAGCTCACACAATGCCAGGGGCACGCTTTTTTTGTGACATTCTGCAGTATCCATGAGCACACTTTGGAAAGGATTAGTCCTTGGCTTTGCCTGGATATATGTGAGGCAGATGTGAATTAGCTACTGAGGTAGAGCAAGACTCTGGTCTCAATTCTCCTCTTTTGCCATGCCAGCATAAATCATGGATAATTCCTGTAGGATAATAAAGTCAGACTGGTTTTATCCCAATGTAAATGAGAGAACATGCCAAGTTCTTGGTGTAAATATATAAAAACTTGTAAAAATACTTTTTCTTGACTTAACATCTTTCTCTACCCTCAAAGCACACATTTTTCCCTCCTCTGTTCATTCTCTTCTGAATCCAGCAGCAGCTGCAGTAGATGTTGGTACAAGGGGTCACAGGTGTTTGCAGAGCCTTGACTCCTGTTCAGAGAAACCAGAGAAGAGTTCTTAGGATGTGTCAAAGAAAGGACATGTCTATGTCCTGTCTTCTTGTGACTTGATAAACTCATATCTAAGTTGGTCATTATGTTTCCAAGCTCTGTCATTGCTTCTCCTTAGATTATTTCACTTTCTGGTACTTTGGTGGATGCTGGATGACATCCCCCCATTCTGAGGATAATGTTGTCTGTGTATCACCTTAAAATGCTTTTGTTTTGCTTTGCCCTTTAGGAGTGCATGTATCCTTTCTAAAGCATAAGCAACTCTGGTTAGACACAAGAAAATAGAGGCACTCATGGAAGGCAAAACTGAAATAGGCAGGATTGCACTGCCAGTTTTCCGTGGGGGAGCCTGGGAGGGCAGAGTTAGCTGCAGCTGTGATGGTATGAGAACAACAGGATCTGTAGCAATAAAAATCCCTCACTGTTGCTTCCTTTATCCATTTCATCTGAGCTGGAAGGGACTGTGGAGTCTTGTCTTGGTGTCCCTTGGCTCTCTGCCGTGGTTGCACTCCTGCCCTGTGTCTCCTGTGGCACTAGCAGTCTGGCCCTTAGACACAACTTAGGGAGTAGGAAAATTTCGGTTTGGGCATCCAAAAAACTCATTTAAGCATTTTCAGTAGGAATTACTTAAATCTGGGGTGCTAAACTTGGATAAAACCCTCCTAAGGTAAGTGGGATTGGGATAAATCTCAAGCTGGGATCGTGCTCAACCTTTAGGAGGAGCAAATCTTGTCTTTATTTTATTAGACATGATACCATGAGTTTATTTTAATTTTTGATGCCATCAAAGTGTAAATGTCTCACTGACTCACACTCCATGTCATGCCCTGAGTGCTGTCTGTGTAGCTGCTTTCTGTCCAACATTTCTCCATCTTCTTCTCTGGCTCATGAACTGTTTTTAACCTTGTTGGGTTTTTATCTAAATTTTGGTGAATTCTTGAGTTCTATGAATTTCTCTGGGTTTTACAATATTTGTAATCACTCCTAACTGTACTTTGGAATGATCAGCGAGGTTCATCCATGCTCAGTTTACTTCTTGCAGTGTGATTCATGAAGATGCTGGGCTGAGTTCTACCACTTATTTATCAACATCTGCAGTGGGCTGCTCCTCAGAGCAGACACTGTTTTTTCAAACCAGCTGTCCAGGGGCTGTTTACCTGACAAAAATATTCTTTCTGAAAAGTCAGTGCTAAGTGTGCAAGTAAACTTCCCTCCTTTAGCAGTAGTTCCAGATTAGTCATCTTTTAAGATATTAGAGGTTGTTGTCACTATGGTCCCATGGATGTTATTTCTTTGACTCTCACTAACTGAATCTAGGGGTACTACTACAGAGGCAAAAATTAACATGCTCCTCTGAGGAGCCAGGTATTTTCCAAGTTTTCCTCCTATTTCACTGACTTCTTTTACAAGATACAAAGACCACAGTCCTCTCTGAACAGATATTAAGTAGTGCAGTGATGCCTGCTTAAATTCAGCTCAGGAGAATGATCCAGGACTGTCTTTAACTTCCCAGAACAGAGAAGCCCAAACTGCCAAATGCCTAGAGCATCCCCTTCATTTGTTCCTATTGTCTTCAATATACTCAGGGTTTTCATTCATGCCTTTCACAATTTGTATTTTAACTTTCTGGGACTGCTTAGTAGTTGTAAAACACATTTGAAAATGATATCCTTGACATGTGCTTTTTCTTCTTTTTTTTTTTTTTCTCTTTTTCAGGAAGTATTTTGGAGAAAAGATAGGACTTTATTTTGCATGGCTGGGTTTATACACAGAATTCCTCATTCCCTCTTCAATAGTTGGGATTATTGTATTTCTATATGGATGTATAACCATTGAAAGTGACATTCCTAGGTAAGTCATCTGTGATCCATGATTTGTTACTTGGAAATGATAAGACTGTGCTTTTTCTTATTAACCCACAGTGAGAATAATTGGTTTTAGCTTGTCTGAAGAGCAGTGATGTGTTATTACACGGGTTGGAACTGGATGAGCTTTAAGGTCTCTTCTAATTGAACCCACTCTATGAATCTATAGTTGATCTTCACAATATTCTCCTTCTAGACACAAAACAATGTTGAGTTTTGTGCATCCTGAGGGGAATATACTACACAAAAGCTGCCAAAGTGACACTGTGATGTTAATGTCTACTTCCCAGTGGAAAAAAAAAAAAAAAAAATAATCCTCAGTTTTCTGTGTGACTCTGCTGGAGACAGGATACTGCAGTCTTGTATGCTGGTCACATCTGACAGTCCTGCACTGACAGCTTTTAAAATCACTGCAGCAGGACAAGGTTACTGAGAGGTAAATGATGAACAAACACCTCTTCTGAGGCAGGGTCTGTTTTCTTAGCTTGATCTGAATAAATCTTGCTGCTTGTCAGAGTGAAAGCTGGTGCTAACATTTAAACTCCAGTGAGATTTATGGCTGAGATGTATCTGCAGCACCCTCTGCTGCCTTTTGAAACAGAGAATTACTGTAACAACGCGAGAGCTGCAAACAGCTGCATGCTTTCAAACCATAGAGTAGAAACATATTCATAATACAGCTCTAATAGCCTTTATTTTCGTTTGAGGTTGTAAGGAAAAACATATTTCAGGATGGTCCATATAGGAACAATCATAATCACTATGTGCCAGCTCTCATTGAAACAATGTGACAACTCTCAGCTCATGATCCTGGCAAGAACATTTGAGCTTTGCACTAAATTCACCTAAGTGAGACTGTGTGGGTATGAAAGGTTTTCACATCCAAACCTTATGGAAAATACTGAGAGCATTCTCAGCCCTGACAAGAATTGTTTGGCCTGTTAAAGTGGTACTGATAATGGTTTTTTTCAAAGCTTTTTAGAAACTGAATATATACATAGCAAATAAGACCAAGAATCAAAATAACAAAGATCTTAAAATTTGTAAAAAATCTTTTCTCTCATATTTTTACACCACCATATAAAAATTTGTTTTGACAACAGCACTGAATTTCCTTTGCAACCACTTCAGTCTGTCTTTCCAGTGATTTTAATCTGATCTGTATCAAATCACTTAACTAACTGCAGAGATACAACCTCCACTTTTGTGTTTGCATTTTGTTTTTTTTTCATGTGGTTAACCTCAGTCTTCAGTGATGTCTTCTTTAACTCACTAATACAGCACAGTGATCAGTCTGGTGGAGTGTAGCATCATTTCCCTGTTGGTAAGGTGCCTGTAAGGATTTTAAAAATTACTACCCATGGCAGTGAACCTTGAGGAAACACGCAATATTTTGCAGACAGCTTGTAATACTGTGACATGCTGCTCCATGACACTGCTGCACGTGCAGAGTTTCTGAGCTGGAGCACTCAGAGGAGCCTGTGCCCTTGTCTGTCACAGCAAAGAGATGTGTGACCAACGCAATGCCTTCACCATGTGCCCCCTGTGTGACAAGTTCTGTGATTACTGGAACCTCAGCTCTGCCTGTGCCACTGCTCGAGCCAGTCACTTGTTTGACAACCCTGCCACCGTTTTCTTCTCCATCTTCATGGCTCTCTGGGGTGAGTAGCTTTGCAAGTTAACAGTGCCCTTTGATGTTTGGACTCTTCACAGGATAACAAAGTGCTCCTTGACCGAGTGGGATCCCTATGGCTTTTGGAAGCTGGCAATCCTCAGAAGGCCAGGGAGAGCTGTCTGTGTTGAGACTGGGGAGAGCAATATCACTGTCAACAGCAAGCTCTGGAATAAATGGAGTTGTGTAGTTCAGGGAAGAAAAAATATTTCTTCCTCCACTGCAGTGTTTAGAATCATCATCAAATCTCTAAAAGATCTATAAGATCATCAAGTTCAACCTTTGACTGGTCTCCACCTTGTCAACTAAACCAGAGCACTGGGTGAACCCTGGTTCAGTTGTTTATTAAACATCTCCAGGGATGGTGACTCCACCACATCCCTGGACAGCCCCTTCCTAAGCCAGCAGGAAGAAATCATCCTGATGTCTGACCTGAACCTCCCCTGGCACATCTTGAGGCCATTTTCTCCACAGACAAAATTGTGCTATTAATGGCACCTCTAAACTTTGCCATGTATTTGTTAATTTTTCTTCATTTTCTATCAATGTGTCACACCCTTTTAACACCTTCTGCACTTGGGGCCATAATTTATTTGAGGATTGGTATGGTGCAGACAGCTGAAAGGGTCTAATTTAAGCACAGTCCCACTTCCTTGTGGGACAACTCAGTCACATAATTTTATCAAAACTTTATGGGATTCCAAGAGCAATGGGACTATTATAATTTTAATTATAATATATTTTAGAATATCCCCTTTAAACAACCTTGCTTTTCTTTAATGGCAAATAGCCTTGTCTCCATGAGGATATCAAAACACTTCATAAACATGAATAAATGCATTGTAGTATTACTCTTATTGTTTCTGGCCTCACCTCTGCCCTGAAAAGTGTGTGCACTGTGCTTGTATGAATTATTGCTGGTGTTATGCTCTCCTTTACTCCAGAGCCTGTTTATTGTGAAAGTTAAATGTGTTATTGCTACTGTAAAAAGATTTTTATTTCCCTTTCATTGTTCCCAAAATGAAATTATCATCCTTAATATGAAGATGAGCAAATATGTTATTGTTTTATAGCCATCCCTCAGCAGCCAGTGTGTTATTCTTTGCAAGCCTATTAAGATTTTACAGCTTGTTTTAGAAAGGACTGATTGGTGGCTTGGCACTGGGTGGGGACAGCAGAAGGTTTTTAAGGAACTTGCAGACAGGACACATCATGGAAGCAAGAAGCATTTATTTACCAGTTCCTGGAAGCCCTAGAGCAAACATTAGAGAATATGTGAGAATTATGACTGAGAAACAGGAAAAAGGAGGAATTAATAAACTCTCAGAATAATTTATTTTACTCCTTTAGATTACAGGGTAGACTGGCAGGTTGTGTCACCTGCTTCTGTGAAGCTTAAGATAAATAAAGTATCATGTTCCTGACAGAGAAACTTTACTGTAAACTGGAATCCATGCAAATGCTAGTTGCCACTGAACCTCATCCAGAACAATTGTATTTTAGTATCAGCGATGCAACATGCAAAAGGAAATGTTGATATATCCTTGCACTAAGACAAATTAGTAGAATCTGTTATGGAACAGAAAAGGACAAAAAGTTCCATACGCATTGCTTTTAAAAAAAAGGCATGTAAGAATAACAAAATTCTTTCAGAGCTGTAGCCCTCCTCCAAAAAATGTTTCCCACAGATTAGAAAAGTCTGTTCTTGGGACCATGATAACTGAGCTTGTCAGTCCAAGAAAATGCAGCCAGCACACACAAAGAGCAGCACAGTGAAATAATGGAGCCTTTACTAACTCTGCCCAGCTTGCCTAGTAAATATTGGATGACACCAAATTTTGCTGCCCTACTATTAGAGGCTGTGCTGGTTATATCTAGAGCTCAGTCTGTTGAATGGCAGAGCTCTTCCACACCTGTTCCAGCTGTATATTTAAAAGAGCAAACTATGGTGATCTGGGCCAGCTTCACTTCGTGAGGGTATTTGCACAGAAATTCTTTCATCTTGCTTGTCTTCTCCCATTCTTTAGAAAGCAGAAGGCTTCCTGTGTTAATATCTCAAAAGGAATCACACTTTAGTAGCTGATCCTGATTCCTCATGAAGTGTCTTTCTTGATTCCAGCAGTCCTGCTGCAAGCGTCCATACCCACAATAATGCCTGGCTGACTGGGCTTGATGTCCCAGGTGTCCTGGCGCTGAATTTTTCAGTGTCAGATGCCTTTATTAGAAGTTTTACAGAATCACAGGTTGGTTTGGGTTGGAAGGGACCTTAAAGCTCATTCAGTTCCAACCCCTGGACAGGGACACCTTCTACCAGACCAAGTTGCTCAGAGCCCCATCCAACCCAGCCTTGGACACATCCAGGGATGGGGCAGCCACAGCTGCTCTGTGCCAGGGCCTCAGCACCCTCACAGGGAACAATTTCTTCCTAATATCCAACCCAAACCCACTCTCTGTCAGTTTAGTTTTTCTGCTGGTGTAAGTCAGTGCAGACGTGCTGATTTCAGAGCAGCTGCTGCATCAAGCCAAGTACGTTCTTACAGAGCTAAATGTGGAACTGAGTTTTTGTATAACAGGAAAGAATGGAATGAGTAATAGCACCCTATAAAATAACCAAATGTTTTTGTATTTAGGCTATCTAAAAACCCTTGAGTTTTCAAACCATGCTAAATATAGCTTTTATATGTTCTCCCTTCCGTAAGGGAGGAACACAGATAGCAACAGAGTTGCTTAATGTCTGAACCTGCTTTGGGTGTGCAGCCAGTCCTGTCTTTAAATTATATTTATTTCTTATACAATGGGATAATACCTGTGAAGAAAATATTTGCAGCTAGCTGTTGGGATAGATTATGACTTTTAAGAGCCAAGTTATTTTCACAGAGTTCCCACTTTTCTCAGTGTTATCTGACAGTGTAGATGCAATGTAATCTGATCTGAGTCACTGTTTTCTATCTTGTGGGGCTATCTACAAGATGTTCAAAGGGATGTAAACACTGCTATGATCTAACAGTGTTTTTACAAAACCTTTTTCATCCACCAAAAAAGTGAGATGAGGCAGAACAAAATGGAAAACAGTGCCCCCAGTCGTTTATAGATGTAGGTTTTATTGGTAGAGTTTTGGTGGTTTTAATTGGCACCTACTAGTGTATTGATACTGTTATCTGAAAATACCTGTCCCCCACCCAAGATTGCCAAGTGCTATTACTAATAAATCTGTAAGTCCATAAATTCTGAGCAACTAGGAAAAGGGTTGTACTGAGGAAACAGCAATTATGAGAGGACAGCCAGGAGACTGTAAATATGAGACAACAGTAAAACATCTGTTCCTTCTTCTTAGTAAAAAAAAAAAAAAAGGAGCAGGAGGTTGAACCAGGGGCCAGTCCTTAAGGCAAAAATCACCATTTCTATGAAGGATAAAAGCATTTAACTACACCATTGTAATATATTTCAAAGTATCTTATTCTACATCTTGCTGGGTAGTAGGCTAAATCTACTTCAGAATGCTTCATTATTAATTAAGAGATGATGTCTTCTGTGGATATCCACATCTGTGGGCTCAGTTCCATCCCCTGACAAGAACTTAACAGTGGCTCTGGACAACCCATGTCCCATCTTTCTACATTTTATTTTTAAACTACAGTAATTATTTTTCCTGTGCTTTGCCTGAATTCTTTCTTTAAAATTGGACCTGAGGCTGTTTCTTAGTGCTTAATTTTAAAGGCCTAGCATAATGGGATTCAAATATCTGTTGAAACTTTTAAGTAGCACAAATGTTTGCCACAAGACTTTGGATTTATCATTTTTAAAATTGTTTAATTTCTTTTATAGCTACCATGTTCCTTGAACAGTGGAAGCGTTTACAGATGAGACTGAGTTATTTCTGGGATTTAACTGGACTGGAAGAAGAAGAAGTAAGTCTTCTCTCCCTGGGTTAATTATTCTATAGAAGCATATTATATAAGCATTGATGTATAGATTTCTCATGAGTGTTCTCCAGCCCAGTGTAGTTCCTAGCTGTGTTTAGATAAAGGCTGTAACTGATACAGTTTTAAGTATCAATGTTTATTTAGGGAATCCTCACCTGTGTCTTACTCTTCAGGACTCTGAAGTTAATAATGGATTATAAGGTAAGAGCAGATCGTGTTTTGCTGAGAGTGCCCATAGGCACTGTACAGTGTGCAGTAACACAATGACACTGAATAAATACTTTGTCATGCTACTTCACTACATGCCACAAGAATTCCTTGTGATGATGAAAGCCTGTTTGGCCTATTTAGGAGGCTTATTCAGAGAGTTCCTTGGGAAGCAGCTCTTAAAAACAAAGGAGTTCAGGAAAGGGGGGCATGCTTCAAAACAGAGATTTGAGGGTACAGGAGCAGGCTGGGCTGTGTGCTGAAAGATGAGTCGACGAGGCAAACATCCAGCCTGGATGGGCAATGAGGTTTTGGAGGAATTTAGGTATTAAAAGAAGGTTTATCATCTTTGGAAGGAGGGTCATGTCTCACAGGAACTATTCAAGGGGGGCTGCTAGGGCATGTAGGGAAAAAATTAGAGAGGCCAAAGCTCAGTTAGAACTTAATTTGGCAACTTTTGTAAAGCTAATAAAAAAAATGTTTTTACAAATATAGTTGGATGGATGGGCAGAATGCAATAGGATGAAGTATAATGAGTCCAAGTGCCTGGTCCTGCATTTTGGCCACAATAACCCCTGCAGTGTTACAGGCTGGGGTCGGTGTGGCCGGGCAGTGCCCAGGGAAAGGGCCCTGGGGTGCTGGGCAGAGCTGGACACCACCAGCTCTGTGTCCTGGGGGCCAGGGAGGCCACTGGCCCTGGCCTGGATCAGGAATGGAGTGGCCAGCAGGAGCAGGAGGTCACTGTGCCCTGTACTGGGCACTGGTGGGGTCACCCCTCGAGGGCTGTGCCCAGTCCTGTCCCTCAGTTTGGGAAGGAGGTGGAGACACTTGGACACGTCCAGAGGGAATGGGGCTGGAGAGGGGCTGGGACACAAACCCTGAGAGGAACGGCTGGGGGAGCTGGGGGGGTTCAGCTGGAGAAAAGGAGACTCAGGGGTGACCTTGGCACTCTACAGCTCCTGCAAGGGGCTGTGCTCAGCTGGGGTTGGGCTCTGTCTCCAGCAGCACTGACACAACCAGAGGGCACAGTCTGGAGCTGCACCAAGGGAAATACAGGCTGGATGTTAGGAAGAAGTTTTTCACAGAAGAGTAATAAAGTATTGGAATGCTTTGCCTGGGGAGGTAGTGGAGTCACCATCCCTGGATGTGTTTAAAAGAGACTGGACTGGGTGCCATGGCCTGGTTGAGGTGTCAGGGCAGGGGTTGGACTCCATGATCCTGGAGGTCTCTTCCAACCTCGTGATTCTGTGATTCAAGTTCATCACTCACAGTACAAAATCCTCATGTTTAGCTTAATATTTGTGAAATGTTGTGAAAGAATCTACAGGTTTGTGAGGTTCAGTGATGAAGAGGCCTGAATTGGTAAGAGTCTGTGGACAGGAACTGTGGGATCAGCAAGAATCCTTTGTTTATGACAAGTGAAGGAGTGCCAGACAAATCTCAACACAAGCTGAAGAATTAGGAACTTAGAATCATAAAATAAGACCAGAATGGACCTTGAGGGGCCATCCCTTGTGCATTGTAGGATCAACTCTACTTAAATCATTATGAAGAGATATCTGTCTAATTTGTTCTTAAATCCAGCAGTTGAGATTTCAATTCCTCCCTAGGTAATCTACTCTAATGCTTCTCTATCTGTACTGCTAACAAGCTTTTCCTAGTGGTTTTTAAATCTCCTTGCTACATGTTAATTTTTTTCCTTTTTTCCCCTCCTTATTTTATCTTTCAAAGATCAAGAGAGGGATTACTTCTGTCCTCTTTTCAGCATAATTCAACACAATATCATATTTCTGTCACTTTTGTTTGTTTAAGATGAACAAACCTCTGCTCTTTCAGTCTTAGTTCCTAAATATTTTCAAAGACTTATGGAACCACAGAATGCTTTGGATTAGAAGGGACCTTAAATATCACCTTGTTCCACCCCCCTGCCGTGGGCAGAGATGTTTTTCCTTGTCCCAGGTTGCTCAGAGCCCCATCCAGCCTTGAGCACTTCCAGGGATGGGGCAGCCACAGCTTCTTTGGAAATCCTGTGCCAGGGCCTCACCACCCTCACAGGAAAAAATTCCTTCCTCAAATCCACCCTAAGCCATTCTCTGTCAGTGTGAAGCCATTGCCCCTTGTCCTGTCACTCCAGGCCCTTGTCAAGAGTCTCTCTCCATCTTTCTTGTAGCTCCCTTCAGGTACTGGAAGGATTTTCTATGTATCTGTTTATTCTTGTTGCTTTCTGGACATTTTCTGGTTGATCCAAGTTTTTTTTGAAGAATAATGGACATGCTTTTTACATGATGTCTTCAGCAGAAAATCATGCACCATGTCATATCCTGTCATTTCTACAACAGAACCCCAGAAGTTAGATCAGGTTTTGTTCACCTTTTTTTTTTGTTCACCTTTATCTATAAGATTCATAAAGATGAGGATAAATTTGTCTATAGAAAGTTACTGGCATCAGGTTTCAGTGATGGTGAAGTCTTTACAAGTGTTGAAAATTATGTTGGAAAAGGGAGAATTGTGTCTGATTGGGTTAGGCCAGAGGGAACCAGAAGTGGGATCGCTTAAAAGAGCAAGAAAAGGACAAGGAAGCAGCTCAGGAGGTGTGAGAGTTTTAAGACTAGATGGAGTTAAGCTATTGATTATCAATTTCTTTAGGGAGGGAAGCTGCAGAACAAAAACAGGGAGAAAAACAACCACAAATTTGAAGAGCTGACAAATACTTTGTGAGAATTCTATTGAAATAAATGCCTTTGGTGTAATTTTTGTGGACATTGACTATAAACCTTTCAGTAAATTGTGTTCTTTAAACACACTGGGCCAAATCTCTTGCTTCAAAAGAGTTTCTGCTTTCATTTTTTTTGGGTGGAAGAGATTTCCCCTCATTTTGCCAATGATCCTGTGCAAACTGAAACAGAAATGCAATTACGAAAGATGTAATTTTAGAATTTGGGCAAGAACTTGGAATTCAAGTGGATAAGATATTCTTCATTAACTGGGATGCCAAAGGTCTCCACTCATTGGTCTTGGTTTTGTTCAAACAGTCAAGCTGTTATAGTGTTTCATTAGAACAGGGAGGAACCTGGATGTCTGACTTCCTTAGGAACATTTAATTTCAACTTAAAATCCTGAGCTCTCTAAAAGGTTTGCCAGCTATTTGAGTTTATTTGCAAACTAATTCCCCAAGTCTGAGTCTTCCTTTTGCTATTTGATGAGTTTAAAAAAACCCCGTAATTAGTGAAGCCTCAAGGGAAGCCTTTGAGGTCACTGTGGATTACTGCTGAGTTAAGACAAATTAATAAAGAAGGTAGATTGAGTAAAAGAGAATTAAACAAAATTAAAAAGCAAGTTGACTTGGGGACATTAAATATGTTTACAGATACATTCTGTTCTCACCTAACTTGATCTTGGTTTGACTTTCTTTTCTCTACCGTGGTTTCACAATTCATTTTGATCTAATCAATTTGATGTCTTCACTTTGTCTTCCACCTTGCAAATAATAGGAGCAGATTCCTTTCTCTGGAGTTTTAATAGTATCTACTAAACCACAAAGCATAAGATATTTTCGTTTGCTAAAATCCTCAAAGAGGAGACTAACGAAATAAATTTTTGTCACCTTGCTTAATTTATGCTCTAATTTGGGAAGAAAAAATACATTTTGCAAAGGCACATTGAAAATATATTGATTAGGGAAACTGGGCAAGATATGACAGCCTAGTCCTTAAGGTGTGTGGAGCTGAATCATCTTGATGGTTTTGTTTGTGAATAAGTGACCAAAAATTTCGAGGATTTTCTCTTAACTTAATCACGTTTGTTTGTTTTTATCTTTTCCAGGAGCATCCCAGGCCAGAGTATGAAACCAAACTGCTGCAGAAAAAGCTGAAAAATAAGAATATCACAACAGAAAATTCAAATGAGGTGAGATGCAGCTTACTCTTTTGATTTATGTGGGATTTGTGTTTTGTTATGTTGTGATTATTTTTATCTGTTTCTCAGAGGTTGCAAAATGCACTTTTTGAGGCTCTTAATGAGCCTTTTGAGTTGGTTGTGTGGTGAAATGCAGGCCTGCAGTGCTTTGAGGTCCTGTCTTTCGAAGTGAAGCAATTTGCATAGAAGTGGGGTTGACAGGTGGTTCAGGATCTAATCTGTAGAGTAGTGCCTGATTCCCAAGATAATCACCACAGAATTCTTACAGCAATCCCTCAGAATGTCAGGACTTTCTGCACAATGAAGAAAGCAGCTTTTATCATGGTGATTTCATTGCAAAGGTAACCTTGGTGTCTTTAGTCCTGCTGCAGTTACACTGTTGAGGAGTTTTAATGGCATTTCCAGGACAAATGGAAAAGTAGTTGGTAGATTATTTTCAGTGGGTTCAGGATATTTATGGCTATTTCAAACTTTTTTGAACGAGCCCTTTTTATCAATCTCCTCTTGTAAATTGTTGGTTTAGATCTATTTTCTAAACATTCACAAATTCTGTAGTCTTGGTCCATTAGGCTTGGTTAACCACTGTTGGTTCCCTGCATTCCACATGTGCCAGCAAAGTCAAAACGTTCCAATACCATGTTCAGCTTCCAAGGAGGAAAAAACCACTTTAATTTGCTTACAGCTTGAGAATCAGTATCCAAAGTGGAGAATTTTCCAGTTTTCAGATTTGGTCCAACAAATTTAGCTTGTGGGAGAATTTCATTATCCCTTTCTTCTGCTGACCACCACTGTAAAGTGTTTCCAGGGAATCTTTCATTTCAGCGAGTCTGCCTGTCACCTGTTGTACCCAACCAAACTCCACAGATCATGAAAAGATTCTCAATTATTATATTTTATCCATTTTAGTGGGCTTTTGATCTTAAAAGTAAATGGGAACTTGAAACAAGTCGGCCATTGATGCTGTAAATATTTTTATTATCTTGCTTATCTGAGATAGAGAAATAATTTTAAATTAGGCATTTAAGATAAAACAAAAAGAAACAGAAAAAACACCAAACAAAAATCCCCCAAAGCACCAACCAAATGAGAAAACCCCACACCAAAACCCAAAAAACAACCCAAGAAGAAATGTTAAGTGAATAGGTGGAAACCAAGGAACAATATAAAGATCTAGCACTACAAAAGTAGGAAAAGCTCCTTTCAGACTTTAGGAATGAAAAGGCTAACATTTAATATTTTTTATCAAATTGCTTTCTGTGCCAATGTGGATGGAAAAAATACTGAATTTCTGAATTAGTGTTCCCCAAATTACTGAAATATATTGCAATCAACTGAGCAGTTTTCCATCAGTGAACATTCTGCTTACTGACTCTGTCCTGCAAACAGCACATTAGTCTGAGTTTGGGAGATGTGCTGCTCAGGCCTTTGTACCTCAGTGCCTTATAAAATAATGAGAGCAATAGATGTGAGAACTGCAGAAGAGGAAGAGAACAAGACATAACAATTCAGTTAAAGAACTGGCCTAACTGTGGAAAGCTGCCATGACATTTTGCTACGGGAGACCCTGAAAAGTTAGACATTAAAAATGATGAGTATTAAAGACTGCAATAATTCTACAGCCTTATTTTTAGAAATTTCAACCTTTTCCTTTTGCAAGACCATTAGCTCAGGAGATTTTGTGGCAGGTTAATATTAAGGCACAGGTTTCTGTGAGGTCTCTGGCTCAGTATTTCTGTCTTGTTGGGTGGAAGCCAGGGTACAGAACTTTGTCATATTACCAGGGCATATCTAGTGGCTGGACAGGCATCAAAGTAGAGAGGTCTCTGTAGTTAAAGATTCAATCCTCCTCATTTCTTGGTTTTGTGTGAATACACAGATGTCTGTGAGGTCTCTATCTCTTCATGTCTTTGGTTGACAGTCTAATGTCATGGCATAAATCTCTGTGAAGTTTTCTCCTGAATATTTTTAGCTAACTAGTGTAAATTAAAGGCATATCTTTTTTGGGGTGGCTGGTCGACAACTGTAGTGTGCTCTGTTAATATCAAAGGACTGACTCTGGCACCGCTGCCTAAAATTTCCCTTTACTTATCTAACATGAAGTCAGAAGTCTCCAGTTCAGCAGCTGTGACTTGTTGGGATAGAAATGATGCCAAAGGGTGGCTATTGTGGCATACATTTCTATAAAATTACTGGCTTGCTTCCAGTATGTTAATTCCTGTGTTCCAGTGAGGATGTGACTGGTTTTATGGCAAGAAGCAGCTTTTATGTGAAAAGCTCTGTGTACAGTGCATTTTTTTTTTTGCCTTGCCTTACTCCAACAAGGAGTTCCTGTGAAGATAATTGGGTTATTTTTGCAATGAAGGGACAAGGGTTTGGTTAGGGGCTGCTTTTGTGATTGCAGGAGAAAGGTGACTCCACTTACATCCTCTCTTAAATGATAACTTGGGAATACACGTTCAGAGGAAACCAGCACACAACACTCTGCTGTTGAAATCATTAACTTTAATGAGTGCAGAAGATGCCCAGCACCTGTCAGGGCCAGTAAACATATGAGTCACTCTACCCAGGCAGCAAATTCCAAATCAGCCTGATGAGCCTGGCAAGACAAAGTATGACACACCTAATGTGTTACTTGCCCAGTGGGGTTTGTGTTCTAGAACACAGCTCTCACAAAACACCACTTGGTGTGTTTCTGCTACTGGAATAAGCAGAGGACAAAATTTCACCCTCCACCACCCTGTTCAAGCTGTTAGAATAAATATTTTATTGACTATTTGGAGAGTGAGAAAGAAACTGTGAGGGCTCAGAGAGCTTCACAAAGGATTGGTGTGATATTACTCTAACAATAACACCCTAAGGTTCTATTATTTCAGGAGAGAATTCATTTACAGCTAAAGGAGTTGAAACATTTGTGTGAAATGCCTTGGGTTAAGTAGCAAATAGATAAACAGGCAGTCCTTATGAATTATGACATTGATTTTAAGAAATGACAAGTTCTAAGGGACTGATTTGGGAAATCTGGAGTGATGTGTCTTATAGTCAGTACTACTATTTAATTCCTTATGGTCACATGCTATTTACAAGGACATGTAGTGACAGCACAAGGGGGAATGACTTTAAACTGACAGGGAGAAAGTTTAGATTAAATATTGGGATGAAATTGTTCCCTGTGAGGGTGGTTGAGGCCCTGGCACAGGTTGCCCAGAGAAGCTGTGGATACCCCATCCCTGGAAATGTCCCAGGCCAGGCTGGATGGGGCTGGGAGCAGCCTGGGACAGTGGGAGGTGTCTCTGCTCATGGCAGGGGCTGGAGCTGATTGATCTTCAAGGTCCCTTCCAGCCCAAACCATTCTGTGATTCTCTGATACAGAGGCTTGCAATGTATAGCTCCTTTATTCATGTACATCAAAAGGCATTTTTGTCCTTGCAGCAGAGGTGAAGGATTACACACACATGTATGAATGCATGTGTCTGATAATATATTCATATAAACATGGCAGATGCAAGCTTCGTAATGAAACAATTAATAGTATATTTTGTTTTTCTTAAATGAGTGATAACAGAAGATATGGATAGAAATCTTTAATGAAAAGGGTTAAGCTACTGTATGTGCAGAATGTTAACTAAAAATGTGGAGATTTGAGATCTTCTGATAAGTTGTTCTCCTCTCTCTGCAGTAGGGATGTCCTCAATGGAATTAGACAGAGGTCAGGAAATGAAAATTGGTCCTGTGCCTGAAAACATGCAGGTGGGGCTGGATCCAACTCTCACTGGAGCTGAGGGAAAGCCTTCCAGTCATTTCTGTGAGAGATGGATCAGGCCCTGACTCCTTTTCATTAAATGTCCAGCTGATCTGGCAAACATGATTCAACATCATGTATATGTATAAATATATAAATATATATATATGTGTGTGTGTGTGTGTGTGTTATCTTTCCTATTTGGCAGGAAAGTGAATAATTCATTCTACATATTTCTCAAGGAAAATTTTCTTTATAGAAAAAAAGAGCTTGTCTCTTGGCTTGTGTCCTGACTTGGAGTAAACCCTAGGAGTAATAGAAGCTGTTGTGTCAAGATTAGTCTTTCCTTTAATTCATTTTAAATATGATATTGGCAGAATCAATTATTTAAATTGTTAATCCAGCTGGTAATTGAAACAAAACCCAAATATTTCTTTCTGAACCATAGTTGCAGTTAACAACTGAATTAAAGCAAAGTGGTTTGGAGAGGAGGTTCTCTGGTGTAAAGGATGATACAGATAAATATGAAGTAGATTTGTAGATTGCTAATACTTTATATGTCTATTTTTAAAATTTCAACATTGAAAAACATGAAAACTTAATTCTTGCTAGTAGTTGATTCCTTTCCAGACTTCCATAAGCAAATTTCCCACCAGGACTAAAAACCCTTTCAGATACTGGAGCCCATCTCTTCATTAAGCAAGTCCTTGATAAAATTAACTAAAGAAAAAAAATCTTATTATTGTATTTATTAGCTGAAATTCTGTAGAAGAAACCAAGATAATTTGTCATAAACACCAGTTTGAACAATCAAAATTATAAAAGAACATGAAATATACTCAGAGTTCTTTAACCCCTAATATTTTAGCATTTCTTGAACCATATTATTAATATGATAAACCCATCAATTTGATACAGTATTCCTTAAACTGGCCAATGTCTTTCTGGCCTCTTTCGTGTCTTTACTTTGTGAAATATCTTTCTAAGCATATGGGAGAGTAAGATGAATAGGTAATGAACAATTTTTTTTCCTTTTCAACTTATTTCTTGCATCATTAACTTTTGAAAATAAAAAAAATGACTGAACGAAAACAAAAGAACAGCTGAAGATGAATGAGGACACTTATGATTGTAATCTTAGAGATTTCATCCTCTTTTTTGTACCAATATTTGTTGTAATTCTGGTTCTTTTAATGTTGATTTGAGTTCTAGGTTATAGAAGTTTCTTACCAGAGTATTCATAAGCTGAATTTATGTCTTCAAAGGAGTGTTGACATGGTCTTTCAATGTGTTATTTAGATGTGGGGGTTCTTTAATTTTGGAGAAAATGGCATGTGTTCAAACTTCCTCATGTTGCTGTCTTGGAATTTGGTTATCTTTGTATGGAGCAGTATAAGAAGTGCAGCTAATCAAGAGCAAATGCTCTTGCTGCAGTTCAGGAGGTGGGTGCACACTTGCTCCTTCAGGCACTCCAGTTTTCAATGCATGCTCAAGAAAACTGAGCATCTCTTGACCCCAGCCCAGCCTGGTGTCAGTGTGCAGGAGCAAGCACTCCATCCCCTCCTCCTGGTGCCTGCTGGAAAGCAGGCTGGTCCTGGGATGACCCCAGCAGTACTCCAGCTGTTGGGGTTTCCAGGCACACTTATTGACTGACACCCCTGAGCAAAGCATGGAGCTCACCTTTTGCTGCAGCCAAGGCAAATGGCAAGGACGAGTCTCCTCTTGCCCCAGGTCCAGTCATTTCCCTCACAGAACACAGCCAGGTTGGTGCAGATGACTCACCCTTGGTAAATCCAGAATGACTCTTCATTATATCACATCCTCCTTATGGGTTTAGAATGGGTTTCTTATTTTCAAGAGACCAAAGTGAGACTTATTATGATCCCTTAGTTATTCTTTTGTCCTTTCTGTGAGGATGGACACAAGATTGTTCTTTCTCCTGTTGTCAAGGCCCTTCCCTGATCTTGGTGTCCTTACAGAGATGACAAAGATCAACTTGCAATAACATCAGCCTGTTCATTTCTCTTCCATTCTTTTTCTTCAAAGTTATAAGTAAATTAAATCACGGCTTGTCTTTCCCAAAGTAATATATATATATTATATTATATATATATATATATATATATATATATATATATATATATATATATATATATATAATATATATATATATATATATTTTTTTTTTTTTTTTTTTTCTAGACAGCTAAAAGGTGTTAAATTAGGAATATTAGTTACTTTTTATTCAACTGTTGGAGGCTGAACAGTGCAGATGAGAGCAAGGATTTTAAGAAAACCGCATCTTATGCTTATGAGATTCTTTCTTCTAAAAAAAATTTATTAAAAAAAATAGTGATTTTTGTTGGAAGAGTGTTTTGAACCTAGAAACAAACAGAGAAGGCAGGGCTGCTGTTTACAGCTCTTATTTGTGTAACTTATTAAGATTTTGGCTGAAGGAAGCATTCTTTCTAGGGTGGTGCTATAGCTGTTGTTTAATCATGGAACTCCAACCCAAGCATATGATTAAAGTTAAGCACAGGCTTCAGCATCCTGGATATGGATACAATTAAATGCTTTTTCTGAATTGAGGCCTAAGCTTCTTATTGACAGCATCCAAGATGATGCAGGTCCCTTTCCTATTAAACAGGGTGGAAAGACTAATTTCTGTAGGTTGTATTCATCAGTACTTGAAATTAAGGGGAGTTCTGCCTGAGTGAGTAATAAAGTCCTTAAGTCTGCACTTACTGACTTGCATTGTGCCCTCTCAAAGACTGTAATAACAGGTTGGAGGGCCACAGTAAATTTTCAGCCTGAAAAATAAATCTCCAGAAGTCTGCTGGGTTTTGATTTAATGCATTAGAAAAACCAGTAAGAAAAAAAAAAAAAAAAACTAGAGTATTCTCCCTTTCCTGTGAGCTGGTGACAAACTCCTATATCTTGGAGTATATTTTTTACCTTCTGCTGATCACATTTATGGGTAAATTTCATGCTATTTGTTTGCTACAGAAGCCCAGATTTGGGAGAAAATTTACAGATATTGGCTGTGGAAACAACAGTCAGTTAAGTTAGTTGCCAAGAATTTTTTATTTGATGCATACTGAAATCCTGTCTGCAATTTTAAAGAAATAAACTGCATTTACATTCAGTTCCTTTGGGCGTCCATCCCACAAAGATTGAAATTCCACAAACTCCAAGCTTAAAGAGCTAAGGAACTCAGTTTGAACTGCTCAGCTTTTGCAGCTATTGCCACGCTTGATTGAAAAACACTTGCCTGCTGATCTGCTGATTTTTGTGATTCACTCGATTTAGGGATACAATGGCTTAGTTTTTAGAAGCCACTTCACACTCTGGTTTCATGTAGTAAATAAACTTGACACCAAGGGGACCAGAGGGCTGGAGCAGCTCTGCTGGCAGCCAAGGCTGAGGGCATTGGGATGGTTCAGCCTGCACAGGAGAAGGCTTTGGGCTGACCTCAGGGTGGCCTTGCAGAGCCTGCAGGGAGCCCAGGAGAGATGGGCAGAGACTCTGGGCAAGGGCTGGAGTGACAGCACAGGGGAATGGCTGCACACTGCCAGAGAGCAGGGTTACATTGGCTATGGGGAAGGAATTGTTCCTGGGAGGTGCTGAGGCCCTGGCACAGGGTGCCCAGAGCAGCTGGGGCTGCCCCTGCATCCCTGGCAGTGTCCCAGGCTGCATGGGGCTGGGAGCAGCCTGGGACAGTGGCAGGGGTCCCTGCCATGGCAGTTTCACCCCAAGGATGGAGATTTCCAGCCTTTCTGAAGAACATGCTGCAGTGTTGGCCTGACCTCATTGTGAGCAGTTTCTGTGGTCTCTGAAATTTTCCCTGTTCCACTTGTGTCTGTTGCTTCTCAACTCATCACTCTGCACTACCAAGAAGATTCTGACTCTGTCTTTCCTGCACTCTCCTCCTAGACAGTTTTCTGCAGCAATTGCATCTTCAGCCTCTGTTTTTAAGGCTGAACAAGTTAATATCGTTAAGCCTTCCCTTCTAGGTAGAGCTATATCCCCATAACTAACCTTCCTGATGACTTTATGCATAACTTATGTCATCCCAAGCAGAGACACTGTGCTCTGAAATGTGTCAGATATATCTGACAGAGATATGCTGGTAATGTTTATTGTATAGATCTGTGGTTGACACAATTAAAAGGTCTTGCATTGAAAAAAAGCTGTTCGAAACAAAGACAAACAAGAAGAAAAATAGTTGACTCTACAACAACACAAAATGCAAGATGATTAGGAAGCATAGTATGTGTTTTTACTGTTTAATATCATAGAGGAAAACTCAAAACTGGCAGAAATACATTTACCACTTGAGGGAAGTACTGCACCAGCAAATGTGATAAGAAAGATCTGATTTTAGAAACTGGAGTATCACAATATCACCGTGGTTTTCACAACCTGACTAATAACATGATTGAAAGTTGCTCGAAAGTTCTTAAGCCAATTAGCATTATCTTTTCATTATTAAATCAGCCACAGCTTGTAGATTTAATTGCCCCATTTTCATTTCTAGGGCTTGTACTTCATACTGACAGACGGCAATGCACGCACTGAGTTTTATGTGGTGAGGAGAAAAGTGTTTTATAGGGAATGTAAAAAGCTCTTATGGAATGGGGAGGTAGTCCTTAATTGGGTTGTATATCATCAGGGTTTTAATAAATTTGATTAAGGGCCTGATTATGCAATTCCTTTCTCCAGAGCCCTTACTGAAGTCAAAGGGAGAGCTACAAATGGAAAACTTGCAAGACAAAGTCCTAGCATGAGAGAGCATTAAGGAAAGCTTTATCCTGGAAAGCAGACTCATAACATCATAGCATTTATCACAGCATCACAAGTTGATATTTATAAAGAGCTTTCAACATCTCAAACCCATCATTATCCATATATTAGAAGTTATTTGCTTTGCTTTAATTGTTCAATGATAATTATTTTTGGCCAGAGTCCACCAAAGTGGAGGGTTGTTGGTTTATTTTGCCTGATTTAGAGACAGGGTCTTAGAGATGGTGATTGTGCAGCTGGTGGAACCTTTGGAGGTTTTGATTAAAAATAAAAAGGTTTTGAACAAAGGATGTTAAAGCTTGAAGTTTTTCATAAGCTTTTGCATGTACACGACTTTACCACCAGTACTAATCTTGCTAACTGGGGCCAGTCACAGCAGTAAAATTACCAGGATATAGAAGGAATGAGATCTGTGAGTCATAAGGATTGTGTCAAGACTTGAGAGCTTCGTGTAATTTACTGAGACAGTTTATTTTTGAAGGGGAAAATGGCACAATCAATATGCATTTGATTTCAAGGGTATTGATTCCAGATTTTCCTTTAAAAGTTAGTTAAGTAAGCTTTTTACTCAATGGCCTTCCTTTATAGGACAGTTTATGAGAATGTGGAGCTTCTCAGAAGAAGGAGGGTAGAAATAGTTCTCCTTATTAATATTGTATGTCTATATTTTAAAAGATTTTATGTGAAAAGTAAGTTGGCAGTATCTTGAAGTGCATAATTAATTTTTTCTGTGCATGAATGTTAATGAACGAGTTGGTGAGGATCATTTTCCATTTCCATCACAGTAGCGAGCACTAAAAGAAGACAAGCAATGCCTGATTTCATGAGCCTTGTTTTCCATTTCTGTTCTGAAATCTCCTTTAGGTGATTGTACACGTGGAAAGGATAGGCACTGTTAATACAAGGGGTGGTAGCATTGATGTTTTCAGCAATGTTTTCTCTGCATGAGCAGTGAACACAGCAATTCCACGGAGCAACACCACTGGAGAGCCTTTGCTTGGTAGATTTGTACCTGTTCATGTGTTCCTGTCTGTTTGGAGAGATGTCTGACAATAACTTTCTGGATTTGTTTATAATTTAAAGGAGAGGGACTTGGGGAGGTTATAGCCATGGGAATCATTAAATTTAGAACAAGAAATGGAGATTTATATAATAACTGTAGCAGAAGCAAGGACAAGAAGAATTTGGCTTAGAGCTTGGGGTGATGAAAAGGAGATTGAAAGACAAGGTATAAATGAGCCAAAACATGAGAAATCTGTAGTCAGGTGCAACTTCAAGATGTTGTTTTCAGAAAAAACAGTGTGCTTTCATACAACTCTAATTTCCTGGTGTTATTGTGAATTTAACAGCAGAAAAAATATGATGTAAATAGGAGGAATCTCAGCCATGACTTAATCTGCCTTTTGTTTTCTGTAAGAAATTTTCATTTAATATTGGGAGAAACACTTTCTTTAACCTCCTTTAAGTCTATGGATGATTTCAGTGTGAACTGAGCCTCAGGTGACAAATATTCAAGACTGTTTTGCACAACCTGGTAGCTGGAGTAAACTTCCTTTAGAAGGAATACAGAGAGATCTGCTTTTTAGCTGCTAATTTTTTTCCCTGAGGTTGGCACAGTTCCTGCTGTTGTATCAGACCTACATGTGCTGGTCTGAACGTTGATGTTCCCTCCAGATCCCAGTGAAAACCAAAAGTAATACAGTTGAGAAGTGAAATGATTAGGCAGATTGATGTGCAACTAGCTGATACTGTAAAAATTATTATTACTATTAAAATTAACATTTTGCTGACTCCACACCTTTCCTATGTCAAGCACTAGACATAGGGTGCATTTCTTTATTAATACAAGTGTTATCAAGCTATGAAGCATGGCCTAAAGCTTTGCTTCAGCTGAGGTATGACATCATAGTTCACAGCACTCTTTTCCAAAGGTCAGGGAATGGATCAATTATTGTGATGCATACAAGATCTGCAGCAGAGGTTCTTCAGAGGGTTAATTGTTACTTTAGGCTGCAGATTTTGCAAAGTATGAAAAAAAAATAAAAATTAAGGCCCCTCTTTCAGATGAGTGGTATTATTCCCTGGCTATCTGTCCATAGAGTGGTGAACCTGCTGTGTGGGGAGAATCCAATAGGAGTTCAAACCTCACAGGCAGCAGCAGAACAGGATGTGATACCAAGGATGCAAGAAACTGAAAGAACCAGCCAGAGAGGTTGCTGTGTCTGCACTTTTCTGGGTTGTAACACGTGGGGAGGAATATGACAGCAACACAGTGGAGTTTTCTGCAAATCCACTTATGGAATCTCACGGTGTATCCCTGCAGGTAAAGGATTGGTCCCAACGTACTCTCTTTGATTTGAAACTGAAAATAGCTTTTTCTTCAGTGAGCTACTGAGTGTTCAGGACTCTCTTAGCTCTATTAGAACTGGCATTAACAGAATGAGTGCTAAATTATTAAATTGTTCATGAAGCAGCTACGAATTTAAAACAACTGGAGTTAAACCCAGGATTTCCCTCAAAGCAGGGCTATAGTTTGGAATTGAACTGTAATGACAGGTTGCCCATCCCTGGAAGAGCTCGAGGCCAGGCTGGATGGGCTCTGAGCAGCCTGGGGTAGTGAGAGGTGTCCCTGCCATGGCAGGGGGTTGGAACTGGCTCATCTTTTAAGGTCCCTTCCAAACCAAACCATTCTATGATTCTACAGCTCCTCTATTCAAAAGGATAATGAATTTCAGCCATAGCGCAGCCTTTGCAGTAATATTTTTAATTTAATGTAGAATTTTGAGTCCAAAGATCTTAAATATCAGCTTTGTCAAAGTATGTTTCCTCTCACTGTAATTACAAGCATTTGACAAGATGTTCTTCTTAAGATAGTTATGATAGGACCATAATTCAGAGTATTTTATTACTATTGCATGAAGTAGACTTTCTGCTGTTTTTTTCCCAAGCTTCCCTGTACAAATATGGAAAATATATTGTGATGGTGCAGAGATCTATTCTGATAAAACTTAAAAAAAATTTTTGATAAAATACATCTCTATTTGCAAATGCTGAATTTTTGCTCAATATGTTGCCCTCATACAAACTCTCCCCCTCTGAAATACTGTTTGCTGCAGTTATTTTTTAATAAAACATGTTTTGATTTTAATAAAATATCTCAGTTCAACTTTTATAGAGTGAGGAGTTTCCAACTGTTGTTTTTAAATTACTCCTTATTTCAAAATGGAATTTATGTTAGAGGGGTTTTAAAAATAGAAGAAATGAAAACAAAATATTATAAGTTGTTGACGTAAAACATTTGGTTCACAGTAATTAAAAACATTTTTGAAAACAAACACTTTAGCTTTCCATCCTAATTTGGGACATATCTCCCTCTTTTCTTTTTGTGAAATGCAGTTAAACTTTTATTGGAGAGAAAACAAATCATTTATTGCCCTTCTTATATTGTTTAAATGCCTATGAGTCCTTACTCTTCATTGCCACCTATTCATAACAGACCTATTGATTCTTTTTTATAGAATTATTTTATTTTATTTTATTGAATCTCTTTTTTTTAGATTGAGGAGGATTCTTTGGTCCTTTTTCTTCATTTTACTGACCCTTATGGTCTCTCAGGTTACAGAAGGATAAAAAGGAACAGATTTGCTACCGTGAATAAGAGTCACTGTAACAGAGATTTTGAAAATAAACAATATTTTACAGAACTCTGTGCCAAAATAGCATCTCTGTCAATTCCAGTCTGAGATGAAAAATTGAACAGGGAGCAGGTGAACAACATAAACACGTGAAGAGAAGCAGAGAGACAAAAATAGGAGCAGAATTCCAGTGTATTGTAGTGGAACCAGTGATTCTTGGTTCTATGGGCAGAATTGGAAGACTGGGCAAAAGAAGGAGCAAAGACAGAGACCTTTGCCAAGAGAAGCAGTGGCCAATGTCTTCCAAAGAAATAGGGTTTGGTGTGAATTAGTTCTGTGCTGGAGATTCCTTAAGGTGAAGCCATGTACTGTGTAGGAAGAAATCATAGATTCACATAATGGCCTGGGTGAGAAGGGAGCTGAAATCTCACCTCATTCCACCCCCTGCCATGGGCAGGGACCCTGGCACTGTCCAGGCTGCTCCCAGCCCCATGCAGCCTGGGACACTGCCAGGGATGCAGGGGCAGCCCCAGCTGCTCTGGGCACCCTGTGCCAGGGCCTCAGCACCTCCCAGGAACAATTCCTTCCCCATAGCCAATGTAACCCTGCTCTTGGCAGTGTGCAGCCATTCCCTGTCCTGTCACTCCAGCCCTTGTCCAGAGTCTCTGCCCATCTCTCCTGGGCTCCCTGCAGGCTCTGCAAGGCCACCCTGAGGTCAGCCCAAAGCCTTCTCCTGTGCAGGCTGAACCATCCCAATGCCCTCAGCCTTGGCTGCCAGCAGAGCTGCTCCAGCCTCTGCTGAGCTCTCATCCCTGCTCTGGACACCCTCCAACAGATCCCTGTGGGACTCTAGAAGAGGAATGTAAAAAAAGGAATGATGTTGACAAAATAATCCATAGATTTTCTGTGAGGCACCAATGGACAGATGCCTGTTCCTCACTCCAGAGAAGATTTCTGGTGGGAGGCAGCACAAAGGGAATATCTGTCCTGCAGAAGAATAAGGCAAGAATGGAAAAATGTGCACTCCAGAAGTTCTGTGACAAAGGAGCCTTATGATGTCTGGGTTATTTCTAGAGCAGAAGAAATCCACAGGGCTAGAAATTGTGACAGAGCTTCTTTTGTGGTCGCTGGGGAAACATCCCACCCACTCCTTATCCCCAGAGGACATTCTGGTTTCAAAGGCTGGCAATACATACAGAACAGCATCTCCAAACAGCTTGTTTTCAGGAAGAAAAGCCACCTGGCTCCCTGGGGGCACTGGCAATGGCATAATTCAGGACAAGAGATAGAGGTGGCTGTGGGTGGTATTTGTGTAATTTCTCTGAAGAGCATCTCCCCCAGGTGTGCCAGGTTCCATATCATGGGATAGCAGTAAAGAAAACAAGAGCTGAAATTCCTTGCTGGGCCTTTGAAGGCCCCAAAATGCAATGTTGGAAATTTGGACTTGGGAGATTGGAGTGTTTGAGTGCAGTGAGCTGGAGAGTCTCATGTGAACCTGCCAGAGTTGTATCACTTCCAGACCTCTGTAAACCACACCTCAAGGTTCAGTGGACCAACCACACACAGGCCATGCCTGGCAGGACTGTCACAGTGTTAGTTTTCACCTCCTTTAAAAGACTGAGCAAATAGCTCATTTCTTGAGCAAATAAGCAAACTGTTTTCTTTTGGCTGTTCCTCCAGCTGCCTGATGAAGCTCATCTGTGGGGAAATAAGTATTAGACATAAATCCCAATAGAAAATGCACACATCTTTTCTTAATAACATTGCACATTTAGCTGAATTATTTAAAAGATTCCAGATGCTTAATCTGTTGCTAATATGTTCAATCTTATTTGGACATAAATGAAATTTCTTTGTTTCTGAAGGAATGATTCCATCTTATTATTCCCATGAATAGATAATCATAGCTCTGTTATAAGTCGTTAGTCACTTCTACAGACATGAGAATTGATGTATTTTAGGCAATGAGTGATGCAGGAGCTGATGTTTGAGACATCAGATATTTCCTTTATTGCCTCACCCATTGCTAGATAGCAATGTTTTGTGAGCTGCTGATTTGGAGGGACTGTTGGGCCAATATCAGTAAGCCTGAACCTCTCATGTTCAGGATTGTGTTTAGACCATGGAGCTCTGAGAGAGCTGAGCAATCCTTGCCTTAGAGAGATGTCTAGGCTGCAAGACTTTGTAGGGTTAACATTAATTTTGGCCCCAATACCAAGTGACATAATGCCTTTGGTCACTGATTTAGGATTTTGGCTTATTAGGAGGCAAATTTGCTTTGGCTCCCCATCCCTGGCAGTGGCCTGGAGAGTTGTTGCCATGTTAAATGTAGGGTAAACTGTGATTTCTGACTAGATAGCACCTCACAGTTTCATGTACATGTTTCCACTACTTTCCCCACTTACTTGGTTTGGGATTACAGACATTTTTTTTTGTTGATAGACCTACTGCATCTTTTTTTTTTGTAAACCAGAGGAAAGACACAGAGAAACATTTTTAAGAAAATGAAATGTGAAGCCTACTGTTTCCCATTTTGCCAACTTGCTTTATGATAAATCCAAATGAGGCTTTCCAAAGCATCTTTCAATGGATCTGCATTTTACTGCCAACACAACTCTTTCTTCAGAAAGAAAAAAAAAAGGGGGAAATTATCTGGGATGCTGGTAGCAAGTAGCTCCCTGGAGAGCTTTGTGTGTTTCCTACACAGTTTTAGCACATATATACAATTGGAATAAATATTACCTAATTCAGCCCAGTGTATGTCATTATCATTTCTCTGCTTGGAAATGACTTGCATTTGGATTCCTGTGGACCAGGGGAAGTTCAGGTTGGACATCAGGAAGAATTTCTTCACATAGAGAGTGTTTAGACATTGGAGGGGGCTGCCCAGAGAGGTACCCCATCCCTGGAGGTGTTTAAGGAAAGACTGGATGTGGCACTCATTGCTCTGGTTTAGTTGACAGGATGGTGTTTGGTCAAAGCTTGGACTCTCTGCTCTCAGGGTTCTTTTCCAACCTGATTGGTTCCGTGGTTCATGAGGAAGTCACTGCCAATTTGATACCATCAGAAATGTGTGTGTATATATATAAATATATGTCTAAAGGTAATGCTCATAATACCAAAATGTACTTATTTAATTACTCCTCCAACTCCATTAATAGAGTTTGCCTCCTTGTCTTTGCCTTTTCTTGTTTTATTGACACCTCCTAATTGCTATGCCATTCTCCCCCACTCTTGCTGGGTTTTGGGGGGAGGCTGGGTGTGTGTGAAGCTGCAGGGGTGCTCGTTATGGGCTTCTACTTGCTATAGATTTTCTCCATGATTAGTCAAACAAAATATTTTCCCTAGACATGGGATCAGAGCAAGGGACAGTGACAATGACAGAGAAAGCAAGGGCAGGGCACTCATAGCTCCAAAATGTGTCATTTTTGGAGCAAAATGGAGAGAGCTGGAGGCCCCTTGCTCTTGCATCCTTTCCCATCCTTCCAGTCTTCCATTTGCTGTTTATCCAGAACTCCTCTCTGCACGTCATCACTCTTACTGGCAAAAGTCTGCCTCTGTAGATTGTGTTCTGCAACAACATTTCAAATTTTATAGCAAATTCAATTGTTAGAATACAAACTTAATTGATAATTTACAGCTGGTAATAAATGCTCTGGAGCCAGGGAAAGAATTTTGCATAGCCACATCCCCCTTTTAATCCTTTCTCTACTCCTCAAGATTTTCATTACCAGCTTAAAAACGTTGCTAAAATTTACACCACTGTGCTCCCCTCTGGTGCTGGTGTGATCATTCACAGTTTGTGTAAGCTAAATTTGAAATTGCAACCCAAGGAAGCCGACAATCTGTTGCATGTCTTTGTCTCACTCTTTGTGTGGGGATAAGTGGCTTCACATGGAGTAAGACAATGGAGAATCATGTTGTAAGTGTGCAATGCCAAAGCCTTAGAGAGAGATTTTGCTTCACTAGGAGTTCTGTGATCATTTCACAGCAGCAAGATGTTCAGGCCAGATTCTTCCAGCTAGGACATGGACCCAGAATTAGGCCAGGAAAGCTTCAAGGGAGCATGGAAAGGACATTTTCTGTTCAGAGTCTAACACTAAATGCATCTCTTCCAGAACTGAAATCATAAGCTCAGTTGAATTTAATTCAGAGAACTGCAATTTGTGCTTTGCAAATTGCAAAATTGCCAACTGCCTTAGTTCCCCTGGGCCCAAATTGCTAATATGAAAGTGTATACTGAGGTTAAACAAGTGAATTTAAAGACAAAGTTCAGATAAATTGTTATCTGCCTGTGACAAATAGACTTGAAATTATAAAAGGTAACATAATTTTGCACATATTTATATTTTAAGAATAGATACTGCAAGTACTTGGCAACTGATTGTGTAACCAATGAACTCACAGAGAGCTGTTAGTCCCATGCTCAAAGTAATTTGCAGAAAGAAATTGTTACATTAAATCACTGCCAATAATTTAAATGGTGCTGAATTATGGAAACTACTAAAAGGTAATTTTTTTAAAAAAAGTTATGCTTGATAAATTGTTTTTAAATGAGTTGTGTTTATTATTCCATTAGCTTCTCCATTAGATGTTCACAGTTTTCATGAGAAAGTGTGAAACCAGATTGACTATTACAATAGTGGTGCTCCAGATTTCAGGGTACAATGTAGAGGTTGGAAATTCAGTGAACTCCAGGACAGTGAAATCCATTTTTTTTCCTAAAGTCAGTCTTTGAGACTCACTTTGTTTTCCCTGATAGTCCCACATCCAGTCAATATCAAAGCATTAAATTGATTTAATCATGCAAAGGAAAGTAGGCACATGTCTAACTCAAAATCTGTCTTCCTTATGCTTCACTATATTGATATACGAATATTTTAAAGCCACATGTGGAATTTCATTCCATTCTTTGAGACTTTTCAGGAGACACACTAAAAAGCAAAAGCTGAGCAGGTGACAGGGTGTGCCTTCATGGCCTGAGGTGAGTTTGTGACATTCCAGTAGCACCTTCCCTACTGAGGCAGGCCCGGGTACCACTGTCAGTCAGGGGCTTTGGAAATCCCCCCAGATGTATTTGTACAGCTGGCCCTTTGCCTTCTCAGGATCAGCCTCATTATGATTTATTAACCATCTACAAAGAGCATTGACAAACAATGAATATTTATGACTACAGATGTAACCCTATTGTTTGTGCAAATTACAGTGTTTTCCTGGTAATATTCTGAATGGCTTCAAGTTGACATAAATAATTCATACTTGTAAAGCCATATGTTAAACTGTCATTGTAAAAGACTAAGTGCTGCCAGTTTTCACTTGAACCATATGTAAATATCAAGCACTTGATATTAAACAGTGATATAAAGTCTAAGCACCTTAATGCCACTTACACAATAAAGATTGCAATATGCCACAATGCATTGAGTGCCAGTGTCAAAAGACATTTAACTGCAGCAAAGGAACCATTTTTATTCCTGAGTAAATTACAGCATATTAATTTGACCAAGTCTGGCTTTACAGATTTAAATTACAGTGAGAGCAGACCTCTAGCCTTTGCCATTATTACTGGGTGAAGGAAAGAGCTTGAAATATTTCCATGAAATCTACTGCAATCTCTAGTTATTATCAAGGTACTTGTTGCATGCATGTGACATACATTTACATACATTTAATGTGGGGGTGTATGTGTATATAGGGGTGTGTGTATGTGTGAAATGCTGTGCAAATGTCCACATTAGAATCATGATATGGCCTGGGTTAAAGACCACCCAGTTCCACCCCCCTGCCATGGGCAGGGACACCTTCCACTGTCCCAGGTTCTCCAAGCGCCATCCATCTTGGCCTTGGAAACTTCCAGGGACGGGGCAGCCACAGCTTCTCCATGACTTTTTATTTTTCACTAGGAATCTCAGAATGTAGTGTTGAGATTCCTAAGGAGTAGAAATCACTTGGATTTATGGATTCTTCCCTCCATTCTGCACTGGAGCTACAAAGCAGGATGGAGAAGAGAGAAAATCTCTGGCTGTACTCCCCAAGTGCAGGATGAGCTGGCACTGCTGATGGTTAGAAACACCTGCTTGGAGGAGGTGCTGTCTTGGGGGAAAACATCAATTAATAACTGAAATACTTGTGATCTGAGCAAAGTGTCTGTGGTTTAATTCACAGAGAAGCACAGAACTGTTTTCAAAAGCTGCCTGGTGCTGTCCAAGTGCAGGGTACTTCCAGGTTTCCACAGCTCAGAGGCCCACCCACCTGAGGATGCAGAGCTGGATCTTTGCCATGTTAGGTAACTCACATGGAAATAAACCATCCAGAAAAATAGAGCAAGGGTTTAATTTTATCTTTCTTTATGTCCCGTAGAATTGCTGAGTGGTAACAGCCAAAATGCAATGAAATGCACATGTGCTTCCACAGGAATGCTTTTTCAAGTGGCCTTCCAGCTACGTGCTGGACTCTGTGTATGAACTGTCAATGGTATTTTTGTGCTGCATACACTGTGCCAAATTATTGGTGCTTCTGGTTGGGTTTGCTGTGCCCCAGTGCTGCCAGGACTGTGCTGAAGTCACAAGAGGGGCTGCTGAGCAATGCTTCTTCCCACAGTGTCTGAGGCACCAGCACCATGGCAATGGGTGAACTGCAGGCAGGATTGTGTCCTAGGTGCAATTCCACATCCCAGTTACAAAACCCATGGCTGCATTTCTGCATTTATGTATTGCATTCCTTGCTCTACTTTAGGGAAGCTTCTTACAAAGGCACAGTACTCCCAGATTTTTGTGTCTTTCCCAGTGCAATTGTGCCTTAGAAATGGTTTAGTGGAAACCTTTCCCTGGGTTCTAATCTGATTTAAATTCATTTAAATTCAGAATCACTGTGGGCTAACCCCTGTGTAAGTGCAGTGCTGGTCCATGGGGCAGCAGTGGTGCTTCACAGAAATACCAACAGCAGCTGGCTTTGTGTCCTTAGTTAATTTGATTATACAGTTTTAGTTTAACTTAAACAAAGCAGCGACCTTATTATTATTTTAAGAAACCTATTTTGAGAGGAGGGAATCGTATTTCTCACATAAATCCATCTTCAAATGTCTTCTTTAGATGTACATGCAGCTGGGGCTGGAGTGGAGTTTGTGTGGGGAGGGGAAAAGCATACTGGATTTCACTGATCACAGTTGCTTTAAATTATTCAGGGAAGAGGGAGATGCTGTTTATGCACCAAGAAAACAAGGCTGGCAGCAGAGATCAGAGGGGCCTTGCTTTTACAGTTTCCTTCTGCTATAAAACAAGTACCAGGGGAAGGATTGGGGTGTCTTGAGGGGTCATATTTTGGTGCTTGTGACCATTAGGAAAAAAAAATCTGGGTTCAATGGTACTCAACATTCTTATCATGTCTTCTGCCTCAAGCACTGTTCTCCTGTAGTTTTACAAGAAGCAATTCAGAATAAATGCTTGAATCTTGCTTTGCCTAAATGTAAATTAAGGTCAATCTCGGGAATTTCTCCTGATATGGACTTTATGTTTTCAAATACTAAAATCATAGTTGCATAGGATTATTTTCTGATTTTTGCAGACATTTTCTGTATGTCTTATTCATTCTTCCCCTTCTTTATCTCAAATTAAAATCTACTTTAAAATATCAGTGTTCTAAATCACTTCAAAATATACTTCAAAATCACAGCAGGGGAATTGAGAATGGCTCTCAATAACAAATGCTATTAATTCTAACATTTCCTATTTTGCAGTTCTGTCACATCTGTTATTTTGTTTCCATGTTTTGCCCACAGAATGAAAAGGAGAAGCTGACATGGAGTGACCGCATGCCTGGATACGCAGCGAACTTCGGGCTGATTTTATTTATGGTAACATACTCTACATTTCTGCTCATTTATTGGGTGTGAGAAACTTTGCCATGAGCATCTAGAAGGAAACCTTTGAATTGCTGTTCTCAAATATGCTAAAAAACTGAAGGTAAGGTCAGCTGGGGAGAAATTCTAGGAAAGTTCATGGAGCTCAATGCCTGCCCCCAGCTTTATTCTCTTTTTCCAACGGCTGCTTGTGGAAGGGCTGACTTGCTGTAATGCCAGCAGTTCATTACACAAATTCTGCCTCTCCCCCAGGGTTTCTGCTCCACCTCTGTTATCCAATGAAGGGATAACATTGATGTTTTGTTGTCAGCACAGTATTACTTATGTTGGTCACAGTGATGTTAAAAAGGTTGAGCCTTGGAACAGGTGACATCCAGGTGAAATAAATCTGTTGCTGTGAAATATTTATCCAAGGCCCATTCAGGGATGGACTGTACAGGAGATGAGGAAGATCATGGTACACAGTCCCCGTGGGAACAAGAATAAGGTGTGCAGGTCAGCCTCTAAACTGAGGACACCATTGTCTTAGTCAAAAGTCAAATTTCCAGCAAAACAAACACATCATGAAGGTGCTGGACTTTGTAAAGAGCAACAGGAAGGCCTTGCTAAAATCCCTAAATTACATGATAAAGGATCCCATTATCCCTCTGGCTACAGTAATTACTGACTGAAAACTTCTCTTCATACCTGCAGACACTGCAAAATGGCAATGAAATCGGCCTCTTCACACCACTGCAGCACCTAACTAGGGAAACTGCCTTGGGGCCTAAATTATTTTAAGACACCTAAGTGTATTTTTAATTTACTTGAATTTTCATCTATTACACCAGATGTCCTGTGAAGATTTAATTTCTTTTGCTGACAATCAAATGCTCTCATTGAAGTTGTCTACACCCTTATAAATATGTTTATGTATTTATGAAGATGCATTGCAAAATCAGAATATTTTCTGTACGTTTTGGATGAGTCATATATGGATGTACTCACAGCATTTTAAGTGAGTTTACCATCCTGAGGTCATACCTGGTATTTGCTTTTTAGACAGAACCTCTAAGTGGCATCAGTCATGACTTCACTTAGAGCAGACCACACTGAGTCTGACTAAGCACAGGGCCCTGCTTTAGCTTTTACAAGTCATTCTTTTGCAGACAGGGTGCTTACATGTGCTCTTGACTTTCACCACATGTTTAAATCTCCCCTAAGCATGAGCTTAAAGTGCTTTCCTGACTCATAGCCCAGGTATTACCCTCCCTGCTTACTGTAACATCTCAGAGAGATTTATAAAGGGTTATTACCTACGGTTTGTGAGATGTAAAATGCAGAGCAGCACTTCTTCAACTTCTGTTAGTGAATAGTGGAACTAGGCTGACTTTCACCATCTGGCAAAGTGGACACAATGATTTTATTTTTGCAATATTTTGAGCATTATTTATATGTAAGTACCTACAGGAGACAACTTGCAAACCATGCCTGAAATTCAAGCCAACTCTTGATGAGGGAGAGCACGCTCTGCTATCCTATATGGATATTGCAATCTGCTCTTTACAGTATGGGATATTTCTCTTTTTCCTGCTAGATTAGTTAAACAGGAATTGGAAAGTTCAGACTGAATTTTGTTGTCAGCCTGTGAAATAGAATTGTACTGAGAAAACCTTATTGGTCTTGTTAACCTCTATTATTATTATTATTCACACAGATTATTTATTTTAACCATAACTACGTACGAAATAAATTATAAAATCTTGAATTTACGTGTGTGTGCAGGGGTACAAGACTCCAACACTGACCTGCACACAAGTGCACAGCAATTTCCAGTGCTGCAGAAGTGATTGTTGAATTTTTAATGCTACCTCTTCCAGGCCAAAAGGGTCTGGTGTTCCAAATCTATAGGTGTTTTCCATGAAGATTTCTACATTGCTGTAGAGTGATGCTGTTCTGTTCTGTCCCTCCTTCCCTGAGCTTTCCACCCCAAACTCTCCCTGGTGATTCTTGAAGCTGGTAATAATTTACTTAGTGTAAAATCTTTCCTTTTATTATTGCCCTTAATTTCCATACTTCCATTGTGTACTTCGCTTTTGTGAATCCTCTTTCAAGAATTTTGTTGTGGTCTTTTCCTTTCTTTCTGGCTTTTCCTCTGTCTGTATTAATCTAGGCATGCCTTTTTTTTGTTCAAAATGCAGGTTGAAAAAAACATCGTGTTCACTTCTCTTACCCAGTCTTACATCACCAAACAATTCCAAGGATTAATTCACAAATGTATGGATGCTTTAAAATCTGACCACAGTCCTTTTGTTGCACACAAAACCTCATTGGACTGCAGAGGGGGCAGAAGATCCAAGTCTGATTTAAGCTATGCATTTTGCAGAGATTGTAGAACAGAATTAGAAAATTAGAAATTAGAAAATAGATTGTCTTATTTTTGCAGCGTGAGAGCAATGGTGGCAGGAGGTCTGGGCTCATCTGGGCATCTAAGCTGAGCTTTTCTTGAGTGTGATTAACAATAACATGTCATAATTTATAAATCCCATATTTAGAGGGCACATGTTGTGGCAGAGATTTCGGAGTTGGTGATAAAGATGCTGGTAGTGTTGGAAGAGAGCAGGGTGGCATGGAGCAATGCATCACTGGGCTTTTCTTTGTTTGGCTGTCAGAAGAAGGAAAAAAAATCAATTTGAGTCATGGCAGAAGAGTTCAGCCTCTTCCACCCCGTTCTCTCTCACATGGTGTAATACTTGACTCTAGAATAGCCCTACTGGGGAGCCAGAGAACTATCTGGACATTAAATTGTTATCCTACTTGGATGGAGGTAGCAGCCTAGCCCACGGGGTTTTATAGCTTCCTTCTCAGATCTAGTTTGCTTTCCTGTTTGTCTTCATTCATACCAGGCTCAGTAGGTGACCTTTTCTGCAGCCAATTTTCACATCTGTTTCTGAGCAGTGCAGCCCTGGATGGAGTAGTTCAGCTCTTGAGGGAAGGAGCTGCCACAACAGGGGGAAGGTGGCCAGAGGGAATGCTGGCACTGACAGCAAACCCCACAGTGGGCACCTGAGCAAACGGTGGCCTGCCTGGTCTGGAATTTGGGCAGAAGAGGTGTTTTCAGGATTGACAGAAATGCTGTGAAGACACAGGAACCATTCCCCCTCGGTGTGTCTGGGGAGTGAGAACTGTGCTCACAGTCACTGTGCAATCCTACAGGCCCTCCTCAATTTTCTCTTCTTGCTGGATGCACAGATAATGAAGACTCCTAAAGGAGTGTTTTTCCATCTGTGTCTAAGCAGATGTTTAAAAACAGCTGAGCAACTGAGAGTTTCTGAAACCCTGGTGCTTTTGCAAAGCAAATATTTTTGTTCTTTAAACAAATAAAACATTTTTTTTTTCCAGTAACTTTGATACCTTGCTGTGGCACTGCATGGATTGAAAAGGTTGCTCCTCTCCCATCCTCCAGTAACATTCCTCAGGGTGAGGGATCCCTAAAATCCTTTGGTCAGGTTCAAGATTTGAACTATTTGCTATTGAACTTTCATGATCTGAAATTGCCTCTTTCTCTGTTTAGTGAGAACTGTCCTTGACTCTTCTTCCTGTACTGTTAAGATTTCATTGCTAAGTGGGAATTTATGATGGAGACAGATGTGTGTGGAGGGCCAGGGATCTCATCAGCTCCAGAATGAGGCACCCAATTGCTGTTTTTCCTTGTCCACCACCATTGTGAAAAAAATGGCAAAGAAATCCACAGGGCAAAAAAAAAACCAGGAAGGGAGTATTAGGAAGATGATTAAGAAGAAGGAATCTGTGACTCAGATTAAGAAAAAGAAAGGAGCTTAAGGTGTCTGTCGAGGTGGAAGGTGAAGTAAATTAATACCAGGTGGTGTTGTTTGTTTTCTTCATTTATTGTGGATTTTAATCTCTACTCTAGTGGCTGTAATGGGGAAGCAAGGAAAAAATTATGGTTCTTGTGTTCCTGCACCCCTTCTGTTGCAGAACAGCAGGAATGTGATTTTTTTTTTGTCTGTTCTTTTGGTAGGTAAGTCAAAAGAACAATAGATACGAGAACCAGAAATGTTTCCTTGACACAATGAAAACTACAAAACCAAAGGAAATAATATTTTATGTAATTTGAAAAGTTTTCATTTAAACCGTTTCAGGTTCAGGCTTTTATCATTCACGTACATTTCATTTAAAATTAATGAAACAGTTCTTTAAAAAGTAAAATTAGATGTTTTACTAGGTCTAATATTTTATTACTACTTGCTGACAAAACATATTTGACAATTTTATCTGAAATCTCCAGGAGTTTCTCCAAATAATTAATTTTTAGTATATTTACTAGTTCTTCATAAAAGCAAAATGTGTCCAGTTTTTACCTTCAACCTTTAATAATTTAACTTTGATTCTTGTTGTGGTTCTTTTGCAATAGTTCCTTTTCATGCAGCAACCTTCCTCTGCATACAGGAATTCAATAAGCTATTGCTGGATCATTAAAATGAACTGTTAAATTTCCTTAAACCCATGTTTGAATCTGGGCCTCTGGGCCTGTTTTAATAATTGCAGTAGTCTAATCTTTCACATTGAGGTAGTCTCTTTCATCTGAGGATCTCAAGATGTTTTACCTAAAATAATGAATGTACCCTGGAATTCTTGCTAAAGGCAAAAATGAAAGGGAAAAATGAACCTTCTCCCCCTTTTGTGCCCTGATGATGAAAATTTGCTTTTTTAAATTATTGTTTTATCGATTTTTTTTTTTCATTGTGGATTAGTTTAGATTTTTTATTTTTTTTTTTAAACCAGAATACCACAACCCTGTGAAATTCAAATTCTTCTTTGGGAACTTGACCTTAAGTAGCAGGGCCAACTTTCCTCATTCATGGGTCAAAGCCAGCCCACGAAGGATGCCAGGGATACCAAGTGATTTCTGGGACACAAATATAAAGTGAAGCCCTAATAACCCTGCTTAGATCAGTCTTAAAGGAATAATAACAGGGGAAATTTTTTATTTTTTAATTTTTAAGTTGGTGCTTCTGCTGTACACAGGTGAAACTGTTTGAGCCAGTAAAGCCCATCTACCTGCACAAAAATTTTGTGCACCATTTTACTGATGCACAGTAAATAAATATATATTTAGGCCTTCACATATAAATAGGGCTTCAGTCCAAGCCCTCTGAATCTATTGCCAGATAAAAGACCTTGCTTAATTCCTGCTTTTGAACCCAAAATGCCCAAATTTCACTGCATGAATGATGTGTAGCTTTAATCAGAACGAACATGCCCATCTGTAGGAAACCATGCAATCAGTATAAAAAAATCAGATTGGTTTGGGTTGAAAGGAACCTTAAAAGTTATCCAGTTCTAAGTCCCTGCTGGGGCAGGGATGCCACTCACTAGATCAGAACAGTCAGGGCCCCATCCAACCTGGCCTGGGACACATCCAGGGATGGGGCAACCTCAGCTTCTCTGGGCAACCTGTGCCAGGGCCTCACCACCCCCAAGGGAAAGGATTTCTTCCTAATATCTAACAAAAAGTGTCCTCTTTTGGTTAAAAGCCATCCTTGCTTTTCCTACCACTACCTGCCCATGTAAAAAGTCACTTTCCTTCTTTTTATAAGCCTCCTTTAGGTACTGAAAGGTGGCATAAAATCTCCCTGCAAGCCTTCTCTTTTCCAGGCTGGACAATGCCAACTCTGTCAGGCTGTCACAGGAGAGGTGCTGTGAAGCATGTGAGCATCCAGCCCTCTGAGCATCTTGTGTCAGTTGAATTGTTGTGCCAGCTGGGAGTTGTGCATCCATTTCCTTCTCTCTTATTTATCCATCTTGTTCTTATTTGTCCATCCTGTTTCTTCTCAAATTCTCAGAACGCTTTTAAATTCACAAATGAAAACATCTCTTGCAGTCCTATTTTTGGAAGACCATTACAAATTACAGTTTTGCAGTTGTTACAGGTCCAGTCCTGCTACCTTCCTGTAGGAGAGCTTGGAATCCTTGTGTTTTCATTCGATCACCCGCACGTTATCACCTTGCACTAAGAAACAACCCTTTTTCTCAAATTCTCAGAACACTTTTAAATTCACAAATGAAAACATCTCTTGCAGTCCTATTTTTGGAAGACCATTACAAATTACAGTTGTTACAGGTCCAATCCTGCTACCTCCCCGTAGGAGAACTTTGAATTCTTGCCTTTCCATTCGATCACCCGCACATTATCACTTAGAAACAGCCAATTCATGGAACACACCCGACCTCCCAGCCGGTCTCCAAGCTGAGCTAACCCGTGCTCCTGTGTTTGCAGATCATGCTGACGTTTTCAGCAGTGTTTGGGGTCATCGTGTACCGCATCACGACGGCAGCAGCCTTGTCCTTCAGCACAAACGAGGCAGCCAGGGCCAACGTCCGCGTCACCGTGACCGCCACCGCCGTCCTCATCAACCTCGTGGTGGTGCTCATCCTCGATGAGATCTACGGAGCTGTGGCCAAATGGCTCACAGAAATTGGTAAAACTGCCTCGCCACGGTCCTCTTTAGCCATGCTTTGACACGAGGGGGTGCAAGGAGGGTCCAGGGGGAGCGTTTCCTTTGTGAAGGTGCCCCTTCACAGCTGAGAGCTGCAGAAAGTCGCTGGGTTGTTGTCACTGTGATGCACAGGGGGAACACAGCAACACACACACAGCAGGGGTTCAGGCAGAGAAGAAGAAAAGAAGTCTCTAATTTATTGTTGACCTCGTATCTATAAGTTTCTGGGCAGTGATCAGAGATTGGACAGAGAAGTTCCCACCTCTCCATCTCCACTGGTCCCTTGAGAAGTCCATCAGGTGATATCTTTTCACCAAGGAATGCAAACATGATCCTTGTTTATCTTACAATTCATGAGAACTGACTCCATTATACTAAAACAAATCAGAAGGCTGATTTTCAGGGACAGCAGGTTGTTTCAAAAATCTTGATGGCTCTGACAAAGTTACACTGATGGTGTTTCCGTGATGAAAGTTTTAACTATTTCCTTACTGCTCAAATGATTGTTTTGTTCCATTTTAGGGGCATGTCATTTTTATTAATGATTTCTATTGCAGTTAGTGGTTGGACTTTCAAAATTTGTTTTAAACATCAAAATATCGTTGCAAGCCTGGATATTTATTTCTTTTGAAGGGAAGTAATTCCTTTTACTGCTATAGAGGTTTAGGACTTAAACATTGATTTGTTATATACATTAGGCTAAAGATATACTAATAGGGGTATAGGCTGGGGCTTCGTTTTATTATATAAATTAGACCAAGGATGTTGACTGATAGTGCCTTTGCATGAGATTACTCTTAAGACTTCTGTTTCTCGTCAAATTCTCAGAACGCTTTTAAATTCACAAATGAAAACATCTCTTTCAGTCCTATTTTTGGAAGAACATTACAAATTACAGTTTTGCAGTTGTTACAGGTCCAATCCTGAATTTTGGAAGTATGGTCCTGTTAGTTTAGATTAAATTCCTAAAGTATTTGAAAGAAATGAAGATAAAGCAATTTTTTTTCACAAACTGCCACTTTAGTGGGTTAATTTGTTTGTTTATTTTTGTTTGGAGCCAGGCTTTGGGCAGATTGTAAGAGGGTTTCAGAAATGGACTTTGTTCTAGTGGCATAAATGAGCTCAGGCTCACTGTCCAGGCCAAAATTGTACCCACATTTTCAGCTTTCATATATGTGAAATTGTGACCTGATCAGTTCACTGCACGTGTCCAGGTATGAAAGGGCACAAATGTTAAGGAATGACACAGCTGTGTGGGAAGAGATGAAGATGAGACTTCTCCAGCAGCTTCTAGGCAGGAGCTGGGAAGTGCTAGGCACTCTCTTTGGAGAGTACAGGAGGAAAATCTCTCCCTTTGAAATGTGCACCAGGCTGAACTGTGAAAGAAACAACACTTTCTTTCTTGCTGATTATTGTCCCCCTGTCACTTTGCATTTAATTCTAATCCTGTCTTTATTAGGGCAGCATTCCTAATCAGCCATCAGATGTTTTGTTTAAGAAGGATCCAGTCAGAATAATCTCTAGTGCTACAAATTACATGAGTTAGAAAGTTCACTCAGGCAGCTTTCTCCGGCATTAGGCTCAGATGCCAAATATAATCAAACTGTTTTTAAAAATTACAATTTGTGCATGCTGATAAATGTTGCTTAACTTGTGAACTCTCATTTTGCTGAGAGGAGAAAAACATACTCAGTTGCACTATGTTATGCTGCACTTAATCCACAAACTGAAGAACACACTTGTTGGGCTGAAGGAGTAGCTCTTGATGGCATAAGTCTCTATTCTAACCCCAAGTACACTCGAATCTGTATTCAGGTGAAAAATACATCTGTAAGCACAAGAATAGCACTGATAGCATTGTGGTAATCATGGGATCACAGTCATGCATATGCCTCAATACCTCCTCAATCAGTGCCTGGAGGAAAAGAGCAGGAGTTCTGTTGTTATCAATCCAGAGCAGGATTCCTGTGGGCCCAGCAGAGTGGGGCACTGATTGATGTCCCTTTATCACAGATGAGACCAGCCAAAGTGCAGATGGTATCCTGCTATTCCCAGGAAGAACAGATCATCTTCAGTAATCAGGTGGTGCCAGACAAGGTTTACAGCTCATTTGTAACTCAGAATCACAGAATGGTTTGTGTTGGACAAAGGGACTTAAACCCACCTGTCCCAAGCTCCTGCCATGGACACCTTTTATCAGACCAGGTTGCTCAGAGCCCCATCCAGCCTGGCCTTGGACACTGCCAGGGATGCAGGGGCAGCCACAGCTGCTCTGGGCACCCTGTGCCAGGGCCTCCCCACCTCGCAGGGAGGAATTGACTGAGGCCAAGGAAGAGCCAGTGACATGGGGACAAAATCAGAACTGCTCATGTTTGTCCCTCGTGAGGACAGCAGCTCCTTCAGAGAGCCAAGACCCATTCCAGCCTCAGCTCAACTCTCCTCCACCTGCAGAGCTCCAGCTGCCCAATCTTGGCATAACAACCCACCAGGGAGCATTCCATTTTTTTGGGATGAGGGAGTTTTCTCTGTTACCAACACACCTATTCTGGCTGAATGCATTTCTCATGCAGCACACCCGAGGAGCTGGAGGACAAATTCTACACATGCCTACAGCTATGGTATAGGATGTCTGAGGGAGCCTCTGGGACCATATACGGTGTACAAATGTTCATCCACAGGCTGAGCTCATCCCTGGGGGGGCTCTCTGCAAGGCAGGGTTTAGAATTTTTCTCCCTCAAATGAAAAGCTGCACTGCTGTTATTCCATATTCCTGCTACCCTGAGCTTTTACTGGTGGATCTATTAAGTGTATGGGATCACCTACAAATCGTTTGATGGTTTCATTAAATTTTTTATACATAGAGGTGGGCTATGCCTTCAGGCTCATCAGGTTGTGCACTGATCTTTTGTGAAAATGTGCTTGAAAAGTGTCACAAAGAAAGCCAGGCAGAGAGTGTTCATTAGGCTTTTCTGTTCCTTCAGTGCTAAAATAATCATGCTGCTTTTTTAAGAAAAAAAAAAACACCCAAAACAACAGCAAAGCAAACAGAACACTCAAACTGTGCCCAAAACACAAAGTACAAGTACAGCAGTATTTTTAATGAAGTCCTTAAGCCAGAGCTCTGAATCTCCTTATTATTCCACACTTTTTTTGTGCCACAGAAGTTCAGCCAAGAACGATAAATTTAATCATAAAACTATCTTCTCTCACATTACATTTCTCAGCTCAGGATGAGCAGAGAAACACAGGGGTTTCACCCATATAAAATATTTAAAAAAGGATCCTACCATCAGTTTGAAAAGCCTGTCTTATACCTGAGTTTTCTGCTGCCAGAAAATTTCCACAGAAATTGAAAATAAATCTGGGAACAGAGTAATGAACACTGAAAATATTTAAACCAAGAAATCCTGAAAGACAGAACACGTATAGTGAATTATTAGCAAAAATCTGCCTGTGAATTAATTAATAAGGTACTAATTCACTTAATACCTTATTAAAAATTGTATTTAGTCTTAACATCAAGCATATCAACAATCTCACCACAGAAAAGAAAGTTTGTGGACTGCAAGTTAAGGATGCTTTTAAAGTGTTTTTTTTCTGGTTGAAAGTCTTTGTACATTGCTTTCAGCATTCCTCAGTTGAGAATACAAATGTTTTGTTATTTTAATTGTGTAACTGTATAATTGATGTACTTTTGTATGTTAATATCCATATATACAACAAAGTAATTTATGCTGCTTTTGCTTTGTGGAATTGAATGTCTCTGGAAATCAGGACTCAGTGACAGACTGAGTGGCTTTGGTACAAATTAGAGGTACAAAAGAAAAATTAATATAAGCCCAAAGTTTAAAGTTTGGTTTGGGTTTTTTGGTACGTGTTTGGAGATACAGGGATTTTTATATACTTACTGACTCAGTTCTCTGGTTTGCTTTTTTCCCCCGCAGAAATACCAAAAACAGAGAAAACTTTTGAGGAAAGACTGATTTTGAAGGCATTCCTACTGAAGTTTGTGAATTCTTATGCATCAATTTTTTATGTTGCCTTTTTTAAAGGAAGGTAGGATAAACATTCCTTACACATCTATATTTCTGTATATAAATTTTTATATATGAGTCTATATTAGTGGATCTGTGTTTAAAAACAGACACAAATGCCTGGGACTGGCCATCTCTGAAAAAATATCATTGACAGGGTTATCTAAAGTTAATAATTCATTTTAGTTTGTTTTTTTTTTTTTTTTTTTTAAGTGTTGGCTTTATGATGAATGGGGGTGCTTACAGGCTTTAACTTTCCACAGTTTAGCAAATTTTCCTTGAAGCATCATTCAGCAAAGAAAGGTCTTTCTGTTTCATTTACAATTATGGAACTCTTTTTTCTATTACTTTCACATTATTTTGCATTATTCTCATGTATCAAATTAAGAAATGGTTACAGTCAACTGGTAAATGAAGTGATTGACCAAAAAAAGCTAATTCAGCTGTCCTGCTAAATAAGTGTGACTTCCTACGGGCTCAGAATCCTTGTCTTTTGGGACCCAGCCATCCACAGGCTTTTGAATGGGAAGTTTAAAATGATTCTTTGCCAAAACTTTGGCAAAAAAAAAAAAAAAAAATTGTTTCAAGCATCCTCTGGATTCTGTTTCCTACCATTTTGCTCTTCCTTTTGGGGGCTGTAAAGTTTGTTAAACTCTGCTCTTCACTAATCCTCTCCAGCACCTTTCATTTGAGGGTTAATGATGCATTTTGCCAGCAATTGCAAAGATTGTAAGACACCAACGAAAAAAAGTCACCAATTTCTCTGGGTTTTGACCATATTTTTGTGTTGTATGGTTAGAATAGAGTCAATATCATTGTTTTGATATTTAATTATATTGATATAGTTCAAAATGATTTATTTTGTATAAGTATAATTATATATTAAAATTATATATGTAATTACATATATATAATTACATATATATTGATATTAATTACATATATATTGATATTAATTACATATATATTGATATATTATTATCATGGTGTAGCCAGAAGAGTCTTGGTTGTGTATAGATATGAAATAATTCCATTCAGGGCATTATTCACATGTAAGGGAATGTGAACTAGGAGATGTGTCCCCTGGTTTATTTGCCATCTCTAATCAAGAGAGGGGATTTAATATTATATTGTTTTAGCATTGAAAAATATTTTATTAAAATTATTTTATCCAGATGTAGTAGAAAAACATTTGTAGAAGCTTATTGTTTTGAAATAATTGAAGATGGATAGGTGCTGAGCCCTTAAAAAATCATGTTGAAGAAGCTACTTCTGAAAATTTTTGGTTAATACAAAAAAAATAATTCTTGATTTCAAAGTTAACTTATTTTTGTGTTTTTATAATAAATCGTGGTGTCAAAATTAGCTTATTTTTCTGGTTTTATACTAGTTTATATATCATTATTGCTTTCAGGTTTGTTGGCCGTCCTGGTCGTTATGTGTATGTGTTTGAAGGTTATAGGATGGAAGAGGTAAGTACATATGAAATTCAAATTACAAATAAAATCCTTTACACGAAGAAATGTATGTACAGTGTTCAGTGGATTACAAACAGGGGAAAAATAGAAAACACATGTTAAAACAAGAGGTTAAATCTTCAACTTGAACAGGCAAAACTCAGGGCTTCCATGTAAGGCAACTTTATATTCTTTCTTTCTGCAGTTTTGATTATTTCATGGCCTTTTTTTAGGTGAAGCTTCACCATTTCTGTGCTTTACAGCTGGGCACTAAGGCACAAACATTCCATGATTTGGCTGAGACTCTTGGGAAGCGTGAATCTGGCTTCCCATTCTGCAGATTGCTGGAAGCTTGGTGATTTTAATAGCTTAAAAACCTGGAGCCATTTTGTGCTGAACCTATAAACATCTTAAAATAAAAAAAATAAAAAAAATCCCTCTTGAAGGGGATTGCTGTGGGTATTCCCTTGGAAGCTGGGAGATGCACTCAAGGTTTGACAATAAAGCTGACAAAAAAGTCTTGGCAAGATTGAAGGTTTTCTTTTCCCCCTGGGAGATATCAGGTTGGAAGAGTATTGGTGATCCTGCATTATGTTTATTACATTGATTATATAGTAAATATTTTTAAAGGAAATATAGGAGTCCCAGGGCACGGTGAGTTGTTTCAGAGCTCTGCATGTTTTCCATCATGCAGGTTTATGGGTAGAGATGAACGACATTGTCAAGCACAGATTTGTAGTGACCAATGAGCTCCGTGATCCCCCACAAATTGGTGGCAGGGACAGTGGGCACATGGAGACACTGGGAGCTCTCCCAAGTGGGCATTTTGAAATTAATTCTCTTAATCCTTTCTCATCTCTGGTTTTGTTTAATTGCAGTGTGCTCCAGGAGGGTGTCTGATGGAACTCTGTGTTCAGCTGAGCATCATCATGCTTGGAAAGCAACTGATCCAAAACAATCTCTTTGAAATTGGAATCCCGTGCGTACCCCGGCCTTTTCCATTATGTGTTATTCCTAGGGCACAGTAAATCAAAGCCTTGATCCTTATTCAGCTAAATGGGACTTTTGCCACTGCCTTCAGTGGGTTCTAATTGAATGTGATGATAAATCACATTTTTGGTTGTGGTGAAATGATCTGGTTGTATTTTATGTTGAATAATTGGCTATATCTTCACTAAATGGCTTAAAGAAAATGATGGAATATATGAAATAATTGATTTAAATTAATTTTAGAAACCAGGGAAAACAGGCAAGGTATGATAGATCTCCTGGGAAGTTCCAGAGAAGCTCTCAGGACAGCAGCACTGAATACAAATTAGCACAAAGTGGAGGGGAGACAGCGTGGGGGAAAGCAATAGCCCATAAAAGATGTTAAAATCTATTACTTGATCTATGACTATTTTATGGGTTTAAGGATGAAATCCACACGTTTCCAAGGTGCCTTTGTGTCATTCTGTGATGGTGCAGGAGCAAGCAGAGCCCCTGACAGCTCAGTGCCTTTCTGGGCTGCTTCAGTGCTCAGAACCCTGCTCCAAACACAGCAGGAAAACTCCCCCCAGTCTCTCACCGTGCCAAGGGCACCCCCAGGCACTGGGAATGCACTGGGATTCCTGCTCCTGCCTCTTGGGAGCTTTGCTTCGTGGGGCAGTGGCCAGAGGTGAAGAGCCTGCTTTAGACATCTCAGCTCCCCTGAAATGAGGCAGAATCTTCCAGCTCTGGTGACAGCAGCTTTTAGGTCACATCCATAAGGCCACGAAAAACTAGAAATCAAGAAGAGTGATTCTTACAAGATATGAAATATATCTCAAACGAGCCCTTTTCCTCCCTTTTCTCGACAAGAACCATTTTCTTTTTTCTAGCAAGGAATTTAAAGAGAGAGAAAAAAATTCCCAAACAAATCAGATGTAGATTATGGATGGTTTCATTATTCTTGTGTCAAAGTTCAGTAGGGAGGCCTGTTTTCTGTCTGTATCTCATTGAGTTTACATTTTATTTTGAGAAAAGGGTGGTAAATCATTCCCAAAATATCTGACATGTTGAAGGCTTAAAGCTTTCTCAGTGTAAACCTGCTGTAATTTGTTTCTCGTCTTCCAAAACCTTACTGCTACTGGACTTTTTAAATGTGGATTTTATGATGTTACAAATACTGTATTTATTATTTTTGACTCATGAAAACATGGGCTGATCCAGTCCAAACAGAAAGTCATGTCCAATTATTTTTCATTTCCCTCCCTTTGGTGCAAGAATGCAATAATTTCATCCCATTTTTCTCCCTCAGATCTGCTCCCCCACCCTTCAGCCAACAAACTGTGGTGGCCTCAATTTTCAAAACTGTTTAAAAACAAACACACTTTCATCCTCCCCTTCCTAGATAAATACCTCATTTCAGTCACAGTGCTATCTTGTCATCCTGGAATAAACATATTTGCTTTTCCTTTGCTTGTCTGCATTCCCTAGAAAATTGTGTGTGCATCTGTAGGGCTTGGCCCTTCTCCCTGGACCTGTTTGCACCAGAAGAGTCACTGAGGACTTAATTAAATCAGAATTACCCTTCTATTCCTGCATGGGCCACTGTCCTGGTTTGGGCTGGATCCTTAAGGGTACCAGCAGCTGCTTTTTTCATCCCCCCACCTCGTGCCTCTTTGGAGGGACTGAGAGTCAGGGTGAATAACGCAGGCTCTTCCATTGGCTCCCTGAATTTTTGCTGTGGGCAGAGTCCAGGTGCTGCCCCCATCCTTCTCCATATGGAGAGACAGCAGGGATATCATAAATGGTGATTTGCTCCTCAGAATCTGGTGCTGTCCCCTGCACCTCTGTAACATGGAAGCCCCTCTCTGCTGAGTTATCGGGTAATACTCATCAAAAATTTTTTTCTTCTTCACTGAAATCTCAGGATTTCAAGGTGGTTTGTTAGGTTTTTTTAAGAAACCTTTTGGTTTCATTCACCAGAAAACCCAAGGTGTTTTAGTTGATTGCAGAAATCACAAATCCCATTTCCTTCTCTTTCTCCTCAAAAAATACTTCTAAGTAGATGATAGAGTAAGTTTGCAAGTAACAGTCATCCTAGAACCCCAAACTGGAAAGAATTGGAAAACATCTCTCCATGTCTTCATTCTGCTTTATCCATGGTCAGTACTGGGTGAAGAGGGAAACTTGGGATGGCAGCCCTGCATTTTTTGGGCTCATCAGTGACACATCCTTGCTTTTCTCTTCAATGTTTCTGTAGGAACTGCTGCCACAGCTGTGCTAGATGTAATTGCTGGTCCCCTAAACCTTGTGTGATTTCTTTTTTTAATTTCTGCATCTAGCAATAGCAAACCAGCAAATGCAACAAGACCTGAATTAAAGAAAACTAAGCCCTCTTGAACTGAAATGTGTGATCTGTGGGGCTGGAATTCACAAGTTTAACAGATGTAAATATGCCACAGTTCACTCAGATGTGTCACATACCATCATTCTTTTACTGTTGCCACAGGAATTGACCCTAAGAGGCTGCAGGGCTTGAAAGCCTTAACCCAGAGTTCTTTTAAGACCCTTTTTATTCAGTTCTGTTTTTTTTCTGAACTTATTGAAAAAAAAAAAATCCATGTGGTTATTTTATTACTCTCTGTCTTTGACCTTGGTGCTAAACCCTGAGGGTGAAATCCTGGTCCTATTGAAGTGAACAGCAAAACTATTGAGTTTAGTGAGGCCATGGTTGTGGCCCTTTAATTCAGCATCAATTTCCATCACTTCCTTCAAAATATACTTAAATATGCTGGATGAGAATACCAAGAGTTAATAAAATCCATTTGAAGCACCCCTTCATAGCTATTATCGCTTATGTTGTTTTTCACCTTTACTAAATTATTCTTAATTACTTAATTATTCTTATTTACTTAATTATTCTTAATTGGGTGGTGGGTTTTTTTGCTTTTTTTTCCCTTTTCCTGTTTTTTAGTCTTGTTGTTTTCCTCTGATTGAGAAAACAAAAAACCCCAAACACAATCGAAACTCCTGCAGAATCCAGGATATCTGAGTGTGCCAAGGAAGCATTTTTGGCTGTACCAAAAATTTGTGGGAGAACAAGAAATTTAGATATTTCTGTTCTTCCCCTGCCTCCTCCTTGCTCTTGTGAATGTGAGAAGTTGTTTCTTTATGTGGCTGTATGAATATGACTGAAGAAAAACCTGGATCTTCAGTGTTCCTTCCCAAAAGCAGGAGAGAAAATTACAGGTGAGGACACAAGAGACTGGGTCACTGTTCTTCCTTTTCTCCAGGTACAAGTGCTCCAGTTACTCAACCTAAGAATCTTTTCTGTGAAGCTTTCTCCCTGCCCCTTTTTCCATTATCCTACAAATCCAAATGCATCAACTGGAAGGAGAGCCTTAAAAACCCCACCTGTTATAAATAATCCTTTGTTCCAGGCAGAGGGATTCTTGGGGCTTTCTGTCTTTTTTATGTGAAACCTCCACATGTATCCCTGTTCTAGCAAGTATTCATAGAATCATGGAGTCACAGAATGGTTTGGTCTGGAAGGACCAAAGACTTCCCAGTTCCAACCTCCCTGCCATGGGCAGGGATGTTTCCCACTGTCCCAGGCTGCTCCCAGCCCCATGCAGCCTGGGACACTGCCAGGGATGCAGGGGCAGCCCCAGCTGCTCTGGGCACCCTGTGCCAGGGCCTCAGCACCTCCCAGGAACAATTCCTTCCCCATAGCCAATGTAACCCTGCTCTCTGGCAGTGTGCAGCCATTCCCCTGTCCTGTCACTCCAGCCCTTGTCCAGAGTCTCTGCCCATCTTTCCCATAGGTTCCCTTCAGGCATTGGAAAGCTCAATTAATTCCCCTTGGAGACTTCTTTTTTCCAGTTCATTAAAACTGAGCAATTGGGATTGTTCAGCCACTGAAGATGCAAACACTTGTGCCAACAAAGTCATTTTCCTGCATCTGTCCCCTTTCAACCTGCCCTCCAGATGCCCCACCTCTCCAAACTCTACCCATTCCACTCTGTCTCACTCCACAAATTTCTCATTTTTCCCAAGTCATCATCATTCTTTCTCCTAGACCCCCAAATCCAGCTGCTCCTTCTTACTCTATCAATAGAGGAACTGTTGAATCATCTCTCTGAATTTTGAAAAGGAGCCTTCATTTAATCACCATGTGCTTACAGCCCAGCCAGGATCACTTGGAGCTTGATTTCTCTCTTTTCATCATATTTTTTTCTCAAAATCTCGAGGGCTGTTGACAGGTGGGGCTGTAGTGATTTTATGCTCACTTCAGATGCTCGTTAACGTGCATAATGCAGTGCCTATTGGTTATACTGGGAATTACAATCAGCATAATTCAACCATGATCCCACCTCTTACCTAACACTATAATTTGGTGCCAATCCCCTGTGAGAAGCTGCAGTGTCATTTTTAACTGCTCTAGACACAGCCTGACAAAAACCTGTTAATTTTCTTTAAAAAAAAATCTCATCCTGCATTCATTCTTCTCACATGCTGTTCAGTCTCCTTAAGGATGAACCTTGCTTTCTGACTTTCCCTGGCAGAAGGACCAGAAATAATGGTTATTCTACAGCTCTACAGTTTTCCCTCTTTGCCCAGATCTGTGTGGAGTCAGGAAACTTTGGTGCATGAGCCTCTTCAACACAAAGCTCTGAAAAGCTTTGAATGGGCAAACCTTCCTCCTCCTCACTGTGGGGTTCTGCCTGGCAGGAACAAATCAGAAGCCAAGAGAACTCTTTTTTTCTGACAATCTTCTTTTAAAAAGTTGATCTGGGTTATTAAGAAACAGGCTTCAAACAAAGGTTTTAAAAAGCAAACTCAATTTTAGCATCACAATCATAAGTACAGATAAAGGGTTCTGCAAAACTCATTTTCATTGCCCTTTTGCTGTGTAGCTGGAGAATAACACCCTGCAAATCCCTCTTCTCTGTTCCTTTAACTTTCTGACACATTTCTGCTTGGTTTCAAACTTCACATGCTTGGATATGACACAAAGGTACTTTTTTTTTTTTGGTGGAAAATTTGAAATAATTGGTTTGGCTTGCTTTCAGTCAGTTGATCTTTCAAAAAAAAAAAAAAAAAAAAAAAAAAAAAAAAAAAAAAAAAAAAGAAAAAAAACATAAAAAGAAGCATAGAGTCACTCTTCAAAGCTGAACTCCAAATGGTTAAAGGTGCTATTCCTTATGCCTGGCTTAGAGATAACCAGATGAAAAATTAAAAACTAATCTGAGCAATTGAGCCCTGGATTTGGTCTATTCCCAAATAAACATTAAAAACAACAACAATTGTTTTAGTTACTGGGTTCTCATGGGAGATGTGTGTATGCATTAAACTCCAGAACTGGATTCTGTGGAGCTGTAGCTGGAGGATTAGATCACACGTGCACAGATTCCATCTAAACACACCCAGGTTTTATCTCAGCTGCTGCTGTGCCATGACAATGAGATGATCTCCACTCTCATCTGCCCTGGAAGTGTGAGGGACAATTATAATTATAATCATAGCTCGTATCATGTCATTGGAACACAAATCAGCACTGTCTTGGACTTACTGTTCACCATCCTCTGAGAGTCCCTCACTCTAGGAAATTAATTGGGATGTGTTGGAATAGCATCCTGAGAATTCTTTGATTGTTTTAAATCCTGCCCCAGCCTCCTACCCTCTGAATGCTACCTCAGCTCTGTCACAGACAGGTTCCCTTGGCTGTCATAAAGGCAGAGGGGGAGAAAGGGAGTTTTAGTGTCTTGAAATGGCTGAGTTTGCATCGTCTAGGAGGTAAATGTCTTTGTAAGGATTCATCTAATTCTGTCTTGTGAAGCATTTTATATTTACCCCCAGCCTTTCATTAAAACTGTGTAATCTGAGTGTCCTGGGTACCAGTAATGCCAAAGTACTGATGATGTTCCATCAGAATTGTGAGCTACATCCTCCTTCCCCCTCAAACAAAAGCTGGAGTTGTCCTGTTGATTTTTGAACCTTTGTGATCCAGGATCTGAGAGGGCTTGATGCAATCTAGACCTGTTTAAAGAGTGTCTGCCAATCCTCAGTTCCTCCATACTGGTGATAAAATGGAATGGGTCCTGTAAACACTGGTAGGTGCAGAAATTCCTCAGTCACTGTGGGAACACAGTGATCCCATGGCTCAGTGTAAATTTGGGAATGAAGCAATAAACCCACACAGCAAAGCCTTTATTGTGTTTGCCAGGCTCTGTTCCTCAGCCTTGCCCTGCTACTGAAGTCAGGGTCCAGGAAAGTGGCTGTGCTGCCCTGGAGGTCCAAAGGAAAACCCCTTCCCCCCAATATTCCTGTACCCAGGCCACACACCTACAGTTCAAAGGGTTTATCATGAGCTGTGGGGGAAGAGTTTGTGGGAGAGCCCTGCTTACACTACTGGCAAAACATCACTGGGATTAGTCTGGATTTCCACTCATGGCATGAATGTAAAGAACTGTAAAACAGTGCTGTGTGTTTCTGAGGAACAGAAATATCATCTGCAAAAGACAGATATGCAATAAGTATAAATCTGGCTATTTTATGCTAATTCAACTGCATTTTGCTGCCTTGATTTTGAAGATATACCTCATTCTGCTGTGGTTATCCATGGGAATTTCTCAGTGTGTAAAATAGCATGAAGTTGCTGATGCATATATTTAAAATATCAGTGGAGGGGAGGGGAAAGTTTACTCTTAATTTAGAAATGATTAATTTTACTCTAATTTATTTGTCAGTATCATTAAATTTGTATCCCCATCTCAGTGTTTCTACTGTCAGTACATTCTTGGATCCTCTTTGTTTGGAAATAATCCATAATCACAAAATGGTCTGGGTTGGAAGGGACCTTGAAGCTCATCCAGTTCCACCCCCTGCCATGGCAGGGACACCTTCCACTGTCCAGGCTGCTCAGAGCCCATCCAGCCTGGGACCCTGCCAGGGATGCAGGGGCAGCCACAGTGCTCTGGGTGACCCATGAATGTCTGGTAATTCTTTACCCTAAAATTCTATTATACTGGAAGTTCCCAGTTTTCATCATGAAATAAAAGTGTGTCTGTAGTATAAATGTGGAATGAAACCATTAGGTACAATGAGAGGTGCTCTTTGTGTTGTTCTTGACAGTAGTAATTACTAATATTATTTAGGTGCAAGGATCTTCAGGAAGATCCCCTTGGAATATGCATCTAGAGAGAAAAAAATATTATAAAGTACTAGATTCAACTCCAGGAGCCTGTATCTGTCAATGAACAACATCAGAACTTTCCAGGGTGGTGCAAACCTGCCCTGTGATGCACCAATGTAACAGGAGATTAATTTTGTGTTGCTGTGCAAAGACTTGGGCCAAATCTTTTAGGGGAAAAAAAACTTTGCTCAATCTCAACTTTTGTTCCTCAGGAAGCTCAAGAAGCTCTTCAGGAAGCTGAAGGATGAAAGAACTGAGGTAAAGGAAATAGACACCAACCAATCCAAGGACCCTCAGCAATGGGATCTCGACTACATCTTGGAACCTTTCACTGGGCTGACTCCAGAATACATGGAAATGAGTAAGTTTTCAGAATTTCCTTTCCCTTTCTGCAATAACCATGGCTTTACATAGATATGGTTTATCTCTCTATACAGAAACAATCTTGGTTTGTAGATATTATTTGGAATCTAATTAAAAATGAATACATGACAATTTATAGAATTGTAGTTTATTTAAATCTATAAATTTGTAAGTGTATATAAGGTATTTCACATGACAACAGATTTAGGGATGTCTTATATATTTAGGATTCCAACCTTACCCTCTGTAGTGCTAACAAGAATCCTTCAGTTCCCACTATCTCACTTTCAATTGTTCCAACTCACCTTAGGATCTGTCTGTGTTGCCACTTCTATTACCTTATCCCCTACTGCACATACTGATACTTTGTTGAAAAATTATCCTTTAGGACTGGTGTTTTTCCCCATGAATTACTTCAGCTCCAGATGATTTTTTTTTCCTGTAAAATTTAAGCAAGCCTCTTAGCAATTTTTGAAATTAAACAATGGTGAAAAAAAATTGACATTTTTTACCCTGTACAAAATTTTATGGTCAGGAATAACTCAGAAATATCTGTGTTTTAACAACCCAAATTTCTTGGTTAGCTAGGTCTAAGGACAAGGGCCTTTAGTTACCAGTAACAAATATGTGCTGGTGTGATGTTTGTCAGCATTGCTTGGGTTTGCTGTCAGTGGCTTTGATTCTGCTGTGTGAAAAGTGACACTCCAATGCTGTGAGTTAGAACACAATTTCCAAAATGTCAGATTTAAGGGTTCATTTAAGGCCACCTGTTCAGAAAGGAAGCAGGTCAGTAGTCGGTCCTTCAATGAAGAAAAGTTACAGTGGGATTTTCCTTAGCTGTGTTTTGACTTCAGGTAAAAAGTCTTGGAGCTTTTGGAGCTCCCACATTTAGCCATTTGTTATGCTGTCCCTTAGGGAACTGCTTGGGGTTTTCTAATTTTAGGAGCAAGTTCTAGAAATTGCCAAGATGAGTCAAATCATAGCCACTGAAATGAGTAGGTTGATGTGTTTGGGGTTTTTTAAAAAAAAAAAGAAATGGAGAAATACCACCATAGTCTGTTAAGGTTTGGGGGTTTCTGTTCCAGGGTCCAGCCCCAAGCTGCCAGGGTTTGCACAATGCTCTTGGGAACATGGTGGGATTCTTGGGCTGGATTCTATGATTTTATTCCATGGTTCTGACTTGCAGTATCAGGGTTTCAGCTACTGATGCTATAAATCACTGGACACTAGGCCTGTACTTTCGATCAGTCCCTTGTGCCGGGATCACAAACCACGGCGAGCGCCTCAGCCTGCAGCCACCCAGGGATGATCCAAGGGAAATGAACAGATGAATTATTGATCCAAGCACTTGTTTACAACAGGAGGGTGAGCTTCCCGAGTGGAGAAGCCTCGCAGCGTGCCAAGCTGTGCCCTGCCTGTGGGATTTGCAGACAAATGTGCAGCAGATGAAAGCCAAGCTGCACCTCCCCAGCCCCGGTTGCTGCCCTGGGTGCACGTCCCTGCTCTCAGCTGTCAGACCCTCTGCCCAGACCACCCACGCTGGCAGGAAGCACTTGGTGAGCTCAGCACTGAACCTGCCAGCTGGGATTGTTGTCAAGGGCATCACACTGCACGAGGCAGCTCAGCAGATTATTTACCTATTTCTCTAATTTTGGGCTGGGGGCGCTGGGAAGGGAAACGATGCAGAAAGCCAGAGGAAGATTTTTTTTTTTTCTTCCTGAATTGCTTAAAAAGGCGGGGTTGCTGGAATGTAAGAAGAGGTATGATATTAAGGAAAAGAGAGAAATCTGGATGCTGTTTCAGAACTTAGTTTGCACACTGATTTATTCAGGCAACCTCCCTCAGGCACCAGTGACAATCTGGACTGAAGGAGGGACTGCAGATGGGGCTTGCTGCAGCCTTGGGGTTTCCCCATGCAGATGTGATGGGGTTTCATGCAGAAACAGGCAGATCAAGCATCCAAGTGTGAGTAGTCACTGCATTCAGGTTTGTCCTGCCAGGATGCTCCTACTTTTGAGGATGGATGACATCCTTAGCAAAGATTCTTGCCTCCAGGTCTACCATTCACTAGGCTGTACCCTAATCACAGGCAGTCCTTGCTTTTTTTATCCATATATCCAGTCTCTTTTACTGACTCCTGTCAAAACATGGAGTCTGGCCCCCTCCTCACATGGCAAATCACACATTTCTTTGCACTTTGTTAGGAAGCAGATTAACCGTGTTAAGGCAGCACTTCTCTGAGGGACAGTGCTTGGAGCAGTCTCAGGAGGAGTTTTGCAGCATGATGTGCCACAGGGAAAGGAGGTTTTGATGATAACAACCCCACTTAAATTTTGGGATGCCCATTTCCAAGCTGCTTTCTTTTTTGTTCTTATTTGTTATTTTAACAATCCTGAACTCTTAGAGAGAGTTACACCTTTTCACCTCCCTGCCCTCATTTAAATCTAGGTAGGTTTGTAGAAACAGCAAAATTTACTGGTTATTTTTTAACCTCCTCTATTTTCCCATTCAGAAAAGGTGAATCTGTCTTTGTTCACTGGAATTTGTTTCTGCAAAATATCAGTCACTCTAGTCCATGCCAACAAATTAGATCAGCTATAAGAAGGAATTTTTTTACAATGAAGATGGTCAAACATTAGCATAGGTTGCCCAGAGAGGTGGTGGATGCCCCATCCCTGGAAACATTCCAGGTCAGGTTGCATGAAGCTCTGAACAACAAGATCTAGTTGAAAATCCCTGCTCATTGCAGAGGTTTGGAATAAATGATATTTAAATGTCCCTTCCAACCCAAATTAATCTAGGGATAACAAGATTCATTTTTAGGGTAAAAGTCTTTGACTCTGATTTCTCCAGCAGACTGTGCACATCTGCACTGGTTTGACTTGCACCAGTGACATTTCTGATGACTGCTTGTTTTGATAATATTAACTAACATATTCCTGCACTTCTTAGTGGAGACACTCTTAAATTGCTTGAGTGATCAGAAAATTTTGCTCAAGTGATCCTGAAACATAAATTGCTGCTGTCAACATGTGTCAAATGTGTCCTTAGCACTTCCTGCTTCCAGAACTGCAAGGGCTTTTCACCCAATATCCCATCCATGTGCATCCCCAAAGTAGGCAGTGTGCACAGCAATTTCCTCTTCCACATGGCAGCAAGTTTGCAACGTGTGTGAGTGGCCTGCAGTGATAGGAGTTGGCAAGAAATCGATGTTTAGAGTAGCAATAAATATTGCTAATGAAAGAAACTTTATTAAATTGGCTCCAAGAGCAAAATGATGCACATGAGTGTCTGAAATTGATACCACTTGTGTTTCCTTGAGAAGAAACTGAAATCAGCAATGATTTTCAGATTCCTCTTTCATTTGGTCTTCTCTTCCCTTGTCTAACCCCTCTAGGAGTCCAAGCTTCATGTGGCAATAGATTAAAAACATTCTTTCCTCAAGGAGAAGGAACAATAAAAGGTTTCTTCATCTAACTCCTGTTTAAAAACAATGGCACAAGGAGAAAATGATCAGATCCAATGTCTGTAGCTACTGACTACTATAAGGATTAATCTGAGAGGTTTGGAAGAATTTCCCCTAAAGCAGGAAAAGCCATCAAAAAGGCAATGTGTGAGGCAGTAAAAGAAAAAAAAAAGTCACTGAAGAGAAACCTGCATTTTTCTATAATCTCTATAATGAGGATGGTTTTGAAAATACCATTGGTGGTTGTGTGTAGGCTTGTTGCATGCATTTATTACAGAAGATTTATAAATTACACCTTTTCCTTAGTTTTTCAGCCAAGCCTGGCTGTATATTGAAAAGTTTCTTCCTAGGATTTGGAAGGTTGCTTAGCACAGAAGTGATTTTTCTGCTGTTTACTTCCAGTAACACATGATCCTATGCCAGATATTATTGATAAAGGAGACAGACAAAACCCCAACAGAATTATAAATAATACCTTGTCTTAGATAAGGCTTTGAGGTAAATGGTACTTGAGTTACTCACAGTACTGGTGTGAGTAAATCTACAAGATATAAATCTTGTCGAACCTGAGTGATCCACATCACAGAGATACTGATTCTGTATCCCTTACACAAGAACAGCCACCACCCTCCAGATCCACAACTAAAAGCTTTGCTTTGTGCTCCTGGTCAGAACTTGGAGGGACAGGCTGTGTTGTTGTTGGGCTGGGGTTCTGTTTTGAGCTCAGGCTCTGCACAGCTCCTGTGAGGAGCAGACTGCTGAGAAGGGCTCTGACCTGAGGCACTTCTTTGGATGCTATTTAAGGGCTGCCATCAAGTTTTCCAGCCAAAAAAAAAAAAAGATGTCTTGGTGTCAACTGTCCTTGATGAAAGAGGGTGAGCATCCTAAAAATATTGTAAATATTTCCAGTGTGACCAGACAGGCATCCACAGAACTCCAGGATGCTGAGGTGAGATTCCTCCTGGGTTCTGGACAGAGATTCTCTTCTTTGTAATCTACTCAGGTTTGTTTCTAGAAACACTGATCACACTCAACAAGTACCTGTGAATTACTGAGGCTGTTCAAAGACTCCTCCATTCAATGACTGTTTGCTAGTTTGTTACACAAGGACGTCTAAATTCTGGCTTTGGCTCTGGGATTGCTTTCTTTGCCTGCTTTTGGCATTATTTACACTTTCATAAGAAGGAGTTGAGGAGGTTGAAGAGATTTCAAGATGGCCACACAAACACTTCTGGCTCAGAGTTTTCTATGAAGACATATTTACACAATTATCCAGAAGTCCTTTGCATACCTTGAGCATTTTTTCATCAACTTGAAAAAAAATTAAACTGCATTTTCCCAGACAATGAATGAAGGGGCTACAAACAACATCAAAGCAAATGTGTGTGTGGTTTATTCTTAAAGCACTGCAAATACTTCTTTTTTGTTCTTTTTATTTTTTTTTTTTTTTTTTTTTACAGAATCCTCCCAGCTGTATTCCTGCTAAATTCACTTAGAACCAAATAAGTCATATTTTGGGGATATGCATTTTTCTAAGCATTTCACAGTTTTTGGGGGGACATTACTTTAACATCTGGTTTTATTTCCTTTTTAATTCCTTTTCCTGACTCTGAACATAAAATAGTCAGGAAAGTATGATTTCAAGGGTAGGATGTTTGTATGCTTTGAAAAAGCTCCATCTTAGTGTATACAATTTATCTCAGAACCAAACAATAAGAATGAAACTCTAAAGGCCATATAATTGACATACAGAGAATTAACTTTTGTGTGCAAATATATGAGATGAGAAAGGGGAGATACCAGAGGACTTGCAACCTGTACACAAAAATAGGTGTATGTGGGAAAAGGTCCTGGGGAAAACTTTCAAGAGTTAGTTGTAGGTTGTGACAACAGGCTGAAGGAAATATTCTAAAGTACAATATTGTGTGATGTACACAGAATATTGTGCTATTTTCAAAGAAAAGTGCAATTCCTCCCTCGGTGGAGAGAGAACTTATACAGAAATTTGCCATAAAAGAAGCCACAGTAAATATGGCATTTAAACACCTCAAAACTTTTTCTATGCTAATATTTTTTTAACTCTGAGATGTAGATCACAGTCAGATTTATCAGTCTAATATATATTTTAATATATTTATAGAGAATTCGCCTTTGTTCAGATTTAAAGAGGAGTATTTCTAAATTTGGAGGATATCAGTGACAAAAGGAGAGATGAAAGTGCTGCACAACACCCCTGGCTCCTGCATCCACAGAGACAATTCAGTTCTTGTTTTTCACAGGCTTTTGAAAAACACAAGTTTTTCAAAGGAACCTGGGAAGAAATAATGGCACCTTGTAGATTTTCTCCTTTTGCTTGAGTGTGTATCATTTTCCTTAGAGGGAAAAGGGCAGGAAAGAAACAGCATGGACTAATCAGTTAATTATGTATAAATGCAGAAAAATAGACTCTGAACCCTTTGTCCTTTATTAAATTTATTGTTTCCTTTGGCTTGTGCTAGCAACTTGAAGCTTTATTGGAAACATTCATAAAGCATAGTGGCAAACTTTTGTCTCTTCATACTCTGGGATATTCCTGGGACCAAACTGAGAAGTGGAATTTTATGGGGTTGGTAATGCGACAGTTTGCTGCTCCCTTCAGGAGTTACCAAAAAACATTGATTTTTTAATTTTTTTTTTTCCCCCAGTTATCCAGTTTGGCTTTGTCACACTCTTTGTTGCCTCCTTCCCTCTGGCCCCTGTCTTTGCCCTTCTGAACAATGTCATCGAGGTTCGTCTTGATGCAAAAAAATTTGTAACTGAGCTGAGGAGGCCAGACACAGTGAGAGAAAAAGATATAGGTGAGTAATGACAGAGCATTGCAGTGAGGATAGGACCAAAAACACAATCGAGAGAAGAAGAAAGTTTATAATGAATCCATTAATAAGTGTTTTTCTTTCCCTTACAGGTATTTGGTATAACATTTTGAGTGGTATTGGAAAGCTTTCAGTGATCATTAATGTAAGTGTTTGGTTACACCAGATTCTAACCATGATCTTGGGAGCTTATGCTGTTCCTTCAATGCAATTTAAAATTCTTCATCATTTATTGTTTATAATTGGTTATATTTTATTGGCCCTTCAACATAATTTAAAAGTGACATATAATTTTCTCAATTGCTCAAATACAACAGAATACAGAAATATTATGTTTATTGTGCTGTATGTACTCCCTAAGTAAAATTTTCCTGTATATTCTTTAAGATAAAAAAATCTCATGCCTTAGGACTTTAATCCTAATAGTTTCTAGTGGGTTTTTAACCTACAGATCACAATCTCATAGAATCATTTATGCTGGGAAATACCTTTAAGGTCGTGGAATAATACCAGAGATATTAAAGATATCAAAGCCCTTTAGAAAGGGAGGTTTTCATTACGGAAGGGAAAATTTGTGGAGAGGTATTAGGACATTTCTTTGATAAAATAGCTCCCAGCAGAACAGCACAGCACTCTAAAGCCTCCAGAGGGGCAGCGTTGTTTCACCTGGGTGAAGCACTGTTCACTCACCACTCTCCAGTTCCCAGATTTAAGGCAGGGAATCTGAGGAACCCTGCACATCCCCAGAATCTCACTGTCAGGCACAGATTTCAGCTGAGGAGAAAAACTCTGCAGCCTCTTGTTTTTCTCTGAATACACTTTGCAGATTTATGATCCTTGATTATTTCCTGTGTTGATCAAACTCTGGAAATGTTTATTTCCTGAGGATTCCACTGAAGTATTAGATACCTTTTCTTGAAAGAAATGTAAGTATGAGTATACCTGTTAAAAAAAAATGCTGAATACCCAATTTTGCTTCTCCATCTGGATGATGTTGATACAGGAAATTATTATTTAGCAAAATATAGTTTTAAATCATTATAGGATCATAGAATAGTTGGGGCTGGATGAGTCATTAAAGCCCAACTCATTCCACCCCCTGCCATGGGCAGGGATGTTTTCCACTGTCCCAGGCTGCTCCCAGCCCCATGCAGCCTGGGACACTGCCAGGGATGCAGGGGCAGCCCCAGCTGCTCTGGGCACCCTGTGCCAGGGCCTCAGCACCTCCCAGGAACAATTCCTTCCCCATAGCCAATGTAACCCTGCTCTCTGGCAGTGTGCAGCCATTCCCCCTGTCCTGTCACTCCAGCCCTTGTCCAGAGTCCCTCTCCAGGTCTCTTGGAGTCTCTCCAGGCACTGGCAGGGGCTCTAAAGTCTCCTCCCAAATCCCTCTCTTTTCCAGGCTGAACGATCCCAATTCTCCCAGCCCTCTGACCAGCTTCCCAGCCTCCTCTGGACCTGCTCCAGCAGGAGTGAGTCCGGAGCAGGAATCAAAGGGATTCTCATTGCTATGATGTAGAGATTTCTGTGACTGATTGCCTCCACGATTACACCAGTTTTATGGCATACCAGTCTCATGAGGTTTAACACCAGCATGAGATCCATAGTGTGTCATGGTGAATCCTGGTTCTTAGGGGAAAATGGACTTTTGCAATCAAAAGGTTTGGTGTAACTACACCAGAATATAGCCCAAATTACACCAACTAGCTATTAGTTCTTGTTGTAGGGTTTTTTTTTTTTATTTTTAACTAGTGATAAACATCCTAATGACTCCAGAGATGAAAAGAATTGGAGCAATGGACAGTCCATTAATTGCTTTTGCTACTTCCCCAGCTGAGCCTTCCTTTGGAGAGACAGAGCAGGTTACTGTGCATTTATATGCAAATATTCTGTACCAATTCTGGCCATGTAACTCTCCCTTCACCACCACTTTAAATTTACCTGAACATGAAAATTTTCCCTGGAACTGATTGACCTGGAGACACAGATTCACGATGCCGTGGTTCAATTGTCTGGCTTTGTTTGTTTGTTTGTTTTGCCATCTCTCAGGCTTTTGTCATTGCTGTCACCTCTGATTTCATCCCACGCCTCATGTATCAATATGCATACAGCCAGAATGGAACCATGCATGGCTTCATCAATCACACCCTCTCCTACTTCAATGTCAGCCAGCTCAAGGCTGGGACACAGCCAGAAAACTCCCTGTTTGCACAGGAGGTTTCATTCTGCAGGTAAAATACTTGTGAGGGCAGTTTGCGCAGTCGAGGGAATTTCCTTGGCTCTTATGTCATTTTTCAAAGTGGGAATTGATAAAATTCACTTATTTGGTAACATGTTCAGCAATATTCATGTGCCTTTGAAAATGTGGGTTTGGAAGTGCAGCTTTTAGAGTATTCTCTCCGTGTCATGAGGTCTTTAAAAGGGGTTTTTTTCAGGCATTAAAAGGCAAAATAAACAATTTAGACAGGCTTGATCCAAAGAAAAAAGGAAACTAACTCTTTCTTTACTGAAAGATATAGCTTTAATTAAAAATAATGATTTTTAAAAATGGACACCCAGCAATTAGAATCAGGCTTTCTCTGTCTTTATTAAATTCAGTCCTTACCCATTGAGATTTAAGTTTTCAATATATTATACCCACCTTTAAAACCTGCACCAGTCACCATCTAGATGTCTTGTACTTCAGCTTCCTCTTTTCAGATTGGGGAAACAAGGCTCAACTTCCTTAAAATATGTCCCAAATACCAGATACCTATGGAGCAGTTCCAGTTTGCATGAGAAATAACTAATGTGGCTCCAACTTTCAAAGTAACTGTATTTTTATAATAATATGTAGAAATTCAAAGAGCTGGTTTAAGGTATTCAACCCTGGCTGTTCAAAACTGAGCTTCTTTGGGTCAGGGTTAAATTCAACAGCCTGTCTCACCTTCCCTTTTGACTCCCTTGGAATCACCCTGTGCTTGGTCTCTGCAGTGGCACAAAAGAATTATAGAAGTTCCTCTTCCCTTTATTTAAGGAGAGCCTTGATATAGAGTGGGTTTCTCTCCCTTGCTTTGATGTGCAGTATATTTCACACTGATTTTAAGTGGGGTATATATCTTGCCCAACTCTAACCCCCCAAAATGGCACAACCCAGTTTCTCCACTAGAAGCAGGGCAAAAAGGGAGAGAAATCTGTCCCTGTCACTCTGGCAGTGCTGCTGGATTGCCTTTGGGGGTCCCTACCTTCTACCTTTACTACAGCACAGGATACAGGAGTGCACTCCTAACTTTTAAGCAACTTATAAGCGTGTGAGGTCTGTTATTCCCCATTTCTGCTGCTGGGAGTTGTTTGTTAGCAAAATATTCCATGTGAGAATACACAGCATCTCCGGACATTCAGATTTGTAAATCTGTGAAATGCTTTTCCACCCTCAGTTCCTAGCATTTTTTAATTTTCCATCCCTAAATTCACCTGTGTTTTCCTTCAACAGGCATCTTGACTCACTTCACTGTGATTTTGCTACTTTCACTATGCTGCTTTTTACCTTGTGTTTTTACCTGTGTGTTTATAGCTAAGTGCTGGTGTGTTTGGAAATGTGTGCAATAACAGCAGGGTGAAAGGCACTCCTCACATTAGCGTGGGCATACACAGCCAAATTCCCAGCAGAGCCCAAACACAAGGAGGAGGGAATGGTCTACACTGGGTACAAAAGTGGTCCCTGCCTGATGATACCACCTAAGAGACTGAGAAAAGAAAAAAAAATAATGTTTGACCATGTGTTAATGAGTGAGACAGAACTATGGGAGCTTTTCCCTCCTGTTATCAGGAAACAATTGGGGAAAATGTCAGCATCCACAAACATTGTTTCTCATTATCATCTGCCTCATTTGAATCTCATCAAAATCTCAGCTTTGGACAGAACTATCACTGTGATAAAGCACGGGGTCTCTAACTTGTGTCCCAAGAGACTGGCAACCAAATGCTGCCCCTCGAGCTGGAAATAAAATCTGCATTTCTGTTTCTGGCAAATGCATTGGGAACAAGCTGACCTCTCTTATTCTTAGATTTCTGTGACCTCTGGAGATAAATGTGGTTGCAATGAGGCTGAATTTTGCTCCTTACAGGCATTGCCAGAGATTAAGGTATCTTAAAAATAACTGTAATGAGCCAGAAACAACTCTGCCACTGACCATACAGAATACATTCTTCAAATATTTAGAGCAGCATTTTCTGCAGTGCTGTGAACTCTTTGGCACTGCTTGCAAATAAAGGTTGCAGTAAAGATGATACACAGTATTAGTTGTAATTTTATTTTTTGTGGGTTTTTTTTCAGGGAGAAATGGCATTTGTATAGCTGAAGGCAAATTAGAAGCAAATCTTGCTAAGATATGGGATATTTTTATTGGGTTTTCCCTTTTAGTCCTTGTAGCTTTGTATGATAAAGGAGTACATACAAACCTGCTGTTCACACTGAAAAAAGGAAGCAGCAGATGAGGAGTCATTCAAGGGACTTTTCCTTTAACATGGGTCTGCTCCAACATTCATTAACTTTATAAAGTGTCTTTGAATTTATTTTCTTAATATCATGGGATTCATCTCATCTATTCCTAATGATCAGTGGTGGATGCTAACATTTTTCACTAAGTTCTATGTACTCCTGATTCTGTGATTCTGGATGTTTTCTCCAATTTCTTCTCAAAGACCTTCTGAAGAAGGAAATTAAACAGATTAGCTTATTTGGACTGATTTGAAATTCCACCTATATACATAGTTTGATTCTTTTTTTACCAGTCTTTTTTTTTCCCCCCACAAAATAAACTTCTGAGATACATTAACACCTTTGTCCTAGCTCTGGCTTCAGTTCACATTTGTCCAAGTGTGGTTCTCTCCAGCTTTCCTTCCCCTACAATTCTCTACATTCAATGCACATTTTTCTATTCTCCCTTATAACTTTCCTGTGCTCTCTTCTTCAACCATGTTGACCACTTCATATTCCTGTCCTTTTTCAGTGGAATTACAGTTGCTTGCTATTTAGAAAACACGATAGTCTTTGCAGGATTGCTTGGTTGTTGTTCCTACTATACCTGCTGAATCAAATATTTTAAGAATGAAGCATTGGAGGGGTGAGGGAATCAGAGTCATGGAATACCCAAGTTGGAAGGGACCCACAAGGATCATCAAATCCTGACCCTGCACAGAAAACCCCAAAAAATCCCACCTGAGGACATTGTCCAAAAGCTTCTTGAGCTGAAAAGATTGTCTTTGTAAGAAAGAAACTACCTGTAGAATCTAGGGGTTAGAAAAGGCCCTTTGGAGTCCCAAGTGCCAGAGAATAATTTAAAAAGGAGGTGGGGAGGAGGCCCACCTACCTCATCTATAGCTCTGGCAACATTTTCCTTCACCATAAATCATTTGCTCGTGACCTGTTGAGTGTAGTTTCAGGCATCACAAGCAGTGTGATTCCCAGCTGAGCCAGGTGAAATTTCCAAGGGGTCTGATGTCCTGCAACACTTACAGAGCTTGTGAAGCTCAGAATGCATTAAATGGAAAACCCACCACAGTTGGTGACCCTTCCAGTTGAACCTGGGCTCCGTTTCAAGACTGGGATTGATTAATAGTGGTCAACAAAGTCCACAAGAAACTCAGTGGTTTTCCTTGGCTTTGCTGTTCAAGCAGATTAAGTTCAAGGGAACTCTTTTTGGCCCTTGATGCAGCACTCAGATTTGAGCAACATGTGGGAGTCCACAATGTCCAGAAAAGTACCAGAGGGGGGATCTGGCAGTGCAGGAACAGCACAGGATTACTAAGTCAGGACCTGTGCAGGCAGTGCTGAACAGAACCATCCAGGGGCTAGCACAGCCCAGGGAGTTCTTCCCTAAATTAACACAGCCCCAAATGTAAAGTGGTTTTCTCCTCCCCGTGGGATTGTACCTCGTGTCCTTTGTCTCCAGAAGCTGCAGCACAGAATCACATCCAGCTCTCCAGACTCAGTTTCTTGGGGGTGGGGAGCAGCAGGATGCAGGGGATGCGTGGATTGCAAATGTGTAATTTAACATGCAAAACCACGTGGGTAGAACCCAAAGGTGATTTTGGCAAGAGCACCTGCAAACTGAAGCTGACAGATTTTATATATGAACCTTCTCCATTATCCCCCAACGGAGGCTTTTGCACAGTCTAATGAATCTTACTGTCAGGACGGGTTTTGTGGTATTCAAAACAGATTTTCCCTTTCTTCATTTCATCCCATTACTCCTAGTCAAACACTGGGAACAGCACTAAATTATCCCTTTCAGTCCTAAGGGCACAATTTGCGCATGGTTATCATGTCCAACTGTGGCTGTTACTTACCAAAGTGGAGCAATACATGTGCTGCTCTTTAATCTTCCCGATGAGTCAGTCTCCTCAGCCCTTGTTCTCCTGAACTGCCTTCAATTTGTCCCTATCTTTTTCTTTATTTTTTTTTTTTCCTTCCTCTCTTTCTTTTTTCCTTCCCTCCCCACGCTGGAATCTGCATCGCTGAATGGCTGAGTGTAGCATTCCAGGTGTGGATTTACCTGGGCTGTTCGGAGGAAGGCTAATTCCACCCCCCAGCACCATTGTGACTTTTGTTGATACACCCACAGTCATACACTGTCCTGCTGCCATCTTTCAAACTTGTGCTAACTTGCAGGCCACTGCAAGCTCCAGGCTATTTCCACTTTCAAATACTATCCCTTCGAAGATCCTTCAAGTGTTTTATTTTTAATTATTTTCCATTTCCCCATATTATTCTCATTGTGTTTCCTGTCTCCATTTCTTATTGCTTTCTGTGTTTCCTGCTATTTGCAAAACTTTCCAATTTAGGAGCATCTGTGATTTTTATTAGCCTGTTGTTTACTTCCAAATGATTGATGATAATACTAAAAGCAACACTCTTTACACCAAACCACTAAGGCTCTGTTTTATCCTGTCCAAGGCTAGACGGTTAATTTAGGAAGTGCCTTTCCCATGGCTCCCCCTTTCGTTAATGCAAAGACAGGAATCACCAAAGCATGAGTCACATTTTATGTGGGCAGAATTATTCCCTAAATTAATCAAGTTTTAGGTGAGATGAATGCAGGTTTATCTCCTTCAGTCTGAAAATCCCTTGGTCTCTCTCTGCTTTCATTTCAGCATTTTATTCCCTGTACATTGATGTCAAGTTACATTAAGAAAATAAAGGGGACTTCTGTCAATGCTCTAAAATCTGGACATTTCCAACGTTAAAACAATGTTCTGATTTTGGTTATAACTGTGAACACCAGACTAAGTGTGTTAAATTCAGTGGAGGTAGTCCAGCTCTAATTCTGAAGTTGTATTTCATAATAAGGGTTGAAGTAAGAACATCTGGAGGATTTGATTCTTTAGGTTTTGTAATTGGAAAAATCACATTAATCACAGCAACTGGTGCTGTAGGAAATTGCTGGAAGCGAGTTAACTGAGCTGTCTCCATCTCCAGGTTCAAAGACTACAGAGAACCACCTTGGTCCCCTCACCAGTACGAGTTTTCTAAGCAGTACTGGGCGGTCTTATCTGCTCGCTTGGCTTTTGTGATTCTATTTCAGGTAAGCCTGTTGAGCTGCTTCACTTTCAGCCACAGAAAGGCCATCATAAATGGATCCAAATGCCTGTTCCAAAGGGGCCCATGTCCAATAGACATGGAAGGCAAGAGCCACAGCTTCCTTGAGCCCTTGGCACTAGCAGAGATCCCCAAAATACCACATGCTTTTGAATGTTTAAGTGGACTCTGTCAACTTTTATACTCTCAGAGGCACCACTTGTAAAAAAGCACATAAATGCTGTGTAGGCTTGTTAACTGCTGTTCTTTACCCAAAGCAAGAAATAAACAGAAGTAATAAATCCTCCAAGGATTTTTTGCTACTTTCTTGAATTGTGCACAGTAAGTTGTTCCCAGTGTGAGGATTTCATTAGCAAGGGTTTTGCTATCATGGCTTGCCTTTTGAATGGCTTCCTTCTGCTCTCCTCCATGATTTTGGATCCTCCACAGCCAAACTGAGCCCATCCCTCTTTTTCAAACCTGCCTTTCTTTTGTCCTCACCTGCCGAGTGTTCCCAAGTGTTTCTGTGAATCTTGCCTGGTTTGTATTGCCCTCTTCTGCTTCTTTGCCATGCCTTCAGTAATTTTCCACCACTGGCTGCACAGCAGTTGAAAGCAACTGGTTCTGCTGGGCTTCAAACCCTCTGCCTGCTCTGCCAGAGAACATTCCCTGGTTAATTAGCTCCATTGTCTTGGATGGGGACAGAGAGTTCATGCTAGCAGCCCTGTCAGCAAACAGTTCTCACACGTTTCCAGGCATTACACAACACAGCACTTCTCAAAGCATTATCATGACAATACAAACCCCAAACCCCCTTATCTATAGATTTCACAAGCAAGCAAAACTTTTTGCCCGGTCTGCTTCCTGCTTGATGTTATGAGCACCTCCTGTAATCACCTTGACACCTGAGGTTTGAGGTTTTGGCTTGCACACTGTGGAAGTGTAAAAACAATGCTGTTTGTCAGCAGGCAGAAGGATTTGAGGACAGAATGGCCATGAAAGTTGTCAGCTGTGTGCTCAGACCACACTGGAAACACACGAGTATCTTTGCCTTGTGTTGTAGATTTTTGATGGTGTTGGAGGATGTCCTTATATTAATGGATCCAGAATTCAGTATCAAGGACTTATATGTTGAGAACTGGGCACCTTTGGGTGCCTGTAAAGATTTATGCTGGTTTAGCTACTAAGGCCATGGATTATTTGATGATTCCTTGTCCTTTCCTATTTCAAATCTAACTGAAGCACGTGTTTAATTCAGCCTCTACACTGAAGGGTAGCTGTGCACAAACCTGAGCTGTTTCTTGAAATAAAGCCTTAATTGAATGCTTACCACCACACAGCACCAGCAAAATGTGTTTGACATCTGTCTCATAGCTCTAACAATGGCTTGGTTCGCTCCAGTGCGAGTATCTTGGATTTTTCATGCTTGCTTCACGTCTGTTGCTGTGCTTGCAGAACCTGGTGATGTTCCTCAGCGTTCTGGTTGACTGGATGATCCCTGACATCCCTAAGGACATCAGTGAACAGATCAAAAAGGAGAAGGCCGTGCTTGTTGACTTCTTCCTGAAGGAAGAGCACGAGAAGCTGAAGCTGATCGAAAGCTTTATCACACACGACAAGCGGAAACGCAGGAGCGGGACCAAAAGCAAAAGGACCAGGGCTGCCAGCTTCTCCCAGGGTCACCAGAGCCCCAAGGGCAGCTTCACCTCCTTCAGCTCCCAGCACACCGTGGTGTGACTCCTGAGGGAAGGGAGTGATGCCATTCCAAGCCTGGAACGAGGGAGGGAGAGACACGGGGCCGGGAGCAAAGGGAGGCTCTTTTGCTTCCTTAAAATCTCCAGATGTGAGGGTTTCTGTTACCATTTAAATGCCCTCTGGACTGAAAGCATTTCCAGATTTCATCAGTGCGAGATAAAGCCTATCCTGGGTCAGCAGCTGGCTCTTGTGGCACCCATGCATGCGAGCAGGGGAGGCATGCAGGAATTCTCCCGGCAGGAATTCTCCTGGGAACCATCCCTCCTCCTGCAGATGAGGCACGGGGACACTCCTGCTTTAGTCTCTATCCTTGGGCAGGTTGGCCTGATTGTGGGGAAGGAGTGGCCATGGGGAAGGACTGGCCATGGGGAAGGATTGGCCATGGGGAAGGAGTGCCATGGGGAAGGATTGGCCATGGGGAAGGAGTGACCATGGGGAAGGATTGGCCATGGGGAAGGAGTGGCCATGGGGAAGGAGTGCCATGGGGAAGGAGTGGCCATGGGGAAGGATTGGCCATGGGGAAGGATTGGCCATGGGAAGGATTGGCCATGGGGAAGGAGTGGCCATGGGGAAGGAGTGACCATGGGGAAGGAGTGACCATGGGGAAGGATTGGCATGGAGAAGGATGGCCATGGGAGGAGTGACCATGGGGAAGGAGTGACCATGGGGAAGGATTGGCCATGGAGAAGGATTGGCCATGGGGAAGGAGTGACCATGGGGAAGGATGTGACCATGGGGAAGGATTGGCCATGGGGAAGGATTGGCCATGGGGAAGGAGTGACCATGGGGAAGGATTGGCCATGGGGAAGGAGTGACCATGGGGAAGGAGTGACATGGGAAGGATGGCCATGGGGAAGGATGGCCATGGGGAAGGATGCCTGGGAAGGATGCCATGGGAAGGATTGGCCATGGGGAAGGATTGGCCATGGGGAAGGATTGGCCATGGGAGGTGACATGAGAAGGATTGGCCATGGAAGAGTGACATGGGAAGGATTGGCCATGGGGAAGGATTGGCCATGGGAGGAGTGACCATGGAGAAGTGCACACTTCTCATGGTCTCACTGGGTGTCACTGCCAGTGGAGGGTTTGCAAACACCTGGAGTCTCAAGGAGTCTTTGTGCCTTCCTAATCTACTCTGCCACATGGTGCCACCTCTGGAGGGCACCCAGAGCTCTGGGAGATGTGGGAACAAAAGGAATTTAAATCACTGTGCGCTTGCATCTCTGGATTTATTGTGCTTTGCTTAGCAGGAGCTAGAATGCTCGTGCTGGTGAGCAGGGAGGCTGAAGAATGGCTGAAGCTGCCAGAACCAGGGAAGCTCCTTGGCACTCATTGTCCTGAACAAAAAAATAAAAAACTAAACCTTGAATGTTTGATTCTCCTCTCACTTAGACTTGGAATTCAGCCAGTATCAAGAGGAATCACTGAACAACCAGTGCAAAGCTGAGGAGTGAGAATGGAATCAAGCCCTGTAAATCATGTGGCATCTCCATGTACACTGCATGTAAAGTAACAAAAATTGCTGCTGTTGTGATTTGCTGTAAAGTAAAATATTTTGCAGAACTGCATTTCATTGGAAGATAAACATATTCACTAACCAAGCTTTCACCTACAGGCATTTAAGGAATAAATTTATTCTGTCATGGATGAAAATTAAACTTTCTTAAGAAATCTGTTTCGTTTCCTGTAGATTCTGTGTCTAACCCTGCTTGAAATTCAGAGTATTGACAAAAGGTTCTCTTATTTTGTCATCTCAACAGTACTTTCAAAACCATAAAAAATACAAACCAAAAGAAGCACTGCAGTTTCAGGCATCTATTCAGGATTTCTCTTTAACATAATATTATTATAATAGTATTTTATATATTTCTGAAGCCTAAGATTTTACTAATGTCTTAGATGAAAAGATTTTTCTCTGTGACAACTTCTGCTAACACAGTGGGAGATGTGAAAATAATTTCTTTTTTTTATTCAGTGCCCAAACTGAGGCACTTCAAAATGGGAGAACTGTTTCAGGATGGGCTGAAATAAAAAAAAAAAAAAAAAATTGGAGTTCCATTTAAAAAAAAAATATTTTTGGGTTATTTATTCCTTCTATATAGAAATGGAATTTGAAAAGATAATGTCATCTGGAATAAAATTGCAAAGGTTTAACTTTGCTGGAAAAAGAGTCATCCCTCTTCAAAAGTTTTCCTTCAAAGCTCATTGTTTGGTTCTGTTTTAATTTTATTAGGTGATTGAATGATTTTGTTTGTTTGTTTGTTTGTTTTTTAAGACTTTGGCTCCCTCATGGAAATCTGTGACAGGGCAGAGACATAACCTTTGATTTCCCCCCTCTAAGATCAACATTTAAATGAGGAAATGGTGTCTCCTCAAAACCAAATGATCTCATTTTACTTTCAAAAGGCCAACAAAGCCCTGTTGGGGATTCCATGTATTAAGAAAGTCAATATTAATAACATCTATTCCTTCTTTTACACCAAGAGGATGCTCTGCTGGTGGAGCTGGGGATTTGAAACTGTTGGGGCTTTGGAAGTGTCTGTGTTTGGTTTTTTGCAACTCTACTTTTTTGAAATTCAATCAATTCTCTTCACTCCAAACTTCTGATGGGGAGAAAATATATTTCTAAAGAGTAGAAATATCAGTCTTGTTTACCATAAGTCTTCCTCTCCTTTTTCCAGGAATGTGGGAAGTTGTGCAGGAACGATTTTAGAAAGGGATTTGCACACAGGTTGCACAGCACTCTCTTTGCCAGTGGCTGGTTTGATGAAGGATATTCAGAACTAAGTGTATCCTTAAAATAGCACCATTTTGTACATTTTGTACACCCTCCTTCCACCCAGGAAATACCTTTTTAAAAACTGTGAGTCACTCCAAAGCAGTCAGAAAAACGTTATCCCGAAGTCGAGTGCATTAGGCTGTTGTTACACAGGATTTCCATAACAAGCAACTGAAATGCTTGCCGTGGCCCAAAAATGATAAAGTGTTTCTAGGTTTCCTAGCACGAGGATCTAGAGAAGCCAGCAGATGTGCACTGATGCTCTGCAAGTTCTCCTGAGGTTTATATATTTCACCCAAACAAGGCTGGGAAAGAGGCAGGGCAGCACTGATGGCCTGATGGGATCTCCCTGATATCCCAAACAGGACAGACAGCTCAATTAGCTTTATCTCTGAGAGCTTGCTGTTTCCCCCTTAAACCTGAGAGTTTCATTCACTGAGGGTTGGTACCTGACTCAGGTGCACTCCCTGAGGATTTCACCCTTTGTTGCATTTCTATGGCAACCTCTGGATTCTCCCTACAGCCTTCCATCAGCTGCTGTAATTGTAGATCTCTGATCAGGTATTCGGCCATTCTCGGGTTCCAGCTTATCTTTTTTGGACAAAGCCAGACTTTATCTGTGCCCTTTTTATCAGCAGGATAATTGTAAGGCTACCCACAGAGCTCTCCCTTGCCATCAGTTGTGCCTCAGAAGCAGAGAATGGCTGCTCCAAGAGAGTGCATGGAGAGCTCTCCATGGGGACCAAGGGAATAGGGATGCAAGTGTAGGCACAAAGGTAACAAAACCTGAGGGCTATTGTCACTCCTTGCTTTAGTATGGAAACCAGCTAAAATCTAAAAGAGGAAAAAAAAAATGTGAGCAGAGAAGGAATTGCACACGAGTTTAGTGCAGAATTTCATAGCTGTTTTGGAGCACTCCAGATATAAAGTGGAAACCCCACTTTAAAAAACAAATGAAAAGCAGCATGTGTGTGTGTGTGTGAGTTGCTAACACCACCCTGGGTGCCACACCTTGTCCCAAACCTCCAGATCCACACTCTAGGATCCATGGAGCCCCATCAATAGGAACAGTTGAACCTGCACAACTAATAGCAGTGCAAATAGGAAGCAGCAAAAGGGAGGAGTGGAATGGATTTTATAAAGCCTAGCTAGCTCCAGCTGCTGTGACCCTGTCAGGTCAGGCAACGTGAGGTGTGATCACCTTCTGTCCAGCAGAAACTCCACAGAGTTTGCTGCTCCATTTACCACAACTTCTCCCTGGGACTGGTGGTGCAGGGTAGTTTGAAACAGCTTTCAGGAGTTATCAGGAGAAGAATAACCCAGATGGAAGGAGGTCCCTGCTCCAGAGTCACTCCATGCTCCAATGCCATCAGTTGGAGAATCTAGTTGATCTACACAGCCATGTGACCCTCTCACTGTGCTTATCTCTAGATTAGAAGGGGCCTTTCTGGAACTCAGGGAAGCTGTGGGAATGTTGGCCTTTTCTGTCATGTCTTCTTCATGCAGACCTGCCCACTTGTTTGATCATCAGCCCAGATACCTTCTGTTGTGATGGGTATCACTGGCTTTCCAGTCCTCATCTCAGGGAACAGAACACTTTGCTATCCAGACCTCTCCTGCAACTCCAACCTTCACGACACTCAAACCCTCCCTTTTTCCAAGAAGAAAACGGTGACCTCTGTGGAAGTCTGCCTGTTAAATAATTGGTTGGAAATGCCCAGTCCACCATGCACAATATTCACCACTGTTAGCAATAAACTCCTCTGACTACAGCAATATAACATCTGTTGCTGCTCTGCAGTCTCACCCTTTAATTAACCACAGATGCTCTCTGTGTTCCCCGTCTGGTCTAATTATTTTGCTTTTGAAAAGAAAATAAAACCCAGTTTTGTTTGTGAGCTGTTCTTTGTAGGTAAATTCCTGCACACCTTGGACTGGATGAGATGTCGTGTGTGTCCAGGAACACAAAATTTCAGATACAACAGTAGAATTGCACTTAAAGGTAGGGAGAGGAGGAGGAGTTACACCTGAACTCCCAGTTCTTACCTTGCAAGAGCCATCAGTCCATGGCTCATCTGAAAGCCTGCAGACAATGGAGGCTGAAGAATATTTTTAGCAAAAAATGAGTACAGAGTCTGTGTGCACCTCATGCATCTTTTTCAAGGAAAATCTGCACGAGTTTTTTCCTTAAAAGTGTTTTAATCTGTCCTAAATCCCTCAGTACTATCAAAATTCTGAATATTCCCTGCAGTTCCCATCCTTTACCCATCATCTGCAAATGTACTCAATTATTAATTGATTTTTCAATTATTAATGGCTGCATTAATTAACAGGGTGCCTTGCTGCCTCTTTCCCACCCCCAGTGGAATTGTTAAAATCAACCAGATTCCATAACAAACTCCGAGACAGACTGATAATATTCTTTGTTTCTGCATAATGATCTAATGAAATATTTTTATTTATGTGTATTTTCAGTTGCTTCTTGACACAATGCTGCAGCTTTACTTTTCTTGATGCTCAGGACTCTCACCAGAGACAACTCCTCTACTCACAGCGTTTCCAAGCCACTCCTGGTCCCACAGACACAGCTTTAATGAGCAAAATGATTATTATCAAAGGATTATCTATGTCTCTAATGCAGCCACCTGAGGCAAGGAAGATTCAAACCTCACTGGAATCGGTGGAAATCTTTCTTTTGGCTTCAGTATCCCCTTGAGCTGAGGGTTTTTGTTGTTTTTTTTTCCTCTATGCAATTCTGTGTGCAGCTTTTAACCAGTTAGGTAGAGAAATTGGGATAGCAGTGGAAAAAATGTGCATCCCCAGCAAACTTCCACTGCTGTGGCCTTTGGTGAGTTCCACTGTGGAAAATGTGCACTGGCAGCAGTTTGGGGATTTGACCCTGCATTTTCCAGAGATGGGATCACCCTCCAAAACTGACTGGCTGATTTTGTCTGCATTCATCTAGGTGTTAGGACTGGCTTTAAGGAACTTGATTTTCAGAACTGTGCTTCCGTGTGGGAAGGCAGACACAACTGTGAGTCACTTTTGAAAGCTATCATCCTTCAATTTAAATATATAAGGAATATTGATCCAGCAGCTGGTTAAATCCACCAATGTCACTGATATCAATCCTTGTAGTGGGCTCCCTGTTATCCAACATTCTGGTGTCTGATTGCAGCGAGTTCAGGGATGCAGTTCACAGGGAATGTTATCCAACAATGTGATCCATCAGCCTGGAAAGCTCCTGCACCCTCCAATGAACCCTGGAAAGGCTCCTGCACCCTCCAATTCCTCCAGGAATTCCTGGGAAAGGCCGTGGAAGCTGTGCCTTTAGAACAGCAGGAAGGTGGAGATGGGCAAGGACAGGAGCCCCGAGAAGCTGAGGGATAATGAGGGGCTCTGCACAGTTTTTGCAGTGCCATATCCCAGCCCACAGCCTCATTCTTTGCTGGAGAAAACCGTTCTCTGCTTAAAGGGAAATCCCAGGAAGAAATCCCAGCCCTACCTGAATCTGCCCCACAAGGTAAAGTCCATTTCTGGAGGGACTCCTGACTTCTCTGATGCATTTTAAGCACAAAAGACAGCAGCAAAAAACTGTGGAGATTTTAGCTGCACAAACACACAGAGATCTAACATTTTCTACCCAGCACTTAAGCAGGGAGCCTCTCCTAATGAGCTAATTCTTAAGAGGATTATTTTCCCAGAGCTTTTCCAGTAGCCTCTTTAAATAAGGGACAAACAAACATGACAATAATCTTATATTCAATCTTACAGGTGTGGTTTAAGATTTCCTCTGGCATCTAATTTTTTAGTTTCTCTTCCATCTGTTACAAAGCTTTTTTTTTTTTCAAATTATCATTATTTTTAATAAGACAGCTATATATGACTTGCACAAATCTCAACTAAATTCAACAAAACATCCTCTGTTGATGCTAGGAGAGGGTTTTGACTTGTTTTTGTTGTTTTGCTACATCTAATCTTTTGAGATATAACAACATATTTTCATAAGAGTTTGGAAACACAGTAGGTCAGTAAGGACACAGCCCTGTGAGGATATTTAAGATCTAGAATAGTATTCTTGCTGCCAGGACTGATTAAGAGCCTGAAAAAAGGGGAAGATTTAGTTTACAAATGTGGACTTAGCTATAAAACTAAAATAAATCAACAGCAAAGACTGGATTAAGGAGTTTCTTTTTTTTGTTGGGTTTTTTTTTTTTTTTGTCATTTTTTTTTTTCTGACAAGAATAAATAAATATACCCCTGACATGTTTTGTTCATTCCAATGACATGTAGAACTGGTTCCAGTAGATGGAGCAAGAAAGCAGAAGGAAAGCAATGCCACATACCCGGGGTACTCAATCAGAGGAGGTGGGTACTGAGCCATCGAGGCATTTAGGGTGGGAAAGACCTTTAAAATCATCACACATGGACTGCACCCAGGCTCCCAGAACAAACTACAGCAGAGCACAGAGCACTCTGAGAGCTCCTCCATGGCTTCAAGCTCAGTCAGGAGCACTCTTCACCTAACTGACACTGACAGGAGTCTTTCCTTGGAATTGGCTTAGTAGCTGAAGAAAAATAACTTGGGATTTTCTCCAAAGCCAAGAAAATAGATTAATTATAACCGGCTTGTTATTCTCCTGGCTTTAGTGGAGATTAGGGCAGCTTAATCCTTCAGCAAAAGCTAACGCTGTGAAGAAGTATTAAAAGAGACAAGCTTTACATCTCCCATATGATCTGCAGCCTCTCGTTTCTCACTGCCTGTCTCCTCTGACTCTCCACGTGCTGCGTGTTGTGTTGTTTATTATCAGTGTGTGTGTGTCACACTGCACAGGCACAAACCAGCTGAGCCCCAGCACCTCAGGAGCCAAAATAAGGCCAAGCTCTTCATTGGGGATGAAATGACTTCTTTTCATTATTATTATTATTATTATTTTTATTTTCCCTTTCACCCAAGTTCCATCTCCTAAAAAAGCTAACATCTTCTAAAAAAATTAACATCTGAAAAAGTGAACGTCTTCTGAAAAACGTTAACATCTTCTAAAAAAGTTAACATCTTCTAAAAACAAACAAAACAAAAAAAAACAGCACCAAAAGAAGCCCTCCTTGTTTTGGTGGAAATGAACGGGGAGAGATCATGCTGAAATCAGTGATTTTTTTTTTTTTTTTTTCACCGGACCTATTTATCACAGAAGCCTCCGGCAGACGAGCAGCAACATCCGCGAGGTCTGCGTCCCGTCATCGCCCCAGGAAATCTGTGACACCCAGCTGAAGGGAAAAGGGAACAGCTGGGAGCACGGCTCCTTCCTCTGCTCGCACTTCCAGGCTCAGGGGAAGTCAGAGATTTTATTCTTCTGGTTTCTTCCCTAGCTCCCAAAGCTGAGGCTCAGCCCTGCGGGAGCATCTCCAAGCCCTGTGTGGTCACCCCCACGGGCAGGTATTTTGCAGGCAGTTTCCACAGGAGTTTTTTTTGACAGCAGTGGTCTGCTTGGCTTCGCTTCCCAGCTTCATCTCTCTGTGATTTCCTGAGTTTCTTTGCCAAAATCGGGCTGATCAAGCTATTCTGAAAATATGTGGTCATTTTCCTTTAAATATCATATAGGAAAAAAAAAAAATCCCCAACCCCCAAGAAAACGATTGCAAAGATGCTAAACTCCTTTAGAACTGCCTGCTTTTTAAAAGGCATTTTTGACAGGGACTGTGTGTCTGTGTGTACCATGTGTGGGACCTGGCTGGGATGAGATGCTGGGGCTGGCACTTGCCTGCAAGGCTGCCTTGAAGCTGTGGCTGGGCAGAATCTGCTCAGGGATTCAGGTGGGGCACACAATTGTGGAAATCATGGAATGGGTGAGGGTGGAAGGCACCTTAAAGATCATCTCATCCCAGCCCTCTGATGGGGTGAAACTGAGACCTTGCAGAGCCTGCAGGGAGCCCAGGAGAGATGGGCAGAGACTCTGGACAAGGGCTGGAGTGACAGGACAGGGGAATGGCTGCACACTGCCAGAGAGCAGGGTTACATTGGCTATGGGGAAGGAATTGTTCCTGGGAGGTGCTGAGGCCCTGGCACAGGGTGCCCAGAGCAGCTGGGGCTGCCCCTGCATCCCTGGCAGTGTCCCAGGCTGCATGGGGCTGGGAGCAGCCTGGGATGTGGAAGGTACAGGTGGTTCCTGTGCTGAGGTTCCCATCCCAGGGCCAGCAGCAAATCCATGTCAGTGCTGTCGTCATTCTTTTATTCCCCTCCTTTCTGTGACACGTTTCTGGGGCTGCCTCAGCTTTAGGGTACCCAGCTGTGGTTTGTGATGTCACATCAGCCTTGCAGCAGCTTTGGCATGGCAGCATCTGTGTCTGCATTATGGACTGCAGTGGTTCTTCCTGCTGCAGGTAACCCCAGCAGGTTCGTACAATTCTCTAGTTTCTCTTTCTTTTGATTAAAAAAAAATAACAAAAACCTCACCAGTTTTTCTACTCATTAATTCTCCCTTAGGTTCAAAAGCAACGACTCAGTGGTGTCCAAGAAAAGCAGCTGGGGTGGTTTGAACAGGGAGTGAGTTTTTTGGGATTCGGTGGTCAAACCAATGAGTGCTCAGCCTTTTCTCAGAGGTGCCCTGGAGCTGTGGTGCTGCTGCAGGCCAGCCCTGAGCAGAGAGGGAGCTGAGGGGTGAGTCTGGAGCAGGGAGCAGGGCAGCCAGGAGGGACAGGATGCAGACAGGGATGCTCACTCCCCTCAGTGTGTCTAGGGACAGGGATGCTCCACCCCTCAGGTGGTGTCAGCAGGGATCCAGGGACAGGATGCTCCCACCTCCCCGCCAGGTGTGCTCGGACAATCTCAGGGACAGGGATGCTCCCACCTCCCCTCCAGGTGTGTGCTCAGGGACAGGGATGCTCCCACCTCCCCTCCAGGTGTGTGCTCAGGGACAGGATGCAGACAGGGATGCTCCCACCTCCCCTCCAGGTGGTGCTCAGGGACAGAGCCACCCTCCAGTGTGTGCTCAGGGACAGGGATGCTCCCACCTCCCCTCCAGGTGTGTGCTCAGAAGGGAGTCCACCCTCAGGTGTGTGCTCAGGGACAGGGATCCCCTCCTCGGTGTGCTGGACAGGATGCTAGACGGATGCTCCCACCTCCCCGCCAGGTGTGTGCTCAGGGACACACCACCCACACTGTGGGGGCACCTGGCATGAAGAGCAAACCCAGCTCTCCTCTCCACTTTCTCTGCCTCCAGCAAGAGGAGAAGAGATGGCAGTGATGAGAGGAGGGGAGCCAGGGAGCAGGAGGCTCCAACCACCCAGAGCCCTGCCCCAGCTGGACAGGAGCAGGACCCCTGCCTGGGCTGGGGGAGCACGACAGAGAGGGAGCAAAGTGCAGAGAGATGTCTGGCACTGTTAATTAATCTGTGCTGGCAGAGAATCTGGGTCTGGACATCAACATTTTCCATTCCAAGCTGTCACAGAGCTGCCACTCAGGCCTTGCTGCCCTGCATGGCACATCCTTGCAGAGATGGTGCACCTCAAAGAAGCACAGGGGCAAAGAATCCTGCTCTGAGTGTCTGCAAATAATTTTTAATTAACACTAACTTGGGGGAAAAAATAAAAGAAGTGTTTTGCTTGTAGATGCTTTGTGATGGGAAAGGATGGGATTTGTTAAATAAATAATTCCTTTTGAATTAGTCACCAGGTCTAATTAAGAGATACCAAAGGGACAAGGAATCAGAAGAGCAAGTTTAAAGGAATATCTAGCTAAAACATAAGATAAAAGTAGCATTTGAAAATATCAAAATAAACAGCGTGTGTGAATGTTTTTCTTGGGATGAGCCAAGGGAAATATTTTCCTGGGGTTTGGCCCATACAGTATGCAACAGATAAACCAATCTGGTTGTTCTTTTGAATGAATTACACAATTAGTGGATAAAAGGAGATCTAGTGGATGCTCAAGCAAAGCCTGCGTGTCATTGAGCAGCATTGCCCTCTAAATCCTGATGTTTGGGTCCTGCCTTATCCCAAATTAACTCTGTTGGTGGTGTGACTCCTTTGACTCCAAGGGGCTGATTTCACCTGTTTGAAAGAGGAAACATCTCTTTGATTCCTGGCAAAATAAATTACTAAGTTTCAGCTCTGCTGGCAAGAAGTCTTCACTGGCTGGGGGATTTTGCTGTTCCTTTTAAACAGAGATACAATTAACATCTCCAACCTGATCCCGGGAAAATCGATTAGCCACGGTCAAACCATCCAGGCAGCCCAGGGGATCCTCTGCCCTTGCAGTGCTGCTGCCAAGGCTTTCCCAAAGCCTGCAGGGTTTTCATTCCAGCAGCTCCACGTGGGTTCTCAGCACAGCCTCGTGGAGATGGGGGCCAGACCTCCCTGTCCGAGTGCTCACCTGCTCTGCCCCCCAGCCCCAGGCACAAACACAGGTGAGGGCAGACCCTTCAGGAGCTGCAGTGAGAAACTGCAGATCCCATGCTGTCACTGCTGAGGCACACTGCCTCTCTGCTCCCGCTCCCTTCCCGTGGGAAACCCTGGGAAACTTCAGGCAGCATTTATGGACAACTCCAGCTCTGGAAACGAGACAAAACAACCCACAAAAGGTGAGATTTAAATGCCTGTTGTGGCACGTGCTGAGCATTAAATGCAGATCTGATACAACACTGTGCACAAGTTTCCATGAAAACCCAAAATTTGCCTCTATCCACAGTACAATTTGCTAGTAACTGTAAACCTGAATTTCCCAACAGTGTTCAGGGAGGATGTTTTTTTTTCAGTATGTGTTCATGTGTATCCCTGGTTTGTGTGATTCCCAGACTCAAAGCTACGTGGAGCTGGGAGGAGCTTTGGGAGCCTATATCAGCAACACATGAACAAAAGGTCATGTATTATTAAAAAAAAAACCAAAAAAACACTGTAACAATCAAAAAAGCCATGCATTATAAAAAAAAATAAAAAAAATAAAGCAGGTGAAGCCCAAATAATGAAGCAGCACTAAAATCCTACTAAGACAAGAGCTTTGTTTCTGCCTCTGCCAAGGAAGACCAAGCTCAAAGGATAATTTGTGTCCAGCCTTTCCCAACTGAGAGAGAAAGCAATCCTGCAATACTGAGATGAAGGAGGCAGAAAAAGGCACACAGGGAATTTTTTTTTGTCCTTCCCCTTTGCACATCTGCCTTGTGTTATTCCAGGAATCCTGCAGTCAGTGCATCTGAGGGAAGGATTTGGGGATTGTTACCTGCTCAGCAGAACTGGGTGTTTGCAGGTGGGCTGGCAGGGCTGTTGTAGGTGGCACAATTTGTTGTCTCCAAAACTAAATACAGGTTATCAGAGAGAAATACGAAGGGTTGATTGTTTCCTTCTCTGCCTTAAAAGTTTCTCTGTAATGTGTTGGGTATCCCCCCACAAAAAAAAAAAAATGGATTCAGAAATGGTGCTGAGCATTGTAGTGAGGGAAGGAAGTGTTATTTAAGCCAGTCCTTGTGCTGGCTCAGGATCCCCTTTCAATATTAACACAGCTTGCCACAGGAATTGGGACAAACTCTCCTTTGCCATGGGTGGTACTGCTCAAATGAGTAAAAAATGAATCTACATCCATCTCAGCTTTCAGGAACAGGCCTTTTAATCATGACTAAATGCATGGCAGATATGTGATATGACATGGTAAGTAGTCAGAGAAAAACGTGGTACCTCAAAGGGATGGAGTAGGTTATATATTTGTTTCTTTATTTAATTTGGGTTTTTTACATACCACAGTTACCAGATGCCTTCAAACCTTTTAATGTTCTTTTTATATTTCCCATCCCTGTCCTCTTTAGAATGGCTCTCCCAGGATTTTAAGTAAATAGATAAGAGAAGCAGATTAAACTTTTGCACCTATAAACCCACCTTCACCTGCCAATTGCTCTGGGGCGTAATTTATGGCCATAATTGATACTTTTGAAATGAAATACCTGGAGACCTTGTGTCTGGCTGCTGGAGTATGACAGGTAGCTCACTTTCCTCCTTTTCATTAAAAAAAAAAAAAGGCTCTCCTTGGGCCACATGTCTGTCCCGCAGAAATATGGCAGAGCTGAATTCCCAGCTGTAAGTGTGCTGCCTCCATCCTGTCCCTGCTGACATTCAGCACTGGTTATCCAAGCTTTCATCTCTTCCTCTTTAAAACACTGCCATCTGTTGTTTCCAGACGGTTCAGTCTTCTGTTTATCCAAAACTTTGTTCCAGGCCATATGGAAAAAATATCTATTTTCAATTAACCATCATATTTTCTTAAAATATACTGCAGTGATGAGAAGAAAATAGGCCTTGCTTACGCAGAGCTGCTCGTGAAGGGGATGACATTTTATTACGCACTGCAGTTTCAGGATTTTGACCATGTGGCCATTCAGAACATTCAGATACCACAGAAGCTGCCAGCTTTGCAATAACACAAACATGCTCGAAGCATTTGAGAGCTGTTATCATATATATATTTTTTTTTTTCATTGATATTAGCATATTAATCAAGTCATTTCCATAGAACACTTTTGGAAATAGGCCATTTTCAGCATTTTCTTTCTGCAGTCAGAAACTCCTCGTAGAATCAGAAAATGGTTTGGGTTGGAAGGGATCTTGAAGATCATCTCATTCCAAACGCCTGCACCTTCCACATTTCAGGTTGCTCAGGGTTCCATCCTGGCTCTTCCAGGTCAGTGTCCTCCCAAAATTCTCCTGTTCTTGTGCTGTGAGACCCCATCCTCACCATGAACCAGAGGGCAGTGAAAAAAAAGAGACAATGAGGACACTGCTTTCCACTCAGAGCAGAAATGGAGGAGGTAAACAAAAGTCAGTAGAGTACTCATCTCGATGAGATCAATTCCATCTTTTCTTTCCCACACCTGAGTTTCTGATAAAATAAATGTCAATGCTAAAAAGTGAAGAGGATACCAGGCTTGGGCAGAAATAGATTTCTTCAGGACTAAAAAAAGAAATAAATATAAAAGGGTGTTATTTTTAGGAACAGACTATGCTTGCCATTCCTCAGTTCAAAGGAATACTTAAAATGAGAAGTTGAGTTTCCATTCAAAGCCATCCTCTTTGAAGCAGGATAAAGGCCTGGCCTTCCATCCTTCAAACAACTGCAAGATTTTCTCCTCCTGAGTTACAATCTTGTCCTCCCAGCCACCCACAGGCAGCAGCCTCCCCCAGATGCAGGCAGATCGTGGCTCTGTAAAGTGACCCAAGCTGAAACTTGGGAGGGGAGCAGGTGCCAGGTGGCCACAGGGACTGGCACAGAACTGCCTGGCTCTCGAGCTGCTCCTCACCTCCAATCTCCCAGCTCTCAGGGTAGCCAGGGAGAAAAAGGAAACAAAAGGCAGCCCTGCAGATGTGGGGAAAATCCTGCAGGCAAGACCAAAATCTAGCTGCATGCTAAGCGTACAGGCAATATTAATGTGTGCTACATTTAATTAATCAGAGAATTAGCAAGCCCTAGATGAACACTGGTTCCTTTCTGGTGGATAATTACTGGCTGCTTCTCAGCTTGAAATGATGCCAGATATATTTTTTGCCTGTTACTTGTAGTACTTCATCCAATTTTCATCCACTTGAGAGTGCTTAACTGCATATCCACCAGAGTTCCAGAAAGGAAAATTGTGTGAGTGCTGTGCAAAATGTGCTATCTTAGATGCAAGGCATGGACAACTCACTATCTTTTGCTGCTGTTTTATATTATTTTATCTTTTTTGAATGATCAAAAGAATACCTGGCCAGGCAGACAGTTAGAATGATCTTAGGTTTTGGATTTTCCGGAAGGTTAACACTTAACACCCTTCTATAACATTCATCTCTGTGGGACATTGTGCTTTTTATCATCTCATTTTACCTGTCAGGAGCTCATTCAGCCTTTCCCAAAACTACTTGTTTTAAAAGTCTTCAGTGTTTACATCTTAGTGCCAGTGAAGTGGAGGTGCCCAAGTGATACTCCCACTTTTGGATCCATTTTTTACCTTTTCTCTGGCAGCAGGGATCTTCAGCTAGGAGTGTGTTGTGCTCACAAGCAAACAAAGTCTTTGCATGACATTTACAGCCAAGAAGCTTTTGAGATTACTGAAAAAAAGAGAATAGTTTTTTGTTTTATTTTTTCCTTTATAGGAAACTGTAGGTACAAGGATAGGGTGCAAGAATCCCAGCCAGATATTGGGAACAACAAATTATTTCAGCTCAGTGTTTATTTGGGAATAGCAGAGGGAAGGAGACTGAGGCAGGGGCCAAAACTCTGTTAGGAAGCAGTCCTCCACATTTTGCACTGGAGCACAAGCAGTGTGCTCTTTAATGCAATAATATATTTCTCCTAGCTCCAGTGACTAGAAAGCAGCATGACAGAACCAGCCTGTGACCTGACTTCCCTGTTTTCCCCCTGGCAATGTGAAAAATGCCATGTCGTGCTTGGGCTGCTCTGTGATTTTTGGATGTTTTTTCCCTCTGGAGGGGAGAATTATTCTCCATATTTTTATACAGCCCCAGAGTGAGCACTGCCATTGAGGGCTCTGTGATGGACACATTTTCCTCATGGCTCTGAGGTGGCAGAGGACACCCTGCTCCCTGAAGACACTCCTGTGTTCTGGAGCACCAGCACCGATGTCATTGATGGCCCAGGTGCCTCTCGATGGGCACTGAGGGATTTCAGTGGTTTCAAAGCTGAAAACCTGGGGGCCCTCCACTGCCAGGGTGCACATTCCACTCAGGAAAGCCTTGTAAGAGAGGTTCTGACTGTGTCTGCAGCCAGGCAGGGCTGACATCAGGTAGAATTTCTGATTCTGGAAATGTGCTGCCTGGAGGCCAGGAAACACAGTGAGGTCTGTGTCACCTTCAGTCCTCTGGAGATTTAGTGCATTAAATATTTGCCAGCCTCTTGGTACAGACAGTTCATGAACACATGCAGGACTGCTGAAAGAGCTGCACTGCCCCTGGGCCCTGTTCCTATTCCAATACATATATTTTTAATTCCTCCTTTGTATATATTCTTTCATGTACTTTCCTGACACAGCTTTGGTGGCTACTACCAATCCTTTTATCAATCCTTTGGTGGTTGAGTCACTAAATTTCCATTGTCTATGAGACACAAATGAACAAAGAATCTCTTTGAAAGGAGCTTTTCTGCAGGGCTCCTGCTGTGCTCTGTGGTTTTTACCTGAGACACTTTAGCTTAGTGACAGGACAAACCAGAGCCATTCTTCGTGGCACTTTGAGGGATGCTGCATCAGACATTGCAAAAGGCCAGCGTGAGGAGAAAAGTTTGCAAACATGCAAGTCTCTCCTTTCAAGGTAAAACTCATCCAAATACCTCAGATGCCAAAATTTGAATAGGTTTACGTTTCATAATATAAAATGTAACAAGGGAAAAACGAGGGTAAGTTTATGGTAATACCCATGCCCTCTTTCAGCTGCCACCTCAACATGCTGGTTCGTTATATTTTACCTAAATTTGTGTTGAGGGTGATAAGCTGTTTGGAAATAAGATGCACAAACAGGGCTGGAAGTTAGGTAGAATTTTTTTTTTTTTTTTTTTTTTTTTTGGCTGTAAATGCAATACATATCTGTGTGTGAGACAGAGGGTTGGCTGGGCTCGGAGACAGGCAGTGACCTCAGAATGCAGGAGCACTGTTCAGCACAACGAGCCATTCCTCCGTGGAATGAAGCTCGTTTTTCTGTGTCCTGTGACAAAAGGGTGCCTTTGGGTATGGCCACTTCCCCAAAGAGGCAGAACCTGTCTGCAGCAGGATCAGCCCAGCGCTGGCAGGAGACACGGGCAGCCTTGTTCATCAGCACTCTGCTCAGTAACCTCGTGGCCTCAGCCTCATCACCCCGTGTCATCCCTTCCCCTGCCTCTGCTTTGTCCCTGGCCCTTTGTTCTGGCTGCAATTAGGGTGTCAGCCTCTCAGGGCACTGACCACATCCCCTTATCTCTGGGGGGGCTTTTGTGACCTTAGCAGAGACCAATGGGAGACAGTGACCTCTCTCACATCACTGCCTTGAGTGGTTTTGGTGATGGCTCCCTTCTCATCTAGAGCACATTTAATCATGTAATACATCGCCTTCCATCTGGTTTGCATATCCTGAAAAAGCTGCCGAAATGGAATGGTTTTGTACTCAGCTGCATTCCATGCACAGGTTTTGCAAACTTTGCTCGACTGATTAAACTGGATCTCTCCCTCCCTCCACTATGGTGAGATCCAGTGGAATTTGCCTTGGATGAAACCGATAAACTCCAACACTGAGTTCTTTAGACTAAAGAAAAGCTGAGCCCAGCAGAGAGGGGTGGGAGGGGAAGGTTTTATTCCCGGTCTGGTCTCCTCTGTGACCTTGAGGAGGTTGCCTGGCTGCAGCAGCTCCCATCCCATCCATACTTTCTGTATCCTGGCTGTTGAGACTGGAATGCTTTTCGGGGGAAGGATTGTCTCTGCATGCTTGTGAAGTGGCTCACCAGCCAGCATCCTGATGGGCATCTTAAAGCTCTTTTGTGACATCCCAAAAATAAGATTTCCTGACGGGAGAAACAGCTTCTGCTGTCAAGAGAAATAAGTTCTATCTTAGATGTGGACGTGAAGGGACAAGCAGGAAAACAGCAGAGCTGTGAGGCAGAGCCCACTCATTGCCATAAGTGGTCATTTGGCAAAAGTTATACAAGTTTCACAGTCTCTGCACAAGCAATTCAGCTTGTAATTAGACTCTGAATAAAAAAAAAATCCCTAAAAAATAAACACACACAAAACCTCAAGTCAAAATACCCCTTTTTTTTTGGCAAACAGCTTTCTTTTCCTTTTTCACTGCACTGATGAAATGAATGTAGTGGTCAGTGCCATTAAGAAATCTAACTAAATAGTGGCAAATTTTATTTTTTCAGACATTTCTGTCACTCACAGCTATCGTTGGGATGGAGGAGGTGAAAATTCTCAGAAGACTATTATTTTATCAGATTTCTCAAGGTGCTTTTAATGCTTGGATCTTTCAGCTGATTGCAAAGGCAAAAAATTAGTAGGGATCTGCACTCCTAATAGGATTTGCACCAGTTGTGAGCCTGGGGCCTCAGGGCAGAGCCATCAGCCAAGCCTGCTTAAACAGAGGTGGAGATCCCTCTGCCTAACAGCCATGCAGCCAGAAAACATCTGTATTTTCAACTGAGCATCTAAAGCTGGTTGCCTGCCTTTTCAGAAACAGCCCCTAATCCTATTTATGACCCCGTGACTGACAGGCATCTGCATTCCAGACGAAGTACAGAAGAGTTCTCAATTACAGGAAATATGTAGAAAGTTGCAGCAGGTTATTGGCTCATTAGACTTCCCCCTCGGTGGCTGGGGGAGTGCAAGGCATGTTGGTAAACCCTCCTGCTGCCCATCATTTGTCTGTCCTAATGTGATCAGCCATTCATTCCTAATGAAAAGCTAATGCCTCGAGGAATCCAAAGGTTGGAGTTCAGAGTGGCTTCTTAGGAAGATAAAAGGGGCAGAGCTAATTCTGAGCGGATGTCATTTGCGTGTCCATGTGGCTGTGCCTGCTTTCATCTTTTTTTTTTTTTAAACCTGTCCAGAGCTGCAGCCCTTCCCAGTGTTAAAGGATTTTCAGTGTCAATGATATAGGGGAGTTTCTCATCTCTCTTGATGTCTTCTTTTGGGAAGGGGGAGAATTGTCTTCCAGAGGATCAGCTGATGCCCTGATGCTTTTGCCAGGCTCTGTCCTCAGCAGCCACGTAGCCATGGCCAGGTCTGCTGTAGCTTTCCCTCACTGCACATCATCCTCTTCCCACTTCGTGGGTGGGAACTGAGCTAGGAGGTGAAACATGACTGGCAAAAGCTCATCCATCTTGTCACTGCTCTATCAGAAATTCACTCTCCTGTTTCCCTCTTTGGTGCTCTCATTGCTGCTGCTTTTCCACCTGTTGAAGGCATCAGATAGAAGTAGTCATTTGGGGTGTTCCCACTACAGTTTCTAGGGGGAAATAATGAAGTTTACTTCCCTGTGCTGGGAAGAATGAGGCAGGCATGTGCCCCTTGCCTCAGTGCACTGCCTTGGCCAGGATTTCAAGAGGATTCATTATTGTCTCTTCCATGTGCTCAGAGATCCATATTCAGCCTTTACAAGGAATTGCAGTTTGATTACCTTTACCTTTTCTATGCCAGACCAGCTTAGGCCAGGGACAATTCTGTGATCCTGGTGATTGTCCCAGGATCCCACTGAGGTGGTATTATTATATTTATTTTATACTTATTATATTTAAAGTGTGCTCTTCTGGAGGTTTTATATAGATGGATCTGGGTGCACCCCCAGGCAAGAAGTCTGCTCTGACTGCTTGATGCTGCAGAAAAAATACAGAACATTTCTGATCCCTAGACAAGCCCAGGAAGTTGGATAGTTCAGGTGTAGGAACAATGGATAGTTCCCAAGAACAACCTGCAAATTGCAAAGAATTCAGGATAAATTAGAGATCATCCTAACCGATGGTGGGATCCTCCAGGTTTACACAGGGTTGACAGCTCAGCTTTCAGCCCACATTATTTGCCCACCTCAAAGCCTCACATCCAAAGGATCTGAGTTAACTGCAGGAAAATGTGTGCCCATTTCTCATGAAAGACTGAAGGGAGGCAGGACAGAGAGGAGCTGTGTGAGTGCATGTGCAAATAATAAGTGTCCCTTTCTCTGTCCCCCTCCCAGCACCCACTGCTCTGGGAGGCTCTGGGCACCTTGACAAAATTTAACTCAAACAATCTTTTCTAACTGGTCAGCATGTCCTTAAGTAAACCTTAAAACCACCACAGAGTTAGGCAAGAGAGGAAATAGCAAATCCTGACATCTCCTACACACGCAATGCCCGGAGCAACACACGGAGGAGAATTAGGAAGAAACAAAAACATCTTGAATTTCTCCTTGAAAGTGTTTGCCACAGCTGGGCTTTGGCATGTGATAGAGGAGGTTATCAGCATCACAGATCACTGTAGATGAAGCTATTGCTTTATTGGCTAACTGAAGGGCTTTGACCTTCAGCAAAGAATACAATAATAATACAATTAACTTTTAATACAAGTCTCCAAATGATGCAATTCCATAATCCCTGAAATTTCAGCAGATTCAGGTGCAGATCACCAAAGAGACTCAGCATCAGAAAGTCTCATAAAACTTGGCTTGAAAAGCAGGACGTGTAAATGATGAGAGGAAAAAAATTCAAATGCATTTTGCTGATGGGAATCTGCCATAGTGTGTTTAGCACCTTAGGAATTTGACTTTAAAAAAACTGAAATATTCTCTTCTTTAGGAGATTTTCCTCACCTCTATCCCTCAGGTGTCCTGTGCAGGGCCAGGATGTGAAATTCAAGGATCCTTGTTGGTGCCTTCCAACACAGTGGACGCTGTGAAAAATGTTGTCACTCTCTGTGGATCACAGCATTGTTTTATTAATCACTGTTTAATAAATAACTGTTCTTTTGAATATTTATACAGCATTAAGAAGAGTAACACCATTTCCCCTTCACTGCCTCCTCTCCTCATTGCTCTGACCCTATTGCAGTGGGATGCTTTTGGGGTGGGAAGAGGAGCAAGGAACAGGAGAGGAGCAAGGAACCCTTGTTTCACATACTTCATGAGTTACTGGATGGAAAGAAAAGCCCCCATGAATAGTTTTATTATCTCAATATATTTGATTTTTGATTTTTATTATCTCAATATAATTGATTGTGATGCCTTACACAATGAGTTTCATAATTCAATAAAATGGTGTGGAAATGTTTAATTACTTTGCTGCCACCTTGAGCTTTTTCCATTTAATAAATCAAAGTTTTATGTTTGAGGAGTGCCTCATACCCTGGATTTTAGTTTGGATTCTGAAGTTTAAGGTGCTACTACTGAACAGAAAAGAAGCACTGTGTATTCCAAGAGTTTACAGCCTGTCTGGCTGACCCTGTGGTGTTTTTCCTAACTGAGAATCATCAACCCATGAGGCTGTACCCAGCTCATTTAAGATGTGGAATTGCAAAGGTTGCTCCTCAGTGTGCCTGGGGCTGTTTGATGACAAATGTAGATGGTGTGACCTTGGTAAATCAGCACATCCCCAAAAGCACTCTAGGGACACACACATTAAAATGGCTCATGGAGTACAACTGCTTCTCCATGGTCAGTTAGAGCAGCTCAATGTGGCATGAAACCTAAGCAAAATTGAATTACTTCTTGTCTCTTGACCTGAACATATCAGAGCTTCAGATAACTATATATAGGCGAGGGAAAAATTCATTGCCTATAACGAAGGTTGTTTACAGAATTCCCTAAATAGGGCGATTTTCCATTGCCAAATATAGACTCTTGAATGAAGCAGGAAAGGCAAAAGCCCTGCAGAACTGCCTTTATCATCTCTCCAGGCAGGAGCTGGCATGGAAATCTCTGTGCTCTTCCTTGGCTTGCAGCTTCACCTCTACCTTACCAAAGCCAGGGAGTTTTTCCATTGATTTCCAAACTGCCTGGAACTGCCCTGATCATCCAGGATTTGCACACTCATTTTTTTTGCTTTTTAGCCCAAAATACTTGGTTTGACTCCCAAAAGGCAGAAAGCAAAGGACATTAAGCAGAACTCTGATTGAAAGCCCTGACAGAGTAACCTCACCTTAAAAACTGAAGCATCTATGGATGCTTAGGACCTCTGTTAATTTTGGAATGATTTGGGCAGTTCTGAGCACCATCAGAAGGAGCTGAACACTCACTCTGAACAAATGAATCTGCCCACAATGATGTTACAGGGAGCCATTCCAATTCCACTGTTAATATCCACCAAACCCACATCATGCCTTGGAAATAGAGGTATCCAAAAGCAGTGGTCATGTGTGATTATGGTCATGGTTGTTTTATGAATCCCCTGGGAAATGGGGAAAAGGATTCAAACCAGAGTGCTGAGAGTTGGAATAGGCAAAGTGGGAATGTATCCTCTGTTATGATAAGTGTGCACATGGTGGGGAGGCAGAAAAGTAATGCCAGGCATATCTAAATTTATATAATCAAATAAATAAATCCCAGGTGAATTACCCCCTTACAATAAATGTCAAGCTTCCATGGATTTCCGTCTTTAAAGAAAGCATAAATCCTTTTGTCTCATATTTGAAAAAAAATAAATCCTTTTCACAGAGATGAAAAAGGCTAAGACAAAAGAGGGGAAATAAAACAGAGACAAAACGGTAACTTACAAAAAAGTAGAACTAATTTCACACATCTCCATCTCACAGAAATGTGTAATTCTTGTGAAAATAAGGAGACTGCTATTTATTGGCCATCTTTTATAAGAAAACTTCTTCCACTTATTATGGGGCTAAAGCATTCCTCTCAAAATTGTGCATTTAATTTTGGAGAGAGAATATTGACAAGGCCCTGGAGTGACAGGATAGGGGGGAATGGCTTCAAATTGACAGAGAGTGGGTTTGAATGATATAAGAGGAAGGAATTGTTCCTGGGAGGTGCTGAGGTCCTGGCACAGGGTGCCCAGAGCAGCTGGGGCTGCCCCTGCATCCCTGGCAGTGTCCCAGGCTGCATGGGGCTGGGAGCAGCCTGGGACACTGCCAGGGGATCCCTGCCATGGATGGGATTGGAACTGGATGATCCTTAATGTCCCATCCAATCCAAACCATTCTATGATTCTATGATGATTCTATATGATTTTGATGGGTCAACATGTGCAGAAATTCCATTTCAAGTAGAAAATGAGGGGTTGAACTCTACCAGATCTCCAGACATCATTTTAAACCTGTGGACAGCGTTGCCACACATTGGTTTTGCACTGTGAGAAACTAAACACTCCCTAAGTCTTCTTACAAGTGGAGCCCTAGAATCTTGGTTCAAATGACCTTGTTTTATTCCTCTTCTGTTCTTGAAATCATACCTCAGTATTGGAATAAATAGAATACATGACTCTGACCCCACACCACTTAGGTAGTAATGAAACTATTCTGGTAAATTTGTTGTTGTTGTTGCACGTGCCTTTCCTAATTTATTTAAAACAAATGAGAGATAAAATGTTTGAGTCACTCTAAAACTGGGACTATTTGTCAGCTGAGACCTGACAGCAGAGAGGCTGGTGCCAAATTGGCAACCTAATGTCCAGGCTTCAACTGGACTTGAATTTTCCTAATTGCATGTGTTGCTGGCAGCTGACAAACAAGAACATACCAGCAGTGTATAAGCTCAGTGCCTTTCAGTAATTTACTCTCATGAGCCAGTGTGTGCCCCCAGAGACTTTTCCCTTCTATCAGATTGTTGTAAGGGATGGATTTAAAATGCAGCTATCTGGGAACTTTGATGTATGTCCTCGAAGAAAAACTCTTCTTGTGGGATGGAATGCTAGAGACTGATGTTTTTATGTCCCTCAGCCTCTTCCCTCCTCCAGTCAAACATCAGGTGCAGCAGGCTTGTGCTTGTGGGGAGCTGCTGCTTCTCCCCTTGGTGTTTCCCTCTTTTTCCCCCAGCGTGGGGCTCTGAGATCAGCCCTGCAGAGCAGAGAGCTGGGCTCTCCCTTTGGTCCCTGCAGCTGGGCTGAGCCCTTGCTGGAGCACTTGGGCTGTGGATGAGCAGCCAATCCAGCCAGGGCTTGCCCCTGCACAGAGCTGGGAATGACCAGGTTTGTTGGGGCAAGTGGCCGGGCTGGGCTGGACGCTGCCTTATCTAACTGATTGCACTTGGAATGGCTTCGTGCTTCACAGATGCTTTTCTGAGGGAGTTTAAGCAAAAGACAGCTACCAGAGGATAAGCTGTTTCTGAAGACATTTGGCTCTCGCAGCAAATTCACTTGCCAAAGAAAACTCTGTGTTCCATTTCTATGAGAACCCCTGGAAACATTTCTCCTGCTGTTGTCTGCGCCTCTCTGCTTTCTCAAGCAAGTGGCTATTGTCTTCACCAGACAGGAAATCTCTTCCTTAGCCTCTTTTTTTCCTCCATCAGGGCTGCTCCTTTTGCTTCCTTGCTTTTCCTTTTGCAAATATTACAGCTTTCTCCTGCCAGCTACTTTATCTCCTTCCTTATCGTGCTGCTTTTCAGCCACCAGCCTTTACAGAAACCTACTTTGCCTCTGGAAATCAGTGAAGAGGCAATTTCACATCATCTGAAACAGCCACCAGACATCTGTATGCTATAGAGCACTTCCACTGTGTGCTGAGCCTTGCTGGACACATCCCTGGCTGCAGGAAGTTGCACACCAAGGATCATTATTGTGGGGGGGGTACAAGCACCTAAAGTGGCATTTTTGATGCAGAAAGATGATTTTTTTATGCTCCAATACAGTAAAAAAACCCAAATTAATGTATCTACACATATTCAAGGGAGCACAAATCCATATTTTACACAATTAAACCAAATTTTAAAGCAGTTTAATAAAAGATTTATTCTATCAAAGCATGGAATAATCTTAATCTGAGCTCATGTCCAGGGACACACACACACACACTGTGAGTTGCTTCATGTTAAAGCAACGAAGAAAACTATTGAAAAACTTTTTCCCTTTCCAGCCAAAAAATCTTTTGGTACCTAATTTTTTAAGGAGTGTGTCTGTGGAAAGGGCAGTCTGGCTCAGAAAGCAAAAGGTTTCAAACTCTCAGAAGTTCCATAGCCCTGTTTATCTGCTACCTCACCCAGAGATATTTAAAACAATCACTGGAACATTTCCTGTCTGATTTTCTTATCCCTGCATGGTAAATTCTTCCCACCTGCACTAATGCCTTACAAGGAACATTTGTTTTAATGGCAGGGTAGAAAGAAGTCCCCTCAAGTGACTGCCTTTGAATTTATGATATTCAGAAGTCTTGAGATGATAAACTTAGCCCCATTAATTGATTGCAGAATCCACGAATGCTTACCCTCTTAGTAATGCTTGAAATGCATAATGTTGAATGCAAAATTCGGGTTCCAGCTGCCATATGTTCAACATCCATCACTCCACCTGATTTTCCTCGTGGCTGGTCTTGGGTGTAGGATTCAGCCCATGGATCCCACTCCAACATTGCTGCTGCTCCAGTGTGAATTAGTATAAAAAAATCAGTCTCAGGCCCTGATATTCATTAAGAATCCAATGTTAGGTTACATCTGGCAAGCTTTCATGGCATGTCAATAGCATGTGATCAGTCATGCTAATGACACACTGTAAAAAAGCTACAGCCCACAAAAAACATGGAGTGGGAACCACTTCCACTGAGCAGGGGGAGCTGGGCTCTGGTGTCACCCTCACTGGGATGACTGGCACAGAACAAATTAATGCTGTAAGCAGGAGCAGAACGAGCCTCAGGACATTTTCAGGACGTTTCAATTAGTGGGGAATAAACCCCACTACTAATTGATGTTTCCTGAAGCATCCTGCAGCAGCTGAAACCTGCAGGGCCATTCCTCAGGTGCCTGAGAGGGTCACAGCCCCCTGTGTCTGGAGGCAATCAAAGAGGGGTGGTTTTAATGGGGTCTGTGCAAGTCTGAGCTATTGCATGCACAGGGGGTTATTTGGTGAGATGAATTTAATGAAGTTTTACAAAGTAAAATATCTCTAATGGTGACCCTAATGTTGATTTCACATTTGTGGAAATACCAGCAGAGCAGAGAGTAAACTCAGTGTCAGGAGGAAAATGATGGCATTGGGATAAAGCTAAGATTAGCTTCTAATCACAAGGAAAAATATGAAAAAAACCCAGGGTTTCAATTCTTTCAGCATTTGACTAGTTATATGATCCAATATGAGCACACCATATCTTCATTTTTTTCCCAGGAAGGTTGGAACAAGAGGATCCTTAGGGTCCCTTCCCAAACCACTCCATGATTTTATGATTCTCTGAGTCTACGATTCTGTGATTCTGTGGTTCTGTGATGTGGAACAGCTACTTCAGACCAAGCCTGAGCCCAAATGCGTTGCCTCTTCATATCCCATAACTGCAGAAATCCCCTCCTGAGTGTCCCAGTCATGATGCCCCCTCTCATGACTGTAAAGGAGCAACATCCTTTGCTTGGGGGGCCTTTGTGGTGGACAAAGGTCTGGGGACCCCACAGGGGCTCCAGCTGTCCTGTGCAGCCAGGCTGTGACAATCTTGGGCAGCAAAGCTAAGGGAAACTCTCTTTTGAAACCCACTGATACTGATTTGGTGCCTTCCAAACCTCCCATGCCCTGGCATTGGGGTGTTTGATATTTGGCACTGCAATTCAGTCACAGAGGAGGGGAGCTGTAAATCCATAACTGGGGTTATTTTCACTTGTTTCGAGCAGTTCAAAGTGCTTTTGAATTGTTTCAATTAGACAGGCATGTATTGTGGGTATCATGCTGAAAAACAAACTAGAAATACCAGAGTGAATACATGAGCAATATTTGTTGCAATGACTTGAGATTTTTTTATTTTTTTTTTAAGGCGCATTTTGATTATTTTATTTTCTTTCCTTTCTGGACTTCTGGAACGTATCTTACCACTCTTCAGTGGTCAGAGTAACTCAGCAGTGATGGCACCTCGCTCTTCCTGTGATGGAGCTGTCACAAGCACTGTGCTGGAGCATCCCCTCCCTGGGTAGCTCCGTGCTCCTCAGTGAGCGGAGCCCTGCAGGTTTGTGCAGGGCTGCACAGAAAAGCCCACAGCAATCCTCACAGGCTTGGAGTCAAGGACATGCTTCAATATTTTTCTCTCAGGGGGGGAATTATGCTCTTCCAGAGGCCTTTGCCCCAGTGTGCTTGTGGAAATCTGTCCCTTTAAGCCTTGCAGAGCTGAACTGCTCCAGTCTTCCCGAAGCCATTTCGCAAATGCTCACTGCTGGGTGCCTGTTCTGGGTAGTACCTGTCCTGCTTTTCCACATGCCTCTGCTTCCACCTCTGCAGCTCACACGTGTGATGATCCAAAAAGGCTCCCCCAGAGGTAAGGCTGGCTTTTCTTTTGTGTTTGATCCTGGTGAAAATGCTGTAATGCCTCGTTTGTGGTATGAATGTCCATAGGTTTGAAAAATTGTCTCTGTTCTCTAGAACTGAAGAGCAGGGTCTGTTCCAGGATGCAGCACTTTGCCAGGTTACACTGATTAAGCAGACTTCTGAAGGCTCTTTTCCTTGCAATCTGAAGGAGAATTTTTGTTTTTCTCTCTAGCTCATGCAGCTTCACTGCCAGCAGTAAATGTTTAAAACAGGTGCCAGACAGGTGCCCTTTTATTGCACAAATAAAGTTCATTTTGCAGTAGTCTTGGATTTGAAAATAAAAGGCAGAAGTAGCAGCTGAAGGTAGTAAGAGGCACAGTAGCTGAAGGAAATGTGATGTGTCAAACAAATGTCAGTTCTCAGACCTTTGTCATGCACTGAGTCATTAAACAGCAGCAGTGAATGTTGCCTCCCTTGATACATCCCATATTATGTCAGCTAAAAATCTGGATGCCACTGAATGGTTTAAAACTAGTTCCTGAAGAGTAATATGTAATAATACTGTGATAATGAGGACACTGGAATAATAACTTTGGAATCATAAAGAGTAGTATTTGCAAGAAAAGGAAGTAAATTTGGAAGCCTGATTTCCATCACAAACCAGAAGTTTTAATTGAAAGAACTGACAGGCTTGCCTACAAAATAATATAGCAGCAGGGGATCTGCAGAGTCTTTTTCTATGAATGTGGTTAGCCTGCAGGAAATTCATAAGTAAGGTCAGGAATCTACCCTTTTCTTCGGGAATGCCAGCAGCTTATCCCAGGGAAAAATGTGAGTAGTGGCTATTACATCATAAAGAAGTCAAGTTTCACTGCAAGATGTCTTTTTCTGCTTTGTGCCTCTTCCAAGCTTTGCAGGGGATTTAAAAAGAGCTGTTAAGAACTGTAAGACAGAAAACTGCAGACGTTGTCCCTGTTCTGCATTTGTCATGTATCACAGTCTGGGAAAAAAAAACCAAAAAAACCAAAAAAACCCAAAAAAACCCCTAAAAGCTGCACTAGCCTGCAGAGGTAACGGTGAGCTGGCAGAAAGGAGAGTGCAGGGATGCAGACAAACCAGTTGTCTGTGTTGTGTGCTGCTGCAAAATGTGATGCTGGGGAAGTGCTGAGAGTGTTTTCTGCTCCTGAGCCTGGATCTTGTGACCTGTGATTCTTCTGTGGTGGCTTGAGTGCTTGCAGAGCTCACTCTCAAGCAGAGGTGCTGCTGGCAGAGGAGTTTAACCCCTTGCAGCAGCCGTGGCAGCATCTTGAGCTGTGCTTCTGAACTGACATGGAGGAGAGCTCTGCAATCCTGAATTTTAGCACACTTCAGTCTGTGCTCTGCCTTGGGTCACTGCCCACACAGAATCTCAGAATCCAGGGTGGGCCAGGCTGGAAGGGAGCACGGTGGTCACTGGTGCCACCTCCCTGCTCCAGCAGGGCCAGCCCAGAGCACAGGGCACAGGATTGTGCCCAGCTGGCTCTGGAATCTCCCCAGGAGGAGCCTGCACAGGCTCTCTGTGCAGTGTGTGCAGGGCTGGTCCCTGCCCAGGGCAGCAGTTGTGTGGGACACAGCCCTGCCCAGGGGACACAGCCCTGCCCAGGGGACACAGCCCTGCCCGGGGGACACAGCCCTGCACAGGGGACACAGCCCTGCCCAAGGGACACAGCTCTGCCCAGGGGACACAGCCCTGCCCAGGGGACACAGCCCTGCAGAGGGGACACAGCCCTGCACAGGGACACAGCCCTGCAGAGGGGACACAGCCCTGCAGAGGGACACAGCCCTGCCCAGGGACACAGCTCTGCCCGGGACACAGCCCTGCCCAGGGACACACCTTGCCCAGGGGACACAGCCCTGCACGGGGGACACAGCCCTGCAGATAGGGACACAGCTCTGCCCCGGGACACAGCCCCTCCGGGGACACAGCCCTGCACGGGGGACACAGCCTGCAGAGGGGACACAGCTCTGCCCCGGGGACACAGCTCTGCCCAGGGACACAGCCCTGCACGGGGGACACAGCCCTGCAGAGGGGACACAGCTCTGCCCCGGGGACACAGCCCTGCCCAGGGGCACAGCCTGCAGAGGGACACAGCCCTGCCCCGGGGACACAGCCCTGCCCAGGGGCACAGCCCTGCAGAGGGGACACAGCTCTCAGAGCTCACACAGCCCTGCAGAGGGGACACAGCTCTCCAGAGCTCACACAGCTCTCCAGAGCTCACACAGCTCTCCAGAGGTGCCTCCCAAGGCTGGGCACAGGGCAGCATCACTCCTGAGCTGCTGGCACTGCTGTTCCCTGTGCACCCCAGAAAACCAGTGCCCTTCTCTGCCCCAGGGCCCTGCTGGCTCAGGGACAGTCACTGCAATCCTAAATGGCTGGACCAGGTTTTGTGGTTTTGTCCTTGGTTCAGCTGGACACTGGGGCACAATGGGAGTGCTCATCCCGGCAGGATCTGACACACCCCTGAGTTTTGTGAATCACTTCAAACACCTCCAGCAATGGAGGGTACTTTCTCAGCCTCCTGCTTTTGGTGCAGGTGCCATAGGAAGATTTTTCCATGGACTCACAGCCCAAATGTTGCCTTTACAGGCAGTGGGAAGCATTGTCTGGTGCACAGGAGATGCCTGTTCCCATGTGTGTGTGTGCAAACGTGTTTTGATGTGCTGCCTTCCTACTCCTTGGCTTGCATTTCGGGAACAACATCAATATAGTGGGAAATCCTTTTAAAACGTCTAATATTTCATTGTTACTTTGAAGACTGGCCTGTGGGACAGAGCTGTGCTGCCATCTCAGAGGAATGTGACCCTGCCTTTCTCCACATCCTGGCTGAGGGCCTGTTCTGATCAAGCAGACAGTGCCTTTCCATTCAACCACCTTCCACTCAACCACCAAGGAGAACTTTGTTCTGCTTTGCTGCCCAGCTGTTATTTTACAGCTCTGTGTTCCCAGATTAAGGAACTGGTCATATTTTTAACTCCCAAAATGGCTTTCCCATTTGATCTGCGTGGGTGGCCTGCAGCTCCTTGGCCCCAGCTAGCACTCAGCCTTAGTCTGGTTGGTGCTGTCACCTGCCCAGCCCAGCAATGGTCACTGTCTTGCACCCAATTCATCATCTCTAGTGCAGACTGCACATCTGAGGATTGGCATTTTGTCCCCACTGCCAAATGTCCAAAGGAGTTGTCTCTTCCCCCCTCCTTGCTCTCTCCCCTCCCTCATCTGAAGCTGTTTCTCCTGGGATTTCCATCTCTGTCTTATGAACCCTTTCATTTTTGGTCAGTGCTGACAGCTTTAACTTCATTTTCAGAGCTCACACTTGTGCTGAAAGCATCTGGGACTTTGCCTTGACAGAATATCTTAATTTGAAATGCTGGGATTTGTAGGCAACCTATACTAGTGATGTCTGAAGTTAAATGATGCTTTAAGTTTTAGCCTTTTTATTTTTTATATTCTGTGCTGTTTTGCTGGGTAGTTTTAGGTTTCATATTAAGTGCTACTAAGCTCTCTTCTCAAAGTAGAGAGACAGAACAATTCCTTCTCTAATTTGATACCAAGGACAACTTTCAGGCCCAAGAACAAAAAACAATGGTGAAGGGAGAAGAAAAACCAAGGAGGATGGAGCTTCATAACCTGAAGCTGTAATTGGACAATTAATATGCTGATGGACCAGAACTTATCAAAGTGGGAGAACTCGTGGTCAGTTGTCCATTTTGTGCCCATTTTGGGTCCATCTTGGGTGTAGCCCAGCCAGGCTCTTGTGCTGCCCAAGTTTGCCCTTTAATAAATCTCTGCTTTATGCTTTTGCTCTGCCTGGTCTCTGTTCCAGGTCAGCCTCCAGAAGGCATCACTAGGGACAAGTCTTCCAGCCCATGGAAACCTTCTGGAATTACAGAGTAGGTCCATAAAATAAAAATAAATTAAAACTCTCATGGGTTAAAAATGAATCAATAACTATATAAATATATATTTACCTGTGATGCGAAAATCTATTTTTTATTATTTTAAGGGAAAATTAATTTTATTAAGGGTTAGATTCCTATTTTCTGGACACTTCACTCCATCAGTCCCAAAACTCCTTCTCATTCAGCCCAACCTCCTTTCTCCTCATAGGTATTTCTACTTTTGGCCTGTCAGTGCATGTTGGACCAGGAGACAAACAAAGTGGTCTGCATATAAAGTTAGGATCCTGACAGAAAACACATCTATATCCTCATTTTGTCCTTCTTTTTAAGTCTTTGATGGAATTCACCACTCCCAGCATTACAAGCTCTTTCCAGCTGGCCAAAAACTTCATCTCACATTCTGGTTTTGGCCACCTTTCCGTAGCAGACTACTAAATTCATCTGGAGAACTAATAAGGACAGAATAAGAATAAGAATAAGAAAATAATAGAATAAGAATAAGAATAAGAATAAGAATAGAATAACAGCTGCAGTGACGGATATTGGTCCTTTTCTTTTAATACCTCTGGTCCTTTTAACACCTCTGGATCTCCACAGTGAGGGATCTCACCTGCCCTGATGTCTAGGATGGCACTAAACAGCATTTAAGTCTGTGTTTGCTCTAAATCTTCCATAATTTTTTTGGAGCTGTCTAGCAAGGGGTTGGAAAAGCTTAGGACTTCTTTGTATCAACTTGCTGAAGTCATGGATGGGGTATGTGGCTGGAAGGAGGGATAAATTCAGAGGAATATTTTCTTTGGGCATGTCACTAAAATATTCACCTGCAGTCGTAGCAGCCTTCAGGCAGGGATTGGAACAAGAGGTACAAGGCAAGGAGGAAGTCATCTCTCATCATTACCTATGAGATTTCCTTTCCTCAGCACCTTTTAGAAAGGGCTGCTGTCACTCCTCATTTGAAGGGAGGTGCCCAGTTTGCCTTCAGACATTGAGGTGAGCACCTCAGACACTGAAGTGGCCTCCACAGCTTCACCCCAGGGCCAAAGCTGTTCCCACAGTTATCCAGAGTGACTTTTCCCCTGGCAATCCCAGTTATCTCTGCACATGACTGGCTTCCCTTTCCCCAGCACCCCGTGCAGGCAATTGCATTCACATCCCAGTCCATCTGAATGACTTTTTCATGGAAGAATTTGTGCAGTGCTGCCAAACGCTTTACTGCTAATTTTGTGCTTTGATTTCTAAAAACAATGAATGATCAGTTTTATTTGGTGTGTTCTTTTCATTGCCCTATAAATCCATGGTGTTTTATTGACCATGGTTCAATTATCAAGTGCATAACTCAGGACCCACTAGAAATTTTTGGAGGCTTTTTGCAAACTTCCATGGTCTTTGGATCCAGTCTTAAATGCTTACAGATTATCTTTTGTACTTTTAACCTGGGATTTTTAAGCAAAATTTATAGGATGAGAACTAGGAGGCTTGATCATATATTGTTCCATTTGGGGTTTTTTTAGGTTTTTTTTTATTGTTCCATTTAGGCTTTTATAAGTTCCAGGAATAAAATCACTAATGAACCTTATTATTATCCTGATCCCTAAGAACATTTGAGCATGTGTTGAGCTTTAAGCACGGGGTTAATCCCAGCTTCTTGACAGCTCTTTTTCCTTTAAAACTGGACATGAACTTAAGGGCTATTTTGGATCAAGATTTAAGCTGCTAGAGTGAATTAAATTCACTTTAGTAGAGACCAAGCTATGGATCTGGCTCTCAGTAAATCCTGATTGTGGTTATGGGAGGGTTTTTGGTTTGGTTTCTTTTTTTTTGTTTTTTTTTTTTTTTTTTCTTTTGAGAATGAGTCTATAAACCACTTCTACAGACAATGTTAGCAGAGACCCACTAAATGCTTTAAGCACAAAAATCTCCCTGACAGCAGAATTTCAGCTCAAGCTATTTCATTTTATTTTGCTCGGAAACAAATGGATTTGCAAGGCAGAGGGGGATGAACCCTGTGGGGCAAAAAAACTCCAATTACTGCTATTATCAAAGGTCAGCTGAATTTTTTTTCCCTAAGTTTGCAAACTTTTGGGGTTTGTTTTTCCTCATTTTCTGCTTTTCTCTCCTAAAGTTGGTGTGGTTTGTTGTTTTTTTTTTATAAGCTTCAGTTCTGAATTTTCAGTGAATTTCTTGATATCAGCTTTTGTGGTTTTTTTCTGTATTCACACCTCCTGAGCTGTAGCTCTTCACTCGTGGAGCCTGATCTGTTCCCACTGAGCAAACCATTGCTTGGGGCAGTGGGATATTTAGTAAACACTGCATGGGAGAATGGATGACCTCAGGGCTGACAGAAGTGGACACTTCACATTATGTTTAGGCATTGTAAAATCTCTGGTATTTATGAAGATTTTATGGAAAAGCAGATGAAGAGAAAAATCTCAAGGAAATTTTCCTAGCCGTAAAGTCAAGCTGTATTTACAAATTGAGCCATTGGTAAAGGCTTCAAAATTCAGGATGTGATGCTTAACCAGGATCAATCATTTCAGTTTATTTCAGGTTGTAGTTCTGGAATGTTTCTAATGTAGTAAAAGTTATCATGCTAGCTATGCTTAATAATACCTACTGAAAAATGCCTGAGAAAACCAAAACCATGAAGTTTCTGATGAACTAAAAAGAAACTGGCTTGTGCACCACTGTTCAGCAGGATTAGGATCTTTCTTTTTGCTCTAAATAAGCTGGTGTTTCCAAAAGCAGTTTTGTTTCTGAACAAGAGCATCTTCCCTTAGCCTGCAGAGTGCATGTGCTGCCTTCATCTCCCAGTTTTCTTGTGCCAGGAGTAGTTATGGATTCCAGAATTTAATTCTGAATGCCAGTACCTGCACATCTAACTTTGATTCCTCATCATTTTTTCAAACCAAACCAAGCCACTGAAGTTCCATCTGAAGCAAGAATAGAGCTGTTTTGAATTCTCTGCATCATGGTTCTCAGGGAAGGTTGCTGGTGGCATGGAAAACCCCTGGCTTTTTCCTGGTGAGCTGCATTGAATGAGCCTGAGAGCTGTCAACAATATCCCTCTGAGCAGGGCAGAGGTAATTTAAAGCATGGAAGTGTAGGTCCCTAGAATCTGTCACATTAAATAATTCTATCAGCATCCATCTCAGAGCTACATGGCACCCAGAAACTGAGAGTCTGGGCTCACACAGAGCCCACCACCTGCTTTCAAATGTCACAGATGTAATTCCAAGCTTTATTGTATCAGGAAAAACTGGGACTAATCCCACTGAAGTCAGACATTAAACCTGCATGAGATCAGAATAAAGCTGAGTATTTATTAGTTGTATGTGTGACTTAGACACTTTTCACTATTCACATAATTTTTTCCTCTACATTCTGGATTCAAATAAACTTAGCAGCAACAAATACTGCTAAAAAATCCCACCAGATTTTGCCTTTCATTTTGTGTGGACCAGGTCCAGACCACTGCAGCATTACCTTGATATTTCTTAAAGCTGGTTTATGAACTGGCCTTATGGATCCTTCTCTTTGAGATCCCGTGGAGGGAGGTGAAGGGCACACCCTGGATCAGCCTCTGCAGTGATGGAGTTGTCCTGGTGCTGCCTTTGCCTGCCTGTTGTGGCTGGAGAAGACTGTCTGCAGCTGTTCTGTCACTGCTCTCCCTTTTTGTGCCACTGACACCCTGGAATCTCCCTGGGCATTCAGGAAAAGAGAGCAAGGAGCCACAGGGATTGCTGAGCTCCTCTCCTCAGTCCCTCTCTGTACTGAGGTGCTTTTCATTGTCACACTCACATGCAAATTCTCCCTGCATCAGGGTCCCTGTCAGGAAACTTCACCACATAACTTTGTAGTGAAGGGAAAATAGATCACTGAAAAACTCTGCTCAATGAGAATTTTCCTCTTTCTGCCTAAGTTCTATTCTCCAGAGCCCTCTGAGAAAACTGCAGGCAGCAGGCCCTTTCTCAGAAACCCGTATCTTCCACTTCTGCAGAAAAAAAAAAATTTAAAAAAGCCATGGGAGTTTGAGACAAAATTGTTCCCATGAGAACTCCCTCTTGCATAATTGCTGTTATCTGATGATTATGGTGGGAGAGGGTTTTTTTTCACCTTTACCCCCGCCTAGGACAAGTACCATGTCCCGACGCCAAGTCTCAGGAATCCAAGATTATTGACCTAGGGAATAAGTGCCTCTGAGTCAGATCCTGAGATCAGGGGGATCTGAGGGCTGCATTTTATGTCTTGGAGGGATCTAGTTTTCAAGGAGGCTGTGTAATAATTATTGCCCCATCGATCTGCCACTTCTTCTTCCCATCGACTCTCCAGCTGACCAGATTCTTCCTCCTAAAGTTTTCCAACATGTGGCAGCGTGGCATAGGCACTGTGATTGTGGCAGCTGAGCTCTCACTCCCTGCAGAACAAAAAAAATCCTGCCTGGTAGTTTTATCCTTAGGACATAAACTCAGGGATCATGCTCTGACCTGAGATTTGGCTCATCTGATGGGGTTATTCTGAATGCTCTGTCAGCAGTGTGGAAGTGAGCAAATTTCTGTTTTCTGAACTTAATGGGAATCACATTGAGTAGATTTGTGCAATAACAAAGATCACAAAAATTATGCTCCATGTGAGCAGTGGGCTGAGTCACATACAAATCTGACTCGAGATATTTGTAATAACTTGAAAAAAAGCTGTCATTTGATATTTTAAAACATATTTAATCTCTGAGCCTGAGAAACCGATTCTGTCATTTTCACACATTTGTTTTCACTCTCTGCTGTACGAGCATGGGACCTGAAACCCTTACATTGCTCAGCAGCTTCAGAGCCATGTTTCTGCTCATTATCCACAAAGATTGCACACCAAAACCCTCTACAAGCAGTAAGTTGAGGTGGTTATTTTACAAAATGTGGTGCGTAAAACAAAACCAAGATTTGTATAAAAATTCCTCTCTGAGACGCTGAGAACATAAATAAGAATCAACAGAGGTTATTTGCAGTGCTAGACACAATATTTTGCTGCATACTTCCATTTACAGGGTTCTTTTCTTTGGTAAATTGCTGCTAAATATATGTGTACTGGTCATACCAGACAGTTCAAAACTTATTTTAAAACCTAAATCCCTGGAACTAGACAAAGTAATGAGCAATTTTTATGAACTCATGTTAAAAACTTGGCTTGTTTTGTGCAGTGGATAATGCTTCCAACGTGGGCTCCCCCTCGTGCATTCAGTGTGGATTTAGTCCCTTCTGAGCCAAATTTTGCCCTCTCTGAACAGCTTCCTAGTCCTGAGTTCTGAAAGCAGGGGCTGCACAGGGTAACTGAGAGCAAAGATTCATCATCTGTGCTCAGCAAGCGTGGGTAATTCCTCATCAGCACAGGGGGATTAACCCCAATTAATCGAGGTTCATTTTGCTTTTGAATTACTGCTACAGATGATCTAGTGGTATTTATTTAACCCTTATCATAGCAGGAAAGAGCCTTTCATCTGATGTTACAGTAGAACAGCTGAATTCTCCCTCTCCTTCCAAAATCTCTGCAAGATGTTTGCCACCCAACAGCTTTGACTCCCTGCATTTTTCAGCACTTCCTTTGCTTTCCTCACACCCTCCAAGGGAATATTTTTGCTTAGAGGAAAGGACCATGTTACCTGCCTGCTTAGCAGCCTCCCCTGGATGGATTATCTGGTCCAACAATGGCCCTGTGACACAGAGTGCTGTGCTTTGGAGAGGGCCAACACTGCAACCACAGCAGCCTTTTACAGAAGGTATACCCAGATTCACATGAGGCATGTTTATGTGAACTGAGAAATTGTCCTCCTGCCAAAGATCATCCCTGGAAGTGCTCAAGGACAGGTTGGATGTGGCTCTGAGAAACCTGGTGGAGTGGAAGGTGTCACTGCCCCTGGCAGGGGGGCTGGAATGAGATCATCTTTAAGGTCATTCCCAAATTATAGGATATCCTGGGCATCTGAGCCCTCGGACGTGCAGAAAGCAAACCTTGATCACTAGCCCTTGATCATGCAACTCAAGACTGAAATCAGAGCAGGAGATGTGTGAAGGTGGATGCAAAGATGGCACAGGGCTGCCTCACTCTCTCTTTGCTCCTTGGTTGTTGTGTACACAGCCACTTCTCAATCAGCCTGGTCATGATCTCACCTATCCTGTGGGTAAGAGCTCCAAAATAGGACCCTGTGATCCAAATGTCCGGAAATATGAGGTCATGGCATCAAAAGGCCAGCTCTGTGGTGAAAGTATGGCTTTCAGGTGCCGCTGCCTTCAAAGCTCAGCCCTAAAACAAAGGAGAAATCTATATTTGGGGACATCCATGCAAAGCATTACCGCTCGTTGTTCATCAGAGGTGCCGAAGCAGCTGGAGATTACCAAAACCAACCAACCAGACAAACAACTAAAAAAACCCTCCAAGGGATAAGAAAAAAAAAATGGAAAAAAAAAAAGAAAAAAAAGAAAATTATCCAGCTCATGAATGTAATGAGCTTCAGGAAAAAAATATTATTTTTTTTTTTAATTTTTTTTTTTCCACAGAGATTAGCCAAATCATTAAACTAGGAATGTCATTGCTGAGCTCTGCAGTGGCCTGCCCACAACTGCAGGGACCCACAGTGGTAGTGAGTGGCTGACTTTCCCGGGAAAGTTTTTTTGTTATCCTCATATTGCTTGGTTTTTTTACACCACATCTGTGCTTGCTTCGTCATTCTGCCATCTGCTGTAACAAAATACAGACAAAGCATTTCAGAGAACAACCCCTCCACACTTTAAAATGCTCCAGGCTGGAGCACAGCCTTTTACTTCTCACAAGCTGTAGTGCTTATTACCCTATTCTCCTCTTCCTCCTCCTCCTCCTGCCCCACATCCATGAGGAATTTCACAGGCTTAGCAAGCGTGGAAAGCTCACAACCCCATTGCTTTTGCCACAGTTTTTCTATGAAATGAACCGAATGTTCCTGCTCTTGACAAACGCGTTCGCCGAGAGGTCAGAGATAGCAGGTCGTTATCATGAAATTTTTAATTTTGAAACTCCCAATCAGGCTCGTTTCCTGTTTGGTATTGTCTGCAGATACACAATGCGAAAGCCTCGGGTTGCTAAAGAATGGAAATAACAGAGAATGAGCAGAGTGGTTTTGAGCACACACTCTGTAAAGTCCAGTCAAAGTTTCTTCCTGGTGCAGCCGCACAAATCTCTTGGTAGCAGTAAACTCTCTGCACAGACTTCATTCCTGAACACATGTTCAAAGGTGATAAAATAAATGCAGATGGTTTTCCAAAACCTCAGTGGAGCATTTTTTGCTGTTACTAAATGGACTGGAAAAAAACTAAGGGGAAAAAGCAGAGAAAATACAGTTTGACACAGACAGGCAATTTCAGAATAGCATTTGGTCATTTGGGAGAAAAATCTAAATAAAATGTGTGTTTATAATGATCTATTGGCAAAGCAATATTGACAGAGCATCTGAGCTGCCTAATGGAATGATTTTTAGAATGCTTAAATTAAACTGGCGTTGAGAGCTGAATATTTTGTTTAATTACTTGACACAAACAAAAAAGAAGAGTTGGACAGGAGTTTTGAATTCATTGTGCCATGACCAAAGTCGACAATAAAACCATCCCTGGCTACAGTGAGAAGAGAATTAGACCTTAACAAATTTATTACAGGCTTTGTTTACAAACTTGTTACAAAATTATACAGCATCTTATGCGTACACAGGATTTACAGGAACGCGTTACTGATGTGTGGGATTGCTTTGCTCTCCGGTCGAGATCTGCAGGTTTTTCTCCACTTGTGGCCTGATCCAGCTCCCACCAGAGAAGGTGAGATTTTTGGGTTTTTCCCATTGCCTTTAGTGGGAGCTGGCCCAGATCCAGGGGGTAACACTTCCGCTCATTGTTTGCCTGGGCTGGGAAACAGGCAGCCGGTCTAACAGCCGTGCACCCCACGCTCCCTTCTCATCTCCTGCCTTTCACATGGCAGGCATAGCTGCTCCCAGACACTTTTTGCTGGCTGCTTGTAAAATACTTGTTAAAGTCAAGAGTCAAAGACCAGTTCCTGTTACTGGATTTACAGTGGAAAATGACAAATGGCTTTCTTTGAACCTTTAAAGAATGAACCTCCCTCGATTTTCAGTGAGTAGAAATAAAGGCATTAGAATCAACTCTGATGTTGTCTACATTGTTATAAAGCTATGTTTTCTTGCCTGTCTTCAACAGATTTTCTCTGGATTTACAGTGATGTGAACAAAAGTGACATCCACACTGCAGGAACAAGGTGGTTTCTGATTAATGGGATTCCACTGAGCTAAACTTGTCTTCTTACCTCTTCTTCTCACATGGAGATAGACCTTGTGGCACAGTAAAACAAGGAGATCTGTAAAGTTAATGATCCATAAAGATATCAGCTCTCAGTTGCTCCCAGCATCTGCAATAATCTTTATTTGGGAACTCAGGGTGGAAAATCAGGCTTTTAATTTACAAAAAAATCTGGTGGGGCAGAACTCTGAAAAAAAAGAACTCTGCTTGTTCCCCCAAGCCATAAAAGTTAGTTAAAACTTAAACTAACTTTCCTACTAGGAAAAGTAGCAAAAGCTCTGTGGGGTTGTTTCTTTTTTTCTTTTTAAAAATTTTGTCAAGAAATGAGAAATATTCTCATCAGATCTATCAGTTACCAAGTTCCCTGTTGTATTACATCCTCTCATCTTAATGGTTGCCTTGGTATTGAACCTCTGAAGTTGTTATTGCTTGAAGCACAGTTAGGATTTAGGGCTGCAAGGTGATGATATTTCCTGTGAGGTAAAAACCCTGGCCTCATGCTGAAAATTGAGATGGTTCTCAAAAGCTTTGCTTCTGGCCTCCCCTCAAGAAAATACCCACGTGCTCCAGCCTGCCTTTCCAAGACAGGACTGTTCCAGTGCCTGGTGGCCTCAAGGCAAGCTGTCCAGCTCCCTGGTGTTTTTATGGTGTGCAGCACTCTCTGAAAGGGATTAGGGGAGACCTCACAGTTTGCTGCCTCTCATGGCCTCTGCATGTTTGAAGCTGCTTTTCCAGGAGTGAAAGCTCTGTGAGCAGCCCCGTGTTTGAGGGCTCTGCTCTCGTTTCCATTTGTGATGCTGAACATATCAGCAAAAAGCTGCAGCTGTAAAACCTTCAGAAATGACCTGAGGGTAAAACCTTCTGAATAGCTGGTGTTTCCCAGCCCTGGCTGTGGGTTGGAGCTGTCGATAACGTGCAGCCCAATCTGAATTCTGTTCCCAGCCATGAACTCATTTGCTTCCTGGGAGTGGGATCCCATCCAGGGCATTGCACAGCTAGTGTGTAATGGGACATCTCTTCAAGGAGTGTCATTATTCCTGCCCTCAGTGGAGCTACATGACAATCCAAAGGAGAGCCTGAGGTAAATACACACTAGCATGTTTGTCTGTCCTAAGCAACAACTCATATGTTTAATTGGGGAACTTCAGGATAACTACAGACTTCATGGATTTTAGCCACCATCCCTTTCACATTCCTGTGAAAGGTACCAGGTTTCTCCAGCAGTTCAACACATTTTTCCCCCTGTGGAAGATGGAGAATGGATTGCTGAGGAGAAGGAAACCTTGATACAGGTGTGCTGCTTTGATATCCACACCAGGATATCATATCTTTCTTTACTACAATTTGCAAGCCAAGGACTCTTTTAAGGTTAAGACACCACCAGCTTTGTTTCTAATTTAAAAACTCAGACAGAGAGGAATGATCCAACAGCACAAGAAGAAGATAATTGATTCGTGTGAGGAGGAAGAGGCTGATCACACCAAACCATCTTTTATGTATTATATTAATGATCCATTTAGATCAGTTCTTGGCTTCAGCAAGTTTCAGCTACAAATATTTCAGATTTTGTTCATATTTTTTCAATGATGCACTGGCAGCATTAGAAACAGTTGCAAAACAAATGTGCTTCCAAAACACAAATGAATGTTCCTGTATTAGTAGCAGCCATTCTGAAATGCTAACACAGGGAAAATGGTCATTTCAGGAAAAAACTGGCAAAATACACAGAAACTTTATTTTAGGGCTACCTGATATCTGAAAATTTGATATCATCTGCAGGCTACAACACGTATTTTGGTCCTTTTTTTTTTTTTTTTTTTTGGTGGTGAGGAATCAACGCTGCAGATCCAATTAAATATGAACCCATAAAGCAGGGAATATAAATATGTACACAACTCTTGCCATTGATCCGATTTTTAACAAGTTTACTAAATGACAGTCACTGGTTTGACAATACTGAATGAAAAATACTGATTTTACAGATTGTACAGGAAGGTTACGGTATGCTGCCAACAAGCAGTGTCACAAACATAATCTAAAAAAAACCCCGGAGCTGGCCACAGCAGAGGCACACACCCTTTGCTCTTGTTTATTGAGAGAGAAAGCTTATATACTGTAGATTTGCTGAAGTTTAATAAATAAGGTCAACTTATAATATATATAAAACAATATAAACATTTATATGCTACATGCATATCATATAATTTAAAGTAATAATTTATATAGCAAAGAGATGCAGATCTATGTTCTTCCTATTTTCCTGGACAAGGCGCACACGCAGGAGGTGTCTATCCTTATCCACCTCCAGCCCACCAGTTTGTTGTTTTCTGAAGTCAGTGCTCTGACATAAGTTTGGGATGTCTTGCATTGGGAGTTCCAGTGCTTGTCATCGATGCCGCGGCAGCCGTTTTTCACAGGCTTGGCCTCCTTACACCTCGTTTCGTAAAAGTATTGCTTAACCGGAGAGTTGCCCGTTTTAATTTCTCCCAGAACTGTCACCTGGTGTCCCCTGATGTCGATGGCAGAGGATTTGTCCGTGACCCACAAACTCTCACTGTCACAAACGGAGTATTCCCCGCGGTGGCCCCGGTGCTCCGCGTACCTCTTCCGCCGCGCGGTTCTGTTCAGCACCACGGAATTCCCGATGTAATCCTCCATGAGGTACAGCGGCGGCGGCTCCAGCGGCGTGTTGTCACTCAGGAGCACTCGGGGCGAGCTGTAGCGTCTCTGCTGCCTCAAGAGATCTGTATCCACTGAGATAACTGGCTGGAAGTCTGATTTCACATTTTCCTCTCCATCCGCGTCCTGCCGAGCGTCTGTTTTCTGCGCCGTGTTTTGGTAGTTTTCCTTAATGTCTACCATCTGCTTAGAAAGCTTGTTTTTTAAAATGTCTGCCTGGATGAGTTTAATGATAAGGGAATTTATCGAATCTTCTGGCAAACTCCTTTGATCCATGTTGGAAGACTGGATGCCACGAAGGTAAGCGAGAAATATCACATAAAACAAGATGGACATCACCTTGTTCACCTGTAAGATCTGCAAGGAAACAGAGCCAACGTTAAGGCAGTCCAAGAGGGAGGTTTGCTAGAGGCTGTAAACATGAAAATGGGGATTTTTTTTTAGTGACACCTATCTCTTTAAAGCTACATATACAGAGATAAACACAGGTTGTGCATTTCTTTGAAAATGCTATTTGTTATACTTTCTAATGAGTGCAACTGTCTTCTGAATTTATTTTTTTTTTTCAGTGTTTCATCTATATTTTAGGCCTTGCTTTTCCCCTTTCCATGCACAGTGACATATATATGAGTTAACCCCTTTCTCTGCAGAGGTAAGTGGTTCTTGGGATAGTATGGGCAGGGCTTGGCTGCAGAGAGAGGCCAAGTTCCTTCCACACAGTTTATTCCACAGAGAAATTTAGTTTCAAAATTGCAGGGTCGTGCAGAGTAGAAAACTGTCTCGCTGTGTAAAGTGAAAAAAGTTCTGACTTGGCCAACTGTCATCAGGTTTTGTGTGCTGAGATCTCTCTGACCCATCTAATTCATATTTATCAAGTGGCTCCTGTTTAATGTTACCATAAGAAGGAAATAAATCCTGTGTTGCAATAGTGCTTTTGCTCTCTTTCTTTCTCTGGTAAGGGAAAGGGTTCTTGAAGGAAAATGATGCACTCAAGTCAGAAGGTGGTGATTAGACCTCTGTAATACAAGTGGGCAATTCAGGTGGACCCACTGACCAATTTGTAGGGGTTGTTTTCAGGACTGGGGACTATTTTGTTGTTTGTTTGTTTGTTTTTATTTTGGTGGTTTTTAGAGAAGTTGCTTCATTACCTTTATATAAGGTGAAGCAAAACTGACATCAATTAGAAATATTCCAGGACAGATTGAGGACATCCCTCTCCCACCATCTCCTAAAATGCAAAAATCTTGTTCAAAGATTCAGTATTTTGCAAACCATTCTGAAAGAGTGCTGCTTCCTTGTACTTTGCCATGCACTCTCTGTGTGGTCCTGTGGTCTTCTTTTAATTCTACCTTCTGTCTTTATTCTAGAAGCTCATTTGTCACTTCTTTTTCAGCCTTTCTGTCATCTCGTTTGTGTGGCTGAGAGCCAGGAGCAGCTGTCCAGGGAGGTGGTTTTTCTCCTTGTGTATTTGGTATTTGCATTAATATTTAAATGAAATCAATTTTCAACATAAAATCCTACATCCTGGATGTGAACCATTCACTTCAGAGCACACCTGTTCATAAATTTGCTTCACAAGTAGTGGATTGAAGGAGAAAATACAAAACTCATCTTAGAGCACCCTCATAGTCTGTGATAAACCCTGCCTGTAGTACTGCTTCAAGTGACTCAGGAAAGCCTTGAATTTGATTTTCTTGCTCTGCAAACATATCCACCACATGTCCAGAGACCTCTGGCACTCTGGGACAAAGGCACAGAGTCACAGACTGAGGAACAGATGGAGTTGCAAGGATCCTTAAGACATCACCTAGGCTGATCTCACTGCTCTCAGGAGCATCAGCCAGGGCAGCTTGCAGAGCTGTGCCTACTCAAGTTTGGAATATCTCCATGGATGGAGACTCCACAACGCTCTAGACAACTTGTTCCAGTGTTTCACCACCCTTAAACTTAAAAAAAAAAGATACATTTCATGTATCAGCAGTGTTTCCTGTATCTCAGTTTTTTCCCAATGCCTCTTGTCCTTTCATGGACATACCTGAGGAGAGTCTGGCTCCATCTTTATTAAACCCTCCTGTGAGGTATTTCTACACTTCAATAAAATCCCCTGGGACTTCTGTTCTGCAGCATGAACAGCCCCAGCTCTCTCAGCCTCTCCTGCTGGTACAGTTGTCCTAATCCTTAATAATTTTCATGGATTTGCTCCTGTACTAAGGAGCCCAGAACTGGACACAGCACTCCAGATGTGCCTCACCATTGCTGAGATCAGGGGAAGGATCTCCTCCCTCCTGAACAGAAAATTTTCCACTTTGGGGGAAAAACCCCAAAAAATCACCATTTTCTTAACCATTTTCTGTTTCAGAAGGCAAAAAAAAGAAGAAAAAATTCTTTTACTGTACAACCTTCTATCCACTCTAAACAAAACTCCTTTTTGCAAGATTGAGTCCCCACTTCACAGTTTGGAACTGCAGCAAAATCAGAGCTACCCTTTGTGGATGTGTGAGCTGTCCTTTTATGGACAAGAAATGTGTTTTCTCCATTCTCAGTTTGTCACAGTATGAGTTCACCTAAATCTAGACTGTTGCTTGCAGCAATGTTTTGCTTTTGGGGGGGGGGGGTGTGGAAAATCAAAGATGTTCAGTTACCAGTACAATTACTGTCATACCTGAATAAATACTAACTTAATGTAGATGGATCTCAGAGCCCAGACCTTTCTGGATAAAAAATTGCCGTGCAATTTCGCCCTCCCTCAGCATAGGATTTGCTTTTAATAACAGTAAAAATATTATTAAACAGATGTCATTGAGCAGAGCCCTCGCAGCGCCCGCAATCCACACGCGGGGCGACACACGAGCCATGGGATGGTGAGCAAAGCTCTGAGGAGGCTCAGCCCAAAAGCCAGAAGCATTATTCATGCCAACATGCAGCTGCATGCAGTCACTGCTCTGCTCAGTCTCAAAACGAAGTGGCACCAGCAAAATCCACAAGCTGGAGCAGGTGATGAGGTGGGAAAAGTAAGGCTGGAGTTCCTGCGGGCTCTCTTCAATGTCACGCTGCACACAGAGGGGAAGGGCTGGGGACCTGAGAGTTGGAGAAGCTAAAATGAGCTGTTTTCTTCTCCACGGAGGAACCCCGTTAATGGGAAAAATGTATTTTCCTGAACTTCGTGTGAAATGTCTTAAGGATTTGGTGGGAAAGATGTTAACTTTGAAATTCGAATAATTTATGCTTCGCAAATTGTTTGCTGCAAAAGTAAAAAGGTTTCAGAACAAATCTTTATATTTTTCTGGGTGCAAAACTTTGACAGAAAGCATGAAGATTTGTGAGATTACAGTTTTCAGGGAGTTTCTCCAGCCTAGGAGGTTGATAAGTGCCTGGAAGTTCCAGTCCATGACTAAAAGTTGTCAGGCTATCCATAAAGTCCAGCACCTCAGAGTATGACTAAAGCACTATTCTAGATAGGAGAAATGGCTGTTATTGGAAAACTGCAGCTGCTTTATGGCCTTGGCTGTAATCTGCTTATAAGGCACATTAAAAGTCTATTTGTTTGCAGGTCTGGGAGTATTGCATTTGATGAATGGCTCCTTGCCCAAAATGGAACATCGTGCCTGTTTGAACTGCAGATAATTTGAAATTTATTTGGCGTGCGTGTCGTTAAATCCATAAAAAGGAGAGGAAAACGCAAAACATTAAAATGTTTATCTTTTCATATTTTCAAAGCAAATAATTCTAGTGTTTCTGGCCATGCCTCCAGAAGTTCCAGAATGCAGTTCACAAAGCAGAACAAGTGCTTACTCAGTGCAGCCCAGTGAGAAAATTATCTATAGAGGGGACTTAGATTGGAGGCAAGATTTCAGCATGCATGTCCTGTCCGAGAGAATACTGACTCAAATTCCAGGTTCTGGGGGGCCACAGGATTCTGTGGACCTCAGCAGAAGCTACTTCAGCACAAGCAGCTCATTCTTTGGCATTTTGGAGAATGGTATAAAAAACTCCCAAGAATTCAATCTTTGTCATGACTTTTTCTGCTCTTTCCTTGTTTTTGGTTTTGTTTTTTTTTAAATTTTTTTGCAATTCAGATTATTCATTTCAGGTATAAAGATTTTGTCCAAGCTAAATTTTCCTCGGTTAGCTGATGCTAGTGAGATGTTTTGTTGTTCATCACGGTTCTTCTTGGAATTTTCCACATGTAAATTCCTAACAAAAGTTCACTTTGGCTGTGTTTGTGGCTGGTTTGCACTAAGCAAAGATTGACTTGGAGATTGCTGACATTTGTGGCTCAGAGGGAAAAGCAAACAGCACAGAAAAGAAAAGCTCAGGCATTGCAAAGCTGATTGATCTCCCAACTGTGGCTTAGCTTTACTCTGTTTTAATGGTTTGTATTCCTGCCTATCACTGCAGTTTTAGCAGGTAATTAATGCTGTCTGAGCGAGGTGGCTCAGGGAAGGTCTCAATTTAGGAGAAGTAAATAAGCTCACCTCTTCCTTCCATTGATAAATTCAATCCCTAATAAGCTCTGGCAATACACTTCCTGCTCTTTTAAGGCTCACCACTTTCTGTAGTACTGAAAAGTTTAGTTTAATTTTGTTTGTGGTGATTTGTGTTTGTGTATAACTATTTTGGTCAGCCTCTGAATGTTCCACAGAGGGAAAGAGCGAAACATCATTTAAAACATCCTACAGAAAGCATGAAATCCTAGCACTGTGAGAGACTGCCCAAATATTTCACTTGCAAGCCATTGCTAAGAACTGGAATAGAGGGAAAGTGACTGGTGACTTTTACATTCAGCATTGTAATACCCCACATGATTTATGTAAGCCAGCTTGAAGTGTTTGGCACTTTCTTAAAAAACTTAGGAGCAGCTTCTGTTCTTCAGACTGAGCAATTAATGATCCTTTGTGGTGGCTGACAGCTTTTCCAGGCTTTTACCAAAGAGGAAAGTGTGATTGTTGTTGTTGTTTGCTGAGCACTGCTTCCACAACCTCCCAAGCCATGGATTGCCCCGTTGATTCCCTCTTCCTAATAACTGTGTTGGGAAGAAATGCAGCCTCTTCCTCTGTGCTTCGGGGGACGTGGGGAAGGTACAGAACAAGGAAAGCATTCTGAGTGTTCAGAAAGGTGGGAATGTGAAATAACTGGGTCTGAAAATTCGCACTGTGTTTCAGAATGGTAATCAGCTGTTTGTACAGCATGGGCTTGTGAAGGTAGATTGCTGCAGAGTGCTGAATGTCCCTCCTGAACACTTCCACTTCTCAGGATACGGAAATTTCAACACAAACAGATGGAAAATAAAACTTTCACAAGAGCCAGGCCCTCTAAGAAGCCGAAGAATTCAGAGACAAAATAAAGTGATGGCAGCCCTAAGTGTTAACCTGTGGAGAACCCCTTTGCTTTACTTGATTCTTTTGAGAGTCAGAATTAAAATCACGAGAGGCAGAATTCGTGTTTGGACTTCAGTGTTTATTCTTTCTTATCTCAGTTACAGCCTCGCTGACCATGAGTGCTTCTAGATGCTAAATTAAAAAGGCAAAAATGAAGCACAGAGTGAAACTTCATGGTCCTTTTAAACCTAATCTCTCCAGTTACGAGATGCCAACAAATTTAACTTTTAACCCAATAACCCATGTCCTGCACTGCAGATCTTTCAAAAAAATCACACAAACTTGTGAAGAAGGAGGAGAAGAGGAACACTACACCTTAAACCCTCCATCTCATTACATATATATTATTTTAACCAGCCACCTTAAATTCTAAATCTCTCACCCTGTGATATAACACACTTCTATATTCAATTGCACACTAACAATCTCAGTGCTCTATCTCAGTTTTGGAAGCCTTTCCCATGGCTTCAGGTCAAATGCAGTGTATCTTTGTGGCTCATTGTCTTTCAGCACAAAAAGCCTGAAATTCTCTGTGTCCAGGATTCCAACACTAACCCTCCTAGCATGAGGGGCAACCAGACTGGAACATTGAGTGAGGGGATTTGAAATGAATCCCTTCCTCTGGCACACTGGCAGGGGAGTGCAGCTGCCCATCTGAGGGGGAGCCCACCAAAGTTCCTGCATCTCTGCAGCAGCTCAGAGGTGCATTAATGAATTTACTCGAGGCCATTTATAAAGAGAAGACACATCTGAGCTCTGAGCCCCAGTAGCCTCCATTGATTGGTATATACCTAATTTCTTATGGAAATGGAGTTCAGCCTGCAGAGCCACTGACATTTCCTTTTCTCTCCAAACTACTGGCTGTGGGGGTGACTAGTCTGAGGTTCTTAGACCTGAAGTTTCTGAGTTTCTAGGCTCAGTTTCATCATGATGTTTTAGTTTAAGAAGACCTAGTTCTCACAAACTCAGCATAAACATTCCAGATGTCCTTGCGCTGAGTAACAAAAGACACGAATTTCATTTAGGAAAAATCATCTGACTCTAATTTATTGCAATAATTGTTCTTTTTATATACTTTCTTGAACAGGCCACTCTCATTGGTTAGAAGAGTGCTGGAACTCTTCATCTCATTGGTTAAAACTGAAAGACACAGAGAACCTTTGTCATACAGAAAGGAATCTAAAACATTACACTTATTACCATGTTACAAGTTACAACAATATAATACAACAATATTACAACTGCAAGTTACAATGATACTTGTAATGTTTATGTCAAGCTTGTGAGAACTAGGTCTTCTTAAACTAAAACATCACCGAGAAACTGAGTCTAGAAACTCAGAAACTTCAGGTCTAAGAACCTCAAACTGCAGGTGACCTTGCTGCTCACTGGGGAAAGCTTTCCCAACCAGTGACATCTTCCTGAGGGCCAGTTTTGGGGTAACACCTCTGCTGCAGGGAGCAGCCTGTGCTCTGAACTGCCAGATGAGCTGTGTGGAGCCACACAGGTGATTGCCATGGCAGCTCTGTGTCCACATCTGATCCTTCCACACACATAGCTGTATTTTTTTGGAGATCAAGAGGCTGCTGGACACATCCCTGCCTGGTGTCTAGAGGAAGGTCAGGAGCAGTTCCTCTGTGCTGGCTTCCCTCTTTGGGACAGCTGCTTATGCACAGTTAATTCTTGTCAGGTTTTGGCCCTGCACCTCCCTCCCTTCCACTGACCCCAGGGCTCCTGAGAGCTCCCTGGAGGCACTGGGCACTCCCCAGCATCCTCTCACAGTCCCACTGGGGCACTGCTCTATTAACAATGTCCAGTGCAGTGCCAGCCAGCCCAGCTGCATCCCCAGGTCTATGATCAGCTACAGGAGGAGGCAGCCTTTTCTCAGTCACCACGAGCTCCTTTTCCTTTCCAGTTCCATCCCTCACTGACACTTCTGTGACATATTTACATGTTTATACCTGTCTGTCTAAGCCTGCATTAAGCAGCTGACTGATTAATCTGTGTATTGAGGAGGTCAGAATGAGGGGTTTGAGGGCTGGGATCCCAATTTCCCTGGTGTGTTGGAAGAGTTTTGTCAAGTCAAAATGCCTGTTTGTTGCTTTCCATGCCTGCAAAGGAAAGAGCTCTGTGGAATGATTGTGGTGTTTTATTAGTCTAGGTATATCCCCTGACACCCTTTGGGTTCCCCCTCAAAGAGCTGGCTGATCTTCCCCTACTGAGAGACAAAACATGGTAGTGGATAATTTAAGCTAATAAACTGTGTATTAGCTAATCTTTTCATTACTGTTTGTTAATAGCAGCAGGGCCAAGCAGCAAACAAATTAAATTTGCAGCTGAATTTGGAGGGGATGCAAACAGCAGTGAGCAAAAAGAGAAATAAAATCTCTGCTGGGGAGATGAAGAAAAAACATTGGCAGAAAATTGCAAAATGAAAGCCGAAGTAGAAATTAAAAGCTTGTGTGTTGGGGAAATACTGATATTGAGCAGTGATATACAGAGGGGAAAGCAAACTTAGAAAGGAGCAATACCTGATCAGACCCAAGAATGATCTAAAACTTTGGAAAAGCACAATGTTTAATACATGCAAATATAGGGGCATTTCATTGCAGAGCTGGAAGGGAATTGATAATATCTTGTAGCACAGCAGTAAAATTGGGAAAGCTGCTTGAAAGTCGGGAGGTATTGCCATACAAAAAGAAAATCAGGAAAGAGGAGCAAAAACGACTGCAAGGGCTATAAAACTGACTTTTGAGGAAATTGCCTTGAAGGTGCAAGCGTTTGCCTTGGGCTGGCAGAAAGGGCAAGGCAGAGGAGCCAGGGCAAAGATCTTGGAAGTGCAAGCATTGGGGAAAGGGAACATTCGCTTTAGGGTGGGGCAAAGGAGCGCAATCAGGAAAAGCGGGATTAAACTGAGGAAAGGGAAGTCAGGCCGATCATCAAAAGCAGTTTTCAAGCTCTGCAAGATGTTTGTAACCAACCCAAAGCCACACCAAAGAGGCCTGGGTTTCGTGTTTCCTCGCAGCACTGAAACTCCATTTAAGCCTTTTCTTGAAACAGTTTGAGGATCCATTAACCTTTCAAGTCAACCTGGACCTACTTTGGCTCAACCAGGGCTGATTAATTGTTTTGTATTAAAGTCAGGCAGTAGTTGCAGTTCCTCTTGTTTTTCTCAGAGGGATGCTTAGAGGGCTTAAGTTGTCCATAATTAAAGCTGAGAGCAGCCTTTCAGATGAAATTCAGTTCTTTCACCTCCCTGCAATTCTGGGGGCTTCGAGCCTGGCCTTGCAACAGATTGTTCTGATTGTTCTGTTGAAAAATGCCAGGGGTGGATTTTGTTTAACTTTTGTTTAACAGGAGGAGAAAGGGAAGCACTTCTCAGATTATCAGAATTTTGTCCCTCTCCTGTTAGGCTATGAAAGAGCAGCCTCCTGGAGACCCTGCGATGCTGGATGGTCTGACACGTTTTTACATTTACATTGCCACTAGACAACTCAATTTTAGGGAAAAAAACCCAAAACAAAACAAAAGCAAAAACACAGAAAAAAAGCAATTTAAAACCACTATTTGTTAGTTTTTCTGATATCAGGAAACTCGAAGGGAAATCTGACTTTCAAGATATCATTATTTTGCAGGATTTTACATTAAAAGCAAAATGAGTTTCTGTGTCTTTTTGTTTTGTTTCAGAAGCTGAAAAAAATCTGTTGTTTTTATCATCTTCTGGTTTCCCTTTTGTGAAGTAAGGAAAACAGTGAAATCAAGCAATTTTGAATAAAACAAAGGCTGCAAATTCAAAAGTGTTAAGAGACTTGTTATGAAAAATCTTGTATTCCTAAGCCTGATTCATGGGTACAGACAGGACTGCACCCACGAGGAAAAAGAAATACGGGGAATATAGGGAATGCTAGTTAGAAATGAAGTGAACTTCATTTGTTAGGCTTGCAGGTGTAAGGTGTCTGGTGCAGTGTTCTCAAGAAAAGGACCCCAGGCTTGATCCAAATATATTGAATCCACCTTAGGAACTCAGTGAAATCAGCAATAATTGGACAAAGCTTTTGGGCAATAGGAGAGGCAGGGAATGAGAATGTGACTAAATACAGTTGATGTTTGAACCTTATTTTAACATAACTGAATTGTTTCCATCAGAACTCTGGTGAGGAATTAGCATTGCTGTGTATAATTAATATCTTTTCCATGCCCTTTGCCCAGGTGCAGTAGCTCGCTCACAACCAGCTTAAAATGATGTTTTAAAACTCATTCTCAGAGAAAAAGGAGTCTTGTATTTCTGCTAAAACACAAGTCTTTCGCTGGGGAGAAAGGTTAGAAGTTTGTTTCTTTGCAAAAGAAGTCAGACTTTAAAAAGGGCTTTGCACAGAAAGAGCCGATCTGTTCTGACCAGTTAAATAACACGGTTAATAGGAGACAGCAGCTCCTCTCAGTGAAATCAGGAGGGCTCTCCTAGAGCTGCTCCCGGGGGAAAAGTGGGACCCTTGAGCCTTTCTTATGCAGAAGAGCTCACCAGTGCGAGGTGTGCCCATGACAGGCGGTGTTTTTTCCCCCTTGCCTCTGAATCTTTCAAAAAGCCATTGCCCATTCAGAGCTCAAGAGTCATCCTGCTAATCTGCAGGAGTTTTCAGCAAATTGTTTACACATAGGCCTGTCCTGAGGGTAAGGGCTGTTCTGGCAAATCCACCTCCTCTGCATTTTTTTTTTTTTTCCCCTGGATCTGCCTGAAAAAGAACTTTGCTTGGGAGTCCCCCAGTTCATCGATGTGCATGTGGATAGAATTTCCTGTATGCAATTCTCCTCGAGATGTGGAAGTGTTCCAGTTTGAACTCTCAGCTCACACTTTGCCATGAGTTTGACTATATTTGGGGATTATTGCTCAAGGCTGGTGAGAGTATTCTGGTCCCAGTCTAGCAGAATATCGGATTTTTAAGTTTGTGAGTCGCCCTGCTGCAGCGCAGACTGCTCACACATGCAGCTCATGGTTGAATGCTCTGCTAATTTCCATCCAAAATGTCCAATAATTTGCGAATTAGGATCTCTAGAAGCCTTTCCAAAGTCAAAACTTGATTTTTGCATTCTCCCACTGTACTAATGCACCTCTGCCAGGTCCAAAACTCATCTGAAAATGGCCTTGGATTTTGGAAACCATGGGGGGTTTTCTTATCTTTCAATCCAGATGCCATTTTGCTGTTGATACACAAAAAATTCCCTGCTCTCCCTTGCCAAAAATCCTTGAAAGGGGAATTTTAAAGCTGGGAGTATTTTAACACATGCTGTCTCTCACCAAGCACATGATCTCCAGATACTTGACAGAAAAAGTCTTAAACTGGGCATGTGAAGGAGGCAAATGAGATGTAGCACAGCTGGCCTTACCTCTCCTTATACAGTCAGTAACTTGTATGGCTTTTTAGAAAACCCCTTCTTACTGAAGAAATTCTGGTTGTGAAAAAAAAAATTATAAAAGGGCAGGATTGAAGTAATTCTCAGGGGATCAGAACCAGGAGTGGAAAGAGGAAATTTTTGGCAGACTTTTGGTCACCTCTTTTCAGATGCACACTTTATACATTTCACAACAGGATTCTGCTCACCTCTAATCACCCCAAAATTCACAGAATCACAGAGTCATGGAATGGTTAGGCTTGGAAGGGACCTCAAGGGTCACCTAGTTCCAACTCTTCTGCTAGCAGAGGGTAAGAGAGGGCTGCTGCTGTTTTGCAGTTTGGAAAGTGAAACCCAGGCAGGTCGTGTGACTTTTCCCAAGTTATGCAAGCCAAAGCTCACACTTTGGGAAGAAAGAGGGACAGTGAGCCTTCCTCTCCTGTGGTCTGGGCTGGTCTAGGGTAGTTCTGCACACTGGATTAGTCTCTTCCTACAGCTTCTTCCCTGGACTCTGCTGGCTTTAACCAAAGCTGGCCAAAATCAGAAGTAATTCCATGCTGTATCTCTTCCTACTAAAGTGGTAGAAAAGGCGAACAGCCCTTACTCGAGTGAAGGCAGAAGTAACTGGGAAGCAAGCAGAGGGAAGAAAAAGGATGTGGAAAGCATTGCCAAAGGTGTCTGTGGCTGGCTCATGCACAGCATCTCAGGTGCCTTGAGGAATTAAGAATAACTTGGAATGAGCTTTAAAAAAGGGTCAGGCCAATGTAAATCGGCTGTAACAGTTCAGTAGTTTTCCCCAGGAACCGACAAAACAATCAAGGGAAGGATTTTTAATTCTGCACATAGGAAAAGCCTGGTCCTAGACTTCAATTTGCACAGTAGAAATCCCTGATTAAGAAAGAGCCAAACACTGTTGTGCTTCAGGAAGCAGGAGAATTAGGGATGCTTACTTTGGACGATGGTGTAACTTTACAGCCTATACGAGGGGAGATGCACAGCTGCATCTCCCCAGGAGCGGGGAACTGAATATATTGTGAGTCAGTCACAGTTCCTCCCTATCTTCCCTCCACCACCACTTGCACTCCCTTTGCTCTGCTACAAAAGTCAATTACTTCATCCTCATTTTTTTCTTTCCCTTTTTTTTTTTTTTTTTTTCGTTTTTTTTGTCATGGAGCAGTTTACTCTCCCATGCTCCCAGCCAGCTCTTTTGGCGAGCGAGGGAGCAGAGTGGGGTGAAATTTGGGCTCTCTGCACTTCTGTCATCTCAGCATCCCCTCTCCACCCACTTCCTCTCAGCAGGGAGTATTGGGTGAGCAGTCCCTGCTCCTCTGGCTGCAGGAAGAGTTATTCTGAGCAAGCTGAGCTTGAACAGCCAAGGGAGCAAAGCTGGGGCAGAGGGGGGGACAATCCTCCCTCATTTTTTATGTTCCTGACTGGGTACCAGCAACTGGCAACGTGTGGTGAGTAGCAAGTGCATCCTGTGCAAATCCTGTGGTAAAGGTCTGTGTTCAAATGGGATAGGATGTGCTGGAAAACTGGGGAGCATATTCCCTGAGACCTAGGAAGGACCTTCCTAACCTGCTCGCAGTCTGTTACCAGAAAATATGGAAAGGAGCCCACTGCAAAAACAAAACAAAGCAATCACATCCTTAGGAACTTTGGGGAGGCAAACATATGGGGAAACTTTTTACAAAAGGTGAGAGGTCAGTCAATATCTTGGGATAGCTGCATGTAAAGGGGATAAAACGTTCTCAGGCCTTTTTGACAAAGAGCTTTGCTGAGCTACAAGCAGGAGTAAAGGGTTTTTTAGATGGAAAGCAGCTTTTCCTGTGGCTGGAACTGGTGGGAAGCCTACACATAATCAGGAGATATCTCCTGTGCCCTCCAGGAAAAGACAGAACCACACACAAGCCTCTTTTGTGTCCTGTGCTGCCATCACCTCACCCTAAACCAACATCTCTGGGCTGAGAGCACCTCCAGCCTCAAATATTTCCCCCTTGACAGTGTCGATGAAAGCCTCTTTCTTGTTAGCATTTACATGAGGGCACAGTTTGGGATGCCAAACCTCCAGCAGGGCTTTGATTGAGATGTAAGTGAGTGAAAGGCAGAAGAGAACCTGGCAGGTCAAGCCTCGGGGGCTCAGACTGTCTGGACATGGAACTCAAGGGCATGTGCAGAAGTTGGTTTACAAGCAAAATACTTTGCTTGAGTTATCCACAGCAAAGATAAGACACATATTTTTAGACTGCTAGAAATTAGGGAAAATTGAAAAGGACATTTATTCCCATTTTAAATTATTAAATGATATTATGCTTGGAGACAGTTGTGTAGTTGCAACTCTTAAAATCTAAAGCTTGAGGCCAAACTCTGCTTTTGGTCACGCAGAAAACAGGCGACTGCAGACTGAGTTGCATAAAACTGAGGTCATAATCTGGCATAAAGTCTGAGCTGGCTTGGTTTTCTCTTCAACTAATGTCAGTACTGGTAAACTGTTATGAGGAAATCCCATAGGGAATGGGTCAGGTGTTAATGCTCACAATCAGCATGATTCTGAATAAACTGGAGGAATTTAAGAAACAATGCTGTGTCTTCTGCTTAAAAGTTGCTGCATAGATTTAAAATACTTTGTAGAGTTAAAATAACTGTAGACTTTTGTGGTGCTGCTTCAGATTTACCCAGATGAAGAAAGTGTGACTGGGTTTGGAAGATCTTTCTGTGGCAGGTCTCTAACAGTGTTGAAAAATGGAATGTACAACTTCACCAAGTTGAAGCTAAGATCAGCAGTTCACTAAATTCTTTCCTTAAATTTGGGAATAATACTGAGCTTAGACTGTGAAGCTGGTTGTGCTGGTCTACAGCAATGTGGAAGAAAAGAAAACAGCTTGACTGAAAGAAATGAGACTAGTTTGTCTACATTCTAACAGAAGAAATGCCTTTAATGCAGGTATCACTCCACAAACATGTATTGTAGCTTCATTGCCTTCCTCCTAACCTGCACCTTTTGGCAGTGAAAATGAGAGTTTTATACACAGTGTAAAGACAGTGAATGAGCTCTCAATTTTCTTTAATTTATTTCTAACTGAAGAGAAATTTTCAGATTACAGTAAGGTCTCAGTTTCAAGGTTTGAAATTGAAGTTCTGGATTAGTGTTTAATATTTTCCTTCAAGAGACAGAATCTCGAGATAGCTAGCAGGGAGGCTGAGGAACAACTTGTTCAAGGAATGTTTTGTACTGAAAAGTCTTCACTTATAAAACTCCTTGTGAAAGCAGAGGAAAATATGAAAAAAGAACGTTTTGAAACCATTACTATTGAACCTGAAGAACTTAGCCCTTAAAACCTTAGTAGTTCTTGTCCTTTGTGTTCTGGGAAGGCAAAATTGCAGCCAGTGAAAATGGAACAAGCCAAACCCCACGAACAGCATCGTTAGGAAGGTGGAAAGAGGAATAAACAATGCTTATCCTTCGGAGCACAGGCAATGCTTGACTCCCCTAAACAAATACACAAATAAATAGGAATTGTATTCCTTTTGAAGCTTCCCTGGTTATAAATTTCCTTGTGGAGTGCCCTGTCATTTTCTTGCCTGAAAAGCTTCATGCTCCCTGCTTTAGTTGTAACGTGTTCCATATGTCACATTGCCTTTGTAAGGAACAGTTCAGACCCAGCTCCCCTTTCATCCCCCTGACCTAATTTTGAGGTCTTACTGCTGTGGAGGACTAATCTGGATCGGTTTGATCAGACCCTCCTATTTTATAAACGCCATTTAACACACCACAACTTTTTTTTTTTTTTCCTCCTTTTCCATAACAATAAGCCCAACCAAGTTGGTCTTTGTTAAGTGTGCTCTTACAAACTCCCTTAAATTCAACCTCTAATTGAACAGTGCTCTCTGACTCAGTTCATTATTGTACTACTTGCTTTCATTCAAGTGAATTTTTAAAGTAATTCAACACAGAAGCTTAATTATCTTGTTTTCCTGGTTGGTATTCTCTGGAGTAAATGCCAAGGAGGATTTGTTTTTGCTAAGTTGTTTTTTTTTTTATGCTTTGCATACAACATAAATTTTTTTCCTGTTCAAACACTTCTTTTGATCTTATTTCTTGGAATAAATTGCATTTAACATCTTCACAAGCATTTTTTTTTTCTTTATGCCTTCCCATCAGTCTCTGTTTATAAAAGATATGTGCTTAAATATGGTCCAGATTGTTCAGTGCACTAATTCAAAAATTCTCACTCTTGGTGTTCCCTGTGCCTCACCTCTTTCTCTAACACTGGTTTAGACTGGGAGAAACTCCACAGCAGCTGATAAAGCGAAACTTGTGCAAACTAAGCACAAGTGACAAAAGAAGGGCCTCCTCTCTTTCTGATTCTGTCCTATCAATATTCACATTCTTCAAATATTCCAAACCATAACCCTGACACAATGTCTTTTCAGCAGGTTAATCTGCTTGCTATCAGTTCAGTTTCTGTTTGTTCTCCTGGTGGGGAAAAAAAAAAAAAAAATCAAACCATTTTAAAAAGGACCACATAAAAAGTTGCACCAGCTCAACCATGAAATTTTAGCTGAGCCTGTACCAAAGAGGCACTGGTGTAAAGCAGAATCAATCAGGGACTGCAATGTTAGGGAGAAAATTCTCCACAGAAAGGGTTGTGGGAGAGTCAGCAGCCCTGGAAGTGTTCAAACTCCGTGTGCCTATGGCCCCTGACCATGGAGGTGCTGGGTTTCCAGGTGGATTTGCCGAGCTCAGATGCCTTTTCCAACCTCATCAGCTCCCTGATTGTGTGACTCCGTGCTTCCCAGTGCCCCTGACACAGCCACAGGGACAGAGGGCTCCGCGTGTGTGTGCCAGGGATGGATCTTCACCCTCTCAGTGGCTCTGCCTGGGGAAGGCAGCTCCATCTGCCCACTCAGGATTGTGCCTCTGGTTGTTTCCAGGTGCTCTCAGCCTGGCAAACACACTCTAGGCTCAGGCCAGATCTGCATAGTGTTTCTCATTTTGGTTCTGAAATCGAGTGGTTTAGCAGCACTGAGGCATCTCACTGGTTTGTATCACTGTGAGGATCTGGCCCTAACCTGAAAATACTCCAACACTTTGTGAAACGATCTCATTCAGTGAAAAAAACAACAAACCTTGATTGTCAGCATGTGTCCCACAGGAGCTGGGTTTTGGTTTCATGCCAACACACTTTTTCACCAGTTCTGAGAAAGGCAACTCGATTTCTTCATGAGAAATTTAAATAAAAACCTCTCTTCTCCTCCCTCCTCCCCATCTATGCTCTTCTCCCAGCTGTCATCACTGTTTACAGTTTGAGTAAGTGAAAATATATATTTACAAGTACAGCTTACTGCTGTGTTTGCTGGTATAGACTGCCTGAGGGCTCATCTGGGGATCGAGCCCCCATCTCCATGCAGAAATTCCCACCCTCCTCTCACAGCCTTGCCCCTCCCTGGCCCTGTTTCCTTGAGCTGGGTGCTGCTCAAGGTTTTTGTTGTAGGCTAGGTTGTGACAAATTTTTTGCTTTCGGGATGGCGTGATTTTTTATATTAAAAATGACGTATGTTTTGTTTATAATAATTTTCTAATACTTTATTAAATAATGTACTTTAAACTATTTAAAAAGTGTTACTATTACAGCAGAAGATGGAGTATAAGAGATGAAGAAGAAGGACAAGGATACACTTTAAATTTTTTATTTTCTCTCTTAAATTTACATTCTAAAATTCTACTTTTTCACTCTGTGATGTTAACTATTATTCTACCTAAATTCTCATAACTTATAAATTTTCCAGGACAGTCAGAGGGGTGTCCTGAACTCCCACAGTTTATAAAAATGATGCCAACACCCATGGTCTAATCATAACTAGGCTTCAGCATCATGCAGGTTGTGTTTGTGGCATTCCAAGGGCTCAGGACTTGGAGTCCTGCTGAGGCCAAGGAAAAGCTGATGGTTCTTGGAAATTTTGCAGGATTTCTCCTCAGAGGTCAGCTAGACAAAAAAGAGTGTCTGGTGGTTAAGTCACTAACCTGTGTTCAGCTCCTGACTCCCCTGGGAATTGCCTTTATAAGTTTGGGAAAGACATTAAGGGCTTGTTTATGCTGCTAAAATTAACTTCATTTTTTTTTCTTGTCCTGCAGCATTACTGATGAACGTGTAGCTGCTGCATGTTGCACCAGTAAAGACAAAACTTGTTCATTTTAGTCTGAGGTGTTTGCTGAATCGATTCAGTAGCACAGTTGAAAGATTTGTTTGGTTTGTAATTAGAATGTGTTTAGTGGTTCTGAGGTAAAAGAAGAATGCAGCTTTTTAAAGCTGTGAAATGGGAATGGAAGTGATTAATCCCAATGATGCTGTTGAGATGCTGTGATTACTGTCAAAACTGAGAGGTTTTATTTGTGGTGGGAGCTTGTTTGAGAGGTGCAGATAGCTCTGTACCCAAGGTTCCCTGGATATATTCAAGTATGGGCAAGAATATATTTAGATATTTGTCTCAACTGCACATTTCACTCATCTGTGTCACAACGGCTAAAAATAAAAACTAGGGAAAACTGGGTTTTTGCTGGCCATTATTTCCCGAGGTGCAGAATCAATTTCAGTTCAAAAAAAAGTGTGTCCCTCTTAATTCTCAGTAAGTGTTTACATGGCCATGTGTAACCATAGAAACCTTGTGTGCTAACTCCTTTTGTCATCAATGTGAAAATGTTTGGGGTGATCACAATAATGAAGTTTTCTTGTGGATCTGCCCCTCCTACTTGTAAAACCGCACAGTGATGGCTTCGACAAGATCTTAACTCAAGAAAGAACATAAATACGTTCAGTCCCTTTCAGTGGATCCCCCCCTTCAGAAAAAAAAAGGGGGAAATCCAGTATGATAGACAGGATTTCCAAACCCGATCGAAGTGCTCACCCCCTCGGTTGACAAAGAAGTTTTGCTGCCTTTGCAGCTTTCAGGATGAGTAACCAAAGAGCTCTCTAACGCTCTGGGAAGTGACAATGACTTTAAAGCCCCTGTCCTTTGATAGCCTTAGAAAATGGCTCAACGTTTTTAGTCGGGATAGGTATTTGAGGAGAATAAATGGGATGAGTGCATCAACCAGCTGGAACAGTCCTGCTCCTACGTAGTCTGTCAAAGACGCAGCTCCCCTGGAATGTGGGATTGATAAAGAAGAGAATCCGGTTTTATATTCCCTACAGAGACAAATAGGAACACTAAGGGATTTAGCACATGCAGTCTGTGTACAATTACCTTTTGCTGATAATTTTGTTCTGCAAAAAAACATGTGTCCCTTGGTTAGGGATGGAATCACTGCAATGTTTCAGCAAGTCCTCTCCTCCCATTTTCACAATAACTGGCACAGGAAAGCATGAAAATTGTATCTAGTTCCTAAAGTATGTTAGTGAAAAAAAACCTACCACCCTAAAAATGGACATAGAGAAGTAAATTACAAGTATGAATAGTGTTAAGCAGTCGTAGTTTCACTGATCCCAGAAGCAGCTTGTCCTTGTTCTCCTGTCACACAGGCTGCATGACATAATCAGAGCCTGTGACCCTGTGTTTTCCTCAATCTTTTCTGACTTTTCTATCGGTCATTGGTTTGTAATTGACAGCCAGAACCATGAACCATCAAACGAATGCAACTCAAACAAAAATAATTCCAGTTAATGAGCCTCCATGCACTTTCTCAATATGATTTTAACTAATGCTTCTAAGCAAACAGCTGTGTATCCTGCATGCAACACATTTCAGGACCAGTCCAGCTCCACAAGAAGTTAGTGGGAGTCTGTCTGTCTGTCTCCTTTTGGGAATTGGACTGATAAAGCTGTGAGAAACACTGGGGAAACCTTTGGGATTGCTTGCTCAGAATTAATGAGTCAGGATGAAAGTACACAATCCCTCTGGTATTCCCTAATCCTTCGTGTTTTCAGTAATACCAAATGTTAAAATACTGGAGACTGGAATTTATCCCCTAAACCCACCAAGCCCACAGTGAGACCAAGCAGTGGGGACCCTCATCTCTGCACATCGTTCATCCCAACCCTGTCTAGGACACCGAAATTCTGGGAGTTAAGGTGTGAGATTACTTGTGACCTTTGGCTCGCCAGGGCTCCCAGGCGTGGCACAGATCACCAGTTTGTGAATCTGAATTATGCAGTGTGAATGTTCTTCTGCATCCTCAGGCTAAACTCTAACTTCTGGCACTTTCAAATACACAGCCTCACATCGTTCCTGCTTTGAAAGCCTGGGAATGTGTATGAATCCAAAATCTTGACCATCTATAGATATATTAACACACTTTCAACATCTTTTCCTTTCCTCTTTAAAGCACCTCTTTTTTTTTTTTTTTTTTTTTTTTTTTTTTTTTTTTTTTTTTCCTCGAGGGTGAATGCACTCGGATTGTAATTTTTTTTTTTTTTTTTTTTTTTTTTTTTTTTTTTTATTTTTTTAACCAGAATTCTTCCATGAAAATGGCAACTTTATGACAACTCCTGTGGGAGCTTGACTGTCTGCTGCCAGTGCTGACCCACTTGGCACCCTTAAATTGTGCAGCAGGGACTTCTGCAATAACAAATCAGGGTCCCATTTGCTTGACAGCCCGTGGTTGTGACTGAACCATCACAGTGTGGCATGGCAAGAAAAATGCTACTTTCTATTTGAACCATCTGGAAAGCAAGGACTTAACAGACATGAATGAAAGTTTTCTTTAAAAGGAAACACGTGAGTCGCTCCACGCAGTTGATCTTTCAAAAATAGTGCCCTGATTAGGAAATCACAACCACTGAGCTTTGCAAAGCTCGAGGAAAATAAGAAGAGCGAAGAAAAAATGAAGTTAATTGAGGATGAGTAATGAAGGAACCCGATCAAAAAAGAAGGATGTCATTCTGCAATAAATAGATCATGCTAATTACCTATGTATAATACTTATATTTAACAGTAGAGGACATTCATCCAAGTGCAAGCAGTCATAAAAACTAGTAACATTTTCATTAAAACCAGACTAAGCTTGTCTTCATGTCAAGCCTGTTAAACTGCATAAGTGTAATTAAATTAATTTCAGCAACTTTATACCTCCTAATTTTTCTTTTGGTCTGGGGATGTTTAGTCAGCCAGCATCATTGCAACTGTTTCTTGTTTTTATAAACGCAAAGCCAAACTTTCCAGTATTAATTTTACCTGAAAATTCAGTTTTCCAGGATTTACTCTGTGTGCAGGGGTGGGTGGGCTCCTTTTTGCTGCTGTTGTTGCACAGTGCATGGAAGAAGAGACATGGAACTTCAAACTTCTGCTACACTCAGAAAGAAGAGAGGTGAAACAGATTTAATTGCCTGGATCCTACGTTTTCAAAGGGTCCCTCGTATTTTTAAAGATTTACATAATTTATAATTATCGACATTTTTTTTTTTTTTTATTTCCTGCTAGAAGGATTGCAGGAGGCTGGGTGAGATATGCCAGGGATCCTGTTCTCACATCCCAGCTCTGGGATCAAACGGATATTTCACCTGCTGATGTGATTCCACCTTGCAGTTGGAAGCTGCACTGTCTGGGAAGACCACAGGCCGTGTCTGTGGAAGTTTCTCTCAACACTGGCAAATCTTCAGGTTTCCCATCAAGTTTTGGGTGGGTTTTTGGTTGTTGTTGTTTTTTTTTCACATTGCCTTCATTTGACTCCAGTTGGCACAGCACTAAATTAGAGGCATGCTCACAAACCCTAATAGCCATAAGGCCTGGATTTAATGAAGTGACTCCCACCTCAGCAGAACGAGACTGCTTTGACTACATTACCATGATAATCAACAATTAAGCTGGCATTTGCCAGCCATAACCACAGATGTCTTCTTTGAAGTGTGGGAGAAACAGCACTAATGTCAAATACCACAGTGTGGGAACACTTGGCGTGCAACCCCAGCACAAGGAAATGGAGCACTTGGCCCTGCTCCTGGAAGATACTGTGATGGAAGTGACATAAATATATAATTAGGAGAATCCATACATCAACAAGCTCTGCACCTGCTCTGCTGTGAAGGTGCTGGGGAAATCACAGCGCTGTTCATTGTTCTTCAGCTCTTCTGCTCTGGAGGGATCTGAGACAAACACATCCCTGACTCTGAATTTAAGAAGGCTGCTGAGAGGCCCTGCTTTGGCTTTGATCTTTGTTTGTACAATAAGCAGAGCAGCCCCAGCAATGCCTTTGAGCAAAGAGCCACCTCTAAATCACAGTCCAGTAGTAGTGCTCATATTTGGCTTGTGCACGTCTTGCTCAGTTCCAGTACAGTAAGTTCAATAGGCCTGGAGCTGAACTGCAGCACGGCCATTAATCAAAAACCCTATAAAATTGAGTTCCAGGAATTTAGAAATGCATAATACAAATATGAGCTGTGGGACTTTTTTCTGTAAACACTCCATCTCAGCGATGCTTCTTGTGTCCCCGAGCACTGGCCAGCATAGCTTGCTCTTGATTCCTATCTGCCTCAACATTGCACCTTGCTTTGAGCCTGCTTTCCAGTTCACACACCTTGGGAAGGGGAGAGAGTGAGAAAATTGTCAGCACAACAAAAGCCTACTTATTTTTTTTCCACAAGACAAGCAGGGCATGAACCCCTAGGTCTGTGATCAAGTGTTTGCCTAATTTCTGGAATAAGATGGGAAGGACTGAATCCCCCTTACCCACATGCCAGCAGCCTGTCCATGAAACGTGAAAAGTTCAGTATAACCCTCAAATCCACCAAAATACTTCAGAATCTCTCCACTAAATTCATCTGGATTGGTCTCTTGGGTTCTAATATCTTTGCTTTCAGAGTGGTCAGAAAAGAAATAGTACTTTTTGCTTTCTCTGAAGGCAGGTTCTCTCTGTGCTTTCCTTTTGTACAAAAACTCTCCACTCCTCTCCTTCAGTCCTGTTATGTGTTAAATCCCCAGTTTTAGCTGTCACACTGTCTGACACTGGAAAGTTTTTTCCATTGGTTCCACCTCCTTCTGAGACCACTTGACCTTCTGAAATGCTGCTGGGTGATTATTTTGGAGAGGGCTGAA